>CM050516.1:51658141-54158141 GCA_027563665.1 Antrozous pallidus | reverse complement strand
CTGCATCCCAGAAATTTGCCCCAACCAGGAATCAAACCATGGACCTCCTGGCTCATAGGTCAATGCTCAACTGAGCCATGCCAGCTGGGCTATAAAGGCATCTTAACTCAGCTAAGCTGCTCATAACGTTACCCATTTTTCAGATTGTTAAATCATTCTATACTGTTTTTAAATCCTGTAATAGATATCTATTCAAGTTTATGTGATTATGGACATTTAAAAGGAAAAAATGATGATCATTTTTAAAACATTGCTCTTAGAGAAACAAGGTTGTATGTAAATGCACAAAAGCAAGTATACGTGGGAGTGTGTTTAGACCAAGGATGTAATAGAACATAGTTCAAACAGGCCGAACAGCTTCACTCCAATGAGTAGAACTAAAAGCCGTCATCAATCCTATCTAATAAAAGAGTAATATGCAAATTTGACTGTACCTCTGCCACACCCACAAGCCTCTCCCACAGCCATGCCCACCAGCCAATCAGGAGCAAATTATGCAAATAAACCCCAACCAACATGGCTGCCGCCACTGAGAGCAGGAAGAAGGCTTGGGTTTCCCCGGCAACAGAGGAAGCCAAGCTATCTGCCTCCCTAGGCCTCCACTCAATGTTACAAAGTTTCAATTATAAAAGATATAGAAAGGACCGCAGCCTCTGAGCTGGAGAGAACAGAGGCTTGGGTTTCCCTGGCAACAGAGGAAGCTTTCAGTCTGCCGTTGCTGGCCTAGGCCTCCACTCTAAGCTACAATGTTTCAAACAGAAAAGCGGAACCCCCCCCCCCCCCCAACAAGCAGAAGGCTTGGCTTCACTCCAGGTTACAAAGTTTCAATTGTAGACATAGATTAATCCCAGATCCCAGGGCCTCCACTTGGGTCTCTGGGGGGCATGGCTGGCCTGCAAACCTCCACAGGCCCCTCGCCCAGGCTGCCCCTCACCCCAAGGGAACCCCCATCCTGATCTGGGACACTCTTCAGGGTAAACCAGCTGGTCCCCACCCATGCACCAGGCCTCTATCCTATCTAATAAAAGAGTAATTTGCAGATTGACCATCACTCCAACACACAAGAGGACTGCCTCCATGTGGCCAAAGATCCTGCCCCCATGTGGACACAAGATGGCCACCACAAGATGGTCAGCAGGGGAGGATCATTGGAGGTTCCAGGCCCTGCAAGGGAGGGCAGTTGGGGGCGATCAAGCCTGCAGGGGAGGGCTGTTGGAGGCAAATAAGCTGGCAGGGGAGCAGTTAAACATCAATTAGGCTGGCAGGGTAGTGGTTAGCGAGTGATCAGGCTGGCAGGCAGAAGCTGTTAGGGGCAATCAGGGAGTCAGGCAGGTGAGCAGTTTGGAGCCAGCAGTCCTGGATTGTGAGAAGGATGTCCAATTGCCTGTTTAGGCCTGATCCTACTAGGATAGGGTCTAAACGGGTAGTCAGACATCCCTCAAGGGGTTCCAGATTGGAGAGGGTACAGCCTGGGCTAAGGAACATCCCCCGCCCCCCCCCCCCCCGTGCATGAATTCGTGCACTGGGCCTCTAGTATGATATAAAAGTGATCAACTGTTGTATGTGAGGGAGAAACTATAAGCAGAGGTGTAGAGAGGTCTTACGGGAAATGGTAGAAAGATGACCCCATACCACACTCAATTTCCTGGTTCGTCCTGGTCCAACTGACTGCAAAGTCAGACAGCCATACCCTTTTCCCACTGGCCCCATTTGGTTTGGAATCTGATTAGGGACACAGAGCAAAGTCACAGTGTACCAATATCTACTCCCAGATGTGGACAAGCAGGGAGAAATGGAGACCCAGAGTAACTGTGGCAATTTAGTCCACCAAAGGCTTCACGCCAAATTCCCACCACCCCATAGCAAACCTACAGAGGAGACCTAGCCAGGCCCCAACTGCCTGAAGCCTGAAATGCAAAAGGAAGGAGCAAAGAAGGTTGGTGATTCAGACTAACATCAGATAGTGGGCACATGGTTCTGCCAAAACTCTAATCATGAACTCTGAGACATTGCAGAGCCAAAGGAATAGAAATTACCTTTGTGTCTTCTAACCTTTTACTTAAGGATACAAACTGGAGAAGGGACAGTATGGGTTCCGGAGTCCAGTGCAAAGCCATTTCTCCCACCCCAACGTGCCTGAGTGAGCTGTTGGATACTGAACGGGTCAAGCCAACAGCAGGAGCCTCCCCTTAGGAGTTGGGAGGAGAAATGTATACAGCAAAAGGGCAAGAGTGCAAATCTAAGAATTAACTGGCCCAGGAATATAAAGAGAAGAGAGAATTTCAAAAAAAGAGTAGACCGTAGTGTAAGTGACATTGAAGTTTTGTAAAAGGTCACTGGAAATTCCACAGCTTTTTCAAGATATGAATCCTATGACCCTTCCTCATACACAAACCAAACTCACAAACTCTTGATATTCAACTTCTTTGGTGTATTTTCACAATGAATGTATTTTTTTAAAATACCATTTATTTACTCAGATGAACAAATATACAAATATTGTTAGTACTTTTATTAAAGAAGAGGACTTAGAAAATATACATAAATGAAAGACTAAATGACCATTTCCTGAGATTTAATTTAATCTCATTTTCTTCTGATACTTAGCAGGTATACCACCAGAAGCACAGAATTCGTATGTTCCTGTCCTACTCTGGCCACTAGTACCTGAGAGGGAAAATCACTTACTCCTTCCATGTGACTTTCCTCCATTTTGAAACTATGAGCTTAAACAAGTCAATCTCTAAGGTTTATTTTTTAATTATAGGATTAAACAAGTTAACCTCTAAGATTTTTTCCCCCAGCTTTAACATTCTCCAGTTGTAGTTTCTTAGTTCTGTGACATCAGAATGAGTTTTTTACTGTTGGTTCTTGATAGTCATAGATAGAAGTACTTTTTGGAAGGGGGGGGGGCGGAAGAAAGTTGCCTATAAAACTTTGGGAAACAGGCCCTATTTTTGACAAGCTATTTTGACAAGTTGGTTTCAACCTTATTCAGGAGATGAAATACATTAAATTAAGCATTCCCAATAAAATAATGTACTAAATCTCATTTGAATCTATGTAGACAAGTGCTAAAGGAAAGAATCCTATATAATAAAAGAGAAACATGCAAATTTGACCGTACCTTCACTCCTGATTGGCTGTGCTACCAGCCAATCAGGAGTGGGGGCGGGGCCAAGTGGTACGAGCGCAGGGCCTGGGAATGGAGATGAAACGGCAGTGGCGGCGAGTGCCCAGCCCCCGGGGCCGGGTGGTTGCAGGCAGCCAGGGCTGAGCTGAGCAGGGCGATGGCTGGTGCCCAAGGCCTAAAGCCTCAGCAGAGGTTTTAGGCCTTGGGCAGGCTGGGGGTGAGCCTTCAGTTGGACATCCCCTGAGGGCTCCCAGTATGTGAGAGGGGGCAGGTTGGGTTGAGGGACCACCCACCCTTAATGCATGAATTTTGTGCACCGGGCCTATAGTATTTAAAATAAAATAAAGTGCAACTTGTAACCTCTAATCTCCATGAATCCTACAAAATCCTGTTTTCACAAATTCTGCCCAGAGAACATTTTTCCATTAAGGATATGTACACATAAGTGTATATGTGTGTGTGTGTGTGTGTGTGTGTGTGTGTGTGTGTATATCCTATTAATAAAAGAGTAATATGCAAATTGCCCATCACTCCAACACACAAGATGGCCGCCTCCATGTGAATACAAGATGGCCACCACAAGATGGCCAGCAGGGAAGGGCAGTTGTGGGCAATCAGGCCAACAGGGGAGGGAAGTTGGGGGTGATCAGGCCTGCAGGGAAGGACAGTTAGGGGTGACTGGACTGGCAGAGGAGGGCAGTTGGGGACAACCAGGCCTGCAGGAGAGGGCAGTTGGAGGGGACCAGGCCTGCAGGGGAGGGCAATTGGGGTGAACCAGGCCTGCAGGGGAGGGCAGTTAGAGGCAATAAGGCCAGCAGGGGAGCAGTTAGGTATTGATCAGGCTGTTAGGGGAGTAGTTAGGGACAATCAGGCAGGTAGGCAGGTGAGCAGTTGGGAGCCAGCAGTCCTGGATTGTGAGAGCAGTCAGGAGCCAGCAGTCTTGGATTATGAGTGGGCAGTCGGACATCCCTCGAGGGGTCCCAGATTGGAGAGGTGCAGGCTGGGCTGAGGGACACCCACCTCCATGCACAAATATGCCATATATATAGTATGTATGTACATGTATATATACCCACAGATGTGTAGAAACTGAACACACCCAATGTAGGTGTGAGAAAGTACAGTATGCACATATTATCCTATATAATAAAAGAGAAACATGCAAATTTGACCATACCTTCGCTCCTGATTGGCTATGCTACCAGCCAATCAGGAGCAGGGGCAGGGCCAAGTGGCACAAGTGCTGAGCCCCAGGGGTGGAGATGTAATGGTGGGTAGCAGCGAGTGCCCAGCCCCCAGATGCTGTGAGCAGAAGTGGCGGTGAGCGCCCAGCCCCCAGGGCCAGGTGGTCACAGGCAGCCGGGGCTGAGCTGAGCAGGGCAATGGCTGGGTGCCCAAAGCCTAAAGCCTCAGCAGAGGCTTTAGGCCTTGGGCAGGCTGGGGGTGAGCCTTCAGTTGGACATCCCCTGAGGGCTCCCAGTATGTGAGAGGGGGCAGGTTGGGTTGAGGAACCACCCACCCCCAGTGCACGAATTTTGTGCACCAGGCCCCTAGTAGAAAATAAAGTCCAATAAAGTACTCTTTACCCTTGGGGGATATGAAACCTACCAAACTACTGAGCAAAGGGAGAATTATGGTCACTAACAGGTCTCATTCAACTCAGAAAAATAGCCAGTTGTTTGCATACTGAAAGTATCATTTGGGGGTCAAATACCTAATTGATGGTTTATATTTAAAGAGAATTTAGTATTCCTCAGTTTTTGACTCTTAAGAATATATCTAACATTTATTGGCCCTTGCAAAATTGTCATAGGTACCTGACTTAAAGTTCCAGGGATTTTAGTTGACATAAAACTGCATTAAAGGATGTACTTCTATTGTTATTGGTTGGTGCTTATGGTTGTTATTTAGAAAAATAAACATGATACTAAAATGTTCAACCTAGAGCCATCGTTTGTAGGAACTACTAAAGATAAATATCTGAACAAAGTTATCATATTACTTTCCTTACGCTGGATACTGTTCTGGGCTGTGCACTTTGAATTGGTATAGGTGACTAGATTGGAATCAGAGGGACTCACTGCAGGCAGCTGTGGAAAAAAATAGAGAAACAGATTGCTTCTCCAGAGCTTGTCATTCTTCAGCCATCGCACCTTCAGGTGTCACAGTTCGTGGGCATTCCAGGTTATTCATCACATCACCTCTTCTGACAGCAGGTCATACCTAGAGTCTATAGTAGGTTACCTCCAGCCTCACACAATCCTATCCACCTACCTCAACGTGCTGTACACATGTTATCATCTCTTCTGTGTTCCATCTGCAGACAGTTGGGAAGTACTGGTTTAATCTATACTTGAGATATACAAAGCCCGTATTCAGAAGGTAAGCAAAAAATACTATTCAAATAAACATTTGTTCTATCTTCTTCCTAACACCAGAACATTCTGAACTCTGATTGATGTCAGGTAAGTGTGCATTTGGCTTAGCACCTAGGTACCTACTGACACCCAATGTCACATAGTAAATAGTGGGGCCCCTGTTCCTATCATCCACATAAATCTATCTTCCGAAAGCATTTTGCAAATCCACATAAAGACATCAAATTAAGCAAGGTCTTACAAAATCTATCATAAAGTATACAATGAAATAGAAGTTGCTGGAATGTACACTAAAATCTGTACATGAGACCTGACTGGTGTGGTTCAGTGGATAGAGTGTCATGCCATGGACCAAAAGATTATGGTTCAATTCAGGGTCCAAGGCCTCTACCTGATTTCAGGTTCCATCACTGACCCCAGTTGGGGCATGTGCAGGAGGCAATCAATCAATATGTCTGTCTCCCGTAGGTGTTTCTTTCCTCCACCTTCTTCCTTTCCCCTCTCTCTAAAATAAATGGGGAAAAATACCCTTGGGTGAGGATTTAAAAACAAAAAATTTTTACATGTGATCCAGGAAAGTTATGATCCAGACTCCATCTGTGCTTGCTCTTTGTGCGAGCTCCATACCCATCAACTAATAATCAGAGTAGTAGTTAGAAGAGTGACATTCTGAGTTGTTTCCTAGTGAGTATCCCAAGAATGTAGAACACTTAATAATAATGATTACATTACACCCTAACTGGTTGGACTTAGTGGATAGAGCATCGGCTTGCGGACTGAAAGGTCCTGGGTTCAATTCTGGTCAAGGGCATGTACCTTGGTTGTGGGCACATCCCCAGTAGGAGGTGTGCAGGGGGTAGCTGATCAATGTTTCTCTTTCATCGATGTTTCTACCTCTCTATCCCTCTTCCTTCCTCAATAAAATATATTTTAAAAAATAATAATAATGATTACATTACAAGAGCACATTTTCCATTTCTAAATCAGAAAGATTTATGTGGCTGTGCAGAGTTTCCTTGTCGCTGATGTTTGCAATGAAGACTAAATCTAATTTCCCACTGCAAATCACACTGATGTGACCTAGAGACATTTCTGTTTTGTCACAACAGCCTTTAATGTTAACTGAAATTAGTCAGAATTACACCATGTTCCTGGCAAACAGTATGATCCAAAAATATCACCATAGTAACATGTGTATTCTATCAACAAGACTCCCTTCATATTTCTTAAGGTCTCATTGTATCAATAATTCTGAAATGCATAAAAAATTTTGATTTGGAACATTAAGATATTTGTAACTCAAATTAAATGATACATAGGTGTGTGTTTTTCATATATTTTTCTTTACTTAAGGAAACATTTACTTGCTCATTAGGCCAGATCAACTTTGCAGATGTAGTGAGAGCTTCCAGAAATGTTTTAAATGACCAAGTGCTGAAATTCATTTTCTTTTTACTGTTTCTTTCATCACCTTCTAAGAAATTATATGTTCATTCCAAGGAGTTAGGTCTCAACCGACCATGGAAAGGTAATTTTACGTTTGCTTCTCTAAGCTAGGAGAAGTCATAGAGGCAACCCTGAAAGTTCATATTCTCAAAAGAGGCTTCAGTTCTCACCTCAGCCTTTGGAAATCTCTTTTGATTATATATGTACAAGAAATGGTTATGATTGGCCCTTCACAACTTTAGAGCAATTCATTTTCTCCCTTTACCAGCTAGGTTTGTTATGATGTTTATAGAAAAAACAATTTGTACTGGGAAGAAATTGAAAATGATAATTAAATTTATTATGAGTCTCTGAGTTGATTTGTGGGTGATTAAGAAGGAAAAAGGAGGACAAGAGAGGAAAGAGAATATAGGGAAAGGGAAGAAAGTAGAGAATATTTTAATGCCTTTGGGTTACACAATAGATATTGTATAACAATTGAATTTTAAAGAAAAAAATACTTAATGGTTTTCCTGAAAAAGGAGTAAGAGATGCATAATGCAGAACACAAGTGTTTGTGGGTGAAAGACAAGTAATGATAGAGAACATGAAATAATTTCAAAAAGCTGTAATTTAGTAAAGATTTTAAATGTTCTGGTCTGAAGGAGTGGCCTATTGTATGAAGATCATGTGTGAACACTTCCGTTTTTCTGTATATGAGCTTCAGCTTGATACCATTAAGAATGAAAAAAATTGTTTTGTATAAAAATTCATTTTATTAAGCATGCTCAGGGTACAGCATATGAACAGCAAACTTTTCAAAGATGTTAGCATTGAACAAACCATCTAACCTCAGAGGGAAGGTGAGGGGATTTGGAGGGGGAGAGATCAATCAAAGGACTTGTATGCATGTATATAAGCATAACCAATGGACACAGACAGTAGGGGAGAGTGGGGGCATGTGTTGGGGGGATGGGAACAACCAGGGAGAGGCCAATGGGGGGTGGGGGGGGGAGGAGACATATGTAATACTTTAAACACTAAAGAAAATTTTTAAAAAGATGTTAGCTTTATCTTCATGTTTTGTCACTATTGGGAGATTAATCATCTAAAAAGCAAAACATTACATGTAAAGTCATTTCTTTTTCAGTTTGACCCTGACTCTAACTATATTGCAAGTCTACATTGGCATGTTCACTTATAACAACATCCTTCATGAGTTCTATGGCCCCATTTGAAATAACTTTTTGTTTCTCTCTGTTTGTATTTGTTATCTTTCTGGTTGCTTGTATCTGGTTCCATAAAGTTTATAGCATTGAGGACAGTGAACCATACTTTATATCCTTTAGTAGAATTCTTCTTTATTCTTTAATAAACAATCACTCATAACTTGTGGGAAATTTTGACATAGACAGGACTATGTCTTCTTTGAACTATGACAACAGAAAGACTTTCTTTGGTATAGCATTCATTTATTCAACAACTGTTTAATTAATAATTATGCTATGCTGAGCATTGCACATGTCTGTGGATAGACATGTGTGGGAAAAATAGATATAAAACAATCACATCGCAACATTTCCAATGATAAATATCAGCAAGGTTCCTAAACAAGGGATGGGGTTAGAGGATAAGAGGATGGGACATAATTTGGGAGCTAGGAAAGGTCTCCCTAAAATTTAATCTGATAATTGAAGATTAGTCAAAGTTAGTCAAGAAAGAGAGTGGATGTGGTGGTAGCTGGTGAAGAGATGTGTAGGGAGAGGGAGATAGGGTCTGTAGCATACAGAATTGAGGGAGAGCTGTAAGAGATGAGATCAAAGAAATGGGCAGGGTTCAGAACCAGAGGGCCCTGCAGGCTCCAATAACAATTTTAAATTTTATTATAAGAGTAATGTGACAGGATTGAGGAATCACAAGAGTGATATAATGTGGTATATTTTCAAAAATCACTCTGGCCCTAACTGGTTTGGCTCAGTAGAGCATCAGCTTGTGGACCAGAATGTCCCAGGTTCAATTCCAGGCAAGGGCATACACTGGGGTTACAGGTTCGATTCCCAGTAGGGAATGTGCAGGAGGCAGCCAATGATTGTCTCTCATTGATGTTTCTATCTCTCTCTCTCCCTCTCCCTTCCTCTCTGAGATCAATAAAACCTTTTTTAATCTTTTAATTAAAAAAATATCACTCTGAAGAAGAGATTATAAGGAAGCATGTGTAGGGAGGAGAGAAAAAAAGACCTCTGAGAAGACTGTAGTCCAAGCCAGATATTATGGTGGACTTAATTGGTGGCATGGCAGTGGAAATAGAAGTAAACATATTTGAGATATATTTTGGAGGTAAATCAACAAAGCTTTTTGAGACAAAATGAATCTGGGAAGAAGAAAGATTCAAGATTACTGTTAAGTTTCTTGTGATGATAGACAGCCTCTATAATGGCTCCCAATTTTCCCTCCGTCCTTACCATATACCCTTATGTAACTTCCTTCCACATCGTAATAGGGTGGTCTATGTGATCAAAAGAATGAGGCAGTAGTGATGATATGTGACTTCCAAGGTGAGGTCATAGAAGACATTTTATGAGAGCTTCTGCCTTGCTCCCTCGCTCTTGGATCACTTGCTCTTGAGTAAGCAGCCCTATGAATAGGCCCATGTGGCAGGAAATTGAGGCTTCCTGCCAATAGCCATTGAGGAACTAAGGCTTCTTGCTAATATCCATGTGGGGACAGCTGGGAAGTGAGGCTTCTAGGCTTAGTCAAGCATTCAAATGATTTTAGCACAGCCAACATCTTGATTGCAACCTCTTGAGAAACCTCAAGTCAGAACCACCCAACTAAGCTGCTCCTGAACTTATCCACAGAAATGGGAAGACAACTAATTGTTCTTTTAAACCACTAAATTTTGTGGTGATTTGTTACACAGCAAAAGATAAGTAATGCATTTGCTTAAGCAACGAGGGTACTATGTACTAACCTGCTAAAGACTATGGGAGGAATAGATTTGTGAAGAAAGATCAAGAATTAGTTTTACACATATAGAACTCTGTATTCCTTGAAATATTCTAGAGTTGATGCCATGTAGAAAACAGAATAAATAAATATGAAATCAGGAATGTGATTTACTATAGTGGTATAAAATTGGGAATAAGTTTATAGGTGATTATTTCAACCACAGAATAGATGTGATCACTAAGAAAAAGTTTGATATATTAAGAAAGAAGGGGATCCAGAAATCAAATATTTAAATGTCTGTATATTTGCACCTCTTTTGCACCCTTTAGTCCATCTGACCCCCTCTTATTTCAGCCGCTGTTATGCTGACTGGTGCCATGCACTCTTCTATGGTCATTGAACAGGTACAAATTGACAAGGTCTCTTCTCAGCCCTAGAGCTTCTAATCAACACTGGGATTTCTGTGCTGTGCTTCCCAGGACACTCTCAGGAACCACTCTGCCTTCACACAAGTGTACCCTGAAAGTCAACCACTGTCATTGCCCATTGGATCACTAATTGGAGGTCAAGAGATGCTTTTCATTCCCACAGACAGTTCTGATGTGCATCTGATAAGGTTTCCCAAAAGATCTGGCAGGATTCAGGACTAATTTCCCAAAATAATGTCAACATATTTTTGCTTTTTTCCTCCTTTGTTCTCTCCTCTCTCGACCTCGCTTTTTAGGATCACTGCTCTCCCCCCCCCCCCCCCCCCAATTTCTGTCTGCAAGCTTCTCTCCTTTCTGGGAAACTCTGAGTAAGATGGTCTGATAGAAACTGGCCAGGTGAGCTAGGTCAGGAGATGTGAAAGGAAAGCCAAAGCAGTGGGGGGACAGAAAATCAGTATCACAAATGTCCAGAGAAAAAATGGAGAGTGTCAACTATGCTGAGGACCAGTCATATGAAAAAAGTTGCAAACACTTTATGTTTTATCCAATTTTCACATCATCTGTCCTTCACGTCAGTCTTATAAGGTAGGCAAGACAGATGTTATTTTTCTCAAAGTCCAGGTAAGAACACATCCAGAAAAGTTAAGTATGGTCCAAGCTTATGTGTTAAGGAACGACATGCTCTGACCCTAGTTCATTTGCTTCACAAACCATTGCTTATCCCATGGCTGTCAGAAATCAACTTCCCTGGGTATGATTAAACTCCACTGTTTATAAGAATTTAATTGCAGACACATGTTGGCAATATATAAATAGTTTAAATACTAGAAATTCTCTGAGAAATTTTACATTGTAGCAAATTGCAGATTTTTTTAAAGGAATCTAATTCTGATAAAATAATCATAGAGTGATATAAACTACAACTGTTTTACAGCCACTAAAAAGTCACCTAATAAAAATCGTAGGAATGCAAAAGGAAACACCTCCACATTCTTACCAAGGACTGAGGCCACCTCAACCTGGGAATTACTTTCAACAGTTTCTTTTTTCAGAAAATCTCTAGACTAAGTAAATCAGTGAGGTAACTGGAAAATTTAAATTATAGTTGTTCACATAATTGTGAGGATTTGAAGGTGCCCAGTGAATGACACTTCTTTTCCCTGTCTGAGTTCCCAACAATTGCCTAAATTCTGAATATCTGAATGAGTCGTCAGTCAGTTAGTGATTAAAATACCAGTTTTGTGCAATAGCTAAATCAGAGGTAGTGGCTTGAACATGCAGCTCATGGCTTATTTTTTTAACCATTCATGTCCCACAATCTGAATCCATGTTTTGTGAAAATATAGATCCATAATACCTAGTTTTGCTGCACTAGGCTGTGCAGATAGGAAAGAAATGAGAGGAAGTCCCCAATATGTACCGCTTTTTAATAGACTTGCCTTCCCGATTCAGAAATGTTGACATAGATGCCATACAGCAATCAAAGGGAGGAAGGGGCAAGGAGTAGAGTAGCAGCAGGGAGAAAAGATGGCGTGGAGAACACATAGCCCCTATAAGAAGAATCATTTGAATGCACAGAATTACACATGGAAATTCATACATAACGACCTGGGAGCCTCCTGGAGCATCCGTATTTCATCTCATACCCAGTGCCTAACCAGCAGGCTGAGGGTCCTGAACTTTGCTTTCTTTATGTCAACAAATATTACCTGGATGTGCTTACATCCAATACAGCACCTTGCAAGGCCACAAAACACATCAGCTCAAAAGAACCATGGTTGTAAAGCTCTTCTTTTGGAGAAACAGTTCTGATATTCCAAATCATACACTGATTTAATCCCTGCTAAACTTTCATTTATTCAAACAATCACTTTTTTTAAATATATTTTTATTGATTTCAGAAAGGAAGGAAGAGGGAGAGAGAGAGAGAGAAATATCAATGATAAAAGAGAATCATTGATTGGCTGCCTCTTGCACGCCCCACACTGGGGAACAAGTCCGCAACCCAGGCATGTGCCCTGACTGAGGATCTAACCGTGATCTCCTCGTTTAGAAGTTAACGCTCAACCACTGAGCCACACCGGTCAGGCAATAACTTTTTTTTTAAGAAGTTGTCTTTTACCTGATTTTAGAAATTACCCAGCCCTGGCCAGTGTGGCTCAGTGGAATGAGCATCGTCCCGTCCCATGCATCAAGAGGTCACGACTTCCATTCCTGGTCAGGGCACTTGCCTGGGTTGCAGGCTCAAGTAGGGGATGTGTTGAAGACAACTGATTGATGTTTCTCTCTCGTGGATGTTTCTCTTTCTCCCTCTCCCTTCATCTCTCTAAAATCAATAAAAACATATTTAAAAATAGAAACTGCCCAGTGTTTCCTGTAACAATTACCATTAAAAGAGACAGGGATGGCCGAACCGGTTTAGCTCAGTGGATACAGCGTCGGCCTGTGGACTAAAAGGTCCCAGGTTCGATTCCGGTCAAGGGCATGTACCTTGGCTGCGGGCACATCCCCAGTTGGAGGTGTGCAAGAGGAAGCTGATCGATGTTTCTCTCCCATCGATGTTTCTGACTTTCTATCCCTCTCCCTTCCTCTCTGTGAAAAATCAATAAAATATATTTAAAAAAGAGAGAGAGAGAGAGACAGGGATGGATGAAAATACCTGGGAAATATCAGAACAAATAACTGAAAGAAAAAACCATGGGTCAAAGTCCACTCTCCCCCTTTCATAATCAATTGTAAAGCCAGTGGTGCTTGGAGAGGTTCTGTTGCTTTAGCCATGCAATGAAACAAGCCAAGCAAAATATTTTTTCTATAGAATTTACAGTGTTGTCCCTTATATTTCACGAGAAATTTCAACTCCAAAGAATACATGTTAGTGATTACCATCTTTGAGACTAATTACATATTCAAGCCCCCCAAATTACTAAAAACAACACTTGCCATATGCTTGATAGTTTTACCTTTCCTTTCTCTGGCTACATTCTAAGGGAACCTACGTAGACTGTGAAGATTATTTTAGTTAAAAGTCGAGAAAAAGACCCATGCTTGGATGCCTAAGTACAATTGAGAAAAAATGCCAGGGTTAAACCTCCAAATGAGTAGAAAATGTGATTATTGTTGAAAATCTGCTCCTGGGACATTTTCTTGTCTTTTGAATTTCATCACTCAGAAATATAATCCATATATTTCTAGTTTGCCATAGTTTATTGATGAAAAATGGGATTTCATATATCTGTGTTTATTAACCACATTGTTTTAAACAAAAAATTTTCCACACACGTGAACACCCAAAGAGTTGTTGTATGCCGATGATGGTTGATGTGTGCTGCTTTTACTACCCTGAGAGCTGTTTTCCAGTGAGTATATGACAGAGGCAAGCTATACCTGTTGGGGTTTTATAACTACTAGATTGTCCCATTGATAATTAGGAGTCAAAGGTGATGAGCAAGAATGCTTTACTTAAACCAGTTTGAAGAAAACTTAGTGTATAAACTGAGCAATCTTTCCTGAGTGTCTAGTCTGACAGCTCAATTTTAATGCAGGTTCTGTGCAGAGTGGTTGGTAATAGGGCCAACGGAAGGCCCGGTTCTGTCCTTTGTGGTGGGTGTGCCCTGGGATCTTGACATGATGTAGGTAACAGGGTTCTGTATTGATGGGGCTCACAATTCCTTCTTTCTGAAGACTGACTTACTCTGCATTTTTTCAGTATGCATACACAAAGGTTCAATCTGAGCTCTGCTGATATTGTTTTCTAACTTTGATTGGTTTCAAATCAATCAAAAATTCTATTCACTCCCACCAGGTTCCCTACATTTGGCTTAGTTCTGAAGGAGATCTGAAAACCCTTTCAAACATAGTTCATGACTATATATATTACAGTTTGGGGGAAAACTATTCTACATCAATGGAGCAGAGATGTATATATTTTATTGATGTTAATATTAATTGCTTAAAATTACTGAGCAGTTTTTGTCGATTCTGTACTAAGTGCTTGACATACTACATCTCATTTAATCTTCATAGCAATCCTTGGAGATAGGTTTAATTATTATTTTGCCCTAGGAATAATATGCCCAAAGTTATTCTACTAATAAATATAAGCAAAGACCTGAACCTAAACTTCCCTGACTCCTCTGCCCATACCCTCAGCTACTGGGGGATAGGGACTGGCAGGGGTAAGACAGAAGGTGCTAGGGTCCCAGGGGAGCAAAACAAACGGAGATTTCATGTCCAAGATTTAAAGTCAAAGCCCAGCACTCAGCTGGGGATGCAAGGTCAGGGCCAGACCAATGTGAATCAAGGCACAGTTCTGAACTGTTTTGGTTAAAAAGACTTACCTTCTGCGGAGGAAATCCTAAGCCTGTCAGAGGAGTGAGTTGGCCCTTGAATGTATGAAGAGGAGGGAGAGAGCAGCCAGAAGCAGTCAGGGTCTGACACACCGAGCCTCTCTCCTCGGGATCCCATGTTATGGAAGCAAGGGGCCTGTGCTATCCTGAGATTATCTCCATGAGAACCTAACAGACTGAGTGTTCACTCAGTGAATGAAATAGAGGGTTGTCATAATCCTGGGTGACAAGCATTTAAGATCATACTATTTCTCACCTGTGAGGTGGCAAAAAAATATATTCTACAAAAAATAAAATAAAATGAAAGCTTTTCATATATGGTATGAGCATTTTACCATAACTGAGGGTTATTTCAGGAGAGGAAATAGCTTTACAAGGCCTAGTACTGTAAACCACCTTCATAAAGGGCTCTGGATGGAACTTCATGGGGAGGTCACAGGTCTGGGAGTCCAGTGCCTCTTTCTTTATCCGCACTGACCTGAGCACATCACAACCTTGCCGTCCGATCTCTTATACTGACTGCATCAGAGTCATTGCAATGGCCAGAGGATTAAATGCTGTTTATGTCACAATCTCCTCTCTTCTCTCTAAACTTTCCTTTAGAAAGTTATAGCTAGTTCTTCAAAGTAACATTCCCATTGCTCTGAGGTTTGCATGTATTATATAAGGCAAAATTAGTAAGATCATTTGAGCTAATGTATTTAATCCACTAATCCAAGTGATGCTCCTCTGAGCATACTCAGGGTTTGAGAAGCTATTTGTTCACTGCAAAGGATTATTCCTCAGGTCCTGCACTTGCGTATAGACTGTGCTTCAGAGGTGCCGAGGTAGGTGGAGTTCATGGGGTAAGCCTACCTGAATGCCAGAAAGACCGAGAGCTCCAGAGTGAAAGGTGCTTCTCTGTGGGTGGCACTAGCAGCGGGAGCCCTTTCATTAGACACAGCCAGACTTACTGCTGCATTCTAGAAAGCAGTGGAGGAGAAAGAGAGAATCGCAGCCTGAGATGCAAGGGGCACGCAGGCCATTCCTAGCCTACTGACTCAATATTTGACTGGGGACCAGTGGCTTAACTGTGCTCAGATTCCTCAAACCTAAAGTCAGATGAAAATAGCAATTAACTTGTTGTAGTGCCTTAGGCAGCCTGTCTAATAAATTAGTCTATTTCTGACCTAGAGAATGAAATGACTTGTCCAAGGTCAAAGGTTCCTTCGTGCCCAGGCAGGACGGGTTCTCAGGAGTCCTGTCTGATACCTGGGGTCTTGTTTGCTGTGCTGTCACCACTGCACTGCTACCAGCCCTGGTTCTTAGAAAAAGGTTTAAAGCAGTTTAAGTTTGCTTTTGCTGAGTATTTAGCTCAGCATTTCACGAAGATGCAGACCGATGTTTCTTTTTAAGGCAAATATCAAAAATATATAAATATGCTGCTTCAGGCTTGCAAGTTAGCTTCAGAAACTTGAACTTCATCCTTGCTTAGAAGCTGACTCAGCCTGGATTTTATTCAAAGTCTTGTTCTAGCTCAAAAGAAAAATGGCTCCCCAACATTAGCCTCTTAATGCTGTGCTTCATGCTGGCCAAAAGGTCCTGGGATTTCAACGAGCCATTCAGCCCCCAAGCAGAGTAAAGTGCCCTGAATATACAAAAGCTCACAGTCAAGTTCCCTAAGGCCATCGTCCACTTGTTTGCAAATCTTTAAGTCCCAGTAGCCTAAAATAGGTTAAAGCTTGTAGCCACTGTTGTATTGCTACCAAATAGGATTGTGAATCCTTAGTATCTTTAAAAGATAGAGGATCTAGTGCTGATTTAGGACCTAGTGAGCACCATTTTTCAAGAGTCTAGAATTGACTTTACTGGTCTGTGGAGGCTTACTTCTTCTCCCGGGAATCTTCACAATTTGGTAGAGGGACGGCCACTTTGCTGTCTACAATGGCTGCCTTGCCTCTTACCTTGATGTCATGTTGAATTCAATCAGCAGCACTCTCAACATGCTTAGTCTTTCAGTCCTTGAACCCAATGGCTGGCCATTTCTTGAATTAATATTAGGCTCATAGGCACTTGCCATTGATATTGACCCTTTGGTTACACGCCTCAAGTTTTTCATTTTTCCTCTGTCATGAATACAATTAGTTGCATCTATGCCTCACTTCTTCCTCCACAACAGAATACTAATAATCCCCAGGTCTTCATTGCTGTCCTGCAGCCAAGTGTCTTCCAGGAAGCTAACATTCATCAAATATGGGACTTATGACTATATTCAAATTCCCAATTTGCTGTGACGGATTCGGAACAGGTGATTCCAGCTCATAGGCTGGAAGCCCCCCAGCTGGGGACCAGGCACGGTGGAGCAGAGCCAGCATACCTGTGCCTGGCCTGAATTCTGGACCCACCAAATTCTACAAAATAATGAAAGCTTGTTTAAGCAGCTAACTGTAAGCTAATCTATTATGTAGCAAGTAGGGGCCCGGTAGATGAAATTCGTGCACTGGGGGTGGGTGGTCCCTCAGCCCAACCTGCCCCTTCTCACATACTGTGAGCTCTCAGGGGATGTCTTACTGATCACTGGCCTAAGCCTGCCCAAGGCCTAAAGCCTTTGGCTGAGGCTTTCGTTCTTGGGCAGGGGACCTCGGCCAGGGGACCCCAGCCAGTGGTTGCCCTGTGATCCAGCTATCGCTGGCTGGGTTACCACCAGCCCTGGCCCAAGTCTGCCCCAAGGCCGGGGCTCCCCCCCCCCCCCCCCCGCCTTGGAAACCCAGCGGATCGAGCTGCAACATGACTGATCCACTGGCTGGCCCTGGCCCAAACACACCCCGGCTGTAGGTCGGATACCACTGCTGCTGCAATTGATGGAGGGCGGGCTATCATCACTGCCCAGCCCAGCCCTGCCCTCTGCATCGTGCCACTCGTCCCCACCCCTCGCTCCTGATTGGCTGTTACCGTAGTGAAGGTACAGTCACATTTGCATGTTTCTTTTATTATATAGGATAGTAACTGGAACAGAGGAAATGGCTTCCCTGTCTTTGAGTAATTCCTTGTGGAGGATAAACCTCACAGGTCCACCTTAGAATCGGGGAGCAAAGAAGACTTACGTCCATCTCCAGGGTGTAGCCGAGGAAGATAAAAGTCCCCAGTGAAGAAACACTGTAGTGTGTCCAGGCACAAAGGGTCAGGCATAGACTCATAGAACCACCCTGTTCTCTATAGCACATGCTCCCTAGAGTGACCCCTACATCCCCTAAGTGCATGGCAAGAAGAGAGAGAACTGCAGACCTTTTCAAAGCCTATGGATGTGACCAACAGAGGCTTGGAGACTTCCATACTCGGTCAGCCCTGCAAAGCTACTCTATAACTCTGAAGTAAAGAGGTAGCCCTAAAATTACTGATCAGTTTTTTGTTACCCCTGTAGAATGGAGGTATGAGACAGAAAATATGTTGAATTATATTAGAATTAAGTATGATCATTAATAAAATAAGTATAGTAAAATTATAAGTAAAATAAAGAAAACAGCCCAGCCAGGAGTGGGTCAGTGGTTGAGCAGAAAGAGAGAGAAAGAGAGATGGAACCAGGAGGTCACAGTTTGATTCTTGGTCAGGGTGCATGCCCAGGTTGGGGGCTCAATTCCCAGTGTGGCACAATGCAGGAGGCAACTGATCAATGATTCTCTCTCATCATTGATGTTTCTCTCTCTTTATCTCTTCCTTTCCCTTCTTCTCTGAAATCAATAAAAAATATAAAGAAAAAAGAAAATCTTTCTTATATTCACAAGCATGTGCACTGTAATTCATTCTTCCTCCTGTGCCAGCAGGTATCATCTTCACCTTTATGTTCCACCAAAAGTCTACTAGTAATTCCAGTTAGTCTTCCATTGTCACCAATTTTGGTTTAAGTACCAGTAATATGAATTCCCTGATGAAGTACATTCAATGTTTCAACATTTTCCATGTAAATTTCTAACTCCTTGGCATACACTTTTAGCACCACCTAGCCCTGCTTACCGGTGCAGTCCATCTCCTTATATTTTCTACAAAATCCTCAGTAAACTTTGCTCCCACACAGGCCTTGCTCTTCCTGACTTTCATGCTTTCTCCTGTGATGATATTTCCCTTTGCTGGACCATCCTTCCTCCTTTCCCACAACCACACCATGTGCTCCTGGTGCTCCTAACAAAATTCCACTCCTTTAGAAAGAGAAATTTTTGCCATTATGCCCAGGACAAGCAGAGTTAACTATTCCCTTTTAGTGTCCCTATAGCGTTGTTTCTAACACTTCTCAGTGTTGTGATTATTTATTTATATACCTCTCTCTTAGAATGCTGAGCTCCTTAAGAGCAATTCATTCAACAAGTGTGATGTGGGGATTGTTAAAATTCTAACTCCCAGTGAGTCATGCCTCTCGCTACCCGTGACCTCACATAGTTCTCCCACACTGATTCTAAGCTGAGCTATACAATTTGTTTGGAGCAGTAGAATACTAGTAAATGCTTATGAAGCAGAGCCTTTCCTCTTGAAGTCCAGGTTAGCATGCTAGAAATACAACTCAGCAAACAGACAGCACCAACTACCAGATGTGTGTGAGAGACCATTTGACACCAGCCAACTTCCACCTGACTTACAAACTGACCATGACCCCATGAGTGAGCCTAGTCAGAGCCTTGAGAAGAGATGAGCCATTCCAGCTGGGCCATGTCCCAGTTACCGACACAGGGTGGTTTTTGTCTTAAACCACTAAGCTTGGGTGTTCTTTATTATACAGCAAAACTGATACTGTGACTAACTGCTTTAACAAACAGAGCATCTTGTCTGCCTGGCATGGCTCAGTGGTTGAGCATTGACCTACGAACCAGGAGGTCATAGTTCAATTCCCAGTCAGGGCACATGCAGGGTTGCAGGCTCAATCCCCATTGGGGGGCATGCATGAGGCAATCTATCAATGATTCTCTCTCATCATTGATATTTCTGTCTCTCTTTCTCTCTCTCCCTTCCTCCCTGAAGTCAATAAAAATATTTTTTTAAATAGTGCATCTTGGTAACTTTCCCCAATGACATTTATTTCTTGTTTGAGTCATAGTTCAACATAGGTTGATGGTGCTGGAAGGACTCTCAGTTCTACACGGCCATTTAGGAACCCAGGCCCCTGTCTTCTTGTGTTTCCTCTTTCTTCTAGGTTCTTTGAGTCGCCTTTATTTATGTCACAGCTGGAAAAGAGAGAAAAGAGGGATTGACAGGGCAGGTCCAAAAGAGGTATATAACAAACACTTCTATTGTAATTCTGTTGGCCAGAACATGGAAAAGAAGACTGGGAAATGCAGTCTAGTTGCATGACCCACAAAGAGAAGAGAACACAAAGAATAGAAAAGATTCATGGGCACTGCCACAGGCAGAAGTGTGTGTTTTCCAGTGTCTAGTACAATGCCTAGCTTAATATAGATACTTCATAAGTACTTGTGGAGCGAATGAGTGAATGAAATATTCCTTGATGCTGCAGTGCATCATTTAGGATAAGATCTGAGAATTCTGCATACAGGAACATTTGTGTCATTCACGTGCATCTTTTCCCAAATCTTCGAAGCACTAATTTTATCACAGAGACTCACCAATGTAGGAACCAAGGCAAGAAATGGATGTTGATGCTTTACTCCTAATACTGAGATGATGGCATACAGCTCTTTTCTTATTCTGAAATTTGTTAAGACTATAAACTTTAAAAGAACAAATTGAAAGTATACTTAAAGTGATACCTGAATCTCCAAGTCTTTACATGTGTGTGGGCATAAACACATATGCATAGTATTATTAGTATAAGTATTATTCCACCAAGTCACCAGTTACCAAATTAAAGCATTTCCACATGAAATATGTTAAAAGTAAATAATATACTAGTAGTAGAAAATCTATACAACATAATTTTCACTTCAATGTATGATACCAAGTAAGCACACTGAATTGAAAAGCTTAAAAGACTTGTATTCTAACTCTAGCCAGTTTGGCTCAGTGGATAGAGCATCATCCTGTGGACCAGAGGGTCCCGGGTTCAATTTCGGTCAAGGGCACATACTTTGGTTGCAAGTTCCTCCCCAGCCCGGGCCCTGGTCAGGGCTGTGCAGAAGGCAACCAATCAATGTGTTTCCCTCACGTCAATGTTTCTCTCTGTCTTTCCCTCTCTTTCACTCTCCTAAAAATCAATGGAAAAATATCCTCAGGTGAGGATTAACAAAAACAAAACAATAAAAAAAAGACTTGGGTTCTAGTGTTCATTCTGTTATTCATCATTTAATTCATTATTTCTCTAGATTTCATTCCTTTAGTTCCCTACCAGCTATAAAATTTTAGAATTCTCTAATTCTCTATCATAACATATACGTTAGAGATATCTTTTATTTTTCTCTACCTGTTAGTCAAATCAAATCAATATAGCTCCAGCTTCTTTAATTAAACTCCAAATCATTGACCCTTATTTAACCTGAGAAATGGGAATGTGAGTCATCATGCTGTAAAGTATAATCTCCAAACATCAAGCATTCAGATAGAGAAGACTACTTGGGCTCTAGGCAGCATTTAACAGATCATTAGGACAGCTACTCAGCTATGAGGTTAGAAATGGGATAACAGGTGGCCTTTCTTTGCTACCTAATATCATCTTCATTGTTTGCCAGTTGCAATTCATTAATGAGTTTCAAGACATGATCTCTCCAAGCATTCTATTTTGAAATCCATATGAGAGTGTTTGAGTCCCTCGTTTTTCCGTGGGCCTGACAAAATATTTTTAGATCATCCAGTCCACTCCCCGGAGACACAAATAGCCAAGTAGGAAGGTCTTAATGAAGAAGAGTGACAAGAATCTGCCTTGTAAGTCAGGTCCCAGAAGGGCCCTCAAAGAGCAAAGGAAGATCCTTGACACCAAAACAATGGTGCCAGGACTCCCGTGCTCCTGGCTATGCCATCCTTCAAGGAAAATGAAACAGTAAGGACCATGGCAGCAAGTGGGGAGACCACACAGATCCCAGGAAAATCAGCTGGGCAAGTGGAGGTTTGAATGTGGAGACAATGTTAGGAAGAGGGCCATGTAGAATAAACAAAAAAGAAACAGAGAGTGGTACAAAGTATGAGTGGGATTGGTTAGACTCATTCATAGATGCAACTTGTCATTAGTGCATAGCCTAGACATTTTGTCTTCAGCATTGCCCTTAAATTGTTTTAGGGTATACTATCTCAGTTTGGTTTTAGACCATACCTATGAATTCACTGAAAGGAAATAACCCAGTCAATTCAGACGAAAGAATAATTTATAGCATGGATATATGATTTTTGTAAAGTCTTGCTTTTGATTTGGTTACTTTGATGTTGTTAGAGGCAGTGAAAATTCCTAGAAGCATTGTGATTAGGAATTGTTTGGATGATACTGGTTTTCTCGCTACTCAGTTCCTTTTTAAAATAACTCTACAGAACAGATTGACAGTACATTGTTCCCCTGTAATTCTCTGGATCTTTAACAGAGTCAGGGTAAATTTGAAGGGAAGAAATGCAAACCAGCTTGAGGCAGCACTGCCCAATTTGATCAAAACGAAATGCAAGCATCGTGGGTTCGAGTTTGGTGGTCCAAAACACTGGAATGTTTCAAAGACATCTAAAATGCAATGCCAGTGTTGTTTTATTTGGTTTGGGGTTTGCTATCCCTTTATGTTAAGCAGGAGTTTAGAAAAATTGTACAAAAGACTCACTGTCTGTTTTCATGGATGCCTACATACTAAGTAGCCAGTATCACTGATAAAGAAAAACATCAGATATACATGAATGAAGCCTCCACTCGTCTGCCTCATGAACTTAGAGGAAGCTGAGGATGAATCACATCTGACCTTTATTTGGCATCCTATCTCACAGTGGTGATTCTTTTAGAGCAACCAGATGCTGGGCTCCAGAACTGCACACAAAACAGATGTTCACCTGGATCCTCCTCGGTAACCCATGTGACACCTGTGTTGAGTCCTTTGTGCATCTTTAAGGCTGGACCAAAGTTTGAACTGAATTCCATCCAGACCTTAAAAAAGATCTAGGAACCAAGAGCTGTCTTTCAGCGCTGGATAAATGCCACACAATTATCCAGTTTTGGAGAAAGGGGAGTTAAGTTCAGAATCCACAGCTGCAAATTATACCTTTGTGATTCGGCAAAACATATTCTGATATACTATTTAAAATTTTTTTGTTTAGTTTGTTTAGCCAAGATAGCAAAATACAGTCTTGTCAGTCAAGGCAGACTTCAAGCTGCCTGGGCCTGTTAGAAACGTTTCATTAATAACATGTGTTTACCATTGAGAGAGCTAGACTTCGTGTGCTAAGATTTTGTTTGTCAGTCATTCATTGGAACCCCACTGTTAATAGCATACAATGGTTTGTGGTTATGCCACAATTTAACCCAGGTTTAAAAATACAAACTAGAGCCCTGGTGGTCTAGAAGGAACAGGGAGTGAGTGAAGGTATTGGCTCAACCTGCTTTGTGGGCTGGTGGCTTGGAATGCTTTACAAACTAATCAAATTTATTGACTATGATCCTGAGGGGGGAAACAATCCCATCCTGGGGTGAGCATCCTGGTTTGACTGCAGTTTGGTGAGGTTCTGAATGTCTGAAGAGGGAAACAAGGCAACTATTTGGCATTCCTTTCCCCAAAGACAAATTAGAAACAGATATCACGGAATATGAGATTTATTTTCAACAGTCCAATACAGAAAGAGATTTTCCTCTATAGTTTTAATTCTACTGTATGGTAAGGATAAGTAAACAGAATTAATATTGCACTAGGCTAAACAGGCAATACAAATTCCATTAATTCAATAGTGTGGGCAGCAATAATTCTAAATGCAACACATGAAAAAGAATTGATTCTGAAGGTAAAAAAAAATGATTCTTTTTACCTTCACAGGGCTGTCTGAAGCTTAGTTGGGATTAAAGACTGCAAACTACATATGCACTTACAGCAAGTACACAGCCTTATAAAATTTACCTTTTGCTCAGGCCTGTGTGAAATATTCATTTAAAATACAAAACATTACTATCTACAATAATGGATAGAAAATGCCTTTGTGTTCAATAAGCCACCTCAGTTATGCAGAAGGGTACTGAACCATAAATGGTTGCTAGATGCCGTGTTTGTGAAATCTCATAGTCATGGAAATAACACCAGGTTCCTAAACATTTGTGAAATCTTATATCACATGTGCTTAAAACCAATTTTCCAGTTGCTTACAATTTATGCATTTAAAAATATGTGTATTTCAAAATGAAACAAGATCACATTTAGAAAAAATTTAACCCATAAAGAAATTATGGTAGGCTGGCTTAAGTTATCTCTACACTAGAAGAGAGATCTGGTACTTTAAGACTTTTTTAATGGTTCCAGTTTGTTTTCCTTTCTTTCTATTCCATTTTTAAAGAAAAAATCCCATCTAGAGAGATATGTTTACTGCAAAAAAGTCCACTTTCCAAGTTCTAAGTAGTTAGAAAATGAAGAATAAGAGACAACATTTGTTAAACTCACACTTTATATTTTCAAAGGTCCAAGGTGACCTTCAGTTAGCAGTCCACCAGCAAAAACTGGGCATGTGCCACATGTACAGCAATCTGCTAAGCACAGAACCAGCCATAAAAGTGAATAAAACTGCTTCTACCATTGAGGAGTTGATGATTTAGCAAAATGCCCAGCTGGCGTGGCTCAGTGGTTGAGTGTCAACCTATGAACCAAAGGTCACAGTTCGATTCCTGGTCAGGGGCACATGCCTGGGTTGTGGGCTGGATCTCCAGAAGGGAGTGTGCAGGAGGCAGCCAATCAATGACTTTTCTCTCATCATTGATGTTTCTATCTCTATCTCTCTCTCCCTTCCTCTCTAAAATCTACTTTTAAAAAAAGTTTTAATGCACAAACATTTAAGGGTTCATAAACAAATTGTATAATGTCTGAGGAGTACTGTTTCAATATCTTATTTCTACTCATCTGTACTTTTTAAAAATATATATTTTATTGATTTTTTTTACAGAGAGGAAGGGAGAGGAATAGAGAGTTAGAAACATCGATCAGCTGCCTCCTGCACACTCCCCACCGGGTATGTGCCCTCAACAAGGTACATGCCCTTGACCAGAATTGAACCTGGGACCCTTGAGTCCCGAAGGCCGATGTTCTATCCACTGAGCCAGACTGGTTAGAGCTACTCATCTGTACTTCTTGGAGGTGTTTCCGGTGACAGTTTTGCTTGTTTATTCATTTTGACTAGGGCTTTGTGCTCAACAAAGATTTCTGCAATTAACTATGATGAAAACATAAAAGGGGCACAAAAGTACTTAGGATTACTGGGAATAGGACAGGGAACAGGACAGGCAGCACGCATAGACAATGAGCCTGAGGCCTGCTTAAAGCAAAAAATAGCTGAACAAGCCTTGACATTCAAACTGAAGGAGAATTTCTAGAAATTGTGTCCTCTCCTTAAACCCTGACCAGATCATGATGCAGTCAGCTTTTATCCTAACTCCTAGTTGATCCACTAAACAGGATTGTAAGGTTGTAAAATGTTTAATAATATGATAAGAATTTCTTTTCTTTTATGAGAGAAATTCTCATTTCACCAAATCACTTTAATGCCAAGTTTTAAAAAAAAAAACTATGCCCTATTTATAAGATTTCACATAGTAAATTCCATTTTCCATGGAATATATCCATTCATTAATGCTATTGCATAGAGAGCTGTAATCTGCTTTTTTCATTGTTGTTGTTTTAACATGAATGTTGGCTATAAACCAATGCTAGACATTAAAATAATACTATCTCATGTCCTGATTTTCTTTAACTAAAAATATCACAATATAGAACCTAACACCTGAGGGCCTGAAAAAAATCGTATAGATACAATTTTGGACTTAAAATAGTATCTCTTACTGTGCTATCAAAAACTGAAATTAATTTTCTGATTTATTATTTTCAAAAGACTAACAGTTTCCTAAAGGAGTCTGTGACTAGTGTCAACTTGACAATGAAAAATGCAGTCTAGTGCTCTTATTGTTCTAACCATCTTTGCTAAGATATTCCCATTGCTTAAATCTTTAGATGTGAATCCTCTGATGGGAATATAGTTTCAAAAATCTGCCCATTTTTCCCAGGACTCCCAGGAGGTAAGGGGGTGGGGATGCAACTGCTGTTTTTCCAACATTATGATTGGATACAGCAAGTTGCACAAAAATGTCATGTGACTTCTAGGAGTTTGATACATGGCCCAGTAATGTTAAGAATCCTAACTCCTCTTATATCAATGATATCATACCACCTCTTTTTTAAAGCTCAACATAATATTATTGTTGTTTTATATTTTTTCTA
Source organism: Antrozous pallidus (assembly GCA_027563665.1). Taxonomy (NCBI): domain Eukaryota; kingdom Metazoa; phylum Chordata; class Mammalia; order Chiroptera; family Vespertilionidae; genus Antrozous; species Antrozous pallidus. Next base: position 54,132,134 of record CM050516.1, on the reverse strand, counting down.
ATTAAAATTCAGAACTTCTGTTCATCAAAAAACATTAGAGAAGAAAAGGGCAACCCATAGAGTAGGAATATATATATTCCTACAAAGGATTATTTTCTAGCTAGACTATAAAAAAATTCCTACAGCCAAACCGATTTGGCTCAGTGGATAGAGCGTCAGCCTGCAGACTGGAGGGTCCCAGGTTCAATTCCGGTCAAGAGCATGTGCCTTGGCTGCGGGCACATCCCCAGTTGGAGGTGTGCGGGAAGCAGCTGATCGATGTTTCTCTCCCATCGATGTTTCTGACTTTCTGTCCTTCTCCCTTTCTCTCTGTGAAAAATCAATAAAATATTTTTTAAAAATTCCTACAAATCGATAGGAAGAATGCACAAAAATCAATAGAGAAGTAGGTTAAAAGACTTGAACAGGTATTTCATAAAAGAGAATATTCAAATGGCCAACAGACAAATGAAAATATTCTCAAGTTTATTAGTCACAAAGAAAATACAAATTAAACCACAATTTAATATCACTAAAAACCCACCAGACTGTCTAAAACAATAAAGACAAAAAATTCCAAGTACTGGCAAAGATATGAAGCAGCTCACATCTTTATCCACTGCTGGTAGCACTGTGAACTGGGCACAAACACTGTGTAACACTGTTTAATGGTATCACAAGTTCTTCTCTAACTATATATATTTTTCTCAACAAATATACATACTAAAAAAAATTTTTAAAGACTTAACTGGAATTTTCATAGCAGTACTATTTGTAATAGCCCCAAACCAAACTGGATACCATCTAGATGTCTATCTGTTGTAGAGTATATAAATAAATTGTGGCATATTTACTCAATGGAATTTTATACAGCATTAAGAATAGTCTACAAGTACATGCCACAATTGGGTAAATCTTGCCAAAAAAACATTCAGTGAAAGAAGTGGGACACAATAATACCTGCTGTAGGATCCATTTGCATAAATTATATAAAGAGATAATACTAAACTATGCTGTTAGAAGTCAGGATAGTGTTTTATCTCATGACTGGAAAGGAACATGGAGGTTTTCTGGGGTGTTAGTTGTATTTGTTTGTTTTTTATTGGGGTGCTAGTTTCACAGGTCTGTTTTATTTATGAAAAATTCATCAGATGCACACTTAGAAAAAATACACAATTTTCCCGGCTGGCGTGGCTCAGTAGTTGAGGGTTGACCTATGAACCAGGAGGCCCAGTTCGATTCCTGGGACATATACCCAGGGTGCAGGTTCGATCCCCGCTGTGGGACATGCAGGAGACAGCCAATCAAAGATTCTCTCTCATCATTTATGTTTCTATCTCTCCCTCTCCCTTCCTCTTTGAGATCAATAAAAAATATTTTAAATAAATAAATAAATGCCACAGTTCAACATATGTATCTTAGAGCAATAAGAAAGTTTTTAAAAAGCTTTGTCTGTTCAGGTCTATGGCTTAGGAAAGCAGTTGTGATACAACTTTCATATCATCAAAGTAATAATCATGAAAGATGAATTTGATTATAGCTGACAAAATCAAACATTGATTTCTGGTTCATTTCTTCTTTAACCAGCTTTTTTCTTTGCTTCCTGTTTTTCTTCCTTCCTTCCATCCTTCCTTCTTTTTCTCCTTCCTTCCTTCCTTCCTACTTTATTTGTTTACTTAAGAGCAACATTAAACAAATTGTGTCTAATTCTGGAAAACATTGTACCAACTCTCCTACATAGATTAATGCAATTAATTAATCATTCATATACTAACTGCTGTTTCTAGCCAGGGAGGAAGTGCAGATTAATGCTTGTGCTAAGGGATTTGACAAAGAAGCAGAGCTGCAATAGAAATTTTTCTAGGTTTCTACAATTAAGAATACCTTTGTTCCATAAAGAGCCCTTGACATCTTAACACAAGGGATCTACCAAATTAATGCTTCCTTTCTCAATGGGCCTAATTAATCCACACAAAGATGAGTAATACTTCCTTTCACTGAAAGGCAAGGCATGAGTATCAGAAAATTAACATACTTCTTTTCAAGCTTAACAACAGAAGTAGCAGCAAAACAAATTGTGCAGAGCACCTACTACACTGTCATTATAACCTGACAACCAGGTTCTGGGGGCCCTGTCGAGGGGAGCTCCCAAACAGCTGAGTCCAGTGATGTCAATTTCATGGGAAAGCACGCATGTGTCCTTAATTCCTGGAAGCACCAGGCATAATATCATGGAGACTAGAGTCAGTTTGGCCGGATTAGAGATGAAGAGGGGAAGGAGGGAGTGACCAGTTGTTCTAAAAGGAGATAGGTTTTGTTGTCCACCCATCTATGAACTCTTCCTTTGCAATTCTCGTCATGTCTGTACATTTACAAATTAGGTTGGGAGAAGCCGGAAGATCATGGCTGTGAACCACAGTTTGAAGGTTGGACTTCTAAGTAGGCCTCCTTCCCATATTGCTCTATCTGTGCTCATTATTCATTCATTATTTTATTTTATTTAATTAAGCTCTGTGGCAGGCTGTTGTACTTTGGAGAATTGTTAGAGAAAGTTGTTATCAGTCGATTATTCTTTTCTTCTCAGACAAACCTTCATGATGTGTTCTCCATTTGCCTTGGGCCTTGACCATGGCCAAGGCACTTCTGCATTTGTTGGCACACTGAATTGGTTTGATTTAGTACAAATGCGTAGCTAAAAGCCCCACTAGGCTTCCATTGGGACAAAGCTGTCTTAGCACACAAACTAGATTCTAAATAACGTGCGCATTGCTTTACGTGCCATTTTGAGAGTACGCCCCCTCTTCTTATAGAATGTGTTCATCATCACAGTGCATACATATACCCCCAAATTAGTCTCTTTGACTTAGCAGTTTTACAATAATACCCACAAGTCATTTCTCCCTCTCTGGTGAGTCCTCAGCTCCCTAGAGCCAAACTCAGTGCTTTCTCCCTTCAAGGAAGCACCTAGCCACTCTCCGAGTCCAGTTAACACTGATTAATAAACATTTAACTATTGATTCACACTAGTAGTCACCCACATTCTAGATGCCAGGTTGTAAATTCCTTTTCACGGTGGCAATGGCTTTATCATATGAGTGGCACTTTAAGAAATGTTTATAGAGTTCTTTTGACTAGATTTTATCATCACCCATTCATGTTACTTACGTGGAGTCAAATCGGGTCTTTCTTTTTCCTTGGGCCTACAATTCCTATCTCCAGGACTCCTGTATCTCAGAAACATTTTAGCAATTTCACTCTTTAAAACACTCACTAATTAAAACACATTGAATTGTACCTTGGGACCTCGGTGAGGCAAACAGAACATCCAAGATTGTTTTAATACTGAGTATATTTGGATACTGAAAACTCAAAAGAGTACCAGAACATCTGTCTGCCATCACAGCAGGAACCTGTTCTCTTTATTAAAAAAGGAGGGAGGTGGCGAAGAGGCTATTTTCTAGAGAAGAGCTATGTTAACACAGCCTGGAAGGCCCTACCCAGCTGCCTCCCTCTCTCCAGTCCCAACAGCACCCTTTGAGTTATCCCCCTTGTCTCAACATCTTGCTTCAAGTCAATCCACGCAAAAATGCTTTCAGGAACATCTGCACTCTCTCATGCGGGAAGACAAGCAGAGCGGATATCCTGCAGAGGAAATGCCAGTAAACATTAAAACATCAGGAAAACCCTTTGTTGGGGAATCTACAGACACTCCTCAGGACTAAGGAAGTCCACACATAGTCCTCAGTCCATGCAGCAAACTGCCAAAACTCCATAAATCTTGCTATTGCGTTTTACATCTCCAAATGCCAACCTCTTGTGTGTTGGGGCAGGGCCTAGATTTCATGGTGTAAGTAAAAAAATAAACATTTGCATCAACTTTTCATTCCAAAAACACCTTCTGATTCCTCATTCTTGGACTATAGTACAGTTGACTAAAAAAGTACTATGCTGTACTTAGTATCCTATCTAATAAAAGAGTAATATGCAAATTGACCTTACCTCCAATCAAGCTATGCCCACAAAGCCACTCAGGAGCAAATAAACCCCAACCAAGATGGCTGCAGCCACTAAGAGCACGAGGGAGGCTTGGGTTTCCCCAGCAACGGAGGAAGCCAAGCTTTCTGCTTGCCCTTGCCCGCCTAGGCCTCCACTCAATGCTGCAAAGTTTCAATTCTAGAATTTAAATAAACACAAACAGAAATGGCTGTCTCTACAGAGCCAACAGAAGGCTTGGCTCTGCTCTAGGCTACAAAGTTTCTTTTTTTTTTAATATATATTTTATTGATTTTTTTACAGAGAGGAAGGGAGAAGGATAGAAAGTTAGAAACACCAATGGGAGAGAAGCATCGATCAGCTGCCTCTTGTATACCCTACACTAGGGATGTGCCCGCAGCCAAGGTACATGCTCTTGACTGGAATTGAACCTGGGGCCTTTCAGTCCGCAGGCTGATGCTCTATCCACTGAGCCAAACCGGTTTAGGCCAGGCTACAAAGTTTCAATTGTAGACATAAATTAATCCCAGATCCCAAGGCCTCTGCTTGGGTCGCTGAGGGGCATGGTCAACCTGCAAACCACCACAGGCCCCTCACCCAGGCTGTCCCATGCCCCAAGGGAACCCCCACCCTGATCCAGGATACCCTTCAGGGCAAACCAGCTGGCCCCCACTCATGCACCAGGCCTCTATCCTATCTAATAAAAAGTAATATGCAGATTGACCATCACTCCAACACACAAGAGGGCTGCCCCCATGTGGTCAAATATCCTGCCCCCGGATTGACACAAGATGACCACCACAAGGTGGCCAGCAGGGGAGGACAGTTGGGAGGTTCAGGCCTGCAAGGGAGGGCAGTTGGGGGCAATCAAGCCTGCAGGGGAGGGCAGTTAGGGGTGATCAGCTGGTAGAGGGGTGAAGTTGGGGGCAAACAGGCTGACAGGGGAACAGTGAGACATCAATTAGGCTGGCAGGGTAGTGGTTAGGGGGTGATCAGGCTGGCAGGCAGAAGTGGTTAGGGGCAATCAGAGAGGTAGGCAGGTGAGCAATTTGGAGCTAGCAGTCCTGGATTGTGAGAAGGATATAGGATCAGGCCTAAACAGGCAGTTGGACATCTCTTGAGGGGTTCCAGATTAGAGAGGGTGTAGGCTGGACTGAGGGATGCCCCCCGCCTGCCTTGCACAAATTTCGTGCACCGAGCCTCTAGTGTATTTAATAAAAATCAATGGATTTTAGAAGTGTCCTTAATGATTGTCTAGCCTTGTCATTGTACTTTTGATGAAGTAGGCAAACTAAAAAGCAAAAACATCTTAATGGGCATCAATGTAGGAGTCTAGATATTGCATTTGAATTTCTATGAAATACTGACTATGGAAGGTATATTGGAACTACTCAATAAGAAGTCAAAGTATAATTTCTTGATCCATAGTTGAAAAGATGTGTCTTTTACATTGAAGCTGTTTCTATTTAGATTAGTGTAACTATTACATGAAGAGACATTCAAAGAACATATTAAAATAAGATTTAAAGGAAAAGATTTGCAATTTGTTTGGTTCTTTTTATCTAAGCAGTCGTTTTTCACTCTCATTTAAAATTAGCACAGAACATTCTTCAGGACAGCCCCTGCATTCCTAACATAATTCCCCAAAGGGCCTTGGTTGGAGGCTCCTGTCCTCATGCTAGAGCATTTTATTCATAATATTACTTAGGGTCATAGCTAATTATTTCTTGGATACTGTGCTCAAATCTTTATACACATTTTCTCATTTAATTCCCACACCAGTGCTTCAAGGTATTTATTATTATTTCCAATTTCTAGATAAATAAATTGGAGCTCATAGTTTAAGCAAGCTGGCCAAAGTCACAATGTCCAGGGCAATAACAGGCTATTTAACTCCAAAGCAAGTTCTCTTCATTTTGATGCTGTTTATTCCCTCCTGGCTCAGTGCCATATCAGATTGACTTATGACCTTCATTCTTCCAAGATATCTTTAAAGACTTTGAAAAAACCACTGTACATTAGGGACCTTGATTTATGCAGAAACATCCCCTTAGAATAAGTATTAACTTATTTAACAAATTCCAATTGCTTCCTGCTCACAGGAGAAAACCTCTATATATTCTGTACTGTCCTATTTAGTGACATTTGTCTAATTGTAGATTTTTAAAAATGTATTTTAAAATAACCTACATTTTAAAATGATTTTTCATTCCTTTAAGTAATTAGGATCGCATTCCATATTCAATTATCCACATGGTAGTATTAACACACTCCTGTTTTTCTTCTTTCCTTTCTTTCTCTTGTCCTCCCTAATCCTGCCCTATGCATTTTCTTACCTATCTTTGGAGCCTTCTGATGTTCAGAAGAAGAAAGATGGTAGTTACTCCAAATAATAAAATTTGTTCTTTGTTAATTATCATATGATTTTTTTGAGAGGAAATAGATACTCTTCAATTTGCCTTCAGATTCTCTGGTAGAATTTCCATGTGAGTTCTAGGCTATCTATTTTGTTGCCTCCAGTTTCCCAAAAGAACTAAGTTGTATACCAAATACAGGTTAAAAAGAATATTAATATTGGCTTATATTTGATTAACACTTTGTAGTGTACAAAATTTTACAAATACTGTCATTTAATCCCACAGCAATTTTTCTGTGGAAGAAAACAAATTTGTGTGTCTTTTTAAAGAACCATTTTTTAAAATACTTTTTAAAAATTGATTTAAGAGAGAGGAAGGGAGAGGGAGAGACAGAAAAAAATCAATGATGAGAGAGAATCATCAGTAGGCTGCTTCCAACATGTCTCCCACTGGGAATCAAGTCTGGAAACCAGGGCATGTACTCTGATTGAGAATTAAACTGTGACCTCCTGATTCATAGGTCAACACTCAGCCACTGAACCACCCTGGCCAGGCAACAAGCTTGAATGAAACATTTATTTTGAGCTACACATTATGTTAGTGGTTTACATTTAGACTCTGTCTTGATCTTCACAACAGTCCTTCAAAGCACATGTCATCTCCATTTCACAGGTAATTAAGGAAATTAAGGTGTAAAGAGATTGAGCACCCCCGCTAGTATGGATTCCAGTTAGGATTCCAGTTCAGACTATTGACTCCCAAAATCCAGTTCCTGCTTCTGCATCTGACATCCAGTCCACTGGGTGGTTCCCAGCGTCACCCCAAAGAACATGATCAAAGCCCTAGGAGCCTTGTCGTCTAACATAGATCTCACTCTGTGGTAACAATGTTCATCTAGGAGAATAAGAAGAGAAGCTTACATTATATCTCTAAATTCTCTTCCTTAAAGTTTCATCCCTGTTCCCTGTGCCCATCAGCAGATGAGTGGATTAAAAAACTATGATAATTTACACAATGGAATACTACGCTGCGGTAAAAAAGGAGCTTCTACCATTTGCAATAACATGGATGGATTTGGAGAGCATTATGCTAAGTGAAATTAGCCAGGCAGGGAAAGATAAATATCACATGATCTCACTCATTTGAGAAATATAATGAATGATATAGACTGATGAACAAGAATGGATCCAGAGACTGAGAAAAGTCCATCAGAATGTCAAACCTCAGGGTAAGTGGCAGGTGGTGGGAGTAAGGGGGAAAGTCAATATATTTGAACTCTTGAACTAATGGAAGTAATTTGTGTTTTTACATCCTTGACAAAGTTTATATAAAGTTATAAAAAAAAATTGGCAGCTAGTTTGAGATTGAATTGACATGGCCTAGAGCTTGTCATCTCCTATGGACAGCAGTCCTTAGGCTAGGCCCTCCTTAACCTCCCGTGACACCATAATACCCTTACATGATATTATTCTACGATGTCATTATAATTTTTGATATTTGACAAAAGCATATTATACAATTATCCCAAATAAACTTATAAACTAATTCTTTGAATGTTGAGCAGCAATTTTAAAAAGGATAGGAAATGAATTAATCCCTTTCAGAAGGAATTAAGGCACTGGGAAGGCATCCGAGCATTGTATATTGGCCCCTCTTGCCCTTTTTGCCAAGAGGGACCCTCTTCTTACTATCCAAATACACACAGCTGATGCCTGAGCTTTCAGTTCAAGCTGTGGCTGAAGCCTCTGGGCAGCTGGCACCATGGATCTGTCTTTTGACCAATGGTGTGAGCTGGGCCCTCTCTGGAGAAGAAACCTGGGTCACCCGAGATATGTAATCAGTACCGGGACCCCGCCAGCAGGCGAGGGGACCCCAAGACAGGTGCTGGACGCGGAGGTCATGGGGGCATAGACTACAAAGGAGACAGAACTGAACCTCACATCATTCTGTTTGGCCCCGGAAGATGGCTGGTTAGCCAGAGACGGGTAAGATTCCTCAGGGAAGGAACAACCTAAGACAGGCACAGTCACAGAGGGGCCAACAGGAGAGAAGTAAAAGGTCAACAGAGGTGGGGCACAGACCCTCATCCACAAACCTTGCAGGAGCTTGAATTCTCATCCCTCCTGAGGGAGGTCTCCTGCCCCCACGGCTGCTTCGCCTCCCACGCACAACTCAGACCGGGACCCAGGTGGCAGACAGAGACTCGACCAGCAATAGCTGCTCTATATCTAAACCCAGTCTATTACCAGGAATGCTCAGAACCTACTCAAAAATGCAAATATTCCTTTCCACTAACATTTACAGGGTAAACTAAGATTTCTGCTTGAGTATTAAAATTGACAGTAAAATAGTAATCAAGTTTTCAGATTAATTTAAATTGGCCAAGTGAAATAAGTGAATACTCAAGAAAATCTAAGTGTACTGGACAAAAAGCTTTTCCTAAAACATTAACTAAAATATCTAATAGTAGTTCATCTCACTGTAAAATTGCCTAACATCAAAAGAACCTAAAGCAGTCATATTTGTGTGCAAAATTAAAATTTAAAATTACCAAGACTGCAAGATAAAATTTCCAAAAGTCCCCATTAATTAAAAGGGCGGGGGAGAGACAGTGGGGTAATATCATGTAAGAAAAAATATCCTGTAAGTAAAATACATCTAGATAATTCTTACTCCAGAAAAGTAACTTCCATTTGTAAAGCCAACAGCAGGACACCCATGAAAAAACACACATGGTGTCAAAATAAGCCAAAGGAAAATCATTTAGGCAGAAATAAAAAGAAGCCCAAGTCTATTTTGCAGAGAGGATCCCTTTGTTAACTTTTGGTCGAGAATGTGTTTGTGTGTTTGCAGAGAACAACTCCAAGACCATGTGGGTTCCTGTGACAGTGAGGAACTGACAGGTCTGTTCCAGTCACGAGGACGGTCCAGAGATGGGGGACACTGATGACACCTTGCCATGCTAGCAGTCGGCAGCTGTGCGTGGCTGCAGGCGGCCCAGGACCAAACCAGAGAGGATGGATCTTGCATTGCCATGATGTGTCCACCATCTGGATACATTGCTGACATGTATACATGAAGAACTATTTGACATTGAAACTGGGACTCAGAACAGTTGGACATTGAAACTGACACTCAAACTTTTTTTGTTCTTATACATTTATTTCTAGTATGCAGAGGCAAGATATTTTTGAAGAAAAGAAACAGGGGAGAGTGATTGATATAGAGGCAGGGAGGCATTGAACAGGCTGTCAAGCTACAGGGGGAAGGCTGGGGAGGATGGGAGGCAGATGCTGAGGGAGATCAACCAAAGGACTTGTATGCATGCATATGAGCATAACCAATGAATGAAAGACACTGGGGCGGGGAGGGGGGCAGGTGGGACATGTACTGAGGGGTAAGGGAAGCTGGGGGGAGGTTAATGGGGGGGGGAAAAGGAAAACAATGTACTACTATTAAATATAAGCTATACTGCAAAAAAATCAATAAAAAATATATTAAAAATAAATAAAGTTTCATCCCTGAACTTCTCAACTATAGACAAGTAAATACATGCCTTTCTGGGGTGCTGGAAAAGATCAACCAAAGGACTGGTACACATGCATATAAGCATAACCAATGGATATAAGACACTGGGGGTGGGGCTGGGGCGCCAGGTGAGGGCATGTACTGAGGGGTAGGGGAGGCCGAGGGTAGGTTAATGGGGCACATAAAAGAGTAGACATATGTACTACTATTTGTAATACTTTAAACAATAAAAAAATAATTATTATTTTTTTAAAAAATTCCTTTCCGGCTTTCCCCAGATGTCCATGGGAAGGTAAAGAGATGGTAAGAGAATGAGGCCTCTTGTTTCCAGATATATGAAGTTTTTATTCCATTCCAAAATGTTTCTCAAGCCCCTGGGTAACTCAACAGTATCAAGGTCAATGTGCATCACTGTTCAGAATCTGCTAATGACCTAGTATAACATAAATTTGATATTTTTTAATAGAAGGATATTTCACTTTGCAGATTTAGACAAAGGAGGATGGGTAAGCAAAGTGTCACAGCAGAGATAAATGGTACCTGGGTGGGATGAATTTTAAAATCTCTTAAGAGATTTTTCTCACTTAATACTCTCTATGACAAATTTTATAAACAACACATAACTAATTCTATTTTTGTGTCAAATTATAATTTCATATATATACACACATGCATATATGTGTGTAATTGTGTATATGTACTTCATTATTAAATGAAATTACCTTTATGATAATAATAAAAATAGTCCCATATATCTGAAACATAATTAGAATGAAATAAAGTTAATGAGTGTTTGATATGTGGGTCTGAATCACTTTATAAATAAATACAAATGCAAACTCAAGTTTCTATGTAGACTTTGGAATACACAGTCTATAAAATTCCATAAAAGAGCCAACTTTCAGATATAAGATCTCCAATATTAGAATTCCAATATAAATATTTCCTTTAAATTAACAACTATTTGGTGGCAATAGTTTTTAGGTCATTGCCGAAAGCCAATTCCAGCATGTCAAATTACAAGAGTTTCATCTAATAAAGGTTGATGAAACTTGGGGGCTCAACAAGGGCTGAGTCACATATGTAATCATCTGTTGGAATGGCTGGAAAGGCACTTCCTCCAAACCTGAATAGGATGATTGTTTGCTGCCAGATAGCTCAGGGCATCTCAATCTACAGGTTATTGCCTCCTCTTGGCCAAACCCCTGAACAGCTGTAGGCTATTCCCCAATCTGGCAATGCTTCTATAAACCCTACCCTTTGAAGTGTATTATCTCCACCTTGCCTTAGGACAAATTGTGTTAATAAAAAGCAGGGGTTCTGAGACAAGGGGACGTAAAAAGAAGAACTAAGAACTTAGAATATTAGCTCCTTTAGCTGAAGCTCCTCTGACCTCCAATGCCTTTCAAAATTATTTTTCATCTTTGGACTCTTATTTAGTCTGTGCACAGCCTTTCTCCAGATTGCTGAACCCTTCTTAATGCTGGGACAAGAACTCTGGCTGGTCATAATTTACAACCATCTGTAGTTTAGCATTTAACTAAACTTTTCACACAACAGGTTCATAACAGCCTGTTTCCCAATGTCTCTCCTATGATACAGAGGAAAATGTGACTTTTATTTACAACTTAATAAATAACTCAATGATGTGAAGTGATTTTAAGTACAGCAATGTGCTACTTTAAACAAAGTAGGGAAAACATATAATTAACTGTATCTAGATGTTTTCATTTCTTTTAAGGTTTAGATTTCCTTTGCCTACCTATCTGATTTAACTTAAAAAAAAAAAAAGAACTCTATGGAAAGTGGGAGCCTCGAATACTTCAAAGCTAACCAAGGTCAAAGTCAAATACAGTCCACTTAATAAGAAGCAAGTCCAAATGCAAAACATGTCACATTAATATTGGCTTGAAATTTTAGTTTATGGCTTGTACCAAAGCCTTGACCTTGGATTTGTCAGGTATCTAAGCCCCGGGAGTTGTTATGGAAAAGGATGATTTGCTTCGTTTCTTCAGAAGACAGACTCAGCTACATGGCCAGGTAACTCACTATCTATAGGTGTTTGAAACATTGAAAAAATGAGTCTACTCACCTATTGTGTCTTTGCCCATTACATTTGACCTAACAAACGACATCTTCCACATTCTGTATCTTGTTTAATTACAGCAACCTCGTCTTACAACATAAATATACCTCCCTAAAGCGTAAGCATTGAAATTATTATACATTTCTTTCTCTGCTGGATGAACCCTTTGGAATGAGATCATTTCTTTGAATATTTGCAGGATTCCTATCTTGTTTTTTCATCTTTCTGCCTCTCCATAATTTTAGGGTCTGGGATCTTGGCTTATATTGAATTTTTAAAATGCAGAATTATTATTCACATACGAAAAGGTAGTGTAGCCTGTTATTCAGAAGATGCAATGGGTGTTCTTGAATGTTCTGCTTCACTGAAGCCCTCATACACCACACATGTTACCAGGAAAGGCGCGGCGTTTTTTCCTTGAAATGGTCCATGCTGTTTCATTTGAAACGGTGTGTGCTGCTGGGTGTTCTGTGGTTCTGTCTCAACAACACTGCTCAGAACTCACATTCACCGGGTATCGGCCAATGAGGCTCTTTGGTATCAGAGGAGGAAATAAATCACATTCTCCAGAAACACCCATCTGTTTTGAATAGCCTCACAGATAGATGGCTGCCTGTTCCAGGGAATATTTAATGTTAGAAAAAAAAAAAAAAAACTAGTCCAAACAGTTTACTCCCCTTAAGACTAAGCAGCAAGCAGTCTTCCCGTAACTGCCCAACAGGAGCGGCCAGAAACATCCCTCTGTAACTCAAAGGAAGACCATAGAAAAAAAATTACTAATCATTTTTATGACTTTGGTGACCTCTAGTGATCAAAACCAAGAACAAACTTAGCACATTGTTTTGTTTTGTTTTGTTTTGTTTTGTTTTGTTTTGTTTTGTTTTTCTAGAAGGGAGGAATCCTCCGAAGTCAGAAATTACGGACTTGTTTAGGTAATTTTCTACCCAACTTCTAAATGACGGTAGTTGAATTCTCTTATTAATAAACAGCAATGTAGTATCATAGCAGAATATTTAATAAGCAAAAGGAGGACAAAATACCATTATTTGAGAGAATATTCTTTCTGGTCTTGTTTCCATGCATTTACATACAGGTGCCCAACAGGACAGAATGTATTTCTCTGCAAAAAGATCATCCAAGACATTCATTTTGCAACTTGTATCTTTAATAGCATATTAAACTCATATACTATTTTGCAACTTGTACTTTTTAACAGTATATTGTGACTATCTTTTCATGTCCTTCTACCATATTATTTTAACTGGCCATTTACTATTTCATTATAATTTATTTTAAACATTTCTCTGTCATTGGCTATTGAGGTTGTTTGTTTGTTTTTTTATTATCCTTGAAGCTGTGTCTTTAAGCCCTTCCAGTATTATGGAATTAAGATAAAGTCTTAGAAATAAAATGTCAGGTTCAAAAAAATATGCACAATAGTTTGGTTTTCAATACATTGTGTCAAATTTCCTAGTAATTCTGGAAGTGAGAGATATTCACCTAGACACATTTATAGTGTCGTCCAAAGGGAGCATGTGGTAAGCTGGGAACTCTGTGGCATGCTGTGTACACAGCCACTCCACAGTGCTCTCAAAGGGCCTGTGGCTGAAGAGGGAACCAAGAATAATCAAAAATGTTGGACGAGGGGAACCAAGATGGCAGCATAGGTAAACACCTATCTTGCTGTCCCACACAACAATTTCAAAACTACAATTTAACGACAGAACAAACATCATCCAGAATCACTGGAAAGCTGGCTGAGTGGAAATTCCACAAATAAAACTAAAGATAGGACAATGTGACTCAGATGAACAGCGGAGGGCAGAGTTGAGGATACCTTCGGAGTCAGAGGTTTGGAGTTGTGCGCACACAAGCGGATAGGGTGGGCAGCTGGATACGTGGCTGGTTTTCTCCAACGAGGAGGGAGACAAAGGTGTCCCACTGCACTGATTCCCCAGTTCCGGGCAAGGTCTGGGGAACCCACACTCTTATGGGGTGAAACTGGAGGAAGCACACTGAAACTCCAGCACTGCAGAGGTCTGCAAGCTTGCAGAGAGGGCACGTAAACTTGGGAACTGCAGAAGCACGCAAGCGCACAAAGAGGACTCGTGACTTGCTCTCTCATTCGGGAGAAAAAAAAGAAAGAAGGGAAACCACCAGACTGCATTGTTTTACACCCCTGGGTGAGATTTTGGGTGTGCAGATTCATTTGAGGAGAGGCTAAATTGTCTGGCAGCAGGTAGAGCTCGGTGGCAGCTTTCTCTCAGAGGTGTGTGCAGCCATTACCACCAGGCACAGAGATCCAGGTGCTGCATAGGGCAGAGCTGATGGGAAATCAAGGTTCCCTGCTCATCCCAGAGACTCTGCCCATCCAACCTGAGCACAGCTGAATCTCACAGCCAATAGGCCTGGAGGTCAAATCCTCCTAGTGCTAACAACAATAATCTAGGCTTAACTTCAACAAGACTGTGCAACCCATAAAGGGCTGCACTAAGAGTATCCACCTCAGATAACTGGGGGGGCTCAGCCACTGTCCCTTAGAGGACATCTACCACACAACGCTAATCGACCAACTCAGGGAAGCAGCCAAAATGCAGAGACATGGAAAGAAATCAGATGTGAAAGAAATGGAGGGGGAAAAAAAAGACTGGATATAGAGTTCAAAACCACGGTTATAAGGTTTTTCAAGAGGCTCCTAGAAAAGGCCGATGAACTTAATGAGACCTTTGAGAATGTGAACAAGACCTTCGAGAATATGAACAAGACCCTCGAGGATATGAACAAGACCCTAGAGGATATGAATGAGACCCTCGAGATATGAAAAAGGACCAACTAAAAAGTAAGCATACACTAACTGAAATAAAAAAAATATGATATAAAGACCTAAAAGCAGTCTAGAGGACCACAAGAATCAAGTCAAAAATTTGAAATACAAAGAAGCAAAATCCACTAAGCTGGAAAAGCAAGAAGCATAAAGAATCCAAAAAATTGAAGATAGTGTAAGGAGCCTCTGGGACAACCTCAAGCATACCAACATCCGAATTATAGGGGTGCCAGAAAAAGAGAGAGAGCAAGTTAATGAAAACCTATTTGAAGAAATAGTGACCGAAAACTTCCCACACCTGGTGAAAGAAATTGACTGAAAAGTCCAAGAAGCACACAGAACCCCAAACTATAGGAATCCAAAGAGGACCACACCAAGACACATCATAATTAAAATGCCAAGAGCAAAAGACAAAGAGAGAATATTAAAAGCAGCAAGAGAAAAACAGTTAACTATAAGGGAGCCCCCATACGATTGTCAGCGGATTTCTCAACAGAAACTATGCAGGCCAGACGGGAGTGGCAAGAAATATTTAAAGTGATGAACAGCAAGATTCTACAACCAAAATTACTTTACCCAGGAAAGTTATCATTCAGAAGTGAAGGTCAGATAAAGTGCTTTGCAGATAAGAAAAAGCTAAAGAAGTTCATCACCGCCAAACCAATATTATATGAAATGCTGAAAGGTATTCTTGAAGAAGAAGAAGAAGAAGAAGAAGAAGAAGAAGAAGAAGAAGAAGAAGAAGAAGAAGAAGAAGAAGAAGAAGAAGAGAGAGAGAGAAGAGAGGAGGAGGAGGAGGAGGAGGAGGAGGAGGAGGAGGAGGAGGAGGAAGAAGAGGAAGAAGAAGGAGAAGGAGAAGAAGGAGGAGGACGAGGAGGAGGAGGAGAAGGAGGAGGAGGAGGAGGAGGAGGTAAAAATTAAAATTATGAACAACAAATACACATCTATCAACAAATGAATATAAAAATCAAGTGAATTAAAAATCTGATGAACAGGATAAACTGGTGAATATAACAGAATCATGGGCATAGAGAAGGAATGGGCTGACAATTCTTGGGGAGAAAAGGGGTGTGGGAGGTGCAGCAAGATACTGGACAAAAATCATATACCTATGGAAGAGGACAGTGTAGGGGAGGTAAGGGCAAAGGGTGGAATGGGTACCGGGTGGAGGGGAGCTATAGGGGGGAAAAGGAGGAACAATGTAATTAATAAACTGAACAATAAAGATTAAAATATTAAAAAAAAATATTATACCCAAAAAAAATGTTGTGTGCGAGCTGCATGATAGCCCTTGTCCATTCATTCTAGCTTATGCCGCTTGAAAAAAGTAAATTGGTAGAAAGCTATCCAAGCCCAAAGAGCTCTGTTTTTTAAGCACAGGTAGATAGATATATGGTTGCCCCATCAGCAGCTAGTGCTAATCTTACATAAAGTACCCATTCACTAGCTATTAGTTGAAGGTCATATATGGAGAGTGTTTGTTGAAGACAATTTTATGTTTATGGCTTTTGTGTTCCCAAGAAAAATACGCAGTTCTCTTTTTCTTCTTGTTGTAAGATAAATAATGCTCAGGTAAAGTTTGCAATGTAGGGATAAGCAAAGTAAGGGTAGCACATTCTGAAATGCTTTCTGACTATGTACATTAGTTTCCTGGCTGTGCTGCTTTCTGAGTTCACACGGTCAAACAGATGTCCTGTATTCAGCAGCCATTCACTTAGCCCCTCCCAGGAAGATACATAAAATCCATGCTGGCTATCGTGAGACTGTGTCACTTTAACAAATTATGTCCACACGTGGAGGCCATGGGGACATAGGAGTCAGAACTGAACCTCACATCACCGTGTTTGGCCCCGGAGGATGGCTCGTTAGCCATAGACGGTAAGATTCCTCAGGGAAGGAACATCCTAAGACAGGCACAGTCACAGAGGGGCCAACAGGAGAGAAGTAAAAGGTCAACAGAGGTGGGGCACAGACCCTCACCCACAAACCTTGCAGGAGCTTGAATTCTCACCCCTCCTGAGGGAGGTCTCCTGCCCCCACGGCTGCTTCGCCTCCCACACACAACTCAGACCGGGACCCAGGTGGCGGACAGAGACTCGGCCAGCAATAGCTGCTCTATATCTAAATCCAGTCTATTACCAGGAATGCTCAGGACCTACTCAAAAATGCAAATATTCCTTTCCACTAACATTTACAGGGTAAACTAAGATTTCTGCTTGAGTATTAAAATTGACAGTAAAATAGTAATCAAGTTTTCAGATTAATTTAAATTGGCCAAGTGAAATAAGTGAATACTCAAGAAAATCTAAGTGTACTGGACAAAAAGCTTTTCCTAAAACATTAACTAAAATATCTAATAGTAGTTCATCTCACTGTAAAATTGCCTAACATCAAAAGAACCTAAAGCAGTCATATTTGTGTGCAAAAATTAAAATTTAAAATTACCAAGACTGCAAGATAAAATTTGCAAAAGTCCCCATTAACCAAAAAGGGGGGTGGGCACAATGGGGTAATATCATGTAAGGAAAAATATCCTGTAAGTAAAATACATCTAGATAATTCTTACTCCAGAAAAGTAACTTCCATTTGTAAAGCCAACAGCAGGACACCCATGAAAAAACACACATGATGCCAAAATAAGCCAAAGGAAAATCATTTAGGCAGAAATAAAAAGAAGCCCAAGTCTATTTTGCAGAGAGGATCCCTTTGTTAACTTTTAGTCCAGATTGTGTTTGTGTGTTTTCAGAGAACAACTCCAAGACCACGTGGGTTCCTGTGACAGTGAGGAACTGACAGGTCTGTTCCAGTCACGGGGACGGTCCAGAGATGGGGGACACTGATGACACCTTGCCATGCTAGCAGTCGGCAGCTGTGCGTGGCTGCAGGCGGCCCAGGACCATACCAGAGAGGATGGATCTTACATTGCCATGATGTGTCCACCATCTGAATACCATTGCTGACATGTATACATAAAGAACTATTTGACATTGAAACTGGGACTCAGAACAGTTGGACATTGAAACTGACACTCAAACATTTTTTGTTCTTATTCATTTATTTCTAGTATGCAGAGGCAAGATATTTTTGAAGAAAAGAAATGGGGGAGAGTGATTGCTATAGAGGCAGGGTGGCCTTGAACAGGCTGTCAAGCTACAGGGGGAAGGCTGGGGAGGATGGGAGGCAGATGCTGGGGGAGATCAACTGAAGGACTTGTATGCATGCATATGAGCATAATCAATGAATGAAAGACACTGGGGTGGGGAGGGGGCAGGTGGGGACATGTGCTGGGGGGTAAGGGAGGCTGGGGGGAGGATATTAGGGGGAAAAGGAAAACATATATACTACTATTAAATATAAGTTATACTGCAAAAAAAATAAAAATAAAATAATTAAATAAAAAACTTGAAACTACAAAAAAAAGTTATGTCCACATACCCTTTGTTTCTTAATACCAAATACAGAAAGCAAAAGCAGTCATCTTTTGGGTTTATTAAAACTGAGGAAGGTTGGAAGAGATGAGTGACATGAGCTAAATAGATTAAAAAAGCCCCGCCATTGTGGTTCAGTGGTTGAGCTCTGACCTATGAACCAGGAGGTCATGGTTCGATACCAGGCCAGAGCACATACCCCAGCTGCAGGCTCCATCCCCAGTGAGGGACATGCAGGAGGCAGCCAATCAATGATTCTCTCTCATCATCATCCTCTCTCTCTCTCTCTCTCTCTCTCTCTCTCTCTCTCTCTCTCCTCCCTCCCTTCATCTCTGATATCAATAAAAATATATATTTTTTTTTTAAAGATTGAAACTTAATGCAATGCACGCATGCCGGGTCTTTGCCATTGGGGCATCATTTGATGATGTCAAAGAATGTGTTACAAGGTTCAAACCCTTGCCCTTGCTCTCAAGTCCCACTCTCAAGGCACTGCCTGCCTCCCAATAGCTCCAAATAGACACTGGCATTTCCCCAAAGTGAAATGACTAAAGCAGAAGCACGGCCTCCAGAAAGAGAGGGGCTGCCCAACCTGGCCCCTTCACCTTCCCCCAGCACAAAGACCCAGATGCCACATGGCATCTCATGCTTGGGTTAAAAGATGCAGGCTGAAGCTGTGCATCCTGGTCCTCAGGTGTGGCATCAATTCAGAACCCTGGCTACTTCTCTCTGCTGTTTGCCTTCTATTGTGTTAGGTAGGATTATGTGGTTGCAAGTGAATGAATCAATTCTAGCTAACAGGAGCCAAAAAATAAAAATGAATAAATAAATAAATCTATAGTATGAAAAGCATGATATTCTAATTAGACCAGATGTCCTTCCGGACCACCTTCCAAACAAAGCCAGCCAAGGCTGCAAGGGAAGCCCGGGTTCCAGGTGCCAGAGGGAAGCCAGTGCCAGCAGCCGGGGGTAGGAAGGCCTTCTCTTACACATATGTCGTGCATCGGGCCTCTAGTAAGTAAATAAAGTAGCTTGAGTGGTCCAGGAAAAGGTTTTAAAAGACTGTCTCTCCAGAGGCTGGTTAAGAAGAACCAGCTCAAACTATGTTCTGTGTTTGAGTCGCTCCACATAAAATACCTTGTGGCATATGCATGGGTTAAACCTGCTCACCCAGAACAAAGACTGTATAGAGAACCAAAGTCATATTTCTTTACTAAATGAGACATTTATGTTGTACTTCTGTGTTCTCCCCAAATAAATAATGACGTCCACTAGGTGTCTCTTTTTAAGAAATAACTTTTAAGGTATGTCTAGGTCCGTGATGGTGAACCTATGATACGTGTGTTAGCACTGACACGTGTAGCTATTTTCAATGACACGCAGCCGTAGGCGGTTGCATACCGAGAAGTATTGGACTGCATGCCAAGAAGGATGTTTCATCCTCGGCTACTGCACCTAGCTATGCAGTAGCCGAGGATGAAACATTTGCTGTAGTGTAGTGTAGACACTCTGTGCTTGAGGTCTGTAAGCCAAAACAACAGAACTCTGGCACAGAGCATCTATTTCTGGAACTTCTGGTTAGGCCGTTAGGGGAGCTTTGACTTCATTTCTAGCCGGTGGAGCAGGGAGCAGCAGAATGCCAAGGGGGCCCTGTGATTGCCATTACCAGCAACCACATAACCACAGAAACCATCATCCAATCTACTGTTCTGGGGTGTCATGGATTTCTAATTGATCATCATTACTGAGATAAGTCAGGGGGGAGGCTGGGAGAGGTGAGGGCTTGTGCTATGGGTGCCATTTCCTGCCATTAGAAATAGTGGCAGCCATCTTAATTTATATAAGGAATACCATTTTGCAGCATAGTGCAGACTCCATTTCACCACTATTACTTTGTGCATATTTATTAACCCCTATTTCTGCTTATTAACCCTGCCCTTTCCTAAAAGACAGTTACATGTGCCATCTTCTGGGTTAGGCTAGTTAACCCCTAATTGCCTACAGGGCTAATAGGCTATCTATAATTCTATCTTTTGTCACTCCCTCCCTTCCCCATGGAGAACCCAAAAAATAAAAAACCAAGGTTAAGTAAAGGTAGTGGTAGTAGCAGTAGCCAACCCTTTCAATAGACATGGGCCGAGATGCATAGCATTATAGAAAAAAAATGGCAAATCATTTTGCGTTCTATGTACTGAAATGGTAATAAGCAGAACATGGAATATAAATAGACATTTTGGCACTAATCATTCCCAGCTCTTGAAAAAAAAGGGAGGATGAAAGGAAGGAATACATTTCCAGGCAGCTACACCTTGATAAGAGCCAATCTAATTCCATCCTTAAATTTATAAAAGGCTCTACAAATTTAACATCTGCAAATTTGAGCATTGCTCACTCCATAGCTCAGCATAGAAAAGCACTCAGTGAGGGAAATTTATTAAAGAAACTCTCCTAAGATGTGCACCAGTTCTGTTTCACAATATGCAGAATAAAGATGCAATTATTAAGAGAATGTCTGAGTTACCACTCAGTAGAAATATCATAAAAGACTGAATAATAAGACTGAACACAAACATACAACATCAAGTAAAGAGAGACATAAGTAATTGTAAATATTTTTTTATCTCTCTTGATGAAACTACTGATGTCACATCACATGCTCAGTTGGCCATTATTGGTTGATATTCTGATGGCCTCACAATGAAGAAGAACTGATAAAGTTAGTATCAGTGCCAACAAGTACATCAGGAAGCAAGATATGTAAGGTTGTTATACAAACATTCCGTGACCTAAGCATTGATATCTCTAAAGCTGGGTCAGTGATGACAGATGGGGCACCAAACATGGTGGGGAAAAAAAGTCAGATTTGTCAAATTGTTTATGGAAGCTATTGGACATCCGATTGTGCCTTTTCATTGTATTATCCATCAGGAGGTTTTATGTGCCAAGGCAGGATTCACTGATTTAAATGACTTCATGTCAGTTGTTACAAAAATAATTAATTTAATAGCTGCTCACCCCCTTTACAAGCGAGAATTTTCTGCACTTTTACTGGAGGTTGATTCCACTTACAGTGGACTGCTGATGTACAATAATGTAAGATGGCTGAGCTGAGGCAAAGTTCTTGAGCGCTTTGTGGAGTGCTTTGAAGAAATGAAGGTATTTCTTGAGGATAAGGATCTGAGAAACTTTTCTCAGCTCAATGATGATAAGTGGGTCAACACCCTGATGTATTTTACAGACCTCTCTGTTCATATTAATGAACTGAACTTAAAGTTACAAGGTTTTGGCCAAAGTATTGACGTTATGTTTGGATACATAAAAGCTTTTGAAAGTAAACTTAAAATTTTCAAGCGAGATGTAGAAACTAAAACTTATAAGTATTTTCTTTGAGTAACAAAGTATTTTGAGAAGGCCACTGTACAAAATGAAGTGGAACCCTTACATATAAAGCACCAGCATGTTTTAGACTCGTTACTTGACCAGTTCAGTGATCGATTTAATCAATTTAGAAACCTAGAACAGACCATAAAAATAATTAAGTATCCTGACGTAGTAGTTAGTCTCCAGTAGTTTGGAATTAAATGGTTTCCAATGGATGCAAATTGCAGAATTTCTAGACAGCATCTGGACTCAGGTGTTTGTCGACTTGAGGTCAAAGCTTGATAATCTGGAAAGGTGCCGCTTGGAGAATCAAGAGTAGTGCCACTTCGAACAGGAAATTTGGAGTGTCTGGAACTGATTACCAGACACTTTTAGCACCCTGAAAAAATATAGCAATCGCTTTACTCACAATTTTTCCCTCTAAGTACTTTTGTGAGACCTTACTCTCAACATTAAATAATATCAAAACCAACAAAAGAAACAGACTGACAGATGAAGTTGGTAGTGCTTTCTTGGGCTTGAAGTGTACAAAATACCAACCTTCAATTGAAGGTTTAGCCAATGAAATTCTGCAACAAAAAAGTCACTAATAGGCAGATTAAAGAATTCCTCCTCCCCCTCACTTATCTTAGTTCACAGCATTCCACACAAGTTAAATAATATCAAGACCAACAAAAGAAACCGACTGACAGATGAACAAAAAGTCACTAAGCAGGTAAGTTAAATAATTAGTTTTTGGTTTATTAAATACAGTTGCATATTACAATTATACATTTTTGTTATTTAAACTATAAATATTGCAAAATTATGGGTTTTTTTTTCTCTAAGTGACACACCACCCAAGTTATGTTTGATTTTTTGGCGAATTTTGACACACCAAGCTCAAACGATTGTCCATCACTGGTCTAGGTTCTTAGTTTTTACTAACTATGGCATTTTACAGTATCATTATAATACAGGGTATCCCCCAAAAATGTATATACACTTTAACAGCTGATAGCTCAATTTTGAAAACAAAATGTATCTTGATAAACACTGTCTTTATAATTATTCAAAGAGTGTGTATACTTTTGGGGGAACACCTTGTATATAAAATTTAAACAAATAAATCCCTCAGTTTTCTGGAAGTATTACATTCCAGAACACTTGTTTACCTTGTCAGGGCATCGTATTTTCTTGCATACTCTTAAACTCTATCTCACATCAGTCACAATTTTGTATTGAAGGCAGTGCATTAGAAACATCACTATAACACTCATTTAGTGAATCACACTAGCTAATAGAATGTGAGTCTAGTAACAGATAAATTAACTGGGTATTTGAAAATGCCTTCTTCCATCATTTTTTATTCTGAGAGCTTCTGTCCTGTAAAGGCAGACATCAAAATTTTCCAGTAATGTCTTGTATTCCCCTCTATGCTTGGGATCTGTGTGGAATGCCCAGTAGAAAGGATGCCAGCCTTCTGTGCTGTCACATCCTATGGGGGAAAAACAACCCTGGTGATTTGGCTGAACCACATAAATGAGAAACAGATTTGTGCAATATAAGTTAGTTCCAAGCCACAGAAGGCCAGCACCATCCTTTAGCAGATTTTTTAAGGCTAAAGGGGTAATTGAATCCTTTCTCCACTAGACAGATAGTAAACACACCAAACACACACACACACACACACACACACACACACACACACACACACACACACACACAGCGGGGTTTGTCTGGAAGAGACAGTGAGGCTCACAGCTCACTTACGGAGTGTCGTGGCAGGACCAAGGGGCATATTGAATTGTGCTAAACAACCTCACATGATTAGCCATGCACAAAAGGGCCTTTTAGTCATTTGATGCCAAATGATCTGCAATGACTTCAGGGAGCACAGTCACTACACTCTTCGCTCCTGTCTTGGAGACTTGTAAAGCTGCCTGTCTTGATCCCTGGCCAGTTCAGCTCAGCCTCAGTCTTAGCTTCATGCTGTTAATGACCCCCTAATTAGACACATCAAGGCCCATCCTAATTAAGACTCTTTTGGTTACAAGTATCCCAAACCCACTTCAAAATAGCTTCATAGAACAAGAGATTTAATGAAAGGGCACTGGGGCACCTCATGGACTCCAGGCGTCATAAAGGGTGGGAACCCAGGCAGTTCCATGGAGCTCAGGAAATTTTTGTTGAGATTCACCCCAAAATTTCATCATTAGTAGAGTTGAACTTCTAATTCCTCATCATCTGTATTTCTCAATAAAACATTCCCCAGAGGGGAATCAGATGGGCTCAAGTTGTATCAGGTATCCATGTAGGAGCTAATCAGTCATGGTCAAAATTAATGCTCACATAATATATGTCTACTGTGAGCCACCTCTGAAAAGGGGAGAGAGAGACTCCAAGAAAAGGGGTGAATTCCAGGCAAAAGGTATTTTTTATAAGGCTCCAGATGGATGCTTCAGGAACCTACAACTTAGTTGAGACAATAGACCTGGGTCGTCTTTGTGTCTCCAGCTCCCAGGGTTAAGCTAGACATATTCTGGGGCTTGTCCATCAAGCTTGAAGACACTACTGACTTGTCCTTGTCTCCTAACCATCACTATCTCCTATGTACAGGCTCACAACTGCCTCATCTCTATCTGCAGTCCAGACACCTCTTTTAAGTGCTGAGTTCAATCATCCATCTTCCTACTTTACCTCTCCACTGGAATCTCCCAGAGAATTCTCAAAGTCAACAAATCCTACTGAAACTCGTGGTCTTCAACAGCGTTAGAAGCTGGGGTAGTGGTTACCTCTATGCAGGATAGGTATTGACTGGGAAGGAGCAAGAAAGAAATTACTGGCAGTGTTAAAAATGTTCTACACATTGATCTGAGTGGTGGTTATACACACACACACACACACACAGACACACACACACATTTGTGTGTGTGTGTGTCTGTGTGTGTGTGTGTATGTGGTGTGTGCAACTGATTCATCAAGTTGCACACTTCAAATTTGTGTACATTACATCTCAATAAAAAATAAATGTAAGAAATTACTATAGATTAGCTCCTTATCTTTTACTGATATCTATCTAAATTGGATTTGCAAACCCAATGCAAAAAGGATCCAGATAGAAAGTATAAATGAATATGGTCAATTTTATTATTGTTCTCAATTATACACTGCCCTTCCCATAAGTGCTTTCTCTATTCTCACCATGGCCATATGACTTGCAGGACTTCCCTTTGGGGGAACTAGACTTCCTTGCCCCACTGATATCAGATTGGCCCATGACTTGCTTTGGCCAATAGAATGTGAACAAACACAACATATACCATGTGTGAGCAGAAGCATGAAGCCTTTGCTCCATGTGGCCATTTTTCTTTTCCCTCTGCAGCGAGAACAGCATATCCAAACAGGGGCTGCTCCTTCATTCAGAACCCCCAGGCATGTGCCCTTATATCCACCACAGTCAATGTCATTTAAGCACAAAATGAACCAAAGTTGCTGTAAGACACTGAGGTTTTTAGGTTTTCGGAGAGTTTAACATAATCTCAGCTGACTGCTGCAAGCATAAGGTAGAGGACTTAGTTTATTCAAGAAAGCCCTAACAGACAGCCGGTCTTCAGCCCCACTGATCGTCATTATGTGGGAATCTAAGCTCTCTTCACAGGTCTTCGTGTTGTTTAAGAGAGACTAGATTTCAATTAAATTCCCTCCTGATTTTTAATTAATATATACTTTTTTTAAAATATTGGCAACTAAATAAACATGTTTATAAAAACCACTTGGGACAAAATTATGGTGATCCTGAACATGTGTTTCAGTAAGAATATAAAGAAGATGGAGGAAATGCCTGAAGTAGAAACCTGTCATCTGATGTGTATTTTTTTTTTTCCTGTTGTATTTTCAGGTCTCATAGTTTTCCTTCCATTATGCAGATACGCCACTAGAGGTCACTGTAGAGTTCTGCATCCACACCCTGTGTGTAACTTGTCTGACCTCCAACTTTTACACCGAGAACCCTACAGGTTTTGAATGAAGTAAGCCTGAAACATCGCTGGAAGCAGAAATGGCAAAACTAAAGCTGTCTTACTTCGGGCACATCATGAGAAGTCAGGGTTCTTTGGAGGAAACAATAATGCCCGGAAAAACAGAAGGCAGCAGGAAGAGGAAGACCAAATATGAGATGGATTGACTCCACAAAAGAAGAGGTAGATGTGAGTCTACAGGACATGGTGAACATCACTCATCAGGAAGTTGCCAGGAATTGGAGCCGATTCAACAGCAGGTAACATCAACAATCAGGTAAAAATGTCTGCCTGGCCGAGACCGGTTTGGCTCAGTGGATAGAGCGTCGGACTGGGGACTGAAGGGTCCCAGGTTCGATTCTGGCAAGGGCATGTACCTTGGCTGTGGCACGTCCCCGGTGGGGGGCGTGCAGGAGGCAGCTGATCGATGTCTCTCTCATCGATGTTTCTGACTTTCTATCCCTCTCCCTCCTGCTCTGTAAAAAAAATCAATAAGATATATTTTAAAAAAAAATGTCTGCCTGAGGGAAATTCCAAACCCATATCCGACCCCTGCTCAGTACCCACTTCCCACGTTAGTAGATCTAACCTGTCCTTCTAGGTGACCAAAAGCAAAGAGCCCATTCCTTTCCTGTGGTCTCCCGTTCATGTAGATGACTACTAAGTCATCTGATTGCCAGCACTGATGACAAGTTGCTAACTGCCCCTCAACCTCTGTAGGGCATTCTGCCTGATGCTAAAAATAGACCAAGGAAGACAGGACCCACACACACAAGGAAAAGGACCATGCAGGACAATAAGTGAGCTAGTGCACGTGCCTGCTACAGGAGGCCCAGGAATGATTAATGAAGGATTCTGTAGAAAAGCAGGGGGTCACGTGAAGAATGTGTTCTCAGAGTCCAATCACTCCAGGCTGAAGAAGGCATTAAAGCTGGATTTTAGGCTGATTTTCCTTTTCTCCTTCCTGCTTCAGCAAGAGACCTCCATACTGGCGTAACCTGACCCTAAGACATGACATAGATCTGCCTCTACTCCCTTCCCAAGACTGCCTACAAGAAGTTGCTTTCCTCTACATTGAAATATTCATTTGTCCTTTATTGACTTGACACATATTTATTGTTAGCTGTGCCCCAAGAACTCCTGGCTAAATAAGATAGTCACAGGCAGGGCATGCCCACTTAGAACTTACAATCCAGTGGGGACACAAAGATGATGGCAATGCAGTGTGGCAAGTGCTATGATAAGGGAAGAACAGGGTACAATACGAGTACAGAGCAAGGGTCGGTCCCTGATGAAGACAAGAAGTCGGGGAAGGCCTCCTAAGTAAATGTTATTAAATTGAGATCCTAAGCAGAATGGAAGTAGGCCATATAAGAAGAGAATAGGAGTGTTTCAGGCAGAGATAGCACAGCCCAAAAGAAAAAAGAATCAGATAGGTTTTTATTTAAAACTGTATAGACAGTTTTGTATTTTGCTGCTTTCCACTTACCCGAGTCACCATGTCATTAACTATTATTGAAAACATAATTTTTAAATATATTTTATTGATTTCAGAGAGGAAGGGATATATATATGTAGATAGAAACATCAGTGATGAGAGAATCATCACTCTGCTGCCTCCTGCACATCTACGGGGGACCGAGCCCCAAACCAAGGCATGTCCGCTTGACCAGAACCAAACCCGGGAACCTTCACTCCACAGGCCAATGCTCTATCCACTGAGTCAATCAGCTAGGGCAAAAACATGACTTTAACCACTGCCTCATAGTCCATTGGGAGGATAGTGACTAATTTATTTACCCATTTTCAAAGAGAAATAACATTTTTAAGGCTCATGCTAATTGCTCTTCCCTTACCAATATAAAATCATGTAAAATGACTACATTCATATCCACAAAATCTTCAGTTTGCTGTCTGTGAGAACAATTTCTAAACCCAACTGATATCCAACCACAATAATACTGAATTTAAGCAAAATGTTGGTTTACAAAATATTAATTCAATTTAACTATTTGTAAATTTTGCTGCACTGTTTTACATAAGTTGTCAGGGTCTTAAGAGGGGCTCAAGGCTTCTGGGGCTTTAAGATCCTCATACTCTCCCTCAGAGTCCCTGTGTTCCTCAGTCTTAATCTCCCCCAAGTCTGCATCTCAGCTCTCCATCTCCTCCTCAGCCTCAGGTACCCTCTTAGGATGTTAGTTGATATCTACCTCCATCCTTTCCCCAATAAATGGCTTTTTAGTCTGTGACTCAATTTCTGAAGTTGCAAACATCATTTCATAATTTTTAAAATCCATATTTTGGGGTTAACATTTTAAATATGACATATTTGTCAACTTGCACACTCTTACAGGAAGTAAGACAATTTAGGTGAAGGATCCATCCCCCTTCTTTTGAGCTGTTTCAGATCTAATTCCTGTTGCTTTTGTTCTGTCGGCCTTTAAAATTGATCTTCCTCAGCTGGCCCTACCCCTCATTGTAATCCTCTTTGCAACAAGGGCTTTGGTTTGCCTGTTTATTTTTGGTGCTGAGCACTTGCATTTATTGTCTGGGCGTTCACTTACCCTTGCCCGGTGTGGCATGTTTCAGAAAGAAAGTCTCACTTGTTGTGCACCTATTTGGGCAGCTGTTCAGTTCAAACTCTTGAATCAGAGATTTCCTGTGTCTCCTGTATTCTTCCGTTGCTGTGTGACCTGTCATGAGTTTGAGAGTTTGTTCAAACCTCAGAGCACTCAAATAATCACTGAAGTTCTCGAATGCATTTATTCCACGGGTGAGTCTTTTTCCTCCTGGCACCCAAGGATCTCCATATTAAAAATGTACAGGTTCCTAACTCCCCAACGGTCCCCACAGCCTGCTGGTGTCCTGGCCTCAGGCCTCCATTTGTCTGTCCAATGGGGCAGCTCCTGACTCCTACCACCTTGCAACGCCCAATTAATTTCTGTAAGGCAAAATTAACATGGAGCAGCCAGTTCCTTGAAGTGGAGATTTTACTTAACACTTTAATAATCCCAATTAAGCCAATATCCACGCATCTTTATTGACAGGCGTTTAACCACTTTGCATAATTTAAAATGCCACCCCAGCCTATCAGCGAAGCTGGCGAGAAGGTGGGCCTGGCAGATAACAGTTTGCAGGCTGGGGCTGGAGGCTGACACTCCATCTGCCCAGCTGCTCCTCTTGACTTCTGTAAGCCAGCTCATGATCTCAGGATGTACAAAAAAATAATAATTGCATTACTATTGTCAGGTAAGTGAAATTTTTTTTAGCCAAAGGCAGTTATATGGGGTATAAAGTTATAGATTAAAATGTAAACTATCTTACTTGAGTTCTATCTTATTCAAATGAATAAATAAATGAGTACCATCTCAGATCCGAGTTTGCTGGAGGGATTTTATTGGGACTCGGCTGTCAAAGTGGAGGAAATAGCACGAGGGAGCCAGTAACTGTGGCGGATCACCGTTTTCCAGTGTGAGACGCATGTTTAATTCTCAGCCTCCCTAGAGTAAAAGAATTCTATCAACTAGTATGAGGACTGTTTCTGTGCAAATAAATTAGTTGACAGGCATTTTGTTTACATTTTCATGAGGTGAACTTCTAAATCAAAGAGTCGTTAATGAGGACGAGGATAAATACATGGTCCTCAATTTTTATCAAGTTTCCCAGAATATTATAATTTCCTTCTCCTCCTATCAGAAAGGTACAAGCCACATGCATGAACTCGGAAACCATAGGGGTCACTCTGTGGGCCCATTACTGAGGTGTGAGGCGGCAAAAAGAAGTAACAACTGTTTTGGCTTAGATGTTACTCGGTTTGGGGACACAACTAAATCAATTTATTAAAATAAGGAAGTAATGTAAGGGTATTCTTACGTTGTATTAAATTATCATTTTTTTGGCCTCTTCCCAAGAATGTTATGGTAATCATTTCAAAAGGCAGTGTTTATGTGTTAGAAATACTAGTACCCAGCATGTTGAGAAGGAGAAGCAGTAATTGAAGTGTATTTAGCCCAATAGACATTTCTCTAACTCTAGTCAGAGCAAGTGGCAGGCAGCTCCGGGGCACGCTGTGGGAGGCAAGGAAGAGAGCCAGCATTTGCTAAGGGACTTCAGGGGGGAAACAGTGTAACAGTTAAAGTGCTGACATGAGGGACAGAGAGAACTGGGTTCAAATCTAGTTCCACATCTGAAAGGTTCCACATCAACAAGGAAGTGAAATTGCTTATCTCTCTTTGTTTTAACACCCTCATCTATGAAATGTTGGTATCTGCTCCATAGTAATCACGTGAGGACTTTGAGAAAGTAATCAATGTACTTCCTTCAGTGCCTAGCACATAACAAAGCACTAAATAAGGAAGTAAGAATGATAACAATTAATGATTAGGAAACAAACTTGAATATCTAATGGTGATTTCGGAGAAGAGGAAAATTACAGGAAAACCAAAGACTAATGGAATCTGCTCCAAATTTTTTTTAAGAAGCAAAGTATGAAAACATTCCTCTCGAAAAAAATAAATGGAGTGTACAGGGTGTGATATTTAAATATATTCAAATATTTGTAGACTTTTACAAGAAGAGAGGAGAGGTCTTCTTTGTGTTGTCCCAGAGGGCCAAGTAGGGCCACTCAATCAAAGTAGACACTGCCCTCTCCTTTGAGTGGGGCCCAATATCTGAAAAAACTGTATGCATCTCCGAGCTGCCCCAAATTTGGGATGGATGCCTGGAAAAGAAATAAAGTCTTCATGTTTCCAACTGCTCAAACAGTGGATTATACCTTAAATGATACTTCACGAGAGGTCAGCGAAGCCACGTGACTCTGAAGAGTCCCTTGGCCTTCAAGGCTAGTGCTCTTACCATCTTTGCATCTTCCAAAACCCTTCACAGAAAGTCTCTTACTGTGACTACTTTACAGAATCATAGGCAGGTATGGAAACAGCCCCCCTTGACTCTAGTTGAAGAGGAAACCTGGAAAATGTGAGGAAGGATAAACATCATTGGCAAGGGAAAAAGAAACGATGATTTTGTTTTCTCCAGTAATCTTAAGGCTAAAACCTGTGTTTCTAACCTCAAATTATCATCTGCCTCGTGGAGAGTAAGTTTTTTGCAAGTGCTTTTCTTTCCAGTCATTCCCTCATTCGTTCATTAAGTAATTCTATGCCAGGTGCCCAACACTGAGGCCAGGGTAGTAAGACGAATGAGCTCCTGGGAAGGGTGCATTCACTGAGGGGATCTCGGGAAACAGTGGGAAAGTCCACAGACAATTAATAGAACAAGTAAGCTGTTAAAATAACTGACAAAGAAAACCAAACCAGGTAAGGTGATAAACATAATGCAGAGGCTGCTTTGGAAATGGGTAGCGGGAAGCTTTTCTCTAGGAGGTGACATTTGTGCTGAGAGTTGAACAGTGAGAAAAAGCCAAGCTTGCAAAATCTGGGGAAAGGTAGAGGGTGGAAGTTCTGAGCTGAGAGAGAACTCAGTGTGTTCTAGGAAAGGCAAAGCTTTTGTTTGAAAATCAGCTTCCAATACTAAGAATTTGAGAATACGGTATTATATCACTTCAACTAGGAAATTATATCACAAACCAGCACCCTCTAAAGTCTTCTGGGGGACTTTAGAGGGTGCTGGTTTGTGATATAATTTTATTTTTATCCTTCCTCACATTTTCCAGGTTTTCTCTTCAACTAGAGTCAAGGGGGGCTGTTTCCATACCTGCTGATTTAATTGGAAAGAAAAGCACTTGCAAAAAACTTACTCTCCACGAGGCAGGTGATATTTGAGGTTAGAAACACAGGTTTTAGCCTTAAGATTACTGGAGAAAGCAAAACCATCATTTCTTTTTCCCTTGCCAATGATGTTTATCCTTCCTCACATTTTCCAGGTTTCCTCTTCAACTAGAGTTAAGGGGGGGCTGTTTCCATACACGCCTATGATTCTGTAAAGTAGTCACAGTAAGAGTGTTGCTTTAAAAATTAAGCAACATTTTAATTCTAGGTCATAATATACTGATTTAATTGGAAAATCCAAAGGGACAGGTATTATCATGCCTGTATTATTCGTTGGCGTTGCCCCAGAACCTAGCCCAGCTCATGACCTGTAGTAGAATATTGGTTGAATCAGAAAGAAAGGAAGTAGAGGAAGGGAAGAGAAGGCAAAAAGAGAATATTGATTTTATTTGTTTATGCAAAGTGAGAACTCCTGTAGGTAGACAATAATCTCCTGTGCACCTTATTACATACACGTGCAGTCACACCAGCATGAAAAGCACGTGCTTACAATAACAAAGAAACAAGGCAGCTCTTTTTCTTCAGGGACCCAAGAAAAGAGCCTTTCTGACGACTTAATTCTTAAAGGAAAGAGTTCTAAGTTAGGTGTAAGGGACCACAAGACTTTATACATTTCTTAAAATTAAAACTTGGGTCTTCATTTTTGTATCCCATACATTGCTAGGCACACAGAAGGCACTCAATAAATAATAGTGGCACAAATGACAAATAACCAGAACTTTGCTGTGGACTACTTCCACTGTGCAAAATCAATGAGACCCCATGGACCTCGGGTTCCTTGTGTCTATTAAATAAAGTACGGAATAGATGGCATCTAAAATCCTTTTCATCTCTAGACTTCAATGAGTCCTCAAAGGTCAGCCTGAGGTGGCTGGAGTGTGGTTCTCAAATCTATACATCTCTTTAGGTTGGTGTGAAATTGGGTTTTTGGAAAGAAATAGGCACTCTTCTGTGAATTTCTTTGAAGAAGGAATCCTAAGAGAGGGAAAAGAATGGCTGGTATCTTGAAATTAACTTATACTGATTTTAAATAGAAAAATTAGCATACTTGTGATAAATTTCTTTCTAGTTTGGTTTCTAGAGGATTATTGAAAACATCTATGAACCTATTTGAGAAGCACGTGTTAAGTAATTTTCCCAATTTGTTGTTATAGGTTATATTTCCACATCAACTGCCACCTCTGAAATTCCTATGGAGAGCTTTGCTGTAGAAAAAACAACAGGTGGGTAATAGATTTCCCAAGTTTTAATTTTAAACCTACAAGTGGGTAGTAGGTTTCCAGCCTTTATCATCATATCCATACATTTAATAAGTACCTATCTGTGTAGTTTCTTATGATAAATGAACTAAACTAAAACTAAAGAAAAAATACTGAAAAGAAACATCCCACCCAGGGTTATCTCTGGGTGTGGGGAATGTTTTTTTCCTGCTATTTAATACTTTCTAAATTTTCTGCCAAGAGAATCACAATTTGTAATCAGGAAAAGTTTAAAATATTTTTACAAGTGGACTGAACAAATACAATCTCCACTTTCTAAGAGATCTCCTTCTTAGAAAGAATGCCAACAAACATTAGTGGAGGAAAACCAAGATACCAGCATTAACTTCATCATGGTTTGCTACTACTCGAACACTTGGTTATGGTGTATGCTGACACTAATTTCAGGGATTTGGTAGAGAAGAGAGCAACAAGTTTTAATTTTAAGAAATGTATAAAGTCTTGTGGACCCTGACACCTAACTTAGAACTCGGTCCTTTAAGAATTAAGTGGTCAGAAAGGCTCTTTTCTTGGGTCCCTGAAGAAAAAGAGCTGCCTTGTTTCATTGTCATTGTAAGCATGTGTTTTTCACGCTGGTGTGCCTGCAGGTGTATGTAATAAGGTGCACAGGAGATTATTGTCTACCTACACGAGTTCTCATTTTGCGTAAACAAATAACACATCATTAATAAGTATCCCATCTTCTGGGTTTTTTTAATAAGGCTTGTTCCTGCTATGATTCCCCAAGTCCCCAAAGACCATGCTTCAGTAGCTAAGAGTATCGGAAAAGTGGCTACATATAGGACCTTTGTCACTTCATTCACTGGGAGACTTCCATCACATCGTGGGAGTCAGGCAGTATTCGAGCCCATTCTTCTCTCAGAAAAGTAAATGAGCTCAAAAGCATTGTAAGCCCCAACGCATTAAACTTTGTGGTAGTTCTTCTCTCAGCCCCCTGGGACCCCCATTGCACAGAGCAGGAAGATGAGTCTGACCCCCATGGCCTGGAGGACCTGGTCCCCTTGACATTTTTAGGACAGACTCCAACGCAGCAGTTTACTTTGAAGGTCCAAAGCAAAAGGGTCTGGGTTTCTCTCCACTGAGGTGTACATAAATCCACAGAGGTGTTCTTAAATTTAATCAATGAATTAGACAGAAGAAGAAAAACAAATGCTCTTGCCTCAGGAAAGAGAAGTTTAGATCCCTAGTAGTAAATGAGAAGTCAAGTTAAAGGTGGAGTGCTGAGTTTCTTCCAGGCCAATCTGAAAGGAGACCTCTTGCTCTAGCTGGTTTGACTCAGTGGATAGAACTTCATCCTGCAGACTAAAGGGTCCCGGGGGTCGAATCCGGTCAAGGGCACCTGCCTGGGTTGCAGGCTCAATCCCCAGTAGGGGGCAGCCCATCAGTGATTCTCTCTCATCATTAATGTTTCTATTTCTCTCTCCCTCTCCCTTCCTCTCTGAAATCAATAAAATTATTTTTAAAGAATATTTTTAAAAGTTTAATATAAAGCATGAACAGCCTATGTAATGAAAAGCATGACAAAGGTTAAGTTAACCATGGTTTATGCATCAAATGTAACATTATGAAGCCATTAAAATGTTTTACAAGTGTTTTCCCTAATATGGACAAAAATGCTCTTTGAATGAGGAAAAGGCAGGTTTCAGAATATTACACAGAGCAATTTTAAGTATATATTTATAAACATATCTAGAAAAAGTATCTGAAAGATTTGCACAAAAATGTCAACAGTGCAGATTTCTGGGGAGCAGAGAGGCAGATGAATTGTTATCCTCTCCTGGGGAAGGAAGTAAAAAAATGTTGGTTAAGGACAAGGACTCTACAGTCCAACCTCCTGGGTTGGCATCTAGCCTCACTGCCCACTGACTGTATTTTTAAATTTTGTGAATCTCCATTTCTCTGTCTGTGCAATGGGGATAATACCTTCCCCATATTGAAGTCATCAGGATAAAATGAAACAATCTATGTAAAGGGCTTGGCATGGTGCCTGGTACATAGAAAATGTTCTGTAAAAACTATTAACATCATCAAATTCTCACTTTTCCTTAATGAAGATGTGAAAACAAAACATATGCCATGAGCCTCTCTTTACGTTTGTTTTTTTTTTTTGTTTTTTTTTTGTTTTTTTGGGTTTTTTGTTTGTTTGTTTGTTTTTTTGGAAGTACAGAACTCCTTTTCTCTGTCACTGGATAAATGTTTGTATCACTGGATCCACAGTGCCTAAGGACATGGGTGGTACAAAGGTGAAGTGGAAAATCTGTAATTGGATGGGAACTGCCATAAGTTATGGTAACAAGAGGTTAAGAGTACAAAGGCCAAATGTCACCCATAAACAGTCCTTCTTTCTTTTTCTTTTTCTTTTCCTTTTAGTATATTTTTATTCATTTCAGAGGGGAAAGGAGAAGGAGAGAGATAGAAACATCAATGATGAGAGAATCATTGGTCAGCTACCTCCTGCACGCCCCCTACTGGGGATAAGGCTGTAGCCCAGCCATGTGCCCTGCCGGAGAAACTAACCATGAATCAACGCTCAACCACTGAGCCATGCTGGCCAGGCCAGGAACACTTTTTAAGCTTCTGTTTCCTTTCTTTAGAAATGTCTGTTAATCCTATTCGCTTCTCTTCATATGAATGTATTTTTATTCTTTAATGTGTTGATTCATATCAATGAACATTATAATATTGCACTACTTCCATCCTGGCATAAACCACTAGGTTACTGAAGAATATTATTTTAATATTGTACTGCATTTAATATTTATGTTAAGATCTTTATATCTGTATTTGTGTTACATAAAATTTTTCTGCAATTTATTTGTGTGTATATACAGTACATATGCATTGGCTACCAAAAAGCTAAATAAATTTTTGCCCACTTTATTTCTAAAAATTTATAAATCACTACTACATGCACATTTTAAGCATGAAAGATATTTTAAAGAAGTAGCCATCTTGCCGAACCGATTTGGCTCAATGGATAGAGCGTCGGCCTGGGGACTGAAAGGTCCCAAGTTTGATTCCGGTCAAGGGCATGTACTTGGCTGCGGGCACATCCCCAGTTGGAGGTGTGCAGGAGGCAGCTGATAGATGTTTCTCTTCCATCGATGTTTCTGACTTTCTATCCCTCTCCCTTCCTCTCTGTGAAAAATCAATAAAATATATTTAAAAAATAAATAAATAAAAGTAAATTAAAAAAAAGAAGAAGTAGCCATCTATTCCAATTATAGTAGAAGAGATGTGTTTAAAAAAAAAAAAAAAAGAATAAGTGGGAAAGCCCTAGCCATTTTGGCTCAATAGATAGAATGTCTCAGGTGACTAAAGATTTGATTCTGGTTGAAGTTCTTGGGCCCTGGT
This sequence comes from Antrozous pallidus, assembly GCA_027563665.1. Taxonomy (NCBI): domain Eukaryota; kingdom Metazoa; phylum Chordata; class Mammalia; order Chiroptera; family Vespertilionidae; genus Antrozous; species Antrozous pallidus. The sequence continues at coordinate 54,096,143 of CM050516.1, read as the reverse complement.
CGGGGAGCATGCAGGAGGCAACCAATCAATGTGTCTCTCTCACATTGATGTTTCTCTCTGTCTCTCCCTCTCCCTTCTACTCTCTCTAAAAAAAAAAATCATTGAAAAAATATCCTTGGGTGAGGATTAATCAAATAATAATAACAATAGAATAGGTAAAAAATATTTTCTATGTGTATACATGAATATGATACACTATATTACTGTATTTCTTGTCCCAAAATTTTTATTTGGAAATATTTTAAACCATGGAGAAAAGTCAGCAAAGACTAGGTTCAAATGTTATCATACCAAACACTTAATCTATTAGAAAGTTCAATTTTTCTAAATTTTAAGTGGCTATTTTAGCTTAATAAAAACCCTTCCAAAAATGCAAACTGAATGACAGCAGACAGATGGACATATGATTCTATTATCACATCTTGACCTAGCCTGACTTTTTTAGCCTTTGGTTCAACAGCAAAACTGAATGTTTCCCTTAAAATATTAGTTCATAGCAATAGCCTTCTCCAAACACTCACTGGAACAGGCAAGATCCCTGTTCACACATGCATTTGTATAACACAGTATGGTTCAGCAGAAAAAAAGCATTGATTGAAAATCAGCGGGTATGAGTTTTTGCCCCAGGTTTCACCACAAATTAACTGTGCAGAACGTCCACAAATAAATTTATCTATCAGGTTTCATGGTCATCACAATGCCCAAAACTATAACACTCAAAACATTTAGGTTTCTGACTTGGAAACTATTTTTAAGGCAAATACTTCATAGGCAGGGTGTATCCTTGTACGAGTTTGCTTTTGCAAGATAACAGTTTTATCAACTGCAAGTCGGGAGGGAACCAAAACCAAGCCAGCCGCTGCGTGAGCTGACTTATCACTCTGTGACAGGAGCCCAGCTCCTGGAAGTTTTGGCACCGAGTAAAACTGCAGGGAACTCGCCCAACATTGCATTTTACTGTTGTTCTTTCTAATAACATTCCACGTTAGAAGTGCCCCCTGCTGGAGAAAGCCGGGTGGTTTCATGGGTAGAGCATAGAGCAGAATGTTGGGAGGCTAGCCTTCTAGTCCCAATTGTATCTCTTGTGTTCTGGGCCCACAAATTGCCCAACTTCCTGGGTGCAAGAGGAGCAGTGGCAGGCCCGCCCCCAACACACAGACCTCGCAGGCTGGTAGAGTGTTGCAGAGCAGCTGGGAGGTCAGGGCGGTGAAGATCAGAGGAAAAAGGTGAATGTTTTGAGACAATTTAAATGTTATGCAAATGTAAACTGTAAACCGTGCACATTTGGAATATTTCCTATTCTGAGTGGTATAGTCATTCATTCCTCCATTCATTCATTCATTCATTCCACCCTTCTCAAACCTAAAATTTTGTCATTCAGTTCAGGTCACAAATATGTACTTTGTACAAAGCACTATAGCAAATGGCATTTTAGTGTCTAGGAAATGAAAAAAGATTTTTAAACTAGATGTCTGAGGTTTTGCCAAACCTTCCCTTCTATCTTATTTTACACTAATTTTTCACGTGAACATTAAACTATTATCGACCTGAGAGTTTGCCTACCTTTGCCTGCACACTGCCCCCTGGCCTCCGCATGAATGCATGCATCCTCTCCTTTCTCCCTGTTAGCCCATGCCCTTTCTTTACCTCAATTCCCCCTCCTCAGCATTTCCACTTAAAACTCTACCCTCCCTTCAAGGTCCAGCCAGTGCTTCATTGCAAATAGAATAGAGTAAGTTTTTCAGAGCCCAGAGCAGCTGAGGAAATATGCAGTGCTGTCCCACAACCCACCTGTTGCTTGGTAGCCAGATGCTGGACACATCTTCAATCATACCTCAAGATCAACATACCTCTCTTAGAGAGAGAGGTGGCATTTTTCAGGTATAGAATGAATGTGTTCTCATTAGAAGAGGTTAAGGGAGTGAGAAAATGATCCACATGTCAATATTGTTAGGGCAGAAAACAGTTTCTCTTAGTAGCAAGAGGACACTGAGGGCTAAGAGATGTGATATAAACAGCACAATAAATTGCTGTGAAAAATCATCACAATGAAAATTACCTAATTATTTTTTTTAGTTTATTGATTTTTTTTACAGAGAGGAAGGGAGAGGGAGACAGAGTTAGAAACACCAATGAGAGAGAAACATCAATCAGCTGCCTCCTGCACACCCACTACTGGGGATGTGCCTGCAACCAAGGTACATGCCCTTTACTGGAATCGAACCTGGGACCCTTGAGTCCGAAGGCTGACACTCTATCCACTGAGCCAAACCAGTAAGGCGAAAACTACCTAATAATTATTAAAATTCTAGAACCTCTCAAGAAATTTTCTTGTCTTGTTTTGTGTACAACGCACCCCAGTGTTCACCAATTGGTAAGCTAAAACATCGAAGGCATCTTATTGTCAAAATCTCAATCAGGCAGCAATCTGGGAGGTGGGAATCACATTGGGAGTCTGCAGAATTAGGTCTCTGTTTCTGTCCTTACCAGCTGTGTTAACCTGAGCTAATCATTTAATTCTGATGAGATCAAATTTCTTCTTTGTATGACAAGGAAGTTGGATTTAAAGTTCCCAGTGTCCTTGTAATGTAAAACATAAAAGTGCATTGTGAATAAAATAGGACAATTTTTAAATTAAGCTGTAATCTGAAAACAATGCAAACAGACAGTGAAAGCTGAGCTAGCTACAGAAAGCTATGGGCTCAGAGCACAGGAGAGAGAGAGAGAGAGAGAGAGAGAGAGAGAGAGAGAGAGAGAGAGAGAGAGAGAGAGGAAGGAAGGATATGTGAAGCACCTGTTACCTGTTGTTTAATGGTAACAAGTTTACTTGGATCTTTTCTACCAAGTAGACCCAACTAAAGAGTCCACTGTAAAAAACTCTGTTTAAAATCCACTTATTCAAGAGAAATTTCACAACTTTGCATAACTATACTCACAGATGTCTATTAGCTGATTAGGGCCTGAGGAACCTGGGAGGCCCAGATAGACGTGAGGGCTCAGGCTATGAAAAGCAGTGTTAGAACACTCTTGGTGGTTGCTGAGGTACGTATTGTGAAATTTTCATTTCCTTACCTTACATTTGAAAGCAGCTTAAGTCCCTGAGGATGTATAAAGAAAGAAAAGAAGTGTGGATAAGGAACCTTAGAACTGATTTACCTCCTACGAGGCCAGAAGAAAATTGAACTTAAAGTCTTTGTTTTAATTTTTACTGAGGAAATAGGACTGTATCTGGAAAAATTGAGTGAGGGAGGCAGGGAACATAGACAATTTCCCCAAGCTATGTAAAATGCTATGCATGTGGGAGAGATGTAGGATAAATTTGTCTTTTGTGATATGCTCTGTGCTCTACTCCATCACCTCACTCTTAATGCCTTTCTCAATGTCTATTTTATACAGCTCAGCTTCACTTAGCAAATTACCCTACTCCAAGACCAACGGAAAAAGTTCCTCCAGGTCATCACGGCACAGGTTTGTCCATATTTTTAAATGGTTGTCCTGGAGTCATTGTTATGACACAACATTATTTCATGGGACCTATCGGTGCGAGGAAGCTGTGACAAAGTCTAAGGAATGGAAGCTAATAAATAGACACAGTCCCTATACTTCCAAAGGGCCTAACTTCTAGAATATCTCACAGAAACAATATTTGGGTTAAAGGCATGAAGCAATCCAGCAAAAGCATGTGAAGGATGTGTTGATTGTGAAACGGGGCCACATGAAGGAAGCACAGGTGCGCTGGAGAGGAGGGATGTGGTGAATTGGGTGCAACTCGGCTATCCGGGCTGCTCAACCTGGGAGACTCTTCTCCAAGGGGTCTCTGTCCCCTAAATTTTAAATGGGGCCCATCGTAGTTATCTGGTGGTGTTCCTTTAAAGATGAAGGTGTGTGTAAAATTGCTTAGCTTGGAGTCTGATACATTAGAAGTACCTAATCACTATCACTATAAGCCAAGTTGGGTGCTGAGATAAGGGAGGTCTGACGGCATCCACTCTCTGGTGATTTCTCTGGGGAGAAGATGTCTTGACAAGAGCAGGTTGAATGAAAGAGGGTCCTTGTAGATGGGGTCAAAGCAGGACACTCCAGATTTAAAATAAGGCCCCAAGAATTAAAGTGGCTACGGGATCATTGGCTAATAGAATCATTGAGAAAATATACCAAGATAAATGGAAGCAACGCATTTTAATAAAGACCAAGAGAGGAAAATTATGCTAAGTGCTTGGAACTAATTATTGGGCTTCTGAGTCCAATTAAACAACCCAGTTTTCAAATGTGAAGTCAATCTGATGTTGTCAAATCAGAAAACATTTAAAGGACAACTGCAGACACACACATTTCCTGCCATAAATCCTATAAATAACAGCCTGATCACCCCATAACCACTTCCCTGCCAGCCTTATTGATGCCTAGCTGCTCCCTTGCCAGCCTGTTTGCCTCTAACTGCCCTCCCCTGCAGGCCTGGTCACCCCTAACTATCCTCTCCTGAAGGCCTAGTCCCCCCCAACTTCCCTCCTCTGCTGGCCTGGTCCCTTCCAACTGCCCTCCACTGCTGGCTATCTTGTGGTGACCATCTTATGTCCACATGGGGGCAGCCATCTTATGTGTTGGAGTGACAGTCAATTTGCATATTACTCTTTTATTAGATAGGATAGGGGCCTGATGCAAGGGTGGGAGCCAGCTGGTTTGCCCTAAAGAGTGTCCCAGATCAGGGTGGGAGTTCCCTTAGGGTGTGGGGTGGCCTGGGCAAGGGACCTGTGGTGGTTTGCAGCCTGGCCATGCCCCCCAGTGACCCAAGCAGAGGCCCTGGTATCTGGGATTTATTTATCTTCTATAATTAAAACTTTGTAGCCTTGAGTGGAGGCCAGGGATGGCCAAGATAGGAAAGTTGGCTCCCTCCATTGCCTAGGGAACTCAAGTCTCCTGTTCAGTCCATGGCTGTAGCCATCTTGGTTGGGTTAATTTGCATAATTGCTTCTGATTGGCTTGTGGGCATGGCTTGTGGGTGTAGCAGAGGTACAATCAATTTGCATGTTTCTCTTTTATCAGTGTAGATCTTAGAGGCCTGATGAATTCATGCATGGGTGGGGTCTGGCCAGCCTGGCCAGGGGGAAGGGACATGGGCAATTGGCCAGCCTGCCTGCTGGTTGAACTCCTAATCAAGGGGACAATTTGCATATTAGCCTTTTATTATATAGGATTATATAGGATATACAGTGAGTGGCCAGATTATCATGCTTCCAGAGGTCATAATAATCTGGCCACTCAGTGTATGTTATTGGTAATAACTAAATGCAGGAAAATCGTGTGGTTGTAGTAGGAAGAGGGCTTTGTGACATAAAATGGTATTTGGAGACAGCAGAAAAAGAAATGTAAATTGTGGACTGATAAGGAGGAGGTAACTGGCAAAGCATTAGGGCAACTATACTAGGAACTTCTGCAGACAAAGCATTCAGGAGGACTGTTGACAAAAGTTCAGAGGAGACACAAGAGGGGTTTGGATTCAACTAGTGGCTGTGGCATAAATCTTCAAAATTGATAACAATGTGACCTCTTTTGGGTTTGACTGAAGTCCATGAGAGCTGATGGCTCAATGCATCTCCCTTCTGCTCACCATTTTTACATTTAAAATACAATTTTTAGTGTTTCATTTTTACATTTTTTTAACCTCAGCCGAGGACATGTTTTTATTGATTTGAGAGAGAAAACATGGATCAGTTGCTTCTTGTTGAAGTCCCAAATGGTAACGGCACCCGTCACCTTTTGGCTTATGGGACAACACTCCAACCAACCGAGCCACCCCTCCAGGGTTATTTTTACTTTTTGTTTGTTTGTTTGTTTGTTTATTTAATGCACTGTTTCTTGTGGAAATCAATAGGTAGTTCTTTCAATATTTTGTAATACTCTGCACTTCAGTCAATAAGACCGCTTGCTAATTTCTGACCCTTGAAAGCTTCTTGGGTAGTTGAAAATAGATATGGAATTAGTAGTAAGATAGTATCTCATAAGTTTTAGCAGCTGTTAACATTTGAACAATAGTTCCCTAAACATAATTTTAAAAAAAGAAACCCACTAAATAATCTAATTTTAAAATGGCATTTTTTAGACATGGTAAATTATGCATTCTGATTTATTTTAAAATTTTGTCTTTTTAGCAAGAAAACAAATTGAGCACATGTTCTCAGAACCAGGTATGTTAATATTTACATGGACTAACAATCTTTCCATTTAATTATATATTGCTAGTTCTAAATGCCTAAAAAAAATAAGGAGCGTCAAATTTAAAAACAAAAGCATATGTTATTAATTTTAATCTCACAATATTGTAAAGGCAAACAAAATATGCTCTTTTTAAAATTAAAATAGGCATTTCTTAATTTCTTAAACATTTTGGAAATAGCAATACGTAACTTGATTTTAGAGAGGAAGGAAGGGAGAGGGAGAGAATCATTGATCGGCTGCCTTCTATTTACCTGTGTCCAAACCTCACACACACACACACACACACACACACGGAATTTGTGGAACTGAATCACTATTGCATTAAAGTTAAGTGGAAAGAAAGGTTTGGCTTTTACTTTGTTTTCTTTTAATCATTCATAAGATTTTTAAGTGTAAATTAGCCAAATAAATAAGCTATTTACCTATATGTTTTGCCTTCTATTTACTTAATTCGGAATCTCTACAAATATGCTATGAATATGTGAGAGTACTACTAATATATAACCTTTGTTTCCTTCCCAGCATGTAAGATTTGAAAAAATCTTTTTAGTGAATATATTATAGAGTATGCATAGGGATAATGCAGAAGAAACAGAAACTTAGAATCTAGGTGACCTGAATTATGGACACGTTCCTTCTAACTAGTTGTCTCATCTAGGATAAGTAACTTAAACTCACTGGGCTTCTTTTCTTTATTTGAAAACAGCTTATACCAGTTTCCTTCCAAAGTTCTGATTCTATGGTCTGCCCAATACCCCTTTCTATTTCAAGAAATTATTTTCACTTTGGGCCTATGAAACACTCCATGGTTTTTCCCATATCGGGACAGAATATCCACACAGCTGGCCCTGTGAAGACACTGGATTTGGAGTTGGAACATTGGTGTCTTGGTTCTGTCAGATGTGTGACCTTGGAGAAAAGACTTTACTATTCACATGTTCAGTTTCTCATGTGGTTACTTTGGAAAACCTTGTTTTTTAAAAGATAAAATATATTAATGTTTCTTTCATTGATATACGGTCATTTGTGTCACAGTTTTGTAATTTTCTGCTCTCTTTTTCTCCAATAGTGATAATAGTCATTATTTTGGGGGTGATGGCTGGTATCATTGGAACTATACTCCTTTCTGCTTATGTTATTGGCAAACTAACTAAGGTGAGAATTTACTTTGGTTTTTTTGTTTTGTTCTCAATCCTTTACCTGAGGCTATTGGGTTTTTTGGTTTATTGGTTTTAAGAGAAGGAGAGAGAGACGGAGATGGAGACAGAGAGGAAGGAGAGAGAAATACCGATGTGAGAAACAGACATCGATTGGTGCCTCCCAAAGGCCTGGCTGGGGATCCAACACACAAGCTGATTTGTAGCATTGCCCAGTACACCAAAAGGGGGCTTCCCAGTCAAGGCATGGATCCAGGTTTCAGGTTCAATCCCCAGTCCGGACACCTGCGGGAGGTGGCTGATCAATGTTCTCTCTCTCTCTCTCTCTCTCTCTCTCTCTCTCTCTCTCTCTCTCTCTCTTCATCTCTCTAGAATCAATTTTTAAATAAATAAATAAATATTTAAAAGTCTCATTTAGTAGAATAACAACACTGCAATGGGGAAACTATAGCAAAATTGATGGTAAATCTACACTAAATTCCTTTGCCCTTTTCTTTTTTTAACTATTTCTTTTATGTGACTTAATCATCTTAAATTATGCCTTATTGTCATTACTCCATGTAAATGGATCTTCTCTAAATAACATTTGCTTAACAAAAGTAAATTAATGGAGTGTTTGACTAATATGAGTGAAGACTTGAATACAGGCAATCTTTTCTTATCTGCCAGAATAAACATTAAAGGGATTTTCTTCTTGTGTTTGAGCATATATGACAAAGTATGTTTTTGTCTTAGTTGATGATCTAAAATCTGAAAAAGTCACTGAAATGCCTAGTTGATAAAATTCAGAGAAAATCTTCTACATGAGTATAGTTGAATTGGGTTATAGTCAGTATGACTAAGAGATTTTTATCTTTTTATAAAAAATCCATTTAGCTTTCTATTATAGCAGGGAAATAAGACAATCAATGTTTGAAGTAATAATTCAGCTATGGAAATGACAAATAGTATTTTACTATTTAGAAGTACAAATACAAGTTTATAAAAGTTCGTAAGTATCTATGATCTTTCTAAAAAGAAGAAATAATAGGACTCTACAAAATGATTTACAATGAGAACAACTTTAGCCAAAAAATTTTTTTCATCTAAGATCTTTTTCTTTATAGTGTCTTAAGTTTAGAAAATTTTGACATTAATATTTTTCTGCCTTTACTTATAGAAACGTTCACTTCCTGTGCAATCTACATTCTCATATGACACAGAGGCTCCTTTAAGTTCTGTAGAAACTGGAAATCCAGGTTGGTGTGACTATTCTTATTGCCTATTGCCTTTTGCCTTTGGGGAAGGGAAATAAATTAATGAATTACATCTTTCTGATTTGGGAAGAGTGTGCCCAATTGGAATTCATTTATATTCTACTAGAGGCTTGGTGCATGAGATTTGTGTACAGAGGGGGAAGATTGTCCCTCAGCCTGGCCTGTGCCCTCTTGCAATCCAGAACTCCTTGCATAGGGTCCTTAAGCCTGGCTGGTGATCAAGGCCTATTGGGGCTTTCCTTCTCCTGGCTGCTAGCAGCTGGCTCCACTCCAGCCACTGCCACTGCTTGCCATCTGTGTAGTGCTGCTCCTCCCCCCCCCCCAATCCCACCGGTCACCTCCCTCTGTGGGCAACAGGCATGGGATGAAATTGCCTGGCTGACTTGGGCCTCCCTCTGTGGGGCAAGCGACTGTGGAGCCCCCAGATCAATGGCTTCACAGAGGGAGGCCCCACCCATCTAGCCGGGGCTCCACAATCGATCACCAGAGGGTGGCCTGGGTCGATCTCGGAGCCCTGGCTGGGTAGGAAGGACCTTCCTCTGCTGGGTGATCAACCATGTATAAAGAAAGAGAGAGATATATATAAAGGGAGAGAAACATTGATGTGAGAGAGAGACATCAATTGGTTGCTTCCGGAACAAGCCCCTACTGGGGCTGGGGAACCTGCAACCAAGGTGCATGCCTTTGACCGAAATCAAACCCTTGATTCAGTCCAATGCTCCAACCACTGAGCAAAACTGGCCAGAGCATAAAGGATTTAAAAAACAAAAAACAAAAGCAACACAAGTCAAGCATGTCAAACTCGCTGCCAGCGGGCCACAAGTTTGACATGCTTGCTGTAAGTAACGCAAAACCAAAACTCTTTAATGCACATATTTTCCAAACTATAAAGTTATATCAAGGGGCCCCTGATCTGAAGCCAGATCTGTATTTGAGTCCATATTTCAACACTTAAAACCTTGAGTAATCTACTCATATGGAGATAATGATAGTTCACACAAAGATAATTTAATAGGGATATAATGATAGTGTCAGTTATGTAGAGTTTCATGAGGAATGCATGAGCTACAGCATCTAGAACAGTCTAGCCATAGTAGTTTTCATTTTCACTCCCAGTTGCAAAGTAAATATAAAACATGTGGAGAACTCGGTACAGTATCTGTCATCTAGAATACTATTTCCTTATGCAGTGTTGTTTTTTAAAAGAGTGTTTATTGCCAGCCTTAAAAAGTGGGAGATTTTTTAGTGGGTGTACCTTAAAGAACACCCAGATAGTGGTACTCCCTTACAGAAAACAATGTGAAGCCTCTATATCAGCATGAGAGCAATTCATAAGAGTTGAGTAGTGGCTGCTGTCTCAAATACTTATTAAAATACCAAGTCAGGCTGAGACCGGTTTGGCTTGGTGGATAGAGTGTCAGCCTGCTGACTGAAAGGTCCCAGGTTCGATTCCGGTCAAGGGCATGTACCTTGGTTGCAGACACATCCCCAGTAGGGGTTGTGCAAGAGGCAGCTGATCGATGTTTCTCTTTCATTGATGTTTCTGACTTTCTATCCCTCTCCCTTTCTCTCTGTGAAAAATCAATAAAATATTTTTAAAATAAAATAAAATACCAAGTCAGTTTCATGTATTTTATTTATAATGGCCTCTTAGATAACCTCACTAGTTAAATATCTAGTGCCTATTAAACTTCAACTCACTTATCACTTACTGCCTTCTCACTGTGTTCTGCCCCTGCACAAGTTCTGTGTTAGTTTCTCATCTCTGTAGAAACAAGGAGCAGAGCAATTATGTCTGTTTCTTAAATAAAGCATTTAGAATAGATTTTCTAAGAAATTCTGTATCTTTGCATATAACTCTAGTAAATCTAGTCTGAAAGAATATTTCTTTCATTTCCCAACAATTATATTTAAGAACAACACTGTAAGAATGTAGAATTCTGAAATTTATTTTATGCATTAATTTTCTGTTGTACTTAAATGTAACTATTTCTCATACTATTGTTTTTTCCCCTTTATAAATCTTCTACAGAAACATAATCAATGAGAATCTGCTTACCGAGCCAAATTTTGGAAGAACTGAAAGACATGAGACTTCAGTCAAGTGAAAAGTTAACATGTAAGCTGGACACGCTAATAAATTGTACACATTCCTAAATTGTACAATTTCAGGATGAAAATTTCATCATAATGAGCCCTGTGACTCAATGATGGAAAATGCCTCAATTTGTTAATATTTCAAAATGAAGGACAAATAGTTTCTTTCAAGTAGTTGCTTTTGTGTGTTAACATAATTTTTATAGTTAATTGATTTGGAATTCTATTCTATTGTATTTTAATAATTGTGCTATCAAATGAAAGGCTTGTAATATTATAGGTAAAATCTAAATTCTTTTTGCATTTTAAACTTCTGAATCTATTTTCATTTTAAATAAAATCCTATAATTTCCTTCATTACTAAATAAGCAAGATATGCTAATACACTAATGGTGATGATATTTTTAATCACAATAAAAAAGTGTGTTCTTGGAAATAAATGCCTTGCATACATCCATATATACATACAGACACACGTGTGCATGGGCATCGGCATAGACATAGATATATAAAATGACCCTTACGTTCATCCTTTAATGCATAAATCAATACAAAAGTTTTTCCCATATAAAAAAAGTGAAATGTTACATATATATAAACAGCTCATTTAAATTTTTCTGATGTTACATCGTTAACCTCTAGGCCACTCTATGATGCATTCATTGTGTTCCACTGGAAGAGTTACTAGTATTTATGTAAATGGTCAAAGAATCTTGAAAAAGAAAAGAATTAATGACTTCTCCTTGCAAAAGAAACTTAACTCTGTAAATGCAGCAAGAGGTGTGAACTTGACATGCAGGTGAATATTTTAATAGGGTGCTGTTGCACTCTTTTTTAATGTTCTCAGTTAAATTCTTTAATCCATCCAGTCCTAGATTTTCTTATTAAGAAGGTTTTAAAACTTGTTTTAAATAACTTAAAAGAAATTTCTAGATATGAGACTAAGGCTTTGTGCCTGCCTATACAGCTGCCACTCATTTATAATGAAATATAAATAGCAGTATAAAAACTAAGAAGTACCTTCCTGTGATATTCTACTTTTACATTAGTAAAAATCCATGTAGCTTTCCATTGTGTGTGATAATATGTGAGGAATATCATGTACATATCTAGCCTGCCAACTTACATTTATTTTGTAATAAATTAAAAAATTTTAATCTTAACCTGCTTGTATGTTCAGAGAATGTTCTTATACTAAGTTGTCTTTTTAAAATAAAGAACAAAAACAGCACAGTTCTGTTGGTATATATTTTTAAGTAGTTTTAACAGTATTATTGGGTATATCTAATCACATGGGTAACCCAAGCACCAAGACAATGTACTTTTAAAATGTACGTTTTTCACCCTAACCAGTTTGGCTCAGTGGATAGAGTGTCCGCCTGCTGATTAAAGGGTCCCAGATTTGATTCCAGTCAAGGGCATGTACCTTGGTTGCAGGCACATCCCCAGTAGGGGGTGTGCAGGAAGCAGCTGATAGATGTTTCTCTCTCATCGATGTTTCTAACTCTCTTTACCTTTCCTTTCTCCTCTAGGAAAAAATCAGTAAAATAAAATTAATTAATCAAAAATAATAAAATGTACATTTTTCAATAAAAATAAAATGTTGAACCAAAAGACAACATGAGACTAACCTTGTCGCTGAAGTAACGTACAAGTCAAAAACAATAAGATTCTAGTGACTGTGCCGTCTAAACCAGAGCAAGAGAATTCAGAGAATGATTAAAGCAAAAATTGTTTCAACTTCATTGAACTTTTTCAGTTAATTTCTGTGTACTTCTATCTATGGGCTTCTCACATTTGAATTTAAAGTTTGTGGGAAACGCCCAGCCAGTGTAGCGCAGTGCAGACTCGACCCATGAACTTAGAGGTCACTGGTTCAGTTCCCCTTTAAGGCACATGTCTGGGTTGCAGGCTTGATCCCCAGTGTAGGGCATGTTGAAGTTATAATGGATGTTTTTATCTCTCTATTCCTCTCTTTTTTCTCCTTCTAAAATCAATAGAAACATAATTTTTAAAAAAGGATATTAAAAATAAAATAAAGTTTGTAGGAAGAAATGACCTTTACTCTCTTAATATTTTATAATTAAACTAGAGACCTGGTGCATGAAATTCATATATGGGGGCCGGAGGGGGTGTCCCTCTGCTCAGCCTGCATGCACCCTCTCCAGTCTGGGATATCCCTCTCACAATCCAGGATTGCTGGCTCACAATCATTCACCTGCCTGCCTGCCCGATTGTCCTTAACCATTTCTGCCTACCAGCCTGATCACCCCCTAATCACTCCCCTGCCAGCCTAATTGATGCCTAACTGCTCCCCTGCTGGCCCAATTGCCCCTAAATGCCCTCCCCTGCCAGCCTGGTCACCCCTAACTGCCCTCCCCTGTTGGCCTAGTCAACCCTAATTATCCTTCCCTGCAGGCCTGGTTGCCCCCAATTGGCCTCCCCTGAAGTCCTGCTCCCCACCAACTGCCCTCCTCTGCCAGCCCAGTCACCTCTAACTGCCCTCCCTTGCAGGCCTGGTCACCCCCAACTACCCCCATCCCGGCAGGCCTGATCTCCCACAACTGCCCTCCCCTACTGGCCATCTTGTATCCACATGGGGCAGCCACCTTGTGTATTGGAGTGATGGTCAATTTGCATATTACCTTTTAAATATATAGGATTAGCCTTAGGTTATAGTAAAGAAATCCAACCGATAAAGCTAACATTATCCCATAACAGGTTTATGCTTAATTTCTTAAAATGTGGGCCTGGAATGGGGGATAGGAGTGAAGCAGATTAAAAATTTTTATCCTTCAGCCGAAAATCTGTTTGGCTCAGTTAATAGAGCATCAGCCTGCCAACCGAAAGGTCCCAAGTTTGATTTCGGTCAAGGGCATGTACCTTGGTTGCAGGCACATCCCCAGTGGGGGGTGTGCAGGAGGCAGCTGATCGATGTTTCTGACTACTTTTTATCCCTCTCCCTTCCTCTCTGTAAAAAATCAATAAAATATATATTTTTTAAATGCTATCCGTTATGCCTAGGTGTCTGCTTGTGTGTGAGCAAAAAGTCTAAACTAGGGAGAAAATGAAGCGGGGAAAGTGAGAGACACTGTGAAGGAAGGCCCTGAGAAAAGGGGTATCTTAGTGATATTAATATACAGTAACTGGGTAAGACCCTTCCGGTTTATTCTAGAATCATTTATGCAAACATCAATATAAAATCTCACCCATATCATTCACATATTTGTACCATTGGTATTACCTAACAGTGACACCTGGGGATATTAATAGGGTCTACCCAGCTTTTGACAGGGAAGCAAGAGAAGAACCAGTTCCATAGAATATATTTTAAAGAACACAGGAGACATAACTGAAGTTATTTGTCATTGTATCTTATGAGTCTTTTTCACTCAACATAAAACTACTAGGGGCCCGGTGCATGAAATTTGTGCACTCAGTCGGGGGGTGGGGGGGTTCCTCAGCCCAGCATGAGCCCTCTCACAGTCAGGGAGCCCTTGGGGGATGTCCTTAGCACAGTCAAAACATCCTTAGCACTGTCGCAGAGGCAGGAGAGGCTCCTGCCACCACCCCTGCACGGCTTCTGGCTGAGCAGTGCTCCCCCTATGGGAGTGCTCTGACCACCAGGGGGCAGCTCCTGTGTTGAGCGTCTGCCCCCTGGTGGTCAGTGCACATCATAGTGACTGATCATTCAGCTATTCAGTAGATTTGCATATCAGCCTTCGTTATATAGAATTAGACTGATGGAACTATTAATATAGTAAAAACACCTCTTAATGAGAACAGATAAGAGATCCCCAAAGTGCAGAGCAGGGTCAAGAGAAGCATGAAAGAACAAGCTAAGAATGCTTCAGCCTCCAGACCTACTATCTCTTCGGGCCCTGGGTGAGTGAGTGTCACAATCGTCAGACCGCACAGACCCCACAGGCTCCAGGAAACAGAAACAAAACACAAAAAACCGTGTCAAAGAGTCACATGCCACTACGTTGAGGCAAGGAAGTGTGATGAGATAAAATCAGTTGGGATTCTATTCATTTTTCTACTTTTGAAAGAACCTTTCAAAGTGCAAAGCCTAGTGCACAGAGGACAATGAACACCTCTACATTCTGGGCAGGAGTCTTCACAGTTCTCACCTATCAGATTCTCTCGTTTCTATGAACCAATAACTGATGTATGTTTCTGCTGAATTCCCCAAATCTGTAAGTTTCCCAAGTCTGTACTCCAAGTGGTTACTATTAATTCTCAGAATTGTCATGAGAGATGAAATCCAGTATTATTTCTGATTTAAAATACACGCAGCAGGGATGAGGGTGCCGTTGTTGGTCACATGACCTTTTTCGTTGCTAAAAGAAAACTTAAGGCAAGAATAGCACTTTTGGTAGTAGACTTTAACAGTCCCTTCAGGATAAGTAACCTATTTATTTATTTTTTTAATGAAACCTCGAGAGAGCAATGCTGTCATCTATTTCAATGACTTGTATAATGTTTCATAATTTTATTAGGAAATTCTAGGAAAACCCTATATTTATCATCCAATATATTGGCTGCTTTTGGCTGCTTCTCTTTAGGTCTTTCTGAGTTTTTTCATTCTTCTGAAACATTTGCAATCACTAATTTTGCATCTGAAAATAAGAAAGCATGGATGCCAAACTTATGAACATACTTTATCTGATCTGACTTCCCTTACATCAACATGACATCAGACTTACATATTTTCTTTCAGGTTCAATGACCTATGACTGTGTAATAGTGGTTCCAGTTCAAGATTTAGGTGACTCTTCCACTTGCAACATTGAGAAGGTGTTTCTGTGGTAGGCAGTTAGACAGACTTGAGCAGAGCAAAAACCCTGAGCCAGTTTACACAAGGGCCCCAGGACAGAAAGTCCCGGACATAACAGGCAGAATTGGTAGAGCAAGTTTTGAAGATAAGTATTGTTTTTAGGTGTGTGTGTGTTTTTTAATATATATTTTATTAATTTCAGAGAGGAAGGGAAAGGGAGAGAAATATAGAAACATCAGTGTGAGAGAATTATTGATTGGCTGCCTCCTGCATGCCCCCTGCTAGGGATGTGTCCTTGACTGGAATCTAACCCGGAACCCTTCAGTCCACAGTCAGACTCTCTAGCCACTGAGCCAGACCAGCCAGGGCATTTGGTGTGTTTTTTAATTTATTCATCTTTGTTGTTGTTATCAATCCTCACTTGAGGGTAATTTTCTGTTGATTTTTAGAGAGAATAGAAGGGAGGAGGGGGAGGAGAGAGAGAGAGAGAGAGAGAGAGAGAGAGAGAGAGAGAGAGAGAGAGAGAGAGAAAGAGAGAGAGAGAGAGAGAGAGAGAGAGAGAGAGAGAGAGAGAGAGAGAGAGAGGGAGAGAGAGAGAGAAAGAGAGAGAGAGAGAGAGAGAGAGAGAGAGAGAGAGAGATTTGTTGCCTCCCACATGAGCCTGATCAGAGCTGGGGATCTAGCCTGTAACCGAGGCATGTGCCCTTGATAGAAACTGAACCCAGGATTCTTCAGTCCACAGGCTGACTCTATATCCATTGAGCCAAACAGGCTAGGGTGAGATAAGTATTGTTAATCAGTACCTCACCCCAAGGCACCCTTTCCTCCCCTAGATTGTCTCAGGTTTTGTGGCCAGATACTCCCCCTGACATAGTCTCCCCTGGCATATTCTCCTTCCTCTTAGACCCTCCTTCTCTATGCCCCCCACCTGAATTCCATACAAGGACAGATGACAGGACAGGCCCTGATAAGTCAGCGCCAAGAAGAAAGCAGTTAACCTCTTTCCAATGGGATAAAAGGACCCCTAGCTTACACCCCAGGGCAGCTAGCTCTTTGAGCTGCCTGACCACCGGAGACTTCCTTTCTAGGACTGAGTGTTGTCCCATGCACCAAGAAGTCACTGGTTCAATTCCTAGTCAGGGCACGTGCCCAGGTTAGGAGCTCGATTCCTAGTAGGGACATGCAGGAGGTGGCCGATCAGTGATTCTCATTAGTGTTTCTATCTCTTCTCTCCTCCTTCTCTCTGTTAAAAGGGCAGAGCAAGACTGACTCCACTCTGTACTGTATCCTCCATCTTGTGTAACTGTGTCCCCTCTTCCGAGAAAAACCTCAGGATGTGTCTGTCAGTTACTCAGCCAATTCAGCCAATGGGAATACAAGGGGAACTAAACTGAGGCCAAAAGTATGCTGATGACATCCTGTCTTTGTATAACCAGACCCTAGCCACACCCTGCCTTTGCATCACTAGCCCCAGCCCTCACCCAACCAAATGGAATCGGCGGTCTGAGCATGCCCCCACCTCCCAACCCCTAGCCCTATAAAATCATTGTGCTTTTGAAACTCGCTCTCTTTTTGCATCCTGCCGCTGTGTTGGTGGGGGCAGAGAGCCAAGCTAGCTTTTGCATTGGACTCGGCTCCCTGGTGGTCTTTGGGGGTCTTAAAATCTGGGCATAACACTGTAAAATCAATTAAAACATATTTTTAAAAAATGTTTATGCTTTAGTCAGGAAGAAACTGATCAAGAAACTGATTGCTTTTTAATAATACTAAAGTTTAAAAGCTAATACCAAATATCTCATGTCATCTTCTAGGGTAGAGCACAGCCAAAGGCTCAAGGTAGAACACTTGACAATGCAGATATTGATGCTCCATTAGCCTACAACCACAAGGAGGCACTGCCTCTAGAGAGCCAGCCAGGACCTGGTGGTGTCAGCCAGGCTTCTGCTGCCCAAGTTTATATCCCACAACTCGCATTTAAATGTATCGCATATATATGTGTGTCTATATAAATACATACTTTTATTGATTTCAGAGAGGAAGAAAGAGGGAAAGGGAGAGAGATATAAAACATCTAGGTATTGAACCTGGAACTGGGCATGTGACCTGACTGGGAATCAAACTATAACCTCCTGGTTCATAGGTCGATGCTTAACCACTGAGCCACACTGGCTGGGCAGATTTATGAATCTGAGAGAAGGAAAAAGCAAGTCACGATAAAAAATTCTATAACGGTCCATTTAAAGGAAAATGATAACCAACAGGTATGCTGAGGTGTGCTAACAACGTACACCTCAAACTTCTGTGTAACTGAAGAATTCATTACCTGAAAGCTTAGAACATGATTTGTGGGGCCCCACCCACATATCCTGATTCAGTAGATTGGAGCATGATGTGAGAATTTGTACTTTCACAAGCTTTTGGTGCTGTCTCTGCTGCTGGTCCTCGGGCACACCCTGGAGTAACACTGCTGTAACCTAACCGAGATGTAGTTGAGAGAGCATAGGGACTCGGGCCTGGAGAATGGAAAATACCGGTGGCCAGAAAGCCAAGTTAAGACCAGGTTGCCAGAAGGAACCACGGATAAGCTGACCACAAGAATGTCACCCAGCCTGCACTCCTTACTGAAAAACGCAGAGGTAGCTGATTTTATCTCCCTTTCTAACTGTCTGCTTCCTTGCAGATGTTGAAACCACTGGCCCACATGTGAAGTTGGTCAAGGTTTGACCACTACATGACCTTCAGAGGGTGGTAGTAATGAGTAGTTGGCCATCTTCCCTCCACAGCGCAGGCACAAACATAGTTACCAGGCAAGACAGCTGGAAAAGGAAGTCACTGGGCACTGAGATGGAAATTCCACAATTTCTGACTTTTCCAGAAAGCCCACCTCTGTGCTCAAGTTCGCTTTGTCTCCAGTTTATAAAAGCAGCCAAGCAGAGCCAGCCCCTAAGCCAGCACAGCGGACCTTCCTTTCCTCTGTGCTCCCTCCTTTGTGCTGGAGCATAAGCCTAATAAAATCTGTTTGGAAATTTCTCTGGGGCTTCTCCTCCATTTTCATCTTGGAGAACCCAAGAGCCCCAATGCCAGGTAGCATAGTGACTTCAATACTACCAACAGCAGGTTCCCAAATAACGTTTGCTATAACCCTGTGCATGAAAAGAGCCACATGCTAACCTGATAGCTCAGAGAAGGCCTGCATGGCGGCCTTGCCAACTCAGAGGCCTAAAGTAATCACAAAGGATGGTCTGAAATTAAAACTTTTTAACTAAAAGCAGTTTATGACAGGTAACCATGTAGCAGGCAAGAATCTTCCATGTCAAGTCAGTCTTTACCTTGACTGAGCTTGTCCATGGTCTTTTTGCACCTAAGATAACAAACCTTGGAATGTCAGGGAATCTCCTCTTTCCAGACCCCTCAGGGCACCACCACTGCCCTAGGGCAGACCCTATAAATCCTCCCAGTTCTTGTTATCATGCTAATTGTTGACTGTTAACAATCCTGTACCAGTCTATGCAAAAGATGTATGTGTCTATCGTTTTACTCAAGTATGTTTTTTAAAATTGATTTTGAGAGAGAGAGAGAGAGAGAGAGAGATTGATAGGTTGCCTCCCGTATGCTCCCCTACCTGGGACTGAGCCCTCAACCCAAGATCTTTCAGTGCACAGGGCGACACTCATCTAACTGAGCCACTCCAGCCAGGGCCATTTTACTTTCATCCAGTTCCAGAGGTTTTCCAATTCCCACCTTCCTAATCTACCACCAGTGGATTTCATGTAACCATGTGAGTCTTCTCTTTTGATTGTAATGGTGAAAACTGAGAGTGGGGAAGGACATGTAATGAGAATAGAGCCACAGTTGTCTAATAACTATTCACCTTACTAACCACAGATAAGTTTTCTTATAGAACCTGGGAAACCGGAGGATGAAACAGGCCTACAAAAGATAAGACAACTCAGAGCCCAGATGGGTCCATTACTCAGAAAAGAAATACATTTTGAGGACAGACCAAGGGCAGGACACACTTTGATTTGGTTGGTGCACCTGGACCCTGACCCCCTCCAGAAGTTTTTCTCAGGAACGCTGACCATTCTCCAGTCCCAGGAACGAGTTGAGCTGTTTGTAACATCATAGATTAACCACCTTGTTATCAAGAGTTTGAGCTTCTGCAGACCAGACTGCAGACTCTACCCTCGCCTTTCCATATTACATTTGTAGCTTGCAGCTTGCGTGGCTATCTTCTCCCTCATCCTATATAACAAGAGAGGAATATGCTCATTACCTGTTACGCCTTTTGGCGTAATGACCAACCCCATAATGACCAGATCACGGAGCTACAGGAGGGGGAGTGAGAGCAGGGCAGCAAGCTATGAGCAGTGGAGAGCTACCAGCTGGTGGCCAGCTAAGACAAGTGGCAACAAGCTATTCATGCACAGCGCTACTAGTGTGGGAATATAACCAGCCAACTGTCAAGGGGGGTCAGAGCACATTTTTGTAGGTGACCTGCTGCTCTCCCAAACTGCAGTATTGGAATAAATGCTCACATATGATTCAATGCTGTCTTTGCTGAATTGACTCAAGTGGTGACCGGCAGCCAATACCCTTTGGTTATCCAGTTTCAACCAGAGTAAGCCCTGGTAAGCTATCTGCATATCCAATATTTAAGATAAAAACATTTTCTCTGAAATACTATTGAATATCTTCCTAACACTACTCTTAAAATAAAATCCATGTTACTGGGAGGTCACCTTAATCGGAAGATATGTTAAAGTTTAATTTTACTTTGCTTTGGCAAAATGTTTTAAAACAGTGCTTTTCACATTTTTTGATGCATATGAAGCACCTTTGAAGATCTTATTAAAATGCAGATTCTAATTCAGCAGTTCTGGGAGGAAGGCCTTAGATTCTGCTTTTCTAACTAGCTCCTAGGTGAAGGGTTTGAGCTTATAGCTGAAGGCCTGGAGTTTACTGTAATCTCAATTTTCAAACTTCATCAGACTTAGGGGAACAGGTTTTTCAAGTAAAACATCCAGTGCTCAGTGATGCCAGACAGCAGAAAGAAAGTGGTTTCAGGCAAGAGTAAGAGACCTGCAGTCCATGGTGAGGACATTAGAATGCTTCTGTTGGGAATGGCACCAGGTGTTAGACTGGCGGGGTCAGACCAGCCCTGGGTTCAGCAACCTCGGTACTTGAGTTCTGGCTAGGAAAGAATTCAGAGCCAAGACTCAAACTATAAGAGAACATTTATTTAGAAAACCACAGAGGTGGAAGTAGTACGTGATGGGGAAAAAAAATGGGTTTAGGAAACAAGTTACAAAGGCAAAAGAAGGGCCCTTACAGTTTAGAAGTGAGAAAGGTAAAGGTGATGAGCCTGGGGGGATGGGGAAGGGAGGAAGGGAAAGGTGTGGGCTCCCAGGAGGGAGAGTGAGCTTTCCTAAGGAGTTTTTAAGGGAGGTTGCTGGCTGGTGATCTCAATAGAATAGCCCGGAGCTGAAATACAACTGGGGCCTACCTATATGTTATCTCTAGGAAGGAAAGGTCAGGGGTCATGATCAGCAATGTGAAAGGTAGGATGGTCCAAAAGGCAAGACCAGCGATGTGCTAGGGGAGGGAAGGTTACTCTGGGGATGACACCCCATCCTGCAGTTGTCCATTGCTAGGCACGCAGGGCTTTTCACTCTGGTGGTCTTTTGTGCCTTGCTCTGCTCATGTCTAACTGCCTACCTATCACCATAAGGCAGTCACCCATCACTGGCGAACCTTATGCTGTTGAGGTTCACCAGTGACAGGTGACTGCCTATCCTTGAGCAGATTCTCAACCTTGGCTGCATAAACCTGAATGTGGGGCCTATGCACTGTTTTGGACAGATACATTGAAATAGGTTACCTCATTATTATATTTAAAAGAGCTGCCTGCCCCTTTCTTTAAAACGGCAGTAGGAATGTGTTCTATGCCTGGAGCAAGTGCAGTATTTTGAACTCGATTCAACTTCCTCATACTTTTTCAATTTGAGATTGTTACTGGAAAGGGGACCTTGTCCTAAATGGGTCTGCCTAGGGCCAGCAGGTAGTGGGTGAGTTCTAGACTTCGTGCAGGAATGATTACACAAGTCCAAGGGAATTTGAGAGGACGTTCATTAAAGCTGGAGTCAGTGAAACAAGGGTTGGGAAAATGAGCCTAGGCTAGCTGCTTTGGCTCACTAAGAAGTCAGAAAAAAAGGAGCCTCGGGAACAAGTTCAAGTGGTTTGCCGGGGATGAACTGCCACTGCCCAATGCTGTCCTGGTTGCAAGCCTCCTGGGGTCTCTTAGAATTGAGGAGATGTGTGCCTGTCAGGAGAAAACGGGGAGGGAGAGTAGGGAGAGGAAGAAGGCTCCAGTGAGCTCCTGGCAGGGAGAGTGAGGGGGTGCTTTGTTTTGAGGGGTTTTAAAAGCTAGGTGTTTAGGGGAGGATTTCAATCGAATACTCACCAGCTTTATGGTTATGTACCAGAACAAGGTTTATTCTCTTAACTTGTCTTTAGATATGGTTGGCAAATGGCTCTAACTAGATTTCTGCTGTCTCCCTGAGTAGGGTGATTTAAGCTAGCATTTACCCTCACTCTTACATGCCCCTGGTTTAGGGCAGAGAGGATTTAATAGATGGCTGCCAACTGCTGTTTAACTATCTGTCTCAGTTCCCCTATTCTGCTTGTCTTGGCTTACTAGCCTGTCTCAAGACTACTCACTGAACTAACCTTTTTTAAAAAAGATGTTTTTATTGATTTTAGAGAGAGGGAGAGGGAGAAACATCAGTGATGAGAGGGAATCATTGACCGGCTGCCTTCTGCATGCCTCTTACAGGGAACTGAGCCCACAACCCAGGCGTGTGTCCGGACTGGGAATTGAATCGATGCTCCATCACTGAGCAACACTGGCCGGACTGAATTAACATTTATAAGATTAGATTATAAAGCATAATTCTATTTGAGAAAAGTATTTTGAACTTACCAACAAATTGGTAGGCTAATTAGCAAAGGTGTTCAGTACTAAAATATTGACCAGTTTACTTTTTTGCTATGATATATTTACCACATGTAACAAGATATTGTGCCTCCTTTAAGGAAGAGGTGCATGTAAATGCAACTACCCTATACTCATTCAGATTTCCAAGGTAAATTAATATAACTTTAAATACTTTGTAATAAGCATAAGCAAGCACTGCTATAAGATTAGGCACACTTTACCTACTGTAATATTAAGTACCCCAAATAAATAAATTTGCTATTGAAAATGTTGGCCGCAGTGAGAACGGGGCCAGGGGATCAGATGGGACCTCGGTTCAGAACCTCAGTACTTGAATTTAGAGCCAAGACTCAAGCTAGAAGAGGATGTTTGTTTAGAAAATCACAGGCAGAGGGAAGAGGGCAGAGGTGGAAGAGTGTATAGAAAAAAAAGGAAGAAAAGAAAAGATGACTAAAATTTAAAAACAAAAAAAGTTACAGAAGTATAAGGGAGAAGTAGCAGTAGTCTCAGGAAACAAGTTACTGAGGCAAAAGGGGCCTTTGGAGCATATGAGAAAGATAAAGTTAAGGTGCCTGGCTGAGACCGGTTTGGCTCAGTGGAAAGAAGGGTCTGTGGACTGAAGGGTCCCGGGTTCGATTCCGGGCAAGGGCATGTACCTTGGCTGCAGGCACATCCCTAGTGGGGGGCGTGCAAGAGGCAGCTGATCGATGTTTCTCTCTCATCAATGTTTCTGACTTTCTATCCCTCTCCCTTCCGCTCTGTAAAAAATCAATAAAAATATTTTTTAAAGTTAAGATGCCTGGAAGTAGGGGGTACAATGGGGAAGGGAAAGGTGCGGGAACATCCTAAGGGCTTTTAAGGGCAGGGGATTTTAGGAGAGGTCCTAAAGGAGAATCCTATATAATAAAAGGCTAATATGCAAATTGACAGAATAGCAGACTGACCATTAGGGGGCAGATGCTCAATGCAAGACCTGTCAGTGTGCTCCCACCACAGGGGAGAGCACTGCTCAGCCAGAAGCAGGGCTCATGGCTGGCGAGTGCAGAAGTGGCAGGAGCCTCTCTCTCTGTGGCAGTATTAAGGATATCTAATTGCATGCGTAGGCCTGCTCCCGGTCTGCAACTGCAAAAGGGCGCAGGCCAGGCTGATGGGGACCCCCCTCCCCTGCCTCAGTGGATGAATTTCATGCAACAGGCCTCTAGTCTCAATATATCAGTTTTCCAGGTGTGTCCTTGGGGGTGGGTTGGGGTGTTTATTCAATGCAACTGGTCCTAAGATAGCCTGTGTAGTTGCTTGTCTGATTTTGCTGCTTTCCTAGGCCTATAGCAGACACACAACTGAGGCCTAGATGTATCTGATGCAGTCTGAACCTCAATGTCCTGAAGGTTAATGCTTAAAGGCTATTCTCCAGCCTCCTTGTTTGTTCCCCCTCTAAGGGGATCTAACCCATATGATTAGGAACATGACAGAGTTGGAAAAAGCAGGGAAGGATTCAAAACACATGACCAGTGCTATGAAATGTCAAGGGATCAAAACTGTAGACAAAAGACATACTAGGGAAGGGAAGGTTAACCTGGGGGTGAGGTCTTTGACTTCCCAGTTTTGCCCATTGCTAGGCACCTGCAGCTTTCCATGCTGATAACCTTTTGTAGCTTGCCTTTCCTCCTTGCTTTGATCTTGTCTGCCTACCACAGAAAAATCTCCATTATCTTTTTTTTCAAGGTATTAATGTTAATAATATTAACATTGAAAACGATTACATTTTATCAGTTTTATCTGGATCTCAATAAAATATAAACTACTTACTGTAACCCTGTTCACATATATAAACACCAGTTTCTTCTAGGCTGGCCTCAGGCACCATTCCACGTTTAAAGCTTATTCTTCCTCAATGGAAATTGAAAAAAAAAATCGGAAATATACTTTCAACTTTTAGTCTATCTTCCTCTCTAAATCATGGTCTGAATCATGCTTACTTCCTTTAATAGGATAAATTAAAAAAAAACATGGCTTTACTTTATTCTAGGTAAATATGCAGTAGCAATAGCTAAAATGACTTTTGCACAACACATCTCACAAATTAGCTGAACTGATTTGCTAAATTTGAGTATTGTTTCTTCCACACTTTTCTCAAGTTTCCCTTTCTTTTGTATTTGAGCCATCATGATCTTAGGGGCTGGCACTATAATACTTGATTCATTTTGCATTTCTGTCTATTGCCCCACCCCCACCCAGCTTTAGACTTCTCTTCCTTTAGAAAACATCACTTCTTTGTGTGTCCCCTGTAACATTTCCTTAGGCTTATATTTTTCCTACTATTCCTTCCAAAATGAGGTCACCACTCTCAGTAGGTCCTTCCATGAAAAAGAGGAAGCTTTCCTCAAATTTTGCATATATTAAATCTATAACTATTGTATTAAGAATCCAAGGTAGTATAGAAATCACTTTGGCGGGAGCACAAAGTAAATTCAAATTACTCTACATCTGCTATAAACACTGTTTTGTTCAACACAGAAATTTTAAAGGAAGAAGTCTAAGTAAAGGGAAAAGATAATGTCCTAAGGAAATAAGTGAATAAAAAATCAACTGAGAAAGGAATGGAAAGACCACTTAAGGATTATAAAAGTTATATTTATTCACGATGCTACATTTATTGCATTCCCTTAGAAAAATGGAGAATTGTTTATGTACCGAATTTGTACATATAAAACTTTATACAAATTATGTGTAGCACATAAAGGCTTCTGGTACAGCTAAAATCCTGACACTACAATTCGGGTAATCCTGCTGTAGGGTCTCCAGTTTATCAAGTCTGTCCATAAAAAATTAAAAACTGGAATTACAGTCAGTCTTGCTGCTCACATGTAGAAATTATTTTAAAATATAATAAAATAAAACTTTTAATTCTCTAAAACTCAAAAAAGGTAAACTGGAAGGGGATACATTTTGTTACCAATTTCAGTTTAACAGCTTGACAAATTCACAACCTTATTTTGACTGTGAAAATAATCACCTTAGTTTTGACATTATCTTTCTAAGTTGTGGCTGCTTTAGAAGGTAATTTGTCAAAATTTCACCAAACAATTAAAAAAAATAATATTCCTCTTATAAAATGGTACAATAACACTTTAAGGAACCAGAAGATACTAAATGTCTTTGGCTATACAACTAAAAGGCCATTTCCCAAAAGAATGGGGCATATTCACCTCACAACCAACTACAAAAACAGAAAGCAGAACAGAAATATGCATAGAATATACGATAATTTTTCTTGCCTTTTTCTCCTATTCTACCCATATAATAAGCAAGGAGAATGTAATTTATACAATCTTTCCAGAAGAGACTAAATAGCACTACAAAGATGATACCCAAATTTCTGCAAAGGCAAAGTGAATTAAAACAATTACAGAACTAAGTGAAAACTGAACGGACAAATATCATTCGCAACTTTTTTTTTGTTTGCCTTTTTTAAGCCCTATTAGTGTACAAACTATAGCTGGTAAACAAATAGGCACAATCTTCACATATGGAACTATAATAGAAAAATAAATCAAATGAAACATTTATTAATAAATGAAGCCTATTTTATTATTTCAAGTGTTAATGATAAAAAAAATTTCAGCACAGCTGTTGCATTTAAAAAAGTGAAACTACATACTATATTTCTAGCTCAGTAAACAGATGAACCTGATGTCTTTGAATGACATAACAATTGAGCATTGTACAGTACATCTTATGAAGACCCGTAAATTAAAGAACTACTAGTTTAAAATTAGTGATTATGAAACAAATGTGTATTCATAGTTTCAGCTTCTTTTTTCTTCCTCGACCATCAGGTGCTCCATCCATTTTACGTTTCTGTGTCTATAAACAAACAGAAGGATTACTTTTCATCGTAAGACTAATGTTAATGTGAAGTGCATTGACAAACACATCATAGCACTTTACTAATTACTGCTACATAGTATTAGGTATTAGATGCTCTTACCCAGAATCTTATCTACTCATTTTACAAATAAAATAATTTAATGCTAATAATGAAGTAATTCACAAGAAGCAGGTAAATCAATACACCAAATATCTAAAAATTCCCTCTTACCAAAAAACAGCAGTAATAAACAGTATTTTGTGAGATTACATATATATAGCAGATATTATCCAGAAACATTTACTTATTCATGATTTTATAAACTATTAAATAACAAGATGACTGACTTCTTTACCTTAAAAGTTTTGCTTTCACATTGCTAAGATATCAATCATTAGGATAATAAATCAAGTTAATAGTGAAATTGTAAAGATACTGCTTTCTGAATAATTCTTTTTTTTAAAGTTAATGGAAACAAATCTTTATTAAGTAACTTTTAATATCAGAAAAATAAAACACTTATAATTCTCTTTACAGCAAATACATAATATCAGTGCTTTGGCCATCTTAAGTTAATCTTAGTATTTCTTTAAACACTAAATTATAACTTGTATTTTCCAAAGTCAAAGAGTACACTCCTGGCATTCATACTTTCCAGATTTCAACAAATCCCTCATATTTATGAACTATCATCATAATGTGATTTCCCCCACAATGCAATCAAAATTTATACTTTAAGTGACCGAAGCTATAATTTAACAAAACCAAAACAAAAGGAACCTAACGATAGCCAAGTAGTGTGCAAATTCTTAAAAAGAAAGAAGTGCTCCAATCTATATATATAAAAGGCTAATATGCAAAGTGTTCCCGTGGGAATTCAATCTGGAGTTCTATCATTCACTATATGTACTGATCACCAGGGGGCGGCATGGAATGGAGGGACATCCCAGCCAGCAGCTGGCAGCCAGAAGGCCCCAATTGGTGCTGATCATCGGACAAGCCCAGGGACCCTTCCCATGCACGAATCTTGTGCTCCGGGCCTCTAGTATTTTCAGATTTGTGACTACTTACTGAAGGCTTTGGTCCTCTTTTCTTTTTCTCTGCCTTCTCCTTTTCTTCTAGTTCCATGTTTTCTCTTTCAATCAAGGTTATTAAGGTGTTACATCTCCTTTGGAGCTCCTGAGTTGCAAACGTAAGTTTACACAGTATTTGTATTTTTCATTTACAGGTTTCATGATTATAGTTAAGGTATGTTTTAATAGAGTAATATAAAATCACTTACCTGCAATAAATAAGGATAAAAATGTGTTTGCAAATATTTTTATTTCATTATTTAAAGCCATACTACTATGATTCTTCATAAACCATTCACTTAAGAAAAAAGTGAAAATAAATACCTCATAATATATGCAACACCGCTATTAAGAATCTATGTCTTAGAACTGTCATTTATATCCAAACTTAGGTAATAGTGTGCATCTTTTCTAATTTTTAAAATATGTATTTTATTGATTTCAGAAAGGAAGGGAGAGGGAGAGAGAAACATCAATGATGAGAGAGAATCATTGATTGGCCACCTCTTGCACATCCCCTACCAGGGATCAAGCCAGCAACCCAGGCATGTATGTGCTCTTGACTGAAATCAAACCCAGGACCCTTCAGACCGTAGGCTAGTGTTCTATCCACTGAGACAAACCAGCTAAGGTGATGGTGTGCATATTTGAGGGTCAAAAAATCAACTAGAGCCCTAACCAGTTTGGCACAGTGGATAGAGCATCAGCCTGTGGACTGAAAGTTCCCAGGTTCGATTCCGGTCAAGGGCATGTGCCTTGGTTGCGGCACATCCCCAGGAGGAGGTGTGCAGGAGGCAGCTCATCAATGTTTCTCTCTCATCGATGTTTCTAACTATCTCTCTCCCTTCCTCTCTATAAGAAATCAATAAAATATATATTTTTAAAAATCAACTAGAGCCCTAGCCAGTTTGGCTGAGTGGGTAATATCAGCCTGTGGACTGAAAGGTCCTGGGCACTGAGACACCTATGCCAGGATGTGTTATAGATGTGCTACAGTATGAATTCTCTTGGCTCTTATGAAAAGATTACACCTCAACTGTTTATCAGAAGGGGCCATACATATTATTAATTTTTATGTGTGCCTTAACATAAAACATGATAGAAAGTTAATAGTTTCAGACCATTGCATTGTAATGGTAAATCAATGTGACCCTATGTCTTGTTTTACTCAGCCAAAACCGTGCTTCCTTATGAACTATATAAATGGTTTTCTTGAAAGGTCATAAGGTAGAGCCATTAGCAACTGAATCGATATCCTGTAACTACATTTATAATGCATTTGTACCTCAGGATTTCCCAAATTAGGGTTTCTCAAAACAGCAGCCCTTCCATATGTTTACTGGAGGTGAAAATTCTTCAGTTTTTAAACATGAAAAGATTGCACACTACTTCACATCTTGAAGAGTGATATACATTTTAAATATACGGAAGGAAATCGTATTATAAATATAAAGAGGTTTAAACTTTGTTTATCCCAATCTTTCCCAAACTTAAAACCATATAACTTTTAGGCATTATCATCAAAGTGCAGAACACAATAAAGTTATAAATCTAAAATATGTAAGAAAAAGACCAATTCATCAAAGCTAAACCTTTCTGAACTCTAATTTAAAGTGATTAGAAACAGAACTTCGAACAGAAACAGCCAGATACTGGAATAAAAACAAAACCTAGCGTTAAATCAGTACAAAAAGAGTATTTCACTACATTAAGCTGTTTTAAAATAACGCCAATTCGGTATTCTAGGAGCAGAGGTCATCTACAAAACCAGTCAGAACAGTGCAAATTTTAAACTGTAATAATCACATTCAGAAGTTGAAACTAATAGTGACATTTCCTCCTACTTAGAACATGATTTCAATAAATATCAAAAGTTAGTCCTGCCCTAGCAGGTTTGGATTAGTGGACAGAAAGATCCCAGGTTTGATTCCGGTCAAGGGCACTTGGTTGTGGACTTGATCCCCCAGTGGGGTGTGTGCAGGAGGAAGCCAATCAATGATTTTCTCTCATCAATGATGTTTCTCTCTCTCCCTCTCCTTCCTCCCTGAAATCAATAAAAATGTATTTTAAAAAATTTTTAGAAAGTTAGTCCTATCATATATAATGATGTTAAAAGATCTACATAGGACCAATAAACTTAAGTTACTGATAGTACTGGGTTTTTAACTGATTTAACCTATGATACCAACAATATTTTAACAAAATTTACCTCAAAGATGCAGAACCACAATTTTCTCTTACTAAGACAAGAAGTTATCTTAGTTACAGAATAGTAACCGTTGATGCATTGCACAAGACCTAAGCACTCACCATTGCAGTTCTGGATTTAAGAAACCAGTCAAATCTGAACTGAGGAGAGTTGCGAATACACTGTCGCAGTTCATCATAAACATTTTCTTTGTCGAATCCAAGCTTATGAAGCATGCAGATCAGAAAACGATCCTCTTCTTCAGTATAGTTTTTTCCTTTGTTAGTACCATATGATATTCTCAGTTGATGAAAAGGTGCTTTGTACCGTCCAATCTAGCAAAATCAGATTTTACATTATATGAAATCTAAATTCTACAGAATTTGTATTTCAAACTCAGCTTTAGTAAAAGTAGTTATATTTCAAATCATAATTTTCTACCCATAATACCTCAATTGCTTGATATCCTTTGTCCTAAAACAATTTTAGTCTTTACTATTCTAAAAGAAACAGACTCTGATACTATATAGGAAAGAGCTGATAGCCTCTGACTCAGATACAGCAACTGAAATCTGAGGTAAATTCAGTTGAGAAAATACCTGTAACATTTAAATGTTTTTCCCTGAAGGAAAAAAAAAAAAAACTCTAATATTAAATCATCATTCTTTTCTTTATTAAAAGTTACTTTAATTTTCATACAGATAGGAGTTACTAACTACCATATTTATTAATGTGCAAAGTACCTTTGTATCTAATGCTTTTTTGATACTAATTCTTCTTTGAATCCTTGCCTCTCCCCTTTCAATCTGAGCCATAATTTTTTCTATGTCCTGGAGCTCATTGCATCTTTCCCAAAACACAGCTGTAAAAGAATAAAAGTTGGATACATGAGATAGTGGGAGAGAGAGAAATACAACTTGTTAGTATAAATGCTCTTATTTTATTTGCTAAGAAATTTTTCCAGTTCTCAGACATATAATACTGGAAAGTAAATATTTATAATGTTTCAGTTTCCTTAACTGTAAAAAAATAGATGAATTGGGTGATTTAAATAACTCCCAACTCTTCAATTTCTGCTACTCTGAAATCTAAGCACACTCATCACAGCCCAACTACACATATTCACTTGATAATCCAATTGACTTAAGGAAACAGGTTACCACTTGAGAAGTTATGGAGAGAGATAAAGTATAAATGACAGCATATTTTTCAGCAACCCGTGCTTACTTTCTTGGCCATACCTATTTAGCTAGGGTAAAAAAAAAAACAAAAAACAATTGTGTCATTTTAAAGAAGGGAACATTTTCTAACTCAGTTTTTAGGAAGTTGAGGCAAAATTTAGCTTACCAAAACACAGTAATTCAGAGTAAGAAAACCTGATCTTTCCAGCAGCTCTCCAAAAGCCTGAGAACATTCTTATACCTATTAAAGTAAGAGTTACCTGAATACTCAATAACTTCTTCTGGAGTTTTTCCTTCTACTTCTCTTGCTATATTTTCAATATCATCACGACCCCACTTCTCATTAGCTTTAATAAACTGGTTAAAATCTCTCTTATTCCAATTAGTAAATCCCTTCAAAGCAACAGAAACAATATTTAGTCACAGCACAATGAACTTAGAAAAGATGCTATTACATTTTATTAATGCTTGTATTACAAAAATATTAATTTTTGCTTGTTCCTCATCTTTTTATTATTAATCTTCACCCGAGGATATTTTTCCCATTGCTTTTTAGAGAGTGGAAGGGAGAGAGGGGGAGAGAGAAACATTGATGTGAGAGAGATACATCGATTGGTTGCCTCCTGCATGCATACACTGACCAGGCTGGGGATCTAACCTGCAACATAGGTATATGCCCTTGACTGGGAATCTAACCTGTGACCCCTTGGAGCCAAAAGTGGATGGATGTTCTAGCCACTCAGTCCCCACCCCCGCCCCCGCCCCAGGCTCTAGTTTATCTTTTTTTAAATTAAATGTTTTAAAGTGGTAATTTTTCATCTACACATATATTAAAAAAATACCCAATCTAACTGGAAGAGAGTAAGAAATGCTGCATATAAAGGTGACATTTTTGCTGAGCTCTGACAGATTAGGAGTTCGCCAGGAAGAATGAACATAGCTTAAAGAGCAGATATAAAAAAAGGAAAAAAGAAGTTTTAATGTTAGACTAAGGCCAGATTCTGAAAGACTTATTGAACTCTAAAGGACGATAAGCAAAAACATACCAAGCAATCCTATCTAATAAAGACGGAATACGCAAGTTGGCCTTAACTCTGTGACAAAGATGGAGGTGCCCACAGCCAATAAGAAGGGAATATGCAAATTGATGTGACAAGTCAAGAGGTGGAAGGCAGCTCCGAGCCTAAGCGAAGGCAGAAAGGCAGCTCAGAGCGAAGGCAGTGCCGACAGCCAGGGGAAAGAAGGCCTATTCTTGTACGAACCTTTGTGCATCAGGCCTCTAGTCTATATATATTAAACCCTAGTATTCAAACAGACTAAACAGTGTAATAACCAGACTAAACAGTGTAATAACCAAACAACTGAACAACCTATGACATGCACTGACCACCAGGGGGCACATGGGAACATGATGGGCATTGGCATCAGGCGGCAGAGTGCAGAACATGGCAGGCATCGGCCAAAGTGCAATGGTGGAGCAGGTGAATGGGGGTGCCAGACCAAGGCAGGGCACCAGTTGCTGTCATTGGGGTGAGCCTCTGGTGGTTACTGAAAATTCTTTGCTCCCACACACTGCAGTCCCATCCAGCGCTAGGATCCGCTGCCGGCGCCAGAGCCACTGCTGGCATCAGCCCTGCTGTCACCCACAGCCAGAGCTGCCACATGCACCCATCACTAGCGCCCAGCCCCAGTCCCGATTGCTCGGCACCATCAGCTCGTGTAAGGGATGGCTGCCAATCCCAGTTGCCCCTGAGGGCTTCTCCACCTCCACCTTCTCCTGAAGGGTGATTTGGGCAGCAGATGCTGCTTGTACCCACTGACTGCACCAGCCCCGCTCGCATCCACTGCTGGCGTCGGCCTCTGTGCCATGTGGGTGAGTGGGGCCAGCACCATCAGTGCGGGTGCAAGTGGGGCCGGCGCCATTAGTGTGTGGGAATGGCCATGGCTGGAGCAGGGCTGCTGCGGGAGGGGGACTGGGTGGGGGCTCAGAGGATGAGCCGAGACCCATCCCTGTGCCCACCATAGCCTCACAGCCCACAGTTCCTTTCAAGGTAAACAAATTTGTACACTGGGCCCTGAGTCATGTATAACTGACAATATGACTTAGTAACAAACAATGTGGAAGATTCACAAGAAAGGAAAGATGAGAACACTAGAAGTAATCAAAAGGACACCCACTTAACCAAGGCTGGTGCAAATCTATTTTTCTCAACTACCTTAACTAGTGACAATCAAAATATAGCCTTAACCCATATTTTATCATCTCCAATTGCTCCACTTTGAAACAAAACTTGTACTCTTCTGTTCAGGAAGTTTTTTTGTATTTTAATTGCAATTACAGTTTGGTCCTAGGAGCATGTCCATGCAGCATCCACTTACTCCGCTGCCATTTTTAATCCCCAAAACTTGTACTCCTTTGTTTACTCCAACACAGTACCTTACAAAACAAGTTATTAAATTTTGTATTGACTAAAGACTGTACCTGTGTTAGAAGCTTCTCTTTTTCTTCTAACTCTTCATCATTAAGGGGTTCAGCTTCATCAATTTTAAGCTGTTCTTCTTTTTGTGCCTGTGCTGCATTTGGTAGATCAGGATTTCGAGGTACCTAAAAAAATGTATTTTTCTGTCACCAAGCAGTAAATTTTACAAAAAATGTGATGAACTAATAAACTCTTAAATTAAATGACATTTCACAAATTTTAATCCAACCATGCAAGAAAATGTACCAAGAGCTTATATTTATTTACTAGAGGCCCAGTGCACACACAAAATTTGTGCACTGGGCGGGGGGTGTCCCTCAGCCCAGCCTCTCCAATCTGGGACATCCCTCTCACAATCCAGGACTGCTGTTTCCTAACTGCTTGCCTGCCGGCCTGCCTGATTGCCCCTAACAGTTTCTGCCTGCCAGCCTGATCATCCCCAAACCACTCCCCTGCCGGCCCAATCATCCCCTGCCAGCCTGATGGCCCCAAGTGCCCTCCCCTGCAGGCCTGGTCTCCCACAACGGCCTTCCCCATCAGTCTGATCTTGATCCCAACTGCCCTCCCTTGCCAGCCTGATCTCACAACCAACTGCCCTTCCCTGCCAGCCTGGTTGCCCCAACTGCCTGTGCCTGTCTGGTCATCCTTAATTGCCCTCCCTTGCTGGACTGATCTCACCCCCAACTGCCCACCCCTGCAGGCCTGATCTCGCCCCCAAATGCCCTGCTCTGCTAGCCAATTTGGTTCTAACTGGTCGGTTTCTATGCCAGTGTCAAAAGCTCCGCCCCCTTGGCAGCCATTGGCTCCTCAAAGTTGACCCACATTTGGTTCTGACTAGTCAGTTTCTATGCCAGTTAGCCTCAAAAACTCTGCCTCCTAGGCAGCCATTGGCTCCTCAAAGTTGACCCAGATTTGGTCCTGATTGGTCGGTTTCTATGCCAGTCAGCATCTCTGGGCCTATCAATGGGGCCTGATCAGAAAGGCAGGGTTAATCAGCAGCCCCAGTGGAGTCCTAGAGAGAAATGGAGGCGTGGCTGCTGACCAGTCCCAGAACTAAAGATAGAGTCAAGGGCTGATAAGCATCTGCCACAGAGGCTATAGATCAGACCGTTTCTCTCTTTAGGCCTCTCTCTGAGCGTGATTCGCAGCCCCCTCGGCAGTCAGTGCTGGGTCACCATGCCCGCAGCTATAGCTGTCAGCGTTGGGTCTCCACAGCAACC
The DNA here is from genome assembly GCA_027563665.1 of Antrozous pallidus. Lineage (NCBI taxonomy): Eukaryota > Metazoa > Chordata > Mammalia > Chiroptera > Vespertilionidae > Antrozous > Antrozous pallidus. The sequence continues at coordinate 54,061,630 of CM050516.1, read as the reverse complement.
CAGTGCTGAATGCAGGACTGACTTCTGGTTGGTAGAGCCTCATGGCTGTTTCGGATGTGATGGACCCAGCATTTTTATATATTAGAATTAAGTTAAAAATAAACCAGATTAATTATGAACAGTGTTATTACCTTGTACCCAATCGTTTTTCTGTAATACAGAATTTCTTTTTCCAATAATTCAAATAAACGTGGAGGAAAGAACTGGAAATCCTGAACATTGGGTTGTTTTGGAGGTCGAGGAGCCTTAAAAAAAAAAAAAAAAATTGTATTGTCCATAAAAAATAAACTATTTTGCTTTAAATCTCTCTCTAATCATCTTTATTCCATAAACCATGGCAACCAATTTTTTAATCAAGAGAATTCATATTTCAATACAACTGAAATAACAATCACATTTAAATGCAGATTCAAAATCAATTTCACATTTAAATGCAGATTCAGAATCAATTTCCAGAACTCTTTTTAACAATTAAAAACTGACTGAGGCACATCTATAAGAAATCACACAAAATGTAAATTCCCAATTTGTTTTTGTTTTTTTTGTAAGAATAAAAGAAGAGCCCAGCCAGTGTGGCTCAGTGGTTGAGCCTTGACCCATGAACCAAGAGGTGAGGGTTAGATTCCCAGTCAGAGCACACGCCTGGGTTGCAGGCTCGGTCCCCAGTAGGGAGCATGTAGAAGGCAGCTGATCCATGATTTTCTCCCATCATTGATGCTTCTATCTCTCGCTCTCTTTCCCTTTCTCTCCGAAAGCAGTAAAAACATATTTAAAAAAGGAGAAAAATTAATTCACATTTCCAATATCTTTCAAAGGTTTTTTGCTCTGTCAACTCACCTTGGGTGCTTTAGGTTCACTCACACGAAGAGCTTCCCTGAAATAGGCATCAACGGCGTAGTTGGCTTTTCTTTCTCGTTTAGGTGGTTCAATCCACTCTGTGAATGCAATCTAGCAGATGAGAAACAATTCAAATAACAAACTTTTTTATTATATCTAGTTATATATCTCACAGAAGTGCTAGCCATATTGTGTACATCATTTAGACCAGCGATCACCAACCTTTTGGACCTCACAGACCACCAGTGGACTGCAGACCACCAGCTGGCAACTGGTGATTTAGACTACGGCTTGCAAATGGAAAGACATTCATAAAATCCTGGACTACAAGCTCTACAAAACAGGGACTGTGATACTTTGTCCAACACTGTAATTAACACATAGAATAATGTCTAGTAAAGAGCACAGGCTATTCAGTAAGTATTTTTTTGACCAAATTAATAATTCTGTTCAGTGGGGATAAAATAGCCACAAAATGTATACTACAACTCAAATTAGGAAAAAAATGTAGATACATATTTAGCCTAGACAGTATTCAGAGGATATTATGTCTAAATGTTAATAAATGTACAACAATGAAAATTCCAAGTTTCAAGTAAAATAAAGTCTTAAAGCCAGCAAAGCCTCTTTCTAAACTACCTTTTGTTTCTCTCTATAATCTTCCCCTTCGAAGTTATAAACACTCGACTCTGTATCCATTGTAAAATTTCTAAGTGAGCTTTCACCCATCTTGGAGAGTTTTTCATTCATCTCTGCAGTCTAGGGAACAAAAGAAACAAACACCTTTTTAGATTAAGAATTTAAAAAGCAGAACTATGGTCAAAGTGGATTAGGCTTTACAGTACATAAAAGCTTTTATGGAAATAGCATCCTATATAATAAAGGGCTAACATGCAAATCAACTGAAAGGCAGAAAGACAGGTTGCTATGATGCGCACTGACCATCAGGGAGCAGACGATCAATGCATGAGCTGCCCCTTGGTGGTCAGTGCACCAGAAGCCAGGCTCATGGCTGGCGAGTACAGTGGTGGTGGTGGGCACCTCTCCCACCTCTGCTGCAGTGCTAAGGATGTCCGACTACCAGCTTAGGCCCACTCACCACAGGCCTAAGTCGTCAACCAGACATCCCCCAAGGGCTCCTGGACTGCAAGAGGGCACAGGCTGGGCTGAGGAACAGCATCCCTCCCCACCACAGTGCACAAATTTCGTGCACCGGGCCTCTAGTTATCTATAATTCATATAACAATTATTTTCTCAGTTTGGGTTTAAAATATTTCACATTATTAAAAATATCATCATTTAATCTATATCTCACCTTCTTTGCACCTCTTTCCAAAATACCATCAATATCCTCATCAGTAATCTCACTTTCCTTTGAAGCAAAAACATGTGTTGCCCCATGTCTAATCATTTGAAGCATTTCATCTTTCCCAATTTTGTTCAGATTCTGATCCACAAGTCTTCCTGAAAAAAAAATTATGGTGTATAATGTTAATTGAACTTTATTTTACTGGAAACCTGAAATTTTAAATATCAGATCTAATACTGTGTCATTTGCTTCAAATATCAATCATTTCATATGTCACATATACTTTTCCTTTTTATATAAAATTTCAAGCCAAATTTTCAGTTGTAAAGCTTTGAAATGTTTCTAAACCTATTTATGTATTATGTAATGAAGCCTGTTTTATATTCAATAAAATGTATTCTTTTATTGGGTGAATAATAGTAATTTGGGATGTGTAAAATTGAAATTATTAGCAAGTTAAAAAAAATATCAACAGATGAGAACATTATAAACAATAGAAGTTTCTGAAAGCAGAAAGATGTTAATACTAAAACTCCCAAATCAGTTTTTTCTATTCAGAAATGGTGGAATATAAAAAACCTTCAAATCTACAAATTTTATATAAGGACCAACATAAAGAACATCAATTTTTGAAAACTCCCTAATCTTAAGAACTGAAGCTGTTGAAAGTTTACCTTGGTAACAGAAAAAAAAATAAGCATCAGAAAAGTAATTAAGATCTCCAAGTGGCAAGAATTTTGCCAACTATATAATTTGTGTTTTCAAAAATACAGCATTAAAGCAAAACAAAATACTTCACAGAATTGTTTTCAACCTCAGGGGCAACTCACATACTCATACAAATTAGAATGTGTACTCCAACCGAATTGTAATAAGTAGATAAAGATCCAAGCTGTTTTCTGCAAGTTCATTAACTACCTGTATCATGGTTTTAATTCCCTAACAGAATGCACAACCAAATATCTGGACTTTTAAAGTTAGAATATACTAGACAGTAGTCTCCCCTTATTCGGGAGGGAATTTGTTCCAAACCCCCCAGTGGATGCCTGAAATCACAGATAGTACCGAATCCTCCATATACTATATTTTTTCCTACACATACAAATCTATTTTAAAGTTTAATTTATAAGTAAGGCACAGTAAGAAATTAACGATAGCTATTAATAAAGAATAATTAGAATATATTTATAATAAAAGTTATTTGAATGTGGTCTCTTTCTGATAACCAAAACAGCTACCAAGTAACTAATGAGCAAGCATGTCAAACTCAGAGGCTAACACGGGCCAAATAAACAAGGTATGTGGCCCACGGGAGAGTTTAACATGCTTGCTATACAGTGGACAAAGGGATCATTCATATCCCAAGTGGGATGGAAGCAGGAGATTTCCTTATGCTACAATATAAACAGCACACAATTTAAAAGTTATAAACTGTTTTTTTCTGGAAATAGCCTGTAAGCATTTTCAGACTATAGATAACAAAACCACAGAGCAAAACTGTAAGTTAAGAGGGGAACTGTTTTATCCACAAAGCATTTTTCTTTGGATTAAAACCTATCACACTGCTGTCAAAAACGTCCTTAGGCTTATGGAAACTATTTCCTGTGAGGGAGCTTTTCAGGCTAAAGGGTTTCCTAGCATTCTCCTATTTTTAATTATGTCCCTAAGTCCACAAGACAGTAGGAGAGGTATGCACCCAATTAACAAAGCTACTGGCACATTATCTGCCTCAGTAAATTAACTTTAAAAATAAGCCAAAAAAATCAGATTTTCGAGGTTGACTGTAAAGGAATTTATATTATTTTAATATAAAACAAACATTTCATAGGTGAGAATAATTGAGAACAAGAGCCACATGACAGGTGTTTTCTAAACACATGGATAACTGTGAGGGGAAAAAAAAACCACAACTAATCATTACATCATCCATAAGAAACTTCACTCTTTATTTAGCAAGTCCCAAAAGTTCCCAGAGATTTTCCTAATTATACACTTCACTCTAATAGTTAATATAGTTCCTGAACCCATGTCTGAGTCACTTTCTAGCTGTATAAAACGGTGGACAAGTGACTCGTTCCTACCTGATGCCAACCTCAATCTGTTGTAAAGACTAAAGGAGGTAACAAATGTAAAGAATGCTTGGCACAAAGCAAGACTAATGGTAAAACGTGAGTTTTAACATTGGAGGATTCAGTACCGTCTATGATTTCAGGCATCCACTGGAGGACTTGGAACAAATATGCTCCTGAAAAAGGGGAGACTACTGTCTAGTATATTCTAACTTTTGTTTATTAACAAAAACAACTAGAAACAAGCAATCATTTATTGTCGTCAGGTATTTAGTCGTGTTACCAACACTATGTCTGGCACTGACACAGCAAAGACATGTGACATTTATATGGAAATTAGAGACTGGTTGACAAAACCAAGACACATACATTATCAGTGAACATGCTAACAGTGTACCTCAGTTTTTCAGACAGAAAACATATGTTCATGATGCATTATGAGAAGGAAAATAATTAATGTTGGTTTAAAGTTATGGAGAATTTATTTTTCCTCCCATTTTGGTTCGTAGGTCGACACTTAAAACACTGAGCCATGCCTGCCGAGCTTTTATTTTTATTTCGGCATTTTACATGTCTCATCATCAACAGCTTCATGAAAACATAAATCTCTTCCTTAAAAGCTGATCTGCAGTAAGAACTTGAAATTTCCTTCAATTCAAAATGAAAATTTCACTTTCTTCTAGTCCTATTTTCATAAATGTTTATTCTACATCTCCCTCTCACTAAATTATAAACTCCTTGAAAGTAAGAGCACCGGTCAGTTTCATTCACCAGTGTACTGTCAGCGCTAAGAACAGTGCCTGGCATCTGCTGGGAGCTCAATATTAATAGTTGAGACTAAACAAGGAGTAATAATAATTAGTTTCTTTGAGTTTCATTTTTATTTATGTACATTTAACCCCCTTAATCCTAAAAAATACTAAATAGTAGTTAGCTTTAGCCTGACTTATTAGCTGAAGCAGGCAATCAATATTCAAATGCAAACCTTTTGGAGCCCGAATATATCCCTTAAGCAAAACTAAAGCTTACTATCTCTGGCTGCTAACTTCAGTCAATAGATGTTTAATAACAGGAATCTTTGAAACATCCATTAATACAACTTGGTAAATTTTTTTAAGGTTCTAAGGCTCACCTTGCTGAATGACTATTGAATCCAGCCTGAGTTTCATCTCAGCACGTTCCACTATTCTTTCTTCTACAGTGTTATCAGTTATAAAGCGGAACACTCTGACGGTCTTGGTTTGTCCAATTCTATGTGCTCGGTCCTAGGCAAATTACCATATATTTTGAATAAGGTAAAAATTCACATAAATAACACTTGAAAAATGTGTGTATACTAAGAAACAAAATTTAAATATTCAAACAAAAACTTTAAAAAATAGTAACAAAAAAACTATTTAAAATAGATTCATAATGTTACATTTCTTAAATTCTCAAAGTTCCTTAGTTTCAATCAAATTAATTGGTTATTTCACAAGGAAAACTTTTAGGAGGTATGGAACACATCATAGCTGCTGAACCTGTGAGAACTATCAGATTAATTTTACTAGATTATACTGAGATAAAATACACATAATGTCTCAAGACAATAAGTAACTATAGTTTCTAAATCTGATAGTTTACTAAAAATCTTTTTCAAAATGTTTTTCTACCTAAATCAAATATAAATTTTCACTTCTATGAACTCTACAAACAATGTAAAAATCCCATTTTGGTAAATTCAATAAACCACATTCCTATCAAATATTGCCATCTTAAACTGCTTAATCTTCCCAGCCACCCTTATGAGGAATATATGATGAAAGTGACTAACATCAGAGATTTAATAGTTGGATCTATGTTCACCAATATCATGGGTCAAGTCTCTAGCAATATCAGTCTTAAGAATTTGTCAAGTTTTCTATTTAATCTACAGATCATAAACTTTCTCAAAAAAGAATGATCTTCCTGATCTGGCCAAAGTATTCCCACACATGGGTCTAAATTTTAAACATCTAATGTGGCAGGAAGTTTGTAGTTCACAAAACCCATTTCCTGTCCTTCTAGAGCACAACTATATGATCATTTAGCGATTCCCTTGCAGTCAATTATGCTATGTGACTAGTTCTGGCCAAGGAATATTAGGGCACTTTCAGGTCTGACCCATAAAAAATTTTCCTCAGCGCTCGCTCGCACTCTCTCTCTCTTCCCTCTTCTGTCATCAAAATGCAGAGCACAGAGCAGGACTCCAAGGTCCTAAGATATGGCAAAGCTAAAGATGGAAATACAGAAGGTTCCACACTTACACTGGTTTGACGATTTTCCAACTTTACAATGGTGTGAAAGTAATATTCACACCAGTAGAAACCGGGTAAGCTAAACTATTATTGTTTGGCAGGTTAAATGCATTTTCAATTTACAGTATTTTAAACTTAATGATGAGATTATGTAACAAGAACATAATTCCATTGTAAGTTGAAGAGCATGTGTATACTATATAGATGGAAGAGGAGTTATAAAGTATCACTAGAGGAAAATAACATTCTACTTCATTAAATCACTGGCATTTGTAGATTAGATTGCTCTAACTAAAAAATCTGTAAGTAGAAAATAATAAATTTATTTCTTACCATGGCTTGGAGATCTACTTGAGGATTCCAATCTGAATCATACAAAATTACTACATCAGCAGTAGCAAGATTGATGCCAAGACCACCAGCACGTGTGCTTAACATGAAAACAAACTTTGTGCTGTTTGGTTCATTATATGCATTGATGGACTCCTATACACACAAAACAAAACAAATGTCAGACTATTGTTTTATCTGGTATTTATTTTTTATCTTCCCTTCTTGGATTTTACTCACTTGTCTCTCATCATGGGGTGTCTGTCCATCCAATCTGCAGTACTCATAATTTCTCCACATACAGTAATCTTCCAAAATGTCCAATACCCTTGTCATCTGACTGAAGATTAGTACACGTGAACCTATTGATGAATATAGCATAATATCATAAAAAAAACGACACACACACAACAAAAAACCTCTTTTAAAATTTAAAGCTAGTCAATTACTCCTTAATTCTAAGTTACCTACTTGGTTACAAGAAAAACTACACATTATTTATTATCCGAGTCAGTTACTCCTCACATTTTTCCCATTATGACAAATATTAAAGGGTAACATTTGTACCGCACTCTAAGGTAAATAGAAAAGGGTATATGTGTCTGCCCTGGAAGGTCTTGCCATCCCAAAGGCTAAATCATTACCTTTTAATCAAACATAGAGTGGGACAAAAGGTGTTAGTGAATTAATTTTTAAATATTCTACATTTCTTTAGGAAATGCCAGAATTGTCTTTTCGTGTAGTGCTTATTGTAACATTCAAACTTTTAAAAAGTTTTCATTATTTTTTATTTTTTAAACTGATTTTGAGAGAGGGAGGAGAAACACTGGTGTGAGAGTGAAACATCAATTGACTGATTTTGATAGTCAATATCATATAGAAGTCATCTATTGGTGTAACTATCATTCTTATCAAAATATAGAGGAAACCCAGCCAGTGTGGCTCAACTGTTCGAACATCATGACACGCACCAAGAGGTGGCTGATTTGGTTCCTAGTCAGGGCACATGCTTGGGTTGTGCATGCAGGAGGCAGCTGACGGATGTTTCTCTCATAGATGTTTCTATCTCCCCCTGTCCCTTCCTCTCTCTAAAACCATTAAAAACATATACTAAAAAAAAAAAAAAAAAAAGAAAAGAAAAAGAAACAAATGGAGAAATCTGAGATCTCACAGGAGACAAGCAGGTACAACACAGATAAAAACAAGTTCTGCCATGAGTTTGTAATTGTTAAAGCTGAATCCATACTAAGTTTGCTCTAAATTCATGTAATTTAAATATACCTGTACACATACCATATACTCATTTTGATGTTGTAAGTAAAACTGGATCCATATACATAATATTTAAGTAATTGAAAAACAATACCACCAACACACCACTACTATCTACTGGACTATCTAGAAACTGTGAATAGGTGGGAAGGGCATTCTTGGCATTTTCTGGGAAAGCATATATAAAATTTGAGAACTCTTCCCCCCAAATCCAGGAAATATGGTGGCCCTAACTCTTGATACTTTCTAAAAAACTCAAAGCCTATAATTGAGAGAAGGTAGAGCACAGATAATGAATAGAAGCTTTTAAATATTCTACAATTTAACTTTAGGAAATGCCATCTTTTCATGTAGTACTCCTTATTTTAACATTTGAATTTTTAAAAAGTTTTCATTACTTCTTTTTTGAAAAACAAACAGATTTTGAGAGAGAGGAAGGGAAAAGAGAAAGAAACATCGATATGAAGTGAAACATTGATCGGCTGCTTCCTGCATGCCACCTACCAGGGATCGAAGTGGCAACCCAAGCATATGCCCTGACCTGGAATCGAACTGGATGACACCCAACCAACTGAGCCACACCAACCAGGGCAGGCCTCATTACTTCTTATTATGATACAGGTTACACAGATACCTTGTTCTTTTAGTTTAGGAAGCAGCTTGTCTAGCACTACCATCTTGCCACTGTTGGTGACCAAATGCATATCTGTTGTATAAGGTGGACCAGGCTCTGCTCCATCAAAGAGGTATGGGTGATTACAGCACTTCCTCAACTGCATCAGGATGTTCAGTAACCTCATTTTGTCCATTTTCCCGGCAGAGTTCAGAATGTCTATGTCCTTCATTAATATCCGAGTATACCTATTGGAAGAAAAACACGTTGAAAGGGCTCAAAATCAGTTCCTGCTACTTTACACACTAAGTCACCATCCCTACCTCAATAAAAACAAACAAAAAACCCTGTAAATAACAACCCATCAACTTCTAAAGTGAGGTTAGGAATTTACATAATCTCTTCTTTCCTGTTTTTCTCTATCGCCCTCAGTGTTCTTATGTCAACACTTGTGCTTTGGGCACTGGGGCCCAAAATAGTATAAATTCATCTCCTTGGGATAAATTAAAACAGTATAATATCACATTTTTAAAATAATTAGTAAGCATAACTAACAACCTAAGTTTAAACATGGTTTTAATTTTCCGTCTTTTCTAAGAGAAGAGTATCATATCCACCGTAGCTAGTACAGCATTTGGGTATGAACACGAATCTGAGGAGGGATGAAGAAACATGAGAGGCAAGCTATGACGATTAGCATAGAGGAATACAACATGATTTAAATATATAAATAAAAGTACATGGGAGAGGTCAAACAAGCTACAGCCAAGGGCTAGATTGTACTAGTAAAAAGCCTTGAATATACACTAAGTATTTAGACATCATCCTGTAGGACAGAGCAATCTGTCTAAATACTAAAGTTTCAGGACCTTGAAACCTCAACAAAATAAGTTGAATAACCTACACAATCTATGCTTAACAACTCCAATTACGGGGCACAAAATATTACTAAAGGCAGTCCTTTCCATCACGGTTCTAATATAGTTTATCAGTATGCTTAGCTAAAGATGTGCCGTTCCTTAGCACTAATTCATGTTTTAGTTCTGTACTTTAGTTATAGAAGGTAAGCCTAGTACCTTTGCTACCCATAAAGGCCTTTCAAAAGTTTTGAGGATATTTAAGGTAGCCTATCTTCTATGATGGTTCTTTCCCATTAATACACCCACTTCTTTTAAATTACAGCCTTTCATTATGTTTCCCAACTACTCCAGCCCCTTGTAAATACTTATCAATATTAAGTACAGAATTGAATATACCGGAGATGCAGTATAACCAGTAAAGAACAGGGTGGCTAATTATTCAATGCCCTTAAACACCACCACTTATAGTGCTACTAGAGGCCTGGTGCATGAACTCGTGCACGGGTGGGGTCCCTCAGGGTGGCCTGCGGGGATTGCCTGAAACCCAGTCCAATGCTGGCCGGGAGCTCCTGCCTGCCACTCCCGCTCATCCTGGCCCCAATGCACCTGTCAATTCCGATAGGGAGAGGCTCATGCCGCCGCAGCAGCGCTCCCCAGCCATGAGCCCTGCATCTGGCACCCTCCAGAGGGGAGTGGCATGTGGGATCGGGCTGAAACCAGCTCTCTGACATCCCCCGAGGGGTCCTGAATTGCGAGAGGGCACAGGCCAGGTCGAGGGATCCCACCAGCGCACAATTGGGGTTGGGGAGGGACCATAGCAGGGCTCCAGGAAATGTCCAGGACATCTCACTCAGTCCCCATTGGCTGGACTTGAGCAGCAAGCTAACCTACAGTTAGAGCATGGGCCCCCTAGTGGTCAGTGTATGTCATAGCAAGCATTGAGCAACCTTAGCAAATAATGCTTTGATTAAAGTCAACTTAGTCACCAGACGACTCGACACTTAGCATATTAGGCTTTTATTATATACTAGAGGCCCGGTGCACAAAATTCGTGCACGGGGGGTGGGGGATGTCCCTTAGCCCAGCCTGTACCCTCTCCAATCTGGGACCCCTTGAGGGATGTCCAACTGCCCGTTTAGGCCCTGGTAGGATCGGGCCTAAACAGGCAGTCGGACATCCTTCTCACAATCCAGGACTGCTGGCTCCAAACTGCTCACCTGCCTGCTTCTGTGACTGCCCCTAACAGCTTCTGCCTGCCAGCCTGATCACCCGCTAACCACTACCCTCCCAGCCCAACTGATGTTTAATTGCTCCCCTGCCAGCCTGTTTGTCCCCAACTTTCTTCCTCTGCTGGCCTGGTCAACCTTAACTGCACTCCCCTGCAGCTTGATTGCCCCCAACTGCCCTCCCTTGCAGGTCTGGTCCCTTCCAACTGGCCTCCCCTGCTGGCCTGATCGCCCACAACTGCCCTCCCTTGCAGGCCTGGTCCCTTCCAACTTCCCTCCCCTGCTGGCATGATGGCCCCCAAGTGCCCTCCCTTGCAGGGCCTGGAATCTCCCAATGGCCCTCTCCTGCTGGCCATCTTGTGGTGGCCATCTTGTGTCCACATGGGGGTAGGATCTTTGACCACATGGGAGAAGCCCTCCTGTGTGCTGAAGTGATGGTCAATCTGCAAATTACTCTTTTATTAGATAGGACAGGTGCATGGGTGGGGGTCAGCTGGTTTGCCCTGAAGAGTGTCCCAGATCAGGGTTGGAGTTCCCTTGGGGTGAAGGGTCTGTGGAGGTTTGCAGGCTGGCCATGCCCCCCCAGCGACCCAAGTGGAGGCCTGGTATCTGGGATTAATCTATGTCTACAACTGAAACTTTGTAGCCTGGAGCTGAGCCAAGCCTTCTGCTTGCTCTGGGGTGGCAGCCATTCTGTTTGAAACTTTGTAGTCTGGAGTGGAGGCCTAGGCCAGCAACGGCAGGTGGAAAGCTTGGCCTCCTCCGTTGCCAGGGAAACCCAAGCCTCTGTTCTCTCCACCTCAGTGGCTGCGGACATTTCTGCATCTTTTATAATTGAAACTTTGTAGCATTGAGTGGAGGCCTGGGCAGGCAATGGCAGGCGGAAAGCTTGGCTTCCTCTGTTGCTTGGGGAAACCCAAGCCTTCCTCCTGCTCTCAGTGGTGGCAGCCATACTGGTTGGGGTTTATTTGCATAATCTGCTCCTGATTGGCTGATGGGTGTGGCTTGTGCATGTAGCGAAGGTATGGTCAAATTTGCATATTACTTTTATTAGATAGTATATATATATATGAAGTGTTAAGGTTACAGTATCTTTTTGTGCAGTTAACTCATATTGTTGGTTCAAGCTGAGCTTTCTATCATACACACACAAATTTATACTAAGTTAAGGTTTCTATGTTTTTGGATTTCATACATCCATAAAACTTTGGGGGGAGAGAAGCAGCTTATAAGATTTTCGAGATTTTTATTTTGTCCTATGTAGGTGTTTTAAAAAATAGCCACCATGTATCATCACCCTAATTTCACAAAAAGACATTTTATCCTACCTAAAATAAGACATCAACAAAGAATGGAAGCTTTTAAATTAAATAAATATAGCTTTATGGAGTAAAATAAAGAAATGCATTTTTCTCATATCTGTACAAATAATCTGAAACTTCCTCAGAGACTAGCACCAATCCATGACCCAGAATCTATAACCTACTAAGTTAATTATGTATCTCGTGTCTGTGCAACCAAAGCTTCCTCTTTAAAATACTCAAGTAAAGGACTTTATGTTGTATCCCTGTTTAATAAATCCCAAGTTTTTCAGATTCATAAACTTCCCATCCTGATTCTATCATTTAATAGTTCCAAGACTTTGCATCATACATTTGATTGGCAAGCCCTGTGTTATATGACCAGAAAACTCCTTACGATGAGTTCAATCCAGCCAAAAGAAATACCTGAAAGTCATAAATTAAGAAAACAAAATACAAATAAAAATTAGTGAAAAATCAATAGTGGTATCACATACCATTCCCTTTGCATTTTGCTGAGACCCACATAGATTTTTACTTCCTTTTTGGGAGGCAAACTCTTTTCAACATCAGCCTTAATTCGACGAAGGAGGAATGGACGCAAAACCTTTAAAGAATATAAAACAACAACAGATGACCTTATCTGTAACCAAAGTATTTAATTTCAAGACCTCAAAATTGCCTATTAAGTACATAGAAAAGAAACTTATCTGTTTAAATATCAAGTGAGTTTTAGGACTTCTCCCTTCCAAATATACAATAATTTATTAGTGAGTTCCTGAAGGGTAATACAATATCATTATTTATTCAATATATATAATGAGTATATCTAGTTATATTGTCATAAATCACTAAAAATAATAAGTTTTAAAGATGATGTTTTCAACATTCACTGCATTTCAGGTTAGAACTAATTATGCTCGCTGTAAAGCAGCGGTTCCTAAGACCATCAGAAAACACAGATATTTACATTACGATTCATAACAGTAGCAAAATTACAGTTATAAAGTAGCAATGAAAATAATTTTATGGTTGGGCGTCACCACAACATAAGGAACTGTATTAAAGGGTCGTGGCATTAGAAAGGTTGAGAACCACTGCTCTAAGGGGAATATATGTAATGGGTATAGACATTTAAGCCTCACAAATGGAGGCTTATTTACTGGTATCTCTGGTAGAAGGGTCAGGATGACATTACACAGGAAAACAAGCTTCCTCCTCCCCCAAAGAATTATCCTGTCTGAAATGTCAATAGAAGTTGATTTTATAACTTGCTTACAAGGTCTGGCTTTATCCTGTTGGCCAGCATTTCTTTATCTGGGGTCTATTAGATAAATTTTTCTATCTACCAGCTTTTACTTGTAAATTTCATAGCAAGGAAAACTCGACTCACACTGCACCATTAGCAACTGCTTATACACAGTCACTGGATTTAAGAACTGAACCGATGGAGCTTTAAGGCTTTTAAGATGAAACTTGATATAGATTCTTCTAGAGAATGTAAACGGAACTAATCTTTGAAAACTTGTTTATGTTAATCTTTATGCAACTCTTCTTTTCCCCCACTGTACTTTTTTTTTTAACCCTAAGAGTTTACTTTTTCCAACCCCTAATCCAAGATTGCATCCCAGGTCCTAACATGAAAACCTCCATGTATCACTCCTTCCCCCATTTGTTAAGATCAAATCATTAAGTAGCAGGATTCAAACAGACCAGATTCTAAAACCACTATATTTTGTTAACAGAAAAGTAATCCACTAATTTAAATTTCTATCATTATTCCCATTAGAAATGTGCTTTAATCGTACTGTAAATACTTACCATGTGAAGCCTCTCAACTAGCTTTTGATCCCCAAGACAATTGTTTGTATCAAACCAGGAATCAAAGTCCTAGATTAACAAACAAAATATATGCTAAAATCAGAGATAATAGTACAAATATCCTATTATGCTATTTATTTATAGCAGATTTCTGGAACTGTTTAATACTTGAATTGTGAATCACAAAAACCATTCAGTTTTAATTCCCTATTTTTCTTTTCTTTTCTTTTTTTTTTTTTTTTTAAATAGAGTTCACTTCCTATAACTCAGCACTAGTAAGAGGTGGTGAGTGCTGAGATGGGAAGAGTTCTAGATTTGAAGCCAACAGTCACTTCTTTTTTTTTTTTTAATATATTTTATTGATTTTTTTATAGAGCGGAAGGGAGAGGGATAGAAAGTCAGAAACATCGATGAGAGAGAGACATCGATCAGCTGCCTCTTGCACGCCCCCTACTGGGGATGTGCCCGCAGCCAAGGTACATGCCCTTGCCGGAATCGAACCCAGGACCCTTCAGTCCGCAGTCCGACGCTCTATCCACTGAGCCAAACCGGTCTCGGCTAATTCCTTATTTTTCATAGATGCAATACTGTTAGCAAATAATGCTATAACTAGTTTGAAAATCGTATTATTTCCAAACATTTTTTTAAAAAAAAATCAAGATGACAATTTTTCAGTGAAAATAGTTGGAAAGTAAGTTTTATAGAAATAACTAGAAAATTAACATTCTTGAAATACACCCGTTTCAGAAAAGCTTAAAAATTAAAATCGCTTTACAGTTTGTTCTCTAAGACCATAAAGACTATGGTTAGGCAGTTACAGGAGCAGAGCAAGGATGGGCCAGGTACAAAAGGTCACCAGGGTAAAAAGCCCTAGGTGCCTAGCAAAGGGCAATTATAGGGTGGGACCTCATCCCCAGGGTGATCTTTCTTCCCCTAGCATATCCCTGGTCATGGGATTGGCACTCTGGCCTTTTCTCCCTAGAGATAACATCTAAACCTCAGTTGTATTTCAGCTCCAGGCACAGAAAAGCAGCAAAACCAAACAAGCAACATCATGGCCAAGGATGACCTCAGGAACAGCTGCACTGGATAATGACCCCCTGCCCTAGTGGCTACCTAGAAAGGACAGACTTGGCAATATGCTGAATATTCATTTTATTGAGCTCTTCCCCTGTCACCTCACCTAAAATCCTTAGGAGTGCTGAAAAGCAGGCTAATTATAAGAAAATGTATAACACATTTAAATAAAAACATTATTAGTCCAACTAGATAACAATTAGAAATACTTACATCAGCTGAATTAAAGACATCTGGCAACAAAAAATTAAGAAGTGACCAGAGCTCATGCAAGTTGTTTTGAAGAGGTGTTCCAGTTAGTAATAGTCGATTTGTAGTCTTGAATTCCCTCACTATTTCTGACAACTAAAAGAACCAAGATCATCATTAATATATTCTGCATGTTGACCATATAATAGCACAAATAATTTTCATATCTAAATATCAAATTACCTTAGATTTTTCATTTTTGATCCTGTGAGCTTCATCTATAACTAAGTACCTCCAATTAAATTTTTTGAAAACAGACTTCTCTTTAATAAGCATTTCATAAGATGTCACACATACATCCCATTCTCCTGGTAATAAAACATCTCTGACAAAAGCAGCCTGTGTAGCAAGACAAAAAAAAAAGTCATGCAGAAATAAACTATACATCAAATTTGTTGGTGACTAGTAATCTAGGACATAAAAGTGGTGGGAATATTAAAAAGGGCTAGTTATATTATGCAAGCTTCTAGAACCAGCTTTCCTATCACTAAAGTTAACTTCATTAAACAGTTAAGTGTCCAAGCCATTTAGTAAAAAATAACTGATAATATTAATCAGTGCAAAATTCAACAGACTCTTAAAATGTTTTCTTTCTTAGATTCCACTAGGTCCTGAAATTTTCAGGAGACAGGTTTAAAAAAAGGGGGGGGATGGGTCTGACATACAGAAAGACAGTGGACTAAAGGATAGTTTGCAGTAAGTATGTTCATGCCTTTCATGTTTATGCAATATAATAAGACATTGTTATTACTATTCTCATTTTACAAGTAAGGAAAGTGAAGCAAATAATAAACAATTGGGCTCCAAAACATAAAAAACAATTTGGTAACTAAAAATATTCAAAGTTATCTATAAAGGGAAGGGAAAAATCAATAATCATCACTGATAACCAAATAAAGGAAAAAACAAAATTAAGTATATAATCTTTCAGTACAGGTTGAGTAAATTTTTAAATCTAAGGTTTATATTTTTAGCAGTATTATTTCCATTTCTTCTTCTAAAAGGATGTGTCAACTGATAAACATTTTAACTTTATTTCTTTCTATAGCTATTATACCAACTCACCAAATTACTATATTTGACTTAGTCCATGTTAAAAAATTACTATTTTATGACTATTAACATTATATGCTCCAATCCAAACTGACTCCTTACATTTCCAACCACCTCACACACTTATCTTTTTTTAAAAACAAATGCTTCTAGAATGAGAATACAGCCTTTGATTTTATACAATCACCCCCAAAAGCAAGAAAAACTAACTATATTCTCAGAGCTCTCTATAGTCTATAAATCCTTTCCCCCAATATGATTCTTAACCCCCAAGGCAATACTACATTTGTAAATTACTAATATTTGTAAAGACCAAGTTTATTATGAACCTCTGCTCTTTGATCCCTCCTCTAGCTATTCCTTCTGCACCAAATCTAAATTCAAAATCTTTTAATATAAAAAAATATTAGAAACTTACTCTTTGTTCTTTATCTCCTATTAAACAAACAGATCTAAGTGTTGGTACCCATCTCTTGAATTCACTCATCCAGTTGTGTAATGTAGACTTAGGAACCAAAACCATGTGAGGGCCAGGAATGTTTCTATAGTGTTTCATGTATCCAAGAAGAGAAATTGTTTGAAGAGTCTTTCCCAAGCCCTGAAAGATTTCAGAATAACCACAAAGTAATGAAAAACCACAACAAAAACAGACTTCCATATTTATACTTTCTGACATATACATTTAAAAGAAGAAAAGCTATGTGTTTTTAATAGCTAACGAATGGCAAAGGCTTGATATGTGTCAAGTTTATGATTGTTATGTCATTTAATCTTTTCAAGTCTATGAAGGAGGTCACCAAACAGTGCTACGGAAACCCATTCATTTGACTCCATACTTTCTCCAAATAATTAGATGTCTTATCACTATAAGTATATAGAAATGTTTTTAAACATTCACTATATAACCAGTAAGTAAACAAAAGATCAAATGTTTTATGAAACAGAACTGCACAAACTGCCCCCCTGGAAGAAATATTGATGATAAATTAAACATTTAATGACCTCACCTGTTTTCTAAAGAAGTGGGGAGAAATGGCAAAATCATAACAAAAGTCAACCAAAAGCATGTTTCTCAAAATGTATTTTTTAAATGTATTACTTTCATAGATACTAAATAATTCCTCACAACTGAAACATAGATCCTACTTTATGCAACAAAAGAAAGCTGCTTATATCAATTTGTTGGAGAATGAGTTTGCTAACAGTTCTAGATTTTAACAAAAAAACTATGTTATACTGTCTTCACTTTTACAAACATAATGATATAAATTTTAAATTACAAAATAAAACCTTCCAAAAAACTTCCAAACACATACCATTTCATCTGCAAGGATACCATTGATTCCATTCTCATACAAAGAAATGAGCCAATTTAATCCCCGAACTTGATAATCTCTCAATTTACCCCACTTTACATCTAAAAACAAAAGGAAAAAACACAATGCACATTTTAAAGACAAGAAATATAGATAGGTGGCACCCTTCATCTGATACTTTAATTTGGGCCTACCGGTCTTTACTAGATTTTAGAATGCGAAATTTCAAAGTTCCAATTTTGCAAGTCTCTGAAGGCAGGTGGCTATGGTCTTGAGTGAAGTAGGAATAGATGCATAGGAAAGATAACCAGTTGTAGGAAACAAGACCGTAGACAATACCCACCCCAATCACTGGGTTCCTGTGCTACCCATGTATTTGGTCCTGGAGGCTCTTGTTTCCCTTTTTTAATGTCATCACAAATGTTCCTAATCAGATGTTTTTACCTTTCATGATGATCCAAATAGAGGTTCTCAGAGGATTTTATTTCCCTAAGTAAGGGAAAATAGGAAATAAAAAGACTGCTTTTCCTTTCTCTTTTTAAGTTACTTTTCCAATAGTTCCTACAAAGAGATACTATCTCCCAGGCTGGGTGGCTCAGCTGTTTGGAGTGTCATCTCACACATCAAAAGGCTGCAGGTTCAATCCCCGGTCAAGACACATACGGGAGGCAACTCATCAATGTTTCTCTCTCACATCGATGAAATGTCTCTCTCTCTCACTCTAAAATCAATGAACATATCCACTTCCCTCTCACTCTAAAATCAATAAACATCCTCAGGTGAAGATTAAAAAAAAAAAAAAAAGGACAATCTCTCAGGGTTACTACATATCCTTCCCCTATTACACACACACACACACACACCAATCACCTGATTTTTAAAAAGTTAGTACATTCAGTACCACCATCATATTTCAGGATGAAAATATAACCAAAATTAAATGTAGGAATTTGAGAAAGAAATAACCCAAATAATTCAATTTCCTCCTCCCTACAGCTGTCTCTGGCCTCTAGCTTCATGAAAAGAAATGAAAACTGGGTACTCTATAAACCCCTCTTAAAAAGTGAAAGTACACACTACATTAAAAAAAAAATTAAGAATTTTAATATATTTTATTGGTTTTTTCAGAGAGAGGAAGGGAGCGGGGGAGTTAGAAACATCGATGAGAGGGAAACTTCAATCAGCTGCCTCCTGCACACCCCCTACTGGGGATGTGCCTGCAACCAAGGTACATGCCCTTGGCGGGAATCTGAACATAGGACCCTTGAATCTGCAGGCCAATGCTCTATCCACTGAGGCAAACTGGTTAGGGCAATTGCTAAATTTCCAACCAGATTTTGCCTTGCCTCAAGTTCAATTTCCAAAGAATTCAAGTTAACAGCAATAAAAAAACAAATCCAAACAGCATGTCATATATATATATTTATATGAAAATACTTATAAAATTATTATTTTTTTGCTACAACTACTGTGATCATATAACCAAAACAAAGAAAGGCGCAGGGAGAGGGGGAATACTAGGCAAATGGAAGTTTCTTTGCCACTGAATAAATCAAGATTATAAACCAGTAAAATTTAAAAGATAACTAACTGTGTTTTCCTTTGGAAAACCATTAATAACTTACGTCAGAAAATATTTAAAAACAAATCAATACAAAACCAAAAGATGAATAAGCAAAGGTCTTCAAGTGCCTTCTTTTACATATTAGTTTTCTTATCTGGGACAAATATAAAGCAAAAACTATTTCTAGTGTTACATATTCATTCCGGCAACAATTAACACAATGGCATTTTATGCCCCTTTGAAATTAGTACCTCTATCACAAAATATAGTCATTTCCATTAAAACAAATTTGAAGTTTATTTCACAAGTAATATTTCAAGACTACTAAACATTCCCTTTATATATTACTACAGGCCTGGTGCATGAAATTCGTGCACGGGGGTAGGGGGGGTCCCTCAGCCCAGCCTGCACCCTCTCCATCCAACCTCTCCAATCTGGGATCCCTCCCACAATCCAGGACTGCTGGCTCCCAACTGCTCATCTGCCTGCCTTCCTTACTGGCCCTAACCATTTCTGCCTGCCAGCCTGATCACCCCCTAACCACTCCCCTGCCAGCCTGATTGATGTCTAACTGCTCTCCTCCCAGCCTGTTTGCCCCCAACTTCCCTCCTCGGCTGGCCTGGTCACCCTTAACTGCCCTTCCATTGCAGGCCTGGTCCCTCACAACTGCCCTCCCCTGTAGGCCTGGTGCCCCCCCCCCCCCCCGCAACAGCCCTCCTCTGCAGGCCTGGTCACCCCTAACTGCCCTTCCCTGCAGGCCTAGTTCCCTTCCCCGCACAAACTGCTCTCCCCTACAGGCCTGAGTACCCCACAACGGCCCTTCCCTGCAGGTCTGGTCACCCCCCAACTTCCCTCCTCTGCTGGCCTGGTCACCCTAACTACCCTCCCCTGTAGGCTTGTTCGCCCCCAACTGCCCTCTCCTGCTGGTTTGATTGCCCGCAACTTCCCTCCCAACTGCCCTTCCCTACTGGCCATCTTGGGTCCACATCGGGCAGGACCTTTGACCACATGGGGGAAGCCCTCTTGTGTATTGGGAGTGCAGGTCAATCTGCATATTACTCTTTCATTAGATAGGACAGAGGCCTGGTGCATGGGTGGGAGCCAGCTGGTTTGCCCTGAAGGGTGTCCCGGATCAGGGTGGGGGTTCCCTTGGGGTGAGGGGCGGCCTGGGTGAGGGGCCTGTGGTGGTTTGCAGGCTGGCCATGCCCCCCAGTAACCCCAGTGGAGGGCCTGGTATCTGGGATTTATTTATCTTCTACAATTGAAACTTTGTAGATTGGAGTGGAGCCAAGACTTCTGTTCACTTGTGGTGGCAGCCATTTCTGGTTGGGTTTATTTAAATTCTATACTTGAAACTTTGTAGCCTGGAGTGGAAGCCTAGGTTGGCAGGGCTGCAGAAGCTTGGCCTCCTCCATCGCCAGGGGAAACCCTAGCCTCTGCTCTAGCTCTGTGGCTGCTACCATTTCTGTTGGGATTTATGTATTTTCTACAATTAAAACTTTGTAGCATTGAGTGGAGCCTAGGCCAGCAAGGGCAGGTGGAAAGCTTAGCTTCCTCCATTGCCGTGGAAACCCAAGCCTCCCTCCTGCTCTCAGTGGCCACAGCCATCTTGGTTGGGGTTTCTTTGCATATTCCTCCTATTGACTGGTAGCGTAGCAAAGGCATGGTCAATTTGCATGTTTCTCTTTTATTAGATAGGATAGCCCAAGAAAAATCCAAAACATTAACCAAAAGATGTCTCAAAAGGGGATTTTTCGCCTTAGCCAGTTTGGCTCTTTGGATAGAGTATTGGCCAGAGGACTAAACGGTCCCGGGTTTGAATCAGGTCAAAGGCATGTACCTTGACCCTAGCCAGGGCACATGCAATGTGTCTCTCACATCGATGTTTCTCTCTCTTCCCCTCTTTTCCACTCTCTCTAAAAATTAATGGAAAAATATTCGCAGGTGAGAATTAACAAAATATAAAAAAAAAGAGAGGTGGTTGTAAAAATCAAGTAATTAAGTTGGTGATACATACATGAAGGAGAGTCTTCAAATCGAGTACAAACATTAGTTGCTTTAGAGCTTTCTGTTAATAGTTCTTCATCTTCCTCTTGTTCGGTTCTACGGTGTCGATAGCTGTTAAGTTTAAAATAAAACCAAGTGTTACGAGTTTTGGCTGTAATTTTAACTAGCTGCAACTTTTTCAATGTTAACAATTAAGTTGGCTGACCAAGACCCCATAATAGTAATTAAGGATAGTATTTAAGAGAACAATACAAATATTTAGTAAATTTAAACTGGAAATGTTTAACACAGTTTTCTAAAATATGGAATTGTTAAAACAAAGTAGTACTTTGAGTTAATTAGAATCGATAAACTTAAATGTAATAATTTATTTTCAAGGAAATATGCAGGCAGTCAAACCTCATAATTTCTATTTCAAAGTTACCTTTTTATATATTTGTCAGAAAAAAGTAGTTCCAGAAATCACATTTTTAAAACTCTAATTTTCACCAAAAGCTGCAGAATATGCAGAACAGACACATAGGAGCTTAAGCAATGACTCTTAACCACAGATTCATCAGAATTACTCAAAGCTTTTTGAATGCACAACCCCAGATTCAATATCCCAAGAGTCAGATACATTCCTTTACAAACTACTTTTCTTAAGTCATAATATTGTCAGATTTCTTAATCCCTAAAAGGGCTTAAGAAATTAAGTAAATTTTAGGTTAGCAAAATTAGTTACTCCCCAATTCTGAAGCATATAATTTTATACCTTTATACTTCTAAATGTTTTCACTTAAATTAGAAGATAGCAAATTATGCCACTATTATGAGCTCTAAATCTAATTTATAACTTAATTTCTACCAAGGGTAGAGAAAACAATCTATTAACTGAAGTGCCGTTTCCCTAATAACCCTAACAAGTAGACCAAGGTAAATAATTTTATATTTACTACAGAATACCTAGATCTCATCTTAATAGAAGTGTTGTTCATGACACCATATTGACTACCATATTACATATCCACTATAGTTTATATTTCTAGAGGATGAGACCGATGCCATTTAAACAGCTGCAAACTTAAGTCTGAAACAATTTCAACACATCTGAAGTATAAAGTTCTCTCTTAAGAAGTTTTATAAGTATTAAAACAATAGCATTCTGGTTATATACAATGGCTAAGGAACAAAATATATTGGATGAGTGGAAAATCCAGACAAAATTAGGTCTTATACTTATGGTTTCTGATGATCGATCATACTTCCCATGTTTCCGTAAGTTTAAGATGGTTGATAACAGTTTGTAATTTCCTCTTTTAGATAATCTTGAGTATTTTCATTCCTTACTTACACATTTCATTTTTCATATAACCATCTAGGGAGCTGAGACTGCCCTATATCTATTAATTGTTGCTAATTAAACATCTTAGTTATCCAGCTAGCACAAAAATTCTAAAGCAGAATTAATAAATTTAACATAAGAGTTATTTCACACTTTGAACAATACCCTGACACATCAATTATGTAAAGACAACTAAGCACGTAACAAAAATTTTAAACAAATTGCTGTGGCAAAAATCATAATATTCCACAGACCAGCAGAAACTTAACCTCTGCATTTGTTTCCTCTCCGAGGAATGGCATAAAATTTGAATTCCCTACTCAATATAGTTGTTGCAATCCTCAATCTGTATAATGTTATAAAAAATAAGGCATTAAAAAGGTATTTTTATTTATTTATAAATGTATGATTAAATCCTGCCCAAAACAAAGGGGACCGAATAAATAACAGAACTACAACAATTTTTTAAATGAAATGATTTTAAGCTTCTAGTAAAGGTTATAAAAAATAAACCTAAGTCCAACTATGAAATATAAACCATTACTCACTCGCCAACTGATAGCAAATTCTGTTTCTCGTCCTTTTTCATTCGTGGGCGCCCTGGTTTCATCTTCAAAGGTGAGGTTGGAGTCTTCTGAGCAGCAGGCTGAATGAAATGTGCAAACAGCTCTGTCTGCTTTAATAAATACTCAAATCTATTTGCTCTGTCAGTTTGCTGCAAAAAAATGTTAAGACTCATTTTGTCAGAATATTAATATAACTTCAGAAATCAAAGTTTTAACATGTCTCCATGCAATGAACACAGCAATACAAAGGAACAAACTACTGATACATGCAACAACATAGATTTGTTTCAGAAGCTTTATGCTATATAACAGAAACCAATCACCTATGACTATACACACTATATGACTCTACTTTTATAAAATTCTAATGATAGAACGCAGATCTGAAGCAGCAAGGGGAAGAGAGCAGGAGCAAACTTTTTTGAGATGATGGAACTATTTTACATCATAATTGTAGTGGTGGTTAAAAGACTACAAATGTGTGCCCAAACTTACTGAATTAAGAACTTAAAATTGTTGTGTAAAATTATACTTCAACAGAGCTGACCAAAAATAGCAAATGCAAAATTAAAAGACATAATGTAATACAAGTGAATTTATTCAGAAGTGGAGAAAAAGACATTCATTATTCATCAGTTAGGCTATGCCAATTTTAATACATTACGCGCCAGTCACCAGTGACTGACACTACACTTTCCATCCGGAAGACAAAACAGGCTGGGCAATTAACGTGTTACCAAGGTATCAAGCATGGAAAACACCTATTAAGTTCATCAATTATCCATTAACCCAATGCAGTTCTTAACACTATTTCTTCCTTTCATATCTAACATCTGTCACTTTCAATAGTCCCTAGTGTCACACAAAGAATGAAAGAATTTGAACAGAAAAATTTACTATCCTTGAAATCAAGTTTTAATAAAAATAAACAATGAAATCTGGAGTCATTAGGCAACAGACCCTTTACAGACATACTAGTATTCTGGTTTTAAAAAGGGGAAACAAGACCCTTAGCAGATTTGGCTCAATGGATGTAGCATCCACCTGTGGACTGAAGGGTCCCGGGTTCAATTCCTGTCAAGGGCTCATGGCCAGGTTGTGGGCTCAATCCCCATTGGGGGGCATGCAAGAGGCAGCTGATCAATGGTTCTCTCTTATCATTGATCTTTCTATCTCCCTCCCTTCTCTGAAATCAATAAAAACACATTTTAAAAAAATAAAATAAAAAGGGAAAACAAAAGCAACAAATAGAGAAACCAGTTTTTTTAAATATCAGTTTTACAATGAATTGCAAAGACATTTTACCTAGCAAGCAAAAACCAGAGGCATCCATATACTACTGCGCTGTAAAAGCTATGTAATTTTTTTAAAAAATCACACCAATATAAAAACTGAAGGCCAATTTGATATTGCAAGGCACATGGTGAGAATGGTTCGTTAAGTCAAAAAATGACAGTCTTCTTAATTCATATGCAATCAAAGAAAAGCCAAGAACATGCAACTAGAAGACAATGGGTCTAAAAACAAGACTATTCAATTATTGTAATTGTTTGGAATCAAGAGAAATACGTTCTGGAATAAATTTAGATAGGTGAAAACCTAGCCATTTTAAGGTAAAAACAATTATACATTATTCAAATCACTGAATAAGTATTCTTCACTTCTTTCGCATATCATGTTAAGTAGCTGTTCAATTCAACAAATACTTTTGTGTGTCTATCAGAAAAGGACCTTTGTCTCTTTATAATGTTTTCATTATAATCTAATATTAAAACCAAACCTAAAAGGTAAATTATGTTAACTATCAGAAGGTATTAAATGCTCAGAGGTAAAATGGTTGGAGCATTTGGGCTACAATAAATATGGCAGATGAAAACCAATGATAAGAATAAAAAATGTCTAGGAAGAAATGTTCAGAAAGTAATGAAGAAAAGTCAAGAAAATGGGTCTCTCAAGGCAAGTAAAAATTTCTGAGGCATGATCAATAATGTCAAAGTCAAGTGCGATCAGGGAGAATAAAACTAAAAGTAAGCTACAGAATTGGCAATTAGAGCCACTAACACAGTATTAACAGCAGGATCTCAATTGTGACAGTTAAAGGAATGAATGGAAAAGGTAGAGCTGGCAACTATCCCTTTTCCTCTAAATAAGTTTGACTAAATAAGTTTGACAAATAAAGGAGATAGGACAGATACAGGTACACACACATTTAAATTTAAAGCTTTTTGTAAGTACTGGTTAAGTGACATTATTTTGTGAATTCATGTAAGACTTCTGTATCTGCTCTATATAGGCAAATAAGATACAAGTTACAGAATCCCATGTTATACATTTCAATTGGCTATCTATGCCAAAATTTTAAAAATAGAACAGAAGTTGGGTATGGTTAATCACCTAATAAAGTTGTTATTATTATAGACTCTACTCATATAACCTAGAATCATACCATTTTTTCTTCATAGGTTGGATCTGGTTCTTGGATTTCTTTTTGCTTTCCAGGAGATGCATCATCAAATACTTCCTGGAAGGAGAGAAAAATTATGGATTGTTTTTCAAGAATAGTCATACACCATTTATTAGACTGATTTCTTCCCGAAACACATTTTAAGTAATATATTCTTGTCCCAAACTTCCTCACTAATTAAATGGCTATCACTAACCTTATAGAAAACCTTGATGAGATGAAACACCAAAATGATACAAGCTATATATTAACCCACATATGTAAACAGCATGGCTACTGACAAGAATAAAATGAAAATTATCTATGACATTCTAGAACAGTATTATTTTCAGCAAATCTGTTTCTTTTTCTAATAAAAAAATTATAAAATCAAATTAAATAGTATAAAAGTGGAGAAAATGTTTCCTTTTACAGTCAAAACTCAATTCTCAAACATCTCCCATCCTGAACAATTCCTTCTCAACTTGACAACCCTTTCATGCTTATGTTTGAACGACCAGTCACACATCTCTCAGGCAAAAAAACAAAAAAGAGAGAATTCGAATATGCCTCAGTTTATTGCTGTGAATATTTTTGCTTTTGTTGCTGCTTATTATTAAATTTTCATTTTATTGTACATTTCTTGTTAAATTTTCACTTACATTCATGTCCTTCTTGCTTTAAAGTATTATTTATAGATCAAACAGTACAGTAGACATGTGCTGTATATAAGAAAAGTTACAAAAGGGAATCATTTGGGGGTCTGGAATGGATTAATTCAATTTACATTATTTCTAACTAGTGGCCTGGTGCACCAAATTTGTGCAGATTAAAAAGGAATTAATTAGAGGATGCCCTTTCTCTATAATAGAAGTGTTGTAGATGAAAGAAAATTAGTAAAATGTACATGAAAATTTCCTTCCTGTCAGAGTCTGGGTGCTCCATGGGACCTAGAGTCAAGTCCCTGCTCACAACCTGCACATGCTTTAAAAACGCAGGAGACCCAAACCCAGCCAGCCCCACCCCCGTCAAGCCCCTCTGGGCGAGGAGCACAACATCAAGTCCCCAACCTGGCACTGGACAGGGGGTGCAGTCTTAGGTCCCCTATCAAGTCCTGTCAGGCGGGGTGTGTGGCCTGAGTTCCCCTAGCCTGGTGCCAGGGTGAGGGGCATGGCCTGAGGTCCCCCATCAAGGCCCTCCCTCCCCCGGGAAAGGGGCATGGTTTGAGGTCCCGTCAAGCCCCGCGGGGTGGGGAGTACTGCCTGAGATCCCTCACGCTGGCCAGGTGCCATGCAGCCTCAGGTCCCTGCTGTTCGGTGGTGATGTTACAGCATCCCAACTAATTTGCATATTCCTCTATTATATAGATGGGGGGGAGAAAATGCTTCAGTTTTCGAATAGCCTTCTGAAACGAATTAAGTTTGAGAAACAAGATTCCACTATAATCACAAATTTGCAGCATCAGCTATGCTACTATACACAAATGTACACCTGGGAAGTGGTATTATTTAGTCACCCTGATTTCCATCTTTCAGAATATTGCATGTTGCCTAAATTGAATACAGTCTGATTCCTAAATTGGTAATCAATGTGCTCCTCTTATAAATGTATTCATCCTGATATTAAAAACACCACAAACCACATACAAAACAATAGTAACCTCTACACTGCAGAGTTCCAATCATCTATTTAAAAACAACACAAGGCCGAGCCTGTGTTGCTCAATGGTTGAGCATCCATCTATGAACCACAGCTGAATTCCCGGTCAGAGGACAGGCCCGGGTTGTGGGCTCAATCCCCAGCAGGCGCCATACAATAGGCAGTCGATAGATGACATGTTTCTCCCACCCCTCTCTTTCTCTAAAACTCAATAAAATAAAAATAAATATTTAAAATAAAAATAAATATTTCTGGGAAAGTCAGCTTTGTCAGAAAAACAAACACCTGCTTTATATTCTACATTCAAAATGAAAAGGGCATTAAATTTTTTTTCAACTGTGAAACATTATTATCAGGAATTATAACACATTTATGCTCAAACCTGATTTTTACCAGTAAACCTCAATGATTTCAAAATTCAGTTTAAAAAAATACTGAAGGTACAATTATTCTAAAAGACACACAAAAAAACCACACTATAATATGGAAAAAACCATTAGTGAAAGACTAATAAAAGATAAAATTAGTACTATTCCTATACTGAGAAATTAGAAATAACTAAGTCATTCTTCAGAAAATAAAATTAACTATCTTTACTAAAAGAATATGACAGGACACATATTGGAAAAGGGTTAGTTTAGAGCCAAACCAAGGTTCTATGGCAGGTTCTACTTTCCCATTGGGCAAAGATAAAAAAAATACTGACTTTATATGGTAGTTGTTATCAGATCAATATTCATACTAACTTTAACTCAACTTTAAAAACAGCAACTGAACAAAATATTTAGTTTAGGCTTTAAATTACTATTTTCTTATGTTTAAATAAGATCTCTAGTAAGACATTGGTTATTCCAAAATATGAATGACAGACAGGTCCTCTTGAGAAGCAAATGAAGACTATGAACATCACTTTGTAAAGAATTGCTCATTTAGATAGACACTATTGCAGGGTCACAGATTTTCAATCTCCCCTTAAGCCATGGAGTAAACAGCCTGGTAATCCAAAAGAACCATTCAAAACCTTAAGGGCGGGGAGAGACATCAGTAGGTAAGAATTTGAGGCAAATTTGAAATCACTGAAAACTACTGAATATCAGGTGTCCTATTCCACTAAAACCTACCAAATCACTAAAAGTTCTTTTTAAAATAACACAGCCCTGCCGAAACCGGTTTGGCTCAGTGAATAGAGGGTCAGCCTGCGGACTGAAGGCTTCCGGGTTCGATTCCGGTCAGGGGCATGTACCTTGGCTGCGGGCACATCCCCGGTGGGGTGTGCAAGAGGCAGCTGATTGATGTTTCTGACTTTCTATCCCTCTCCCTTCCTCTCTGTAAAAAAAATCAATAAAATATATTTAAAAATAAAATAAAATAACACAGCCCTAGCCAGTCTGACTTAGTGGATAGAGCGTCCGCCTGTGGACCAATGGGTTCCGGTTTGCTTAGGGCATGCAACTTGGTTTCAGGCTCTGCCCTGGCCTGGGTCCCCATCAGGGCGAATGCAGGAGACAACCAATCGATGTGTTTCTCCTCCTTTCTCTCTGGAAATCAATGAAAAAAATATCCTCGGGTGAGGATTAACAAAACAAACAAAAACTAATGACACAATGTTACTTCACCCCCAAACTAGACCTTTGGTGACCAAATGAACCACTGGGCCAAATGCTTCAAAGGTAAATTGAGCTACCGGTTCCTTATTGTCAATTCTGCATCGAGGTTCATTTTAAGAGCAGCGATACCTTCATTCTGTCTATCCAAGGATGAAAAAATCCCAGAAATCTATGGACTTAAAGCCTAAACAGATTTTAGGCCAAGAACAAAATTTGGGAGAAGCACTTTGTTCCCAGACATCGCAAAACCTTGAAGCACACCCAAGAGACCCGCCTGGCGCTCCCTAATCTTTCCATCCGTCTCCCTGCTGTCCCCAGGACTCTCACCATCCCCGGGCCAACACCAACCCAGAAGACAGGCTCAGCAAGCTGTCCCAAACCCTCACCCCCCCACCCCCACAACCCGCCCCCAAAAGGCTAAGGCCCGAAAGGAGGAACTGAGCTGGATTGAAAGCCAACCAACCGACCCTGACCTAATAATTCATTCACCCACCCATCCACTCCCCCCTCACATTAGACTGGGGGCAGGGGGGGGGGGGCGGTCCAAGACAGCTGCCACCGCTCGGTCGCTTCCCTCCCTAAGGGAACAGTGCCTGGGAGGGGCCACCATTCCCTTCACCAGGGCAGCTGCGCCACGCTCCTCCATCCCCACTGCGCACTCGGCCATCCAGCTCTCGCCATTGTTTTCTCCCCAGAACAGATACCGCCCCCGCAAGAACCGGGATTAAGAAAAGGAGGCCCAAATCCGACGACGCGCAGCGTTTAAATACACCATTCCCCCCACCGCCTCTTCCTTCTATCCCTCCCTTCCAAGGGGACGCTCTCTCGCCCTTCCCCCAAGTTTAGTGAAACTAAAACCTTGATTCCGAGATGGGGAGTCTGGGACAAACAAACTGGAAGGTCCCTCCCCGCCTCAGTAACCAAGAACATCTGTTTCATAAGAATCTTCGAAGATTTGGCAAGGTTCGCTAAAACAAAAAAAAAAAAACGTGAAGCGCCAAAAAAAAGCCACAGTCAACCCGGCAGGTTAAGCACAGAAGGTGAAAGCATCATTTCAGGTCCGAAGGCCTGCGGCCGAGTTTGGGTGCAGCGAGGTCCGAACAGTAAAATGCGCGCAGGGAACCAGCTCCTCCTTTCCCACTGCGCCCCCTTCCCGGGCCGCACACACTCACCTCCATCTCCGAGTCCGTGGGGCCGGGGCCAGCGCCGGCCGCGGAGGGAGCCGCCTGGGCCGCGGTGGCCTCGGTGCCGCCTTTGTTGCTGTTACCGCTCCCGCTGCTAGCGGCCGAAGCTGCGGGCTTGGAAGGCGCGCTCTCGGGAGGCGGGGGTGGCGGAGGCTCAGCCGCGGACGACATGATGTTCCGTCTGCGTCACCCGCAGCCGCCGGGGGCCAGGTGCCGCGGGGATGAGGAGGCCTAGGCCTGGCTGGCTACGTCGCAAAGGACTGACGGGAGGGACAAGCGGGCCACCCCAATGCCCCGTGCGTCGGGAGCCGCGGGGAACCTGAGCCGAGCACCACTCCGCTCGTCCTCCGCTTCCGCCGGGCTGAGGTTGGCCGCTGCTTACCTCACGGCGGGAATCACGTCGACGGGAGTGGGCGGGGCCACCGGGTCACTGAGGTCAGGAAAGGCGGGCTGGTTTACTGGAGGGTGGCGAGGTGACGAAAAGGGAGAAGAAAGCCAGAAAAACACCGAGGCGAGAAAACAGACTCGCCGCTTCGTCTTCTTTGGTCGATATCATCTATCTCGCCAGGATCCACAACACTTACCTACGGCACTGACTTTCAACCCTCGCGAGATTGATAGTTGGCGAAGTGACTGGGTTTCGAATGCGCATGTGCATTCTCCAAGCCTTCCTTGTGGTCACGCCCCCTCCGGGGTGAGTGGGCGGGGCCTCGATGGGGAGCGTGGTGGCTTAGGTTTAGGTTTGTGGGTTGGATCCTTGGGCTGGACGCGAGCGCAGGCTTACACGTGTTCTTAACCGGCCCGTGTCTTCCCCGCGGTGTCTTCTTGCCCCTGCGCCGCTCGCTGATCACTTGCCCAACTTTTGTGCCGCCTAGTGAAACTTGGATGACTGCGCTGGCCTTAAACCTTATACTGCCTCCTCCTCTTACCGGTGTGACGTCACGGCGTGACGACATTATGGCTATCCCAAGTGATGGTTCAGTTTTTTGTTGTGGAGGAAAAAGTACCCATTAGTGTGATTTTTTATTTTTAGTTTTCACGTTATTTATGTCAGTTATATCTAAATACATTGTTTCCCCTCGATATACACTTAGGTATTTCCTCTTAATTTATAATCTAAAAATAAGCAAATTAAGTGCAGGCTACCTTAAGTGCATGAAAAACCAATAGATAAGAGAGGCCATGGGTCGTATCTTTTTCTCAACCATCAGATATTAAAAATTTACATTGTTCTCAAGAAGTGTTAACAGATAATCAGCATTAATTATTTGCACAGTCTTAGGTGCCTTCAACACAGTCTAAAGACCTTGTGCATCCTAGATTACAGTGCAGACTTCAGAACTTATTGCCTGTGTGAATGCAGATGTTATATAACTTATTTGAAATAAGTTTTCTCATCTTTTTATTATTACAGGCATACCTCAAATATATTGTGGGTTCAGTCCAGAGAGCCACCATAGATTGATTATTGCAATAAAGTGAGCCACACAAATTTTGGGGTTTCCCAGTGCATATGAAAGTTATGTTTACAATGTACTGTAGTCTATTAAGTCTGCAATAGTACTATGTCTACAAAACAATTTACAGGCCTTAATTGTGAAATATTTTTGTTTAAAAATGCTAACCATCATCTGAGCCTTAAGCAAGTTATCTTTTTACTAGCAGAGGGTCTAGCCTCAATGTTGATGGCTGTTAACTGATCAGAGGGGTGACACTCAAGGTTGGGATGGCTCTGGCAATTTCTTAAAATAAGCCATCAATGAAGTTTGCCCATCAACTGACTCTTCCTTTTAGGAATGATTGCATGTGATGCTTTTTCATAACATTTTACCCACAGCAGAACTTTTTCAAAAAACTTTCCATATTCTCAAACCCTGCTGCTGTTTTATCAACTAAGTTTATGTAATAGTCATGTAATATTCATTATTATAAATGTAATACAGTAAAAAGTGAACTATTGTGAGAAAGACCAAACTGTGACACAGAGGCCTGAAGTAAATAAATGTTGGGAAAATGGCACTGAAAAACTTGCTCCACACAGGCTTGCCACAAACTCTCAATTAAAAATTAAAAATTAAAACCCTGCAGTATCTGTAAAACACAATAAAGAGAAGTGCAATGAACATATGCCTGTATATTCCCCAACTTTGTTGGATAATAATGTTATATCATAAGAATTAAGATTGTGCATGTAGGGTGTTTACTATGGCACCCAACATAGAGTGAGCTCTGGATTCTAGTATTAAATATTCTTGTCATGAAGAATCATAAGCATAAAGGTTAGAGAGTAGTTGGAGGAAGGGGAATCTAATGTGTTTTTTGTTGTTGTTGTTGTTTTAAATAAGGAGGAAGGGTAAAGGGGAATAGTGTCAGGACAACACTGCCAGAGATTAGTGTTTTAAGCATGATCTCAGAAATAGAATGTTACAATGTAAAACCATGTTAGTGTTCTAGCTCAAATATGCAAATACTTAAGTTTATAACTAGAATTCCTTTCATGAGATTTGGTGTGCTAGAACAAACAGCATGTGCTGTACTGAATAAGTACAAATGAGGAGTGGGGAAGAGATATTGCCAGAGGACAAAAGATGCCAAAGAGCCACATTGTCTCAGCATTTTGTCCTTGAATGGTAACAGAAAGGAGTGAAGTTAATCAAGGAAAGAGTAGAAATGCTGGGCCTTTCTTCATTACATGCTTATTTTGTGAAAGCCTGAGAAAATAAAGGTTGGCTATTACATTGTAACAATAAAACAGTATTGATGTGCATCTAAGAATGGGAATGTCCATCATTGGATAGCTATTATCACATCTATGTATCTTTCTCAGAATTCTTCTAGGTAGGTTATTTGCCATGTAAGGGGATTTCAATTAAAGAAAAACATCATTTTCTTAATAAATAAGTAAGGCTTAAATACATTTTCATAATTGGTCACCAACTAACATCAGTAGCTGAGTTAGTATGTGTTGAATGTGTGAGTGTGTGTGTGTGTGTGTGTGTGTGTGTGTGTATCACTTAGTGTTGCCTTTCCTTACTCTTTATAACTTAAAAATTCAAGTTATCTGTGCATTTCCTTCCTGCTTTTTAAAAACATTTTCTTCTTTGGTTCTTAGACTAAATACTCCTAGGAACCCATATATGATCTGAAGTTAAATTTTAACTATCACCAACTCTGAAATATTTTCAAAAGAACTAACCATAGCCAAAGCTATGGTTAATCTCAACTGATTGAAATTAAGATGCAAAATATATACCTCAAACGTTATTCCAAAGAAAGCAGGGGTGGCTACATCATTATCAGATAAATTAGACTTCACAGCAAAAATAAATAAATAAATAAAAAGAACATTCTATAATGATGAAAGTGTCAATCCACCAAGAAAACATAAAACTTCAAAATGTGTATGCATCAACAACAGAGCTGCAGCCAGTGTTGCTCAGTGATTGAGTCTTGATCTAGGAGCCAGGAGGTCTTGGTTCCATTTCCAGGCAGGGCACATGCCTGGGTTGTGGACCCATCCCCAGTGTGAGGCATGCAGGAAGCTGATCAATGATTCTCACTCATCATTGATGTTTCTATCTCTCCCTCTTCCTTCCTCTATGAAATCAGTAAAAATATATTTTTAAAAACCTGACAGACTGAAATAGGAAACAACAAATCTACAACTATAGGTGAAAACTACATCATCTCTCAGTAATTGGTAGAATAACTAGGCAGATATTCAGCAAGGATGTATAAGAACTCACCAACCATCACCAACCAATAGAATCTAATTGGCATTTACAGAACACTCCTCAAAATAGAAGTATGGGAACCTCTTTTCACGTCGTGCGTGATTCAGGGTCCCCAGTTCAGGGTTCGGGTTTCTGGAGAAGACCGCATGCAAATGAATAAAGAGACTTAGAAAAATATTAATTTGGGAAATGGGGGCCAGGCAATAGTCCAACTCTAATAGCAGAACTACTACTCGCTCTGGCTTTACCATTCCTTTTATTAAGATTAAAATCATAAGATACAGCTGTATCTCGCAGGCCAGAAACACCAGTAAAAGTCAATCAGTAGATCTTCTTAGGACTAACAGGTGGGGGCTGCTTCAACCACCAACATCCCAGTAACCAGCTCCAACCCCTCAGAGCAATCAAGATTGACCAGCCCTCCAAACTCCCTGTCCACAGCTCTCTATTATTAAAACAATGATTGGCTTCTGGCATAGAAGGATATACATTCTTTTGAAGAATCCACCAAAAATATACCAAGATAGACCATAAAACAAACCTAAACAAATTTAAAGGAATGAAAATAATACAGTGTGTCCTTCAACCACAGTTGTATCAAAGTAGAAACTAATAACCAAAAGTTTCAAGGAACGTCTTAAAATTAAAGGACACATTTCTAAATAATCTATGGGTCAAAGAGGAGGTTTCAAGACAAAAGGACATTGAACTCAATGAAAATGCAGTATATTAAAATGTATGAAACAAAACTAAAGCAGTGCTCAGAGGGAAATTATAGCACTAAATACTTACATTTAAAAAGGGGGGTGAAGGGGAGAACCAAGATGGCGTCATAGGTAAAACACCTATCTTGCCATCATACTCAACAATTTTAATACTACAACTTAACGAAAGAACAAACACCTTCCAGAATCACCAGAACGCTCGCCGAGTGAAAATTCCACAAACAAAAGTGAAGATAAGACACTGTGACTCGGAGGAGCGGCGGCGGACAGCGTTGAAAGATTCGCGCAGGGAGAAGTTTGGAGCGCGCGCCAGAGGAGAGGGTGGGCGGCTAAAAACCAGCCAGTTTTCTCGAATGGGGAGACAAAGACGTCCCACTAGACTGATTCTCCAGCTTTGGGCGAAGTCCAGGAAACCCACTATCACACGGGGTGAAAACTGGACAAAGGGAGGGCATGCCGAAACTCGGGCGCTGCAGGGGTCTCCCGGCTTGTGGAGAAGGCAGCTTGTGCGAACAGCTCGGCTGCGTGACCACGCAGAGAGTGCTCTGCGACTTGCTTTCTCGTTCGGAAAACCGTCAGTCTGCTTTGTTTTACGATCCTGGGTGAGACATTGGGCGTGCAGACTCATTTGGGGAGAGTCTGAATTCCCCGGCAGCTGGTGGAGCTCCACAGCAGCTCTCTCTCAGAGGTGCTGGCGGCCATTGCCCCTGGCACAGAGTCCCTGGGGCCGCATAGGGCGGAGCTAACGCTGTCTGCTTGGCCCGGAGACTCTGCCCATCCAACCTGAGCACAGCTGAGCTTCACAGACAATTGGCCTGGAGGTCAACCCCTCCAAGTGCTAACAACGATTAACCTGAGCTTAACTTCAGCGAGATTGTGCAACCCATACCCACCTCAGGTAACTGGGGAGGCTGAGCCACTGTCCCTAGTAGGAAGTCTACCACACAAAGCTAATTGACCAACTCAGAACCAGCCACCATGCAGAGACATGGAAAGAAATCAGATGTGAAAGAAATGGAGGAAAAAAAACGACTGGACATGGAATTCAAAACCACGGTTATAGGGCTTCTCAAGAGGCCCCAACAAAAGGTCAAGGCCTATAAGGAAATAAGTGAGACCACAAAGGAAATGAATGAGACCCTCAAGGATATGAACAAGACCTGCAAGGAAATGATCAAGACCAATGTGGAAATGAAGGAGACCCTCAAGGATATAAAGGAGACTCTCAAGGACATGAAAAAGGACCAACCAGAAATTAAGCATACACTGACTGAAATAAAAAATAAAATAAAATTCATTTTATGAAGCTACTATAATTCTGATATCAAACCAAAACTACGATAAAAATTGACAGATCAATATTCTTGAAAAATATAGGTTCAAAATTCTTAAAGTATCAGCAAACACAACTACACAGTATGTAAAAAGAATTATGCACCTTGATCAAATAGGATTTATTCCAGAGATGCAAGACTGACTCAGTATTTGAAAATCAACTTTACTTGCCATATTAACAGGTTAGAGAAGAAAACACATTATTTTATTAATCAATGTAGAAGAAGCATTTGGTAAAAAAAATTTTTTTTAAATATGTTATTATTGATTTCAGAGAGGGAGAGAGAGCTAGAAACATAAATGATGAGAGAGAATTACTGATCAGCTGCCTCTTGCATGCCCCCTACTGGGGATAGAGCCTGCAACCTGGATATGTGCCCTGACTGGGAATCGAACTGTGACCTCCTGGATGCTCAACCACAGCCACAGCAGCCAGGTGCCATACGTTGTTCTTAATAAGACTACTTTTTCCCTAAGGTCAGAAACAGGCAAGGGTTCTGCTCACACCAGTGATATTCAACATAGTGCAAGAAAGAAAAAACTCATTTGCAGATGGCATGCTTATTTACATAGAAAATTCCAAAAATCTTGAGTTCTGCAAGGTTTCAGGATACAAGATAAACATTGAAAAATCAACTGTATTTCTTAAAACTAGCAATAAACGTGTGGATTCCATGAAAAATTGTCTTTTCAACAAGTGGTCCTATAGAAACATATGTTTAAACAAACAAACAAAAAATCTTGCTAAGTCGCATGCTTCGTACAAAAAGCAACTCAAAATTAATAATAGATTTAATGTAAAACAGAAAACTATAAAACTCTTAGAAAAAAAAGAGATACAATGCTAAGGATCTAGGGCTAGATAATAGAGTTGACCTTTGACACACAAAAAACATGATCACAGAAAAAATTGATAAACAATATCACAAAATTAAAATTTTTTTCTCTGTGAGAGACTGTAAAGAAGGCAAAGAGACAAACTATAGAGTTGGAGAAAACGCTTACAAAATATCAGAGAAAGGATGAGTATCTAGAACATAAAAAAATTCAACAGAAAAAAACAGTCTATTTAGAATGTGGGGAAAAGAAATAGACATTTCACTGAAGAATATATACAGACTAGAGGCCCGTTGTAGGAAGATTCCTGCAAGAATAGGGCTTCCTGTAGCCTGAGCAAAGAAGAGAAGGGTCTGTTAGTGAATGTGCTTATTTTGCCACTTTGAGACACCTTATTAAGGATATGTACAGCTATAGAAATTATGTGTATTCATGAGCTTTGCTAATCTGCTCCCTTCTCTGCTGCCTCACTCCCTCCCT
This sequence comes from Antrozous pallidus, assembly GCA_027563665.1. NCBI lineage: Eukaryota > Metazoa > Chordata > Mammalia > Chiroptera > Vespertilionidae > Antrozous > Antrozous pallidus. The sequence goes on along the minus strand of CM050516.1, from coordinate 54,024,556 downwards.
TCTCTGCCGCTTCACTCCCTTCTGCAGCACTTGGCTTCCTGCTACGCTGTCTTCAGTCTTCATTCTGCACCTGTGTATGCAAATTAACCATCATCTTTGTGGGGTTAATTGCATGCTTACACCTGATTGGCTGGTGGGTGTAGCGGAGGGACAGTCAATTTGCATGTTTCTCTTTTATTAGTGTAGATAGCAAATAACACATGAAAAAATGTGTAACTTCATTAGTCATTAAAGAAATGCAAATTACAACCACAATGAGATATATCACTTTATACCTAACAGAATGACTAAAATAGAAAATAATGACAACACCAAATGCTGGTAAGGATTCAAACTAAATCACTCATACATTGCTGTAGGAGATATGGCACAAAGAAATTTGTAGGCCAAAAAAACCTTAGAGTCCTAGCTGGTTTGGCTCAGTGGATGGAGTGCCAGCCTGGGGGCTGAATGGTCCCAGGTTTGATTCTGGTCAAGGGCCAGGGTTGCAGCTCGATCCCCAGTGTGGGGAGGCAGCCAATCAATTATTCTTTCTCATCATTGATATTTCTCTCTCTCTCTCTCTCTCTCTCTCTCTCTCTCTCTCTCTCTCTCTTTCCCCCTCCCCCTCCTTCTCCCTTCCTCTCTGAAATCAATAAAAATGTATTAAAAACAAAAAAGCACAAAACCCAAGAATGCCTGCTTTATGGAAAAAACTAGTATTATTCCTGAAAAGCAAAAGCACACACACAGTTGTATTTTTTTGAAACTGTTGCTCCTAAGTATAGTCTCAATCATATTTGTATTAATAGTAACTTTTAACCAAAGGAACTTGATTTCATAGAACACTAGAAGGTGGATAATTGTGAACTGTCATGCACTGGCATTTTATCAGATTAGCAAAGCTCATGAATACACATAATTTCTACAGCTGTACATATCTTTAATAAGGTGTCTCAAAGTGGCAAAATAAGCACATTCACTAACAGACTCAAAGAAATAGCCTCTTTGTAGCATTTAAAATACAAAACAAAAGCATATAAACTGAAAATTGTATTTATTAATTAATGTTTCAGTGTCATTTCTTATTTAGGACTTAGGCATGCACTGACTATCTGGAAATTAATTTAATGCAAGTCCAAAATTACCTAAAGAAATAATTAAGTTAACACACGTCAAAAAAATGTAACTACTATTGAAAATCAGAATAATGATTCAATTAATCTAAACACTAATTGATGCCGTCGCTCGTTTGGTTCGGTGGACGGAGCACCGGCCTGCAGACCAAACAGCCCTGGGCTGACTCTGGTCCAGGGCACGCACCTTGGTCGCAGCTGTTTCTCAGCCCAGGCTCATGCAGGGGGCAGCCAGTCAATGTGTTCATGGTTTTCTCTGTCTTCCTCTCTCTCTCCCACTCTCCCTAAAAATCAGTGGGAAAATATCCTCAGTGCGGATGAACAAAAACAAACAAACAAACAAACAAACAGACACTAATTTATATTTTTTATGATCTTAAACATTAACTGGTGTAATAGTAGCTTATTTGATCAATAAACCAATATAAATTTATGAAGAACATTCCCAACTCGAATAGAATATAGGCTTGCATTATAGTTAAAACTGATAAGCTAAAGAAGACATAGTTTTATTAAAACAAATATTAAACTATTCGTGTTTGCCAAAGATTCATTAAATTTTGTGAACTTAGCTTCTTAAAACATTACTGTTAATTTTGTTAAGAATGCTTCTATTTCCCTTTAGATTTCCCTGTAAAACTTGAAGTTTTGCAAGTTTGTTCATTTCTGGAAATTTTAGGAACTTTCAACCCATGCAGATACTTATTTACCCCTATCAGCCAATCAGAACAGGACCCTTTAAAACTATATACTATGGAGAAGTATCTATTCAAGGCCTTTGTCCATTTTTAAACTGGATTATTTGTCTTCCTCTTGATGAGTTATATGAGTTCTTTATATATTTTAGAAATTAACCCATTATCAGATGTTTCACTGAGAAATATGTTCTTCCATGGAATGGGTTCCTTTGCCTCTAATTTTTAGCTGGCCAAGCGACATATGAAAAAATGCTCAAGGTCACTAATCAGACAGATGCAAATTAAAACTACAATGAGGTATCAATCACCTCACACCTGCCAGAATGTGAAGCAAATGAATAAACAAATCAATAAACGACAAGTGCTGGCGAGGCTGTGGAGGACAGGGAACCCTGGTAGTACACTGCTGGTGGGAATGCCGATTGGTGCAGCCACTGTGGAAAACAATATGGAATTGCTTTAAAAAACTGAAAATGGAATTGCCCTTGACTCAGTGATCCCACTTCTGGATACATGTCTAAGGAAACCCGGGACACTCATAAGAAAGAATATATGCACCCCTCTGTTCATAGCAGCATTATTTTCAACAGCTAAGATCTAGAAACAGCCAAGTGCCCGTCAGTAGATGGGTGGATTAAAAAAGCTGTGATATATTTATACAATGCAATACTCTGCAGTTGTGTGTGTGTGTGTGTGTGTGTGTGTGTGTGTGAGAGAGAGAGAGAGAGAGAGAGAGAGGATCTTTTACCCTCTGAGATATCATGATGGACCAGGAAATTATTATGTTAAGTGATATGAACCACTCAGAGAAAGGTAAATAGCACATAATCTCACACGTGGAACAAAATAAACTGACAAACAAAATCGGTCCATGGACATGGAAGCATGAAACACACTGATATATTTCAGAGGGATGGGGGTTGAGGGGTGGGTGGGAAGAGATTAACTAAAGGACGTATATACATATATGCATAGTCTGTGGGCACAGACATTAGTGAGGTGAAGGCCTGGGGTGAGGTGGGAACCAGGGGGAGTGCAGCAAATGGGGAGAAAGTAAGGGACATTTGTAATACTCTCAACAATAAAAACAAATTTTAAAAAACCTGTATAATCTGTCAATCAGATTCTGAAATGAAAAAACCTTATACATTGATACAGTGAATAGTAAAGGTCTTTCTGCTTTACATACATAGAGAACGCTTATAGTTTCAATTTTAAAATTTTAGTCACAGGTCAAGCAAGCATAAAGACAACAACACAATAAATCTCCAGTCCAGATATAAGGAGCTATCCTTCTTTCAGGTGGGTAGAGAATTCTTAATTTTATTAATAGTAACAAGAATTAAGTTCACTCTGCCAATTGTTTTTGTTTTGTTTTGTTTTGTTTTGTGAATTAACATGATTCTGGAAGATGTAGGTGGACACTTCGTGGGGGATGGCTAGAGCAGGTGGAATTCAGAAACTGAGAGAAGCTAGTGTGCTGTCAGAACTGCTCTGGAGGGTATAAAAGTCAGAAAGGAAATTAACATCATCCAGAATGTTGAAAGGAATGGAGAAGAGGTGATGAGGGATGGTGAGCTGGGGGGAGTGACAGGGAGTCACCACTAAATGAGAACAGGTGACCAGGAGTGACTGGATTATAGTGACAAGAAGGGTGGTGCCTGAAGCTCCCAGATCCCCAGGGTTTGGCCAGGCGAAAAGAGAACTAATTTGAAGCAGTGTTACAAAGAAAGCGATTCACTTTCTCCTCCCGGGGCCTGGAGTATGACCAGAAATAGCTCCACAGGAAAGAATTTGGTATCCTCAGGGGAGCCCACATTCCATAAAGGCAAATTTGGCATAAAGTCAAAATAAAGTGTGCAGAGAACCAGAAGAAAGGTTTGGGAAAGAGAAAGGGGTGGGAGCTTGGCAGCTGATAGGACGGTCATTTTGGGAGTTGGTGAACTGGATTGGTAGATGCAGGACTTCAGGTGTAGGTTGAGGTGACTGGGGATGTGAGGAGCCCTCAGGTGCAGTGGCTGCCACTGTGTTTGCAGTGATGTTGGTGATGGCAAAGTGACATCCTGAGTAGGACAATTCCTACCTCCTGTTACAAGCCTTTGAGTTATTCAGTTCAGAAGACGTCTCTCTTTGCAACTGTAAAAAGAAAACAATCGCTTGTTTGTGGCAGTATTATTTATAATAGCAAGAATGGAAATGTCTACCAACTGACAAAATGTGGTGCATCCCTACAGTGGAATATTATCCTATATAATAAAACCCTAATATGCAAATAGACCGAATGGCAGATGACCAGTCACTCAGATGCGCACTGACCACCAAGGGGCAGATGCTCAATGCAGGAGCTGCCCCTGGTGGTCAGTATGCTCCCACAGGAAGCCTGGCTCATGGCTGGTGAGTGCAGCAATGGGGGCGGGGGCCTCTCCCACATCTACGGCAGTGGGACATCCCCAAAGTGGTCCTGGACTGGGAGAGGGTGCAGGCTGGGCTGAGAGATTCCCACCCCCAGTGCACAAATGTGATGCACCAGACCTCTAGTTCAGTTATAAAAAAGGAATGAAATACTAAAACATGCTACAACACAAATGAATCTTTACACATCAAGCTAAGTGAAAAGAAGAAAGTCACAAATGATAAAACTTCATATTATATGATTCCATTTTTATTAAATTTCTAGAAAAGGGAAATCTATAAAGACAAAAGTAGACTGTAATTTCTTGAAAGAATATTCATAGAAATTTATCCCACTTTTTTTTTTGCCAGGATTTACAAACTTGCAGATTCAGTTTTATGCACAAGAGGGCGATGTCCACCAAATAACAAATTTGTTCATAGCTGCAGGAAATATTCAAATATAATCTCAGGGGGGAAAGTATAAAGAACAATTGACATTGCCTTAGCCGGTTTGGCGTCAGCCCGAGGACGAAAGGTTTCCAGGTTTGATTATGGTCATGGACCTCTGCTGCAGCTCCTCCCCTGCCTGGGCCCGCGTGCAAGAGGCAACCACTCGATGTACGTCGATGTTTCTCTCTGTCTTTCCCTTTCCTTTCCACTCTCTCTAAAAATCAATAGACAAATATCTTCAGGTAAGGATTAAAACACACACACACACACACACACACACACGGAATTGACATTTACTAGTCTATATATATGAATTTCCTTATGAATGCACAAGATCTGGAAGAATAAATGACATGAGCATAGATGTGAGGGATAATTTTTGTTATGCAATAATTTTACACTTTTCATGTTTTAGGAAATGTGATTGTATTTATTCAAAATGTTATGTAGAAAAAACACACCTTATAATCAAATTTATTAGAGGAATGTGAAGAACATAACAAAATATAAAGAGATTATTTAAAAATGCTTTTAAAAATGGTTGCCAATGCATACTGCTAGTTTTTAAAAAAACATATTCTAATGAGATCAAGGATTGCCCTATGTGTTATTATTATTATTATTTTTTATTTCAGAGAGAAAGGGAGGAGAGAGAGAAACATCAATGATGAGAGAGAATCATCAATCAGCTGCCTCCTGCACACCCCCTACTGGGAATCAAGTCTGCAAACAGGGCATGTGTTCTGCTTAGGAATTGAACCATGACCTCCTGGTTCATGGGTTGATGCTCAACCACTGAGACATACCAGCTGGGCTTTGCATGTTTGGATTTTATAAGCAACTAGAGACCCGGTGCACGAAATTCTTGCACAGGGGACGGGGGGATGTCCCTTAGCCCAGCCTGCACCCTCTCCATCTGGGACCCCTTGAGGGATGCCCGACTGCCCAACTAGGCCCAATCCCGATAGGATCAGGCCTAAATGGGCAATCAGACATCCTTCTCACAATCCAGGACTGCTGGCTCCAAATTGCTCACCTGCCTGCCTCCCTGATTGCCCCCAACCACTTCTGCCTGCCAGCCTGATCACCCACTAACCACTACCCTGCCAGCCTAATTGATGTCTAACTGCTCCCCTGCCAGCCTATTTTCCTCCAACTTCCCCCCTCTGCTGGCCTGGTTACCCCTAACTGCCCTCCCCTACAGGCTTGATCACCCCCAACTGCCCTCCCTTGTAGGCCTGGTTCCTTCCAACTGCCTCCCCTGCTCACCTAATCACCCACAGCTGCCCTCCCTTGCAGGGCCTGGGAACCTCCCAATGGCCCTCCCCTGCTGGCCATCTTATAGTGGCCATATTGTGTCCACATGGGGGCAGGATCTTTGACCACATGGAGGCAGCCCTCTTGTGTGTTGGAGTGATGGTCAATCTGCAAATTACTCTTTTATTAGATAGGATAGAGGCCTGGTGCATGGGTGGGGGCCAGCTGGTTTGCCCTGAAGAGTGTCCCAGATCAGGGTGAGGGTTCCCTTGGGGTGAGGGGCAGCCTGGGCGAGGGGCCTGTGGAGGTTTGCAGGCTGGCCACGCCCCCCAGTGACCCAAGTGGAGGCCCTGGTATCTGGAATTAATCTATATCTACAATTGAAACTTTGTAGCCTGGAGCAGAGCCAAGCCTTCTTCTTGCTTTCGGGGTGGCAGTCATTTCTGTTTGAAACATTGTAGCCTAGAGTGGAGGCCTAGGCCAGCAAAGGCAGACTGAAAGCTAGGCTTCCTCTGTTGCCAGGGAAACCCAAGCCTCTGTTCTCTCCAGCTCAGTGGCTGCTGCCATTTCTGTATCTTTTATAATTGAAACTTTGTAACATTGAGTGAAGGCCTAGGCAGGCAACAGTAGGTGGCTTGGCTTCCTCTGTTGCTGGGGAAACCCAAGCCTTCCTCCTGCTCTCAGTGGTGACAGCCATCTTGTTTGGGGTTTATTTGTATAATCTGCTCCTGATTGGCTGGTGGGCATGGCTGGTGGGCGTGGCTGGTGGGTGTGGCAAAGGTATGGTCAAATTTGCATATTACTCTTTTATTAGATAGGGTGTTACCATGGACATTCTTGTGCATGTCTCTTGTACACACAAGCATGCATATCAGCTGTGCCAATATACAGGAATATAACTATTGGCCATAGTGTATGCATATATGCAACTTTCATAAAAAATTAGTCAAAGTAGTTGTATCAATTTGAACTCCCACTAGCAATGCATGAAAATACCTGTTGTCAATGCTTGTATTGGCACTCTTTTTAATTTAATCATTTTGGTGGGTGTACAGTATTATGACATTGTGATTTTAATTTGCATTTCACTATTTTCTTTCTTTTTAAAAAAATATATATTTTATTGATTTTTTACAGAGAGGAAGGGAGAGGGATAGAAAGTCAGAAACATCGATGAGAGAGAAACATCGATCAGCTGCCTCTTGCACGCCCCCTACTGGGGATGTGCCTGCAGCCAAGGTACATGCTCTTGACCGGAATCGAACCGGGGACCTTTCAGTCCGCAGTCCAACGCTCTATCCATTGAGCCAAACGGGTTTCAGCTGCATTTCACTATTATGAGGAACATGGAACCATTCCATATATGAGACTTTTAAATGTATTTTTGGTAAAAATTCTGTTCATTTCTGTCTCCTCTTTTCCTTTTTGGATTATTGCATTTTTAAAATTGATCTATAGGAGTTCTAGATATATTTATATTACAATAGCCTCTGTCAGTTAAATGGGTTGCTAATATAACCCAGAATGTTTTGATTTGACTCTCTTAATGGTATCTATTGATGAATATTCTTAATTTTTATATAACCCAATCCAATCTATAAATTATTTCTTTTTTGACTCATTCTTTTTTTAGAACTCTTTAAGAAATCTCCTCTTACTCCAAATCATGATAAAATTATTCCATATTAGTTGTGTTCTTTGCCTTCTACAATGTCTACAAGTTACAGGGTATTGGTATTTGTTTATGATGTGAGCTAGAAGTCAATGGTCTCTTATTTATCTACATGGATATCCAGTTGGTTCACAATTTATTGAAAATAAGATTATTTTTCCACTGGTTGCAGAGCTACCTTGTCATAAATCAAGTGTTCATATGTGTGCTCTGCTGTGCATTTTCTTCCTGCTTTTGAAAAATATTTTCTTCTTTACTGAATTGGTTCTAGGAACCCAGATATTACTATCCAAAGTTAAAATATACTACCATTACCCCTGAAATATTTTCAAAAAAATTAGTTGTAGCAATGCAATTGCTGGATTAAAGGTTAAGAAATCTGGGGATGCCTTTGCTCAAAAGACTGAAATTAAGAAGATAAAAGATACACCTCAAACATTATTGGAAAGAAAGGACTGTCTACATCATTATCAGATAAAATAGACTTTAAAGCAAAGGAAATGTGGAGATGCTCTAAATAAACCAAGCAAAGGAGGATTGGATCTTCCAAATACTTGGTCTCCCTTCTATTCCAGAGGTTTCTCCTCATGGAGAAATGCACTTGAGGATTATTGGTCTATCCTATCTAATAAAGAGGGTATATGCTAATGAACTGACCCGCCCTCAAAGATGGTGGTGCCCACAGCCACAAGATGTTGGTGCCCAGTTCCCTCAGCCCCGCTGGGGCTGCAGATGCGTGGCAAGGCCAGGCCCAATCTGTGGCAGGCCCGGCCGCTCCATGCACCTGCCTCTGGAGTCCCCCAGTTCCCTCAGCCCCCTCAGCTGTCCAGGGCGAGCCCAAGACATAGGCAAGCCTTGGATGGCAGCTGCCTAGCCGTCCAGAGCCACCAGAGGCTCAGGTAACCATGGCCGGCCGAGGCTTGCACTGCTGGCAGTGGTAGCAACAGAGGTGTGATGGGGCATTGCCTTCCCCTGATTGCCAGGTCACCTCCCACCCCTGAGGGCTCCCAGACTGTGGGAGGGGGCAAGCTAGGCTGAGGAACGACCCCCCACTTCCTCCAGTGCATGAATTTTCATGCACTGGGCCTCTACTATTATAAATGGCTATATACATATGTTTGTACAATTTAACCAACTCGCCATTGTTGGATATGCGTCTAGCCCCTTGGAGATTAGTTTTTGTGAACACCTTTGACTAATGCTTTAGGGTTAAAATTTTGAAATGCAATTGCTGGATTAAATGTCAACACTAAGATTGTGTTGATCAAGTACTGTTTTAAAAAGTTGTACCAGCTGAGACCGGTTTGGCTCAGTGGATAGAGCGGCGGACTGTGGACTGAAAGGTCCCAGGTTCGATTCTGGTCAAGGGCATGTACCTTGGCTGCGGGCACATCCCCAGTTGGAGGTGTGCAAGAGGCAGGTGATCGATGTTTCTCTTCCATCGATGTTTCTGACTTTCTATCCCTCTGCCTTCCTCTCTGTGAAAAATCAATAAAATATATATAAAAATAAAATAAAATAAAAAATAAATAAAAATGACAACAGATCCTTAATACCTGGGGAAATACTTATGACCTTAGTCAATGCAAACAGCAAGATCCAATTATAGTCTAAGATAGGGAAGTAACAGTTTGTGGGCATTTTTCCTCTTCCGAAATTTTCTTTAATTACACTTTTACAATATGGGAATAAGAAACATATTCCAGAATGCAAGAGAGCTGGCCCCTGTCTCAATTTTCAAACAGACTTAAGCCCCTCTAAACAAAGAGGAATATAGAGGATTAATTAAGGCATTTGCAATCCCTGATGGGTGTGAAGGGTCTTCAGGAGTGGTTCTCAGAACAATGCCATAGTACTGCGAAAGATGGAGACAGTCAGAGGTCCAGTTCAGGAAGCCACTGCCCCAGTGGCTGAACCCAGGATCACATTCTCATAGCAACGGGAAGATGCAGAATATACCACTTCATTTCATAGTGCTCAGTTCTGCTTGTGTGATAGCTGGCTTCAAAGATGCTACCAGTGATCTTTCCTTATTCATGTCCTTGCAACTTTGCTTCCACAAGGACTTACAAAAAACCATTAGAGTACAGCGGAAAAAACACTGTGTGGCTCGTAGGGCCCACTAGAATACAGCAGAGATGACAGTGTGTGGCTTCTAAGACTGAGTCATAAAAGGCATTGCAGCTCTGCTGAGGTCTGGGATCAATAGCTTTGGGGGAAGTCAGAGGCCATGCCGTGAGGATGCTCAAGCATCTCTGTGAAGAATCCACGTGAAGGAGAACACAGGCCTTCTGCCATGTGAGCAGACCACTGTGGAAATAGAGCCTTCATCCCAAGATGACTGATTTGACCATGATTTCATTAGGTCTCACCAAGATACTCCTTAATTACTGACCATGGAAACTGTGAAAATAGATCACTGTTTTTTTTTTAAGCCATTATGTTTTGGTTTGTTACATAGCATTAGATACATACAATATTTATAACCTTCCACCCAATATTCTCTATATTCTGCTTTTCTTCTCTTTTTTACACTCCTCATAAAACAACTAAATTAATATCGAACTAATAAATAAATTGTTCATGTTATTCTCTTTTCAGATGCCTTCCTTTTTCCTTCTTGCCTATTCTCCAAAGTCCTGCTCAATCTCTTTGAAATATCTTATTTATTTATTTATTGTTTTGCAATTACAGTTTACTTTTTTTTAAAAGTTGTCTTCAAAGAAACGAGGAGAAAAGGGGAGATAGGAACATCAATGAGAGAGAATCATTGATTGGCTACCTCCTGCATGCCCCCTACTGAGGATTGAGCCCGCAACCTAGGCATGTGCCCTGACAGGGAATCGAACTGTGACATCCTGGTTCATAGGTCATGCTCAACCACTGAGCCACGCCAACTGGGACTGACTATGATTCTTTGACAGTCTTTCCTTAGTAGTTTATTTTATTCTATTTTCCTTCAGTAGTTTATTGCTCTTACATCAGAAGTAACTAATATCCCATATCATTTGTTTTAATTTTACACATATTATTTGTAAAGATGAAGATGATCTTTCTTCTGTGTTTTCCATAGCACCTTGCATGATGCCACACATGTAGCAGTTAATCTAGTCAAATGACTTAACTTTTAATAGGTCATCATCTACTACCATAAAAATCTAAAACAATACTTTCTTCTCAGTCTGAATTCTAGAATTATTGCATTGTCTAAGGATTGAAATAAGCAACTTCCAGGGTCATTGTTTTTACAAAGTTGATTAGAGGTAGATAGGATATGTGTTTTATATACAAAAGGGAAACTTAAAGCAGGGATAATTAAAAAAACATAACCCAAGTAATAACAAATGAAATTCTGTCCTTGATAGAATATTGTGCCCCGCACCACAAGAATCCAATAATCTTCCTGTTCCTTAGCATATTTTCCCTCAATGGAGATGCCAATTTAATGGTTCCTGAAAGACAAAAAAGTTATGGCCAATAGAAGCACAAACATGTTTCACTATTAGTATATGGCTTCAGAAATTCATCAACACTTTAATTTTAAAAGAGAAAAATTATTGGTGTAGAGATTGCCAAATATTTCAAATTAAACCTCAAAATTATTGCTTGGTACATGAGTAAGATACACTCAGGATTAATGAACTAATACCTGTATCAGTCAGGATTCTCCAGAGAAATAGGCCAATAGGATTGATCAATCCCTCTATCCACTGAAGAGATTTATTTTAAAGAATTGGCTCACACAGTTGTAGGTGCTGGCAAGTTTAAATTTTGCGGGACAGACCAGCAGGCTGGAAATTCAGGCAGGGTTTTACGTTACAGTCCTCAGGCAGAATTCATCTATTGGGAAATTTGTTCTTGTTCTTAGGCCTTCAACTGATTGGATGAGGACTGTCCACTTTATGGAGGATGATCTGCTTTACTTAAAGTCATCTAATCATATCTATAAATGTTAATCATATCTATAAATACCTCCACAGCAATATTTAGACAAGACTTGAACAACACAGGCACTACAGCCTGCCCAAGTGGACATACACGTTAACCATCATAATGCCATATTTGTGAAAGGGGGTTATTTTGAAGAGATTTGATTTTTTTTTCCTTTTCTGTACCACAATGCATCCCACATGATGAGTATTCAAAATATTCTGAGCACCATTTACCACAAAATCAGAGACACATTATGCTGAGAGTTAATCACCAATATACTATTAGTAATAGTAATAAAGTTCTGTCTAATGAAGTATATAGAAACATGTATTAGAAACTTACCTTTCTGCAGGTTTTATTTACCTAACATTTTTTTGTAATTAAAAAATATATTTCTGAGAGGAAGGGAGAGGGAGAGAGAGAGTAACATCAATTATGAGAGAGGGGAAAATCATTAATCAGTTGCCTCCTGCATGCCCCACACTGGGGATTGAGCCCGCCACCTGGGCATGTGCCCCGACTGGGAACTCAACTGTGACCTGCTGGTTCACATGACAGTACTCAGCCACTGACTTACTTCAACAGGGCACTTGTTTGTAATCTGAAACAGGGAGCCTAAGGGAGGAATGTTAACAACACAACAGTTAATAAAACGTCTCCCATCACTGACGTGGCTTTTAAATATGCAATAACACAAAACTGCAGTTACCCTCTATAAAACTCTAGTGAAACTGTAATTTAAAAAGCGTTTATTAGAGATTCTCTTCCCAAAGAAGTGTCACCATGTGTAAGGTGACAGAAAGACAGATTAGGAGAATGGTCTCAAAGAACATCACCTCATCCACGCCAGACTCCCCAAATGTGATTCAATGAGAGACAGAGCTATAGAATGTTGGGCCTACAACTGACTTAAGAGTAACTATTGGGCTTTAAGAAGTACTAGAGACATTTGAAAACTCTCATGAAAATAAAAAGGCTCAGCCATTTATTTTCCAAGTCATGTTTTATGTATAAAACCCATTTTAAGATAGGAAAAAGTGTACACAGATCTTTGTTTATTGGCCTGTTACTCAACAAAAGGTGGGTAGCAATGGCCAGATGAAGAAAAAACAAAGACATATGCATGTGGTAGCAGTGTCAGAAGCTTTCCCTATTAAAGTGTGCCTACTATATTTTAGCATGATTTAGTGAGATCTTTCTTACAGAAAACCGAGTGACCCTATTGGATATTTTATTTAAATAAAAACTCCAAGGAAAGGTCAAAAACAGAAATTTCTGCCTGTCTGGTGTTGCTCAGTGGTTGAACTATGAATCAGGTTTAATTCCTGGTCAGGGCACATGCCTGGGTTGTAGGGTTGATCCCTTGTGGAGGGCATGCAGGAGGCAGCCCATCAATGATCCTCTCTTATCATTGATGTTTCTAGCTCTTTCTCTCTCTCCCGTCCTCTCTAAAATTAACATGTATATATGTAAAGAAAATATAGATTTCTATGTTATCTCTATATCCAAATTGACTATTTAAAGTCTTAAAACCAAACTGTTTGAAAAGTTTTGTTTGGTAGTAGAAAATATATACAATTGGATCTTTAAAAAAGAGACATGCAAGAGGAGAGAAATAAATGTACACAAGATTTTGCTGTTAAAATTTGGGATAATTCTCTACAATTGATTTAGGTTACAAGAATTCCCACAAGTTTTTCTACATAAAGGAAGCAGGAGTACGCTAAGCCCTTGACTAAGTAGTTTGTTGAAACCCATAATAGACATTATTCTGAATCTAAAGAAAAATTAGTCTATGATAGAGAAGACAAACCAAATTGTTTCACATTATGCTGACCAACAGTCAAGCTGTAGTAATATATAAACACTAGAGGCCCAGTGGATAAAAATTCATGCACTTGAGGGAGAGGTCTCCCAGCCCGGCCTGCGCTCTCTCACAGTCCAGGACCCCATGGGGGATGTCCACCTGCCAGCTTAGACCCACTCCCTGGGAGATTGGGCCTAAGTTTGTAGTCAGACATCCCTCTGGCAGCCTGGGAGTCCTTGGGGGAGTCTGACTAATGGCTAAGGCCCGCTGCCCACTAAACCACAGTTGGGCATCCTTAGCACTGCAGAGGAGCCAGAGAGACTCCTGCCACCACCACTGCATTCACAGCCATCAGCGCGGCTTGTGGCTGGGTGGAGCTCCCCTTGTAGGAGCACACTGACCACCAGGGGGCAGTTCATGAATTGAGCATCTGCCCCCTGGTGGTCAGTGTATGTCATAGTGACCAGTCATTCTGGTCATCCTGCCATTAGGGTCAATTTGCATATTACCCTTCTATTATATAGGACTAGAGTAGAGACCCGGTGCAGGAAATTTGTGCATGGGGCTGTGTGTCAGCCCAGCCTGCACCCTCTCCAATCTGGAACCCCTCAAGTGATGTCTGACTAAAAGGGCAGTCGGAGACCCCTCTCACAATCCAGGATTGCTGGCTCTCAACTGATTGCCTGCTTGCCTGACTGATTGTCCCTAACTACTTCTGCCTGCCAGCCTGATCATCTCCTAACCACTCCCCTACCAGCCTGATTAATGCCTAATTGCTCCCCTGCCAGCCTGATTGCCCCCAACTTCCCTCCTCTGCTGGCCTAGTCACCCCTAACTGCCCTCCCCTGCAGGCTTGATCGCCCCCAACTGCTCTCCTTTGTAGGCCTGATCCCTCCTAACTGCCCTCCCCTGCTGGCCTGATCACCCACAACTGACCCCCCTTGCAGGCCTGGTCTTGCCAATGGCCCTCCCCTGATGGCCTGATTGGCCACAACTGCCCTCCCTTGCAGGCCTGGTCCCTCCCAACTGCCCTCCGCTGCCTGCCATCTTGTGTGTTGGAGTAATGGTTAATTTGCATATTGTTCTTTTATTAGATAGGATAGAGGCCTGGTACACAAGTGGGGGCCAGCTGGTTTGCCCTGAAGGGTGTACTGGATCAGGGTGCGGGTTCCCTTAGGGTGTGGGCAGACTGGGTTAGGGGCCTTTGGTGGCTTGCAGGCTGGCCACACCCCCCAGCAACCAAAGTTGAGGCCCTGGAATCTGGGATTTATCTATCTTCTATAATTGAAACTTTATATCAGAGGCCAAGGCAGGCCAGGGCTGCCGGAGCTTGGCTTCCTCATCACCGGGGGCAACTCAAGCCTCCTGCTCTCTCCAGCTCTGTGGCTGCCACCATTTTTGTTAAGATTTACTTATCTTCTATAATTGAAACTTGGTAGCCTTGAGTGTAGGCCTGGGCTGGCCAGGGTGGCAGGGAAGGCTTCCTCCATTGGCAGGGAAACCCAAGCTTCTTGCTTGCTGCATTTCTGTGGCCATAGCCATCTTGGTTGGGTTAATTTAATACTTGCTCCTGACTGGCTTGTGGGCGTGGCTTGTGGATGTAGTGGAGGTAGTCAATTTGCATATTACTCTTTTATTAGATAAGATACTTAGTCAAACTAAAACCAATTATCTCTACACCCTGACAATTGAGTTTTCGTAATATCAAGGCTATGCTGTCTACCATCTTCATTCACACCATGGCTTCTCATCTCATAGTTTTCAGCATTTCAAGTCATATGCAGATTTACATATATCAGATGCTATAGACAGTAATTCTTTTGGTATATATGTCTGTGTATCCACTTGATTTGGTCAGATATACATCTCTGTCATGGACTTGATTGCCTACCTGACAATGGAGAATCAGACCTATCAGAATGACCCAAAGATAGGAGGAATATGAAGGAGGGCCTACCTCAGTGTTTCTAAAATTCTAAAGACTTCAAAATACTAATACCAGTACTTTTAATGGGCCAAAGAAAGAGGCACTAAGAGTGTTTGGAATCATTTTAATAAAACATAGATTTCATTAAATGGGAAATCAAAAGTTTCCTACTAGTAGAAAAAAATTTGATGTTCTAGTGTATTTATTTGTTTACTTAAATATATTTTTTATTGATTTCAGAGAGGAAGGGAGTGGGAGAGAGAAATAAGAAACATCAATAATGAGAGAGAATCACTGGTCAGCTGCCTCCAGCATGCCTCTCACTGGGGATCAAGCCTATAACCTGGGCATAGGCTTGACCAGAATCAAACTTGGGACCCTTCACTTTGCAGGCAGACGCTCAATTCACTCAGCCAAACTAGCTACGGTTGGTGGTCCAGTTTAAATGCATTTATGAAGATTATGACTTCCATTCATTAAATATGGAGTGTCTAGAACAAATTCTGACTTATGATCTTAATGTACAAGTATAGAAGTATTTTTATATCAAATTAAATTTAGTTAGTGATTAAATACAATGCTCTATATTCACACACACACACACACACACACACACACACACACACACACTCCTATTACCTTTATGGAATTCTCTAAATGCTCACAGTAGCTTATATGGTACCAACAGAAATAAAGATGAAGATGAATGAACTAGAATGTAGATCAAAACCATCTTTTATAGCTTACTAAGCAATACACTCTGTGTTTTGGTATTCAAGTCTGTATAAAATTTTAGTTTTTCAAAATTAATAAAAGGTAGACATCAAACATGTAAGAGATAAAAGATGCCTGACTTACACCTGTCACATAATTAAACTAGTGGTTTTCAATCAAGGCCTGGCCCAAACCCAGCTTCCTGGAGGTGATCAGGGGTATTAAAAGGGTTTGACTAAATTTTGTTTTTATAAGTACACTAGAGGCCCAGTGCATGAAATCTGGGCACAGGTAGGGTGCCTAGGCCTGGCCAGTGATCAGGGTAATCAGGGCCTTTCAGCTGCTAGCTGGGGCCTTCCTTTGTACCATGCCACCCCCTCGTGGGCAGCACATGTCATAGCAAGCAATTGAACTCCTGGTCAAACTTCCAAGGTGACACTTTGCATATTAGCCTTTTATATGCATTGAATAGGGGCCAGGTGCACAAAATTCGTGCACTGGGGGTGGATGGTCCCTCAACCCAGCCTGCCCCCTCTCACATACTGGGAGCCCTCCTACTGATGGCTCACCTCCGGCCTGCCCAAGGACGAAAGCCTCTGGCCGAGGCTTTCGTCCTTGCGCAGGAGACCTTGGACAGGGGACCCCAGCCAGCAATCACCTTGCGATGGGTCTGATCACTGGCTGGCTCCGCCCTGGCCCTGGCCTACCTGCCCAAGGCCAGAGAAAGCCTGTTGGTGAGGCTTTTTCTGGGCCTGGGAACCCAGCGGTCACCCTGCCATGGGGCTGATCTGCTGGCTGGCTCCACCCCGGCCCTGGCCTGCCCACCCAAAGCCAGAAAAAGCCTCTTGGCAAGGTTTTTTCCGGCCTTGGGAACCCAGTGATCACCCTGTCATGGGCAACAGCCATCTTGGTTGGGTGTTAATTTGCATGTTGCTCCTGATTGGCTTGTGGGCGTAGCTTATTTGGTGTAGCGAAGATACGGTCAATTTGCATGTTACTCTTTATTAGATAGGATATTTTAAAAATGTAATAAAAATATACATCCTGCCGAGACCGGTTTGGCTCAGTGGATAGAGCTTCGGACTGCGGACTGAAAGGTCCCAGGTTCGATTCCGGCAAGGGCATGTACCTTGGCTGCGGGCACATCCCCAGTGGAGGGCGTGCAGGAGGCAGCTGATCGATGTCTCTCTCTCATCGATGTTTCTGACTTTCTATCCCTCTCCCTTCTGCTCTGTAAAAAATCAATAAAATATATTTAAAAAAAAAAATACATCCTAATCTTTTACATACCCTGAATTTTCCATACTGGAGACTGCTTATGTATTAACTTCTCCTACCAGGTTAATTTATTTTGGTATCGACCTTGGAATATATCTTTAAGAACATCCTGATATGTGTGCTTAAAACCTGTTCTTTGCACTTACCTACATTTGTGTGAATCAAACTTTTCTTGATAGCATGCAAATAAAACAAGGGATAGAAACTGCTGAAGCTTTTCATCAGCTATCAATAACCCCATTTCATATCCATGTTATTTAAAAATGGTCTAAAATAAATGTGAACTTCAAACGCATTTATACTGATGAAATAAACTTTTCAGGCTTTTGGTATTGGGGGGTACACAAAATTTTATTTAAAAAAGATTCTAGGCTAAAAATGTTTGGAAAAGAGTGCTCTACAAGAAACTGCCTTTTAATTTAATTTGTTAATACAAGGTTCAACATCTGAGACAAACTTAAGACATTTCAGTTCTTAAATTCTTCTGCACAATGAGAACATTTCTACAAATCAGAATGTTGCAGATCTTCAAAAATGCTGAGTAACTTGTAATAAAGAAATTATACTAAAAAATTCATAATTGCTTAGACTCTTTCAATAGGCAGCTTTAACCAAGATTTCTATTTTTGAATTAATATGTGTATGTGTTATAGTCTCAAAATATAGCCCTCCTCCCACGTAACACAATTCCCTATCATCACACCCCAAACTGCAGTGTGTTCAGGCACATTTCAGTGATTCCAGATTTTATTTTGTGGTTTCATTAGGAAACAGCTTGCACACACCGAACTCAAACAATCTTTTTATTTAAAAATCCACCTCAAAATTCAACTCTGGGTTTCAGCCTTTGAGAAAGAAGCAAACATTTAAAAGCATCAGCTGTTACTAATCTACAATTCACCATCTTGTCATGAACATTTTTAGTTTGTGGATTGGGGAAACAAACCCATTACATTGATTAGGCACAGAACTATGGCCAAAGGCCAGGACTCAGGGCACATCTGTGTACTCAGGCAACAAAGGTCTGAATGGAGGGCGTCCTGCCTCAGCCATGGGCACTGCAATCTCTATGCCCCCTCTGACAACTGTTAGTAGATCTCAAATCAATACATAAGAGATTGTATGTCGTTTAGTTAAAAAACAAACAACTTTATCTGCTTTCCAAACATTAGCAACGCCAAGACGGGTACATATAGTTGTAGCTTCACTATAATTTGTGGTCTTGATATTATGTTATAGGTGAGACAGAGTTATATGATTCCTCTGGTGGTTTCACAAATCTGGTTGAAAGAGGTCCATGACTATAAGATTTCACATTATAGCAAGACTCCAATATTTCTTGAACTGGGACAGTGAATATAAATCACAGTACAAAATCCTTAATTTTTTTTTTTTTACTGGAAAAGCAATAGGTGCTACATATGAGAATCACTTACATAACATCCTTTTCTTTTTAAATGCAAGTATAAAATATTAATTGCATAGGAATTTAAATATAAGGCTAAGAAGAATATTAAGTAAAGTTAAAAAATCATAGAAAGGGCACTATGGTGTCAAAAGATAGAATTTCATTCTTAGAGTAATAAATCTGAATTACTGTCTAATTAAAAAAAAAATCACAGTATGTTGCTATAACTAACAGTGAATGTCAACTACGTCATTAATTCCAAATTGGAAATCAGGACTAACAAGAACAAACTAAAGCTCGCTGTCTAAACCTGATCGGTGTATTAGCACATCAGTGCCTGGTACGTACCTGATTAGTTACATAAACTATGATTTGCAAATAATATAAAGTTTAATACATGTTAACAAGTGTGAGAGCACATCATCACCTCATGCCATCAGTGATCTGTAGGCTTACTTGGTAGTGTAATTATTCAGTCTTTCCGAGGTACAAGATCCCACCCGGCAGAATCTTCACTCAGGGAACTAAGAACACTGTAATTAACAAAATATAAACAGTTCTACACTGAGAACTAACTGTACATGAACCAGAGAACTAGGTCCTAATACCAGTATACATATTATCCTTAGCATTTGAGAAAGCAATGAATGATGAGTCCAACTGTACTCTGTAGTTTAATGACTACCACCTGCAGTTTCAGGTAGACAGGTCAATTGTGAACCTACTTTCTCATCTTAACGGTACACTGAAGTTGAAAGAGAAATTTACAAACCTAAAAGTAGCTTAGTTAACTTAGTACTGCTATCTAGAGTAGTGTGAGGAAAAAAACACTTCCCCAAAAAATTATGTTAAGGTACATTTGCGAATACCCCAACCAATGTTTTAAATGAAAAAGTGCATAAATACAGTAATACTACTTACAGTATGTGTTAACTACAGAACCATTTTTTTCTGGGAGCTAAACAATACTATTTCCCTATATATTTTTTTTTTACAGGTTATGAACTTTTCAGATACCGTAAAGCACCACTGACAGTGTAAATTGCCTGATTATGTCTGAAAGGTCCTTTGACTTCAACTAGAATATACTCCAGGATCTACCTGGAGTTTAAGTGTCAAGTCTTCTTCAGTCAAACAGGCTTTATCTTTGCAATTCTGTTCTCTTTGTTCAGACACAGCAGAGCAGTATGTTCATTTCACACTCTTGGTTGGTGTTTCGGACTCTGTGGACTGTCTCCCATCTGTCCAGGCTTCTCGGGTGCTCTTCAGAGCGAGGGTCTTCTGTTGGTCAACCACAACATAATCCACTCTCTCATCTGCTACATTGCTTCCTGAGCCGCTGATCTTTTGCTAGAAAAATGCAAATTAAAAAAAACAAAAACAACTCATAAATTTCCACATAGAAAGGAGTGCTTCTGAGTGAAATCTGGTCATAAGCCCTGGCTGGTGTGCTCAGTGGTTAGAGTGTTGGCTTACTCACTGAAAGGTTGTGGGCTCAGTTCCGAGTCAAGGGCACATACCTCTGTTGCAGGTTTAATACTTGGCCTCAGTCTGGAGGCAGTCAATCGATGTGTCTCTGTCACATAGAAATCTCTCTCTGTCTCTCTCTCCCTCCCTTCCACTTTCTCTAAAAAATCAATGGAAAGATATCCTCAGATGAGGATTAACAACAATAACAAAAAATTCAGTCTTTAATTATAGATAAACACGCAGAATACATAACTCTTGAAATTCTATTTGGTCACACACACACACATAGCATCACCTCAATTTCACAATGTTGTCTCTCTCTTTACTGTACACTATTTTTCCTTACATTTAAAATTATCATCTATAATAATTCAAGCATAATATGCTCATTAGACCAGGTGTCCTTCTGGACAACCTTCTGGAGGAAGCCAGGGCTGCGAGGGAAGCCCGGTCCCGAGTGCCTGAGGGAAGGGAGGCCTACTCTTGCAGGAATTTCCTGAATCGGGCCTCTGGTGTATAATAAGAATTCAAATTAATGCTCCCCGCCACAGATGAAATTCTTATAAAGTAGGGATAGCAGACACCTAGTTCATCTTAAGACACACAACTTGCTTCTAGAACCTTTAGCGTTTCCCTTAAGCTTCACTTTTTCAAGTCCTGAGAACACGTGTCAGTGCTTACTTTCAGAGATGAAGAACAGTTTTTTGGAAAAGCATTATTTTCAAGAATGAGAAATTACATAGGCAGATGGGGCAGGCCCTCTTACTCCTACAATACAATTAAATATTAGCTAACTTGAAACAAAAATAATAATATTATTATTTTTAAATATATATTTTTAATGATTCCAGGGAGGAAGGGTGAGTGAGAAAAAGCGATAGAAGCATCAACAATGAGAGAGGAACCATTGATGGGCTGCCTCCTGCATGCCCTCCACTGGGGACCCGAGCCTGCAACATAGGCATGTGCCCTTGACTGGAGTTGAACCCGGGACCCTTCAAAACCAGTTAGGGCCAAAAATAATTACTACTGCATTGTTGGGCTTGCTGACACTAAGGAAAATCCCCAAGGTGTGAGGGAAGCAGAGGCAGGAGCGGTCTGCTAAATGGTAAAGGCAGTGCTGACTTCAGGATGAATGTCAATCTCAGCAAGGTCAGGAGGCGCTGGGTGGGAGGGCGTCTTGAACCAGGTCTATTCTGTGAAGCTCAGGAGCCTTGAAGGGAATGGACTTGGTCCTCACATGGGAGCACCGCTGTTTCCTAGCAGAAACCAATGTAAGATTCCCACAGGTAGCCTCAGCAAAATAAATCCACAATAACAAGGTATGAAACACACAAGGGGCCCTGGCCGGTTTGGCTCAGTGGATAGAGCATTGACTTGTGGACCGAAGGGTCCCAGGTTCGATTCTGGTCAAAGTAACCTCAGTTGCAGGCTCCTCCCCGGCCCGGGCCCTGGTCAGGGCTCGTGCTTGAGGCAACCAATCAATGTGTTTCTCTCACATCGATGTTTCTCTCAGTCTTTCCCTCTCTCTCTAAAAAGCAATGAAAAAACATCCTCTGGTGAGGATTAAAAAAATAAATAAATAAAAATAAAACACAGGAGGAAACAAGCCATCAGGAGTGCGAGTTAAGCAGATTCACACCTCCAAGAACTTCAGATATTGAAATTATTGCATAAACATTGTAAAACATATATATGTAAAATGCTCAAAGAAATTTAAAAAATAAAAGAGAAAATATGAAAGATTGATAAGAGGTACAAAAGATAGAATGAGAAGTTCTAACTAATGTCTAATCAGAAACCTCAAAGAAGAGAATTGGCATAGTTTTTCAAATAGAAAATAATACAGTAACTAATAAATAATAATACAAGAATAAACTCTATGTTTCACGTATTCACAACCGTAACACATCCCCCAACCCTGTATTTTACAGAACGGGCTTTCACTTACTTTACGTGGTGGTGTGGACTTTCCAGAATCTAAATCTAGATCGAGGTATTCCACTTGTTTGTCTCCTTTGGGCTTGATCATAGGGCTGCTTCCTCCATCAAGACTGCTGCTGCCAAAAAGATTCTGAAAGGACAATACAATAAAGTCAACTGCCAAACATTCATGAGACATATTGCTTTTCTCACTTGCCATCTACTAAAGCCTAAATATTTATTTCAAGAGGACATAGCCTGAAAAATGTCTGCTTAGAAAATTAAATAACTTTTTAGGATTGGGGGAAAATAAGTAATGTCTAAAAAAACTGATCAAAACTTACTTTAGAATAAGCTAAAAGTAGTATCAAATGTCAAACTAGGTTCAAACCAAGACTGGGATGTCAAGCTACTATAAGTTTTGCTATTAAAATGATATATGTATTCAATTACATAGTTACTTATTTTAAATATATTTTTATTGATTTCAGGCAGGGAGGACGAGGGGGAGAGAAAGATAGAAACATCGATGATAAACGAGAATCATCGATTGGCTGTCTCCTGAATGCCCCCTCCTGGGGATCGAGCCTGCAACCCAGGCATCTGTCCTTGACCAAAATCGAACCCAGGACGCTTCAGTCCTCAGGGTAACGCTCTATTCACTGAGCCAATTATACTTTTAAACTTTAGGATCCTTATACACCTTGCCTTCAAATTAATTTTTTTAATGGGAAGACAGGGGAGGGTGGGGGGCGGGGGCTGTACGAGATCAACCAAAGGACTTGTATGCATGCCTATAAGCATAACCAATGGATACAAGACACTGGGGTGGGGTGGGGCCAGGTGAGGGCATGTGCTGGGGGATAGGGGAGACTGGGGGGAGGTCAATGGGAGGGAAAAAAAGAAACATGTACTACTATTTGTAATACTTTAAAGAATAAAAAAAAAGGTACTGCATTTTATTTAAAGGATTTCACACTGAAATTAGTTTTAGAACAAGTATGTTACTTAAAGCTTCTAGAATAATGACCCTATTGGCAAACTGTATTTTATTCCAACCATCTAGAATTTTTACCAATTAATTTCCTATATTCTCTTGGTCTTATTCCTTCCATCCTAATAGGATTTGTACAATAGTAGGTCTAGTCTATAAAAAAAAAAAAGATAAAGAAGGGAAATAGTAGACAGCAATTTTTGCTCAGGTTAAACAGAGTAAGCTGTGATTTAGGGCAAAGACAACTGCTAGGAAAACAGTTTCCCGCTCATTTTCAAGCAGGGCCGCTGACAGGCCGTGTGCAATGCTTTTGTGAATTAGAAAAAGATGCTCTCCTTCCTCTGGGGTGTCAGGCTCTATGCCGGGCCCTGCCGTGGGTGAACGGGACATGGTCTGGGCTGCTTGACAGCTCGTGAGTGCAGCCTGTTGTACATACCACACACTACAGGCAGGGTGATTATGCAGTAACCAATCTGCACCACCGAAAGTGATGGCTCTATTTTAGTAGGAACTGATTTTTAAACCAAATTTATTCCTAATACAATATTGACAATAATATGCAGCGGACAAAAAATAAGCAAGTTTTGGTACTCAGTACAAACAGCCATTTTCCTCCTGCTTTTTCCCCCTAATTCATGAAGAAACTGATTTTTCCCCCCTCTGAATGAGGTGATATTTCATTCAAACATAAAAAATCAAGCAGGAGTGTGTGTGTGTGAAAATATTTTTGTATTCAAATGTCACCAATGGGAGAACCTGTACCTGGAATTTCCCTAGTTGGAAACACTTAGAATTCACAGTATCACAAGGCTATGAAAGGAACGCATGAGTTTATCTGATGTACACGTTTAATCTCAGTAAGTTGTTCCCAAAAAGCATTTCTCAGAATTGCTAGGAAAACTGTTTTCTAATTATTACTGGAACTGGAAATTTTTTCATCTGGAAGTATTGTTAAAATTTATGCCCCGATTTGCTCCTGATCTAATCTCAATTGGGAACAGCCTGTCACTGTGTTCTAGCCTTTAACCCAGTGTTTTCTCAAAACAGTTTAGAAAAATCCTAAGATTCTTGGAGTTATTATGAGTGTTCCACGAATTAGACGAAAATAAAAACAACTTTTTCCTAAAATTATTTTTAAAATGTGCAAAATTATTGAACATATTTTTGTTGTTGTTACATCACAGTATTTGTCTTTAGTAATGATGTATTTGTCATTCAAATGTCAGGAGTCACATTAAGGGCTCAATTCACGAATGTTTGACTTTGGATCTGTGTATAAATGAATAGGCAGCATCCAGTATAAAATATTTTCTTGTATAGTTTCAAAAATAAAGAACATCCTATAAAAATTACAATTGGGAGCCTTTTAAAATTAACTAATTTTATTTCTACTTTTTAGATATTGATATTACACTTCCACCTGCTACTGGTTTTAGACTTTAGCATACTATTTTTAAAAAGCATTAAAAAATTGTCTTTTATCCTTTTCCCTTAGGCATAAAGAAATATGTAAGGATAAGACTGATAGACTGGAAGAAGGAAAAGTTAAGATGAAGACTTTACATACCGAGTCTTCACCAGATAGGTTTGGGTTCATGGGTACATAATTCTCTTCACTGTCATGTGAGTCGCTGCTTGAAGTTGTGCTATGCACTGAATCTGGTCGGGGAGACATGGGAAACCTAGAAGAACTAATTACAAAAATTATCATTACAAACACAAACCCTGACAGAGTTTCTAAAATCACTTCCAAAATAAAAATGAGTGACAGTTTCTATTCTTTCAGAAATTCCCATTTAAGTTTATAATAATCCATTTACACATCCTATCTAATAAAGAGGGAATATGCTAATTGGCCATCATACCCTCACAAAGATGGTGGCACCCAGTCTCCTCAGCCCCACGGAGGTGGCAGGCATGCAGCATGGCTGGGCCCACCCCCAGATGGGTCCAGCTGTTCCATACACGTGCCTCCAGAGTCCCCCAGTCCCCTCAGGCCCCCAGCTGCCCAGGGCCGGCCCGAGGTGCAGGCAAGCTGTGGATGTTGGCTGCCCAGCCACCTAGGTCTGGCCTGAGGGACAACCAAACTACTGAACAAGCTGGCCACGTGGGGCGACCAGGCTGGCAGGAGGGTTGTGAAGGGTGACCAGGCTGGCAGTGAGGGCAATTGGGAGTGACCAGGCCAGCAGAGAGGGCTGTTGGGGGCAACCAGGCCGGCAGGGGCGGGGGGGGGGGGCAATAAGAGGTGACCAGGCCACGGAGTGGTGTAGTTAGGGGCAACCAGGCCGGCAGTGGGAGGGCAATTAGGGGCAGCCAGGCTGGCAGAGGGGGGCAGTTGGGGGTGACCAGGCAGGCAGGCAGGTGAGCAATTAGGAGCCAGCGGTCCAGGATTGTGAGAGGAATGTCTGACTGTCGGTCTAGACCAGCAGTCAGATATCCCCCCAGGGGTCCCAGATTGGAGAGGGTGCAGGCTGGGCTGAGCCCTCCTCCCCCTCATGCACAAATTTCATGTGCGGGGCTTCTAGTTTATTACAATAAAAGGCTAATATGCAAATTGACCAAACAACAGAATGACTGGTCGCTATGATGTGCACTGACCACCAGGGGGCAGACGCTCAACGCAGGAGCTGCCCCTTGGTGGTCAGTGTGCTCCCACAGGGAGAGTGCTGCTCAGCCAGAAGCTCTGAGCTAGGCTCCAGCTGGAGAGTACAGCGGTCTGCATTTGTCAGATATCCCTCGAGGGCACCCAGGCTGGGCTGAGGGACACCCCCTTAGTGCACAAATTTCGTGCACCAGGCCTCTAGTTTATTATAATCCAATTTTAGCACACATTCAAATGCACAACCAATATTTATAGCTACATTGCAAATGTATATTTTGGGCACCAAATGATCTGTGTAAAACAAAGAAAAAGTATTGTTAGGGATTTGGAGGATAAGTAGAAAGTCAAGAGATATAAAAAGAAAAGACTTATGAATTCCCATTGAAAATAACTATGTATACAAGAAACATGTACACATATTCAACACAGGTTGGTAAATTCATATATTCATTTCTTTACATACATTTAAATAAATCTTAATTAAATAAGTTCTGCAAGAAACTAGCACATTTTCCAGATCAGTTCTTAGAAATTTCTAGCCTAATGAACACTTTACACTCTTAAAAACTATTGAGAATTCCAAGGAACTTTTGTTTATATGGATTCTATCTATTGATATTTACCTTATTACAAGAAATCGAAAAAATTTTAAGCATAAGAGTACACAAATACACATTCTATTTGCTGTCACACAATATCAGTTGATATTATGCAGCCTTGGAAAACTCTGGTGTACACTCATGAGAGAAGAAGAGCGGAAAAAGCCACTGACAGCTCAGTACTGTAATGACAACAGTTTTGATTTCACAGAACCCCCAAAAGGAGGCTTCCCAGACCATCCTTTGTAAACCACTGTTCCAGGTATTGTATTTTCCATTATAAGGAACAATCAAACTATATATTTAAATAAGACTTACTCTCGAGCAAAACTTCTAGTGATGGGAGACCTAACTGGGGCTGGTAATTCTTCCCATTCTGGCAAAGGTTTTATTTCTAAAGGTGCTGGCTTGGCTGAAATAAAAGAGAGAAAAAGAGATTTTAGTATACAGAAATTTGGAAAACAAAACTAGGTCCTATCCCTATATATTTATATGTTATAGACAAAGTACACCTAAGACCAACTAGTTTTACAGATGAAACAATGTTCGCGGATGTTTATATGATTTGCCCAAGATTGCCCAGCTAAACAATTAGTGACAAAGTTAATCAGATAATGTTTCATGATGGTTGACTGAAAGCCTAAAGCTCTATTACAAACATGTTGCTTCTTAATTTAAGTAAATATTTTATGAAGCTAAACTAACTGATAACAAGAGAGTAATGTGATGAAAATCTTTTACAGTTATTTGATTTATACTTTTCATGATTTCCTTATTTTATTTTTACCTAATTTTATCCTTAAATATGGATATTTAATCATCTATGTAAAAATGTTCCGATTCTTCAATAAGTATCAGTCATATAACTATACAATAAAATAATGTATGAAAAGCATTAAATAAAAAATTTTGTTAAAATAAAAAACAAACAAAAAGTGAATGACCGAATCTTCTAAATTAGTTCATGCTCAGTCTGGAAACAAAGAAAACAAAGTAATTATTATATCTTATACTCAAATTCAGCTCTGAGAAAAGGCCATAAACAAGCAATTACCTCTACCAAATTAAGTAAAAATAAGTAAACGCTAATATTCTTATTTTTTAAATTTATAAATGGTCTTTGCTTATTTACCTCATTATTGCAGTGACAATCACTATGCTAGTGCAAACCACAGAGCTCTCGGCTCTTCTCATCAAGACTGAAATACTTTTCAGATATTAATGAAATGAGTAGAAAAGCTAAAATAATATTATTTTTAATGTTAATTATATTTTAGGAAACTATTTAAACATACTAGGTAAGTATTTTAGTCATATTTCATCCTACTATTCTAAATTAAAATTTTTCATTTTTCCAGGTTTCCTAGTCTTTGTCCATCTATGTGTACTTTTAATCAACTATGTTATTATTACCATCAAACAAAATAAGCGGTCATTTTAAAGGGCTAGGTGGATTCACTGGTGCTTATAATGAGGTATTTTAACTCAAATACAAAAAACTCAATGTGATTTTCTAAAGACTAGATTGATTTAAGTTTAAATAATTTTGCTCATCTATACACTTACACTGGACATGTACAGAATACTGTGCTGACTGAAAGTATTTCTTTAACTCTTATATTTCCCTTTTTTAAAACCCAAAGGTTAATAGCAGTCCAGTTGTCAAATTCTAGGTCATGGCATAAAACAATTCATCCATGGGAATGAGTTTGCATTCTATCTCAGAACAGAAATCACACATTATATATAAATATAGGCCATGATTGGAATTCACAAGCAGCTCACAAGCTTAAAGAAAACAATGTATTGAAGCCTAACGTATTAAAAGAATGCAAAAGGACGAGACTGATTATCACATATTATCAAATGTTTAACAAGCTGCTGTTAATGGCATAACTAGGAGACTCATTTTATATTATGGGAAGCATGCATTAGAAATAACATGCTGGGAAGCTTTATTTACAAAAGCAGTTGGATTTAAGGCTTTATCTTTACTTTTCACAAAATAATTAAATTCCCAATGGCCCACCCAGCATACGGTGCTAAAGTACATACCCTTTCTTCTTGTAGCAAAGTCACGTATGGTTTGTGAATCAGTTCGCTCTAAACCATGGGGTTTGGGTCTTAAAATTTTAGGACTTTGACCTAATTGGTAAAAAGAAGACTCTCTTAATATGTTATTTTTTAATGGGAAAAATGGATTCTGTAAAAAAGCAACAGAACCCTGAGCAGAAATGTTACATCTCAAAAGCATAAACAAAAGTTCCTTGGTGGAGATTATTTCAATCTTTCTACGTATTGCTCATGCTCAGTCCACTGGACAAGAGGAAGCTGCATGCAACAATATAATATGCAAAGTGTTACAACAGGTGGCAGGGTTTTAGTGGGATAAGTAGCCCAGTTAGTTATCTTTATTTGTGGGAAGGAGGAAAAACACGTTCCATGTTAGCTCTTCTAACATGCCTTAGAAAACTGGGTCAAATAAAGAACATTTTAAATCCCTCAGATCTCAAGGACGTCTTTTCTTTAAAGTTTGCTGTCCTAATAAAGTACTGAGGCCTACCTCCTTTCTCAATATTAATTTGGTGGAGGTATTTTCAAAAGTCTAATCTGACCATTCCTTCACCTCCTGACCAAACCCCTTGTAGAGAAGCAGGTGGATGCTGCAGTGCTTGCTAATCCAAGACCAACATGTCTCCCCTGGATGCTCAGTGTTGTCTGGTGACATCATTTTGCACGGATCAGATGTCTACATTCTGGAACTGCTGAGGGTCTAGCTTCAATGTAAGTATTTAAAAACGCGAATTCTTTTACCATTATGTTCTTTTCATGTAATCTTTGGCACATACAATAACGATGAAAAACCTAGGAAAGGCAGGGTTAGTACCCAGTAGTTGGCTTCTCTTTCCCACATGAGGCCTGGATGTCAGAGTAGCAGTATCATTTGAATAAGTTATTTTAAACTGCTCTATTCTCATTGGTACCAAATTTTCTTTTTTCATGGCATTTGCAAAGCTGAGCTGAAATCTATTAGATGTCAAAATAAGAATTGGATGATAGTTAGCACCTTATCTACCCAGATCTAAAAGTTTCTTAAAATGTGATTATCTGGAGCCCAACTGGTATAGCTCAGTGGCTGTCAATCTATGAACCAGGGCACATGCATGGGGTTCGGGCTTGATCCCCACGGCAGGGGAAGTGCAGGAGGCAGCCAATCAACGATTCTCTCTCATCATTGATGTTTCTATTTCTCTCTCCCTTTCCTTTCCTCTCTGAAATGAATAAAAATATATTTTAAAAAATGTGATTATCTAGATTATAAAACACGAACATTTCTCTAATTATCCAATTTTCTAAGTTATGCAATTAATACGCTGAGTTAATTCAGAAATGATGCAGGCCTACTTTAAGATGTGAGTGGTAACATTTTGGGCCATGATCCTACCCCTAATACTGACCTATCCAGAGCCCATGCCGGTTGGACAATTTTCTAAAACAAAAGGTCATGTCAGTTTTTTATACTTCTCCAAAATGGTGTATTTCCCTTAAAAAAAAAGAAAAAAAGAGGCAGAGGGTAAGCTTTTCCATAAGAAAATAATTTCTTTTAGAGCTGAAAGGCCTTTACAGCCCAAACCTAGCTTCTTCCTTTTAGCGATGAGATATTCTTGAAGAATGAGAGGAGGTTAAGTGACTTGCTCAGGTCACATTATTCAGAGACTAAATAGGCCTCCGCTAGCCTCCTACCCGCTGGTGTCATGTTCCTGTACGATCCCATTTGGCCGTACCTGTCTATCCTTTTGGGAAACAGAGAGTCTTAGAAAATCAGTGTTTAGAGTTTCATTTTGAACTCCTCAGTTGCTTGAGATCTTACAGCGACTTGAATGCCACAGATGGTGGATGTGTGAGTGGGGTGATGTTTAAAAATTACAAATTGCTTTTAGAGCTTCTTGTAGTTTGCTGGTGCTTACTCAGTGTGTTCTCTGCCCTCTTCCTTTTCTACAGGACCCACTTTCATTAGCGCTCAGCTTCTGCCTGATTTTTCACTGTGGTTTATCTAATAGTGGGTCATTCCTTACATTTCTCAACTTTCACCCTTGGCATCTTACCTGAATTTGTGGTTAAATAATCAAGATCATGTGACTTCTAAATCTACCTCGTTTTGATCTACTTCCATACTTCAGCTGTCTGACAGGTCACCTCCAACTGCCCTTCCAACATTTGACACTAAGGTCATCATCTCTCTCCAAACCAATGCCATCTCTCAAGGGTACTCCTCAGTTTTCTTAATAGAAAAATATGGTATTGAGTGAGATTTTTAAAGCGCCTTTAAAACATTTAAATGTATTTTCTAAGCATCCAGAGCTTAAGGTTGATTTTAGGGGGAAAGTTGCAATGTGGATAGGTTGTACTGAACTGTGCTGAGTCACTAAGACATTCTGTTAGCTTTATTTCTCTCTATTCTTCCAAACTCAATAAAAGTTAGGCCCCATGGTGTAAAAATGCTTGTCTTGTAATGTCTTCTTCTCCTAGGCAAATACTTGAATGCTTTTCTGGTTGTTGAAGAAAGGTTTGAAAATAAAGAGTAAGAAATAAGAAAGGCAAAAATGAACCAGTCTGAAGATACACTGATTCTCAAATTCGGAGTGTAAACAGAGGAATTCATTTGAGCCTCAACTTTTAAATCCAAGGCAGTTCCAACTTGGCTTTAGCCGGACCAGGTTGGAACAAAAAAGAGCGACATTTTTTTTTTTCTTCACTTGGCAAAAAGTGCTACTACTCGTGAAATTCCTCTTGTGATTTTCTCCCCCAGACTGTCAATCTCTGGATCATGTGTTTCTTCCTTATTTGGAGCACAGTTTGGTAAACCTTAATCTCTGATTCAGATCTTTGCCCCAGATTTTAATCTACATATCTACAAAACCACCCGCATGGATGGTCTGCAGGCGTTGGCACTACATGTCCAGAATGGAATTTATCGTCTTTGACTCACCACCAACCTGCTTGGTTTCCTATACTCCTGGTTCCCACAGCAGATTTCTCAGGAGTCATTCCAGATTCTGCTTTCTCACCTCCCCATATTAGGTTTACTTTATACTTACACTGACAATGTAATTGTTGGTTTTTATTCACCCAAGAATTAAAAAAATAATATATCTGAAAGTCTGAAGTCCTGCCTTCCTTTGCCAATGTGCAGGTCAGTTACCTGGTTTTTTGGGAGTGGAACTCACACCGTGTGGCTAAATAACCTCCACCTATACTGCATGTGCCCTCAAACTTTAAAAATCACTGTAAATCCCCAAGTTAAGGGAGCACTGAGAGCCAGGAAAAGCCTTTCTTATGTGATCATATTTAAATCAAGTCTTCAAGAACCTTGGATTCGGAAAACGAAGGCAAAGCACTCTCTGAGAAAGATGCTGAAAAAGGTATGATTTAAAAATAAAATAAAAATATTTTCTATGATACCATTAAATCTTAGAATGAGCTTTCTGGAGGCCAACCTGATTATATTATTCACCTGTATAAAACCCTTTCGTGATGTACTCAGAATAAAGCCCAAACTCATTAGCGTGGATTATAATACTCTCAGGTTCAGGCACCTGCAAGGCATTTGGTATTCATTCCTCCATTCATACTTTCCTCTCTTCCTCCCACCCCTGACTGTGCAGCCCCGTCTCCCCTCTTTTTTTTTTTTTTTAAAGGATCTGGGCATGCTGTTTATTCTGACTCTCCTCCCCTCCTCTACCATCATTTAATTGCCACTCACCCACTCAGACTTTCCTCAGGGGAGCTTAGCTAACAGTGCCAAGAGCTTACCTCAACCACAGCCCCTTCCATGCTAATTATGATAATGTGTTTACTTTTCTCCCTCCTCCACTGAAGGTGAGTTTCTTCAGGGAAACCATCTTTCTTCTTTCTCCCCCTCCCCCAAAAGACCTAGCAGAGGGAATGGGTAAGCTGGTAGGCACTGAAACCTATAATATTTAAAAGCTGCGGTGTGTAATCTGATCAATGCCATGATTTTTTGTTAGTCCTTCAGAGGAAGAAAGTGTGAATGAAAGCTGTTTTAAAAGTTGGTCACCCCCAAATATGGCCGCGGCAGTCACACGAGGTCACTTCAAATAAGCAGGTGCAATCTTTTCTGCAAAGTCCGTGAACTGTCAAATATTATTTTAATAGGCACTGCCTACACGCATTCAACTCAAAGTGGAATTGTTTATGCTTGTCTGAACTTTTACAGATTATGCTATTTCTAGTAGGCATCTCAAAATTCAGGAAAGAAAAATAACTTACATTATTTTTCTCTGCTAATTCCAAAAAGTAATCAAGGTAGCATATGAAAAACTTTCCCACTTGTTTTAATGGTCTCACTGTATAGAGAATAATAATTATATTGGAAGGCCCAGAATGTTTAGGTGGGAAAAACCCCATATCTAAAGGCTATGCCATAAAAATAGACTCCATAGTCGTTTCATTTACACTGTAATACCAAACAAAAACCTAACTGAAAGTCAAACTTAATGCTTGTTTATTAAAACCTAGTTATTTTTACCAGTGTCATTCATCCATCTTCCATTTATTATAGCATAAAAGTCATTTTGAGAAAGCATGTTAATTCTTAATTACATTCAAAAACATCTTTAGAAGATGTCTCTTGCTAAAACTGTTTAGAGCGAATGTATCACTGTGCCCAGAAAGGACCCCCCCAAGGAATCTCCTCACGATGCTTCCTGCGCCAAAGTGACGAGCCAGACCTGCCGACGCTTTAACCAAATTCAGGCACAACAACACTAGAGGTAACCTGGCGCCGCTTTTCCCAGACCAACATCCTAACTAATGGTCAGAACCACTGCAGAAAGCCATGAATGGACAAAGCCAAACAGAACAAAGTAAAAAGGTAGCATTTGAGGCTCAGACAGCTGCTCCATCATGTTAGACGGAGACTGTATGGGGGAAGGGGTCTAGACAAGTGCCAAGATTAAATATGATAGATTATGTAAAGACTGACTTGCAGAGAAGCCACAACAGATATCTAACAGAAATTTCTCAAACTTCGTAATAGCTTCTCTATGAAAATATTAACGTTTTATTGAAAACAAAACATAATTTGTGCTGCATTTCCAAAGCCTCATCTGCTTTCCTAATATTTAATACAACACATGGAATGATGTCTTTTCCTCTAGTAATATACACAAAAGTTGGTTCAAAACAAATATATCATGACAAAAATGGTACGGCTAAAATATAGCCACTGCAGGTTAGGGGATTGGCAAAGGATCCATGAAAATACATTAAACATACGAGTTTAGAATATCTATGAATTTCCGCAGCTTCAGTTACTCAGAAGTATTTGAAAAACTCATCTGTACTACTAACTACAGCAGCTGATATCTATAATTGGGGGTATAAATAAGAATAGAATGTCACTCATTTATTGTAGATCCTTCCAAAGATACTCCAGAAACTGGCTATACTGGATGTTGAA
This sequence comes from Antrozous pallidus, assembly GCA_027563665.1. Lineage (NCBI taxonomy): Eukaryota > Metazoa > Chordata > Mammalia > Chiroptera > Vespertilionidae > Antrozous > Antrozous pallidus. The sequence continues at coordinate 53,990,832 of CM050516.1, read as the reverse complement.
CCAGGCTCTGAAACTAATGAAGCCATATTTGATAGAATTAGGTTTGTTTATTATTATGTTTAGGTAATAAGAGATACTAGAATAATAGATTGAGTCATGTATCTGATGTCACAGAATGAGAAATTTACAACGGACTCATCTGATGCTATGATAATGAAAAGAATTTCATGACCAAATAAGACATTTGTTTTACAATTTAAGTTCTGAAGAATAAACTTTGTTTCAAGATCTGAATTTAGGTTTAAAATGTGTTTTTCTTGAATAGTTAAAACTTTCTAAAGTAGGTTGACAATGTTTGTCCTGCAATATTAAATACCTACTCATGCATCCTCTCTTGTATCACATTTACTGAAAAAGTAGGATAGTATTAAAGAAAAGCAAAAAAATTTTATTTACTTATTATTTTTGTTAATCCTCCCCCAAGGATATTTTTCCAATGATTTTTAGAGAGAGTAGAAGGGAGGAGGAGAGACACACAGGGAGAAACATTAATGTGAGAGAGACACATCAATCGGTTGCCTTCCACATGCACCCTGACCAGAGCCAGGGATCCAGCCTGCAGTAGAGGTACTGATAGGTGCCCTTGGCCGGAATTGAACCCGGGACTCTTCAGTCCACAGGCCAATGCTCTATCCACTGAGCCAAACCGGCTAGGGCAACATTTTCTTTATTAACTACTTTAGTAACTACTATTTTGCAAAACCCATTCTCCTTGATTTTGCAAAAAACTATGTGGATATTTATTCTGGGTGCTCTCTCGGTTCATTTTGCACCTAAGAAAAGATACCAAATAAATATTCTGGCCCATGAGCTCAGAACTGTCTCTTAACAGTTCAGCTAATTTTGTAAAAGACTGAACACAATCTCCAGAAGTCACCAAGAACCTGCTTTGTTCTGTTCTAATGTGAAGTCACTTTATGGAGGTTAATTACTCTGCCATGTGCTAGAATATACTGTACATCAGCAGTTCTCAACCTGTGGGTGGTGACCCACAGGTTGAGAACCGCTAGCAGGGTCGCCTAAGACCATCGGAAAACACAGATATTTATATTACGATTCATTAACAGTAGCAAAATTACAGTTATGAAGTAGCAACGGAAATAATTTTATGGTTGGGGGTCACCACAACATGAGGAGCTGAATCAAAGGGTCGAGGCGTTAGAAGGGTTGAGAACCACTGCTCTAGATACATTTAAAGACAAATGAGAACAAAGAGGAACAGAAGGAAAAATTCTTAAATAAAAATCCAGTGATGCTTTCACCCTTTCTAAGGTAACCATCCGGATCATGGCCCTGCTTCTGCGGCTGCCTGGGTGGCATGGATGTTAGACATGTCCGTCTTCCCAGCTGTTGGACCAAAGGTGGACCCTAGACCCAACAGCAGCCAAACTATGGCCTGGCTTACAAGCTATCGATTGGCTTGGTGTGAACGACAAGTGAGACCAATCTTTCTCAGTGACCTGAAGTGAGTAAATGATGGAGGCAATTAGCACATGTGGGAGCTGCAAGGGCATGTACAAAGGGGCCACGAGGCAGAATCCAGGCCACCGAGGGGCGCTGTAGGCCAGAGCTCTGGGAAAGCAGAAAACCAAGTCAAGCAGAGGATACAGAGTAGACGAACAGAAAGAAGGAAAGAATGTGAGAGAGAACATAGTAGACGCAAAGACTTCCCACAGGACAGACATGCAGAGAGCAGGACGAAGTGACAGTACCCTAGGGGTGCCTCAGCTCCCAATCACTTTCTCACTTCAGCACAGGAGTTTCCTCACAGCAAAAGAAAACAAAACTCACTTTCTTAAGTTACTCTGAGTGAGTCTGTCTCCCTTCCCCACAACTGGTACTTAATTAGAATTAATATTAATGATCTAAGCCCAGGCGAATGAGAAATTTACACAGACATTACATGCTCTTAAAAAGCTACTTATAGCCTTAGCCAGTTTGGCTCTGGACAGAGCGCTGGCCTGCGGACTGAGGGTCTTGGGTCAAGGGCACATGCCAGGGTGTAGGCTGGATCCCTGGGGGTGGGGGAGGGGCATGCTGGAGGCAGCCAATCAATGATTCTCTCTTATCATTGATGTTTCTATCTCTTTCTCCCTCTTCCTTCCTCTCTGAAATCAATAAAAATATGTATTTTTAAAAAAGATAAAAGCTATGTATAGCACATGAGACTTTTCAAATGTGCTGAATACCCCAGAAGTTGTGCCACTGGTCACAGCCAATATAATAACTTATTCGGTGGTCCAGATAAAGTCACATTAACAGCAATGCTGCAACACAGCTAGCAGTGAGGGTCTTAACCACTCAAACCCAAATGTTAAACCTTTAGTACATATCACCAATTTGGCTAAAAAGTTTCTTTTCCATGGAGTTCTTGACAAACCATGCTACTTGAAAATTAATATTATTTATGAAGGCCAGTATGAAAGACTAGAAGCATTTATTTATACCCCAGCAAGGAAGAATAATTTTTAAGAAGTTGTTATACAACAGAGCGGAAAGATTAAACAAGCAATCTCGCTGTCAGGTACATTAATAATCTCGTTTGATTTGATGCTATATACACTGGTTTGATCTGCAATGTTTTGTTCTTTTAAAATAATCAAATCAGTTCTTAGAACTTAAAAGTCAAAAGATAATACACATAAAAGGTGAAATTTCTGGCTTCTCCTGATACATCAGAAGATTTGCATATATGGATCTATATTACTTTCGCAAGTCAACGAAGGGTTGTGGTCCAGGAGTAGTTAGTTACTCCAATTAGGGCACTCAAGTTTTTCCTAATTCTCTCTTCCTCTTCCCTGCCAATCCTTGTGAGTGCTTCAGTTTGTAACCTCTGCTGTCGAGACAGGAGATTTAAAAATCTCCTGTAGGCATCAACATATAATAATCATTAATCTATAACAGCAATATTGCTTAAACAAGTTGATAACTAAGGTAATAGAAAATACTTCACTAATCCCAATCCTGTTCTGGATTTAATGACAATTTCAAGGCAGAGCTAGACCCTTCTCCTGTGCCCTGCTCTGCTTACCTTTTCTGTCTGGCTTGAGGTTTCTATCCACGGGGGGTGGTTCACAGTCTGCAACGGGGACGGGCCTTCTGGGAGGAGTCTTTGGGCTGGACCGGAAGCCCATATGAGCAGGAGGAGGAACTTGCATTCCAAATGAAGAGAAATCAAACGTCCCTGGGGTCATGGGCACGTAATTTGCCTCCTGAATGGGTTCCGTAAAACTGCTGGAATGCTGTCTTGGCGGAGAGTTGGGATTCATCGGCACGTAATTCTCATCCAGCTCCTCACTTGATACACTTCCCACTGTCAATACATTTTTGATTTTCTAAAACACACATACATTTCTTTTAATAAACAAAAACTACTGTCAAACAGGAAAACATAATTGTATGTCACACCTATTCATACGGATCTGAAGGGGCTTCTATTTCATGATCTCATTTAGACTTAGGGAAGTAAGCATCAAGATTTTTTGACAATGAAATATACATTCGATCATGCCAAGGTCAGTTATACTTACAAAGTGGTTATGGAAGCCTTCAAGGGAACTAGATCTATCACTTGGAAATGTTCGTGGAATATCATAGCAGTCTTGAGAACTAGCATCTAAAATAAAGAACAAACTATAAACATTTCTTCCCACATTTGCCAGTTCTCAGGGTAATCAGGAATGACCTATTTTTTTCCTCTCTCTCTTTAAACACACACACACATGCAGGTACACATGCACACAGACCTTAAAAAGGATGCTCACAGAATAGTATCTTGAACTAGCATGTTAAGCCACTAGAAAATGCAGGTACTTGTCACATGCTAATCAGTAACAGTTCTGTCTAAGCTGGGGTAGTGGTGGGTTTATCTAAAAGTGGAGAAAGATATACTTCTATTTTCTTACCTTTTGGACCATCTGGGGCCTCCATTATATCTCACTAACTTATAACCAGATTACACAAACACTTCAAGGGAATTAGATGCATTAAATCATTATCTTCTTTAAGACAGCTGGATAACTCCACCATAGTTTTTAGGTATGAGAATTTTACATGTTGACTTTCTGTTTTTAGGATATTAGGAATCTTAGGGTATAACCCAGACTCAATTTTTCTCCTCTCAAGGTCTGTAACTTCTGTAAGGCTTGAGGAGACAGAGTAGGAATAATTGAAGTGATGAGGAATAAGGAGAGAGAAGATTCAGAGGTTTAAAAATAAAAAATAAAAAACCAGCAAACAAAAATCAGAGTGGCTTGATTGGGACTGATGATTACCTGCTAGACACAAGGTAAACATTGCTTATCTAGCAAGGAAGGAAATGGAGCCCAAGAGATGTGACACATAGAAGTGGCCCTAAGGGCACAAATACAGGAAAGGGTATGAGTCTTGGAAGCTCTGTGGCTGGCCCATTTCCTGCTCCCCTGCCCCAGTAGGGTCTATCTCCCCCTCCCCGCCCCCGCCATGATACATAGAAAGAGGGAGAGAGGGGTGCAGACTTCCTGAGGCAGGAAAGAATTCCTAAGGCTATACTTCTTCAGGGATGAAAAATTCCAACTCTTTGTTCCTTCTGGCAGAACACACACACAGGCACACATCACACACACACACTCTCCCGGGAATCGACTGAGACCCTGGTATCTTTGCTACATGAGTGGGTAACTGCAGGATTGAAGAAACAAAGGTCTATCATTTGGTATACTATCATGGTTAACAGAACAAATATTCAGCCTGGCAGGTGTGGCTCAGTGGTTGAGCATACCAGTGGTCGGCAAACTGTGGCTCCAGAGCCACATGCGGCTCTTTGGCCCCTTGAGTGTCACTCTTCCACAAAATACTATGGCCTGTGGGTAAGTCTACTTTGAAGAAGTGGCATTAGAAGAAGTTTAGTTTTAAAAATTTTGCTCCCAAAAGAAATTTTAATCGTTGTAATGTTGACATTTGGCTCTTTTGACTAATGAGTTTGCTGACCACTGGCATAGACTTATGAACCGGGAGGCCACCAGTTCAATTCCCAGTGAGGGCACATGCCCAGGTTGGGCTCCATCCCCAGTGTGGGGCACGCAGGAGGCAGCCCATCAATGGTACTCTCTCCTCACTGATGTTTCTCTCTTTCCCCCTTCCCCTCTGAAATCAGTAAGAAAGTGTTTAAAAGAAAAAGAACACATGTTCAGAACAACATAGTTTCTATCATGAACCTCTAACAGTGTAGAAGCCAAGGAGCGCTGACCTTTCCGCAGTTTGTTCAAATCCACAGTGGAGATGGTGTTGCTGCGCGAGGCCGGCATCCCTGCGGGGGGAACACAGTAGCTACTGTCGGTGTCCGAGGCCGTGCGCGGGGCGCTGCCCGTTTCCACGGGAGATCTGTCGTGAGCCGGATGTGGTTTTGGTGGCCGGGGTGGAGGGATATCTGGAATAGTGTCTAGCTTTGACGTCTGTCCCAAGGTTCCCTCTGGAAATGTTCGTGGAATCTGGTAAGTATTACCAGGTGTTGGAGGAATGTCATAGCTAAAAGACACATGCCTCATCTGAGTCTCCACACTCGAAGTCCCCAAGGGGGTATTAAACACGTAGAGGTCTCCATCGGCCTCGGTGCTCGATGGGGACGCCTTTGGCAGAACGTCGTGGGAGTAACTCCTGGGCAGGTTGTAGAGGCTGGAGTCCACAGACACAGACAGGGCGCGAGGCGGCGGGGAGTCATACATGATGTGCTGCTGGAAAAAGCCATTCACTCCGTGTTTGCTCTGGGAGGATGCAGGGGTTTTATGAGCAGGAACGTTATCATTGCAGTCTGTTTCAGAAGAGGTGGATTTTGCCGAGTCAGCATGTGTTCTACATAAAAATTGCCAATGACAGAAAATAAAACACAGTGAGGACATGTGGCTGCTTTTTAATACATATATTCACAGCTTAGCAATCAAAATTCATGGGTTTTTTTTTTCATTAGTTTTTTTTTGGTGTGATCCGTGAAATTGAAAGCACGAATGCTGCTCATTTTTTTTGATCATTCACCAGACAACAACACCGCCACCACAAAACCACCAAAAGCATCCTTCCTAATTTCTGTCCTGGACCTGCCCACACCCCCAACTCCACTTATTAAATCCACACATAAAACCACAGTCCCTGAAGTACTGGAATTAGAAAGGTAAATGATTAAGGCACAGACACAAGGAAAAGCATTTCCTCCGAAGAGCATGCAAAAACGTGGTGCCAACACACCTTATTAAGGTGATCCCATTGCTCTTTAGCCCACCTGTGGCAAATGTGTTGTTCTGTACCACTGAAAGCCTAATGATTACCAGGTACCGAATAAATTCATTGTGATCTACAAGGAAGGGGCAACTTGAAAGGCTTGGTATATCCTCCTTTCTACTAATTTTCTTTAATAGCATTTAGCCAATATACTGTAAAGAGGATCAAAACACATGTCACAGAGTGAGCCGATTCCAAACTAATTACCGTGACCTTGGGGAATCTCACTACAGTATATTTTATGCTTTGGGTCCATTTTCAGACTCTGCATTTCATCGTATTACAAAATTTGGGTATAAGGCAAAACGAATCTGCAGTCTGGATACCAGCACCCTCTGTAATGTTAAACAGGATCCATTAGCTACCCATGCCTGCTGTCCAAAGTCCTGTAGGAACTTAAAGGTACTAGTTTTTAAAATGAACTTGTGAGATATTTTTAAGGGCTTAGCTTCCCTCATATTTTAGTAACACCTGGCTCTATGCACTCCATTTATGTTTTGGCATTCTCCTCTGCTATTATAAAGAACCCATATTGTGATAGCCTACTTTTCCTTGTCCCTCACTGATCATCCCCTTATCCACTGACAGGTTCCTTCTCTCTGTCTCTCTGCCTAGGAATGGCCAACAGAATTCAATCCTCTCTTTCATGAGCACACACACACCATTAAAAAGTCCTCCTGTCTCATACTGTCACCTTCCAGTGAATGCTGATAACTCCCATCTATGAGTCCCATATTTTCCATCTGTTCATATTGCTACTTGGTTATCCCAGTAGCTTATGTGTATCAAATAAAAACCAACTTTGACAGCCCTTCCTGATTTACCCTAAAAGAAATGTCCTCATTCAGGTTCTCTAGGCTCAAAATCCAATCAGCTTTGATTCATTCTCTTTGATCTCCACCATCACTAAGGCACAAAGTCTTTCTTCCAACCAAGTGTCCATCCCTTGCCCTATTGCCACTGTTACCAACCCAAGTTCAGGTCTCTGCTAAGTTCTATACTACTGAACCCTCCTAAGTAAACTTCTGTACCCTAGATTATTTTTCTTCCAACCAATGCATGGGATCATACCGCTATGCTGTGGTAAGATCAATATTTTCAGCCCTAGCCAGTTTGGAAAGAGCATCGGCCTGTGGACTGAAGGGTCCCGGGTTCGATTCCAGTCAAGGGCATGTAGCCCGACTGCAGGCTCCTCCCCGGCCCAGGCCCTGGTCAGAGCACATGCATGAGGCAATCAATCGATGTGTTTCTCTCACATCACAATATTTCTCTCTGTCTTTCCCTCTTTCTTCCACTCTCTCTAAAAGTCAATGGAATAATAAGCTCAGGTGAGGATTAAAAAAAATTTTTTTTTCAAACGTGGTTTTCATATCACTTATACACTCTGAGGAAATCCTGTTTAAGACCTCTCTGGGTGTGGAAACTACAAAAAGCCCACAAACTACTCCCCTTAGCATTGAGGCTTACCTGGCTCCACCTTTATGTCCTATTTTCTGTCTTTCCTCCTCCCATCTTCAACCCAGCACTCTCATTTTCACCTCTCCTATCCCTCAAGCATTTTTATGCAAATTACTAATGATAGCCTCCCTTTCTCTTACCAACCAGGTATAGTTCAAATTCTACTCCTCCCTAGGTAGTAATTTCCAACAAAAATGTGCACTGTCAGTGAATTTAAACATGAGAGTTATAAGATGCCAGAAGCACAATGAGCAATAAACTCCCTGCCTTTGACTAGCTTATAGTTTAGTGGAGAGTGAATAAAAATATCAACTTCCAAACCTATGATAAAACAGAGATATGAAGGGATGGATAGCCAGGATGCTATAAAGACCCACAGAGGCATTTAATCCAGCCTGGGAATTTGGGGAAATGTTTCCTACATGTGTCTGAGCTGAGACTTGCAGGCTGAACAAGAGTTTACAAGGCAATTCTCCTATTTGCCTCCACCTATAAATGCTTAAAATGTTTACATGTTTTGACTTCTTCACAAGGTTTACTTGTAAACTGTGAGGGTGACTGTGTCTGAGGGGCTTGTAACCTATGTAATTAGTTTGTACCTAGAGCATCTAACAACATAGTGGGCACATCATAAATATTTGTTAACTGCCATTTTTGCAAAAAAAAAAATAGATGCAAAATATATTTGAGCATAATTTTGACTGCAACAGGAAAGCTGTGTTAACACTGAGATCAATTAAAGATTTTATATAAAAAGATAAGGTACTGAAAACTGTCACTTAGCTGTTAGCTTTTAAAAAGTTGATACTGAGAAATAATTGTGACTCTCCGTAAAATAAAATCTTAGTTAGTAGCATAGGTAACAAAGTTGCAGGTGTGTAATTTTTAAATACTCACGGCAAACAAGCAAAAATTAAGTTAGAATTTGGTATTATTAAGTAGTGTTGATTTATAAATTATTTTATTTTCTCTTACAGGTAAAATCCCATTACAACAAATATATAGAAATGCATTTTGGAGTACTTGATTCCATTATCTTAGGGAATAGACATAGAAATGAATTTGTGGATCTTTCAAATTCTATATAAATTTTTTGAACGAGTGCTTTGTGTATGTCTATCCCAGTAACAGTCACTTTTTACGTGCAAAAAAATCTTTTTGTTATAAAGCATAATGCTTAGTATCCAATAACCCTGTTTAAAAATCTTTCACATCTCTATGCAATTCATGCCCACATTTATACTACAAATTCAGATAATAAATATACCCAATTTCATTAGTTGTCACAGCTGTTAATGGCATTGACAGGCCTTCTGATCATTATTTTTTAGCTCCAACACTTACCATGACCTCTAGCCTTCCAATTACTCAATATCAAACACAACTATCTTACAGCTTAGAAGAGAGGGGTCTTGGAGCAGGGATGGAGATGTCGGGAAAAGCAGGATTTGGGAAAGTCTTTATGATACCTCAGGTCCAGCACCGAAATCCACATACTTCTTTCTACTTAAAATTTGTAAAGTAAAGGATTGGTAAGCTCCACTTCATTGCTAGGTAGGAAAACCCACCTTTCATAGCTTTTAGCAGTATATCTGATTTCATCCAATTTCACTGAAGTTCAATTTGTATTTTCCATATGTTTTGCTACATTGGGATTTTACCTGTATGATTTCTCACACAGATCCAAAGCAACCACAACACACTCACTGCAATGGAATCGTTTTGCTTTCAAAATCTTCTAGTAGAAGGTATTCCTCTCCTTCTTCAGAAACAAAAGATGACCCTTGGCTGGTTTACAATCACATAAGAAATGGAGCAAGATCACCATTTATAAATCAGTGAAATATGTTAAGCAAGCAATACTGTGAGTCTGTAACAAAGACTATGAAATGGAAGACAGGTTTCCAAAAGAGCTTCCGGTAAAAGTGTCCCTTGCCAAAGATGCTAGAGAATGTGTTTCTTCAACAAAACCTCATGAAGAACAGAGATCATTAGTGGAGGAATATAAACTTGAAATATATGCATAAAAAAGAAGCCTATATGGATGGTTTCTTTTAAACTTTAAAAGTTTACAGATAAGATTGCTAAATAAGCACGAGTGCACACACACACAGGGGCCTATGTGATTTACCTGGTGGGTTCAGGCTTCTTGCTTTGACAGTTGATTAGCAAGAGGTAGTCTTGAGGATCCTCCTGGATGCCAAGAGTCTCCAGATGTGGTGGCAGGTTAATGAGCTGATATGGAGGAGGTTGGGCAGCAGAGGATGAGTCCATCTGGGCAGATGGTGGTGTTGTAATGACAGCTGACGGTAAGTCCACTTGTAAGGAGCTGCCAGGGGGCTTTACAGGATCTGTGACACCAAAGTAGGGCTGTCATTCTCTATCCCACGTTAAGAATTATTTTCTTAAGCAAAGCCACTTGAAAGTTTGGAGGTAAGTTGTTTAAACACATGGAACTAGGCTAACCCATGATCCTGTCAGTTAAAACAAATATGACCTAAATGAGAACATTTATACAGAAGGTAATCATTTTATATTAAAGAGATCTGAAGAGTAGGCATCTTTCTTCCAGAGGCTGTAAAAGAGCCATGGTTAATCTTGCCTTGAACAGTCTTTAGTTTTGAGGCTCCTGTAAAGGAAGATGATCTACCATATTCTATCATCTTTAGCACAAAAGGCAGATTTTTTTCCCCATGATGATAAAGTGCTCCCTAAGCCAACCCAACCTTCCAAGGTGTTATTATGTGGCACCTACAGGTCCATGGTTCTGCGGGTACCAGGGTCAGTTCTTGACCTCATCTTTATTCTGCTGTTCATCCATTCTACTTCTCAGCTGACTTAGGGAGAACTAGTTCTAACTGGGGGATTCACGTTCAGAGACAGAGCTTTTCTTTAAAGCATCACTTCTTCCCTCAGCTCATCACCTCATCTGCCATTTATTGAATTTATGTAGGGTTTTCAAGCAAAAGGTGTCAGCAAGTAAAGAAGTAATATAGTAAGCACTTAACTAAGGGCCAGGAACTAGAAAGAAACTTCCATTATGTTCATTAGCAAGCTCACGAAAGAAAAGACCTTCAAATAGCCATAAAAAGCAAGCCCAACCACCCCGAACAACATGATGTGCAACGTTCTTTAAAAGGGAAGGGTCACCTCCTTACCACTTTGGCTTAGAAAATGTACTATTTTCAAAGTTAAGTCTTTAAGATTATTTTACTCATGTTAATCTGACCATCTACTCAGCTCTTCATATTTTAATGTAAGCACTGCATTGTCTTAATATTCTCTATATAAAATTACTGGCCAAAGTTAATCAACTGACCTAAAAAAGAAACTTCTGTCTTATAAAAACATGTCATTTGCTTCCTTTCAATCTATAAGTAGTTGAATGGACCATGTTTGTTGCTTTTTGCCTCACCTAGGTTTCTAACTTACTGCCCTTTCCAAGTAATGTTGGGATCAAGTTTCTGAGAATCAAATATCAGTTTAGGGTTTGCTTATGTGTGTAAAATTATTTCCTGAGTTACTTCTTAATTCAGAAGGCATGAAGAGTATTAATTAGTATCCATTAAAGGGCTAATAAGCTGTTGGAGCAAACTCCTAATAGAGTTTTACTTAGAAAACGAATAAACACCGTAAGGAAAGTCTTAACCAGCTTTCAGTGGAGAGAAGCAGATTCATGTGAGGAGAACCACAAATAATAAATTGGTCTGCAACTGTCCCTAGCTTAATGCACAGTTTATCCTAAGTTGGGTTGTCCTGATAGTGCCTCTAAATATTCAAAAGAATATAGATGTTTTTCTAATAAAATGGCTCAAGAGCTGAAACCCAGGGAAGCAATTCTATCCCTTCTTATTGGTGAAGAGACTATTTAAAAGTTGATGTCATAGTTCCATGGGTTTTGTGACACTAACATGCTGTATCTGAGCATGTGGTAATACAACTGTGGTGCTGCTCATGTCCTTGTTGAACCGGAAGAGACCCTTTTCTCTGAAGATGGGTGACATTTGCTAACAGAATATGCTCTGGGTTTCTATTGCAAAAGTATTATCTTGATGCTCACAATTAAAGGGAAATAGATCAAGGTTACTCAGTTTCTATTGATTACCGACTTATCTGGTCTTTTGAATATTTTTTTCCTGTGAAGAGAAGCACTTTGAATATATCTATGTCTAAATAACTTAGCAAATAAAAGCCTACAAAGGATATGCATTATCATTAATGCTATAATAATCTTCTCACTTCTGAATAGACCATTATTTTTTATGAAAGAACATTTTATAAATGTAAATCCTCACAAATGGATACAAACAAGAAACAACAGTAGTTGCAATTTCCAGTGAAGCAACCTGCCATTTCTTCAGTTTATTTAGTCAAATATTGAAGACCTTTAATCAAAGCCCAATCTATTTCATGTGTTTGAAATAGAAAAAAATTTAATCTTATTTGTCATAACTTCCGTGGAGTCATTGAAAATAAACCTTTAGGAAGTGGTGATAAATGCCTAATTCTTTATCCCAGAGGTGTCATGACATCAGAATCACTTGTGGAGTGTTTTAGAAATCTAGGTGGCCTGGGCTCCATCTTGGGAGATTCAATGAATCAAGATTTCAGGGTCAGTAGTTTGAAAATGTATAATAAAACAAAATAAACTCTCTGGTTGACTTGGTCCCCAGGAAAATGCAAATTAAAACCACTGTGAGATACTACTACACATTCCCTAGAATGGCTAAAATTAATGACTGACAATACCAAGTGTTGGTTAGAATGCAGACTAACGGAAAATCTCCTACACTGCTGGTAGAAAAGCTATTAATATGATAATTTTGGAAAACTAAAGCTACTAAATCTTCTAACACTAAATGTATATATAAATATCCTATGATGTAGTAATTCCACCCATGGGTATGTACCCCAAAAACTAAGTGTCATGTCCATCAAAAGACATGTGTAAGAATGTTCACAACAGCTTTATTTATATTAACTAAAAACTATAAACAACCCAAATGTTCATCAACATTCAAATTGGTCAAAAGTTTGTTATACAGTCACACAGTGTAATGCTACATAGGATGAACTGCTACCTGACACAGGGATGAATCCCACAGATTTAAGACTGGGTAAAACAAGCCAGACTCAAAGGTTTTATTTATATGAAGTTCAACTATAGGCAAAACTAGTCTATAATTATAAATGCAAAATAATGGTTATTTGGGCTTTTATTCTGGGGGGAGTTACTGGGAAGAAGCATGAGAAAACCTTTTGGGGACTGGAAATTTCCATTTCTTGATCTGAGTGTACCAATTACATAGATTTCTATATATAGATATAGATGAATATATAAAACTATATTCATTGTACACTTAAGTTCTGTGCTTTTCATAGTAGTAAGTGATACCCAAATACAAAGTGAATTAAAAGAAATTTGAAAGTTCCCTAATTAAGAATCAGGAGAGGAAGCATATGTGTATTCTTATATATTAGTTTAACCTACTTTTATTAGTATTATTATTTTTTACATTTTTTTGTTATTAGTTTCAGGTGTACAACAGAGTAGTCAGACAATCACTAACCTACTTTCCCAAAAAGAAGAAAATCAGAGAATCACACTTTTTTTTTTTTTTTTAAGCCACTATTATCTGGGCATTTTGAGCAAAGGATCTCAACTGATAAGAGGCAACTTTCTCATGGTGCATCCCGAAATTAGAGCAGGAGCCTTTGTGCCAAGTTAGTTAGCTGCGTACAACCCTTAGGCAGTGTTTCCCGGCACTTGTTCAGCTTCCAAGTCGGTGTAGAAACAAAAATAAAACTGCCCATTTCCAAGAAAAACAAAAGAAATTAGTTTCTATCCTCTAATCTACTAAATAAAAGCACTCATAGGAACCACACTCAGTTCAACCAGCTTAGAATTCAAAAACAGATCCAGCATGCCAGCATTCTGAGTATTCAATAATAGCAGTGGTCACCTGGGGCAGCGGAAATAACATGGTAACGATATTTTGAGAGGTTCCTGGAATCAAAACACAGGTCAGAGTTTTCCCCTTTCCTTTTGTTTTCAAGAGAAAATTAGTTATTCTCCTAGGGACTGGGGATAGTTATTTTCTCAGATTACAATATCTAAGCTGAGTCTATTTCTTTCCATGTCTAGCCTGAAACTAGTACAACAAAATACCATTTTGTGTTATCAGTTTTAAGCCATGAGTGAGGGCATCTTCAACTCTCAGGAAGACAGATCTAGGTAAAAACAAAAATACCTACTTAGTGATCGGAGGGGGTCGGGAATCTATTTGGAAGCAAGAGAATATAAAGCAAGTAGTAATGGCATTGATATTACCTTGTCATATTAAACTATGAATATGGTCACAAAGGATAATAGCAGTTCTTGGAGGTTTGTTTTGATACAAATCTTTAAGTGTGTAGATGTTTTTAAAACAGAACCTCGCCAAGTCAGCTACTCCAAATGAATAAGGGAATTCAGTGGTTGATTTTAAAACCTTACAGTGTTAAATATTTCTGTGGCTCCCTGATACTACACAATGAAGAATTGTTCCTCATTTACTGATTTCTTCCGAGAAACTCATGTCTTCAATATTGTATAGTCTGACATTTCTTTTGTTGTTGTTGCTAATCCTCACCCGAGGATATTTTTCCATTGATTTTCAGAGAGAGTGGAAGGGAGGAGGAGAGAGAGAGAAACAATGTGAGAGAGCACATCGATTGGTTGCTTCCCAGGGCCGGGCCCTGACCAGGAATTGAACCAGCAAACTTTAAGTGCACAGGATAATACTCAGCCCACTGAGCCACACCAGCCAAGGTGAGCATTAGAAATTCTTATTTGGGGGTTCTCAATTCTACTTACCCCTAATTGGGCTTCCAAAAGTTAGACACTCATAGGCCCTAACTGAAAAATGTAGCTCCTCTAAGAGGGGCATCTCATTTCTTTTGTTAAATATATTTAGGAGAATTATAAAGAAAACAAAGAGAGCTGGAAGAACACCTACTCAGTCTTTCAGATCAGTTGAATCTATTTAAAAAAAGATAACCAACGGGGATAGAAGTCTGCCTTTATGTCTCCCAAATAAATTCTAAATTGGAAGGCAGCAGGAAAAAAGAACATCAGCAAAAAGATTATACAATGACTTAAATTATGTTAATTAAAAATCCATCACATAACAAAACTAATGTGGTATCCAAATCCAATAATTACCATTACAGAGTGGTTGTTAAGTAACCATTAAATAAAAAGCTATCTCATTTGTGCCTTTAACTTTAAAATCCTCCACTACACTCAAATATAGACTATATATGCAAACAAGACAGGAAAGGAGCTTACCTGGAGTTAGAAATAATACCCCTGGCCTACTTAAAATGTGCACACATTTAGTAACTTCACAAAAACAACTGGAGCCTTAATTCCCCACATGAAGCACATCTTGAGGCTTTTAATCACCAGAGAGCTCTTGTTCATTAGCCGCCTCCTGTCTAAACTAGAGGCCTCCTTCCCTCTCTCTGCGCAGCTCCCTTGGGCATTCTGGAATCCTTACCAAGGGGTTTCCCCAACCCCGCTGGGCCAATCCCAGCCCTGGATGGCCCTTCTCTTGGCCTGCTGACTGGGCCAGAGAGGAAACAGCATGCTGACTAAGCTAATTAGAGATGATTACTGTTTGTTTCATTTCAATCCCAAACTTGCTGTCGATTGTTAATACAATTTTTCCACCCCTCACTGAATCTCCAGCACTCCTAAATATAGATATTTGGAAATGCACACTTGTGAACTTGAGTATAACTGTGAAGACAATAGGGTCAAATATATTATTCCTGATTCTTGGTTCTGCAAACCTTCGTAGTGTTTGTTTAACTAGGAAGAGAAGTGGACAGGGGATACATGGTCAGGACAGCCATAGACACACACCTGGAGAGGAATTCCACTTGTAATACTCTTCTGAGGCATCTGCAGAGGACAAGCACCCCAAACCTCAGATCCTCAAGCAACTCTCCCCAGGCCTTTTGGAGTCAAGGAGAATTCCATTCTTCCTCTTTCTAGCCTCTAAAGCTGGAGGGTTCCATACCCCTTCCCCCTTCTCTTATGTAGAAATACTTCTTCCTCCAAAAGTCTTGTTTTCCTCTGAGCTTTCTTCACTACCTCTTATCCAAACCTTAAGTCCCCTCTTACCTCTGTGGTAAGTAAACACATTGTTACTTTTTCATCATGTTTTGTGATTAATTTTCATTTGCTTTTCATAGTTATTGACTCCTGCTGTGGCAACATAGTTTTAAAAATAACTGAAGAACTACGTTGAGCCACATGAAAATACTGCTTTTAATTGGTCAAATATCAGCAATGTTATAAGTTCAAATATTCATATAGGAACTCAAGAAAGGCTCTGAAATAGTATGTCTTCTTGTCACCTTCTTCCACAGGACAATCATTTAGATGCTGCCCCACAATTGTTAAATTTCTCTTTCTGAAACCTATAAAAAGTTGCTGCCCAAACTGATTAAAGGGTTTAGTTGCTTTTTCCAAATATTACTATTAAAAAAATCCCAAATATTACATTATGTAACTAAAGTAACAAAGAATTTTATAACCGTTCTAAAAATGTAATAATGAAGGAAAGAGGTTGAATAAGAGAATCTTGAACTTACCTTCCTCTGTAGGATTAAACCCACAGATGTCGCAAATACAACGAACCCACTTATTCATCTCTTCCTCGCTGTCTGCTACCAAGTAGAAAATCCGGTCAATGGTGTTGATATCAAAAATGTAGCTGTTTTCAAACTCTTTTTTGTTAAATGTCAATCCAGCATCAACTTGCTGACATAAATTCAAATCAATAATGCGGATAGGCTTCTTGGCATGATCATTTTTGTAATATTCCAACACGTCGGGATCTCCAGTCAAACGGCCACTGCGTAACACAAACCATCTCCTCTTCCACGCCTAGAAACAAAACAAAAATATCCACCTCATGTTAACTTGAGAAAGTTTTCAAGAAGATGTGCATTTATCAAACCGATTTTACAAAGGCATTGTCTAGAGAAAGTCACGTACAATGTTTTCCTTGTTTCCCGAGACTTATCTGCTACTTCAGTAGAGTTAACTGGTGCCCAAATTAACTTAATAATGTGTATCTATGCCATACATGTTTATTATTTTCTATTAGGGTTTCTAATAGACTGTGAGAAGATATTGATTGATATTAAAAGATATCACACCAATAAAAGCAGTGGTTTCAACAAATGATGCTCGAAAAACTGGATATAGCCACATGCAAAATACTGGATTTAGTCTTGTCTTACATCATATAAAAATGACCTCAAAATGGATCAAAGCCTTAAATGTAAGAGCTAAAACTACAAAACATGACAAAAGCTTCATGACATTAGATTTGGCAATAATTTCTTGGATATGACAAGCACAGGAAAAAGAAAAAAAAATAAGAGTAAACTGAACTACTTCAAAGTTTATAAGTTTTATATATTGAAAGATATGGTCAACAGAGTAAAAAGGCAACTCAAAGAACCAGAGAACATATTTGCAAATCATTTATCTGAGAAGAGATTAATGTCTGGAATACATAAAGAACACCTATCACTCAATAACAATAAAAATAAACCACTCAATTAAAAAATGGGCAAAGTGTTTAAATAGACTCTCCAAAGAAGACACACAATTGGCCAATACATGAAAAGATGTTCAATGTCCACTATCATTAGAGAAATGCAAATCAAAACCATAAAGAGATACCACTTTATACGTATTAGAATAACTACTATTGAAAAAGCAGAAATGGTTTGTATTCCTGGTATAAATATAAAACAGCCTAACTGCTATAAAAAAAAAAAAAAGTATGGCAGGTCCTCAAAAAAATTCCAGTTGGACGTATATAACCAAATGAATTGCAATCAAAATCTCAAACAGGTATTTATACACCTATATTCATAGCAGCATTATTCACAACAGTCAATTGGAAGCAACCCAAGTAAGTGTCTACTGATGAATGATGAAATACAATGAAATTCAAAATACATATTTTGAAATACAAAATATGAATGAATATTTTTCAGCCTTAAAAGGGAAGAAAATTGTGGCACATGCTATATAACATCGATGAACCTTAAGATATTATGGTAAGTGAAATAAACCAGTCACAAAAGGACAAAAATTGTATAGTTCCACTTATATGAGATAACTACAGTAACCAAATTCATAAAGACAGAAAGCCAAGGGTTGTGGGGAGAGAAGGAGTTAGTGCTTAATGGTTAGAATTTCAGTTTGGGATGACGAAGAAGTTCTGAAGATAGATGGTAGCGATGGCTGCACATCAATGTGAACGTACTTAATGCACTTAAAAATGGTAAAATGGTAAATTTTATTATGTATATCTTACAATTTTTTTAAAACAGCAATTTCTTATGTATTAATATTATGCCATAAAGAGTACACACAAAGGTACTTCTTTAAAACACTTCATATTTCAAGCTATAGGTCTCTCTGTCTCTCTCTGTCTCTGTGTGTGGAGGTTGGATGGGGGCGTTCAGGTAAGATGTAGGGAGGATAAAAATGGGTATAGAAATTTTCCTGCTTTTTTTTTGTAACCTGGAAAGTAAGCAAATAAATGGACTGTGTCTTTTTTTTTTGGCTAGACTGCTGTCCAGACTACATGGATAAAAACTGTATTTTTTTCCCCAATCCTCACATAAGGATATATTTTAAAATTGATTTTAGAAAGAGGGGGAAGAGGGAGAGAGAGAGGGAGAGAAGAAGAGAGAGGGAGAGAGGGAGAGAGGGGGGGGAGGAGATAGATAGATAGATAGAGAGAGAGAGAGAGAGAGAGAAGTGAGAGCGAAACAGTGATCAGTTGCCTCCTGCATGCACCCTGACTGGGGATGGAACCCACAATGCAGGCACGTGCTCCAATCGGGAA
This sequence comes from Antrozous pallidus, assembly GCA_027563665.1. Lineage (NCBI taxonomy): Eukaryota > Metazoa > Chordata > Mammalia > Chiroptera > Vespertilionidae > Antrozous > Antrozous pallidus. The sequence goes on along the minus strand of CM050516.1, from coordinate 53,972,197 downwards.
TCGAACCTGGGAATTCAACCTGCAACCTTGGGAAAATGACAAAAAGAGAAAAGAAGAAAATGAGAAAAGCACTTTTGCTATGGCTTATGTGTCACTCTTTTGTCTTCTGGTTAACTATCGCTTCCCCATTCATTTAATGGCTTCTCTGTTGAAATGATATTGTTAAAATATACAAGGCCCCTGGAAATGAAAACAAACTGCCAAGAAATGAGCAGCAATGAATCGAGGTGCACCAGACAGATTGGGCTAGTGATTACAGAGGCCTGACTAGCCATTATATAAGAGAGGAACTCTTTACAGCAGGAAATTACAGCATTAAAACGGAGAATTTAGCCAAGCAGCACCTGCCACTTATTTATTTATTTTTAACATGGTCCAAATGGGAATGTTTGTCTCAGTCACAAAATGAGTCACTCTCATTGAATCTGGCACAGATTAAACTGGAAAACAAAAGCAATTACATAAACTACACACTTTAATAAGGCAGATACAAAGGTTCTCTGGATTACGGTACAAAGCACAATTTAACCACAGAATAAAGCTGGATGCTCGATGAGAGAACTGACATCAGCACCCTTGCTAATCACAGCACAAAAGCTTCTCTATGTTTTGTCAGAGCACAAAATGGGTCCACATAAATCAGTCTTTGTTATCCGAAAATATCTGGGATTCTTACAGTTTGCCCTATTTTTATCCTTGCTGCCTTGGTAGCCCCAGAGGAAACTGTACATTGCCTCACCAATGCTGCAGAGCAGTAACAGACAAAAGGAGACAAGTTTTCTAGAAACTTTCAAAATCAAGCCCTCAGTGCAATTTTCCACAAAATTCATGTGAAAAAAAATTTAATTACTCCCATTACAAGCAGGTTTGCAAGTGTGCAAAAATGTTCATTGTCATTTTCTATACGCAACAGTCACTGTAATTTTAAGTAAGACCTCATCAGCTAGTTTGCATTTTAAAAGCACCATAATCTGACACCAGTGCCTCATCTCAGGATTTTAGGATTAACTTTGACTATGACATTAACATCAAAAAAGAACAGCATGCATAGCCCACGATCCCAATGGAAATATACTTAGATCAGGCTGCCAAATTAAATAAATACCCATAATGTCTGGAGTATATGCCTTGCAATTTATATATTCCCTAAGCTCAGTGGGTACTAGTGTCTGTAGGGTAAAGACCAAACTTGGGGCCTCAAGTCTTCCCTACCTCTTCCAACTTCACTTCTTGCCTCTCTGTCTTCCAACCACATGGGAAAAGCCTGCAGTTCCCCTAACACTCAGCTTCTGTCTTGCCTCTGGCCCTGACACCTGCAGCCCCTGGATTCAGCTCAACCTCTTTGGGGCACCGTTCCTGGGCAGGCCCCTCCAAGCTCTCCATTTCTGCCTTGTTCCTAGTTTGTGGAGTTTGACACCCCTAAAAAGAGGACTGGATCTGTGTCTCTTCACCTTTCACCTTTCTTTTCCCCCTTGCCTAGTCCCAGTGAGGTACTCAGTCTGCTGAGCATGCCAACCAAAGAGGTCAGGATAAAATAGGGAAGTTCTCACACTATCCAGGCTTTGTGGGGTATTGACACGACTGCTACCAGCCCAGCCCGTTTGCAATGGAGCTGACAAGAACTGTGAGGCAAGGCAGAGGTGTACAAACGATAAATTAATAATAAAAATAAAAATAAACCTATTCAGATGTGAAGGGTATTTTTAAACTTCATTAAAAAACATTTCTTTTAAATACTTCCTGTATTTAAGCAAACTGAATATATTAAATTTGAAGACAGACTTGTCACACTGAAGCGAGGTCTTCAGAAAGGTTTATCACACACCCTACAGAGAAGTGATCTTTACATACACATCAGTAAGAAAGTACAGATGGAGTCCCACCCTCCCTACCCAGATGTTCCCTAGTGGTAAAAACAAACAAACAAACAAATTCAATCTGCATTAGTCTCAAGCCATTATCTGCAATAATATTAACACACTCAGAAAATATGCCAGCTTGCTTAAATGGCAAATGGGCTCAAGTATAAAGAAAACTTGGTAACTGCTACATAGTTATTTTCTGAGTTCTCTGTGGTACAACTGACGAAGAACATGCCTGGTGTATCGCTAGCCAAGTTCCCTTAATATCTTCCCTGTACCTTTACTGTTAGAGCTAATTACTGAGGAACTAGAGAGTATATGGGTGGGCAAAAGAGAAGTCAGGGTGGTCCAGTGATTCCCAACCCTAACTGAACATAACAAATATCTGGGGAACTAGAAAAAAAAAATTGATGCCTGGGACCTCACCTGGGGGTTCAAGCCCTGACCCAGGCACAGGTAGTTTTAAATGCTGAGCAGGTCATTCTGTTGTGTCGCCAAGACTGAGAACCACCATCCAATCAATAGACAGAATTAGATTGCTCCTTAAAATAGAATTTAAAAAGAAAAATAGACCAGAGGTCCTTTTAAGCACAAAACTAATTTCCTTATCTCCTCTTGCCTTCAGCTCTTCCCAATGTGGTTTATATCCCCCTCCCTGTTTTTGCTCACAATATGTATCCTATCAGCGAACGTTTAAACTCCTTTCTACTACTGGAAACCTCAAACCTTCTCTTTTCCTTGCCACACCTTCCCTCTGGGCTCCTGGCAACCCACCAACTACTGCCCTGAAATGCCTCTTGCATGGCTACGGAACAGTTTGGAACCATCTGTTCTTTTTACTAAATACATGTACCAACGTTCCAAGCACTTGTGAGTTATTTTCCCAACTAAACATCAAGTTCCTTGAAAGTCGAGATCATTCCTTACTCCTTTCTTCTCCTTCTCCTCCTCCTCCTCCTCCTCCTCCTCCCCTCCCCCTCCCCCTCCTCCTCTTCCTCCCCCCTCCCCCTTCTCCTCCTCCTCTTCTTTTTTTTTTGTATCTGTAACAGCACTGCACACAGTGTGAAGCCCTCAAAGCCTGGGTGGAATGCTTTTAGTTTTCTGTTCATCACGGAAAGCCAGTGATCTTACATGAAAGGATCTCAGGGAAAAGAAAGTGAAGTTTAGAGTTGTTATTAGGGTAAAGTTCAAACTCCTTTCACAGGATGACATACAAGGTTCCTAAAATCATACTTACCTGCCTCCCATCTCCCATCTCTCACCTCCACTGCAGCAAACACCCACATGGTTTCTTCCTTTTCCATGGCTTTAGATTTTATTTAAATTTTAATATTTATTTTTAATCTAACCCATCCTCTCTCTCATCCAATGAGCTCCTACTCACTCTGTAAGACCTAGCCCAAGGACTCGTCTTTGAAGCTTCCCCCCTGAACTGCCCCCTCCAAGTTAAGGCACCTACCTGCTGCTACTCCTCTGAGCTCTCTGCACACAGGCTCCCAGGAACTTGTTAGCAATCTATTCCCTTACGTACTTCAGAAAGAACTCTGATGACTACTACATGTAGGTCTTCAGTTGCCAAACCCTATATAGTGGAGTTTGACCTGATAATCTGAAGGAGAACAGCATTTTCTACATTCTTGAGCCAACAGCCCTTCCATTATGAAACATCAGCACTGCAATCTTAACAACCCGACATTATCCCAGAGAACTGGGGAAAAAGGACAGTGGGACTTTCTTATTTTGAAATCTCTTAAACGGCATTTCACAACTGATATTTCAGGAAAGAAGATCATTACTGTGAATTCTTTGGTAGAATTCAAAACGTATGTGTCATCTCAGAAATTTGAAGAATGTTACGGTTTAAGATATGTGTTTCTTCGTACTTGTTTTCTGAGTTCTCTATGGTGTTTACTGGTGGAGTGCATGCCTGGTGTAACACTTGCCAGGACCCCCTAATCTCTCCCCTATATCTTTACTGGAAGAGCTAAACATTAAAGAAATAGCCAATGTTTGTGTGGGCAAAGAGAGGTCAGGGTGGCCTGGTGATTTTCAACCCTATTTGTGTATCTGGAGAACTTTTTTTAAAAAGATGCGAAGGGCCTCACCTGAGACCCTTTATAGCCCATCCTGGGGGTTTAGCCTTGCCTCAGGAATAGGTAGTTATAAATGTTCAATAGGTAATTCTAATGTGTCACCAAGACTGAAAACAACTATCTAGTCAATAGACAAAATTAGATTGCTAGATGAAAATGCTATTTTTAGTAAGATAGGTTTTAATATAAATTCCATCAGCAGAGTAAGCTTAAATTTAAATAAATTATGAGACATCTATATAGTAATAAATTGATACAAAACCTTTAAAAACCAAGACTAATCTATATATATGACAAATGTCCACAAGATAATTATTGAGTAAGAAATAAAGCATGTTGTGGAATTGTGCATGTATAATTCCCTCTGTCTGAATGATTGTGTTTTTGTATACACCCAACAAACACAAACTATGCTTAGAGGACACGTTTGGAAGGAGACATGCCAGAAATGATAACTGTGGTAATTTAAGGAACAAGAATGGTAGATCAGATGTTTCATATTTTTATATATTTTTTATAATCTGAGTTTTTAAGAACTTCCATTTATTGCTCTTGTAATTTTTTAAAACAAACCGCATGTTTAAAAGCTTATACCTAGACTTGGTGGGTGTGGCTCAGGGGTTAGAGCGTTGGCTCTGCACCAAGGGGAAGTGTTGTGGCTCCATTCCTGGTCACAACCTGCAGGTGTAGTCCCAGCCCAGGTCAGACTTCGGATTGCATGCGCCAGGCAACCAAGTGCTGTGCCGTTCACACCGGTATTTCTTTCTCTCTCTCTTTCTCAAACACCCCCCCCGCCCCTGCTTCCCTCCCTCCCTTCCACTCTCTAAAAATCAATGAAAAAAACATGCTCCAGTGAGGATTAACAAAAACAAAAGTGCATGCCTAGAAATGCTCTAAAAAAGAAAGTTGGCTTTTTTTTTAATCTGGAAATGTACACAAAACCAAAATGTTCATATACATATGGAAATGCACACTCTTCTTACTATGCAACTAATGAATGAATTTAAACTTTCTTTTAAATATAGAATTCCAGGATACATCTGGAAGGAGTCTCAGTCAGGAAATAGCTTAGACAAATAAAGTAGAATGACTTTGTTTTAAAGACCTGAAATTTGGGGGGTTAAAAAAAAAAAAAAAAGGAAAGTTGGGAACACTTAAAATAGAGGAACAAATTTCTCCTTTTCTTCCCATAAAGTCTAGTGGTTATACTATACATACTGTTTTAATTTTCTTTATAAACCATGGTAACATGCTTAGCCATTTAAATATCTAAAATAAGCACTTTGGGAATTACCTATTAAAATATTATATTTCCATAATAATACTATCAGGGTAAATGCTATAAAGAAAAACAAATTAACCATGCAGCAGGGACAAAAGAAAACCATTTGCTTTAAAACACTTGAGTTGTTTTCCAGGAAGCACCATCTTTTCTCATAGAGCAAAATAAGGAAAAAACAGGCTCGGTGGAAGTTTCCACTCCACCGGCTCTATCATTATGATCATCTGTTCCAAACACACACAGGCCTAAAATTTCCTGTTTTCAAACGATTGTCACCATTTTCTAGCCTAGTGTTATCTGTGCTAACTTTAGCTTAGTAATATAAACAAAAGAATACACCAAAAATAATGCAGAACAATGCCTAGATGGAAGCTAACAACCGATTCACAGACCTTTTCAATAGGAGTTTACATACATGGCCTGGACAAAAACAAATTAGCTACACCTGAAACTATGTCATTAACAGCAAAACTAACCAAAACATCAAATTCAACAGAAATATTATAGCAGCAGGGGGGAAACACTTGGGAATTTTAAGTGATTATTTAATAGTGCAGATAATTTACTTGTTGAAATCATGGGCTAAACTGATGCCCACCCCAAAGCTCCATCCGCCTAAGTCCTGCGGAAAACAAAGTAATGACAAATACTCCTTAGCATTTAGTACATACAAAGTACATAGTTCTTACACCTTTTCTGGGTCATAGAACTGCTTTGAAAATCTGATAAAAGCAATGAAACGTTTTCTTGGAAAAAAGGCTCAGTTTTGAAATAGTACAGTTTCAGAGGATCACAGGGCTCCTACAGCACCCGTTAGGAACAATTGAAAGAGACTATACTTTAATACCTCTTTCTGCAAAGAACAGTGTGGTTTGAGACCTTGGACCACCCAACCAGGGAAATTTAGTTACTAAAAGTCCATAGGAAAATATGTCACCTCATGGAATTAACTCCCAATAGAGCATTATGGGGCACGTTGAGTATAGGTTTACTTGTAATTACTAGTTCATATCTCATCAAAATTACCAACTGTCAGGGATATGGGGACACACTCTTAATTCCAGGGTTTTAAGTGTGTTCACCCTCCACAGGCTGAAGGGAGGCAGGAGCCCGGCTTGTACCGTCCTGTGTGACTGGGAACGGAGACATATAGCGATGCACAGCTGAAGCTGTCCTGGGAAGAAAGACCACTCGCCTTGTGTTCCATCTAATATCACCTTTTCCTTCCTACCACGTGCAGTAAGAGTCAGTGAGCTCACATCAGGGTGTGGCCAGAGGAAAATGGAGTCGGGGGGGGGGGGGGTCTACTCTATCTTTTGGAATCGGAGTCAGCTTGCCTCTGGCCTAGACAAAAGGAGGTTAGTCACATGCAATCTGGTCAGTTAAGAGATTGGGAGCCACTGTTAGTGGTAGACAAGTATGTACCTGGCCCTATCTTCTGTGTATCTCCCTAAGAACCTGTGGAAGCAGAAGTAGCATAAATGTCCAGGAAGACTCCCACCCGTCTAGAGGTTAACAGGAGAAGTACAAAAAAGGGCTGTGAGCATTACCAAGAGCCCTGGTTGGCAAACTGAGGCTTGCGAGCCACATGTGGCTCTTTGGCCCCTTGAGTGTGGCTCTTCCACAAAATACCACAGCCTGGGTGAGTCTATTTTGAAGAAGTGGCATTAGAAGAAGTTTAAGTTTAAAAAATTTGGCTCTCAAAAGAAATTTCAAACATTGTACTGTTGATATTTGGCTCTGTGGACTAATGAGTTTGCCGACCACTGACCAAGAGCATTCTCATGCAGGCTTGGGGTCATTTAGCCATTAATTCCATTTCTAGGAATCTCACCAAAGGAAATAATGCAAAATGCAGCTAAACATGTAGACTTCAACTCAGTGTGACACAATCTAAACATTTGATAGTAGGTAGGCAGCCCAACCATCCCAGTTTTCCCAGTTGTCCTGACTTTAGCACTAAAAGTTCCCCATCATGAGAAATCCCTTAGTCCTGGGCAAACCAGGGATGAGTAAATAAATTATGATATATCTCCATAAGGGAGTCTTATACAGCAATTAAAACCACACTTTTTTTTTTTCTTTTCATCTTTACTCAATGACATTCTTCCATTGATTTTTGGAGAGAGTAGAAGAGAGAGGGAAAGACAAAAATATCGATGTGAGAGAAACACATTGATTGGTTGCCTCCTGCAAGAGGGAGAGGAGCCTGCAACCAAGGTATGTGTCCTTAACCAGAATCAAACCTGGGACCCTCAGTCCACAGGCCGACACTCTATCCACTAAGTCAAACTGGTTAGTGCAAAAACCAAACATTTGTATGTATTTTAAAAGTATTCCTTTCCCGTAGGTCTCCATGGTTTGCAAAATTTCCAAAATACTGAGATCTCGGCAATGAACTAATCTTCCATTTGGAGTTAAATGGAATCTGGAGGAATACTGGCCATACCTTCCTTTTCTGGCTCTCCTGTACCCTGACTACTCAGGTATCCACAGAACTTTGTGCACACCTCCATCAAAATACTCCCCTCCTGTATCTCAATCAATCCTTTGTATCATTGCTTTCCTCCCCAAGACCCTGTCTTATTCCATTTTAGGTACTAAGTATAGTGTAGAACAAGCAAAGGACTTGGCTGCTTAAAAGGTACGTGTGTTAACTGAACAAATGAACAAATGAATGACTCCTGTTGACCCTGATGATGCCATCTCTGTTCTTCACTAAATTAGTCTTTAATAAATGGACGATACACCAAACCAATAGTGGAGCTTCTAACTGCTGTAAGAATTCAGCCATAAACCCTGCCATATCTCTAACTTCACAACACTCAGTCAACAAAAAGTGAAACTTAAGGAATAAGTCAATATGATACCATGCCAATCTATATATATAAAAGCCTAAGTGACCATCTTACCAGTAGCTATGACACTCAATGACCACAAGGGGGTAGGCACTCAACACACAAGTATGGAAACATGGAACAGACTGATGAATTTCAGAGGGAAGGGGGGAAGGCTGGAAGAGATTAATGAAAGGTTATATATGCATACTAGAGGCCTGGTGCACAGATTTGTGTACTGGTGGGGTCCCTCGGCCTGGCCTGTGGGGATCGGGCTGAAACTGGCCTGGTCCACGAATCTGTGCATCAGGCCTCTAGTATGCCAATATTAGGAACCTACAACTTCAGACAGTGCCTACAGTACTATGAGAATGTCTACATATTTTAGTTATATAATATTATGTTAGCATGTTTATTTATACTATATACATAGTGATATATTCTAAGTGTATATAGATTCTGAGATGGGTATATATTCAACGTTGTTGTTGTTGTTGTTGTTGTTGTGTGTGTGTGTGTGTGTGTGTGTGTGTGTAAGGACACTCTTTGAGGGTAGAATGTAATACCATTGGAGAGAATAAGGGTAAATGCTATGTGTTATGAACTATGGTATCAGTGTAAATGTTTAACTAAAGAACAAGATATGAGAAGTTTACTTAAACATTTTGTTTTAAGTGATAGGAAACCGATATCATATCTCAAATTCAAGTCACACAATTTTCCAGCACAGATGCAGATTCCAGTTCTAATTGCAATTTGAAAGCAGTACTGTCCAACAGAACATTCTCAATGATGAAAGTGGCTGTGCTGATCATCACGGTAACCAGTAGGCACATGTGGCTATAGAGAACTTGAAAAGTGGCTGGAATCGATTGTCTAATTTAATTTTGTCATGTGTGGCTACAGCTATCATATGGACAGTACAGTTTTAAAGGCCATTTATTTGAATTGAGGGAAAAGCAATACTAATCACTGAAGAACTGCAGTTCAAAATGACAATAAAACAAAATAAAATTAATGTTTAAATTGTGTAGTGCTCCTGTAAGCTGTTGTGTCTGAGATGCTAACAATTACATGAACCTATTTTCTGTGTTCCACAAACTTACTTTGCCCCCAAAATACATGTCACATGGGTTATCATTATTATTTTTTTGGGAAAAAAATATGCTTGCTTAAATAGAGATTTAAAAAACACACACATAACACCAATAACCATCTGATTTTTTTAAAATAAAAAATCATCTTTCATAAAACTCACAAATTTCTAAACTCTATTTGTTGTTCAGCTATCTAATCCAAAATAATTCTGGAATAGAAACAGTGTTTTAAGTTTCCAGCAAAACATATAAAGACATTCTCATTTTATCCTCTAAGCTTCTTATTGAACATTCACAATTTACAATAAAGTAAAACAACAATACATTGAAATCTGGGTCACATTTCAAAAACAAGACTTACACATTAGAAACTAAAGGAAAAACACTGAAGTGCTACAGAAAAAAATTTCAAATTTCCATAATTACATAATTATAGGCAATAAGCCAAAATAATGCCTAAGTATAATTTTCTTCTCAACATAAAACTCAGTCTAAAGCTTTCAGAACAAAAGATATGTGGCAATAAAAGGTTTCCTTTAAAAAAAACCACCACACATAGTTCCAATGAGATATATTATGCATTCTGAAGTCACTGACTACAGAACACATTAAGTTCAAGCTGCAAAGAAGAATAACCTCACCCAAAGAGAAGAACTGAGTACACAGCTGAACCTGATACAAAAATTACTCTGTCGATATGACATCAAGAAGATCTCCGATGCAAATAGGGAAGACTTAGTTCAAGCACTGCTGCTAATGACCTCCCAATCCTGCCATGCAACACATGATTCTTTGGGGAAAAATGCTTTTTCATCCATATAATATACAGATACTAATCTCATCCTCCAAGAAAAGCTGCTGTCCATTTACCTCTGTTCTCAGCACATGGAGTGCTATCTTGCCCATTCTATGGTGTGTCTGCCCTAATCTGAGGTCAACTTTCCACTTCTCTCTATGGCACCCAAGCATCATAACCTCACAGAAAGCAGATACAATAGACTGAAGATAACAGCGACTGTAAGGATTTGTGTATGCATAATTTAATGCTTGAGGACTAGGAGCGGGGATGGGGGAGAGAAAATGACTATTTTTGCCAGAGGAATAACAGAGCCATTTGGCAGAACCCAACTCATCTTGAACTCCAAACAAAACTGTTATCCAAGTCATACAATCCGCAGAGGCTAAAAGGACTATATACAGGATGTATGATAACAGATATGTTGGTATACCACATGCAGTTGACACTGATCAATTACACGCTTATCTGCATTACTCAAGCTAAAAACCCTGACAGACAATCAGTCATTCAGGGTGCTGGCTTCTGAGGTAACAGACAACTGACTGTGTCTGACTTGGCAACTTGGACATTCACTAAAGTCTGTGAAAGCTAAAAATAACCACACAAACATGTTTACAGCACTTTAAAAATACAGGATCCACACTGTCTTCTAAATATAAACCATGAGTTCGGAGGGCAGGGATTGGCTTTGGGTTTTTCAGAAGCGTCATCAGGACATCCTACACTTCACCACAGAAATCCACATTTTAGTGTTTTACTTTAAATACACAGTTGGTGGTATTTAACTACAGTGAAGAAGGGGTGGATTTGGAATGGGGAAGGTGAGCAGGAAAGGAACAGATGGTATCCTTCCCTCATTTAATAAGAGGGCGTCCAGAATACCACAAACCCCTAACTCTTTGTGGTGGGACCAGACCTTCCTCACAGGCTGAAAGGGGATATCCTGCCCGTGTTTTCCACTCCACACATCCACTTCCCAGTGTAGCTGGCCCTTTCCCTTTCCTCACTCTCAAACCTGTAGACACTGCTGCAACAGATAACTGTAGACAGGAAGTTAGGTGGGACATGTACATAGATGTAACTTCCCCACATCCCAACAGCTATCTGAGTGTATGCATTTTGAAAACAATAATTCTAATTGTTGTCCTGTTCCTGAAGAGATAAATGTAAATCAAACACAGGGAAAACTTTCCAACTAAAAACCATAATTCTCATAGCAACTGGAATTCTTGGGGCACTTGAACTGAGACCATTAAGAATTTAAAGGAGTGTTAGCATTGTAAAAAAAGTCTATGTTGTCTCTTGTAAGTATTAGTATGTACAATTATTATTATTATGGTTTTAAATTTTATTGATTTTGAGAGAGAGAAAGGAGAGAAAAAACATCAGTTGCCTCCCCCATGTAGCCTGCAACTTGGGTGTATGCCCTGACTGGGAATCAAACCCACAACCTTTCAGTGCATGGGATGACGCTCTAACCAACTGAGCCACCACACCAGTCAGGGAATACTGACTTTTGGATAGGATTAGCTTAAATCTTACCCTCTGCCTTTAATTGTAAATCTTGAAATTCAGCAGCTGTTAAAAACCTAACAGCAAGGCCCTGGCTGGTTTGGCTCAGTGGATGGAATGTCAGCCTGTGGACTGAAGGGTTCCGGGTCAAGGGAACATGCCAGGGTTGTGGGCTCGATTCCCAGTGGAGGGTGTGCAGGAGACAGCTGATTGGTGAGTCTCTCTCATCATTAATATTTCTGTCTCTCTCCCTCTCCCTTTTTTTCCTGAAATCAGTAAAATTCTATAGTAATCCTATCTAATAAAAGAGTAATCTGCAAATCTGACCGTGCCTTCGCCACACCCACAGCCACACCCACGAGCCAATCAGGAGATTATGCAAATAAACCCCAACCAAGATGGCTTCCGCCACTGAGAGCAGGAGGAAGGCTTAGGTTCCCCAGCAACAGAGGAAGCCAAGCTTTCCGCCTACCATTGCCTGCCTAGGCCTCCAATCAATGTTACAAAGTTTCAATTATAAAAGATACAGAAATGGGGGCAGCCACTGATCTGGAGAGAACAGAGGCTTGGGTTTCCCTGGCAACAGAGGAAGCCAAGCTTTCAGCCTGCTGTAGCTGGCTTAGGCCTCCAATCTAGGCTACAAAGTTTCAAACAGAAATGGCTGCTGCCCCAGAGCAAGCAGAAGGCTTGGCTCTGCTCCAGGCTACAAAGTTTCAATTGTAGACATAGATTAATTCCAGATACCAGGGCCTCCGCTTGGGTCGCTGGGGGGTGTGGCCAGCCTACAACCTCCACAGGCCCCTCGCCCAGGCTGCCCCTCACCCCAAGGGAACCCCCACCCTGATCTGGGACACTCTTCAAGGCAAACCAGCTGGCCCTACCCATGCACCAGGCCTCTATCCTAACTAATAAAAGTAATTTGTAGATTGACCATCACTCCAACACACAAGAGGGCTGCCCCCATTTGGTCAAAGATCCTGCTCTCATGTGGGCATAAGATGGCCACCACAAGATGGCCAGCAGGGGAGGGCCATTGGGAGGTTCCAGGCCCTGCAAGGGAAGGAAGTTGTGAGCTATCAGGCCAGCATGGGAGGGCAGGGAGGGACCAGGCCTGCAAGGGAGGGCAGTTGGGGACGATCAAGCCTGCAGGGGAGGGCAGTTAGAAGTGACCAGGCTGGCAGAGGAGGGAAGTTGGGGGCAAACAGGCTGGCAGGGGAGCAATTAGACATCAATTAGGCTGGCAGGGTAGTGGTTAGTGGGTGATAAGGCTGGCAGGCGGAAGCGGTTAGGGGCAATCAGGGAGGCAGGCAGGTGAGCAATTTGGAGCCAGCAGTCCTGGATTGTAAGAAGGATGTCTGATTGCCTGTTTAGGCCCAATTCTACCAAGATCGGGCCTAAACAGGCAATTGGACATCCCTCGAGGGGTCCCAGATTGGAGAGGGTGCAGGCTGGGCTAAGGGACATCCCCCGCCCCCATGCACAAATTTCGTGCACCGGGCCTCTAGTAAAAGTATAATATGCAAATTGACTAAATGGCCGAACAGCAGAATGACTGTCTGTATGTCCTTCTGGACAACCTTCTGGACAAAGCCAGGGCTGCAAGGGCCTACTCTTGCATGAATTTTGTGCATAGGGCCTCTAGTAAATAAATAATTAACTAAATAAATAGACAAACATAACAGAAAGAAACCTGAAGCAACAGATTTACCCCTATAGTTGTATGTCATAAACATCAAAATCTTTGCCTCTTAATTTATAGCACTGTGATGAAATCTGTATTTTTGGAGGTTATTCAATATATCCAAGTAAAGTATTCTCCAGAATAAAATCATGTAAGTCTTATGGGCATTTTCTTAACAAATTTATTTTTTAATAAACTACTAAGTTCAAATTCAACTGAAAAATCATGGAAAAGTTATATATAATTCCACTACCATAAAAATCATATATATATATAATACATACACACACACACACACACACACACACACACACACACACTTTTAAATGCATCTTCGGTTTCACGAACCACATTTCTAACTTTCTGAGATTTAAAATTCTCAGATTTAAAATTTTAATTCATTAATATTCCACATTGTGACTTTTTCCAAGTATTGTTTATCATGCTAAAATTATACAAATAATGATGCAAACCTCACTTTTATGTTTTCCGAAACCCAATTAAGAAGGTACATTTGATGATTGTAAAAACACAAGGCATTTATTCACCATGGGATTTCTTAAATAGCACAGTATCCCAGGTATATTCTAGCAATTAAAATATTTAATTAACTCAAAGATTGTCCTGTGTATGCAGCTGATGCTTTAAGCATCTAATGACTGAAGCAAGTACAGCAGTCTTCCCCTTGTCCATGGTCTCACTTGCCATGGTTTCAGTTACCCACAGTCAACCATGGTCTGAAAATATTAAATGAAAATTTCCAGAAATAAACAATTCATACGTTTTAAATTGCATGCTTTTCTGAATAGTGTGATGAAATCTTGAACCATCCCATTCTGTCCTGCCTAGGACGTGAGTCATCCCTTTGTCCAGAGTCTCCATGCTGTATCTGTCTCCTCCCGTTAGTCACTTAGTAACTGTCTTGGTCATCAGATGGTATCACAGTGCCTATATTCAAATAACCCTTATCTTACTTCATAACGTCCCCTAAAAGTAAGAGAGATGCTGGCAATTCTGATATGCTAGAGATAAGCCATAAAGTACTTCCTTTAAGTGAAAAGATATGTATGTATATAAAAAAGCATAGTATATATAGGGTTTGCCCTGAAAACAAGGAAAACTACTTTGCATATAATCCTCTCAACAGAAATATATGTTTGCCAATAATTGTACTATATAATTTATCAAATCTATAAAGAATTTATTACAAAAAAATTTCATATTCCAACTTATATTAGGCATTGTAACATGAAGACATTCTTAGAATAAATATCTCTATTTTGGCCAGTTAGTATTTATGCCTTCAAAATTAAAATATGAGGCAATCTATTGATAATTATCTACAATGAACACATGATAATTTGTTCCAAAAACAAAGAGAAAGTTGAAGAGAAACAAAATAATTCAAGTTAAAATTTGACCATGCTTTTAAAAAGAAATAAAAACAAGAGCACCACTTTGTTGAATAACTGACCATGAAAAGGCAAAGCAATGAGATATTCATTTAAAGAATAAGATTATATAACCCTAGGCTGACTAAGATAAATGACTTTCTGGTAACTAGATCCAATTCTTGGTGGAGCACAAAGACAATAACAATCACATCTTTAGAGACTCCTGGACAAGATGAGAGAGTAAGGAAACATTCATTATGCTCACCTCCTTCCATGACCACATCAAAAGTATAATTAAATTATAAAACAACCACCTGAAAACTAGCTGAACAGAACTCTTAAAACTAAGGCTATAAAGAAGAAGCCACGTAGAGAATAGTAGGAAAGGTGGAGACTGGAAACAGGCTGGTTCCACACACATGCGGTGGCAAAGAATCAGAAAGGATGTCTCAGCTGCAGAGAAGTGAGAGATCCCAGCTGAGAAGTGAGCGACTCCAGCTCCACATTGGGATCTCCAGGCATCCCTCTTACAGGGCCCATGGATCGCTGACAGATTCACTTGCTCTGAGCTCCAATGCTAGGCAACTGCTCCTAAGAACCAGGGACATGTGGGAAAGAACAAAAATATCTGGCATTAGGTGGTAGACACCACACCTGAGTCTACACCAAACTTGCCCCACCTTGGTGATTCCCCGAGAACTGGTCCCACCCAACCTGTGCACCGGCCCTACCCTCTTTTCAATAGCTATTGCTCACAAGTGGCTGATTATGGCATACCCTGTGGTCTTCCCTAAGATCTCTGAAAATGCAGCAGCTGGCCTCAGGGTACCCTGTAGCTCTTCCTAAGCAGCCCCAAGCCCAACATTAGTGGCAGCGAATCTTGGTTTGTAGGATAGCCACTCCCAGGCACCTTGAAGCCCAGCAGAGGCAGCTATCAGCCACAGATTCATTGCAGCTTCTACTAGGTGGCCCTGGGTAGCACAGAAGGTAACTGCCCTGAGCCTGCAAAAGAGTCCCTCCAAAAGAGCCCCAGACTCAACACACCTGGTGACCGGCTTCAGACCACATCAGAACACCACCCAATTAGTCTCACAAAAGGGTGGAGTCGGCAGGCAAAGAGCCCTGCTACAGCAAATCCCAGTCTGTGGGGTCAGCCCACACAACTCATCATCCATTGTAGTCATGACCATTTCTCAAAGCCAGCCAGCCTGAGAGTTAATTCCACCCACAGACATGCCAACAGCAGTCAAGGCTCAACTATGACTGAAGGGCACACACAACCCACACCCTTGGAATGCCTGGCTCAGGTGACCAGGAGACTGCACTATTAGGTCCCAAAGGACACCTACTATGTAAAACCACCTGCCAAGTCTGGGAGATGTAGCAGATCTATCTAATATATAGAAACAAATACGGAGAGGCTGCCAAAATTAGGAGAAAAAGAAACAAGTCAAATGAAAAACAAAACACAAAACAACAACAACAACAAAACACAGAACAAAACTACAGAAAAAGGACTAAACGATATAGAGATAATCGATTTACCAGATACAGAGTTTAAAACACTGATGCAAAGGATGCTCAATGAACTTGGGGGAAGAGTAGATGAACTCAGTGAAAACTTCAAGGAAGACATAGAAAACATAAAAATAGAGATAGAAAACATAAAAAAGTACCAGTTAGAAATGAAGACTATAGTAACCAAAATAAAGAATACATTAAAGGGAATGAACAGTATAACAGATAAAGCAGAGGATCAAATCAGTGATTTGGAAATAAGGTAGGTGAAATCACAAAATCAGGACATAAATAAAATAAAATAAATAGGATAGTTTAAGGGACCTCTGGGACAACATCAACATACCAACATTGGCATCATAAGGGTATCAAAGGGAGAAGAAAGAGGGAGTAAGGATTTAAAACATATTTGAAAAAATAATGAAAAACTTCCCTAACCTGATGAAAGAAATAGATATACAAATCCAGGAAACCCAGAGTCCCAAACAAGATAAACCCAAGGAGGACCATACCAAGACACATCATAATTAAAATGCAAGGTTAAAGACAAAGAGAATCTTAAATGCAGCAAGAGAAAAGCAAGCAAGCTTCCATAAGATTGCCAACTGACTTCGCATAAGAAAACTTTGAAAGCCAGAGGAGATTGATACGAAATATTCAAAGTGATGAAAATCAAAGAACTACAATCAAGATTACTCTGCCTAGCAAGGCTATCCTTTAAAGTCAAAGAAGAGATAAAGAGCTTCCCAGACAAAAAAGCTAAAGGAGTTTATTACTACAAAACCAGTATTACAAGAAATGTTCAAGGAATGAAGGAGAAAGAGGAGAAAGAGGATAAAAAAAAAACAGTAACAAGAGAAATATGATAACAATATCTAGATAACTATCAATAATCACTTTAAACGTGAATGGACTAAATGCTTTATACAAGACAGAGTGGTAAATGAATAAGAAATCAAAACTTCAGTGTCCATCAATGGATGACTGAATAAAGAAAATGGGGTAAATATATACAATGAAATACAACTCGGCCTTAAAAAAGAATGTTACCATTTGCAACATGATGAACCTAGAGGATATTATGCCAAGAGAAATAAGTCAGACAGAGACAAATACCATATAATTTCATTTATATGTGGAATCTAAAGAACAACACCAACAATAAAAACAAACAAAAGGGAAACAGACGCATAGATACAAAGAATAAACTGATGGTTGCCACGTGGGAGGGTGATTGGGGGACTAGATAAAAAAGGTAAAGGGATTAAGAAGAATAAATTGACAGTTACAAAATAGTCACAAGAATATAAAGTACAGCATAGAGAATATAATCAATAATACTGTAATAACTATGTATGGTGTCAGGGGGTACTAGACTTATTGGGGGATCACTTCATAAGTTACATAAATGTCTAACGACTATGCTGTACACATGAGAGTGATGTAATACAAAATGCCAACTACAACTGAAAAATTAAAACAAAAAACCCCCACATCTTTAGCTAGCCTCCTAGATTAAGGGAGATGCTAGTTCTCTCACTTCCAACCGCAGTCCCTAAGCCTACCTACCCTATATGACTTTTAATCTTTATGAGCAGTCTGAAAAGAATAAAAAATAAAAACTGTCCAGCATTGTAGCCATTAAGAATCTCTTCGGTTCCTTTTAGTCTAGTCTCTCACCAAATGGCTTAGAGGGCAACTATAACTAATCATTGGTTTATACTCAATTGTTTAGGGTCTTTCTCTTCAAGCCTCTGTTCTCAAAACTTAAAACACACAATGCCTGACAAAAAGTAGACTCAGCAAGTGGTGACTGAAAGAGTGGATAAATGACTGAGTCTTGATGCACAGTGCAAGGTGAATCCTATGGGGATCAGCATTACAGTCATCCACAAACAATTATCAAGTAAGTGTTTATTATTAAATGGTCTGATGGTGGAAACATGCCAGGAAAGCAAAAGAAATATTGTGACAATCGATTAACTGAAAAATTACCATTAAATCAGTATAAGTGTTTACGCTTTAGATGTAGAAATAAGCACACTAAAAACTACTTTAGATGCTATTATACGAACTACAACTAAACAGAAAAACTTTTCTACAAGGTATGCAAAAGGAACAGCAAACATAAGGCATAAAGTGAAGTAAATGCAATGCATTGATGTGAGTTTCCTTTCATCTCCATTCTTCTGTCTGCCCCCTAGTGGAATCCTTATGAAGAGAGAAAACATAAGATAGGCAGGCACTATAAAAATCAGGAAAAACAAATAAAAATAACAGAACAGAACACAAAGCATAGAGAGCTAACTAACTTTAGACTTTTATAAGCAGTCACTCAAGAATAGAAAAGTTAACTTAGGAATTCCTATATAACACTTTTGTCCCAAAGACAAAACTTTGTATCAACTTAGGCTCACCATTCCCTTGTGCACCTTTGGACTTTTAATCATTGCCTTTTAAGGAAAAGTACGCACCTCTAGATTGCACCTAGGTACTATATGCCTTTCTTAATATTTAAGAAGACAAATAATTTACTGACTGCTAGTAAGCTGACGTGGTCTGGCCACTTTATTTTTGGTTTTCAAGTGTATGAATAGCAAAAACAAAATCATTTCCATGAAGAAGATTCTGGAAATCTATGGATTAACTTCCACAACACTCCAAGTCAAGGAGCAGGTAAAGCGAAACAGAGACAGTGGTTCGGTGACGGCAGGCGTGGTGGTGACTCCTCTCAGAAAGCATGCTTATCTCCATGGGGATCTTTCTGCCTAGAAAGGGGTGTGGGTTTTGTCTATGATCTCACCATCAGCAACAGCCGACTCTAAACCAGCTGCCCATTTTAAACTACAGTTCTGCACCAACATGCACAGTTCTTTAAATATGAGGATGACAGACACAGCTACTGTGACTTATGTAAACAACCAATCACGTGGCACCTCCTCCCCTTGTGACTGGTGACACACATTTTGCAAGACAGTCCGCCAGGGTTATACAAACTGCACTAACTGAATAAAACATCAGACAATTATCCTTGAAGGAGAAATATAAGCATCAGGCATAGTTTCTGGGGTTCAGTGACCCAGTGGTTTCATTTCTTAACTTCTAGGGCAATCAGAATGTATAATAAGTCATGATTATTGCAAACAAAATGATTTCTAGAGGGGCAATTCTAGATTTTCTCCTCGATGTAAGTACTTGAACATATAAAACTCCTCTTGCATTGGCAGGAATTCTATTTACAAAAAAGAGAGAGAGAGAGAGAGAGAGAGAGAGAGAGAGAGAGAGAGAGAGAGAGAGAGAGATGAGAAAAGGGACTAAGATAAATAGAATTTGCTTAATTACTATTTTTAACACCATTTGTGGAAGTGCATTAGTATGATCATTCTGGCAGGCTCTAAAAAGCAGCGAGTTTCCAGTGATTTATGACACCTTACATGTATGCAGTATCAGCTTAACACACCTTCAGCAAGTTTTTCATGGAGGAAACAGAATAACCTAAATCAAGGGAGATAAAGTGTTCACACGTTTATTTTAACAAGAAAATGCTCAGGATATAGGAACACAGGATTTAAAGTTTTCTGTTCTCAGACTATTATGAGAGCTGTGAATGGTGGGAGGGATAACCAGCTTCCTCTGTTCATTTATCTATTCCCTTTGGACAAAACCGTCAGCCAAAGGAAGTATCAAGGAAGACAGAATAAAATTCTTGTGCTTTTAATGTTTCCCCCCAATGTCTGTCGTTGCTCAGATCTCTACTAGAAAAGCAAGGACAGGGAAATTTCAATCAGAGGCCTCAAAAGATTTACTGCAATCATCAAGGTTCATATGTCAGGAAGAAGGAAGGTGGGGGGAATTTCCCTGATTCTATACTTAGATATGGATTATTGGGTTAATTTTTATCTCTTGTCTGTTGTACTGCCAGATTATTTATAGAGGGTAAAAGTGGCTCAAATAATTAACTTTCTTATTTACTATATTTAGACAATGATATCACTAAGTTTTAAATACACTAACATCATGATATAATTCTTAAAGCATGTGTATACATCTAATTTAATGTTTTGGAATCTGTTCAAATTATTCATTAAATTGAATAACAAAGGAACGGAACAATGAAGAAGCAGCTGTTTCGTTACTATATCTGATTTAAAGCATGTAGTGTATTTAAAGTTAAATAGAGCGAAATAGGCTACTCAAGAAAGAATTGTTTCTACTCCCAAATAATGTTATTTTAAAAATTAATGTTACATTATTACTAAAGACTTAACTTTATGCAGGCAACACTGACTCTTCTTGTGTGCTATGACATTAAACTTAAGCATTAATCACAATTTGTAATCACACTTAATATGTTTCTGCTGGTGTGTTTAGCATCTTATCTCTCCAAGGAGACTATAAGCATTTTCAGGACAGAGATTATCTCTATTTGGGTCACTCTGGTCCACCAAGCTCCCAGCCTATTAGATGAAATAACAGGTATTAAAACATTATTAAATTCATACCTGCAGGAGGTTAAAGCATCAAATTGTACAGAAGAGCATATAGACAACACAATAAACCTGCCCTGGGTATCCCTGCCCCTGGTTCTACTCCAAAGAGAAGCAAGTCCTGGTTTGGGCTCCTCTTAGTGGTTTACCCTCTCTCATCCCCACCCCTGCACCCCAGCCCCAGCCATTCTCTGTGTTTGGGGAGAGGTAAATGTATTCCCTCCTCCTGGCTTTAACATCCAGTTTCCAGCAATGGCTGCCAATTTTTGCTGACCACAGCACTCTTGGTCATCACTCCTCCACTGTTCCCGGGATCACTGGTCTTAGCATACACAGATTTTTAAATTACCTTTTAAAATGTCCTCCAGTCACTCTAGCCCTAAAGGTGCAAGGACCCTAATCTAAACCCAGCCCAAAGCACCATATGTAGTCTCTTCATTAAAATCAGCATTTCTTAACAGGGCACCTCATATTTCCAAATGCACATATATGACATCATTTTTAGACATTAAGTATTGAAGTTCAGTCTTAACAGTCAACTCTCTTTCCCCAATGCCTCCCTCTCCTTCTTTCCAAGGCAGTGACAGCACCAGTCCCTCAACCAAAGGGACTTCAAGCCACATAGTTAAGCCGCTGTTTTAGTTGGTCTGTCACAGAGTGTAACCTTCTTGGAACAATTATTTTCCATTCCCTCCCTTCATCTTCCATCACACCCTTCCATTGGCTAGTTTTCATCTGTTGTACATATATCTTTACACTGTCAAGGTTAATAACATTTACATTCTGTGCTATAACCACCTCAATTTTCAATGTTTTTGTTTTTACCCTAAAGGTAGAGTCTAAGAACCTAAAATCAATAAAGGGAATGAATATACACCATCCTGACCATGGACGTGCTGTTTCCTACAATCCCAAGTAGAGGCTAGGATTGCATTTACGTTTCTATTTGTCCAGTGCCAGGACCCCTTACCTCCCAGGTCACATGAGAATGAATGGATTCCATTTTCTATCTCATCAATTACCAGGATTAGATTGTCAACTTTGCCCAATCCTTCCATTTTATCATTCTTTTCCCCCTTTCTGGGTGCACTCTTCTGGGTCCCACCCTGCCCCACCCTTCCCCTTTCCTAGGAATGGGGGCTGACAGGCCTGGTTCAGGCTTTCATCCATTCATCTCCTACACTGCTTTCCCAGGGTGGGCCCACCAACCCCTGCATGCCATGCCTTCCTCTACCTTAGTTTACTCCTCATTTTGTTACATCTACATCCTAAGAAGGAGTACATGGAAGGCATGCTTTAAAGTAGGCAGGATAGAGGTTAAGAACATTTTAGAATTCATTTCTATTTGAAAGAACATTGTTTTTAAAAATTAGTATTTATTATGCTATCCTCTTACATTGGTCAGCAAATTTTTAGTCAACAGAGCCAAATATCAACAGTACAACAATTGAAATTTCTTTTGAGAGCCAAATTTTTTAAACTTAAACTTCTTCTAACGCCACTTCTTCAAAATAGACTCGCCCAGGCTGTGGTATTTTGTGGAAGAGCCACACTCAAAAACAGCATCTGCATATTAAATAAATGTTTTATTTTTCAATGTCCTTCATTAATATGAATTCATTGTTGTATTACCAAAATATTCATTATCGTCAATGTCAGAAACCAAAGGAGAGAAGCTAATTAATTACTGGCTTATGACCTCTGGAGCACTTAGAAATCATGAAACTGTGAACTTTCTATCTGTATTCTTTCTGGTCTCTGGCCAGGTCCTACTTATATGACATCATTTTTAGACATTAACTATTGAAGTTCTGAACAAGTCATCAAGGCCTTAACTGTCTGAGTCATGTGCATCTAATAACATTACTGTTTACCATTTAATTTAGTATTAATCCATGAAGACATGGATTTCATGTTCAATTTCCCTTTTATATACTCAATTGCATATTTATTAAACAGAATTCATTCTTAAAATATTCTTCTTACATAAAAACATCTAAAATGATATCAACTGGCAAGCTATATGCACCTGGGGAAGATATTTCAGTGGAAATAATGAGTAGCTATATTTCATTCATTGGTTCACTCATTCATTCGCTCCTCCAAAAATGCTTATTGAGCACCTACATATGCCACTGTTGTAGCTGCTGAATAGTAGTTCAAGAAACAAAAATTCAGCAACCTCAGCGAACTTAAATTCTAGTGGAGGAAAATTAAAACCATTCAACAAGTAGGACTGATTTCAAAACCCTTTAATTGCTGTGAAGGAAAGCTCAAGTTGATCTGAAAGTCCCAACTTTACCTAAATACTCCAAAAAATGTAGGGAAGTATTGTCACACTCTCATAAAAGGTATTTTAACATGAAGTCACCACTATTCTCAGCACACTCCCACTAGGCAGTGACGATTATCAAGCTCCTAGGATCAGATTCTGGGAGCAGCAGGCTTGAAAGGTCTGCAAGCTTGTCCCCTTGAAGGGTCTCCATCAGCTAATAAGATGAGTAATCAGTGTGTGGTTTCACTGTATAAGTGCCATGTGAGGCCATTACTTTGGTCCCTGGACATCATCAAATGCCAGTCCTGGGACATTCATCTCTAGTCCAATGTACATAAACAGAATAAACAACTCAAGTGAAGAAAAAAGAGGACAAATTACACTCTATTACACTTTCTGGTTTTTAAAACATTTTCTGCATTTTGTAAACAACTACGTCTCTTCTTCCCCTACTTAAAAGAGCATGTGGACCAAACAAAGAGGTATTAAAGAAGATAAAGGTATGTAGGGATCAACAAATGGTTTATGATGGTTAAGGCAAGTGGCTAAAGGTAAGAAAATTATTTGACCTAAAAAAATATACAAAAGAAGATGGTTTTGTATATATTCTGCGTGACAGGTTTTCTTAGGAAACCCATCTTACACACAACATGAGTCCAACAATCACCTGATGCTGAAAATTATTTCTGCAATGAAAAATAATCACACAAAAGGAGCCATGCTTTCTTTCGAATGGAAGCAATTATATTGGGCACAATACTGAGGCAGGCTCCTAAGGGAAGGAGAGATGTTAACACTGGACATTCTGCAGTAACCTCCAGCTTCCCTTTCTATCTGAAGCTTTCTCCTGCTCTGCTGACTTTCTTATTCTTGTTTCCTCTTCTTTCTCTCTCTCTCATCTTATCCCTCTTCTATATCTCTCATTTCCACTTTATTTCTTTTTGCATGTTATCATAAGTACACCAAAGAATTTGCTTTTTTAGTGTCACATTTAATGTCTGTTTCTTAACTTATCTTTATCATTTCCTTTTATGCTTTCAAACATTTGTTTTTTACATTTGAGTATATGTCTGTCTTGACTTTTTTCACTAAAGCAGGCACTATTGAAAAGAAACCGGGCCTTCATTCTTGATGAAAGAAACAGAAAATAGTCTTTGATAAGTTGGATGTCCACCTGTTTGTTGAAAGTGAAGACTAGTTCAAATGGTCTTTCAAAACTTTCAACCACAATCATACTAATCATTAACATTTATTGAGTACTTACTAAGTATCAGGCATTGTTCTAAGCACTTTATATATTAACAAAGTTCTCACCACAATTCTGTGAGGTAGACACTGTAATTATGCCCAGTTATAGATGAGAAAATGGGTCACAGAGAGAGTAAGTAACTTTAGAACATGGTAAAGGCAAGATTTGAACCAATGCAGTCTGGCCCTAAGACCAGTGCCCTTAACCACTTATCATTATATTATCTGTCTAAGACAGGAGGTGGCAAACTTTTTTGTAAAGGGCTGGATAAGAAATATTCTAGGTCTTGCGGGCTACAGTGGTCTCCATCTCATATTCTTGTTGTTGTTGTTGTTACAATATTTTAAAAATGTAAATAACTGTCTTAGACATAACCAAGCCTACAGGCTGTAGCTTGCTGACTGCTAGGCTGTGATTTTATTATTTAATATGAGCCATACACTATGTTTCATTTAGACAAACTGAGATAGAAGCAAAAGTGAAAGATGATAGGTGAATTTACAATCCATAGTCCATGAGCGCCTGAGAGCTCTCAATCTTGTGAAAACAGTGCAGAAAACACAAACATCAAACCAAAGAAGTGTAGGTGCTTAGTGGACATGCACAGGCATAGAGTTTACAGATAGGACCCAGGTGTAATTACCACAAATGGAAATTAATAAAAACAAAAAAACAAACATCTAAGTGAACTTCAGCAACCTAGTATTTCACAGATAGAAAACTCTAGATTTTCGTGTTCCTTACATTATCAGTGACAGAATTACTATCATAACCTGTTCACTGATGTCTAAAAACAGTATCTGCATACTATATAATAAAACAGTAATATGCAAATTTGACCATACCTTTGTCACACCCACATGCCATGCCCACAGCCACGCCTACCAGCCAATCAGGAGCAAATTATGCAAATAAACCCCAACCAAGATGGCTGCCACCACTGAGAGCAGGTGGAAGGCTTGTGTTTCCCCAGGAACAGAGGAAGCCAAGCTTTCTTCTGCCTCCCTAGGCCTCCACTCAATGTAAAAAAGTTTCCGTTATAAAAGATACAGAAATGGCAGCAGCCACTGAGCTGGAGAACAGAGGCTTGGGTTTCCCTGGCAACGGAGGAAGCTTTCAGTCTGCCATTACTGGCCTAGGCCTCCACTCTAGGCTACAATGTTTCAAACAGAAATGGCTGCCGCCCCAGAGCAAGCAGAAGGCTTGGCTCCACTCCAGGCTACAAAGTTTCAATTATAGACATAGATTAATCCCAGACACCAAGGCCTATGCTT
The DNA here is from genome assembly GCA_027563665.1 of Antrozous pallidus. Taxonomy (NCBI): domain Eukaryota; kingdom Metazoa; phylum Chordata; class Mammalia; order Chiroptera; family Vespertilionidae; genus Antrozous; species Antrozous pallidus. Next base: position 53,946,837 of record CM050516.1, on the reverse strand, counting down.
GCGTTGCTAGAGGGCGTGGCTGGCCTGCAAACCTCCACAGGCCCCTCGCCCAGGCCACCTCTTGCCCCAAGGGACCCCCCCCACCCTGATCTGGGACACTCTTCAGGGCAAACCAGCTGGCCCCCACCCATGCACCAGGCCTCTATCCTATCTAATAAAAGAGTAATTTGCAGATTGACCATCACCCAACACACAAGAGGGCTGCCCCCATTTGGTCAAAGATCCTGTCCCCATGTGGACACAAGATGACCACCACAAGAGATGGCCAGCAGGGGAGGGCTGTTGGAGGTTCCAGGCCCTGCAAGGAAGGGCAGTTGCGGGTGATCAGGCCAGCAAGGGAGGGCAGTCGGAGGCAATCAAGCCTGCAGGGGAGGGCAGTTAGGGGTGACCAGGCTGGCAGAGGAGGGAAATTGGGGGCAAATAGGCTGGCAGGGGAGCAGTTAAAAATCAATTAGGCTGGCAGCGTAGTGGTTAGCAGGTGATCAGGCTGGCAGGCGGAAGTGGTTAGGGGCAATCGGGGAGGCAGGCAGGTAAGCAATTTGGAGCCAGCAATCCTGGATTGTGAGAAGGATGTCCGATTGCCCGTTTAGGCCCAATTGGGCAGTCGGACATACCTTGAGGTGTCCCAAATTGGAGAGGGTGCAGACTGCGCTAAGGGACATTCCCCCGTCCCCTGTGCACGAATTTTGTGCACTGGGCCTCAGTATTAAATAAATGCTTTATTTTTCAATGCCCTTCATTAACATCAATTCATTGTTGCATTACCAAAATATTCATTATCGTCAATGTCAGAAACCAAAGGAGAGAAGCTAATTAATTACTGGCTTACAACCTCCGTAGAACTTAGAAATCATGAAAATGTGAACTTTCTATATGTTTTCTTCCTGGTCGTCTGGCCAGGTCCTACTTACAACAAATCTGAACAAGTCATCACCACTTACCATCTGAATTTTTTGAAATAAGTTTCATAGGCTCAGTATATTTCACCACAATTTAATTTTCTTCTAAGAATCAAAAGCTCTGTTTCAACAATGCCTTGATCATTTTGATAAACCCCATCAGAAAATAAGAAGTGAAGCACTTTATTTTGGCTTTTGACTCCACAAGTCAAACAGCTCAATCTACAATCCTATCTCTTAGGCAATTTACTCCTTAGAGGTAATCATTTAGACGACGTTTGGTTTAGAGTATATATTGTTAACTATGATTTTCGATGTGGGAAAAAAATGAAAATTGAGAAACAGACTCACTTCTACTTTCTTCCCTATCAACTTTGACCACCTGTTTAAAATAAATGCAGCTATTTTCAGCAGTTAGGCAATGGGTTTACTTATAAAAACCAGAAACAGATGCCTGCTCTTTAAGATCACCCCTTATCCAACATATGAGCATGAGTTATATACAAACAAGCCCAGTATATATTCCTTGCCACCCCTGAAATTGTAAACTTCTTCATATACTATGAAGCAACTCAGGACATCATTTAATTCTCTCTTACTGTTTCTTAGCAATTGCTAAATACAGGAGAATAAAGTAACTGTGAGGAGTACTTTTATAAGCGGCTAAAAATATTTCCTGTAACCCTAGATCTTTACCCCCAACTTGGATGTCCTTAAGAATTCATGTATTTCTCCTGTTGAGAAAAGTTGCTTACTTAATAGTTAATTTTTACCTGGGATACGTCTGACATGCTGAGACTCGTGTATTTAGTCTTTGTTTTTTCTTTGGCCCATGGTGTAAGTCAGAGATAGTCTCAATGAGTATTTATATAATTTTCTCCTTTCTATAGCACAAAGCATGTCTTTCAAAGAGAAAACTCAAGATGGACGTTACCGTGTACAATTCCCTTCTTCTCTGCCTTCTTTTCTGTGCTTGGAAATAAAAACCTTGCTCCCAGAAAAGTTTCTTTAGAAGCTAGTGTACTTTGTCCTCACCAGGTCAGATAAGGGGTTAAGTTTAATTTACAGAGCCCGGCAGCCTGAGAGGCAGGAAGAGTATAGCTAATCAGGATCATTCCCACCCCTTCTGCTTCTTGCCACCCTTTCTGTTCTCCCTCAGGGCTTACTTAGATTTGTGATTCTATACTTAAGGGGCCCTTCCCCCCCCCCCCCCCCCCAAAAAAAAATAATTAACAACTTAACTGGAGACACAACTTCTGAGTTGCAGCTGCTCTTTAATTCTTCTACCTCTAGAACAAGGACATTTAAACCCTCACTTGAACTACTGCTTTCTAATACGTGAATAATGGTTGCATTAACTAAGCATGGTGCTGCAGACTCTTAGATGCTCACTGAAATCTATTTTTCCCATCTTCCACAGTGAAGGCTTTGTAACTGGGTACACGGCATCCAGCTAGAAAGCCCACTCCCCAGCCTCTCTGATAGACAGATGTGGCCAAATGACTTAATTCTCCCCAAAGGAAAGTGAGTGGCAGGAATGGATGGATACCTTTCCTGGGCCTAGGCCTAAAGACACTGAGCATGATACCTCTGTACTATTTTCCTCCCCTCAAGCTGGGACACAGAAGTGCCCATGACCTTGCTTTGATTATGTAGATGGACTCTTCAATGTTGAAAGGATGGAATAACAAGGTAGATGGAACCTGGGTCCCTGAATTTCTGCAAGGAGCATGACTGCCTTGCAAGTTTAGAATACTTGCCTTCTGAACAGATACAGTATATGAAGCTGTATCTCCCTTAATTCACTGTATTTTGGGGTCACTGTTCCAGCAGTACAGGCTCTTTATCATAATTGGTTCAAGCACTACACGTAGCAATATTCTGAGTGCCTTACATATTATCTCATTAATGTGCTTCTATTCCCATTTTCCAGAATTAGAAACACAGATTTGAAGGATGCAGTTTTTTTCCTCAAGGGCAAAGAGTGGCAAAACAATTCTTCAACCCAGATTTGGACGATGCAAAGTTCAAAGGCCTATCACAGGCGGTGTTTGTTAGGAAGCCCAATCACTTTGCAATCATATAATCTCACCCTACTTGAGATTTTTCTTCTGTGTTATTGATTATCTACCTAGAGTAGAAATTAGGAGCTCAAATTAAGGGATATAAATTATATTTGGCTTGTTCATAAATAGCCTTAATCTGTTTATTGAAGATCTAAATGTGTATAAATACCCCCAAACTTCAAAGGAATAAAAGACAGTGGGCCAAGTTGAAACAGCCTCTGGATGAAACTTTGTACTCTCTTTCTAAAATTCTATTATGTTACACACAAAGCCTAGGTCTATACCTCAATCAAGCACTGTAAGACACAGAATTAATTCAAAAGGAACTCATTTTGGCTGTGTTTCATATTATGTTTATTATGAAAGGGCCAAGAAACACTTACACAACCTTGGGGCTTTCCTTTCAGTAATATGAGGCCACACACCTTCACTCCTCCCTAATGTTTAAAACTCACACCTGGAGAGCTACCAGAGTGCAGAACTGGGGGGCTTGACAGGGTAAAGGGGGATTGAAACATGAGCTGCTTTTGTCTTCACATTTCACCCCTTAAAGAAACAACTTTGCTTAAGAACCCATTTACTCTTCCAGAAACCTCTTATAATGAAGTGCCAGAGTCCATTGACTTATTCATTCAGCAAACATGAACTGAGCATTTACTTTTGGTTGAGTACTATGCCAGACACTGGACACAGAACAGTATGCACAAGCAGAGGTAAGGAACAGGGTAAAGCACATAATGGTAATGATTTTTATCCTACCTTACACTTGCATTAAAACTCTAGAACTGCCTTACTCTTTAATAATTACAAAACACATAGATTACAAGAAAAGAAAACCTTTCCTTTCTGTGCTTGCCTGTCAAGACAGCCCTCTATCAGGGGGGTGGGGAGGAGGAAGCTATAAGCACTATATGTTCCCAACATCAGCTGGTGAACTCAAAGGTGAAGATTTACAGCGTCCGTCTAGGTTGCATCTCTCCTTCCAGCCCTTTCAGAAGGTCTGAATTTATTACTAGTAAAACTCATGTGTATCCATCTGCTTCCAGACGCAGTCGCCAACTTCGCTAGGTATTAATTAACAGGAGATGAGTGAACACTGGGAATTCTTTGCCAGCATAAGCAGGTATTTCATTATTTAGATTGGTCTCCTCATTGTATGCTGGTGAAAAAAGAACTTGGCACTCCATCGGGTAACTTTTCTATAAAAATAAAAGCTCTTCTTGCATTCATTCAATTACCGACTGTGGAAAGACGAAGCTGTGAAAATACCACCTTTGTAGGTATTAATGTGAGTAATTTTAGGTGGATCTTCTAGGTCAATGATTTTCAACCTTTAAATTTCAAGGCACACATAAACTAATTACTAAGATATTGTATTTGTTGCCGCTCTGAAAAAAAATGGGTATAATTTTGATTCATTCACACTGGACAGCTATTGTGTTGGCAGTTGTCAATCTTTTACTTGACAATATAAGGGAAAGAAGCCAGTGCCCCTAAGTAATCAGGTATTGCATGTTTTAAACTATATATATATATATATATATATATATATATATATATTGCATGTTTCAAACTATATCTATATCTATATATATGTGTATATATATATTTTTTTATTGTTCAGTTTATTAATTACATTGTTCCCCCTTTTTTCCCCCTATAGCTCCCTCCACCTGGTACCCATCCCGCCCTCTGCCCTCACCTCCCCTCCCTCCCACTGTCCTCTCCCATAGGTGCATGATTTTTGTCCAGTCTCTTGCTGCACCTCCCACACCCCTTTTTCCCCCAAGAATTGTCAGTCCATTCCCTCTCTATGCCCATGATTCTATTATATTCACCAGTTTATCCTGTTCATCAGATTTTTAATTCACTTGATTTTTAGATTTATTTGTTGACAGATGTGTATTTGTTGTTCATAATTTTTATTTTTACCTTTTTCTTCTTCCTCGTCTTAAAGAATACCTTTCAGCATTTCATATAATATTGGTTTGGTGGTGATGAACTCCTTTAGCTTTTTCTTATCTGCGAAGCACTTTATCTGACCTTCAATTCTGAATGATAGCTTTTCTGGGTAGAGTAATCTTGGTTGTAGATTCTTGCTATTCATCATTTTGAATATTTCTTGCCACTCCTGTCTGGCCTGCCATAGTTTCTGTTGAGAAATCTGCTGACAATCGTATGGGTGCTCCCTTATAGGTAACTGTTTTTCTCTTGCTGCTTTTAATATTCTCTCTTTGTCTTTTGCTCTTGGTATTTTAATTATGATGTGTCTTGGTGTGGTCCTCTTTGAATTCCTATATTTTGGGGTTCTGTGCACTTCTTGGGCTTTTAAGTCAATTTCTTTCTCCAGGAAGTTTTCGGTCACTATTTCTTCAAGTATGTTTTCATTATCTTGCTCTCTCTCTTTTTCTGGCACCCCAATAATTCGGATGTTGGTATGCTTGAAGTTGTCCCTTACACTACCTTCAATTTTTTGGATTCTTTTTGCTTCTTGCTTTTCTGGCTGAGTGGATTTTGCTTCTTTGTATTTGCAGCACACCAGTATGCCTCTTTCACCACACCAGTTGAAAATCACTATTCTAAGTAGTCAGTGATGTCTCTGGCAGTCCGTAGCTTTCAGAAAATGCTCCAATCCTGGCTTTTCTGCAGGGGGCCCGTCTCTGCATTCAAGAAGTTCCGCTCACATGCCCCTACTTATGCCCTGCAAAAGTGGTGATTTCAGACTCAGTCTTGGTTTTTCAAGAAACTGTTTATTAAATTTATTGGGGTGATACACAGTCAACATGAGCATATAGGTTACGGTGTGGGTTTCTATGTTACAAGATCTATATATTGCACTGTGTGCCCATGACCCAAAGTCAAATCTTCTCCTGTACAAGGAACTGTTTAAAATTTCCAAATAAAACTGTATTAAAACACTGCTTCAAATCTTAGGAAAATATTTTTTAATATATTTTATTGATTTTTCACAGAGAGGAAGAGAGAGGGATAGAAAGTCAGAAACATCGATGAGAGAGAAACATTGGTCAGCTACCTCTTGCACACCCCCTGTTGGGGATGTGCCCACAGCCACAGCACATGCCCTTGACCGGAATCGAACTGGGACCCTTCAGTCCGCAGGCCGACGCTCTATCCACTGAGCCAAACTGACTTCGGCAGGAAAATATTTTTAAATGTAGTGTTCTTTCACTAAAAACTAGCTAAAAACTGCTCTGGGTGAAGCCTTTACATGACATATTTTCAGACTCATTTTCAGCACAATTACTAGCACTCTATTTTTATTTGGCCTTAAATTCCTCCAGGTTGTAAATTACATTTTTAGTCGAGAGGCATTCATTTGTGGATGGCGATGGTTATAGATGGCATCATGGTAGCACTGGCCAACACTTACTAGATGCAAGTGTAGGCTGAGCAGCTCAGTCAGACCTGGACCCGGTCCTGGTCCTGAGACCTTACAGTCTCCACAAGACTGGAACCATGCACAGAACAGCTCTAACGCCACAGACAGCTACGAGTGCCACAGATGATACCAACAACACCCTGTAAACATTCAAGGAGGGAGAGCTAATCCTAAGGTTGGGAGAAAGGGGCCAGCTGGAAGAGGAATATAAATGGAGACAGTACCAAAAGGAAGTCAGCATCTCCATGTGCCCTGCTGTGAATGTGTCTGTCCTGTGCCAGTACAGTCCTGGGTCCCCAACGCCTTGACAGAGCGAGGCTCAGGAGACAACTGGAGCAAATGCACGGAGATAGCCAAGTGCCGAGAGGACAGGTGTTTCGATGAGGCAGGAGCCCAGAGTGTGTGTCAGACTATGCAGGAAAACAGAATTACGAGGGAGAAGACAAGACCTGGAGGGGCAAACTGAGGAGCTGGGCCTTTACTAAGTAGGTCATAGGAATGCACTAACATCCTCTGAGGGGTTACAGGAGGTTACCCTGGAGGGTCTGTAGGGAGACCAGTGAGAAGGCCATCAGCTAAGAGCATTTGATCACAGTGGGACTCCAGCAAGTGTCAAAGCAAGACAGAGCGGGCTGCAGGGCGGTGAAGCACTTTCACAGTGATGCTCCACGTTAAAGATGGAAGCTCACTTCCGTAAGCAGCTTTCTCACTCCTCCTTCTCTCCACCAGGCCACTGCATGTCTGGCTCCTTAAATCTTCCCTTCAACATGACTTCTTCAACAATCGCTAGCACACCAACTCACTCTCCCATGGGGCACTAGTCTTCGAAGAGACAACCTCCTCAGCCTGCATTTCCAAGGCAGCGAGCTACTCGCCTGTCTCCCAGGTCCCTGAAGATGGCAGAGACTCCCTGCTGCTCCCCTGATATTCATTTCCCCGTTTTCTCTAGGAAAACTTCTGGAAAGGGAAAGAGAGTAACTACTTAGGCTTTGCAGGCAATATGGTCTCTGTCACAACCACTCAACTCTCACTGTGAGAGCAGCCACAGACAATTCCTAAACGAGTCGCTGTGTCCCAGTATAATTTTACTCACAATGACAGGCTGATTGTCAGTTAGACTCCTGTTCTACAGTAACCGAAACTTCCACAGGGTATCTGGCTTGCTAAAGATGACAATTTCTAGCCTTCCTGACAGCTAGCTGTGGTTAGGGACTGTTCTGATGAAGAAAGTGTGAGTGAGAATGACTGTAGGTCTTCCAGACCCCCCATCCCCACCCCCCGTCCTCTCAGATGAAGAGATCAGGGTGAGGCACCTTAGACTATGAAGGTGGGACAACACCCTAAGAAGGGCATGGAAACAAGATGGAAGGGATCTGTCCATTGGGGCCCTGTCCTAGTTGGGGGCCAGATGGACTGTTGTGAGATGGGGGGTGGGGGAAGGAGAGAGAGAAAGAGAGAGAAAGAGATATCCCCAACACTTCAACACTTTTACTTAGGTCATTGTATTTTGGAGGAACTTTTTATAAAGCTTCCCATTTTCCACTTTATCTCGGTGCACCCAGCTGTATTCAGAACAGGAAAGCACTTTGTTGTTGGGCTATCCAATGACTGATGATCAATCAGAAACCCACACTGTGGTCAGATGACTGGGCACAAATCTATCTCCATGGTGGGAACTAATATCTGAAAGCTTATTCTGTGCCATGCACTTATAAAATACAAGCTCTCACTTATCTTGAAAGCAGTTATTCTGATGATATTTTTTACAGATGAGGCCCAGAGAGATCAATGTGCCCTAAGTCACCCTGCTCCTAAGCAGCTGCCCAGATGTATTAACCTGGGGGCACATGTTCTTCTCCCCAAACCGGCTCCCTCATGTCAAGGACAAGCCACAGTAGTCAGTTCTAGAATGAAACTTCGAGATGGCTCTGTGACTTCAGATGGCTCAGCACTTTTCAACCTGAAAAACACCACAGAGATCCACTGATTGATGGCTCTGTTTGGTTTAATTACTACAACCTTCTAAAAGCCAAGTAAACCAAAGCGACACAAGGTTAAATGACTTACCCAGATTCCTTTGAAAGGCTCTGAGAATGCCAGAAAGTGCATTTCATGAGACAGCCACAGGGGCTGCCAACTCGGCCCCAGCTTGGCCTCCACCTCCTGCTCCTCCTCCACTGCCCATTATAAGTTCACTGCCTGGACACCTGCTACTCCAGGCTGAACAGAGCCTGCAAAGCAGTTTCAAATTATGCCAGCAGAGGCAAAGAGCTTAACTTCTTTTCTCTCCAGGAAAGGGTGAGCAATGCCACCAACATTTGTTGTTTACCCTGGGCTGTCAGGTGTAGCATCCATCTCTGCTGGGAGCTTGGCACCCGTCAGGGGACCATCTGGCTTTGTTTCCCTGACCGAATGGCCTTTCCTGTCTTGTACAGCCTGGAGGCTCAAGAAAATTCAAGTTCACCCCAAAATTACAGCACAACCAATGGCACCAACTGATCAAGGCAGATAAACCCCAAATTCAGTTGTGAAAATTTTAACCTACTTCAAAATTAGTTTGATTTCTTTAAATAGTATGTTGACTTGTGAAAACTTCATTTGTTGAATCTATTATAAATGGCTAATTAAAAATTAATTATAATTAGTGGTTGCTATACCAAAGAAAGTAGTATATTTAAAGAAAATGTTTTGTTACAGAAACATAGCGAAGAACAGGTAAGTCTTCCTGGAGTAAAGCACAAAATTAACATGTTCTTTGTTGATAGTAAAATTAGGAAGGAAGACCTCACTCCCAAAATGGACTTTTTTATTTGGAACATCTCTAAGTATTTCCAGAGCCAAACTATAATGGATGCCAAACTATGCAGCAATTTAAAATCATATTGTCAAAGAATAAACCGGGATATGGAAAATGTTCTCACATATACTGTTTTGTTAAAAAAAAAAAGCAGGTTTCAAAAAGGTTCATAGACATTATTATAAATGAATGACTACATATCTATATAAATGTGCATTGAAAATTAGTCTGGAAATAAATATATTAACATTTCAACAGCAGCATTCCTTTGAGTGGTAAAATTACAAGTGACTTTTCTTCCCAGCATTTTCAAAATGTTTTATAACATATCACAAAAGTATATGTTTTTGAAAGCACTAGACTCTATAAAGACCATCATAACAACAAAGGCAATTTTCTCCTTCCACTGTGTTCTGTAAGAGGATGTAGAATGTGGTTTGGGAAATGGTGCAAGCTATTTTATGTCTAAATCATATAAAAAGCTCAGACACTCAAATATTAAACGGCTCAAGTCTTAGTGTCTGACGGGGCACATTTCAGAAAGATCAGAGAGGTACCATAACATATGGAGAAGCAGAGCCACTGGGGAGAGGGTCCAGACTACTGCAACACACAGCTATTATCCACGTTTTATCTTCACTAAATTGACGTTAAATGGAGTGGGGAGTGTGCAGAGCACTCAAACATCTGTGACATATCATTATGGACAAATATTTCCAGGAATTCTAATTCACAATTACGGCTTTCAAACTGATACAAGAGCAAGAAAGAAAAACAGCAACAACTGTTAAATTAAAAAGAAATATGTGCATGTCACAATTTAGCAATGGCTAAAATCAACTAGAAATCAGTTATTTCACAACAAGATTTTTAAAACCATAAAAAACAAAAAACCCACAATTAGGGAACAGAAGTCAGGATAAAGTCCAAAACAGGACCAAGCATATCCTACCACCAGTCACGAGGCACTACAGAGTCCGAGCCATGTATTTGTTTGCAGATACTGAGGGGAAAAAATCGTAATGGATCAAGCTAACATATCACTGGCCCAAGTTTCACACTAATGGTCATATGATCCCCCAAGTACTGTTTCTCAGACAAACAGTCTCTTCTTTTATAAATCCAACAGCTTGTAAAAATGCCTAAGTTAATCAAACTCCTTCACTTTTTAAATGATGGAACCTCTTAACAGAGGAAAACAGACCTTTGAAAGAAATATTTCAGGAAAAGGTGAAGCTAGGGAGTTTCAGGAAAATGTGTGATAAAATTCCATTGCTTTCCCAAAACAACAAAAACTAGTTTCCCAAGCCTCTAATACAGAAGCAGAGCAGAAAACTAAAGGGTGTTCTCAAATTACACTATTCCTAAGGGAAACACACTTCACTTGCTAGTTCAATGAATAACTCCATAAGGATTTTATTTACAAAGGAAAAAAGACAATATAGACTGAATAATCCCCAAGTATGTATATGGGGGGAGGGGAACCGTGGGGATGCAGGGGCTGTATCCTACAGAAAAATACAGTTTCATGGAGAAAACTGACCTGCCTTAAATAAATATTTAGTTAACTGAAGAAAAGCTTTTCAATGATGAAACAACAATGGAGAAAGACATAACAAAATAGTGTTCGTCTGTATAACCAGAGAGCAAGCAAAATGACAGTCCAAAGAGATAAAGGTTGTAGGGTAAGCGAAGAAAAACTTTGCTAAGATACAAAGTAAGATTCTGATCTATTAGCATCAATGTGATGAAGACAACGAACACACCTTTTACGCAGGCTGCCTACAAGGACAGCGTCCCCGACCTCTGCCTTCCATCCTCCTGTTCATGACCAGAGTCTAGGAAAGTGAAGGATATGCCCATAGAAACGCTGGCCTGGCCTGCACCCAAGTCAGTGACTTCAATTGCTCCACATTAATAACAAAAGCTGCACCGAGTGGACAGGCAGGGAGAGAGGAAGGGATGAAAGACTGGTGCAGACTCCTAAGAGCAAATCTACCTCCTGTGAAAGAAACTGGCCGAGCACTGTTCAGGAAAAACAGGCCTCCTCGATGAGAAAAGATCAGTTCTCTTTATAAAGCCTCCAGTTTTTCCAGGCCAATTAAAAGAAATTATCGATTGATGTTTAGAGAGAGAGAAAAACATCCATCAGTTGCCTCCGGTACATGTCCTCACTGGGGACTGAACTCGCAACCTAGGTATGTGCCCTGACAGGAATTGAGCCCCCAATCATTGGTGTATGGGACAATACTCCAACCAACTGAGCCAGCTAGGCAGGGCCATGCCATGTTTTTAAAGTGTGCATTGGATTCTAACAAAAAAGGGTTTTCACTGTAATGTGCTGTTGTTAACACAGAGATGTATGCGCCAGGAACCGTTCTGAGCACTTTATACAAACTGAAACAGAGGATTTCCGACAACCTGAAGAGAGAAGTGCTATTCGCCTCAGTTTACAGTTCAGGAAACTGAGTTACTGAACATGCACGTTAACTTTCCAAGATCACAGAGCTAGTACAGTTGAACCCAGACTACCCCATGTTAAATCCTGCTAGTGCACACAGCTCCATCCGCCTAAACCTTAAGGAGGCCTCGGTCACTGCTACTCCCAGGGCTTCATTTTGGGTCTGCCTCCTGGCCTGGAGGGGAAGGGCAGAGAGCTACCTTGCATTAAGTCCTTGTGTTATGTCAGCCCCTTCATAAAAGATAAATGTTCTCATTTTTCATGTGATATCAGCATTAGTATGATTATTCCCATTTTACAGATGAAAAACTAAGACATTGTAAGGGGTTAGGTACCTTGCCGAACGCCAGTGAGAGATATCTGAACCTACATCTGTTTGTAAGAGTCTATGTTCCTGCCCTTGAAGAAAGCATTCTACTGCCCCAGTCCCAGACTCATCCCCTACACGGGCAACCCAGCTAACAGCCAGGGATGACTTCCCATATTTGAGCTGCCTGAACAAGTGGAAAGAACATGGACAGTGAGGGAAGAAAGGTCAGTGAAATTCCATCATAATAGCAAAAAAAAAAAACCAAACAAAAAAAACCCACCGAAACAAACAAAAAAAGCCCCACCAAACCCTCTCAAACAGTCAAAATTTCCTAATTAGGTAACAGAAAGCATATTTGGTGTATACATGCTCAGTACAGCTGCAGAAAATTATGAGCTATAAATATAACTGTGTATTTTCTGATGTACATAAACTAAGCTTCTGTTAATCATGCTACGTTTTAAATGCACTGGAGGACCTCACTAGTGCATTAAAAAGAATTCAGTGGTCTAATCCCTTTGTAAAGTCAAAAGTTCCTTTATAATAATCATCCTCTAATATACTTCCTAAGATTCTGAATATCCAAAAGCAGGTATGTTCTAGTTTACAAACCTAATGAGGTATATAATAATCCAAATAATACTACACAGACTTGGGATCTAGTTCTGCCTTAAGATTGAAGAAATGGATCATTACACATTTTCAGAGTCTTTTTTTCTAGCCTGTGGGTCAGTAAATTGCTAAGTTGCCTATCACATCAACAAATAAGTTAGTGTCTACATCTTGGCCAATAATTTTTTTTAATATATTTTATTGATTTTTTACAGAGAGGAAGGGAGAGAGATGGAAAGTCAGAAACATCGATGAGAGAGAAACATCGATCAGCTGCCTCCTACACACCCCCTACTGGGGATGTGCCCGCAACCAAGGAACATCCCCTTGACCGGAATGGAACCTGAGACCTTTCAGTCCGCAGGCCAATGCTCTATCCACTGAGCCAAACTGGTTTTGGCTTGGCCAAGAATTTCTTGAAATAAAAAGAGTGATAGGGATCAAAAGCCTGGTGATGGGGAAAAAAAAAGTATCATGAAACTATGAGTCAGAAAATGAAAAATCATAGAGCTTTAGGATTCAATCTCTTCATTTGATGGATAAGAAAACTAAGCTTCAAGAAGTACACAATCTTTTCTAAGTCTTAACAGAACCAGTGGAAGAAACAAAACTAGAACCCATGCACTAATATGCAATCCGGTGGGTGCTTCATGGTCCAGAACTGGCTCCCTCTACCGACTGAGATAACACAGTAGTGTAAGCTCTAAAAGAGCCAGAACTGTATCGTATTTCTTGTTTCTAAGATCCTACAAACTGCCTTGATTAATAAATATTACTACTTCTCCCTGTTTTGGAAGGAAGAAGTCAGAGATGGTATAGTATGCTACCTCCTACTTCATTTCTGGTCTTTTTAGCAGATTCTAGAATCTCAGCACATAGCTGTGCAAGATCAGTGTCAAATTTACACAAGAAAAGAGGGGCACAAGACCCAGATGTAGTGTCTTAGGACCTGCTATGAAAGGATTCATAATTGGAAGGCACCCGACACTTGCAAACCCTTCACCTGTCTAGGTTAAGATTCCTCTGCTCTAAAATTAATATGTTGTACTTCCTGACCTCTAAGGAGGCCTCTTCCAATATTAAATGTCATTATTCTGCTTAGTCCTTAAGTTTACAACTTTTACACACACAAATATTTTAGCAAGCCCCTTTCGACCTGCCTGTTTGGTGGATTACTGTGAATCTCAGAGGTAGACAAGCAGTCCCCACCCCCACTTGTCCCAATGAATGAGGCAGGAAATGGGAAAGCTTTTCTCCACAATGGCCACTGAATCCTCCTTTCCTTTCCTAACACTTTTGCCAGAGAAGATCCTCAGGTTTGGAGGATCAGGCTAACTGCACTTCTGGTTTTACTCCTGGATCAGGGCCCACGATGGGGCCTATCATATAAAAAATACTGTTGTCGGGCTGAGCTCTCCCTAGGCTGCATTCCCCCAAGACAGGTTGTCTCTGTTTGGTATCGGATGAAACCTTGAGCAGAAGAGGGCCCCTCGTCAGGGTCGGCCAGGACTGTGGAGCTGGTCTGAGGCCAGAGGCACAGGTCAGAGAGAGGCCAGGGCCACTGGGAGGCCAGCCTGGAGTGTGAGCCCTGGTGTGTAATCTAAAACTCGAGGAGGTGGCTAAGAAAGAAATACTCAGACAAGCAAAGAACAGAAGGGATCTGGAGACTAGAAATATGAGAGCATGAGTGAGAGGAGAGTGAGAGATTACCTTGAAAATCCCACCCGCCTCAAAAAAGCAAATGTTACTGTCTTCCAAGTGAGTCAAAATAGCATGCATATATTGTGTCTATAGGCTAAGCAGGACCTTATTATTGCTGTTAAGCATAAAGAGCTTTAGGGAGAAACCAAGACAGCGGTATAGGTAAGCACCTAAACTGCCTCGCACAACAATTCCAAAACTACAACTAAAAGACAAAATGGACACCATCTAGAACCACAGGAAGGCTGGCTGAGAGGAAATTCTACAAGTAGAAGGAAAGAGAAAAGCACATTGAGACTCAGGAGCTACAAAAGGCTGAAGTACAGAGGCACACGCACGCGTGGAGAGGACAAGCAACTGAATGCATGGCTGGCTTTCTCAAGCAGGAGGGAGATGGAAGCTCCTGTTTGCACTGAACTCCAGTTTTGGGCAAGACTCTGGGAACCCAGACTCCTTCGGGGAGAAACTGGACTGTCTGGCAGGGGGCGAAACATCAGGGAGGCTTTCTCTCAGAGGAGGTCGCAGCGATTACCAAGGGATACTGAAACCCAGGGGATTCATAGGGCAGGGATGATGGGAAACCAAGAATGTCTGATCTGCCCTGAGATTCCGCCCCATCCAAGCTGAGCACAGAGGCTTTTGCAATTTTGGTGTCTCTAGCACAGAAGTTCTCCCAGTGTAGACACAGCTGATCTTCACAGTCTATTGGCCTGGAGGTCAATTCCTTCCAATGATAACAACAACAATCAATACTTAACTACCACAAGGCTGTGTACACAGTCCACAAAGGGGTGCACCATGAATGTCCAGCTCAGGTAACTGGGGAGGCTGAGCCACTGGGACACCTAGCACAAAAGCTATCTACCAACTCAGGGAGCAGCGAAAATGTGGAGACAAACACATTTTCAGAAACAGATCACAAAAGAAAGAAATGGAGGAAAGCAAATGACT
This sequence comes from Antrozous pallidus, assembly GCA_027563665.1. Classification (NCBI taxonomy): domain Eukaryota; kingdom Metazoa; phylum Chordata; class Mammalia; order Chiroptera; family Vespertilionidae; genus Antrozous; species Antrozous pallidus. Next base: position 53,931,640 of record CM050516.1, on the reverse strand, counting down.
GGGTATAGAGTTCAAAATCACGGTTATAAAGTTTTTCAAGAATTTCCTAGAAAAGGCCAATAAATTTAACGAGACCTTCTAGGATATGAAAAAATACCAACTAGAAATTAAACATACACTGACTAACGTTAAAAAATATATATTATACAGAGACCTAACAGCAGACTAGAGGACTGCAAGAATCAAATCAAAGATTTGAAATACAAAGAAGCAGAAAACACTCAACCAGAAAAGCAAGAAGAAAAAAGAATCTAAATATTTGAAGATAGTGTAAGAAGCCTCTGGGACAACCAAAAGCGTACCAATATCTGAATTATAGGGGTGTCAGAAGAAAGAGAGCAAGATATTGAAAACCTATTTGAAGAAATAATGACTGACAACTTCTCCCACCTGGTGAAAGAAATATATTTACAAGTCCAGGAAGCACACAGAACCCGAACAAAAGAAATACAAAGAGGAACACATCAAGATACATCATAATTAAAATGCCAAGAGCAAAAGACATAGAGAGAATATTAAAAGCAGCAAGAGAAAAACAGTTAGTTACCTATAAGGGAGCACCCATTCAAATGTCAGCTGATTTCTCAACAGAAACGACGCAGGCCAGATGGGAGTGGCAACAAATATTCAAAGTGATGAGTAGTAAGAACCTACAACCAAGATTATTCTACCCAGCAAAACTATCATTCAGAATTGAAGGTCAAATAAAGAGCTTCGCAGATAAGAAAAAGCTAAAGGAGTTCATCACTGCCAAACCAGTATTATATGAAATGCTGAAAGGTATTCTTTAAGAAGAGGAAGAAGAAAAAGGTAAAGATAAAAATTATGAACAACAAATACACATTTATTAACAAATGAATCTAAAAATCAAGTGAATAAAAAATCTGATGAACAGAATAAACTGGTGAATATAATAAAATCAGGGGCATAGAAAGGGAGTGGACTGATAATTCTCAGGGGGGAAAGGGGTGTGGGGGCGTGCGGGAAGAGACTGGACAAAAATCGTACACCTATGGATGAGGATAGTAAGTGGGGGGAGGTAAGGGGAGAGGGTGGGGTGGAAACTGGGTGAAGGGGAGCCATGGGGGGGGGGGAAGGAACAATTGTAATAATCTGAACAATAGAGATTTATTAAATTAAAAAGTTTTGCTACTAATACCTATGTCAAGAAAAAGAAAGACCACGATTGAATCCTATATAATAAAAGAGAAACATGCAAATTTGACCGTACCTTGGCTCCTGATTGGCTATGCTACCAGCCAAATTAGGAGTGGGGGCGGGGCCAAGTGGCGTGAGCGCCGGGTTGGGGGTGGAGATGAAACAGCAGTGGTAGTGAGCGTCCAGCCCCCGGGCACTGTGAGGGGAAGTGTTGGCAGCAGCAGCAGTGGTGGTGGCAGTGGCAGGGAGCACCGGGGCCCCGGGGCTGGGTGGTCACAGGCAGCAGGGGCTGAGCTGAGCAGGGAGATGGCTGGGTGCCCAAGGCCTAAGCCTCACCATCAGTTGGACATCCCCTGAGGGCTCCCAGTATGTGAGAGGGAGCAGGTTGTGTTGAGGGACCACCCACCCCCAGTGCACAAATTTATTGCACTGGGCCCCTAGTTCTCATATATTAAGGAAAGAACCAGAACATACACTATATATGTATAGAACTCCACAGATTACTAATCACCTTCATGTGCATCTTCCGCTCTGATTCTCAAAACGACTTCATGACATTTGAAGAAACTGAGTCTTGAGAGGTTGATGCAATTGTCCAAGATGCTCAAACTGCTAATAGCACCTCTTTAGGTCTGCCTGGGGCTCTTCAACCCCACCCCCACATCTTAAAACTACTCTCCTTCAATCACCCCCTCTTTAAAAGAAATCAAATTTATTCCTTATTCATTTGTTTAAATTTCAATTTTCTTTCATCTCTAGCACTGAAACACGTTGCAAGTTGAATATCATTGAACAGTGTTTGGATAGGCTGCTCATCACTGTCCTTTGTACTGCAAAGCAAGTCAGCATTTGATGAGTTAAATACATTCTGAGGGCTAGTCTGGAAAATGTACCACCACATATGCTATACTATTATTTCCACAGGCAGCTCTGTTCCAAGTTCCAATCAATTGACTTAAAAGAGATCTTTTGAAACACATGAACGTGGCCTAAAAATAATTACCACTTAAGGAATTTCTTGGATTTCACTTTTCTTTTTCATTTCATTTAAATATATGCAGACACACAGACAGCCTGTTTTCACTGAGCTGCACGGACAGTATGAAAAGCTAAGCATTTCAGTATAACAGAAGAAATTTCATACAACTCCCACATGTTATGATTGTGGATAACATAAAGAAGTGGGAAAGTCCCCTTCAGGCCCCAACTCTGCCAAGACATCTGACATGCTCATGTTTGCCAGGACTCCACAATTACTCAAGTTCAGAACCCACTTTTAGATAAATCAGCATAATACTGTAATGATTCAAAAAGCTCAGAAAGCATGCCTTGCCAGAATAATTAACTTTTTGAAGCCCTCCAGAAGATTTGTTTTCAGAGTAATGTCTCCCGGCCAAGGGATTTCAAATACTAAAAGCAGAATGGCATGTTTTCAGTTATGAATTTTCAACAAATCATCCACATCCCTGGTTGAAAGTTGTTTCACTGAGAACTGAGGTGCCACGTTTAAGAAGATAAAAATTCCAGCTCATATAAAGAGATAAATAAGAGAAGAGTTGTGATCACTGTGGCTAGTAAAGGATCACTGTGGCTATCACTGGCGACCAGAACATAGTTCTGACAACAATCTGCCAGTTGGGTTCCCCTTACCTCAAAGAGCAGGGATTGTGTGGACCCGGTGGCTCAGTATCCTGCCATTTTCCATTTTCGCTTGTGCCCTCACTCAGGACAGTCCTTCCAGGAGATTCTTGAGAAAGACAGACTAAGAATGATAGGGATCAAAACAAAAGGCAGCCTCCACGCATGAGGAACTCTGAATGGCCTAATTTCAATCCCAAAGCGTCTCAGTCTGCCGGTCCTCTATAATTTTTGATGAAGGACAACATAAACCTGTTTGTAATCAAAAGGTACAAAGTGTGAGAACCAAATTCCCTCAGTTATTGAGATGAGTCTTAAAATAACCACAAGCAGCTAATATTTAATTTGGTGTTCTTACCTCTCAGTGAGAATTCTCAGAAAGATACAAAATGCCCTTATAAAACATAACACACAGTAGAAATATCAGGTAGACCATTATCTCAATTATCTAGATATCAAAAGCAAGTCATTTAAAAAAAAAAGGGGGGGGGCAAATTTTTTTAAATACTCTTTTCTGTTTCTTTTTTGACACAGGAACTTAAAATAGTCTAATGGGAGGCCCCTTATAGCTCTGCAGGGTTGGGCCAGAAATCCAGCCATATTCTAGTAAGTTTGCTCTAATCTTTGATATCTGAAAAACAGGTAATACACTTATTAAATTATTTTTTAGTGGTGCTAGCCTTTACCTTTTCTGTGATATAATCCTCAGCCTCCCCCTATCTGTTTCCATAAGCCTGTTTTCTTATTTTGAGTTGCTTGGAAGTAAACTTACTTTCCTGATTTGTGAACAAACTTAAAACAGAAAAACCTACAGTCTGAAATCAACACTACCTCAAATACCTATATTTTTTCTTTTTTTGTATTCACTAATCCCCCCAGGTCATAGTTTCTTCAGGTACAAAATGGTGGTGTGTGTTGGAGTGGAAGTGGGCAAGAAGCACCAGGAGAAGCAACATGCTCCAAGATCTCTAACTTCCCTTCTAACACCCAAATTCTATCATTTGCTATTTTCTCTGATCTGCCTCTATCCCAGACATGAACTCCTGTAGAGCAAGGATTCTTAAGGAGGGCTATTTTGCCCCCTAGACATTTGGCAATGTCTGGAGACACTTGTGGTTGTCACAACTGGGGGTGAGCTGTGCTACTTGCATCTAGTGATAGAAACTGAGGATGCTGTTAACTAAACGTACTACAATGCACAGGCCACCCCATTACCAAGGATCTTCCCGGGCAGCACTGCTGATGGTGCTGAGGTTGAGAAGTTCTGCTGTAGGGTAACAAACCTGGGACACTAAATCATGTGACCTATTCAGAAAACTGTGGAGGCCATTTCCTAAAAGATTTACTCCCTTTCTTTTTTCTACACAGGCAGTTCAAATGCTTCAATTCCTAAAAGGGAAGCAGAAAGCATCAGGACTTATTCACGGTTTCGTTTCTTGCACTACCTCCCTTCCTCTTAGCCATACTACTGAATGCTCAATGGTGGAATGCAAGATGAATGAGGCATGGTCCCTGCCTTTCTTCTAGTGAAGGAGACAGAAAAACCAAAGTGATCGGAACTTGGATAGAGAAAGATGCAATGCAATTTGCAAAAAAAGTCCACGGATTCTTCCAAAGACCCATTAGATACCAAAACTTCATTTATTCGGCAGAGATCAGTAGAAGCCTTCACTGGCAAGTTGTTCCCGAACTGTGCATACCATCTCTGTCCTTCTAAAGGATTGTGTAATCAAATGTCCCTCCTAGAAGACAACAGTATGCAAAGGATTACTGGGTTTTCAGGTCCTAGAAGTCACTGGATTCTTTTTTGTAGGGAGAGGTTAGTAGAGAAGGCCCAGAGGGCAGAGCAATGACCGCACAGTAGGAACCACCTGCTTTCTAGGAGATTCTGGGATGCAGCCAAGGGAACTGCACAATGTTTCTTCCGAACCAAGATACTTTTGAGAGTGAGTTATACCGGGACAACAGTACAAACCAAGACAAGTGCTCACCAAAGCCATCACTGCTACGGCAGCACTTCTGAAGTAACAGCAGGTGGACAATGATGCCACGTGAACCTGAGAATCGCTGCAGGTACCAAACCAAAATGTGACTTCAACTTTTTCAGTCAACTGAAAATCTGTTGTAATCCAAAGGTAAAAAACTTTTATACTCAGTATAAAATCAAAATGGAATACACCCAAGCAAGTACCAAATCTGAGAAGCCTGAACATGCTATTTATGAATCTCAAGTATGAGATTCCCACAGCAGTGGGCACAGGTGGGAGTCAGAACAACTGTTAAAGAGCTTCTGGTCTTTAAGTTTAGTTGATATCCTGACCCTCCTAAGACACAGATCCTCCAATCAGCATAAGCAGTCAATGCAAACCCTCAGTTAAAAGTCATTTGACTTTACAGGGTTGTCATGTTTAACCCCATCCTGGTCCATGGACACTTGTCTATACCAGTCAAGAGTCGGCCTCGGTAACTCTTCCCTTTCGTTACATTATCGGCAAGATGTACGGGCTCATGGGCACTTGAGCAGAGCCAAGAGGTTGGGCATTTAACCTAGAGAATACTAGAAAACAGGATACTAACCTCTTTTGAAAACAAAAATATTTCCAGGAAGAATGAAGTCACTAATGTCTTTCTTTCCAACTCATAAATGGAGGTCTCTAAAGAAAACACTGCTGTCAGATAGGGAGCTCGCAGATGAAAAAACCAAACCAAAATCATGTGCTAATGCGTTGAGCAACTACCGAAGGCTGAATGCAAGAGTTCAGTGCCTGCATGTGTGTTAGGAGGCTGGAGGGGCCTGGGAAGACCTCAGGCACAGCCGGCAGCAGTGGCAACACAGCCGTTCTCTCCCTTTCTTTTGAGCTTATGAGAAAAATCCTGAGGAAGACAGCACAACTTTCACAAAAGTCAGAAGGCCAGTTGATACAACTTCTATTTTAGCTCAGTGTTCCAGATTTGATCAAGAAAGATTTAAAACTGGAATGAGTAGCCCATCTTAAAAAGAGGGATCAAAGGCCACTTTTAAATTTTAGCCACATCTCATCCTCAGGAACCAAGGGAGTGATAACTGATACGCTCCCTACACATGAAGGTGGAGGTTCCATAGAGAAAAAGGATACATTCAAAAAGGGTAAACCAAACAGGTCAGCTAGGATCAATTCAAACAAATTCTACCTTGCAGTTTTCAAGGCCATGGTCTCTTAAGGCTTGGGGGTAGGAGGGAGCAGCAATGGCTTATTGTATTTTCCAATTTCATGTCAATTACCCTAACATGTTTTTCAATAAGCCTGGTATCAGAGAAATGCCATAAATAGAATATATTGTCATCCCTCAACACTGACTGGATAAAATAAAGAAATGTGAGATGGATGACATAGTTTAAGTGTGCCCATCCTAGAAGAGTATTAATTAGTAAGTGGCTGTAATCTGAAGGAAAGGGCTGGTGTCATTATTTTTTTTAGTTGATGATTATAGTAATCACATAGACAAAGTTTGAGAATACGCTTATCAATTTTGTAAATGACACAAAGTTAGATGAAAGACAATATTCAAAAGAATCTTATTGTAGAATGTACAATTTTGCATGGATAGCAGTGAGATGGCATTCTAATGGAGACAGATTTTGAGTCCCATATTTAAGTATAAGCATAAACTGTACAAAGAAAAATGCTGGAGATCTGGTTCAACAGTGCTGTAGAGTGAGAAGTAACACAGCTGCTAAAAAATGCAATCTTCAGCTGCATTACTAAAATTAAATAACCAGATCAAGGGAAGAAACAGTCCACTAGGCATTATCCAGAGAAACAAGTTAAATTCTGAGAGCAGCATTTTAAGAGAAAATTAATTATTTCAGAAAGATCCTCGACAGAAATCACACCACAAGAGAAACTGTTGAAGGTTTGGCCTACAGAACACTCTTTGGGGAATGGGATGGCTTTTTTCAACTATTTACAAGGCCATAATGGGGACATCCCCGAAGAAACATCCCGTCAATGTCCCTCTAGTACGTAAATGCTATACTCCAGGACTAGCTGGACAATAGGAAGCAGAGGAAACATGACCTCTTTGGTGTTGGGCATTCTACTTGCACAGCCTAAAATGGAATTAGGCCTTTTGGCAACTGCATGACACATATAACTCATAATGAATTTTAACCAAGCTAAAACCATTGTTTTCTCTAATGAAGATGGGTCAAAGCTGTTGGTCTCAGCAATTATCACCCCTGGACAACATACTACTAGTATATGTTTGTTTGCTCAATGTCTGTCTCTCCCCATTAGATTGGAAGCTCCATGAATGCAGCAGTTTTATCTTGTTGACAGCTGAATATCCAGCACCAGCAAGTCCTGATCCATAGCAGACATTCAGTAAATACATATTGAATAAACATATTCCCATTAAACAACAACAAAAAAGACTACAATGGAGATAACAGCTAAAGGGGAAAAGAGTAGCCTTTTTTTTTTTTTTTTTTTTTTTGGTATGGGTCCAAAAGAGAGAACTGGTAGCCACTACAAGTTAAAAGCCAATATCAATGCAAGAGAAACCTTTCCAATATTAGAGGTGTTCAAAACAGAACAAGCTGCTTCTTGAAGTAAGACTGTTCTCCTTAACTAAAAATATTAAATTAGATGTTGGATGAATAGGAAGTCTGCCTTTTCTGGATGCCTGAACTAGGTAACCAAGTATTTCTGAGACTCAGAAACAAGTTCTGTAGTGTCAATGGGGATGAGAGGGATGTCCCAATCAATACAGGAATCTCTTTTATAGCATCTGTACTGGACAGCTGCCACAACTCTCTCCAGATCCACTCTCCACCTAATTCCATTCTGCACTGAGCTTGGGGAGGCTGAATTGTTAAGGATTGTACCAAACTCTCACTCTTCGGCTTTTGATTGGGTTTGGCTGTAGGGAATAGAGGGTGAGGAGCCTAGGATCAAGTGACTGATTCCCTGGCTGCACCCCTATGTGTTCTCAATAGGTGGTCATTCCCCTCGACTAAAGCCCTCAGCTTCTGCAAGGCAGCCATTTCTACACAGCCCTCTCTCTTGGCATTTGGTAACAAAATGGGAAAGGCAACTCTTTCTTCCTCTTCAGCTGTAGGTACCTGCCCTTGCCCACCCCTCTTACTTGCCCTTATATGCTCACTAGACTATTTTGGTAAGTAGTCTTTTTATTAAATGTTCCTCAAAATACTCAACTTGAGTGTTGCCACCTGCTTCCCACTGGGCCCCTGACCAATGCCCCATCTAAGCGGGTACTCACCCAGTTTCTGTTCGAATACTTCCAAGTCAGAGAGGGAGCACCCTAGATTTTAGAGAGCTCTGTTGCACAGCTTTAATGATTACACGTGTCTCCTTCATATTCAGCCAACTCAATCGCTCTTATTCATAAGTTTTAGTGTGACTATGACAATAACACTAGACCTTTCACTTATTTGAAGCCAGTTTCCAAAACCAGCCACGCTAGTGGAAGACATGCAGCCCGAACAGTTTACAGTTAGTCTTGTGTCTCAGCATGACGGTTTAAGCAGCTGGATTTCCTGTGCTTCTGTAAGAGCAGTTCCCGGTTTAGCAAGCAATTTGGCTTCACATCCAATCATTTCTTCAGAAACAGGAAGCAATGTCAGGTTATCTTGCAATAATATCAGATTTTGAACACCGATGGCAGTTATCAGGAAATCATGTCTATGTTATGTTCTTTCTCCAGATGTGAATTTGTGAAAGAACAAACACCACCAAACTTCTCTTTTCCCTTTTATTATTATTATTGCTTTCATCTTTATTGTTCAGTTTATTAATTACATGGTTCCCTTTTTTTTCCCCACTATAGTTCCTCTCCACCTGGTATCCATCCCACCCTCTGCCCTCACCCCCTCCACTGTCCTCTCCCATAGTTGCAGATTTTTGTCCAGTCTCTTGCTGCACTTCCCACAACCCTTTTCTCCCCAAGAGTTGTCAGTCCATGCCCTCTTTATGTCCGTGATTCTGTTACCTTCACCAGTTTATCCTGTTCATCAGTTTATTAATTCACTTGATTTTTAGATTCATTTGTTGATAGATGTGTATTTGGTTTTCATAATTTATACTTTTATTTTTTTCTTCTTCCTCTTCTTAAAGAATATCTTTCAGCATTTCATATAATATTGGTTTGGTGGTGATGAACTCCTTTAGCTTTTTCTTATCTGCAAAGCACTTTATCTGACCCTCAATTATGCATGATAGCTTTGCTGGATAGAGTAATCTTGGTTGTAGATTCTTGCTATTCATCACTTTGAATATTTCTTGCCACTCCCATCTGGCCTGCATCGTTTCTGTTGAGAAATCTGCTGACAATGGTATGGGTGCTCCCTTATGGGTAACTAACTGTTTTTCTCTTGCTGCTTTTAATATTCTCTCCTTGTCTTTTGCTCTTGGCATTTTAATTATGATGTGCCTTGGTGTGGTCCTCTTAGGGTTCCTATATATTGGGGTTCGGTGCGCTACTTGGACTCCTAAGTCAATTTCTTTCACAAGGTGTGGGAAGTTTTCGGTCACTATTTCTTCAAATAGGTTTTCATTGTCTTGCTCTCTCTTTTTTTCTGGCACCCCTATAATTCGGATGTTGGTATGCTTGAGGTTGTCCCAGAGGCCCCTTACACTATCTTCAATTTTTTTGATTCTTTTGGTTTCTTGCTTTTTCAGCTGAGTGGATTTTACCTCTTTGTATTTCAAATCTTTATCTTGGTTCTTGGGGTGCTCCAGAGCACTTTTTGGTCTTTGTATAATATTTTTTATTTCAGTCAGTGTATGCTTAATTTCTGGTTGGTCCTTTTTCATATCCTTGAGAGTCTCCTTTATATCCGTGAGGGTCTCCTTCATTTCCTTGTAGGACTCATTAATTCCACGTTGGTCTTGATCATTTCCTTGCAGGTCTCGTTCATATCCTTGAGGGTCTCATTCATTTCCTTGTAGGAGTCATTCATTTCCTTGTCGGTCTTACTTATTTCCTTATAGGCCTCGACCTTTTGTTGGAGCCTCTTGAGAAGCCCTATAACCGTGGTTTTGAATTCCATGTCCAGTCGTTTTTTTCCCTCCATTTCAGTCACATCTGATTTCTTTCCATGTCTCTGCATGGTGGCTGCTTCCCTGAGTTGGTCAATTAGCTTTGTGTGGTAGACTTCCTACATGGGACAGTGGGTCAGCCTCCCCAGTTACCTGAGGTGGATATGGGTTGCACAGTCTTGCTGAAGTTAAGCTCAGGTTAATCGTTGTTAGTACTTGGAGGGGGTGACCTTCAGGCCAATTGTCTGTGAAGCTCAGCTGTGCTCAGTTTGGATGGGCGGAGTCTCCGGGCCAAGCAGACAGCGTTAGCTCCACCCTATTCGGCCCCAGGGACTCTGTGCTGGGGGCAATGGCCGCCAGCACCTCTGAGAGCCGCTGCCAAGCTGCACCAGCTGCCAGGGAATTCAGACTCTCCCCAAATGACTTTGCATGCGCAATGTCTCACCCAGGGTTGTAAAACAAAGCAGTCTGACGGTTTCCCGAATGAGATAGCAAGTTGAGAGCTCTCTACATGGTCATGCAGCTGTGCTGTTCCCAAGGTCACGTGCAAGCTTGCCTTCTCCACAAGCCGGCAAACCCCTGTAGCACCCGAGCTTCAGCGTGCCCTCCCACTGTCCAGTGTTCACCCCGTATGATAGTGGGTTCCCTGGACTTTGCCCAGAGCTGGAGAATCAGTCCAGTGGGACGTCTTTGTCTCCCCGTTCGAGAAAACTGGCCGGTTTTCAGCCGCCCGCCCTCTCCGCGGCACGCGCTCCAAACCTCTCTCCACGCGAATCTTCAACGCTGTCCGCCGCCGCTTCTCCAAGTCACAGTGTCTTATCTTCACTTTTATTTGTGGAATTTTCACTCAGCCAGCTTTCTGGTGATTCTGGAAGGTGTTTGTTCTTTCATTAAGTTGTAGTTTTAAAATTGCTGTGTATGACGGTAAGATAGGTGTTTTGCCTATGCCGCCATCTTGGTTCCTCTCCCCCTCTTTTATTATTGAGGCTGACCTTTTGTAGAAAGTACTAGAGCAACAGGGTATTTTCACTGTGCATTGATTTTTTTTATAGAGTTAGTTGTTTTTTTTTAATATATTTTATTGATTTTTTATAGAGAGGAAGGGAGAGGGATAGAGAGTTAGAAACATCGATGAGAGAGAAACATTGATCAACTGCCTCTTGCACACCACCTACTGGGGATGTGCCTGCATCCAAGGTACATGCCCTTGATCAGATTTAAACCTGGGACCTTTAAGTCTGCAGGCTGACGCTCTATCCACTGAGCCAAACCAGTTAGGCCTGTGCATTGATTTTTATCTCATAAAAGATTAAAAGAATGTATCATGTTGGAAAATATTATTTCTCATTGCCATTATAGTAGTATAGAATGAATAAAAATGCTTGGTAAAGGTCAGTATTTCTTTATATGGCCTAGGGACATAGCAAGCATTAAACAAAAAGATTGGGTGTGAAAAGTAGACATAAAACCAGATGAATTTAGACATAGGAAAGCAAAGACTTTATAGATTATTACATAAAGAGAAACAAGACCTTAGAACTGCACAAAATATGAAGAAAAAATTCCATAGGAATCTACTGCCAAGAACAACTACTTATAGGCTATAATTAAAATATTTTAATTGCATATATTTATAGAAATTTGTCATATCTTTGGTAACTTAGGTGAGAATAGAAACAATGAAAGTCGTAAGACTTTTATAATTCCTACTGCAACAAATTTTCAAACTGTTTAAATAAGTTTTAGACAATCTCAAGATGATGGAGTAGCATCATCTACTCCAAAAACACAGTCCTGTTTGGGAGACAACTGTTAAGAGAAAAAAACAGAAATTAAGAGAACCCTAAGAATGTGGTGCTTACCTCTTCTAACACTGAGCAGTTATCCTGCCCTTTCTCTGATATTTGACCATATAAATTACTACTAGAATATAGTAGTAATGTCATGCTAGCAGAACCCTTGTTCACGTTTTTCTTCAAAAAAAAAAAAAAATAGGGCTAACCAATACCTCTTTCTTCCTTCTCAGAGCCCTATGGAAGTGACTAAAAACACTAGCCTAGAATCAAAGTCGATGCTGCACCCAAGAGGAGCATTCTATGAAAGACCCATCACCAGAACTTGAAGACCCTCATCCGAATTTGCAACTCTACTTCGGACTTAAGGCTGGTCCAAATATAGCTACAAAGAAAGATGCGAGTTGTACCCTCAAGCCCTTGCAAATAGAGGGGAACTTATTATAGTCTGCTTTATAAAGGCTTCAGTGTAACTGAAATTTATTCTTCTGGAACAGGAAAGAAAAAAGCAAATATTTGCTAACATATCCAAATATAACACATCTAATATAAAAGTGAAAAGCAACTGCTCTGGGCTCTCCTACACTCTCCAAACACTCTCTCACCCTCTCCCTTTTAAACTGGTGACTTCTTAGTATATTTATAAAGAAATACTATAGAAATTCCTTTCTAGAAACATTGAAAACTTCCCCAGTCCTGCTACCGAATACTGGGTCCAGTTCAACAAACATTTATTGAGTTCTAACTATGTGCCAAACAGTAGGTCACTGCACTAATAACAAAAGGTAGGTTTTTTCCAAAAAATGGAGTTATCTTTCCTTAATTCCTAAGACTAGCTATAAATTACAGCCTTAGCCTTATGACAGATAGTTGACCTCCAAGGATTTCATTTATTACTTTAAAAATGACTTAGTGACTTTTGGCTATTTGGAAAGCTGCTTCTGATAACAACAGAAATGTCCCTGTCTCATGTATTCAAAAATGAAATGAGAGCTAACCAAAATCAGAAGTTGAAAGTGTGGAAAGACAAAGAACTGCCATGCGCCTGCCACCCTGCCAGGGCTGAGGGGACTGGGCATCACCATCTTGTGGCTGTGGGTGCCGCCATCTTTGAGGGCGGAGCAGACAATTAGCATATTCCCTTCTTATTGGCTATGGGTGCTGCCATCTTTGTGATGGAATGAGGTCAATTAGCATATTCCCTCTTTATTAGATAGGATATCCAGAATAGGCAAATTTATATAGACAGAAAGTACATTTAGGGATGCCTAAGGCTGGTAGGGGACTGTTTAGGCGATATGAAGAGTGATGACTAATGTATGTGGGGTTTCTTCTGGGAGTGATAAAAATGCTCTGGAATTAGATAGTGGTGATGGATGCATAGTTCTGTAAATACATTGAAAACCACTGAACTGTAAACTACAAAAGGATGAACTTTATAGTGTGTGATTTATAACTCAATAAAACTATTATAAAAATAAAATTAATTCTTTTAATATTTATGTTTATAAAGAATGTGAATAGCTAGCCTAGTGTGCTATACATATTTTTTCACTTAGACATATGTATTAACTATGTATTGAGAATAACACATATGTACAGAACATAGGACCAATAAGCAGGCTGACATCTTTTTTAAGAGTTTAAGGTTCACTGCCTTACAACTTTCCTAAAAGAAATGAATCTGTAAAAAGAAGAAAAAGAAAAAAAGCAATGAATCTATCTTCTTACCCCCCAAAACAGGTTCACTTCAAGTATTAAAAATAAATGACAAATAAGCACATGTCATGTAAAGCTTAATATCTGAACACAAAGTAAAGTCATTAGTATAAGTGATTAATATTCTTTACAATATGGTATCAAGTTTAATTTTCAAATGGCTTTTTTTTAAATGTGAGGCTATATGCCTTTGTATATGTTTCCTAAAATTATGTAAAGATCAATAATCACACGTTTTCAGATATTGGGTTTTGTTTTGGGTTGGTGGTTCATTTATCTGTTCTTAATTATACAAAGTGGGCCTAATATTAGCACTTAATTTATTGTGTCTTCCACTAAGAAAAGGTCAAAGACCTAAGAAAGCTAACAGTGTCTTCTTCTGGGTTATATTTACCATAAATTTCTGATTTTGCATTTTGCTATACACATGAACTTAGAAAAATGCAAGTATAAGCAAAACTTGGCTCATCACAAGCAAAAATATAGCTTTAGTAAATGTTCACGTTAAGAGTAAAAGCAAATGAAACTGAAAACGGTAATACAACTAACTTCTCATAAAACCTTAAGAAGCTCATCAATTTTGTACCATGTGCCCATACTTGAGGCAAGATAGAAGGAAAATGCCTCCCAACGTGCAGATCTGTGGATTGTGAGGTGGCCTTACCTTCTAAATCCAAATATTGATGCCTCTGTCAGAAAGGAAATTATTAGCATTTATCATGTACCTATTATGTGCCAGCTATCAAGCCTTTTCCCCATTTTAAATTTGATTCATTTCTTTACAATAATGTGATTTTCTCCTAAAAATGGAAACTTTAGTTAAAAACAATGGGAGGGGTAGGTGCAGGTAAAAGGGGTCAATGGAAAAAAACAAAGAGGACAACTATAATACTTTCAACAATAAAGGTAAATAAAATAAAAAACAACAACAAAATAACCTTCCAATAAACTTGCCAAAGTATCTCTACTTCTAATGTTTATAATAGGGACATAATAATAAGTATGGATTAAGCCAAGTTAATATGATAGTCCAGTTTGTTTGAATAATTTAAGATTCTTGCCAACTCTAGCTCATGAGCTCCTATCAGTAGAAGCACTGTGATGGATACCTGCATGCGTTATCATTCCATATTAAACAGAACAGCAAGAATACTTACAGGATCACCAAAGCAAATTACTGAATAATTTATGAACTATTCTTTCACTGCAGATGAACTACTCCTCAAATGTGGGTTTTCAATTTCCCATAATTACGGGGAGCTGATTCCAGCTAAAGATCGATTTTTATATTGAAAGAAACTGCTAAAATGATGAGTAAGAAACCAACAAAGCAATAAAATATGCAGTTTATTAGGAGTTACTGTAAAGAAAAATAATACTCTAAAGTATATTTACAAATTCAGGGGTTATCCTGATCACTATATGAAATTTTAGAAGCTAGACATGTCCTGGGAGGAAACAGCCATTAATTCGCTTGACAGAAACAGTTCATGTGTAACTTGAATTACAGACTTTATTAAAAAGGAAAGCAATCCACTAGTAACGAAGTTTGTGGTTCAAAACAGATTTGAAATGAACTATCAGGTAACTTTTCCAAGTTTCAGGACAGAACAAGATTATTTCCACACAACCTAAGTCAAAACTTCAGAGAGTGCAGGAAAAGCTTTTTATTCCAGGGAGTTCTAAGTATCCTATCTAATAAAAGAGTAACATGCAAATTGACTGTACCGCTCCTACGCTACCAGCCAATCAGGAGCAGGGGCTGGGGTCGAGGGGTGGGACTGAGCGGCGTGAGGGCTGGGCCCCAGGGGTAGAGATGAAGCAGCGGCGGCAGCGAGCACCCGGCCCCCCCCAGGGTCACTGAGCACGGAAGCAGCCGGGGGGCGGGGATGGCAGCAGGGAGCGCCCCAGCCCCCGGGCACTGAGCGCGGAAGCGGCGGTGAGTGCCCAGCCCCTGGGGCCAGGTGGTCACAGGCAGCTGGGGCTGAGCTGAGCAAGGAGATGGCTGGGTGCCATCACCAAAGGCTTTAGGCTTTGGGCAGGCTGGGGGTGAGACATCAGTTGGACATTCCCTAAGGGCTACCAGTATGTGAGAGGGGGCAGGTTGGGCTGAGGGACCACCCACCCTCAGTGCAAAAATTTCGTGTACCGGGCCACTAGTATTCCATAAGTGTTTGTAGAATTTTTTATATAAATATCCAGATTGTCCATATTCCAACTCCCAGAAAGTAGGTTTTACTCATCAGGTATTTATTAAGACACAATGGGTAAATAATTTGGGGGAGAATAAGGGAGCCTCACTGAAATGTTTTTTACTGATCTAAAGAAACATTGTGCATGTGTGTGTGAGGATGGCAGTGACACATACTTGCTGTAAAAAAGTTGGAAAATTACTTAAAAGCATGCAGAGAAAAACCAACCAAGATTATTTGTTAACCCAGCACCCATATATATTACCCTTGGGAATACTTTTCCTTTCAAAGTAATAACCCCTAACACTCCATATTTATGTCTAGTTCATGACGTGCCTGGCTTCATTCTTTTTATGACAAAAAGCCACAATAAAAGTAAATGGCTGTATACACAATACAATATACAGATGATGTATTATAAATTTGTATACTTGTAACCTATATAATTCTATTAACCAGTCACCCCAATAAATTCAATTTTAAAAATGTTAAGTAAATTTTTGTTCCTGGATTATGCATACTTAATAAAAAAAAAAGATCAAATTCAGAATTACTTAAAAGCAGTAAAAGAAGTGAGGTTGTTGCTATTATTACTCATGAATATGCCTCTTGTATTATCTAAAAATACATTTTATAATAGAACCATATATGACAAGGAAAATAAGCACATGAATTGAGCAATTCAGAACCAGAGGATTACTGATTTTTAGAACTAGAAGTGACCTTATGTACCATATGAGTCCGATTCCTATTTAACTAAAAACCTGGGTGTGACCTTGCCAAGATAGAGACCCTATTTTATTCACGTGTGAATCCTTCCATGAACCCCAGCATATTCCAGGCATTCTATAAATACATTTGAAATAAGCTACCATGTTTGTTGGATGAATGAAATTCATTTTAATGTAATAGTTTACAATCTCAGAAGGAAAGATTTCTGGCTCTGCTCCTTCTACAAAGAAACAGCTTATTGTCCATTTATATATTAGTAATGAATAAAAGCCTGAACGAAAGATCATGCAATGGCAATCCCCAACTAATGGAAAGGTCGTATTCCAAAAGTTTGTATGCAAGTAGACTTATTTGAACTCAGAATGCATTTTTCCACAGAAACAATGTTGTGCATAATGGTTCACTTCTCTGGCCAGCCCACAAAAGCTTCCTTAAGTATATAGTTCCAACAGACTAACCACCATGCAGAAATTGCACCCTGGGACCATGTGTCCAGCACCCCATTATGGCAAACATCTTCTTGATGTTGCCCAGGAAGCAGGCTCCTTCAAGGTTAGAGAATGGGGGGATGAGTAGGCAATCATAAAGTTTTCAAGAATGATACAGGGAGAAATAACAGCTTACTCTCTCCACTGGCCTCCGTTGCTCACTCATTCACCAAGCAAGAGTATTTTGATGTCTATACATTAGGACACTGTACTAAGCACTGGTGGACACAGCAGAGACAAAAATCAACATAACTTTTCTCCTTCTGGAGCTTATTGTCCAACAAGAAAAATAAACATCGAAGGGTTAGAGAGAAGAATGAGGTGAGGGGGAGTGGGAGTGGGGGAAGGGAGGTTTCATGAGCAGAAAAGGAAAAGAATATTAGAAATCTCAGGCAACATTTCCCCCTCCACTTGCATTCATTTAATCATTGGGATGAAAGGCAATGAGTGACAGAAACAAATAACTAAAAAGCAGATGCATGGACAGCTTACATGTTCATCTTCCCTACTTCAATCCCAATGCCAACTAATGCAGGGCAGAGATGACTGGCATGGATGCGGACTGGGGGAGTACACTAGCAAATGCTGGGACTGCAGGAATGAGGAGAAAGGACTGAGAGGAATCCCATCATCCCCAGAAGAGAGGAGAAATTATGCTGTGAGCAAGAGTAGACAGCACAAGGCTGCATCTAAATCACAGAAGGTCATCTTGCTCCAGCCCAACTAAGGCTGCTCTGGACACCCCTCCAGTTTCCCACATAATCTATATATATAAAAGGCTAAGTGACCGACTGTCCATCCATCTGACCAACCAGCTAGACGGTATGATGTGCAATGATAGTTTAAAAATAAACACATGTGCGATACACATAAAGCTCTCACTGGTGCCAATCACACATGTCGTTTAATTTTATAATACTACTAGAGACCTGTTGCAGAAAGATTCCTGCAAGAATAGGGCTTACTGCGGCCTGAGCAAAGCTCCCTCCCTTTTCCGCTACCTTGCTCCCTTCTCTGGTGCCTTGCTCCCTCCCTTCTCCACTATCTTGCTCTCTCCTGGCTCTGCTGCCTAACTCCCCCTTATCTCTGCTGCCTTGCTCTCTCCCATCTCCCCTGCCTTGGTTCCTTCTCTGCTGCCTCCCTCCCTTCTCCCTGGCCCTGCTTGCTTATTTCTCTGCAGCTTTGCTCCCTTCTGCAGTGCTTGGCTTCCTTCTACACTGTCTTCTGCACCAGGATATGCAAATTAACTGCTATCTTGGTTGGGTTAATTTGCATACTCACTCTGATTGGCTGGTGTGCATGGCTTGTGGATGTATGGTCAATTTGCATATTACTCTTTTATTAGGCATGTAATTTTTTTTGCAGTAACATAATAACTGCATGAATCTTTCTTCTAATTAATTTTCTTTCAATGTGCATGAATCCGTGCACCAGGCCACTACCCAGGAATACTTTTACTTTTATTCCCATGCCTATGTACTTGGAAGAGGGAGAAGGAGAAATTAAACTGTAAAAAGCCACACTTTAATCACTCATGCTTTCTTAAGTTTAATTACAAGGATGCTTTAAGATGACATCAGACTCTTGATTTGCATAAAGACAAATAGGTTAGGAGATTTCACAAGGAAAGTGAAAGATTAGCTTCCATGTGGGTAGATATAAAATAACTGGCTGAGTGGGAATCAATCTAAGTCATTTCTGAGGGACAACGGCATCAAAATCAGCAAATGCTGACTCGAGAATGGGAAGTAGGAAATACTCTAATACATCTTGATTGTTCACTGTATGAGGGTGGCCCCCCAAACCAAAGCATCATTAAAAAGGAATTAAGCCCAGACGGTGTGGCTCAGTGGTGGAGTGTCAACCTATGAACCAAGAGGTCATGGTTCAATTCCCCCTTGGGCACATACCTAGGTTGTGAGCTCAATCCCCGGTGGGAGGCATGCAGGAGAGGCAGCTGATCAATGATTCTTTCTCATCAACGATGTTTCTATCTCTTTCTCCCTCTCCTTTCCACTCTAAATTCAATAAAAAAATATTTTTTAAAAAAATAATTAAAAATTTAAAAACAAATTGACAAACTATATGTATCCATTGAATATGCAAACCTAAAATACCGGGTGGTGCTCTATCACTGCACTTCATGGTAGAATTAAAGAAGGGTAAGATTTAGAGAATAGTCTTTCAAATTGCAAAAGGCCACCATAATTTCCTGCTTGGCCAGTCCACTACAATGGCCATTTTTCCACCCCATCTTATTTGGATTCCCACAGCACCTCATCACTCCCAGCCACACCTTCTTTCTTACACTGTGATCTTTGACTCCCCTAATACGCCCCTACTGTAGATCTCCTCCTACCAAGTGAAAATCATTCTGTATCTTTTGCTGTTTCCTCTTCTTTAAAAAAAAAATTTAGGAAAGTCTTTTTTAATAAGAAAACATTTATTTATAAAACCGCAGAGGTAGAAGAAGTAATTCATAGAAGAAATGGGCTGAGGATACAACTTATAGAGGTAAAGGAAGGACCCTTGGAGCATGAAGTGAGGAAGCTAATGGTAATGTAATGGCAGTCCCCAAGTAATAAATAGAAAGGTCATAATCTAAAAATTTGTATGCAAGTAGACTGTGAGCTAACTAACAGGTCCTTAATAAATTAGCCAAAGGTGTCTTTTGCTTACAAGTGAGAATCCTGACTGATCTACCAAATCAGGTAACATTTTATTACTTTTGGTCAAAGGCCATGCATGGTAAGATTGACAGTGCAAACAAATAGAGTGAGATCCTCCCAGTAAGTCAGAGAGTCAGAGAGAGCTGCCAAGATGTTACTGAGCATTTCTGAAATCATTTCTTAACAAGAACAATAGGATGGCTACGCCACTGTGCTGTTTTAATAGTAGTATCTAGCATGATTTCTTTTTTCCCCATCAGACTGAGAAATGCAGAACACGAACTATCCCCCAAAAAGCATTCAGTTACTTTCTTGCTTAAGAGGTCTAATTGCTCCCTTCAGAAAGCTTGAGTTTTTATCTCCCTTCTTAATTATTCCTAAAGGAACTGTAATGTCTTTCCATTAAGCTGGCTCAGTCAGTAGCATCACCTTGTGTTAGCCTGATAGAGAAATCTTAAGTATACATATCCTGGGGGAAAAGATCAGATAGGAGTTGAAAAATGTAACTTTTAACAGTGGAAATAAGTACTCATACTTTACCTTTAGTTAGAATTGATATTTCCCTTATAATAATCTAACTTCATTCACCTTGGATAATGCATTTAATTTCCCCTCGTCACTATAAAAAAACTATATAAAAATGTGTTATCAAATTTTCCTTTTGCTCTATTATCATTAACTTTTACCTCTGTAGTTTAAAAAATATTTTCAGTAAGACCAAATGGCTGCAGAAATCTCATAAAAAACAAAACTTTGGCACACGAGAGAATTCTTACTAACAGTAAGCAGAAGGATTCTGAGAAAAATCAACTCACAAGAAAACTTTTTTATTTTTTAGTATGATGGCAAGGGTTGGGGAAAAGGGAACTTACAGGAAAAAGAGTCTGTGTTGCCAGTTATTCATTCACTTAAAAAACAATTTTTTTGCTATTTTTGCAATATCCAAGTAGAATTCCTTGTCCTAAACCTAATTTCATTTTCCATTTTTGTCCTCTAAAGGTCTCACAATCTTCTGATTATAAATTCCAATAATTCATGGGTTAGCCCAGGACGAAATGTCACTGCCCATTGCTCCCTAGTTGTGAGTCTCCTTGGAGTCCCTTGGAGTTTAGGAGATAGGTGCCAGTGGGTGAAAAAGAAGAGGAAAGGAAAAGGCGTGGGTGTACTCCTGGGAGGGAGAGCTTGAGGGCCATATCATTTTATACAACATTCATAAAAGAGCCATTTCCTCGTCTATCCTCTAAAATCATTATTAACCCAAGATACATACATACATACATACATACATACATACATACATACATACATAAATAAAGCAAGCAGGCTACAACCTGCCTGATCTACTGAAATGACAACCCCTTTTAGGATATTTCAAATTAAGAGTGACTCGTGGGGGGAAAGTAGGTTGCTGCTAAACTGAGATCTTCTAAATTAAGGTTCCCCAGTCTTTTTTCTCAAAGAGAAGCCCTGAGATTGAACAAGTGAGAGACTACAGAGCATCACATGGCAGTAGGAGGTCCTGGCCATCGTGCTAGTCTAGGTTGACTAAGTAACCTTTGACACTGGGAACCCCTGCGAATCTCAGAGAGGCCTGTATGGTGGGAGAGGCTTTCCAGGAAAGGCTTCCACACCCACCCTTAGATTCAATTCCCAGCTGGGGGCCTGACGGAAAGTGAATCTGAGAAGGACATACTCCACACTGAAGGGACTCACAGAGGGCTTCACACACCCTCCATAAAGTTAAACAGATCAGAATGAGAATGCTTTGGAAAAGTCAATAACCCAGGAACTGGGGATGAGTTAAGGCACTATCTAACAGCTTAACCTGGTACTGTGTGACTCACAGAAATGCTCATCACAAAGCACAAGGAAACATTCTCTCCTTATATACCGAGGTAGGAGGGGAACTGGGTTCATCTAGTTACCTTCACTGTTCTCATGTTGGGCACAGACAGGTGAAAATGGTTCAGTTTGCTGATTTCTGAGTATGTGTAGAACTCATTAACAGATAGTTAACATATACTTTTAGTATCAAACATTCTCAGTATCAGACATGGCATGCTGATATCATCTGGATAAAAAGAAGTGGTCCTCTAGCCAGGCATTACTACAGTTTCATGATTATTTCCTGTTACTCAGAGAAAAGGGAAATGACCCCAAAACGGACCCTGGGACACCTGACAGCTGGGCCCACTATTTAAGTTCTATTGCCATTTAAAATGTTACCACACATTTTCGCTGCTCTGCAGTTTATAACAAACCTAGCAAACAGGACAAGCCAGTCTGGACTGAATAATATGTAAATAAGCCAGGCAGCTAGGAAGCCAGCTGACAGGCAGACAAGCTGGAACAATGAATGATACAATGAGTTAAACCTCACTATACCTACAGGCAGCCTCTTCATTCACTCTACTCTCCTAGCACTTTATGAATAAAATACGGAGAATAGAAAAACCAATAAAGAAGTTCTTATTATGCATAGTTCCACAAATACCAACTTACTGAGGCAAAAAAAGTGAATTAAAAGGGACACAAAAGCCAATATTTACATTTCATTTAGTTTTTCTTTAATCTGGTATACCTATTGAATAACTCATTTTTGGACCTAAAAATATTAATGCATTATAAAGAGATTATCAGTGATTAGTATCATCTTCCCACACAAACATGCTATCAGCTTAAATGTGGGCCTAGTGCCAGAATTCAAGTTTTACTAGTGTAGCTGTATGACTTGAATAAGTTGCTTTAGCTTCCTGCATGTACTTGTTTGAGAAACAAATTTCATATCTACCACCCTCAGAAATGTTGAAGATGTACTAAATAGTGAAACTGGTCAATATTTTGCAAATATTACTACAACACAATAAACCGATACAACAGAGAAGCTCCACAAATACAATATTTAACATTTTATAATAAAAATGGAAAATACTAAAATGGTAGTCAAAGCTATTCATTAACCCTACAATGCTTCATGAATTACATTATTATAATCACCTATAAATTTTTTTCTTATATACAGACTGC
Organism: Antrozous pallidus; assembly: GCA_027563665.1. NCBI lineage: Eukaryota > Metazoa > Chordata > Mammalia > Chiroptera > Vespertilionidae > Antrozous > Antrozous pallidus. The sequence continues at coordinate 53,909,184 of CM050516.1, read as the reverse complement.
TATGAATTAACTAGGGAGAAAAGTTATGAAGAATCCGCTGTAATTAATTAAGAGTAGATAATGATTGTGTAAATACAATAATCACACATAAAATTACAAGTTAATCAGTGAAGTTGAATAAAAGCTAGCTGAAATTTAATAACTTCAGTCTGGAAATTTAAAAGCATATATACTTATATACACATGTCACTGGCATATAAAATATAAGTATATGCTGATTACAATACCTATTAAAAAATTTAGGACTTGGTTTAATGTACCAGATTTCTTTCCTAAGTTCACATTTAAAAATAAGTTTTTAACAACTATGATCAAATTTTTTCTTTCCTGGTTTTGATACTCCCATTTTTCTGATTTTTTTTAAAAAGTCAGTCTTAAGAACTACCTTTAAAGACACAAAGAAAATAACAAAGCTCCAATCAGGTGGGAAAAAACCCACTTTTGGCAATCTTATTAAATGCATATTTAACATCATTTCAAAATCTTTGATAGGAGTGAGAATTGGTATCATCAAGCTGTATCTTTCCATTCCAAAAACTAAGCATGAGACAGGGTTGCAAACCAGCCTAAACTATGGAAACTACTTCAGTGTGGCAAGCTCCCAAGACTTCCACAGATTCTAGATTCAAATGTCACCTCATGACATTTTCTGCCATACCTACCCACCCCTCACCGAAATGGGTAAATGGGGAAGGGGGAGTCAAGGTGAAATGGTTTTTTTTAGAAAGCTCCCAGGGGATTCTGATAGTCCCCTGACCTGCCTTCAAATAAGAACTAGAGAACCAAGCATATGCACTGCTTCATCTTCTCACTCTTAAAACCTGATTAACACCAGAATGTCTGAGAACCCCTGGTTTCTAATGGCTACTCCTTCCACTAGCTTTAGAATCTAAAGTTATGGCTTTCATCCAGACAAGTGTCAATGCAAAGTCAAAAGACCATTTCTGACAGATGCAGAGACAGGCTGTAAACTAGAACCTTGTAAAGAACATTTCTACAGAGTGGAGCCAGGCTGGCATCTTTATGATCTGAGCATCTACTAGGTAGGAGTTGACTCTGCAGGCACCCTAGTTTAGCCTGTCTGTCCTGTTCCAACCATTTGTGTTCACAAGATAGGCTCCCAGGAAGAGCTTCAGGACTAATTCTGCAAGGACAAAAAAAAAACAAAAACGGCTGAGTAGGAACTCACACTCATCCAGGAGAGATTACCGAAAGTTATGTTTGAGACAAGTCTTCTGGTACACATTCTAAGAAAACACAAAAAGTTGCTGAAAAGGGAAGATCCAAGGCTTCTTGAGAATTTTTTAAATAGTTGTTGGGAGACTGAGGAAAATATCCTAAATGGGATCTTTTAAAATGTTTTCCCTCCAAGAAGAAAAAGTAAGCATTTTATAGCTCAAATCTCTATACTCCTCTCAGAAATTCCCACTGTTCACTGGAAGGCCTCCTCATATCCTCCCTTAGTTGGCAAATATTCAAATACTATTATTCAAAATATGTTAATAAGGCTAACAGGGTGCTCCCATCACGTAGCCCCACCCTCCCTTTCTTTGTGTGAACTGAACCTGTACAGGTTAAAACAGGTGTGCCAAGCACTTGCTAAGTGAGATTACTGACTGTTGGCTCAAACACTGCCAGTGTTAAATAAGCATTTACGGAGAATGGCTTTGCTCAAATTTATGCCGTCTTCAAATATGAGTGTTGTGGTGGTCAAGTCACTCCCACTCCCATATTACTCTATTGGTGTAAAAACATAAGCATTGGTGATTTACATTTTTAAGTACCATATTCAAAGTAACTTAAAATTCCAAGTCCCTTTACAAGTATTCTTTCTAAAATAATTCCCCAGTGAAATACTTTTCAGCCTACAAATGAAGACATAGAAGTAGTAGTTATATGCTGTGTAGATAATATTAACAGGAACCAAAAGCAGAACTCAGATATCTAATCACTTAACACAACTTAACACAACTATTCAACAATTATCTCTTTAGCACAATGTCAAGTATTTCTTTAGTGAACCACAATCACAAAGCAACTAGTTACTCATTTTTGGTGCATATTCTAAAAATCCCCCACAAAAATCAGACTATTTAAAAATTTTCCTTCCTCTCTCTGTCTGCCTCCCCCCAAAAGCATTTACTTGTTTCTTCATCCACACAGACATTCCACACATAGTCTGAATTTTAAAACTCAGGCTCTGCAGCTTCACTTGCAGTGGAACAAAGTGCTGGTCCCAAAAAAAACCTCAATGTCTCCCAGTTCCCAAATATCTTCCAGTTCCTAAATTAGCCCCCAGAGTGCCAGACCTTATGAAGGAAATCAGGGTCCAGTATCTTACGTTTAAAAGTTAAAGAGAGGTTGGAAGGAACGTATAAATGGGACTGCACGCTTACCCAGGCTGACTCATTCTCATATGCTCAAGATTAAACTGAGCACTGAACCTAAGATCAGGAAAGAATTTTTCCTCAGGGCCAGAAAGGGGTGTGGGATTTCTAAAGCAAGATCTTCTGTGTGGATCAGGTGAGCAAATCCCATATAATTAACTTCCTACTACCGGGCAGAGGCAAAAACAGGTGAGGTGCATACCTTCCCAGTAAGTGTGGTAAATTTCATGTTATGTGTGTTTATCCACAATTCAAAATAAAAAAAGAGAGAGATTGGCGTGAACTTACCATATTGGCATTGCTCTGAGGGGCAGTTAAAAATGTTCTTATAATGTCAGGTGTTTAAATTTTGGAAATTACACCAACCCACTGAAGAAGGAGGTGGGTGTGGCAGATTGGTAATGGCATAGGACTAGGCGGCAGGCAGCTTGTGTTCACATCTACATCTGCCTGCTGAAAACAGCTGGTCCTGGATCCAGGGTATTTCCAAGGCCTCAATTCCCTTGGGGCCTCATTTCACTATTAAGAATAGGAACAGTAAAAAAACTAAGTAAAAAAAGAATAGGAACAGTAAAGGAAGTTTTTCTCTTTTCATTCATTTAAGAAAAACTGGCCTTCATCTTCCTTGAGTCATTTTCTTCTCTTTAACTATTTCAATCTCAAAAATTATGAAAATTTATTCTGCTTTGGAAATACATGGTTTATAAACACAACAGATTCTATTTGAAAACAGACACGGATGCTACATTTTCCCTTAGTAAAAAACACAGGTTTCTCAACATACAACTATTTCTCCAACTTGGTAATAAAAACCACATTTGCTAAAAAATTTAGTATGCAGACAACCTATCATAAAAGAGTATCTTTTAGTTAAAAGATTATACCGTGAAACAGGAATAATCAAAGTACCAAAATTATGCATTTTAAGTGAACCTGTGTCTATTTTCCATTCAAATATAAGTACAATGCAATAATTATAAAGCTAAATATGTGTATTAACTTTCATGATAAACCTTATATAATTATTAAATAAACATTTCCCTTTATTAACTTATGCAAAGAGCAATAAATCTGCTCACTTATTTTATAACTTTTTCTGTATGTTAAACTCAAACCAGAATATGTTAAGTTAAAATATTCCCACTGAAAATTTCTAAGCTATATTTTTTATGCTGCATTTGGATGACTACTTAACATACGGTTCTCCGTCAAAGCATTTATACTTGTTGTGATTCACTGGAAACATCTACCACCAATGTTAAACAACATATGGGTTAGAATACATTGTAGAAAAAAATTTGGAAAAAACCCCCCACTAAAAATAGTAAGAAAAAAAAGAGGTTTACCAAGTGTATGGTTTAGAAAACATATGCAAGGAAGAAAATAAGGTTACCAGAAATGAAGAGAGTCCATCGTGAGCCTAGCCTTCATTCTTTGTTCCTGGTTGTCAGAGTAAATGGTTGCAACTGGTTCTGGGTCTCCACCACCATCAGCAACAGCCCTTCTATTATTCACTTCAGGAGCGAAGTGATCAACTAATCAAATGTACTTGAACTGTCGGTGTAATAAGAGGGTGTGGTAGAGACTTCATATAATAACAATAATGAGGGACTTCCGGTCAAGATGGCAGAGTAGGGAAAAACAGATAAAGAGCTTCCCAGACAAGAAAAAGCTAAAGGAGTTCATCACTATCAAACCAGTATTACAAGAAATGCTGCCCAGCTTACGTGGCTTAGTGGTTGAGCACTGACCTATGAACCAGGAGGTCACAGTTTGATTCCTGGTCAGGGCACCTGCCTGGATTACGGGCTCCATCCCCAGTGTTGGGTGTGCAGAAGGCAGCTGATCAATGATTCTCTCTCATCGTTCTTGTTTGTCTCTCTCTCCCCCTTTCCCTCTCTTCCTCTCTGAAATCAATAAAAAATACATTTAAAAAAATAAAAATAAATAATGAAAAAGAAATGTTAAAGGGACTTATTTAAGAAGCAGGAGAAAAGATTTTATTTTATTTTATTTTTAAAATATATTTTTATTGATTTTTTACAGAGCGGAAGGGAGAGGGATAGAAAGTCAGAAACATCGATGAGAGAGAGACATCGATCAGCTGCCTCTTGCACGCCCCCTACTGGGGATGTGCCCACAGCCAAGGTACATGCCCTTGCCGGAATCGAACCCGGGACCTTTCAGTCCGCAGTCCGACGCTCTATCCACTGAGCCAAACCGGTCTCGGCAGGAGAAAAGATTTTAAAATATGAATAATAAAATGGCAATTAACTACATACCTATCAATAATTACTAAGTCTAAATGAAGTAAATACTGCAATCATAAGATTTAGGGAAGCTAAACTGATAAGAAAACAAGACCCTCACATATGCTGTCTGCAAGAGACCCACTTTGATCGGAAGACACGCAGCCTGAAAGTAAAGGAATAGAAAAAGGTATTTCATGTAAGTGAAAAACAAACAAAAGGCTGGGGTAGCAATACTTATAACAGATGAAATCAACTTTAAAACAAAGGCTACCACAAGAGACAAAAAGGAACTAGCAATTCCACTTCTGGGTATGCATTCAAAGAAACCCAATTCAAAAGACATGTACACCCTTATATTCAATGTAGCAAGAAGTGTGGCAACCTAAGCGTCCATTGATAGAGGAATGGATAGAGAAGAGGTAGTACATATTCTACGTAATAAAGTGCTAATATGCTAATGATGCCCTCACACTATAAAGACTGTTCAGCAGGAGGCTGAGTGCGCGGTGGGGCGGAGCCACCACGTTGCTCCGGAGATGGGGTGGAAGCCAGAAGGCACCTGGAGGAGGTGAGACCATCCCATGGCGGGAGGGGCGGGGGGGGGGGGGGGGGGGAGGGGGGGAACCCATAGCACCCCCTGACCAGTCCTTCGCCACCCACTGCTCGCACTCAGGGTGCCCACTGCCTACCTGTCAGGGGAACGAACACAGTGCAGGCACCACCAGGAAGCAGCGATCAAAACTCTGCAGCAGGCGGGAGGCTTCCACGCTCTCCTCCTGCGTCATGACGGGTCGGGTCAGAGCTGCTGCGCTGCTCCAGTTGATCTGGAGACAGGGCGGAAGCAGGGAGGCACCAGAGAAGGCGGGGCCAGCCCGAGGTGACTCGCAGGGCCGAGGGCGGGGCTTGAAGTGGCCAGAGAAGGCAAGAGGGGGCGGGGGCGGGGCCAGGTGCATTCGAGCTCTGGGTGGAGAGGTTAGGGCGTCAAGGCGGGCAGCAGGTGGGTGGGCAGGCACGTGTGGATGGGCGGGGCCGCGCTATTTCATGCACCGGGTCACTAGTACCAGTATGAAATGGAGTAATGTTGAGCTATACGAGAGAATAAAATCTTGCAACTTGCATCAACATGGACTGACCTAGAGAAAATAATCTAAGTGAAATAAGTGAGAGAGAGGAAGACAAATAGCATATGATTTCATTTATAAGTGGAAACCAAGACACAAAATAAAGGAACAAACAAAACAGAAACAAACTCATAGATACAGAGAACACTTTGATGGTTCCCAGATAGGAGGAGCTGGGGGAATGGGTGAAAATAGGGAAGGGATTAAGATGTGCAAACTGTCAATATAAAAACAGGTATAGGGCTGTAAAGTACAGCCTATGGGATATACTCAATAATCCTAATACATAAAAAAGCCAGGGGCTGTCATGACTGAAACAATCAGATGGACAATGGAACAGCAGGCTGCGTGCAGCAACCAGGCCGGCGGGGGGGGGGGGGGGGGGGGCAGTTGGGGGTGACCAGGCTGACGGGGGGCAGTTGGGGGTGACCAGGCTGGCAGGGGGGCAGTTGGTGGTAATCAGGCTGGCAGGGGGGGCAGTTAGAGGTGACTAGGTCAGCAGGGGGAGGGGCAGTTGGGGTGACCAGGCTGACAAGGGCAGGGCAGTGAGGAGTACCAGGATAGCAGGGAAGGGCAGTTAGGGGTGACCGGGCCAGTGGGAGGGGGCAGTTGGGGGTGATCAGGCCAGCAGGCAGAGGTGGTTAGGGGTGATCAGGCTAGCAGGGAGGCAGTTAGAGTCAATAAGGTAGGCAGGCAGGTGAGCAGTTAGGAGCCAGTGGTCCCAGATTGTGAGAGGGATGTCTGACTGCCAGTTTAGGGATGTCTGACTGCCAGGGATCGGGCCTAAACTGGCAGTCATAGATCCCCTGAGGGTTCCCAGACTGGAGAGGGTGCAGGCTGAGCCAAGAGGACAGCCCCCTCCACCCCCATGCACAATTTCGTGTACCGGGCCTCTAGTATTGTAATAACTATATATGGTGTCAGATGGGTACTAGACTTATTGGGGTGATCACTTCATAAATTATATAAAACACTAATCTCTATGTTGTATACCTGAAACTAATATAAAATTGTATATCAACTGTAATTGAGAAATAAACAGTTATCAAAAAATAGTATCAACAATGATACTCACTACTAATAAAGGAGATAGGAAGATCCTATAAGAGCTGTGGGCAGCCCTAACTGGTTTGGTTTAATGGATAGAGCATCAGCCTGTGGACTGAAGGGTCCCAGGTTCGATTCCTATCAAGGGCATATACCTTGGTTACAGGCACATCCCCAGTGAGGGTGTGCAGGAGGCAGCTAATTGATGTTTCTCTCTCATTGATGTTTCTAACTCTCTATCCCTCTCCTTTCCACTTTGTAAAAAATCAATTTTATATATATATATATATATATATATATATATATATATTTATTTATTTATTTATTTTTTAAGAGCTTGTGGGCAGATGGGCATAGCAAAGTATCTAAGAAGCTCAGGTAAAAGAAATGGAGAAGAGAGAGCATGGAGGATTGCAAAAAAGAAAGGGAGGGGAAAAGATTAGCAAACTAGTGATAAAATGGTCTTCAGTATAATCTAGGTTCCTAGAACGGAAAAGGAACATTTTGACACAGAGATGGCAAGGGTAGAGTAAAGGTAAGAACGAACACTTTGATGAAGAGACACAGCAGTTAGTGAATGATTCAATGAAAGCTAATGATAGTCATTTTTATAAGTAACTCCACAAATTCCTCTTACTTTAGGCGAGGAGTGTGTCAAGATCTTTCTGCAAGGTAACTGAAAAAATAACGTAAAATACCCTTAAGGAAATAATATGTCAAAAAATATGATAGCTTTCTAGAAACAAAATTCAGTGGATAGTTGAATATCAAACCCTTTACTTTAGTCCTCTGCTGGGATTAAGCAACTATTCCTACTTCCCAGATGGGAGGAGGAGCTGGGGAATGGGTGAAAATAGGGAAGGGATTAAGATGTGGTTCCATGTCTTGACCAACTTTCTAAACAAGAGTCTGTTTTGCCTGTCTCTCTCTTTTGCTTTCTTTCTCTAAAATGGATTTTAAAATCAGAGTTTAGGATAAAAGAGATAGATAAAGAAGTGGTACATGTATAAAACTAGAGGCCCAGTGCACAGATTCATGTACTGGTGGATCCCTCAGCCTAGCCTGTGCTCTCTCGCAATCCAGGACCCCTTGGGAGATGTTGGACTGCTGATTTCAGCTTGATGTCTGCAGGCCAGGCTGAGGGACCACACCTGTGCATGAATCTGTGCACTGGGCCTCTAGTGTGCATATAAGATCTTTGGTTAATCTCTTCCAGCCCTTCCTCCTCCCAGCTTCCCTCTGAGTTTCATCAGTCTGTTCCATGTTTCCATGCCTGTGCACTGAGCATGTGCCCCCTGGTGGTCAGTGCATGTCACAGCTACTGGTCAAATGGTTGAACAGTCAGAAGGTTACTTAGGCTTCTACATATACAGATGGGATATTACTAAGCCATAAAAGAAAACAAAATCTTTCCACCTGTGATAACATGGATTGACCTAGAAGAAGTTAGGCTAAGTGAAATAAGTAAGACAGAGAAAAGGGGAGAGTGGGGGGTGAGCAAGAGAACTTCATTTAGTCAAGTACAACTACTTTGTTGCTCTTACAAATCAAAAACATCTCAACTAACCAAAAATTTGGGCCAACCCAATGTATAATATAAAGACAATGGGGAAAGAATGTTTTAAAGCATACTAGTTCAGGAAATCTGGACTGTATTTCAATAGTGTATTTTCAGATCCAATAACCAGAAATTTGATAAAAAGCTAATCAATCCGTTTTCATTTCTCTCTTCATTTTTAAGTCAATCATAAGCTCTATCCAGGAACATACACTCTTTTAAAAATCAATATTTACATAATACCTTCCTTATTTAATAAAGCCTTTGAGTTTCTTGCCAATAGTTAGGTACTTTCTCATAGTCTAAACTTTCTAAAAATTCCCTTTCACTTTTGTCATCCTTGAAATATGTCATTAGGAGACAGTGTGATCTAAATCACTGCTAGAAAACATTAAGCACATTATCTTTTTAATCATTATAGCATATTTCCCTTATCTCACAGAAGAGAGGCTAAATTGCTTTCTGAATTTTGGCTCTTATCCCCCTCTTCCACTCTTTATATGAATTTGCTCCCACTGGATTTTCTTCCTTCTCTCTTTTTCCCTCCACACTCAATTCAGGATTTCTCCAAGTATAATTTAAAGACCACCTACATCAGAATCAACAGGGGTGTGGATTAGAAAATACAATTTCTGGGCTTCTACCAAGATTTACTAAAAATATTAGAAAGTGGGTAGGGCTCATGAATCTTCAAACTACGTACAGATTAGGGACTATAGTCGATAGCATTGTAATAACTTTGTACAGTGACAGCTGGTTACTAGATTTATTGCAGTGATCACTTCAAAGGGTTATAAATGTTGAATAACTATGTGCACACCAGAAACTCATACTTTCATTTTTAAAAAGAGAAATGAATGAAAAGAACCAGGGGGGAGAGGGGGAAAGACAGGATCTTCATTTCAGAAATTACCCAGGTGATTATTATACACACTGAAGTTTTGAGGACTACTGACCCAAACCCTTGACTCTCCCCAAACCAAAGGACATACGGACTCTGCCACACTATAAATTACATACCATCAGAGCACCTGAAAACAGAGAGCATGATGGTGGTTCTCGCTTCACTTTTCCTTTATATATATATATATAAAATTGATTTTTTACAGAGAGGAAGGGAGAGGGATAGAAAGTCAGAAACATCGATGAGAGAGAAACATCGATCAGCTGCCTCTTGCACACCCCTTACTGGGGATGTGCCCACAGCCAAGGAACATGCCCTTGACCAGAATCGAACCCGGGACCTTTCAGTCTGCAGGCCGACGCTCTATCCACTGAGCCAAACCGGTTTCGGCTTCACTTTCCTTTTAAAACACAGGGAGAAGAAACAAGAAAGCAGAGAGAGTACAACAGGAACTGAATGTGAGACATCAGCATAAAGGCAGACCCGTCAGCCCTGCTCTGTGGCTACTGCCAATTACAGTAGCCAGCCCGGCAAGAGGAGTGAATACATGTAATTTATAAAAAGTAAACAAGCTGGATGGCTTGTGAACAATGAATGGTGATATTCAAGCCAAGAGGTAATAAAAAACATGAAGAAATGACTCAGCATCCCCCCTCTCCACCCAGACAACAATTGGTTGTACTCCAGCTAGAATTAGCAAGGGCAAAATGAGTATTTGGTTAATGACTTAAATGACAACAGACGGTTTGAGAGAGATTTTGTCGATCATCTAAGCCTGTGTGAAAGGGTCACACAGCACTAACCTCTGGCGTTCAAAAGCTCAGTCACCTTGATGACTGCTTTTCACAACCTTATTGAAGTCAGGAAAGTAAATGTTCGGTTCCAGTGTTACAACACAATCCTGTACCTAGATTATGGCTTTCAAAGGCAACCAGGGAAATAAACTAAATACATAACACAGATACAGGAAGCAAGTGTTATGAAGGATTCCCCTTACAGAAATGTACTGCAACTCCAGCACCATCCACTTCAGCACCATCGGCACTCTGCCCTGGTAATTGTTTGTTGTGGGGGCAGTCCTGCACACGGTAGCCTCCCTGACTTTTACCCACTAACAGCCAGTAGTACCCCTATTTGTGACAACTAAAAATGCCTCCAGACATTGCCAAATATCCCCAGTAGGGGCAAAATCACCTCCCCACTCCCATTAAAAAACATAGAACGTGGACACAGACAATGGGGTGGTGAGGGCTTGGTGTGTGTGGAGGATGGGGGGAAGAGGGGAGTGGCAGGGGGGAGTGGCAGAGGCAGAGGGAAGGACCAGAAAGGGCTGGAAAAGGTTAATTGGCGGGGGGGAGGACCTATGTAATGCTTTCAACAATAAAGATTAAAAAAAACATACACACACACACAGAGAGAAACACCATGAACAGCTCACAGAACATATTTTTTATATCATGATTTTTGCTCTTAAATATATACATGTGTATATACTTATACACATAAATATATATGTGTATATAACACCTTTTATCACTCTATTTTCCATTACCAGGGACTAAAATGCAAAATCTTACTATTGTTTTAGTAAGCTATCCAAGCCATTACAGAAGTGCCACATTACAAAATAACTGAGTGGGCTCCTCTCCCTTCATGGTCACAATCAATCAGTTGACTCTCCAAAGTATTTATATCCATTTAACAGGAGGCACAGTGCTAGGGCCTATGAGGCTTATAGGAGCCCACAAAAAATGTTTTAATATTAATTTCTTTTAAAATCAGAATTAATAATGAATACAAGGAGTCCAAAATTTATGATGGGTTAATTCTGAACTTCTCAACTTTATGATGGTGCAAAAGCTACCCATCTTCAGTAAAAACAGTACCTTCCCCCCCACCCCCCATTTATTACTTTTGGCACTTTATTGAAAAACATCTTTTATCAGTAAATGTGTTTGCTATGCCAGCAAGCCAAAACTAAGAAGAAATATTTTTCTTTTCTTTTCTTTCCTTTTTTCTATTGTCTAAAGTTTTGCATATGTCTCCTTTTTAGTATTTCAAATTTTGATCTTTTCCCAGACTAGCGATAATCAGTAAAATACACTCTCATGATGCTGGACAGCGACAGTGAGCCCAGCAACCTGCCAACCAGGCCATCAGCAGGGTGAACGCCCCTCACTCTGCAGGGGACTGTGCTGCCAGTGATTCTGGATATTGGGTTCTGAGCACATTTCAGGTAGGCTAGGCCAAGCGATGGGGTTCAGTAGGTTAGATGAATTAAATACATTTTCAACCTGATTTATTATACATCTGTATAATAATAATAATAATAATAATAATAATAATAAAGACATAATAATAAAGTCAGCTTAGAACATATTCATCTTCATACTGGTGCAGTTGCAAAATATAATGTTTATTCTATCGTTTCAGAGGTGGGGGAGGGCATAAAGGCAAAAGTACCAGAGGTTCAAAAACATCACAATGTGGCCCCACCATCACATGGGGAAATAAGCAATTACAAGAATCCTAATAAAAGAGTAATATGCAAATTGACCATACCTCCACTACACCCACAAACCATGCCCACCAGCCAATCAGAAATGAATATGAAAATTAACCTAGCCAAGATGGCTGTGGCCACAGAGTGAACAGGAGGCTTGGTTTTCCCCTGCAATGGAGGAAGCCAATTAGCTGGCCGGCCCAGGCCTCCGCTGAAGGCTACAAAGTTTCAATTATAGAAGATAAATCCCAGATACCAGGGCCTCCACTTGGGTCACCAGGGGGCATGGCCAGCCTGCAAACCACCACAGACTCCTTGCCCAGGCCGCCGCACACCCCAAGGGAACCCCCACCCTGATCCAGGACACCCTTCAGGGCAAACCAGCTGGCTCCCACCTGTGCACCAGGTCTCTCTCCCAGTGGTCGGTAAACTCCTTAGTCAGCAGCCAAATATCAATAGTATAACGATTGAAATTTCTTTTGAGAACCAAATGTTTTTAACTTAAACTTCTTCTAATGTCACTTCTTCAAAATAGACTTGCCCAGGCCGTGGTATTTTGTGGAAGAGCCATACTCAAGGCACCGTCAAGAGGCCAAGAGCCGTATGTGGCTCACTAGCCGCAGTTTGCTGATCACAGCTCTATCCTCCTATCTAATGAAAGAATAATATGCAAATTGACCATCATTCAACACACAAGATGGCTTCCACAAGAGGGCCAGAAGGGGAGAGCAGCAGGGAGCGATCAGGCCAGTAGGGGAGGGCAGTTGGAAGGGACCAGGCCTGCAAGGGAGGGCAATTGGGGGCAACCAGGCCTGCAGGGAAGGGGAGTTGGGGTGACCAGGCCTGCGGGGGAGGGCAGTTAGGGGCAATCAGGCTGGCAGGGGAACAGTTGGGAGCCAGTAGTCCTGAATTGTGAGAGGGATGTCTGACTGCCCATTTAGGCCCGATCCCAGTAGGATCCCTCGAGGGGTTCCAGATTGGAGAGGGTGAAGTCTGGGCTGAGGGACATACACCCCGTGCACAAATTTCATGCACCAGGACTCTAGTCAAGTATAATCAGGGGTGACAGGGGTTATGCTGAGAATCAAAGAAGGATGCTCCAGCCCACTGTGAGTTTGTGTGAGATTGACGGTGGTTGGCGGGAGTTCAGGGAAGGCTCCTTGGGCTTTCTTGAGGGCAGAACAGCTTGGAACTGAGAAATGGTATTATCAGATTTGTGTTCAGAAAGGCCAATCTGGATCCCTTGATAAGGGCAGGTTGGGAGAAGGACAATAATGGAAGTAGTAAGACCAACTGGCTATTGCAGCTATCCAGAAGAAAGGCAAAAATAGCTTTGGCAACAGAATGGCCAGTAAGTATAGAGATATTTGGGAGGTAAACTGACGGAATTTGGTCACTGAGTGTGGAGAATGAGGAAGGGACAACAACGAAAACTTTCTGGCTGAAGCCATAAGAGATGGTGGTGCAACTGACAGAGGGAGCAGTAAGAGGACCAGGTTAGGGACAGGCTGGGAGACCTGCTGTGGACATGCTGACTGAGTTGCTATAGGCTCTCTAAGCAGTTACACGGATTTCAGCAGATCCACAGATATGGAGTGAAAAAGGGGATGAGATAAAATCTTCGACTCATCAGCCTATGTATAAATTCAGAGGCATTTCAGATCCAGAGATGGACTTTAAAGGTTAGAAAACGTGCAAGGTTATAATAACATTTGCATCCAGGTTTGTAAGGATTCTGCAGAAACTGAGTGCCCAGAGTTTTTATCACGTTTTCAGAGTTCGTGAACTCACAACAGATGAAGAACCACTAACAGTGTGAGATGGGAGAAGGGACCATCCAGGGAGAACACTAGAACCCACCGGAACTCCAACACTTAAGGAAACCAGAGCCCGGCATCAGGGAGGCACAGGAAAGAACACATTTTGAGTGTTCTTTTTATGAAACTCACATCAGGAGTTTCATAAAAAATAAGAACCAAAAAGTTCAAACCTAGCTCTCTTTGATTTGGCAACAAGAGTGGTGGAAAAGGACTCAGGCTATATTCTGTTATGAAATAAGTGGCAGGTGAGGAACAAGGGACAGCCAACTGCACAAAACTCACTCGAGTGTCTGGCTGGAGAAGGTAGGAACAGAGTCTCCCTCCAGCCCAACCTTTGAAAATTGAACCTGTCTTTTAAGGTCTTGGTGAAATCTCTCCTACCACCTTCATTAAGCATTCAGAGAGTCCCTGAATTCACCCCCTTCTGCTGAATTCTCCTGGAGCTCCATCTCACACACTCCTGATCATAATATAATTTGCAGCACTGAATGCATCCTAAGTCCCCAGTAGTATATAAACTCCTGAAGTGTGGAGACAGTGCCCTCTTGGTCCTCTTCTACTGAATTTTTCTCCACAGACATCCCCTCAGTGACTGAGTGGTGAGATGTGGCCCTGCCAGAGCACTGGTTACCTTGTATGACCTCCGACAAATCAATTAGTCTCCCAGAGGCCAAGTGTTATTCCCTGTGAAACAAGGAGGCTGGACTCAACTAGGGCAGGAGGAGATATGTATAACTGGATAAGATATTCAATATAGCTATTGTTTTGATGATACAAATCATAGAAAGTAAAACTGGATTAAAAGTCAAAGGACATTCAGCCCTAGTTGGTTTGGCTCAGTGGGTAGAGTGTGGGCCTGTGGACCGAAGGGTCCCAGATTCGATTCTGTTCAAGGGCATGTACCTGGTTGCAGACTCCTCCCTGGCCAAGCCTGGTTGGGGCACGTTTAGGAGACAGCCAATCAACGTGTTTCTCTCCCATAGATACTTCTCTCTGTCTACTCCCTCACTTCACTCTCTCTAAATATCAATAAAAAAACATCCTCAGGTGAGGATTAAAAAAATAATAAAAATAAATTATTAAAAAAATGTCAAAGGACATTCAAACAGTACCTTAGAGAGAAATGGGTAACAAAAGATTGAGAATCATTGGACAATGATTGCTGAGAGAAAGCAAAGGTACTTAATTCCTTAATCAGGTAGTCATCATGATTTATGCTTTTAAGTTTAAACTTCTATAATTATTTGGTCATGTGGTTCAAGAGATTGTGCAAGGAACCCTGCAGTACATTTCAGATACAGAAGACAAATGCCATCTTTATCCTCTGGAAATTAAAATCCTATTACAAACACCAAAGATTGATAAATGAAGCTCCAATTTTCTCTGGAAGCAAAGCATGTGTATACTGGTACACTTTCTACTTTGTATACTGTGGGTCAATATAAAAATCATCTACAAAAATATTTTTTAAAATACTGCCTTTCCTGTTTTGACTACTTGTTTAAATGAAGATATCGGCGGGGGGGGGGGAGGGGGGGAAATACTATTCAACAGCACCAATTTAATTTTGCACCACTTTCTTTGGAAATGGCCTATGTCCCCAGTGAGGTTACTCAGAAAGCTTTGGCTGTACGAAACAGCATCACTAGAAACAAATTAGCTTCCCAAATATTTTGCATTCTTACTAGTTCAGTATTTCCTTTTACCTTTACTTCAAACATTTAAACCCGAAATTGTCAGGGAGAACGTGTAAAATCCAATACTCTTCCACAACTTCAGGGTCAATTATAACTTTGCCACAGGGAAGGGGATTCAGATAATACTTCCCTATCTGAAAGAGGTATCCTTTTACAAGTGTTTCTCTTCCCAAAGTCTCTTCCCAGAGTCAACCAATAAAGCACTTCTCTCCTGCCAATCAAGTGGGTCATCCCTTCAACCAGGAGCACTTTCATCCTGGCTACTGGGAGCCTCTGGTCAAGGCACTGATGGGAAGGTGTGATGGGCTGGAGCTGAGAGAAAGCAAAGGTACTTAATTCCTTAATCAGGTAGTCATCTCAGGGAGGAGTTCTGCTCGTCAGAAAGTGGCCTAACCACATTTCCCAATACAGTAGTAACTTAAAACTGAACTTCAGGAGAGAAAAACAATCTATATGCCTGTGGAACAATATTATTCCTAGTGTCGGTTACCACAGTAGCGGGCTAGAGATGCCCCCCCCCCCCCCGCCCCTTTTAGAGAAAAGGTGAAAGAATGTGTGTGTCAAGATTCTGACACATACTTTGTGATGCTGGTGGCCAGACTTATGTCACAGAGGCGGGCGTGGAAACAAAGAGGAAAAGAGCCAGAGGGGAGGGACCCAGGGGACAAAGAATGCTTTTACCTTTCACCCACTTTAAAAAGTTAGCAATTAGAATTTTATAGCAATTGGCTATTTTTGGTGCATTAAATAATAAAGATGGCAACAGTAACAGACTGAATTCTCAACCTCCTCCTGATGCTGTTGTCCTACATTTTCATTTCACGAAAGTGAACCTCTTAACTAACATTACATTCACCTGCCTATTTCGTGTGCACTAGCTAAATAATAATGACAAATACGCAATGCAACCAAGCAACCTGAGAGTTAAAAAGCTTTGATGTTGCCCTAACCAAATGTTCGGCAAAGGCATTAGTCAACAGTGCCAAATATCAACCGTACAAATTTCTTTTGAGAGCCAAATTTTTTAAACTCAAACTTCTTCTAACGTCACTTCTTCAAAATAGACTCACCCTGGCCGTGGTATTTTGTGGAAGAGCCACACTCAAGAGGCGAAAGAGCCGCATGTGGTTCGAGAGCCACAGTTTGCCGACCACTGCCCTAATTGGTTTGGCTCAGTGGATAGAGCATTGGCCTGCAGACTCAAGGGTCCCAGGTTCAATTCCAGTCAAGGGCATGTACCTCGGTTGCGGGCACATCCTCAAGCATGAGGCAGCTGACCCATGTTTCTCAACGACATGTCCTATCTTCATTAGACTAGATGTCTTCCTGTCACTTTTCAAATGTAAAATGTAATTGTGATGTTTTCCTTTTTATGTGTGATGTTCTTAAAGAAGAACATATAAATAGCATTTTCAAAAACATTTAAACTACATGAGTCAAAACAAAGTAAAATAAATGAAAAGGGAAAAGAAAAACAATGAACAGGATAGTTAAAGCAAAATTCAGTACTTTTCTTCCTATAAAAATAATGATCTAAAATTTTTTATGTTTAAAAGAAATGTTTGGACTTTCAGTATATTGCTTTTAATTCATGGAACAATGTAGCCATGTTTTTTTTCTTTGGGGACATTGTTTTGTTTTTAATACACAGGGAATTACCTAGCCAAGTAATGAATTCAAAATAAACAGCTGAAACAAAACAAAACAAAACAAAGCCAAAAACACCAATGTAAGAAAAACTCATGGTAAATCTGGCATTCTTTCCAATATGTAAAAATAAAACTCAGCTTAGAAATATGATAAAAATGTCTGAAACGCGCATTCAGGAAAGAACAATTAAATGGTAGAAAAAAATTAAGATAACTCACATTTCCTTTTCTAGAAGCTCTTTTCTTTGCAACTTACAGCTTCATGTGCAGTTTGCATATAGTAGCTCTGCTAAAAACAACCACATGGAAAATTTTTGCTCCAGATAACACTGCAGGACGGGGCTTGGCAGCTACAAGTTGTAATCAGAATGCTTCGAGAGCTAATGTAACAGAGATAATGACCTCACATGCATTTCAGTGCACAGACTCAACTGGTTTGTTTTTTTTTTTTACACAGCAGGCTGTGTCCAACTTCATACGCATTCAGCAATGAGAATTTTCCTCTTAGGTAGGGAGAATCTTGCTCCTATGAGTAAAACAATTATTTAAAATATAAAAGTGTCTCCCGCTCCCCCACCCCCCTCTGCCCCCGCCAAGTAAGGCATTCTCGTGTTATATGCATACAAGCATGGTCAAAAACTTCCAGTTCCTAAAGTGACTTTACCCAGTAATTCCACAGGCTTCAATTCCACCTATACTGCATTAAGGTTCTGCAGCCACTAAGTTGGCAACTGAAGAGGCTACTTATTTAATGGATGTAGAAATCAGTACAAAGAGCCACTTTCCCCCAGGAGTAATCCAAAGAAGAAAAGAATGCTAACGTTATTTGTGCTTGTAGCAGAAGAGGGGGTAGAGGGTAGGGGGTAGGGACCTGGGACTTGATAAGTTTCCTTTTTTCCTAGTGGACAAGAGATAAAAGGAGTCACGGAAATGTGGTGACTGCAATTCAAGTTCAAATGGCAAATTCAAACGGAGCTCTAACTTCGTGGAAATTAGCCACCGTGTTAATGCAAGGAATGTGAAATGAGAGAAACCCCTCCATCAACAGTCAGCTGGGGGTTTAATGTGGCCCAATGGGGTTATTCTCTTTCCTCCAGCACTAGCTGGCACTCCCACAGCTGGGCTAAGATGGCTTCCAAAGTCCAAAATAAGAGGCTAGCCCAAGGCGGGCGCTGGCCCTCCTGCTGGAACTCAGAAGCAAATGAATCAAAGGCTCTTTTATTCTCCCTCCCACCAGAACATGCTCCCTCTCTGTTGCAAACTAAACGCTTGCCAGAATGAATTATTTAGCTCAAAACAGACATAAAGAAATCTTCACTAACTCATGTCCCTTGGAATGTTAATGAGTTCAGGTGACCAAACACGTGCTTTGTTTGTTTCTAGTCTGAGACATGAAATTCACTTGCGGGCCGGATCCCATCAGGAGCATTAGGTCACAGCAGAAACAGAAACTTCTGGAACCACAAGTACAGCCCCATCCAAACTCCATGTATAAACCTGAGGTGTTCTGAAGCCATTCTCCTCATGCAGGTATCTGACCCCAACACAAATTCTTCGTTCTTCCTTGAAAATCAGACTTCCCTTATGACTTTACTATTTCTACCAGCAGTATCTCAAATTCTCCCAAGAAGGGAGCCTGAAATTCATTTCTGAAGTTTCCCTGGCAGCCTCCCACCCACTACCCCCTCAGTCTGAACTGTTAAGCAATTATCTGTATCATTTCATTTGGTGGTTAATCATACATGGCTTTATAACATGTCTTATAAAACCATTTATATGTACGTGCATTAATTACGGTTGTCTTCACAAATAGATTAGAAACTCCTTAAGGGCAGGGCGTGGGCCTTTCCCTCCATTGTATTCCCCACATGGCACAGTGCAAAAGCTCCAGAAATACCTGTTCATGTATTTAATCAGTCAACAGAGATTTGTTGCGCTTACCTGGTGCTCAGCACCAGGCACAGAAACTGCCTGCCTGGTGCTCAGTGAACCTGCATTTCTATTAAGCAAAACACCCAGGTTCCCCAAAGAATCTCTGCTTGAGCAGTCCCCAAAAGAATTACTAAACTATTTAAAAGGAAACAATAAATAATACTTATTTCCCCAAAAGGCTTATTGAGAAGATCCTCATCTGCCTCTATCTCCCAAGGAAATGTCTGACAGGATGAATGTAAAACCTGCAAGAGTTTAGAATGTAGATCTATTACCCATCCCTCCCCATTTTATGGAGAAGGAAACTGAGGATTCGGTGGGGCAAAAGATCACCTGGGCAGTGTCAAAGTCAAGTCAAATTCTGGTTCCTGATACTCAGTCCAGGGTTTCTTACACAGTAGAACAATTTACCCAAAACTGTGGAAAATAAAGTCTACCCATTTCCTTCTTTCTCCTGTATAAGTACCTGTAAGAAAATCAGAGTGCTGGCACTTACTGTCTTGCATCTATAACCTCTTAAAATTCCTCAATCTGCAAATTGTCAAGACCTCATCTATATTTTTCATGTTGACTCCAAAAGGCAGGATTTTATTTAGCCTTAAAAAGTGCTTTGTTATTATATTTCCTTCAGATTTTTAAAGCAGACTTATAACAACAAAACACTGAAAGAACCAATTCAGCTGTCAGCCAGATTATCCTAGTCTCTTGACATATTATGTTTTGTTCAAAGAGGATCTTTTTTAAAAATTTAAAAACTAATTTTTAGAACAGCAGAACTCTAAAACTACCTTCCAAATAGATACACCTTCCTAATAATAATTTTGAATCCCAAAAGACAAGCAGACTTAGAAGCTCAGCCAGTTTCACATCGAGTTTTGTACTCATCATTATGAGACACAATGAAAAAATTAGCTATCATTAACTATCATAAAGGCTTAATGAAATTGGTAGTTGTTGATCTTTGTTAACAGAAACAATGTTCAGGCCACAATGGAAAAGGTAAAAACAAAAACCACATTTGGAATTTTAATGGAATGTTCACTAATATGGAGATTGCAAGAAAAAATTTTCTTCAAGAATGACTTTGTTACTCATTCACTGTAAGCAAAAAAGTTCCAGAATCCATTGATTGATTCTGTTAATTGCCAAAAGGGGCAGAAGAGCTTCCAGACATCTTTGTTGTAGTGACAGATACTTAATGCTTAGCACAGATCCCAGGTGGTCCTTGAACCAAGGAGACATTGCTACTCTGGCTGTCCATACCCCTCTCCATGTAAGATGTCAGGTGCCCACCTAGAGGAAGAGGCTATTTCGGTCTCTAGACCCATTTCCAGAACTGGGGACAAGTGGGGAGGGAGTCGGGGTGGTGGTGGTGGTGGTGATATGTGTTCTGGAAGACCAGACAATAACCATCCTCTTAAATGACAGCTGAAGAGCAATAGAAGCCAAGTAGAGTGCAGATTATACACCCGAGAACTGGCTGAGTTCTTGCTCCCAGGCTGGCTGGCAGCTAACAGGCCACCTTGTCCAGGCCTCAGAAGCAGGTTCTCCTGCTGAGATTGCACACCTGCCCAATGCTGACAGCTGGGCCATGGAGGAGCCCAAACTTGGTGTCCAGGCTTACGGCAGGCCAGAGGGCAGCTCCCCCTGCAGAGAGACGGTGATAGCCAGCTGGCATGAATCAGTCCTTTGTTTCCAGACTTACATTTTAGCTCAGCTAAAATTTCAAGTTCTGATGAAAAGGCCACCATTATTTCAAGTGGCTGATTTGTCTTTATTTTATTTATTACTTTTTTAAAAAATACATTTTTTTTTTCCAGAGGGAAAGGGAAAGGGAGAGGTAGAAATATCAATGATGAGAGAGAATCATGCATCAGCTGCCTCCTGCACACCCCCTACTGGGGATTGAGCCCATCACCCAGGCATGTGCCCCGTCTGGGAATCAAACTATAACCTCCTGGTTCATGGGTCCATGCTTAACCACTAAACTACACCGACCAGGCAAATGGCTGATTTGTGCTTAAATAATTAAAAATCTGAGCACATCTGTCGAATGCGTACTACCGAGAGTTTGTTTTCTGTGTCACTTAATGGTGGTGATCTGTATATGATTCTGCTCAGGTCCTTAAAAGTAAAAAAGCAGCTGTTTAATATCTAACGTAGGACAAAGACAACACAGTAGCAGCAAAACTGAAAAAAAGCATGCAAAATTTCACCTCCCATCTTAGGAGACTTTAAAAAATTCAGAGAGAATAAAACACATATAAGAGATCCTTACCCTTTTTTAAATAAAGATAGAAAAGGTTACAGCGAGACAAAAGGTTAAGGAATCCGCTACGGACTCCAGGCTTTCTTTCACTCACTTTTTTTCATGCCACTTTCACTTAGTTTAGGAAATTCAAGAAAAGTTTCCTTATCAGATGAACACACCAGCATGCAAAAATAATACCGCTTGAGTGTCAACAGGGAACATAAAATGAAGTGGTACATGGAATGCATTGGGGCCATAACTTGAGATGATTTTAGTGATAAAACTGTCACTTAATAGCCCTTTCGGATTATCTTAATGTTGTAACTACCCTATAAATACTATAAACAACAAGACAACTGTCAAAGTCCCATGGGCCAAACGTTTCCCAAAAAAAATCAATGCTCAAAGTCAAACTCCCTGAAGACTCATTTAACAATTACAATACCATGCATCCAAGTATCTTTTCACAGCAAATCCATTCATTCAAAACCATTATCAAGCTCCAGCTGGGTGGCTCAGTTGGTTGGAGCTTTGTTCAGGTCACCAAAAGGTTGCCCGTTTGATCCCAGGTCAGGGCACATACCTGGGTTGTGGGTTCAATCTCAGCAATCAATCATGTTTATCTCGTACCTCCCTCTCTCTCTCTCTATCAATCAATCAATCAATCAATCAATCAATAAACATATCATTGGCTGAGGAGTAAAAATAATTAAGCAACTGTTTGCCTATTCGGTGACCAACAAAGTTTCCTTCTATCCAGAAAACAAAGATTTCACATGAAAAGAAAACAAGCATAGGAAATGCATAAATGCATGCCTATATCTTTGAGGATCAAAGCTACTTTAGCAAAAGCAATCTAAACTGGATACCAAAGCCAAAGATCAATAATCTGAGATTTTCAAAATATTCTGGGCAACCAACATAACAGCTAAAATACACACACACAAGCTTCAGTTTGACTTGTAACACCCAAGTCACCCTGGTGGACCCCTCAATTCTGACAGCCAGCCTGCCCACTGTCTTCCTGGACCATCTCCATATACTTCACTAGTGTGTAAAGAAACACTAATAGCCGTTGGGTTTGGTTCAGTGGATAGAGCATCAGCCTGTGGACTGAGGGGTCCCAGGTTTGATTCCAATCAAGGGCACACGCCAGGGTTCAGGTTGAGAACTTGATCCCCAGTAGCGGGCATAGGGCATGCAGGAGGCAGCCGATCAATGATTCTCTGTCATCCTTAAAGTTTCTATCTCCCTCTTCCTCTCCCTCCCACTGAGAAATCATTAAAACCATGTTAAAAACAAACAAAATAAAAAAACACTAATATTTCCACCCAGCAAGAAAAACTTCGCCTCCCTCCAGCTGTCAGGCAGATTGTTCCCCCTGTTGAAAACACAATTTAGGGAGCCCACTGTCTCTCTACAGTGTTCCCAGGGTTTCAGACTACACTGAGCTTTTTCCTCCAAACATCTATTTAAAAAAATAATAATAATAACAACAGCACTCAGCTTAGGCACACAGTCAAAAAATCACTCTGCATGGTCTGCTCACTGTACTTTGTCTCATCTCCTCAGAAAGCCGCTCGAAGGGTCTTGTTCCTTTAGCAATGCTCACCTAAGCCACACTCCACCTCCTCATTGCATGCTGAGCTCATATTCATATGGACTCCTAGACAATTATAACCTGAAAGGACCTTTAGAGAGGGTCTAGTCTGAATTAACCGGTCGGCCAGAACCAGGTTCAAATTCTGCCTCTGGCACATTCTAGTCATGTAGACTGTTTTCTTATCTGTAAAACAGAAATAAAGCTACCTCATAGAACTGTTGGAATGATCAAATGAAATAACTTTAAAAATTTTTCGACTTTTTTGCGAGGGGGGGACGGAGGGGGGGGGGTTGTCCTGTGAAGACAATCTTTTTGGATGATTTTCTTCCTGGTTTATGTTACATTCAATTGCAAGCCCAAAAGGCAGGCTTTTATACGTTTACTGTGTTTACTAGTCTTATGGTGTCTAATCCAGAGCACAGCATCTTTTGAGAGAGCCACAGACCAACCATGTGAAAGAATGTAACCAACTTCTGTTATCACTACCAATTTCAGCAAATGTATGGTTCACTAGTTCCCCAAGAACCCACTCACTTCGGAGTAGGTGTTTCCTAAATGTGCCTTCTCAAAGCAAACACATCTCTTTATCGCTCTACTCCCTCTTCTTGCACGGGGTGGGGGTGGGGGACACCCACTGTCTCCCTTACATTTTTGGAATAAAGTTAGAATCTCTACCAGGATATTAAGGCAAACTGCGATAGGTGAGGTGAAGAGGCAGAATTTAGAAGGATTCAAAATATCTGGAGAATTTTCTTAGGATTTGTGGCCTCAGGTCCTTAAATGAGAATCACTTGTCTGGAACCGATTCTGGCAGAGAGGAAGTAACTCCCTGGCCAGTTGTCAGTGAAGCTACTCGTCTAAGTATTGCACTTCACTCCGCTTTGTGCAAGCAAGCAGTTACTACAAGGATTAACCTGATTCTGATACTGGGTATAGATAGCCTTCAACAAGAAACACGTTCCTTTAGAAGTGTTGGCCCCTTGGTAGTAAATGTATATTAAAGCGGGCATAAATTTTGCTTGTGAGATGTATTTTACTAGGAAAATGTTGCTCCATATGCCAGCGCAAAAGTGCCATTTCTTTTCTTTGCGGGGGGAGGGGGGGGCACAGGGAGGGGGGAAGGTGTGTGTGTGTGCAAAGACCAAAGAAACAACTGAGGGAGGAGCGAATAAGATCCCAGACCCCTGAAGAAGATGAAAATTTCCACCAAAGAAGGTTGGTTCTTTCAAGGAATATTTTTCCTAACAGTTAAAACGGTTTAACACATAATCGGCATATTGTACCAATTACACAAACACCATTTAAGCAACTCCGGTGGCCTGGGAAAAGACCACAGAAATCCTTACCAGCCTCGGCTGTCCCCTCCTGCGGGGCTTGACAGCGTGTCCCAGGCGCCCAAACACCAGCCACTAGGCTCCCCCCAGCGCCTTCCTCCCGCAGCAAATTGCCAAGGCGCTTGGGCCAAACTCCAAGTGGCTGGATTCAAACCGCGAAAATGTGAACCCCGCTGAGCAAACGGTAGGGGCGCGTAATAACTTCTCTCTCTCTCTCTCTTTCTCTCTCTCTCTCTCTCCTCTCTCTCTGTCTCTCTCTCTTTTTGCAGATCTGAGATACTTGCGTCTAATGCCAGCTTCCCAGGTCCACAGCCCTCTCTTCCCGGAACCCACATCGGGAGAAAGCCAGAGGGTGTGCAGACCGGGAAGCCGGTGACTTAGACAACCTCTGCGCGTTTCCTCCTGCGGGAGACTCAGTGCACACCGGCCCCGGGATGATGCGATGCCAACAGAAAGGAAGGAGAAGGCTCCTCTCCCCGGCCCTGCTAAAGGAAGTTAGTAACAGTCATCGGGCGTTCAGCTGGCAATCCCGGGCCCTCTTCTGGGCCGCCGGGCCCCGCAAAGCAGGCGTCTGCAATCTGGACGAAGAAAGTTACTCCGCAAAAGTGGAGGTCTGGGCGTGAGGGTTCAGATCGGTCCCAAAGGGGCCGAGGGGAAAGAGATGGGGGACTAACCAGTCCCGCGCGCGGCCAGCCGCAAGCCCCCGGCGAGCCGGCCCGGGAGAGGTGCCGGCGCTCAGGCTCGCGGAGCCCCCGGAGCCCCTGGAACCCCCGGAGCCCCCGAAGCTCTACTTACATAACGCTTCAACTTTTTCTCCGGGGGCGACTTGCGGAGCCATCCCGAGCAGACCACTTCGCCGCCGCTCATGGTGCGCGCTCCTCGGGCTCCGGCCCGGGCAGCCGTGGGGCAGGCTGGCGCGCTCCGGACACAGCCGACGCCTGCCGGCCGAGCAGCGGTGGGGACCTCGCTCTCCGGCTTCGCACCCCAGTCCGACGGGGTGGGCGAGGTGGGCTGGCTCCGCGTCCGAGCCTCTTCTCCCGCAGGTGGGCGGACGTGAACAGAAGCGGGCTGTGCCGCCGAGGCCCGCACCTCGGGGCAGGGGATGCCGCCCGTCCAGGGCACCTTCGGCCTCCCTTCGGGGCGTCCGCCTCGCCGCCCAGCGCCCGGTCCCGCCGGCCCTTAGAAGCGATCGGGCTCCGCGGGACTCTGCCCCGGCGCCGAGCCGGGGCCTCGGTCGCCTTGCGCTCCGCCCCCTAAAGACGGTGCCTCCCCAGAGCGTTTTCCGAAACGGACACCACGCTGCAGGCGCACTAACACACACACACACACACTCTCTCTCTCTCTCCACACAGACACTGTCTCACACACACAATGCCCGGCGCGGCGCCCACTCCGGCTCTCCCGCTCTCCGTTTCGGGTGCGCCCCGAGCGATCCTATTCCCTCCCCACTCCCCGGGGGAGGGTGGGCCACTTCCCCGCACACCCGGGAGGCCGGGAGGAAAGGGGAAGCCGCGAGGGTCCCCTGGACAGCGGACACAGGGCAGCTCCCGGGTCCGCGGCGAAGCGCGGGGCGTCGCTGGGCGGCGGGCGCTGGGCAGGGAGCGGGTCCCGCCGAAGGGTGGGTTCGTGCTCGCGGCCGCGGACGAGGGCGGGAGCGGCGGAGGAACGAGGCGCTCGGCTGCTCGGCTCCGGGGATGGGTCCCACTGTCCCGCGCCCTCGCGCTCCTCCCGCGCCGCCTCCCCCACCCGGGGCGCGCGGCAGGTTCTGAGCCGCCCGGCCCCCCGGCCCGATCCCTCCCTCTCCCGGCCTCTGGGTTCCCTCTTCCTCCCTTTCCTCCTCCCCTTCCCACGTTCGGGCAGGCTCCCGTTTCAGCCCAGACTTTCTCTGAAACTCCGCCCGAGCGCTTCCAGCCAAAACAACAAGGGCTGGGGAGGCGGCCACTGGAGGAGGAGGGAGCGGCAGAGAGGGAGGGAGCAGGATCCTCGAGGCACCCTGGGATTTGTAGTTCGGGAAGCTGGAGCGGGGTCCTCGGCCGCGGGGCGGCGGTGACGGCTGAGCCCCCCGCCGGCTCCTCGCGGGAAGGTGGCCGAGGCCGAGGCGAGGGCATCGCGGCCAGGGCTTGGGCGCGGGGGGGAGTGAGGAACTTCAGAATGTCCTCTCGGGCTTGCAATCTTGGAGCACAGGGTTCGTTCGGAGCCTGCACTGTGCACGAGATCCGAAGTTTGCGGAGTTTTCTCTACTTGACAGCCTGCAAAGCAAACCGGCCTTGAGGGAGGCTGCCCCGGAAACCGAAGGGCAGGGACCGGGAGGGCAGGGCGCGGGGATCAACGCCATTGATACCAGCCTGGAGGGGCGAACCTTCCGGGCTCCACTCGGATGGTCCCCGGAGCTGCCCTGTCGGGGTGGTGGGAACGCTTAGGATAGGGCAGGAGGTGAGGGGAGGGATCGCCAAAGGACTTGATTTTAATATATCTTTGGGACAGTTTAAAGCCTCACACTGTCTCTTTGTTCCCAGTTTGTCCTACTTGACTGTATTTGTTTAAAATCGACTCTTGAGATGTTGGACTAGAAAAGGGAAACTTACTGGATCTTCTATG
This sequence comes from Antrozous pallidus, assembly GCA_027563665.1. Taxonomy (NCBI): domain Eukaryota; kingdom Metazoa; phylum Chordata; class Mammalia; order Chiroptera; family Vespertilionidae; genus Antrozous; species Antrozous pallidus. Next base: position 53,882,528 of record CM050516.1, on the reverse strand, counting down.
TGCCTACGTGTGTGTGTTTTACCCTTACGATACATGATCCTGGGCTTAACATGATCCTGTAATAGAAATATCTTTTCAAACGTGCTTATGAAAGACAAAGCCCTAAAAAAGAAATTTTAGAAGGTAATAGATAAAGGCGCTAAAAGTATTAGGAAATAAATGAATATTTCTGGAGACAATTACCTTAGGCATTTTCTTATTAACACGTTCATATCCAGGAGTTCCTCTGAGTTTGAAAATGTACAATTATAGCAAGAAATTAGATGCTGGGGTGGTGTCATACAAAGGTCCCTGCGCTGAGATAACATTCCGATGGTGACATAGGACAGTAAACAAATATAAGGTCTACATAGTACAGATTGTGAAAAAATATGCCCTGGGGAAATAAACACAGTAAATTGAAAGAATGAAGAAGTAGGACTAGGTCAGATAGAAAAGAGGGAAGTATTCCTCGAAGAGGCATTTAGCCACATATAAGGGAGGAGAAGCAGACTTGTTTTGAGGAAGAATAAAAGGCATAACCACAAGGATGACTGCAAAAGAAAGAAGAAGCCAGGGGGCTCGAAAAGGCTTTTTAGAAAACTGAGGGCAATTTTTATGGTAGCTGATAAACCAAAGCAATTCTTTTTAAGATGTGAATACCAATTTGCCACAACTTGTTCAAATGAAAATATGTTTCATTTGTTTTTTACTTATCCCATAAGTAGTGGGTTAGCACACTGAGTCAAAAGTATTTATAATTAGCATTAGTAAGATTAGTCCATTGTTGGGTAGTTAACTGTTGACTTTCAAAAATTTACTGCTCTCTCACTCCTCTTATAAAATTCATTTTGATGAAAAAATGTAATATATCTTACATTGGAAGTTCCAAAATACTTTTAAAGTTTTCAAATAAGCGATTCAATCATGTCATTTCTACATAAGAAATCCTTAAGTGTGTTTCCCATTGACTGTTGTTTTAGGTTAGTGAAAGAAAACAGTCTTATTTGGGTGTATAGCAGGATCTACCCCCTGGAAGGAGAGTGGACAGGTTGGGAAAGACTTCCTTTGGGAAAGACCTTCCATTGAGATCCTCAGGACGAGAAGTTGCCCGGGCCAAATAGCGGAGAAGAGTATTTCAGACAGAAGAGAAACTATACAAGTCCTCTGGGTGGAAGTGAAACCCAAAATGTGGGATGTTGAGTCCGAATGAAGTCACGGGCTAAAACAGCCGAACCGAGGTTTATTGGGAGAAGCCAGTCCTGGAAAAGGTGTAGCTGGGTTACCAGGAGCAGCCCAGTGTCCAGAACTTCCCTTTCATGTTACAGTCAGCAGTTCAGCACCCAAGCCAATTAAATTTTATTAGTCCATGTGTGGAGGTCCAACAAAACCCCCTCCCCCCAAGGAAGAAACATCAGGAACCCAGTGTGCTTGGGGAAGAAGAGGGAGGGCGAAAGGAAGCGCTAGCCTTTTAATTCGGGGTGGAGACAGCCTTGCTAGCTCCTGATTGGTTATCTGCATGCTGTCTGTCTTAGCATGATCCATACGTTTTAAAGTTCATGTCTCTTGTGCGCACCCTTCCTTCCCTGCCTAGTTGGAATGCCTTAGTAATTCCACCTAGCTGGGTTCTTGGGTTTTACTTTATCCTTCCCTTGACCCCGCCCCTACCTACCTAGCTTTCTTCGGTCTCCTCAGAAGGAGCAACCTAGTACTGAATGAGGGCAGCAGTCAGGAGAGTGAGAGGGACACTGGGTGACAGGGTGAGGTTCCAGAGGCAGGCCAGGGAAAGACTGTGCAGATCCTTGAAGAGTTCAGTCATTTCCTTGGATCAAGTGGCTATGTTATCTCCAGTGACTTCCGAATCACATCAAGTAATCACACATATGGCCTTTGTCATTTACCGCTAGCATCCCATTTTATGTATCTTCTAATTTGATCTTTCAGGTTCTTCCTAACTAATCTTTCTTCTCAACAGCTTTGTAGCCTGTTGATACCTTCATTTTCTCATGATCCATCAGACTTCTTCTTTCTTTATTCTCCCCCTTCCCCACTTTAAATTTTATGGTCCACATTTTTACTGCATGCTCCCAATTCACAAAACCCCAACTCTGAATGAACCCAACTCTATGTGCTTCTGCATCCCAGCAGCCAAGTGGTGTTGGAGCAAGTTATATAAAAGGATGAGTGATCCACTAAATAGTCATGTTTAATGTCTTCAAATAGATCCTCAGCTATCTGCACGGACAGATCTTATTTTCTGGAGCTTATATGGTTTGGGGAGTCCTTTTAAAGAAAAAGAATATACAATTACAAATATAACATTAAGGTGAATATGTATTTAGAATGATAAAATAAACAAATTATTGGAGCCTTGGAGATATCTGGACAGTCTACTCTCTGCAGTAACTTTTCTTTTTAAAAATAATAGCTTTATTGAGATTTAATTTACATACCATAAAATTCACATTTTTCAAGTGCACAATTTTGTGGTTTTAGTATATTTACAAAATTATTCATCTTCACCACTAGTTAATATTAGAATATTTCATTCTCCCAAATAGAAACCCCATTCCCATTTGCAGTCACTCTCCATTTCTCCGTTCCCCTCAGCCTCTGACAACCACTCATCTTTCTGTTTCTATGGGATTTGCCTCTTCTGATCACTTCAAAATGGAATCATACGATTTGTGACCTTTTGTGACTAGTTTGTTTTGTTTTGTTTTTTACTTTTCATCAAGGTTTATTCATGTTGTGGCATGTATCAGTACTGCGTTTCAGGTGTTAAAGAATATTCCATTGTGTGGATATATCACATTTTGTTTATCCATCTATCAGTTGATTAACATTTGGATTGTTTTGACTTTTTGGCTATTATGAATAACTAGAGGCCCAGTGCACGAAATTTGTGCATGTGCAGTGGAGGGGAGTGGGGTGTGTGTCCCTCAGCCCTGCCTGCACCCTCTCCAATCTGGGACCCTTTGAGGGATGTCTACCAGTTTAGGGCCTAAATGGGCAGTTGGACATTCTTCTCACAATCCAGGACTGCTGGCTCCCAACTGTTCGCCTGCCTACCTTCCCGATTGTACCTAACTTCTGCCTGCCAGCCTGATCACCCCCTCACCACTTCTCTTCCAGCTTGATTGATGCCTAACTGCTCCCCTGCAGCCTGTTTGCTCCTAACTGCCCTCCCCTCCAGGCCTGGTCACCCCTAACTGCCCTCCCCTCTAGGCCTGATCACCCCTAATTGCCCTCCCCTGCTGGCCTGATCACCACAACTGCCCTCCCCTGATGACCTGAGTCCTCCCAACTGCCCTCCCCTGATAGCCATCTTGTGGTGCCCATCTTGTGTCCACATGAGGGCAGCCATCTTGTGTGTTGGAGTGACAGTCAATTTGCATATTACTCTTTTATTAGACAGGATGCTTACAATAACTCTTAAACCTTCTTCAGATTTCTCAAATTTTTCACCTTCCCTGTCAACTGATCCTCTTTCTTATAGCTTCACCAGAAAACCAACGTGCTCCAATGGAAACTCCTTAGACCTTTAGCCTTCAAACATCAAACCTGCAAACTTAAATACTATCTTCACTTCTTCTCTCCTTCCTTCCTACAAATAGAGGACATTTTATATTCTTTTTCAGCCATCAGCGTTTTACTTTTCTTTCACATCCAGACTATAGTTTCTATTTCTAGTTCATCTCCCATCCCTCCTCAATCTGTTTCATTCTGGATACCATCCAAATTTCTCTCTATATTTTCCAAAGTCAAAACTCTCTGTGCTCTGCCCAGCTGGTATGGCTCAGTGTTTGAGTGTGGACCCATAAACCCAGAGGTTACTGGGTGGGTTGCGGCTCCATCCACAGCAGGGATCCTGCAGCAGGCAGTTGATTGATGTTTCTCTCATATTGATGTTTCTTTTCCTAAAAATATTTTTAATTGATTTCATAGTGAAAGGGAGAGGGGGAGAGAGAGAGATAGAAATATCAATGATGAGAGAGAATCATTGGTCGGCTGCCTCCTGCACACCCCACACTGGGGACCAATCCCCGCAACCCGGGCATGTGCCCTGCCTGGGCATTGAACCGTGACCTCTGTCATCATAGGTCAATGCTCAACCACTGAGCCCACAGCTGGGCTCTCATTTCGATGTTTCTATATCTCCATCCCTCTCCCTTTCTCTCCCTCTGAAAAAATAAAAACATTTTTTTAAAAAAACTCACTTACTCTTGCTCTCTTAGACATTGTAGTATGCTGAATCTGAGCCTGGTGATTTCTTGGCAGGCTCTTCTTTTACTGGTCCTTAGCCTTCTGAGTCTAGCCCACCTCTCTTCTCATTCTGTACTTTCTCTCATATAGTGAGATCTTGTCTTTATCCATATAGTATAGACACTTCACTAATTTCCATCCCCAACCTAGTTTTCTCTCCTGAGCAACTAACTTATAAATCCAATTGCCCTCTTTTTATGCCACTTGGCCCTATAAAATCAACAAAATTAGAACCATACTCTCCTCCCTAGCTCTCAGATCAATGTTCTGGAGATCCCCACTCAAGTGGTCCCTTAAAGTCTTCAGCTAAATATTGATCAGCAGAAGCAGGTGAAGAAACTATGGTACTTAAAAATGGGGAAGGAACCGCTGGGAAGGATTTCAAGGAAAAATCACCAGAGAATCACACAGGGTAGAAATAATTCCTGTCCTCCCAGCCAGAATGAAAACCATCATCACTCACAAGGCACTGTAAAGTACTCTAAAGGATTTTGTCTCAGTAGTGGGACAAATGCTGTTGTGATCTTTCTTAAGAAAACTTAACACCCCAAAGGATCAAGCTGTTTCCAAGTAACTTAACCATTTCCTAAACAGGAGCTCAGGGAAACAAAAATACCCAATGCCCAGAAAAAAAAAAATAGTGCAATGTTTGACACCCAATTAGAAATTTAAAGGGAGCAGGTAAGTATGACCCAAAATGAGAAGAAAAATCAATTGAAGCCAACCCAGAAATGACACAGATGATAAAATTAGTTAACAAAATTAGAACAGTTGTTTAACTATATCCTATGTTCAAAAAGCTACAGGAATGACTTAATATATTAAGCAGAGATATGAAAGATATTACAAAGGCCTAAATAAAACTTCTAGAGATGAAACAAGGAATGACATGAAAAATATACTATATGCAATTAACAACAAATTAGGCAGCACAGAAGAAAAGATTACTGAATTTAAACATATAACAATATGAAACAGAGAACAAAAGATTGAAAATAATGAGTAGAGCATCAATGAAAATGTGCTCACTTTTAGTGGCCCAATATTCATGTAACTCTACCCCAATAAATGGCTTACATTGCAACTTAAAAAAAAAATATTCGTGTAACTGAAGTCTCCAAAGGAGGCATAGAAAAAGATTTGAAGAGATAATAGCCAAAAATTATCCAACTTTGTTACACAACTGTAAATCTATACATTCAAGACACAACATTACTGGGATAAGATATATTGAGCTCATAAATCACAAGACAATATCATTAAGTTGTCAGTTTTCCCCCAGCTTAATCTATAAATTCAATACAATTCCAATCAGTTCCTAAGCAAGCTTTTTTTTTTTAATTGGTAAGTTAATTCTAAAAGTTATATGGAAATGCATGTAAAGGACTTAAGACAACTAAAAACAACAAAGTTAAATAACTTATATGATCTGACTTCAAGACTTATATAAAGCCTCAATAATAAAGACAGTGTAGTATTGGTATCACGATAGACAAATGGATTGATGGAAGAGAATACAGAGTCCAGAAATAGACTCATACTTATATGGTCCATTGATTTTTGACAGAGGTGCATTGGCAATTCGAATAAGAAAGAACTGTCTTTTCAATAATTGATGCCAACGTAATTGGATATCAAAACATTAAAACAATACAAAACAAAACAAAAACAAAAAAACATCTTCTATGCATGCTTATGGCACAGGCACAAATGTACTCAAAATGGATCATAGACATAAATGTAAAACCCAATAGAAATAAAACTTCTGGAAGAAAACAGGAGAAAATCTATGTGACTCTGACTTAAAGATCTTTTAAATATGACACCCAAAGTATAACCCATGAAAGAAAACAAAAAGATAAATTGCACTTTATCAAAATTAAGAATCTCTACTATTTGAAAGGCATTGTTGGGTGGTGAAAAGAGAAGACACAACCTGGGAGGCCATATTTCCCAATATAACATTTGATATAGGTCTTATATCCAGGTAATATAAAGAACTACCAGGACACAATAATAGGAAAATATGGGCATTTATGATTTGTTCATATTTCTGCCTTTATGTTATGCTTCAATTTTTAGAAAGTTTATTTGTTAGAAAAAAACAATTATATATACATTTGTCATGGTGCAGAATTTTGTGACATCTTGGCTCTGTTTCAGAATAAAGTCTTCACCACTTTTATTTTGGGAGATGAGTCCTCTTACTGTGCTTTTCCAGGTGGTAAAAACATTTTCTCAGAAGTTTCTCAGAAAGCTGTTTATTATTTTTATAAGTGAGGGATGTGCCTATTTTAGCTTCAAAGAAATCAGCAACCTCTTCCAGACAGGAAATTGCTAGGGAAATGAAACTAGATTGTTCAGAATGTTAAAGCAGTTAGATTCTAGTGGGGTGGCACCTTGGTGTGCTAGCCAATTTGCCTGATCCGCTCATGTGCTTCTTGCCTTCTCAAGCTCCGCAGTGTAGATTCTTTAATCATCGTTGCATTCTTTAATGCTATTGTCTCTGGTGATACCATTTGACATATGGTAAAACAATTGATAAGCTGTGTCAAGCCAATTGGATTCACTCTTAAAGAATTTGAGACAGAGACTCTAATTGGTTAGTGATGGGCCGTGGAGCTGGGAGGTCTTAAATTTCTCCAATAAGAAGAAATTGAGATGTCTGCTGAGGGAAAAAGACCTGAATGTTCAAAAAACAGCAGAAAGGCAGAGAGACAATACTGGTTTCCACTTCTAAAAGGGCCACCTTGGAATTCTTGCTCTTGGGATCCACGATATCCCAGGCGTTAAGTCAAAACTTCCCTTTTTATTTTATTGTTTAAAAAATATTTTTATTGATTTTAGAGAGAAAGGGAGAGGGAGAGAGAGATAGAAATATCAATGATGAAAGAGAATCATTGATCGGCTGCCTCCTGCATGCCCCACACTGGAGATCGAGCCTGCAACGCAGGCTTGTGCCCTGACCAGGAATTGAGCCATCACCTCCAGGTTCATAGATTGATGCTCAACCACTGAGCAATACCAGCTGGGTGAAACATCCCTTTTAATTTAATGTAACCTGTGTGATTTCTACTCTTTGCATCTAAATGCTTCCTGTCTTAAAAAAAAAAATGTGGCAAGTAAAATAATCGAAGTAAAAATCTGGGTTATGGTAGAAGAAGGGAAGAATCCTATTATGTAGAATATTAGGTTTGCAATAAAAATTTGAAGTTTCCAAACCAAACTTTTCCCCCATTTCACAAATTTATTTTGTGAGTTAGCCACTTCATCTTTGCTTGATCACTTCAAATCTTTTTTCCCTCCTCCCTGCTTTTCTTCTTTTCTTCCTTCAACAAATATATTAACCAGGCACTATTCTGGATGCTTAGAATTAAGCAAACCAGACAGAAAAATCAAAGACAAAATCCTCTGCCTTCATGGAGCTTATATTCAAGTAAGGAGAAACAGATAATAGAAAAGAGCATAAGTTTATATAGTACTAGAGGCCCAGTGCCTGGCTGGGGTTCCTAGGCCTGGACAGCGATCGGAGCTGGCCGGTGGGGAGGGGCGGAGGGAGGTTGGCCATGGGAGTGCACTGACCACCTGTGTTGAGTGTCTTCCCCCTGCCAGCCTGATCACCCCACGTGGCCTGCTTGTTCAGTCGTTTGGTCACTAACCGCCCTGCTGGCCTGGTTATAGGCATCCATCTTTTGAGGCTATGAGGGTCAATTTGCATATTACCTCTTTATTATATAGGATGTTATAAGGTGATAAGTTCTCTGAGAAAAAAAGAAAGTGAGTAGGGTAAGGAATGTGGAAAGTAACAATGGTGATGGGGCAGGAGAAATACAATTTAAAACAGGGTGAGGCAGGGGGTGATGGAATTTAAGGAACTGAGGAATCAGACTGAGCTGGAAAGAAAGTTATAGGAGATGATGAGGTGGGAAGTATAACAGGGGTCAGTTCATGTGGAGCCTTGTAAGCCAATGACAGGACTGTAGCCGTTACTCTCAGTGAGCTGGGAGCCATTGTGAGCTTCTGAGCAGAGAGATATACTATGACTTATGTTTTAACACAACTGGCTCCTAGTGTGAGAACAGATTACAGAAGGGAAGGAAAGGATAGATTCAGGGACATTGTGATTATCTCATACCACTGAGTCAAAATCTGTGTTCTTGTCAATTTCACATATTATTCTAAACTCAGTCTAACTTACTTTTGCTTTTGAAAAATGCTTTTAAAACTAGCCACATATGTTCCTGGTAGGATAGTTGAAAAATACAGGAAAAAGTAATAACCATCCATTATACCACCTCTAAAGAATCACATTTGCAGTTTTATATAGCACTCTAATCTTTTTATTATACATACATTTACTAGTACATATTGTAATACCCTTCTCTAACAATTCTTTAGCTATTTGAAGGCAGATATTTGTATTTTCTCCCCTGAGTATTTCATTTTCTAGGCCAGGCTTTCTTATTTAAGGTTTCATGGGTATATTCCAAAATTTTAGGAACCTCTTGAAAACATAAACAAATTGTGTGGTTTTGTGTAAAGAAAAACGTAAGTTTCACCCAGGCAATATCATTCAGTGGTTGAACGTCGACCTATGAACCAGATCAGGGCACATGCCCAGGTTGCGGGCTCAATCCCCAGTAGGAGGCGTGCAGGAGGCAGCTGATCAATGATTCTCTCTCATCATTGAGGTTTCTATATCTCTCCCTCTCCCTTCCTCTCTGAAATAAAAAATATATTTAAAAATAAAATAAAGGGTTTCTAGCAAATAAAAAAAATTATCAAAAAAGAAAAAAGTAAGTTTCTCCAACTTTTCAAAGAGGCCTGTGACATCAAAGAAAGTTAAGAAACTGATACAAAGCTTTTTGGGTTTTTTTGTTTGTTTGTTTGTTTGTTTTTTGCCACAGAATGATTCATTAATCATCTCCATCTTAATTCATAGGAGTGGATTTATAGCAGCCACAGTTGCCTAAAGTTCTCCATTCACTTGGTCACTGTTCATGGGGATAGTAGGCATGTGACCCATTCTACATTAGGCATAATTCTTTCTACTGGGGACCTAGATCTGGGATCATGAGAAAGCCAGTTTCTGTCAAGTAGACTAGTGATTAGAGAAAGCTGTCGCACACAGAGAGAATAATGTAGAAGGAAGAAGCAGAGAGCCAATATATATCAGTGACAGTCCATGTCCTCCTTCTAACCCTTGGATCCTGAGGCACTTCCGTTTCCAGGGGTGATATTCAAAATATTTAAAGCCAGTACTCTATATGAGTTTACTCATATGTGCAATTTACTAAACAAGATAAACTAACAAAGAAAATAAAAACAGACTCATAGGTAGAGAACAAATTGACAGCTGTCAGAGGGGATGGGAGTTGTGGGGCTGGGTGTAAAAGGTGAAAGGATTAAGGAAAACAAACAAACCCAGAACTCATAGACACAGACAATAGCATAGTGATTACCAGAAGGAACTGGGGGTAGGGGTTGTGTGTGGAAGAGGATCAAGGGGGGACAAATGGTGGTGGAAGGAGACTTGACTTAGGGTGCAATATACAGATGATGTATTATTGAATTGTATACCTGAAACCTATATAATTTTGTTAACCAATGTCACCTCAAAAAATTAAAAAAGTAAATAAATGAAAAATTTAAGATATATTATTTAAAAACAAATCAATAAAGCCAGTACTCTATGAGAACCAATGAATCAGAGCAGATGATGCCATAGATAAACAACTAGTTCAGCCAAACCTGCACATCTCATCTGAATGGCTTCCCTGTCTATATCAGTAGGATTCATAATCCCCTCTTTGCCTAAACTAGCTGAGTTTTCTGTTGAACCAAAGGAGTTTCAATTGCTCTCACTATACAGTTGTCCCAACAATGTTAACAATGCCCCAACACTCCCTGTGTGAGTGTTGAGCCCAGACTTCTTCATCTTAGTCTGCTTTCCCCTGAGTTGCCTGTGGTTGTGAATGACCCTCTTCTAGAATGGGGAGGTCACAACTGAGCAGTCAGCTGTTGCCTGACCCATTGAAGGTGAGTCTACTGAGGTTATTGCCTTGCGTGATTTGGACAGGATCCTATTAATGCAGCCCACAAGAGGATTAGTTTTTAGAGCAGCTAAGTCACATTACACTGATCAACAAACAAAACCACCCCAGTCTTTTCACATAAAATAGTCAAGCCATTTCTTTCCATCAGCTGTATTTATGAGGTGGTATTTGGAACCCAAACTTAGGGCTATTAAATCTCATTCTGTTAATTTTGAATCAGCGTTCTAACCTCTCATGAGCTTTGAGATCATATTCACCACCTCTCCTAGCTTTGTATCACCCACATATGCGAAAACTTTGCTCGATTGCACCCTAGCATGATTAGGCTTGTCTGAAACCCAGTCTGGGGGCATACTCAGTCAGTGACTGGAGTCTCAACTGGGTATTAGATGTTGCCCAATCTCTAGAAGGCTGGACTGTGGTCAGACAGCTGAGCTGGCAACAGGTATTTTTGTGAGAGGCTCTGAGATGGCTTTTAGGAGGTGTCAGAAATCTGCAGCCAGGGACAAGCTGATTTGGAAACCAAGTGGAATAATACGTATTGGAAACAATTGCAGGTATGAATTGCAATAATCCGGCAGGAAAGGAGGGGGACCCCAGTTAGGCTGATAGAGGTCTCAGCCCAGAACTGCTATTGTCTATGTGAGTGAATGACCTTCATTGCCTCATTGGCCACACTGACTTGGCCCTTTCCCTCATCTCGGTATTCCTTCAAGTTGTTTGATAAAAACCTGCATATTTCAAGACCTATAAATCTACAAGAGCTGAAGATGAGAAATATGAGAGAAAAGGAGATGCTGAATCTAAATAGAAATGAGAATCCAAGATTCAAGTCTGAGAAGTGGGCATAGGAGCCCCCGAGAGCTTTTGCTGTAATGGAGACACTGAATGCCAGCTCTTCCACCTCAGACTTTCAACAACCTCACCCTGCAGCTCCCAGTTTAAAAATATGCTTTGCAGAACTCAGTGTCTGTATTCATTGTAAAAGTTAATTTGCACAAATTGTAGCTGATGATTTAGTCACATGTTTCACTGCAGGTTCTCTTTTCTTTCTTTTTATGAAATGTTAAATTCAGAGATTTCCTCATTGAAAAACTTTATGTATTTATCTGGAAATAGTTACATCTTTGATTTCCTGGATAAGTGATTAATTACTTTCAGATTGTGAGTTGCATAACAAGAAGCTAAAACTGGCAATGAGCAAATAATAAAACAAAAACCATAGTTATTATCTTATTAAAATTGTGAACCATTTGGGTTCCATAGAAAGGAAGTTAATAAGTTTAAAATGTATACACTACTGCAGTTTCCAAAAAAAAAAAAAAATGGTATTGCCTTTTAGTGTAGTTTTATTTCAAAAGATTCTTTATGCAATTATTAAACAAAGGCATCATATTTTGTAGTGGACTAGAAAACTATTATAACCTGTTCATATGTTCTCAGAATTTCTTTTTGAATTTTTTTTCCTGAGGTCATTTAAACTTAAGCACTAATGTATTCCAAAAATGATCCTTAAAAAAGAAATCTTGGCATTGAGATGCCTGAATACTAACAAGATAGAAAGATAGAGAACCTGTCCTACAAAGACACCCCCTCTGGTGCCTCTAAGAGAAGCAGGGCCTCTGAGGCCTCCTGGAGACGCCTGTCACCGCAAGAGCAGTGGCCTCCGCCCACTGTGAAACTTTACAACCGAGACCTTCCCCAGGACAGAAATTGGCAGGCCTGTGGGGGGTCTCAGGCTCTGTTAACCCCCGGGGTCCCACAGGAAGAACTCTATGCTTTCAGCCTGGCTCTAAGGTTGTCACAGCCCCTTCCCCTGACTTTCTCTTCCCCTGTAAACAGTGTTTCCTCCATCTTTGTTCTGTTTGTTCGCAAGTCTTGCCATGGCTGCACGTGCCAGATTGCAATCCTTTCTTGTTCCCAAATAAAAATCCTTTTTGGTGATAGAATAACGAGTTGTCCTTTGTTTTAGGGTTGGTACCATAGTGAAGACACACCCATGAGAAAGTGAGATGTGGCCGTCAGAAACCCATTCACCATCCCCTGTTCACACAGCAAACAATGGGCCTTCCGGGTGCTAACTATCCCTTTTTTCCTCCACAGTGGGATGAAGTGTGCTGTGTTCCCCCCCCCCCCCCCCCCCCCCCCCCCCCCCCCCCCCCCCCCCCCCCCCCGCCAGTTCCTATTTGCTATGTGCAGTAAGGTAAAGTTTAGGAGATTACTGGTTGGCTTGCAAAGGTGGGGAAACTTTTTTCTACCCAGAGCCATTTGGATATTTATAGCAACATTTGAGGGCCATGCAAAATTATCAGTTTAAAAATTAGCTGGCTAGATCGGGTCAAACATTTCATTAACTCACCCCTAATGCCTTGGTAGGGCCAGACCAAATGATTTCATGGGCCTTATACGGCCCACAGTCTGGACGTTCCCCACCCCTGACTTAGAAGCATATATTTCTTTTGTAGGCTCCAGTTTGAGAACTGGAATTTCCTTCTAGGAAACAGGATTTACTCAGTTACCCATATGGATTCTTATAATAGACACCCCTGTGTGAGGCAGTACTAAAAGGAAATTTTGTGAAATCTCTGCCATCAAGAAGCTTATAGTCTAGTAGGGTTAATCTCCAGTTTGTCTAAATTGTTAGGAATCCTTTGTTCATGTGGCATCCACTGTTTTCGTTGTCTTATTTATACAGCGTGCCACTAAATGTCTTTCATTCCTAAAAGATCTGCATAGGCCCTTTAGGTCCTTTAATGTTTGTGTGGGGGGAAAGGGGGAAGGAAGGGGGCAGGGAGTAAATGGTGTATCTGACAGTTTCATATATGGGTAATTTAATTGGATGGAAGATAAGATAATGCCACTAACTGAAATAGGGAATATTTTTAAACCATGCAAGCTAAATTAAGCTAAGTGATTTGCTACAAGATTTTATGCACTGAGAGCATCAAGGAAGTGGATATAATGTGCAATGTTTTCTAAAGGTGGATTAACCCTCTCCTTTTTGTTTTCTCAAGGGAATAAACAACAGTGCAAGACATCATCATTGTAGCTTACCATCATCATCATCATCATCATCATCAACAACAACAACAACAACAACAACAACTAAAGTAGTGGTGAGACAATAGACCTACCAGAAAAGAGAAGAGAGGATGTTAGTAAAACTGGTAGAGAAAGAATCCCAAATGTTACCAAGCTAGTTGATGCTTTTGGTCCTTTGTATTCATTCATCCTCAGACGAGTCAGTTAGGCTCATTTTTGCCTCATCCAGGGACCAGCTGAAGTGGATGGAACAGGTAACAGCTGAGGCTACAGAGCGAGGTAGATCTTGGCTTCAGCCTTGGCTCTACCACTTCCTGGCTGAGTGACCCTGGGTAAGTTATCTAACTTCTCTGATCCTCAGCTTATTCATCTATACCTGCAGTTCAGAATATCTGCCTCACTACTGTTAAGATAGTATATAAAAATCTTCTTTAAAATAGGCACTTTGTAAATGTAATTTTCTTTTCCTGGCTCCCTTCAGGAGGAGAGTGACTTAGTCCAAGCCCCACACTGAACGTGCCAGTTCTCAGACCCAAGTTTCCTTGTCCAGGGTTTATTTCACAGTATTTGCCTTACAGGCATTAAAAAAGCACCAACTCCTAATGAGCAGCAAACTGAAACATGTTCAAGTTTTATTCTTTAAAATGTTGAGGACCTCTGTCAAATCAGGGTCTTCATTTCATCCTGGTCCTTTTCTTTTCTGTCTCTAGAAATAACCTGTTTAGGCGAAAGAGATCCTACCTACTCTCCTAGATTCATCTCTTTTTGGCCCTTCAGTTTGCCCCCTTTTTTCCCCTCTCTGGACCTCAATATCTCAAAACCTTTATAGCTCTAAGCCCACATGAAGATTACATTAAAAAAAAACCAAGGTTCTTGTTCCAGAGAACAAAGTGCCTGTCAAAATCCATTTCCTCTTCTTCCTCAGTAAGAGAACTCCATAGTAGTTTCCTCTCCCCCACTACCTGCATTTTGCTTTCTGGGGTTCAGTTACCTACAGTCAACCAGGGCCCAAAATATTACGTGGGAAATTCCAGAAATAAACAATTCGCAAGCTTTAAATTTCACGCTTTTTTGAGTAAGGCGATGAATCTCTTGAGTCCCGCCCAGGACGTGAATCTCCCGTTGTCCGGCATCATCATACTGCAGACACTGTAGACACTTCCTACCGTTAGTCATTCAGTAACCTTCTTCGACTATCCTGGTATCACAGTGCCTGTGTTCAATTCACCCTTGTTTTACTTAATGGCCCAATATGCAATAGTAGTAATGCTGGCAATCAGGATCTGCCAAAGAGAAACCATGAAGTGCTTCCTTAAGTGAAAAGGTGAGTATAGTATCATTAGATATTTCGACCAAGAGAGACCACAATTCACATAACTTTTATTATAGCATATTATTATAATTGTCCTATTTTATTTATCGGCTATCATTAACCTCCCTCTGTGCCTAATTTTTAAATGAAACTTTATCATAGGTATGCATGCATGCGTAGGGAAAAACAGCATATATATGGTTCAGTACTATCCATGGTTTCAGGCATCCACTGGGGATCTTGGAATGTATTCTCCTGAGATAATGGGGTGCTTCTGTAATTTTATCTGGAAAAGCAAAGTGCCCAGCTAAAAACTACTTTCCCAGCCCACTCTGCAGTTAGATGGCCATATGATTATATTCTGGCTAGTGAAATGTAAACAGGAGGTTTTAGCTGAGATTCTTCTGGGAAAATTTCTAAATGAGATGGATAGCTGTCTGGTTCAGATGTAATAGCTGGAGCTCCATCTTATATTATGAAGTGAATTTGAGGAAAGAAGCAACATGATAAAGAACCTGAGCAAAGAGGAATAAGGATCCTGGGTCCCTCAGACCGTGAGTCATAATACTGCCTTGGCTACCCATTGCTTTTTAGAGAAGGGAACAGGATGGGGAGTGAGAAGGGGAGGGAGAGAGAGAATGAAAAAGAGAGAGAGAGGAGAGGTAGAAAATATATTCTATTTTGTTTAAACTGTAGTATTTCAAATCCCTTTCACCAGCAACCAAACATAGTTCCTGGCAATAGCTTACAGATGCAACTCGCCCTCCCCTCAACCAGAAAGCTGATTTTTTTATACAACTAACTAGAGGCCAGTGCATGAAATTCATGTACTCATGGGAGGAGGAGTCCCTCAGCCTGGCATGCACCCTCTTTTTTAAAAAATATTTTTTATTGAATTTTTGCAGAGAGGAAGGGAGAGGGATAGAAAGTCAGAAACACAATGAGAGAGAAACATCAATTAGCTGCTTCTTGCACACCCCCTACTGAGGATGTGCCCACAGCCAAGGTACATGCCCCTTGACTGGAATCGAACCCGGGACCTTTCAGTTCTCAGGCCGATGCTCTATCCACTGAGCCAAACTGGTTTTGGCTGGCATGCACCCTTTTGAAGTCTGGAAGCCCTTGGGGGATTTCCAACTGATGGCTTAGGTCCACTCCCCCCAGGGAGTGGGTGGCACTACCGTGGAGATGGGAGAGGATCCTATCACTGCCACTGTGCTCGCCTGCCATGAGCCCCACTTCTGGCTAAGCAGCACTCCTCCCCCAGTGGGAGCATACCACCAGGGGGCAGCTTCTGAATGAGTATCTGCCTCCTGGTGGTCAGTGCTCATCATAGAGACCGGTGATTCTGCTGTTGGACCAAAACTGGCTCTCTGACATACCCCAAAGGGTCCAGGATTGTAGAGGACACAGGCCAGGCTCAGGGACTCCACTGGTGCACAATTGGGACTGGGAAGGGATGCAGGAGGTTGGCCAGGCACGCAGAAGGTCGGCCAGCTAGGTAGGGACCACAGGAGAACTCCAGGGTATGTCCAGCCCATCTTGCTCAGTTCTGATCAGCTGGACCCCAGCAGCAAGCCAACTTACTGGTCAGAGCATCTGCCCCCTGGTGGTCAGTGCACATCATAGTGAGTGGTTGAGTGGCCTTAGCATATCATTAGCATATTATGCTTGGATTGGTTGAATGGACAACTGGACAACCAGACACTTAGCATATTAGGCTTTTATTATACAGGATAGGTGACTTAAGGCCTTAGCCAGTTTGGCTCAGTGGATAGAGCATTGGCCTGCAGCCCAAATGGTTCCAAGTTCCAGTCCAGTCAAGGGCACGTACGTTGGATGTAGGCTCTACTGCAGCCCAATTGAAGTGTTTCTCTCACATTGATGCTTCTCTCTGTCCCTCTCTCTTCTACTCTCCCTAAAAATCAATGGAAAAATATCCTTGGGTGAGGATTAACCAAAAACATTTTTAAAAAATAGGTAACTTGACCTAACTGGTTTGGCTCAGTGGATAGAGCATCAACCTGTGGACTGAAAGGACCCAGGTTCGATTCCAATCAAGGGCCTGTCCCTTGGTTATGGGCACATCCCCAGGAGGAAGTGTGCAGGAGACAACTGATCAATGTATCTCTCTCATTGATTTAATAAAAAAATTTCTTTATTGATTAATGTGTTGCATATGTGTCCTTATTCCCCCATTACCACCCTCTATCCCCCCCCACTCATGCCCTCACCTCCCTGTTGTCTGTGTCCATTGGTTACGCTTACATGCGTGCATACAAGTCCTTTGGTTGATCTCTCTCATTGATGCTTCTAACTCTTTATCCCTCTCCCTCTCCTTCTCCTTTCCTCTTTGTAAAAAAAAAAAAAAAAAAAATCAATAAAATATATTTAAAAAATAGGTAACTTATGGAAAAATTTGGTAGGCCTCTGCTAAGCACTTTATATCAACTCATGTAATTCTTAGAATAATCTTATGAGTTAACCATTATTATTTTCATTTTACAGATGAAGAAACTGAGGCTATGTAACTTGCCCAAGGTTATAAAGCCAATAAGTGGTAGAGCTGTGATTCAAATCCAATTCTGTCTGCCTCTAGAGCTCATACTTTATGTTTTTAGCCTGGGTTGGGGAGGAGCCTGCAACTGAGGTGTACGCCCTTGACCAGAATAGAACCTGGGAATCTTTGGTCCACAGGTTGATGCTCTGTCCACTTAGCCAAACCACCTAGGGATAGAGCTCATGCATTTTGATCTCCACACCAGGGTATGCTAGCTGCTATTATCCTAATTTGATATTTATCAGTAGTCCAAATTTTAATATTGTTTGCTCTGTCTCAATGCACTTTTACTTAGAGAAGAGAAATAAAACACTTTTTTTTTTAAGAGAGGATCTGAGTATTTCAGTAGGTCTGGCAATTATATTTCATACTGACAATTAAGTAGACCCCTTGGGTTAGCAATTTGGTTTCAAAATTATACCCACCTGATCGTGCTGAATGTTTACTGTGTGGAAAACTGAGGACCAGCCCCTGGATCTGCCTTGCTCAAGCCAATGTGCTATGTCTCTGAGGTCCTGCGTTAAAGAAAAGACCCAGCCTTTCCCTTTTCCCCACCTTATGATTCTAACAGCCGGATCTTCTCGTTTGTTGCTCTTTGATGGAGAAATGCCTAAAGGTGCAAATCTCATCAGCAACCTGTACCCCAGGAATAAACATTAGGATAGAAAAATGAATTGGAGAAATTTTGTTTTCTAGAACTGCAGTGGTTTTTGATATGGCAGGTGTGCCTGGTCAGGGGCCCAGCTGTACTGCCCAGGAGGCTTCATGGAGTGTCAGTTGTTCCTGAAGGTGGAGTGTGAGGGAGAAGCCAAAGTAGGTCGAGGTGGCAGTGTGGAGGTTGTGCAGTCACTGCTGTGGGAAACCCTAAATGCTAATCTCAGGAGAGGCTTGACATGAGCAGATTGGTTGGTGCTCTGTAGACAAGTGGCAGAATTTTGAGCCCATACTTGTAGGGCATGTGCATTCATTTTCTAGGGCTATAACAAAATACTGCAAATTAGATAGCTTAGTAGAACAAAGAAAATGTATTCTCTCACAGGTACAGAGCCCAGAAACCCAAATTTAAGGTGTCAGCAGGTTTATTCTTCTTCTGAAGGCACTAGGGCTGAATGTGGTCAAATACAGAGAAGTATGGCTTTTTTTTTCTCGAAGCAACACACCACCTGAGTTATGCTCAGTTTTTTTGCCACACCGAGCTCAAAAGGTTGCCCATCACTGCACTAGGGAAGGGTCTCTTTTAGCTTCTGGTAACCTTAAGTGTTGCTTTTATATAGATGGCTATCTTCTCCTTTTGTCTCTTCACTTCATCTTCCCTTTGTGTGCCTCTTTCTCTGTGTCCAAATTTCCCATTTTTAGAAGTAATCCGGCCATACTGGATTATGGCCCATCTTTATGACTTCATCTTAACTTGACTACATCTGAAAAAAACCTAGATTCAAATAAGATCATATTCTGAGGTTCTAGGGGTAAGAATTTCAACATGTTGTTCCTGGGAGATGTAATTCAACCCATAATAGGATGAAAACCAGATTACAGAAACAGATGTAGGAGCAAAGACAGAAGGAATTAAGAGGTTAAAAGGCCAAGAATTCTTGGGAAAATGTTAGGAGGCCCTGGGCTCATACAAACTGTAATTGTTGGAATTCAAACCAAGTTTACCTAAAATCTCCAAGGGTTAGGGAGTCTTGTTCGTAAGATCTGGGCTGTAGACGAACAGGAAAAGGCAAGGGCGCTGTTTCCTGGAAGGGAACACCCTCTTTAATGGAGCTGCAAGAATCCTCACACTGTGGGGTGGATTCACTGTCTACAGGAAGCCCATCTCACAATTCAATTTTCATGTATTTTGAATATTGATGTTAAGGTTCCTTTCCAGCTGCAACCAGGAAATATTAACCAAAAATATAATCTGGCATCATGTCACAGCAAAATCATTAAAGTTCAGAGTGGGGAAGGAGGAGGTAACTGATGTACTGTACTTAAATAAATGGAAAGGAATCTTGAAAAAAGAGAGTTGGAAAATAATGTGGGGTGTTTTTTTCAGGGGGAGGGGAAATGTTATTTAAGGTAGAGGGTGGTGATTCTAGATCAACAGTCTCCAGTAATTACTCCCAATGAAAATAGTTATTTTTCAGCCACCTAGAGTGCCTGCCTCTACTGCCCTCAGGGACTCAGATAAGCTGCTGATCTCTACCCTCCCCCTCCTTTGGCTCAGTTCCAGTTGCTTCCCAGAACAATTCTGACTTGAGGCAAGAATCATTCCAATAGCCCAGGGTTCCCTCAGACCAGTGCAAGTTTATCACATGTACTACCCAAACTCCGGTGCTGTGCTACAAATCTATGCTGTGCTGAGCACTAGTTTCAGGATTTGCTCATGTGTGAGGCTCTGACCCCAATTATGGGGTTGTTACCTTCACATTTTTGAATTTACATGCTCACACACATCATTCCCCACTCCTTGATTCATTAGCCCATTTGCAAGAACCATGCATCTACTTTGGGTTTCATTTTGAATTCCCATCTAACACATTCCTTAATCCTGTAGTCCTGCGGTGAGTTCTGGGATCTGGCCTTGTGTGGCTATTTCTTTCTTCCTAGTGGCCATGGCCATGCAAGTTTCCACATGCCTTTCACCTTGTGCCTAGTTTTAGGGCATTTAACCTAGATTCCCTGTCGCTATACTAGTCTATCTTTTGGGATTCCTATTACTTCCTCTGTGATCCTCCCTTAATCTAAGAATAGAGTGTCATCTTATAGATGTTCACTTATCACCTTGCTTTGTCCAGTTGGTCCAGCTCAGGGATCAGCAAACTTTCCTTAAAGGGCTACATAATAAATGTTTACAATTTGCGGGTCCTATTGTCTATGTTGCAATTATTCAGCTCTACTATTGTACACACAGGCAACGAAGTGTAAACCAATGGGCATTACTATGCACCAGTGTATCTTTATGGGCCACAGCTTGATAACCCCTGGTCTAGTCTGTAATTTGTGTCTTTATTGCTTAATCTTCCACTGTCTTACTCCCATCTCCTCCTCTCTCATTCCATCCCTTATATTGCTGAGAATAAAGCAACATGCCTTGATATCAAATCCTGAGATAGGACGCTAATTATTACTGGTTATAACAATAGAACTTAGTCTTTGTACTTGAGTACTGCGTCTAAGTTTCAGTGTTCACAAGGCTTCTTCGAGGAGGCAGATAGATTAAGGTCCCAGGTGGTTAATATTTTAATCAGACATCATTTAGGCCATTTCTGCTGCTTCTTTCCTACAAACTAGGACACTGCCTTGACTCTCTGCTACAATCTAGGAAGTGGTGGTAGTTGCCACTAGTTACCTTAACTAAGAATATTCCTTCCTTATTCCTTGAATTAGAACGTTTTACTTTTTTGTTCAGCTATGGCCGCGGTGTGTTCCGGGAGGGTATACTACTCTCATTGCAGGGAATGACTTTTCACCTTGCATTCATATTAGATTATGTCTGGGTAATAGTACCTGGGGAAAGCCTCCTTGGGGCTTCTAGGAAAGGATCATTCTCTGTAATAACAAAGAGAGACATTAGGAGAAAGCCATGTCCCCCTCTCCCTGTTCTTCATTGTCATTGCATGAGAATAATATTCATGTAGTTATACACTCTTGGGACATGATCAACACTTTAATGTTGGAGAAAAATAAAAATGAAGTGTGTTTGATTATGGTGTGCTACCCAATCTTTCTGAGTAGTACAGTATATGCTCCATATTAACGTTTTAAAAATCTGAAAGAGGCCTAGCTGGTTTGACTCAGTGAATAGAGTGTCAGACAATGGACTGAAGAGTCCCAGGTTCAATTCCAGTCAAGGGTACATACCCCAATTGCAGGCTCAATCCCTGGCTCTGGTTGGGATGCATGTGGGAGGCAACCAATCCGATGTGTCTCTCTCACACTGATGTTTCTCTCCTGTGTCTCTCCCCCTTCCTTCTACTCTCTGTAAAAGTCAAAGGAAAAATAGCTTTGGGTGAGGATTAACAAAGCAAAACAAAAATAATAAATTAAAAAAAATTGGAACGATCACAAATTCTAAATACATCTGGCCTGATGGGTTTTGAATAATGGATTGTGGACCTGTACTATAATTTATATCCTGCCTGGGGTAATAAAATCTCATTCCTAAGGTGAAAGTGTCCCCATACCTCTGGGGAGCATGTGTTCCATATGCTAACAAGGAAGCAGCCTTTCTCTATCCAGCACCTCCCCAGAGTCCTTACCTCACTACATTCAAGCCCACAAAAGAGAAGAAATTGCTAGGTACAACCTGTGAGAATTCAGTAGTAGCTTCTTCCTAGGCCCCATTTGTTTTGTTTTGTTTTTTAAATATATTTTTATTGATTTCAGAGAGGAAAGGAGAGGGTTAGAGAGAGAGAAACATCAATGATGAGAGAGAATCATTGATTGGCTGTCTCCTGCACGCCCCCTACTGGGGATCGAGCCTGCAACCTAGGCATGTGTCCTTAACCAGAATTGAACCTGGGACCCTTCAGTCTGCAGGCCGATGCTCTCTATCCACTGTGCCAAACTGGCGAGGGCGGCCCCATTTGTTTTTACAAGGAAACCCTGTACAAAGGCACAACTAGCTGGGAGTCACCTTCCTGCTTCGAGATACTGTGGTGGAGTGCAGTGCGGCAGTGTAGCTTGAGGTCAGCTCTCTCTCTCTCCTGGCTTGGGTGCAGATCAGCCTGAACTATGCAGTGACAATATGTGACTTATCATTCTCACTGAAGCTCCTCATTTCAACAAATTTCCCCATTTTCTCATACAGGGAAAAAAATCACTGTATGTGCTTGGCTGCTAAAATCTGTTTTAATAAGGCCGATGTACTTTGGGGGGCCTACAACAAACCTCTTAGGGCAGTAAATTGCATCTTGGAAAGGCAGGCTTTTTGGAAATGTGTCTGCCTCAGGACTCTTGGGGACTTAAATGCAGAGGGATTTGCAAGGTTTGCATTTTTCATTCATTAAGGCTGTGTTGCTGCCAAACTTCTCTTCCTGTTAGTCACACAGGGAAGAGGGCTCAACACAGCGGGCTAGTTATAAATTATTGTGTGGCTCAAGGCAGCCCCAATGTAGTACCAAGGGGGCCGTAGATCTTGGCACAGGTTTTGTGAACGGTTTCTGAGAAATCCAAATGTATTGAAAGATCACATGTTTACAGAGGAATGAAAGACTCAAGGTTATCTTTAAATTCAGCAGGCCAAGAATTCAGCTTGTCTTTTATCTAAACCAGTGTGAGAAACCCAGAATTAGATGACTGCGAATAGTCTATTTTTGTGGCATTCTATAGAAAAATTACAATTAAATGATTCTTTAGTTTTGATTCTTACTATCCCAACCCAGCACCCCTTATTCCCTATTACACACACTTTTTGTTGGATCCCTTTGAGGATTTGAACAAAGCTCTGGACCTTCTGACCAGAAATTGCCCACAAAGATACACATAATTGTATACAATTTTAGAGGTTCCTGGGTCCTCCAAGGCTCATTCAGGATTAAGAGTCCCTTCTCTTTATACTAGAAGCTCCTCAGTGGTAATAATTAAGTCCTATTGTTATGTCTAATTACATCTAATCTGCATTGCATCCCTCTGTTCCTGCCTAATACCCCATTACTTAGAAATTCTAGTGTTTCCTGACAGGAAATACAGAAAAAAAAAAATACTGAAAAAGCGTTAACCTCCTCTCTGGCTGCAGAATTGTCCAGCTTTGCTCTTAAAAAACATTGGAAATGCAATTGCTGCTGCTGAGAACCTCCTACTAGCTGTCTAACTTCTGCCTCATGTGGATTTGAAAGGTCCTCCTTTGTACTTAAATTTTCCGAGAACTATTCGATATGTCCCTCTGGGCGTCACACTGAGCAGTTCCATGGTGTGCCATTCATACATGTCCCCAAGAGGCCCTGAATGCTCACGCTATACTGGTAGTCTTGTCTTTGTTGCATCCTCAATGTGCTAAGGAAGTGTATTATCTTCACAGCACCTGGCAAGTTCAACGTGGTCTCGATATTCACTTGAGGAAACAAAGGCCAAGAAGGCCAGAGTAATCTGCTCAAATCCATAAAACCCAAATTGCAGTCACAATTGGGACCCAGTCTGTTCTGGCTTCAAGACCCTGCACTTCACTACTACACTTATCCTCTCCCATGGATTTCAGAATTTGCCAAAGAAAATAGGATTAGGAAATGCATGGGGAAGCGATCCATGATCCTTCCCCTTCTCCTAGAGAAAAATTCCCAGGAGATGTGTCTGAGGGTCTTCACAATATTGGAACCGGTGCATGATAGCCAGTGTCCCCACTGACCTGTGATGGGATGTGCTTGGGATAGCACTCTAGAGACAGTTTTTTTTTTTTTAAATTAGATATGAATGGAAGATGAATTGTTGAGGATTATGGAGCGTGGCCCCAGCAAAAACTAGAAAGCAAGTGGACATTGTTAGTTTTCTTTCATTCTCTGTTATCACTTAGGTAGCTCCACTCTTTTCATAGATGAAAGCGCATTGACATGGGGGGTTTGAGTGTCTTCTCACGGATCTGTAGATAAGTGGCAGCAGTTTGCTGTACAGACTTTTGAGGCTAGGTAACAAAGGTGGGGGCATACAGGAAGAGGGTCTCATAGAGAAGTCTGGGAGGTTCAGAGCCTGGTACAGGTGTGTGTTGAGGATCGGGGGGGGGGGGGGGGGTTTGCAGGTATGCAGGAGAGGCAGGTGTGCAAGCTACCTAAAAAGAAACCTATTTCTTTTTTCTCAGGTCTGATTCATCTAGGAGGTGCCCCTGGGGATACCTAGTTGGAGAAAGATTCATCCTCTGGTCCAATAGCACTAATCATATCATCTGAGTCTCAGCTCTGCTCCCTGAGCCTCTAATTGGTCTCTTCCCTGGGAAAATCAAGAGCTTGTGGGCAAGCCCTAGCCTGTTTGGCTCAGTGGATAGTATTGGCCTGTGGACTGATGGGTCCCAGGTTTGATTCCAGTCAAGGGCACATGACCGGGTTGTGGGCTTGATCCTCAGTAGGTGTCATGCAGGAGCCAGCCAATCAATGATTCTCTCTCATCATTGATATTTCTTTCTCTGTCACCCTTCCTCTCTGAAATCAATAAAAATATATTAAAAACCAAAGTCTGGCTAGTTAGTGAGGAAGCTAAGGAAGAAACAGGTACTATTCAGTTTTATACTTCCAAGCTGGACCTTGGGTAATGGGAATAGATTGCCATGAATTTATGCTTTAACAAAGATGAACTAGAAGAGAGTTACCTGGCTAGAACCAACGTTGGCAGAGTGAGCAGAATAGATGGGAAGGAGGAGGGTAAGGCTGTGTGGGAACATACTACAAGGAAATCTTCAGGATAGAAGCATGGGAGCCAAGGGCAAGCCTCTCCTTAACCTCAGACCATCCCTGGAGGGTGGCCAAAGTCTCCTGGAAACTGTGCACACTGCTCCAGATGGATTTCTCCTCCTTGTCAGCAGGTCAGGCCTTTTGGGAGCACTGTCCCTCTGTACAGAAGGCTGGACCCCTGACCCCTGATGGGCAGTGGTGGTATGGGAAAAAAGCCTCTCCAGCATGGTGGGGAAGCTACCCTTGCAGTAGTTAGAACTACTAAGTTAGCAGAATTAAAATGCCCAAAGGGTGATCAGGCAACAATAAAGAATTTAACATGCAGAATCTTTCCTAACTGCTATCTAAACCAACATTTTGATTGGGGTTTAAAAATTAGACTGGTCTACACTGTTGCTTGGAGAGGACTACAAAGCCACAGCCTACTAGTCTGTTGTTGGAGGCCCCAAATGTGAAAAAAAAAATCATTTTTTAAATAATATAAAGCTTTAATATAGACATTGGCAAAGCAAGTTCAGTATGGAAGATGAGCAAACAATTTGGCTTATCTGAAATCGGGTCTCCTATTACTTCCTTTTCTGATTGGTGAGCACTAGCCTATCTATGCGCACTCATCCCTCTAGACAAGTATTCTCACCTCTGGTCTGGATCACAGCTGCCTGAAGGAAAGGGGCAAGAACAATAACCTGAATTTCATATTCAAAGCAAAGCAGCATAATCTCCAAAAGGACAGAAAGACTTTAAGAAGTGTTCTTTGCTTTTTCAAGAGAGAAAGAAGGGACTATTCTAGGACTATTTATCTTCTTTACACTTCTCCATTTTTCTTTTCACTTCCATTAAAAAACACATTTATTGAGCCGAACTGGTTTGGCTCAGTGGATAGAGCGTCGGCCTGTGGACTGAAAGGTTCCAGGTTCGATTCCGGTTAAGGGCATGTACCTTGGCTGCGGGCACATCCCCAGTTGGAGGTGTGCAAGAGGCAGCTGATCGATGTTTCGCTCCCATCGATGTTTCAGACTTTCTATCCCTCTCCCTTCCTCTCTGTGAAAAATCAATAAAATATACTTTAAAAAAAAACCCACACATTTGTTGAATATTGCCTGTGCTCAAGACATTGTGCCCGGCATTGCTAAAAATACAAGGATGAACAACCCTTTCTGATGAGAGTTCTAGTAGGGGAAATATGACAAGTATGTAGGCCAAACAACTTTAAATACAAAACCCTTTTGGTAAATACAAAGATAGTGCTTGAAAGGCTCAAACAGGGAGAAATGTGCAACTGTTGGAAAGGATTGGGAAAGACAAAAAGAAATAACATTTGAAATGGGCCTTAACAAATGAATAATATTTGATAAGTGGGAGGAAGAATGAGGGTTGGATGAGTGTGTGCTGAAGGAAGAAACAGCTTCAGCAAAGATCCAAGGACAGAAGGCCTCATCAGGATTTTGGGGAACTTTAGGAGCTGGAGGAGATCTCTGACAGGATAATGCAGGTCCTGCGTGGTGGGAAACAGATGTTGGGAGATGGAAAAGTTGTAAAGCCAATATTACCTACTTTGAAATGTTGCCCAAAAACCTGGTGGTGGGAATAACTCCTTAACATTGATAAACACCTGCAAATTCCTTGTTCCCTACTCTGTCTTGATGGCTTAAAATAAATATTGTAGAACTGTCCTGAAAATTTTCCCTTCCTATAGTTAATTAGAAGGACCTGGTAGACATGGTTACCTTGGATGAAACAGGCTCTGGTCCTTATCTTAGTTCTGTCACTAATGTGCTGTGTGATGCTGGGCATATTACTTAATATCTCCGAGCACTTCCTCTTTCCCCATGTATAAGAGAAGAGGCAATTATTCCTGTCTTTCAGGGTTAATGTGAGAACAAAATAAAATAATGTATGCTTTAAAAGCTCAGCTGGATAATTATAGTATATGAGGGGCCCAGTGCATGAATTCATGCACCTTGAAAGGAACTGTGGACCATGCGACTGTGGTAGGCACAGGGGCGGGTCTCAGCCCATCTTCCACACCCCCACCCAACCCCTCCTGCTGCAGCTTCTGTCCCCCAGTCTCTTGTTTGCTGACAGCCCTGCTCCCACACAATGAAGGTACCAGTCCTGCTCGCACCCACTGATTGCGCAGAGCAATTGGGGCCAGTGCTGTCAGTGGGTGTGGGTAGGGCCAGTGCCATCAGTAGGTGTGAGTAGTGGCTGCTGCCCTAGATGCCCCTCAGGAGCAGGGGGAGGTGGAGAAGCCCTCAGGGGCAATTGGGGCTGGCAGCCACTGCTCACACCCACTGATGATGCTGAATGATTGGAACTGGCACTGGGAACTGGCAGTATATTGGAGCAGTGGCTCTGGCACTGGCTGTGGGTGTGAGCAGGGCTGGTACTGGCAGCAGGTGCAAGCGCCGGGAGGGACCGAGGCATGCAGGAGCAAAGAATTTTCAGTAACCACCAGAGGCTCACCATGGTGACAGTGACTGGTGCCCCACCTTGGTCTGGTGCCCCTGCTCACCTGCTCCACCAACCTGCCATGGCTGATGCCAACCATGTTCCACTCACACCCCCTAGTGGTCAGCACACATCATAGCAACTGGTTGTTTGGTTGTTCTGGTTGGTCTGCTGTTCAATCTATTTGCACATTAGTCTTTTATTATATAAGATACTAAATTTCTTTCCCATAACATTTCATTCCATTTTGGAATTCTGGAAGGGCAGTCTCCCAGTGAAGAGCAGGCAAGTCATTAGGGCTGTTCTTGATAGGATCTTCCAGGTCTCCTCTGCTGTAGCACATACCTTCAGGGCCCTGAAGCTGACTCACTCTGCCAGGGGACCTGTGAGCAGAAGAAGAAATGGACTTTGGTTCACTGCCAACTAGAGCACAGCCTTTCTAGAACTGTCCCAAGCCTAGGGCGTTTCCCTGGAACCGGATCAGCCCTGAATGGAAGAGGCCTGGCTTCACTGTGCTTGGCTTGCATTAGAGTTTCCAGTGAACCCTGCCAGGGTTCTGCCAGACGTGAGATGCTGCTCCCTTCTTTCTCAAAGCTGTTTATATTCATTAATCCAGGCATTTTGGAGAAGGAATTCTTCATGTAGAGAATATTTCCCACAAACATTCCAGCCTGTAACACATCTTCCAAGCTAAATACATTTTACAGGTCCTAACCCCTAAAACTTAATAAATTACCATTCAGACCGGAAGACGTGATAATTTATTTGTGCATGTTCCTTAATTGAGTCATTTGAGGTGAAAAAAAATCAATAGTTATTCCAGCAACAGTCTAATACATTACAGAATTAACTCCAGCCTCTCTAATTTGCTGGGTTAAAGCACTTTCAAAATCCATAGATCTAAAGAGAGAAAAAATAATTGAGGAGTTACCATGTGGTTGGTGTGTTGATTCATTTTAGTGCATGCTCCTCTAGAATGGTCAAAAACAATTTCTGGAGGGATATTTTTAGTAGATGTGTCAATTCCTTTATTTTAGGGTAATTTGCAAAATTCAGTTCATCTGATACAGCCTGTGACTGTAAATCTTGTTAGTGGTACATCTAAGCTTACTTGGGCTCCCGCACTGAAAGACCAATAGCTGGGTCATTGTGATCAGGAATGGAGTTTCTTGGGCAGGAGCAAGGTTAGCATTTTTTCCCATTCCTTTGAGAGGGGAAGGGGACTTACTTTGCTCTTCAGATTGTTTTCTTAACTTTGTTTTTCTTCCCCTGTTGTTGGTTCAAAGAAAAGTGGGACTGAAGTAGTCCTGGAAAAGACTGAGTAGTGCTCTGGGAAAGGGGCCATTAGCCAGCTGTACTTGTTATAGTGTTCTTTCCTTGAATTTGTCTTGTCTCCTTTGGCTTTTGGAGATGTAGGACGCTGGGAACAAAGTCTGAGTGTGCATCTATGATAGAGATTCTCAAAATGCGGTTCCCAGACCAGTTGCATCAGCATCACCAGAGAATTTGACATGCAAATTCCCAAGCCCCACCCCAGACATTCAAGATTCTCAGCCCCACCCCAGGTTTACTGAATAAGAACTTCTGAGGGTGGAGCCTAGTAATCAATCCAGGTTTTAACAAGCACTCAAAGTTTTGCTAGTTCAAGGTTTTTGCTAGTACCCTGGCCTCAGAAAGTTCAGCCTATGTCTAGGCTAAGCCTTAATTAAGCTGAAGGCTGCTGTGCCTACCCAGCTCAACAAAAGAAGAGAGATTTGGGGTCAGAACCTCAGTGGGTGACAAAATACCTAGGCATACGATGACTCTATATGTCCTTTTGGTACAGCAAGAGTTTGTGGCTGAGGAATAGGGATTTTGACTCATTTACTTCTTGAAGACATAATATAGATACTAGCCCTCTCTTGGAAATATATTTTCTGTACTAGCAGCTGGGATCTCTGAGCCATATGATCAGTTAAGCATTGCTTTTTTGAAAGATCTTTATAAGCCATTCTCCATGCATCAGATGGGGAGTGCATCTATGTTCAACACTTGGGTTGATCTTTGCCATGAGGCCATTTTTTCCTGGTCTCCATTGCCCTCACGTTGCCACTTGTATACTCTTTTTAAAAATAATTTTTTTTATTGATTTTTTGCAGAGAAGAAGGGAGAGAGATAGAGAGCTAGAAACACCGATGAAAGAGAAACATCCATCAGCTGCCTCCTGCACATCTCCTACTGGGGATGTGCCTGCAACCAAGGTGCATGCCCTTGACTGGAATCGAACCTGGGACCTTTCAGTCTGCAGACTGACACTCTATCCACTGATCCAGACCGGTTTCAGCTTGTATACTCTTTTGACTGCAGTATCTGTCAGGATGTTCCCCCCCCTACCCCCACAAGTTAATTGGTTATTATCCTGTCCAATCCAGCTTGCTCTTGAAATTAATAATTTTTTTAATTTTTCTGGTGGGCTGATGGCAGGGTGAAAATTTCAAGGCCTAAGACAGTCCAGTGGTGAAGACTTCAGGACACTGGACCCGTTCAGATTTCTCGATCTTGTGACTTTCCACCACCTAATATTTACGAGGAGTTGAGAAGTCGTTATGTGAAGGTTGTATATGTAAACAGCTCTTTGTTACAGATGTTAGTACAGTAGGAAGAATATAGGTTTGTAAGCAAGAAAGTTCTAGTTTGAATTTAGGTTCTAGCACTTACTAGGCCATTGGTCTTGAACAGGTTGCTTGGTTTTAGTTTTGTCAGCTTGATATAGGAAGAATAATTTTTACTTTCTAAATTAGAGCAAATGTAATTAATGGCTAATGGTAATTTTTATTGCTGGTATTAATAAATGATCTAAGTTGTGTGTTGTTTTTTTAATTGAAAACTCTTCTCTATTTGACTTGGAATGAATCCTGTATCTTTTTTAAAAATATATTTTTTATTGATTTCAGAGAAGAAGAGAGAGGGGGCGAAAGAGAGAAACATCAATGATGAAATAGAATCATTCATTGATCAGCTGCCTCCTGCATGCCCCCTACTGGGGATTGAGCCTGCAACCTGGGCATGTGCCCTTGACCAGAATCGAACCCAGGACCTTTCAGTCCACATTTGACGCTCTGAGCCAAACCAGCTAGGGCTGAATCATATATCTTGATGTTGTTTTCCCACTTTGATTTTATTTTTGCAGTGCTATATATTGGAGCTACTCTTAACATTATTCTTTAACATTACTCTTAACATTATTCTGAACACTTACATTGATATGGGCCTGAAACTCACTAGATATAGAAAGAAAAGACAAGAATAAAATGTAATATTCACCGTAGGTAGCTGACAAAATGTAAGGCTGAATAACTGAGCCAGAGTTTTAAACTTTTTAGTCATGCATTTAAAGAGGAGTGTTTCCCCTCATTTCACTGTGCTGTTTGTTTTAATGGGAGGGGAGTGCCTTACCAAAGGTGAGGTTGAAAAACTGGCACCTCCCAGCTGTGTAACCTGGGACAAGTTGCTTAACCTCTGAGACTTATTTTCACCATCTATAAAAATAGACTAATATCTAGTTTTCAGTGGTGGAGTAAGGTTAGAGGTACGAGGCAACCCCAAAAATCTGCCCCAATGGAGGGGAGTAATAGATATCCAAAGAAAATGAACTTCTCTTTGGCTTTGGAGGCCTCATAGGATTCATTTCCACTTATAGATTTATCTTACTAATTCTTTGCTTAAGCAGAGATGAAAATTCCCTTACATTATGCAAATTAGTCCCTTGTATTGTGGGAATACACCTCTGTGCCAGGAGTTTTCCAAGGAGATGTATAAGCCTTTTGCAGATAATTGTGTGTTGGCTGCAAATATTGGTCAGTTCAAAGGTCATTGGCTACTGGAAATAGTAAGTGCTGCCCAATGCTACCAGCTGGTGTTCCCTGTGTGTGCCTAATGGAGCTGGAGCTGAGCAATGCAGAGTAGGTGACTGGGAAGTGCTTCTGTGCTCAGGGAACAAGGCCGGCTAGGTGGAGCCAGAGAGGGCCCTCTTCCATGTTGAAATTGGCCAGTTCTCATAAAGTGGCACATGACTACTCCAGAGACACCATGGGAAAAGTGCAAGGCTCATTGCACCTCAATTTTATCACCTGCACTCATCTGCAAAATAGTGTACAGCATGTGCTCACTTTACTGTGCTAAGGATTAAATAAAATAGCTGTATGCAGCCAACCCCTAATAGACTACTTTATAAAGAAGTCTCTCGAAATCCTTATTGGCCTTGAATATTTTTCAGGATTCTGTCTTCCTGTTCTCTCCCAGAAAAGCAACATTTTCAGTTTGTAATACATAAAAGTAGATTATTTCCACCTGATAAGTTATACTATATGATTTGCCAGTAGGAAAATGTATTCATTTCTTGAATATAGCTACCTAATTCTTTCTCTTCTTCACATTCCAGAATTCAGTGATAGCCTTTGTGGGTAAGAGAGGCCTGCTATGTTCCGAGCTCAAACCTAAAGCTGGGAGAGAGAGCTCCCAAGGTTTTCAGGCCCTCAATCTGCTTCAGCATTTAAACAAAGGAAGTGTAGAATGAGGGCCTCTGCAAGAATTCTCACACTTTTTGTCTCAAATTCTAAGTTGCCTTGTCTGATTTAAGAATACTGTGGAGAGTAACTTATATTGGTTGGTTGGGTTTTTTTCTTGAAATATGGTAAATCAATATTTTTCTTGATGGTTATTTTATCAATCCCCATATTTCAACGAGTGCCATACTGGTAAGTTGTTTACCCAACTTGTTCTTTTATGCAAAATGGAGACCATGATGAAATGGCAATATGGAGAGATGGAAATTACTCACGCTCTTGAGTTCCATAGGCCTAGGTTTAATAGACTCAGCAGTCTGTTGCATGCCAGCTGTGTGACTTCAGATGAATCACTTCATCTCTTTGGCTTTCAAATTTCTTATCTATAAAAGGAGGACAATGGTGCCTATTGCATAGGATTATTGTGTAGGTCAAAGATAATATACTGAAGGGACTTTGCACAAAGTAAGCAATAAGCGAAGTATAGCTACGCTTAAATCCCAACTTTAGAAATTATAACATTTGTCTGAAAGTTTAACAATATTATGCTATTCACAGTGTTCTCTTTTTGTAGGAAAAGGAATGAAGTCTCAGAGAGGTTAAGTAGCATGCTCAGAAATATGCATCTAGAGAATGAAAGAACTATGATTCAGCCCAGAGGTTTTTATACTGAATTTAGGGCTCCTTTTACTTCATACAAGCTCTCCCCTCAAGATGAAAACAGAGTTGTTTGTGATATGGTGGGACCCAAAATTGTGACTGTCAAAAACACACACTTTGCCTATTCCTCTTTAAGCACTGATTGCCTTCTGCCTCACAATATAATTACTTATGCATATGTAATAGTTTTTCTGTTAGCCTATGCAAAAAAAAAAAAAAAATCAAAGCAGAACCTGACTCTTGGCATTCTTGCATTCTTCTTAGTATCAGCACCGTGCCTTGTAGCCAGTGGGACTCAACACATGCCCATTGAATAAATATAGAGTAGAGTGGTGCAGGTTTATATCCAGTTTTGTGCAATAGTTACTCACACCAGCATGCCATCTCACTTCTCTTCTGTGTCTCCCAGAGTTCAAGTTATAAAAATGAGTTTTCACACCTGTCTCTGTTCCCAAAATGCTTGATGTGGTTCATTAATCTGTACCTGTCTTCGTTGACTCACTTGGAAAGATCAGCAAGTTCACCCACTGATGTGAACAAAGAAGAGGGAGGGAGGGAATGGGTATTTGATAATTTATCAAGAGACAAGCATAGACACATTGAAAATTTTGTATGCAAATGATGTGTTTTGATCAAATAAATAAATTAACAAAGGTGCATATTGCAATCCTTTCCAAGAAGTGCTGTGAAAAAAATTAATGTAGTTGAGGGGCTTAACAAATCTAAGAGCATTCATCTGCTTGGCTAAGCCATTCTGTGGACTCCTCATCTCCCCCATCCTGCTCATAAGCAGCTCTGCTCTTACAAAGGCTTTCAGCTAGAAGATATTCTCATGTACAGGACAGGGTTGCTTTGGGTCCATTTTATGCTATTCACATTTTCAGTCTCAGAACTCACTTAGTGACTCCCAGGAGAATAACATTAATCAGACATACTCAACACAGTTAAGCCTTCAGTATAGTGTGAGGGAAAACTGATACTGATGACTCTTAGTGGATGTATTTTCAGGAATAATCAACTTGAAAAATGAATTAGGGACTCAGATGAGTTTCCACGGAGGTAGGAAGCAGTGGTGTGGTAAGGGTCACATGGTTGGGACTTGAGAGCCATCATTTTCTTCATCCGATTTGACAACTGCCTTTTGGCTGGTCACTTTTGTGTGTGTGTGTGTGTGTGTGTGTTTAATACGTTTTTTTTCTTGATTTCAGAAAGGAAGGGAGAGGAAGAGAGAGATAGAAACATCAATGATTAGAATCATTGATCGGCTACCTACTGGGCATGTGCCCTGACCACTAATCAAACCGTGACCTCTTGGTTCATAGGTTGGCATTCAACCACTGAGCCACACTGGCCCAGCTTGTGTGAGTTTTTGACTGCTTTGTGTCTTGGTTTGTTCATTTAGAACAGTAATTCCCAACCAGGGGCTCCCCAAAGGACACATAGTAATACCAGGAGACAATTTTGGTTGTCACAACTCGGGGAAGGGAAGTAGTGCTACTGGGATCTCATGGCTAGAGGTCAGAAATGCTGGTAAACATCTTACATTGCACAGGACAACACCCACAAGTAAGACTCATCCAGCCCCGATGTCAATAGTGCCAAGGTTGAGAAACCCTGATTTGCTAGTAGAGAGGCAACAGTAATATCCTGCACCTACCCCCTCTGATGGAATGTTAGATTATTTTACTTTTGTGAACTACTTTGGAATCCTTGGACAAAAGTTGCTATGTAGGTTTTTTTTATTATTATTATTTTTTAAAATCATGCTGCTACAAGTCCCCTGGCCTCAGTGAAGATTGCTGACAGGGTCTGACTCAGCTCCTTCCCACATTTTAAAGGGTTATCTTTGCTCTCATTGGGGTTTGTCTTCTTTATTTTTAAGCTAGTTTTCCTTCCGTAAGTACTTTAAAATTTAAAGATTTGTCCTGCACTCCCTAGTTCTCTGAGTCATATCTGGCATCGTTACCAAGATTCTTAAAGAGAACTTTTCAGACTGGTCTTGGTTCTAAACTAAAGGGTACTCAAGGAAACAGGTAAGTTTTGAACAGTGATTCCATTGCTGGCTGACCAGACAGCTTACCCACGGATGAAAAAGAGTTAAGTTAGTGAGAGCAAAGTGAGACTTTCACAAACACTTCTCTTCCTTTAACTCCAGGAAAATTCTCTTCCACGACCCTTGGGAGTCACACAGAGAATGACAAAGAAGGGAAAAAACAACTTCCAGAGTAGGCTCTCACAAGAATCGTATTTTATTTTTTCTGGAACCATCCAGGAGAAAAGCAAACAACCACACAGACAAGACAATTTTAAACCAAGCCTGCTTCTGATTTAAGTCATTTCCTTTCTGCTCGCCTGTCAAACGTCAACTGCATCGTATCAAGTTGGGCTGAAAACCAGACTGGTGCATGAGGCATTTTTGGAAGCACTTGGACTTTGGCAGACGCTAGAGAATATCACATGTGTCAAAAAATGGGAGGCCAGGGGAATGGAGAAATAAAGTTTATTTTCATGGAAAGTTGGTTGTGCACTTAGGTTGCTGGGAATATTTTTCTTGTGAAAAGATGATTTAAACTAAGGCCAAAGATTAGGGGAAAATAAGTTAAAAGACTAAAGATCAGGCAAAAAATAAAATAAAATAAAATAAAATAAAGAACTTCTACCCAAGAACATTGATTTTGGCATAGATACCTCTATCTCATTATCCAAGAAAAAGCATTCTAAGAGCCCTGTTAACAATTTTTCATATTCATTCAATGAATGCCTTTCGTGGATGGCAAGAATCATAAAAAATATTGTGAGCTGGAGTGGAGGGTACCACTGGAAAAGCACTGGAGGAAAATTCAGGCTGCTCTGAGGCTCAGGAAGCAAGAGCTAGAGAAGCAGGTTATCCCTGGTTGTTGTGAACTGAAGTATTTGCTCTCAGCTTTACCCCTGAGGTCCCTGGGTTAGAAGTTTCTCCAGCTTTCTTCCTTTCACTGTTTGAAGGGGATTATGGGAATACAGCTGGCTCCCAATGATGACATTAGCATTATGAATAATGCCTGGGGGCAAGACCTAGGGCAGTGAAACTGCCTGTTGGCTTCCCAGAACATTTTATGCAATGACGTCTGGGATACCAGGTCAGCTGAGTGACTGTCAGAGGAAATGCAGGCAGCAGAAACCCATTGGAAGTAGACATTTAAAACTAGGTATTTAAAGAGAGAATTTTGCAATAGCTTTTTCATTTTGTTTGCATTGTGGTGGGGTGATGTTTACCTTGCCATAATTTTGTTATTTTTTATTCATAGAATTATACAGCTTGGAATAATATTCTTTTGCTGTGACTTAAGTGTGAGCTCTCTTGGCTTCATATGATTCCCATAATCAGTCATGGGTTTGGCAGAAATTCATGACCTATCAAGAAACCAGCGGTCACATCCACGTGCTTGTTTAGTTCTTCTCTTCCATGACGTCTGTTATTTAAGAAGAAAGTCATTTGAGCTGATTGACAGAACATTCAGGTATGCAGGAGAGGGTCTACAAATGTTATCTTAAAGGGCCTGATAGTAAATAGTAGGTAATATAGTGTAAGGTCTCTGTATCAACTACTCAACTCAGCCATTTTAGTGCAAATGCAACAGAGACAAAAAGAAAATGAACAGGTGTGGTTGGCTTCCAATAAAACTTTATTTATGGACACTGAAAAGTAAATTTCATGTAATTTTCATGTGTCAAAATAGCGTTCTTCCTTGGATTTCTTTCAACCACTTAAATGTAAAAACACTTAGATGTAAAAAAACTGTTTTTATTTTCCAGCTCATGAGGTGGCATAGCAGACTTAGCACGTGGCGTGTAGTCTCTTTTAGAGGAAAAGTACAGTGATTGCGGTATTAGATAGACTAAGGCTAAATATCTGGCCTCACCCATGACTAACAAACTGCTCGGTTTGGCTGGGGGGCAAGTCACTTTTCTAACTTTCAGTTTCCTCTTATGGAAAATAGGGATAGAAAAGTCCCCTATTTGTGGTTATTATGACTATTTTAAAAGTTATATAAATAAAATGCCTAGTACTCTGTCTGTTCTCCCTTAACAAATGGTAACAAGAAAATAAAAGCTATTATTGTTAACATGAACCAACTGTTAGAATCATGCACATTCGCAGTTTTATTTGAAATTGTACATTTCTTTGAAAGGTAACATCAGATTTTCTTGTCAGCCATGTTACCCTTATTCCTCGAGAATTTTCTTCATTTAAATGCTTTTCTGGTGCAGCTCGGTGATTGAGTGTCGACCTATGAACCAGAAGTCACAGTTTGGTCCTGGTCAGGGCACATGCCTGGGTTGTGGGCTCGATCCCCAGTAGGGGGCATGCAAAAAGCAGCGAACAATGATTCTCTCTCCTCATTGATATTTCTCCCCCTCTCCCTTCCTCTCTGAAAGAAATAAAAATATATTTAAAAATAATAAATTCTTTTATGTAGTCTCCTGATGGAGTCTCTAAATCCAGCTATGATATGTATAAACTGTAACCCACCTATCCTTTCCCACGTGAACAGGCAGATTGACAGTCCAAGCATGTTTTCCCCGAATCATCTTATACCTGCTCTGGGGAGCAGCCCGCCAGGTTCAGGTCACAACTTAAACCTGGGAGTTGTGTTGCTGGTTTGCCCTTCTCATCAGACTTGGCAGGACAATTCTTTGGTTTCACTTTGGGGCTTTATGTCTGTGACAGAGCAAGAGGTAACCATGAGAATACTGGTTGCATGGTTTTGGCAAGAAGATGTAAATGAACACTGGGAAGAAATGCTATTCAGAATAAGGCTTCACATCTTTAATGCCTCAAGGTGCAAGCATTTCTCCAACCCCATAATAGCTTCCCAAGAGAGCTTCCAGCCTTAAAATCTATGTGGAGCTGAACCCAGACACTTAATTAGACTCTCCATTTGAAAGAAACACACCTGTTTCTCCATCTCTTATTCTGATAGTATCCAACAAATTTGGAGGAACAGTACGATCTATGGGGCCAGGACTAGAATGAGGCAAGAGAGACACTCAAGTTGGCTGTGAAACTTAAGGGATGCCCCAAAACTCAGTAATTAGATAAACAGTATTTAAACACAATATTTTTTAAAAATTACAATCCATAATGAACAAAATTTTAAATAAAGACAGGTTCAGTTATAGCGCTGGGCAACCCATATTGGAGCTTAAGGCAAAAGAAAAAAATCAGTAATACTGATCTAAAAGATTTTTAAAAACAAACAGTTTTTTTAAGTTGATTTTAGAGAGAGAAAGGGAGAGAAACACCAGTGAGAGAGCACCATCGATCAGCTGCACGCCCCCTACTGGGGATGAAGCCCACAATCCCGGCATGTGGCCTAACGGGGAATCCAAATGGCGAACTTTTCAGTGCATGGGATGATACTCAGCCAACTGAACCATACTGGCCAGGGCTGATCTCATAGATTTTAGTTAGCCTCCTTCATAACTAATTCTCCCTTGCAGGCTGTGCCTAAAATTATTACTGTAATTCAAAACTGAGTTGGTTCTGTTGCACTATTTCCCCCTCTTCCCTGCTTACGCTTTTTACAATCTCTGTATTAACTGTTCTTTTCTCTAATTTGTTATCTCTCACAGTTTCCACCCCCCCCCCTACTTTTTTTCTGCACATCAGCTTTGACCCATTGGCTGTTCCTCAGAGTCTTCAAGGAAAATAGTTAAAGAGCTCTTTTATTTAGAATCACTGAGTGGTTTCCTATAAGTCAATAGTGACTCTAAGGCTAAATTGCCTCTCACTGATGGTGGTTTATGTTCTGTTGGCTCAAAGCCGACATGGTGACCTCTTTAACAATTCTCAAGATTCCCTGGAGTATGGAAGTCTCCAATCTGGGGAACACTGTGCTATGTGAAAGCTGATAAACCGTCATATGGTCTAGGGATTTCCCTTTATCCTATCAGTGGCAATGTTGGAGTAAGTGTCCATGAATGTAGTGGGTCCCTCCTCTGTGACTCTTGGCAGTTACCAGCACATTCTTTAGAGAGGAGAGTTTGAAAGCCGAATGTTTGAAATAAGCACCACTGGGATGTGTAGGACTATTAATGTGGCAGCATCTGGCATTTATAACCTGAACAAAAGCTCCCTCCCTCTTTTCTTAATCTTTATCCCAGATGGGAGCATGGCTCCATACCAAGAACGTTTTCAGTTTTTCTTCCCAGGGAAAGGAAAGCCAGAAGCACAGAATGCCACAGGGGAGTGACCATGGGAATAGGGTCGAGGCTTTTATATATTCCATGCAGTGGCTAGAGCACCATGAGGACATAACCTCTGATGAACATGTTTAAATGCAAGCAAGTACATTAATGCTAATTAAACCCAGACCTGTGATTCTATAGCAGATAATTGGGTAGAATCATAATGTGGGTGCATTTTTACTATTACCCAGCATTTAAAAAATGTATTTGGCTCTTATGTTGCCCATGAGTGTATATGTAGATATATCTTATGGTCCCTTTAATCCAGATGCTTAAGCTCTAAAACACTAAAATAAACATGCCACATGTTTATGCACATATTGTCCAAACACACACCAAGTGCTTTTTATGGTTGGTTTGAAGTTTTGATTCTGGTTTTCTGTATTTATTTTTCTTTTAAGAAACAATGTGAATATCCTGTGCTGAGATATGGTGGGAGTTGGGGGAGGTGGCTCTTTCCAGATGATGGGAGAAACCAAATTTAATTCCACCAGGCTTGGAAAGCTTCCTGAATTAAGTAGAATATTAAAGATGAGCTTGAACAAGACAAACAAAAAAAAGGGGGGGGGGTGGTTGAAGATGAGGGAAAGCCTTTGTCTGCCAGATGAGAACTAGTGGCTTTCTGAGGTAAATCCCAGGGAAGCTTAGAGCAGTGTTCTCAAACTCCAGCATGCATCAGAATTACGTGGAGGGCTCCTGAAACGAACATCACAGGGCCAGATCCTCAGATTCCTCAGGTCTCAAGGAGGTTGAAGCGCTTGCAGTTTGAACAAGATCCCTGGTGTTGGTGGTGGTGCCGGCCCAGAGGCTACACTTTGAGAACTACTAGTCATGAGTAAAAATTTCTTATCTTTACTGGGTTACAGACTCCTTTTTGAAATCTGTAGAAAGCTGTTAGTTAGGCTCCCCCAGGAAAACTGCACAAACAAAAATGTGACATTTTGGATCTAGATTCAGGATTCCAGTGATCCAGATTAAGGACACCTCGTTGGTATTGGTCAATTTGAGACGGACCACACTATCCCCAGCTCCACCAAATAGAGACTTCTTTAAATAGAGACTTCCTTCATTTATTCCAACAAACCGTGTGAGATGTTATCTGATACTGACTTCAGGGATGACTCAATTAAGGCACCTGAATTTCACTACCATTCTTGAAGATGGAAAAGGTTTTGTAGGGGAAACATTCGTTTAAAAAAATCCCAGGGTGGGAGTGGCTGGGGAGAGGTCAATGGGAGGAAAAGGAGACATATGCAATACTTTAAACAATAACATTTTTAAATTGAGAAAACCCCAAATATTTAAAACCCTGTGTAAATGTTTTTACAAAGTTTGTTCTGGTGTACCATAGGTACTCAATTTATTTTCCAATGAATCAAAAACCATAACCCTCCTCTAAAAAAAGGTTGGCCTTGAATTAAAGGATGAAGGAAAGCTGCAACATTCGTAAGATATGTGGAGTATGTTTTAAGTGTTGTGTGCAAGTTTCAAGCAGTTGTTTGGTAAGGGAGGGAGGAGATTTCCAGCAAGTACGTCAAGAAAAGCGAATTCTCTCTAAATTTTGTCAATCACAGGCTATGAAGTAAGGAGAGAGAGCACAGAAAACTACAAAAACATGTGTGTTTTGGTTAGAAGACTTAATCTTGAGTCCTGGCATTGACATTTACTACCTGTGTAACCCTGCATGTCCTGTGTGACCCAGCTCCCTTTCTGTAAAATGTTATTTATCTTTTTTATCTTACAGGTCATTGTAAAGGTAAGATATACATGACAGCTTGCCTGGCATACAGGAGTCGCTCAGTAACTCTCCTCTGGTGTATCTTTTCCCATGGCGCCATACTGTCCCGGGGGGCCTTTCACATGGTTCTTTTCCCAAATTTGGATGTTTTCCTTGTTTGCATCAGAACTCCCCTGAGCTCTCAAAGGGGACTCTCTGCAGATATCTGGCTCTCTCTCTTCATGCAGCCTTTCTGCTTCTGGGCCTTGGTCCTGTGAATTGGGTCTACATTGATCTTCAGGACTTTTGTTGATGTCTGCCAGGCTCTGTGTAAATTCCCCAGCTAGAAACTCTCTCAAACCATAAGAGGGAATAATTGTGGGGCTCCCCTCAGTGACTGCCATTCAGTGTTTTGAAACTATTGTTTCACATATTTTGCCCATTTTTTTGGCGGTTGTTTCAAGCAATGGGGTAATTCTGGCCTCTGTTACTTCTATTCAAGAAGTGAAGATTTATTATTTTTAAAAATTTGTTTTGTGTGTACTTTTATGAAAGACTTGCTTCTTTTATTCTACACTTTCTTTTTTTTAAATATATTTTATTGATTTTTTACCGAGAGGAAGGGAGAGACATAGAAAGTCAGAAACATCGATGAGAGAGAAATATCGATCAGCTGCCTCTTGCACAGCTCCTACTGTGCATGTGCCCGCAGCCAAGGGATATGCCCTTGACTGGAATCAAACCTGGGACCCTTCAGTCTACAGGCTGACACTCTATCCTCTGAGCCAAACCGGGTTTGGCTTATTCTACAGTTCATACAATAGAAGCTTGGTGCATGGATTTATGTGCTAGTAGGGTCCTTCACCTGGCCTTCATCCTCTTGCAATCTGGGACCTGTCGGGAGATATACTAGTCTGCAAAGCAGCCAGTGGCTGGGGAGGAGCCTTCTCTGCTCCCATTCATTCCGGGTCTGCTCAGTAGCGCTGCTGCAGAGGTCGAAGAGGCTCCGGAGCCCAGCATCTTGAGTGGTGCTCCTGCTGTGGGAACACAATGACCACCAGAGGGCAGCTCCTGCATTGAGTGTCTGCCCTCTGGTGGTTAGTGCATGTCATAGCAACTGATCAACCAGTCCTTTGGTCATTCAGTTGAGTAGACTTTTATATAGAGAGAGACTAGAGACTCAGTGCATGAAATTTGTGAACCGGAAGGGGGTTGCCTCAGCTTGGCCTACACTCTCTCCAATCTGGGACCTCTAGCTCCTAACCACTCACCTGCCTGCCAGCCTGATCCCCCTAACTGCTTTCCCCTGACAGCCTATTTGCCCTAACTGCTCTCCCCTGCCTGCCTGATTGTCTCTAACCTCTTCTGCATTGGCCCTGCCAACATGGCTTTGTTGGGAAGAATGTCTGGAAGCACATCTGGAAGGTCATCCAGAAGATGTTTAGTCTAATTAGCAATTACCCTTTTATTAGTATAGATGCCACCGTGTCCTAGAAATGGAACAACCAGGTTGTTCCCAGGTTTTCCTATTGTGGAAGGGGAGCCCACAGTAGCATCCTGGGTTCTGACTAAGCCTTATGTGCTTTTGCTTTATCTCATCAGATGTGATTCCTAGAAGAAGACTCTTGAATGTACCTTAAACATTTCTATTGAATTTGCCAAATCATCCTTCAAAAATTTTGAACCACTTTAAACTACCATTAGCAACCATGTATGTGCCTTCTGTCCCACTTTGATGCCAATGTCATTGATTTCTCCCTAGAAGCTTCCCTCCCATCAGCCAGGACTTCTTGGTACTTGAGCCAACCTCATTGTTCAGCTGGGGACTTGATTTCCCGAGATAGAGTTATGGAGGAGGAAAAATAGTTTTCTTCTACCTTTCTGAGTTCTTAGTGGAGGCCTTTATAATGAAAACCAGAGCACCAAGAGAAAAACAAAAGTTCATTAATATGTGTACCTTGTGTATATGTGGGAGATCCCAGGGAAAAATGAGTAACTCCCCAAGGTGGCTTAGAATGCAGATTTAAATACCTTCTTCCTAGGGAAAGGAGATGGGAGATATAGGCCTCTTAGAGGAGAGTAAATGATATTTAGGAAAGTTGAATGGGGTGGGGGGAAATAGTTTGTAACAAAATTTGGGTATAATGTCAACTTCTACTCTCCTGATCTGTGACAGGAGTCAGTCTTCTCTGTCTGATGACACTTCTTCCATCAAGGGGACCTATGACATTTAAGCTCCTTTGGGGGGGGGGGTCTGATTTTAGGGAGATCAGGAGACTTTAATGAAATCCTCTGTGTGCATTTGCTGTTTCAAGCATCTACAGCTACAGCTCAAGATCATCATTATAACAACACAGCATATGTTGGGGTGGCATGTTCTCTGACCTTCAGAATAAACCCAACAAAAGCTTGTTTCCTCTCTTAGATGATTTGCCACCGTAGCATTATTTCCTGGAGACGGTATTCTGACCAGACCTTCCTGGAAGTGATCATAACATTACCCTGTGTTTGTAGAAAGGTGTTGGCCACAGCATTAAATAATCCAGAGGCAGTTTTCTCATCTTGTGGAAAGGGAGATAAAGTTATAATAGTTTATCTCCCTTTCCACTGGTTTCTTGCAGGTTTGTGTCTCTGCTGCCCTAACCCATGTCCCTCAGCAACCCAAGCACCTCTGCCTCAGGCCTTGGGGCTGCTGGGTGCCAGGCCTGCGAGTTTTTGTCTCCAATCCACCCCCTCACCCCCTCAGCCCCAGGTTTCCATGGCTGGGCTTGGGGTGGCGGGGTGCCGGCCTCCCTGCTGGGTTTGGGGCTGCAATCTGGACCCCTCACCTCCCCAGAGCCACCATGGCTAGGCTTGGGGTGGTGGGGTGCTGCTCACCATCTTGGTTGGGTTAATTTGCATACTCACTCCTATTGGCTGGTAGCATAGCAAAGGTACAGTCAATTTTCATGTTTCTCTTTTATTAGATAGGATAGCTATATGCATAGGTCTTCATCTTCTTCCATAGATTATTTTTCTAGTCCTGACCCCAAACCCCACTGTCTTAATTACAACAACTTTATAATAAACGATAACTGCTAGGACAAGTTTCTTTCTTTCTTAGGAATTAAAATTTTAACAGTAAGTCCTCTAATCTAGAAATATGATATACATGTCCATTTACTAGTATTTAGGCCTTCTTCTTTTTTTCCTTTTTAAAATTTTTATAAGAGTTTACTTGAGCCAGATCAATGACAATTGCTGGGATGCAAATCTCAACTGCTCCAGTCCTTCCTTAATACGTTTCCAAATGTTTATGATTTCTCCAATAAAATTTTTTCACATTTTTTGTTAGATTTATCTTAGGTATATATTTTTTCTATTATTGCAAATGGCTTTTTAAAAAATTAAATATACTTTTATTGATTTCAGAAAGGAAAAGAGAGGGAAAGAGAGATGGAAACATTAATGATAAGAGAGAATTATTGTTTGGCTGACTCCTGCACGTCCCCCACTTGGGATCAAACCCACAACCCAGGCATGTGCCCTTGACAGGAATCGAACCTGGGACCTTACAGTCTGCAGGCTGATGCTCCATCCACTGAGCCAAATCAGCTAGGGCAAAATGGCATTTT
Source organism: Antrozous pallidus (assembly GCA_027563665.1). NCBI lineage: Eukaryota > Metazoa > Chordata > Mammalia > Chiroptera > Vespertilionidae > Antrozous > Antrozous pallidus. The sequence continues at coordinate 53,838,732 of CM050516.1, read as the reverse complement.
TAAACTTCATTTTATCTGTTTATTGCTGGCCTATAAAAATGCAACTCATTTTTGTATATTAACTTTATATCCAGCTACATTGCTAAGCTCCTATTAATTTTAATAATTTACCTATACAGTCTTTTCTGTTTTCTGTGTATTCAACCATGCTGCTTGTAATGATGATAGTTTTGCTTCTCCCTTTTGTATCTCTATGCTTTTTCACCTTATATTTCTTCCACTAACTACAAATTTCAATATAATTTTGAGTATAAGTGATGATAATGAGTAAGGGAATATTGTCACTATTAAATCTATGAAGTGAAGAATTTTTTGAAGGTTTTGAGATATTGTTTCTTTAACACATTGAATATAATATATTTATTGCCTTCCGGCATATATATATATAATTTTTTTTCGCTGCTGAGCAGGTATCTGTCCAGTTACTTTTCATTCCTCTGACAACCTTTAAAATCCTCTTTGATTTTGCAGTCTTCTGCACCATTTTACTATGAAATATCTAGTTATAGTTTCCTTTGATTTATCCTGCTTGGATTTATAAGACTTCTTAAAACTGAGTGCTATATTTTAAGAAAAATTTAGTAGTTCTTTCATCAATATTTTTTTCTGCCAAAATCTCTCTTGTCTCTTTTTGAAGCTCTAATTAGATTTATGTCAGTCCTTCTTACTCTGTTTTTATAACTTCTCATAACTTCTCTTTTACAATTATCTTGTTTCTTTATGATGACTCCTAATTTTTTAATCCTGTTTGCTAATTCTCTTTTGATTATGTATATGTTAAATCTATCCATTTTGCTTTTAGAAAAAAATATTACATTTTTAATTTTTAGAAAGTCTGATTCATTTTCAAATATGCTGGTTTATTTTAAAGAGTTTCTTTTTCCATTAAAGCATTTTTATAATTGTCTTATATTGTTTTGAAGAAAATAGCCTACAATTAGATCTTACTGCTTATTCAATCTGTTGATTTGACTTTTATTTGTGTTGTAGTATTTATATTTACTGTAATTGTTGACGTGATTAAATTAAAAGCTCACATCTTGCTAATTGATTTTCATCTGTTCTTTGTCCCTCTTTCCCTCACCCCTGTTTTTTTCACCTTCTTCTGTATTGAGTCACATAATTTTGATTTCATTTTATCACCACTATTTGCTTTGTTAATTACATTTCCTTTTAATACATTTAGTGGTTGCTATAGAATTTACAATACCCATATGTAACTTACCACAGTACCTTCAACTAATATCTTACTTCCTACATGGGTAAGATTTTACAGTGCTAGACTTCAAATTCGTTCCTCTCACTTTTCATACAATTTTGGTCATGTGTCTTACCATTGTTGTCATTTTTTTTCTTTAGGGGGTCAATTTTTTTCCCAGTATGACTTATATTTAATAGTAGTACATATGTTTTCCCTTTTCCTCCCATTATCCTCCCCTAGCTACCCCCAGCACATGTCCCCACCTGCCCCCCTCCCCGCCCCAGTGTCTTTCATTCATTGGTTATGCTCATATGCATGCATACAGGTCCTTTGGTTGATCTCCCCCAGCATCTGCCTCCCATCCACCCCAGCCTTCCCCCTGTAGCTTGACAGCCTGTTCAATGCCTCCCTGCCTCTATATCAATCACTCTCCCCTGTTTCTTTTCTTCAAAAATATCTTTAGGCAGTCAATTTTTTAAAAAGAGTTTGCAAGTACTATTAAGTGTCTTGCCCCAGCTGGTTTGGATCAGTGGTTAGAGTGTTTGTTGGTCTCCAGACCGAAGGCTCTCCTGTCTCTGCTCATTACACACTGCCCATTCAGATCTTTCCCAATTTCTTCCCTCATCTTCTCTCCTTCCTTTCTCTTGTTGCCCTGATTCTCCCATTTACTTCAGAGATGGTGCTGATGATGTGGTCTTTTATAAATATTACAGGCAACCCAAATGCATCTTTTATTCCATAAAAGCTTGGTCCAAGTTGTACTCTGAAATAGCCTTCTAACTTGTCCCCTGTTTCTATCTTGCCTCCTGTAGTCCATTCTTCTAAAAGGAGAAGAACAATCTTTTTTAAAACATAAATAAAATACGAGCTACTTTTCTGCTTACAATCCCCCAGTGGCATCCACTGCAGATGGAATAAAAACAAAACTACTTCCTGTGGCTACGAGTACTTCTCTAATCTTACCTCCTACCACTCTTTTTTGCTCCCATGCTGTAGCCTTTTCCACCAACACTCTAAACTTATTTTTACCTCCTGAGCCATGGCTCTTAAACTTTCTCTCTCTAGGTTGTGTGTCCTTGGATCTGGTCATGGGGACTCCTCATCACTTCTGGGTGTTAACTTTCTTGTTCATATCCAAATAAAGCCATTCACTCTTCACAATATCTTTTTGTCTTAGTTTTCTTCACTGAATTGTCAATCTTCTTCACTACCCCTAGAACATAGATTTCGTAAGAGCAGAGGCCTTGTCTGTCTTATTCTTTCTTTCTTTCCCTTTCTTTCTTTCTTTCTTTCTTTCTTTCTTTCTTTCTTTCTTTCTTTCTTTCTTCTTTCTTTCTTTCTTTCTTTCTTTCTTTCTTTCTTTCTTTCCTTCCTTCTTCCTTCCTTCCTTCCTTCCTTCCTTCCTTCCTTCCTTCCTTCCTTCCTTCCTTCCTTCCTTCCTTTCTTCCTTTCTTTCTTTCTTTCTTTCTTTCTTTCTTTCTTTCTTTCTTTCTTTCTTTCTTTCTTTCTTTCTTTCTTTCTTTCGTGTGTGTGAATCCTCACCTGAGGCTATTTTTTCCTCAGGATATTTTTACTTTTAGAAAGAATGGGAGGGAGGGTGTGGGAGGTACACACACACACAAAGAGAGAGAGAGAGAGAGAGAGAGAGAGAGAGAGAGAGAGAGAGAGAGAGAGAAACATGCATGTGAGAGAGACACATTGATTGGTTGTCTCTGAACATATCCTGACTGGGGCAGGAGATTGAACATGCAGCCCAAGTATGTGCCCTTAACCAGGATTGAACCTGTGACCTTTCAGTGTGTGGGCTGATGCTCCAACCACTGAGAACACTGGTTTTCCTGCCATCCCTTCACCCACTTGAATAGAACTCATAGATGGTAGTTAAGTGTTTGTTGACTAAATCAATAGTGAATGAATGAAGAAATCACATGCAGCACATCAGAATATCAGGTGTGGTAGGTATGAGGCATAGACTGAGGGAGTTTTTTGTTTGTTTTACTAGATGTTCAGTTACTCTATTACTGTTTCATTATTATTGTGCATGTGTGTGAGAAAGGAGAGGGTCAAAATTCCTTCCAGATTCAAATCCACTTTAAAAACCTTAGAATTCTGGCCCTACCTGGTTTGGCTCAGGGGATAGAACATTGGCCAGTGGACTGAAGGGTCCAGGTCTGATTCCAGTCAAGGACATGTACCTGGATTGCAGGCTCATCCCTGGCCCTGGTCTGAGCACATGTAGGATAATGTTCCTCTCTCTGTTTCCCCCCCTCCCTTTCAATCTCTCTAAAAATCAGTGGAAAAATATTTTCTGATGAGGATTAACAAAAATAAAATAAAAAACCTTAGAATTCTGGAAGGCTGCCTTTCAGTAGCTGAAGTTTTACTGTTTGTGTAGATGAAATTAATTATATATGTGGAGAGTCTGGCTGTGTGGAGATGCCAGCTCACTCTGAAAGCAGCTGGTGAGAGCTTACTCTAATGTCAAGCCATGGGCTTTGAAAGAGAGGTTGAATGGGAGATACAGGGTTAGAAGAGGGCCTTGCCTTGTGCTGCTCATGATTCAGAGGCTACTTTTTTTACTTGTGAGGCCAGTTTTGAAGAGAGGACCTTGTTACTTAACATTCTGAAGAGAGGACTATGTCACTTTGTTTATTCCTAACACTAGAGGCCCCGGTGCACAAAATTTGTGCACTGGCGAGGTGTGGGGGAGTATCCTTCAGACCATCCCACACCTTCAGACCTCTATAAAGTTTTGATATTAGACAAGAATGTGTTTTAGATATAATTACATCTATTTTTCTGTGAAATAGACTCATAGCAGAGAGTTCTATAAAAATAACATAATATGGGTCCCAAGAAAAATATTCTATGAGTCCATCATGTATAATTTAAATCAAATAATACTAAAGAGAATTCAGAACCCTAAATTGTTCAGATGAAGGCAATACATATAATAAATAAAGCCTCTTATCCATATGTTGGTGGATTCATATAACAGCTAAGGAAATGAATTCAGTTAGTTTTTTTGTGTATGTGTTTGTCTACATACTTGGTTATTTCCTATCTTGTGGACAAATGCTGTCTGAGTTTTTAAGTTTGTTTTGGATGATTAAGCTTCCCCTAGAATTTTCTTTGCCAAATCTTTTTTCTTCTTAGCCCTCCAAGGGTTTTTAGGTATAGATAAGTCTACAAATAATGCTGAACACTTGTATTACTTCTTCAAATTGCAGTTAAAGAAAAGAAGCTAATTATCCCTAACTGGCTTGGCTCAGTGGATATAGCATCGGCCTATGGAATGAAGAGTCCCAGATTCGATTCCGGTCAAGGGCATGTACCTTGGTTGCAGGCACATCCCCAGTAGGGAATGTACAGGAGGCAGCTATTCGATGTTTCTCTCTCATCGATGTTTCTAACTCTCTATCCCTCTCCCTTCCACTCTGTAAAAAATCAATAAAATACATTTAAAAAGAAGCTAATTAAAAGTTTTCTGAACTAAAAAAAAGGCTACCCACTCTGCTAGTGTGGCTCAGTGGTTGAGCACTGACCCATGAACCAGGAGGTCATAGCTTGATTTCCAGTCAGGGCACGTGCCTGGGTTGTGGGCTCAGTCCCCTACAGTAGGGGTTGTGCAGGAGGCAACATATCAATGTTCTCTTATCACTGGTGTTTCTATCTCACTCTCTCTCCCTTTCCTGAAATCAATAAAAAATGTTTTTTTAAAAAATGGCTACTATGCAAAATGTCACCACTAAACAGTATGAATATTTCTGACTCTTTTCTCATTACTGAGATAATTAGGAAAGAACTTGCCTGGCCAGTGGGGGTCATTGTGTGAGTTGACTTATGAATCAGGAGATCATGGTTTGATTCCCGGTTAGGGTTGCAGGCTCAATCCCCAGTGGGGAACGTGCAGGAGGCAGCTGATCAATGATTCTCTCTCAGCACTGATGTTTCTATCTCTCTCTCCCTCTCCCTTTCTCTCTGAAATCAATAAACATATATTCAAAAGAAAAAACTAGTTGCCTAAAAATAAAAAAAAATATTTTAAAAGTAAAAATAATTGTCAAATAAAGCTAGCAAGGACATAATATAATATAGATGTGTATAATATGTATAATTACAAATTTCTATATCTATCTTTTTTTTTCTGAATCCTGAATTCATGACAGAATGCTATTAATTTTGTGGCAAATTGCTTTTGGATATTATTGTAAGAGAAACTTTCCTACTTTATTTCCCTGAGTAAGTGTGAAAAGCCATAAAGGTTGACTCAGCTAGGGCTGGATACAACCATCAGCTCATCAAATTCACTAATACATGGGCATTTAAAATAGTCTGGAAAGTTAATACTTTTGGCGTAGGTGCCAATGAGCTAGGTTATCCTTGGCTTATACCACGCCCTAGGTGTTAGGCTAGACATTTATAGTAGTTGTCAAAAGTCACAATGTGCTGCCTCTCTTTGTGATGATAGCCCGAGTGTTCCACCCTTGTTGAAGGTGTCTTTCTAACAGTGAAGAGGTTTTGTCTTAAGTTCTTCTTATTCTTAAGTCAACCCTCTTTGGGATAAATGCCATGTATTTATGAGGCATACCCAGTGGTCAAAAAGAAAAAAAAAATTCTTCCTTGTTACCTAATTTTTCTGGTAATGAGTATACAAAAGTGGTGATTTAAGAAAATAAACATAAAGACCTAAATCAATGTGGATTTTCTACTCAGAGGAACTGACCTTATGAAATACAATTGTCCACACAAGATCTGAAGCTTCACTGTTTTATTCCCTTTCTTCTCCAACTTTCTATTTAATATTTTTAATTCCACTTGTATGCCCTCGATTTTGATTTTTACAGTGATCGATTTTGCCACATTGGACCATTTGAAAGTAAATTTCAGAGATTGTGACCATAATTCTTCAACATGAACCACCTGAGAATTAAGGGCATTCTTTCCTTTGATTTGTCAAATCGAAATAAATTATATCATATGTCCAAGTTATTTCCAGCCCTGGCCAGTGTTGCTCAGTGGCAGGAGTGTTGGCTTGCACACTGAAGAGTTGCGGGTTTGAATCAGATTCCCAGTCCAGGGCACATACTTCAGTTCGAGTTCACTCCCTGCTCTGAGTTGGGGCGCCTACAGGAGGCAACCAATTGATGTTTCTCTCACACGCTTTTTTTTTTCTCTCTTTTCTCCATCTTCCCTCCCTTCCACTCTCTGAAACAATATTCTTGGGTATAGATTAACAACAACATTATTTCCAGAGAATTTAGAGATAAATGTTATAGTCCAATCTAGAAAAACTGAAATAAGTATTTATCAATTAAAAATGAAGGACAAAATAAAGAAGAAATTTTTGTAAATGTTATACCTCCATATGGAAACTGATAGCTACCCCTAATTAAAAACTCTGTGCTTATTTAAATAAAATTTTTAATGTTAGGTTAAGAAGTTTTGCTAAAACAAATTAAGTTAGCTTTTAACAACATTTCAAAAACAGGAAGAAACAGTGTGGTGACCCATTGCATCTTAAGTTTTAAAGGGGCAGAGGGAAGGAAAGGAGGCCCCATGATAGACTGTTCTCCAATGAGAACATTGTAAAACAGAGGAGGTTTAGAAAAGGGCCACTGTCAGACTGGGTCAAGGGGGGAAAAGCCAGAAAGAAATGTCGGGAATGCAGGCTACCGTGCTGCCAAGTGGTCTCTTGTTTTTTGTTTTGTTTTTCTGTCTGACCACATCCAAGAACCTCAGGGGAAACAGGAGCAGAGCATCCATTTGAAAAGGAACATCTGGTAGACCAGCCACCTTCTCAGGCCCACCAGCCTGCAGCACTGGGTAAAGGAAAGAGTCTGTGGTAATGAGGAAAACACTGTGGCTTTGGACACCAACCTGACACAAAAGCCCTGGGAGGGCCCACCACTGAAAGAAGACTCAGGATAAGTGAGAGAGAAAGCCGGCCTCGAGAGGGTGATCAGATTTCAACCAAGCAGTCATTGTTAACAGGGAAGAAACGCGAGAAAAGCACTTAGTCGCTCATATTTCTTTAACTGTTTTGCTAATTTTGCTTTCAGTATAAATTTAGGATTTAGAAATACCAGTTAATCTTTATGCATAGATATTTTCTCCCCCTAATGAGATAGTGCTTGAGCTTCATTGCTTCAATCCTCCATCATCTTCACTCTGCTGTTGAACAATCCAGTGAGTTTTTATTCCTGTAATTGCATTTTTCAATTCTATAATTTCTATTTGACTCTTTTTTTGTTTGTTTGTTTACAACTTCTATTTCTTTGCTGACATTTTCTTTTCTTTTTTTCATTTTCTATTTTTTCACTTGTTTCAAGAGAATTTGTTATTAGGGAAGCATGTTTATGCTGTCTGCTTTAAAATCCTCCTCAGGACCCAGAGACATAGAGTATAAATAGACTGTTGAACCTCAGAGGGAAGGCAGGGAAAGTGTGTGGAAAGAGATCAATCAATGAACTTGTATGCATATATGCATAACACCTGGACATAGATGATGGGGAGGTGAGGGCCTGGGTGGGGGAAAGAGGTTAATGGTGGCAAGAATAAAGATTATATATATCCTATCTAATAAAAGAGTAAATGCAAATTGACCATCACTCAACACACAAGAGGGCTGCCCCCAAGTGGTCAAAGATGGCTGCCCCCATGTGAACACAAGATGGCCACCACAAGATGGCCAGCAGGGGTCGGCAGGTGGGAGGGACCAGGCCTGCAAGGGAGGGCAGTTGGGGGCAATCAAATTGGAGAGGGTGCAGGCTGAGGTGAGGGACACACTCCCCCAGGCACAAATTTTGTGCACCAGGCCTCTAGTATATATATACACACACAGTAAGAATAAATAAAATCCTCATCAGGTAACTGTTGTCTTTGCTTTGTCCTGATGTTGGCATCAGTTGATGATTTTTTTCTTATTTAGGTTGTGATTTGCTTGGTTCTTGGTATGATGGTGATTTTCAATTGTATCCTGGAATTTTGTCAATTATGTTCAGATACTCTGGGTTCCATATAAATCTTCTATCTTAGTAGGCTTCACCCTATTCAGGTTTAGCCTGCAGGTCCTGGCCTACTGTTGTGGTCTGTGGTTTCCATGGCAGTTTAATTCCTAGAAGTTTTTCGGTGTTATTTTAGTTGGCTTGGATTAGCAGCCCTTAGGGGGGTTGGTTCCCTGCTCCCAGCCAGTGCTGGCAGAGTGGGTGGAAGTGTAGTCTCTGGATGCTGGGTGACTTGGCAAAGAGGAGTGTGATAGGAAGCCCCCAGGCCTCGCTCCCTGGCTGCTTCAGTGTCTCTGGGCAAAGGAGAGTCTTGGGCCCATGGGAATAAAGAGGCCTCTGGGACCTGGCTGCTGTCTGTAACCAGGTCTCTCCTGTCAGTTCTGCCCACCTACCTCAGTTTCTCTCCACAGAAAAGGGGACTCTCAGGCCCTGCAGGGAAGAAAAGTGCCTTCCGTAGCTCAGGGCTCCCAATTCCCAATTGATCCCTCATGCCTGTGGACTTGGGTTGCCTGATGTCGTGAGAGGAATTGCTGTTCAATGAGGGGGAGGGATGAACCTACCCATGCTGCTTCCATTGCTAGGTCGGCAGCTGGAAAATGCTATTTCTTCTGTTGATTGGGTGGGGGATAGAAGATGTCTTGCCACTGTGCTGGTTGTCTCCTTCCAGGTCCCCAATCAGCTGTCCTTTTTCTTACCACTTCTCAGAGTTCTCCATTGCCATTTCCAGGGTTTATAATGGAGCAGGACAAAAGTGACCCTTTGCCATCTTGTCCATTCTGGAAGTCTGTGTATGTGCTGTATGTTTCCTATTGTTTTTCTGTGAGATGCTGGGCTGGGATTTAGAAAGGTACAAAGCTGTTTGGTGTAGTAGTTATTAGTTACAACAAGGGAAGAGTTCATTCACATTGGCTTAGAGTTTGGTACATTACTTCTTGCAGGTTTATTTCCCGAAGACTTCCCCTTCTTTGGCCTTACAACATTGTTTTTCCCAAGCAGCACTTCTTGCCTTTACACAGATTTGTACAATGGGCAGAGTATGCCTCCTGCTCTCACGCGATACTGGGAATCACAGGATGTGCCAAAGAAGGAGAAATAGCTTTTCTATCTTGTCCCACTTCATTTTAGCTATTCTGACCAAAGGGCAGGCAATGCTTTTAGGCAACAACAGCAACCATTGAAATAAACCTTTGTCTGATTTAACAATCCCCAAAGCCTCAAGTAACTACGTAGATGTAAAATAACATATGTGTAATAGGCCAGCAATCACTTAAGTTGCATTTTTACTTTCTTAGTGTCCCTGAATATTTACATAATTGTTTATTCATAATGCAATAGGCTATGTGTTGAAAACTAGGTTGTGTGCTTTGGCTGTATGTCTCTGCATCTACAAGTTCAGTTCCTTGAATTTCTCATGAATAGCTCACACATGTGTTAGCATAAGAAAACTTATTGGCTTAGGAATATTTAGAAAGATATTCATTAAAAGAAACAATCTGCAAAGCTGGGGAGTTGAAGGAGCTCGTCTTGGGTGAGGCTCTCATGATTCTTATCAAAAACTCAAAATGCTAGGAGCTTAGCTTCCCAAGAATTCATGTTCAACGTCAAATGCAATGCTACTGAACAGTCCACGTTTCGTTTTACCTGGGAAATACTGCCCTTGAGGGATTCATAATGCAGGTACACCCTCGTAATAAACCCTTACTCAACACTTGAGCTCTTCTCACAGAGTGCCAGGTGTTTTCTTGTTATTGCCAATTCAATCATATCTCCTATTTATTTCAGACTTTAAGCAATGAGTGAAGAGAAAGGTGCTGATTTTGCTATCCATTTTCTCCCCAGTAGCTAACTGCCTGATACTCAGTAAGAGTTATTATTTAATAATTAACTATTCCAAACACTGGTCGGGTGAGCAGGAGACAAAAACGTGAAAGAACTCTGGGGAGAAAGATTAATGGGGCAATAACTAACAGTAATGTAAGTCAGTAAAATAAGTGTTAGGAAAAGATTTAAAATGATCAGCCCTGGTAATTCCCAGCATGGAGTAGCGAATAGCTAATTTATAGAATCAAGGAAGGCTTTAAAAAAAGAAGTCATTTTCAACTGCATCTGGAAGTAATGCCATTTAGTCTGTGGTGGATTCCTTGTCTAGAGTGCAGCCCCTTTTCCTGACTTCTATTCTTTTTCCTGAAAGGAGAACATTTTACAAGGTCTTCCAGTTAGGAAGGATCTGATTCCTGGGGATAGTCCTATATAACATTCAATGATTAAAAATAAAACCCCCTATGTGGTAATAATGGATCCAGATCTGGCTGCTTAAGTCTGGAGGGAAAACACTAACCATGTTCAGAACCCAAATACTATTCTAGGGCCTTTGGGAGTCACTCTGTTTTGGTTTAAGCAATTTGTTTTTGGCTCATAAGTAATTTCAGATGGTAACAGCATTTTTAATTAGATCTTAGTTCTGCTAACTGTAATTCATTTAATGATGTGAACATCTTTTTTCTTAAATGGATTTCTAGAGTTTCTGAATTCTCTGATGACCAGGAGAAATTATAAGACTTCAGTAACTGCATTTTTTAACTGAAGGGCTATTAACTTTCTCAATGAGAGAGAAAATACATAACACATCCATTTGAACTCTGTTATTATAAAAAAGACTGCATATTTTCATAAAACATTTTACTGAAATGCTACTAAGATTTTTGGGGCCATCTTACTGATTTTCACTAGGAACCTGGTTGAAAAGGTGGGAAAGAGATAAATTAGATATTTTTTAAATGATTCCTTCAGCACAGGAAAGGTTAAGTGACTTGCTATTTATTGTACAGCAGACCAGGGGCAGAATCATTAACTGTAAACTATATTATGTGCTTGTTTTATGGCGATAAAGGAGATTTTAAAAACCTTTGTACCTAATCATAGAGTTTTCACTAACCACTCAGAAAATGAGGGGGTGGCGTGGGGATGAAGGAGTTAAAATGAATGTACTAAAATAAAAAAAGCAAGAGAAGGAGGTGAAAATGAAGGCTGCCTGAAGGAAGTAGGATTCCTGAGGCAATCTCTAAGGTCATAACATTGGCCCATGCCCCCAAATGGTGTGTTATATAACATCAGAAGAGACTGTGATCGAAAAAGAGCTGTGGCTTGGCCAGCATGGCTCAGTGCTTGAGCATTAACCTATGAACCAGGAGGTTATGGTTCGATTCCCCGTCAGGGGTGTGTGCATCTTTTGGGCTCCATTCCCTATGGGGGGCATGCAGGAGGCAGCCAATCAATGATTCTCTCTCATCATTGATGTTTCTGTCTCGCTCCCTTTCCCCTTCTCTCTGAAATCAACAACAACAACAACAACTATATATATATATATATATATATATATATATATATATATATATATTTTTTTTTTTTTAAAGAGCTGTGGCATAACTGAGTGCATGAGGGTTGGTTGCATGAATTAAACATTTCTAGGCCTTTTCTCTTCCTCCTGCAGTAGTTCATGTCCCATTATTTTCAACAACACTTGTTAGGCTCAGTGCACTGATTGCCCTACTATACTTTGTAATTGGCTCTCATCTACTCCATTTGTGCTATTTATACCAGCTTCTCCTCAAGCAGAGTGAGGAACAAAGTTTATAGATTGTATCTCACAGGATCAGGCACCATTCCTTCTACAAGCTAGAACCTAGTATTCTGGTATTTCACTTAACTTAGATGTAAGGGATGTCTGCTGTGTTCATCTCTGACTCAGGACAATTCCCAGTTTTTGAGGACTGAGACTGGTTTTTCCCACCTGTGACTCATCACAGGAGGCACCAGAGCCCTGACACCACATTCAGGTTCTCTTTGATAGGTCACAGGGAGCCAATAAGATTCTCCCTTACTGTATAGGCCCTTTGGAGTTTAACCAAAGGGGAAAAAAGATATTGAGTTTCTTAATAATGAAAACCTGTTAATAGAAGAAAGGAAGGACCACAAACTCCCTTGTCCTCACATGTGACACTCACTCTGGCTGTCTATCGAGAGACATAGCTTCCATTCTTACCCACTATCAGATACCATAATTTCCCTCCAGTATCAGCTGAGGATTCCTTGATCTCACTGAAAATGGCTCGACTTCTAGTCTACAGATGCTCATAAACCCATAATCTAGTTCTACCTAAACATATTCATAAGCCTAGTTCTATGTAGTGTAGTAACAGGACGTGTACGGAGGACTTATGAGAAATATTTATTGTTCCTTGAGAAAAAGAGAAAGAATAATATGTTTCCCTCTGCCTTAGCCAGCACCCTCACCCCCTGCTTCCTGCCTTTGAAAGGAATGCCTGCTTCAGGCAGCAGTCCTGTGAGCATGAGGTAGCCCAGCACAGGAATGGCTTCACACCAAGGGTGGTAAAATGAAAGGATGGAGAGAGTCTGGCTCCTTGATGACATGGTTAAGTGGCAGAACTAGCCCAGAAATATCTGAAATGTTATTTTGCCAGATTATTAAATTTATTTATTTCTAAAGCCACTCTTAGTCAGATTTTTGGTTACTTGCAATAAAAATGTATCCTACGAAAGGACCATATGACCCAGATATTCCTTATATTCTATCAGATTCACAAATATACTTCTTATAGGTTCTTTTCCCTCTGGGATAACTAGAGTAAATTTTTCTTGGCTAGCTAAGGAAACATTAACTTATTATATAGGATGTTTACAAAATATATGAGGTTCTTCCTATCACAGATGGAAATGAGGAAAATATTTATTCAAGTACAATTAGTATTTTCTTCTGCAATTTGACCTAGCTCTGAATGAAAGCAACAAGAAGTCCATAAACTGCTGTGTAAGCTCAGCTTTGAGAAAGAATTACAAAAGAGAGATGTGAATATTTAAGTACAGTTTAATCCAAGATACCAACCTAAGAAATGCAAATCAGAAACAGCACTGAATGTCACTCGAGGTGACAGTAAAGTTTAGATACAAATATGTAGCAAAGAGCATTTCAAGTCAACATATCTCAGTTTTAAAGGGATAAAATAACACTTAGTAATAACTATAAAGACATTCATGTCCTTTGAACAAGTAATCCTACACTAGAGAATTTTTCCTAAGGAAATATTTTGACAGATGTAGGACAGATGTTTCTTTCTGTAATAGAGAGAAGAAACTAAAAAAGAAAAACATCAAGTATTCAACAAGAGAGAATAATGGAGTTAATTACAGTCTATCAATAAAAGAAACAATAATATAACCATTAAATACAATCATTAAATAAGCAAGGTAAAAATGTAGAAAACATTTGTGATATGTTTTTAAAAAGCACAATATATAATGATTAGAGGCCGTGTGCATGAAATTCATACACAGGGGTGAGAGGTCCCCCTCAGCCCAGCCTGGACCCTCTCACAATCCTTGACTGTTGGCTCCTAATTGTTCACCTGCCTGCCTGCCTGGTTGCCTCTAACTCCCGCCCCCCCCCCCCCCCCCGCTGGCCTGATCACCCCTCACTGCCTCTGCATACTGGCCTGATTGCCCCTAACTGCCCCCCCTGCCAGCCTGGTCACCCCTAATTGCCCCCTGCTGCTGGCTAGGTTGTTTCCAACTGCCCCCTCCTTGCTGGCCTGGTCACTCCCAACTGACCTCCTCACCCCCCGCCAGACTGGTCACCCCTCACAGCCCCCCCGCCAGCCTGGTCACCTCACACAGCTTGTTGTTCAGTTGTTTGGTTGCCCTCAATAAACCCCTACTGGGCCTGGTTGCCCCATGGAGCCTGCTTGTTCAGTCATTTGATCGTCCCTCACTAACCCCACTGCTGGCCTGGTTGGAGGCAGCCATCTTATGAGGGCATGATGGTAAATTTGCATATTACCTCTTTATTATATAGGATATGTAAACTATGATTGCAGTTATAAATAAGATCAGGAAGGTAGATGAAAGATGAAAAATAGTTTTTGGAGCTAGGAATTGAGGGGGATTTTTTTCATTTTTTCCAGTGTTATTCCAATGTGTTTTATTGTTCATGGCAACATTGTATTATGTTAAGATCATCACCATGTACATAGATGTGACTCAGTGGTTGACATTGACCTATGGCCCAGGGGGTCACAGTTTGATTTCTGATCAGGGCATATGCCTGGGTTGGGGTTCTATCCCTAATGTGGGGCATGCAGAAGGTAGCTGGTAACGATTCTTTCTCTCATCATTGATGTTTCTATCTCTCTTTCCTTGTCCCTTCCTCTGTGAAATCAAAACATTTTTTTAAAAGAAAAGTTTTCCCTCTTTTAAAACATTATGTGGACTTATGAATTTGCTTTTTAAAATAGGCTTATGCTGAATAGTGTGAGTTATGGAAAACACACAAATGTTCAAAGCAAAGCTTTACAAGGCCTTAGCAGACTGATGAGCTATGGTGTAAGTGGCATCAGCGTGGCCTTCATTCTTCCTAACCCATAACTTATCCTCATTGTATCCTAGGAGGCTACTTATCTCTTGTCCTTAGAAAGTTTTTCAGAGCCCAAGAAGTCCTCTCCTAGGTCTTCTGAAGCTCATTCCTGTGCCTGAGGTTGTGCTCAAGGACACACCAAATATGTTGCCAGGAAAATAGCTCAGTGACTAAAAGTAGTCCCTTCTACTAAAACTAATAGACCTTTTCTTGAAAAGAATGCTGTTGGTACAATAGCAACATCTAGAAAAACTTTCGTTTGTTCTTTCAGATGAGAAAGTGCTTTGATATGATGAACATGGCTGTGCTGAGACAACCTGTGCATGAACTCCTAGGTGAAGCAAACACACTAAATTCTACTTCCATATTTATTTGTGTCTTTAAATAAGATAACACTAAATAACAATGGTCATGTTTAGTGGTCAGAATAGACCCATATTTAGAAGGAACCATACCTTCAACAGAGTTGAATAAACCCCAGGAGAGAGACCTCTGCATTATGTGTAAGAAAGCTAGTGTCCCATAAGAAGTATAGTTTGCCTTTTTGGGGCCATGAGAGATAGCAGTTGTTCATACAGAGACATACATTTAAGGTATATGCAATAAGGTATAACAGCTCTTTTTAAAAAATATATATTTTTATTTATTTCAGAAAGGAGGGATAGGGAGAGAGATAGAAACATCAATGATGAAAGAGAATCATTGATCGGCTGCCTTCTGCATGCCCTACACTGGGGATCAAGTGCTGAACCTGGGTATGTGCCCTGACCAGGAATTGAACCGTGACCTCTTGGTTCATAGGTTGATGCTCAGCCACTGAGTCATGCCAGCTGGGTGCGGTATAGCAGTTCTTAACCACATAAGTATCACCTCCTTGTAGTCATTTGAAAATATGGGGGAGAATTTGTGATGTCGGAATGACTGGGAGATGTTACTAAATTTAGTGAGCAAGGACTAGGCATCTTAATTTCCTACAAAGTTATAGACTATCATGAACAGTGAACAATCATCCCCCATAAAATTCTAATAGTACCCCTGAAATAAAACTCTAAGAAATCAAAGCTGGGGATAACCATGCAACTATTGTCAAGAATGAAAGGAGTTGGGGGAATACAGAATAAAAACATCTCTGAATGTTGCGTTTTGTTTTGATGTAATGATTCAACATCTCAGGAATGCATCTAGTACATTAGGAAAGGCTTCTACTAGAGACTTTAGTACAACACTGGCCCAGGAAAAAACAGCTGCTTTGGAATTTTTCAGTTTTTGCATTCTGAAAAGGGTGGCATTGTTTTAGAGAGGAGCTTATAAAATTTAGGTTTCAAAAATACACCTGCTGGATCAGCCTTATAATTTTTCTAGGATTTATAGTTTTATCTAGGCCTCTATGACGGTTAAGTCTGGTGATACGGAGGAGTACAAGTCAGTTAAAAAGATATAGAAATAATACTTTTCATTTAAAATTTGGGCCTGATTCTTATTCAAAACAATCCAGTAGTTGTTTGGCCTCATATATAATTTTCCAGTTTGTGGATTTTTGCTTAATATGTTTAGCCATGTAACATGATAGACTTTTTTTTTTAATCTTCACCCGAGGATATGTTTCTTAATTTTTGAGAGAGAGAGAGAGAGAGAGGGAGAGAGAGAGAGAGAGAGAGAGAGAGAGAGAGAGACATTATTGTGAGAGAAAAATATCAATCAGTTGCCTCTTACATGTGCCCCAATCAGGGACCAAACCCGAAACCCAGGTATGTGTCCTGTTCAGGAATTGAACTCGCCACCACCCTTCCGTGTATGGGACAATGCTGCAACCAACTGAGACACACACACTAGGGCTGCATGCTAGACTTTTTTTCCCCATGATAGACTTTTATCTAAAACTTTTGCAAGATGAACTCATTGAGCATTAGGAAGTCTTTGAAACATGTTCTTTATCTATTAGCTTCATGTAAAGCTATTTCTGTAATGACACAACTCCAGTTATGTTTATTCAACCCAGCAGTTTTAGAGTTTGATTAAACCTTTTAATTTTAATCTTCTTTTCCCTATGACTGATTATTTGTTATTATAGAGGATTAATATGAGGAAAGGATTAATCTAGTGATGATCCTTCCTTAATTGCATTCTACACTAAACAGCAGGAAAAAGCATACATTGAAGCACATCATCCATCAGGCTGAGGGAGAGTGAATACATTAAAAATAGAAATAGCATAAACTTATTTTCAATCTCTTCTGCATGCTATCAATGTATATGAAAGTTTTTGCAACGCTAAATCCAGGCTTCTTCATATTAGAGATTTTATTTCCCTTAAAAATTTCCCTGCCTCTACCTTCCTTCCCTCTCTTATAAAAAGGATCCTAGAACGTTGGCTAGTCCTAAATGTGTTTTTATTCTCCAAGTGCTTTATCTTTACCCATGTTGTGTAATGGAAACCAGTGGAAAATAGTAACTTGAAAATCTTAATACACTTTCTCACCCCTTTCCTATTCTTCTTGCACCATTTTTGCCATGTTGCTTTTGGCTAAGACCTTGATAAGTCTACAGGAAAGGAGTATGGACCTTAACTGGCCATAGATCATCTTCTTAGGTGGCTTTTTGGAGCCTGAACTTCCACTGCACTTACAGGAGAAAAACTCTCTAGAGACTGGAAAAAGATAAAAGAGTGTTTTTCTCAGTTTACAGATCAAAATAGAAACCTGATACTTGGCCTTGTTTTTTAGCACTCCCTAACCCAAGTTAAAACAGTCAGAAGAGGGAGGGCAAGGCTCTTCTCTCTGTTTAGGAGGCTATAATCCCATTCCCAGAGGCATTCCCTTCTGAGTAGAACATTGTTCACAGCCTGGGTGGTCAGGGAAGCTCTCTCCCCTCCCGGAGAGAACTGAGAGCATGGGAGTGGCCAGCGGGAGGAAAGGTGAATGATCTGTGCTTATTCTTCCTTATAGTGCCAGGAGGCCTCCATGGGGAGCTCACGTTGGGTGGGCTGATAGAGACAATTTCTTTGTTTTGTGTGGTTTTAAGTGAGAGGAGTGTCAGTACGGTATATTATTGCAGTCTTTGTTTTCTCTTCAGCCTGACTTCTAGAGTATGTCACCACCACTTTCACCCTTCCCCAACCCTCTCCCCATCACACATACCAACAGGCACCACAAACCTGGAAAGGATTTGTAATGAAGGTCTCTGGAGTGGATATGAGAAAACAGGTCAGGTAGTCAAGACAGACAGACACATTTCCACTTTCTGTAAATTCTAGTAGAGGCGTATCACATGCTGCTTCTGTTGACTTGAATATGCAGTGCTTTCTTGTATGTTCAGAGGACTAATACTAAAGTTTCAACCTTCCTCTGCAAAACTTTGCCTGAGAGCATCCATTCACCTGTTCCTCCCCAGGTTGTTATGCCCTTCTAATGCATCAAATTACACAGCCTGAAAGAAAGAAAACTTTATTAAAACATCATTTTCTAAGCAGTCCATGGGCAAGCTGCTTGCCAGGTTTTGTTCCTTTTGGAGCAACAGATGGAGTCTATGGAGTCTACCCAGTCCACATATTTTTCTGTTATGGTATCTAGAGGTATTCTTGAACTTGAGATTTCTAGGAAGATAAAAAAAATACAGAATTACAAAAGCAGAATGACTAATAGAGTCTATCAGGTCCACATATTTTTTTGTTATGGTATCTAGAGGTATTCTTGAACTTGAGATTTCTAGAAAAACAACAATAATAAAACAACAAGAGAAGAATGACTGAAGTACACAGGATGAATGAAGACCACTTATATTTGATTATAGATTTAAATCTTTGTGCTGAATTTCTGGTTGGGATCTCAGCAGCATTCTAACTCCCAACTATTTCTCCTGGTATTGTAGGTCTGGAAGCCTGAAAACTATATTTTCCAAACTGCTTTGTCACCAGGTTCCTAGTTTAGGATCCACAAATGGGAGACACTCCTTGAGATTTTTGTTTTTTTGTTAATCCTCACCCGAGGATATTTTTCCATTGATTTTTAGGGAGAGTGGAAGAGAGAGGGAAAAACAGAGAGAAACATCAATGTCAGAGAATTACATCAATTGGTTGCCTCCTGCATGAGCCACAACGAGGGTCCAGGCCAAGGAGGAGCCTGCAATCAAATCCAGGACCCTTTGGTCTGCGCCAACACTCTATCTACTGAGTCAAACTGGCCAGGGCCTCATTGAGATTTTCAAACAGAACAGAAGGAAAGAGACATAATAAGAAGCTATCATTGACTCAAAAGCTATGGACAGTGAGAGCTTTGGGAAAGGTTAGACATGGGTTTAACGGAAGCTGCTGGGTGTTCTTCTAGAAATCACCTGTGTTAGTGCTGCAGGTGAATGTCCTGATTTGCTGAGAGCTGTGAGGAGCTTCCCTGACCTTTATGCTCCTTTCCATTACAGTGATTTTGTAAAAGAGCTATGATTGTCAGCATCAAATTTCTTCCTGCTTGAAATACTAGAGTGGTTTCTGTTTTCTTGGCCAAACTCTAACTGATACAATTTATAGAACCAAGAAGAAAAGATTTTAAGGGCAAAAGGGTAGATTTTGATATGAGCTTTTAGTTACTACTCATCAAACCTCAAATGATTTAAACAAGAGTCATCTTTTTTCTCTCATGCTATCCAAACTGCTCATCCTAATTTGTGTGTTCCACTTCTGTTTCGTCTCCAACCTGTACTGTGATTTGCTTTTCAGAGAAGAGTTCTTACTCTTATATATTACAATGTATTGTATACAGTATTTCCATAATACTTATTTATTGAATTTTTAAAAACTGAACAACGCTTATGTTCTTGCTTTAAAACCATTCCAAACATAATATTTGTTAGCTGAATATCAAACAAACCAGGCTACTACACTTCCAAAACATTTTTTAAAAATTTTCTGATGCTTAATATACCAATATATGGTTTATTTCAGTGTGACTAATATGGAATCATTGCTTATTCACTTATGCATATACTCAATAAATATTTATGGATCACCTACTATGTGTTAGGAATCATTATAAGTAATTGGGACACCTCAGGAGAATAAAACAGGCAGAGAGCTATGCCCTATATATCTCACTGCTTTGATCTGAATCCTGAGACTGGATACTCTTTCCTTTGTTCCTGTGTTAAGTACCTCACTGTGACTAAGGCAATTGTTCTTGTTGAAATAATGTGTCCTAATTTCAGATCAACATGGAAAACTGATTCTTTATATTAGAAAGAAACATAGGCCCTGTCTTCCTGGGGACCTTATTGTAAGAATGTCACCCTTGTCTTTCTTGTTACTTGATGTCACATACATCTATACTAATAAAATCATAATATACTAATTAGGTCAGACAGCCAAATGACCTTCTGGACATCATTCCAGATGTCCTTCCAGACAAAGCCACAATGGTGGAGGCCAAGGAAGAGGTGATTAGGGGCGATCAGTATGGCAGGGGAGCAGTTAGGGGACGATTTGACCTAAACTGGCAGTCGGACATTCCCCAAGGGGTGCTGGATTGGAGAGGATGCAGGCTGGGCTCAGGGACCCTCCCTCTGCATGCACGAATTTTGTGCACTGGGCCTCTAGTATATGAATAAAAGTGCTGTGTGAAAATCTGAACTCCTTGATTAGTAACAGTAGAGGTTAGAACTCCCCAAACCTTGGCAAGTTGTTATTCTACTGTGATGGATAACATTTAGTAGCACTCTCATTCAAGTTCTTTCTTCCCTCTGGTTTACAACATTGCTCCTATTTTTACATTTAGACATAAAATAGTTTGGTGTTGTTTCAAATTCTATGTACTGTTTTTGTCCTATTTTCATAAACAAGTCCTCATTATCTTTGCTTATATGCTCCCTCTGAGCTATTTCTGGGATAAGATTGACTCATTGCTTATGACTAGGTTTATTAGATTTCATTTGAAATGGATAACTCTTTTGTTAATTCTAACACATAATCATCCTGAAATATTAAGTAATGTAATTGTAAGTAAGTGATGGAAATCTATTAGCGTCATATATATCTTTTGCCCTTCTTAGTAAATTTAATATAGCAGGAGGAGAATTTAATCAGTGTCATTTAGGGTAGTTTTACTTCTATTCACAAATAAAGGAGACTGAAGAAGTCACTGTATCCCTGGTGGTTCCAGAGAGTGCCCAGAAGGCAACCAGGGATCTTTAGCAGTTATAGTTGATCAAGAGTCTCAGGAAACTTTGTCGTTATTTCCTTATTCAGGCTCTACTTCCTGCCTCCTGTGGAAGGGGTGAAATTCTGACCACTGCTGAGAAGGGCAGGGCAGGGAGTAGGTGTGGTCAGATCTGCTGATCCAGCAGGAAGAGCAATGTCATCCAGGCAATACCACTGCCTATTTCCAGCCTAGAAGTTTGTACAGCTGGGATTTGGCTTTGTCCAAAGGAACCTGTGATTAAAGTCATAACATAGGCAAGCTGAACTTGGATTTTAAAAAGGTAAACCAATTAGTACAACATGCACTTTTTTTTTTTAGAAGATGAAAAATTTACACTTCCAGATTCTTGCTCTCTATGGCCCCAACATGAAAGTAGAAAACATTCAGGCCAAATATATTTACAATATGTATACTGTTGGCTGCCTGAATATAGACGCAGACGAGCTAGATAGACGACCAAAGAATTGTAAAGGAAATGGGCAGAGAATAAAAGAGAAAGGTAGTGGGGAAGACTTTTAAGTCAGTCATTAAAATATATATATATATATATATATATATATATATATATATATATATATATATATATATATATGGCAAGGAAATAGTGGAGGCCTACTTCAAAATAATACCTATGAAATTTTTAAATCAACAAAAATTTAGGACATTAAAAGCTAATTTTCTTATCTTTTCTATCCAAGCCTATTTAAGTATTCAAAAAAAAAAAAACAAAAACCCTTAAACAAAATAAATCTCATAGGACAGCACACCAATAGAAATATTAATTTTGCTATTATGTCAAATAAGAATAATAATAATGCTAAACAGGTTTTCAAAACAAAGCCTGAGGCAGAGCAGGGGTGAAGCAGAAAGATGAGGCCTCAGGCTTGTTCTCTCTTTTGTAACATGTTTCCACGTTAGTCCATCTACTCACATTCTCTGTGTTATTTAAATAGAGGAAAGTTGTAAATACACCTAATATAGGAAGGCATAGCTGGAGGTGTTTCAGCTTTGAAAATGTGGTAGGTAAAAGGTCATTAGGGCTCCCCTGGCCAGTACATTCCTGTTCTGCTGGCTAAGCCAGGGGCAGTACTGCAAAGAAATCCTAAGCAAATATTTTTTCAGTTAATGCGCATAATTACTGAAATTTCACATCATACTTCAATCTCTCTTTGTAATTCAATTTCCTTTCCACTTTCAATATCCAGCCTTTCAAAATATACATTTATAGACCAAAATTTGCTTTAACAAGTTTTGAGAAGTCCTGCCACTTGGGTGGAAATATGTTTTGGCTTGGTTCAGGCTGTGAATTTCCTCTCTTTTTCTCCAGATATTTTCTGTTCAAATTTAGGAAATGGGCTGAGGCCAGGGAATAAATGGGGTCTGGAGGCGAGAATAGGGAAGGAGGTTTTATATATTTTTTCTTAGGATGAAATTTCTCAGGAAGCAACCACAACTGTTTATATGCCAGTTGACATATATTTAATATCTTATCTTCTTTATTTCTACTAAGATTACTTCTACCAAGAAAGACTTGAGATTATAATGAAAACCATATACAGTACAATGAATGGGGCAACAAAATTAGGAAATAAATTTAAAATCCATCTAGTATAGGCCAAGAAAATATAATAGACCATGAATTATATTCAGAACTTTATAGTAACCAACTGAGAAATATAAGCATGTATTGAGTGAGGTCTTGTAAAGTGTCAGCTCTATATCTGAACACAGAAAAACAATCATAATAAATTCATAATAATGTCCAGTTATAGTATAACATCTTTGGTGTAGACAGCAAAGATGCTATTAACACCAAAGATGCTATAACTGGACATTATTTGGTGTTAATTAACTTTATTCTGGCTGTAGATAAATATGATAATCAAAATATACCTTAAGTAGCAGTCATTTCTAGGGAGTTATAGACTATTTGTAAACAGGTTTAGGGACATGAAAAGGTGCTGTTACCTATGTAATTGAAGAGTCTGGCTCCAGGCCAAAAGCCTATGTGCAATCTTTCAAGGGTGACCATAGGCAATTACTACACTTTATCTGGGAGACCTCTTGGGGAACTTGGAGTACAGTCTGAAGGGAGTTATAGTCAAAGACTTAGCCCCACACAGACTGGCCATGCCTTTACACATATCTACAGTCCAAGGCCAAGTTTCTCCATTCAGAGGCCTTCTTATAAAGGGCCTTCAAGACACTCTACACTCCCAGTGTTCAGTTCTTTCCCACTCCTTATTTCCATTCCCCACCGGTTTTCCTTACCAGTGAAACAATCCCCCATCTACACCAATAGATCTGACCTTTGCCTAAAAGCTGATTGGGTGTGTGTGGAACACTAAGGGAGCCAGTGCTTATTCCTGTTCTGTCTCTTCATTATACTATCCTGGTGAATGAATAAAGCTCTAGTTGTTAGTTTCAGTTTGACTTGTTATTTTAATTAACCACCTCAACACTTGGCAACTCAGCTTTTTCTGATTCAGCTCTTGACAGTAATTAAATATTAAACTTTGGAATAGACACAATTTATAGTTCTTTCCTAGGGTTAAATCAGGCAGCTTCCCTGAATTCCAGAGTCTTTCTGCTCATCGAGGATAATTGAAAAGCATCATGGTATTTTGGACAGGACACAGAACAAAATGTCAGAAGTCTTAGGTTCTAATATACTCTGCTGTGTAGTTTGAGCATAAAATATCATCCAGCTTGTCTAAGTTTCAGTTTTCTCAGGTATAAAATGAGAAACTTTGGACAAGTGGATATCATCTAAGATGTCTTTCACTCTACGGTCTTATGAAGAGAGATCTAAGTCATCACCTCTTCATTCCTGGATGTAAACCAAACTACCTATTACCCAATAGAATCTAGGAGTGGTGGAAAGAGGAGGGTAGGGCATAGGGAACAGTCTCCAGTGCCTTTAAGGAACAGCTGCCCAGTCCTCAATCATCTAATGGGGAGCTGTAGAAGGTAGATAAAATTTGAGTTTTCTCTGAAAACAAGATTAATTGGCCTGGGACTTTTACAATTTATTGCATATTTAGCAGAACAGAAAAGTTCATGATTTAGTTTTGGGGCATCCTCAGGTTAGCTTTTAGACAGGTGATACATGATGTTTTTTAAATTTATGAACATAGAATAACTATTCTGATATTTACTAAATGTGTAGATTTTGAACAAACATGGGTATTATATCTTTCCAAAATTTGTATGTTGAAACCCTAACTTCCGGTGTAATTGTACTTGGAAATGGGGTCTTTAGTTAGGGTGGTAATTAAGGTTAAATGAGATCATAAAAGTGGGGCTCTAATTCCAGAGAACTTGTGTCCTTATAAGGAAGATCACTGGTGAGATTTTCCTTTTTCTACCCATGCATAGAGGAAGGGCCACGTGAGGACACAGTGGGAAAGTGGCCATCTACAGTCTAGGAAGAGGGGTCTAACCAGAAACCAACTCTGCTGACACCTTGATCTTGGACTTCCAGACTGTGAGAAAAACAAATGTCTGTTAAACCACCTAGTCTGTGGTATTTTGTTATGGGAAGCCTGAGCAGACTAAGACAATGGGGGAAGACAATCTGTACAGAACTCATTGTGTAAATACCAAGCAAACAAAAAATGTGACATTATACTGAGTGATTGATGAACTGTAAGGAAAGAATATCCATTTGACCCTGACATTGGAAAAGGTTCCTTCAAGGAGCACAGGTTTATTGATACAGGATTATGTTACATTCTTGGTGGGTCCAATCACATCATTTGTTCTGCTAAGAATAGCATTTCCTTAATCATATTCTAAATATTTATAATTGTTTTTCAGTTTTCATAATTCAGCCCTTAAGTAGTTTAGAACACTTAATTATAGGATTGCATGCATATAAATCTACATGAAATAAAATTAGTATACATTTAAATAGGATAAAAATGAAAGGTAGAGATGATAAGCTGAAAGCTGGTGTAGGAGGAGAGTTGGAGTAAAATGTAAAGAACTGCCTTGGTTAGGTGGCTCAGGTGTTTGGAGCATGATCCCGTACACAGAAAAGTTTCGGGTTCAATTCCCAGTCATGGCACATACCTAAGTTGCAGATTCTATTCCCTGTTGAGGTGAATATGACAAATAGTCGTTGATTGATGTTTTTCTCTTGTCTTTCTCTTTCTCTCTCTCTAAAAAAATCAATTAAAATATCCTTGCGTAAGAAATTTAAAAAGATGGATGAAACTAATTACTCATTTTGTAAATTGGAGAGTGGAACAATACTATCTGAAGTAGATGGATTAAGAAATAGAAAACACAGTTCTTTCAGGTTATAAAGATCATAGTAGTATATATATATATATATGTTCTTGGAGGAAATGAGCTAGTGAACTAGAACCCATATTACTTATGAAAATCAACAAATTATTCCAAAAGCTGACACACTAAAAAATAAAAATGTAAGCATATTGTTTTGAGTTAAAATACCAAATAGTTGTAAGTAGATGGTATTGGAATTCCAATCAATAGAGCCCCTCTTTGCTATCCAGTTTTTGAATAAGTTGGGGAATATGACAAGGAGTAAGGTTAATGGGAGATTCAACTTTATTATTAATAAAGACTAAGTTGAAGTACAGGCTTACTGTGAGAGCTAAAAGGCTTGTTTAATGCACTCCAAGAAGAGGAACTTCATCTATGCAGTTATAAAAGTGCTGAACCAGGGCAGCCCTTCCCATATTGCGAAAAGAGTCCACATCTGCAAAAGCCGCAGAGAATGCCTTCTCCCTGGGGCTCCAGCTCTCCGGAGGAAGAAAAAAAAGAAGAGGGGGTGCAGAGGGAGAAAAAAGGAATAAAATGCCAGCTTGCTACCATGTTTTCAATCCACATTATCTCTAATGCAGAAGCCCTACCTAAATTTACTTATTTTGTTCACTAAGACATGGGGGTGAGATGACATCTCAGCCACCTTGTCCTGTCTTTTGGGTGCTTGACAGCCTTGTTTTCATTTCTTCCATGTGAATAAATTCTAACAAGAATGAGAATTCTGGGAGGATGGATCTTCATGCCCTTTGAACAGACTGAAGTGGCCTATTTCCAATAATACTTGTTTCACTCTTGTCCATTGCTCATTCCATTTACTCTCCCCCCACTCCTAATGACATCTCCTTCCTTCCTTCCTTCCTTCCTTCCTTCCTTCCTTCCTTCCTTCCTTCCTTCCTTCCTTCCTTCCTTCCATCCTCCCTCTCTCTCTCTTTCTCTCTCTCTCTCTCTCTCTCTCTCTCTCTCTCTCTCTCTCTCTCTCTCTCTCTCTCTCTCTTATTTTCTTTGTTACTGTTAATCCTTACCCAAGGACATTTTTCCATTGATTTTTAGAGAGAATGCATGGGAGGGGAAGAGACAGAAATACAGAAAGAAAGAAACGTCTATGTGAGAAAAACACCTGATTGGTTGCCTCCCACATGTGCCCTGATCAGGCCTGGGGATCAAGCCTGCAACCAAGGTATGTGCCCTTGACCAGAATCAAACCTAGGACCCTTTAGTCCAAGGGCCAATGTTCTAATCACTGAGAAAACTGACTAGGGCAGGTACTTTTTTTTTTTAACCCTCAGAACTAAATATCCTTTTTCCTCCATTTTTAAGGTGACCAAGAACTTGGCATTTGCAGAATCTTGATCTGGGTGGTAGCTACCCAAGAAATCTTTGTATGCGAAAATGTATTGAGCTGCATACTTAATATGTGGGCTTTATTCAGTTTATAATATGTGTTATACACCAATTAAAAGATAAACTGTCACTTTAATTGCTTGACAGTTTCAATCCCTGCTCCAAACTGTCACAAGAATAGGTGTGGCTCTTCTATCAGACTTTAATTATGGCAATGCTTTGAAGGTGTGCTTTCTGAACTCCCCATAATCTGCCAGTGTTTTTCAGTCTTTTCAATAATTCTTTTTCTCAAGACTTACTGTTTTTAAACCACAATTAAATTTTTCCTTCACCAGATGTTGCTAACTGAGACATAAAATGTACAAGCCATTAATAAATCCTGTTACTCTTTGCTCTATTAAGAAAAACAACTTCTGCATAACAAAAATACTATGATTTAAATAAAAATGTAGATGAAAAGATTAAAATGAGAAAAAATATTCAAAACTCAAATTAAGTCAAAAGATTATGTCCCTAATAAATACAGAGTTTATAAATAACTAGCTTATAAATAACTCAATAGAAAAATGAACAAAAGATATGAACAAAAAAACTCCACATGTAAAACCCCAAACACATGAACAGATACATGCTTACAATAGAATATTAAGCAGCCATTAAAAAATGAGAAAGTTATTTTTGTTTTAATATGAAAAAACTCTGAGTTTCAGTTGAGTACTGACACCCCAATGAAACATAATGTGAAGGATCCTATCTAATAAAAGAGTAATATGCAAATTGACCATACCTCTGCTAAACCCACAAGCCATGCCCACAAACCACGCCCACAAAGCCAATCAGAGTGAGTATGCAAATTAACCAACCAAGATGGCAGTTAATTTGCATATCTAGGCACAGAAGACAGTATAGAAGGAAGCCAAGCACTGCAGAAGAGAGCAAAGCTGCAGAGAAGAAAGCAAGTGGAGCAGCGGAGAAGGGAGGGAGGCAGAGGAGACAGGAGGAAGCAAGGCAGCAGAGAAGGGAGAGAGCAAGGCAGCAGAAACAGGAGAGAGCGAGGCAGAGGAGACAGGAAGGGAGTGAGGCAGCAGAGAAGGGAGCAAGGCAGCAGGGACAGGAGGGAGCTTTACTCAGGCCGCAGGAAGCCCTATTCTTGCAGGAATATTCCTGCCATGGGTCTCTAGTATACTAATAATTTTATAGAGGAGGGAATGGATGAACGAATGAGGGCGCAGGTCCAGAACTGTCTGGAATATGTGTTTGGGGGATGAGGGAAGCCACGGCTAATAGGGAGAGATTCTGAAGTAGTCATAACTTGTCTTGCATAGCCTCCTTTCCCATTCTAACCCTTTTCTTGCCTTTTAGTTCTTTGTTCTTTTCCCTAGTCTTGAAGTGAAGATGATTCAAGAGAACGGAAGTAGGAGAAAGGAGAGGAAGTAAAAGCTTCCCAAAAACAGAGAAAGGAGAAAGCTATAATATAGAGGGCATCTAGGAAGGAATGATGGGAGTCAAAAGAACTGACATTACATCTGGGCATTGTGGTAATGCAGTCGAGACCTGAACCCTCTCAATGCATATAAACACAAGCAGTTAATGCTTAAGAAGCGGGTAGTAGGCAAACAACTCAAGTGAGGACTAGTCTAATGAACCATTGTTTATCTACACAACTGGTTGATTCTCACTCTAAAAGGGAGAAGACTATATTACTAAAGCATGATCTCTAGGGTATACTTTTTAAAAAGTAAAGTTGATAGAATCATGTATAGTATGCTACCATTTATCTAAGGGATGAATATTAATACATTTGCTTCAAAAAAACAATAGTAGGATTAATTATAAAATTAAGCGAAATAGTTACTAGTGGGGGTAGTATAATGGGGAAAGGGATAGAACTTTATCTTCTTTGAATATATCTTGTTTTATAGTTTTGATTTTTGAATTGTGTATATGTTTTACATATTTATAAAATAAAAATTAAATTAAAAATGATTCCTAAAAATAGATATTTAAAAAAGACAAATGACTTTAACTCTGTATCAAGTTAGAGGCATAACCATACAGTAAGTAAGTATTCTAAGTGCCTTTGAAACAGTAATTTGATTTTAGTCTTTAGAGGGATATTCTCCATGGGAAACTATAGAACAAGGACAGTGGTTTACTCAACAATGACAACAAAATTTGCAAGGGAAATAAAAGAGGAAGAGGTGGGGAGGGAATTCTCCCATGTCTGAAGAGGCATAGCTAACTTAATTGCAGTGTATAGCTCATAGTTGGGTTCTGATTCAAACAAAAATATTCTAAGACAAAACAGTCTAAGTAATAGAAAACAAAACATTCTAAGACAATTGGGGACATCTGGATAGTGACCGGAATTTCTTGCTGCTAAGAAATCATTGTTAATTTTTTAGGTGTGAACATTTTACTATGGTTAAATTTTACTTTTAAAAGAATTATTAGGATTTATGATATAATTAGAAATATTTAAAGTCAAAATGATACCTAGGATCACATCAAAATAATTTCAGGAGAGAAAAAGTGGGTTATAGGTACATAGGCTTCATTATACATCTTTTTATATCTTTAAAATTTTCCAGTCTAAAAAATAAGTTATACACAGGGCAGAAGGAGAGAGAAAATTCTCATTGAATGGTACATTAGCAAGTTATATGAGTAAGGTCTTCTTTGCACAATTGAGATCTTTCAGTTAGACTCCAGTATTTGTGTTCTCTTCAGTGAGATTTAAACCCCTAAAGATAGTGTACTCTTTCAGGCCATCACAGAATGAACAAGCCTTTGAGAAGATCAGAATTCAGAGGTTCCAAGTTCACTTTCATGTGCATCTATTCAGGACCTACTAAATGTCAAGTGCTACTACAGTAGATACTGGGATACAAAGATGAAGAAGGCATTCATTCCTTCAGAGGGAATTCAATCTAATTGTAGACAGCCATATCCCCAAATATACAGAATTTACAGTGAACTGTCCCAACCCTTTATTGGAAGTTGTGTAAAATATGCTTTTTTAATACTTTTTTTTGAGAATGTGTAATAGCAAAAATAAAAAAATCACATCAATCAGTTTATTTAAAATTGTGAAAATTTTAATTAAGCTTTCTACTCAGAAATGGTGTATCAGAGAGGTATGTTTACAATTAGCTTAGTACATTAATGATGAATGCTTAAAGTTATTTGACAACCATTAAAACCACTCCTTTACTTGTTAAAAGATTTTCCTAGTGATGGAGAAAACCAAGTCACTCTTCTATGTGATTATTCAGATCCTTATTTTTTCAATTTTTCTGTTGCCTACCTTTGGGGCACTTGTTTTTTAATTAAAAATTCTCTTAAAGATGACTGGAAGGGGTAAGGAGATGAAGGTTAGAGCAATGCTCAAGTATACTTGTTAGTCAGGTGGCTTCTTGTTAACAGCTCTGTTAAATTTTTTATGGAGAAAGTAAGTCATTGACTGACCTGAGCCTTTGAGGTTATCACTGAAGTCTTGCCAACTCTAATCATACACTTAAATTTTTTTTTACCATTTTATATTTAATGCAAGATACTTTGCTTACCATCTTCTGATTTAAAATGATTTCTTTCTTATAAGGTGATTTTTAGTAATTAATTAATATATTGGGGTTTTTTTGTTCTAAGTTGACATCCAAATGAATGTTTTCTATGTTATACTAACACAAAATATTTTGGTGAACCCTTCAATTTATTTTCTTTTTTGTCTGTTATTTAATTCTTTTTTTTTTTTTTTTTTTTTTGGTATTAGTTTCAGGTATACAGCTTAGTGGTTAGACAATCATATATTTTACATAGTTTTCCTCTTAATATTTCTAGTACCTAAACTGTCACCATACATAGATATTGCAATATTATTGACAGTGTCAATGATTCTCTATCTCTCCCTTCCTCTCTGAAATCAATTATGTATATGTATGTGTATGTATATATGTATATGTATGTATATATTGTATATATATATTATTTGTAAGAAAAAAGTATGAAGTCTTACCATTTGAAACAACACGGTTGGACCTAGAGGGTATTATGCTCAGTGAAATAATTCAGTTAGAGAAGGACAAATGCCATAAAATTTTACTTATATGTGGAATTGAAAGAGCAAGATACATCTTTTTTTATAAAGATTCTTTATTACAAAACATTGCTACTCTCTCATTGTTCTTCCTCAAAAACAAACCTCCAGTGTAAGAGGTATTGTTAACTGACACTGAGTTGCCTAGAAAATGAAGATATGGATTGTTTATAGCATTTATTCTGAGTTAATGGTAGATCCAGGAAGATAACTTATTTGCCAGATGGCAGACAATCTATTATTTTGTCTGTAGTATTTAACATAAATTTGTCCTTTATAAATTTTATATACTTATATATGTCTAGCCATGGTGAACAGTGAAATATTCATCATGTTCCAGACAATTGCTGACCCATTTGTATTGACAGCCAGCATCCTTGCTGAAGACACAATAGAAAATTTTGGGCAATCACTTCCCAAAGCAAGATTCTTAGGTTTGCTTGAAATGTGTTCTCTATTATTATTTTGTTGGGATTTAGGGAAGGGTAGTGGAGATTGAGAGTCAAGTTTTGTATTATTATCATCATTATTACTTAACTTTTCATTTTGTGATCATCTTAGCCATGTTTGAGGAAAGAAACAAACTTGTCTCTGGCTAATTTAATTATACAATTGCTTCTGTGATTCCTAAAAGCTAAGAGGGTAGAAATTATTCAAGGCAAGAAATTTTTCAGCAGAGACACACAGAGTTGTACCCTCAACTACAATAGGAAATTATATTCCATATTTTAAACCTAGTTTTCATTATTTCCTCATTTTCTCTGAAACAAGTTTGAAAGCAAACTGCCTCAGGCAGAACCAAATTAAGGTCAAGTCTGTACTTCACACCTAAAAATGATACAGTTCTCTGGAAAATAATCTGTAAAAAATACAGCCTGAGTAGGATTTTTAAACATGAACCTTGGGCTTAGCCAAGTCTTTAGATCCTGGCAAAATTCAATGGCAGTAATGCTCTCTACTGGAATGTTGTGAGTTTGGTAAGAAGATTACATACCACAAAGTAGACATCCTGAAAAATGTTCACCTCTGTCATCGTCTGTTTTTACTTCTAATTTTCAATTACAGTTGATACTCAGTATTATATTAGTTTCAGGTTGTTATGGTCTCTAAAGAAACTAGGGTCAGTGCTAGGAAGTAGAGGAGAAGAGTATAACCCCAAACCCAAGAAATAAAAATAAACATGAAAAGAAGATAAAATGTTCTAATAGAGCAAGCAAACATTATGAGTTTTTTTTCTTTTTCTAGCCAGGAACAGACTGGTTAATAAGTGGGCAATAGGAGCAGTATTAAAACAAGTCTATTGCTCTGTTGCCTTAATAATGAAGTCATTAATACGTTCCCCTTTCAGAAGTTGCACATGGTCCATTCTCTAAATATGATTGGAATTGAATTTTTTTCTTAAACATTTCCAATTATTACATAATTATGGAATAGATAGATATTTAAAAATTTTAAAGGTTCCCAGATAATGGGTACCCAAGACAGGAAGGAGATGTAGTTTGCTGTCACTATGGCTCATCGCCATTATTTAGAGTTGTCCTGTTCATGAAGAGCACTGAACACTTAAAATCTGGCTAGTACTCCTGAGGGACTGACATTTTAATTTAAACCTAAAAAGGAGTTCTCTCTCTCTCATATATATATATATATATATATATATATATATATATATATATGCACACACACACACACACACACACACACACACATACACATTAGAGGCCTGGTGCACAAAATTTGTGCACTGGAAGAGGAGGGTCCCTTAGCCTGAACTGCATCCTCTCCCAGTCCAGGAATCCTCGTTCCTTACCACCTTCCTACTTGCTACTCCTTAGCACTACTACAGTGGCAAGTCCAGCCCCTGGCTGAGCGGTGCTCCAGCATTGACCATCAAGGAGAAGCTCTTGTTTTGAGTGTCTGCCCCCTGGTGGTCAGTACATATCATAGCAACTGGTTATTCTGGTCTTTCCACCATAATGGTTGCTTAGGCCATTTATATATATATATATATAATTTTCACCCTATTTTCTTTAACTCTCTTGGCTTAACTGCTTTCTTGCCTCTAGTCTTACACTTTGCTAGTCTTGAAAGAACTGCCAGTTACAATGAAACTAAACATTTTTTTTGAAGTAAAAAAAACATACATAAGAGTAAAACATTATAGGTATATAGTTTGATGAGTATATATTCCTTGTGTGGTTTGCTTTCAATATTATACTTGTGAAATTCATCCATGTTGTGATGCATATCTGGAGTTTATTTTCAATGCTCTATAGGAATTTAGTATGTGGATATATCATTATTTCTCTATTCTCTTCACAGACAATTTGGTTATTTAAAGTTTTAGGCTACTATGAATAATACTCTAAACATTTAAAAATGTATTCTGTGCACACATTTCTCTAAGATCTATTCCTAGTAGTTACTGGGTAATAGAGTATACATATTGACCAGTTTTAGAAGATACTGCCCATTTTCTGTAGTATGAAAGCTTATGTTCTACTCCCTCATCAAAAGACACTGTCCATCTTTTAAATTTATTTATGACATTTAATGGTGTGCCACTATGGCTTTATATACATTTCTTTACTAATGAAGGTCAGCATCTTTTTGTATGTATTTTAGAAATTTGGTTCTTTGAAGTTCCTGCTGTTTTGCTCATCGCATGGATTGTCTTTTTATTTATTTTATTTTTAGAAAATGTTTTTATTGACTTCAGAGAGAGGGAGACAGAAAGATTGAAACATCAATGATGAGAGAATAATTGGTTCGCTGCCTCCTGCACACCCCCTACTGGGGATTGAGCCCACAACCAGCATGTGCCCTTGACCAGAATCAAACCTGAGACCTGAGACCCCTCAGTCCATGGGCTGACGCTCTAACCACTGAGCAACACCAGCGAGGGCCACAGTGTGAGTCTTGAGCTTTCCAAAGCTGTCCCTCCTTTCCTGTATATTCTGGAAATTGAGTCAGGTGCCAAATCCATTTCCAGCACTTCATTTCTTTATGTAGATCCCCTTCCAGTTGGTATAATTTTCCTTCAATAAAGAATTTTTGTAACACAGTATGTAGTGTAAGTATTCAAGAAAAAATTTTCTCAGCTTTTGTTTAAGTTTCTAAACTTCATTTTGAATGACACTTTCCTCTGGTATAATACAGTGACTATTTACAAGACTGACAGTTTTTCTTGCATTTTTAAAGATGTCACTCCATTGCCTTCTAGCTTGCATAATTTCTAATAAGACTTCTGTCTTTCTTGTTCCTCTATTTTAGAAGTCACAAACTTTTTTGATAAGTACTCTAGTAAATATTTTTTGCTTTTTAGGCCATAGAGACTGTTACAACTACTCAACTTCACAACATTATAATGTGAAAACCACCATAGATAATAAGTAAACAAATAGGTATGACAATGTTCCAATAAGTATTTACAAATAAAAAGGTTGGCTTGAAGGCTATATATAGTTTGCTGACCTCTGTTCTATATGTAACATGTTCTTTTTCTCTAGTTGCTTTTAAGAGTTTGTCTTTATCACTTAAAATTTTTTTTCAATCACAGTTGCCATACATTAGTTTTAGGTGTACAACATAGCAACTAGACATCATGTAACTTTGGAAGTGACCATCCCAGGAAGTCTGATACCCACCTGGCACCATATATAGTTATTACATTATATTCCCTATGCTGTACTTTAAATCCCTGTGGCTGTTTTGTATCTGGCTTTGTACATCTCTTCCCTCTTTTTACTTTTATCGCTGTTTTTAATTAACTTATGATGTGCATTGGTAGTTTTGTTTACCCTGCTATAGTGTTGAGCTTCTCGGGTTTTCCATTTCTTTATTGTGTTCATGTTTTCCTTTACATTATCATAAGTTGCTAGTTTGTTTTCCTTTCCATAATTTCTTGAATCTGTTTCTATTGATTGGTTTTTCCCCTGGGTAGGAGTTATATTTTCCTCCTTTGAATTCTGATAGCTTTTTGTCAGCTGCTAAATATGGTGAATTTTACTTTCTTAAATGCTGTGATTATTGCATTCCTTTTGAGTGTTGGAGTTTGTTTTCTATGAAGTTACAAATGAGTTTAATTCTTTCAAGGATTGCCTTTAATCTTTGTTGGGTACAAACAATCAGCCTTTACTCTAGGGCTAATTTAGCTCCACTAGATACAGTAAGAAACACAAAATACAACCCAGGATAAAAGGGAGACTAATAAAATTTGGTCGGTTAGTAGAACTCTTGAGCATAGTGAAAAGGGAGTAGGAATTAGTCAATTGAAAGAGGCAGGGGAAAGTTGGGTAAGGGGAATGGCAGGCTATACTGAGACTCGCATGTGTAGAAGCCTAGAGATTGGAAATACATCATGTCATTTGAACAAGAACTATGTAAGGATCAGTATGACTGAAGGAAAGAATGGAAAAGATGAGGCGTATAAAGCAAGTCGAGATTAAACAAGTATAGCAAATAAATTTGTTAAGAACATGTTTCTCAACCATTCAGAACACTACCTACACGTTTTAACAAAGCAGAACTTTTTGTTGTAGGAATCATGTTTGGAGTTCAAGAGCGTAAGTGAAATATATAACAGGCATTTTATTTTATAGAATTTATTGCAAGCATTTATTAATATGTGATTTGCTTAAGTCTTTTGCTCACATTTTTCATCTACTTTCTACTGTCCTTCTATTATAGCAGATAGGTTCAAAAGTTGGAGTTCTGAAGACTGATAATCTGTCTTATTTTCTTTATCCATAGAGATAAGGAAAGGACAAAGGTAGGAATCCACTTACACGGCTGGTATAAGTTAAAAAGACAAATATCTACTAGTGTCCAGCACATGTTAGACACTCAATATGTTAGTCTCCTTGGACAAAAGCCCTAGGAAACAAGTAGTTTTTCCTAGCCTAAAAGTTCTCAATCCAGGCTGCACATTAAAATCACATGAAAAACTTCCAAAAATATTAATACCCAATCTTTATATAATTTAATAGGTCTGGGTGGAGCCTGGGTATGGTATTAATTTTAAAACCTTTTAAAAGTGATTCTAACATGAATGCAAAGTTTAAAATCGCTGACTTAGCCAAGAAAGGCTAACCTTTTCATCCTTCTGAAATCAAGATGTGTGTGTGCATGTGTACGTGTGTGTCTCACACAAAACAAAACCTAAAACATGAGCTCTGTTAAGAAAAAAACAACTGAAGGCCATAACTGACACGGATGAGAGCTGGCAACACACTTGGCTGACTTCTTAGATTCTATTTTTAATGTTACATCCACACTGGTTATATAACATTGGGACTAAAGGTTTTACATAACAAATCCCTTAGGATTTGTAAACAAAGTAAAGATTTACCAAAATCTTCATTTCATTAAATAGTTCTATAGCAACATTTCTTCTTATACGGGAAAGCTGCAGTTTCTTTACAAGTTCAAGTTTAATTTTTTTTTAAAGCACTGTTTACTTTGAATCCTTGTTTTTTAAAAATTCCCTACTCATTTTGAGGTTCATTCACTTCCAGAGGACCCTTTAAGAAAATTAACTTCGTAAAAACAAAATGAAGCTAACACTATGATGATATATAGCAGTTTGGTAAATGTTTATATGTGTGTGAACAACTTATATTTTAGACTTAGCTTTTTAAGTTGGGAACTTTTTAACACAAATTTCCTTGCTGTTGCACTTTAACCTCTTAGTTACAGGATCACTTTTACCTTACTCCTCTAGATGATGTTACGGTTATTATATATATATATATATATATATATATATATATATATATAATTGACTTCAGAGAGAAAGGGAGAAGGGGAGGGAAACAGAAACATCCATGGAAAGAATCATTGATTGGCTGCCTCCTGCATGCCACCTACTGAGCATGTGCCCTGACTGGGAATTGAACTGTGACCTCCTGGTTCCTAGGTTGATGCTCAATCACTGAGCAACACTGAGTTATTAACAGTTAATGTTTCCTAATAAGTTTTCATAAAATA
The DNA here is from genome assembly GCA_027563665.1 of Antrozous pallidus. NCBI lineage: Eukaryota > Metazoa > Chordata > Mammalia > Chiroptera > Vespertilionidae > Antrozous > Antrozous pallidus. The sequence continues at coordinate 53,802,194 of CM050516.1, read as the reverse complement.
TGAATAACTTATACTTCTATATTTCAAAAACATGTAGTTTCAGAAGTCTAAACTCTTTAGAAAGTACAGGATGAAAAGTATGTACAAAGTAGAGCATTCTTATGAGAAGATACTATATATAGATGTGCACAGTATTTCATCTGAAATATTCATTTATAAAGCTAGCTTTGTATAAAGTATGTGAAGTACACAATCATAGAAAAAGATGTACTAATATTTAAGAAGTAGAATGAAATACATAACATCAAAGTTACAATTTTCCAGTAAGATCTGTGTACTGGACTAGACCAATTTTATTTTCCTTAAACTGTGCTGGGCACACAAACATTAAACACTTGTTTATAAGAGGATAGGGAAAAGTTTGTAAAGATGTAGCATATGAAATGACAACTATTTTTACAAATAGCATTGCCATAAAAAGAACAGAAATGAGAAAGAACATTATAGATTTTATTTCAAAGACTTACTTTTGAAATACTTTTGTTCTTTCCCAAATGAGTTAAAATATATTTTGAACCTGTCTTAAAGTCCCTGATAGCTAGACATTGGGAGTGACCTTTACTTCTATATCAAAAGATTCTTCTGTTACCTTAAGATAACAGAATTGAGATAAAAGTCAGGGTCTCTCAGCCCACTGCTGCCCCACTTCCCTGATTATTCAGCTGGAAGAGAGGTGGTGAGAAGATACTTGAATGGAGAATGAGCTGATTTCCTTCTCCACCTTGAGCTAGCTAAATGTCATGATTCAGAGTTGCATAGGCACTTGCTTTGTGAATGGGTTACCAAATGCTTGCATGACTGACCACATCACATTTTTTTTTTTCTAAAAATCTCTCTGGAAAAAAAAATCTGCTTTTCTCAACGTGTCAATGAAGATTAAGTGCAGACTTAGCTAAAACCGGTGTGGCTCAGCAGATAGAGCATCGGCCTGTGGACTGAAGAGTCCCGGGTTCGATTCCGGTCAAGGGCATGTACCTTGGTTGCGGGCACATCCCCAGTGGGGGGTGTGCAGGAGGCAGCCGATCGATGTTTCTCTCTCATCGATGTTTCTAACTCTCTATCCCTCTCCCTTCCTCTCTGTAAAAAATCAATAAAATATATATTAAAAAAGTAAAAAAAATAAAAGGGCAGACTTAGGTTTCTAGATTTTTATTTTTGTCAATAATGAGGTCTAATAAACTTTTTAAAGCAGCAATGATCAGCTTCATGAACTGATTACCTCGGTCTGAACTAAAGAGAGATATCAATAGTACTCTAGCCAGCCTTCAGAGTCAGGCCTTAGAACATTTGCAAGGGGCAGAAGAAAGTACAAAGGCTAGGAATATGGCAGGGAAAACAAAACCAAAACTGAGAAATAAAGCTGTAAGTAACAAGGATGCTAATTACTGCCTGAGGAATAAGTAAATCATAGCAGTCTTTAGTATTAGCTTATTTAAGTTCAGTTGGGTGGGTTTTTTAATGAGGCTTCTGGTTACCCTAGTTCCAAGTCTTCCACAGACATAACACTTTAAATTCAGCATATGCTACTATATTTTTAATCTTAAAAGGAAGTTTTTAATTTCAAGTCTTTGGTATTAGAATTAAGTTATCAGAATAGTTTTAGTATCATATACCGAGAATTTCATTTTTACCACTTTAAAAATTCAATATATATTACCATGACATAAAATCCTTAAATGACTTGATATCCTATATAATAAAAGAGAAGCATGCAAATTTGACCATACCTTTGCTCCTGATTAGCTATGCTACCAGCCAATCAGGAGCAGGGGCGGGGCCAAGGGGCATGAGCGCAGGGCATGGGGGTGGAGATGAAATGGCAGTGGCAGCAAGCACCCAGCCCCCCGGGCGCTGGGAGGGGAAGTGTTGGCAGCAGCAGTGGTGTTAGTGGAGGCAGCAGGGAGCACCCGGCCCCCAGGTGCTGTGAGCAGAAGTGGTGGCGAGCACCCAGCCCCCAGGGCTTTGGGCAGGCTGGGGGTGAGCCATCAGTTGGACATCCCCTAAGGGCTCCTAGTATGTGAGAGGGGGCAGGTTGGGTTGAGGTACCACCCACCTCCAGTGCATGAATTTCATGCACCAGGCCCTAAGTTCATAGATAAAACTGTGTATTGGTAAAATTGTTTTTTAGGAAGCTTCTAGAAGCAGCTGGATCCAATATCAATCCTCCAATTATTAAATGACTACCAATTTCAGTGAATGCTGAGACTGATATAACTTCATTATAAGCCATTATCTAATCTTTGCATAAGTGAGCACATAGGATAGCTTAGATTCACCATTAGGACAAGAAGAAGCCCACAGGAAAGGAACTGCAATTAAAAAACCTCCTGGTTCATCCATTTATAAGGAAGAGAAATTTTGATTAATACTATAAAGAATTTCCAGTTGCTAACTAACCCAGTCAGTTTTCCCAATCTTCCTGGCTATTGGAAATAGGTTAGAAGTGGGAGATAGTGAGTGGAATGAAGATGAGAAGTGTGTGTTTAATCACTACCATTAAAAGCATGAGAAAAAGATAAACCCCAAACACCAAAGAACATTCTTTCCTTTATTTTGAAGGAACTTATTTATTCCTTCAAAATAAATGAGACCAATCTCTAGAACAATGTACAGCCACGGATAAGTTAACACCTTTAGGAAGGGGGACAATGGGTTAACTCTTAAATACCGTATAATCAAGACTCAGAAGTGACTTGTTTCCGTTTCCTGGCAGAAGAACATGTGAAATGGTAGGAGCTGACATTTTAGTATATCTTAAATGATGAAATAGAAACAGTGACACAAAACATCACCTAAATGAAAAAAGAAAACCAGAGGTACAACTCTAAATGTATGCGCTCAATGTTTAATATTCTGAGGATTAAGTAACAAAATCAAAAAAGATTTTTTTTTACTTGACTAGGTTTATTTTCTATGAATTATTCTTCTAAGAGTTAAAAACAATCACACTCATCAGTTTAGAACCATCAGATTTTTACTTCAGGAAAATCTAATACTTTTCAAAAGTTGTAATTTCAATGTTAGCACAAAAAAATCATTCCCTAACATTTCATTTTAAAAAAGCTTTCCCGCAGCCAAAGATTCCTATTTTTGAATTACAGTATTGCAAGGCACATACAGAACTCACCTCCTTCAAAACACACAGAAGAGGGACTCCCTGAAATAGAATTTTTAAATCCCTAAACCAGTGGTCGGCAAAACGCAGCTCTTGAGCCAAATGCGGCTCTTTGGCCCCTTGAGTGTTCTAACATTTCTTCAAAATGGACTCGCCCAGGCCGAAAACAGACTTCTGCGCTGGGCCACAAAGTTTCAATTGCACTGTATGTGCGCGCCCACACGTGGTATTTTGTGGAAGAGCCACACTCAAGGGGCCAAAGAGCCGCATGTGGCTTGTTAGCTGCGGTTTGCTGACCATTGCCCTAAACAATTAGAAATACTACATAGTTAGCAATTTGTAGGCAAAAATGTTGCTCCTATAGAATCATGCACTTTTTCTTAAAATCACTTCATCATGTATATATAAATAATTCCTTTAAAAACATTTGTACTTCAAACGCAGGTAGTGATGCTGAAGACAGCATTAAACAAGCCTGACAAGTACAATAACTTGATAAATTTTATGTTATTGCCTTCATTAGAGATCCTTATCATCTCTCATATTTTCAAAGATTTAAATTTAATAATGGGATAACTATACAGGAAATAAGGGATTTTCTTCTTTTCAAACAATATTTCCTTCACCTCGAACATAATTCTTTTATAAAGGATACTAAATGAATTAAAATTTTTGTTCAGTAAAACTGAGGATAGAAGCATTTAAATGCTTCTACTAAATTTAATGCAGCTTAATTAGGGACCAGGTACATATTTTCCTTTGAAAATTTTTGGTCAAGCATGTCTAACCATAAAAGCAAATGGAATTTTAAGAGGTAGATTTTTTTTCCCCATGATGCATTTTGTTAATAAATGTATTGTCAAGAAAATAAAAACAAGCACTGAGTGTGTTTTCTTAAAGTATAAGGGTCTAATGAGAAGAAAAATAAAAGATAGCTATGATACTTATTGCAGTCTGACATTTTAACAGTCAAAGTATCAGGTGTTTTGTGACCAGTGCATTTTGGACTCTCTCAGGATCAAAACACGAGTCTGCTGACTGTATTAAATCCTCCTCCGCCCCCTCCACCAGTTGGTCCACAGCTTCCTGGTGGGTCATTGTCATCAAATCCATTTGGCCGAAATGAACAGGAGGCAGAGGCAGCTTGTAGGGCCCGGGCTCGAGCATTCAACTCTTGTTCCTAAAATTAAAAATAATTTTAACAAAGTCATAATCCTAAATACAATGGATGGACATATCACCTGTATAAATATTTTAAATAGCTGCCTTAATCCTTAATAAGCATCCTTCAAATATTAGTAACTTTAAAAATACTGACTACACTAATTCTTTCCAAATCTTACTACAGTAAAGTACATAATCACAGATGGAGCAAACTTGATAGAGAAGAAAATCTTGGTATAAGTCTACAGAATGACAGATCCAAAAGACTGTTTTAGTATCAGACTATACAGAGGAGGAAACTGTAGCCCACAGTCCAAAAATTTCTCTACTTCAGTTCATCCCCAAAGAACTTTCAAAATACCCATCAGTATGTAAGAACAAATTTTTTTTTCTAATATACAGCATGCAGAATTAAAGATTATGACAATGGATTATCTAATCTCTTAACAATTTTGGAAGTGGTGATTACAATAAATAGTGAAAGAAAGCTGGATTTTTAATACCCTTTCCTTAGAGTATTTCTCAGTAAGTAAAACATCTCAAAACACTAAGGAAAATGGAGCCTATCTTTTTACAGTAACACTGAAAACTTTTCTCTACTACACTATTAACAATTTTATCAGGAATTATATTCACTTGTGTGCCAGACACATATTAGGTGCTCAATAAATATTAATGATCTCAGGTTAGAACACTATTTGATACTTAACCCACAAAAGGAGAAAAAGTGAATATGGCAAATTCCTTTGTCAAGTTCTAAAACTTGGCTCTAAAAACTGGCACTAACAACTCCTTGGAAGAAGATGTAAACTATTCTGGCATGTGCCCTTTTTTTCTGGGAAAGGGCCTACACCTTTCAAATGAGGTCAATGTCACTCACCCAGATCTAAAAACCACTGTGGTAGCAAAACCCTTAACTTGTTAGGCATAATCATCCTCAAGAACTTTCAAAATACAGTTAACATTAATAACAATAACTGTACTATATCCAAATTTAGCTTAAAGCCCAGTTACATTGTTTCATCTGGCACAGTAGTATTATTATATATTTTTTGCTTTAAACAACTTACCAATCTGAGATTGAAGATGAAACTTAGAAATGCACAACACTGAAAAGCTGAATGGAAGTACGTAACTCTCTTTCATTATAGGGACAATTAAATAATGAATGGTGGTCAAATATTGTATAGTCAGGGGTAAATGGCAAGACAAAGAAAATAATTTAGAGCTAGGCTGCAATATAAATAATTATTACAGTTTAAAAGTTTTTGGCACTCCTATCACAGAAATTAAGAGTAGTTTCTCATCTTTTCAAAATCCATGTCCCTCCTCTGATAAATATTTCACTCATCACTGCTATATAAATAATACACATATTTCTAAAAATCAAGATTCCACTGGGTCATATTTTCTGTATTTTATATTATAGAAAATTTCTACTTCAACCTAACCCTCTTACCCTCACCCACCTCTTTAATCTTTAAGAATAGTGATGCTTAACATCCAGTGCTTATTTGCTATCTAGGCAGGACAGGGTTGAATACATTATATTCTCTGAATTATAAGCCTTCTGAATGGATGTGAGAATCTTGTTTGTAAATCAGTTCTAACAAATATTCTAGAGTTTCTAATTTTTTATGAAAAATGTATTGTTTTTGTCACTCTAGTACACTGCATACTCTTTTAAGAATGTATCATGTCTCTTTAAGTATTTTATAATACAGTACATTTTAAAACTTTTTGAGAATTCCTTCTACAAATCAGTACTATAGTGGTCCATTTGTTCTTTTATACTATCTGTACCTTTTAGTTTTGGGAGCTTCAAACAGAAAAGTTTTAGAAATTGATTTAAGCTCATAAAAAAACTTGGATTACCCAGTTAATACACTCATAACTTCACATATAATTTACTGTTCATCCTTTAGCTACTTGGCAGGCTTCAAAGAAAAATATTTTGAGCAAGATCTTTATTAACTTTAAAAGTAATAAAATCACTAACTCCTTGCAAAAAGTGTATTTATAAATTCAGCTTATATGAAACCTTTATTCCATGACTTTTCTTTACTGTTATTTTTTCTCCTTTTTTTAATTGCTCAGATCCTTAAGTAATACAAGTATCCTGGCTTTATATTTTCTAGCTTTTAGTGTCCTTTACTTATCTACCTGAATGTCAAGAAATAGCCCTTAAAGTACTTACACAAAGTTCTAAATGGAATAAACATCCAATTTAGCAGCTGTTTCCCCTCGTAGGAGGGACTAAAGGAAGAGGGGCATACTACCATTTTATTAAACTCTATATTTTTGCCTGAAATGTTTTATAATAATCACATCTTTTGTGATTAAAAATGGGTAAAGTCTTCTAATGTTACATCTAACTTCAACTTTTCATAATTCATAACTTTAGAAAGACAACTTGGTTACAGAGCTTGAATTCATTTCATATAAACCCAGACTCAAATTTCACAATTATCACTCTGTAAATTCCTTGGAAAATGTAGAAGCTGGATTTTAAAGTTAGGGTGCTCATTAAACTACCTGTCAATTGTTTAACTATTTTCCACAAATGATGAAGCTTATATTTCCAACTTACCTGTAAATATAGTTTGTTGTCTTTTGTTATAGCATCCATAAGTTCTTTCTGTAGAGGTGGGTCTCCGTTTACCCAGAGTCCACTGGTTGAATTATTACCACTCAAATCATTAGTGCTGCTCTGTTTTCTATACAAAAGCACATAAGCTGTGTCTTTTGGAAATCTACTCGTAATTTTCTGGACTGACTGAAATGAAGTAAACGTCACTCTGCTGTCATTAAATAAAAACCATTCTTTTGACATTTCCTTATTTTCTAAATCCTGTTCAATAACTACACTAGGACTATCTCTTGCTAATAACTGACTCTGGGAGGAAGCTAATGCCAGAGTTTCAGACTGGTGGCACATCTGGTACGAGGACTCTGTACCTGTGATGTTTCTGGCATAAGAGTAGTAATGCCCACTTTCAGAGGATATACCAGAGTGAACGACAACAGAACTTAATAGATAGGGCACCAAAATGGGACAGCAAGCTTCTTCAGTCCCAGAAGGCTTTAATTTTTTAGCTAGGTTTTCACTAATATCAGTGAAGTCAACATCTATAGACCAACTTTCTGACAATGAAGAGAAAGAAGTAGTTCTTTTAACTGGCAACTCCAAAACCAGTGGCAGTGACACATTGTCTAAAATTTTTCTTCTCACGTGATACTTCTGATCATATGAAAATCTCAGGAGAGTAAGAATAAGGTATTCAGGTTCCTCCGTGATTTGCATAGTTTTCTCGGCATTCTGCAAAGAGGCACAGTTTTCACAATAATACTGGTTGTCTCCAGTAAGAATCTCTGGAGCCAAAAAATAATTTAGTAAGTCAGTTACTGAAGGTGTGGCTTTACCACCTGGCTTCTGAGGTACATCTTTATTAACAAAAATCTTACTAGATTCACTAGGGACAGAAGTGTTTTCAGTACAGCAAATTTCATCAGGAGGGCTGCCTACCATTCTTTCACTCATAACTGAATCATAGACAAAGGTAGCCGCTGCTGGATTATAAATTCCTGGTTCTTCTGAAGGACCAGGACAGGCTTGCAGTAGACCACCATCCGGTGTACTGAGCGATGATGCTGGATCTTGAAAAGACAAACTGTCCATAGAAGAGGAAGGACAAAAGGCAAGGGAGAGATCTGTGAAGGCTTCCACTTTTTGTGAGGTACTCCTGCAGTTCAAGCAACATATGTGAGTTCGTAGTTTTCCTCCAAACATTTTTTCTATCAAAGTCTTCTCACCATCACTTGTGTAAGGGGTCTCTGTCAGTACAGCTGCCTTACTGGCTACTTCATGTAAAGAAGTTTCAATGCATCCCAGACTTTCAGAAGGCTTGTGTGAAGACTGAACTTTCAAGATTTTTTCTTCTTCATGGAGCCTGCAGGAGATTATATAATTATACAGCTACTTTGCTTACATTTAAATGCCATTTCTATTACAAAATATTGGTGGTTTATAAAGACAGGCCAATTTTTAAAAATCAAATATATAATGTTTAACTTAAAAAAGCAAATTTCTCCTCTTCTAATCAAGAGGAATTCTGAACAGTTTGACAACGTAGAATAGAAGTTACAGGCTACTTGGACACAGTATTTTATTACACTTTCCTTATTGGTCCAAAGGAGCAGCTTTTACATTACTTTGGTCTCAGGATCCCTTTGTACTCTTAAAAATAATTGAGGAGCCCAGGAGCTTTCATTTATGTGGTTATATCTATCCAAAACTGATTAAAGTAATAATCTATATTTAAAAATGATAACAAACCCATTACTTATTAATATAAATGTTTTCCTGAAAAATAGTTATATTTCATACAACGAAAAAATTTAGTGAATAGAATGGCACTGTTTTACATATATTTCAAATATTTGGCTTAATAGAAGACAGCTGGATCCTCATGTCTGCTCTGTATTCAATCTAATAGTATATGTTGTTTTGAATGAAGTATGAAGAAAATCTGGCCTCAACTACATATTCACAGATATATAGCTAGAAAAAAAGACGCCTGAAAGTGTTTTAGGAACCCTTAGGAGTCCTCACACCCCACTTCGAGGACAGCTGGTCTAAAGTAAAAAAACAAAAAACAACCAAAAAACCCTCAAATTAATCATAAAAGAAAAAAAAAAAACCCATAAAAAAAACTTAAAAATATAATGCAAAAACACTTGAAATATATATTTTAAGACTAAAAACAATATTGTGTAGAAATAATGTTATGAAAGAACACAATTCAAGTCATAATTTTAAAAATACTTTGACTTAGTCTTGAGTGGGTGGCTCAGTTAGTTGGAGCATTGTCCCTTAACCAAAAAGGTTGGGGGTTTGATTCTCAGCCAGGGCACATACCTGGGTTGTGAGTTTGAATCCCAGTCAGGCTACATGTAAAGCAGCAGCTGATCAATGTTTCTCTCTCGCATCATCACATCAATTTCTTTTTTCTCTCCCTTCCTCTTTCTAAACATATCCTTGGGTGTTGATTAAATATATATATGTACTTTTTACCTGTCTAGCAGAAACCTGAGGTATTCAGAACAGTCTTGTTGTGATCTGGGGGTAAACCACGGAGGTCTGGAAGCCTCAAAGAATATCCGAGGTGCATATGCTTCTCTCTTTTGATATCAGTAGAGAAAATACAAGAAAATGATTCTCACACCATGAACTAAAAACTAAAATCTTACTATATGTTGAATAAAGATAACTTTTAAAAATTACATTGAGCTTAACCTTTACTCTAAGCTGTCAAACATGTGGGCAAATAAACTAGTTGGAAATAGATTTAGATAACCATTAGTTGTAACTTCTCATTCTGTAGATGAGATTTAAGATCTAAAGCAGGGGGGGACACGTCCAGCCCAAGGGCCATATAAGGCCTGTGAAATCATTTAGTCTGGCCCTGACAAGGCATTAGGGGTGAGTTAATTGTTTGACCAAATACACCAGGCTAATTTTTAAGCTAATATTTTTTTTGGCCTGCACATGATGTTATAAATATCCAAATGGTCCTTGGCAGAAAAAAGGTTCCTCATCCCTGATCTAGAGAATCTGTGATTTACTCAAAGTCAGAGATTATATCAGGGATTAGACCAGGTCATATCTAACTCTTGGATCCACAGAATTGTTTTAATTGTTTACTACTGTGAAAATCTACTAATTCAGTAAATTTAACTATTAAAATGCATTTCTTTATGAGACTTAAGCAGAAAATAATTACAATAATGGGTCAGCATAATATTCATCTACAAAAATGGAAAATAGGAGAAATAAATAAAAAACTTAAGGGTATATCCTGATTTTAAATATTAGGCAGTATCTTTTTAACATTTCTAAGTAGATTTGTTATGCTGGGTGAGATATGTATTTTTTTCATCAGTTAAAAAGGGGTTATGAAGTTTGGTATAATGTGAAATTTAAAGAATATTAGCATAACAACACAAATATTAACATATATACACTATTCACACACTCACCTGTGTATGACCTAAAAAGGCAAAAAGATGCTGTAATTTTTTCATTAGTGAATTGCACCCATTTAGATTTAAAGATAATACTTGTCTCCTGAAACTGAAAGAGAATAAAATATAATGATTTTCATATAAATGTGTATATACATATGCATTTTTTAAAAGCTAAAAGGAAGTTAGTTCAGAAACCTACCTTCAAAGTAAAACTTCACTTACCAATGGCCTTTTACCTAGCAAAGTTACTAAAGACAATGTAGTGAAGAAGGAAGGGGAGAATGATGGTACGTACAAGTACTTATATGTACTATCACATACCATTCCTATTTTCTGGATCAGTAAGTAGAAATAGATTAAACTATTAATACCCTAAGTAAGCAACTTTTAAATTCTTTCAAGTCTGCATGAAATAAGTAATATTCTACCATTAAAAGACCCTATAAAGCTAGATTTAAAAACAGTAGTATAGGAACAATTGGGGGGGGGGAATGGAGTTAATAAGATTTTACATCATTACAAGTCCACTTGGGGTATTGAGCTAAATGTGAAATATAAAACTACTGAAGTATTTAAAGAAAAAAGAGAGGAAAAGGGCTTCCTAAAATTCAGGCACCAAACTGAAAAATAGCAGAAGTAACTACATCAAATAATAAACTGCAAGTAAAACACTGCAAATTTTAATTGCACTGAGTAGAAAAATGTAACAAAGAATTATCATCCAGATTATATAGAAATCAATATGAAAGTTCAAATACTGTAGCCTTTCTGGAGACATGTGGCATGTCCTATTCAAAGAATATCCTCTCATAGGCAAATGGGCTGAGAGATTCTTTATGAGCAAAATAAGCTATTAATAGTCACCAATATGAGTAAGGTTGAGTGAATTATGGCAGATAGTTTACTGAGAACAAAACAATTTTGTCACTGTCCTAACATGGGGATATTCCCAACGCAAACCATTAAAAGGTAAAAATAAAAGCAAGCAGCTAGAAAATACATAAATTAGATTCTCTATATATTTTTTTATTGTTGACACTATTATAGATGTTCCCCATTTCTCTTCCTACTTTGTCCACAAGCATTTGTTTTTATACTAGATAAAATTTCTTAACTACAAAAAAGGTCTAGAACACTGCACATAAAACTTAAATTATCCTTGGGAACGGAGATGCCTGATTTTTTTTTTTTAATTAAAACTGTAAAATTTTATGTACTTTTACATTCAATTGTTTTTTTTTGTTAAAAAAAACAAAGATTTCACATATTAACAAAGACATAAAATATGCTGTTTGTCTATTCTGAGATGGAATTATTATTGGCCACTGTACAATAGATGAGCTGTTTGAACTGCTATTGCCAGTTATAACGGAATTAGGTTACTCTGCTTTCTCCATCATTTGTAAAGTAAGATGGCTGGTCGAGATGACCTCTGGTGGTGAGATATGGTTTCTTTCAGGTTTATGCCTGGTATCACTTGTGTCTAAGCAAACCCGAAAAAAAGAAAACACTAAACCAAACAAAAGACACCTTATTTTTTTAGTGTACACATGTACTTTGGAGTCAGGAAATCAAATAAAGCTAACTCTTCATCTTTTAGTTTATGGTTCCTCTAGGCAGGCATAAAAAGACCTATCTTTAGTCAAGTTCCATGAATCACTATTGGTGCTGAAGAGAAAAATTCCATCATGTTTTTGCCTTTAGGAAAAATTTATCATTAGTTTGTACCTTTACAGATAGCATTCGCATAGCTAACAACCTCTGGTTTCCTATTTGCTTGGCTGTAAAAGCAATGAATTTAAAAGTAAATCTGTAAGAGGGCCACAGAACAAGTCTGTTTACACATTTGTTCAGTATTAATCAAGTTGGGGTGGAAAGCAGTTTAAATTTCTTTAGCAGCAACAAATAAGTTATTGATCTGATAAACAGCAAAATATCTACAGAGAGAAACTAAATAGGACCCCTCAAAAGATATACTGATTTAAGAAAATTCACTACTATCCTAACTGCTTTGGCTCAGTGGATAGAGCATTGGCCTAAGGACCAGAGTCCTGGGTTCGATTCTGGTCAAAGGGACGTGCCTCGGTTGCAGACTCCTCCCCAGCCCGGGCCCTGGTCAGGGCTCATGCAGGAAGGCAACCAATCGATGTGTTTCCCTCACTTCGATATTTCTCTCCGTCTTTCCCTCTCTCTAAAAATTAACAGAAATATATCTCAAGTCAGGATTAAAAAAATAAAAGTTCACCACCTTATAGAATAATAAATTATCCTATTTGAGGACACAAACTCTTAGACATAAACTCAACCAATCACTCTGTTACAATAACTGTCAAGTCAGAGTAATTCACAAGATTCTAAATGTAATACATAATATAAATATAAAGTAGAATTTACTTAAATTAATATTTTAATAGTACCTTTTCATTTCTGAATAAGGCAATTGTATTAAATATTAATATTTCTGCCATTTATAAGAAATAATATGAAGACAATCTTACCATTTTGCATTTCATCATCATGCATCAATTTCTACAGTTAAAAATGAAAATAAAAAGCTTCAAACTTAAACTTACTCTGTGGCCATAAACAATGCTTGTATAACACTGTTCATATAACATGTATTTCCTAGATTAATAAGACCAGTTTTCCCAGTTTCAGATTTCCCAGAAAGTCTAGACAAGCAAGATGCCAAAGCGTCAGATTGAGAAGTCCAGGCACTTTGATTGAGGATCAATTTAATCTTCTCCTCACTGGGCTTAGGTAAGTCCTGTAGATCATAAAAAAGAAAAAAAAAAATTAAAAATATACACTATTCTTGTTATTAAATTAACACCATATTCTTCTACAAATACTTAACCTTTTTCCCTTCCACTTAGTTTGATAGTACTTGACCAATAGTAAAAAATAAATAAATAAATAATACTATATGCAAAAATAAGTGTCCTAAAATAAATTAAAATCTTCTAAAAGTGGAGTTAGCTTAGGAATACTGAAAAAACACACACACACAAAACAGGAATTAGTCATGTTTGAACTATTCATGTTTCCCATTTATCAGAAAAATGTTTTAAAAATAAAACAGATTAGAGTATACTGTAACACTATTCAAAGGCTATAGAATAAGGACCTAAATTACCACGCAATTCAATAATCTAAACCATTTTCTTTTATATTATGTAGTCAAAATTTAAAAACATCTCCTTTTCATTCACTACCAATACCCAGTATTAACCTTATAAATAAAGTCTCAAAGTAATAATGGTGAAAAATGTTTAACCGTATTAAGATGATAAAATACAGATTATTCTTATCTGCTTTGTGATTTATGAGATAGTATTTTAAGAGTAAGTGATTTCAAATATGAGTAGAGTACTGGAGAATAAGAACACTTGGTAAAATCATTGAGGCTTTTTGAACTGCTATTATCATCTGGTACTTATACCTTAGAGAACAAATAATTTCTGAAGGAATTTTAATCTCCTGATTTTTTGCAACTATTAGAAAATGCTTCCTAGGTTCAGAGTAAGACCCTTGCTTCTTCTGAGCTTATTTCAGTCAATATAATTTTCAACATGTAAAGCATAACTAGCTTTCATCTATAAACATAGTGACATCATAGAGAGAGATTAACACTATCAAATCCATGACAGCTTCTATACATAAAGACATTTACTTCTGCAAGTGTCAAATGTCAAACCAATGGTATGCATTAATAGTGCTGTGTTCTGGGTTCAACCAATATCATTTTGATTTAACTATATAGTAAAATGTTTTCTTATTAATTTCAGATAACAGAAGATAATGAGACCTTATACTGTATTTCAGATCTCAAAAATAAATATCAATAGGACTGATTTATAATAATTTCTGATTAAGTCTGACTGAGGAAAGTTTTCCATTTCTTTTGCTACTCCCTAATCATGCAGTAAATCTACTAAAAGTATGCTTATTGTGACCCATTATTCAAAACAGAGAATTAGTGGTTTTTATATTGAATATGTATACAAACTAAAAAAACAAGGCAAGTTCACAAATAATTCAAGGAAAGATTCTATGAAATATGGACATCCATGAACAGTCCACAGTTAAAATGGAATAAAAAAACAGCAAAGAAACCAAAGTTAAATTTTCCTTAATGAACCCTGATTTTAATGAAAGTTTTCAAATAAAAAGCATATTACCATAAGGTAATAAAATGAGTAGCTGGTTATCATCAAACATCCATCTATCATCACAACACGGGCTGCAAATCCACAAATACTGTTGCAACTATTTTCATACCTTTATTGCTTCCAGAATGGGTTCGTAGAGATCTGGAAATCCAGAGTAATGATACATCATACAGTGTATCAATTCTGCTAACTGTACTAAGAAGGCTATACTGGAAGGCAAACCATCACTTCTAAGGGAGTGAACCAAATTAACCACATGAGGAACAATCTGAAGAGAAAGGAAGACAAATATTTCTCAATCAATACAAATTGGCAACAAATTCTCTGGCCTACAAATAGAATTCAATTGTTACACAATTAGCAAATAACTTTCCTAATGTTCAGCTACAGACTTTTTCTAAAAAAAATTTGAGAAATAAAAAATTTCTGGATTATCAAGGTAATTTAGTTTTCAATGTGACATGATTTTAGTTCCTTATAAGACCCCTATTCTCCATCTAAAATGCAAACTAAAGTCTTAGTCACTGCAGTCTAAAAAATGCCTTCAGTTGAAAAAACGTTAGGAACAAATTTAAAAGATACACCTAGAATTAGTATAAGAGCTCCATCTAGTGTGAATTTTAGAACTCTTACTTGGAAGAATTATACATACTTTATATATTAAAGTTTACTTCAAGAAAGTCTTCAAAATACCTTTTGCATGTATCTAAAATTACAGCTCAGGCTACAGGATTACCTTTCATTTAGATAAGCATAGGGATATGGCAGATGTTAGCATGGTGATCCTTACAAAATGACATCTATTCCCCCTCTTAAAGGAAATCCGAAACTATTATTTTAAAAGACGGGGTTAAAAATAAAAGGAAAATCTGAAATACTTATTACTCATAAACATTTAGAAAACTGTTAGTGTTACAAGCACAATAATGTTCATTATATGATTAGACTAAAAGTTAATACAGAACTAATCATATTTTAAGAGGTTATCCTATCTAATCCTATCTAATAAAAGAATAATACGCAGATTGACCATCACGCCAACACACAAGAGGGCGGTCCCCATGTGGTCAAAGATCCTGCACCCAAGCAGACACAAGATGGCCACCACAAGATGGCCAGCAGGGGAGGACAGATGGGAGGGAGCAGGCCTGCAAGGGAGGGCAGTTGGGGGTGATTCAAGCCTGCAGGGGAGGGCAGATAGGGGTGACCAAGCTGGCAGAAGAGGGAAGTTGGGGGCAAACAGGCTGGCAGGGGAGCAGTTAGACATCAATCAGCTGGCAGGGGAGTAGTTAAGGGCAATCAGGAAGGCAGGCAGATGAGCAACTGGTAGCCAGCAGTCCTGGATTGTGAGAGGGATTTCCAATTGCCTGTTTAGGCCCGATCCTGCTGGTCGGGCAGTTAGACATTCCTCGAGGGGTCCCAGATTGGAGAGGGTGCAGGCTAGACTGAGGGACACCCCCTCATGCACGAATTTCATGCACTGGGCCTCGTTAATAAAATAAACTATTTTGCAGAAATGACTCTATTCATTAGAACAGTGCTATACTTGTTCCAACTAAATAACTGTAATCTGATATTAGATATTTACACTTCATATGTAAAAGTATCTTGTTTTATTTCTAGAACATTTTTCGAGTTGCTAACTAGTAATAAAAGTGAAGTTATAGCTTTAAGGTCTTATCATCAGATAGCATTAATAACAATTACAGTAAATATCCCAATCAACTCCCTTTCCTTTCTGCGAAAGAGAATAACCGTTTTCTTAAATTAACACCACTATTCCTGTTCTACTCTGTCTGATTTACACTTATGCTTGAAGTCTTAAATCATATTTTGGCTTTTGTACTACTTTCTTTAATCTTCATCAAAGGTATTATTCTAGTCAGGAAACTACCAGCTTCTAATGATTTTACTCTACTGTATCACCTTTTCATTTCTAAGCAAATCCGAATTAGAATTTTACTGCATACCTATCAGACACTCTCTTGCTAAAATAATCAGAAGTCTAAATTTATTTTGTTTCCTCGGAGGTGAGAGAGAAATGGAAAAGGAGAAAATTATAAAAATGATTATTTAATTTATAATTCCAAATACTCCAGTATAAATTTAGGCTTTGCAATCAAGTAATAAAGTTGTCTACTATTATGTCTTATATAATCAAAATGATCACTGACAGAAATAAGACTAAGTTCTTAAAATGCATTTAGATATATATCCATGCAGGCTATTGCCTTCCTTCTTTTCTTTTTAAATTCTCATCTGAGGATATGTTTTATTGATTTTTATAGAGAGAAGAAGGAAGAGAAAGGTTCGGACCCACAACCTTTTGCTGTCCAGCCAGGACTGGTTCTTTTTTTAAAAAAAAATTGATTTCACAGAGGGAAGGAGAAGGAGAGAGATGGCAGAGAATAACTGATGATAACAGAGAATCACTGATCGACTTGCCTCCTGCACACCCCCTACAGGGGATTGAGCCCACAACCTAGAATTGAGCCCGTGACCCTTTAGTCTGCAGGCCAATGCTCTATCCACTGAGCTACACCAGCTAGGCACTGGTTGATTCTTGCATATGCCTTGATCGAACCTGCAACCTTGGCACATCGGGATAATAGTTTGACTACTGATATATGTTGCCAGGTCATATTTTTCCTCCATTTAAATTTTTTCCCCACTTATAAAAAGCATATGAAAACCAAAGTGGTTCATATTAACACACAATATTAATCTTGGTTTGCTCTAAAATACTTTAAGCATATAATGAATAATGATGCTGGTGATTCCAAATTATTGCTCATATTTAACAACTCCTAACCTGAGTCCTTTGCTGAGTTATTTAGAGCTATAGGTTATTTAACTACCACATGACCCACTACTAGATGCCCAAGCTAATTTTAGTTGAGTGGGAGGTCAGGCTATCCCAACTACACAGGCAGTAATTAGGTCTTTGTTTTTAAGTTTTACTAAGTCAGATCACAATTTAATTTCAGATCTAACTAATCTACCCTAATAAAAGAAAATTGCAAATTTGACCATGCCTGCGCTATGCTACCAGCCAATCAGGAGCGGGGGGTGGGGCCAAGCAGCGCAAGGCGGGGTGAGTGTGGTGGATGAGTATGCCAAATGTTTTAGAAATGTATGTAGGTTTGAAGCGCACGGAGAGAGCGGGGAACACCCTGAGCAGCTGACACAACTTCTGCGCGCAGATCCAATGGGCGCACTGGGCTGGCAAACAGAGCGGGCCGGGCAAAGAGGGAAACCGACTATTGTATGTTCACAGCGTCCGAGCCCCAAGCCACTAAGGCTCCGCAAGGGTGGCCGTCAGCGCCACGAGCGAGGCGGCAGTGGGCAGGGTCCGAGCGGGTAGCAGTGGCCCCGGGGGCTCAGAGGCTGCGGAGGTGAAGGCGGAGGCCCCGGGAGCGTCAGGGAGTGAGTGCTGTCGGCACCGAAGCCATGACCAAGGGCTGCTAGAGAGACCCCGAGCTGCCTTTTGCGAGCAGGAGCCGCTCCAATGGAGTTGGACTGCCAGGAGAACCCCAGAGGGGAGGAGGGAGGGAGGAGGTAGGGAGGAGAGATAGAAAGACAGGCTGAGGGAAGGGGAGGGGGCATGGCTGTGGGGGACAGAGGGAGCTCAGGGGCAGGGAAGGAAACTGCTGGAGCAACAACCCTGAGTGACCTCAATAACTTTCAATTTCAAGAGGGAAAGAGGAAGCTGGAAAAGTACAGGCGCTGCACTTTGGCAGAGGCACGGAAGAGGCGCCTAAGGGGTCCCAGGTCTGCAGCAGAGCATCTCTGGGCACGGCAGGGAAGGTGGGAGAAGGGGAGCCAGGGAGCTGGGGAGGCGCTGCGAGCGTAGCAGGGCCCTCCAAAGGGCAGCCTTCGCGGGGAGAGGCGAACACATGGCCTGAAGGTCCAGAAGGCGAGAGACCCCCGCGCCCTCCTCCCGAGTCCCGCCGATCTCCGCGGTCAAGGTTGGGCGCACCCGGCTGAGCGCTCTGTGTCCGGTGCCCGTGCCGCCAGTGCCGCACAGTGACCAGGCTCTGGGCAGCTGGCCCCTTGGCCGCCACGAGTGCGGGGTGCCCTGGGGTGGGCAGTCGCCGCCAGGGCTAAGGCCTGAGCTGGGGGAGTGGAGCCAAGGCATCCGGGGCAGAGGCAGCCATCGGCCCCATTAAGGGTGCAGGCTGGGCTGAGGGACATCCCCTGGCCCCCATGCATGAATTTCGTGCACCAGACCCCTAGTCCTATCTAATAAAAGAGTAATATGCAAATTGACCATACCTCCATCAAGCTACATCTATAAGCGACACCCACAAGCCAATCAGGAGCAGGGGTGGAGCCAGCCAGCGAGCATATGGTCCCCCGGGTCCGAGTGCTCGCTGGCTGACTGGGCCAGGGGAGCAGGGCCTAGGCGAAGGCCAGGGCTGGGAGGGGGCGGGACCAAGGTGCGCACTGGCTGGGTGCGTGCTGGCCCAGGCGAAGGCCCAGGCTGGGGGGGAGGGGCTGGGGCAGAGCCAGCCATTGGCCCCATTGCAGGGCGATGGCTGGGCAGGCCAGGGGTGAGCGGTCAGTAGGACATCCCCTGAGAGCTCCAGTATGTGTGAGGGGGCAGATTGGGCTGAGGGATCACCCACCCCCAGTGCAGGAATTTCGCGCACCGGTCCCCTAGTATACATATATATAAAAGGCTAAGTGACCATTGCATCCAAAACAACCAAGTGGACGACCAAACAGGCTGTGTGGGGCAATCAGGCTGGCAGGGGGTTTAATGAGGGACGACCAAACGACTGAGCAGCAGGCTGTGTGGGTGACCAGGATGGCAGGGGGTTAGTGTGGGGCAAACAAACGACTGAGCAGCAGGCTGCATGGGACTACCATGCCTGCAGGAAGGGGAGCGGTTAGGGGTGACCATGCTGGCAGGGGGTGCAGTAAGTGATGACCAGGCCAGCGGGGGAAGGGTGCAGTTGGGGGCGACCAGGCCAGCAGGGGGAGGCAGTTGGGGGTGAATATGCCTGCAGGGGGGGCAGTTGGGAGTGACCATGCCAGCAGGAGGGCAGTTAGGTGTGATCAGGTAGGCAGACAGGTGAGCAGTTAGGAGCCAGTGGTCCCGAATTGGAGAGGGTGCATGCTGGGCTGAAGGGACCTGTCCCACTTACCCTCCCTCCCCATACCCTGTGTACAAATTTTGTGCACTGGGCCTCTAGTCTTTAAATAAATGAATTCATATTTACTTACTTCAACAAGGCAAATAATTCAAAGGCAATCATTTATTATCTCAACTACTTTTTCTTTTTCAGAGAGATTAAGGAATGTGCGTATGCTCCATGAGAAGAGTAATAAACTTTAGAATGGATGATTATGTTATGTTAGATTCTCCTTCCTGGAAATTTTGAAAATAGCCCCCCCCTCCCCCCCTCAAATGGCATACACATGATTGTGCCTGAAGCCAGGGACAAATAACTGATGACGGTTTTTTTTCCTTGGGGGACTTCGCTAGCATATTTGCTATATTAGCTCAAGTTTGAGTTAACAAACTGATATAAGGTTACCGATTTAATGATCAAGCCCAACAATTAGGGCAATTAACTGCTAAAATAACTCACCCTAAGTGATTTATATACATTGCTGTTTTGTTATGACAAATGGAAACGTTTGGGAGAAATACTAAATATTCTGAAAATAGATTCTTTGGAGGGAAATCCCACAATCTCCAATTTCTAAAAAATCATAAGTTGTAAGTACATAGATTGAAGACTAATGTACAATCTTTTCATTATATACAAATGTGACTCAATATTAAACTAAAATTTTAAGACAAGGTTTTTCAATGTAGAAACCTTGTCATAACTTACCAAATGGAATGCCTCTGGAGAATGCTGAAAACTAAGCAGCATGTGAGAAAGAACTGCAAGAGCACCAGGCCTCACAAGAGGAAACTGAAGTCGACTAAAAACCTTCAAAAAAGACAAGACATACATCTGCAGAGTTTGTAAGAAAGCCATTAACCCAATCAGTGATTATTTTCCTAGGACCAAAAATTATTTATGTGAATAGCCTCATTTCTTGAAGGTTCTATCATTCCACATGTTGCCTTATTACACCTTGTTTGAGGGAGAAAGTTGGAAAGTAACATGACAGCGATCAAAGGAATATAATGGCCTAAGCCATTCTTAAACTTCCTGATCAAATGAAAATCTGTCAAACCAAGTTTTTAGATGATAACTCCCTGGTCCATTATTCAATTTATTTGACAAATATTTATTGTCACTAGAGGGTGGGTACGGACAATAAAAAGTAACATGGAGATAAGTGATATGAAAACAGGGTATGATAAATAGAAAATGTTAAGTGGCAAAGGGGTCTGGTATTTTATATAGGGTATTTTTAAAAATGTCTAATGAAAAACATGACATCTGACTATTAAAAACCGAAAGAGGCCCTAACCGGTTTGGCTCTGTGGATAGAGAGTTGGCTCTGTGGATAGAAGGGTCCCAGGTTCAATTCCAGTCAAGGGCACATGCCCGGATTATAGGCTTGATCCTCAGTTTATATAGGATATTTTTTAAAATGCCTCATGAAAAAGGTGCTTTTCATGAGGCATTTTAAAAAATACCCTATATAAATAAATACCAGACCCCTTTGCCACTCAGCATTTCCTATTTATCATGCAGGAGGCAGCCAATAAATGATTCTCTCTCATCATTGATGTTTCTCTCTCTCTCTTCCTTCTTCTCTGAAATCAATAAAAATATATATTAAAAAAAAAAAAACACTGAAGGAAATGAGAGTAAACCTGATGGGTAATCTGGGAGAAGAGCACAGTAGGCAGGGGAAAGGCTCAGCACCTCGAGGTCCTCCCCCTGGTGTACTACAGCTATAGCAAAGAGGGCAGTGTAAAGCACAGATGCTGAGGCAATACAATGGGTGATGGATAAAGAGAAGTAGCAGTGAGTGAGATTAAGTAGGTCCTATGTAACACCTGTAGCAGACCAAGGGCAGGGGCAGGGAGGCTATTGCAGTCATTCCAGAAAAGGATGATGATGACTTTGGACCAGAGTGGTAGCGATGTGACTAGTTAAAAGTGGTTGCATTCTGGATATTTTTTAAAGATGGAAGTAATAGGGTTTAGGATATGGGCTGAAAGAGACTGAAGAGACACAAGGATAGCTTCAAGGTTTTTGGCAACAGAAGGGGATGGAGTGGCCATGTGAGATAGGGAAGACCAGGTCTGGGAGGGAAACATGAAGAGTAGATTTTGAATAAGTTGAATTTGAGATCTAAGTATAGACAACTGGATAGAAGAATATTAAGCTCATGGAAGAATAATGAACTAGAAATATTAAACCTGGCAGTCATTAACTTAGGGATTTGCTAAGTATGGGTGGAGAAGAAAGTAGATCAAAGATGAAACTCTAAGGCACTCCAAACTTAGAAAGATCAACTATAGGAGACTGAGATACCAGTGAACTAGGACAAAAACCAGTAGAGTATAATGTCCTGGAAACTAAGTGAGGAAAATGTTTCAAGAGGGAGTGATTAACTGTGTCAAATACTGGTGAGAGGTCAAATGAGAGGAGGCCTGAGAAATAACTCCTAGGTTTAGCAACTTTGGAAAGCACTGGTGTCAAAGATAGTTTTGGCAGAATCCTATCTAATAAAGAGGGGGTATGCTAATTGACCCTCACACCATTGCAAAGATGGTGGCACCCACAGCCAATAAGGAGGGAATATGCTAATTGTCCCACCCTCAAAGACGGCAGTACTCAGTCCCCTCAGCCCCACTAGGGCAGCAGGTGCATGGCAAGGCTGGCCTTCCTGTGCGCCTGCCTCTGGAGTCCCCCTACTCCCTTTTAGCCCCCAGCCGCCCAGGGCTGGACTGAGGTGCAGGCTATTCTTGGCTGATGGCTGCCCAGCCACCAAGGACTGCCCGAGGTTCAGATAACCAGGGCCGGCTGAGATTTGCGCTGCCAGCAGTGGCAGCAGCAGAGATGCGATGGGGTGATGCCTTCCCCTGATTGCTGGGTTGCCTCTCACCCCTGAGGGCTACTGGACTGGTGGGGGGAGGCCAGGCTGAGGGACCTTCCACTCCAGTGCATGAATTTTCATGCATTGGGCCTCTAGCAATCTTATTAAAAGCTTGATTAGTTCGATTCAAGGTAAAATGGGAGAAACAGGTTTTCAGGAAAACAGCAAATTACTTAAGTTACCTACACTTAAATAGCATTTTAATTTTTTATAGCCTATTCAAAATTATTATCTAAAACCAAACCAAACAAGAACATAGTCAAAATTAGATGCTTTTAAAGGGCTAACCCAAAGACAAAAAGATTGATTATATAAATTCATACATCCTAATCCTGTATAACAAAAACCTAATATGCTAAGTGTCTGGTTGTCTGTTCAACCAATCAAAACATAATATGCTAATGATATGCTAAGAATGCTCAACTGCTCACTATGACATGCACTGAACACCAGGGGGGCAGATGTTCCAACCATTAGGTTAGCTTGCTGCTGGGGTCTGGCCGACTGGGACTGAGTGAGACAGGCTAGACACGCCCTCAAGTCCTCCCGAGGTCTCTCCCCGGCTGGCCAATCTCCTGTGTCCCCTCCCTGGCACACTGGCCCTGATGGACCCCGATCAGGACTGGGAGAGATAGGGCTGGACATGCCCTGGAGCCCTCCTGCAGTCTCTCCCCAGCCCCAATCGTGTACTGGTGGGGTCCCTTAGCCTGGCCTATGCCCTCTTGCAGTCCGGGATCCCTTGGGGGGTGTCAGAGAGCCAGTTTCGGCCTCATCTTGCAGGCCAGGCTGAGGGACCCCACTGGTGCACAAATTTGTGCACTGGGCCTCTAGTAGACTTATATACTCCCACTTACCAGTTCTATTTTCAGTAAAGTAACATCTATCAAAATAGTAAACTTTTGGACTGCTGCCAGTCCTTTCAAGAGTGCAATCACCCATGTATCCACATGCTGAGCCAATGGCCAGGACAGCCAATCAATCATTCTGAAAATTAAAGAAAAAGAAATTATTAATATTGACAATATTTTCAACAATATTTAGAAATAACAGGTTACAGTAGATAAATTACTCTTTCTGTGACTCAATATTTACTACGCTTGCTTGTGAAAAGCACTAATTAAGTTATAGAAACGAGTATAATGGGTGCTTATACTCAAGGAGTTTCCAATCATATAAGCTGAGATTCTTATATAACACATTTTCATAAAAAGAATTTCTGATAAACTATCATTTCACCTTAAGTTTTAAAATTATGCTACATATTGATATTAAGGATTTATTAGGCAAATTTACTCTAAGAAGAACAGTTCAAATACAACTATCTGAACTAAGACATATAAATATAAACCAAAATTTTTCCTCTCTGGAAATCTGAAATGCACTGTTAAAAACACCCTTATACTTTGGATTGTGATACAGGTCTCTTCATCCTTGTTAGAATTATATTAAACAAAGACAACAAAAGGAAACTTCAAATAGATAAAAGAGTACTGAATGTGAAGAATTAAATGAGTAATATATCACTAGAAATATCCACCAAATAGTTTTAAAGGACTGACTTCTAAATTGAAAGGGTTATTTTCATAACAGCTAAGTTATAACTGTTTCCATTAACACTAGAGTATTATTTTTATTAAGGTTCCTGCTATTAAGATTTATTTTCCATTGGTCAGGGTGAATGCAACCCAGGTATGTGCCCTTGACCGGGAATCGAAATGAAGACCTTTTGATGTATTTAACCAGAAACCAACTGAGCCACAACCAGTCACAGCTGAGGGTGCTCATATGTCTAATGGAACATTTGCATTTCTTTGCATTACAGAAAATGACAGTAAAATGTAAGTGCTAATATGTGGGAAAATATAGAGTATAGGGAAGTATAAGGTAGAAGTATGGTAAGAATAAACACTGCTATCCTTTTCAATTATATTTGTAATATAAGAATAATTACTCCAGGTAGATTATGGGTTAAATAGCATTATGTAGCTAAATTAAAAATGCAATATAAAAACTGGATCACAACCTCCCATAGAAACCAGTAGGTAAAAATTAATTTCTAAATATATTTAAAAAACAAAATAAAATCATAAGATGGATTTTATGGTTGTTTTGAAAAGATTGAAAAATTAAGACCAGGAGTACTGAATGGGAAGAAGTGGAATTTGCACTTGACTTAGTAAGTGGTGAAAGTCACTGTAGCTTGATCAGAAGGGTAAAATGAGTAGGTCAGGCTGACTTAGAGAAGAGAGATAAAGTCACTGCTGGCAAAAAGACCAACCAGAAGACTCTGTTGCAATGTTATGGCATGAAATGAGAATGTGAGCTATTATTACTTAGGCAATGAAGGTGAGGGACCAACCAACGGATTTCTGATTTTACTTTCACTTGTGAAATCTGTATTTCTCTGCATCTTCCTATTTTACTTAGAAGACAATATAATTTATGATATATTCACTTCAAAAAGAAAGAAATTTTAGTGCTATTGCAGTCCCACTGGCAAGAGTGTTGCTGCTAAATAGGACACAGAAAGAGTGTCTTTGTGGACATGGAGGAGATAAAACGCGTTTCTTAAAAGTAAATGAACAATGCGAACTTTACATAAAAACTTGGAACTCAACCACATATAAATGAGAATTGATAAAGTGATAATAAAGGGAAAAGTAAATAAAAAGAAGTAATATGAAGAAGATCCTAATAGTATAGTATCATAGGACTAGCTATTGAGTAATAAGAAAAAACAACAACACATTTTAAACAGATAAATCTAACAGTGTATTATTACTCAGAAATCCTGATTGAAAGAGAAAGTAAAAGTAAATACTTAGCTAGAAGGGAAAAAACAGGTAGCAAGAAAGAATGAGCAAAGAAACTAGTAAAATACAGTAATAATCCAAACTCCTGCCTGTACAATATGTATAAAGGTATGTATGCTTTTGAAAATTAAAAAGCTGAAATAAAAATGGATTTGTGAATTACTGGGATGCCTGTCAAGCCTACAGTAAAGTAAAAAATTTGGAGAATTTTTATATATTTGATTCCATGATTTCAGTTTTAAACATTTCTAAGTTTTTCATTATTGACAAAAATGCAACAAAATCTCTCCTCCTCCCAAACCTAGTTACCATCTATAGTGTCATGAAGAAGTACCTGCAAAAAGCTTGGGTCATGCTTGCATCTTTGACATTTGGATCCGTAGTAAGGCTCCTGATGAGAACCGTAATCATCTGAAGAGGAATATGCTGCACAAGGCTTGCCAATGCTATAGAAGGTTCAAATGATGAATCTATTTTTTTAATTAAAAAGAAAAAGAGATATGGCAAGAAGGTTCAAGTGAAGTATTGAGAGAGAATAACCAAAAAAAAGTAATTGCAGCAAAGGTGTTAATCAGAAAATAGTTGTCAAACTCCACCTCATGGGTACTTGTAACATAAAAGGAATGTTACATTACAGAAATTAGAGATTAAGAATTACCATGACTGTTCATTCTATAGACAGAACTACTGCAATATAAAAACTATTGCTATATTGGGTTCACGAGTTACTTCATTTTCTTGCATTTTTTAATATTGTCTTTGTCGAGCTAAAATATTCATTTAAAAAGCAGAAATGTAAGATTTAATTCCCAGGTTAGATTGTCCAAAGTAACTTATAGCTATTAATTACAGTAGTCTGTAAAGTGTTCTAAGGAAGATATTTAAAATCTCTTATTAAAGCCCTAGCTGGTTTGGCTTAGTGGACAGAGCACTGGCCTGTGGATTGAGGTCCCGGGGGGTTCAATTCCAGTCAAGGGCACATGCCCAGGTTGCGGGCTCGATCCCCCATAGGGGGCGTGCTGGAGGCAGCTGATCAATGATTCTTTCTCATCATTGATGTTTCCATCTCTCCCTGTCCCTTCCTCTCTGAAATCAATAAAAATAAATTTAAAAAATATATCTTAAAGAAGTGGAAATTTGGGGAGAGGGGAACTTTACTTAAACCATATAAAAATTAAGCAAATCCAAGGTGAGCATCTTTATTGCTACAGTTGAAAAAGTTCTGGGGAAATATAACAACTCTAGCAACACAAGCAATACAAGAAAGATTACCATTAAAAAAAACAAACCAATTCAGATCCTGCAAATACAAAGTTGGTAATTCTTTTGTAAATTATTTAATTCATCAGAATGCATGGAGCTTGTTAAAAACTCTACCTCTTCTGGTTCTCAAGATAAAGGAGGACACCTCCATCACAAGTTCAATTTCCAACAACAGCCAGGGAGAATGGTTGTACCAAGTAGAGAGGAACTGAGCATGATTTTAGATCTACTGTCCCACAACCTAGAGAGCTAGAAACTCCAAGTTCAGGTAAAATTCCTGGATGACAAAGCATTTTCTTGCTAAGTGTCACTTGACCCCTCCCTGCTTTCTAAGGATGCAGGTCATGGGCTATCCTCCATGTGAAAAAAACACCCATTTGGTCCTCAGATTCTTTCCCTTCCCTCAATCTCTCAGGAAATGTCAATACTCAAAAAACTACAGTTAACTTGGATAAGCCAGGAATAAAACAAACTGCACAGACCATGAATTTTAAAAAATGGGAAAATTAAAAAACAGGGGAGCCAGGCTGGTGAGGCTCAGTGGTTGATCATAGAACTAAGAACCAGGAGGTCAAGGTTTGATTCCAAGTCAGAGCAGATGCCCAGCTTGCAGGCTCCATCCCCAGTAAGGGGTGTGCAGGAGTTAACCAATCAATGATTCTCTTATCATTGATGTTTCTCTATACCCCTTTCCCTTCCTCTCTGAAATCATTAAAAAAAGGGGGGGGGAGAGGGGAACTCATGATAAAAAAAATAATAGGGTTACAGTGCAATAAATAATATGGTAAACATTTTTAGGCTACCATTAGTCACTAATGAATAGAAGCTTTATTTAATAGCTGTCATTCCCAAAGCATTTCATAACTAGAACAGAGGCTGGGTAATTAAGCAACTTGTTTGTGCCAATGGTCTTAGACCTCGAAGTTCTCTACGTTTAAAATAAAAACACGGCCTGCTTTTTAAGGTAGAAACGGCATCCTGAATAGGATAGTGGATGGGAATAACATCTTGGACGAGGCACTAAGATTTGTTCTCCATTAACAATCTTTTCAGGGTAGGGAAGCAAACATGGTGTATGTGGGCGAGACAGACTGAAGTACCGAAAGGGATTTTCTGGGGATTACAATAACCCTTACCTGTGGAAGAGATGGTTGCAAAAATTTCTTGCAGGGAAGGCAGCAATGTGGAGGGCTCGGCCTTCCAGATGTTCTGCAGCAAGTTGCTCACTTTGGTCACCTGGGCGACAAATTCCCGCAGCTCTTTCTCGTGGGTGGACTGGCACTGGAAGTGGCCTATGGTTCGAACCAGCTGTTGACAGAAGGTGATGGACAATTTCCCCTTGGGGATGCACTGCGCGAAGTCGCTCAGGAGGCCGCTCAGCCGGGCACACAGCGGCGCCTCCGGCCTCTCACACACCAGCCGCAGCACCTCCACCTGCAGCAGGCTGAAGAGGTCCAGCACCGAGGGGCAGCTCATGATGAGCTTCAGGCCGTTGTGGATGTAGTCCAGGATGGCCACATCCTTCCTGTCCAGCGAATGGTAGCCCTGCTGAAGGAGGCCCAACACGAGCGTCTTGTTGAAGAAGGACTCGAACTCGGGGCGGTGGTACCGTGCGTAGGCCTCCAGCACCTGGTGCCCCACCTGCCGCTGAAAGGGGTCCTGGCCTTCCAGGATGAGCCGGGTGGTCAGATCAAACATGGCCTGGCACTGCGCCTCGTCCTGCCAGTGCTCAGCCGATTCCACCACCTTCCGCACGATCCCCCGCTTCACCGGCAGCGGGTAGGAAGAACTCACCAGACCCTCCAGGATCTTGTCCATGGTCGTCACGCAGCAAGGCCGAGGGGCAGGGAGCGGGCGGAGTCAGCCCCGAGGTGGGGCGGGAGGACCCCGGGGCGGAGGTAAACTTGGAGCGCAGCAGCCGCGGGATCGACCACCGCCACCGCCGCCTCAGCAGCCGCATTTATCGGGCAGGGGGGCCCATGCAAGCGCGGGCGGGAGTTGGCAAGCGTGGGGCGCGTGAGCACCAGCACCGCCCGCGGCGGGCCTAGGGAGCCGGAGGCCCGCACGCCGCCGCCGCCGCCCCGGGTCCGCGGTCCTTCTCAGCATCAGCTCGGAGGCGCCAGCGGAGGCCCCCCCCCCTCCTCCGGCAGCGGCGGGCTCTTAGGACGCGGGGTTGCGAGGCGGCGGGTGGAGGAAGCGCGCCTCCGCGTCACGGGACGGGTGTGGACGTGCGGGCTCCAGCAGGTATGGTGACGAGACGGGCCCTGCGTTGAGCCTGGAGCCGCTGTCACCGAGGGTGCCGCCTGATCCGCCGGGAAGGGAAGGCGAACACCCTTCACCCGGATTCAGAAGGTCCCCGGATAGGAAATGACGGAGTAAATATCTGGGTCAAGGTCCGCCCCTCCGTCCCCCCGCCCCTCCGCGCCGCCCCGTCCTTCCCTTCCCCCTCCTCGGCCCCTCCTGCGCCCCACTGGCCTCACCCTCCCCGCTGCGCCCGCCCCGCCCCGCCCCCTCGCTGCTGCGCACGCGCGGCCGCCTCCCGTGGCGTCGCAGGGGACGCGGCGTCACTGGGGGTCGAGTGTCGAGTCACAGGCGCCTTCCCGGAAGGCGGGCCCGAAACGTAGGCGGCGGCGGCCTCGGCCTCGGCTTTAGGATCCCCACCTTCGGATCTCTGTCGGTTCCTTCCGCGTCAGGGGACTCGTTTGAAGCCCGAGAAATTGCTGTTTACGTAAAATTTTGTGAAGGACAAAGTTTTGGAAACTCATGCACTTGAGGAGGGAAAAAAAGGGGAAACACCTTCAAAACTTAAATGGAGGAGAAATCGTTTATGGACTGGGCTCATCCATCAAGAAATGAGCTAGACTTCCTAAACATGCGAGTGCCTTTCTTCTTCTTTGTGGTTAATAAAGTAAAATCTGCGCCTGCGGCACAGGTTTAGCGACTGTCAGTGTCAGTAAAGTTTGTTTTATCAAGCCTCTAGCAGACAGATATATATATATATATATATATATATATATATATATATATATTTAGCGAGTTTTTGTGGCATATGGAAAGCTTACAAGCTGTCTAAAAAGTGGAAGGAGAGTTACTGGAAAATGACGGGTGAGAAAATGAAAGATGGGTATACGTAGGGCATCCCCCAAAATGTATACACACACTTTGAGTGACTATAAGGGCAGTGTTTATTAAAGTACAGTTCATTTTCAAAATTGAGATGTCAGCTTTTAAAGTGTGTATATTTTGGAGGGGGGGGGGGTCACCCTGTATATACCTGGGTCATAGTAAAGAGTACTTTGAAATTGAAAATTAGTTGAAAATTTAACATTATTTAATATATATATGTTTATACATATATATGCTAACATTGAAGATAGTTCATAATGAGGAAAAACAGGTACAGTCATCATGCTTGTACTCTTTCAAGTTAAAGTCCAAAGGTTCAGAGTAAGACTTTTGGCTTTAATCAGAGGCCTTTATATTGGGAAACATTCCCTAATTATAACTCTGTACGGAGTTGGCCTGTAATAGTTGTGAACTCAGACATTAATGGCCTGTAATATGGACACAAGATTAAATAAATGGTTTGTTTTAAATGTTTAATAGAAAAGTGAACAAAATTGTAAGTTGTTTACTTTGCTAAATACCATTTTGAGTGTATGTGTTTTTGTTTTCGTTTTTTTTTTACAAAGTGGTTACACCAATATATTAACACATCAAGTATGATAATCTTAAAAGGAGTAGTTTAAAGAGATAGCTGGGCAGAGGAAATGAGAATAAATTTGTGGGAAGAGGTTGAAGATAAAAGATGAAAAAAATAGGTGGATTTAAAAGGAGTAGCTAAGAAGCTTTTCCTTTTCAAAAACTTGGAAAGTAAAACACTAAAAGAGAGCATAACCAATGAATGAAAGACACTGGGGCGGGGAGGGGGGGACAGGTGGGGACATGTGCTGGGGGGTAAGGGAGGCTGGGGGGAGGATATTGGGGTGGAAAAAGGAAAACTTATGTACTATTAAATATAAGTTATACTGCAAAAAAATCAATAAAAAATACATTAAAAAAAATAAAACACTAAAAGACAAAAATAAGGTGGTTGCGCCTGGACGTATGAAACGGGAGGTCAGGGTTGGATTCCGCCCGGAGCACATGCTTTGGTTGCAGGCTTGATCCCCAGATCTCATCATTGATGTTTCTGTCTCTCCCTCTCCCTTCATCTCTAAAATCAATAAAAATGTATTTTAAAAAAGACCAAAATAATGTAGAAATAAAAAGCATTAAGCCCTAGCCTGTTGGGTGCAGTGGATAGAGCGGCAGCCTGCAGACCAAAGGGTCCCAGGTTTAACTCTAACCAAGGGCACATACCTTGGCTGCAGGCTCCTCCCTGACCTGAGCCTTAGTTGGACTGGTGCAGGAAGCAACCATTCAATGTGTCACATTTTTGTTTCTCTCTTTTCCACTCTCTCTAAAAATAAAAAATAAAGTATCAGAGGATTGAGTATGTGGATTTGAAATGTAGCAGAAAAAAATTGGAGCCAATTGAGGCTAAACAAAGGTTGGTGAACAAGAATAGTGAAGTGATTACTCCAGATAGGGCAAAAATATTGGTTAGTTAAAAAGTTGACAGATTCTCTGAATCATCAACATTTCCCCATTTCTGTTAATATTATGTCTTCAGAAACTATCTTACCTAATAAAAGAGAAACAAGCAAATTATCACTCTGCTACACCCACAGCCAGAGTGAGTATGCAAATTAACCCCAACAAAGATGGAGGTTAATTTGCATATGCAGGCTCAGAGCAGCTGGGAGGCTGAGATGACTGTTTTGAGGGGAAGGGGGGCGGTGGAGGGAGCTACTGGAGTGGTGTTTTGAACAGAAGCTAACCCGGGCATGCCAGGAGCAGGGACATGCCGGCTCCTGGGTGGCTGGGAGTGAAGCCAGGGGAAGGAAGGGCTATTCTTGCACGAATATCATGCAAAGGACCTCTAGTTGTAAAATAAGATGTGTGAGAGAGACAAAGTGCAATTTTTCCTGTCTATATAATACAAATAACATAATTTCATACTACCAGGCTTCCCAAAGCACTGTGACTCAGTATTTTGTTTTTGAGGTTATCACCCACAGATATTTTTCCCATCGATTTGTAGAGAAAATGGAAGGGGTGGAGGGAGGGAGAGAGAGGTATCAATTGGTTGCCTCCCCCATGCCCTCGACCTCCCCACAGGCCAGGCCGTGTCTCAGTGGGTTCTTATGCCAAAGTATTCAAAACATGTTTCCTTCTTTTGCAATTAGTAAAAAAATAATATACTATGGTCTGTTATGATTATTAGATCTCAATCGGAAGTTTTCTACTTTAAATAATGTATTTGACAACTAAAAATTATATAACAGTGCCATATTCCTGTTCAACATTATTTTACTCTTTTTAAAAATACATCTTTATTATTGATAGTATTAGTTACCTCCCATTTTCTCCTCTTTCCCCCTCTCCTCTCAGTATATTACTCTTTTATTAGATAGGATGCCTTGCTGCTAATGATTGGATTAGCAGGTGGTATCCTACAGGCTTTAAGATTTTGTGTAAGGATTTAGTCTAAGACTTCAATTGCTAATTAAATGGTTTCATAAACATACATCTGGGAATGGGAGTCAAGTGATGGGGATGAAAGAAAAAGCTCAGATAGAAAATTATTAGTTATTATACACCCTCTATTTGCCCGAAACAATATTTTATACTTTATCCTTAGTTCTCAAAACAGACTTTTGGAAATAGATGCTAATAGTTTCATTTTATAGGTAAAGTAATGAAGCCATAAAAGTTTAAATAAGTATTAGGTGAAAACTGTGTTTGTTTGTGATTGGCAAAGAGAAAAAGCATTTCCAAAAGCAGGTTAGAGTTGGCCAACTGAAACAGTTCTATTATTAGATTAACTTTCCCCTATGGTATTTATGTCACCATATAACATCAAATTTATTGTGTAGATTAGAAAGAACTATTGTTATTGGGAAAGATGAGGTATTCCTTCCCCCATTGAGTACTGGAATTTTCTGAGACTTGTATAGGAGACTGAGTGATGTTTATTTGTGTAGAATTATATCTGTATGTTTCTAAAGTCCCATTCCAGTCATAGAAATATAGTTGGGGTTTCAGTAGAGCTAAAAGCAAAGCCAGTGTTCAACGTTTCCATTCCAAGTTGCAGCCAGTTCCAGTTCAATATTAGGCTAATTATAGTCCATTAGTCCATTGTGTGTGGAGGTCTACATGGCAATCTGCTTTATTCAGTCTACTTAGTCAAGTTTTTATCTCATTCAGAAACATCCTTACTAACACACCAGGGAATACTATTTAACCAAATATCTGGGCATCTTGTGTCCCAGTCAAGATGACACAAAATTATCACAATCCACTCTTTATCAACTTGGCACCCTTACACTTCTCAAAACCATATTCAATCTCCAAATAAAGACAATCCTATCTAATAAAAGCATAATATTCAAATTAACCACTCCATCACAAAGATAGCAGCTCCCATAGTGGAGGGAGGCTTGGTTTCCCCGGAACAGAGGAAGCCACGCTTTGTGCCTGCCATTGCTAGCCTAGGCCTCCACTCAATGCTAGAAAGTTTCAATTATAAAAGATAAAGAAATGGCAGCAGCCACTGAGCAGGATAGAACAGAGGCTTGGGTTTCCCTGGCTGGCAGTTGCTGGCCTAGGCCTCCACTCTAGGCAACAAAGTTTCAAACAGAAATGGTTACCACCACAGAGCGAGCAGAAGGCTTGGCTCGGCTCCAGGCTACAAAGTTTCAATTGTAAACATAGATTAATCCCAGATCCCAAGGCCTCCATTTGGGTTGCTGGGGGCCGTGGCCAGCCTGCAAACCTGCATAGGACCCTCGCCCAGGACACCCCGCACCCCAAGGGAATCTCCACCCTGATCTGGGACACTCTTTAGGGCAAAATAGCTGGTCCCCGCCCATGCACCAAACCTCTATCCTATCTAATAAAAGAGTAATTTGCATATTGACCATCACTCCAACACACAAGAGGGCTGCCCCCATGTGGTCAAAGATCCTGCTCCCATGTGGACACAAAATGGCCACCACAAGATGGCCAACAGGGGAGGGCCTCTGGGAGGTTCCAGGCCCTGCAAGGGAGGGCAGTTGTGGGCAATCATGCCAGCAGGGGAGGGCAGTTGGGAGGGACCAGGCTTGCAAGGGAGGGCAGTTGGAGGCAATCAAGCCTACAGAGGAGGGCAGTTAGGAGTGACCAGGCTGGCAGAGGAGGGAAGTTGGGGGCAAACAGGCTGACAGGGGAGCAGTTAGACATCAATTAGGCTGGCAGGGTAGTGGTTAGGGGGTGGTCAGGCTGGCAGGCAGAAGCAGTTAGGGGCAATCAGGGATGCAGGCAGGTGAGCAGTTGGGAGCCAGAAGTCCTGTATTGTGAGAAGGATGTCCCAGATTGGAGAGGGTACAGGCTGGGCTAAGAGACATCCCCTGAGGGCCCTCCCCCCCATGCATGAATTTCATGCACCGGGCCTCTAGTATATATATATTTATTTATTGATTTCAAAGAGGAAGGGAGAGCGAGAGAGAAAGAGAGATAGAAACATCAATGACAAGAAAGAATCATCGATCAAGTGCAGCCACTGTGGAGAACAGTATGAAGTTTCCTCAAAAAACTAAAAATGGAGCTCCCATTCATCCCAGTGGTCCCACTTCTAGGAATATACCCCAAGA
Source organism: Antrozous pallidus (assembly GCA_027563665.1). Classification (NCBI taxonomy): domain Eukaryota; kingdom Metazoa; phylum Chordata; class Mammalia; order Chiroptera; family Vespertilionidae; genus Antrozous; species Antrozous pallidus. The sequence continues at coordinate 53,767,885 of CM050516.1, read as the reverse complement.
AACTAGAAAGGCAAATTAGAAAGGATATATGTACCCCTATGTTCATAGCAGCACAATTTATCATAGCTAAGACTTGGAAACAGCCTAAGTGCCCATCAGCAGATGAGTGGTTTAAAAAACCGTGGTACATCTACACAATGGAATACTACGCTGCGGTAAAAAAGAAAGAGCTCCTACCATTTGTAACAACATGGATGGAATTAGAGAGCATTATGCTAAGTGAAATTAGCCAGGCAGAGAAAGACAAATATCACATGATCTCACTCATTTGAGGAATATAATGAATGATATAGACTGATGAACAAGAATGGATCCAGAGACTGAGAAAAGTCCATCAGAATGTCAAACCTCAGGGTAAGTGGCAGGTGGTGGGAGTAAGGGGGAAAGTCAATATATTTGAATGCTTGAACTAAGGTAAGTGATTTGTGTTTTTACATCCCTGACAAAGTTTATATAAAGTTATAAAAAAATTGGCAGCTAGTTTGAGATTGAATTACATGGCCTAGAGCTTGTCATCTCCTATGGACACCAGTCCTTAGGCTAGGCCCTCCTTAACCTCCCATGATGCCACAATACCCTTACATGATATTATTCTACAATGTCATTATAATATTTAATATTTCACAACAGCATATTATACAATTATGCCAAATAAACTTACAAACTAATTCTTTGAATGTTGGGCAGCAACTTAAAAAAAGGATAGGAAAGGAATTAATCCCTTTCGGAAGGGATTAAGGCACTGGGAAGGCATCTGAGCATTCTATGTTGGCCCCTCTGGCCCTTTTGCCAAGAGGGATCCTCTTCTTATTATCCAAATACACACAGCTGATGCTTGAACTTTCAGTTCAAGCTGTGGCTGAAGCCTCTGGGCAGCTGGTACCATGGATCTGTCTCTCGACCAATGGTGTGAGCTGGGCCCTCTCTGGAGAAGAAACCTGGGTCACCCGAGATATGTGATCAGTACCGGGACCCCGCCAGCAGGCGAGGGGACCCCAAGACAGGTGCTGGACGTGGAGGCCCCGGGGGCATAGACTACAAAGGACACACCTCACATCACCCTGTTTGGCCCCGGAGGATGGCTGGTTAGCCAGACACGGGTAAGATTCCTCAGGGAAGGAACAACCTAAGACAGGCACAGTCGAAGAGGGGCCAACAGGAGAGAACTAAAAGATCAACAGAGGTGGGGCACAGACCCTCATCCACAAACCTTGCAGGGGCTTGAATTCTCACCCCTCCTGAGGAAGGTCTCCTACCCCCACGGCTGCTTCGCCTCCCACGCACAACTCAGACCGGGACCCAGGTGGCAGACAGAGACTCGGCCAGCAATAGCTGCCCTATATCTAAATTTAGTTTATTACCAGGAATGCTGAGGACCTACTCAAAAATGAAAATATTCCTTTCCACAAGTATTTACTGGGTAAACTAAGATTTCTGCTTGAGTATTAAAATTGACAGTAAAATAGTAATCAAGTTTTCAGATTAATTTAAATTGGCCAAGTGAAATAAGTGAATACTCAAGAAAACCTAAGTGTACTGGACAAAAAGCTTTTTCTAAAACATTAACTAAAATATCTATTAGTAATTCATCTCACTTCAAAATTGCCTAATATCCAAAGAACCTAAAGCAGTCATATTTGTGTGCAAAAATTAAAATTTAAAATTACCAAGACTGCAAGATAAAATTTCCAAAAGCCCCTATTAACCAAAAAAAAAGGGGGGGGGGGAACAGTGGGGTAATATCATGTAAGGAAAAATATCCTATAAGTAAAATACATGTAGAAAATTCTTACTCCAGAAAAGAAAATTCCATTTGTAAAACCAACTGCAGGACACCCATGAAAAAACACACATGGTGTCCATATAAGCCAAAGGAAAATCATTTAGGCAAAAAAAAAAAAAGAATCCCAAGTCTATTTTGCAGAGAGGATCCCTTTGTTAACTTTTGGTCGAGAATGTGTTTGTGTGTTTGCAGAAAACAACTCCAAGACCATGTGGGTTCCTGCGACAGTGAGGAACTGACGGGTCTGTTCCAGCCACGAGGATGGTCCAGAGATGGTGGACGCTGATGACACCTTGCCATGCTAGCAGTCGGCAGCTGTGCGTGGCTGCAGGCGGCCCAGGACCATACCAGAGAGGATGGATCTTGCATTGCCACGATGTGTCCACCATCTGGATACCATTGCTGACATGTACACATGAAGAACTATTTGACATTGAAACTGGGACTCAGAACAGTTGGACATTGAAACTGACACTCAAACTTTTTTTTTGCTCTTATACGTTTGTTTCTAGTATGCAGAGGCAAGATATTTTTGAAGAAAAGAAACAGGGGGAAGTGATTGATATAGAGGCAGGGTGGCCTTGAACAGGCTGTCAAGCTACAGGGGGAAGGCTGGAGTGGATGGGAGGCAGATGCTGGGGAGATCAACCGAAGGACTTGTATGCATACATATGAGCATAACCAATGAATGAAAGACACTGGGGCGGGGAGCGGGGCAGGTGGGGGCATGTGCTGGGGGGTAAGGGAGGCTAGGGGGAGGATATTGGGGGGGGAGGAAAACATATGTACTACTATTAAATATAAGTTATATTGTAAAGGAAAAAAAAAGAATCATCGATCACCTGCCTCCTGCATGCTCCGCACTGGGGACACAGCATACAACCCAGGCATGTGCCCTGACCAGGAACTATGACCTCCTGGTTCATAGGTCAATGCTGAATCACGGAGCCATGCTGGCTGGGAATTTTTTCCCCTCAAGTTTCTGTTAATGGGCTCGCTAGAGGACAGTGAATCAATATTCATACTGGGCTGATTAGCTTTGCTCTCTTCCTGAATCACAAACTGTGTATTCATTCTGTCTGCCCTTTTTCTTGCAAGATACATGCCATCTTCATTAAACAAAACAAAAACATATTATGAAAGATATTATTTACCTCATTCATCTATTCTGGACCTTGGGATCTTTATTACAGTGTCAAACAGTGTCTGTTGGTTTTGAGATTTCATTTTATCATGTTTTCAAGCTAATAAATTAGCCTGTTACTATTTCATTGATGCATTACTATGCTTGCCTTGGTTCCCTTGCTCCTCATTCACATGGGGCCTAGTTTGGAGCCTGTACATGCAGTGGGCTATATTATATGATAGGAACAATGAACTTGGGATTCCACTTACTATAGCAAGCAGTAAGCAAGCTTGCTTTTTATGTGGAATTAGTATATTACGTTATCTTTCAATTTGCTCTCTGCAAACACAACCTTGAGAAATGGTCAGGGCTATTCATTTTTGGCATAACTTGAACAAATGTGCATTATGCTAACTGCCCATGGCACTTTGCCTCTCTCAACAGGTCCTTTCAGTTTTGATATCTCTTTCTAACAATACTTAGGGAAAGATATTCTTTACATAAGAACTTCTAAAAACAACAAATATGCATTTCTATGTACAGTTGACTTATGTATAGGTATATAAAATTAAAAATTAATTATTTACAAATGGGATACTACTGTCAATTTCCATTGTTTCCTTAATAAGTATTCTTATCCCTTCTGGTCCAATCTAGATTTTCTTTTCTTCCACAAAGCAATGAGCCTTAGCCGGTTTGGCTTAGTGGATAGAGCATCAGCCTACAGACTGAAGGGTCCCGGATTCAATTTCCTGTCAAGGGCATATGCCGGAGTTGTGGGCTTGATCCCCAGTAGGGGGTGTGCAGGAAGCAGCCAAGCAATGATTCTCACTCATCATTGATGTTTCTATCTCTCTCTCTCCCCCTTCCTCTCTAAAACCAATGAATATATATAAAGTAGTATTTAAAAAAAGAGAACAATGAGAGCATGAAATAGCTTGAGTACAGAGAAAGAAAAAAAACTCTCCTAATCTCATGTTAATTTTAATTTTCCTAAAGTTCCGGTTTTATCTCATTGTTTCAAAACTGAGCAGCCCATGCCCCTTTTTGAGGAAGCACAGGAGGTTATGCTCAGTGGGCTATCAAATGGTGATTACATTTTGAGAAAGTGAGTAAAAATAATAGATAGTGTTCTCTCTTTCTACTTCTGATGTAAGTAACTCCTTTGGTGGAAGTAACATATATTCAGAAACTGCATTAACATTTGAAGGCCATTTTGGTGCTAGTTAATAAATTATTCTTTCAGCATACTAAATAATAATAAATTATTCTTTCAGCATAGCACCTGGATGCACATTCCAATGGCTTTCAGAGGAAGAATAGTGTAGCAAGGCAAGGTTATGAGAATCAAGAACAAGAGCTCAATTGGGGAGTTAGATTGCCTGGGTTTAAAACTCAGTGGCACAATTTACTAGCTTTATGATCTTGGGAAAATCTCCAGGCTTCAGGCTTCTCATAGGATGATATTAAACATAGAACATAGGACTTTTTGGATTATTAAATGAGATAATCCATGGAAGCCACTTAAGTGCCTGTCACCTAATATTCATTATAGAGAGCTTTTACTATTTCTTGGGATTATAATAACATACTAATAATAGCAATAGTTAATTAGTACTTGCTATGAACGAGGCACTGCATTTTTCAAAAGCATTGATTTAGCCGAAACCGGTTTGGCTCAGTGGTAGAGCGTCGGCCTTTGGACTGAAAGGTCCCGGGTTCGATTCCGGGCAAGGGCATGTACCTTGGCTGCGGGCACATCTCCAGTGGGGTGTGTGCAAGAGGCAGCTGATCGATGTTTCTCTCTCATCGATGTTTCCGACTTTCTATCCCTCTCTCTTCCTCTCTGTGAAAAATCAATAAAATATATTTAAAAAAAATTTTTTTAAATAGCATTGATTTATTTAATCTTCACCATAGTTCTCTGAGGAAGTGATCTGAACACAAAGGATGGCATTGTCAAATCAGACACATGACAGTCAGAGATCTTATCCTGCATCAAGCTTTACTAATATTCATTATAAGTAATCATGAGGAACAAGCTTAGCAGAGAGAGGTCTGAGACCACCAACACAGATCCCCACATCCTTTCTTACATTAGTATTTACTCTGGCACAAATTAACGTGAAGTCTCTAAATTAGTAATACAAGTTGTTATACTACTTACACAAAGGGAGCTTTTTCAGTAATGACATTTCCATTTTATACTCAGGTAGTTACGAGTTTACCTGACATTTTCCAGTGTCATGGCCCATAAATCCTTAGGTTCCAGGTTTGTCTAAGTAAACAAAACAGAGCAGGTATATCCTGCTAAAGTCTTTCAGGAGATAAGGACTGTATTAGTCTACCAGAACTGCCATAACAAAATACTGAAAACTGGGTGACTTAAAAAAACAGAAATTTATTTTCTTGGTTCTTAGGGCTAGAAGTCCAAGATCAAAGTGCAATTAGTGTTGATTTCTGATGAGGTCTCTTCTGCTGGCTGTAAATGGCAGCCTTCTCACTGTATCCTCACATGGCCTTTCCTGTGTGTCCATGCAGAGAAAAAGAGAGGGCTCTCTTGTATCTCTTACTCTTTTTACAAGGACACCAGTCCTTGACCAGGAATCAAACTCATGACCCTCCATTGCATCAGCAAACGCTCTAGTCACTGAGCATGCTGGCCAGGGCACCAGTACACTCTTATAATATGGTCTCCACACCATTTGCAAAGTGATCTCTGAAAATGCAAAACTGATCATGTCATTCCTCTACTTAAAATATATTAAGGATCCCCATTCTTAAATAAAAACAGAAGTCTTTATTACTGTGCTCCTGTGTGTTCTCCAGCAACACTGGCTCTTTTGCAAAGTCTTGCAATTTCAGGGCTTCCTCCTGAACATATATATATATATATATATGTGTGTGTGTATATATATATATATATGTGTGTGTGTGTGTATATATATATGTATATATGTATTTATATGTGTGTGTGTATATGTATGTATATATGTGTATATGTATATATGTGGGTATATATATATACACATATATATGTGTGTGTGTATATATATATGTATATATGTATTTATATGTGTGTGTATATGTATGTATATATGTGTATATGTATATATGTGGGTATATATATACACATATATATGTGTGTGTGTATATATATATATGTATATATATATGTATGTGTGTATATATATATATATATATATATATATGTTGTTTCCTTTGTTTCTTCCCCCTTTTACTTGATTACCTTTTAAAATTTATCCTTCTGACCTCCATTCAGTTCCTTTTTTTCCTCAATGAAGCCTTTTCTCACCAGTCTGACTAAGCCAAATTCCCTATTTTCAAAACATGAACTTTAGGTAATCACTGAGAAAGAGTTAACTTGGAATCAATTCTATGAATGACCAATTAGCTAAAAATAAATTGGGCCAAAGCCAATTTGCAGAGGACCAGTTCATCACTCTATTCTAGATAGTTCTCTGCAGTTTTCTTTCTGGAAGAGGCAGAGGCAGGGAGAGCTTAAGTCTGAAGACAGTGAACTGCATTTAAGAAGAAGCCTACTATTTGCTACATCGGATCACTAAAACATTGGGCATTAGAGAAGGACACGGCATCTGAAACATGAAAACATGAAATTGACATTCAGCCCAGACTGACTGTCAAATTTTGGGTTAAAGAACTGGAATGAAAGGACTGTGTCAAAACTTCTGTGATATTAAGACTTCAGAACATCTCCAATAACTCAGTGAATTGGTCATTGGTGAAATGATGATTTGGCAGATTATTTTTCATCAAATTGATTTCCTAGAAATTGGCTTTTGACGAACTAGCTTCTGACAGATTGTCTGTTAGGGAATTCAGAGAATCACTCATTTGGAAAATTGACTTTTGGCAAATTGGGTTTGTGCAAGCTAATTTTTGGCAAGTTGGCCTTCTTGCCTTCATATAACACACTTTGTAGCATTTTTCATAGTTAATGTTTTCCATTTGTCTTATGATTATTGGATTGGTGAAGCTCTCCCTGACTATTCATACGTATCACCAGGGGAGAGATAATATGTGTTTTTATTCACCACTAGAGGCCCAGTGCACAAAATTCATGCACGGGGGGGGGGGGGGGGGATAAGAGGGTGTGGTCCATCAGCCCAGCCTGCACCCTCTCCAATCTGGGACTCCTCGAGGGATGTCCGAACGGGCAGTCAGATATCCTTCTTGCAATCCAGGACTGCTGGCTCCAAACTGCTTGCCTGCCTGCCTCCCTGATTGCCCCTAACCACTTCTGCCTGCCAGCCTGATCACCCCTTAACCACTAGCCTACCAGCCTAATTGATGTCTAACTGCTTCCCTGCCAGCCTGTTTGCTCCCAACTTTCCTCCTCTGCCAGCCTGGTCACCCCTAACTGCCCTCCCTTGCAGGCCTGGAATCTCCCAACTGTCCTCCCCTGCTGGCCATCTTGTGGTGGCCATTTTGTGCCCACATCTTTGAACAAATGGGGGCAGCCCTCTTGTGTTTTGGAGTGATGGTCAATCTGTGTATTATTCTGGCTGCTTTGCTCTGAAGGGTGTCCCGGATCAGGGTGGGGGTGCCCTTGTGGTATAGGGCAGCCTGGGAAAAGAGCCTGTGGTGGTTTGCAGGCTGGCCATGCCCCCCAGCAACCCAAGCGGAGGCTCTGGGATCTGGGATTAATTTATGTTCTACAATTGAAACTTTGTAGCCTAGAGTGGAGCCAAGCCTTCTGCTCACTCCATGGTGGAGCCATTTCTGTTTGAAACTTTGTAGCCTAGAGTGGAGGCCTAGTCGCAAGGGCTACAGAAGCTTGGCTTTCTCCATCACTCCAGTAATCCTAGCCTCTGCTCTCTCCAGCTCTGTGGTGATTGAAACTTTGTAGCATTGAGTGGAGGCCTAGGCTAGCAAGGGCAGGCGGAAAGCTTGGCTTCCTCCATTGCCTGGGAAACCCAAGCCTCCCTCCTGCTCTCAGTGGCTGCAGCCATTTGCTTAAGGTTTATTTACATAATTTGCTCCTGATTGGCTGATGAGCGTGGCTGTGGGCATGGCTGGCTGGATCAGAGGTATGGTCAATTTGCATATTACTCTTTTATTAGATAGGATTACCTTCTCAGCTTCCAGCACAGTGTCTGGCAAATAGCAAGTACACACTATATATACATAGAATATATGAAAAAATAACAATTTGCTACAGATAAAAATTGAAGAAAACTAGATTTTAGGTACCACTTAGTTGGGCTAATTACCAAGTATCTAGAGGAGCTGATTCTGAGGCAGTTGCTTCTAGGTAAGTGCCTATATGAAGGCTGTATTTACATATAAGAAAGTACCATTTTAACTTCATAGTAATAATCTCTAAACTTTATATATCACTAACTTTATGCCAAACTCTACAGTTGTTAACTCATTTAGTACTTGCAACAATCCTGCGGGATAGATTACTACTGCTATCTTCATTTTACAGGTGACCACTGAGAGGCCCAAGGGGACAAAGAACCTGCCCAAGGTCACCCACCTGCCTGAACACAGGCAGTCTGGCCCCAGCATTAGCCAGTATGTTGCAGCTCTCTTGATTCAAGAAAACTGAAATTTTGGTCAAAATTAGGTGATGGGTAATGAGTAGTTTTTAGCTTTCAATATCTTTTAAAATAGAAGTGTGGAGGAATACTAGTAAATAGGTTATGAGAAAGGAAGAGTATTCTGGGCATGGATACTAATGTGATCTACGAATGCTGTTTTGAAAAGTGTCATGGAGCATAATGCTTGATGATAGGCTAAATCATGGCAGGATCTGATGGGAGAAGGAGGGTTTTTAAGGTTCTTTGTATCTCCACCAGCCTTCTGAATAGTTAGCCCTAAAACGTACAACATAAAGAATAGCAGGGAGCTTGTTTTGCAAGCACAGCATCATTGCAAAAGTCCCTCTATTTACACTAGGTTTAAAGCAATTTCCTTGCTGTGCAAAATTCAGTTTTTAGACAGTTTTTCTAATGTATCCTTCTTACCAAATTATTGCTCCAAGTTCTGCCTATGTAGAAATTCTAGAGCTGAATCCAGTTCTCAAAGGTCACTTGGAAGAGAATGAAAGCAACAGAGGTGAGAAATAGCTCAATAATAACTATGGAGAGCTTGTTAGCATTATTAAAATACAAAGCATTCATTACCTTGCAGTGCAGAAAGATAGAGATGAAAAGGGTAGAAAGAAGTTACTGCTTTAATGCCAGTCTTCGTGTTTATCATTTGGTGGAGAAAGGAGTACATTGGTGTATGTACTACATCTAATTTTTACAGAAAATTTTCAAATGAATTATTCTTCTTCCCATTTTACAAATAATTAAACAAATTCAAGGTAAGTAACTTTCCCGAGGTCATAAATCTACTAGGTCAGTGGTCGCCAACTGGTGGTCCTAAAGGTTGGCGACCACTGTACTAGATGATCATGGAGTACTATCCAAGATTTGCCTTATTTAAAACTTATGTAACTTTTGCCGAGACCGGTTTGGCTCAGTGGATAGAGGGTCGGACTGTGGACTGAAGGGTGCCGGGTTTGATTCCGGCAAGGGCATGTACCTTGGCTGCGGGCGCATCCCCAGTGGGGGGCATGCAAGAGGCAGCTGATCGATGTCTCTCTCGTCGATGTTTCTGACTTTCTATCCCTCTCCCTTCTGCTCTGTAAAAAATGAATAAAATATATTTAAATATATATATAATTAAAAATAAATAAAACTTATGTAACTTTCATTACTCCATACTGTCCTTGTAGGATATTGTAACATTGGGACAATAATGATAGTGTTGGAAATTGGATGCTTTTTCTCAAGCATATATTGCACAGAATGTGAAGGAAAGCAACGTTTATGCTAAGAAATGAGTATTGGTGAATGATACAAAGGAAAGAGTTTGATGCCTGTTGTGAATAGAGCCCATTTAACAAAATAGAGAAATTTGTTACTGAAGTCATCTGTCACAACAGCAATATATCAGCAGCTCAGTTATCTTTGGTTTGAAAATAGGACTGAGTAAGATGCTGTTCTTGAGAACACATCATTGAATTTATCTCTAGAGATTTGGTACATACTCAATGCATTGAATGAAAAATAAACCACTGCTTCTTGCAAAATTTCTTTTCTCAATACAATGAGAATGTTGATTATTACTAATTTTTTTTCTGAGGAATGTAATAGCTATAGGCTAAAACTGAAAGGTTCAAAATGATGCTTTCACAAAGTTTCAGCAGCAGCTATAATTGCCCTTCCAGGGAATTGTTAATCTCATCAAATTCTATAGAGGCAATAGGAATGGACTCATTTTATCACATTATACTCTCTATTTTTCTTCTATTGCCACCTAAAGAAACTACTGGCATTAGGCTAAGAGTTAGATATATTATTAGTCATTTTTATTGTTGAACTTTATTTTCAATTAAATATCCCCTCTATTCCCTTAGTGCTAAAAGGCTATATATGCAAATTGGGAGTTTGACTAGGGGGCAAGGCTGGCTGGACCCCACCCATGCATGAATTTCTACATTGGGCCTCTAGCAATAAACAAACATGTACACATCCTTAGGTCTGAGCAGTTTTTATTTCTAGATAGGGCAGTGTAAATTTGGGCCTCAACTATTTTAGAAAGAATCTAATGCATTGTTCACTAAGAAATATGTTTTTTTGGAAATAAGATTTTTGTATTTTATTTTTATTTATTTATTTATTTTTAAATATATTTTATTGATTTTTTTACAGAGTGGAAGGGAGCGGGATAGAAAGTCAGAAACATCGATGAGAGAGAAACATCCATCAGCTGCCTCCTGCACACCCCCCACCGGGGATGTGCCCGCAGCCACGGTACATGCCCTTGACCGGAATCGAACCCCGGACCCTTCAGTCCGCAGTCCGACGCTCTATCCACTGAGCCAAACCAGTCTCGGCAAGATTTTTGTATTTTAAATAGGATGGAGACAGAATTTGAAAAATGCATTTCTTTTTTGAATTGTTTCTAGTCTTTAGCTACTTAAAAAAAAAATCTCTGGACAAATTATTTCCCAACTTACAAATGCATGCACAGTAAACAGTATTTGTATACAGTATTTGTTGTGGTGATACTGAACTGTGCCTTTTAACATTTTTTGGCATAATAGCAGTAAAAGTTGTATATTTCCTTCTGTCATTGTATGAATAATACTGCCTCATTAATTTTGTGGTTTCATCTGTGAAGGAACTAATTGTGATCTTCATATCTCTATCTTTTAGAACTTTTTAATAACATAGCTCAAAATGGGACTATATAACAGTTGAAATTACTTGCAAAGAAAGCAGTAATGAAGACATCAGTTATTCTATAAGGTTTGGTATGCTGCAGAATCTTTTCAAAGCAAAGCTGGTTCAACATAAAAAAATAAGGTGTTCTGAATATTTCTTTCCTTGAGTTGATTATCAAGGGAGTAATGTAGCTTTGGGGTTTTTTGGTTGTTGTTGTTGTTTTTTAATCTTCACCTGAGGATGTTTTTGCATTACTCTTTAGAGAGAGAGGGAAGGGAGGGAAGAGGAGGAAAAAGAGAGAAGAGAGAAACATCCATGTGAGAGAGACATAACGACTGATTGCCTTCTGAATGTGCCCGACCGAGACTGGCGATCAAATCTGCAGCCCTTTGGCCCATGGCCGATGCTGTAACTACTGAGCCAAACTTGTCAGGGCAACATAGCTTTGTTTAAAGAGCAAACAATATTAATTTTCTGTGTATGACTAAAAATGGAGTTAATTAGCAATAGAGAAAATGCTCTTTCATGCAGTTTTGTTTTTTGTTTGTTTTTTAGAGCATGGTATAAAGGTTAAGTTTTGACTAGTTATTTGCACATTTTCATGTTAATTCTTTGCCTTGCTAAACTAACTAAGCAATGCCTTTCTTTAGGAGTACTTTTCTAGTCTGAATAATACAGTTCGATTGTATTTCAATGAAGACAAGACAAGTTGGCCTGGGACAGGCGGCTCAGTTGGTTTGAGCATCGTCCAAAAGGTTGTGGTTCAATTCCTGGTCAGGTCACATACCTAATTTGCAGGTTCAACACCCTAGTCTGGTGTATATGGGGAGGGGTGTGTCAACTGGTTGATGTCTCTCTCTCTCTCTCTTCCCCTTCCTCTCTCTAAACACATCCTGGATTAAAAATCAAAACAAAACAAAGCAGAAAAACAAGGCTAAATGTTACTGGTAGTTGACATTAAGAAGTAGCCTAGCATTAATAGATCAGTATTTATGGATACAAATTATATTACCCTGTTTCAGCCTATCAGGTTAAGAGGAATTTTCTCTTAACTCCTGCTGTAAGGTTTCTTTTGCTTTAGAATAGGGACACAGAATTCAGTAGTGTAATTTTGTTCTTTAACAAGTTTTTCACAATACATCAAATGATAACTATTTTACCAACATGACTTAACATTGCCCAGCCTTGTAATGATTGAATTCTTAGGTTAAAACAATAAATTTCAACTAAATCTTTTTTTTAATGCTATATCCCTTGCATTCTCCAAAGTTCTTTAGTTTGTTGACAATTCCAAGTTTTTAAAATGCTTACAAAAATTTAGTACTATCTAGCTTTTCTTAGTGGATTCCCTTTGGTTTTGAGGATAGTTATAAACATCCCTCTCTATTATGTTTTGGCCAATTAACAAAGAATCAGGAACCAGGGTCTTATAATAAAATGACCTTAACCACTTGCGTTGGCTAGGCCAAGCTTAATGGGCATGGATAGTATTTGTTGTGGAGAAAGTGTGCCAGTATTTTGCAAATGCGATTTGTGTCTGAAAGTTGATTTCAAGTCTCTGGATTTACCACTCACCTGATGCTAATTTTCAGGTAGATGTAATTTGGGAGATTTCCCCCTCCATATGTATTAACTAAGAGGGTGTAAACTATTCACTTCATTTCTATTTTATGTCAATGTGTGTTAGGTCAGATTTTGGGGCAGTGGTGTGAAAAATGGTCTGAAGAGAGGCAAGATGAGACACAAGGATACTAGTTACAATATTATTGCTGACTGTTTAGGATGTTAGTCCAGAAAGGAGAGAGATTTTAAATAATGCAATATCAACAAGGATGATATTAATGAAATAATATTTGCTTATTAAATACTTTCTATGTGCTAGGCACAGTGCTGTGTGCTGTACACAGATTGTTTCATTTACTACTCACCATATCACTATGAATTAGGTTCCATCCTCATTTTACAGAAGAGAAAAAATGATGTCTAGAGAGGTAAACAACTTATTTTTAACTAGAGGACTGGTGCGCAAAATTCATGCATGGGGGGAGTGGGGGTCCCTCAGCCTGGCCTGCACTCTCTTGAAACCCAGGACTGCTGGATCCTAACTCCTTGCCTGCCTGCCTGCCTGATTGACCCTAAACCCTCTGCCTACTTGCCTGATTGCCCCTAACTACCCGCCTGCCTGCCTGATCACCCCTAACTACTTGCCTTTCTGCCTGATCTCCCATAACCACCTCTATCTGCCTGCCTGATTGCCCCTAACTACTCTCCTGCCTGACTGATCATCCCTAACTGCCTCTGCCTTGGCCCCTGCACCCGAGACCCAGACTTCCCTCCTCTAGCTGGCCACAGGCAACTAGGACCCAGGCTTCCCTCCCTCTGACTGGCTGCAGGCACCTGGGACCCTGGCCAGCTTTGCCCAGGCTAGTCCCAGGTACCCAAGACCTGGGCTGGCTTTGCCTGGGCAGGCAACCAGGACCCTGTGCAGCTTCATTCAGGCAGGCCGCAGGGACCTGGGACCATGGCTTTGCCAGGAAGGATGTCTGGAATGACATCTGGTCTACCTGGTCTATTTAGCATATTATCCTTTTATTAGTATAGATGTTAGGCAGTCATCTATGGTATAGCTGTGATTTGACTCCAGAACCTAGGCACAAAACAACCATAATGGAAAAAAATATAGGGTGTCCCTAAAAAATATATACAGACACTTGGAATAATTATAAAAGTCTTCATTAAAATACATTTTTAATTTTCAAAATTGAACTATCAGGTATTAAAGTATGTATACACTGTACTTAGGTAGAATTTAGCAACTAACTAGAAGCAGGGAGGATAATTATGGAGAACTCAAATATGACTGAGGATTATGGATTGGGCACCCTGGTGAATGATAATACTTGTCTCTGGGTCAGAGACTACAGAGTGAGGAACATGTTTGGAAGATTAGGAAATAATGTGTTTAATTCTGGGCATCTTGAATTTGAGATGCCTTTGAGACACACACAGAGAAATCAAACTGGCTATTTGGTTATGTGGATCTGGAGCTCTGGCAGAAATCTGGGCCAGAGTGCTTGGCATGATGCCTGACATAGAATAACTGCCAATGAATATTTGTTGGATGAAATGACAGATGGAGATGGAAATAGAGATAGAGAGGGAGATAGAGAAGTGAAGAGAGAGAGAAAGAGGGAGGGGGGAAAAAGAGACGGAGAGAGAGAGAGAGAGAGAGAGAGAGAGAGAGAGAGAGAGAGAGAGAATTGGTAATTAAAAGAGTACAGTTAGGCACAGCTGGGCTGGCTCAGTGAGGGTCGATCTATGAACCAGGAGGTCATGGTTTGATTCCAGATTGTGGGCTCAATCCCCAGAGGGGAGTGTACAGAAAACAGCCAATCATCATTGATGTTTCTATTTCTTTCTCTGTCTCTTTTCCTTTGAAATCAATAAAAAATGTATTTTTTTTAAAAAAGTACAATTGGCACATGGGACTATGGGAGTGTTTAAAATTTCCCAAAGACAATGTGCCAAACAAAAAGAAATGAGAATTCAGAATAACTCTGGGGCCCATCAGAATTTAATAGTAAGATAATAAAAGAGAAACTGGAAAGGTGACAGAGAAGTACAAATACTTCAAGAGAATGATATCAGAGAAGCCAAAGAAATTGAGAATTTTGAAAAGGATTAAAAATGTATTTTTCACTTGTCTCTGAAAGGAAATACAAGTAAAATAAAGAAATTAAGAGCCTGTTCTAATTTATTTTTTAAATATATTTTTATGGATTTCAGAGAGAAACCCCTGATGTCCTGATTCATATGTTGATGCTTGACCACGAAACATCACTTAGATTGTCAGCATGAAATTTTCATTTGTTGTCTGCCATTCCTCATAAATTTTCATGGCTTTGTAGAGTTTTATAGCTCTTGTATTCTTTTGCTGCTGATGACTTTTCTCATATTGTCAATTTGTTCTAAATTTTATTATTAACAATATATAATAAAACAGTAATAAAAGAAAATAGGGTAGTGGAATGAATAGCAAAATAGAAATATGCTACTAAGAAATGGTTTAGTGAATAAGTTTTCCAGTTTCATTTTGAATATGATTAAATTTCAGGAAAAGAAATTTATATGAGACTTGAAAAAAATTATTTGACTCCTAGAATTGTGTTTTTGATATTCAAGAGAAATTTAATGTCTTCTTTGATGTCCTGTGGGAGTAGCATACACAACTTCTTTGTACTAGGAGTGTATTCTTGAGTATATTCTTTAGTCTGGTTCTCTCATTTGGAAAATGGGATAAAAATGCTCAGTTCTGCCATTGTAGTATGAAAGCAGCCATCTACATATATAAGAAAACCAAGTGACTGACATTCATCTGACCAACCTACTGGCTGGTGCATATGACGCACACTGGCAATTTAAAAATAAATGTTGACTCAGGCATGTGCAATACATATAAAGCTCTCACTGGCGCCAATTGCTTGCAATGCCAGAATGTATCTGAAGACCAGCTATTGGCACAACATACTTCTGAAGCCAAAAGAAAGTGTTGTCAACAAAATATTGTTTATTTATTAATCAATTTATATATTATTTTCATATACATTTTGCTACTTTTTTTCCATTTCTGACACTTCCATTATAGAGAAAGGGTGAATAGAAATATTAAAATAATTTGTATTTTAATTTTATAATACTGCTAGAGGCCCGGTGCACGAAATTCAAGTGGGGGTGGGGTGTCCCTCAGCCTAGCCTGCACCTTCTCCAATCTGAGACCCCTTGAGGGATGTTCAACTGCCTGTTTACAGGGATCAGGCCATGGGAGTATGGCCAGCCTGAGTGAGGGGCTGAGGGCTGTTTGCATGCTGGCCACATTTCCTTCAAGGTGGGGGGTCCCCACTGGGGTTCCTGGCCAGCCCGGGTGAGGGCTGATGGCTGTTTGTAGGCTGGCCAAGCTCCCCAGAGGGGACCCTCAACCCTTGGGGGTGTATTCAGCCTAGGTAAGGGGCTTTTTTTTTTTTTTCAGTGCCTCCTTGAGTCGAGGCCAGGGCCAGCTGGAAACAGGTATCTGGGTTTTATTTATCTTCTATAATTGAAAGTTTGTAGCCTTGAGTGAGGCTAGAGAAGGCCAGAACAGGCAGGAAGCTTGGCTTATTCAATCGCCGGGGCAACCCAAGCCTCCTGCTTGCTCCAGCTCCCTGGCAGCCACCATATTAGTTGGGTTAATTAGCATACTTGCTCCTGATTGTCTGGTGGGTATAGCAGAGTGATGGTTGATTTGCATATTTCTCTTTTATTAGTGTAGATATTATATTTATACTATTTTGACATGAAAGTTTTTGCAGTAATATAATTACTACATGAATCTTTTAATTAATTGTCTTTCAATGTGCACAAATCTGTCCACCAGGCCACTAGTATACACTAAGTAAATAATTGGACATGTCTGTTTCCAATACAACTTGACAAAAACAGAAAGCTAGATAAATTTGACCCAAGGTCTATAGTTTTCTAATCTCTACCCTAGGGAGAACTGATTGGCAGGAAAGCTTCTGCTCCTCTTTCTACCTTGTTAGTTGAAGGACATTATTTGATTAATTTGGGATAATCTAATAATACTGTTTAATCTTATGGTTTTTGGTTCAGTAGATGTGAGAATAGGAAAATGGGGTTTATCCTGTATTAAGGTATCGCATGCTCTTAATTTCTTTACTTTCCTTGTATTCCTGACTATGTGATAGAATTGAGAGAGACTAGGCTGAGTTTCCCTCTGCATGAAGAATAATTTGCCACTGTCTTTGTAAGGCCTTTTCTTTTTGTTTTTGTTTTTGCAAGACCTTTTCTTTGCCTTGCATACTATGTGGTATATGCAACTATAGGTATGTCACCTGGCAGCTCTGGCTGTTTGGCAATTGGGTTTTGAATCTACTACTCTTTGGTTCTGCTTCTCTACATAAATGGGTCTATTATAAAATAAATATATCTTTATTGTTGAAAATATTTCAGTTATTCTCCGCCTTTTTTCTTATTTACCCCTTTACTCCACACCACCCCCTGCCAGGCCTCCATCACACTCTTGTCTGTGTCCACATGAGTGGGTCATAAGGCCCAGACTCAGGGTGTTGGCAGGATGCCAACTTAGGTCTCAAGTCTAATTCACATTCTTGAATTCAGGTATTAATAGAAAGATCTGAATTTTAAAGCGATTGGGCATTTGTCTAGCTTGAATAAAATAGAATCTATAGTTTCAAGTTTGTTTTTGTATGGGTACTTTATAAGTTAAAATTCAGGGAGGTGAGTTTAAGAACTTTCAATGTTAAGAATCAGGTTTATATTTCAAACTAGGAAGCCCAGGATTCTTTCTTCCTGTTATTCTCTTTGCAGGCTGATTAATTCCTTTTTTCTGATTTCTCTCTTCTTGTGCCTTATCATATAATAGAGGTCCCGTGCATGAATTCATGCATGGGTGAGGTCCAGCCACCCACCCCTATGGGGGTCGACTGGGGCCAGGCCAGCATGGGGGCGGGGATGCAGGAGGTCGGCTGGCTGGTCCCGCCCCTGATTAGAGTGAGGAATGCTGATGGGGCTGTGGCGAGGGGGCAGGGAGGAGGGGACAGGAGCCACGGGAGGTTGGCTGGCCACCCCCACCCCTGATGCGGGGGGCCAACTGGGGACAGGGCAAGTGGGGGGAGGGGCTATGGGAGGTTGTGTGGGGCTGATGGAGTCAGTTGGCCACCACAGAGTGCATCATACTGATTGGTCATTCTGGTCATTCCAGGCGTTCTGGTTGCTCCAGTGTTTCAGCTGCTTGGCTTTAAATATATAGGTAGCTTACAGAAGATAATTGACACTTTCAACATTCAGTCTAACTCATTAGCAGGATCCACAGATTTGTTGGGTGCATTATCTAGTTTTCAAATAACTTCGGGTAGTCGTTTTTTTCAGTTATTCCTCCACTACATGCCATGATTTTCCATTTTTTCTAGACTAATAACATCACTGTCTCTCAGGCCCTTAACAGTTGGTTCACCATTCCTCAGGTCATCCTTGCTCCTTTTCCAGCCTCTGCTTACCATGTGATCCACAGGACAATGATGCATGTTTTTGTTTTGTTAAGTTAACACCCCACTTCTAGTTACAGGTTTCCAATCAATTACTTGTTGCTGCTTAATAAAGCACCCCCAAACTTAGAAGCTTAATAGAGCAACCCATTTACTTACTTTTGCTTTTGCAACTTGACCAGGTTCAGCTGGGTGACTCTTTTGCTGGTCTTTCTTGGGGTCACTGGTGGGGCTGCAGTAATCTGGCTGCTGTACTGGTAGTATGTCTGGCTGTTAACTTGGGTTATTGGCTTTTAAAAATTTACATCTTCTCTTGTAGGATGACCTCGGTTACTTATATAGTTACTGCTCACATTCAAGAAGATGACAATAGAATTCTAAAGTTTGAGTCCAATGCTTAGACATCATTAGCATTATTTTGCCACCTTTTATTGGTCAAAGCAAGGAACTGACCAGTCCTGTTTCAAGAACTTTGGACACAAACTCCACTTCTTGATGAAATGTAAAAGATTCTGTGGTAAAATGAAATCTTTATATTTTAAAATAGTTTAAGTTAGCTTCCTCTGGATAGCTTCCCCAGGCAATGTCTCTCACATTAATCCATTCCTTCATTCACTTCTTTATTCATGTATTCAGTGTAAATGTAAAAATATTTATGGGATATTTAATGTGTATCAGGCATTGTGATAGCATTGAAGAGGCAAAGATCTATTCTTTGGAAACTGATACATTTAAAATTTTCTTTTAAAATTGTAAAATTTTTAGAGCTCTATTATGGCTTTTTATCTTAAGTTTTAAATGCTTTATCATTGTGAAAAGCTTATAACTTATGATTCAGTTGAGTTCCTCAGTTGCAAAAAAAGTTATAAAAGCTGAATGAAATGTCAAGATGAATAATGTCTTTCTGTGAATGGATTTTTTTTACCTTAATTTGCAGAATAGCTTGGTTTCAGAATTCATAAATTAATAAAGAACAAACAAGGATTTGTTTTCCTCAAAAATAAAGCAAAACAAAAGATAGGGCTTTTTGCTTGTTTTGTTTTAAAGGGAAAGTTGTTTGTTTTAAATGATTCAGAGAAACCAGAAATCTGTAAGTGCTGTATAACCAGCCCTGATGGAACATGAATGGACATTATCTTTCTGGATGGGGAACTCTGACACAATGAGTAAAGGTAGAATTCCTGACACCCATGTTACAAGAATGAATAAGAGACTCCTTTTTGACATCAACTAGCCCACATCCAGTGGGCAAGGTAAACATTTAAACAAATAAGGACCGTGTAATGTGATTTATGTTTATGAGAAGTGTTCATGCTGGGAACATAGAAGGTGAAGTAATGAATGGTTTAGCAGAACTGGTATCAGGGAAGCATTCACTGAGAAAACAAAGTTTGAACTAATCCTGAAGATTGGGTAGGAATTCATCATTTTAAAAAACATAAACTATGGAGATAACATTGCACTCTAAGAAATGCCCTTAGCATCTAGGAGTAAGGACAACATTAAGAAAAGGTCACCCCAAGATATGATTGAAATGTACAGTTAAAGGAGTCTTAATGATAAGATGCTTATGACCTAATTAATTATTTTTATTTTTTAAAATTCTGCCACAAACAGAATAAGAAAATAAGTAGCTATGTACTAACATATGATGATATAAAATTAGAAGTTACAGTGCTTAAGAGAAAGGAAAGTATAGTGTGGTATAAAAAGTTCTGAAAGTCTTTGTAAGAAACTAGGAGCCCAGCACATGATTCCAAATGGGGTGGTGCCGCCTACCCTCTAGTGGCCAGTCCAGCCCTGCCTCGCTCTCTGGCCCTTGAAGCAGTCATGGCCACTGCTGATCAGGCCCTCCCCCAGCACAGGCATGGGAAATCCTCTGCCACCCTGCCCCCAATGCTGTGCATGCACCCTCCTCCTGTCCAGTTGATCTGTTATGGAGTCCCAGTTAATTAGCATATTTCTGTATTATATATTGTATATATAGATGATGCTTGAGAAGAAGCCTTAAAGACCAGGAAGAGTTGAGTAGTTGGGGAGAGAAAGAGGAGATTGGGTACACAGGAAGAAAAGAATATTAGGAAGGAAGGGTTGCCCAACCAGCATGGCTCAGTGATTGAACATCAACTTATGAAACAGGAGGTCATGGTTCAATTGCCAGGTTGTCAGTGTTGGGCATGCAGGAGGCAGGTAATCAGTGATTCTCCCTCAACATTGATGTTTCTCTCTCTTCCTCTCCTGTCCTCTCTTAAATCAATGAACATACATGTTAAAAGAAGAAGAAGAAGAAGAAGAAGAAGGAGGAGGAGGAGGAGGAGGAGGAGGAGGAGGAGGAGGAGGAGGAGGAGGAGGAGGAAGGGATGATTAGTAAAATCAAATAGCCCAGAGCCCAAATAGGATAAAGAGTGAAAGGAGACCAACCAGTAGGAGATCATTGATGGTATATTGCAAGAAGAGGTTTGGGCTGGGGCTGGGGGTCTCAGAATAAGTGGATTTTCATTGCATTAGGGAATTAATGGAAAATAGATATAATGATCTCAAAACTGCAGTCATGTGCATGTCCTTAGGGGGGAAAATAGATATAGTGAGAAAATATATGAAGAAATACAGTGTGTCTTGTCTTTGATGCCTTGGATTATTTAGTAGGGAGTCAGTTGTTTTAAGTTGAATGAAAAGTCAAAATGAACAAAGCTTGTTTAAGCAATTATTAATGGTTACAGAATTAAGGAAAACAGCCTCCCCACTGCATGGAATTTTTATAAGTTTGAGATGAAACCTCATGGTATTCCTGCAACTACAGATGCCTTTCAGCATTTCATAGTTTGACAGAGAGTTTGAGGTACTTGGAGGTACTGATGTGACTTTCAAAGTTGTATAAATATATTCTCAGTAAAAAATAAATTTTATATTGTGATCAGTACATATGTTGGCACAAACACACACATAACTGAAACAGAAGT
This sequence comes from Antrozous pallidus, assembly GCA_027563665.1. Taxonomy (NCBI): domain Eukaryota; kingdom Metazoa; phylum Chordata; class Mammalia; order Chiroptera; family Vespertilionidae; genus Antrozous; species Antrozous pallidus. The sequence continues at coordinate 53,746,688 of CM050516.1, read as the reverse complement.
TAAAAAAAAACACTATTACTTTTCCTACAAGGGAAATACTGATGCTTTCTCTTCTCTTCAATATCATTTTTAATAATTGATAATCATGGCTTTGCTTGGCACTCTGTCAGTTTGAGTATTGGCTGTCTGAGATTTATTTATTTATTTATTTACCACGGAAAGGATTATGTATTCAAAAATATTTATATTTAACATATTTTGAATATTTTTTAAATGTTTTAAAATGTTTCTTATTTATTTAAATTGAAGTGTACTTTAAACATTTTTTTTCAATCTAATAATTTTATGTAAAATAAAATAACCATCTTTTAGAGGACTTTTATAGTCATTGTATATAGCTGAATAAACTCACTTGAACAATAAATCTCATTTACAAATGTAATTGCATTTTCTGAAACATTTTAAATTGCTCTTAATAAATGTAATGTATTTGATTTTTATTTTAAAAAAATCCTCACTCAAGAATATTTCTTTTTATTATTGATTTGAGAAAGAGAGAGAGAGCTCACAAGAAAAACATTAGTGTGAGAAAGAAACATCTGTCGGGTTATCTCCTTATGCAACCTCACCAGGGATTAAACCTGAAATCCAGGCATGTGCCCTGACTGGGAATCAAACCTGCAACCTTTTGGTATATAGGGCGAGCTACCAGGCCAGGACAAATTATGACTTTCTTAAGCAACAGTCCTTGAAGTACTTAACTTTTGTATATGTAATAAATTTACAAATAGAGCAAACCTCAGGTTTTTAAAAAAATGGTTAGAATGTGAAAAAATCAATCCCAAACTTAGTCTGGAGCAATGTAGTCTATTAACCTTTCTGGAAATAATGAACATTTCTGAATAAATGTTCAAGCAGTTGTACTGATAGATTTGAGTACCTCTTCTGAGAAACCCACTATGATTATGAATCATGGAAGGGCCCTAACAACTTTTAAGCAGTGTTGCAAGGAGTTCAATGATCCTTCATAAGGTATTCTTTCATATCTAGTTTTGCAATGATTATCTAATCACTTTTTTTTATTAATCCTACAAAATATCACTAATAGGACACAAATCCTTGAATTGGTCCTTTTAGAAAGCCTCTCTTAGGGCAGGTTTGAAATAAAATTTAAAGTAAAATAATCTGTAACATACTTATGTTAAAAAATAATTCTATCTAATAAAAGAGTAATATGCAAATTTGACTGTACCAGAGAACCAAGATGGCGGCATAGGTAAAACACCTATCTTGCCATCATACACAGCCATTTTAAAACTACAACTTAACGAAAGAACAAACACCTTCCAGAATCACCAGAAAGCTGGCCGAGTGAAAATTTCACAAATAATAGTGAAGATAAGACATTGTGACTCAGAGGAGCGGCTGAAGACAGCGTTGAAGATTCGAGCAGAGAGAGGTTTGCAGCACGCGCGCCAGTGGATAGGGCGGGCGACTGAAAACCGGCCAGTTTCTCGAACAGGAGAGACAAAGACATCCCACTGGACTGATTCTCCAGCTCTGGGCAAAGTCCAGGGAACCCACTATCACATGGGGTGAAAACTGGACAGTGGGAGGGCACGCTGAAGCTCGGGTGCTGCAGGGGTCTGCTGGCTTGTGGAGAAGGCAAGCTTGTGCATGAACTTGGGAACAGCGCAGCTGCCTGACCTACTAGAGAGCGCTCGCAACTTGCTCTCTCATTCGGGAAACTGTCAGACTGCTTTGTTTTACGACCCTGGGTGAGACGTTGGGTGTGCACTCATTTGGGGAGAGTCTGAATTCCCCGGCAGCCGGTGGAGCTCGGCAGCGGCTCTCTCTCAGAGGTGCTGGTGGCCATTGCCCCCAGCACAGAATCTTTGGGGCTGCATAGGGTGGAGCTAACGCTGTCTGCTTGGCCCGGAGACTCCGCCCATCCAATCTGAGCACAGCTGAGCTTCACAGACAATTGGCCTGGAGGTCAACCCCTCCAAGTGCTAACAACAATTAACCTGAGCTTAACTTCAGCAAACTGTGCAACCCATATCCACCTCAGGTAACTGGGGAGGCTGAGCCACTGTCCCTAGTAGGAAGTCTACCACACAAAGCTAATTGACCAACTCGGGAAGCAGCCACCATGCAGAGACATGGAAAGAAATCAGATGTGAAAGAAATGGAGGAAAAAAAACGACTGGACATGGAATTCAAAACCACAGTTATAGGGCTTCTCAAGAGGCTCTAACAAAAGGTCCAGGCCTATAAGGAAATAAGCAAGACCGACAAGGAAATGAATGAGTCTTACAAGGAAATGAATGAGACCCTCAAGGATATGAAGAAGACTCTCAAGGATATGAAAAAGGACCAACCAGAAATTAAGCATACACTGACTGAAATAAAAAATAGTATACAAAGACCTAAAAGTGCTCTTGAGCACCCCAAGAACCAAGTTAAAGATTTGAAATACAAAGAGGGAAAATCCACTCAGCTGAAAAAGAAAGAAACCAAAAGAATCCAAAAAATTGAAGATAGTGTAAGGGGCCTCTGGGACAACCTCAAGCATACCAACATCCGAATTATAGGGGTGCCAGAAAAAGAGAGAGAGCAAGACAATGAAAACCTATTTGAAGAAATAGTGACAGAAAACTTCCCACACCTGGTGAAAGAAAATGACTTAAAAACCCAAGAAGTACACAGAACCCCAATATATAGGAACCCTAAAAGGACCACACCAAGGCACATCATAATTAAAATGCCAAAGAGCAACAGACAAAGAGAGAATATTAAAAGCAGCAAGAGAAAAACAGTTAATTACCTGTAAGGGAGCACTCATACAATTGTCAGCGGATTTCTCAACAGAAAAGATGCAGGCCAGACGGGAGTGGCAAGAAATATTCAAACTGATGAATAGCAAGAATCTACAACCAAGATTACTCTATTCAGCAAAGCTATCATTCAGAATTGAAGGTCAGATAAAGTGCTTCGCAGATAAGAAAAAGCTAAAGGACTTCATCACCACCAAACCAATATTATATGAAATGCTGAAAGATATTCTTTAAGAAGAGGAAGAAGAAAAAGATAAAAGTGTAAATTATGAACAACAAATACAATCTATCAACAAATGAATCTAAAAATCCATTGAATTAATAAGCTGATGAACAGGATAAACTGGTGAAGGTAACAGAATCATGGACATAGACAGGGAATGGACTGACAATTCTGGGGGAGAAAAGGGGTGTGGGAAGTGCAGGAAGAGACTGGACAAAAATCATGCACCTATGGGAGAGGACAGTGGAGGGGGTGAGGGCGGTGGTGGGATGGGTACCAGGTGGAGGGGAGCTATAGGGGGAAAAAAAAGGGAAAAATGTAATTAATAAAATGAACAATAAAGATAAAAAAAGGAAAAATTTGACTGTACCTTCACCACACCGACAAGCCATGCCTACAGCCACACCCACCAGCCAATCAGGAACAGATTATGAAAATAAACCCCAACCAAGATGGCTGCCACCACTGAGAGCAAGAGGAAGGGTTGGGTTTCGACAGCAACGAAGGAAGCCAAGCTTTCCGCCTGCCTTTGCCTGCTTAAGCCTTCACTCAATTACAAAGTTTCAATTATAAAAGATACAGAAATGGCAGCAGCCACTGATCTGGAGAGAACAGAGGCTTGGGTTTCCCTGGCAACAGATCCTGCCTGCCATTGCCAGCGTAGGCCTCCACTCGAGGCTACAATGTTTCAAACAGAAATGGCTGCCACCCGGAAGCAAGCAGAAGGCTTGGCTCCGCTCCAGGCTACAAAGTTTCAATTGTAGACATAGATTAATCTCAGATCCCAGGTCCTCCACTTGGGTTGCTGGGAGGCGTGGCCAGCCTGCAAACCTCCACAGGCTCCTTGCCCAGGCTGCCCCTCACCCCAAGGGAACCCCCACCCTGATCTGGGACACTCTTCAGGGCAAACCAGCTGGCCCCCACCCATGTACCAGGCCTCTATCCTATCTAATAAAAGAGTAATTTGCAGATTGACCATCACTCCAACACACAAGAGGGCTGACCCCATGTGGTCAAAGATCCTGCCCCCATGTGGACACTAGATGGCCAGCAGGGGAATGCCGTTGGGAGGTTTCAGGCCTGCAAGGGAGGGCTGTTGGGAGGGACCAGGCCTGCAAGAGAGGGCAGTTGGGGCAATCAAGCCTGCAAGGTTGGGCAGTTAGGGGTGACCAGGCCAGCAGAGGAGGGAAGTTGGGGGCAAACAGGCTGGTAAGGGAGCAATTAGACATCAATTAGGCTGCCAGGGTAGTGGTTAGTGGGTGTTCAGGCTGGCAGGCAGAAGCGGTTAGGGGTAATTAGGGAGGCAGGCAGGTGAGCAGTTTGGAGCCAGCAGTCCTGGATTGTGAGAAGGATGTCTGACTGCCCCTTTAGGCCCGATCCTATCAGGATCAGGCCTAAACGGGCAGTGGGATATACCTCGAGGGGTCCCAGATTGGAAAGGGTGCAGGCTGGGCTAAGGGACTCCCCCCGCCCATGTGCACGAATTTCATGCACCGGGCCTCTAATTTTTTATAAAAGGCAACATAATGGCTCTTGTATAAATATAAAATGAACGTGAGTCAGACATTTTATTTAATTAACTACAGGCCCAGTGCATGAAATTTGTGCACTCAGGGGGTTCCCTCAGCTCAGCCTGCACCCTCTTGCAGTCTGGGAGCCCTTGGGGATGTCCGACTGATGGCTTAGACCTTTTCCCAAAGAGAGCCTAAGCTATCAGTCAGACATCCTTAGTGCTGCTGCAGAGGCAGGAGAGGCTCCCACTATCATGGCTGTGCTTGCCAGTTGTGAGCCTGACTCACGACTTTTGGTTGAGCAGTGCTCCCTCTGTGGACTGACCACCAGTGGGCAGCTCCTGTGTTGAGTGTCTGTCCCCTGATAGTCAGTGCACATCATAGTGACTGGTTGTTCTGTTGTTCGGTCAATTTGCATATTAACTTTTTATTATACAGGACTAATGGCCCAGTGCATGAAATTTGTGCATGGAGGGTGAGGCGTTCCCTCAGCCCAGCCTGCACCCTCTCCAATCAGAGACCCCTAGGGGGATGTCCGACTGCCAGTGTAGGCCAGATCAATCGGGCCTACACTGACAGTCAGACATCTCTCTTACAATCTGGACCACTGGCTCCTAACCACTCACTTGCCTGCCTGCCTGATCACCACTTACTGCCTCAGCCTGCCTGCCTGATTGCCCCTAACCCCTCTGCCTGCCTGCCTGATCTCCCCTAACTGTCTCTGCCTGCCGACCTGGTTGCCCCAACTGCCCTCCTCTGCCAGCCTGGTTGCCCTTAACTGCCCTCTTCTGGTGGCCAATTTGGTTCTGATTGGTTTCTATGCCAGTCAATGTCAAAAGCTCCACCTCCTAGGCAGCCACCTCCTAGGCTGCCTCACACTTTACCCAGATTTGGTTCTGATTGGTCAGTTTTTATGCCAACCAGCGTCTCTGAGCCTATAATGGGGCCTGATCAGAAAGTCGTGGCTGATCAATGTTCTTGGTGGAGGCCTGGAGAGAAGTGGAGGTGTGGCTGCTGGCCAGACTGGGAAAGAAAGAGAGAGGCAAGTCCTGATCAAAAGCTGCCGCAGAAGCACTGGATCAGTCCTTGCTTCTCTTTTCAGCCCTCTCTCTGCCCCTGATTTGCTGCCCCCCCTCAGCAGTAGTTTTGGGGCACCCATGCTTGCAGTGGAAGCAGTCAGCCTGGGTTTTCATGGCAACCCAGCACTGACTGCAGGATTGACTTCCAGTTGGTTAAGCCTTGGTCATTACCATATGTTAGGACACAGGGTTTTTATATATTAGTGCTAGAGGCCCGGTGCCTAAAATTCATGCACGGGAGTGGGGGTGGGGTGGGGCGGGGAGAGGACTGGTCCCTCAACCCAACCTATACTCTCTCCAATCCAGGACCCCTCGGGGGATGTCTGACTGCCAGTTTAGTCCTGATTCCGCAGTTTAGTCCCAATCCCACAGGGGACATCTGGCAGTCAGACATCCCTCTCACAATCCAGGTCTGCTGACTCCTAACTGCTCACTTGCCTGCCTGCCTGATCGCCCCTAACCACTCTTCCTGCTTGCCCTAACTGCTCTCCCCTGCTGACCTGATCACCCTAACTGCTCTCCCCTACCTGCCTGATTGCCCCTAACTTATCTGCCTGCCTGCCTGATTGCCCCTAACTGCTCCCCTGCCAGCCTGATCATCCCTAACTGCTTTGCCCTGCTGGCCTTATCCCCCTAACTACTCTCCCCTGCCAGCCTGATTGTCCCTAACTGCCTCTGCCTAGGCCCCGCCACTGTGGCTTTGTCCAGAAGGATGTCTGGAAGACGTCCAGTCTAATTAGCTTATTACCCTTTTATTAGTATAGATAAGGAAACCAGTACTATGTAAAATAAAATGAGTGGCAATCAAAAGTCTTCCTTGGAATGGGGGTGGTGGTGGTAGTGAAATCAATTATACTTCTCAAAATTCACTTATATCTCTATAGATAAGAATAATTAAAAATATTTTTGTTATTGTTTTCAGAGAGGGAGGGAGAAGAAGAGAGATGGAATCATCAATGAGAGAGAAACATCATTGATCGGTTGCCTCCTATACACCCCCCTAGCTTTAAAGAAATGGAAAGGCATTTGCATAAATAAAATAGTTCTAAAGTGCTGGATTGAGGCTGCAACACAGGTATATGCTCTGATGGGGAATTGAACCTTGGCTTCCCAGTTCATAGATTGATGCTCAACCACTGAGCAACATTGGCTGGGCTATAAGAGTCATTTATATGCTATCAGTTCTTTTTAAAAATATTTTTTTATTGAGGAAGAGAGAGAGAGATAGAAACATCAATGATGAGAATCATTGATTGGTTGCCTCCTGTATGCCCCCTGGGAATCCAACCCACAGTCCAGTATGTGACCTGACCAGGAATCCAACTGTGACTTCCTGACTCATAGGTGGATGCTCAACCACTAAGCCACACTGGCCTAGGCTATCAGTTCTTTTTTAATTAACAGAGTTGTATAATAGATCAGTTAGATAATGAAAAGGGTGTACTTCTGTACAATCAGACAATCTGGAGGCATACATTAGACAATGCCTAATATTCTATTGAGAAGATGCTCATTAATCTTCCTTTGCCCATTTCAGTATCTCTTACAATTTTTCTCACCGTTTCCCCACCTGTTGATCTTAATACTCCCAAAGATTCTTCTTAATCTTTCACAGGTTCACAGGCTGGTCCCATTGCATTTGGCCTAATTTTTTTCATAGGTGCAACAGAGTTAACATGCCTCCTTGGGTTGTCTTGCAAATCTAGAGCCCTGCTTCATCTATCCAGAAAATGCATTGTAACAGAAATAGCATTCCAATTACTATCATAAAATTTCCCACATCAATTTATTCAATTCTATGTAGATTTTGTTTCACCGGATCTTAAGTGAGGCATCTGAATTTATGAAATCTTCTGCTTCATGGAAAAAAAGTCCTGGAAATAAGTTTACTGGTAGTTTTCTAAACAATATCAGCTCAGAAATTTGTACCCCAAAGTCAGTCATTTGAAGTGACAGTAGTTTAAAGTACCTGTTGGAGTCCCTTTCTACAAGGCTCTGGGACACTTTATCCAAGAAGGCCTGCAACTTTGTTCTGTGGAGTTTCCTTTTAACTAATTAGCCATAATAAAGCCAATATAAAGAACAGAATATTATATTCCAGTAAGAGAGAGAAAGGAGTCTAGAATGTCTAAAATGTTGAGTTCAGTCCTAGCTGATTTGGCTCAGTGGATAGAGCATTGGCCCACAGACTGAAGGGTTCTGAGTTCGATTCTAGTCAAGGGCATGCATCTTGGTTGCAGGCTCCTCCCCAACCTGAGCCCTAGTCAGTACTCGTGCAGCGGGCAACCCATGGGTGTGTTTCTCTCACACCAATATTTCTCTCTGCCTGTCCTTCCCTCTCTCTTCTACTCTCTCTAAAAATCAATGGAAAAATATCCTCGAGTGAGGATTAAAAACAATAAATAAGTAAAAGTAAAGTGTTGAGTTCAACTTCCTTATTTTCCCATAATTTTAGAAGTATTTGATTTATGCAAATGCAATTTCTTTAAAGGTATGATTGTCAGTGCGTATAGGGAAATAGCAATGTTATAGAATAGTAAGAAGCTAGGAAAATTCCAGGACAAGCAGAATAGGGAAACTAAGATAGTTAGACAACAGTTTGTAGCCACCTAGTAAATCCTATCTTCTCTAAATCAAGCTCTTAAGAGTAAATAGCTTAAACCACCCTAATCTGAGATGCAGATAACAGAAATCCAATTAAGTGCCTTCTGCCAGCCATACCCAAGGACAGACAAGGCAAGGATGGATAAGAAGAGCTAAGCCAAAGAACTTGTATGTGTTATACCTAACCCTTGGATACAGACAATAGGGTGGTGAAGGCCTGGGGCAGGAAGAAGGGATGGGCTAGAAAGGATTAATGGGGGAAAAAAGGGGACATATGTAATACTTCCAACAATAAAGGTTTTTAAAAAATTAATTAAAATAAAATTGTTTATAGCTATATTGACGGTAAAAAATAAAAGAGAATAAATCTCATTTTGGCATAAAGTTGATGAATATTCTATTATCTGTCGCTAAGACCTCCCCTAAACACCCAGCCTTTAAAACTCCTGAAAATGAAGGTTCCAGTGAGCTCTCTCTCCAGGGAACATGCCTTTACCATTCCCTTTCCCTTCTTCTCCCCCCATCCCCATCACATAGCCCCTTAATTGACAAGGGACTCCACAAGACTTACAACCAGGGGAGCCATGGGTAGCAGCAACTCATCCCAGGCTAACCCCCTGAACCTGTCTCCAAGGCCCCTTGTCTCTGACTTTCCAATGAGCCAAGGAAGACAATCCTAGGCTCTCCTGTTGCTTCTGTGTCCTTTCTAGTTTCACGTCCTAAATGTGATTTTGCTGGGGTCTATTAATACTTGCCTGCTTTTCCATACTTTGTCTCTGTCTCTTGATTGAAATATTTCCCTCAAGGTCAAGACAAGAATCAAGGTCTCTTCCTCTCATTGGTAACAGAAACCTGCTTACTAATAAGGAACATATATAGGAAGCTATTAAAATACATATTTGGTACACTCTGAGAACAGGTGATTTAGATGGGAGCAAAATACTTAGGTTTCACTAGGTTTAAAAAATTTAGTCCTCGCTGGTTTGGCTCAGTGGATAGAGTGTTGGCCTCCAGACTGAAGGGTCCTGGGTTTGATTTCAGTCAAGGGTACATGCCTGGGTTACAGAATGATTTTCTGTCACCATTGATGTTTCTATTTCTCTGTCTCTCTCTCCCTTCCTCTTTGAAATCAATAAAACATATTTTTTTAAAAATCTGCAGACTAGAAATTATTTAACCAACCTCTAATGATACATAATTTCTTTAGTGATCAGAATTATTCCAGAAAATGGAGGTATAGAAGTTTTATTATAAATTCTGGGGACAATTTACTTAACTATGATGTATAACTTAATTATGCTTTTGTATAATAGCACTTACCTGTCCTGCTATAATTATCTCTGCTTAAAAGTCTCTTTAGATTTACATGAATTTAGAGCAACTTCCTTGGTTTGTGTGTGTTTTTTTTTTTAATGTTTCCCATCACTACATTCCCAGCAGTCACCATAACACCTGGCACACAGTAAAGGATCAAAAGTTGTTCGCTTAATAAATGACACTATTTAAACCTATGGTTAACAAATATGTTTCATTTTAAAGGTGGCAATATTATAAAAGGCCACAAGATGGGCTCATTACACTGTGAAAGTTTGTAAAAACACTTCTGAATCATGAAATTAACATTTTTCCTGCAGAAAAATGAGGAATATTTCATGAATATTAAGAAGGAATTAAAATGCTTGTAGTGACAAGTCATGGGAGCATTTAGTCAGTCATTTTTTATTCATCTACAGAATTGTATTAAACAAAGTCATAGTCCTATTCAATTATCACTTTAAAAAACATCAAGATTTTATCTTTATTAACCCTCATATATTTCTTACTATAAAAATTGAAATATGTGTCTTGCTATTTATGGAATAATAAATTATATCTCTTGTTAAAATTTAAAATGGTATTTGTCATCTTTTTTTCACTCAAAAGATTCAGCTTGCTAAATTGAATAGCTTTTTTTTCTAAACCAATACTTCTTGAAAGTTGACTCTGCAAGGTCAGTCTACATTATTATCTCACTTGATACTTATTGACCACATGAGGAAACTGAGGCTCTGAGAATTGGAGGCTTTCCAAAGTCACTTGACTAATAACTAGAGCTATATTTTAGTGCGAAGACAGATATAAATCAAACAAGAACAAAAGTAATAACAAATAAAAGAAGTATTAGGAAATGCGCCAAAGATAAAGCATAGTGATGCAATAAAGGATGAATGAGGTATCACTTTTTTTATTTTTATTATTTTTATTCTTTAAAGTATTACAAATAGTAGTACATATGTTTTCTTTTGTTTCCCCATTGTCCTTCCCCCAGCCTTCCCTACCCCCTAGCACATGTCCTCACCTGCCCCCTTCCACCCTCTCCCTCAGGCAAGTGAGTCTTGTATCCATTGGTTACGCTTATATGCATGCATACAAGTCCTTCAGTTGATCTCTTACAGCCCCCGCCCCCCACCCTCCCCAGCCTTCCCCATGTAGTTTGACAGTCTGTTCAATGCTTCTTTGCCTCTATAACAATCTTTTTCTCCTGTTTCTTTTCTTGCATCTGCATACTGGAAATAAATGTAAAGAACAAAAAAATGTATGAGTCTTAGTTTGAATGTCCAACTGTTCTGAGTCCCAGTTTCAATGTCAAATAGTTCCTTATGTGTACATGTCAGCAATGGTGTCTGGATGGTGGACAAATGGTGGCAATGCAGGTTCCACCCTCTCTGGTTTGGTCCTGGGCCATCTGCAGCAATGCACAGCTGCCGACTGCTAGCATGGCAAGGTGTCGTCAGCGTCCACCATCTCTGGACCATCCTCGTGGCTGGAACAGACCCGTCAGTTCCTCACTGTCGCAGGAACCCACATGGTCTTGGAGTTGTTTTCTGCAAACACACAAACACATTCTCGACCAAAAGTTAATAAAGGGGTCTTTTCTGTAAATTAGACTTGGGATTCTTTTTATTTTTGCCCAAATTATTTTCCTTTGGCTTATTTTGACACCATGTGTGTTTTTCATGGGTGTCCTGCTGTTGGCTTTACAAATGGAAGTTACTTTTTTGGAGTAAGAATTTTCTAGATGTAATTTACTTACAGGATATTTTCCTTACATGATATTACCCCACTATCCCCCTCACCCCCTTTTTTTATTAATGAGGGCTTTTGGAAAATTTATATTGTAGTCTTGGTAACTTTAAATTTTAATTTTTGCACACAAATATATCTGCTTTAGGTTCTTTGGATGTTAGGCAATTTTACAATGAGATGAACTACTGATAGAAATTTTAGTTAATATTTTAGGAACAGCTTTTCATCCAGTACACTTAAATTTTCTAGAGTATTCACTTATTTCACTTGCCCAATTTAAATTAATCTGAAAACTTGATTACTGTTTTACTGTCAAATTTAATGCTCAAGTAATAATCTTAGTTTACCCTGTAAATATTAGTGGAAAGGATTATTTGCATTCTTGAGTAGGCCCTGAGCATTCCTGGTACTAGACTAGATTTAGATATAAAGCAGCTGTTGCTGGCCGAGTCTCTCTCTGTATCCTGGGTCCCGATCTGAACTGTGCGTGGGAGGCGAAGCAGCCGTGGGGGCAGGAGACCTCCCTCAGGAGGGGTGAGAGTTCAGGCCCCTGCAAGGTTAGTTGGTGAGGGTCTGTCCTCCACCTCTGTTAACCTTTTAGTTCTCTCCTGTTGGCGCCTCTGCGACTGTGCCTGTCTTAGGTTGTTCCTTCCCTGAGGAATCTTACTCGTCTCTGGCTAACCAGCCATATTGAGGTACTACTTTAGACTCAATAGCCTCTTTGAGGAAGTGATGTTGAAGCTAAGTCAGGAATGATTTTGTGAAGTTCTGGGAAAGAGTTTTCCAAGTAGAAAGAACAGCTGATATAAAGGCCCAAGGTGGGGCAGGTTTTTGCTCTGTTTGGAAAGAAAACAAAAGCTTCGTGGCATTAAAAGATTCATTAGTAACATCATGTCTCTGGCACAGTTGATATTAGACATCTGCTGTCCCAGCTTCCTTTGGAGATAGACACTAGTGTGTGTCTATAACAGCCATTGGCAGAAAGAATAGTTCTGAAACTGGCTGTTCTTAAAATAAATTGGGTCAGGATTCTAGTCTGTCAGGATGACTTAAGACAAGCAGGACTTCCTGGCATCTGCTGAAGCCATCCTATCTAATAAAAGAGTAATATGCAAATTTGACCATACCTTTGCCACACCCACAAGCCACACCCACAACCACGCCCACCAGCCAATCAGAAACAGATTATGCAAATAAACCCCAATCAAGATGGCTGCCACCGTTGAGAGGAGGAAGAAGGCTTGGGTTTCCCCGGCAACAGAGAAAGCCAAGCTTTCCGCCTGCTGTTGCCTGCCTAGGCCTCTACTCAATGTTACAAAGTTTTAATTATAAAAGATACAGAAATGGCGGCAGCACTGATCTGGAGTGAACAGAGGCTTGGGTTTGCCTGGCAACAGAGGAAGCCAAGCTTTCAGCCTGCTGTTGCTGGCCTAGGCCTCCACTCTAGGCTACAAAGTTTCAAACAGAAATGGCTGCTGCCCCAGAGCAAGCAGAAGGCTTGGCTCTGCTTCAGGCTACAAAGTTTCAATTGTAGACATAAATTAATCCCAGATACCAGGGCCTTTGCTTGGGTCACTGGGGGACATAGCTGGCCTGCAAACCTCCATAGGCCCCTCACTCAGGCCACCCCTCACCCCAAGGGAACCCTCACCCTGATCTGGGACACTCTTCAGGGCAAACCAGCTGGCCCCCACCCATGCACCAGGCCTCTATTCTATCTAATAAAGGAGTAATTTGCAGATTGACCATCACTCCAACACACAAGAGGGCTGCCCCCATGTGGTCAAAGATCCTGCCCCCATGTGGACACAAGATGGCCATCAGGAGAGGGCCATTGGGAGGTTCCAGGCCTTGCAAGGGAGGGCAGTTGGGGGCGATCAAGCCTGCAGGAGAGGGCAGTTAGGGGTGACCAGGCTGGCAGAGAAGGGAAGTTGGGAGCAAATAGGCTGGCAGGGAAGAAGTTAGACATCAATTAGGCTGGCACGCAGAAGTGGTTAGGGACAATCAGGGAGGCAGGCAGATGAGCAGTTTGGAACCAGCAGTCCTGGATTTTGAGAAGGATGTCCGTTTGTCCTACCAGGATTGGGCCTAAATGGGCAGTCAGACATTACTTGAGGGGTCCCATATTGGAGAGGGTGCAGGCTGGGCTAAGGGACATCCCCTGCCCCCTGTGCACAAATTTCGTGCACCGGGCCTCTTTTGTGTGTATATAATATGTATCTATTGCCAGACATCTATAAAATAAAAGCCTAGGCAACCATTACGGCAGAATGACCGGTGGCGATGATGCTCACTGACTACCAGGGGAAGATGCTCAATGCAGGCTCACAGCTGGCGATCCCAGCAATGGTGGTGGGAGCCTCTCCTGACTTTGGAGCAGTCTTAAGGAGCAGTGAGCCGAGTGGTAAGGAGTAGTGAGCAGGCAGGCAGTAAGGAGTGATGCCTCCCAGACTGTGAGAGGGTGCAGGCTGGGCTGAGGGACCACCCTTCCCCAGTGCACAAATTTTGTGCACTGAGCCTCTAGTTGAATATGAAGCAATGAACAAAACAGTCCCTGCCCTCAAGGAGCATCTGGTTATGTAACTTACATATGGTTTACTTCAATTCTCTTCACTCCACCCACTATTGGCTAAATGTAGAACTTATTTATTGGGTATTTGAATAAGGAAGAATTTTGATCGTCAGGATTTCTAGTCTACCACAGCCCCAGTTGGGTTATCATTATTATTCTTTGTAAATATATTTTATTGATTTTTACAGAGAAGAAGGGAGAGGGATAGTTAGAAACACTGATGAGAGAGGAACACAGATCAGCTGCCCCCCACATGCCCCCTACTGAGAATCCAGTGAGCAATCAAGGTACATGCCCTTGATCAGAATCGAACCCTGGGGCCCTTCAGTCTCAGGGCCCACACTCTATCCACTGAGCCAAATCTGGTTAGGGCCAGTTGGGTTCTTTTAATAGTGGGAATTATCCTGAGGATAGATGTTCCTGCCTACAGAGATCCAGAGCATCACCGCAGACATCAGAAACCTGGCAGATCTAATGGCTTACTTCTGCAGTCGTGGTCTATAGTGCAGGTCCAGACCTCTGCAGTGCTCGCACTCCCTGCCGAGTTCTGTTCATAAGATCAGGGTCATTTCTTCATGGTTCTTGTTCCCTTAAGTCTGGTATAGGAGAAGCAGAAACTTGTCAAAGACTGAAACCTAAAACCCAGTGGGAGTCTACTTATAGGCTCAATTTCCTTTTCTGAAATTGTCTCATAATTTTAGGCTACCTGGAAGAAAAAGCCAGGAGAGAAAAAACAAACTACATTCCTACACTGACTTTTTTTTTCCCCCTTAAAAATATTTTTATTGATTTCAGAGAGGAAGGGAGTGGGGAAAGAGATAGAAATGTCAGTGATGAGAATCATCGATCAGCTGCCTCCTGCATGCTCCCTACAGGGGACTGAGTTCGCAACATGGGCATATGCCTTGACTGGGAATAGAACCATAACCTCCGATTCTCAACCACTGAGCCATACCAGCTGGGCCACATACTGACCTTTTGACACAAGGGACAATATCACTTGAGAACATGGTGTAGTTTATGCTCTCACATTTTACTAATTCGCAGAAAAATCTTCTAACTAGAAATTGAAAAAATGCTTCCTACCCCAAGCATAGTTCTTTTACAGTTTTTCTTTGTCATTGGACACAGATGATATTAATAGACTATGCATGTAGCCTATTCTTAAACTTTGTAGCACCTTATATTAGGTCTCATACCATCTTATATTAGGTTTGCTATTTCTGCAATAGCAAATTGCCTCAATGTTAGGGGTGTAAAACAACTCACATTCATTAGACAGTTCTGTGGCCCAGAAATCTGATGATGAAGGGTGTCTTTGAGCTAAAGTAAAGGTGTTGTAAACAGGGTTAGATTCCTTTCTAAATGCTCTAGAAGGGATGTTTCCTTTCCTTTTTTGGCTTCTAGAGGCCACCTGCACTGCCTAGCTTCTTGTCCCCTTCTTCATCTTCAAGCCAACAACTTCACATATCTCTTACTTTTCTTCCATCATCATGTCTCTCTCTAACCACAGCTGGACAAGGTTCTCTACTTTTAAGTCCTCACGTGATTAAAGTGGGCTCACTGACAAATGTATATAGGCAATCATGTAAACCCATGTATAGAAATACTAATGGTTTCAGTTAAAACTTTCCTGCCCTGCCCTCCCCTCCCCTCCCCTCCCTTCCCCTTTCCTCCCCTCCCTTCCCCTCCCCTCCCCTCCCCTCCCTATCTTTCTCTCCTCTGCCCTCCCCTATCTTCTCCCATCCCTTTGCCCCCAATTTTCTTCTCTAGGGGAGAAATATAAAAACAAAGCCAGATGAATACATACTTTTGTCTACTCAGTTTCTTTTCTTTTCTCCTTCTAATAAAAATACCCCTCTCTTAGCTCTGATTAGGGAAAGTGAGGCTTCCATTTTTCTCTCTTCTGTTAGAGGTTTCAGTCAATACTTTTCTACCTCCTTGCCCCAGGTCTGTACTCACTACCCAGCCCCCTATCCAATTAGATTATCATATCCACCTAGACACTATGAGTGCTTTGGTAGTGGTCATTTAACCCAAGTTGGGTCAATCAGAATACTCCAGAATTTTTTTTTCTAGGTGGCTCCATGGGGGGCAATGTCTCTTTCTTTGTTGTGAGAAGGCTGGAAGTGTATGATTCAGAGTTGCTGGTTCTCTGTTTCTCACCACCTGGAGAAACTGGAACTGATGAGAGGCAAGAAGAGATGATCCTGGTGAGCTGCTCCTTGATTTTTTTCATGGAGGTCTAATTTCCTTTTTGAGTCCTGGCGCATGGATTCGTGCACTGGTGGGGTCCCTCGGCGTAGCCTGCGGGGATCAGGCTGAAACTGGCAGCCTAACACAGCCTGCCGCTCCTGCTCAGCCTGGCCCCGCTGAACCTGCCACCTCCGCTCGGTAGGCTCCCTAGTGTGAAAAAGTCCCATTTCAAACTTGCCATAAGGAGAAGGCTCCTGAGAAAACCATCATGTATCTGTTCCTCTGTGGTCTCCAGGCTGGCAGCCTTCTGTGAGCCCTGTGGCTGGTGTCCAAGGGTCGGCTGAGTGGTGCTCCCACTTTGGGAGCACACTGACGACCAGGAGGCAGCTCCTATGTTGAGCATCTGCCCCCTGGTGGTCAAAGTGCCTCATAGCAACCAGTTGACAGGTCATGCTTTCATTTAAGCTTTTATGTATATAGATTCTATTAATCAAATGTTAAAAAAAAAGCCAGATCAAAGGTCAATGCTATCTCCCATGGGAAAAAAATTTTTTAAAAAGAATCAGAAGAGATTATGAAATGAGTCCACATTATATTATTTATGTTAATTCTTAGATCACACTCTGCAAACATTTACCCCCTGTTTCAAGGTCCATCTTGGATTATGCAACTCAGCTAATTAAAAAGGATTTATTTACAGATGCCAGTAATCCTATTACTATAATGACAGTAATATAAAAAGCTTGAAATTTGAATACTTTCTATTTCTCCTATCAGGTTTTCCACAGTAAAATTAAAATCCTTAAAGTGAAATATCCCACCGAGACCGGTTTGGCTCAGTGGATAGAGCGTTGGACTGTGGACTGAAGGGTCCCGGGTTCGATTCCGGCAAGGGCATGTACCTTGGCTGCGGGCACATCCCCAATAGGGGGTGTGTAAGAGGCAGCTAATCGATGTCTCTCTCATCGATGTTTCTGACTTTCTATCCCTCTCCCTTCCTCTCTGTAAAAAATCAATAAAATATATTTAAAAAAAAATAAATAAAAAAATAAAGTGAAATATCCCTTTTCATTTTTGTTATTTTTTTCTTCTGGAACTTACATTTTCCCAAGAAAACCTTCACACACAAGTTATTCTAAACCCAGATCTCTCATGCTTTCCATTTCTCCAAAGTTCAGTAAGTTATATAAGAACAATTTCTTCTGCAACATCATACCTAGAAAATTCTGATCTAAATACAAGCATTGCTAATTTTGCTTTACGATTTGGATTTTTTCCTACAGCATAATTCTGAGACTCAGAAATAGCTGTCTCTCTGGGCATGTTCCTGACAGACAAGCAGAGGCCTAGCTTGCACTTTCTAATGCATTGCAAAGTTCCGCTCTAGAAGAGAACTGGCAGATAAGATGAATGCCCAGCCAGTATATGAGGCCGAACTATTCACTTCATGTTAAAACACAGAACAGCTGCCAGCAGGAGGTGCTGAACTCCATTCACCGAGGAGGATACCTCCCTGTATTCTGTTTAATTACAGAAATAATTTCTCATCTCTAGCCTATGGAGACCACCATCACAAAACAAATTTAGCTTGTTGTTCAGAAGGCACTTACACCAGCTGCTAAATTGGGATTTGTCTCAGTTTTCCTGGATAAGAGTCACATTTCATGCAGTACATCAGAACTAGAACTGTCTGTCCCAGCTCAAGTACAAGGTCCCCCTGGTAGGTGGAGACAGTGCATGTCAGCACAGGCATTTAAAAATTTTTATTTTTATTTTTTCCTTCACCATTTATCCTCTCCGTGCCCTCTCACACCTTCTTCCATCCTCTCCTTCTCCCACCATCACTACACTATTGTCAATGTCCATGAGTTGTTTTCTTTTTTTTCCTTTTTTGCTCAATTCCCCCTTTCCTCTCTACCAGACTCTCTATGAGTATGTCTCTGTTTTGGTTGGTAGTTCGGTTTTTTAATTAAATTCCACATATGAGTGAAATCATATGGTACTTGTCTTTGACTGGCTTATTTAACTTAACATAATGTTCTCCATTATCCTGTTGCAAAGGGTAAAATTTTATTCCTTTTTAGGGAAAAGTAGTATTTCATTTTATAAATGTATCAGTTTTGTTTTATCCACTTATCTACTGATGGGCACTTGGGCTACTTTCAAATCTTGGCTATCCTATCTAATAAAAGAGTAATATGCAAATTTGACCTTACCTTAGCTACACCCACCAGCCACACCCACCAGCCAATCAGGAGCGTGGGGGTGTGGTGGAGGCAGCCCTGGCCTGAGGGTGTGTGGCTGAAGTGGCCTGGGTTGCAGAGGGGGTGGTGTGTGGCTGAGGCTGCCCAGGCCTGGGGGGTCCTGGAAGGTGTGTCCAAGGCGGCCTGGGCCTGGGCAGGTGGGGCTGAGGCCCATGCTAGCCGGGGGTGGGGGTGTGTGGGGGAGCTGGCTGGGGCTAATTGGATAACCCTGGCTGGAGAGGTGGGGGGCGGGGCTGGGATGGAGCCAGCCATCTGCCCCATTGCAGGGTGATGGCTGGGTGCCCAAGGCCTAAAGCCTCAGCCAGAGGGCTCCCAGTATGTGTGAGGGGGCAGTTTGGGCTGAGGGATCACCCACCCTCCAGTGCATGAATTTCACGCACCGGGCCCCTAGTTGTAAATAACACTGCATTGAACAAAGGGGTGCATATATTCTTTCAAATTAGTGTTTCCATTTCTTCAGATAAATTCCCAGAAGTGGAATCTTCGGGTCATAAGTTCCACTTTTAATTTTTTGGGGTAACTCCATACTGCTTTCCACAGTGACTGCACCAATCTTCACTCCCACCAATAGTCAGCACAGGTGTTTTAATTAGTTCATTTACTTAGTTGTTCATCATGTATTTGTTGAACGTAGCTAGGTAGTTGGTATATTAAGGTAGACAAAATAGACCTAAATCCAGATCTCATTGAGCTTGTTGTCTAGTGGAAGACATAGACACCAAATAAGTAGGAAGTAAAGTTATAATTAAAAATTGCTCTATGTGCTATTAAGGGCACATTGCTATGAGAGAGAATAATACGAGTGACATATTTTAGGTTGGGTAATGAGGAAGACTTCTAGAAGAAGGTCACATTTAATCCAAGATCTGAATTTGAAGGACAAAGAGGAATTAGTCAAGGGGAGACTATTAGTAACTGGGTCTTAGGCAGTAGGGAGAACATCCAATGTTAAGCTTAAATTTTCTACCAGTTTGAATATTTTTGTCAATATCCGTCCAATTTAGATTTGTTCTATTGACCCCTCAATAAGTATTCTTCTTTTGGAATAGACAAAGCTGAACTTTTGCTAATGTGTGTGCTGGGTGTCAAACTGCTTTTTAAATGTCACCCTGAACTTCTTTAGTTAAAGGAGAATCTGACACCCCCTGGGCTTTCTTTCAATCACACTATTGCCTCTCAAACCAGAACCCCTGGTTCTCCTTAGGGTAGTAAAGGAGTATATAATTTATACTATTTAATACTTCTGTGACAAATTTGCAAATTGTTAGCATGTGTAAAAGTCCCATTTCAAACTTGCCATAAGGAGAAGGCTCCTGAGAAAACCAGTCCAAAGATACCAAGATTTCCTCTTGGTACTTCTTTGGGGAAAAATAGATGATTAAGTAATCATTGGTAAGTCAGATTTCTTACAAGATGACTGTAAGTCAAATGGTATTTGTCTAATTTCTCAAAGCAGTTTGAAAGACATTATCATCTACCTAAAAATTGTTCCAACATTTTATCATGAATATTAGATAGTTCCCAGAGGTGCTGCGAATTATGTCACAACCTGGAGTTCTATCCCAGCTCAAGTAACAGGCATTTTTTTTCCAGTGTTTTTTTTTAATTGATTTCAGAGAGAGGAAGGAAGAGGGAGAGAGAAATAGAAACATCAATGATTGGAGAGAATCATTGATCGGCTACCTCCTCCACACCCCACACTTAGAGATCAAGCCCAAAACCTGGGCATGTGCCCTGACTGGGAATCAGACCATGACCTGCTGGTTCATAGGCCAACACTCAACCACTGAGCCATGCCAGCGGGGCTCAGTCCTTTCTCTTTTATTTTTCTGTTGAGGAATTTTTTTTAATATTTCAAAAAAATATTTTAAATATAATGTTACATGCAATAAACATCAATATTTCAAGAAAAATGATTTTAAATATAATAGTATTACATGCAATAAAAATTAATATTTCAAGAAAAAAGATTTTAGCCCTAATCAGTTTGGCTCAGTGGATTGAGCTTTGGTCTGCAGACTGAAGGGTCCCAGGTTCAGTTCTGGTCAAGGGTATGGACCTAGATTGCAGGCACATCCCCAGACCCTTATTCCTCTCCCTTTATGTAAAAAAAAAAAATCAATAAAACATATTTTTAAAAGAAGATTTACACCATCAAAAAACAGTGTTTAAAAAAAAGAAAAAAGATTTTAAATATAATATTACCCAAACTGTACTAGCATAGTATAATATCACAAAAGTTGTAGGAAACATTAAAAATCTGAAAATAACAGGATTACTTCTCTTATATTCTAAAATATTTTTTTCTCTGGCTTTATCAGTTTATGTTGTTCATTATATTCCATAAATGAGTGAGATCATGCGGTATTTATCTTTCTCTGACTGGCTTATTTCTCTTAGCATAATGCTCTCCAGGTCCATCCATGCTATTACAAATGGTAAGAGTTCCTTCTTTTTACATCAGCATAGTATTCCATTGTGTAGATATACCACAGCTTTTTAATTCACTCATCTGCTGATGGGCACGTAGGCTGTTTCTAAATCTTAGCTACTGTAAACTGTGCTGCTATGAACATAGGGGTGCATATGTCCTTTCTGATTGATGTTTTTGATTTCTTGGGATATATCCCTAAGAAGTGGAATTACTGGGTCAAATGGGAACTCCATTTTTAATTTTTTGAGGAAACTCCATACTGTTTTCCACAGTGGCTGCACCAGTCTGAATCCCCATCAGCAGTGCACAAGGATTCCTTTTTCTCCGCATCCTCTCCAGCAATTGTTGTTTGTTGATTTGTTGATAACAGCTATTCTGACAGATGTGAGATGATACCTCATTGTTGTTTTGATTTGTATCTCTCAGATGATTAGTAACTTTGAGTTGTTTTCATATGTCTCTTGGTTTTCTGTAGGTCCTCTTTCCAAAAGTGTCTATTTAAGTCATTTGCCCATTTTTAAAAATATATATATTTTATTGATTTTTCACAGAGAGAAATGGAGAGGGATAGAAAGTCAGAAACATCGATGGGAGAGAAACATCGATCAGCTGCCTCCTGCACACCCCCAACTGGGGATGTGCCCGCAGCCAAGGTACATGCCCTTGAACGGAATCGAACCTGGGACCCTTCAGTCTGCAGGCCGATGCTCTATCCACTGAGCCAAACAGGTTCGGCCATTTGCCCATTTTTTGATTAGATTGTTTTATCTTCCTTTTGTTAAGTTGTTTGAGTTCCCTGTAAATTTTGGAGCTTAGACCCTTATCAGAGATAACATTGGCAAATATGTTCTCCCATGCAGTGACCTTTCTTGTTTTGTTGATGGTTTCTCATGCTGTGCAGAAGCTTTTTATTTTGATGTAGACCCATTTGTTTATTTTTTCTTTAGTTTTCATTGCATTAGGAGCTGTATTAGTAAAGATATTGCTAGGATATATGTCTGATATTTTGTTGCCTATGTATTCTTCTAAGATTTTTATGGTTTCCCATCTTACATTTAAGTCCTTTATCCATTTTGAGTTTATTTTTGTTTATGGTATAAGTTTGTGGTCTAGTTTCATGTTTTTTGCATGTATCTGTCCACTTTTCCCAAAACCATTTAATGAAGAGACTGTCTTGACTCCATTGTATGCTCTTGCCTCTTTTGTCAAATATTAACTGAGCATAATGACTTGGGCTGACTTCTGGGTTCTCTGTTCTGTTCCATTGGTCAATAGGTCTGTTCTTGTGCCAGTACCAGGCAGTTTTGAGAATAGCGACTTTGTGATGTTGCTTAACATCTGGTATTGTGATCCCTCCAACTTTGTCCTTCTTTCTCAGTATTGGTACAGCTATTTGGGGTCTTTTTTATTCCATATGAATTTTTGGAGAGTTCATTCTAGGTCTGTGAAATATTACATTTGCATTTTAATGGGGATTGCATTGAATCTATATAAATTGCTTTGGGTAGCAATGATGTTAATGATGTTGATCCTACCAATCCATGAACACAGTTTATTCTTCCATTTGTTTATGTCTTCCTCTATCTCTTTTTGCAACGTCCTGAGTACGGGTCATTTACTTCCTTCGTTAAGTTTATTTTTAGGTGTCTTCATTTTTGTTGTTGTTCCAATGGTAATGGGATTGGTTTTTTGTTGTTTTTTTTTTTTTTTGGTTTCACTTTCTGTGTGTTTATTATTTATCTATATAAAGAGCCAGGGTCATAACATCCACAATGGCTTGACTAAATGCTAGGTTGTGCATGCAACAGGCAGCAGGCTGAATTGCTGACCTCGAAGAGAGACAGAGAGAGATGGGGCAGTGGCTGCTGGCGAGGGTAGGAGAGAGAACCAGGGTGAACAGAACCTGCTTCTGTCTCCTGGTCTAGCCAGCAGCCACGCCTCTCTCTCTCTCCCCCAGAGGTCACAGTTCAGCCTACTCACCAGCAGCCTGGGGCAGCTGCTGATCAGCCCACCTCTATAATTAGGCCTGGAGATGCTGACTGGAATAAAAACTGACTAACCAGAACCAAATCTAGGTGAAGTGGGAGGAGTCAATGGCTGCCTAGGAGGCAGAGCTTTTGATGCTGACTGGCTTGGAAACCAAGCAATCAGAACCAAATCTGGGTGAACTGTGAAGGCAGAACCTAAGGTGGGGACTGAGGAGTGGTGGTTTTAAAGGCAACAGCTGTTTGGTGTAAGGTATAAGAAAGTGATTCAATTTTTATGACCAGTTTGGCAGTATAGTGCATATGGCTGGTTATCAGTCCAGATATAGGGATTAGGTATTTTTGTCTGCCAAGAGCATCTCCTTCTGCTGAAAAAAGGCTTCCCCCATCCCTATTTAAGCAATCATATCCTATATAATCTATCTATACTAATAAAAGGCCTCTTCTAGATGTCAGACTTCCTTCTGAACAAAGCCATGGTAGTGGGGGCTGAGGCAAAGGCAGAGGCGATCAGGCTAGCAGACAGAGAGGTTAGGGGTGATCAGGCAGGCAGGCGGACAAGGTAGAGGTGATCAAGCCTGTAAGGGGGGAAGGTAGGGGTGATCAGGCCAGTAGACAGAGAAGTTAGGGGTAATCGGGCAGTCAGGCAGGCAAGTGGTTAGGAGCCATTTGTCCCGGATTTTGAGAGGGATGTCCGACTGGAATATTAACAAATGAATATTAACAAATATTATTGCTGATGATGATAGTGCAAATTAAGCATATGCATAATTTTCAGCATTGTAAAAAGCAACTAAGGAACAAACTTAATAATTAATACAAGAATAAAAATGAAATGAGATGAACTTCTTGACCGAGATGGTGTTTTTAAAAAAGAATTATCTGGAAAAGAAGTAAAACTGTTATTATTTACAGATGACATAATATTATACATAGAAATCCCCAAAGATTCCATCAAAAACTACTAAACTTAATAAATGAATAATGACAGTTTTACTTTTTTTCCCCAGATAATTCTTTTTTAAAAACACCATCTTGGTCAAGAAGTTTGTCTCATTTCATTTTTATTCTTGTATTAATTCGATTTGTTCCTTAGTTGCTCTTTACAATGCTGAAAATTATGCATATGCTTAATTTGCACTATCACCATCATCAATAATATTTGTTAACATTCCATTAAACCATCTCTTTAGTTAATATTTCTAGAATCATAACTTATTTCTGTCTTATAACTGAAGAGGGGTCCCAGATTGGAGAGAGCGTAGGCTGGGCTGAGGAACCCCACTCCATGCATGAATTTTGTGCACTGAGCCTCTAGTTGGTATATAAAAAAGCCATAGGTACAAGAACAGATATATAGACCAATAGAACAGAAGAGAAAATCCAGAAGCCAACCCAAGCCATTATGCTCAATTAATATTTGACAAAGGAGGCAAGAACATACAATGGAGTCAAGATAGTCTCTTCAGTAAATGGTTAATTTTGTATCCTGCGACATTGCCAAATTCATTTATTAAGTCTAGTAGTTTTTTGATGGAATCTTTGGGGTTTTCTATGTACAATATCATGCCATCTGTGAATCATGACAGTTTTACTTCTTTTCTAGATAATTCTTTTTTAAAAACACCATCTTGGTTAAGAAAAAGTTTGTTTCATTTCATTTTTTATACTTGTATTAATTGAATTTGTTCCTTAATTGCTTTTTACAATGCTAAAAATTATGCATATGCTTAATTTGCACTATCACCATCGTCAATAATATTTGTTAACATTCCATTAAACCATCTCTTTAGTCAATATTTCTAGAATCATAACTTATTTCTGTCTTATAACTGAATACACACACACATGCACACCCACATACATATACACACACATACCTATCAGTAAGGCCATTTTTGAAGTGATGGTGCATCTTAAATAAAACTTAAAAATACACATTGTGCAAATTGGCACATGTAGCTTTAGATTGTTAGCTTCCAGAGAGCAGGTGTTTTCTTTCTTTTTTTTTTTTCCTTCATCTGTTTAAACCCTTTATTATATTGTAAACATAAGAAGGTGGGGCAGTATAATCCAGTTCCCATTTTTGTGAGGAGCAAGAAGCTTACTTTTTACTGTTTGGTGACAGTAAGCTCTTGGAAAGTGAAGACTGTGTTGTAGTCTGTGTCACATCCTCAGCACCCAGAACAGTATCTGCCACCAAGCAGGCCCTTCATAAATATTTGTTAACTAAATGAATAAAACTTTAGCAATGAATTTTACCTGGCATCTTCAGAGGCACTGCAGATTCATTATGCTACAGATGCCCCCAAGGATGGACAATTATCAGAATTATGTAAAGGCATTTAAAATACGCAAACAACATGTAAATGAGGAGTCTTGTAGAGATGAAGCCATTAAATGGGAGGGGAAGTAGGGTGTCAGTGCAGGGTGAGGCTGAACAGACCAGGGACCAATATAAAAACATCTAGGCAGAGAGATCATGGGAAGCTCCTCATCAATAAGTTCTAGTAAAAATGTATTCAGAGTGAATGTAAGAACCCTAAAGTGATTTTTGTTTGTTGTGTGGAATGTCTTCCTTTCCACAGAAACAGAGGCTAATAATTACTATTTTAAAAGTAAATAATATCTCTGGATTGGTGATTGTCAAAGAAAAACTTACATATATTAAAACATTTATGCTTTTTTCACAACTATCATACTGACATACTTTATCACAGGTACTGTTTTTAAAAGAGCAATACAGCAAGACAAGAAGTTTTATTTATTTTATTTTATTTATTTATTTTTGGATGTATGCTAAGGATATTTTTATCCTTGGTCAAAGACTAATTTAAAAGCATATTATTTGGTATGGGACTGATATGAAATAAAGACAAAACTAAGAGTTTCTATTTGTTCAGTTAAACATTCTGAATAGACAAGCCCAGTGGGCATGACCCAGTGGTTGAGTGTTGGCCTATGAGCCAAGAGGTCACTGGTTCCATTTCTGGTCAGGGCATATGGCCAGGTTGCAGGCTAAGTCCCCATGGGGAGCGTTTAAGAGGCAGTCGAGCCGAGACCGGTTTGGCTCAGTGGATAGAGCATTGGACTGTGGACTGAAGGGCCCGGGGTTCGATTCCGGCAAGGGCATGTTCCTTGGCTGCGGGCACATCCCCAGTAGGGGGCGTGCAAGTGGCAGCTGATCGATGTTTCTCTCTCATCGATGTTTCTGACTTTCTATCCCTCTCCCTTCTGCTCTGTAAAAAATCAATAAAATATATATTTAAAAAAAAAAAAGAGGCAGTCGATCGGTGATTCTCATCATTGAAGTTTCTATCTCTCCCTCTCCCTTGCTCTCTGAAATCAATAAAAATATATTTTTAAAATAAATTTAAAAACTATAATAAAAAAAGAATAGACAAAAAGAAATAGCATATGCACTATAGTTACAGCTTAGGGAAATTTATGAAGAAAATAAATATCTAGGGAAAAAAAAGGAAGACATTTCACACAGGAATAGAAACTTGCCAGATAGCATTACTGGTAAATCTGGCTGGATGGGGACTGAGCGGCTGCAGGATGTCACTCTCTGTCGAGAGGCGGAAGCTGCCAGTGCCAGCTCTTTGTTCCCATGGGACTGGGCCTGTGTTGCCAGATCTTGTTTGTTTTCAAGAGGTACCTGAAAAATGGAATGTCAAGTTCTCTTATTTTTTAAATGCTTGTTGTAAGGTTCAGTTGTATCCCCAGGCACAGATAGGGAAACGTTAATTTGTTGTTTTACTTATTTATGCATGCATTGGTTGATTTTCGTATGTGCCTTGAGGCGGGATGAGACCTACAACCTTGGTGTGTCAGGACGATGCGCTAACCAACTGAGCCACAGGGCCAGAGCCATCAATGGAGTACTTATTCATCAAACATCAGTACAAAAATATTTTAATATTCTTTCATAGTATGCTATAACATGATTTAAATATTAATTTGGAAATATAAATTTAGTTCTGGCTGGGTGACTCAATTAGTCGAAGTGTCATCACATGGCATTGAAAGGCTGAGGATTCGACTCCCAGCCAGGGTACCTATCTAGGTTGCAGGCTGGATCCCTGGTCAGGGTGCACACGGGAGGCAACTGATCAATGTTTGTTTTTTTCTCTCATTCTCTTGTTCTCCCCTCTTCCTCTCTCTCTAAAAATAAATGAAAACATATCCTTGGGGGAGGATTAAAAAATATACATATATTTTATGAGCTTATGTCAGTTAAAACAACTTGCCAGTAAGACATAAAATGACAAACAAATCAAGTGCAACAATGAAGTTGTTTTATCTTTACATAACTGAAAATCCAGGGAGTTGGTATCCTTCAAGGTTAGCTTGATCCAGCGCCTTGGGCTCAGTTTTTTTTCAGTTCGACCTTTCCCAGGTTTTAGGTTCATCTCCATGCAAGTGACAAGATATAGAAGTTCCTTGGGTCACATTCACACAGGACAGTGGCACAAGAAAACACAATGGTTGACTTCCAGTTGGCCTCTGGAAGTTCAGCCATAATTGGATAATAGGTTTCATATTTATCCTCCTGCCATAAATAACACTGCAGCAGGACAAACAGGAAGTAAAGATTTTCAGCATTGAACAAAATAAAGCATGGGACTGTGGTATGAGAGAGGGGAAACAAGGAAGGCAAGTTCTACTCTCACTGTGGCTTTTCCAACTGCCTCACAGAGAGGCAGTGCCTAAATCAGTCTTCCTAGGTAGAGAACATAGATATTGGAATTGGGGGTTACTGAGCCCATAGAAATTTGCTGTACTTGGTGCCATAGAGGAGGGAGCCAAGCAGAGAAGGAAACACGGAAATCTACATGAGTTCTCTTGAATTTTAGCCAGATCCTTAGCTTTGTGTACAGAGGAGGAAGTTCTGCAAGGCCTGGCTGGTTTGTAAGCAGAAGGGAAACTCCAGAGGTCACACACACTGCGGGGATTCTGACCAACCATCGACCTCACACAACTTTCTAAGCATTCAGTATCATTTTAATTGTTTCCCTATGTGATCTCAGAAAGGCCACAACCTACGAGTAGAACATATTGAGCCAAAATGTGGGGGCTACCATAGACTCATGCAAATGAAGTCATAAATAATGCCGTTGAGTTAATTCCTGTTCAAACTAATTAAAGAGGCAACCTCAGTTTGCCTTCGGGTCTCCATATCAGCTAGAAATAGCTAGTTCTCCTTCTGACCTTATCACATCCTCCATGTTGACTACCTCTCTTCCCAAAGCAGAGAACTGAAAAGTACTGCCATGTGGGCATCTCTTCACCCCACTTATGATTCTTTTTATTTAACTGGGGGAAAGTTTCTCTGCTACTCTCAAAGGAAAAAGAACAATCTTTATCCTCCAATAATATTTTAGCGCTAGAAGAACTAGATGGAAGAAGAGAATGAGTGAGGCAAAAAACAAAACACAAACAAACAAACAGAAAAACCATGAAAGGACAGGAGACATCTCACATTTCAATTATGCTGATGTTGTCAGTGGTTGAGCATTGACCTATGAACCAGGAGGTCCCGGCCAGATTGCCGGTTAGGCCACAGCCCTGGTTTCAGGTTTGATCTTCGGTCTGGGGCATGCAGGAGGCAGCAGATCAGTGATTCGCTTTCATCATTAATTTTTTTTCTCTCTCTCTCTCTCTCTTCTTTTCTCTGAAATCAATACAAAAATATTTTAAAAAAAGACTCTCCCTTTGTCTTAAAAAAAAAGTAATCTATTTCTGCTTGAATTTTTATAAAATCTTATTTTGGAATTTAAAATTCTACTTAGTTTATAATTAATTTAGCCTATTATATATTAACTAGTGGCCCGATGCATGAAATTTGTGCACGGAGAGGGGGTTCTCTCAGTCCAGCCTGCACCCTCTCTAATCAGGGACCCCTTTGGGATGTCTGACTGCAACAGTCAGACATCCCTCTTGAAATCTAGGAACACTGGCTCCTAACTGCTCACTGACTTGCCTAACTGATCGCCCCTAACCTCTCTGCCTACCTGTGTGATCGCCCCTAACCACCTCTGCCTGCCTGATCACTCATAACCACCTCTGCCTGCTTGCCTGATGGCCCCTAAGTGCTCCCCTGCTGACCTGATTGCTCCTAACTGCCTCTGCCTTGCCCCACACCTGGGATCCAGGCTTCCCTCGCACTGGCCAGCTATAGGCACCCAGGACCTGGACTAGCTTCAGCCATAGGCAGCTGCAGACATCCAGGACCACAGGGCATGTAGCTTGTCCCTCTCCTGGGCCACAGGTATAGGTGCAGTTGCTGGTGCCAAGGATTGCGAGGCAGGCAGCTTGTCCCTCTCTTGGGCCAGAGAGGCAGGTACAGCTGTTGGCATCCAGAACCATGGAGTAGGTGGCTTGTTCCTCTCCCAGTCTATAGCCTTTCTGGTCCCCGTTCCTCTGTCTCCACTGTTGAGTGTGTGAGCCGTTATGGCATGATGGCATGAAGGTGTGATGACTATTTCCATATTAGCTCTTCATTATATAGGATTTTAACTTGTCAGTCTATCTTCAAGTGGATATTTTACCACTTCACATCTTGTATAGAAACTTCACTCTAACAAAATTTCATTTTTCCCAGGCAATCTTCGTGCTATTGTTGTCATGTATTTTACTTACACAGATGTTATAAAACTGACATTACATTATTATTTGTTTAAATAATTAACTATCTTTAAATATATTTCAATAATAAGAAACTTTTATTATATTTTTTCCTATGTATATACTGTTTTTGGTGTTTTCCATTTCTTGGTATAGATCATTATTTGTATCTGGCAAAATTTTATTTCTGCTTGCAGGACTTCTTTTAACATTTTACACTACAAATCTGGTGGTGATTAAAAAAAATTCAATCTTGCCGAGACTGGTTTGGCTCAGTGGATAGAGCGTCAGACTGCGGACTGAAGGGTCCCGGGTTCGACTCTGGCAAGGGCATGTACCTTGGCTGTGGGCACATCCCCAGTAGGGGGTGTGCAAGAGGCAGCTGATCGATGTCTCTCTCTCATCGATGTTTCTGACTTTCTATCCCTCTCCCTTCCGCTCTGTAAAAAAATCAATAAAATATATTTTTTAAAAAATTTTTAAAAATTCAATCTTTTATACATAAAAATATTTTTATGTATTTTTTATAAGTAAAAAATATTTTCACTTAGTCTAGAATTATAAACTGAGAGGATTTTCACCCTTGTGAGTATTGTAATGATGTTGCTCTACTATCGTCTCCCTTACACTGTTTCTGATGAGAAATCTTTATGTTTATTCCTGTGTATAGTGTGTCTTTTTTCTTCTGGCTACAGCCCGGTACCCGGCCACCTCAGATGGGCCTCACAATGGATCAGGGCCTGGCCATCGCTAGGTGGCCCTGCCCGCAGCCCGGCCCAGCCTAACCCCAAGGCTGGAAAGGGACCCTGCCCCTGCTGCCACGTGTCCCTGCCTGGCCCCTCCCATCGCCGCCCCGGACCCTCTCGGGGCCCTGGCCTGGGAAGTGTATGCTGCACTGGCAGTCCCAGCCTGCCTACAGCCCCCCGTTCCGTCCCTCCGTGGGGCCCCGCGGAGCAGTGGCAATGGTGGTGCAAAAGGCGGGGCCACCCCCGCTGCTCACACCATAGCAGCCCAGCCCCTCGCGCCGCCACTTCTCACCTGGTGCGTGCCATGGCCCTGCCCCCCGCTTCTGATTGGCTGGTGGGCGTGGTTTATGGGCATGGCTTGTGGGTGTAGCGAAGGTACAATCAAATTTGCATATTACTCTTTTATTAGACAGTATAGAGGCCTGGTGCACAAAATTTGTGCACAAGGGTGGGGAGTGTCCCTCATCCCAGTCTGCACCCTCTCCAATCTGGGACTCCTCGAGAGATGTCCGACTGCCTGTTTAGATATGATTCTGGTGGGATCGGGCCTAAATGAGCAGTCAGACATCCCTCTCACAATCCAGGACTGTTGGCTCACAGTTGCTCACCTGCCTGCCTTCCTGACTGCCCCTAAATGCTTCTGCTTACCAGCCTGATCACCCTCTAACTACTGTTAGCCTGATTGATGTCTAACTGCTCCCCTGCCATCCTGTTTGCCCTTAACTTCCCTCCTCTGCCGGCCTGGTCACCCCTACTTGCCCTCCCCTGCAGGCTTGATTGCCCCCAACTGCCCTCCCTTGCAGGCCTGGTTCCTCCCAGCTGCCCTCCCCTGCTGGCCTGATCACCCACAGCTGCACTCCCTTACAGGCCTGGTCTCTCCCAATAGACCTCCTCTTCTGGCCATTTTGTGGCAGTCATCTTGTGTCCACATGCGAGCAGGATCTTTGACTACATGCAGGCATCCATCTTGTGTGTTGGAATGATGGTCAATCTGTGTATTACTCTTTTATTAGATAGGATAGAGGCCTGGTGCATCAGTGGGGACCACTGCTGGTTTGCCTGAAGGGTGTCCCGGATCAGGATAGGGGTTCCCTTGGGGCATTGGGCAGCCTGGGCAAGAGGCCTGTGGTTGTTTGCAGGCCAGCCACCCCCCCCCCCCGCCCGTGACCCAAGCAGAGGCCCTGGTATCTGGGATTTATTTATCTTCTACAATTGAAACTTTGTAGCCAGGAGCAGAGCAAAGCCTTCTGCTTGCTTCATGGCAGCAACCACTTCCATTGGGATTTATTTATCTTCCATAATTGAAACTTTGTAGCCTGGAATGGAGGCCTAGGCTGGCCAGGGCTGCAGAAGCTTGGCTTCCTCCATTGCCGGGGGCAACCCTAACCTCTCGCTCTCTCCAGCTCTGTGGCTGCCACCATTTTGTTGGGATTTATTTACCTTCTATCATCGAAACTTTGTAGCATTGAGTGGAGGCCTAGGCCAGCAAGGGCAGGCGGAAAGCTTGGCTTCCTCCTGCTCTCAGTGGCCACAGCCATCTTGGTTGGGTTTATTTGCATATTTGCTCCTGATTGGCTGGTGGGCATGGTTTGTGGGTATAGCAGAGGTACAGACAATTTGCATACTACTCTTTTATTAGATAGGATTTTGCCTAGAATTTGGTAAGTCTTTTTGCTTTACTCTATCAATGCCACACTTTATTATTATTTTTACTTTAAGGCATTTTAATTTTTTTTTTTTAATAAATCTTTCACAATTACTTCTGTTCCAATTCTGATTTCTTTTTCAGTGGTGATGACTATTCAAAGGTTGAATATTCTTTTTCACTGTAGCTATCACTTTCTTAGAGAATTTCTCTAGATTGTTACTGATTAAATTTTATGCAGTTTTAATTTTGTATTTTACATATTCCAACACATGTTTTAATTAGTATATATTTTATTGTTTTTGAGAGTTTTTTCAATTTTTATTCTCTGCCAGCTCAATTTATATCACATTTTCCTCTTGTTCACTGAATCCATGATTTCTTATATTTCATGAGATTTAAAAAAACACACAAACAATATAAACTTTTATTTATTGGATACCTAGTATTTAGATATTGACATCTCCACGTATTTTTAAAGTAATATGTAAGTTCTATTTTCTTTATCACAGAGGGTTTTTAATTTTATTTTAAAGGTCCCTGTTTACTGATTTCTTTCTGATTTTTCAAACTTGAATGAGGAATTATTTCTCAGGGCCTGGTATTTGAAAAGTAATGTGATAGTTTTATTCCCTTTGAGTTTATATATCACCCACATTTTTATTGCTAGAATTCCCTGGTCAGCTCTTAACCTGACAACCACCTTCCGGTGTATAGAAGACATTCATTTAGAATGGCTTTGTTTCTCTCAGTTTTTATTCTTAAAGTATAAGGAAGTAAATTTATTTTTGGAATTTTCACAAAATATTTTGAAATTTGTATAATTTGTTTTAGATAGTACATAACCAATATAACCCCTAGAGGGCATGCTTCTCTTTGACCTAACTGACCTTAATTTACCACCAAAAAGCAGACACCGCCACCTGTCCTCTACTAAGTATTTAGCACTAATTGTTGCTTCCTGAACTGAGGTAGAAAGAGAGGTAAAGGTGAACATGGTGGGGGAAATCTACATTATTAAGTAGTTAAATGGTATATCATCCAAGTCATTTCTATAATAATAACTGTATCAGAGGTCTTGTCAATGATTATTTTATAACCTATATAAGCTATAATCGGGTAGAGAATTCATCAACAATTTATTTTTACATCTTTCTATTGCTCTTTCAACTCTCATCACTTTTTTCCTTTTCTTTTTTTGTATGGGAAGATAAATATGTGTCAGTTTTAGTTAGTTAGCATCATAATGATCTAAATGTTTTAATATTTCACTTAAATGTTGTTTTAAGCCTCTTTACACTTTGAGAAGAATAGTTCTTATTTTTTTTAACTAAACAAAAAATGAATAAGTCTGAACTTCAAGCTCAAAATCATGCAAATTGTCATTGTCATTCCCAGAGGTGCTTAATTGCCTGTTGGAAAGACTTGTTTTGTCTGCAAATCATCTGAATGTTCATGAAAATTCATGGAAGTCAATTTTGTGTCTCACTCTGGGTAGTGAGACAGTTTCTTAGGTCTCTCAGAGATAAGTAATGTGTAGAAATGGTCACTTAGAGTATCTTTCAACAAATGCCTTAGATGCTTGTGGAAAGTACAAACATTTCTAGCAGCTTAACGATAATACATATCCATTCTTTGCCTCATACTTTAAAATGCTTCTTGCACAAAGATTTTTTTTTGAAAAAAAAAAAAAAGAAACATGGGAAAAATATAGATATAGAGGCAAAGAAGCATTGAACAGACTGTCAAACTACAGTGGGAAGGCAGGGGAGGGTGGGGGACGGGGGCTGTAAGAGATCAACCCTTTAACCGAAGGAATTGTGTGCATGCATATAAGCATAACCAATGGATACAAGACACTGGGTCAGGGAGGGCAGGTGAGGGCATGTGCTGGAGTGTGGGGGAGGCTGGGGGGAGTTCAATGGGGGAGAAAAAAGGAAACATATATACTATTATTTGTAATACTATAAAGAATAAAAAATTTTTGAAAATGCTTTTTGCACAAAAGCTCTCAGGATAATACCTCTTACTGGCTTTGCAAAAGATTCCCAGGAATTGAGAGGGTATATTCACTTTGCCTTGGATATCACATTCAAGAATAGCTCATTTTATTGTGCTTTGCTTTATTATGTTTTGCAGATATTGTATTTTTTATAAATTGAAGGTTTGTGGCAACCCTGCATTGAGCAAGTCAATCGGCACCCTTTTACCAACCAGCTCAGAGGATGGAAACATTTTTTAATTAAGGTACGTACATTATTTTTCTAG
This sequence comes from Antrozous pallidus, assembly GCA_027563665.1. Lineage (NCBI taxonomy): Eukaryota > Metazoa > Chordata > Mammalia > Chiroptera > Vespertilionidae > Antrozous > Antrozous pallidus. Next base: position 53,712,688 of record CM050516.1, on the reverse strand, counting down.
ACAATGCTATTGTACACTTAATAGACTACAGTGTAGTGCAAACATAACTTTTATACTCACAAGAAACCGAAAATGTCACATGGGTTATTTTATTGCTATATTCACTTTATTTATTTATTTTTTAAAAATATTTTTATTGATTTCAAAAAGGAAGAGAGAGGGACAGAGACATAGAAATGTCAATGATGGTAGGGAACCACTGATCAGCTGCCTCCTACACGCCCCCTACTGGGGATCAAACCAGGGCCTGTGCCCTGACCAGAAATGGAACCTTGACCCCCTAGTACACCAGCAGGGCCATATTCTCTTTATTGCAGTGGTCTGGAACGAACCTGAGAGATGCCTATAATCATATTCTTAATCTAATCAGAATAATCCACTTAGCTTTTTTCAAATGTGAATTTATATTGTATGCAGGTTCAGGATTATCACATTGTAATGCAGGCTTTTATTCTAGAAGGAAGTGTACCTACGTTTCCTCATTAATCTGGTTCTAGTTCTCTCATCCTCACCTTGATTTTACATATTCTCACATTGTTCAACATGAACATACAGGTTTCAGATTTGGGTTTCTATGCTATGAGATTTGTATATTGTACTTTTTACTCTTCAATACTCCATCCTTTCTCAGTTATGATAATTTTCTTCATTTGAATTGATTTGTCATTGACCTCCCAACTTTATTACTGTCATTCATTATTAATGTAGCATCAGAGATGCACCTTGTATTTTATACAGTTGTTAAATACAAATAAGATGGGTAGTTGCTTGGTGGGTAGAGTTTCTCCCTTAGAATATGATGGTTTCAGAGTACCTGTGATACCTAAATAGCTATGACACTTCTAATAGAGATAAAAGGCTCTCATAAAAGATTGCTAGTATGACAAGATCACAAAGTACCCATCTTATGCCATGGTGATTAAAACATCACATTTGATATTTACTTATTTTAGAGAAGTGATGTACCTTCTAGTCCTTTTTAAAAATTATGTCATTATGCATTGATATACATAAAAAAATATATTTATAATCTCATATATTTTCTCCCCAAATAGTAGCGTAGTCAAAAGAAAAATCATTAAGGCTCAGAACCCTAGGGGCAGCTAGTAAGAGAAACATAATGTTCGATTTGCAGAGAGCTTCTAAGCTTGCTTCTGTGCACAGTAAAATATTTTATTGAGCAAAGTAAATCAAGAAGGAGAAGGAAGCATAATGTGAGATATAATACATATTTCTATCTTTAAAACTCTAAATATGTTCTTCAACATATAAAACAACCAGATAAAACCCAAAAGATCTAAATTTGCATTACTCTCCATAATATGTTTAAAAAATTAATTTCATTTTTAGTGCCAGAATTAAATTAAGGTATTTATACATGGCTGCAGTCTCAATATTCTCCTGAGAGAGAGCAATTAAAATCACAAAATAAACCCATCGTTGTAAATATTCAGCCAAGCTGTTGCCAAGCATTTGCCTATGATCTTCACCTTCTTTAAGCAGCTGAACACTTTGTGATTTTAAATCCAAGATTAAAAAAATGTCTTGGAATTCTTCCTAGGGTGTGAACTTTCTGGATTCTTTCCTATTATCTTTGCCCAGTAATCCTGTAGTGTTTGTTACTGTGCCCTTGGGTGTTCAGAGAGAAAGTCATTAAACTAAGGTGTAGTCCTTGTTTTGTAATGGAAGCTGGCCCAACAATAAGCTCATGTTTGGAAGATCACAATATTATCATACTAATTACTTTTTCATTCTGTTCTTTTTTTTTTAATCGTTATTGTTCAGTTTATTAATTACATTGTTTCCCCTTTTCATCCCCCTATAGCTGCCCTCCACCCTGTACCTATCCCACCCTCCACCCTCACCTCCCCTCCCCACTGTCCTCTCCCATTGTTGCAAGATTTTTGTCCAATCTCTTGCTGCACTTCCCACAACCCTTTTCTCCCCAAGAATTGTCAGTCCATTCCCTCTCTATGTCCATGTCTCTGTTATATTCACCAGTCTATCCTGTTCAACATCCTATCAATTCACTTGATTTTTATGTTCATTTGTTGATAGATGTGTATTTGTTGTTCATAATTTATATTTTTACCTTTTTCTTCTTCCTCTTCTTAAAGAATATCTTTCAGCATTTCATATAATGTTGGTTTGGTGGTGATGAACTCCTTTAGCTTTTTCTTATCTGCGAAGCACTTCATCTGACCTTCAATTCTGAATGATAGCTTTGCTGGATAGAGTAATCTTGGTTGTAGATTCTTGCTGTTCATCACTTTGAATATTTCTTGGCACTCCTGTCTGGCCTGCATCGTTTCTGTTGAGAAATCCGCTGACAGTCGTATGGGTGCTCCCTTATAGGTAACCAACTGTTTCTCTCTTGCTGCTTTTAATATTCTCTCTTTGTCTTTTGCTCTTGGCATTTTAATTATGATGTGCCTTGGTGTGGTCCTCTTAGGGTTCCTATATATTGGGGTTCGGTGCACTTCTTGGAATCCTAAGTCAATTTCTTTCACCAGGTGTGGGAAGTTTTCAGTCACTATTTCTTCAAATAGGTTTTCATTGTCTTGGCCTCTCGCTTTTTCTGGCACCCCTATAATTCGGATGCTGGTATGCTTGAGGTTGTCCCAGAGGCCCCTTACACTATCTTCAATTTTTTGGATTCTTTTGGTTTCTTGCTTTTTCAGCTGAGTGGATTTTACCTCTTTGTATTTCAAATCTTTAACTTGGTTCTTGGGGTGCTCCAGGGCACTTTCAGGTCTTTGTATAATATTTTTTGTTTCAGGCAGTGTATGCTTAATTTCTGGTTGGTCCTTTTTCATATCCTTGAGAGTCTGCTTTATATCCTTGAGGGTTTCTTTCATTTCCTTGTAGGACTCATTCATTTCCACGTTGGTCTTAATAATTTCTTTGCAGCTCTCGTTTATATCCTGGAGGGTGTTGTTCATTTTCTTGTAGGACTCACTCATTTCCTTTGTGGTCTTGCTTATTTCCTTATAGGCCTCGATCTTTTGTTGGAGCCTCTTAAAAAACCCTATAACCGTGGTTCTGAATTCCATGTCCAGTCGTTTTTTTTCCTCCATTTCTTTCACATCTGATTTCTTTCCATGTTGCTGCATGGTGGCTGCTTCCCTGAGTTGGTCAATTAGCTTTGTGTGGTAGACTTCCTACTAGGGATAGTGGCTCAGCCTCCCCGGTTACCTGAGGTGGATATGGGCTGCACAGTCTTGCTGAAGTTAAGCTCAGTTAATCGTTGTTAGCACTTGGAGGGTTGACCTCCAGGCCAATTGTCTGTGAAGCTCAGCTGTGCTCAGGATGGGTGGGCGGAGTCTCCGGGCCAAGCAGACAGCGTTAGCTCCGCCCTATGTGGCCCCGGGGACTCTGTGCAGGGGGCAATGGCTGCCAGCACATCTGAGAGAGAGCTGCTGCCGAGCTCCACCGGCTGCCGGGGAATTCAGACTTTCCCAAAATGAGTCTGCATGCGCAATGTTTCATCCAGGGTCATAAAACAAAGCAGTCTGGCAGTTTTCTGAATGAGAGACAAGTCGCGGAGCGCTCTCTGCGCCGTCACGCAGCTGAGCTGTTCGCGCGCAAGCTGCCTTCTCCACAAGCCAGCAGACCCGGCAGTACCCGAGCTTCGGCGTGCCCTCCCACTGTCCAGTTTTCAACATGTGTGATAGTGGGTTCTCTGGACTTCACCCAGAGCTGGAGAATCAGTCCAGTGGCATGCCTTTGTCTCCCCGATCGAGAAAACTGGCCAGTTTTCAGTCGCCCGCCCACTCCGCGGCACGCACTCCAAACCTCTCTCCGCGCGAATCTTTCAACGCTGTTCGCCACCGCTCCTCCGAGTCACAGTGTCTTATTTTCACTTTTATTTGTGGAATTTTCACTCGGCGGGCTTTCTGGTGATTCTGGAAGGTGTTTGTTCTTTCATTAAGTTGTAGTATTAAAATTGCTGATTATGACGGCAAGATAGGTGTTTTACCTTTGCCGCCATCTTAGTTCTCTCATTCTGTTCTTAATGTAATAGTTTTAAATTTAATATATTAAACTCATAGTCTTACTAAGGGCTGTGAGTATAACAAGTATTTGTAGAGCATAAATTGAACTCTGACATAATCATAACATACTGTGTAATACATGAAATGAGGGGTTGTGCACATTAAGTGGCTCGAAGGAGTAAGAAGAGAGATGCATAGAATCCTCAATCCTATTAATTTATTGAGTATTTTCCTTTTGGCAAAGTTTTGAATTTATTCATTATTTTCCTAAATTCTAAGTTAACTGTATTTAGCAATGGAGAATTAGAGTGAGTTTAGTTTGAAATTCTACTCATAGCCCATATTTTTAGCCTTTGTAAAAATTACTATTTAAGCAAAATCTCTATGATATTCATTTTTTAAAAAATTTAATTTAAATTCTTTATTGTTTAGCCAAAACCAGTTTGGCTCAGTGGAAAGAGCGTTGGCCTGCGGACTGAAAGGTCCCAGGTTCGATTCTGGACAAGGGCATGTACCGTGGCTGCGGGCACATCCCCAGCAGGGTGTGTGCAAGAGGCAGCTGATCGATGTTTCTCTCTCATCGATGTTTCTGACTTTCTATCTCTCTCCCTTCCTCTCTGTGAAAAATCAATAAAATATATTTTAAAAAATTAATTCTTTATTGTTTAAAGTATTGCACGAGTCTCCTTTTTCCTCCATTAACCTCTCCCCGGCCACTTCCATACCCTACCATATTCTTATGGATCTAGTTTTCATAAATATTCCAAATTCTCATAGTTTCCTAGCATGAAGGCTTGACATGGGATTTTGCAATGGTCCATATCCCCCTTTAAAGGAAATGGCCGTGTGCTCAGACTCTGCTGATGGGGAGTCCTAGGGACCCTGCTTTATACCAGTTATGCTCTTCCCTCCACTCTGACCTGTGGTTTTTCCAGATGTGATTTAGAGCCAAGACAGGTGGAACTGGTGGGTATCTAACCCAAGGACAAACAGTAGGCTGATGACTAGAAGATGGTTCCCTGTGGAAAGTTTGGCAAAGTCTACCTGAGCCAATTAGTTCTTGCTGTGGGTCATGTCAGTTAGGAAGTTCAGAGGCTGTTAGTAGAGGGAGCCAAAGCTAAATGGCTGTGGGTATAGCCAAAGTATAAACAGAAGCTAGGAGAAGGAAACAAAGATACACAGAGGCTGAAGAGATTGGGTGGTAAGGAAAAGAAAATCATACTGAGGGAGGAGCTTTCATATTGGTGCTGAAACACTGGGGCAAGATTGAGATTCCTGCTGTTCAGCTTCCCCACAGTCTTATACTCTGGACCACCTTCCAGTTCCAGGTTCAGAGAGGCCAGCTCTACTCTACTCCTTTTCTTCTTGAGACCCAACTAGATGGGCTTTTTCTTGGTATCCCTGAGGTTGGCCAGAGACAGTTCTTTCTTATGTTACTGGTATGGCCTACTTCACCACTTTGGGGTACAAAGAAGTTCCTATTTATTTTATCTTTCAATTTAATATTGGCTTGAATACTCGTGTACTCAAGTTGCTAGAACATTCAGTACCTTATTTATGAAATTGTCAGCTCATTTGTCAAGTTAAAAATTGCTCATAACCTCTGGGGACTTACTTCAAGGAACAGTCATATCTCCATATTCTCATTAAGAAAAAAAAAGTCTGTCTTCAGATGACTTTGCTTCTGTTATAGTTACATGCTGCTGCTAAAAATGAAAGGTCTTGCAATTTTCTATGCTGTTCAATTTATTGCTGCTGATGTATTAGTAGTTTTTAAGTATAGGGAGAGGTCTCCCCTCCCATAATGTTAAGTCTATCTGTGGTCCCATTAGTATTGTTAGCAGTATAAATACTCTAACCATGACTGCTCCAGACTTGGGCTACCAATTTCAACTCTTTGGTTCACATTCACATTATAATCAAAACATGGGCACCTATCAGAGAGCTAGCTCAGCAGGGGAGTCAAGTCACAGCTGCTTGCTCTACTACAATTAGCCCTGCCACCATGAACTGTGATTCAGTTCACCAATCCATGTGCTTTTCCCCTAATGGTGAAGTCCCCTTTGGGAATATGGCAAGTCATTCTCACTTGTAGGACTATATTGATCAATTAGAAAGTTCTTAATAATCTCAAAAGAGATGAGGTCAAGATCTCAATATCTATTTTCCCAGAGGACTCTTTAATCTTTAACTCCTGTGCAATTTTGTCCACACTTCCTCCATAGAAAACAGCTCTCCCCCACAGGGTGAATTGGTAAGAGTGACTTTCATCTGATAACATATCTGTAATGCTGCCCCCTGTCCCAAGGCTTGGGATTTCCCTCGCTTTCCACATGTATACGACTAAGAAATTTACCTAATAAAGAAGATATGCTCCAAGTTCATGTGTTTATTAAAAAGAAAATTCATGCAATGGATTCAAAGTTTAAAAGTTACAAAAGAGTTTAAATCTCTTTCTCAAACTGTCCTCTGATCATCCAGTTTTCCTATCATAAAGAATACATATAATATGTAATTCTACATTTTGCTTTGTTCACTTTACAAGATCAGTTCCTTAACTGTATATATAAAAAGTTGTCTTGGCACTAGCTGGTTTGGATCAATGGATATAGCGTTAGCCTGCAGACTGAAGGGCCCCAGGTTCGATTCCAGTCAAGGGCACATGCCTGGGTTGTAGGCTTAATCCCCAGTGTGGGGGGTGCAGGAGGCAGCTGATCAATGATTCTCCCTCATCACTGATGTTTCTCTCTCTCCCTTCCTCTCTGAAATAACTTAAAAATATTTTTAAAAAAGTTACCTTATTTTTTTTAAAGGTGGCATATATTCTATCATATACATGGAGTATAATCTAGTCATGGATCTATTTATACACATTAAGTTATTGCCATTCTTTTGCTATTATAAATAGTGTTGTAATGCATATTTTACTTATATTACTTAGTGCATGTATAACATACATATAGGAAAAATTTCCAGAAGTGCAATAGCTGCTCTGTGCTATGATTTCCAGCAATGATAAAGAAGGCAGGCAGGCCAGCTTAGTGGGCAGGACTCAGGTTCCAGATCCACAGAGCTTCTTTGAGCAAAGTTTTGAACTAAAAGACTGAGACTGAGACAGCCTCGAATAGTAATAACTGTGAAGCAGGGACAGTAATTGAGGGTCTGATTTGGGAAATATTAATCAAACATGTTTAGAATATCAACAACAGCTTTTATCTACCTTTATTTTTTTTTAAATCTTTATTGTTCAGTTTATTAATTACATTGTTTCCCTTTTTCCCCCCCTGTAGCTCCCCTCCACCCGGTACCCATCCCACCCTCCGCCCTCACCTCCCCCACACTGTTCTCTCCCATAGGTGCATTTTTGTCCAGTCTATTGCCCCACCTCCCACATCCCTTTTCTCCCCAGTAATTGTCAGTCCATTCCCTCTCTATGTCCATTATTCTGTTATATTCACCAGTTTATCCTGTTCATCAGATTATTAATTCACTTGATTTTTAGATTCATTTGTTGATAGATGTGTATTTGTTGTTCATAATTTATATTTTTACCTCTTTATTCTTCCTCTTCTTATAGAATATCTTTCAGCAATTCATATAATATTGGTTTGTGGGTAATGAACTCCTTTAGCTTTTTCTTATCTGTGAAGCACTTTATCTGACCTTCAATTCTGAATGATAGCTTTGCTGGATAGAGTAATCTTGGTTGTAGATTCTTGATATTCATTATTTTGAATATTTCTTGCCACTCCCGTCTGGCCTGCATAGTTTCTGTTGAGAAATCCGCTGACAATCGTATGGGTGCTCCCTTATAGGTAACTAACTGTTTTTCTCTTGCTGCTTTTAATATTATCTCTTTCTCTTTTGCTCTTGGCATTTTAATTATGATGTGTCTTGGTGTGGTCCTATTTAAATTCCAATATTTTGGGGTTCTGTGCACTCCTTGGGCTTTTAAGTCAATTTCTTTCTCCAGGTAGGGGAAGTTTTCGGTCACTATTTCTTCAAATAGGTTTTCATTATCTTGCTCTCTCTCTTTTTCTGGCACCCCTATAATACGGATGTTGGTATGCTTGAGGTTGTCCCAGAAGCCCCTTACACTATCTTCAATTTTTTGGATTCTTTTTGGTTCTTGCTTTTCCAGCTGAGTGGAGTTTTCTTCTTTGTATTTCAAATCTTTGACTTGGTTCTTGTGGTCATCTGGACTGCTTTTAGGTCTTTGTATAATATTTTTTATTTCAGTCAGTATATGCTTAATTTCTGGTTGGTCCTGTAGGTCTTGTTCATTTCCTCGTAGGTCTTGGCCTTTTCTAGGATCCTCTTGAAAAACCTTTTAACCGTGGCTTTGAACTCTATGTCTAGTCATCTTTTTTCCTCCATTTCTTTCACATCTGATTTCTTTCCATTTCTCTGCATTGTGGCTGCTTTCCTGAGTTGGTAAATTAGCTTTGTGTAGTAGATGTCCTCTAAGGGACAGTGGTTTAGCCTCCCCAGTTACCTGAGGTGGATACTCTTGCTATAGCCCTTTCCGGGTTGTACAGTATTGTTGAAGTTAAGCCCAGCTTATTGTTGTTAGCACTAGGAGGGTTTGACCTCCAGGCCAATTGATTGTGTGGGTAAGCTGTGTTCAGTTTGGATGGGCTGAGCAGGCAGTGTCAGCTCTGCCCTATGCAGCACCTGGGTCTCTGTGCCGGGTGGTAAAGGCTGCAAGCACCTCTGAGAGAAAGCCGCCGCCGATCTCCACCCGCTGCCAGACAACTCAGCCTCTCCCCAGATGAGTCTGCACCCCCAAAGTCTCTCCCAGGGTTGAAACACAATGCAGTCTGGTGGTCTCCCGAACGAGGGAGCAAGTCACGAGTCCTCTCCGCGCGGTCGCGCACTTCTGTTCCCAAGTTTACACGCACTCTCCACAAGCTCGCTCTTTCCACAAACTCGCAGACGTCTGCCGCGCCGGGCTGGCTTCAGAGTGCTTTCCCACTGCCCAGTTCTACCCCGTATGAGTGTGGGTTCCCCGGACCTTGCCTGGAACTGGGAAATCAGTGCAGTGGGACGCCTCTGCCCTCCCCGTTGGAGAAAACCAGCTGGGTTTGCAGGAGCCGCCCTCTCCGCATGTGCACGCAGGACTCCAAACCTCTCTCCACGTGTATCTTCAACACTGCGCTCCGCCGCTCCTCTGAGTCACAGTGTCCTATCTTTACTTTTATTTGTGGAATTTTCACTCAGCCAGCTTCCCAGTGATTCTGGATGGTGTTTGTTCTGTCATTAAGTTGTAGTTTTGGAATTGTTGTGTGGGGCAGCAAGATAGGTGTTTACCTATGCCGCCATCTTGGTTCCTCCTATCTACCTTTAATTTTTAAGGCCCCTTTCCATCACATATTTCTGATTTATGTATTTGATAAATATTAATATGTATAATTTTTGTATATCTTATATTAATAGGCATAAGAAAGCTTCAAGAATTGGAGGCCATTGTCCTTGAGATTTTGGAACTTACTAATTAGCATGAGAATTGATGAGTGAAGAAAACATGTATGTGTGAAAAAAGAATATATCTGCTAGGATATGTATCAACTAAGATATTGCAGATTGTATTTATAAGTGTGTAGAAGTCACTGAGCTTTTAAAAGTGGAAAGCAGATTAAAGAGCAAATATTACTCTGTTTACAAAGCCATTTATTATTGTTGAAAGTTTAGGAAACAAATAAGCAAAAAAGAGGAGAACATAATAGCACACTGGAGAGATTCATTTTGAGCATGTAGTTTTTCTTTCCCTCTTCCTGTGACTCAAACTATACATTATATATACTGCTCGATAACCTTTTTCCACTTAACAATAGACTAGGGACATCTTCCCATGTCATTGCATGTTCACCTGAAACATTTGTGTGTTGTGTTTTTTTTATTTTGTAGAGATAAAACATGCCTATTTAACTAATTCTATATTGCTAAAATTTTGGGAAATTTGTAAATGTTCAAGATGATAAACAGTGGTACTAAATCATTATGTGCATCTTTATTTTGTTAGAATGCATTGAGTAATTGGAATTGATTAGTTAAGAGCCCCTTTTAAGGCTTTTAATATTTATTTATCTATTATTTAATCAATTTCTACATGGAAACAATATTCTAATTTATACTCTCATATGGCCTTGCTAATATTAGATATCATTATTTATAAACATGTGGTTATTTGATGTCACTTTTATTTTAATAATCCAAATTGCTAGTGAGATTAAATATCTTTTCACAAATATCTTTGCCTTGTATATTTCTTGGGGCAGCTTTTCAAGGGAAACGATTTTTGAATCAAGTGTTAGAAGAAAAATCTGAAATTGATTTGTGATCAATCAGCAAATTGAGAATTATTTATTAGATTAGTATTTTAAAGATAGTTTTGATCTGAAATTTTAAATCACATCTACTTTGCTTTATTGAATATATATTGTCATGTAGTGAAAATACAGAAATACAAAAAACAACAAAACACCATAGTTCCAAAAATTTTCAATCAGAATGATATTTATAGAACATTGGTGATAAAAATATAGCAGCAATAGTAATAATTTTCACATTACTTAAAGATAGATAACATGTAGTATAATTCTGATTGTTGATGTAGTCCCACAGTTTTTGCTTTTGTTGTTAATGATTTTGTTCTTTATTTTAATTTTATTTTTTTAATTTAATAAATCTTTATTGTTCAGATTATTACAATTGTTCCTCTTTTTCTCTCATAGCTCCCCACCACCCGTTTCCCACCCCACTCTCTGCCCTTACCCCTCTCCACTGTCCTCATCCATAGGTGTATGATTTTTTTCTAGTCTCTTCCCACACCCCTCAAACCCCCTCCCTGCCTGAGAATTGTCAGTCCACTCCCTTCCTATGCCCCTGATTCTATTACACTAACCAATTTATTCTGTTCATCAGATTTTTTTTATTCACTTGATTTTTAGATTCACTTGTTGATATGTATTTGTTTTTCATAATTTTTATCTTTACCTTTTCCTTCTTCTTCCTCTTCTTAAAGAACACTTTTCAGCATTTCATATAATACTGGTTTGGTGGTGATGAATTCCTTTAGTGTCTTATCTGTAAAGCTCTTTATCTAACCTTCAATTCTGAATGATAGCTTTGCTGTGTAGAGTAATCTTGGTTGTAGGTTCTTGCTGTTCATCACTTTGAATATTTCTTGCCACTACTGTCTGGCCTGCATAGTTTCTGTTGAAAAATCAGCTGACAATTGTATGGGTGCTTTCTGGTAGGTAACTAACTGTTTTTCTCTTGTTGCTTTTAATATTCTCTCTTTGTCTTTTGCTCTTGGCATTTTAATTATGATGTATCTTGGTGTGTTTCTCTTTGGATTCTTTTTGTTTGGGGTTCTCTGTTCTTCCTGGACTTGTAAGTCTATTTCTTTCACCAGGTGAGGGAAGTTTTCTGTCATTATTTCTTCAAATAGGTTTTCATACTTGCTCTCTCTCTTCTTCTGGCACCCCCATAATTCTGATGTTGGTATGCTTGAAGTTGTCCCAGAGGCTCCTTACACTATCTTCATATTTTTTATTCTTTTTCTTTTCCAGTTGAGTATTTTTTTTTTTTTGCTTTTTTGTATTTCAAATCTTTGACTTGATTCTTGCAATTGTTCAGTCTGCTGTTAAATCTCTGTATAGTATTTTTTATTTCAGTCAATGTATGCTTAATTTCTGGTTGGTCCTTTTTCATATCCTCGAGGGTCTTGCTAAATTTATCAGCCTTTTCTAGGAAATTCTTGAAAAACCATATAACTGTGGTTTTGAACTCTATATCCAATCATTTGCTTTCCTCCATTTCTTTCATTTGTGATCTGTTTCTTTGTCTTCGCATTTTGGCTGCTACCCTGATTTGATAGAGTGGCTTTGTGTGTTAGGTGTCCTATAGGGCCCAGTGGCTCAGCCTCCCCAGTTACTTGAGGTAGACACCCTTGGTGCACTCCTTTGTGGTCTGTATGCACAGCCTTGTTGTAGTTAAGCCTCGATTGTTCTTGGTATCACTGGGAGGAACTGACCTCCAAGCCAATTGGCTGTGAGGATCAGCTGTGTCTATGCTGGGAGAACTTCTGTGCTAGAGAAACCCTTATGAGATAAGACTTGCAAAGGCCTCTGTGCTCAGCTTGGATGGGGCAGAGTGTCAGTCGAAGAAGATAGCTTTGGTTTCCTGTCAGCCCTGCCTATTACGGCCCTGTGTCTCAGTGTCCTGTGGTAATCACTGCAAGCACCTCTGAGGGAAAGCCACCCTTGAGTTCCACCTGCTACCAGACAGTCCAGTTTCTTCCTGAATGAGTCTGGGTCCCCAGAATCTCGCCTGGAATTGGAGTTCAGTGCAGTCAGGAGATTTTGTCTCCCTTCTGCATGAGAAAGCCCGCCGTGCACTCAGTTACCAGTCCTTTCCATGTGCATGTCTCAGTACCTCTGCCTCCTGCAGCTCTTCTTAGTCTCAGTGTGCTTTTCTCTTTCCTTCTAGTTGTATAATTTCCACTCAGTCAGCCCTTCTATGGTTTTGGATGATGACCATTTTGTCTTTTAGTTGTAGTTTTGAAATTTTTGTGTGAGGCAGCAGTTTAGGTGTTTACGTATGCCTCCAACTTGGTTTCTTGTTGTTTATGTTTTTGATGTCATATCCAAAAAAATCATTCCCAAGACCAGTGTCAGGGAGCTTTTCCCCTGTGTTTTACTCTGGGTGACTTTTGGTTTCAGATATTACGTGTAAGTCTTCTATTTATTTTGAGTTAATTTTTGTGAGTGGTGTGAAAAAGGAGTACAATTCTATTCTTTTGTATGTGAATATTGAATATCTCAGTGCCATTTATTGAAAACACAATTGTTACACTCTCTTGAAGAATGATTTATTTGGTCATATTAATCTTAGAATGACAGTTAGACATCTAATCAAAATGTAAACATTTTATACTCACATATTGTTAATTCAATTATAGATATATCATAACGAAAGTAGGACATATGCGTTTAGAGTTCAGAGGAAAGGTCTGGGAAAATCAGATGTATTTGGAAATTATGCATATATAGATGATTTTTAAATCCACAACACTAGGTTTTATCACCTTTAAAAGTGTGAGGTAGAAATGAGAAGTCTGAGGTATGAGCCCTGTGTCTCTACAATGTTTACAGGCTAGGGTAGATGAAAAGAAAAGTAAATGAGACCATCAGGGAAGTAAGAGGAGAAACAAGGGGAACTGGTATCTTGGAAACGTTATGAAGAAAATGTTTCAGAAAGGGAGTGATCGGTTGTTAAATGCTAATGATAAGTGAGCTAATATCTAAGAACTTATCATTGCATATAATAATACTGTGGCAATTGGTGACCTGACACAGTTTCTATTAAGTGGTACAGGCAAAAACCTGTGTGAAGTGGGTAAAAGAGAGAATGAAGTTTAGGACATAAAATTAAGTTTCTGAACATTCTGGAATAAAGAAATGAGGCAATAACTAAAAGAATTTGGAAACAAGGCAGGGGATGTATTTTTTTAAAAGATATTATAATATGTTTATATGCTAATAACATTTATCTAAGTGAGAGGAAAAATGATAATGGAAAAGAGGAAGGATAAATATTAGAGTGACGTCTTTGACCGGTAAGAAGAGGTCAAATCCAGACACAGGAGGAGGAGTAGGACTTGGAGAAGAGCATGCGTTGATCATTTCCAGCATGAAGAAAAAAGGCTGATTCAAAGCAAATATGGTGATGGGAGTTTGAAAAATTTCTCATATGATCTCATCTGTTTTTTTTTTTTTCAGAGAAATAGGAATCACCAGAGGGTCGTGATGGTGTTGGAAATGTAAGGACATAGAATAATTACCTAAGTGGGAGACTGAATGAACGATGAAGACAGAATGATTGCTGGACCAGGGTCCTCTTGTGGTTAGAGATTATGGAGTACAATGAAGAAGGGTAAAAGCATGGTTGTGTGTTTTTCTTCAGTGCCATTCAGTTGTCCAGATACAAAGGTGGGGAGTTGTGCTTCATTATCACTGGGATTTAGCCAGGTGAGTTTAAAGGAAGGAGAGAAAAGTAGTAAGTTGGGAGTTATGTGGAAAGGAATGATTATAATTATGAACTATGTTATTTAACTTGTATAGGGATGGAAGTGAGGACCTGATGGAGATGAGAGACAAGGAAAAGGATATTGGGATCAATGGATTGTAGGCAAATGATTGATGAAATATCTACTTAAGGGTGGGGGGATAAAATATTGGAGGTTTTGGTTAAAGAGTTTGTGGAAGGAATGCAGATCAAAGTATAGGCCTATCTAATCTACTCCAGTTTGAATTCTGGGGTCTTTAACATACATAACCCAGTATGGGTGCCCAATTGCCTCATGTTCAAATTCTTTTCATCATCTCTGTTCTCTAAACTATCTCACCTACAGAGAGAGTAAGAAGTAATTTTCTGAAGTGTCATTTTGATCTTGCTACTCAAATCTTTAGGAGTCTATAATGATTCCAGTCCATTTTTAAATCAAATGTTGATGCTCTTTACAAATAATCCTATATCTTATATAATAAAGAGGTAATATGCAAAGTGACTGTCACACCTCATGCACAAGATGGCCACCCCCATGTGGTCATAAGATGGCCACCACAAGATGGCCAGCAGGGGAGGGCAGTTGTGGGCAACCAGGCCAGCAGGAGAGGGCAGTTTGGGAGGACCCAGCGTGTAGGGGAGGGCAGTTGGGGGCAATTGGGCTGGCAGGTGAGCAGTTAGGCATTGATCAGTCTGGCAGGGGAGTGGTTAGTGGCAAACCTATGACACGCATGTCAGCACTGACACGCGTAGCCATTTTCCATGACATGTGGCTGCATGCGGTCACATACAGAGAAGTATGAGGCCTCATGCTGAGAAGGACGTTTCATCCTCAGCTACTATATGACAGTAGCCAAGGATGAAACATTTGCTGTAGTGTATGTAGACACTCTGTGCTGGAGGACTGTAAGCCAAAACAACAGAACTCTGGCACAGAGCATCTAGTTCTGGGACTTCCGGTTAGGCCATTATTAGGGGATCCTTGACTTCACTTCTGGCCGGTGGAGCAGGGAGCAGCGGAATGCCACGGGGAACGCATCTCTGGGGGCCCTGTGATCGCCATTACCAGCAACCACATAACCACAGCAACCATCATCCAATCTATTGTTCTGGGGTGTTGTGGATTTCTAATTGATCATCATTACTGAGATAAGTGAGGGGGAGGCTGGGAGAGGAGAGGGCCTGTGCTTTGGGTACCATTTCATGCCATTAGAAATAGCGGCAGCCATCCTAATTTATATAAGAAACGTTATTTTGCAGCATAGTGCAGGCTCCATTTCACCACTATTACTATTGTGCATCCTTATTAACCCCTATTTCTGCTTATTAACCCTGCCCTTTCCTAAAAGACAGTTACATGCGCCATCTTGTGGTCAGTTAAGCTAGTTAACCCCTAATTGCCTGCAGGGCTAACAGGCTCTCTATAATTTTATCTTCTGTCACTGCCCCCCTGATGGAGAACACAAAATATAACAAACCAAGGTTAAGTAAAGGAAGTGGTAGTAGCAGTAGCCGACTTGTTCAAGAGACATGGACCAAGATGTATGGCATTATAGAAAAAAATGGCAGATGATTTTGCGTTCTATGTACTGAAACGGTAGTAAGAAGAACGTGGAATATAAATAGACATTTTGAAACCAATCATTCCCAGCTCTTGAAAAAAAAGTGAGGATGAAAGGAAAGAGTACATTTCCAGGCAGCTACACCTTTATAAGAGCCAATCTAATTCCATCCTTAAATTTATAAAAGGCTCTATAAATTTAACATCTGCAAGTTTGAGCATTGCTCACTCCATAGCTCAGCATGGAAAAGCACTCAGTGAGGGAGAATTTATTAAAGAAATTCTCCTAAGATGTGCACCAGTTCTATTTCATGATATGCAGAATAAAGATGCAATTATTAAGAGAATATCTGAATTATCATTCAATAGAAATATCATAAAAGACCAAGTAATGAAAAAAAAGACCAAATAATGAGACTGAACACAAATGTACAACATCAATTAAAGAGAGACATAAGTAATTGTAAATATTTTCTGGTCTCTCTTGATGAAACTACTTATGTCACATCGCATGTTCAGTTGGCCATTATTGGTTGATATTCTGATAGTCTCACAATGAGAGAAGAGTTGATAAAGTTAGTATCAGTGCCAACAAGTACATCAAGAAGCAAAATATGTAAGGTTGTTGTACAAACATTCTGTGACCTAAGCATTGATATCTCTAAAGTTGTGTCAGTGATGACAGATGGGGTACCAAACATGGTGGGGAAAAAAGTCAGATTTGTCAAATTATTTACGGAAGCTATTGGACATCCCATTGTGCCTTTCCATTGTATTATCCATCAGGAGGTTTTATGTGCCAAGGCAGGATTCACTGACTTAAACAACTTAATGTCAGTTGTTACAAAAATAGTTAATTTAATAGCTGCTCACCCCCTTCACAAACGAAAATTTTCTGCACTTTTACTGGAGTTTGTACAACTGCTGATGTACAATAATGTAAGATGGCTGAGCTGAGGCAAAGTTCTTGAGCGCTTTGTGGAGTGCTTTGAAGAAATTAAGGTATTTCTTGAGGATAAGGATCAGGGAAACTTTTCTCAGCTCAATGATGATAAGTGGGTCAATATCCTGATATTTTTTACAGATCTCTCTGTTCATATTAATGAACAGAACTTAAAGTTACAAGGTTTTGACAAAAGTATTGACGTTATGTTTGAATACATAAAAGCTTTTGAAAGTAAACTTAAAATTTTGAAGGAAGATGTAGAAACTAAAACTTATAAGTATTTTCTTTGAGTAACAAAGTATTTTGAGAAAGCCAGTGCAGGTGTACAAAATGAAATAGAACCCTTGCATATAAAGCACCAGCATGTTTTAGACTCATTACTTGACCAGTTCAGTGATAGATTTAATCAATTTAGAAGTCTAGAACAGACCATAACAATAATTAAGTATCCTGATGTAGTAATCTACAGTAGTTTGGAATTAAATGGTTTCCAATGGATGCAAACCGATGATTTGGAGATGCAACTTGCAGAATTTCAAGACAGCATATGGGCTCAGGTGTTTGTCGACTTGAGATCAAAGCTTGAGAATCTGGAAAGGTGCTGCTTGGAGAATTAAGAAGAGTGCCACTACGAACAGGAAATTTGGAGTGCCTGGAACCAATTATCAGACACTTTCAGTACCCTGAAAAACAGCAATGGCTTTACTCACAATTTTCCCCTCTATGTACTTTTGTGAGACCTTATTCTCAGTGTTAAATAATATCAAAACCAACAAAAGAAACAGATTGACAGATGAAGTTAGTAGCGCTTGCTTGGGCTTGAAGTGTACAAAATACCAACCTTCAATTGAAGGGTTAGCCAATGAAATTCAGCAACAAAAAAGTCACTAATAGGCAGGTTAAAGAATTCCCTCTCCCCCTCACTTATCTTAGTTCACGGCACCCCACACAAGTTAAATAATATCAAGACCAACAAAAGAAACCAACTGACAGTTGAACAAAGAAGTCACTAAGCAGGTAATTTAAATAATTTATTTTTGGTTTATGAAATACAGTTATATATTACAATTATACATTTTTGTTATTTAAACTATAAATATCATTAAATTATGGTTTTTTTCTTGAAGTGACACACCACCCAAGTTATGCTCGGTTTATTGGCAAATTTTTACACACCAAGCTCACAAGGTTGTCCATCATTGGGTTAGGGGGTGATCAGGCTGGTAGGCAGAAGTGGTTAGGGGCAATCACACAGGCAAGCAGGCAGGCAAGCAATTGGGAGCCAGTAATCTTGGATTGTGAGAAGGATGTCTGACTGCTGGTTTAGGCCGGATCCCAGATCAGGTCTAAACCAGCAGTCAAACATCCCCCGAAGGGTCCCAGATTGGAAAGGGTTCAGGCTGAGCTGAGGGACACCCTTTTGGTGCTCGAATTTCATGCATTGAGCCTCTAGTCCTATATAATAGAAGCCGAATATGCTAAGTGTTCAGTTGTCTGGTCATCTGTTTAACCAATCAAAGCATAATATGCTAATGATATGCTAAGGCCGCTCAACTGCTCATTATGATGTGCACTAATCACCAGGGCGCAGACTAGTAGGTTAGCTTGCTGCTGGGATCTGACCAATTGGGACTGCACAAAACGAGCTGGACATGCCCTGAAGCCCTCCTGTGGTTCCTCCCAACTGCCAACCTCTTGTGTCCCTCCCTGGCCCCGAGATCATGCTCTGGTGGGGTCCCTTGGCCTGGGGCCTGCGTCATCTCACAATCCAGGGCCCCTCAGGGAATGTCAGAGAGCTGGTTTTGGCCTAATCCCACAGACTAGGCTAAGGGACCCCACTGGTGCATGAATTTGTGCACTTGGCCTCTAATATTATTATAACTTCTTACTGTGGCCCTTTCTACTCCATTAAACATAATTTTTATTTTACACATATAAACACAGCATATTTCCCAGAAGTTCACCAAGTGAAAAGGAATAGTTTTCTTCCTTTATGTACTACTGATTTTATTGTTTAAAGAAAAAGGCTAAGTCTAAAGTTTTTCTTTTGCTGTTCTTGGGCTCTGTGTAGCATCTTTCACCAGAGTAATTGTATCTCAATCCAAGTCCTTGATCTCTAAGTTTTGATTTAGTTCCTCCTGTGATATCTATAAAGCATAGAGAGCCAAGTTGGTTTTTCATCCATATCTGTGGTGAGATTAAGCAACACAGTCTTCAAACAGACAGGGCCCTTGTTCCTCTCTGTTCCCTCTGGCAGTTTGTGCATGCGCATTCCTCCAGATGTGCTGTTAAGGAGTTTTAGGTGGAGTCCTAACACTTCGTTTGATTTCATCACTGTAGTTGCTCCAGGCTCAGTGTCCTAATTGGGTATCTTTTCTTTCAAAGTGACTTGCATTAGGGCCTTAGGGTATTTTTTTTTTTCTACTGGTTGTTTATTCTGAATGATTAGCTCTCTTTCTCATTTGACTGACCTCTACCTTAGAAACTTGGGACTAATGGGGCTTGTGTAATTTTTAATACAATGGGTCTTAAAATGCTTTTTTCTTATGTCCACTCCTCATTATTTTTCAGGGCTTTCAGAATAAATCATTACTCTATTTACAATGATAGTTTAGGAAATATATTCCTGATGTTTCCGAAGAGGGATGGAAGCTCAACAGAGCTGAGTCCTAGTAGAAAATGGTTCTTTTGATTTGTGGGTAATCATTATAAGACATATAGGAAGCACCCATTAGTTATAAGACTTAAACTCTGCCCTCCCACTATAAGTTTCCTAGGGTTGTCATAACAAGACTGAAAACTAGGTGGCTTAAATAACAGAAACTTATTCCCTAAGGCCAGAAGTCCAAAATCAAGATGTTGCTGGAGCTCCCCTTCCTCAGAAACCTGTAAGACTCTTTCTTGAGTCTTCTAACTTTTGAGACCCCCAGGCATTCCTTGGCTTAAGGTAACATAACTTTATTATCTGCCTCTGTCTTCACATGTTTTTCTTCTACATTTGTCTCTTTTTATAAGGAAACCAGTCATATTGGATTAGGGTCCACCCACCTTAACTTAGTATATATGCAGAGATCTAAACAAAGTCACATTCTGAAGTTCTGGGTAGATATGAATTTTTAGGAGACATTACTCAATCCACTACAGTGGAAAAGAGACCTATAAAATTGCATTATACTCATTCTGTAGGAAGGTGAAGGTTTCAGAATGGTACTGTGCAACTTGGCACCCTATCCAGCACTGTGGCCATTTATTTCTTTTATACTTAGAGTTGAGATTAAAGAGTAGAAATCACCAGGAGTGACTCATTTCAGTCATTTGAGAGTATTTTCTCTAAAAACTTTCTCCAAATATTAGAAAAATGAATATTTGAAGAGAAATATGGACCCGATAAAGTATTATTAAAGTGGAAAGATTAAGAAATAATGTTCTTTGCTGGATAAATGCCTTTTACTTGTAAAAGAAAAACAAACTGTAAATATTTCTTCAGGTCTTTAAATTTACCCATTTTAATTACCCTCACTAGATGACTTATACAACTTTACTAAAAAGCCAGCTTCATGAACTTTCATGACACAGTATTGTCTTCTACATCTTCCTCTCTTCATCAACTCCTGTCTCTCCTTTACCTCCATGAGGAGGGTGTATCCCTTTTCCTGACAGAGGCTGATCTCTTCTTGGATCTTTTTTACCCATCTTTCATTTCTTCTCACCTTACTACTATTTCCCCCTGTTTTCTTTACTGGCCCTTGTTGCTTGTATTTTGTATTAAAATGAAGGTATTTCCCAAGGTTCTTGCCTTAAAACCTTTTATTTTCTTTGATGATTTTACAAACTCTCACATATTCAATTTATATGTTTATAGCTATATCTATACCTATATAGTGACTACCTACTATGTATTATATACGGTGGTGGGTGCTTTTTCTACCCTTTAAAAAACACTATCTTCTTTAACCCTCAAATAAAGTCTATGAGTTGGATATTATTATTCAGAGAACAAAACAGGTTTAGAAATATTAATTCAATTTTGAGAAGTCACATAGTAAGTCAAGGTACTGAGAAAGCAAAGGTTCTCTTCAAGGACTCCATTGCCAGAGGCTAATTCCAGCATGTCATAAATGCAAGAAGTTTCATCAAAAGGTTGATGGAACTTTGAGGCTTCAGCAGGGCTGAAGATACATATTATTGCCTGTTGGAATGGCCAAAGTCATTTCCCCAAACCTAAAGATCTGCCTATATTCTTGTCTGTTATCAGACAGCTGAGGGCATTTTAATCTACATGCTATTGCCTCCTGCTGGTCAAACACCTGAACAGCCTAAGGCAGTTCCCCCAAACTGACAATGCCTCTACTAAACCTTAGCCTTTGATATCTATATCTATTTTGCTTTAGGGCAGTTTGTGTTAATGAAGAGCAAAGGGTCGAGAGACTCAGAGAACTTAGTTACTGAAGCTAAGCCCTCCTCTGGCTTCCCTATAGATTACAAATTTATATTTTATTTCTAGTCTCTATTAATTTATGCCACAGTACCTCTCCAGATTCCTGAACCCTTCCAGATGCCAAGAAACATCCACCCGCATTACTCCATCAACATCTCAATAAGCCCAGTGCACCTTGTTACCTTCTATTTGTTAAAAACACATCACTCCCTATTTTGTTAATTTCAGGGCTCAGGTTCTAAACATTAGAATTATCCTCCTACTTCCTGTTTTTATAGGACTCTTCACACAATTAAGTAATTGCTTGCCAAATTCATCATAATGTCTTGAGTCCTGTTTCATGCCACACTAGCTCAAGTTTCTCTCTCTTGCCTTGTCTATTCCTAAAGCATTCTCGCTGCTCCCTTTGCATCCTGTACTGTACACTCCTACATGGTGGTTAGCCATCCTGAAGCCCAGTTAAAGGGTGTCATTCATTTTCTCATAGTTCTTCAGGATTTCTGTTTCCTGCTGAATTAAATATAGATTCCTTACCCTCGGGAAATATAAAAGATTAGTTGAGAAATTACACATAAAACATTTAGCACAATGTTTGCATATACAAAGAGCTCATTTCACATTTTATAATTACAATTCAGTGCTCTTCACAATGTGATCTACACTTACTCTTCCAGCACACATTCCAAGATGCTTCAACTCTATATTCTAAAGGAACACATGAGCACATTTGTATTTTTCTGCTGAAGCGCTTTTATTCACATTGGTTTTTCCTTTCCTGACATTGTTTATCTCTGCTTTTGAAATCCTTTCAATTGTTGATTTTTTCTCAAAGGCCATCTTCATGAAGATTTTCCTGATTCAAGATTTATTTGTGCAAGTTGATAGAATTATCTCCTACTATTGTCCCATAACACCTCATTTATAATTCTCTCTCTCTCTCTCTCTCTCTCTCTCTCTCTCTCTCTCTCTCTCCCTCTCCCTCTCCCTCTCCCTCTCCTTCTCCCTCTCGCTCTCCCTCTTTCTCTCCCTCTCTCTCTTGCTGCTATTTATTGACATACAGGTAGGCTGTATAGCAACAGGCATAGAGGCATCTGCAGTAATGGGGATAATAAAGGTGGAGGATGGAGTTTGTCTGGAGTGACATCTGAGTGGAGTGCAGGAACACAGGTGCACAGTGCACAAGATGGGAGTTGGGGAGGCTGAGGGGATTGGAGAAGCAAGTGAAGGCCAGGGCCAGACAGAGTCTGCCGAAACTGGAACCACTGCCTCTCTAGCCGGCTATCTTCTGGCCCAGGCCAGGCTTGGGAGTTCTCTGAATGTCCATTTCTATAGGAACTGAATGGAGTGCACAGAGGAGAAGCAGGAGCTATTGCCCTCTATATTCAACTTCAGAGTCTTTAGTCCTGTACCCCTGTCTGTCTTGTTTGGGTAGGGCTGTAAGATGGGCAGCTCTGCTTATTTATAATCCTATCTAATAAAAGAGTAATATGCAAATTGAACATACCTCTGATCAAGCCACACCTATAGCCACACCCATCGGCCAATCAGGAACAAATTATGCAAATAAACCCCAAACAAGATGGCTGCCACCACTGAGAGCAGGAGGGAAGCTTGGGTTTCCCAGGCAATGGAGGAAGCCAAGCTTTCCCCCTGCCCTTGCTGGCCACTTGATGCTACAAAGTTTCAATTATAGAAGATACATAGTCCCAACAGAAATGGTGGCAGCCACGGAGCTGGAGAGAGCAGAGGCTAGGATTGCCCAGGTGATAGAGGAAGCCTAGGCCTCCACTCTAGGCTACAAAGTTTCAAACAGAAATGGCTGTTGCCACAGAGTGAGCAGAAGACTTGACTCTGCTCTAGGCTACCAAGTTTCAATTGTAGAACATAAATTAATCCAAAATCCCAGGGCCTCAGCTTGTGTCGCTGGGGGGTGTGGCTGGCCTACAAACCACCACGGTCCCCTTGCCCAGGCTGCATCACACCCCAAGGGAGCCCTCACCCTGATCCAGTACACCCTTCAGGGCAAACCAACTGGACCCCATCCATGTACCAGGCCTCTATCCTATCTAATAAAAGAGTAATACACAGATTGACCATCACTCCAACACATAAGAGGGCTGTCCCCATGTGGTCAAAGATCCTGCCCCCATGTGGACACAAGATGGCCACCACAAGGCGGCCAGCAGGGGAGGACAGTGGGAGGTTCCAGGCCTGCAAGGGAGGGCAGTTGGGGGCGATCAAGACTGCATGGGAGAGCAGTTAGGGATGACGAGGCCGGCAGAGGAGGGAAGTTGAGAGCAAACAGGCTGGCAGGGGAGCAGTTAGACATCAATTAGGTTGGCAGAGTAGTGGTTAGGGGGTGATCAGGCTGGCAGGCAGAAGCAGTTAGAGGAAATCAGGGAGGCAGGCAGGTGAGTAGTTTGGAGTCAGCAGTCCCAGATTGGAGAGGGTGCAGGCTGGGCTGAGGGACAACCCCTGTCCCCTGTACACGGATTTCGTGCACTGGGCCTCCAGTTCTTACATAAAAAGCAATGTAGACTACATGGGAATGTAATTGTCTGGGTACTTAATTTATCTTCTCTGGATTATAAAGTCTCAGAGGACATAACTTGCATCTAATTAATTCAGCATCTTTATAGAGCCTGACATTGTAAATTGCAAAATATTTGTATTCAATATAGATTTGAAGTGAATTTCTGTTATCTTTCTGTAAATTTATTAAGATTACATGAGTCTGCTATAAAAAACCCCAAGTTACTCTGGCTCAAATGAGGCATGGTGTCTGCAGAAGGTGGGGTACTCTACACAGATTGACCTGGGGACCAGGTTTCCTCTGTCTTTCTGTTCAACCATTTTCTTGGTTGTCACTTCATCTTCATGGTAGAAACTAACTTAACTGCTGTATGTTCTCAATACAGCCTGTGGAGAGAAGAATAGGAATCAGGAGGCAGGCAATTTTCTTGTTAAGGAAGTACCACATAAGTAATGCAACAGATTTTCTTCATATTTAAGTGATGGGAGTTTAGTCACATGGCCACACTGAGCTGCAAGAGAGACTAGGACATAAAGTCTCTAGACAAGTGGGTAGTCCTTTCCCCATATAATCAGGACATATATATTTCTAAAACAAAGGCTTGGAGAATAAAATATGGGGAATAATTAGCAGTTGTCACACCTCCTCATGAAAAAATTTGTTATGTTGTATTTTGTTTCTACTCTCAGTATCTTCTTATAATAAGACTACTTAGAGATTAAATCTTTCTGAATAAATGAGTGTTTTGGTTAGTTGAGTGTATATTTATTAAGGCATTAAAATTTTTATTTGGTTCTTTTGAACAAAATTTCAAAATGTATTGCATTTTTAATGAAATTATTGAGCCTATTTTAATTATTCTTTGGATGTTTGGGATCTTCTTAATAAGCATTCATAATTTTATTGGCTGAAATAGAAGTCCTTGGACATGATGACTCAAGTTTCTCTTTTTAAATTTTCACTACTCCATTATGATGTAATACAGTGATAGACTTGGGTATTTACCACACTTTTGTTCCCATATTCAATGCCCCTAGATCTTATGTCTATTTTTAGGTAGTAATCCTAGTCCTTCCCCTTACTATTTTAGAGCTTTAGTGGATAATGCTTGCTAGCATTAGTGCAAATGCCTACAGAAACCCTTATCTTTTTTGTTTTTTTTTAAATATATATATCTTTGTTGATTTCAGAAATGAAGGGAGAGAGATAGAAACATCAATGATGAGAGAGAATCATTGATCAGCTGCCTCCTGCACACCCCACACTGGGAATTGAGCTTGAAACCAGGGCATGTGCTCTGACCAGGAATTGAACCATGACCTCTAGGTTCATAGGTAAAGCTCAATCACTGAGCTATGCCTGCTGGGCCTGATTTCCTTTCTTGCTGTTTATAATATTTTATGAACTTAGAAATAAAATATAACACCATGTGTCTGGCACAGTTCTAGGTGTTTTACATATTTTAATTAACTTCATCCTATAACAACTCTGTAAAAAATATTATTTTCTCCCTCTCAGATTGATCCAACAGAGCATTGAGTTTAAATAACTTGCCCAACAACAGAGGGCTAGTGAACAACAGAGGCAGGATTCAATTCAGTGTAGCTCTGGAGTCTGTTCTCCTAGTAATTACACTATAGTGTTTCTCTCAATTCTGTTCAAACTAAGAATAAATAGATTCTGAAGGAGAGTGAGAGACACTCTTGTATAAATAGCATTTTTGGTCTTAAGAGCATTCTCTCCTTGCTCTGTTACATGCAGATTGAATAAGTGAGGTAATGTGGCAGCTTGAGTTGGGCAGTTATGTCAGAAAGCAGTGAGGGAGCTTATTCCGTATCATGCAAAGTAGTGTTGCAAATAAGCTGCCAGGCAGCATGGGAGAAAGAACAACTAGGCCCCCAGAGAATTCAGACAGAATGCCTTTATTTGCAGATGCACTTAGTGCCATGACTCAGGGGAGTCAATTTCCAAAGTCTGAGCACCAAATGCAGGGGGCTTTCCCTTTTACCCCCTTACTTTCTTTGTCTCCAAAATATGGACCAGGCTTTCAGACTTTTTGTGGGCTTTGCAGCCCCAGTGGGTTGGAATGAGATTACACCCAAAGGCCTGGCCTGGCTATTGCCAGTAATGCCAACCCCCTATGGTGGTTGTGTGTGGTTCATGGTTTATGGCCTCTGCAAAATGGAAGTATTCAGGGAAGCAGGTTTTTGTAAGGCTAGCTAGGACACAAGTGGAAAGGGTTTGGGGCTAGCAAGCCTCTGCACCAGAGGTAACATTCAGTTTCTTCTCTTCTACATTTGATGTTACTGTAATTAGAAAGCCACTTACTGTCCTTTTCATAGTGGCCAAACTGTTCCATGGCTCTTGATCTGGAACACATGTGAGACTGATGTTTTACATTTTGACAGTTCATGTCACCAGAATGTCAGAGGGAAAGTATCACAGGAAGAAAGAAGCGTAGAGAATGTCACCAGTGTTTTTCTTTGGTGCTAAATATAGAACATTTAATCATGCTTATAAATAGGATTGAATTAAAGAAAAGATTATTTCTTGGTCAAGGACAATGGCATGTACTTTGGGCAGAAAGTTGGTACTTGAAAAGAAAATATAAATTTGAAAAATACAGTGTAAAGTATCTGAACAGTTTTTAACTTAAGTATAAATGTGGCATACAGTATCTTTTAAAAAAAATCCTCATCCAAGGTTATTTTTTTCATTGATTTTTTAGAGAGAGTGGAGGAGTGGGGATGGGAAGGAGAGATAGATACAGAGAGAAAGAGAGAGAGAAACATCGACTCTTATGTATGCAAGCTACCTCTATCCACTGAGCAACATTGGCCAGAGCTGGCATAGTGTATCTTAAAGTGAGAAAATACTAGCTAGGAATAATGCCAATGGCTGAGAAAAGTAATCAAATGAAAAAAAATTTTTCATAAATGCTGATGATACAGGATCTAAGATTGTGATAACCTCCCCAAGATTGATATTTTCAAGTGACTTTGAGACTTTGCTAGTTTATTTTGATAACTAAAATAAATTTTTAGAGTATTTTTTGGGTGTTTACTCATATTTCTGCTTCAAAAATAATCCAGGTCATTTTTTCTTATAGCAGAGGTGACTATCACTGATGGAAAATAAGAAGTCTCTTATCTATTGCTGTGAATGGCTTTATTATAAGACAGCAGCATATTTTTGAGGTTCACAATTTGGTTTATTACAAAGTAAGCATAATAGTAGAATTTCCTGTAAAATCACATAATGCTAGCATTTTGTACTCTTATACCTCATTAGCCTGTCAAAATGAGTGTTTTGACTCATTTTTCATATAACAACACATATAATTATGTTATAAAACTTGTTCTGAAGCATAGAAGGGAAACAAACTAGCCCATATAGCATCAAAATGACTATGAAAGGTATAGTGGCCTAGTAGGAAATTTTATATTTCTAGAACTTGATATTGGCAGATATAAATATTGCTACTTCAAATTACTAGATATTTTGTCTTCTTTTCTCCTCACCTCACTCAGCTATGAGAACACAAGTATACCCCAATGAACACAGAATCCCTAGGGGTCGGGGAGAGTACACTGATGTTAATTGTTGGCCTACTGCCAAAGTGTCCCTTATGTTATAAAGATTTCCTTAGATTTAAGCAATATGGGCCAGTGGCTATTTTCAAGGCTGTGCTGGCTTCAAGTATTTAAACTCTTCAGAGACTTCATACACCCCTACACTTAGTTGGGTATATGAAGAGGTTGCCCAAGGTGAAAGCTGAATTTCTTGAGTCCCTAATAGAACTTTAAGCTGATTTAGCCTCAACTCTGAATTTGCAATAGGGCAATATCTTATATAATCTTGAGGACTTGATTTTGTAGTTTTGGTATGATGTTTTAGATAGGATCATTGTTCGTCTAAAATGATCATCTGAGGCGGAGGTCATGCTTCAGCGCCACATTGCTTTATGGCAAGGCTAAGTACTTTTACTGTAACATGCGACTGTGAATGTAAACGCAGATCTGCCTGGTGCTTTATCCTGTGTCTTTTATGTCCATGAGCTTTGTCTCATCTTTTACCCCATGTAAACTGAGATTCTAAACTCAATTAATTCACTGCATTGCAATAATGAAAATATCCAATTGTGCCAAGATTTTAATGAATTTCCTAAAAGTAATTGAAAACTTGAAAGTAATAGGGGTGAGTGCATTGTCATGGACCCATTTGCTTCATTTTCTCTCTATTTTTATTCCTTGTTTCTTTCTTCTTATTTTGCTTTAGAGAATTTTCCAGAGTCTGTTTCTTTATGATGAAAGCTTTTCTCTACTCCCTCCATAAGCTTTCACTAGTTGATATGTAGGCCCTAAAGAACTTAATTTTTACTCTAAGGACTTTGCATATCATTCCAGTTAAAAGAGCTCTCTTCCTTAGAAGAATTACAGTGTCAACTGTCAGCTGTTATAAACTTTATCCTGTTACTAGAGGCCCAGTGCATGGATTCAAGCACCAGTTGGGGTCCTTCAGCCTGGACTGCACCCTCTCACAATCCAGGACCTCTCAGGGGATGTAGAAGTGTAGGAAGCAGCAGACAGCTGGGGAGGAGCCTAAACTGGGCTCTGAGCTCGGTGCTTGGTGCTCCTAACCGCTTGCTGCTCTCTCCTAACCACGTACTGCTCACTCCTTACTGCTTGCTCTTTACTGCTCACTGCTTGCTACTTAGGTCCTTAGTGCTACTGCAGAGGTGGAAGAGGCTCTTGCCGCCACCGCTGTCTTTGCCAGCTGTGAGCCTGGCTCAGGGCTTCTGGCTGAGTGGGTGCTCCCAATGTGGGAACGCACTGACCACCAGGGGGCAGCTTCTATGTTGAGCATCTTCCCCCTGGTGGTCAGTGTGATCATAGCAGCTGGTCATTTCGGTCATTCCATTGTAATGGTTGCTTAGGTTTTTATATCTATAAACTATAAGTCTGGTGCATGAAATTTGTGCATTGGGGGAGTGTCCCTCAGCCCAGCCTCCACCCTCTCCAATTCAGGACCCCTCGGGGGATGTCCAACTGCCAGTTTAGGCCTGATCCCTGCAGAATTAGGCCTAAACTGGCAGTTGGACATCCCTTTTGCAATCTGGGATGTCTCGCTGGCTCCTAACTGCTTACCTGCCTACCTGCCTAATTGCCCCTAACTGCCTCTGCCTGCCTGCTTGATTCCCTGTAATTGCTCTCCCCTGCTGGCCTGATCTCACCCCCAACTGCCTCTGCCTCCCTGATCACCCCTAATTGCCCTCCCTTATCGGACTGATATCACCTCCAACTGCCCTTCCCTGTTGGCCTGGTTGCTCCCAACTGCCCTCCCCTGCCTGCCTAATCTTGCCTTCAACTGCACTCCCCTGCTGGCCTGATTGCCCCTAGCTGCCCTCACCTGCTGGCCTTATCTTGCCTCCAATGGTCCTCTCCTGCAGGCCTGATCTTACCCCCAACTAGCTTCCCCTGCTGGTCTGATTGCCCCTAACAGCCTCTGCCTTGGCCCTCACCATTATGGCTTTGTCCAGAAGGAAGTCAGATATCTGGAAGATGGCTGGTTGACACAATCTAATTAGCATATTACTCTTTTAGTAGTATAGATATATTATATATGATAGGATTGCTTAAATGGGGGTGGGGGGAGCCATTTTAATCAGGAGGAAATGCCTTTGGGCAGACAAAAATACATAATCCCTATATCTGGACTGATAGTCAGCTATATGCACTATACTGCCAAACTGGTCATTAAAATATTGAATCACTTTCTTATACCTTACACCAAACAGCTGTTGACCTTTAAACCCCTCCCCAGCCCACACCTTAGGTTCTGTCTTCACAGTTCACCCAGATTAGGTTCTGATTGGTCGGTTTCTATGCCAGTCAGTGTCAAAAGCTCTGCCTCCTAGGCAGCCACTGGCTCCTGGCACTTCAACCAGATTTGGTTCTGATTGGTATGTTTCTATGCCAGTCAGTATCTCTGGACCTATCAATGGGCCTGAGCAGAGAGGTGGGGCTGATCAGCAGCCCCATCAGAGGCCCGCAGAGAAAGAGAGATGCAGCTGCTGGGCACCCTCGGGGCAAAAGAGAGAGGCAAGTACTGGTCAACAGCTGCTATGGAGGCTACAGATCAGATCCTGCCTCTCTCCCTGGGCCTCTCTCCAGGCCTGATCCATAGCCCCCTTGGCAGTCAGTGCTGGGTTGCCATAGTGACCCAGCGCTGACTTCCAGTTGGTTGAGCATTGGGTCATTTTGGATGTTACAAACTCTAGGTTTTTATATATAAGGATGGGTAATAGCTCAGTAAGTTTACTAATTGCTTTCCTCCTCACATCTCTTCTCATTTCTTCTTCCTTTCCATTTTTCTTTTATTGTTAGGGTCGCTGAAGGAGGCATGCATGAGGCTGAAAGGGGTAAATTTAGTATTATATCTGCTAGCAGAAGGGCTGAAACCAAAATACCATTAGTGGGGTAGAGTAGGAGGAGCAGGATATTTATGTCTCTGGTAAAAGTCAGTCAGATAACTGGTCTGATCAGGTGTAGGTGGGAACCAGGTGTAGGTGGTCCACTGGAAACTGGGTGTGGTGGTTTATAGGAAACTGAAGGCTGTTATGAGAATAACAGGAAGATCTCCAGGAGGGGTGAGAGCCCCAAGCAGAGCATAATGGAGTGCAAGAATGTGCCTAACAATTATGTCTTCCTTCTCTTCCTCCATATTTCTTTTCTTCGTTCCATATTTCCTTCTGGCCTAGTTCAACTGATATGTACTAGATACTCTCCTAGACAATGAGATATGGAGAATGAATAAGATATATCCTTACTTTCAAGAAGCATCAGTACAGAAAGGGGAACTCCCCAAACAAAAATCCACAGTGTGGGGTGGAGCCAAAGGTCACTTTAGAATTGTTAGCTTGGAGGATTGCTTTGATGGAAATGTTATTAATAGAAAATACTGGAAAATGAGGTTTTAGGCAGAAATAATGTTTAAGTTTCAACAAGGTAAAGTTTTTAAACCAGACAACCGAAGAAGTCCAGGCTGCTTGTCACTACTTGATCCAATTAAGCAAAGACAGGGTTGAATCAGAGCTGCATGTTTCATCCAACACTGCCAGCAGTATGGGAGAGCAGCAAGTCATCTACAAAGATCTTCTCTGTGCACCCCCATAAGCCAGCTGCTTGTATTAGGTAGGACAAAGATTACATGGGGGAAGTAGCCAAAAAGGAATAAGAATGGGCATGCAAAAAAGGGTATTACCGGTAAGGGAAGTCAACAATGCTGGCTAGTGTGGGACTCCATTGTTTGGACAACTATATTGTTAATCTTTCCATGATAATAGGCAGTTCTTGAATGAGAATGGACCACATTCCAAGCTGGATCCCAGGACCAAGGCTGACTCCTGGGAAAAGGTTGACTCCCAGGTCCCAGAGGCATACAACTCCCATCCAGGATAGACTGTGCTTTCTTTAGTCAGAACAAAACAATCACGGTTAACTGAGCATGATTAATATTTCTTATTTTATTATTTTAAAAAATATATATTTTTATTGATTTCAGAGAGGAAGGGAGAGGGAGAAACATCAGTGATGAGAGAGAATCACTGATTGGCTGCCTCCTGCAAGCTCCACTCTGGGGATTGAGCCGCAACCCAGGCAGATGCCCGACAGGGAACTGAACTGTGACCTACTGGTTAATAGGTTGATGCTCAAACACTGAGCCACACTGGCCGGGCTCTTATTTTATTTCTTATCATTAATAGCTAGTCCCCCATACTCTATTTCTGCCCTTAATAGTTTCATGTACCTTTAAGACACCTGAAAAGAGAAAAATTTAGTTTGGAATTTCGCAAAGAGATTACAGTTGGAATATACTAGTAATTTCAAGAATCATCAGCATGTGTGGGTGAGATTACCCAGGAAGGAGAGAAAAAGAAATAGGGGCCTGAAAGGATGTGATCTTAAATAACATTCACCTTTTGCAAGTGGTCAGAAGCAGAGCCACTAAAAGTAAATCAAAAGAATACAGTAAAAGTAAAAAAATTACATGAAACTAATCCAGTCCCTTTCCAAACTCCTGCCTTCCTTTTATGACCGTAAAACCATGGAGACTGTGGAAACAAAAAGAGTGCCTAGAAGGTCAGAAAAGAATAAGGAATAGTACTTTGAGAAAGAGAGAAGATTCATAAAGGAGGAAATAACTGACAGGGGACAATGCATCACAAACATTAAGTTGACTGAAGACTGAAAAGAAGCCAGTGATGAGTGTTCTCTCTTCCTTAACTTACTGTAATAGATTGTTCCAGTTCCATCTTATTCTATTTCAGTGATAATGGAGGGCAGAAAGAAACCAGCTTTCTCACTTTTCTTGCCTACTACTTTTTTTCACCATTTCCATTAAGCTCCGTTCTTTTAAGAATTATTTTGTAAGTCTTCTTAGAAATATATCCTAGTTTTTTTGTTTCTCTAAAGTTCCTATTGAATCTTATCCTGACAGAATCCCACTAGTTGAATTGAACAAATGCTTCATTTGACTTCATTATGGTTTTTTTAAAAAATATATTTTTATTGATTTCAGAGAGGAAGAGAGAGAAATAGAAACATCAATGATGAGAAAAAATCATTGATCAGCTGCTTCCTGCATGTCCCCTACTGGGGATCAAGCTGCACCCTGGGCCTGTGTCCTGGCCCAGAGGTGATGCTCAACCCTAAGCCAAAATGGCCAGGCCTAGTTATGTTTTTATTAATAATTCCTACATAGCATTTGTTTATTTAGAGGAATCATATTCAGCTTGTGGTGCTTATGTTTACATTTTTGTATAGGCCAAACTTAGAGCTCAGTACATCATCATACAGCTGGTTTTACCAGCTTTAAAAGATATGGTTATAGGAAACCTGAATATTTTGTTTTGTTGTTTTGCTTGGGGTGGAGGGAGGAAGACTGAGTAAGCACAATGGAAAAAATAACACACAGACAATTAAAGAATTTTAATTAAATTTATTGGGGTAACATTGGTTAATAACATTATATAATTTTCAGGTGTACAACATTATTATTTGACATCTATGCTCTATTGTATACTCACTACCCAAAGTCTATTTTCTTTCTGTTTCCATATATTTGGCCCCCTTTACTGACTTCTTTCCCTGCTCACTTTCTTTCTGTTGTCTATATCTCTGAGTTTCAAAGACAACTATTAAAATGATTTTTTGGTTAACAGAATGCATGCTGAAGGTTTCTATCAGTGTGGCCAAAGATTTATAGAGTCATTTAAAATAGTAACAAAATGGATTTCTAGTTCTGAAAGGGCATAAGAAGTTGAACAGATTTAGATGCTTAGAGACAGAGAACGTTGTCTTTTCTTAAGTGATAAACTTTTTTGGATTTAACATCTCACAAAGTGATTTTATTCTGCTATTTTCTATAAAATATACGATTAGTTTTATGACCATTTTACATTATTTTATTATTTTTAAACGATTCATGCAATAAATTTCAGTTTATTTTCTAAAGGAGAAAAAAAAGATAAATTGCACTGTGGCTGAAATAATCCCTTCTTATATCTAAACATTCATGTATATCGGTTTGTGTAAAACTTTGTGATCACAATGCCAATAAATCTAAAATCTATTTAGGTTTCATTTTTTTAGGAAGGAGAAATATATTTCTGTTCTTGTTAAGTTAGGTGCCAGGGTACCTATGAACTCTTTTATTAGGTAGGATAGAGGCCTGGTGCATGGGCAGGGGCCAGCTGGTTTGCCCTGAAGAGTGTCCCAGATCAGGGTGAGGGTTTCTTGGGGTGAGGGGCAGCCTGGGCGAGGGGCCTGTGGAGGTTTGCAGGCTGGCCACGCCCCCCAGTGACCCAAGCGGAGGACCTGAGATCTGAGATTAATCTATGTCTACCATTGAAACTTTGTAGCCTGGAGCGGAGCCAAGCCTTCTGCTTGCTTCGGGGTGGCAGCCATTTCTGTTTGAAACGTTGTAGCCTCAAGTGGAGGCCTAGGCCAGCAACAGCAGGCTGAAAGCTTGGCTTCTTCCATTGCCAGGGAAACCCAAGCCTCTGTTCTGTACAGCTCAGTGGCTGCCACCATTTCTGTATTTTTTATAATTGAAACTTTGTAACATTGAGTGGAGGCCTAGGGAGGCAGAAAGCTTGGCTTCCTCTAGTCCCAGGGAAACCCAAGCCTTCCTCTTGCTCTCAGTGATGGCAGCCATCTTGGTTGGGGTTTATTTGCATAATCTGCTCCTGATTGGCTGCTGGGCGTGGCTGTGGGCATGGCTTGTGGCAAAGGTATGGTCTTATTTGCATATTATTCTTTTATTAGATAAGATGTTATAAGATGATAAGTGCCATGGAGAAAAATAATGCATGTCATGGGTGAAATTTTAAAGGGAAAGTCTCATTAAGAAAAGAGTATTTTGAGCAAAGTTTGAAGAATGTAAGGGTATCAGCCTTATAGGAACAGGAGGTAAGATTGCCACAGGCAGAGGAGCACGTGTTTGATATATAAGACTGAGGTGAAGTGAACGAAGTACTGATTTGTAGACGAGAGCAAAAAGGCAATGGATATCCAGTTTCTACAAGGGTCTTTATCTGTTGTTGTTTGGCCTTTGGAATTGATTCTCAGTGAGCTATTTTTCCTGTTGGAGGAGAGACATGTTTTGACATGTCTAAATGGATCACTCTAATTCTTGGGAATACCCTGAAGGGGAGCAGACATATAAGTAGGGAGATCATTTGTCAAAGGAGTAGAACCTTCTTTATGGCTGGAAGGCATGAGAATTCTGGGTGTAGTACAAATAGAATGGGCCAATAGGGAAACTACAAAAAAAAAGATGACTCAGAATTTCTTTGTGGGAAGACTACAATATGTTTGTGTCTGCCTTAGTTTATGATGAATAAATCTATAATTGTGAGTTTAACTTTACTCCCTTGATATTCTCTTCTTTGAAGTTCTCTCTGTACTTCAAAAGTACCTTTTGTTGCTCTAGTTATATCTGGTGGCTTATCTCAGTGAATATTCACCCAACTGTCTGTGAAGAAGTATTATAACTCTACTCAAAGACAAAAGCTTCCCCTAAATCAAATAATGAACCCTGGAAGGTATTGTGTTAGAAGTTCCTCCAAGAGTAATAGACTTGACAATCTCAGTAGAGAAATGTTTACAAGAGCATGAGTCAATAGACATTAAGTGTTTAAAATAGTAAATATTTTATATCTAAGACAAATTAGACTATGGAATTGAAGCAAATAATAAGACAATTCATTCTTTGCTATTCTATATAATAAAGAGGTAATATGCAAATTGACCCTCATACCCTCATACGAGATGGCTGGCCCCATGTGGTCAAAGATGGCTGGCAGGGGAGGGTAGTTGTGGGTGATCAGACCAGCAGGGGAGGGCAGTTAGGAGTGACCAGGCCTGCAGGAGAGGGAAGTTGAGGGGGAACCAGGCCTGCAGGGGAGGGCAGTTAGAGGCAATCAGGTTGGCCGGGGAGCAGTTAGGCATCGATCAGGCTGGCAGGGGAGTCGATAGGGGGTGATCAGGCAGGCAGGCAGGCAGGCAGGCAAGCAGTTGGAAGCCAGCAGTCCTGGATTGTGAGAGGGATGTCCGACTGCCAGTTTAGGCCCAATACTTGTGGGATCAGGCCTAAACTGGTAGTCGGAATCCCCAGAAGGGTCCCAGATTGGATATGGTGCAGGCTGGGCTGAGGAACATGCGCCACCCCTCTGCCCCCCCCCCCCCCAGTGCATGAATTTCGTGCACCAGGCATCTAGTGAGACTATAAGAAGAATATCAAGATTTCATGAAAAATAAAATAGGTAGACAAAAATTACTCATCAGAATTAGCCATTCATGAATTGTGATATATAAATAATTAAGATGATCAAACTAATAGGAACAAAAGCTTAAAGTAATTATATTGATAGTAATTTGATTGCCTGTGAATTTAGAAGTTAAAAAAATAAGATTTTATTTTTCCACAACTGCAATTAATTTCTGTCCTGCCCCATTCTGCCTACTGGCACACATTTAAACATTGCCACATTAGTCAATTCAAAATTTTTTTAATCCATTCAGGATTTTCTTCTTTCCATTTTCCCCAAGAGTGTATATATATTTTGAGGGGCTTTCTCCTGTGCATAGCACCAGAGGAGCAGGGCTTCTATTCCTCAGTTATTCATTGTCCTTGCTGGCATCTCTTGTAGGTATCCATCCTTATGCTAAGCTAAAATTGGAGTCTTTTGTTCTTTGTTGACTTTATATTTTCTTTCAGTACATGCCACTGAGTTGCAGAATGTCTTAGAATAACAAGAAAATGATGGGGTCGGGTAGCATATTCTGAGATTGCTGGCATCCTTTCCCTCCTTACCTGTACATCCACACACTGTCCTCATTATATTTTAGGCTGTTTCACCGTCCTCTTCTTGAATCTAGACTGACCCAATTGACTTGCTTGACTAATAGAAAGCAGTGGTGGTAAAGTTCTGAAACTTCCAAAGCTGGCCCATAGGAAATCTTACAGCTTTTGCCCGGACCCCTTGGAATGCTCGCTTCCGGAACACTGAGGGAATCCCAGGCTTCCACGTGAAGCTCAGCTGCTCTGAGACTGTCATTCTGGAGGGGGCACAGGTGAGCATCTTGATGAACAGTTTTGGCTGAGTCCAGGCAGCCTTCCAGTTGTCACAGTCAAGGCATTAGACATGTAAGGGAAGCTGTTTGGACCTTTTAGTGAGCCCATCCACAAGCTGTCATTACTAGGTCACATCTATTGATACCACGTGGAGCATAAGAAATGCTCAGCTGAGACTGCCCAATTTTCTGACTTACAAAATCATGAGAGGTAATAAATCACATGTTGTTTCAAGCCACTGAATTTTAGTTTATTACACAGCAAGAGATAGCCAGCACAGTAGTGGGGAGATACATTCTTTTATCTCTAATTTTATCCACTGCCTATCAATATAATCAAGTTGGTGACAGATTATTTTGAGCATCCCTGTTGTCAGGGACATGTCCTTTTCCCAGGACGGTACTCATCACTGTGTGCTGCTTCACCTGCCACACACACAGGCTTTGTACGGAAACTTCCTCCCAGACTTCTCTTTTGGAATGAACATACATTCTCTTTGCTTTTAAACTGCTCTCTTAGTTTAGCTGGATCTTTTAACTACTAACTATTTTATGTAGTACTTTCATTACTTATTTTATTTTATTTCTTTGGGTTCTGAAAATTTTCAAGTCATAAATCATCAGCATAAATCAAGTGACCCTAACATTGTATATCTGCTATTAGACTGTTTATTCTGTTCTATTGTTTTCTTTGTCCATCTTGGTGCCAAAATCACATTGAACCAACCCCTCCAATCCTCTTCTGATATGTCTCTTCCTCATTGGTTCTTTTATTTTATTGTCTTTGCTAATTTTTATTGAATAATAGCATACATATAGAAAAGTATATATATATTTACTTATTTTTCTAGATTCTGGTTTCTGCTCATTAACTTATTTATCCCCACTTGCAAAAACCACACTTTTTATTATTTAAGTTTGTAATATGTCTTTGAATCTGGGTAGAAGAGTGAAATTCTCCAAATATGTTCTTTAAGTTTGTCTTAGCTAGTCTTTTTTTTTTTTTTTTGTCTTTCCGTATAAATAATATAATTAGCTTGTTAGAGTCTATAGGAATCTCTAGTGGGATTTTTATTGGTATTCTATTAAATTTATCATCTGGGAGGAATTGATAACTTTGGAAAATGAATCTTTAATGCATGGAAGCCTCCCCTCCCCTCCCCTCCCCTCTCCTCTTCTCTTCTCTCCTCTCTGTCTCAGTCTTTTAATATGTAACACTTCTACTTATGTAGAAGTGTTACATATTTTTCATTAGGTTTATTTCTCTAGGAAGTGAACCATTAATTCTCTATGTAGTTGGAACTTTAAAAAATTAATCTCCAAGGATTAATTGAACCAAGAGGCAGGATTGAGAAAAGCTATAACTTCCATAAATTCTTTAGTTAGAGACTTAAATATATTTCATTAATAAAATTTGTGAAAGCACAGAAAACTAGACACACCGATATTAAAATATATGGACAAACTCAAGCTAGATCTAGTTGCAATTACATTAACAAGAGAATTGGCCTGTTTAGAAGTCTACACCAGGGGTTAAACTTTTTTTGTAAAGGGCTAGATAGTAAATGTTTTAGGTTTTGTTGCCCACAAAGGAAATTTTGTTACAGCAATCAATTCTGCCTTCATGGCATGAAAACAATCATAGATAATCTTTAAATATATGGCATGTGGCAGTATTCCAGTAAAATTTTACTATCAAAACAGGTGCTGGCTGGTTTTGGCCCAAGAGCTATAGTTTGCTGGCCTCCTCTTCAAGGGCATTGTTGAGAAATTATTGCAATTTATGCATATAACCCATGTAATTATGGGTATGGCATATTTAAATGATAAGTCTCTGAGTCACTGCAACAAGGAAGGATATTTAAGGGGCAATTTGGTATTTCACCTCATAGTGTTTCAGGCTAGTCTAAAGAAATCCTAGTAAGAACAGAGTATTTCTTATTCACATCTCACTAAGGATTTTGACAGATTTTTTAATGAGGAGGGAAAGGAAAATAAGACTGCCAATATATATGCGTTTTATATGTAAATATATATGTATGCATATATTTGTGCTTGTGTTAATAATACGATAGAAATTCTCCTACTTATTACATATACTTTTATTTGTATAGTCTGAGAGCTAATTCTCTTTTCTTTTTGAATATATCTCTATAATTCACTTATATTTAATTTGATTTATTTGTGACTACAGATGCTATTAATTAGTATAAATAATTTAAATCATGGGAATTTTGCTATACACCTTTTGGTGCACAGTGTTTTAGTATAATTACACCCAGAAGATATGAAGTTCTAAACTCAAAAGCTATTGATTTGAAGATTTTAAACATAAATAGGACAACTTCATCAGCCATTTAAAACATATATGTTTTAATTGCAGATCATAAAAGAGAATGAATAGGGTTAAGTAAAGTACTCCTTAAGTGCAATATAGCTGTGGTAAATAGAATGTGAATTCCAATATCTCTAGTACATGGCAGGATAAATAGATAGGCTACTATTTCCCATGGATATTAAAAACTTTCTGCTGTCATTTTAGTCTAAGAAAATACATTGTACATTCTACCTTTGGCATTGACTTATTTGATTAGCTATGAAATTGGAGGTACAGTTTGTAATTTCTAGTTTTAGAACAAATATTTTAAATTTAGCAAGCTCCTTGACAGATTGGTAGGCATTCTGTAACCATGAGCTATTAATAACTATCATGGAAAACAGGGTTTGTGATTAAATCAACGTGGGGTACATTGACTACTAGCTCTCTCTGTTAGTGATTGAACATGTGCATGAAGCTTCAAGAATAATGGCAGTTGAAGAATATGTTCTTGCTTAGCTTAGATTTCTTCCAAGCTTTTTGGCTGATAAAGTGGTTTTGTTTCCTTTATAGAACATTTATATTCTGAAATGCTAATGTTCTAAGAGAAAAAGTTTCGGAAACTACTATTTTAATTCATAATTTATTTTTCCCATTGATTTTTGGGAATCACTTCACTTTGTTTCCCACATTTCTAATAAAAACAGTTGTATTTATTTCTGTCATATTCTATAGACTTCTAGAGCTGGCAAACTTGAGGATAATAACTAAGCGAGAGAAATTTATTCTTCTCAGCATGTTGATTCTTGATTAGTTGAAGACATTAGAGGCAAGTTAAATTTTGTATTTGTATCAGCAGTTTAAAAAAGTTTGTTGACAGAGAAATATGTCAACCTAGTAAATATATTGATTTTTAGTGGCTTAGTAAAGTATTATGTAGTACTTTAAATTTTCAGTGTTTAATAATTTATACTAGAGGCCCAGTGCATGAAATTTGTGCAGTGGAGGGGGCGTCCCTCAGCCAAGCCTGCCCCCTCTCACAGTCTGGAAGCCCTCAGGGAATGTCCTGCTGATGGCTTAGGCCCGCTCTGGCCTAAGCCATAGTCTGGCCTCCCTCTGTGGGAGTTGACTGGGTTGATCAGGAGAAGACATCACCCACTTCACCCTGCTGCTGCTGCCGGCTGCTACAGCTGCCGAGGTGTTTTCATCAACATGGGCTCCAGTCCCTTCACTACGAAAAAAATGACAACTTTCTTTAGGCATTTTTCAAGATGTCTCTTTCATAGGATATGATCTTTCTTTCTTTCTTTCTTTCTTTCTTTCTTTCTTTCTTTCTTTCTTCCTTCCTTCCTTCCTTCCTTCCTTCCTTCCTTCCTTCCTTCCTTTCTTCCTTCCTTCCTTCTTTCTTTCTTTCTTTCTTTCTTTCTTTCTTTCTTTCTTTCTTTCTTTCTTTCTTTCTTTCTCTCTTTCTTTCTTTCTTTCCTTCTTTCTTTCTTTCTCATCCTCACCTGAGTATATTTTTCCCATTGATTTTTAGAGACCGTGGAAGAGGGAGGGAAAAACAGAGAGAAACATCAGTGTGAGAGGGACACTTCCA
The DNA here is from genome assembly GCA_027563665.1 of Antrozous pallidus. NCBI lineage: Eukaryota > Metazoa > Chordata > Mammalia > Chiroptera > Vespertilionidae > Antrozous > Antrozous pallidus. The sequence goes on along the minus strand of CM050516.1, from coordinate 53,672,592 downwards.
TTGGTTGCCTCCTGCATGAGCCCTGACCTGGGCCCTGGCCAGGGAGAAGCCTGCAACCCAGGAACATGCCCTTGATCAGAATTAACCCCGGACCCTGTAGTCCGCAGGCTGACGCCCTATCCACTGAGTGAAACCAGTTAGGGCAGGATGACATTTCTTAGCCCCTCCAGCAATGGACCTTCAATTTTTCCTCCAGGAGTGAGATGGAAAAACCCTAGATGACCTTCTTGGATTCTTATTACCAAGTTACCAAGACCACTGTGAATGGCGTACAGGGAGCTTAGCCAATGAGCAGTCAGAAGAGGTGTTTCCTCTGCAGCTCACATGCAGAGGTGGGGCTGCTGGTGCGCTGCAGCTGGCAGGACCCCCTGTGTGTATCCGCTCTGGGCCTGCTCCAGCCACCACAGCGGCTTGGGCAGGTCTCCTGTCTCTGGGCCTGTACCATCTGTGGCTTGCTTCACCCCACACCTGATCCCCTCCAGCCTACCTGCGTGCACAGCCTCCTCCTGAGCCAGTCAAGACTGTTAAGGCATTCTGGCTAATTTTCATATTACCTCTTTATATATATAGATATATATGTATAAAGGCTACGCTTAATCCCATGATTTTAAATAAAGTAAACATATACTTTCTCCTTAAACGGGGACCAGAAGTTCTGTAAGCATAAATAAATATCCATAATACATGACTTATTGATATTGTGTTACAACAAATATGTTCAGTGACATTCATGATAGGTTCATTGTCTTGTCCATCTTGTTCAGTGCCTCATAGTTTAATGCATCACAAAGTTGTAACAGATGTGGTGCATTAATGTGGAATTTTCATAAGTCCCTGCATATGGATCTGTGATGCATTGATTAATGGTACTGATTTTCACTGGGTAAATCTGAGCCTTTAGCATATTTTAGAAGATGTTACCAAAGAGATTAAATTTGTAAATAAAGTTATGTTACATTATATTATAAACATATTAGTATATTTAATATATACATTTATTAATATATATTTGATAAATATTTAAGTATATACATTTACAAACTTAATGACTATTCTATATTTTTGTAGAAAACCTTTTTAAATGTTTATCTTTTTAATCCAGCTAGAATTGAATTTTGCATATGGTGTGAAGATAGGATCTACTTTTTTTTTCCCAAATGAATTGTGAGTTGTTCTAATACCCTTTGTGGAACAATCCATATGGATTCTATGTATGCCCACTTTTAGTGTCAAAGATGAAGGTTTTTTTCTTTAAAAAAACCTTTATTATTAAAAATATTACATATGTTTCCCCCTTCTCCCCCCTAGACCCCTCTAGTCCATTCCCTACCCCAGGCCTCTACCACCCCATTGTCTGTGTCCATGGGTTATGCATATATGTATGTATATAAGTTTCAAAGATGAAGATTTTTCAGTCATCTACAAAGAGATGCAAGTTGAAGATGTAAAGGTGGATGAGACTTGGGTGGAAGGGAGTAGATAAAGGGAAGGACAAAATATGGAACACTGAACCTGTGTGCATATAGAGGGGGAGAGAGAGGAAGAAAAGGAGTTAATCAAGAGGCAGGTAGAAGGACCCAGAGTGGTATCATGGAAGTTATGGATTAAGAAAGTTTCAAGATGAGGAAAGGGCAGTTATAACAGTGGGAAGGCAAAAGTCCATTGTGAAATGTCTGAAAAAAGCATTTGATTACATCAGTTATGCAGTTCATTGAATTCTGTGGTATGACTGTGGTATAATTGGCTTTTAGGTTATTTTGGATTTTCTTAGTTTATTCCATTGTTTGCATCTATGGACATGGATAATTATGTGTTAACTGTAGACATGGCCTGTCGGGGTAGTAAAGTGAAATTTTCTAAACACATCTTAAAATGTTTTTTCATTAATATTTTATGTGTACAGTGCATTGAAAAATGTTTCCAGTGAAAAGACAATGATATAATGTATAGAAAAGAGCTTTTGATCTAAATTCAACATAAAAAGATGTGGTTTATATATGTAACATGTGGTGGCTGTTCCTCATTCATTTGTTGAAAATATGGAGCAAACTCGGTCAGGATTCTTAGGCTCACCACGTTGGTCAGCACCCACAGTAATGTTATAAAAGATATTTTAAGCTTGCTAATTATTTGTTTTTCTAAAATAGTAATTTCTATGGTCTATTCGTGGTTCAGTTTTTTCTGTTTTCCTCTTCAAGAAAAGGTCAAGAGAGGTAGGGAATGTGTCCTGGTTTAGTTTGAACCTACTGTTTGATCAGCCTGTAGCTATGCCATAAGGGTGATAATCGCTATATAAATACATAGCAACACAGCCTCACACTCGCCTTCCCAGCTGCCCTGGAGAGCAGCCAGTCTGCCAACCACGAAGCTGTGTATGCAGCTTTGCTTGGCTGCGTGCTGGCTGAGGATGGATGGCACAGGACCGGGAGCAGCTGCTCTATAACAAGATGCGAGAAGAGACATCCATCTAGGCACTCACTGCGACGCCCATCAGGAGTGTGATGTGACACCGAGGGGGCTGCCCTCCATGATGAATGAGGGGTATTGTCTGTGAGCAGACATGGCACACAGCGGAGTGACAGAGGTCGCTCATTTTGATTCAACGCATTGAGCAGCCTGTGAGGCTAAGAATATCAGCAAATAGTGACAGGATCTGCACCGGAGCCTGTGGTCAGAAGGCAGGGCTTGACCAGCTAAGCTGTTTGGAGCAGTTTTCAGTGTTTTTTTTTTTTTTTTTTTAAGCTACATCTATAAATATGGAAAGTAATATTGCCATCATCATTATAATCATAGATGAAGGAAGATACACATCTGTAAATCATACTAATGAATGCCGGCTAATGGTGATGCGCTGAATGCTCTATTCCATAAAAGTCTCGCTCTATCTGCTTATCCTGATATATATTTTCTTCACAGCTTTATCTTTGTCAGATATTTTCCTATATATACTACAGGCCCGGCGCACGAAATTTGTGTGTGGGTACAGTCCCTAGGCCTGGGCCTGCGACCAGGGCCATCTTCCCCAGCTGCCTGCAGCCAGCCCCACCCCCACCACTGAGAACCACCCCTGGCTCCCCATTCGCCATCAGGTGATCAGTGCCTGCTGGCCCCGGGAAAGGGACCAAGAGGTGGTCAGTGTGTTTCATAGTGACTGGTCCAGTGGTCATTCTGATTGTTCTGCCATTAGGATCAACTTACATATTACCCTTTTATTATATAGGACATTTTGTTATGGAATATTTCTTCCCTATTCCCTACTAAATACAAGTTAATGGGTCTTGTTTGAATGGTCTTGTTTCCTGCTAATACCTCCAATGTCAAGAACATAGTAAGCTTTCAATATATATGTTTGTTAAAAAAATGCAAAAACTCAGTCTTGTGTATTTCTGGTGATTTCCTGTAACATTAGAGAGATTCAAATCATCAATTTAGAATAAGAAATGTTCTCATTAAGTGCACAATATTTTTCTTCAAAGCAATTTCTAAATAGCTGAGTTTTACAATGCTCACAGTGTACAATGCCATATTCCTGATGGATTTATCAGTTACCCAGTCAACTAATTGTTCTGTGTGTGTGCTGCCCCGGAGAGGTGTTGTCACAGCACAAAAACTTCCAACTCACTGTCCATGCACTAACAGCAGGAGTCAAATGAGCTACTTCCTTTCATAGTTTGGGTGTGTCTGTTCATAAAAGGAGGTGGAAAAAATCTGAGTTTTCCTAGGCAGAGAAAACAAAACATAATTACTTTAGGTGGAAGTGGTTTGGGCTCTTGGATTGGGGGTGTTGGAGCAGAGAGAGGATAAACTCTATAAGTCCCAGAGGAGGTGACAGCTGTTCCTCAACCAGCCTGGGCATCAACATCTTCCAGGAACATTAATAAACAAGCAAACAACTATTTTCCCTCATGGTCTCTCCCCCGCAAAAAAATACAAGATATACAAACAAAAACAGAAGCAAGACTCCCTCTGGATATACATCCATGGAAGGACTAGACTCCATATTGAAAACAAGACAATTCCCCAGTTGATTTTCATGGGCGTAAAATATTAAGTACCACATAGGCTGGGATTTGAATTTCATGCAGAAAGTTGGAGCCGAATCAGCCTTTCTCAGTTACCACCAGAGGGCACTTATAACTATTTAGTCACGGCTTTTCTCACAAGAAATTCCAATTCAGTTTTGCTGGATTGGTGCCCCATAATCTTTTTTCCACTCTTCAATTAAAAAAAAAAAATTCATACAATATTTATTTTCAGGTATGTTTGGGAAACTTAAATCTAGAAGATCTTAAGGTATGGTCCAGCTCTCAGATTCTATAGTTATACAAACAATTTTCTACTTTGTCTATGGACTCAATCTTTCAGTAATTTTTTTATTAGAAGTCATATAACTAAAATCATAGACGGTGGTTTGTAAATTGGCTTCAAAACATATAACCAAGTAAAGAGGTCTCCCTTCATGCAAACTTCACTGTGGAGTGATATGCCCTATGGATCACTGGGCTCAGTAATGTTTTTCATTTGTTTGTGAGCAGCTCTATAGTCCTGCAGTCTGCAGCGTGCAGACGTTAAACTCAACAGCTAGAAAAATGATGACAGTAACAAAGTTTAAATACCAAAAAAAAAAAGTGATGGATGTAAATCAATCTTCCAACCCTATAAAACTACCAGTGTCAAGAGAACTAAGATGGCGGCAAAGGTAAAACACCTATCTTGCCGTCATAATCAGCAATTTTAATACTACAACTTAACGAAAGAACAAACACCTTCCAGAATCACCAGAAAGCTTGCCGAGTGAAAATTCCACAAATAAAAGTGAAGATAAGACACTGTGACTCGGAGGATCGGCAGGCGGACAGCGCTGAAAGGTTCGCACGGAGAGAGGTTTGGAGTGCGCGCCGGGGAGTGGGCGGGCGGCTGAAAACCGGCCAGTTTTCTCGAACGGGGAGACAAAGACGTCCCACTGGACTGATTCTCCAGCTCTGGGCGAAGTCCAGAGAACCCACTATCATACGGGGTGAAAACTGGACACTGGGAGGGCAGGCCGAAGCTCGAGTGCTGCCGGGTCTGCTGGCTTGTGGAGAAGGCAGCTTGCGTGCGAACAGATCAGCTGCGTGACGGCGCAGAGAGCGCTCTGCGACTTGTCTCTCATTCGGTAAACCGTCAGTCTGCTTTGTTTTACAACCCTGGGTGAGATATTGTGCATGCAAAGTCATTTGGGGAGAGTCTGAATTCCCCGGTAGCCGGTAGAGCTCGGCAGCTGCTCTCTCTCAGAGGTGCTGGCAGTCATTGCCCCCGGCACAGAGTCCCCAGGGCCGCATAGGGCGGAGCTGACACTGTCTGCGTGGCCCGGAGACTCCACCCATCCAACCTGAGCACAGCTGAGCTTCACAGACAATTGGCCTGGAGGTCAACCCTCCAAGTGCTAACAACGATTAACTGAGCTTAACTTCAGCAAGACTGTGCAGCCCATATCCACCTCAGGTTACTGGGGAGGCTGAGCCACTGTCCCTAGTAGGAAGTCTACCACACAAAGCTAATTGACCAACTCAGGGAAGCAGCCACCATGCAGCGACATGGAAAGAAATCACATGTGAAAGAAATGGAGGAAAAAAAACGACTGGACATGGAATTCAAAATCACAGTTATAGGGTTTTTCAAGGGGCTCCAACAAAAGGTCGAGGCCTATAAGGAAATAAGCAAGACCACAAAGGAAATGAATGAGTCCTACAAGGAAATGAACAAGACCCTCAAGGATATGAACGAGACCTGCAAGGAAATGATCAAGACCAACGTGGAAATGAATGAGTCCTACAAGGAAATGAAGGAGACCCTCAAGGATATAAAGGAGACTCTCAAGGATATGAAAAAGGACCAACCAGAAATTAAGCATACATTGACTGAAAAAAAAAATTATACAAAGACCTAAAAGTGCTCTGGAGCACCCCAAGAACCAAGTTAAAGATTTGAAATACAAAGAGGTAAAATCCACTCAGCTGAAAAAGCAAGAAACCAAAAGAATCCAAAAAATTGAAGATAGTGTAAGGGGCCTCTGGGACAACCTCAAGCATACCAACATCCGAATTATAGGGGTGCCAGAAAAAGTGAGAGGCCAAGACAATGAAAACCTATTTGAAGAAATAGTGACTGAAAACTTCCCACACCTGGTGAAAGAAATTGACTTAGGAGTCCAAGAAGTGCACCGAACCCCAATATATAGGAACCCTAAGAGGACCACACCGAGGCACATCATAATTAAAATGCCAAGAGCAAAAGACAAAGAGAGAATAATAAAAGCAGCAAGAGAGAAACAGTTGGTTACCTATAAGGGAGCACCCATACGATTGTCAGTGGATTTCTCAACAGAAACGATGCAGGCCAGACGGGAGTGGCAAGACATATTCAAAGTGATGAACAGCAAGAATCTACAACCAAGATTACTCTATTCAGCAAAGATATCTTTCAGGATTGAAGGTCAGATGAAGTGCTTCGCAGATAAGAAAAAGCTAAAGGAGTTCATCACCACCAAACCAACCTTATATGAAATGCTGAAAGATATTCTTTAAGAAGAGGAAGAAGAAAAAGGTAAAGATGGAAATTATGAACAACAAATACACATCTATCAACAAATGAACATAAAAATCAAGTGAATTGATAGGCTGTTGAACAGGATAGACTGGTGAATATAACAGAGACATGGACATAGAGAGGGAATGGACTGACAATTCTTGGGGAGAAAAGGGTTGTGGGAAATGCAGCAAGAGACTGGACAAAAATCTAGCAACAATGGGAGAGGACAGTGGGGAGGGGAGGTGAGGGTGGAGGGTGGGATAGGTACAGGGTGGAGGGGAGCTATAGGGGGATAAAAAGGGGAAACAATGTAATTAATAAACTGAACAATAAAGATTAAGTAAATAGAAAAAAAAATAAAACTACCAGTGTCAATTCCTCATTATATTTTTACTACATCATAATTATGTGACTTGAAGTACCCTACATGTTAACCAAAGCCATGATTCAGAGCAGCAATTCCCAGCGATGGTTCTGCTTTGAATTTGCTATTTATTTATTTATTTGTTTATTTATTTTTGCTGTATATTTTTTGTGGATTCAATAGGGAATTTTCATCAAGAAAACAACGTTCAGACCCTTGTTTTCCTCTCAGATGCTGTACTCTGTGGTCTAGGAACTCCTTTAATGGACTGTAACTATGTTTCTAGTTCCTTTACATCTTAACTCCGTCAGCATGTATTTCTGCCAGACTTTCAAAATGAATTCTCTTTTCCCGAAATGGAAAATTTTAAATAAAGAGCTTACTGAAAGATGTTATTCCCATTCTACTTTTAAAATATGCCAAATTAAGGTACGCATAAGCTATTTTTAACCCCAAGTAGGATCGAACTAATTGTTTTCCTAGCCATGTTACATTGCTATTCAAACCGCAGAACTCTTTGGATAATTACTTTATCTTAACAGGTAATAATTACAGAAATTTGGAATTTTGTAATTTGAAAGAACATTCATGATTGTCTATTGTAACTATCTTGTTACTGTATTCTCAATGTTCAGATGTGAGGAATGAGAATCTAAAGGACCAAGTGACTTGCTCAAGGCCATGCACTTCAAGGAAAGCCAGTGCCTGCACCTGGTTATCCAGAAGCCAGGCGTTGCCCTCACCCTAACAAAACTTGATGGTCCTAATGTATTCTTCTGCTATTCAAAAAGACCTTTATGGGTGACTTTTAAAACAAGGTATTTTTGCTTATATTCTATGTGCAAGTATATTTTCAGGTATACACATGGTAATTATATCCATCATAACATACATATATACATATAGTAAGTAATACAATGTCTCTCCAGACCCAGAGTTAGGAACAATTTTCTAAAAGAAATATGTGGCTTTTGTGTTCTCTTCTTCTCCTTTTCTCCAGGTCCCCTATCTTACCTTTGTATCTTAGTTCAAGCATCACTTCCTTAGAGACCTTTCTCTGAATACCCAGGTCAGGATTGATTGTTATGTGCTCTCTTAGCACCTTTGAATCTCACATTACAGCACTTCTAACAACTGCAATGCTATATTTGTGTGGTTATTACTTAACTAGAGGCCCAGTGCATGAAATTCATGCCCAGGTGTGTGTGTGTGTGTGTGTGTGTGTGTGTGTGTGTGTGTGTGTGTGGCGGGGGGAAGAGGGGGGCGTACCTCAGCCCAGCCTGTACCTTCTCTAACCCAGGACCCCTCGGGGATGTCCAACTGCCAGTTTAGGCTCGATCCCACACTGGCAATTGGACATCCCTCTTGCAATCCAGGATCCTAACCACTAGCTCCTAACCACTCACCTGCCTGCCTGCCTAATGTCCCTAACTGCTCCCCCTGCCTGCCTGATTGCCTCTGCCTGCCAGGTCACCTCTAACGGCTCTCCCCTGCTGGCCTGGTTACCCCCAATGTGCATATGGCTGGGATCCCTAAGCCTGGCCTGTGCCCTCTTGCAGTCCAGGAGCCATCAGGGGATGCGAGCCTAAGCCAGCAGTCAGACATCCTTAGCACTGCTACAGAGATGGGAGAGACTCTTGCCACTGCTGCTACTCTTGCCAGCTCAGGGCTTTTGGCTGAGCAGCACTCTTTTTGCGGGAGTGCACTGATCACCTGTCTTGACCATATGCCCCCTGGTGATCAGTGTGCATCATAGCAACTGGTTGTTCCACCATTTGGTTGATTTGCATATTAGCCTTTTTATATAGGATGTCTGCCTCTCACTCACTCTAGACTGACTCTAGCCATGTGACGACTGAAGCATGTGCTGCTGCTTATGATTGCTCTCAATGTCTGGAACACAGTACATTCATTTTTTTTTTGCATTCATTTATTTTATTTTTAAAAAAATAAATCTTTATTGTTCAGATTATTACAGTTGATCCTCTCCCCCCCCCCCCCATAGCTCCCCTCCACCTGGTTTCCACCCAGCCCATGCCCTTCTCCCCACCCCCACTGTCCTAATCCATAGGTATATGATTTTTGTCCAGTCTCTTTCTGCACCCCCACACCTCTTCCCCTGCTGCCAAGGATTGTCAGCCCACTCCCTTTCTATGCCCCCGATTCTATTATATTCACCAGTTTATTCTGTTCATCAGACTTTTTATTCACTTGATTTTTAGATTCACTTGATAGATATGTATTTGTTGTTTATAATTTTTATCTTTACCTTTTCCTTCTTTTTCCTCTTGTTAAAGAATACCTTCCAGCATTTCATATAATACTGTTTGACGGTGATGAACTCCTTTAGCTTTTTCTTATCTGTGAAGCTCTTTATCTGACCTTCAATTCTGAATGATAGCTTTGCTGGATAGAGTAATTTTGGTTGTAGGTTCTTAGTATTCATCATTTTGGATATTTCTTGCCACTCCTGTCTGGCCTGCATATTTTCTGTTGAGAAATCAGCTGACAATTGTATGGGTGCCCCCTTGTAGGTAAGTAAGTGTTTTTCTCTTGCTGCTTTTAATATTCTCTCTTTGTCTTTTGCTCTTGGCATTTTAATTATGATGTGTCTTGATGTGGTCCTCTTTGGATTTCTTTTCTTTGGGGTTCTATGTGCTTCCTGGACTTGTAAGTCCATTCTTTCACCAGGTGGGTGAAGTTTTCAATCATTATTTCTTCAAATAGGTTTTCTTCTGGCATCCCCATAGTTCTGATGTTGGTATGCTTGAAGTTGTCCCAGAGACTCCTTATACTATCTTCAAATTTTTGGATTCTTTTTTATTTTTGCTTTTCTGGTTGAGTGTTTTTTGCTTTTTTTGTATTTCAAATCTTTGACTTGACTCTTGTGATCCTCTAGCCTGCTGTTAGATCTCTGTAGAGTATTTTTTTACAGTCAGTGTATGCTTAATTTCTAGTTGGTCCTTTTTCATATCCTCGAAGGTCTTGCTAAATTTATCTGCCTTTTCTAGAAAATCCTTGAAAAACCTTATAACTGTGGTTTTGAACTCTATATCCAATCATTTGCTTTCCTTTATTTCTTTCATTTGTGATCTGTTTCTTTGTATTTGCATTTTGGTTGCTTCCCTGAGTTGATAGCTTTGTGTGCTAGGTATCCTATAGGACCTAGTGGCTCAGCCTCCCCATTTACCTGAGGTGAACACTCTTGGTGAACTCCTTTGTGGTTTGTGTGCACAGTCTTATTGTAGTTAAGCCTGGATTGTTGTTGGTTTTACTGGGGGGAATTGGCCTGCAGGCCAATTGGTTGTGAGGATCAGCTGTGTCTACGATGGGAGAACTTCTGTGATGGAGACACCCTTATGAGACAAGACTTGCTTCAGTGGGGCTTTGGTGCTCACTGAGTCTGCCCCTGAGTCTGTCCCTTATGGATCTGAGGAACTGTAATCTGGATGGTCCCACTCTGACCTCTGGGTACACTAGCTCTTGGATATCCAAGGAGGTGCTAATTTAGCCCAACAGGAGCTACAGAGAGATCTGAAGATTCTTCTTCTTTGTCTGAGTTTTGGAGGTGCCCAGAGGAGGCCCAGCTATGAAGCAATTCAAGCTGCTGTGGGGTCTTGGGCCTTTTTTTTTTTTTTTTAGATGTTCTGGGTCTTACTAACTTAGCTGCAGTTTATTAGGTAAAGTTTAGAATTCAAAGGACCAGGTCATTCATATGCAAAAGCCTCTGTGCACAGCTTGGGTGGGGCGGGGTTTCAGTGTGGAGAAAACAGCAATGGCTTCCCATTAGCCTGCCTAAGAGGTCCCCAGGTCTCAGTCTCCCTCGGTAATTGTTGCAAGCACCTCTGAGAGAAAGGTGCCCTCGAGTTCCACCCACTGCCAGTTTCTCCCCATATGAGTCTGGGTCCCCAGAATCTCACCCAGAACAGAACTGGAATTCAGAGCAGTCAGGAGCTTGTGCCTCCCTGCAGATTGAAAAAGACAGCCGCATATTCAGTTGCCAGCCCTCTCTCCGTGAGCACCTCCATATCTCTGCACTTTACTTCCGCAGCTCCTGTGAGTCTCAGTGTGCTTTTCTCTTTCCCTCTAGTTGTAGAATTTCCACTCAGCCAACTTCCCTGTGGTTCTGGATGATGTCCTTTTTCTTTTTCAATTGTAGTTTTGAAGTGGTTGTGTGAGGCAGCAAGTTCAGGTGTTTATCCATGCTGCTATCATGGTTTCTCCTCTACAGTACCTTCTTAGGAAGCATTTGTGAAATGAATGAAGAAGTGAGTGAAATATGCTCTACCTAAAATGGATCTATAATTGAAGTTCTATTTCATTGCTTCCTTCTAGTATCTATTTATGAAAAATAATTTTAATTTATGGTTTCTCCCCTGCAACTCCAACCTGCTGGAGGTAGACTTTATTGCAAGAACTTCCAAGTGGTTCCTGTCTGGGGCTCACTTTAGTGGGGTGTTCTAGGACAGGCTGATCTGAAGAAACAGCTCAGCCATATTTCTGATGCCCTGGAGCTAAAGAGAAGGAGAGGGGAGACGATCCTGGATAGAATAGTGAAAAGCTCCACAAGATTCTTGACAGAACTTTACCTGTGATTACATAGAGTGAACCCCCAATGTTTATTTCAGTCTGGAGGAGCAGGGCTCAACACCTAAAGAGGAGCGTTTCTAAAGTTCTTTTTAGGTACTCATGAAATGAAAATGCCCATAATTTTATCTTGGCTATAGGGTGATGGCCATTTCCTTAGAGGGTTTGGGGAACTTCATGGGGATTATTGAGATAAGTCACAGTGACCCCTTGAGGAGATTGAAGTGGATGCATCCCTGGAAAGGAGATGGAAGAACCAGTATGAACTAGGTGATTAAGGAAAGGATGAGTGAAGGACTAGTTCTGATTGTGCCACCTAAATGAGGGTTGGCAGAGGATGCCACTTTCTACATCCTGGTTCCAAACCAATGGCTAGAGGAAGGTCAGTGAAGAGAGTACCCAGGGAGATTGGGGCCGAGGGACTTCTGCTTGCCAAGATCCACATGCACACCCCCTACAGTCCAATGAAGAAATGCCACACATCCTCTTCAGGATGCTTTTATGGTTATGCCTTGAGTACATGTGTGCTTTGTATAAAAGACTAGGTCTTTTAGAAAAGATTACTGGAGAAGGGCAGCCATCTTTGCAACTAGTTGCAGGGATTTTACTGAGAAAGTGAATCATGGACTGGATGGTAGGTAGGACCCTTCCCTCATTCTGGCTTTGTAAGAGTTGGGCCTGGATTCAACAGCCTAGACACATAAAGTGCCCCTGCCACGTGAAGACAGTGAGAAATTTTGATATTGTGAAGCTTTGGGGAGCCATATTGGGGGATTAAGTTTTACATTTATCTCTGTGTTGGACTCTTGGTCATCTCCATACTCTCCGTGAAACTTTGTGAAAACACACAGCCTGATCTGAACTGTGCTGTGGAGAAGTAACAGAAGTAATGGAAGTTCCATCTCCTGAGTGTCATGGCGGTGGGTACCCTGGCCCTCCCCTAAGGCGGCACCCTCCAGCACACACATAAGAGGCCCTATCTTAGGCCAATCACCTCCCACTATGCTAGTTACACAACAACCTTAAGTACAGCCCAGCACAGCACAGGGCAGTAGAGCTTGTCTCCTAGCCACCCACCTGGGTTTTGCATACAGGCCTACAAAACCTATTTACTCTTTGTCTTTTAAATATGAAAGGTTCTACTCACTCACCCTATGACCCGTCCTTGTTTCCTCAGCCATTTTCATCCCCTAATGGCAACATTTTCTCCTGGGGTTTCCTCTAAAGGTGTGAATACTTTTCTTTAGTTTGTTTTTATGGGCCCCCTGCCTTCCTCCTTTTTCTACCTTTTGAATGCTGGTGTCTCAGGTTCTGTCCTCTGTCTACACTACCTCTGGGTGCTCTCAGGTGCTCCCTTGGCTTCAGCTACTGCCAGATGTTCACAAATTCCAGGGTTCTTTCTCTTCCCATGTCTTTCTCCTGCTGTAGGGTTTACTGAGATTTTACTTAAAAATATGTATGAGATGTGGTCTTTCCCCTAAAAGATATTTTATTATTATAAATTGAGTCTTCTTATAGGAAACAAATATTGTCAATAGATCTGCTTATTTAAGTATTTTTTTATTTTTTAATTTGAATTTAGAATATGATAATAAAAATTTTGCACTTTATTTAAATCATAATTATGTTAGATACTTAATGTGTACATTTTTATTGGTAATAAAAATAGTAATACTGAAGTAAAGATTAAAAGCCACTTAGAGGGAATATGGAAATATTAATAACATCTTAGTAGTCATATTTATAGAATTATTCATTTAAATTACCTTTTATCAAAAATTAAAGCATAAAATGAATTTATAGATATTCAGTTTTTACAGCACTTTTATACATAGGTAAAACTTAGCCTTTTATATTGGCACAAGCTTTGCTTATAAGGAAAACAAATGATTCCTCAAATAGTTATCTATGGAAATGGAGGACTGGATTTTCTTTAGTCTCTAGATACATCAAACATGTTTTTCTTTATTTCTTAATATAAAATGAATTAATGCCCTTCAGAATTTTCTGTCAATAGTTAACTCACCTGGAGGTAGATCTCAGAGGAAAAGTGACTTTATAATTGCTGAGATCATCAGAAATTTTTTTTTCACGTTCATACTGAATACTTAATTTAAACCATCCAAGTTTGGGCTTCATTTTTTCTCAAAGGTTATTGCCTTAATTTTTTATGTTTATTTTGTTTTTTCAGTTACCTACAGATGATCTGGGCTTAGAACACAAGTCAAGGATAAGGCCAGGACCATACCCTGTTTCCTTGAAAATAAGACAGTGTCTTATATTAATTTTTGCTCCCAAAAATGTGCTAGGTCTTATTTCCAGGGGATGTCTTATTTTTCCATGAAGAAGAAAACAGTACACATTTATTGTTGAACAACAACAAAAAATTTATTACCTGCATATGGTAGTAGTTATCATCACAAACCAGCATAACCAGACAAACTATGAATCCTATGGTATCAAGAATTTCTTGTTACTACCATTATTTCCATGTACAACAATCTATTGTGCATTTAGTGATACTGATATTTACCGGTATGAACACAAAGTAAGATTTATTCAATGACAGTCATGTCATCATCTTCTGGAACATCATTATAAGAATCCAAACCTTGAATTTCCTGGTGAATTTCTTGTGACTCCATTTCTTTCAGAATCAGTGGACCAAATCTCTCATGTTTCGCAATAGCACTGTCCTTAAATGAATACTTCTTATCAAGGTAGCCTGCTCGTAGTACATTTGCAATGCAACTGTCAGTGATTTTCTCCCATGAATTCTTCACCCAAGTCACAACCTTTTGCAGTTTAGGTTTCACAAAGTTTCCATGCTGATTTCTCTCCGTTCCATTTTCAGTGTAGTCATTAATTTCCACGTGCAAATTGTCCTTGAATGGCTTGTTTATTGCAATATCAAGAGTCTGGAGACAGGTCGTCATTCTTGCGGGAATCATTATTTGATCTATTTTTCTTTTGTGAAGAAATTTCTTCATGTTTTTAGCGCAGTGAGTGCTGGCTGCATCCCAGACTAGCAGACCTCTTTAGCTCCCTCGCATAACAAGCGGCAGCATTAAATCAACCCACTTCCTTATAACTGCTTGTGTGGCCCAGGCTTTTTCAGTTTCAAGAATAAAAATATTATTGGGGAGGTCTTATTTTTGGGGGATGCCTGATATTATAGCGAGAAGCAAAACTGTAAGTAGGTCTTATTTTGGGGGGATGTATTACTTTCGGGGAAACAGGATAAGTCAACTATTCTGACTGGGCAGCACCATCTGTTGAAACTGTGCAATGACACCTACTGAAACATTCAAGGCACAGTCTATGGTGTCTCCATAAATTACAATAAATAGGGCATACTATATTTGTCATGCAAATATAAAAAATGGCATTGTTTTGACTCTTCAGAAGAATGAGGCAAGTCTGTTTTAGCTTCCAGTGCCCACTAGATCACAGTGATGGCGTTGTAAACAGATTTTAATATGGCCGGAACCATATCAAAGGGGGGAGGAGCCTGAGTTTGGCCATGGTCCATCCACAGGCTGAGCCACACCTAAACTTCAGGTTCAAGTTATATCTATCTTCACATCTGGACCTGTTTGTGTGTCATCCCTACCAGGAAAGGAGATTGGAGATATGTGGCTGGCTCAGCTGTTGAAGGCAGCTATGAACTCTGCTCTAATGGGACAAGTCTCAGAATACTTGCATCTTTATTGCAGACAAGACCCAAACCAGACATTAAAAGTACATGGAAGATGATTAGTTGGTTTACTCACAGAAGTGATGTTCTCATTGG
The DNA here is from genome assembly GCA_027563665.1 of Antrozous pallidus. NCBI lineage: Eukaryota > Metazoa > Chordata > Mammalia > Chiroptera > Vespertilionidae > Antrozous > Antrozous pallidus. The sequence continues at coordinate 53,657,278 of CM050516.1, read as the reverse complement.
CTGGCAGTGCTTTTGGTGTAACAAGCCCAGAAAATAAAAGGTAAAGGAAGAACAGAGCAGAAAAAAGAAATCCAAGAAGAGGCAGTGAGAAGTCCAAAAACAGGAGCTAAGATGCCACAAAGGTCCCAGGTGCCAGAGAGAAGCCAGTGCTGGCAACCGGGGGGAGGAAGGCATACTTTTACATGAATTTTGTGCATTAGCCCTCTCATATTTAATAAAAAGTCTGCTTCTATCCTGGAAAAGTATTCTTCCCCTTCTGCTTTTCAAGATGGGAGGCAGCTTGGATGTCCTCAGGGCAGTGAGGCAGTGGACTGATACCTCTGGCTGAATGTGTCTGGCTCGGGCACCTGGGCGTCTTCTTGCTCCTCTCTTGCTGACTTCTGCACTGTGGCTGACCCTTGGCTGTTTCATCCCTTGGCAGTTTGTCCTGGGTATCTGCTCTAGGGTAACTTTATTCTTCAAAAACAGACCACTCTCTACCTACTCCTCCTGCTGCCATCATGCCAATGAATACCTTCAGCGATTGTCTTTTTTTCTTCAGGGGTGTGGAAACTTCTCATCCACTGCCAACCGCTGTAACTATGGGGGCTATACAGGCACTTCCCTCAGTCATTTCTATACTTGGGCTTTGGAGCCATGTCAGGTGGTACACCATGGTTTCTCTGAGAAGGATACATAACAGGGGGATGCAAAAATGCTTCCTACTCTGAGGTCCACCAGTCAGTCTTCATTTTCAGCCACCTCCCTTCACACAGGGCTCTTTCTGCAGGGGTGGGTTTATCTCCAGTGGTGGGGGATGGGCAGGAAGCCCCTTTGGAATCATTTACCCTACCTTCTTGTCTCTCTTCTCTTCCTTTTTCTTCAAAAGATGCTTAGCTGGTGGGTGAGACTTTTCTTTAGGACATACCTTGGGTTCTCTATAATCTTCCAAATTTTGCTTCTTGATATTTAAAGAGAAGTGTGTGGGGAGGAGGGGACGGGGAGGGCAGGGGAGGGCAAGTGCTCTTGCTCAAGGAAACCAGGATTTCCTTTTTGTTTTTTAATCCTCACCCAAGGATATGTTATTTTATTTTTTATTGATTTAGAGAGAGAAAGAAAGGGAGAGGGAGAGATAGAAAAAACATTGATGTGAGAGAAAAACATCAATCAGTTGCTTCCTGTATGCGCCCTGACTGGGAATTGAACCCACAACTTGAGTATGTACCCTGACCAGGAGTGGAACCTGCTACCCTTCTGTGCATGGGAAAATGCTGCAGCCAACTGACCACTCCAGCCAGGGCTCAAGACTACTGTCTGACGACAAACTTAACAAATCTGATGTAACACACACATCTGAGCAACTCCTTTTTTCCTAGGTATTATGGCCTCTTCCCCTAAAACAACAAAAGCTCTTGATTCAGTGTCTGAGAGAGCCATAGGGAATTAAAAATACATGCTTACATTGTTTTAAAAATATTATAGCCATCACCTATATATCTTGTTTAGTGTTACTTTCTGGGTAGATTTCCCTTTTGTGAGCCTCAACTTTTACAAAATTTTTATGCGATTTCACCTGTGGTTAGGACAAGATAGTTAAATGGGGAACAACAATATTGTCTACCCCAGCCCAGGATGGCAGTGGCATTGGAATTAAGAAAAGAAGAGGTTGAGTCCAGGGAGAACAGAGTTGGGATCTGATTCAACTGCCCATCCTACTACGTAAGTAACCCTCTTCCACTCCGAGCCAGAGCCACTGAGGTTTCAGGATTACTTCTGTTAATAAAGGAAGCTAATTGTTAACAGAAAAATATATAATTTTTGGCAACATTTTTACTATTTTTTCTGACTGCCGATGTTATTTTTGTGTCTACCTGTGTGTTATACTGTTTGTGGAGTGCAAAATATGCATTGTTATACTATAGACTATAGAATATTATTATAGAAGAGATTTCATATGATGGTTAATTCATCATGTAGGCATTCTATAGGGTTTTAAATCTCATTATGTTGTTGAAGATGACATTTCATTGTGGTTTGCATCTTGCAGTCTGTTGAAAGTCAAACATTAATGAGAACTTTGAGAAAATTGTGGCCTGCTATATTTGCAGAAGTGTGTTTTTTTCTGTTGATGAAATTTGGAGATCTTTAAACTGTCTCCAAAATGCCTGTATATATTTTTTCTAATGTTTAGAGGCAGTGTGCCTTTACTTGCCACTGCTTCTGACCCAGTAGGAAAGGGAGAGGGTTTTATTTTCCTTTTACACTTGACTCAACCTGTGACTTCAAACATGGATCCCATCATCTCCATTTTCTAACAAAATGAGAAAGAGAAAGGAAAGTGCAGGCAAGTAGTGTTGACTCTCAGGAGATGACCTGGATATTGCATATATATAATTTCTGCTCCTTTCTCAGCAGCTTCAAGAAGGATGGAAATGTAGCTGCTTTCTGGGTGGTCACACACCAAGCAGAAATGTTGTGGATTTAGTTCCTAAGAGGAAGAAAGGGAGATATACTGGGTGGTAATTATTGTCGCAGCCTCAATAAGTTATTGAAGGTAAACATCCAGCAGGAAAGGTTTCTAAGGACAACTGAAAGTATGAAATAATGGCCCCGAAACCCATAAAATCTTGATGCTTAGGATGTTAGTTTTTTGAGGTAAACTTATAAGTTGGTTTATGAATTCATTTGGTTTAGGATTTTGATTTGAATATTTGATAACCTGGGGCACATTTATTGATCAGAAAGCAATCCTATCTAATAAATGAGTAATATTCAAATTGACTATCATTCCAACACACAAGATGGCTGCCCCCATGTGGACACAAGATGGCCACCACAAGATGGTCAGCAGGGCAAGGCAGTTGTGAGAAATCAGGCCAGCAGGGGAAGGCAGTTGGGAGGGACAAGGCCTGAAAGGGAGGGAAATTGCGGGTGATCAGGCCTGCAGGGGAGGGCAGTTAGAGGTGGCCAGGCCAACAGAGGAGGGCAGTTGGCAGGGGTAGGCCTGCAGGGAATGGTGGTTAGAGGAGACCAGGCCAGCAGAGGAGGGAAGTTGGGGGCACCCAGGCCTGCAGGGGAGGGCAGTTGGGGGGGAACCAGGCCAGCAGGGGAGAGCAATTGGAGGCAACCAGGTCAGCAGGGGAAGATAAGGGTAACCAGGCCTGCAGGGAAGGGCAGTTAGGGGCAACCAAGCCTGCAGGGGAGGACAGTTAAGGATGACCAAGCTGACAAGAGAGGGCAGTTAGGGATGACCAGGCAAGCAGGTGGGGGGGGGGGCAGTTGGGGGTGATTGGGCTGGCAGGGGAGCAGTTAAGCATCGATCAGGCTAGCAGGGAAGTGGTTACAGAGTGATCAGGCTGGCAGGCAGAAGCAGTTAGGAGCAATCAAGCAGGCAGGTGAGTGGTTGGGAGCTAGCAGCCCTGGATTGTGAAGAGAAATGTCTGACTGCCCGTTTAGGCCTGATCCCAGTGGGTCGGACATCCCTTGATGGGTTCCCAATTGGAGAGGGTACAGGCTGGGTTGAGGGACATCCCCCCCCCATCCTGTGCACGAATTTTGTGCACTGGCCATCTAGTTATGCAACAATGCTGTTTTGTGTTATTGAAGCTTACTATGACACTCATAATTCATTTTTCCTAGCATGTGCTCTGGTCCTGTCATTATTTTTCTGAGCTTATCTCTTATTTATATTAGTCTTTTCAATTAAGGTCTGCATCTATGAAAGGACAAAAAGTATAGAACTGTTATGGCACTAAACAAGTGTATTTTACTTCATTCAACATGAGGAATATTTTCAAACTTAGAAAAGAACATTATTATGTATTACAAAGTTCTCAAGGTCTCACATTTTGTTTTTAAATCAAATAGTGGGAAAGTGTATTTACTCCTTTTCATACAAATCTTAATGATGTTGGTAGTAACTTACAAAAATTTTATAAGAATTTGAAATGAAGGCAGTATTAAAAGTATGGTGTGCACTATGATAAAAGTGCAATGGTGATTTTGACATTATTATTTCTGGTTGATGTTGGGAATGGTGCCAAAGAGATTATTTTTAACACTTGAGATATTATAAGAATGATGCATTATATCTACTTGACATTATCATTTCTGATGATGCTGATCTTCCTTAATTTTAACTCTGGAGGGTAAGATAAAAGGTTAGACTTTTTTAGAAGATTAAATTTTTAAAATATTATTTCTCTAGGCTAAATAGAGTAATGATTTGAGAAATTATGTAGAAAAGTCAGCAGATTTTGAGGTTACTTTACCATGTACCTAATGCTACCTTATATCCTATTTATGTGGTATCCTTAGGGTATTATTGTTGTTTCTATTTTGCAGAGGAATGAAATGATATTCTAAGTTACAGTATTTAAGTTCATTATTTCTTTAGTACTATTGTGCTTCAAATAAACCAACTCTAAATCACATTCTTTATTCTTGGGGCTTAGCAACTGGACATTAGGCAATAGTAATGATAAAGTGAAACAGAAACAATAAAAACACAATAATAGCAAATGTAAGTAATAAGCACACAAATGCTAACAACATGTTAGTTGAGATGAATTGCAATCTGGTAACTGGATATTAGCAATGGTGACTAATTAGCATAATCTTTATAGTGTATATGCATACTTAATGATGTCATAATTAGTAAGATTTTAAAAGAATTCCCTTGAAATTTATAGGTAATATAACATTTAATCTTTGTGAAATTTATACCAATGAAAATGATTTTTCCTCTGAAACCACCAGATGACCTGTAGATAATTTGGTAAGCCATAGGGCATTTTGAAACCACACATTGAGAACAGTACTTTCCCTATTCTTTTTTTTCAGTAAAATCTTGACCACAAACTATTTACTTACTTACTTATTTATTTACTTATTTTAATATATTTTTTATTAATTTCAGAAAGGCAGTGAGAGGGAGAGAGAGAGATGGAAACATCAATGATGAGAGAGAATCATTGAATGGCTGCCCCATGCACGCCCCTTACTGGTGATTAAGCCCACAACCTGGGCATGTGCCCTTGACTGGAATTGAACCCAGGAGTCTTCAGTCCATAGGCCAACACTCTATCCACTGAGCCAAACCAGCTAGGATGACCACAAACATTTATTAATGATAAATTACATGTGTTTACTTATCTTCCAAAATTTTATGTGCATTTAAAGCCTACACAAAAGTACAAAAAAAGATAAAATAAAGACAAAGTAACTTATTTAGAATAATGACATTAATGACACAAGCATGCTTTTAAATATTATACATAAAAATAATACTTTAGTATGCTTTGTGTTATTAAATATACTTTCTTCCATTCTTTATTTTTAAGGGTGAAGAAGACACAGAAAGAGAGAGAAACATTGGTGTGAGAGAGACACATCAATTAGTTGCCTCCTGCACATGCCCTGATCATGGCCAGAGATCGAGCTTGCAACCAAAGTGTGGGCCCTAGACCAGAATTAAACCAGGATCCTTCAGTTCACAGGGTGACGCTCTTTCCACTTGGCCAAACCTGCTAGGGCTAAATATACTTTATTGTTTTTGAAAACAGTGGTCAAAAGTTTGTGATACATTGATTAGAAAGCATTTGTCTAATTTCAGTTTATTTTGATACTTGGTATTATCGGATTGTCCTAACTTTGTAGAGATGATTCCTCACAAAGATATACAGATCCCCAAAGAGGAAGTCCATCTTTGGCCATATTTAAAAAATTGGATAAAAAATTTTCAGATCTACTGGCCAATTACACAAAAGTTGTATAAAAAATCCTGCTTTGATGATATTTATTTGTGCTTTTTATATTTTGTTTTTTTGCAGTAATCTTTTTCGACACTTATTTTGTGAAAGTTAGCTTTGTTAGAATGATATAATCTGTTCATTCATTTAACTGGTCATCTTGAGTTATAATACATAGTGGAGTGATATGTCTGAATACACAGGAAGTATGGGTGAAAGGACCATGAACACTCTTATTCTTATTTCAAGAGGTCACGTGATTCAGAATTTATGTCAAGCCACATGTTAACTATTAGTAAAGCTTAGTTTCTTTTTTAAAAACCCCGCTTGTGGGAATTGAGCCCACAACTCAGGCATGTGCCCTGACTGGGAATCAAACCCTGACCTCTTGGTTCTTATGTTAGTGCTCAATCACTGAAACACAGTGGCTGGACTCTTTCTTCTTCTTAAATTAAACAAAATATTAATACTAATATTTTCTTCCCACTCTATTATGTATCATTTTGTACACATCCTGGAATGTCTACACACTCTTTGTATCTCTGCCTGCTGGGAAATATTTAGGTATGGGAAATAGTTAGCTGTCCATAATAGCCAATACATAAGCAAATTATAGGAGAAGATTGTTAGAATTTGCCAATTTCCCTTCTTTTTATTCATAGAACTTAGCATGATTTTTAGCTGGGCATGTGGTCTACCCAGCTAAAAACTGCACTTTCCCACCTGTCTTGCAACAAGACATGGGCGATGTGAGTATGGTCTGGCCAATGGAGTATACATGGAAGTGATGTTTGCAACATACAGTTAATGAACTTAGAAAGGAGGCCTATTGGCACTCCATGTGTTCTTTCTTCTTCCCACTGAATTATAAACAGTAACAGCAGAGCATCCAACCTGTAGCCAGTGATGGAAATTACTTGTTGAAGATAGCAGAGCCATCCTGCCATGGGCTATTATGTAAAAGAGAAACAAAGTTTTATTTAAACCATTGTATTTTACATTTTCTTGTTATAGCAGCTTAGCATGTTTATCTTAATACTAGTGGTCCAATGCACGAAATTTGTGCATGGGAGCGGGGAGAGGGGTTTCCTCAGCCCAGCCTGCACCCTGTCCAAATGGGGACCTCTTGGGGATATCTGACCACGGTTGGGCATTTCTCTCGCAATCTGGGACCATTGGCTCCTAACTGCTCACCTGCCTGTCTGCCTGATCACCCCTAACTGCCTCTGCCAGCCTGCTTGATTGCCCCTAACCCCTCTGCTTGCCTGCCTAATCACCTCTAACCTCTCTGCCTGCCTGCCTGATTGCCCCTAACTGCCCTCCCCTGCCAACCTGATCTTGCTCCAAACTGCCCTCCCCTGCTGGCCTAATCACTCCTAATAGCCTCTGCCTTAGCCCCTACCACCATGGCTTTGTCTGGAAAAATGTTGGACATCCAGAAGATGGCCGGAAGACCTGGTCTAATTAGCATATTACTCTTTTAGTAGTATAGATAGATTATATAGGATAGGATTGCTTAAATGATGTGGGGGGAGAGCCTTTTTCATGAGGAGGAGATGCTTTTGGCAGACAAAAATTCATAATTCCTATAGCTGGACTGATAGCCAGCCATATGCACTATTCTGCCAAACTAGTCATTAAAAAATTGAATCCCTTTCTTACACCTTATACCAAACAGCTGCTACCCTTAAAACCCCTCCTCAGCCCCCACCTTAGATTCTGCCTTCATAGTTCACCCAGATTAGGTTCTAATTTGTCGGTTTCTATGCCAGTCAGCATCAAAAGCTCTGCCTCCTAGGCAGCCATTGGTTCCTTGTAATTCACCCAGATTTGGATCTGATTGGTTGGTTTCTATGCCAGTCAGCATCTCTGGGCTTATCTCTGGGCCTGATCAGAGAGGTGGGGCTGATCAGCAGTCCCAGTGAAGGCCTGAGAGAAAGAGAGGCATGACTGTTGGCCAGTCCCAGAGAGAAAGAGAGAGGCAAGTGCTGATCAACAACTGCCACAACGGTTATAGATCATACCCTGCTTCTCTCTTCAGGCCTCTCTCTGGCCCTGATCTGCAGCCTCCTTGGCAGTCAGTGCTGGATTTGGGCGCCAGCAGCTGCAGTAGTCGGCATGGCAACCCAGCACTGACTGCAGGGCTGACTTCCAGTTAGTTGAGCCTTCAGTCATTTCGGATGTTACAGACCCTGGGTTTTTATATATTAGGATAGTTTCACATCTGTCTGGATGACAGAACATTTCCAAGGGACAACATTTGCTAGAAGTTTTCTCACTAGCACCTAGAACCAAATGCACGTGAATTTTGACTCATTGTTCTACCTTGGGCGACAGATGACAGAAGTACAGCAAAAGAGCAGAATATGTTTCGATGATTTCAAAGATAGTAATAGCTACTACCATTTATAAAGCAATTAACTAGTGTTAAGAACTTGCAATATATCCTCTTATTTTTAATCTTCACCTTTATGAATTTGAAATCATTGTCTTCATTTTACAGATAAAATATGTTTATCCATAGGATTGAAGGCTACATGATTACTAAGAAACAAAATCTTAGAGTCCAATTTCTGTCTCATTCCATTCTTTTTAAAAATATGTATTTTATTGATTTTTCACAGAGAGGAAGGGAGAGGGATAGAAAGTCAGAAACATCAATGAGAGAGAAACATTGATCAGCTGCCTCTTGCACACCCTCTACGGGCGATGTGCCCGCAAACAAGATACATGCTGTTGACCGGAACGCAACCTGGGACCTTGCAGTCGACAGGCCAACATTCTATCCAATGAGCCAAACTAGTTTAGGCTCATTCCATACTTTATAGATTTATTTTAAAAATAAACAAAGCTATAACGCAATGGGTGGAAAACATTAAAGTTTTGCCAAGGATTTTAACAGAGGAAATTTATGACTTTTTTTGTGTGTGGAAGATACTGATGCTATGTTTGTGAATCTACTCATCAACCTACAGAAAGTCAGAACAGCTTGGCATGTCTAGGTCATTTATTCTATCAAGATGTATCATATCTTGCAGGGAGGCATTGAACAGGCTGTCAAGCTACAGGGGGAAGGCTTGGGTGGATGGGAGGTGGATGCTGGGGGAGATCAACCAAAGGACTTGTACACATGCATATGAGCATAACCAATGAATGAAAGACACTGGGGCGGGGAGGGGGGGTGGGTGGGGACATGTACTGGGGGGTAAGGGAGGCTGGGGGGAGGATAATGGGGGGGGGAAAGGAAAACATATGTACTACTATTAAATATAAGTTATACTGCAAAAAAATCAATAAAAATATATTTTAAAAAAAGATGTATCATATCTGACCTGAAAACTTGGTCAACATTATCTATTATTGAGGAGACCATCACAAATAAACATCAGGAGGAGAAACACAAAAGGAAACTTGATTTATGTTAGCAACATCAATTTTCACAGAGTGGGATAATTAAAAGGACCCATGAGATTCACTTAAGCTTAAATAAAGGTAAAGGATACAGTACAGCAAGAGAAATAAAAGCACAAATATCAGAGAGGGACAAGACTTTCTGGCACAGCTCCCAGGTTCCTTTCTCTAAGTCATGCAGGATGTGCCTTGTCTTTGTTTTATGAGCCACCAATATATGTGCTAGTTGCCTTGACTTCAGAAAAATCTGAGTCCCATGTGAGGATAGTCTTTTATTCCCCTCTCCACATGTAACTTAAACCAGCTTTTAAGACAATTCTCAATAACAGAAACAAAGAGAACAAACAGAAACATACATCAATCTGTACATTTTCTATAAACAATGCTGATAAGCTGGCATAGTTTGCCCCCTGTTCTGTGTTAGACTCTAGCTCAGGACTATTTTCACCACTAGTTAGTACATTTTATTCAGGTTTGGCCAAGGGTCAGCACCATGACTCAAAGCATCTCTGGAGATAAACATAAGATTGCAACAGATCAGCTGAAAGTAACCCTGTTCTTACACTATACACCCCCTTGACCCTTTGTTAAGCTTTCTTAATTACAAATTGGCCATTGTCATTCTGTTTTCTGCATTTTAATGATATTTATAGAACAGAAAAAACCAAACTACTAATCATTTGTAGCATTCAACGATGTGTAGGTATTGCTTTAAAGAAACATTTTTATTTTTCAAATATTTAAGAACAAAATTATAATCAAATACAATCTTGACAGCTCTTTTTTTTGTGTGTGTCTTCACTACATAAAAAGGATCATGAGAAGAGTATTAGATCTTGGTGAGTGGAGAAAGAGAGAAGGTCTAGGTTAGGGATGCACGAACATTTTTAATGTGTGAGTATCCTAATACATGTGTGGAGCATGGTATCATGGAGTCTGAAAGAAGCAATAGGAGAAATATCAAGATTTTTTTTGGCAAAGGGAAATGAGGGATCAGGTAGGGGAAGAATTCAACCCATTGACTATAGTTCAGGAGCAGTGCACTTTTTACTAGGATCATTGCAGAGCAAGGCAATATATTAAGATTCCTTGATTATAATTTAGTTACAAAAAGGGCGTGGTGACCAGAGCTCAACTAGGACACCTGAGAATCCAGTTGTTCATTCATTTACTTGTTCATCTATTTTTACTTATTCAATGCATATTTATTGAGCACCTACTATGTGTCAAAAATTAGAAGCAGAATATACAGGGCTGATCAAGACGTACAAAATTCCTATCTCAAAATTTATATTCTAATGAGTGATTAAAGATAGATTCCCTTGACTTTAGGTTGGTTATCTACTAATGTAGAGAAAATTTCAGTTTTCCCCAATATGAATTATATATATATATATATATATATATATATATATATATATATACACACACACATACATACACACACTAAAGGCCCAGTGCACGGATTTGTGCATCAGTGGGGTCCCTTGGCCTGGCCTGTGCCTTCTTCCAATCTGGAAGCCCTCAAGGGATGCCAGAGAGCCAGTTTTGGCCTGATCCCCGCAGGCCTGATCTTGACAGGAGGGAGCTCGATCCTATGCATTAAGCATCTGTCCCCTGGTGGTCAGTGTGTGTCATAGTGACTGGTTGACAGATAGTTCAGTTGCTTATACTTTTATATAAATAGATAGATACATTTTTTTGCAAATCCTCACCTGAGGATATTGTTCCATTGTTTTTTTAGGGAGAGTGGAAAAGAGAGGGAAAGACAGAGAGCAACATCGATGTGAGAGAAACACATTGATTGGTTGCCTCCTGCAGGAGCCCTGAACTGGGCCCAGGCTGGGGTGTATCCTGCAACCAAGGTAGGTGCTCTTGACTGGAAGTGAATCTGGGAACCTTTGGTCTGAAAGCCAATACTCTATCTACTGAGCCAAACCAGCTAGGGCCCCAATACAAATAATATTGATACAGAGTCTAGTGTAGAAGGATGCTGAAGGAGAGGGCATTCTTAGATTGGGCTTTGGAGAGATGTGCCAGCTGAAAGTCAAGCAGATCATTTCCCTGCTTATAACTTTACCAGTAGAATGGATGTGCTAAGAAAGCACATAGTTTTTGTTGAAAATTTAACTTCCTGTAGAAAAATCCAGGCTCCCAAAAGTTCTTTTACTGCCATGATGGAATTGTGTCTTGATGTACTTACCTATTTCAACATTCCACCTGACTTTGTTATTATAGATATAGACTAAAATAAACTTTAGACTAAGAAAAATGTATAATATTTTGTCCCATTAATGGTTGTTTTTAAAAGTAGATGCTCAACAAAGGCTCTGCTCAAGCATTGCAGATGTGTTATAATAGTCAAATCTTAATATCATCCTTCTGCCTCATCACTAAACATGGGAAGTACTTACTATGTTCAAGCTCTATGAGTTCAAAGATTCAAACTTAAAGATAAATATCTTATATCAACTACAGAAATATAGCTTTCATGTTATCTTGCTTTCTGGAGCTTTCATAAACTGACTTTTTTCATTTTACCTGATTTGTAATATTGAAATAGCAAGTGCCAACCCATGCAGTTACATTGGATAACAGTAAAATCAAAAACTTCACCAACCAAGCAAACTTCTTGTTGCTCAATGGTGAGGGAAAGACCCTTTATTTCCATTTCATTAAAACGTTGACTGCTAATCTACTCTCTTAAAGAAATGAAATAAATTCTCATGGAATTAACTGGCAGTTTTTAATACTTATGCAAATTGGTAGCAGAGTTTAAGCAGTTTTAGCAGCTTTAAAAGAAGCTGATAACTATGGCAAATATGAAAAACTAGAGTGCTTTGACTTATATACATATATATGGCTACATTTAAAAGTTGAACATTAACCAATGGCTTTGTTAGAAAAAAAAAGAGTTTCTGAAGTATGCACAGTACGCAGAATGAAAGCAGCATCTTTGAGAAGATAATTTATGTAAAAGAAGGGCAAGAAATATACTGTGATCTTAGAAAAACACTGCAACAAGAGATCATTATATAATAACCAGAATATAAAGGGTAAAAATGAAGGCACCAAGTGAGGGACAGTGTACCCATGACAACTGGGGTAGTTCCTGTTTTCTTTTGTTAAAGACAATGGCTCTTGCACCATACTCAAATCTGTAATAATAGCTTCTTGTCTAAGAAAGTCATCCTGACTTGTATTTTGGTTTATGTGCCATTTTTTTCTGTTTTTTATTTTATTTTTATGAGTGACCTATCTATACTTCAGAAATGTATTATAGCTTTTCAAAAGCTATTCTTGAACAGTATTTTGAAAAATAATGGAGTATTTTGAGGAAAAAAGCACAACAAATCACAGCTTTGCTGACTATAGGATTCTTGGCTTATTTTTTATTTGTTTTAATCATAGGATCTAATTAAACAATAATCCCTGCACATTTCATTGTAGGAAAGGTTATGGAGCAGATGCCAAGGTTAATTATTAAACAATTGAGTCTTCCAATGAATGGAGAATGCTGTAGTTAGATTCATATAAAGAAAAAAATATGAATCTGGACTTTTTGAATGTGTAAAGTCATATCAGATATGCATATGACTACCAATAAACAATGAAGAATAGAAAGCTTTACTTAGAGTATCTTTACTTAACTGGGTTTGGCATGCACTATTTGGTTCATCGGAGTATTAATTGGATTGAGTGTTAGCTTGAACTCATTTAAATGTGGACTCTCATTCTTAGACTAGTATTCAGACAGTGAACAAGAGCCTGCAATATAAAGCACAAACTCGACCCAAGAGAACAGGAAGAAGTCTTAATTTGGAATCAAATGAAACTGACTTAGTTATATAAACTTAGATATGCTATAAAATATTCTGGACCTTGGTTTCTATAAGATGGAAAAGTTGGATTCTACGACCTTAAAACAAGTTGACAATTTTTTTTTTACTTTAAATTATGCAACTTGTTTTTAAATTCTACAAATAATATACTTCCTGGTAAGCTCTTTATTATTATTATTATTATTATTATTATTATTATTATTGCAAAATCATGTTTAATTTCAGCCAAGGAATTTTAAAGAGGTGAGTTAGATGGATTTTGGATAGTGATAATATTATATTCAGACCATTTAACTTTAACAAAATAATTAGTTCCACTTCTAATATTAACATACCATATCAGTTAGGTATTTTAAAACAAACAATATAATCTATCAATGTGTAAATCATCTTCCTAGTGCTGTGGGCTTCCATAGCATCATCTCAAGAGTGTCTCTACTCAATCATGATTTAAGTAATGGTTATTTTGGGTAGCCAGAGAATATGATTTTGAAAGTTGAGAGTGTTCTTTTGGAAACAAATCAAATAAAAACAGAACAATAACAATAACATAAAAATATCTAGCTGATTGAAACTATGTATCTGGTTGTCTAAGCTATTGAAAAGTGATGGGAAATGTGGGACTAGCCCTATATATATTAAAATGTAAAAAAGAATAAGACATCTATAATTAAAAAAGTAAATTACTGGTATATAAATAACCCAGAAGTATCAAATAGAAAGTGCATGTGGAAATATAGGAAATAATAACTGGTATTGCAATCCCTCCAACTTTGTTCTTTCTCAAGATTGCTGAGGCTATTCAGGGTCTTTTTTTGACTCCATATAAATTTTTGTAATATTTGTTCTAGATCTGTGAAATATGCCATTGGTATTTTTATAAAATATATTTTTGTTGATTTCAGAGAGAAAGGGAGAGCGAGAGATAGAAATATCAATGATGAGAGAGAATCATTGATTGGCTGCCTCCTGCACATCCCCTACTGAGGACTGAGCCTGAAATCTGGGCAATGTGCCCTGACTGGGAATTGAACCTAGACCTCCTGGTTCATAGGTCGAAGCTCAACCTCTGAGCCATACTGATTGGGTGCCATTGGTATTTTAATAGGAACTGCACTGAATCTATAGATTGCTTTGGGTACTATGGACATTTTAATGATGTTAAATCCTTTAATCCATGAAAATGGGATATGCTTCTACTTGTTTGCATCTTCCTTTATTTCTTTCTTCAATGCCCTATAGTTTTTCAAGTACAGGTCTTTTACCTCCTTGGTTAAATGTATTCCTAGATATCTTATTTTTTTGTTGCAATAGTAAATGGGATTGTTTTCTTAGTTTCTCTTTTTAAGGTTTGCTGTGTAAAAATGCCACCAATTTTTGGGTATTAATTTTGTATCCTGCTATTTTGCCAAATTCATCTATTAGAACTAGAAAGTTTTTGGTGGAGTCCTTAGGATTTTCTATACACAATATCATGTCATCTGAGACTAATTCCAGTTTTACTTCTTCCTTTTCAATTTGGATGCCTTTTATTTCTCTTGTCTGATCGCTGTGGCTAGGATTTCAGCACTATGTTGAATAAGAGTGGTGAAAGCAGGTATCCCTGTATTGTTCCTGATCTTAAGGGAAACACTGGAATGAACTTATGATACATGCCACAACATGGATAAAGCTCCAAAACAACATTCTATGTGAAATAAGGCAGACATAAATTACCACATATTGTATGATCTCATTGATATTTCAGGTTCACAATGGGAAAAAATCATAAAGATAGAAAGTAAGCTAGTGTTGCCAGGAACTGAAATTAGGGGACAATTGGGAATGACTACAAATGAACAGGACTTCTCTTTTAGACTGATGAAAATTTAGAATTATATATCTGGAATTAGATGTCATGATGATTGCACAATTTTAAAAAATATACTAAAATCACTGAACACTTAAAAAAGGGGAATTTTATGATTTGTGAATTATATATCAATTTTTAAATTTAAATTCTTTATTGTTGAAAGTATCACATGTGTCTCCTTTTCCCCCGTTGACCTCTCCCCACTCACACCTGCCCCCAGCACATGCCCTCACCTCCTACTGTCTGTGTCCATTGGTTATGCATATATGCATACATACAAGTCCTTTGATTGATCTCTTAACCACCATCCCCACCTTCCCTCTGAGGTTTGTCAGTCTGTAGGATGCTTCTATGTCTCTGTATCTATTTTTGTTCATCAGTTTATGTTGTTCATTATATTCTGCAGATGATTGAGACCATGTAGAAATATCAATTTTTTTAATAAAGGAATTTATTTTAAAATTTCTAAAACCAGATTACAAAATCTGAAAATGACATAAAGGGATAGTCATTTAAAAAGAGATATTTGTGAAAGGCCATTAACAATAATTTTACCCATGGTAATTATCTATTTACTAGAGGCCCTGTACACAAAATTTGTGCATGTGGGGGGGTGTCCCTCTGCCCAGCCTGCACCCTCTCCAATCTTGGACCCCTTGAGGAATGTCTGACTGCTGGTTTAGGCCCACTGGGTTCGGGCCTAAATGTGCAGTGGGACATTTCTCTCACAATCCAGGACTGCTGGCTCCCAACCACTCACCTGCCTGCCTGATTGCCCCTAACCACTTCTGCCTGCCAGCCTGATCACCCCGGAACCACTCCCCTGACAGCCTGATTGACGCCTAACTGCTCCCCTGCTGGCCCGATGGCCTCTTCTGGCCCGATAGCCCCTAATTGCCCTTTTCTGCCAGCCTAGTCAACCCTAACTGCCCTTCTCTGCCTGCCTGATCACCCCTAACAGTCCTCCCCTGAAGGCATGCTCATCCTGAACTGCCCTCCCCTGCTGGCCTGGTCACCCCCAACTGCCCTCCCCTGCTGGCCTAGTTGCTCCTAACTGCCCTCCCCTGCTGGCCTGATTACTCCTAACTGTCCTCCCCTGATGGTCTGGTCATCCCTAACTTCCCTCCATTGCCAGCCCTGTTGCCCCTAACTGCTGGCCTGATTGCCCCTAACTACCCTCCCCTACTGGCCTGGTCACCCCAAACTGCCCTCCTCTGCAGGTCTGGTTTCCCCCAACTGCTCTCCCCTGCTGTCCTAGTCATTCCTAACTTCCCTCCATTGCCAGCCCGGTCGCCCCTAACTGCTGGCCTGATTGCCTCAAACTGCCTCCCCTGCAGGCCTGATTGCCTCAAACTGCCTCCCTTGCAGGCCAGTTCCCTGCCAACTGCCCTCCCCTGCTGGCCATCTTGTGGTGGCCATCTTATGGCAGCCATCTTATGTCCACATGGGAGCGGCCATTTTTGACCACGTGGGGATGGCCACCTTGTGTGTTGGAGTGATGGTCAATTTGCATATTACCTCTTCATTATATAGGATATTTATCTCCTTTTGGAATCCTTTTGATCCTTATATATTTCTTAGAAAAATAGCTATTACATCCAGATTTTCATATTTATTTGAACAGATTTGAGCTCCTAATTCTTCTGTGATATATTCTGTAATATTGGTTTTATTTTTCTCCTGACTCAAGAGTTATTTAAGACTTTATTATTCAAAGTTGTTCCTTTAGCCAGCAGCATTGTAAACATCTGGAAACTGCATAGCAATGCAGAATCTCCAACCCCACTCGCCATCTACTTAATTCAAATCTTAATTTTAACACATGATCTGATGTTTTTTTTTCTCTGTAGTTCAGTATGTGCACAGCTCTATAAATTTCCTTGGACATTTGAGAAGAGAGTATGGACTTATCAAATACTGTTGATAATCTATTAGAGCTATCTTATTTATTGTTGTTTAGATTCTTTAGAATTTGACTTTGTCTCCTTGATTTCTCATGGTATGAGAAAATTACTTTTTTCCCCTGTTTTTCTTGTATCCTTTTTTTTTTTCTTATTAGTTTTGGTGATATATAGAACACAAATTCATGACAGTTCATTTTCTATTTTACCGTTTATTTTTATAAATTGCCTACCACGCCTATTTAATGGTATGTAATTCCATGAATTCAATGTTCCTATCCAGGCACTTTTCACTGGCTTCTCCATTCATCACTGGTTTGGTTTGATTTTACCAAGTAGTGTTTTCAGAAATTGCTCATGGATACTATATTTTTCAAACTCTTTATGCT
Source organism: Antrozous pallidus (assembly GCA_027563665.1). Taxonomy (NCBI): domain Eukaryota; kingdom Metazoa; phylum Chordata; class Mammalia; order Chiroptera; family Vespertilionidae; genus Antrozous; species Antrozous pallidus. The sequence goes on along the minus strand of CM050516.1, from coordinate 53,640,154 downwards.
TGAAATTGTTTGCCTTATAAAATCCATAGTGCTACACATTAGTTCTACAACATCGTTATTGAACATTTCCCTATTTTCTGGAATGAACATGCTCTGAATAATTTTAAGGCCAGTCTAATTTTCTCCCTTAAAAATTAGTTGATTCTTTTGCTTTTATGCCTAAAAGTTTGACATAGAAGACTATCTGCTGACCTGGAACCTGATTTTTTATTTGCCTAAGATTTTCCATATCTTAAAAATAGAATATTTTATCTTGTAAACAGTTGAATTGTGATAAACCTGGATGTATTGGATAGACTTTCACTCTATCTCCAGCCTCCATCTTGAAACCTGCTAGTTCTGCATGTACACTAAGCAGAGTTTAACATCCTGTTTAATCCGCAAATTGGTCAGCTATAATCTGTCTCACTTATCTTGACCTTTCCCCGATACAACTTAATAATACCTCCCATCGAAGTTCATTATACAGGGTGTGTGCTGGTGGACTACATACAAACACAAAATTTGGAATAACTAAGTCCATTTGATATCTGGTGGTGGGGGGGTGAAATACTATATTTTTCCATGTATAAGACACCCCCATGTATAACATGACCTCCACTTTTCCAACCCAAAATTAAGAAATCAATATTTTAAACATTTTGCTAGTTTTCTTCTTAAGGCCTTCTTTTTTGGCATCTTAAGAAGTTGTTCTTCCTGTTTTCTCCACTGTCTGATCAAACACTCAGTGGAAGGATGCCCAAATTGTCTCTGCAGCCCTATTTCCATGTTCTTTTGAATGGCTGATTACATTCAGTTCAAATTTTGCAGAGTAAGACAATGGCTTACTGGTATTTATATTTTTATTTTTTGACATCTTTATTGGCTCAGAACTCTCTTGTCCCTATTGCATCTGCGCACTCTTTACCTCCACCTCCAATTAAGGCATCTGCTGAAGTCAGTAACAATAAAGCTCACGATTGGAGGAAGTCTGTTTGACATGGTATGGGCAATTACCAACCTGCGCAACTCCCTCTCGGCTGACTTCCATGTATAAGATGCCCCTCCATTTTCAGCCTAACGATTTTAGAAAAAAATAACGTCTTAAACACAGAAAAATATAGTACTCTTTGCTGCTGTCCATTTGGTATTCCAATCAGCTGAATTGTGGCTTGTGCCCTTTGCTTTGAGATACACAAAGCAGCTTCATAAAGAGAAATTTGTTGTGCTAGTGGCTCAGAGCAAGGGCAGAGACTCTGCTGGATGAATAGAGATCAATGGCTACATCAAGCAGGGATTCCTGGAATGAATGTCTCAGGTCTTTTCCATCATGATTAGGCATTTTTTCTCCTTCAATAGCTCCGGGTCAGTAGCTACATTTCTGATTGACATCTTTTTTCTCTCCTCCATCCTACTGTTTTTGCTTTCTGCAGAAGAGGCATGTCATTTTGGCTTCTTGTGTAGCTGTTCCTCATCTACCACTCTGGGCTATTGAATTGGGCTCAGGGATGCCTACCTAGTCTCATACTTATAGCTCCCATTGGCTTGCTTCCTCTTGGTTTTCCACTTTTGGAGAGTTCCAGAGGGTTCTTTAAATCTTCACAGAAATATATGCTCTCTCAAGTAATTTCTTGTTTTGGTCTTAAATTTGGTGATTATTTTAAATAGATTCTGGGTTGAGACTGTGGTTTTACTAGTATTACAATTTAAAAAAAAATATATATATTTTATTGATTTTTTACGGAGAGGAAGGGAGAGGGATAGAAAGTCTGAAACATTGATGAGAAACATCGATCAGCTGCCTCTTGCACGCCCCCTACTGAGGATGTGCCCGCAGCCAAGGTACATGCCCTTGACCAGAATCAAACCCGGGACCCTTCAGTCCGCAGTCTGATGCTCTATCCACTGAGCCAAACTGGTCTCTGCATACAATTTTTAATCTTTGTTGTTTTCTTTGGGTTTTAGTGAGTGGAAAGGTGAGAGAAATACCATTATTCCTCTGTTTAGCTCTGTCTTGGCCCCCCAGTCGGCCTTTTAGTGGCTGACTATCCCTCCTATATAAAAACCAATCTAGTCTAGCCTACTACTTTCTTTTCCTCTGTATTATTATCATTTTTTGTCTCTTTCTCTATATTACTGTTACTAACGTACATAAATGTACTCAGATATATACACTCACTCCAGTCTAAGATCAGAATAGAAAATAAGATTATTTTCCACTTCTAGGAAAATATCCTAAGAATCCTAAAACACCAATCAGAAAGAATACATGCAACCCTATGTTCTTAGCAGCATTATTTACAATAGCTAAGATCTGGAAACAGTCCCAAGTGCACATCAGGAGATGAATGGGTAAAAAAGATGTGGTACGTTTACATAATAGAATACTATGTAGCTGTAAAAATGAAGGATCTCTTATTGTTTGAGACAGCATGGAGAGACTTGGAGAGTATTGTGCTAAGCAAAATAAGCCAGTCAGAGGAAAGACAAATATCACATGATCTCACTCATATTGGAATTTAATAAACAAAATAAGTCCTGCAACATAGAAACATGGAACAGACGGATGAATCTCAGATGGAAGGCTGGTGAGGATGAGGGTGGTGAGAGATTAACCAAAGAATTTATATGCCCATATCCATAACCCAAGGACACAGATAGTAGTGTATTGAAAGCCTGGAGGTGAGGGCTGGGGCAGGAGGGAGGGGGCTAATGGAGGAAAAAAAGGAGACATCTGTAATACTTTCAATCGTAAAGGTAAAATTAAAAAAATTCTTGATGCCCTGACTTGTTTGGCTCAGTGGATAGAGCTTTGGCCTTCGGACTCAATGGTCCCAGGTTCGATTCCGGTGAAGGGCATGGTACCTTGGTTGCAGGCACATCCCCATTAGGGGGTGCGCAGGAGGCAGTTGATGGATGTTTCTCTCTCATTGATGTTTCTAACTCTCTATACCTCTCCCTTCCTCTTTGTGAAAAATCAATAAAATATAAAAAAAATTATTTAAAAAAATAAAAATTATTGTTTAATACTTGTAGGTTAGTAATGATGAAAACTGTGATTTTATGTTGAAATAGAATAAGAGGAAATGAATCGCACACAAAATATTTTTGTTGGAATTGACTTAAGTGATGTTTTTGAACTCTATCAGTTGAAGTAGGCTTTTCCCCTTCCTTTAAATCTCTGTTCTGGCTGATTATCTGGCAACTCTGATGTTGCCTAAATGAGGAAGAGATTCTGGGAGCCTATGTAAATGGACTCACAGTATCCTTTAAAGGATACCAAAGTAGGATTTTTTAAAAGGTATTTCTAAAGAGAATAAATCAATTTCCATTCATTTGGTCTGATACTGCCATTCTGAAAATATAAATAAAAAAGATATCTGGGATTTTTGTTGAATAGTTCTGTCTTTTGATATGAGATAAACTTTCGAAAAGGATAGACCACATTTTATCCAAATGGTTGTGGGCCATTGGAAGGATTTTGACGTTTAGTCTATGTGAAATGGGAAGAAACTGTAGAGTTTTGAGAAGTGGCATCATCTGACCAAACAAGGTGATTCTGGTTGTTCTTTGGGAAAAGATGGTGAGGGCAAAACTGGGAGATCAAGGGGTGGCTACTGAAATAATTTAGGAGCAAATGATGCTGGCAGTAGGATTGTAAAAAGTAGTAAAATTAGGGGTATATACAGACTAGCAGACTCAATGTCACCTGAGACATAGAATTTCAGACCCCCACTCCAGACTTCTTGAATCAGAATCTGCATTTTAACAAGACCCCACGTTATTTGTAAGCACATTAAAATCTGAGAAGCACTGTTCTGCAGCCCTTTAAGTTGCCAGAGCTGATGTGCCTCCCCACGATGGAGCAGATGCAGCTGTCTTCAAGTTGGTTTGGCCAACTTTGCTCATTCTGGTTGAGTTATTACCAAAGAGTACAACTTACTTTGAACTAATTCAGTATGAGCAAGAATATGTTTACTATTGAGGGATTCATGGATTTAGAAATGCTTTGATCAGGAAGTGAGAGGTTTTGCTGGTTAATTTAATGCATGTTGATGGATTATTTCTTTGTCACTGAGCATAAAAAACACACTCAAGAGAATGGATGTAGGAAGTTATGGAAGTACAGGTGGCTTTTGCCAGATGGTTTTATTGCGTGTAAAGGAGAGCTATTTCTTTTGTAAATTAGCTCGTCTTAATATTACAGGAAGACTTTATGTAGGTCTGTGCTGCCCGAGAAAGAGATCAGGCAGGTGGGGTTCATGAGTATCTCTGGAGTGGGCAGTAATTTTTATCCGGGACAAAGACCTTAAACACGTTTTAAAACAAACTCACCGAGCGTATTCCCTGTTGTAACTGTGTTTCGTGTGAACGACTGGGAGTGACGCGTGATTCAGAGCCAAGAAGGGGCATGTCACAACTGGTCCCACGTGAGCCAGGGACTAGAGGGAAGCCAACAGCATCTAGTCAATGAGTGATTTGGTGCTGCTCAAAAGTTTCTGTTTCAGGAACCATCAAATGACACATTTTACACAAAGCCCTATTTTATGACCTGCTTTGATGCTCCACGTAGAAGGAAATCTTCCATCATCTCCTATAGTGAGTAATACCATTCAGCATTGTAAATGTTAGTGCAGGGTTGTATGAGGAGTTTCCTTTCTACGTGAAAAATAGCCAGAAAATTTCCTACAACGTCAAGACACTTTGGGTTAAAAGGGGTTGTGCAAGATATTGATAAGATTGTGTCTAAATGCGGTCCACAGCTTTTTAAAAAGAAGACTGCCTAAGAATCATCAGGCTAGGTTTAATTCCAGAAATTTCCATCTCATCCTTAGTAGCTATAGATTTCTGGCCTGCTGAGATTGCCATGTTCATTTTGTTTTTCTCATAGATAAAAAAATCATTAAAGATTTATTGGATAGTACATTCATAAATAAGTGTTAAACATTCAATATTATCTATTATATGAAGAAATGCATGCCAATTTTTATCATAATTTTGTTCTCTTCTTAGCATATTTCCTAAAAGAATGTATCAAACGTAAGTGAAGCATTTACCAAGAAATTCTTCTGCATCTTTTTAGCAATCATAACAGTTTGCAAAGCTATTTTTACTTGTTTTGATGGATTAATTGGTACTTATGATAAAGATTTCTTGCACAGTTATTATTCTGTAATGTTATCTGCAACAATATATGGAAAACATCTCTGTGTTATGAGAAAGATCAGAAATTAACAACAAAATAACGGAATGGCCATCTGTCTGCCCTAACATTTAATATTTATGTGTTTACCAGAAATGTCCCTATACTTTTTTTTCAATCACATGGAATAGAAGTCAAGACCCTTCAGTCCATGGGTTGGCGCTCTAACTATTGAGTAACTGGCCAGGGCATAAATCACTCTTTATTTGCAGAAGATAGCTGTGGGCCCATGGCAGATTATACCTCAGAAACTAGAACATTAATAGAACCTTCCTAAAATACAGCTAATTATTATGTTCCAACTGCTGGTGGACCTGAAATACCCTCCTCCCCTAATTTTCTCTTCTACTTATATTTCAGATACCAGCTCAAGCCATTCTTCCTCAAGAAGTTCTACTTTCTAGATTGTGCACCCTTGTTTCACCGACCTTCCGCTGTCTAGATCTTTGCTTTGTTTTGACCCTTTACTACTTTACTTTTAACACAGTGATTCTCTGATACCCTTTACTATGTTACTTTTAGCACAGTGATTCTCTGATATAATGTGATTAAGAATTGATTAAGTACTAATAACATGGGGCCTTGCTGGAAACGTAGATTTTTATGTCTTGCCTCTAAGGTTCACACTGAGAGGCTAAGAAATAAATGACTTGGAAAAACTCCAAAGATGGATCTGTGTATGTACTACGTAGACCACACAGTTTTTGAAATAGAAATACATTGCTGAAGATCATGTAATTCACCTATGTAAAACATACAATCCAATGATTTTTTTAAATTAAATTTACCAAGTTGTACAATCATCACCATATATCAGTTCTATAGTATTTCCATCACCCTGATAATATATTTTATGGTCCTCCATTTATTTCCCATATCTGCTTACTGATCCTCTTCATTTCCATTCACACATCCCACTATCAGCAACCACTAATCTACTTTCTGTTTGTATAGATTTGACTTTTCTGGGGAAAAAAAAAGATACACAATTTGTGGTCCTTTTTGTCTGACTCTCCTTACTTAGTGTAATGTTTGACAGTTGGTTGTTTAAGAACTAAAGTCAATGATAAGTGACTAAAAAGACCCAGAATAGCCATGTCATGACATGTAGCAGTGGCTTGTTCCTTTTTATTGCTTAACTAGAGACCCAGTACACAAAATTGGTGCATGGGGGGGGGGGGGGGAGAGGGTACCCTCAGCCCACTCTGCAAACTCTCCAATTTGGACATCTCTCACACAATCTGGGACCACTGGCTCCTAACTGCTCACCTGCCTGCTTGTCTGATTGCCCCTAACTGTTCCACCATGCTGGCCTGGTCTCTCCCAACTGCCCTTCTACCAGCCTAGTAACCCCCAACTGCTCTCCCTGCTGGCCTGGTTGCCCCTAACTACCATCCACACAGGTCTGGTCACCCCTAACTGCCCTTCCCGCCAGCCTGGTCACCCCCAACCATCACCTCCAGCCAGCCTGGTTGCTCCTCACTGACCCTTCCCACTGGCCTGGTTGCCCCCAATTCCCACCCCCCCGCCAGCCTGATCACCCCATGCAGCCTGTGACTCGGTTGTCTGGTCATCCCTCACTAACCCCCCTGCCAGCCTGGTCGCTCTACACAGCCTGTTTGGTTGTCCGTTCAGTTGCAATGGTCACTTAGGCTTTTATATATAGAGGTAGTATTTCACTGTATTGGTATACTACATTTTGCCTATCTATATGTCAGTTGATGGATATTTACATTGTTTCCAATTTTTTACTATTATGAATAATGCTGTAAGAACATTCATGTGCAAATCTTTGTGTGGATATATATTTTCTTTTTTTCCTTGGGTAGGTACCCAAAAGTAGAATTTCTAGGCCATACAGATTTTTATTAAACACTAGAGGCTCAGTGCACAAAATTTGTGCACAGGTAGGGTCCCTAAGTGGCTGCCGGCTGATGGGAAAACCCTAACTATACTAATTAAAACTATTACAGATAATAACTCTTCCTATGTACCAGGAACTGTTCCTTAGCATTTTGTATGTATTGCCTCAATTAAATTTCTCCATGACTTCATGAATTATGTCTATTATTATGCCCATTTTATTGATATAGAAACTGAATCACAAAGCAGTAAAATTACTTGTGAAAATTCTCAAAGTGTATAGCAATTTAAACTAACTCTATATCCCATGCTCTTGACCACTTAATCTTATCTAATAAAAGAGTAATATGCAAATTTGACTATACCTTCGCCACACCCACAATCCTCACCCACTAGCCACGTCCACCAGCCAATCAGGAGCAAATTATGCAAATAAACCCTAAACAAGATGGCTGCCGCCACTGAGAGAAGGAGGGAGGCTTGGGTTTCCCCAGCAATGGAGGAAGCCAAGCTTTCTGCCTGCCTTTGCTGGCCAAGGCCTCAATGGTACAAAGTTTCAATTATAAAAGATACATAATCCGAAGGCAGCCACTGATCTGTAGAGAGAAGAGGCTAGGGTTGCCGGGGCGATGGAAAAAGCTAAAGTTATGCAGCCCTAGCACCTAACCCTCCACTCTAGGCTACAAAGTTTCAAACAGAAATGGCTGTCACCATGGAGTGAGCAGAAGGCTTGGCTGCACTCAGGCTACAAAGTTTCAATTGTAGAACATAAATTAATTTCAGATCCCAAGGCCTCCGTTTGGGTCGCTGGGGGCGTGGACGGCCTGCAAATCACCATAAGACCCTCACCCAGGCTGCCCCACGCCCTAAGGGAAACTCCACCCTGATCCAGGACACCCTTCAGGGCAAACCAGCCAGCCCACACCCATGCACCAGGCCTCTGTCCTATCTAATAAATGAGTAATACACAGATTGACCATCAGCTCAACACACAAGAGGGCTGCCCCCATGTGGTCAAAGATCCTGCCCCCATGTGGACACAAGATGGCCACCACAAGATGGCCAACAGGGGAGGGCCGTTTGGAGGTTCCAGGCCTACAAGGGAGGGCAGTTGTGGGCCATCAGGCCATCAGGAGAAGGCAATTGGGAGGAACCAGGCCTGCAAGGGAGGGCAGTTGGGGGCTATCAATCCTGCAGGGGAGGGCAGTTAGGGGTGACCAGGCTGGCAGAAGAGAGAAGTTGGGGACAAACAGGCTGGCAGGGGAGCAGTTAGATATCAATCAGGCTAGCAGGGTAATGGTTAGGGGGTGATCAGGCTGACAGGCAGAAGGGGTTAGGGGCAATCAGGGAGGCAGCCAGGCAAGCAGTTTGGAGCCAGCAGTCCTGCATTGTGAGAAGGATGTCCAACTGCCCGTTTAGGCCCAATTGGGATTGGGCCTAAACGGGCAGTTGGACATCCCTCGAGGGGTCCCAGATTGGAGAGGGTGCAAGCTGGGCTGAGGGACAACCCCCAGCCCCGTGCACCAATTTCGTGCACCAGGCCTCTAGTATCTGGATAAAATCCATGACAATATTCATACTAAATATCTCTGGGTAGGTTTTGATAGACATTTTTAATGGAAAAATGCTTTCCTGAATTTTCTAAAGGAGTGTTAATACTTCTGTAATTAAAAAAAATATTTTGAAAGTACCACAGAATAATTTACTGGTGAACTGTACTTTTGCTTACCTGATAGATCATCCTGAAATTCCCAGTCCCAGTTGTGACCCAATGAGTGTAAACACCATATTTTTTCATTGTCTATGAAATGCCTGTTCCATTACTGTAACCAAAATTTCACACTGAGATCTTGTATTACTTAATCAAATCATAGGCCATTCCAGTAGCAATTTCAATTATGTAAAAAGAAAAAGTATGCATTTACATATTTAGGTAAATATAACAGAAATAAAGAATGTACAAGAAATACAGAAATTATATATATATATATAATATTTTATTGAGAAAAGGAGAGGGATAGAGAGTTAGAAACATTGATGAGAAACATTGATCAGCTGCCTCCTGCACACCTCCTACTGGGGATGTGCCTGCAACCCAGGTTTATGCCCTTGCCTGAAACTGAACCTAGGACCTTTCAGTTTGCAGGGGTATGCTCTATCCATTGAGCCAACCTGGTTAGGGCCAGATATATATTTAAATATTTGTTTTTCCTTAAAAATGACTTGCAACTCATTTACTCTTATTTATACACCATTGAATTAATTCCTTTGAAAGATTTAAATTGATATTTTAGTGTAGGTTTCTTTTGTTTTAGTGTCTTGTTAGTGAACAGGCTTTTTAATGTCCCAAAGTCACAAGGTTTTTAGAAATCCTTGAATGCTATGATTAAAAATTGCTACCCCTGCCCTAACCCATTTAGCTTAGTGGATAGAGCATTGGCCTGTGGACTAAAGGATTCCAAGTTTGATTCCAGCCAAGGGCATACCCCAGTAGGGAATATGCAGAAGGCAGCCAATCAATGATACTCTCTCATTATTGATGTTTCTATGTCTCTATCTCATTTCCTCTCTGAAATCAATAAAAAATACATTTAAAATAATAATAAAAAATTGCTATCTCTTGTTTTCCTCAGTAAAGGTATCAGGCACAGTGTCTTTTTAGAGACATTGCTCCTGAGATGGCAATAAAAGATTTTGACCTTTTATTGCAGGTTTCATGAGTCAGAAGAACTTCATTTATTTCAAGTAAAGAGCAAATGGAGCATTGCCTATTTTCAATAATTCAAGAGTAACTGCAGTCACTTACAACTTGCCAGTCAATAGTCCTTTATCATGTTTTCCATTTAAAAAACTATTGGTACTGTCTTTAAAACTTCAGAGGCTTTTAGTTAGCAATTTGTATGCGGGGACACACACACACACACACACACACACACACACACACACACACACAAACACTATATGACTGCAGTACAGGCACTAAGAACTAAGGTTGTAAAGCACACTACCTTTATATGTAAAAATCTTCCTCCTCTGCACTAACTGGTTTGGTGCAGTGGATAGAGCGTTGGCCCATGGACTGAAGGGTCCCAGGTTCCATTCTGGTCAAGAGCCTGTACTTGGTTGTGGGCACATCCCAGGGGGTTGTGTAGGAGGCAGCTGATCAATCTTTCTCCCTCTCTATGCCTCTCTGTAAAAAAATCAATAAAATATATTAAAAAAAGATAATCTTCCTTCTCCAATGAAAAGGACAGCATTTTCAAAACAGAGAAATCATTCAAAAATTGACTCATATATAAGCTGGAGGTCTGGTGCATGAAAATTCATGCACTGGAGGGAGGGGTCCCTCAGCCTGGCCTGCCCCCTCTCACAGTCTGCAAGCCCTCAGGGGTGGGAGGTGACCCAGTGATCAGGGGAAGGTGATGCCCCATCATACCTCTGCTGCTGTCACTGCTGGCAGTGCAAGCCTTAGCCAGTCCTGGTTATCTGAGCCTCAGGTGGCCCTGGGCAGCTGAGCAGCTGACATCCAAGGCTTGCCTGCATCTCGGGCCAGCCCTGGGTGGCTGGGGGGCTGAGGGCCGGTCTGGCTGCACCATGTGCCTACCACGCCCCCGGTGGGGCTGAAAGGAGGGGACTCCAGCAGAGCTGAAGGGACTGGGCACCTCCACCTTGTGGCTATGAGCGCCACCATATTTGTGATGGCTTGATGGTCAATTTGCATATTCTCTCTTAATTAGATAGGATAATTAGAGCCTTAGGGCCTCATTTTTTAAATGTGAAAAAAAAGTGGCTTAAGGTTTATTTGATATTAAGTTAACTCTATAAGCACAATGATATCAGCTGACTCAACTTGCTCATATATAAAATCAGTGCATAGATAAGTTCTGCACTTACTTTTATTTTATTTTTATTTCTAATCTTTATTGTTGAAAGTATTACATATGTCCCCCTTTTCGACTTCTAGCCTGTCCCTGCCCCTCTCCCAACCCGCCTTCACCACCCTATTTTCTGTGCTTGCCTTTATTTTAAAAGGATAAAAAGAAAATAATTGAAAATTGATAAGAAAAGATTTTGTCACTCCACCTTAGTCTCTAAGTCACATTTTAAAGCCACGTGTACATGCTTAGAAAGCTCAATTCCCTTTCTGGTTTGTTTAGATCACATGGGATTATGGGTCTCTACAAATTACTATGTACATTCTCAAGTTGTTTGAATTATCTTGAGTTTGTACAGTCCAAGAAGAAGCAAATCTTACAATGGCAAGTTTAGTCACTAGGATTCACCACTGCTGCTCTAAACAATCGATATAAATCGCTGCATAATTAGCCCAGCTGTAATAATCCATCGATCAGGAAGACAGGCTGCAGAGAACCGAAGCCATCGATTTTGCCTGCTGTGGCACGCTGTGTTAACCATGTGCAGACCTGGATGTAAACACTGGGAGCATCAAGTCCACCATATCCTTTGCTTCTGTGTTGAAAAAGACTGTGTGTCAACACCTAAAAAGTGAATTCAGAACAGATAGAAATGTCTGTGTTTAAGGGTTTGAAAGTATACGGGGCAAGCAGGCTTGGGAGTCAAGATTGTGAGGGCCTCCAATTTTTTTTTTTATTACTGCTGGTCAGAAAGACAGAATCAGTTAACTCCTCTCCTAGTCAGGACCTCCTTCAAAGAAAAAGAATGACTTGGGGATGGGGGTGAATGTGTTCACTTAAAAAACAGCATGGAAAGAGAAATCCTGAGTGATATTAATAACTTGTGAAAATTATGTAATTTCAGAAAGCTAACCTGGGAGCCATCCAGAATTTATTTTTAGAGTCAGACATGTCAGACACATTTACACAAAACCAATTTTCTAGCTCATCAAAGATAGAAACCTTGGAACTAAATGCTGGATACCTAATCTCCAAAAAACATATAATGGTTATTTTAGAACAAAATGCCTATTTATTGGTGGCATAAGTTAACTATACAACAACAATCTCAAATAGAAGTAAAACAGACCTCCCTTCCTATTGTATACTCAACTAGCTGTAAACTGTGTACAATATTAGGAATAAAATGTTGTTATGGACAGCTATTAGGAAGATTCAATGTAGGTGGTTACAGTTATCATTATCAAGAGTTCCTTTTAGATTCCGCTAGGACAAGTATAGAAAGGTCCTGGGGCAGTGAGTAAATGTGACCATTATGTGATTTACTGATTGAAAATTGAAATCTAATTATGTGCAGAGAGAAGCTACATGACTTATTTTGTACTAGATTCTTTAAAAAACAAGTAAACTTAAGTTCAAACATAAAACCTCCAGAGTCAAGGATTTTAAAAGAAAAGAGAAAATATAATTAGAGGAAATCTGATTAACAGAGTGTGACTGATAGGATAATTAATATTCTCCTGGGAATGAGAGGTAATATTTGAATCAGAAAAATTATACTGTCTTGTAAGTGTACCTGATTTAAAGAGAAAAATCAAGATATTTATTTCCTAGATGTGTGTAGGGGAAGCATGAGACGTGGTTGGAAAGTTTGTAAGTAGGACATTCTGATAAAAGGGGAGTGTGTGGAAGGCCCCCTGCCCTGTTTATTGGAATTTCGACTTAGGAGAGACTTAGAGGCGTGTCAAAGGCAGCACTCCTAATTATTTCTTGACCTTTCTAAACAAGTCTGTGCATGTGCTGACCCCCTGGTGTTTATTGTAATCCTTATGCTTAGTTCCTGGATGCCCTTGCCTAGAGGACAATGTAAACACACGTGTCCTCCCAAGATTTCTCACCCTACTGATTGTATCTAAAGATAAAAATTCCAATAAAAGGCTAATGAGGCAGGCAATTGAGGCTGCTTGGACCCTTGAGTCAGGCAAGCCCTTTAGCCCTCTCTTTCACAGTGAAACTGTGTCAGAGTAATGTGTTAACCCGTCATTCGTACTGGTCAGCCCTTGCAGATGAGCACTTGGTAAATATTAATATTATTGTTAGTAAGTTTACAAGAGACGGCATGGATCTCTTTGAAAATTTGGAATAGAAATCTATTTAGCTTGATGCCATTTAAAATGTCTCTATCAATGTACATTGATATTTGATGCAATGTGTCCAAGTCGAATGCATTGTGATTGGCTATATTGATGGGTCATAGATCCTTCCATGGAGGAAAAGGGTCAACCCAATAAGAAAACAAACTGCATGTAAAGAGTATGACAAGAAGAAGCAGGTAACAATATTCTAGGAGAGTATTTCACATTGAGGGGGAGTTTTAATACACAATCCTAGGGGGTAGGATACTTTGTCTAATAGGTGGCAGTGGACAATCTAGGCTGTCAGTGGACAGAACTATGGCCATACAGGCAGGTTGGTATCAGGAAATCCTCCCAGGAGGCAGCAGATTTCCATCACAGAACACCCCCACCCTACCCCACCCCAGAAGAGGACTGTGGTGGCCAGTGTAGACTGGGTGGCTCAAAACCGATTCCCACCTCTTTCTGGTGTGGTTTTCTCACTGCAGAAGCTGATGACCTATCATTGAGATTTTTCATATTTCTGGATGTGATTTTTGTCCTGCCAACTAGATACTTTATCATAAGACTTAAGTCCATAACTGAAAGAAGAGTGGAGGGAAACGTGGCATGAGGCTTTGATTTTTGGCAGTGTGGATCGCAGCGGAAGTGCTTTGATACTGAGCTAGCAGCTGTCCGCGTGACTCCTTTATTCACTGGGTACCTTCCTGACTGAGGCCAAGACGACAGCACTGTGCGTCTTGACTTAAGGTCCCTCACACCCCCTTCCCCCCAAAATCAGACCTCAATCTTTTCAGTTGATAAACAATTTTATAAACCCTTTAATATCCCAGAAAACAAATTCCTTTTTGCTTACACAAACTGGGGTAGGCTTTCTCTCTATCACTGAACCTTCACAAGGTACCTATTGGCTATATTGGTCATGAGCAACAGACTCAAAGAAATGAGATTCCATGGTTGGTTAGCTCAGCAGTTTGAACTAAAGACAGTTAAGGTTCTGGTAGTATCAAAAAATATCCTGGTGATTTATTCACTTAAATCATCAACCTGGGTTGTTTAGAATAAGAAGGCTATCACTTACGGTCGCTATAAAGAATTCAAGGACTGTGATGGGGATGTTGAATGGATTTTTCTATCAGTTCCAGAGAACTTAAAGGATAAATGATCAAATGTTGTTTAAAAGTTCTGCTTCCGGTATGATCAGAGAATTGGGGTACTTCCATGGCTGCCTGCAGGACTCTCTTGTAGCTGTTGGCAGAACCAGAGTGTGATTCTTCAAGTTTCTGAATTGCCATGCAGTGAGGAACTATAGACATCCCATCTCTTAAGTGAACAATGGTCTTTTATTGGAAAGAAAGGGGACAGGAAAACCACAATAGGGAATTTGGTAGACTTCTATGTCTAGGAGTATCTGAAAAGCCTCAATTCCACCTTGAAAGCAAAAGCAAGCTTGTTTCCTTTGAAGCTGTTCCTTTCTTGCCAGGAGGCCCTGTGATAGCTTCCCTGAGGTAGTGAAGGCAGCAGGAAGTGCCAGTCCTCCATGTGCCTCATGCCACAGCGTGGCCTTTAGAGCCATAACTGGAATCAGTTCCCAGCACACTGATGTAGAGGCAAATACAGAGTTGAAGCTGGAGGGAAAAGGTTTATATAATCAGAAGAAACACAAAATTTTACTTATTTATGACGGTAAAAACCTGCAATATGTGTGGGAATGAATCCCTGGGGTGTCAGACCAAAAGGAGAAAAGCATAATTTTAGATCAGGTTGATTTGGGTGCCATTGCCAAAGAGTCTGAGTGGAACACATTCACTTGAGTAGCTCAGCGAGTTTGATGGAAATGTGGGTGTGGTGGTAGCCAGTCCCTGTCTCTTGCACCAGCAAGCCATGTTGATGAGTGGGCATTGTTTGACAATGAGATAGAAGCAAGTCAAAATTTGACTGTAATTTTATTCCTCAGATGCCTGGGGTTGGGGGAGAATACACACACACACACACACACACACACACACACACACACACACACAAGCTTAAGCGACTGTTTGAGCCTTCAACCAGTAGCTATGACCTGCACTGACTACCAGAGGACAGATACTCAATGGAACAGACTGATGAATCTCAAAGGGAAGGGGTAAGGAGAAGGGTGGGAGAGATTAACCAAAGATCTTATATGCATATTAGAGGCCCAGTGTACATCCCAGGTGTGATCCCTCAGCCTGGCCTGCAGGGATCAGGCCAAAACTGGCCATGCGACATCCCCCGAGGGGCTCCAGATTGCGAAAGGGAGCAGGCCAGGATGAGGGACCCCATGGGAGCACAAATCTGTGCACCATGCCTCTAGTAGGTAATATAAAAATAGCCATGTTCCAAGGGAATTTCATAGAAACACCGAGAGATTGCCAAAAACCATGTAACTGTGTACTTGTGCAAGAGATGACTTTTTTCTTTATTCCTTTTAAGAACAGTTTACCTCGGTTTGTGCATAATAAAAATTTAGCCTTTCATCAATACTTGGATAAATAAACTGTGGTTGCTCTGGATTATAGATTATCACGGGACGATCAGGCTGTGGTTTCCTCTTTCACATCATATGCCTTCTCTTTTGGAACTGATAAAAGCCACAACTGCATGCCTTATGATGAAAAGCAGAACAAAAACTGAGCAGTGCTTTCCTTACTATGGAGAGACAAAGCTCACCAATGAATCATGAATCAGGAATTTGACCTGAACAGTCAGAGATTTGACTTCCTGGTTTAGCCCCATCTGTAAGTGTTGTCTGAAATAGTGACAAGTACTTGAACCTCTGTCTTTGTTTTCGTGACCTTTAGAGGAAACATATTTCACTGGATGTGTGTATGTTTTCACCAGATGCTATTCTCCTATGTATTAGAATGTGCATTTGTTTCATTGAGGACTTTTTCTAGCCCGGTGCCCAGTAGCTCTCTCAAGCTGAACTTTCCAGCTCACAGTTCCCTGCTGCCTGAAGCCTGTTAGGCTATCCTTGACACTTTCTAGAGAAGTGGGGACACCTGGTCTGAGGCTAGACTAACCCTGTGTGGATGGGCAACTCATGAGATAGCCTGCTGCAAGAGGCTCTCAATAGAAGAGGGGCTCATTGCTTTGGTTAATTTTATGCTATCCTTTGCCATCTGGACTGTGGACAATGGAGATCATTCAATCAATGGTAGGAGCAGAAAGGGGAACCTCTGAAAAGAAGCACAGACAGTGAAAGCTTCTGAGAAATATTCATGATTTCAGGGAGGGATCCAGAGGAGAGCCAAACTATGGTTCTGAATGGTAGTGTCCCCCAGTTTCCTCATCCCTGCACTCACAACTCTCCTGTATAAGGTAACCAGGCCCCGGTAGCAGCAATGCCATCAGCTTCTTTGGCAGAGAACAATGAAAGAGAAAACCCACCAGCTAGGCCAACCACACAGATTTTTAGCATTTCCTGTCTGCCTATTGTATCTCTGTTTCTTGTAACTAACCACCAAATGTGTGTGGTGACTCCAGCCTTCAGGGACCACAGTTCCTTGCGACAAACAATTAAGAATAGTTGAGCTGGAATCTTTTTTGATTTTTGAAAGTCCAGTATTTTCTTGATCCAAAGAATGCTTATGTGTTCTACCAGTTTGTTTTGAATCCCCTCACTAAATCATCTTCTGATTCTAACAGGCTTCTCCTGACCCACCCTGGGAAGAAACAACTCACTAAGGCTCAGCTCAGATGCTGCTATTGTGTCTAACTACACTTCACAAATGAGTGGTGGGCACAGGAAGGAGTGACAACAAGAAAGAATGAGCAAACCAAACAGGTGACTTCTGTGGGGTAGCTGGGATGTTGGGATAGGGACACAATGGGGTGGAGAAGGGGACGCTACTTGGTCTGTCAACATGATGCAAGGAGCATTTCGCATCCTTAAAAGAGACATTTCTTTGAACAGGCCCCCTGCCTCAAATTCAGTTGCCCCAAAGGCTTTTGAAGATCCAACAGGAGACAGCTCTAGTTCCTCTCTCATTCATCACTTCTAACCCCTAATTTAAAACCTGCCTCTAGGAAGCACAGTCCTCCTCAGAGACTGAACAGGGCCTCCAGCAAAGGCAACCTTTTTCATTATTATGTAAAGCTGTTTGCTTCCTCATTATTTTGACAACCCATTGTAGAAAACATTCTTTTTGGCTTTATCACTACAAAAACCCACCCAAAGTACATCCCCCCCTCCACCAAATAAAAATTAATCTGACCACATGGTTCAAGTTAATCCTACATTTGGAGAACTTGATAAAAATGTTCACGGGTTTAAAACAGTGGCATTCACCTGTCCCCTTTCCCCCCTCCTCCCTGAGTACTCTTCCCATCAAGGTTTTTAAAAAGCACTGGAGTCTACTCTCAGATTTTTTGCTTAAAAAACCAGAAAAGGCTAACTCAGAAAGGGAGGTTTTTGTATTTATATTAAAGAAAGCATAAACTGAGTCACTCATTTTTTTTCATTATTACTTTCATGAAACTGAAATTCAGTCCTATAAAATGTTACTTCATTTTAGACCAAATAAAATGGTTGTCTTTTCACAATGATGAATTTTCTCAACCTTTTCCTGAGGTTTGAAATGATCCTATTTGCCCATAAGTGCTGTGTTTCAAAGGAAGAACCTTTTTGAGCTATCTATAATGATTTCTCAGCTTTCACTTTAGAGAACATTGCAATGCTTTCTGTGTGAGATGCTTATATTCTATTTACAAAGACTAATATCTGTAACTTTATATTTTTCTGGATATATTGTAGAAGTTAATACTCTAGTGTACACTATAAAAAATTCATCTGGAATTTCAAAAGTTTTCAGAGTTAATAATGACACACACACACACACACACACACACACACACACACACACTTGTTGTGTAACATGGGATAATAATATTTTGGAAATAACTTAGATAAACTTTCTCCTCGTGGTAACTCAAATTCTTTCCCTGTACCTTCTCTGGCATTATTTCCCCAAGAAAGGGAAGCACAGTTGCCACAGAGAATGAGGAGGATATGATATAGGAGTCTTGGTGATAGGCAGGGAAGTAGAAAGTGGAGAGGGGAGAAAGGGCAGGAAATGAGAAAAGAACAGGAATACAGATGTGATTGTCCGTCTTCCCTCTTGGAGGCTAGTGTTCAAGGGGGAGAGAGTAGATACACTGAGATATCTTCCAAAGAACCCCAAACATGGCCTGTCTCAGAGAAGTTCCACATTGAGTTTGGTACATCTTAGAGAACACTGGCAGAGAAATGGTTTGTCTAGACGGGTGGACCATGACTTCCATGAACTTCTTGTGCCACATGGGGCTCCACAGTTCCTGATGATCTTGAAGGAAATGCTTCAGAAAATGCTGAGAAAATCCTGGGTCAGAAGATGCCTCAGGACTGAGTCAACTCCCATCCAAGCAGAAGTCCCAAAAGAGGACCCTAAGAACTAATAGATTTTTCCAGCAAGTGTGATGAAAGGTACAAGTTATACATAATTTGATTTAAAAAATAAATAAATATAAAATTCCCTAGGCCAGTGGTTGGCAAATTCATTAGTTAACTGAGCCAAATATCAACAGTACAATGATTGAAATTTCTTTTGAGAGACAAATTTTTAAAACTTAAACTTCTTCTAACGCCACTTCTTCAAAATAGAGTAGCCCAGGCTGTGGTATTTTGTGGAAGAGCCACACTCAAGGGGCCAAAGAGCCGCAGTTTGCCGACCACTGCCCTAGGCTTCAAGTTTTCAGAATTTTCTGGAACTTTCACATCTGTTACACAAAGCTAAATAAAGCTCAGGAGGATTTTGTGACCCAAAGAAGGAGACATAAGGTTAAACATATGCAATACAGTAAGTGGTATAACTGAGCCAGGTTTACAGTACTGGGGAAGCACAAAAGAGGACTGAACAGATGGTCTTCTCAAAGTAGGTGATGTTTGAATCAGACCATAAAGGATGAGTTTTCACCAGGCAGATCTCACTTGTCTCCGTGCTGAAATGCCTCCATGTGGAATCTGTGCCAATTATGTCCCCTGAAATCCCTCACATATAAAATATCACCTCCTTCATGAAGATTTTTCTGATTCTTCCCACTAGGTTTGATTTCTCCTGTCTCCTGATTTTCATGGTACTATCCCTTATTATCTCTCTTTGTTTTGTACTTGTTTGTATACTGTCTAGTTCTGTCAACTAAATTACATGCATATCCCTCTGTTGCCATGCCCCTATACCTTGTGTGTGCTAGTCATTCATTAAATGTAATGTTGAAGCAAATTGAGTAGTAACTAAATAATAAATTATATGTTTAGGAAAATCAACTCTAAATGATGTGCTCTCTGAAGATAAAGTTAATGCTGCCTTCATCTTTTTATTCCCAGATTTCAGCACAATTCCTGGTAAATAGTAGGTGCTCAATGAATGCATGTTAGATTGATTAGGAAAGAGAATTGGAAAGATAAACTGAGAGTTAGAGGAAGGGGGTTTGCGAGAGTTTCCATTACAAGCTCTCTGGAAAAATGTATTCTCAGAGAGTATTAGTTTTCACAGGTGTTGACAAATAGCTCTGAGACACATTTTGAGTCATAGGTAGACATTCAGTCTCTAGAACTGTGAGAACTACATTTCTGGTTTATCCTACCCAGTCTAAGGAATTTAGTTCTGATAGTCCTAGCAAACAAATACAACATCCTTCTGAACATGGCAACTTTCTTCTGTCCTTCTAAGGGCTTTGTCTTCTTACCCATAGTTCATTTATGTCTCATTCTGGGTAGGGGTGGTCGGAGGAAACCCATCCCCCAGGTTCACATATGCTCCAGAACCTCGGCTCCCATCAAATTTTGGGCTTTAACCTACTTAGCATTTTGAATCTTTTCTTCAAGAATCTATAGTCATTGTTCTACTTGTTCAAGTTGGGGCGATTGGAGAAGACAAAAGAAACATGATGTTTGAAGTTCCAGATTGCAAGTAAATATATCATATATATTATCCCACCATAAATGTATGTGCATCTGCTCGTCTGTATTTTTTCTGGGAGGACTTCACAGCTCTCTTAAAATTCTCAAAGGGGTTGATGACCACAATAATGTTAAGATTCACTACCCTATTATTTTAGAAAATGATTCACTTTCAAATATATCACATATACATTTTAGAAATGTAACTATTATGTAAATGAGAACAGAATGTTTATCTTCAATAAATGTAAATGATATCACACTAATTTCCTTAGCTTAAAAAAATCTCTTATTTAGTTTGCCATGAAAAATGAAGCCAAAGTAAACTGTCTGTGAAAAACTTGATTCCTTCTTCATGCTCATTCAATCCCACGTTGAGAGATCAGAAAATCATATTGTTACTTGGGCTGGAACAAGTCATCTCAGGGCACCACCCTCAGCCAGGGCCATTCTACCTCAGAACTCATTTAAATATGCATATGGGCTCTCACACAGAATCGTCATCATTGCTCCTTAGGTTTCTTCTCCCTGTCCCCTCTGCCTTTCATACTGGTATTCACAGAACAAGGATTAGGAGACACTAGTGGTCAGGACTGACCTACCCTCTTCTCTACATCTGGGCATTTTTATCCCTCCCCCCCTGCCTCAGTGTACCACCACTATCCACCTGCTTATGACAGGAGCTGCTATGAAAATACAGCTTCACTTCCATTCCCTGGTTGTCTGGACAGAAGCTTGACAGCTCTGGCACCTTTGAAAATTTGGAACTTGCCCATCCTATCTAATAAAAGAGTAATATGCAAATTGACCATCACTCCAAGACACAAGATGGCCACCCCACATGGTCAAAGATGGCTGCCCCCATGTGGATACAAGATGGCCACCACAAGATGGCCTGCAGGGGAAGGAAGTTGTGGGCAGTTAGGGGTGACCAAGTCAGCAGAGGAGGGCAGTTGGGGGTGACCAGGCTGGCAGAGGAGGGCATTTGGGGGGACCAGGCCTGCAAAGGACAGTTGCAGGGGGGGACCCAGGCCTGCAGGGGAGGGCAGTTAGAGGTGACAAGGCCAGCAGAAGAGGGCAATTGGGGGTGACAAGGCCAGCAGAGGAGGACATTTGGGGGAGACCAGTCCAGCAAGGGAGGGCAGTTGATTGGGGGGACCCAGGCCTGCAGGCGAAAGGGAGTTGGAGGGACCAAGCCAGCAGGTAGGGCAGTTGCAGGGGGCAAAGCCTGCAGGGGAAGGGAGTTGGGAGCAATCAGGCAAGCAGGGAGGGCAGTTAGGGATGACTGCGCCAGCAGAGGAGGGCAGTTGGTTGGAACCAGGTCAGCAGGGGAAGGCAGTTGGGGGAGGGGCCAGGCCTGCAGTGGAGGACAGTAGGGGGAGGAGCAGGGCTGCAGGGGAGGGCAGTTGTGGGTGATCAGGCCAGCAGGGAGGGCAGTCAGGGGTGAGTGGGCCAGCAGAGGAGGGCAGCTGGGGGAGACCAGGCCAGTGGGGAGGGCAGTTGTAGGCAATCAGGCCAGCAGAGGAGGGCAGTTAGGGGCAATCGGACCAGCCGGGGAGCAGTTAAGCATTGATCAGGCTGGCAGGGGCTGGTCAGGTGGCAGGCAGAAGCACTTAGGGGCAATCAGGCAGAGGGAGGTGGGCAGTTGGGAGCCAGCAGTCCTGGATTGTGAGAGGGATGTCAGACTGCCCATTTAGGGTCGATCCCACTGGGTGGTCAGACATCCATCAAGAGGTCCCAGATTGGAGAGGGTGCAGGCTGGGCTGAGAGACACCACTCCCATGCACAAATTTCGTGCACCGAGCCTCTAGTAGATTATGAAGTGCAAGAGCTGTTAGTAACCATGCAACTCAGTGCACAGTAGAGAAATAGACAGTTTTTATGAGAGTGAGCGAGAGTGAGAGCAAGAGGTAGGAGAGAGAAAAGATAGAGCCATTATTGTAGTAGGGGAAGGGAGAGATAAAGTCCAATGGCATGTCCCTGTTTTCAAGTTGTCACTAATACCCAGCTGCATTCCTGTTCTTGAATTCTAAGGACAACCAGGTAGGTACCTATACAATAATTTACCCCTCTTTTTTCAGTTTACAAGAACATCTCCCATTAATATGAATACACACATACAAAAGCAAGTGGTAATCTTAAGGTATGCATATCAAAGCTTAATTCTTCCAATATTAAACTCTTAAAAACTGGGATGGAAGCAATGACTTGATTTACAAAGTTATTGTTAATATAAATGAACAAAAATGTGGAATATGAAAGTGCCTATGTCATACTTGATGCTGTATTTTAGAAGAGATTTTTAGTAGTGAAGGATCATAAAAGTGTTGAGTCCTCCTTATGCCATAGCAATCTCACCTGAAATAAAACTCCCCAGGAACAATGAAAAAGTATGAGCCATTTCACTAACAAGGAGGGTGCAATGCCAGTGCTACAGATCCTGGCTTGATTTTAGCACTTTAGACAGCAAGGTAACTAGTGGGAATAACCTTTGGCTTCTGACCCTACAAAGATATTTCAGAAGGAAATGAAAAATATTTTGTCCTTCTTTGGCAAATGGAGTTATGTGTTGGGGGCATTACTAAAAGCTTAGGTTTGTAAAAATGGATGCTGAATGAGTTTAATAAACCATAGAAACATCTGAATCCTCTAAGCTTATTCAAGGAAAACTCTGCCAAATAACTAAAAAAGGTAAACACCAGGTGATAGCTGGATTTTTAAAATACCACGCAGTACATGCATCTGATTCATATCCTTCCCTCCCTCTTGTCCACCCCTTCCTCCCTCCAGCGCCCCGCGGTCCCCCCCCCCCCCCCCCCCCCCCGGCTGAATTCAAACTTCCTTAGCTGATACACATAGGCGCATCACATTTCCCTCAGCATTCCTGGAAAAGGTCTCGATCAACATGATGTCTGGATTTTAATTTTAAGAGAGTTTTCTGGGTATCTCATGTTGAGTGTTAGGACAGTAGCTACATCTTTTATAACTCTGTCTTTTAGAAGAAATGGCTTATTCCAGCACTGGCAGTCTTCATAAACACACACACACACACACACACACACACACACACACACACTCTTAAAGTTAGAGGACAGATGTGCAAACAGCTTTTCAGTGTAGTGGCAAAGGTCTGGCACTACAATGTTCTCTTAAAAAAAATTCACAATTTAAAAAATTAAATTTTTATTGCTTTCAGAGAGGAAGGGAGAAAAAGACAGAGATATCAATGATGAGAAAGAATCATTGATTGGCTGCCTTTCGAAGGCTCCCTACTGGGGACTGAGCCTGCAACCTGGGCATGTGCCCTTGTTGGAATCAAACTCAGGACCCTTTAGTTCTCAGGCTGAGGCTCTATCCACAGAGCCAAACCAGCTAGGGCTGTGATGTCCTAATATTCTTTCAATCTTATATTTTCAAGAAAAGGCTGTAACAGCCCAGCTGGCATGGTTCAGTGGTTGAGTGTCAACCTATGAACCAGGGTGTCATGGTTCAATTCCTGGTTAGGGCACGTGCCCGGTTTGAGGGCTTAATACCCAGTGCAGGGAATGCAGGAGGGAGCCTACCAATGATTCTCACCACTGATGTTTCTCTCTGTCTCCCTTCCTCTCCAAAACCAATAAAATATATATAAAGAAAAGTCTGAAACTCTTGTCCAATGAAATAGTTGTATAATCTTGATAGACCTCTACAAAAAGGATTCAAGCCCCAAGTATGATGGGTGTTTTTCTGAAATGGGTACATCAGCCCTGCCCCATGGAAGGAGACATCTGTCCAAGGGGCTTCTCAAGTGGGATCCACCTGCCCACAGTCCTGCATGGACTGTTTGTCACTCACCCTCCTTCTCCTGCCTACGTAGCTGAGCTGTGATGGTGGCTGAGCACAGCAGAAAGAGCCTGAAGAGAGGGAAAAAGAAGGGCTACAGGAACCAGGGGAGAAAATGGGACAAGCACACTGGCCCATAGTGTTTGTTAATTTGTTCTATAAACATTTATGGAAACTACAGCACGTTAGGCATTGTTCCAGTCTCTGAGGAAGACTGATGGGAAAACCAAAGTGTCTGCACTCATTGATAAAGCTGCTAACCTAGTGGCGGTTAAATGTTTGGAGGGAATGGATGCCTAGATCCAGGAAGTGACAGCAGGGGTGACAGCTGGGGGACGGCTACAGCTTCCCATTTTGGGTAACTGTCAATACAGACTTAACCCAAATCGACTTCACTATCCTCATTTGGGGATTTTAGGCTCTCTGCCTGGCAAAGATAGCCCGTGTATACAAGCAAGATCACCCTTTTATTTTAAATGCGAATTTCTAGGAGCCCTTCGGAGGGGAAGGCTGAGGGTGCCTGTGTGGACTGGCGCTCTGCATGGTCTTTGAGCCGCCCAGTTAAAACCTCTCCGAGAGAACCGCCAGGTGGCAC
This sequence comes from Antrozous pallidus, assembly GCA_027563665.1. Taxonomy (NCBI): domain Eukaryota; kingdom Metazoa; phylum Chordata; class Mammalia; order Chiroptera; family Vespertilionidae; genus Antrozous; species Antrozous pallidus. The sequence continues at coordinate 53,615,718 of CM050516.1, read as the reverse complement.
CTGTAAGGCGCAGATGGGGACGCTCCTTTGCCCCACACCCTAGAGCCCGGAATGATCCGGCTGCTTGCCTTTCCCCTGTGGGCTGTTTGCGAGGAAGTGGGGGAGTTTTAGCCTCCATTCAGACCGTGTGATTACGTACCCCGTTTTCCTGACACTCTCAACACGCAGAGTGCAATTTGTCCCACGCACTCGGGCTGCCAACGGCGCACTCGCTCGTTGGGATTGGCTGGGCCCCCGTCATCAGCCAGGACCTGGGCACGGCGGTGGGCGGCCGTGGGCTGCGCTGAGCCGGCGCCTGGTCTCCCCCTCCAGACTTAGTCCCGCGGAGAAGGGGTGGCCAGGGAGGCGGGTCCCAGGGTGGTGGCAGGCAGAGGACCGAGGAACTGGGGACACTGCTCCCCTCCACCCCGGCCTCAACCCCCTCCCGGGTCTAGGTGGACGCCGCCTGTGCCCTCCTCCCGCCCGTTACAGAACACCCCGTGGTTTCCCCCTACCCGGCCGCAGAGTGGGGTCTCGGGCCGCCCCTCGCCGCCACTCCGCAGCGGGGCTCCCCCAGCCCGGGCTGGGCCACCTTCCCCGCACGCGGAGGGCCTAGCGGAGGGGTCAGGGGAGTGCGGTCAGCCACGGAGCAAGCGTGTTTGGGTCCTTTCAGCTAGGCGGCTGGGGCGCCAAGTCCACTCCGTTGGGCGCTGGTGACATTGGGAGAAGACCGCTAGGAACGTGGAGGTGGGGGGAGGCAGGGGACCGGGAGGGTGAGGGTAAAGGGAGAAAGTAACGACGGTGCCAGGGGGCGTGTGAGCCGCGGGAGAGGCGGCCGCGCCGGTGACAACTTCTCCGGGGCGCGCGCGGCGGGGCGGGCGGGGAGCGAGCGGGGAGCGCGGCGAGAGCGGGAGCCCGAGGGAGTGGCGGGAGCCTCGCCGCCTCTGGCAGCCGCGGCCCGCGCCCTGCGCCCGGCGCCGCCCGCAGCCTCCGGGTTCGCAGCCCCGGGAGCCCGGCTCGGCTCTATAAATAGCAGGTCACGGCTCCGCTCGGCGCGCACACGCTCCCCTGGAACGCCGGAAAGTCGGGCTCAAAGTGTCTGCGGCTGCTGCCGCCCCCCCACTCCGCCGCCGGGAGAGGTAATCACCCGCCGGGACCCGAGGGCTCGCTGGGGCTTTGCAGGGTGCAGGGTGCAGGGGATGGTGGTGGGGTGGGGGAGCACTCTGGGTGATTCAGGAACCCTTGGGGCCGGGCCGCGAGCGCGGGGATGCGTCTTGGCGCGGGGAGCCTGTGTGTTTTGCATCAAGTTTTCTGGGTCTTGCAGCCCCGGGAGCCCCTCCAGCCCTGTCGCCCTAGGGGTAGGCTGTGCGTGTTTCCTCGGAGGTAACCCTGTTGTCGAGATGACCCTCTCGCTGAGCGCCCCTCGGCCGGGCCAGCGCGCGTGGTCACCCCGACCCACTCACACCCCGGGCCCCGCTAACTCTGAGCTCCGGCCTCACTGACCTTCCTAGGCTGCGCCCACCTGTGCTGTCCCTTTGGGACACCTGCGGTGGCCTCAGGCTCGCTCTCCATCTCATCCCGGCCGCCAAGCTGCCGCCGCCCGCCCTCCCGCCTCGGCTCTTCCTTAAGGCGAGAGCCAGGAGGGGGGTGGGGGGTGGGAGCGAGGGTCACTAATACTGAGGTTTTAGTTGCCCCGAGTCCAGGGTTTTCCTCTCCGTGACGACCCCATTCAACCCCAGCAACTCATTCCAGCAGAGAAGCCAGGCACGTCTGCTCCTGGCCACTAAACATCACTTGTCCAACCTCAGAGAGCTCTCGCGGAGGGGTTGGAAATCGAGGGCCTTGGAGGGAGGCCGCGGGGGGCGGGCGGGCTGGGTGGGAGTTGGAAAACTGCGCGGCCAGCTCTCCAGGCACCTCTCTCTGGCAGCAAGGCCCAGGCGTGAGGAGGTGCAGCCAGAAGCTAGGGGATGGGTCTTGTGCGGACTTTCTGGCTGGTGGTAGCTGGGACTTAAAAGAGGATGCTGGAGCCACAAAGACCTGTCTTTGCCCTTCCCCACGCCTCTGATATCGCCTCCTTTGGGTGGTGCTTTCTGCGCGTGCCCCCCCACCTCCCCCTCCATACCCCTGCTCCCAACCCGTGGAGTGGGACCGGCAGCTTCTGTTTGGGGGCAGGAGGTTTTAGAAGAGTGAGGATGTGCATATTGATTAGGTTTGTGCTGCTGCTGCTGCTGCTGCAGAAACTTAACTGGAAACACCCAGGAGGGTTTTCTGTTACTACTCTTGGGGTAATGATGCAGCTTCTCTCCTTTGCCTGTTTTTTCCTTCTGGGGAACAGGTTTCCTCCCTCTTTCTGGGATGTTATTTGAGGTCATTACATTTTATGACTCCAGGTGTTACATTTTGCTTATCTCCTTCCTCTCAGGATGGCAGGACATGTTTGAAATGGTGTGGCTCTAGAAAATAGGTAAAAGCCTAGAAAACAGGATAAACTCATATTTCCCCCCTCAAGATGGGCACTAGATAGCCCTTTCATAGTTGAACGGCTACAGTTCGAAGACCTTGCTCGTAATGGGAGCCTTCTTAAGGGGTTCTGCGCCAGAGATGGTCTCTAGTTTGACATAATGCGAAAACAGAATATAAGGCGCAAGTACTCACCAACGGGGCAGCTGGTTGACGGTGTGCAAGAAGTTGAGTAAAAAGAAGACGAGGCAAGTGGTCATCGTCTCAGTAGACAAAGAAACGCGTTACCTTGTACTCCTTGGCGATGTACCCCAGGAAGGCGTTGATCCAGGGCTTTGTAATAAGTATCTGGAGGTTAAAAATGGAATCGCTTAGGTTTGTAGTAATACACAATGCTACTGCAATGGAATGCTTTTTCAGTGTGCTTCTTTAAAATGTGATTTAGAAGATTGCCCTTGAAAGGTTATGAAATGTGCATGTGAAGACTGTCTGGATGCTCACTGTCATTAGGAAACATATGTGCTGATTGACAGCCTGCTCTTACCTTAGGAGAACGTTCTCTTTGATTACGCAAATCAATATTTACATTTGTGATACACTAGTGACCAATTAGGGTGTCCATATTTATAACCACATTTTGCTTTTTTGATGCTTTGACAAAATACAAGAAGACCCAGATAGACAAAGTTTGGTCTAGTCCCCACCGCTGTTTAAAGAAGCACATGTGCAGAAAATATTGTCAAACGTTGGGTTTGAGCTTCACTCTGGGGCTGCAAATTGACTGAAGGACTTCATTTCTCATAAGACTTTTTTTTTGGTCAAAATATGCATAACATAGACTCATCTGTAAAAAATTTGATTATAAAGTAATGCTATCATGTTTTAGTTGTGTGCGACGGAAAATGATGATGCTTAGGGAAAAGCCAGATATTTGTTCTAAATTGTGCAAATTGAAAGTAATTCATTTTTCTTCTGAAAATGTTTCTTTTAGTACAAGTAATATAAATCCCCACTTGGGTAACAGTTAACTTTCTCTACTTTGAGCAAAACCAAAGAGGGCAATTTTAAAGACAGAGAAAAAAGTGCAAATTGATCTCATATCTCTTAGCAACCAAGTAGATGTCAATTTCCAGGTAAGTACCTGACATCTGAGAATACAAAGTTATAAAAATTATGAAGTTGTAATTAGTGAGTAAATGCTTACTAAATATCTGTTACATTTTCTTATTTCACAGTGCACAATCCCCAGCCAGTACTAATATTACGTATACAAATACAATTTTTATGATCTGTATGGAATACATTCTTGTCTTTTGTAACCATGGGGATATTAATAGGTAGAAATGTGCTGTTTTAAATAAGCTCAAGTTAAAATGTTAATGTCAGTTGAAAGCTGAATCCCTGTTTCTTCTGTATCTTCATTGTTCAACAGTGCTGGCAATCTGCTTCATAGGCCCTTTGGTTACTACTTGTTTATGTTGCGTTAGAAATCCTTGTTTATGAAGATCCTTAGGACACATTCATAAATATACACACTTTCATATTCAGGCTAAAGAAAAGAGGTTATTAGATGCATTCTTTCCGTTTAAGCATTTATGTGTAAAGAAATCCAGTGAGGCTATGATTGCACGTTGGTGTGCAAGAGGCACATCACCTTTGTTTCCCCAAACTTCACAAGCAATGTATACCTGGAAACCACATTAAGATATTTGAGAACATTTTAAGGAATCTGTAGAGCCTCAGGCACAATTCTCATTTAAATCAAGACATATTTGTTCTTTTTTTAAAAAAATGTTTTTATTGATTTATTTTAGAGAGAGAGGAAGAGAGAGGGATAGAGAGATAGAAACATCAATGAAAGAGAAACATTGATTGGCTGCTTCCTATATGCCCCCTACTGGGGATTGAGCCTGCAACCTGGGCATGTACCCTCACCTAGAATTGAACCATCAGCTTCTTGGTTCCTGGGGTCGAGGCTCAACACTGAGCTACACAGGTCAGCTGTTCATTTACTTTATGTATTTTTACTACTGTGTAGGTTAAAGGGAGCATTTTAAAAATGCTTATGAAATTTTATTATTATAGCTATATTGTGTATATGTATATATATATATTTATATATATCTGAAACTGCAGTGAGGTTTTTCTTATATAAGGCACAGTTAGAAGTATCTTGTTATAGATGTTATGCCGTAAGGCCAATGAAATATCTAGGAGTGTAGTAACTTAAGACATTTTTACAACTGACTTTGTAATTTGATTGAACATTGAGCTGTTATGATAAATGTAATCCCAACAAAGGGTGAAGAGTAGGATTTCAATATCATATGTGTTTGTAAATCATGTTTTCCAAACTGAGTTTCTGAAATTGCAATATTGTGAGTTAGTTCTGTCTTCAGCATTGGGCAGCCATACCAACTAGGTGTCCTAATTGTGTGGTGGGGCTTTAAAATAGCCCTAAGCAGCAAAAAGTGAAATAGATTTGGCAGTAGTCATTTGATTAAGCTGATTAAACGAAATCTTGAAAAGTTTTCTGGATCATGTGGCTTTGATCTGGGATTACTTTGGGAATTTTCTAAATTAATGAATTCAAGAGAATGGAGGCCCACACTTGCCTTAAATGAGAAACAAACCCAGCCTCTCTTTATTTTACCTTCCTCCCTTTTTCCCTCCTTCCTTCTCATCTATCTATCTATCTATCTATCTATCTATCTATCTATCACCTCTCTCTCTCTCTCTCTCTCTCTCTCTCTCTCTCTCTCTCTCTCTCATCTATCTATCTATCTTTACCTGCCCTTCTGGTTATTAAAAAGAAACAGTGCAACAGACCTAATATTGAAATTATTAAATAATGTTCTTGACTTTCCACATTTCCAGGAATGAAAAAGTTTGTGGGTTGTATAGGTAGCCTTATACTCATGCTGATTTTGAATTATTGACATAACAACAATAATGAAAAGTATCTAAGATCAAAATAAAAATATAATTCATAAAAATTTTTATGAATTAGTTGTTTTAAATATACCTCTTATTTATAAATTTTAAGTTTTTAAAAGGAGAACATGAGATTTGTGTTTCTCAAAAGGGAGCATGGCTTTTAAAACTATGCAGTGATTAAAACTATGCAGTTTGAAAAACTTAATTGACAGACATATGAGTCTTTCACCTTAGTTCTTAAGATAGGTAGTTATAGTGCATTAAGTAGATCAAGCTGGGGACTACCATTGCAGAATACAATGAAGCAAATAAAATGTACTCCCTAACCATAGCAAAGTCACTTCTTTCCTTAATCCATTCTTTCAAATGATTCTCACTTCATTTTCATGGGGATTTACTTTTCTAAAAGCCAAAAGATCAGAGATGAGTTCTAGTGATTAGCACAACCAAAACACAAAAATTATTCGCTCCTGGGAAAATAAAGTAAAACATAAAGCCAGTGGCATCTGAAATTGAAATTATAGCCTGTAGATGAGGGGAGATGATAGATATGCTTTCAAGAAAGCTTGGAAGTGTCATTAGTGATTATTTAATATCCTATTTAACATCTTCATATGCCAAACTTGCTAGATAACCACATATTCCACTTAGAGAGCATTGGCATACATCACATTCCTAACAAAATATATTGCATAGTTGTTGCCCAGCATTAAAATATATCACCCTTAAATTTTTTTTGTAATTCCAATAACCTTCTTATATTGAAGTAATTATGAATAAACATGTTTCCGATCTTTCTGGATAAATTCGCTTTAAAATAGAGCATCCCTACTTCCCGCAAGGTGTCCAGTGTGCATTTGGACTTAGAGATGGTTTGCACTAGGTGGCAGTGTGCAATGTTCAGTAGCCTTGGGTCATTTTAATTGCAATATATTCATTATTAAAGCTTTTTCTTTTAAACCAAATTTATATCATGAGTGAGCTAATGACATTAAGATCAACAGGCAGTTAAATCCTTAGCATATATTTAGAAGAGCTGTTGTTTGTAATACTTTGAAGATTTGATTGTAATGGTTAACATACTCTGCTTTTATGCAGGATCTGTTTATCTGAGGAATTGTTAGGACTAAATTGACTTAAATGTGCCAAAATTCTAATTATGACTAGGTTAAGAGAAAGGGAAAATTAATAGATGATAGGGAAAGAATATGGCCATTATGCAATAGATATTGTATTAACCATTTGCACTTTAATCCTAATTCTGTCATCACACAGGCTGGGTGAATTCTTTCCAGGAGTTGAAGGGTGTGATTGTTCATTTTTTCTCTATTGTCCTTGGACAATGCAAAAATAAAAACGTGCAGATAGTCTCACTGATACTTCTGCAGATCCCCTAATGTGCTCTGTGATAGTGATGGCCTGGCCACCACCATGATCAAATTGGATTAGCCATGTCATGCTTTAATTTTCTGGTAATTATGACATCTGAATTTATCTAAATCACTTTTTTTGGTTAATCTGGATGTAGGCATCCCTGCTTTTGGCTGATTGATTACATTATGGGTTATGGTAGAGTTAATCAATGTATTCCATCATCTGTGCACCAGAATGGGACCTCTGCATTGTCTAGACACCTTACTGGAACCTCCTTTAAGATGAGTATGGTGGGCATTTCAACCATGTTCACTGAATGTGGCTTGTGTGGGAATGAAGATGAAGTGGAAAGTTAACCAAATTAAATTGGCCTAATTGAGAAGCACACATCTTTACCAGGAACTTTTTACTATGTAAAAATTTAAGCATAATAAAAAAGCCAGAATGGTAAAATGAACTACCAGTTCCATAGTTGTCAAATTATGGCCATTTTTGTTTTATCCACAATCCCACTCACTTTCTCCTCCTTGAAATTTTGGAAACAAATCCTACCAGTTATACCGAAGGAAATACTTGTATGAAGCAGTTATTTACAAAAATAGGTTTTATATGAAAGGCAGTTTTAAAAAATAATGACTACAGTATAAACACTACATATTTCATTTAAGAAGTCAAAACTCTTGACATTAGGTTAATTAAGCACTTGAATTTGTTCCTGGAACATATGGTGATTTTTATATAATTAAGGATTGAATTTCAGTTTACATTCTATGTCGTATTTGAAAAAATCAAATCAACAGAATTGTGCAGGGAGGTTCCTGGAACACATTAGGTAGGTAGTATCTACTTTAAACCAATGATCGCATTAGGCTTTTTGGGTGAGAACAGGTGTTAACTGTCTGCATACCTGATCACCACTATTCTCTTATATAACTTTATTTCTAGAGATGTTGTAGACATAACAGACCCTTGATATATAAGAATTTAGCTTGCATGAGTCATGATTTTACCATCTGTCATAAAGGTACACATCATGTAGTAATCTATAATTTTGCTAAGGTATGAAGTTAAATTAGTCTTGAAACTGGCCTTTCAATGCATGAGCCCAGGCACCCACACCTGAAGAAGATTTTATGCTGTAGGTGATATGGCACTTCATTTTCTAGGGCTAATTGTTCTTGGTGAGTGTGTTTGAGAATTTGGGAATTTGACAACTTGTTTGGTTCTTCCCTTTGAGAATGTCACAGATCTCATAAAATGGACCTTTTTAAAATTTTGTGTAGAGTTGAAATTTCAAATGCGTAGAATTTTTTTTTTCAGATTTCACAAAAATTTGGCAGTAACCACTATGTATAAATCTTTATAGAATTATGTGATAAGAGAATTCAGTTGTAGAGAAAGTAATTTGTATCTAAAGGATTGATGCCACAACTACATTTTTATATGTAAAAATTATACAAGGAGCAAAGCCCCTGTATAATTTTCTTAGTATTAGACACATGGTTTTATGACTTTTTTTTTTGGAAATTTACTATAATGCTTTCTTTCCCGGGCTAAGGTTTGAAAACTGCCTCCCAAATTTATTCATGTTATTTACATTCTCATTTCCCATTTTGTATCTTGGGTGGGAGTGAAGAGTGGGGCACACTGAGTCTGGTGTAACTCGAAAGAAGTGAGCCAGTTGCTTCCAGTTGGTTTCTTTCATTCTTTTTTTTTCCTATTCATTTTCCTAATTATAAATGTAATAAATCTTCATTGAAAAAAAATTGGCAAGTGAGAGAAAAGCCTAATGAGGAAGAAAAAAAATCACCCAAAGACAGTATTGTCAGCATTTTATCATACTTCCTTCTAAGATTTCCTCGGATTCTTTTACAAAAGTTGAGGTTATTGTGTGTGTGTGTGTGTGTGTGTGTGTGTGTGTGTGTGTGTGTGTGTTTGTGAAAACAAGAGTTCTGCTTTTGTTCACTTAGAATTCTGTTGTTCAATTCAGTTTACATATTGACTGAGCACCTACTCTGTGAAAGGTAGTATGCTAAACTCTGTTCCAGTTTACAGCCATGAATAAAAACGAAGGCCGTTTTTCCCATGCATGTAATAACCTCTCTAACCCTTTTTGTTGCTCTTAGTCAGGCATATGAACCATTTTCACTCAGCCATCTTCTCAATTTAGATTTTTATATTCTTGGCATTTGTTTCTGTTAGTACATTGTGATAAGTGTTTTTTTTTTCTTATTTTTTTTTCTACCTCCATTTTCTAATAGTCTTTGTCTGTATATTTCATGGTTTTGTTTGTTTGTTTGTTTGGTTTTTTTTGGAGTGATTCCTAGAAGTAGTATTCTGAATAAAGAGTGTGAACCTTTATTTTTATTTTTTCCAAGAAAGACTGCACTCATTTTTATTCTCCCTGGAAGTATATAAATCATAACTCCATCCTCACCAAAATTGAGGGGTATTATTTTTATGAATGTTTGCTAATTGGAAAAGTGAAGATAATTGTAACAACATCAAAATAATAACATTATCATCATCAATAGCAACAATAACACTTATTGAACACCTCCGATAGATCATCCATCATACAAAGCCTTTTTTCTAAAAAAAAAAAAAAAATATATATTTTATTGTTTTTTTACAGAGAGAAAGGGAGAGGGATAGAAAGTCAGAAACATCGCTGAGAAACATTGATCAGCTGCCTCTTGCACACTCCTTACTGGGGATGTGCCCGCAGCCAAGTTACATGCCCTTAACTGGAATCGAACCTGGGACCTTTCAGTTTGCAGTCGATGCTCTATCCACTGAGCCAAACTGGTTTTGGCCATACAAAGCCTTTATCTCTATTATCTCATTTAGTCTTTGCAACAGCTGTAAGAGGAGGACAATATCATCATCCTTTTTTAAAGGTTAGGAAACATTTTTTGAGAGGGTGTGTGACTCCCCCAAGGTCACACAACTGGTAGGTGGTAGAATTGGGTCTTGGACCAAGATTGATTTTACTTTAAAATCTAGGTTTTAAAGCACTGTGTTCTCATATTACTTGATTAGGCGAGGCTGAACATTTTTGAAATGCTTATTTTAATTTGTACTTCATTTTAAAATATTAATTCCTATACTTAGCCTGGTTGTATATTAGGACTTTGGTTTTTTTCATGAATGTTAGTGTCCTTTAAATATTAGAGATACAGTACCCTTTATCATTTGTTATTTATATTGTTTTTAAATTTTTTTCACATATGGAAGTTGAAAATGTATGTGTAATTAAGTTGAATGTCATATTTCTTCCATTGTTTTTTTTTTGTTTTGTTTTTGCTTACTTTCTCATTTATAGAAAATATTAAAATTTACCTCAATTATTCTTTCCTGGAAACAATTTAAATCAGATTCTTTAATGATTTTATTTTCTCTCTTGTCCACTTAACATTGTTTTGGTGTATGGTCTGAGATAAGAGTTAAATTGATTTTCATCCGAAAAATATTAAGCATTTTTTCCAGCAGCAGTTTTTGAATAATCCATTCAAATTATAGTTATTTGTGACTCTATCACATCATTGAATATATTACCTTATTTAGAGATAAACATGCACTTTCACTCCTTTCTTTTTCCCTCCTTCCCATTGGGTGGGCTTTGGGTTCTGGTATACTTATTTCATTCTCATGTTCTACCAGTTCTTTTATTAATATCACACAGGTTTAAATGTTGTTATTTGCTTAATATATGGTAAACTAGTAGCTTCTTCTAGTTGATTTTCTTTGTGCTTGTGTGTAGCTTTTAAAACATTCTCACTGATATTTCTTCTAGACTCATTTTAGAAAATTTGGTAAAACTACCCTCAAAATATTTTTGTACTTTAATTGAAATTTCATTGAGTGTACAAATAGAATTGAGCAGAATTGGCAGCTTTACAAGATTTAGTCTCATTATCCAGGAGCCTGGTGTGTCTCTCAGTAAAGTTTTGATTTAGGGGATTTTTTATGCTATCCATAATGTCATATGTTAGACATCAGTTATTGCCTCAATATTTTTCTTTTTCAAGATTCACTCTTATGAACTGACCAGGGAATTCTGTAGCATTCCCTGTGCACCATGGGCCCACATTTGCTTTGCTCATTCAGGTTTACATGTCAGAACAGGGAGGTACGCAGGATACTTGAAGGGTTCTCTTTCCCATTACTGGGCTACAGCCTTGCTCTAAAATATATTTAAATTATTTTCTTTAAATTAGCCTAGGAAGATACACATATATGTAATAGTTTATTCTCTTCAACAGCTCTGTAATAAGATGTCATAAAATGGTCAAAAATATATATTACTTTTTAAAATTTTAATAAATTTTTATTGTTGAGATTATTACAGTTATTCCTCTTTTTCCTCTCCTAACTTCCCTCCACCTGGTTCCCAACCCACCCACTGTCCTTACCTCCCTCCCCAGTGTTCTCATCCATAGGTGTACAATCTTTGTCCAGTTTCTTTCTGCACCTCCCAAACCCCTTTCCCCTTGAGACTTGTCATTCCACTCCCTTTCTATGCTCCTGATTCTATTATATTCACCAGTTTATTCTGTTCAGCAGATTTTTAATTCACTTGATTTTTAGATTCACTTGTTGATATATATATATATATATATTTGTTGTTCATAATTTTTATCTTTACCTTTTTCTTCTTCTTCCTCTTTTTAAAGAATATCTTTCAGCATTTTATATAATACTGGTTTGGTGTTGATGAACTCCTTTAGCTTTTTCTTATCTGTGAAGCTCTTTATCTGACCTTCAATTCTGAATGATATCTTTGCTGGGTAGAGTAATCTTGGTTGTAGGTTCTTACTATTCATCATTTTGAATATTTCTTTTTTTTTAAAAATATATTTTATTGATTTTTTACAGAGCAGAAGGGAGAGGGATAGAAAGTCAGAAACATCGATGAGAGAGAGACATCGATCAGCCGCCTCTTGCACGCCCCCTACTGGGGATGCGCCCGCAGCCAAGGTACATGCCCTTGCCGGAATCGAACCCGGGACCCTTCAGTCCGCAGTCTGACACTCTATCCACTGAGCCAAACCGGTCTCGGCTATTTTGAATATTTCTTGCCACTCCTGTCTGGCCTGCATAGTTTCTATTGAGAAATCAGCTGACAATCATAATGGGTACTCACTTATAGGTAATTAACTGGTTTTCTCTTGCTGCTTTTAATATTCCCTATTTGTCTTTTGCTCTTGGCATTTTAATTATGACTAGAGGCCTGGTGCACAAAATTCGTGCACTGGGGGTGGGGTGGGGGGGAGATGTCCCTTAGCCCAGCCTGGACCCTCTCCAATCTGGGACCCTTTGAGGGATGTCCCACTGCCCATTTAGGTCCGATCCTGGTAGGATCGAGCCTAAACGGGCAGTGGGACATCCTTCTCATAATCCAGGACTGCTGGCTCCAAACTGCTTGCCTGCCTGCCTCCCTGATTGCCCCTAACTGCTTCCGCCTGCAAGCCTGATCACCCCCTAACCACTACCCTGCCAGCCTAATTGATGTCTGACTGCTCCCCTCCCAGCCTGTTTGCCCCCAACTTCCCTCCTCTACTGGCCTGGTCACCCCTAACTGCCCTCCCTGCAGGCTTGATCACCCCCAACTGCCCTCCCTTGCAGGTCTGGTCCCTCCCAACTGCCCTTCCCTGCTGGTCTGATCACCCACAACTGCCCTCCCTTGCAGGGCCTGGAACCTCCCAACGGCCCTCCCCTGCTGGCCATCTTGTGGTGGCCATCTTGTGTCCACATGAGGGCAGGATCTTTGACCACATGGGGGCAGCCTTCTTGTGTTTTGGAGTGATGGTCAATCTGCAAATTACTCTTTTATTAGATAGGATAGAGGCCTGGTGCATAGGTGGGGGGCAGCTGGTTAGCCCTGAAGAGGATATGGGTGGGTGGGTGTTCCCTTGGGGTGAGGGGTGGCCTGGTTAAGGGGCCTGTGGAGGTTTGCAGGCCGGCCACACCACCCAGCGACCCAAGCGGAGGCCCTGGTATCTGGAATTAATCTATGTCTACAATTGAAACTTTGTAGCCTGGAGCAGAGCCAAGCCTTCTGCTCACTCCATGGTGGCAGCCATTTCTGTTTGGCTCCACTTTGTAGCCTAGAGTGGAGGCCTAGGCGGGTAATGGCAGGCTGAAAGCTTGGCTTCCTCCGTTGCCAGGGAAACCCAAGCCTCTGTTTTCTCCAGCTCAGTGGTTGCCGCCATTTCTGTATCTTTTATAACTTAAACTTTATAACATTGAGTGGAGGCCTAGGCAGGTAACGGTAGGCGGCTTAGCTTCCTCTGTTGTCGAGGAAACCCAAGCCTTCCTCCTGCTCTCAGTGGCGGCAGCCATCTTTGTTGGGATTTATTTGCATAATTTGCTCCTGATTGGCTGGTGGGCATGGTCATGGACGTGGCGTGTAGGTGTGTCGAAGGTACAGTCAAATTTGCATATTATTCTTTTATTAGATAGGGTGTATCTTGATATGATCCTCTTTGGATTCCTATAGTTTGGGGTTCTGTATGCTTTCTGGCCTTGTAAGTCTATTTCTTTTACCAGGTGGGATAAGTTTTCTATCATTATTTCTTCAAATAGGTTTTCAATATCTTGCTCTCTCTCTTCTTATGGCACCCCCATAATTCTGATGTTGGTACACTTGAGGTTGTCCCAGAGGCTTTTTACACTATCTTCAAATTTTTGGATTCATTTTTCTTTTTGCTTTTCTGGTTGAGTGTTTTTTCCTTTTTGTATTTCAAATCTTTGACTTGCTTCTTGTGATCCTCTAGTCTGCTGTTAGGTCTCTGTATAATATTTTTTTATTTCAGTCAGTGTATGCTTAATTTCTAGTTGGCCCTTTTTCATATCCTCGAGAGTCCCACTAAATTTATTGGCTTTTTTTAGGAACTTCTGGAAAAACCTTATAACTGTGGTTTTGAATTCTATATCCAGTCGTTTGCTTTCCTCCATTTCTTTCATTTGTGATCTGTTTCTTTGTCTCCGCATTTTTGCTGCTTCCTTGAGTAGGTATAGTAGCTTTGTGTGCTAGGTGTCTTATAGGGCCCAGTGGCTCAGCCTCCCTAGTTACCAGAGGTGGACACTTTTGGTGCACCTCTTTGTGGACAGTGTTCACAGCCTTGTAGTAGTTAAGTCTTGATTGTTGTTGGTACCAGTGGAAGGAATTGACCTCTATGTCAATTGGCTGTGAGGATCAGCTGTGTCTACACTGGGAGAGCTTATGTGCTGGAAACACCCTTATGAGACAAGACTTACAAAATTGCAAAAGCCTCTGTGCTCATCTTGATGGGGCAGAGACTTAGGGCTGAGCAGACAGCTTTGGCTTCCCGTCAACCCTGCCTTAAGAGGCCCCTGAGTCTCAGTGTCCCTCGGGAATTGCTGCAAGCACCTCTGAGAGAAAGCCACCCTTGAGTTCCGCCCACTGCCAGACAGTCAAGTTCCTCCCCATATGAGTCTGTGTTCCCAGATTCTCACTGGGACCTGGAGTTCAGTGCAGTTTGGAGCTTTTGTCTCCCTCCTGCTTGAGAAAGCCAGCCACACACTCAGCAGTCAGTTCTCTTTGCACGCACCTCCGGACCTCTGCCTCCCGCAGCTCCCCTGAGTCTCAGTGTGCTTTTTTCTTTTCCTGACAGTCCAGATTGCCCCGAATGAGTCTGGGTTTCCAGAATCTCACCCGGACCTGGAGTTCAGTGCAGTTGGGAGCTTCCGTCTTCCTCCTGCTTGAGAAAGCCAGCTGTGCACTCAGCCGCCAGTCCTCTTCAAGTGTCTCTATACCTCAGCCTCCTGCAGTTCCTCTGAGTCTCAATGTGCTTTTCTCTTTCCTCCTAGTTGTAGAATTTCCACTCAGCCAGCCTTTCTGTGGTTCTGGATGGTATCCGTTTTTTCCTTTAGTTGTAGTTTTGAAATTGTTGTGTGAGGTAGCAGTTTAGGTGTTTACCTCTGCTGTCATCTTGGTTTCTCCTCTGCATTATTTTGCATATTAACAGAATACAGTGCAGTAAGCAGTTCAGTTTGATATTTGGTTTCCAGTTGTCAAATCTGACACAATTACCCATGAGATAATCCCTTTTGGCCCATTACAATGTAGTGACAGGTTTTGGTAACTAGCCTGAAGCTATAGCTTATTTATTTGACTCTGTACTCCAGTTAGAGAGATTTAAAAAATGAAAATCCAGAAATATGTTCATATGCATAATTTGCTTATGTCTTTCTTAAATGCTACACAACAATATACTCCAGCTCTCTTCCATTGACCCTGCTATATAAAAACAGCCTGCTTATTGCAATCATACAGAAGAGAAAGCCTTGCTTTTATTAACAGGAGTCCTCTAGGTTTCCTTGAAGCTGAGACTTTTTTATTCAGGCCGATGGTCCCTACCTCTGCTGGTGTCCTGTCTCAGGAAACTGCAACTAGGTAAGTAGGAGAAGCATTGTGTGGGGGGCTCTTCAGGCCTGTTCATTCCTACCTCCAATCCAAGTTGTAGTATTTTCAAGAGCAGTTCTTTTGTGTAGTACATGTAAGTTTCATTTGAGTTACAAGTATTGGAGTGTGGTAAGAACCATGCTCATTTCCTTGTCCAAGACAGGAAGAACCTACCCAGGGATGGGTCATGTGTCCGATTCTACTAACACCCACTTTCCATTTCAAAGGCGAGATAATTGAGCTCAACGACACATGAAAACAAATGAAAAGCTTGTAATTTGTTTTTTAAGATTTTCTAATTTTCATGCTTAGTTTATGTATTTCATTTTAGTTGAATGACTGAAGCAACAGTGCACTAGCAGTGATGAAAATCCTGTCAAAGCCTTAAAAGAGTTTTTCTTCCACTTGTTCAAGTTTCCTTCTCAAAATCTCTTGATGGTATGATGCTGAGAAAGTGTGTGACTGAGAAAAAGACAGACCAGTTTGGATGGTGCACAGCGAGGAAAGTACAATGGGATTCTAAATCATACAACATTTAACTTGGAATTCTAACTTATAAAGACTTAAATATCACTTTGCTGTTTTCTGATAAACATTAATTATATAAAAATGATTTAAAAACCACTAAAACCACAGTCTTAGTTCTAGTAGGCACCTTCAAAGAGTTTTAGTTTAACTGTTTCATCCTCCATTGTAAGATGACCAAAATCTGGGTTTGCTCAAGACTGAGGAGTTTCAATGCTAAGACCAAGAGAAACTTGGGCAAATGAGATGGCTAGTCACCTTATCTCCCCAAACATTTGGAAAGTACAGGGAGAGTGGTAGATAAGTTTTCAAATGATCTATTGTACTCAGTAGAAAAAAGAGACAGTTTTGGGTTATGAAAGTGTTACTTGAACATTATACATATAATCATCGCCTTGAAAATGTTACAGAATTTGGACTCAGAAACTAAGTATTTTTTATTTAGGTATATATTTATTTATTCATAATTTATTTCCTGTCTACTTCTAAAGATGATTTGTGATGGCTTATAGTAAGACCACATATAAACGTATTGAGTCTCTATAGCAGCTTAAGGATAATATAAAAGTATACTCAGTAGCCTGACTCAAGATAATATGTCTTAAATGTTAAATTTGATAATATGAATACTACCCAGTATAAGATCTGAAAACTATATTGCGACATTTAAAATTACTACCCATTTCCCATGATCTTGGATAAAAATGTAACTATTATTTGAGCAATTATTTGATATTACAAGGTTCCCACCAGACAGTCTGGTTGAGCTGATGAGGTGGGGCCCTATAGAGAAGTGGTCTGGGCCCCTCCAAACTGGCTAAGCCCTTTTCTTTCACACATATGCTTTTCATTCTGGGCTCACACAATCTAGCATTAGACACATTTGTGTACCATTAAAAACACTGTTATATTTATTTAGAAAAAAACACACTGGTATAAGTCTTTGTTTTTCCAAATCTAGATTAATGTGATTCTGAGAAAGTCATTATAATCTACCTGAGCCTGTTATCTCATCTATTCATTAGAGGTAATAACTACCTGATAGATTTACAGTGAGAATGAAGTGGGATTTTATATAAAATGACTTATAAAATTATGCCATAAAAGTAGAGTATTAAAAATATTGACAACCACTAATAAACTTATTATTCTGTTTTATCTTATATTCAGAATGCTCATGTAGGACTCAATTACAACTTTGAATATTAAAAACAACTATAAATATCCATCTTGGATGGGGATGGGTGTCCAAATATATTTAATAGATATACTTATTCAGGTTTGTTAACATTTTGAATTACAAATACAATCAATTGACTCCCCAGGTATCAAAAATGAAATTGCTATATTTTGTATAGCACTCACCTAGAGTTTCTAGTTTAGATGCCAAAAACATAGGCATGTTTAAAAAACTGAATTTAAACTGTCTTAGAGTAGGAAAACACATAAAAATATGGGGCCTAGCCAGTTTAGTTCGGTGCATAGAGCATCGACCTGCAGACCAGAAGGTCTGGGTTTGGTTCTGGTCAATGGCATGCATCTCAGTTGCAGGCTCCTCCCTGGCTCGGGCCCTCGATATTTCTCTCTGTTTTTCCCTCCTTTTCCAGTCTCTCTAAAAAGTCAATGAAAAAATATCCCCAGGTGAGGATTAATCAAACAAAATATTGGCTTTCCCTGTCCTTATACAAGGTATATCTATTCAGAAGGTGACAATCTGCTCCTCCCACTGACCCACTTTACTTATGTGTGTTATTTGCCTGGGGTGGCAGGCATTTGAGCTTCTATCTTCTAAACTAGAAAAACTAAATGGATTACATGTTTTTCAAACTATTATTAATGTATATTATTACATAAAACGAAGCTTCAGTAAAAGAGAAGCAGCATGCATGTCAGTGCTATGTTTTGTGGCAGGGTTTTTGTTTAAATATATTCTATGGCTTCTTATGGTATAAAGCCTGAGTAAAACAGAATGATAGACTTGATACTCTTGTGTGAAATTTAAGAACCTCATACAGATTCTCATTTAAACATATAGTTATTTCCTAATGCCAAATGGAGGAGGGCTAAGGGCGTTATCTGTGGGGAAGGCAAGAAATGTGCAAGTCCGGGGGAGGAAAGGGGAGATATGTACACATGTAACACATTAATGAAAAATGGGAAAAATTATATTCTAAAAATAATAACAAAAAAGAAATGTGCAAGTCCACTAGGATGAATTTTAGGCTAGTCTCCTTAACTGTAAATGGCTCAGTTGCATCCACCTTGAAAAGATATTCCGAAGATTAAATATAATAAGGGATGCACACAGTGTCCGGCCATAGTTAGCCTTCAATGAATAGTAAGTCCTCAAGCTATTTCATTTCTATACTTAATACTTTTTAGTATATGAGCAAATGAGGAACTGGGTTATTTGTTATCAGACATAGTAGTATCTTCTAAACTTTTGACAAATTTTAAATGAAATCCCATTTTATAAAGTAGCTATAAAATAATATTTTCTGAGTATAGATGCATTTTGTAAGTTCACTTGAAAAAATATTGATAAGGCCAGTCAATGAAAACAAGAATATGCCTTTGCTGAGCACAAATACAGCATGGGGCAAAAGTAGGTATACAGCTGAGAATATGAAAAACACAGTTTTTGTACTCAAATTATTTATTAATTATTGTATTATTTTTTCCATATGAACAACTGTAAACCTTCTCTTGCCTAACCCTTGTGTAAAGTCTGGACTTATAGATAATAGTTTAACAATTATATCAGCTCCATAATTTTCTTAATATTTTGCTTTGGTGTTTTTATTTGACATTATCTTACTTTGTATTTTTATTTTGTGTCTTTGTTTTATATGGTCTTCTCTTAGGTTGCAAATTTCTCAAGGATGAGGATCATTTCCAATTTATCTTTTGGACTCTATGTCCTGTAGAATGCATGGGACATGGTGGACTTCAAATTTTTTCTTATTTTACCTGAGAAAAATCACAGTTTTTTACGGTCAGTTGGTATGTAGAGGAGTTAGAGCTTGAAAAGGACAGAAAATAATACAATAAAATAGTTTATCTAAAAATGGTTCTTGATGAAAGCCTAGAAGAACTTGAATCTGTTAAATTCTTGATAAATCTGGGAAGAATATGGTCTTTAAAAAGTGCGTGCCTTAGAGTGTGTGTGTGCATGTTTGTGTGTGTACATGTGTATGTGTACTTGTGCATGCATGCTTGTATGTATGTTGTGCTCATATATGCTTACTCCTTTATGCATATGAGCTAGAGGGTTGTGAGGGACAGAGTGAAAGAAATGGGAAGGGAGTAAACATTACCGAGGTTCTGCCATATGTCAGGCACTTGCTGAGCACATTGCCTTAAATATGGTTCTCCCTTAGTGAGGATTTTTGGTGCATTAGAGCCAGTTGAAAAATGACCCCTAAAGTGTTTATCACACTTTGGCAGGAGGACTATGGAAAACAATTACAAACTATTTGTAGAACTGTGGGGTCAACTTCTATCTTCTTGAGGCTGAGTAATTTGCAGAGTTCTTTATTACCCCTGTCTTATCCATCAGAACTAGCAATAAAAGCTAAATGGGGGAAAATGCATCCTCAGGGGAACTCACCTGATCTATTCTGATAAAAATAATGATACCTAGTCTTTCTTGAACACCGTGATTGCTTCACTCATATTAACTTTTAAACTCCCCACCATTGTATGAAGCAGACTGATATTATTCTATTTAACAGGTGAGGAAATTGAGGCACAGAGAGGAAGTGTAACATGCTCCAGTTCCATATTTAGGAGGTGGTAGATCCAGGGTTCTGAGCAATTCCTCCACTACTCAAGACATTACCATGGCATTCTGACTCACTGAATATCAGCAGCAAAAGTAAGAGGAAGCCTTATGTGCTTACCAGTCCCATGTTGGGAGTTCTTTACTGGAGCACCGATGGAAGGGAAAGGAAAATGATTGCCTCCTTGAGTGGCTTGCAGCCATGGTCCCAGGGGCAGCATGTGCTCTCCCTGTTGCGCTCATGAAGGGTGAAGGTGGGTTGTTCCAATCCAGGAGGGAGGCTGGCTAAAAACAATGCTGATATCTGAGGGAAGGATCCTTCCCTTTGCATTTGTTTCTATTTTAAGTTGGGAAAAAATTGATTATTTAGCTCAGGTTGGACCAATCTATTGAAGAAGATACATATCCTGAAAAAATATTATATATGTATAAAATAGTTGGAGACCTATGATGATTATGAGCATAAAATTGCCTTGCAATTGGAAACCTTTAATTATGCACTTTGAACATTCTAGCCAATTTTTTTTGTGGTCTAAAAAAAATCATCATAGGTAGAAGGAAACATCTGTTGTGTTTTTCATGAGAGCTGTGGAATCCGATACACTTCATTTACACGGTTATTGTACATGCATTGGGCACACTTACAAATTTTACCTGTCACTAAATTTTCTACTCAGAATATTCCACATAAGCAGAAATAAACGTTCACCTCTGTAAAATCTATGGGTTAAAGCCATCTATAGAGGTTGGAAGCTAAATGTAGAAAAGACATTGTACAGGCTCAATTGTTTTGCCTCTTGCTGTGTTAGAAGATAAATATTGAGCACAAAATATATTTTGTTTTTAGGAAAGATTTGTTTATACTGTATGGTGCCAGTGATGCTCAGGTTTATTTGTGCCATGGCTACAGATACCATGGGATTTTACCCACACTGTTAAGAACAATATATTTGAATAAAATGAGCACATCCTGGATGACAACTCTTCATTAAGATAAGCATGCATCAAATTTAATTCTTTGAAGAATCCTCATGATAGAAGACAGTGTCGTGAGCCAGCATTGCGTGACCATTGCAGATTTGTTGGCTGGTCTCTATGGGGAGGTTCATTTGCAGATCACCCAGCATAAGGCTTAATCTTAGAAAGAGGGAAAAAATGCTTTTTGAAAAACACTAAAGGAATTGGTGATGTTAGCCTAATCATAATTCATTGAAAGCACGAGGGGATCTGTATGAACCATGTTCTTTAAATTAATGGATAGTGAGAAGTCTTTCTTCACCCTTGTGAATCCTTGTAGAAGACATTTGCAGAGAAATTACTGGAGCTGCTCCCCCATGGGGAGATTAATGCTTTAATATGCAAAAGCAGACAATTTACAATCCCTTTTCTCAATGGCACTCTGAGCTGCACAGTCTTACTACTTTATTTTCCCCTTAGAGCTTGTCTCCTAAGAACTTTTGTGGAGTCAGAAAGAGCCACTAATGCCAAGCCATATCCTTGGTTCTACACTTGAAGATTCTACTACATGGGACAACCAAGCAATGTGTGGCCTATATCTGGACGAATAAATGTCTTTGTGAAGCACTGAGATTTTTTAGATCATCCATTTGAATTTACCAGCATTAAAATTAGGCACTGGAAAATGGTGTTAGGGAAGGATGTATCCTTAGGCCCTCTTAACTCTTAGTTTTCCATAACAGTAGAAGCTGACAAAAGCATTACCTTTAATAACCTACCACCAGCCTACTATACTCATGTATGTTGTCCCCATCTCATCTTCTTTCCTGTGTGGCCTCCTCAGGGATGGCTCTCTACATAGCCATCATTCTTTGTTTCCTGGGTCTCCACTTCTCCTCTGACTCCTTCCAATGAGCAATGAACATGCTTAAGATTTTCATATGTAAATAAGAACACCCTCTCTACTGTCTATTCCACTGTAGCCACCTTCATTTTGCTTCCATGGGAGAGCCAAGCATCTTGGAAGAAATATTGAACATTTACCAGACTTCTCCATTTCATCATAGTCTGGACTCTCCCCCAGATCCAATGAAACCACCTTTGCCATGGTCACTAAGATCTCTTGTGGAACAGTGCACAGGTAGCTCTCTCTGTTTTCCGTGCCTAATCATTTGGCAGTATCAGCTTGTTAATTGTTCTGTTGAAAAAATTCATTTTTTCTTAATATTGAATTATTCTCATAAATTTAATATTTTTTAATATAAAATAACTTGGATAAACATGTGTATATAGGGTGACCCCCAAAATGTAATATACACACACTTTGAATAATTATAAAGGTACTGTTTATTAAAATATATTTCATTTTCCAAATTGAGCTGCCAGCTGTAAAAGTGTGTATACATTTTTGGGTGGGCGAATACCTTATATGTATATAAGTCTATATAGTGTCTGTATGTTATAAAAATGTATGGAACATGCTTGTGTCCCTGTCTTCCTACTCTATGCCTCTCTTTGATTGGAATTGCACTAAATCCTTAGATTAGTTTGGGTAGGTATGACCTTTTAAAATATTGACTATAATCTTTGTATCCATGAACATTCTCTTATTTAGTGTCTCTCAATACAGTTTAAACATTTGTTCTATAAATGTCCTCTCCATCCTCTGTTAATTTTATTTGGCACCTCAATTTTATTGTGGTTATTTAAAATGTTATCTCTTTTAACACTACATTTTCTTACTATTTGTTAATAGTGTATAGAAATATTGATTTGAGTGTATTGATCTTATAATCAGCCACTTCACTATATATCTCATTCTAAAATTTTTTTCCTGTAGCTTTTGCTATTTTGTAAGTACACTTATTATAATTGAGAGTTTATTACTAGTAAATGCTCTTGGTTTCTGTTTATTTCGAGCTGTCTTTGTTTTGGACTTGCTGTTGAATAATAGGGTTATGCAATTAATTCCAAGTTGTCAGTTTTTCAGCCTTTTGAAGATATTGTTCCACAGTTTCTGGCTTTTACTGTTACTATTGAGAATTTTGCTGTCAGTTTAATAGCCATTTCTTTGTAGTGATCTATATTTTCATTCTGGTTAGGTAGGATAAAGGGGAACCACAAAAAACTTGGGAATAACAGCAACAGAGCTGTCAGGGAGGGACAGGAAACTGGAAGAAGGAAGAGTTGTATAGAGCAGTGACCTTCTGTGACCTCTGATAAGAGGTGCAGCCAGCCTTGGAGACATCACCGAGAAGGAGCCAAGGTTGTAATACCTAGACTCACTTCCTTTCCTCTTTTTCTCGTGCCTGCTCCCCACTAGCCATACCCCATCAGAAGCCAGGAGTCATGATATGATTAGTATGATGATAAATACAAGTCAGATAGAAATAGGGGGATGAGAGCATGATGGGAAAGGGTGAGAAGACTGGATCTGGAAGGGTCAGCAAAAGATATTTAGCCCATTCTATTAAGTTTTCTCTTCAACTTTGTTTTGGTTATTTTGGATCATTATTGATCTTTTCTCAAATAAAATCCCATTTTTTATTTCTTCGGGCATTCATGCATCGTTACTTATTGTATCTGTTTGATCTGATATCTTAAGTCTTGAGGTTCTATAGTTTTTGGTGTTTCTGCTGACCCTTGCCATGGTGGCTTGTTTTCTTGGGTTTATGTTCATTTGTTAATATGAGGACATTTTTTTTTGGCTAAAATTAAGTTGTGCAATTCTGAAGGGACCTGAGTTGATCCTTTTCTTCAAAGAGGATTAGTAGGTCTTTCTGCAAGATAGCATGGCCCTGCATGCCCTTCTCTGTGTGAGCAGTGTCATTTAAACTTAGCCCTGTGTGAAAGAATAACTGTACACACAGTTTTTCAGAAAAGGCTTTCATTTTCCCCCCCAGTTCAGAGCCATGATGGAGGCAGACAGACTTCCTCATGTGCGCCCGTTGTTGATGTGTGGAGTTTTCCAGCTTCTCCTTTCACAAACAGCACTGCCCTGGAGCAGTTCTGTGTGCAGCTCAGAGTCAGCCTCCTCTCAGACACAGGTCCAAAGCTTTCTTTGAACACCTATGCTCTCCTGTGGGACCTTGGTTTCCTCAAGGTCTAGTTTCTTGTTATTAACATTTATTCTACACTGCCTTGATTTATTGTTCATTTTAATTTTCATTGAGAGACTTTATTTAATTTCTTGGGGACTCAGTATTGTAACATATATTGCAACTGATCTGAAATCTAGGACTTTGGTGTGAAAGTGGTACACTAGTTCTTGTTTGTCACTTCGTGTCTTGCCTTATAATCCTTCTCAGTGTCATTTCCCTACCCATCCTTTAAAGTTTGAGGTCCTGCAGAGTTCTGTCCAGTTCCCTCTTCCTGTATTATCTTATACTTATAAATTAATTATTACTTTAATTCAGCACCTGTTGTAATCTTCGTAAGAGTTGGGATTGTATTGATATTTTCACCAACATCTCCTTAGTGTTGAGCATAGTATCTAGCACATGGCAAGTGCCCAGTTCATATTTGTTGACTGAATGAGTGATTGGAAGAACTGTTAATGTGTCTCAATAGAGAATGCTTAGTTTGTTGTATTCTAGGGGGTGAGGTTGAAACAGTAATGGTACATATTGGATAAATCAGTTTCTTAAAGTTTGTACTTCTCTTCAGGAAATACGTCTGTGCCTTTGGATTTGTCTCTACTTCACACTTCAGGCAATGCTAAGTATTTTTTAACCTGCCCTTAAAAATATGTATTTCTGTAATGTACGTGAACATGCAGAATTCTGAACAGTTTCAGTCGGTAATGGGATTTTTCTGTCTGCTGAGGGGGATGTTATTGCATCTCTCCTGGTGAATAGTAACAAATTATTATAGGCATTTTTTCCAGTTAGTATGAGGACCTTCTAGTTTGCATGTGACTTTATTAAATTTGACGGTTGGGCTTGAAGACTTAGCTTCAAGTAGAGCAGATAAAATGAAATTAGCTTCTGCTAATATTCAGGGCATGCATCTCCTGAATGTACGGGGAAGCACTTTAAGTGCATAGGGGTAGGGAGAGGGCTGGGATGAAATCCATCTTCATTAACACTGCCCGGCTTTTACGCTAACAGCATGGGACTGGCTCATGTCTAGAAGATTCTTTTGTCAAAGAGCAGCATGGAGAACAAGCTACAGCTCTGTAGAAGCAAACCAGAGACTGAACCTCAAAATAAAGAACTTCTGGCTTTTCCAAACACGAGATGACTGGGTTTAAAAGCAGGTGACTCTTAGAAGCACCTAGGCAAGGCCTGATCTGTGTTTCTGAGTGAGCCTTGGAAACAACGGTGGGGAGATGACCGAGGGAGCAATAGGTACTACAGGAAGTCACCAACAAGCCTGTGGACAGAGGTGCCACTGCAAATTTCAGCAGCTACAAAGGAAAAGCTATTTCAGCAACAGTGACAAGCTTCCAAGGGCTTTAAAAGATGAAAATGGTCATTGTGCTTTATCTTGGCTATTTTAGGGAGCTTGCTGGGTCATTCATTTTCCCTGCACGTCAGAAGCTGGAGAGTTGAATCTGTGAAGACCAGAGTGGTGAGAGATCTTGTCAAAGGGAACAGGAACACAAGCTCAGCTGTCTGCGGGTGTCCACCCAGAAACAATAGTTGAAAAGAACAGTATTATAGATGAGGACACTTGCAACGAAAATATCAGAGAGGCAGTGCCTATGCAGGGGGAGAGAGGTTGTGATGAGAGTGGAGGAAGGTTTCTGTTTGTTTTGCTTGTCTGTGTTTGAGTTTAAGGAAACAATTCAGCATGGGGAGAGTGAACAAGGGCATGGGGCCGTGCCCACTGGGACTGGAGATTCAGGAGAGCTGGCAAAGTCTTCAGGAGCAGACCTAAAGCACAGCAGCTTCTCAGTAAAGTGCTGGAATTGATGCTATTAATCCTTTTGGCATTGTCCTGAAATAGAATATTCAGAACGAAGACTTTGTTTTATGGAATTTAAGGGTATATAAGCCTCATTCCCTCACCCCCCCCCCCCCCACGCAGTCAAATATGTTAATGAAAGTAAGTACAGGAACTGAAGCTTAGGGAAAGGATTTATTATCCTTGCATTTGGGCTTTGAGACCTGGCAAAAGGAAGATGTGGTTGTTATTTCTCATGTGTACGTCTGTTTCACAGGTGAGTTTGTTACCATTCTCTCAAACGGCTTGCATTGAAATTATACTTGAGTCTATCAATGGAAAGTGGGTCAAATAATCAAATTAAAAAGAAGTTAGGCTTCTAGAACAGGGTACCGAAACAATGAAACATATGATAAAGAGCTTTTATTTTCCACATCTGCGAAAATAAGAAACTGGATAAAGGGTCACCGAGATTCCTTCTAACTTGAGTGTTACCGGAACATGGCTCTGAGAACCTGCAGCTTGCATCCTCCCCCCCCCCCCCGCCCCCATTTCTTCATTGCTGTGCTCTACGCTGCAGCCTGCAGCCAAACAAGACAACTTGATTTTTCCCACATAAAGTCTCCCTGCTTGTTCATCTTTTCTCTCTTCAAAGCATGCTTCTTTTTCAGTTTTGTCTCTCAAAATTCTACCCAGGCTGCACGGTCCAGTCCCGGTCCTATGCCACTCTTCTACAGAGCCTCCCCAAGATCCCTGGCTGAATTTGATCTCAGGTCAGTGCACCAGAGCACTGTGGTTCCGCTCTAGCGCTTTCCACATGCTTTGTATTATGTTTGTTTACATGCTCTCTCTTAATATCTCTACTGGATTGTCAACTTCTTGAGGCCAGGACTTCTACTGCCACAGTCCCAGTGATACATAGTGCCGTGCTTTGCTCATAGCAGGCACTTCCTATTTATACATTGAATTGAATGTTAGGTAAAGAAAACAACTTGCTGGTAGAGCTAGCCAGAGAATGTGACAGTAAAATCTGAAATTTATGTACTATATTTAGTGAAAATAATCAAATTACATGATCCAGAATCTAAAACATGAGAATGGGAGCTTTTTTGGACATCTCTACTTCTAGATGTCAAGTTAGATCATCAGTCCTTACGTTAAAGTCATTCTGGTAACCACATCCCCTTTTGGAAAAGTCCTCAGGCTTCAATAAATCAAAAGAAAGAAAACAACCTATTATAGTCACAAGATGCAAATGACTTGCCCTTTAAAATATATCAAAAAGAGCATGGCTACTAGAAAAGCCTGACGCAGGCTTTATTGATCTCATCTAAGAGATTAGCATACAAATCCAAGGTTGTAGGTATTATCCAAAATTGCCAACGTTTTTACCCATCCAGTGTATCTCCTAGCTTTAAGTTCTCTAGTGCTAAAATGGAAATGACTACTTAAAACGTCCTCCACACTGTGTCAAGAAACGTAACTCCAAACCAAAGGACCCATTTTGAACATTTTGTCATTTACATCATATTAAGGAAAGGATCCTCTTTATGTAAAAATTTGTATAAAGTGGAATAAAATATTGAGGTGATCAAACACTCTTTTTGAGAGGGAGGTATTGAAGACATGAATCTGAATAAAGGGCTGGGCTGGGGAAAAGGAATTAAGAGTGAGATTGCTGTGACAGCTCATGCCAAAGAAATTCACTCTTCTGACACTGCGGAGAGAAAGCATTTGGATTGTGCCTTTGAAGAGGGTAATTCATACCAGAAAAGCCGTTACTTCTGGAGTTAGAGTTATGATTAATTTCAAATTTCAAAGTAATCATTTAGTTGTGTGGGTTCAAGAAAACACTTAGCAGTAGCAACTAGCTATTCTCGGCCGCTTCTAGAGCAGTAAAGCCGGGAGGGTTTAGAGGAGGGAAGGGTGAGTTAGGAAAAGAGCAGGCACTGCCTGCCTCTCTCTGCTGCAGCCTTTGCTTTCCAGATGGAGACTCGGGAGAGGGGAACAGCTTTCACACCAAGCTCCATTAGGTCAACAACCCGCCCATCAAGTCCTTTGTGAATTAGTGTTGGAAGTGAAGGTCATTTGGAAGAGAAAATACTTAGCGATTTATATGACCTGTAAACTATAATAAAGCACTTTAATGAAAAAAGTTATCTTTATCATTTAAGATTATTGAGACAGAAATTCAGTCTATGTTTTTTAAAAACCTATATATTAAAATGGCGTCATTCTGTTTACTTTGATGGATTGTTCCGGGGGTAGATAGATGCTATCATAGTCTTGCCGAATTGTTCATCTTAATTACTTTTTATTTGTTGGAAGAAACCCTACACTTTCAGGAGAGGCATGCATATACTGCAGAAGAGAAACAGAGGGGTAATGCCATCACTATCGTGTGCCACCAAAGAAAGTTTCCCCCACAGCTCTCACTCATTACTTGGGGGAAATATTTTGAGCAGCTGTGAGATATCAGCCAGAGTACAGCTCTGGTTGCAGGCTCGAACCCTACTATGGGGCATGTAGGAGGCAGCCAATCTATGATTCCCTCTCATGATTGATGTTTCTGTCTCTCCCTCTCCCTTCCTCTATCTAAAATCAATAAAAACAAGGAACTAAGATGGCGGCAAAGGTGAAACACCTATCTTGCCGTCATAATCAGCAATTTTAATACTACAACTTAACGAAAGAACAAACACCTTCCAGAATCACCAGAACGCTCGCCGAGTGAAAATTCCACAAATAAAAGTGAAAATAAGACACTGTGACTCCTTAGGAGTGGCTGTGAACAGCGTTGAAAGATTCGCATGCAGAGAGAGGTTTGGAGTGCGCGCCGCGGAGAGGGTGGATGGCTGGAAACCGGCCAGTTTTCTCGAACGGGGAGACAAAGGCGTCCCACTGGACTGATTCTCCAGCTCTGGGCGAAGTCCAGAGAACCCACTATCACATGGGGTGAAAACTGGACAGTGGGAGGGCACGCCGAAGCTCGGGTGCTGCCGGGTCTCCCGGCTTGTGGAGACGGCAGCTTGTGCGAACAGCTCGGCTGCGTGACGGCGCAGGGAGCTCTCTGCGACTTGTCTCTCATTCGGAAAACCGTCAATCTGCTTTGTTGTACGACCCTGGGTGAGACATTGCACATGCAAAGTCATTTGGGGACAGTCTGAATTCCCCGGAAGCCGGTGGAGCTCCATAGCGGCTCTCTCTCAGAGGTGCTGGCAGCCATTGCCCCCTGCACAGAGCCCCTGGGGCTGCATAGGGCGGAGCTAACGCTGTCTGCTTGGCCCGGAGACTCCGCCCATCCAACCTGAGCACAGCTGAGCTTCACAGACAATTGGCCTGGAGGTCAAACCCTCCTAGGGCTAACAACAAAAAGCTGGGTTTAAATTCAAAAACACTGAATACAACCCATAAAGGATTGCAGTAAGAGTACCCACCTCAGGTAACTGGGGAGACTGAGCCACTGTCCCTTTGAGGATATCCACCACATAAAGCAGCCACCATGCAGAGACATGGAAAGAACTCAGGTGTGAAAGAAATGGAGGAGAAAAGACGACAAGACATAGAGTTCAAAACCACGGTTATAAGGCTTTTCAAGAGGCTCCTACAAAAGGCCGATCAACTTAATGAGAATTACCAGGAAATAAACAAGACCAACCAGCAAATGAATGAGAATTACAAGGAGATGAATGATACTTACAAGGAAATGAATGAGACCCTCAGGGAAATGAACAAGACCTCTGAGGATAGGAACCAGACCCTCACAGATAAAAAAAAAGACCAACTAGAAATCAAGCATACACAGACTGAAATAAAAAATATTACACAAAGTCCTAAAAGCAGTCCAGAGGGCCACAAGAACCAAGTCAAAGATTTGAAATACAAAGAACCAAAATCCACTCAGCTGGAAAAGCAAGAAACAAAAAGAATTCAGATAATTGAAGATAGCATAAGGGGCCTCTGGGACAACCTCAAGCAAGCCAACATCCGAATTATTGGGGTGCCAGAAAAAGAGATTGAGCAAGTTAATGAAAACCTACTTGAAGAAATAGTGACTGAAAACTTTCCCCACCTGGTGAAAGAAACTGACTTAAAAGCCCAAGAAGTACACAGAACCCCAAAATATAGGAATCTAAAGAGAACCACACCAAGACATATCATAATTAAAATGCCAACAGCAAAAGATAAAGAGAGAATATTAAAAGCAGCAAGAGAAAAACAGTTGGTTACTTACAGGGGAGCACCCATACGATTGTCAGCGGATTTCTCAACAGAAACGATACAGGCCAGACGCGAGTGGCAAGAAATATTCAAAATAATGAAGAGCAAGAATCTACAACCAAGATTACTCTATCCAGCAAAGCTATCATTCAGAATTGAGGATCAGATAAAGTGCTTCGCAGATAAGAAAAAGCTAAAGGAGTTCATCACCACCAAACCAACATTATATGAAATGCTGAAAGATATTCTTTAAAAAGAGGAAGAAGAAAAAGGTAAAAATATAAATTATGAACAACAAATACACATCTATCAACAAATGAACATAAAACTCAAGTGAATTGATAGGCTGATGAACAAGATAAACTGGTGACTATAACAGAAACATGGACATAGAGAGGGAATGGACTGACAATTCTTGGGGAGAAAAGTGTTGTTGGAAGTACAGCAAGAGATTGGACAAAAATCTTGCAACAATGGGAGAGGACATTGGGGAGGGGGAGGTGAGGACGGAGGGTGGGATAGGTACAGGGTGGAGGGAAGATATAGGGGGATAAAAAAAGGGGAAACAATGTAATTAATAAACTGAACAATAAAAAAATTTAAAAAAAAGAAAAAGAAAAAGGAAAAATAAAATAAAATCAATAAAAACATGTTAATATCAAAATATTTAAAAGGACAGGATGTCCAACTCCAATGGTATTTTTTTTGAAGGGACCCGAGTCAGGTTAATCATATCCTGAAAGACACTATAACTAACAGCTAAGGGCTGCCATGTCTTCTGAGGGATAGAGTCTAAGCCATATTTCCTCATCTATAAAATGGGAGTGATCATTCAGCACTTACTCCTGAAGTTGTGATTAAATGAAATGCCATACTTCAAGTGCCTCACACGCTGCCACATAAGAAACATGCAGTGAGCTTTAGTTTTTATTGTTTTCCATTATTCCAGTTGCTAGGAATGTTGAATTCTGCTGGTCAAACTTCCCAGTCAGTTGAGGAATCACTTTCACGGTATCTCTGATGAGTTGTTACCCAGCTTTGAGTTGAAGTCTCCAGTGATAGGGAACTCACTTCCTACTGTGGCAGGCAGGAATTCTTCCATATATGGAAATAAAGTCTATCATCCCACAGCTTCCACTTATTGGTTCTCATGCTGGCCTTTATGGGCACTCAGAGCAAAATCGAATCATCCTTTCAGAGCCAGTGCCAGTTTCTTTAGCCAATGTTTAGGTGGTAAGTCTTCCAGACATCTTCATTTCTTCATGTGTCAGGGACCCATGGACTCATTCATACCGTGTGTCCAGACCAAAACCCAGGACTGCTGAACCAGTAATACTACGTTACAGAACAGTTGAGCTGGTGTTTAGTGATTGCTCACTACCTGCCAGGCTCTGTCTCTTCAAAATCCTATGAGGTAATTTTCATTATCCCCTTTTTATATTTAAGAAACCAAGAAAATCTCAGAGGGAAGGCAGGGGAGGGTGGGTGGGTGGGAAGAGATCAACCAAAGAACTTGTATACATATATGCATAATCCATGGACACAGGCAATAGGATGGTGAAGGTCTGAGGCTGGGGGTGGGAGCAGTCTAGAAGGGGTCAATGGAGGAAAAAGGAGGCATATGTAATACTTTTCAACAGTAAAGATTTAATTAAAGGAAAAAAGAAACTAAGAAAAGTAAAAATGTATTATTCTGCCTGTTTGTTGAATCCATAGGAAAATATCTATCTACATATATAAAAGACTAAGTGTTCATCCTTCTGACCAGTAGCTATGATGCACACTGACCACCAGGGGCAGACGCTCAATGCAGGAGCTGCCATGATGCTCACTGTCATTTGAAAATAAACAGCACCACAGCCCTGGCACAACAAACCAACACTTGGCTTCCCCCAAGTGGGACACAGGCCCCACCACCACCCTGGACTAACACCCCAACAAATCATAGCCAACACTGCCAAGACTCCATGGTGCAAAATGTAGCCCACAGCCCAGCCCATGGGTGCCAGGTAATGATGTCATGTCCATGATGCCATTTATTTTTAAATGGCCAGTGCACATCATGGCTGCAACTGCATTGAGTGTCTACCCCCTGGTGGTCAGTGCATGTCATAGCTACCGGTTGGATGGACACTTAGCCTTGTATGCATATATGTTTGCTTGTGTTAATAATAAAATAGAAATTCTCCTACTTATTACATATACTTTTATTTGCAAAAATACTCTGAGAGCTAATTCTTCCTTTCTTTTTGAATATATCTCTATAATGCAGGAAATGTATGTTCTTATCAGGTTTATTAGTAACTTGTTGGATTATATTAAGCAACAAAGAAAGAACATAATCTTCCAAAAAATGTATAGCTACTTGTGGTGTCAATTTAATTAAGGCAGTGTGTATTTTTAATATAATGTGTGAAAATAGAAAATTGACTGAAATATAAATCTAACTGTTGATGAGAAAGTAGTTTATAAATCTAATAAATAAATGCACTCAAGAGAATTTAGGTTCATGAGAATGTAATAAATACTATATCTTCATTGCAGTTGTTTATAATATTATTACTAAAAAGTGAGAACTAAAAGTAAAAAAAAGCAATTGACCAAGTTTCAAGAAATGTTATAATTCCGAAGAGAAATAACTGAACAGACGGGACCAAACCTGTATATTGTGAAGATAATTCACACAGTTTGCTAATAAAATGCAGGAGATAGATTAAATTCTTAACTCATGATAGCCCATAGAAAGTTATAATAGAAACCATGAGATAGAGTCCTCTTAAAATCCAGCAACTACACAGAACCAACTTCATAAAACACAACATTGAAATTAGAATAATACTTTCTTTAAGCTTCAGAGTCAACTCCTCTACATAACAGATTAAAAACAGATACACAAACAAAAGCAAACCAACCAACTATAGGTGCAGAAAAGGGGCAAAAGAAAAAGGTGTTATGGTACATTGCAGCATTCATTTGCATCGAGCATTTCCTCCCAGTTACTAGCACAGCAGGGATGGCAATGAACTTGTCAACTGAAATAGGAAATGTTCTCCTGCATTCAATATCTCTGTAGTTCTATAAACTCAGAACCTGTAAATTCAAGTGGCCTTAACATGAGGTAGGATTTATTCTAATTTAATCTCACTAAAGCCATCCTAATTTTGGAATTTACGTCAATGGCCTAACCTGGATGTAGATTATTTTATGGTGGGTTTTCCAGAGTAGAGCCTGAGACGAGGATTCAGGTGCCATAGTTATGGAGGGGATGCTCTTCAGGGAGAGGCTGGAGGGCAGAGGTGATGCAGGCTAGGGAGAGGAGAAGAACTGAGCTAGGATGCGGTTTCAGGTAAATTCTGGTCTTGGGCAGATGTACATTCCTTGTAGAGGTGAAAGGAGGGACTAGGGAGGCATAAACTACACTGTAAACTGCACTACACTTTGTCACCCAAGCGTATCAGTTAGTCATTCTCTGTGGCTGTGTGTGTATGATGAGTGTGTATGTGTGTTTGTGTGAGTGTGTGTACATGCCTGTTCGGGGTATGTGTGTGGAGGGTAGGAGGCAGGTGATAAGATGGCCCCTGCCTACACTGGCCCAGTCAGTGCGAATCTGGACAGGGAATCAACACAACCTCTACCAATGTACCTCTGAATTATACTTAAACCAACTTTAAGGCCTTCAGGAATACCTTCTCTGTATATCTTGCTAGAGAGAGAAAGAATGCAGATGGAATTTGTGGCCTAGAAATTATACTGGTGCCTCAGCCAGATTGGAAGATCGCCGTAGATTTAGAGAAAGTGGGTAAATGTCTTCATTAGAATTCTAGTTTTGTAGTTCATTGAGACTCACTTGGAATTTTCTAGTTGCTATTCTAAGACATTTCACTTTGTGTACTTGGGTTTTTTTTCCTTGTTGCTTGGAGAGTGACTTGGATGCTAACTAGACCTTGTGTGCTGCAGTCAGTGGGGTTCAAGCCTTTACAAGTTGGTTTGAAGGAAGTGGTCAAACATTTTGGCACATTTCTCCAGGCCACGTGATGTCTACCAGAGCCCTGGAAACAGGCCTTTCAATGTTTGAAAACGAAGTTGTTTATTGCTAAATCTGCTTATTTTCACCGGCATGTACTCCCTCCTCA
This sequence comes from Antrozous pallidus, assembly GCA_027563665.1. Taxonomy (NCBI): domain Eukaryota; kingdom Metazoa; phylum Chordata; class Mammalia; order Chiroptera; family Vespertilionidae; genus Antrozous; species Antrozous pallidus. The sequence continues at coordinate 53,582,033 of CM050516.1, read as the reverse complement.
ATCCTGGATCTTCTACTCCAAAGCACTTGAGTTTAGGAAGGCTAGGGACATGAGTGTTTAACTTACTTTTTTTCCCCTAGAATAATTACCTCAAGGTAATTGCAGGACGTAGCGCCAAACAGAGTTGTTCATTCCTCATCAAAGATTCATCGATGAGCCGAGACCGGTTTGGCTCAGTGGATAGAGCGTCGGACTGCGGACTGAAGGGTCCCTGGTTCGATTCCGGTCAAGGGCATGTGCCTTGGCTGTGGGCACATTCCCAGTAGGGGGCGTGCAAGAGGCAGCTGATCGATGTCTCTCTCTCATCGGTGTTTCTGACTTTCTATCCCTCTCCCTTCTGCTCTATAAAAAATCAATAAAATATATTTAAAAAAAAAAAGATTCATCGATGAGCCTGTGAGAGTCAGGTACTTCTGGGGGCTGGTTATGTGGCAATGAGCCAAACCAGCAAAGTCCCTATCCCCGGGGACCAAAAATTCACAAGCAAATATAACAGTATTATCAATGGGAGAGATACAATGTGGATAGAAATAAAACTGGAGGAATTCCTTGAGTTCAGGAGTGTTGGGTGGTTGCTTTTCTGTTTAGACTAGTGAGGTGGGGGGGGGGGCTCCATGATATAGGAACAATTGGGCAGAGAGCAGCAGAGCCATAGGGGAGGGGAATGGAAGGGTACCTAGTATCTAGCATGCCCTCCTGAGTGTGGGAGGCACCCTCTGGAGAGTATCTTGGCTGACTGGCTGGAGCTGGAAGATGTCTAGGAACTTAGCTAGCCACAGAATTCTTTTATATTGATTTACTGATTTTTAATTGTATACTAGTGCCCGGTGCACAAAATTCGTGCATGGTTGTGTGTGTCCCTCAGCCTGGCCTGCACCCTCCCAATCTGGGACCCCTCGGAGGGTGTTAGACCCAGTCCTGCCAGCAGGACTGGTTTAGGCCCAGTCCTGCCAGCAGTCAAACATCTTCTCCTGCAATCTATTACTGCTGGCTCTTAACTGCTCACCTGCCTGCCTGCCTAATTACCCCTAACCACTCTTCCTGCTGGCCTGATTGCCCCAACTGTGCCCCTGTTGTGGCCTGATCACCCACAACTGAACCCCCCTGCTGGCCTGCTTGTCCCCAACTGCCTCCCCCCCACCAGCCTGATTGCCCCCAACTGCCCCCCCCCCCCCCGTTGGCCTATTCACCCTCAACTGCCCCCCTTGCCAGCCAGATCACCCATAACTGAACCTCCCTGCTGCCCTGCTTGCCCCTAACTATGCCTCCCTGATGACTGCTTGCCCCCAACTGCCCCCTTGCCAGCCTGCTTGCCCCCAACTGGCTCCCCATCCATGCCAGGCTACTCATGCCCAACTGCCCCCCTCTGCCGGGTTGCTTGCCCCAACTGCCCCCCTGCCAGCCTGCTTGCCCCCAACTGCCCCCCTCTGCTGGCCTGCTTGCCCCCAACTGGCTCCCCACCCATGCCAGGCTACTCATGCCCAACTGCCCCCCTCTGACAGCCTGCTCACCCCCAACTGCCCCCCTCCCCACCAGCCTGCTTGCCTCAACTGCTCCCCTCTGCCAGGCTATTTACCCCCAACTGCTACCTTCTGCCTGCCTACTCCCCCAACTGTCCCCCCTTGCCAGCCTGCTCACCCCCAACTCCCCCCCGCCCCGCCGGCCTGCTTACCTTCAACTACCCCCCCCCACCACACACACTGCAGGCCTGCTTGCTCCCAACTACCCCCTCCACCAGTCTGATTATCCCCCCCTGCCCTCCACTTCTGGCCTGATTGCCCCTAACCACCTCTGCATGGGCCCCACCACTAGGGCTTTGTTCGGAAGGACATCTGGAAGGTCTGCTGGTCTAATTTAGCATATTACCCTTTTATTAGTATAGATTGCTAAAGCCATATTTACAGTTAAGACTTTGAAGTGTACAACTGATATTTTTCAAATTTTCTTACACAAATTGTAAATTTACTGAAATATAGACATAGGTATAGTTGGAAACACACACACACACACACACACACACACACACACGTGTGTGTGTGTGTGTGTATCATGCACTGGGCCACAAGTGTGTATAAATATATCACGTGTGTGTGTATATATATATATATATATATATATATATATATATATCATGCACTGGGCCACTAGTGTGTGTATATATATCGTGTGTGTGTGTGTGTGTGTATCATGCACTGGGCCACTAGAGTGTGTGTGTGTGTGCACACACACACACACACACACACACACTAGTGGCCCAGTGCATGAAAGTCATGCACATTAAAAAGGAGATTAATTAGAGGAAATGATTTAATATTGCTATTTGCCCTTACTCTATAATAGAAGTGTCAGAGATGAAAGAAAATTAGTAAAATACATATGAAAACCTTCCTTCTGTCAGAGTCTGAGGCACACCACAGGACCCAGAGTCAAGTCCCCAGCCACCCACATGTGCCTCAAAATTGTGTGAGATCCATACTTGGCCAGGCCCCCCCCCCCCCAATTGGGGTAGATCCAGACCTGGCCAGTCTGACCCTTGTCAAGCCCCGCCAGGCAGAGAACATAGCCTCAGGTCCCCTTGCCTGGCACCAGGAGAGGGACACAGCCTCAGGTCCCCTGTCAGCCTGGGGGCATGGCCTGAGGTCCCCCAGCCTTGCACTGGGGTGTGGGGAGCAGCCTTAGGTGCCCTAGCCCAGCATCAGGACAGGAAGAACACCCTGAGGTCCCCCATCAAGCTCCGCCGAGTGGGGGGTGTGGCCCCAGATCCCCCAGCCTGGCACTGGGGTTGGGGGAGCAGCATGAGGTCCCCTAGCCCAGCACCAGGATGGGAAGCACACCTTGAGGTCCCCTGTCAAGCCCTGCTGGGTGGGGGTGCGAGCTGAAGTCTCCTGTCAAGCTCCATGGGGGGCAGGGGGCAGGAGGCTGGGAGAAAGGGTGTAACCTCAGGTCCCTGCTGATTGCTCATTAAGGCTCCTTATGGGAAATTGGCCTCAGCTGTGGGTCCAGCCATCTTTGTGACGGAGTGATGGTTAGTTAGCACATTCCCTCTTTATTAGAGAGGATATACATACGTTTAACTTGTTCATTTTTTAAGAGAAAAACAAAACCCTGGAATAGTCTCTGATGAGAAGAAGCCACAGAAAGTTTACTTTGGTAGAAATGTCAGTAATGGAATCCACCGCTGCCCTGTGTTTCTGGGAAAGCAGGCTGTGCTCAGTGGCTCAGCAAAGTTGCTGAAATGTGGATGAGAGCAGAGGGGTCTTGAGACACTGGCAAGGGAAGGGAATCAGAATGGGCTTGGGGTCTCCATGGAATTCTAGGTGCTTCTCTCAGGCTTTTCCACATAACACCAAGTGCAGCGGGCTTCTTACCATCTTTCATTCTTTAACATCATTGAAGTTCCATTTTCTTATTAGTTTGATTACTTGATTTCCCCACCTCTATCCTGTGTTTTCTTATTTAATCCCTCTTTCTTAACTTTCTCCCTCCCTCTTCCCCTTTCTGGAAGAGCCAGCTGTTTATTTTTCTATTTCCAGTACTGGTAAAAGGAAACCCTAAAACCACCCCAGAAGTTTATCTAAGAAGGTTCAATTTCCTGGTGTCTTTTGTTGTTATTTTGGTTTCCCTTTTATGTCCGTATATGGCAGTCATAAAGTAGGGTTAGATGGTTTTATTTGTTTAGTTCAAACATATCCGGAATATAAAGTGGCACAAGAATGGTAACAGAAGAGACCCAGGAAATGTTAATGCTATTTAAAATGGATTTACTTCTACTCGAAGGCTGACTTCCTGGGTGATGTGTTGTGAGAGAGGGCATCTTAATTCCTGGTTCCATGGTTTATGTGGGTTTGCATGCTAAGCATTTAATCAGTTAGACACCCTTCTGTGAAGGGCCTGCGTGGCCCAGGCATCAGAGCTGGCCTGTCACCTCCCTGGACATGCCCCTTGAGAGAGAGGAATTGGATGCATAAAAATGTAACGGGGCTGAGGCAGCTGCATGTTCAAAGATGAAAGCATGTCATCAGCAGTTTGTCTGGAAACACTGAATAATCCAGGGGGACGCAAAAAGAAGGAAGGGCTTGTAGGAGGCAGCTTGCTTGGGTTTTGGAAACCTAGAGGGTCTGTGATTGATAATTTCATTTCACAGGTCTTTAGTTTTATGTTGCTTGTTAGCCATGGCTGGAAACCTCACCCAAACACGTTTATTCTATAATTGGAAGGATCATCCACTTTGTTGAATGAATGGGTACAATGCAAGGTATACGAACAGGCCTATTAACAACCAAGAAAATAATTACACCCTAATTCTTCTTTAATCTCCATCTTAATTGTTTGTGCTGTGTGTGTGTGTTTAATCTTTACCTGAGGATAAGTTTTTATTGGTTTTTAGACAGAGAGGAACATTGATGTGAGAGAGAAGTATAGTCTGGGGATGAACCCACAACCTAGGTATGTGCTGTGAGCAGAAATCAAACCTGCAACCAACTGAGCCACCCAGCAAGGGCCCAATTATTTGTATTTCATGTTACATCTAGAACAACTGTTTTCATATGCAAGACTGGTGTGTGTCATCATTTTAAAGGGTTCTGTTTAAATGGAGTCAACCTTACAAAAATTCTTGTTTGAATATATATTGATGTCACCCAGTTTGGGTTTCCTAAGGCTGCCGCAACAGAGTACCACCAGAATGTGTTCTCGCCCAGTTCTGGAGGCCACAAGTCTGGAATCAGGGTGTGGGCAGGGCTGTGTCTCTCTCTCAAGGCTCCACAGCAGGGCCCTCCCTTGCCCCTCTCCTGGCTTCGGCTAGTTGCTGGCAGTCCTTGGCATTCTTTGGCTCACAGATAGATCATCCAATCTCTGCCACTTTTGTCACAGAACAGTCTCTGGGTGTCTGTCTGCTTTTCTTAGAAGAACAGCAGCCATGGATTAGTTCTAATCTAGTGTGCTCTCACCTTCTGGTAGCTAAATCTTCAAAGACCCTATTTCCAAATGGGGTTCACTTGGTGAGACCCAGGTGGACATGAAACTTTTGAGGACACTTTCAGAGCGCCTCCCTCATACCACTAGGCCACAAACCTTTTTGAAAGACATGACTATACCTTTTCCGTTGTTACAGATAACCACACAGGCACTTAAGCACAGTAGATGCTTCATAAGTGGTGGTTATATAAAATGATTTGACTTTGAACACTCAAGTTATACTAGAAGAAAAAAGAAAAACCCAAGAGTCAAGTGGTACATAAGAACATTTCATCTATACACAATGTGCAGACATATGTATGCATGTTTCTTTTTATATAGGATTTTCTAAAGAACTTAGGCACCATGGAATATTGTTACTATTTGTTCTTTCAAGATAGAAAGCAGTTTAAGCCTGCAGGAAATGACTAAGTGGATTATATTTTCTCCCACTGACTCTTTTCTTATAACAGCATATTTAAACAGGGTATGGAAAGTATGAACACATAATTAAATATTTAAAAAGTATCATTGACCCATTCTTTTTTGTATTTTATTTTAATCTTTATTGTTCAGTTTATTAATTACATTGTTCCCCATTTTTCCCCCTTATAGCTCCCCTCCACCCAGTACCCATCCCACCCTCTGTCCTTCCCTTCCCTCACTGTTCTCTTCCCATAGGTGTATGATTTTTGTCCAGTCTCTTGTTGCACCTCCCACACCCCTTTTCTCCCCAAGAATTGGCAGTCCATTCCCTCCCTATGCCCATGATTCTGTTATATTCACCAGTTTATCCTGTTCATCAGATTTTTAATTCACTTGATTTTTAGATTCATTTGTTGATAGATGTGTATTTGTTGTTCATAATTTTTATTTCTACCTTTTTCTTCTTCCTCTTCTTAAAGAATACCTTTCAGCAATTCATATAATATTGGTTTGGCAGGCATGAACTCCTTTAGCTTTTTCTTATCTGTGAAGCACTTTATCTGACCGTCAATTCTGAATGATAGCTTTGCTGGACAGAGTAATCTTGGTTGTAGATTCTTGTTATTCATCACTTTGAATATTTCTTGCCACTCCCATGTGGCCTACATAGTTTCTGTTGAGAAATCCACTGACAATCGTATGGGTGCTCCCTTATAGGTAACTAACTGTTTTTCTCTTGCTACTTTTAATATTCTCTCTTTCTCTTTTGCTCTTGGCATTTTAATTCTGATGTGTCTTGGTGTGGTCCTCTTTGGATTCCTATAGTTTGGGGTTCTGTGCACCTCTTGGACTCCTAAGTCAATTTCTTTCACCAGGTGGGAGAAGTTTTCGGTCACTATTTCTTTAAATAGGTTTTCATTATCTTGTTCTCTCTCTTTTTCTGGCACCCTATAATTCGGATGTTGGTATGCTTGAGGTTGTCCCAGAGGCTCCTTAAAAACTATTTTCGTTTTTTTTGGATTCTTTTTGCTTCTTGCTTTTCCGGATGAGTGGATTTTGCTTCTTTGTATTTCAAATCTTTGACTTGATTCTTGCAGTCCTCTAGAGTGCTTTTAGGTCTTGTATATTTTTTATTTCAGTCAGTGTATGCTTAATTTCTAGTTGGTCCTTTTTCATATCCTCGAGGGTCTCATTCATATCCTCGAGGGTCTCATTCATATCTTCGAGGGTCTCGTTCATATCCTCAAAGGTCTTGTTCATATCCTCAAAGGTCTCATTAAGTTCATCGGCCTTTCCTAGGAGCCTCTTGAAAAACCTTATAACCGTGGTTTTGAACTCTATGTCCAGTTGTTTTTTTCCCCCTCCATTTCTTTCACATGTGATTTCTCTCCGTGTCTCTGCATTTTTGCTGCTTTCCTGATTTGGTCGATTAGCTTTGTGTGGTAGATGTCCTCTAAGGGACAGTGGCTCAGCCTCCCCAGTTACCTGAGTTGGATACTCTTGCTGTAGCCCTTTATGGGTTGCAAGTCTGTTAAGCCTAGATTATTGTTGTTAGCACTAGGAGGGTTTGACCTCCAGCCCAATTGGCTGTGAGGACCAGCTGTGCTCAGGTTGGATGTGCTCAGTCTCCGGGCTGAGCAGGCAGGCAACCTTGATTTCCCATCAGCTCCACCCTCTGCAGCACCTGGGTCTCTTTGCCTGTCAGTAATGGCTGCAAGCACCTCTGAGAGAAAGCTGCCGCTGAGCTCCACCCACTGCTAGACAATTCAGCCTCTCCCCAAATGAGTCTGCACACCCAAAGTCTCACCCAGGGTTGTAAAACAATGTAGTCCGGTGGTTTCCCTTCTTTCTTTTTTTTCTCCCGAACGAGAGAGCAAGTCATGAGTCCTCTCTGCATGCTCGCATGCTTCTGCAGTTCCCAAGTTTGTGCACCCTCTCCACAAGCTTGCAAACCTCTGCAGCCCCCGAGTTTAAAGTGCTTCCTCCAGTTTCACCCTGCATGAGTGTGGGTTCCCCAGACCTTGCCCGGAACTGGAGATTAAGTGCAGTGAATCGCCTTTGTCTCCCTCCTCATTCGAGGAAACCAGCCAGGTATCCAGCCGCCCACCCTATCCGCTTGCGCGCGTGCACGGCTGCGAACCTCTGACTCAGCTCATATCCTCAACTCTGCCCTCTGCCACTCCTCTGAGTCACAGTGTCCTATCTTTATTTTTATTTGTGGAATTTCCACTCAGCCAGCTTTCTGGTGGTTTTGAATGATGTTTATTCTGTCATTAAGTTGTAGTTTTGAAATTGTTGTGTGGGGCAGCAAGATAGGTGTTTACCTATGCCACCATCTTGGTTCCTCTCATTGCCCCGTTATTGATGGAATAGTTTCTTATGAAGTGAAAATTGGGAACATGGAGTTTAATCTGCTTTATTCTGAGGATTATCTTCTTTGCTGAAAGGTAACAACCTAAAGAATGGAGAGTAGCAAAATATTCTAAGGCTAAGGATGCAATCATGGGTGCAGAGGTGAAGGTATTTTCGGAGAGGACTCACCCTGAAGAGAAGCAGAAGACGTGTTTCCACTCTGTCCTGGATTGGTCTTGACCACTTTTCTGACATCAGTCTGTTGCTGTAGAAACAAGGATGGTGACACAAATTTAGCATTATGACTTTGCAACAGAAAGTAGAACTTTTCTCTCTTTACACAGTAGGGGGACAAGATTCACAGTGAAGGGAAAAAAAGCATCCTATCTGAGTACAAAGCCAGCAATTTACCAGTGAAGAGAAAGTTAATACCTACCTATGAGGGTTTAGGCAGTATATTTTCATATATCCTTCAAAGCCAGACATTTACATTTTTAAAATATGTCTCCAAACAACACACCTGGTTTGTAAATAAACATTCACAGAGGATGCAATGACTGCATATAAATATATAGAGAATTAAGTTAATGTTTTGTCCAGCTTATTTATCTCATTTGTCTTCATTAGCTTAGAAATTTAATGACAACTAAATGGCTGCACAAAGGCATAGTTTGATTGGGATGTCATATTTGTTTTCCCATGAGAGCTTACGTTTAATAGATGATAGCATGAAAGATAATTGTTTTGTTAAACTGAAAATTATGAGTGGCGCAATAGACTTATATTTGCATAGCGTTTGTTAAAATAAACTTTCTGTTTTAGAACAGTTTTGGATTTACAGACAAATTATGTGGTAATACAGAATTCCCATGAACCTCCACACTGAGTTTCCACTATTAATAACATATTACATTATGATGATACTTTTGCTAGGTTAATGAGCCAATATTGGTTTATTATTGTTAACTAGGTACGAATTTATTCAGCTTTTTTTAGTTTTTATCTAAAGTTCTTTTTCTGTTCCAACATGCTATCCAGGGTAACATTTAGTTGTAATGTCTCCTGCGGCTCCTCTTGGCTGTGACAGTTTTCTCAGACTTCACTTGTTTTTGGTGACCAGGACAGCTTTGAGAAGTTCTAGTTGGGATATTATGAGATGCCCCTCTGTTGGAAATTGATATTTTACCATAATTGACTGGGTTTATGGGTTCTTGGAAGAATATCACAGAAGTGTAATGGCCATTTTCATCATATTCTGTCAGGAGTACATACTATTCACCTGCGACATCACCCTTGAGGTGAATTTTGACCCCTTGGTGAGGTAGTGTTTGTCAGATTTCTCCACTGTAGTTACTCCCTCCCACCCTTTTCCATGCTGTACCATGTGCAACCACAATTAGGAGTCCTGGGGTGGAGGACTTGAGGGTGGAGTATACACATAGTAGTACATTAGTTGAACTCCTTCTGCACAGAAGAATTGTATCTTCTATATAGTAATTTATTCAATCATCCTATCTAATAAAAGAGAAACATGCAAATTACCGTACCTTTGCTACTCTACCAGCCAATCAGGCCCGGGAGGGCGGGAGGGCAGGGAGGGCAGGGCATTCCCAGCTAACTGGGTGTCCCCTGCCGAGGGCCAGAGGCTTTAGGCCTTGGCAGGGGTGGAGCCGGAGATCAGAGGAGATAGGTGTGAACTGTAGAGGAAACACCTTTTCTGACTGCTCATTGGCTAAGCTCCCTGTACGCCACTCATAATATTCTTAGTAACTTGGGTATAAGAATCCAAAAAAGTAATCTAGGGTTCTTCCACCACACTCCTGGAGATAAAAACAAAGGTCTGCTGCTGGAGGGCTAAGAAGTATTATATCCTTTCCCTAGGCAGTTTGGCTCAGTGGATAATGCCTAGGTTTGCCAACCGCAGGGTCCGGGTTATATTCTAATCAAGGGCATGCACCTAGGTTGCAGGCTCCTCCCTGGCTAGGGCCCAGGTCGGGCTCATGCAGGAGGCAACCAAACAAAGTGTTTCTCCCACTTTGATGTTTCTCTCTGTCTTTCCCTTTCTCTTCCACATTCTCTAAAAGTCAATGGAAACATATCCTCAGTGAGGATAAAAAAAGAAAAATAGCCAAAACTGGTTTGGTTCAGTTGATAGAGCATCAGCCTGTGGACTGAAGGGTCCGGGGTTCGATGCCTGTCAAGGGCATGTACCTTATCTGCGGGCACATCACCAGTAGGGGGTGTGCAAGAGGCAGCTAATCGATGTTTCTCATCGATGTTTCTGACTTTCTATCCCTCTTCCTTCCTCTCTGTAAAAAAAAAAAAAAAAAATCAATAAAATATATTTTAAAAAAAGAAAGAAATAAATGTTATATCCTATGAAAGACACATCTTGAAAATGCCTAAAGAAAGTTGTGATTTTTTTCATGGTGAAGGGACCGGAGTCTGGGTTGATGAAAACACGTTGGTGACTGCGGTGATTTGCAGTGGCTACAGAAGTGGGGAACGGGCCTAAGCCATCAGTAGGACATCCCCTGAGGGCTCCCAGTATGTGAGAGGGGGCAGGCTGGGCTGAGGGGACCCCTCCCCCACAGTGCACAAATTTCATGCACTGGTTCCCTAGTTTACTTATATTAGTATGGACTTATGATAATTTATTTTATGCTTTGAATTGTAATCTTGTATTACTTTATACATTTTACTTCTCAAATTGTCCCAGCTACCATTGGAATCACTTTGATTGGTATTGTTTTTAGTAGGTCATATTGAATTTTAGTAGTCCATGATATTTCCTTTTCTCTTCATACAATAATCATCTAAAATAATTGTGGTGGAGAGGAACCAAGATGGCGGCATAGGTAAATACCTATCTTGCTGCCCAACACAACAATTCCAAAACTACAATTTAACAACAGAACAAACATCATCCTGAATCACCAGAAAGCTGGCTGAGTGAAAATTCCACAAATAAAAGTAAAGATAGGACATTGTGACTCAGAGGAGCGGCCAAGCGCAGCCTTGAAGATATGTGTGGAGCCAGAGGTTTGGAGCCGTGCACGCGCGCAAGCAGAAAGGGCAGGTGGCTGAAAACCTGGCCAGTTTTCTCCAATGGGGAGGGCAAAGGTGTCCCACTGCACTGATCCCTCAGTTCCAGGTGAGGTCTGGGGAAGGCACGCTGAAACCCAGCAGAAGGCGAGCTTGAGGAGAGTGCGAGTAAACTTGGAAACAGCAGTTTGTGCATGAACTTGGGAACAGAAGTGCGTGACTGCGCAGAGAGGACTTGTGACTTGCTCCCTCGTTCGGGAGACCACCAGTCTGCTTTGTTTTATAACCCTGGGTGAGACTTTGGGTGTGCAGACTCATTTGGGGAGAGGCAGAGTTGTCTGGCAGCGGGTGGAGACCAGCGGCGGCTTTCTCTCGGAGATGCATGCAGCCGTTACCACCCGGCACAGAGACCCACACGTGGCATAGGGCAGAGCTGACGCTGCCTGCTCAGCCTGAAGACTTCGCCCATCCAATCTGAACACAGCCTACCCTCACAGTCAATTGGCCTGGAGGTCAAACCCTCCTAGTCTGATAATAATAATCTGGGGTTAACTTCAACAATACTGTACAACCCAAAAGGATTGCAATAAGAGTATCCACCTCATGTAACGAGAGGCTGAGCCACTGTCCCTGTCCCTTAGAGGACATGTACCACCCAAAGCTAATGGACCAACTCAGGAAAGCGGCCACAATGCAGAGAAATGGAAAGAAATCAGGTGTGAAAGAAAGGGAGGAAAAAAGACGACTAGACATAGAGTTCAAAACCACAGTAATAAGGTTTTACAAGAGACTCCTAGAAAAGGCTGATGACCTTAATGAGAATTACAAGGAAATGAACAAGACCTACGAGGAAGTGAACGAGACTTATGAGGATATGAAAAAGGACCAACTAGAAATTAAGCATACACTGACTGAAATAAAAAATATTACACAAAGACCTAAAAGCAGTCCAGAGGACCGCAAGAACCAAGTCAAAGATTTGAAATACAAAGAAGCAAAATCCACTCAGCCAGAAAAGCAAGAAGTCAAAAGAATCCAAATAGTTGAAGATAGTGTAAGGGGCTTCTGGGACAACCTCAAGCAACCTCAACATCCAGATTATAGGGGTGCCAGAAAAAGAGAGATAGCAAAATAATGAAAGCCTACTTGAATAAATAGTGACTGAAAACTTCCCCCACCTGGTGAAAGAAATTGACTTAAAAGCCCAAGAAGTGCACAGAACTCCAAAATATAGGAATTTAAAGAGGACCAACCAAGACACATCAGAATTAAAATGCCAAGAGCAAAAGATAAAGAGAGAATATTAAAAGCAGCAAGAGAAAAACAGTTAGTTACCTACAAGGGAGCACCCATTCGATTGTTAGTGGATTTCTCAACAGAAACAATGCAGGCCAGGCGGGAGTGGTAAGAAATATTCAAAGTGATGAATAGCAAGAATCTACAACCAAGATTACTCTATCCAGCAAAGCTATCATTCACAATTGAAGGTCAGATAAAGTATTTCGCAGATAAGAAAAAGCTAAAGGATTTCACCACTGCCAAACCAATATTATATGAATTGCTGAAAGATATTCTATAAGAAGAGGAAGAAGAAAAGGTAAAAATAAAAATTATGAACAACAAATACACATCTATCAACAAATGAATCTAAAAATCAAGTGAATTAAAATATGATGAACAGGATAAACTGGTGAATATAACAGAATCACGGACATAGAGACGGAATGGACTGCCAATTCTTGGGGAGAAAAGGGGTGTGGGAGGTGCAGCAAGAGACTGGACAAAAATCATACAACTATGGGAGAGGACAGTGCGGGGGAGGTTAGGGCAGAGGATGGGATGGGTACTGGGTGGAGGGGAGGTTTAGGGGGAAAAAGGGGAGGAAAAATGTAATTAATAAACTGAACAATAAAGATTAAAAAAATAAAATAATTGTGGCAAAGAGGACATATTATTTGGGCATGGTAAAAGTAGGTAGCTTGACCAGTAGGTACTATTTTACTTTATATTAACTGTGTGAAAAAAAAGATTGTTTTCGTTTTTGTCTTAACATTTGGTTAATTTATATGGTCTCAAGAAAAACAGACTTACGTTTTGCAGTTTATGTTAATATGTTTGCCAATTATTTCATGTTCTATGTAATTTTTCAACCTCTTAGGTGTTGGAAAAAACCTGGGCATGTGGTTGGTGAAGGAACTGCCTCCCCCATCACAATTCCCTTGTCTTCCACTGACAGTTTACTTCTGCTTGAAGATACTGTTAAAATACATTTCTTCTATAGAGAAAATGATGTGTGGTCTTTATTCCTCTAACCTGCTTTCTTATAATTCTTTCTCTTTTCTCTTTGCACAATGATGGGAAAGACTCTGCTGGGACAAGGATTGTGTCCCGTTCTCCAGCCATAATCCCCTCAGGCCAGAGTGAAGAGCACTGTCCAATCTGGTTACACTTGGGGAAAGGTTCAGATTTTTTTTGGTTGACTCTTCCTGCTCTCAGGGACAATATCAAATTGGATACAGTCTGATGGTTTAGAATATTTTTCAGGATTCATAGAGAAACTGGTATCAAGATTTTTTAAAGTAGTTACCACTAAGTTTTGTTTGGTATTAAAATTTCAGTTCATAATATGAGTACTACCCAAAGATGCACATGCAGCATGATAAAAGGAAGTGAGAGATAAGATGTGGGGTTTTTTAGTCACTTTGTGCTGTTGCCGCATACAGGACACTGATATATTGTAAAATATTGATTTAGTATTCATTTATTTTGTTGCTGGCACTATAATCTTTTAAAATGAAACTTTTTATTAGCTTGGATTTATAATCTGTGTAACTAGAAAGCATTGCCAACTTCTTTTATGTGTTATTATTTATTTCATTATCTTTTTATTGCTGGTGACAAGGCATAGAGCGAGACTCAACTGAATAAACACAAAATACCATTAAATAGCTTTGTAACATGGGGGTAAAGGACAGATGAAGAAATTGATATGAGAGAAACACTGCGTTATATTTCCTGCATTAACCCAGCTAAATCCTGCAAGTAAACTTTGGGCTCTGTTCATCTAGAGATATTTTAGCTCTATGTGATGACTTGTCTAAGGAGGTTTTTCCCAAAAGGCTCATCACTGTCATGACTTTATCTTTTACCAAACGGATGGTGATGACAGAGCAGGTTGTTATGAGGATGTTCAGAAAAAGATGTCAATTTCTATTCTAGAGTGCCATATTGTTTATAAAAGTGTTATAAGGCTTCAAGGTAATATTTTTATTATTGTCTTTATATATGAATAGGCCATGTATTAATTTTGTTCTCATCACGGCCTTGTTGGAGACGTTCAGAAGGTTCATGCCACACTAGAGTGAAGTGGAAGAAACTTCCTTTACAATGAGTATGGCTTTACATTTTAGCATTTTTACGACTTAGGTCACAAGCACTTGAAGAAGAGCTGAGGCTAGGCATGTGGCCTCAAACAGGTAGGTGTGCCTGTGCCTTATGTTATGGATGTGTTGGCCGTCGATCATAGTAAAGGCTTTTATTTTTTGCCATCTAACGGGTAGGTAGAATCCTCCATCTGTGACTCGTGGGATGTTTCAGGAGGGTGTTCTTCTAATACTGATAAAGGTTTGTTGTGCCTCTCCATATACAACCTGTCAAATCTGTACAGCTGAAGAAATTACAAATGGTCTATGGATTCTAAAAGTCTTTATTGCTCAAAATTATTTCATTAAATCAGCATCCCAATGTTTTTTTCTACCTTATTTTCTATGAATAATTATAAATAAGACACCAGTGAGGTAACCGTAATTGTTTCTATTTTTCCTCTATGGTCGGCTAGGAATTGTTTAAACTTTTAAGTGTCCATGTTGTTTGCTTCATCATGAGAAGGGAGAAAAGCAAAGTAAAAACAAAGTTGGTGATAAAGCAGCTGTTATTGTTTACAAAATCAGAAAGCGCAGTGTCTTCTTCACTTGACAATCACAAATGTGAAGGATCAGTACTTCTAGAACAACCTTGGACAGCCACAATCCTGAAATCCCAAACCCTTCATCCACTGTCAAGGCTAAAGTACCATAGGGTGTGGCCACATGCATGCTTTTAGGTATATTGTTTCCTGCAGAACCTTAGATTTATATTATTTTATTTATTTTTAAAAAATAGTATTTTTATTGATTTCAGAGAGGAAGGGAGGGGGAGAGAGAGAGAGAAACAACAAGGATTAGAGAGGATCATTGATTGGCTGCTTCCTGCACGACCCCTATTAGAGATCTAACCCACAACCCAGGCATGTGTCCTTGACTGGAATCAAACCTGGGACCATTCAGTCTGCAGGCTGATGTTCTGTCCACTGAGCCAAATTGGCTAGCCGCTAGAGCAAACCTTAGATTTTAAGTTGTTTGAGAGCAGGAACTGGGTTCCTCTTTATATCCTCCACAGAATTCCCATGGTGCCTTGCGCTTAGTAGATTTTTGTGAAATTGAACTGTTGACATTAGATTTAGGGAGAGTTGAGAAATTATAACTACTGGTAGAGTTTGTGTTTATTTAATTATTTAAACATTCATTGGATAATATTTTGAGGCTTATGATGTGCCAGCACATGTTTTTCTTTGGAGATACATTGGCAAACAAATCTAGGTATAAGCCCTCATCCTCATGGACTGGGGTGATGAAAGCAAAGTGAAAAAATAATATTAAAAATACTACTAACCAGATGGCCAGATAAATTAATATATAAGTCAATGCACAAGAAACATTAAAAAATAATTATTTTATTTTCTAACTTATCTGACATATCCTAAGACAGGTTACCAAGTGTAATAACTTGTAAAGTCATTTACATTTATCACATCATTCCAACAATTTCAAAATCATTGGTTGATTATGAATTAGTGTCAATGTGATATTTTGTTTGAGGAAGTTGTCAGTAGCTCTGATGCCTTTTTCTCAATCATGTCAGTGAATCACATGGAACTTTTCCAATGACCTCCTCATTACGCTTCCTCTATTTAGCACTTCTATGTAGTTGGAGGGCAGCTGGCATGATGCCCTTGGCTCACGGCAGGATATACGCCTGGATGTCAGTGATTCCATTGTGGCCTGGACTGGGGAAGCTCTGGGTTGGTCCTGTGTCACCAATACCTTCCCCAATATTGCCTGGCCTGCCATCCACACCCTCCCCCATCTGTGTTGTACTGCTTTGAGGCAGTGACAGCCATTGCTCTTGACTACTGCCATGGCCACCACCCCTTGGTGCAGGAGACCGATGTGCAAATGGATGTAGGGGAGACTTATTCACCAGCACTGCATCTGGTTCCATTCCAGCCTCTACTGACACTTCTCCATGGCAATGTTCTTAGTAACTCCCGATAAGGCAGTAAGTGTAGACATCAACAATTGGATTATTATTTTCACAACCAGTGCAGGAAAATGTCAGCATTGTAGACTGGTACCTATATATTATCTTCAATTTTTAAATTGTTGGAAAAGAGCTCTCTTCTGTCTAGACACGAAAAATTTGGGAAGAAATATGCTAAACTAACATATCTTTGTTGAATGACAATTTGAAAGACTTTTTTTTTTTATTTTGGGACAGGAGGATTGGGAGTTGGATATATGTAAAGGATATACATGATAACTACAGGGTTTGGTATTGAAAAATGTCCATGGTAACCTTGGGATCACAATGTTAATAACAGCCTAATATAATAATATATCTATAGTATGAGTATAAAGCTTACAAGCTATAAGTCAAGATGACAGTAAAGGTGTTTGGGAACTAGCTTGTTTGAGTCAGTGGATAGAGCATGGGCCTGCAGACCAAAGGGTCCCGGTTCGATTCTGGTCAAGGACACGTACCATAGATGTAGGCTCCCCTCACGCCTGCCCTGGTTGAGGCTCTTGCAGGAGGCAACCAATCGATGTGTTTCTCTCCCATCAAGATTTCTCTCTCTTTCTCTCTCTCTAAAAATCAATGGAAAAATATCCTCAGGTGAGGGTTAAAAAAATGATGTGGCAATTTCTGTTGATGTTTTGATCATGGATTAGTTGGTTAAACATAAAGAATGATAGGGTTTTATTGTTGTATTGTCAAAGGCTATTCCCAAAAGATCTTCACATTCTAGGTTTTCTGGTATTACTGACCCCTAAAGTACTCTGCTTATAGTCCAACTCATTTCTTATGCATATGGATTAATTACTTATTCATTTAAAGTTGAGTAGTCCTGTTGCACTGAAAAAAAAAAAAGGGGGGTCAGGTTCTATTTTAAATTAAAGGTTGCATATTGTTTTCCTCCTGACTGCATGGTTTTGTGAATCTTAAGACAGGCCTATTAAAAATCCTCTGAGAGACTCCTTTTCTTTTCTTTTCCTTTTTAAATTTTATTTACAATATAACTTATATTTAATAGTAGTACATATGTTTTCCTCTCCCCCAATATCCTCCCCGCAGCCTCCCTTACCTCTCAGCACATGTCCCCACCTGCCCCCCTCCCTGCCCCAGAGTCTTTCATTCATTGGTTATGCTCATATGTATGCATACAAGTTCTTCGGTTGATCTCCCCCAGCATCTGCCTCCCCTCCACTCCAGCCTTCCCCCTGTAGCTTGACAGCCTGTTCGAGGCCACCCTGCCTCTATATCAATCACTTCCCCCTGTTTCTTTTCTTCAAAAATATCTTGCCTCTGCATACTGAAAACAAACGTATAAGAGCAAAAAAAGTTTGAGTGTCAGTTTCAATGTCCAACTGTTCTGAGTCCCAGTTTCTTTTCTTTTTTTTTTTAAAATATATTTTATTGATTTTTTACAGAGCGGAAGGGAGAGGGATAGAAAGTCAGAAACACCGATGAGAGAGAGACATCGATCAGCTGCCTCTTGCACGCCCCCTACTGGGGATGTGCCCGCAGCCAAGGTACATGCCCTTGCCGGAATCGAACCCGGGACCCTGCAGTCCGACGCTCTATCCACTGAGCCAAACCGGTCTCGGCATGAGTCCCAGTTTCAATGTCAAATAGTTCTTCATGTGTACATGTCAGCAATGGTATCCAGATGGTGAACACATTATGGCAATGCAAGATCCATCCTCTCTGGTATGGTCCTGGGCTGCCTGCAGCCACGCACAGCTGCGGACTGCTAGCATGGCAAGGTGTCATCAGCGTCCGCCATCTCTGGACCATCCTCGTGGCTGGAACAGCCCCGTCAGTTCCTCACTGTCGCAGGAACCCACGAGAGACTCCTTTTCTTATATATCTTTATTATAACTTTCAATTTTAGAAGTTTTTCCAAATTCTCTGTATTTTTACTTTCTATTTAAACACCTTCAAGCAAGAGTCCTAGAAAGTTTCCTGAAACCAAAAAGGGAAATATTTTCTCATTTGTTATTTGGGAAAGTAGAAAAAGAAAAAGAAAAACTATTGCTCTCCTGAAGGAAGAATCTAGTTGATAGATGGGTGGCTTGCTTTTTTGCTTTGTGTGTGTGTGTGTGTGTGTGTGTGTGTGTGTGTGTGTGTGTTCTCATGAAGGTGAGTTTCAGGCCTTTGCTGGGTAAATTGCCAGACTCTCTGTAAGGTCTTTGTTTTTAGCTGGTAATGAGAGATAATGGAACTAGGTAAGTTAAGTATTTATAACAAAGTTGAAAAATCAAAATATAATCTCTAGTTTCTATGGAATCCAAACACAGTCACATAAATTTTGGATAACATATAAGATAAATCTTGATTTTCACATAAATTATAGTATAACTGTTGCCATATTTAGATAAAATGTTTCAACGTGCTTAAACTTTAGAGCAGACCAAGATATAGTTTTTTATTTTATTTTATTGATAGGTGCTAGGTATTTAGGTCCCTTTGTTTATATGTCAAAGAAATATGTGTGTAAACTAACCCTTGTACACACACACATTCCTATATATAAGAATTTTTTAAAAAAATTGCTAACAGCAAATGTTTATTTATGACTGAAGCCAAGAATTTATAAATGCATTTTAATATCTTGCTGATAAAATAGTAACATTCCATTTTGCAATTTTGCAAGGAATACAGGAAGATATTGTAAAGGCTTTGATGTGTATATCTAGTATAACCAGGTAATCAGAACACACACACACACCACCTACTTTAGTGTTACACCATACCAACTTTTCAGAAAGGCCATCTTAAAGCTCTACTGGATAGCTGAGTAAATATAGCATCCGAGATTTAAAGAATGAGGAGTAGGGAAGAGATGGAAGTAGTAAGGAACACACAATTCAAAGCCCACTTTTAAGCACACCACATTATGAATACTAAAAGGATGCGGGGGAGGGAGGGAATGCAATTCAGCATTTTCAGAAAGAGCATTTGGCAACATTCAACGCATAAGGAGGCTGTGCTTGGGACCATCCACTCTCTCCAGCTTCTAAAAAGTGTTTCCTAGCATTGCGAATGTTGATCAGAGTAGCTGCAGACGGGATCGACGGATCCGACATCACCACCATCACGTACGTGTTTGAAGTGAAGATGTCTATGAAAGCAGCGAAGTTAGAATTTCTAACTTCCATGCTCTGGAAGAAGCGGCCAATTTGCTGCAGCTTAGCTTGAACTGCTTAATGATGTTGCTGATCTTCTCAAATCGGTGGACGTCGCGCTGCTCTTTGCACTGGTAATGGGAAATGACCAGGAACGTAGCTCTCTCGAACAGCAGAACTTCATCGGCCTCAGTGATTTGGGTAAAATTCCTTAGGTTCATCTCCAGCTGCTGGACATTGGGAATCAGCTGATAGACAATACTGGACCAGGCTTCGTAGAGCGAGCGTTTCATCCCAGATGGCTGTTCGAAAACAAGTGCACTCTAGTGGGCGAGACAAACGCCTCAGGTCTTCCTCTCGCTCTTTAAAAATCAGGTCACGCTGAACCTCCTGAACCAGATCCATTTTGTGCGCGAGGCAGAAGATTTTGGCATCAGGAGAGTTCTGGAGGATGGCCTCCAGACACGACTGGTGGTAATGCATGTCCTTTTCCAGTTCGCGGCTCTCCACGTCAAACACGTGAATCAGCACCTCGACATTACGGAAGATGTTGTCTCGCTGGCTGGTGAAGTAATTTTCCATGAAGGTGTCTTGACCACCACAGTTCCACAGGTTCAGCACCAGGTTGCCCAGAAATCGGACGTGGGAGTGCTCCACATCGATGGTGGCACCCAGACGCCGGGTGTCGCGAGCAATATAATTTGCAAAGATAATCGACCTCATGCTGGTCTTTCCCGACCTGCTCTTCCCCATCAACAGCACCTTTTTCTTCATGGCTGTACTGGGCATCACCCGCCAGGAGCCGCCGCGGACTGGGCCTCAGGGCAAGGCCTAACTGCAGCGCGGTGGGAGGGCTCCGCAGGTTGGGTCGTGTGGCTGAGCAGGCAGGGAGGCCGAGAGAGCGAGCTGGGGTTGGCAAGGCACAGCAGGGTGAGCTCTGCCTCGGAAGAGAGGAGCAAACGGCTGCAGCAGCTCCAGGAACCACTCGCCTTCCCTATAAGAATTTTTAAAATAAATCTTTATTGTTCAGATTATTACCGGTGTTCCTCTCCCCCCTTCACTTGATTCCCCATCCCACCCCATGCCTTTAACCCCCCACCACAGTCTTCATCCATAGGTGTAAGATTTTTGTTAAATCTCTTCCCACATCCCTCATACCCTCTCTCCCCTGAGAATTGTCAGTCCACTCCCTTTCTATGACCCTGATTCTATTATATTCATCAGTCCATTCTGTTCATCAGATTTTTCATTCACTTGATTTTTAGATTCACTTGTTGGTAGGTATGTATTTATTGTCATTTTGTTGTTCATAGTTTTTATCTTTACCTGTTTCTTCTTCTTCCTCTTCTTAAAGAATGCCCCTCAGCATTTCATATAATCCTGATTTGGCAGTGATAAACTCCTTTAACTTTTTCTTGTCTGTGAAGCTCTTTGTCTGCCCTCCAATTCTGAATGATAGCTTTACTGGGTAGAGTAATCTTGGTTGTAGGTTCTTGCTATTCATCATTTTGAATATTTCTTGCCACCCCTGTCTGGCCTGCATAGTTTCTGTTGAGAAATCAGCCGACAAAAACTGTTTTTCTCTTGCTGCTTTCAAGATTCTCTCTTTGTCTTTTGCTCTTGGCATTTAATTATGATGTGTCTTGGTGTGGTCCTCTTTGGATTCCTATAGTCTGGGGTTCTGTGTGCTTCTTGGACTTTTAAGTCTTTCACTAGGTGGGGAAAGTTTTTGGTCACTATTTCTTCAAATAGGTTTTCAGTATTTTGCTCTCTCTCTTCTGGCACCCCAATAATTCGGATGTTGGCATGTTTAAAGTTATCCCAGAGGCTCCTTACACTATCTTCCTATTTTTGAATTCTGTTTTCTTTTTGTTTTCTCTGGTTGGGTGTTTTTTATCTCGTCATATGTCAGATCTTTGGTTTGATTCTAAGAGTCCTTTGATCTACCATTGAATTTCTGTATATTCATTACTAGAGGCCTGGTGCATGCAATTCATGCACGGGGAGCAGGGGATGTCCCTTAGCCCAGCCTGCACCGTGTCCAATCTGGGACCGCTCGAGAGATGTCCGACTGCCCATTTAGGCCTGATATAGGATTGGGCCTAAATGAGCAGTCGGATATTCTTCTCACAATCCAGGACTGCTGGCTCTAAACTGCTCACCTGCCTGCCTCCCTGATTGCCCCTAACCACTTCTGCCTGCCATCCTGATCACCCCCTAACCACTACCCTGCCAGCCTAATTGATGTCTAACTGCTCCCCTGCCAACCTGTTTGCCCCCAACTTCCCTCCCTTGCAGGCCTGGTCACCTTTAACTGCCCTCCCCTGCAGGCCTGATTGCCCACAACTGCCCTCCCTTGCAGGGCTTGGAACCTCCCAATGGCCCTCCCCTGCTGGCCATCTTGTGGTGTCCATCTTGTGTCCACATGGGGGCAGGATCTTTGATCACATGGGGGCAGCCCTCTTGTGTGTTGGAGTGATGGTCAATCTGCAAATTACTCTTTTCTTAGATAGGCTAGAGACCTGGTACATGGGTTAGAGCCAGCTGGTTAGCCCCGAAGAGTGTCCCAGATCAGGGTGGGGGTTCCCTTGGGGTGAGAGGTGACCTGGGTGAGGGGCCTGTCAAGGTTTGCAGGCCAATCATGACCTCCAGCGACCCAAGCAGAGGCCCTGGGATCTGGGATTAATTTATGTCTATAATTGAAACTTTGTAGCCTGCAGTGGAGCCAAGCCTTCTGCTCGCTCTGAGGCTGCAGCCATTTCTGTTTGAAACTTTGTAGCATTGAGTGGAGGCCTAGTCCAGCAAACGACAGGTGGAAAGCTTGGCTTCCTCTGTTGGCAGGGAAACCCAAGCCTTCCTCCCGCTCTCAGTGGCCATCTTGGTTGAGGTTTATTTGCATAATCTCCTGATTGGCTGGTGGGCGTGGCTATGGGTGTGGCTTGTGGGTGTAGCAAAGGTATGGTCAAATTTGCATATTACTCTTTTATTAGATAGGATTGAGTCAGTTTATGCTTAATTTCTGACTGGTCCGTTTCCATTTTCTTGGCATTCTCATTAAGCTCCTTGGAGGTCTCATCAAGTTTCTCAGTGGTTTTTAGAAGATTCTTGAGTAACCTTATAAATGTGGTCCTGAGCTCTACGTCCTCCATTTCTTTCATTTGTGACATGTTTCTTTGTCTTTGGATTTTGCTGCTTCCCTGTGGTGATGGAGTGGAAGAACTGCTCTACTGGAGACATGCCTATGGGGCAGGACTTGCTTCAGTGGGGCTTTGGTGCTCACCAGTCTTCCTCTTGACTGTGTCACTTATGGATGTGAGTAGATGAATTCTGGTGTCATCACACTGACCTCTAGATACACCAGCTTCTGGATCTCCAATGGGGTGCAAGTCAGGTACTGTTGGAGGTGACCCAGCAGGAGCTACAGTGAGGTCTTCAGATTTTTCCTGGTCTGACCAGGGCTGCAGTTTTTTTTAATCTTTATTGTTCAGTTTATTAATTACATTGTTTCCCCTTTTTTATGCCCCTATAGCTCCCCTTCACCCTGTACCTATCCCACCCTCCACCCTCACCTCACCCTCCCCAATGTCCTCTCCCATTGTTGCAAGATTTTTGTCCAATCTCTTACTGTACTTCCCACAACCCTTTTCTCCCCAAGAATTGTCAGTCCATTCCCTCTCTATGTCCATGTTTCTGTTATAGTCACCAGTTTATCTTGTTCATCAGCCTATCAATTCACTTGAGTTTTATGTTCATTTGTTGATAGATTTGTATTTGTTGTTCATAATTTATATTTTTACCTTTTTCTTCTTCCTCTTCTTAAAGAATATCTTTCAGCATTTCATATAATACTGGTTTGGTGGTGATGAACTCCTTTAGCTTTTTCTTATCTGCGAAGCACTTTATCTGATCTTCAATTCTGAATGATAGCTTTGCTGGATAGAGTAATCTTGGTTGTAGATTCTTGCTATTCATTATTTTGAATATTTCTTGCCACTCGCATCTGGCCTGCATCGTTTCTGTTGAGAAATCTGCTGACAATCGTATGGGTGCTCCCCTGTAGGTAACCAACTGTTTTTCTCTTGCTGCTTTTAATATTCTCTCTTTATCTTTTGCTCTTGGCATTTTAATTATGATATGTCTTGGTGTGGTCCTCTTTAGATTCCTATATTTTGGGGTTCTGTGTACTTCTTGGGCTTTTAAGTCAGTTTCTTTCACCAAGTGGGGAAAGTTTTCAGTCACTATTTCTTTAAGTAGGTTTTCATTAACTTGCTCTCTCTTTTTCTGGCACCCCAATAATTCGAATGTTGGCATCCTTTAGGTTGTCTCAGAAGCCCCTTACACTATCTTCAATTATCTGAATTCTTTTTGTTTCTTGATTTTCCAGCCGAGTGGATTTTGCTTCTTTGTATTTCAAATCTTTGACTTGGTTCTTGTGGCCCTCTGGACTGCTTTTAGGACTTTGTGTAATATTTTTTTTTCAGTCAGTGTATGCTTGATTTCTAGTTGGTCCTTTTTCATATCCGTGAGGGTCTGGTTCATATCCTCAGAGGTCTTGTTCATTTCCTTGAGGGTCTCATTCATTTCCTGGTTGGTCTTGTTTATTTCCTTGTAATTCTCCTTAAGTTCATAGGCCTTTTCTAGGAGCCTCTTAAAAAGCCTTATAACCGTGGTTTTGAACTCTATGTCTTGTCGTCTTTTCTCCTCCCTTTCTTTCACCCCTGATTTCTTTCCATATCTCTGCATGGTGGCTGCTTTATGTGGTAGATATCCTCAAAGGGACAATGGCTCAGCCTCCCCAGTTACCTGAGGTGGGTACTCTTACTGCAATCCTTTATGGGTTGTAGAGTATTTTTGAATTTAAACCCAGCTTGTTGTCGTTAGCCCTAGGAGGGTTTGACCTCCAGGCCAATTGGCTGTGAAGGGAGACTGTGTTCAGGTTGGATGGGCAGAGTCTCTGAGCTGTGCAGGCAGCCTCAGTGTCACCTGCGTCCTGTGCGGCGCTCATGCGCGTGGGTCTCTGTTGGATGGGGATGGCTTCAGACACCTCCAAGAGAAAGCCGCTAGTCTCTTCCCCTTGCCAGACCACTCTGCCTTTCCCCAAATGAGTCTGTACACCCAAAGTCTAGCCCAGGGTTGTAAAATAGATGATTTCCGGAACCAGGAGACAAGTTTCCAGGGGGCAAGTCACGGGTTTGTGCGACACTTGCGCACAAACTTCTTTTCCCAGCCTCCGGGTTTCTCCTCAGACTAGGAGACCTCTGCCGCGCCCCGCTTCCAGGGTGTGTCCCCTGGACCTCAGTCCTTGCCTGGCACTGGGGAATCCGTGTAGTGGGCCGTCTTCGCCCTCCCTGTTGGCGAAATCCAGCCGGGGTTGCTGCTCCAGCCCTATAGCCCGCGCGCGCGACCAGGACGACTCCTAACCTGTTTCTGTCTTCAAGGCTGCGCTCCTGCTGCTCCTCTGAGTCTCAGTGTCTCACCTTTACTCTTATTTGTGGAGTTTTCACTCAGCCAGCTTTCTGGCGATTCTGGGTGATGACTGTTCTGCTGATATGTTGTAGTTCTTAAATCGTTGCACGGGGCAGAACAATAGGTGTTTACCTATGCCACCATCTTGGTTCTCTCCCAGGGCTGCAGTTTGTTAGATTAAGCTGCAATAGGATGGGCCATTTATATGCAAATGCTGTTGGGCACAGATAGGGCAGGTTTGCAATTGTGCGGGGCGAGGTCTCAGGGAGTCGCTAGGCTAGGGCGTGGCAAACAGCGATGGCTCCCACTCAGCTGTTTCCGCGTCTCTGAGTTTGCAAGTCCCCTGCATCCCATGCCCAGCGTAGTGAACAATGATTGCTGCGGGCACCTCTGCAAGGGAGCCGCCCTCACTTTCCGACCCCATGGCGGACTGTCCAGCTTCTCCCTGTAGGAGTCCGTGTCACCAGTATCTCCCCAGAAACTGGAGTTCAGAGTAATCCGGAGCTTGTTCCCTTTCAGGCTGAAAAAAGCAGCGCCCAAAGTCGCCTGCCACCAGCCTGGTGTGCACCTCTGTTCCTCAGCTTTTCAGTGCTTGTGTATGTCTCAATGCTCTTTCGCTTTCCTTCTAGTTGCAGAACTTCCACTTGGCCAACTTTCCCATGATTCTGGGTGATAGATGTTCTGTCTTTTAGTTGCAGTTTTGAAATTGTTGTGCGAGGCAGCAGTTTAAGTGTTTACCTATGCTGCCATCTTGTCTCCTTCTACACATAAGCCTTTTTATCTATACTAAACTAAACATGATTTCTTGGCGATAACTCTAATTTGGATCCATTGGCCTATGAATCATTGTAGCCTCCTCCTCTTGCTTATCTGTAAATGCCCATTCCAATAGCATACTCCACCTATCCACTTAATTGTTTTATTCCCTACACATGTATACTGTGTCAGTCAGGATTGTTAACTTGTGCCCGCCGCAGGAGAAATAATTTAACCAACTGGGATACAGGGCGCTTCCTTTTCTTTTAGTCTTCCAGACTGCACTCATTTCCATACTCACTTAGGTCAGCATCTTTGCCCCCAGCCACATTCAGTGAATGTTTCATGCACTTAGAATACATCTAGATTCTCCTATCACAGTCCATATTGCTTCCTTGGATCTCCTGATCTCCAAAATGATTTATTAAAATTTTGTGTACATTAAGGTTTACTCTTTGTATTATATATCAACTTGGAAAAATGCATAATGTCATAAATCTGCTATTATTCTATCATACAGAATAATTTAAACACCCTAAAAATCTTATCTGTTTTACCTATTTATCCTACTCTGTCCCCTTTGAAATCCCTGACAATCATTGATTTTATTTTATTATTATTTATTTTTATTTTTTAATTTTTTAAACATTTAATCTTTATTGATATTTTTTGCAGTATAACTTATATTTAATAGTAGTATATGTTTTCCTTTCCTCCCTCCCCATTATCCTCCCCACAGCCTCCCTTATCCCTAGTACATGTCCCCACCCACCCTCCTCTCCGCCCAGTGTCTTTCATTCATTGGTTATGCTCATATGCATGCATACAAATCCTTCGGTTGATCTCCCCTGGCATTCACCTCCAATCCACCCAAGCCTTCCCCCTGTAGCTTGACAGCCTGTTCAATGCCTCCCTGCTTCTATATCAATCACTATCCCCTGTTTCTTTTCTTCAAAAATATCTTGCCTCTGCATACTAGAAATAAATGTATAAGAACAAAAAATGTTTCAGTCTCAGTTTCAATGTCCAACTGTTCTGAGTCCCAGTTTCAGTGTCAAATAGTTCTTTATGTGTACATGTCAGCAATGGTATCCAGATGGTGGACACATCATGGCAATTCAAGACCCATCCTCTCTGGTTTGGTCCTGGGCTGCCTGCAGCCATGCATAGCTGCCGACTGCTTAGCATGGCAAGGTGTCATCAGTGTCCACCATCTCTGGACCATCCTCGTGACTGGAACAGACCTGTCAGTTCCTCACTGTCGCAGGAACCCGCATGGTCTTGGGGCTGTTCCCTGAAAACACAAAACACATTCTCGACCAAAAGTTAACAAAGGGATCCTCTCTGCAAAATAGACTTGGGATTCTTTTTATTTTTGCCTGAATGATTTTCCTTTGGCTTATTTTGACACCATGTGTGTTTTTTCATGGGTGTCCTGCAGTTGGTTTTGCAAATGGAATTTACTTTTCTGGAGTAAGAATTTTCTAGATGTGTTTTACTTACAGGATATTTTTCCTTACATGATATTACCCCACTGCCATCACCCCTTTTTGATTAATGGGGGCTTTTGGAAACTTTATCTTACAGTCTTGGTAATTTAAAATTTTAATTTTTGCACACAAATATGACTGCTTTAGGTTCTTTGGATGTTAGGCAATTTTACAGTGAAATGAACTACTAATAGATATTTTAATTAATGTTTTAGGAAAAGCTTTTTGTCCAGTACACTAAAATTTTCTTGAGTATTCACTTATTTCACTTGGCCAATTTAAATTAATCTGAAAACTTGATTACTATTTTCCTGTCAATTTTAATACTCAAGCAGAAATCTTAGTTTACCCTGTAAATACTAGTGGAAAGGAATATTTGCATTTTTGGGTAGGTCCTGAGCATTCCTGTTAATAGACTGAATTTAGATATAGAGCAGCTATTGCTGGCCGAGTCTCTGTCTGCCACCTGGGTCCTGGTCTGAGTTGTGCGTGGTAAGTGAAGCAGCCGTGGGGGTAGGAGACCTCCTCCCTCAGGAGGGGTGAGAATTCAAGCCCCTGTAAGGTTTGTGGATGAGGGTCTGTGCCCCACCTCTGTTGACCTTTTAGTTCTCTCCTGTTGGCCCCTCTGCAACTGTGCCTGTTGTTCCTTCCCTGAGGAATCTTACCACTCTCTGGCTAACCAGCCATCCTCTGGGACCAGACAGGGTGATGTGAGGTTCAGTTCTCTCTCTTTTGTAGTCTATGCCCCTGTGGCCTCCATGTCCAGCACCTGCCTTGGGGTCCCTCGCCTGCTGGCGGGGTCCCGGTACTGATCACATATCTCGGGTGACCCAGGTTTCTTCTCCAGAGATGGCCCAGCTCATACCATTGGTCGAGAGACAGATCCATGGTGCCAGCTGTCCAGAGGCTTCAGCCACAGCTTGAACTGAAAGCTCAGGCATCAGCTGTGTGTATTTGGATAGTAAGAAGAGGGTCCCTCTTGGCAAAAGGGCAAGAGGGGCCAATATAGAATGCTTGGGTGCCTTCCCAGTGCCTTAATTCTTTCTGAAAGGGATTAATTCCTTTCCTATCCTTTTTTTAAGTTGCTGCCCAACATTCAAAGAATTAGTTTGTAAGTTTATTTAGGATAATCGTATAATATGCTGTTGTCAAATACAAATATTATAATGACATTGCAGAATAATATCATGTAAGGGTATTATGGTGTCACGGGAGGTTAAGGAGGGCCTAGCCTAAGGACTAGTGTCCATAGGAGATGACAAGCTCTAGGCCATGTTAATTCAATCTCAAACTAGCTGCCAATTTTTTTATAACTTTATATAAACTTTGTCAGGGATGTAAAAACACAAATTACTTACCTTAGTTCAAGAGTTCAAATATATTGACTTTCCCCCTTACTCCCACCACCTGCCACTTACCCTGAGGTTTGACATTCTGATGGACTTTTCTCAGTCTCTGGATCCATTCTTGTTCATCAGTCTATGTCATTCATTATATTCCTCAAATGAGTGAGATCATGTGATACTTGTCTTTCTCTGCCTGGCTAATTTCACTTAGCATAATGCTCTCCAAATCCATCCATGTTGTTACCCTGACAATCATTGATTTTAAAGAGTATCTCTAGTTTTGCCTTTTCCAGAATAGCACATAATTGGAATCAATCAGAATGTAGCCTTTTCAGGCTGGCTTCTTTCACTCAGCGGTAGGCACTTAAGGTGTTCTAGCAGTTTATGCTCTGGCAGCTTTTGCTTCAGGTTAGCTGTCCTTGGCTGTGATTCTCTGAGCTTGCCTGCCCTTACAGATTTTGGGTTGGCTGTTTGCCCTGCAATCTCAGTTCTCTCATTGGTCTAAGAATAGTTGTTGATTTTTAACTTTTAAAGCTTTTTTTTCTTGCTGTAAGTATGAGAATCATGATTTCTAAGCTCTTTAGATATGGGAGCTAAAACCCTAATTTCTGGCATTTTTCTTAGCCTTAAAATCTTAAGATCTTTTTTTTTTATTAGAAAGCAATCATCTTTTATCCTTTATAGTCCAATGATGCACCTTTATGATCTCCCAACCATTCTGCCATTCCTCTCATCTCATTCTACAGTGAATATTTGCCACTCAAACCGCATTCTTCAGGTGCTGAGTCCACTTCAGTCACTGGTAATAAAGTGGTAGGAGGATTGTGAGAAAGCCTGTAATATGCTTTGTGGAGCATTTTCACACTTTTTATTCTATCTAATGCATATTTTCTATCATTTTAATGTTTTACAAAGTGTACAGAGCTTTCTAAATGTCTGTTTATTAAAATACTAATGTAGCAAAATGTGATGTTTAAAAAATGAATCTTGCACAATGGATGCATAAAAATGAAACTTGAGGACTAGAAACTGAGAAGAGGGGAAAGGAAGCCAGGTCAATAAAAATGGTTTATGCATGGTGCTTCAGTCTTCCCTCTAACACAAATATTACTAATATGGAAGATATCCAACTTAATTTAAAATAACATTGCTTTATAAAAAGTTAAGACAAAAAGAAGACATATATCATTGCAGCTGACACTAACAAGCAAAGTATGGCTTTTCTGTAGTAATTCTTTTAAGGGTAATAGTTAAATTCTTATTGTTAATGCTTATTTTCTCATGCAAAGTCCCTTTCCATGAGGTTTTCTTTTATTGATACATCTGTTATGTTTAAGATTGTAATACCAATGATCTATACCTTAAATGAGGACTTATATCCCAATTTATAAAGATTCATTCTCATTGATTCTATAGATTCTTTCTCCATTGCAAATTCTTCCATCCAATCTGATCTTGTTCTCTTTGTTTTGCTTTGTACTTCTCAAATTTTATTAAATTATAAATGAGAAATGGTTATCTAATCTAATAATAACCATCCACTTCGTATTTGCATCTTATCTATGCCAATGACTGGCCTGGGTATTTCTGGTGGCATGAAAATCACTTTCTTATAAGGTGACCCATTCCACATTGAACAACACTGGCTGTAAGGCGGTTTCTTCACATAAAGACGGAAAGGTGTTGCCTCCTGTTCCTATCTACACAGAGTGGGGGTCTGTTCATAGCAGGACAACCAGTGGGGAGGACGTCAAGCCTACTTGTGAGAAAAGGATCAATGGTAGGAAGGTGACCAGAGGGAAATTCCTGCGGGACAGGCAGAGTGCAAGTTATTTGTTTTTGTAGAAATGTATTTTTATTGATTTTAGAGAGAGAGAGAAAGGGAGAGGGATAGAGAGAAACATCGATTGATTATCTCCATCCCGCATCCCGACCAGAGATTGAACCCTCAGCCTGGGTATGTGACCTGACCAGGAATTGAACCATTGACCTTTTGGTGCATGGGATGATGCTCAACCATTTGAGCAACATTGGCCATGATGCAAGTTATTTCTTTTATAATTTGAGGGAGAAGTGCCCACCTACTCATCTCTATAGGATAAATCTCCAAATGAGCAACCTGCTGCTTCCCTAACAACCCCTCTTACACCAACACCCAGTCCCACACTGTCTTGTTGAAATCTGCCAAGTTTTATTAGTGTCTCACATGCACATAAAGAACTACAGCAATGCTACTGTGCATTTTTTAAAACACTTTTTAGCTCAAATTCAGTGAGTATTATGAGATTGATTTCTCTGAAGCCTCTATGGTCTTGAGATAAATGAACTCATAGGCTCTATCTATATTCTCATTAATTTTATATTCGCAACCAAAAAGAAACCATTGCACAGCTTCTGACACCTTTATGAGAAGTACATTAAGATCAGATTCAGTCTAGACAGAATCGAATTTTGGTTTAAACTGAAAATTATTTTTCTAGAGTATATTAATGCCTTAATTCTAAGGTGTCAAATGTATGTGTCCTCAGCATGTATCAAGTCAAATGTAACTTTGCTTTTCTGTCCTATCTCCATCACATTTTGTGTTTTGAATATGTCCTATTGATTCTAACCTGAACATTTATTTGACCCTATCTCTGTCTCTTGAACCCTTTGATATTCAACCTTGGTTGAAACTGTGATTACCACTCTTCTGGAATTTTATTGAAGGTCAGAGAGGAGAAAGTCTACTGCATTTTATCATATGTGAAGTTGCAAATACTTAGCTTTGTGGAATTGACGTTAATAAGCTGTGGAAATAATGTTCACTTTAAAGAAAATATGTAATTCTCTCTAAATTGAACCTGAACTTATTTAAGCTGTCATTGAGTTGCCAGAAGTTGCCCTGTTCTTTCTTTCTTTGCTGTGAATATGAAAGTAATGAGGTTTGCTTAATAAATAGGATCTCATTTCTCTAAGGAGTACTGCGAGCTCTGGACACTTGCTGCAGGCTTTGCTTTCAGCTCAACTCTGGGTTTATTTATTTATTTATTTATTTATTTTACTCTCATTTGTGCTGTCTGCCTTTGGGACTCGACATCAACATGAGGTTTTCATGGTGTTCTAACTTTCTTTTTATCATTTCTAGTTGCTTTCTTTCCTTACTTTCCTTTTTTTGTTGTTGTTGTTGTTCATTTTTACCTAAGTATAGTTAAAGTCTACTTTTCTGTTATTTGAAAGTCAAATATAGTTTCCTGATCTCTTAGATGGAATATGGGCCAACCTCTCATGGTTTCTGCCATGACTATTTGATCTTGGAACATGAAACACAGGAAAAGAGGGAGGGATGATACATCAATATTGACCTCAGTGTTCCCTATTGGTACAAAACAATAAAAAAAAATAATCCTATCTAATAAAAGGGTAATATGCAAATTGACCATACCTCCAATTAAGCCATGTCCACAGCCATGCCCACCAGCCAATCAGGAGAAAATTATGCAAATAAACCCCAACCAAGATGGCTACTGCCACTGAGAGCAGGAAAAAGGCTTGGGTTTTCCCAGCCATCTTATTGTATGCATGAACAGATCTCTGACTCAATATTGAAAGTCATATATTGCCTGAAGAAAAATTTACATGATGGAGAGATTAGGGAGTAGTAATTTGCAAAAAGCTATAGATGCCTAAAAAATGATATAGGAAAATAAGCATAACCCTGTCCACTCCTAGAAGGCAAACTATATGGAAATCTTTCCTAAAATAATAAATCGAAACCAAGTACTGGTAGTTAGTTGTATACTTGCCTTATCAGAAACACCAGAGAGCCTTTTTCTGTCTCTCTACCTGCTTGAATTCATATAGCTCTTCCTTCCGACTCCAACACTTACCCAGCTGAGAACCTGCACTGTGAAATCTCTGATCCCAGGCAGAGTGTTCCATATTGCTCATGAATAACAGATGGGAGTATAAGGTTAGAGTGATAAACTAACAAACATCTATTTTTGCAAATGTTGAGATGTTTTAAAATTTGTGCTATAAATCTTTATGTAACTTACCAATTTAAAAAAATAATAGAGTGGGAAGAAAGATCTGAAAACCAGGAACAATTCTCAAAAGAAATCATCATCTTTTGATTTTACCTTGACAAGTGTGTCTTAGGACAACTGAAGTTCCTATATTATCTGTGTTTGGAAAAATAAAAGGATAATGAAAGATATGTATGTTTAAGGCGGATGTTTCAATAATAAGCAGACCCAAAGGAAGATTTAAAAAGCAAGTATTTATTGAGTACCTAAACTAGATCAAGATACTTCCATATACACACATTTCACACTATTATTTATTGCCAGTTATTGCATGCCATTTTCTACAGATGAGTACACTGAGGCTCAGTTTGAATAATTTGCTGAAGGCATATTGAATATAGTAGTTGCTGTTGCACAGTGCCTTGTTCTAGAAGGGCCCAAGTGCTTTGTGTAATGCTGTGCTGTCATCATCCTGTAATTCTTTAAAACATTTGAAAGGGGCCCCACCCTTTCGTTGTGTACTGAATCTTAAGAATTATATAGCTAGTCTTTCTCATAGGTCATGCCAACATCTTCCATGGAGGTCCCTAAAGACATACACTGAAAACTTCTAAGCCTAGTAAGACAGACTAAGAGAAGGAGTGGTAGGTAACTCCAGGGGTATGGATGGCAAGATCTTTGTGTTCTGGAATCAGTATATTGGGCCTGGGGGACAATATTTGGTGCCTCTCTCAGAAGAAGTATCATGGCCTCATATGGTAGTATAAGTGGTTTCTGGGTACCAATGTAGCTTGATGCTTTATATGAATTTTCTGTGGCTGTGTAACACATTACTATAGGCTTAGTGGCTTAAGTCAACACATACAGTATTATTATCCCATAGTGTCTGTGGGTCATAAGTTTGACAGGCTTGGTTGGGTTTTCTGCCCAGTGTCACCAAGGTGTAATCAAAGTGTTGGCAGGGCTGCATTCCTATCTGGACCTCAGGTTCTCTTCCAAGCTCATGTGGTTGTTGGAAGAACTTAGTTCCTTGGAATTGGGGAACTGAGGCCCTAGGGGCTAGACTAGAGTAGGCTTCCCAGAAGCCACCCACAGTTCCTTGACATGTTCTTTCCATAGACAGTTCACACATGACTTCTTCTTCAAGGCAAGTGGGGAGTCTGTCTGTCCTTTCCATTCTGCTATAATGTAATAAATGTATTACTGAGAGTGACATTCTATTATCTTTGCCATATTCTATTGGTTAAAAGCAACTTACAAGGGAAGCAGTTTACATAAAGACCTCAACACCAGGAGATAAGGACCATTTGGTGTCATCCTAGAATCTACCCATCCTATCTAATAAAAGTAATATGCAAATTGACCATACCTCTGATACATCCACAAGCCACGCCCACAAGCCATGCCCACCAGCCAATCAGGAGCAAATAAACCCCAACCAAGATGGCTGCAGCCACTAAGAGCAGGTGGGAGACTTGGGTTTTCCCGGCAATGGAGGAAGCCAAACTTTCTGCCTGCCCTTGCTGGTGTAGGCCTCCACTGAATGCTACAAAGTTTCAATTATAGAAGATATATCCTAACAGAAATGGCAGCAGCCATGGAGCTGGAGAGAGCAGAGGCTAAGGTTGCCTGGGCAATGGAGGAAGCCAAGCTTCTGTAGCCCTAGAGCCTAGGCCTCCACTCTAGGCTACAAATTTTCAATTATAGAATTTAAGTAAACCCAAACAGAAATAGCTGTCGCCATGGTGCGAGCAGAAGGCTTGACTCCATTCCAGGCCACAAAGTTTCAATTGTAGAACATAAGTAAATCCCAGATCCCAGGGCCTCTGCTTGGATTGCTGGTGGGGGTGTGGCTGGCCTGCAAACCACCATAGGCCCCTTGTCCAGGCCGCCTCATGACCCAAGGGAACTCCCACCCTGATCCAGGACACCCGTTAGGGCAAACCAGCTGGCGCCCACCTATGCACCAGGTCTCTATCCTATCTAATAAAAGAGTAATGCGCAGATTGACCATCACTCCAACACACAAGAGGGCTGTCCCCATGTGGTCAAAGATTCTGTCCCCATGTAGACACAAGATGGCACCACAAGATGGCCAGCAGGGAGGGCCATTAGGAGGTCCCAGGCCTGTAGGGGAAGGCAGTTGGGAGGGACCAGGACTGCAAAGGAGGGCAGTTGGGGGCAATCAAGCCTGCAGGGGCAGGGCAATTAAGAGTGACCAGTCCAGTAGAGGAGGGAAGTTGACTGCAAACAGGCTGGCAAGGGAGCAGTTTGACATCAATTAGGTTGGCAGGAGAGTGGTTAGGGGGTGATCAGGCTGGCAGGCAGAAGCAGTTAGGGGCAATCAGGGAGGCAGGCAGGCGAGCAGTTTGGAGCCAGCAGTCCTGGATTGTGAGAAGGATGTCCGACTGCCCATTTAGGCCCGATCCCAGTAGGATAGGGCCTTAAACAGGCAGTTGGACATTTCTTGAGGGGTCCCAGATTGGAGAGGGTGCAGACTGGGCAGAGGGACACTCTCCAACCCCCGTGCATGAATGTTGTGCACCAGGCCTCTAGTCACATATAAAGGTCCACAGTTATAGAACACTCTGCCTAGGTGGGCATCTTTCTTCACTCAGATTATTAGACCACCAAACTTTGGACATACATCCATGAGATGTGAGGAAGGCAATATAGATATTCCTATCTATACTTTTGTCTTGTACATTTTTTGCATTGTCTTTTGATACTTAAAGAATAAATCAGATTAAAAGTAGCTTTTAACTGAGTTCTGATCATTATTCATGATCATCCCCAAACTCAGGCCAGAATCAATGTGTCTACCTCCAGCTCATTATTAACTGGCAGGTCTGGTTTTGTGTGGCTCGAATTTCCTACTCTTTACTGGCATATACTCATGTCTTCTGGCTGTGAAATTTATATGTTTTAGGGGGTCCATTTTGAATAAGAGAATATAAAATCATTTACAAAATTAGATACACATTGAATATTAGGAATGAGAGATCACAACAAATTATTCAAACCTTGGATATCTAGGTCTTTTTTTTTTTATTTGCCAGAAATGCTTTCTAATTGCAGCCTAGTTCCCTCCCATTCACCTACGATATCCTATAGCTCCTGGCAACTGTCGATATCCAAGGGAGGCAGTTCAAGTGATGGTCCTTGAAGCTTCATCAGCTTCCCTGGAAATGTGCCTCTGCTTCTCACTTCATTCTCACTGACCAACAAGTGGTCCATGGACAAACAGCATCATCACTTCTTAGAGTTTGTTAAAATGCAGAATCTCAGGCCCCATCCACACCTTCTGAAAAATATCCTGCATTTTAGCAAGTTCCTGGGTAATTTATATGCGTTTGAGAAGCACCACGATATACTGCATACTGAGCAGTGTTGCTTCTCCTGTGGGCTACACCTAATCTGTTTTCTCTTGGCCAGGGCAAGTGGGTAATAGACATTAGCCCACACCTGGTAGCAATCTTGACAAGAAATAGTAAAAGCATGTCAAACTGCTCTAAATTAATACAAGTCTCCAGGGTCAGACAAATTACATCTGTGGGGTGCAGAAAAAAATTATAGCTATGATTAGAGAAGCTCTATGAGTAATCTTTGAGGAATCACAGGGAACCATAGAGACACCTTTCTTTTCAAAGAAACAAAAGATAAATTCTGAAAATTACTAGGTAGTGAGCCTGGTGACAAGTTCTTATAAGATTCTGAAAGGAATTATCAAATGGGTAACTTGTCAGCTCTTAGAAATAAAATGGTGACCACCAGAAATCATGCCTACTTCATTTCATTTGTTTTTCTTATAATTTATTTCGAAGATGGGGGAAGCCTGGGCAAAACTATATGTGTGATGGTTTTGATTTTAGATAGGTATTTGCATGTCTTCTAATGATATTCTTATGGGCCATATGCAGAAATGTGGTAGTGATAAGAGCACATTCAAATGAGTCCGTGGTTGGTTGAATGATTATCTCCTTTGAGTTGAATCACAATTAGTAAGAGGAAAGGAGTTGATAGTGGGTCCCTATATCCATCAGAATTCAGTCATAAAGTGGAACCCCTGGGATTAATATTAAATAAGAGCTTTGACTTTATGTCATTGTGGGAACTGGTTAAAATGTTTCTGTAGGGCTGTTGCTTTTGCTGGGCCTGATGTCAGCACCACAGAACATCAAGAAGAAAAGATGGATGTGGAGAGGGATCAGAAGGACAAACTGGACCATGAGGGAGGATAGTCTGGATCCTGCAATCCAGATGATGCAGGTATCTGGCAAGAGAAGCTGAGGCTGAAGCAAACATCTGATCTGGGAGTTGGAGAAGCGGAAGGAGCGTGGCCCTGCAGCTGTTGCATGCAGCGGGGTCAGGCAGCAGGCTCACTGCTGACCTATCTGTAATCGCTGCAGAAGCACATGGCCAACACCAACCTTTCAAACTTAAATATGGCCACTGTTCCACTTTTGCCTTCCAGTCTCACCTAAATTTCTCTTGTGACCAATCTTAGCTCAGAACCGTGGACATACCAACCCCTTAGTTCTTGGTTTCCATGACATTATGCAATATAAAAACAAAACAAAACAGAGCATCTAGGAGAAATGGGTTATTTTATATATGGGGCAGAAGATATACAGGTGAGCCCAGAGAATCTTGTAGTGACTGAAAGTAAGGAAATATTTGAACAAACACATAAATAAACTAAGTCAAACAAACAAAACTCCTCAATGATGGAGGTATTTTAAAGTAATACAAGAGCTAACTGAAATAGCTTCCGGTAACTAAAGCTTACACAATTTCATCAACAAAATAAACAGTACTGGATTATAATCCAAAGTAAGAAATAAGTAAGTGGGGGACAAGCATCCCACACAAAATTAATTCTAAATAATCTATTTTGATATTCCATATTCAAGGAGATGGATCTTAACTATTCATTCTCTAAATATGGGCTCTGCATTTCCCCCAAGAATACAGAATGGAAAGGAGAGTGAGGGTCAGTAACTTTACAGTGGAGAAACCTGACAAACCTCACCAGGTGAGCAAGGTAAGCATTAATAGTGACAGGAGGATAGTCTGGATCCTGCATCATGTTCCCAGTATGTACTGTGAATATGAAAATATTTCTTTACCTCTGTGGTCTCTTTCCCTAAGCCCATAACCTCAGTGTAATGATAAGAGAAACATCAGACAATTTTGATGAAAGGACATTCTATAAAGAACTTGACTAATATTCCTCAAAAGTATCAAGGTAATTAGAAATAAGGAATATCTGATAAACTGTCAGAATCAAGAGCAACACAGTATAATGTTATATCTAGACAGGCTCTTAGGCAAAAATTAAGGAAATCTGAATAAAGTATGGAATTTATTTATATATTGTATATAATGAATCAATATACATAGTAATATATACAATATACTAGAGGCCCAGTGCATGAAAATTCATGCACTGGAGGCGGGGGGTTCCTCAACCTGGTATGCCACCTCTCACAGTCTGGGAGCCCTCAGGGCTGGGAAGTGACCTGATGATCAGGGGAAGGTGATGCCTCCATCATACCTCTGCTACTGCCACTGCCAGCAGCACAAGCTTCAGTTGCCCCCCCACTCCGGTTACCTGAGTCTTGGGCAGCTCTGGTCGGCTGGGCAGCTGCTATCCAAGGCTTTCCCACACCTTGGGCCAGCCCTGGGTGGCTGGGGAGCTGAGGGAACTGGGGACTCTGGAGGCAGGCATGCAGAGGGGCCAGACCCACCTGGGGGCGGGCCTGGCCATGCTGCACCTGTCACCCCAGCAGGGCTGAAACACTGCCATCTTGTGGCTGTGGGAGCTGCTGTCTTTGAGGGTGTGACAGCAATTAGCATATTCCCACCTTATTGACTATGGGTGCTGCCATCTTTGTGAGGGCATGGCAAATTAGCATATCCCTCTTTATTAGATAGAATAGTGTATCAATATAAGTTCATTGTGACAAATATTCCGTATTTTTTAAAGAAATTTTTATTATATTTTTATTGACTTGAGAGAGGAAGGGAGCGGGAGAGAGAGAGATAGAAACATCAATGGTGAGAGAGAATCATTGATTGGCTGCCTCCTGCATGCCCCCTACTGGGGATTGAGCCTCAACCCAGGCATGTGCCCTGACTGGGAATTGAATAATGACCTCCTGGTTCATAGGTCGATGCTCAACCACTGGGCAAATGTCCCATATTAATGTAAGATATTAATAGTAAGGGAAATTGGGTATGCCCGGTATATGGAAATTCTCTCTCCTTTCTTTGCAGATTTTTTGCAAGTCTAAAATATTTAAGATAAAGAGTTTATTGTAACAAAGGCAAACAGAAAGTGCAGAAGACAAAATTAATGACTGACTTTGGCAACAAGGTTATAAATGAAATTGTTTAAAAAATTGAGAATATTTATGAGGGACTTATAATTGAATAGATGCTCACGAAAAGGTTGTAACTGAAGTCCTTATAATTGCAGCCTTCAGTAGTTCAAAGGCAGCATGTTCAATGTAGTTGCCAGTGGCTGAACAAGAACAAATCAATCAAGTTACATTGCAGCAGATTTTAACTCAGATTGAAAGAAGAATTTCATGATAATTAGAGCTCTCCAAAATATGACTAACCGGCCTTTGGAGGGATAAGAGCACTTCTTACTATCTGTAAGCAGAGGCTAAAAGAATGTCATGGTGAAGAGCAGTTGGGTGAGAATGAGCCCCAAGGTGTTTTCATTTCACATACAGTGACAACGGGTCTTACCCAACTCCACTGCCATTGCACTGGTTCAGGTGGCTGCAGGCAGGTTTTGGAAACTGTTTTCTTATGACGTCCAGATGGCAAGTTTTTCTCTGATCATCTTGGAATTATACACTCCAGATAGAAAGAAAGAAGTAATTATAGAGCACTGCGAGGAATGGTTTTGAGAAAAGCCTCTGAGGTAATATCTTTGCACATGCACTGTTCTTTTTCTCGTAAAAAACAAACACTGAAGAAATTTAAAGGAAACAACATGAAGATATGAAACAAAACCCCACAGAGGTTTTCTGCTGGATATTATCATCTCAGTTTCAATATTGTCTGGTACAATGATGCTTGAGGCCAACTCTGGTGATTGGGATGAGCTTTTGGAGGGCAGGCAACCGTGACTGCCCGCATCGGACCGGATGTCCCTTACCCTCGGGAGATCCAGATCTGTTTTGTTTTCTGGGGAAACAGCACAGCAGAGAGTTTGGTCACTGCCCTTCTGCTACCACTGGGAAAGAATAGTTTCTTGCTCACGTGTTTCTATGCTCATGTATTTTCTCTTCCCACATCTTTACTTTGCAAGGCTCCAAAAGTTATAGAACTTCAGGAATACAGAAATGTTTGCTTTCTATCAAGTGTATATACATCAAAGCCCAGGCAAATTTCAGCTCTTCCAGTAAAAAATATTTAAGTCCGTATCAAAATAGTTTAGTCAGTAGATCTCAGATCAAGAAATATCTTAGTATATCTACTATAGCAAGAATAATAGTGCATTTATATGTTTGTGTGTAGCTCATGTGATTTTGAATAATATATACCATGTATTCAGTTAGAGAGTTCTGTCATTGGGAAATATAGGCATATAAGCACATGACATGGTAAGTAGGTAATCTGTCATTTGTAGGTTCTGTATTTCTCAGCAATGGTTTGCATGCAATTGTAAATGTAAGTAAGGTCATTTTTTAGTTGAAGGCCCTGACCTTTGGATTTAATGTCTACTGTCATACCACACGAATGTTCCAATTTCTTTGCTGATGTTAATTATAGTCAAATTAATGTTATGGTGTCTGACAAAGAGCAAGAGACAGCACAGACCCTTTTTACTTAGAATTTGCAGGTGTAACAGCCTAGTCTCAGTGGCCCATCTCTTTCTTGTCTCTAGTCTGGAGGAGGCCCTTCATTTCTACTCTTCTGCATCAGTTTCTAAGCATCCATTTCCTGGATTCAGATCCTAAAAGCTGAAGCAGATCTTTAAAGCATCAGCTTTCACAGTATTGGTTTTCTCTCCTTCTTCTTCCACCTCCTATCCGACCTTCTTGGATAGCCACGGTCATTGTTTGTGTACAGGCAGGCCTCCGTTGGAGGCTTTGTGCTCCTTTCCTGTTGGGCACTGTGTTGTGTTGATTTGTGCATTCCTTCCTGCTCCATGATGGTGTTTTGTATTCGCTTTTGCACTTCTCTGCTATTGCCCACACTGGACCTTCAACCCTTTCCCTCTTCATTCACCGGCAAATATCAACACATTATTAAAGGGTCACCTGAAATGTCACAGCCTCTGAGAAACACATTGTTCACTTGGAATTAATCACGTCTTTCACGGCATTCCCACTCCATTTGGATGCTTTGGCCTGTTTTATAGCTACTTCCTTCTGCTATGTATTTTACTTATTTATGTCTCACATCCATCCCAGATACATACACATGCACACATGCTATCCTAAGCTCCTTAAAGGCAGCCATCCTATTGATCCCAGCACAAGAACCAGTATCTGCTTTACACATTAAAAATGCCTCATAAACGTGAGTTGAATAATACATCTCAGCATGTTAACATAGTTTCAGACCATTTCTTATGTGATGGCTCACAAATTTCTATTACTAGCCTGAACCTCCCCTTTACCTCTTTTTAATCATGCACCCAATTATCTGCTTCTCTCCAGTTGAATTTCTAAGTAGAATATCAAACTCAGCATGGCCAAAAACTCATTTTTTCCTTCTCACGAAGCCTTCTTCATCTCAGTAAAAGTGAGTACCACTTGCAGTGCTGCTCAGACCACACCTGAGAGTAAATCTTGCTTTCCCTTTTCTTCACATTCCACATAAAATTTATTAATAGACTAGAGGCCCAGTGCATGAAATTTGTGCACTTGAAGGACAGGGGTGTCCCTCAGCTCATTCTGTGCCCTCTTGCAGTCCAGGAGTCCTTGGGGGATGTTTGACTGATGGCTTAGGTCCACTTCCCCTAGGGAGTAGGCCTACGCCGTCGGTAGGACATCCTTAGCATGCCCACCATTGCCGCTGGGCTCGTCAGCCATGAGACTGGCTTCTGGCTGAGCGGCATTCCCCTTGTGGCAGTCCACTGACCACCAGGAGACAGCTCCTGCATTTGAGCGTCTGCCCTCTAGTGGTCAGTGCGAGTTATAGTGACTGGTCATTCTGCTGTTCAGTTGATTTGTATATTATTAATATTATTTTTTAAAATATATTTTATTGATTTTTTACAGAGAGGAAGGGAGAGGGATAGAAAGTCAGAAACATCGATGAGAGAGAGACATCGATCAGCTGCCTCTTACACACCCCCCACTGGGGATGTGCCCGCAGCCAAGGCACATGCCCTTGCCGGAATCGAACCCGGGACCCTTCAGTCCGCAGTCCGACGCTCTATCCACTGAGCCAAACCGGTCTTGGCGATTTGTATATTATTAACCTTTTATTATATAGGACTAGCGGTCCGATGCACAAAATTTGTGCATGGGGGTGGGGAAGTGTGTGTGTCCTTCAGCCCAGCCTGCACCCTCTCCAATCTGGGACCCCTGTCACAATCCATGACTGCTGCCTCCCAACCACTTGCCTGGCTCCCTGCCTGTTTGCCCCTAACCACTTCTGCCTGCCAGCCTGATCACCCTGTAACCACTCCCCTGACAGCCTGATCGATGTCTAACTGCTCCCCTGCTGGCCCGATTGCCCATAACTGCCCTTCTCCTCAGGCCTGGTCACCCTTAACTTTACTCTCCTGCTGGCTGGCCACCCCTAACTGCCCTTCCTTGCTAGTCTGGTAACCCCTAATTGCCCTCCCTGATAGCCTGATCATTGCTAACTGTCCTCCCCTGCAGGCCTGATTGCCTCCAACTGCCCTCCCCTGCAGTCTCAGTCCCCCCAGCTGACCTTTCCTGTAGGCTTGATCCCCCCAACTGCCCTCCTTTGCAGGCCTGGTTGCTCTCAACTGCCCTCTCCTGCAGGCCTGGTCACCCCCATTGTCATCCCCTGCAGGTCTGATCCCCCAACTGCCCTCCCCTGAAGGCCTGGTCCCTCCAACTGCCTTCCCCTATAGGCCTGGTTTCCCCTAACTGCCCTCCCCTGCAGACTTGGTTCCCCCTAACTGCCTCCTCTGCAGGGCTGGTCCGCCCCAACTGCCCTCCCCTTCAGGCATGGGTCACCCCTAACTGCCATCCTCTGAAAGCCTGGTTGCCCCCAACTGCCCTCCTCTGCTGTTCACCCCTAATTGCCCTCCCCTGCAGGGCTTATTGCCTCCAACTGCCTTCTCTTTCAGGCCTAGTCCCTCCCAACTGCCCTCCCCTGCCAGACATCTTGTGGTGGCCATTTGTGTCCATATAGGGGTGGCCATCTTGTGTGTTGGCATGATGGTCAATTTGCATATTGCCTCTTTATTATATAGGATTCTGTCAGCCTACAACCAAAAGATATCCTGAATCTTATTCATTTTCACCATCTTCTTAACCATAGCCCAGGTCTACATTACTATCATATCTCCTCTGGATTAGTGCCATTATCATTCTTACCTGAACTATGGCCACAACCTCCTAATCAGTATTTTGGCCTCCACTATTGCTCCTCTAAAGTCAGTTCTTCACCATGCTGCCAGAGAAAACTGGCTATGACCTACATCAAACTATAGCATTCCCATTTTAACCTCCTCAGTGGCCTCAACTTACAATTAAATTTAAATTTCTAACCACATTATCTAGAGGCCCACATATTCTGACACTTAAGTAACCTATGACTTTTCTGCTTTCTCTATCCCCTTAGTTCACTCTGCTACAGTGACATTGACTTCTTCCTGCCCTTCAGACATGGCAAGCTAGTTTGTTCCTGCCTAGGAATTTTGTCTTTTTGCTGTAGCTTCAGCCCATAACTTTGCATGGCTGTTTTTTTTTTCCCCCAGTCCTCAAAGAAGCCTTCCTTAACCATCTTTGCTAATGAGCACCCTCATTCATTATCTTTCATGATTTTATCTCCTTTCAAGCCCTTCCCAAGTGCAGAGCACCTTTGTTCCTCCCCTTCCCAACTAGATTGTGATCTCTAGCATCTAACATAGCACCTGCCCTAATAGGTATATATTGACTGACTGACTGAGAGACTAATGCCATCTCTTTGGCAACCCCTCTTGCTTCTCTAGGTAGTTGGTTCCTTTTTCTGTAGTTGCGGGTATTTGCCATCCCCTATGCACCTTACTAATATTTTCTGATGCTCCACTGTGAGCCCCTTAGAAGTGGACTTCATGCTTGTAGTATCACTACTCCCCAGGGGATTTGGTACAGAGTAGTATTGAATAGACGAGCATGTGTTTCTTCCCTTTAATTCCATAATCACTTTTTCCTCTCTCATTCTTTTCCTAATGGAATTGCTTGTTAGTTATAGGAAACTTAAATTCCTATTAAAGTCATTTAAAACTGAGATTGGGGAATTGATGAGGCCTATAATTGGTAAAAGAAACTCTGACCTAAGGTACTTGCCTAATGAAAGAATATGGGAGGAGGGCAGTGGGAATAGTTTCCCTTAATAGAGGAGATGAAGATTTGATGCTCCTAGTACCAGTTTATTAGGCAGGAAAACGAATGCTATTATTTCACTGAAGAAATGGTCTGTCAAGAAAGTTCATCCACTCTATAAGCTGAGAGACAGGCTTAGAAAATCACAACCCTTTTACTTAGGTTAATATGATTACATGAAGATTGATCTTTATTATAACATTTTACTTTATATAACTTAACTTTCTAAACTGAAGATTGTATTGGACCTAGGTTGCTGACTTCACTACCAATCAAGGAGATGCTTCAGGTTCCTTGGAAAATTCTATTTTTTGAGTAATAAGCTGATTTTGTAAAAAACAGACAAGCACTGTTATCAGTATTCCATAAGCATGACTTTGTCTGTTTTCTGTGTTTCTACTGTAGTTTTCTCACACTAGACACTGGACCATATTTTGAAAGTTGAGCTCAAAGAGCTAAAATAGTGAAGTGGGCCTTTGGTTACTTTCCAGTTCCTATGAACCCCTCCTCAATCCAAGTCTACCTTTCCTCTAGATAGGGGCTGGGCCCCTTGATGATGACTTGTGATCCTAAAGAAGAATTGTCCTCT
This sequence comes from Antrozous pallidus, assembly GCA_027563665.1. Lineage (NCBI taxonomy): Eukaryota > Metazoa > Chordata > Mammalia > Chiroptera > Vespertilionidae > Antrozous > Antrozous pallidus. The sequence continues at coordinate 53,537,562 of CM050516.1, read as the reverse complement.
TTCCAGTTTGTCTTCCCCATCTGTGCAAGTGACCCCAATTTCTCTGTCTCACACCAAAGCTCCTGTTTCCTCAGTGTCTCTTTTTTCAATTAGATTAATAAAGAAAAACATGGATTTGCCATGAATAGTAACACCTCAATGTGTGGGTCCAAAGGCATTTTCACTTTTAAGACAAAAATTCCTGGAAAGAACAATATCTTAAGAGTAATAAATCACTAGAGGTGGGATTTCAGACACACCATTAATCCATATCATGCACCTACTGTATATTTTAATGATGATAGAATAAATTATTGGAATTTAAAAATGCTCATCTATAGCTTGTAGTTTACTAAAATATCAGGTTTACTTATTAAGGTCTGGTTTTAGTTTGGGGGCCCAGAAAAGTACTTCTAAGTGCCCTGCAAAGCATCATGGGAAACTTTCTGTGTCTTTCTCACTTCAGCTGATTCCTCTGGCTGACTTCACAGTGGAAACAAACATGAGTTTGGTGTAGATACCTTAGAGTCAGTATATTCAAAATGAATTAATTTTTCTTCCTTTCTCTGAGATGTAGTCTCTTATTTCCTGTCTTGGTTGAAGAACATCACTAAACAATCAATTACTTAAGCCAGAAGAAGGTCATCTTACAAACATTATTTTTCCTCAACTTTCATATATATCCAGTCACTAAAACTTATACATTCTATCTCTTATCCTCACTGACAGAATTCTAGATTAGTTTTGGCCTTCATCATCTTTACCTCAGATAAATCAGATGCAATAGCCTTCCATCTGATTCTTTCAGTATCCAATGTTGTTCTCCACCAATTCATCTTCTATACTTCTAACAAATTCCTGAAGCATGAATCCTCCCATCATTTCCCATTGCCTGTAGAATTAATTCCAAACTTAAGGCAGCCTGGCTGGAGGTCATGGTTTCATTCCCAGTCAAGGCACATGGCAGGGTTGCAGGCTTTATCCCCAGTGTGGGGCATGCGGGAGGCAGCCAATCAGTAGTTTTCTCTCATCATTGATATCTCTCTCTCTCTCTCTCTCTCTCTCTCTCTCTCTCTCTCTCTCTCTCTCTCTCTCTCTCTCTCTCTGTCTCTCCCTCCCTTTCTCCCTGAAGTCAATAAAAAAGTTTATTTTTATTTTAAAAAATTCATTCTAAACTAGGGCAAATGAGTCATCCCTTTATGATCATGTTTTGTCTCCCGACATTCACCTATGGATTTCTATGTCCCAGCCCCCTTGAATCCCTTGTTATTCTTCAGGATCTCATGTTTTCTCGCACCTTTGACATGTTACTCTTACTATCTGAAATGCTTCCCCAACCTGAGGCCATTCCTCCTTATCTGTCAAGATTCCATGCAGGTATCGGCTCCTCTGTGAGACCTTTCTGATTGCTAGGATCTCCAGGCAGAGTGTGTTTCTCCCTACTTTGTATAGCAATTAGACTCAATGTATACTTTTATCATAAAATTTATTGCCTTGGTTGACAAATGCTGAAGTCTTTGTTCTCTCTAGTAGACTGGGAAGAACTTGAGAGCAGAGTCTATACTATTTATTTATTATTATTATTTTTATATTACCTAATACAGTGTACTTGGCTTCTGGTAGGCACTCAATAAATATTAAAAGAATAACAATCCAATTAAATGAATTTATCCTTCATTATATTCAAGGTTGGTTCTAACCACTTTAACTTGAATTACTTTTATTAAGTCCCTACAACAATACTTTGAGGCAAATAATTGAGCCAGTACTTTTAGTGTCTTGTGTCACTGTCCTTTGAGTCAACTCTGACCAGTCATTGCTGTGGAGACAATTTTGTGCAAGCTCAGGCTCATGCTGAGTATCTCCCTCAAATACACTGTATGTCAATCTGCTTTCTGTCTCAGGCCTTCTCCAAAGCTGTAGGAAATCACTGGAGCTGTCTGTGAGCTTGGCAGCGAAGATTGAACATTCTCAGGGCAACCCTCAGGCAAAGGTGTACAAGAGCTGGTGGGTTAATTCTCCAGCCTTCCCACCTCTGGATCAACAATTCTGAGACATTCTATATACTCTCAGAGGTCCCAGATGAACCAGGCTGCCGTGGCTTATAGAAACTGCTTCAATGCTTTGTACCTGTATAACTCTCTCATTCTTGTCATGCCTCGTTCCTTCTGGAGGCATCTTCCAAGTTTAGTCAACCAAAATTTACACAAAGGATCCAATTCTGTTTGGGGGGAACCCAGTAAGACAAGTCCTACTATTATCCCATTGTTTCAGAAACAGACTCACAGGAAGGCTAAAAATGTTTGTTAGACTCTTACTGCTGGAGAATAAGAGAGATCAAGTTTGAATTTAGGCTGCAGAGCCCATTTGCTTGACTACCACTTCATACTAAATAAAGATTTTAACAGATGTAGGGGTCTCACATTGCATGGTGTAAGCTACCTACCCTAGTTGTGTATAAAACTTCTATTTGACAGATTAAAATTCATATTCTCTTCTAGGTTTAGAATACAAAGGTATATTGCTTCTTTGAATTTCCCCCCTCCAAATAACCACTAATTAGCTCTAGTCCCCAGTTTGGGTCTCAATTTCCTGATGTGTAAGATAGAGTGTATTCTACCTGTGAAGAATGTAGCGAATAAACCTAATGTGTAGAATAAATGGGAAGTGGATATTTCTGCTTTTCTCTAGACTCGTTAAATCACTTAAAAATCTATGGAAATCTCTGTATGTTATCCTCAACTGTCTTTCCTCCTCAAATGCACATGCACAAGTACATTCATAATTTCCCATGTAATTTCTGGATCTGGCATTATCTATGGACCTTCTAGGTTTAAGAACCCATGAACATGATCTCTAAATTCCATCCTAACTCTAGCTTTCTATGGTGTTAGGAAAGGAAGCACTCATTTTGCTTAAGATTTTTTTCTGTGAGAGAAGAATTTATGTCTTGCTAATTACCAGACTCACCATGAATGGGTTAATAAGAATCCAGGTGACTTTTATTTTATTTTTTAAAAAACATTTTTTACAGAGAGGAAGGGAGAGAGATAGAGATCCGGAAACATCGATGAGAGAGAAACATCGATCAGCTGCCTCCTGCACACCCTCACAATGGGATGTGCCCACAACTAAGATACATGCCCTGATCAAAATCAAACCTGAAACCCCTCAGTCTGCAGGCCAATACTCCATCCACTGAGCCAAACCGGTTTTGGCCCAGGTGACTTTTAAATAGACATTAGGGAGAAAAAGCAAATGTGTATATTTTACTTGCATCTTATGCTGTTATTATTTTATGTTTGAATATCTTTTTAAACCATGGCAATGGATTATGTCAGCGATTGACTGAGACTGTACCCTATAAATAATGTTTGCTGTACAATATAAATAAAATTAAGAGTATTTGGAGCATGGTTAATTAAATGGGTAGGTATAAACATATATTTTTATTACTGATTCCAGCATCTATAATTAGGATGTTATTGCAGATGTTAGATTGCTCTGTACTTTTTTTTATAGGAGGCTATATTGATTTAATATCTCTATTTTCTTTAGAGAAAAAAATCTCATTAAGAATCTAATGGGATGGAAAAAACTAACAGCCTGACTAGAATGAATTACATATTTATTGAAAAAAAAATAGCACCTGGTTAGCTGGACAAGAATGGTAGCCTTGATTTCCATCATATTCTTACTATGTTTTCATAAAACCAGTACCTTCTGCTGACAGTTCCCTATATGTTTTCATACGTTGAAATCCTAGCTTAAAAAAACAAACCCAGATAATAATGATTTTATTTATTTATTTATTTATTATTATTTGTTTTAAAATATATTTTATTGATTTTTCACAGAGAGGAAGGGAGAGGGATAGAAAGTCAGAAACATCGATGAGAGAGAAACATCGATCAGCTGCCTCCTGCACACCCCCTGCTGGGGATGTGCCTACAGCCACGGTACATGCCCTTGTCCGGAATCGGACCTGGGACCCTTCAGTCCGCAGGCCGTCGCTCTATCCACTGAGCCAAACCGGTTTCGGCGATAATAATGATTTTAAAATGCTCAATTTTAATCCAGGACACATAAATAAAAGATGTTGCTATACTATGTTGTTTCACTAGTTTAATTAATGGTTCTCTTAAGAACTATAGGAATTATGATGGCATTAGCAATGAAAATCCAGTGCAGTGTTCTAAATCTAACCCAAACAAATTTAATTTTATTAATTTTGTTTTGAACCAAACTGATTCTCGGCTGATCGAGAGGAGGGTGAGGAGATCCATCTATTCCAACCACAAAGGTCATGTTCCATCTGCCTACTGATTCTTCTCCTCCAAACACAGTCAAAGGGATTGGTCCAGTCATACATTCTGTGCTGTATTTGGAGAGAGTGTTTTGGTGCAGTCCATCACTCAGTGTGCCTGAGGAGTCAGGACACACTTAGGTGACCATGACTCTTGTGTTATATTTCACAGCATTACAGATCCAGCCTTCATACCTCTTCTATATCATCTTGACTCATAAACACCTTGTAGACTTCAGCTGTCTTTCTTGTCCACTGGACCCATGGTTAGTTGTTTCGATATTTCCATTTTCTTGCTAATCTCTAATATTGGATTACCCAATTGTCAGCTTTCTTTACTGTCAGGCAACCAAGCTTTGTTGCAGAAAGCCATGACAATTTTGGGGCCAAATCTTTTTCATTATTTTTAAATACTTAATTAGTCACTCACCCCAAGAGTAGATGACTGACTCTACTTTATTGAGAACACATTCTTCCCTTGCTTTAATGAGTTCATAGTCCCATATGGCCTTTCTGACCAAGTCTGACTTCTTAGCTTCATATTCAAGACCCTCCATGTTCTGGCCCAACCTCTGTGCTCTAGTGTATATATCCAAAGGTTTCCAGTTTCTTAAGTTTCCTGAGGAGCTCTTGTTCTCAGGTAAATTCTGATCATCATCCATGGCGAGAGGTGGAAGGGTGGGAATAGAGAGGATGGCTCTGACTCTTTGGGTGTTGCATAATAAAGAAACCCTCAGAGGTCTAGGGTGTCTCTTAAGAATCTTTCTTAAAGAATAATGTCTCTCTGGGTTCTAATGTGCTCCTCGGAGAACAGCTAGTTCCTCTTTGTTCTTGTCAAAATAAGACAGTTATGTTCACAGGGTGGGGTCCCAGTGTCTTCAGAGCCAACAACTAAGGTATTTCTTTTTTGTTTGAAAGTAACTATAAAATCAACAGCTTCTTTGATTTCAGCCTAGTATGGTGCTGTGCCAGCTATTTTCTGACAGTTGCCTTGAATTTTTCATTACTGTGGAAAGCAAGAAATGACCTTTGAGGGTTTCACTATCTGTTTGATGTATGTGTTCATTCATACACCTTTCAACACCATTTTAAAAGGGTCAGAAAAGATACACAATGATTTTGGTAAGAATGGAACTGTTATTGTTGTTTTTGGCTTATTTATAAATTCTTACTTACAAAGTACAGATTAAATGTGGTTTATATTTTGAATGTAAATTATATGTAATATTGCATATACATATGTAACTTTGTCTGAGACATTCAAAAGAAAGAGAAAAATGTCTTGAGAATGTGCTAATTCTCTTTTTTTTTAGGAAAGAAAAATGTATGCTATCATAAATTAAGTAACAAAATAAGCATTTTGTCATAACTTTTTGACCTTAAAATAAAACATTTTAAAAGTGGATATACTCAAAGAATTTTAAACAGCAGATTATAGCTTTTAAGGAGCTGTCAATGAATATATTTAATCATTAATTTCCTCCAGAAATTTGTTTCCTTCTTGTAACAGCTGGAATAATTTAATCTGTCTTAACTATTTACTTTGCTTTTTCTTGCTGATTTCCCCCATCCCCCTGCATTTTGAATGCTCCTTTTATTAAGCAAAATTTATTATTGTCTCTGGAAAATTTTCTAGCTACAGAGAGGAATAAGCATACCAATTGAACCTTAGCTACTAGTACTAGTAAAATTGGTCTGGCACCACATTTACTCTAGTGGTTTAGCTAGCACTTTGATTCCTGGTTTCTAGTTTCTTATTTCCTCATGACAGTCTTTATTCCTTCTTTAAAGATGCGACAGGTTCAAGTTGAATACTTATGGTTTCTGAGTTTCTCCTTAAGATGTGATGTTATATGCATTGCATTTCTGAAGCTCAGTTCCCCTTCTCAATCATGTGCCAATTTCTCTGGTGAAACTCTTCCATTTGTGTTGGCCAGGGCAATATCTTGGTGCTTTATAATGTATTCTATTGTTTGCTGCTTGGTGTTACATCTTGTTATTGAGGATTAAATCCCGAAAGGAGGGAGTTCATTAATATATATTGAGGCATAGTTTTCTTAAGCCTATCATTTTTGTTTCATAAGTAAAATATATTAGTAAGTTTCATAAAGTTATAAAAGACTTCCATCAGCACTGACAAGTTAATATATTTGGAAAGAGACTTAGAATATATTCTGTTTAATTATAAGCTTTTAACCAAAATTCACAGTATTTCTGCAAATTTCTATTAAGAATGTAGTTGAAAGCAGTTAGAAATTTATGCTTAGAGAATTTGAATGACTTTTCCAAGAGGACACATCTAGAGGCAAGTGCTCTGATGTTCTTTCTTCTGGCTCACACTTCTTCAGATGTATGATCCTCCCCAAACCCCTGCCATATACACTGCATTCTGCTTCAGTGATTAAAGAGAACATCTTGTTCCCCCTCTCTTAGAACAGTGTGCTGCAGTGGATTAGATCGAGGCTAACCAGGCAAGGAAAATGATGGAAAAATTTGGGCTGGCTCACTGCAAAGAGTTTCTGTAGGATTGCTTTACTCCTGGAAATGTGCCACAAGCCAGCTTTAACCAGAGAAGGGTTAGTGCAGGTCAGCTATTTTTAATTCTTGAATAAATCCATCTCATAGGATTATTGTATCTCTCAGACTTACACTGAGATTTTACATCACTAAAATCATCTATACCTTCTCAAGGCTCTTCTGTACTTTAACAAACTCTGTGTTTATGTGTTTGAGGGTGGGTGGATGGGGAGGAGATAGTTGGAGAACTGAGGTGCTGTGTGGTAGTGGATTTATCTGCTCAATTCTAATAGCAACCAGAGTATTTTCAGGAGTTCACAGGCTCTAAAATGCTCACAGGGGGGATGCAGAATGAGGCCTGGGGCACCTAACACAGATATATAGAATGCATCAGAACAAACAAATGAAAAAAGTGTGGGTGTGCATGTGTGCACTTAGCATATTATTTTAGACCACACTTTCTGCATGAGATAATTAAGGGCATTAACCCCTAAACCACGGGCTCAAATTTTGTAAACCATTTTTATTTAAGATTCCCTTGTGTCAGGGTTTCATGTTGAATCTAGACAATCAGATGGTCATTTTTGGCTAGCAGGCTGGATTTGGCCAGCTTCCATGATTACACAGTTGGCCTTGTTGTGTTCTCAAAGGTTTTGAAATGATTTATGTTCCGCCCTTGGTTAAGACTCTTATTATCTCTCAACTGTCCCTATAGTGTGACTGATTCATATTTGAAAGGACAAAAGGTCAGAGATACCCCAATATTCTATTGTAACAGGGAATCCATAACACAGTTTACTTAATATAATATCTGACAAAGCAGGCTGTGTAATCTTTCTACTTCTGTCAATGTGTGAAAAACAGAAAATAACAAATATTACACGTGTTTGGTCAGCTTGACATGACTTTCAAGTGAATTTTCCTAATACAGAATAGGCTTTAAAAATCTGTCACAGCCATGATTAATAGGAGATGCACTGCGAACATTTTTTTTAAAACAAAATTAATTGAGAAAAGGTAACCCAGTCACCTGGAAATATTGTTATGAATGCTAAAAACGTCACATTTCTCAATCTTGACCACATTCCATCATGATGTTTTTATTTGTAGAGACTTTCATGATAAGCATTTAAAATTAGGTGTATGAGCCTGGCTGGTGTGGCTCAGTGGTTGAGCATTGACCTATGAACCAGGAGGTCATGGTTTGATTCCTGGTCAGGGCACATGCCCCAGTTGTAGGCTCATTTCCTCGTAAGGCACGTGTAAGAGGCAGCCAGACTATGTTTCTCTCTCATCGATGTTTCTATCTCTCCCTCTCTAAAAGCAATATAGATATATTAAAGTAAGTTATGTGCTATTATACATTGTTTTCGGTTTTCAAAGTGGAAAATCAATATGCAAAAATATCCACAAGGACCTATGCACAAAACTTCAATCATGTTTTTAACATGTGGACAGCCTGAGGATTTATACTCCCCTGGCCAGAAGGTAAAATGGGGAATGTTGCAGAATTCAACGAAAAATGTTCGAGAACACTTGGATATTAATTTAGCCAATGGCAAAAAATAATTACATTTTATATGACATTTTATTCATTCAATAAAAATGTGTTTGTACTATGTTCTTCAAAAGATACTAGATGCTAAATCCTGGCTCAGAAGTAGCTTATAGTCTGCATATTGTATGTGAATGTGTGTATGTGTGTATGCACATACATGTTGCAAGATGGGAGGGAGTACAGATAGACATGACAGTAGCTTTATGGTGTATTTGGGGTGTGCACAGGATACTAGAGTTAGTTTTCCTTTTTTTTGGGAGACAGACCACCCAACTTTGAGGAGGTTGTTCAGGGAAGAATTCTTGAAGGTAATAATGACCTCTGAAACCTGAAGAATGAATGTAGTGTAGGTGGGGGAGAAAAATTGTGAGTGGGGAGGGGTGACTGGCAATGGTGTTCTTAGAAGTAGCATCATTGTTGGGCCAAAAGCAAAAGAGAGCATAATGTGTTCAGGGACATTTTCTTTCATAAAACACTTATTTTCAATGGGTTTTATACTAAATTATTATAAGAGCTGTTGGAATAATTAAAATGGTAAGATTCACTTTTACTTTTTACAATGAACAGTTCTTTTATATTGGGCTTCTTTACAGTTATTCCTTTTTTTTTTTTTTGAGACAGACATTGAAAACATTTTCAGAATAATTTATTGCTCCTTAAGAGTATCTTGGCTCTTCAGCATATTTTCCTCTCTGGAGTTAACTGTGAAAGCTTTTATAAATGTTGACACTAACTTCAAGTATACTGGTGCCAGTTTGCATAAAACAATAACATTTCATAATATATGTACTGCTATATTTTTCTACGAGGTTCTCTGATTTTACATTCTTTTCTGTGTATCTGTTTTGTGAATTGAAAGACATTTTCTTTGTTTTTTTCACACGTGATGTGGCAGAGAAGCTGTTAAAATGATTGATTTATTGGTGTTTTTTCAGATGATGGCATATTCCAGATTTATGTGATGACATAAAACTTTCCAGCATTTTCCAGATTTATTTGTTCAGGGAATGTGTTCTCAACTCTATGATACTATATACTTAATGAGAAATGTAGGTTTCTGGGTATAAGAACTTTGGTGGTTGAGTATTTAGTGACTCCCTGGCAGATGAAATCTGGAGATACTTGAGCTTTGCTTTTATTATTTAAGGTGAAAAATAATTCAACAAATATATTTTCTGGTTTTAACAAAACAGAAGATTTTTCCAAAAATGTTTTTTTTTCCTTTTCCTGACTTTTGGATGCTGAATCAGAAGTCTATTATTTTTCTTGGTTTTGTTTATTTATTTCTGTAGCAGAATCACCTTATAATATAATTTAATAATAATAATAATAATGAAATTCTCTGTAAGATGTAGGCCCTGGTTCTGAGAGAGATACAAATTACTTTTGTGATCCCAGGCCAGTTATTAAAATCTTTGTGGCATGTTTTTAAATTTATTATTCATTTTTTAAATCAAAGGTATTAACCATGCATTATGTGCATAATGGTACATTAAATTTCATGGGGACTTTAGTGGGGGGAATTTTAGAAATTAGTAGAAGAAATTACACATACACAGAAATTTTTATAATGCAGATACACACACACACACACACACACACACACACACAGAGCAAAGCAGGACATGTTACTAATGCAAGACAGCTAGCATAGAATGGTGGGGCTTCTCAGGATGGAAAACTTACTTTGAGTAGAGGAGGAAGGGGGCATGAGGAAGAAATATTTGAACTGGCCCTTGAATAGAATTTGAGTTTAGGATGATGAGGAGAATAGAAGAAATAGTGTTAGAATTAGAGGAACAGTTTTAAGATAAGGCTTAGAGTCAATAAGTCCCGTCTCTCCTGCTTACTATTAAATGCTTAAAGTAAGTTAGGAGGCCTTCCCCAAAAGTTGGTTTCCTCATATATATAACTAGAGGCCTGGTGCACAAAATTCAGCCCAGCCTGCACCCTCTCCAATCTCAAGGGATGTCTGACTGTCTGTTTAGGGCTGGATTGGGCCTAAACAGGCAGTTGGACATCTCTCTCACAATCCAGGACTGCTGGCTCCCAACTGCTTGCCTGCCTGCCTTCCTGATTGCCCCAGACTGCTTCTGCTTGCCAACCTGATCACCCCCTAACCACTCCCCTGCCAGCCGATTGCCCCTAACTGCTCCTCTGCCAACCTGCTTATCCCAAACTGCCCTTCCCTGCAGGCCTGGTCACCCCTAATTGCCCACCTCTGCAGGCTTGATTGTCCCCAACTGCCTTCCCTTGCAGATCTGGTCCTTCCCAACTGCCATCCCCTGCTGGTCATCTTGTGGCTGCTAACTTGGGTCCACATAGGGGCAGCCATCTTTGAGCACATGAGGGCAGCCATCTTGTGTGTTGGAGTGATGGTCAATTTGCATATTATTCTTTTATTAGATAGGATAGAGGCTGGTGCACGGGTAGGAGCCAGTTGGTTTGCCCTGAAGGGTGTCCTAGTTCAAGGTGAGGGTTCCCTTGGGGCATGGGGTGGCCTGGACGAGGGGCCTGTGATGGTTTGCAGGCTGGCCACACCCCCTGCTGACCCTAGCAGAGGCCCTGGTATCTGGGATTTATTTATCTTCTATAATTGAAACTTTGTAGCCTTGAGTGGAGGCCTGGGCCTGCTAGGGCAGGCAGAAAGCTTGGCTTCCTCCATTGCTGGGGAAACCCAAGCCTTCTGCTCTCTTTGTGGCCCCAGGCATCTTGGTTAGGTTAATTTGCATACTCACTCCTGATTGGCTAGTGGGTGTGGCTTGTGGGTATAGCAGAGGCACAGTTAATTTGCATATTACTCTTTTATTAGATAGGAGGATAGGACTAACAATATGTTCTTTCTGGATTGCTTTAAGAATTAGGAATATTATGACTGTGACCAAAAATTCTACTCTTGCTGTAATCTAGTTATCTTTTCTTTCATGGTTAGTATTTTTTTAGAATTAAATATTTCTCCAACTACTTTGCCATTTTATATTCTTTGCATAAATAAATTGTTCATACCATTTGTAATCTGTTTCATGGTTCTGTTTTAAAACTAACACCTCATTGTCTTAATTGCAGTAGCTTTCAATTGATATCTAGCAGAGTAAGTTCTTTTACTATGTTTTAATTTTTAATAGAGTCTTTTTAATATCAATTCTTTCAAATTATCAGATTACACAAACAACTGTTTTGGGATTTTTATTGGAATTGCACCAAATCTACAGATCAATTGAATCTCAGCCCATGAACATTTAGTTAAATTTTCTTTAATTTTACTCACTGGTATTTTATAAAGTTCTGCATAGGAGTTTTATACATCTTTTGTTAGATTTCTTTCTAGATATTTTACTTTGTGGATTTTATTATATGTGAACTTTTTAAAAAAACCATTATATTCTATTTGTCTTTAGTCTTGCAAACTTACTAAGCTAACATATTATCTTAAAATGTTATCTGTAGGCTCATTCAAATTTTGTATATGTTCAATTATTCCATGTGAGCAATAAAAAATAGGATTAGGGTTAATATATATGAAGTGTCTGACATGTAATAAATGTTAGAAATTGTTATGGATCAAATGAAGGTCTGTCAATGGTGAATTTCAAGTTTGCTTTCTGTGGTGTGTTTCTGTGATGTTAATGTTGATATATTTGCTCAGAGGACATATTATAGAATCTTCACATGAAAGGTAAACTCATAGGTGTTCTAATTCACTCCCCATTGAGGGCAGATGTCCCCATTGCAGGCGGAACTTTCAATTATGAGAAAATTGCTATTTTTTCAAACAGTTCTTGCCTTTGCTGAACCCTATGGCTTGAAAAGTTCTCTTTATATTAATTGAAATCTGTGGCTTTCCAACTTCATTCATTAGTCCTCTAATGCTTTATTTCAGAGCTATCAAACAATAGTACTGCTTTTACTCAAATCTTAAATATCTAACAGACATAAATAATTTTCTTTTATGGGTTTCTTCTGAGTACTTTCATTTCTAGATCAAATATTCTTGGGTCTTTCATCTACTAATCATATGATATAATTAAATACAAGACTCCTCACCCTTTTGGTTAGCTTCATATGTATGCATTTCAACTCTTATATGTCTATTTTGAACTGTGGTTCCCAGAACTAAATAAGGCCAAATTGATTAGGCCTATTTAGAGATGTGTTTAGCAGATCTTGCTTGATCTAGAGTTTAGACCAGCTCATAGGCTTTTGCCTATGGGATTTTACAAAATCCACAAAGCCAGAGCCAACTCCAAAGTATTCTAATTTATTATATCTGCAGTTGAGCTCAGTTATTTGCATTCTTAAAAAAACACAGATGATTTTAATATCTAGCCAGGGATAAAAATTACCTATCTCTATACACTATATTCAAGATCTCATAATGTTTATGGTGGCCACATAACACCATTTGTGCCAAATTTAGGAACAATTGAAGTCACTAATAGCCCTTTCCTAAATTTGTACACTACATTTTCTAGGACCTAAATCTAAGGCTACACTTATTCCTATTACATCTCATCTTGAACATTTCTGGCTATCATTCTATTTTATAGGAATCCCATATTATTTTCAACCTCACATTGCCTTATTCAGATAACTTTTAAGGATTCATTTATTCAGGGTAGTCATTCCTGCATGATAAATATAACAAAGTTCAGATTCAAGTCTGTCCTTTATTTATCACTAAGCTTTTTTGGTGACTATAATGCATTGCTCTCACTTTTCATATTTGACATATTTGTTATTTTGTCTAATGATTTGCCTCACCTTTCCTTTCTAAGTTATAATAATATCGATAGGTTGGGAAGCCTGAAAATGCTATAAAACAAGAGCAGAGCCCCCCGGTCTAGCACTAAAGTGATGGACATTGTCAGCTTTTTGCAAGCATCTCAAAAATGATATTGCTGTAGGTTAGTTAGGCTGATTTTGGTTGCAAGTATCAGCAACCTCAACTTAGCATGTCTTAAATAATGAGGGGATTCATTATTTTATATAGCAAAAACTCCAGATGTAGGGCAGTCCCCAGGTTAGTTAATCCAACAACAGTGTCATCAAAATCATACCTTACATTGATCTTTCTAGTCTGCCAACCTCAGCATCTCCTTTCAGGCTGACTTCCCTCAAGGTCTCAAGATGAGTGCTGCAGTTTCGTAACAACATGCAGACATGACAACATCCAGGAGATGATGCAGCTTTCTTCTGTATCTCTTCAAAAAAAGTCATCAGCCTGAGCTACCTCACATGTTGTGGCTTAAAGCAATCACTGGCAAAGAGAACTGGACACATTCTGATTCACCCCAGGTCTGGTGCTGGGGCTGGCTCCAGAAATAGGGCCATTTCCCCTGAAGCCAATGAAGGTTCTGATGCCTGGTAAAAATTAGGGTTTAATGACTAGGACCTGAACAAATTTGGGATTTTGTGAGCAAGGAAAAAAAATGAGTTTAGGGCAGTGGTCAGCAAACTCATTAATCAACAGAGCCAAATATCAACAGTACAACGAGTGAAATTTCTTTTGAGAGCCAAATTTTTTAAACTTGAACTTTTTCTAATGCCACTTCTTTAAAATAAACTCACCCAGACTGTGGTATTTGTGGAAGAGCCACACTCAAGAGGCCAAAGAGCTGCATGTGGCTCACGAGCCGCAGTTTGCCAACCACTGGTTTAGGGAGTAACTTCTGGATGGGCAACTTCTAGTGTTCATTATACTATTAACTGAACAGTATTTTATTTTTTCAGAGTAGATACTGCTATAATGCCACTGAAAATGTTATCCAAATAGTGAGATGCTGTGAGTAGTGGCTGATTGCTGAAGATCAAGGAACCATTTTATAGGGCAAAGGTGACAGGAGAAACTATTCTGCTGACCACAGGGTAACACTTTATTTCTCTCTAAAGCAAATTAATTAAAGCCTATTTTTTTCATATAATTTCTACATGCCTCCAGATTAATCTTCTGGTCATGCTTGTTGACTTTATGTACAAGTGCTCTGTCTTGATGAGAAGGGATATTCAGCCCTTAGAAGCAATAGCTTTTTAATTTTTTTTCTCTTTGACAGACTCACACTAATTCTTTTGAAAAGAATTAAAATTAAACCTTTACAATTGGGAAGTAATGGGGAAAAAAGGACTAATTGAGATCACTGACAGAAGAAACTATCTGGGAGAGAAAAATACACTGTACTCTTCAAAGAGCTGGATAATTAAACACAAAAATTTGTTTGAAAAAGTTCATAAAATGTCAATGTAATGTTATTTCTAATTGATCCAGTGAAGTCTAGAGTCAGGAAACTGAGAGAAATTGTTATGAGTAAAATATAGTCTGAAGAATTCATACACCATAACTAACTCAATGCCTTTCAGAAGGAAAACATGAGTCTGCGGCTATTACTTGGTTTCAATGCTAACTTGAAGGAAAGAGGAACAGATTGCATGGAGGGACCTGGAGAATATTATGCTAAACAAAATAAGCCAGTCAGAGAAAGACAAATATCACATGATTTCACTCATACATGGAATCTAATGAACAAAATAAACTGATTAACAAAATAGATCTAGAGACAAAGAGCATGGAGCAGACTGTTGAGTCTCAAAGGGAAGGCCAGGGTGGGTGGGTAGGAAGAGATCAACCAAAAAACTTTTAGGCATATAGAGGCCTGATGCATAGATTTGTGTACTGGTGAGGTCCTTCGGCCTGGCCTGTGTGGATTGGGCTGAAACTGGCCCTCTGACATCCTCCAAGAGGTCTCGGATTGCGAGAGAGCACAAGCCAGGCTGAGGGACCCCACTGGTGCATGAATCCATGCACTGGGCCTCTAATATGCCTATAAGATCTTTGGTTAATTCCTTTACACCCTACCCCTCCCCGCTTCCCTCTGAGATTTATGTCTGTTCCATGTTTCCATGCCTGTGGTTTCAGCTCCTGCATTAAGCATCTGCCCCCGGTAGTCAGGTCATGTCATAGCTACAGGCCAGTTGGTCAGCCACCCCTTAGGCATATATATATATATATATATATATATATATATATATATATATATGCATAACCCATGGACACAGACACTAGGGTGGTGAAGGCCTGGGGTGGGAGGCAGGGTGGGCTCAACAAGGTCAATGGGGGAATAAGGGGAATATATGTAATACTTTCAACAATAAAGATTAAGAAAATGATGAATAGATTTATGAGAACATATAAAATAGCAATGTGTGTCAGAAGAAAATGAAATCAGGAGCAAGAATAGAGTTCCTATTCATTGTGACATATGTTTGTGTACAGAATTTACCTGCATTTTTTCATGTAACATTTTCAAACCCTTTGAGGCAGTTACAATGGAGGCAGGTATAATCATGAGGAATTATATAATTTGAAATTGTAATGTGTCAGGCAAATAAAAGACCTTACTTGTCAGTCTATTGTGCATAGTGGCTCATCTCAATTCTAAGGTGAGTGTACAAAAGCTCACACATGGGTCAGAGTTGAACAATGTGGGAATTATTAAGCAATGTTATCCGATACATGTTCTCAAAGCCTCATTGTTTTTAATAAATTCAATAAATCAGAAAAGAGTTACAAAATCAAATTCATCAGCAACTCACCTTGAGACTGAATTCTTTCATTTTGCAGATATACATATATTTTAAGCTGATAAAATATATGTACATCTTCAATATGTAATAGAAATCCCCTGAGTCACTTCAATAACTTTGAAGTTAAAAACTTTTTCTTTTGGTTTTAAAAAAGGCTACATCTTGTTGATTAGCATGAAACTGAATTTAAAATACTACTTTGATAATTTTTAAATCTAGATATGGAATAACTTACAAAAGATACAATCTGATAATAAATATTGGTGTGGATAGAAAGGGGATGTAAAAGGAAAGGAAAAACAGGTCTGTACCTCAAAGTGCACTTGGCTTATTCACGTACAAAGGCACCATTTGGGTTCCAAGCAATTATTTTTACTGCTTGTCAGCACTCAGGGTCACCATTGCTTCAGCCCAGATAAAGAAGCTCATTAGTAAAAGATGTCCTAGAGAACAGCATGACTCATTTACTTGAGAAATCGAAGGCAAAAGAAACCCCTAGCTAATAATATTTTGGAGTTATTTTTGAGAAGAGACGAGATGCAGAGAAATTACTAAAAGTATAAAGGGCAATTCTGAATGAAAAATTCATTTCAGATCAGCTAGGTTGGAAAAGAGTACAGTTTTCATGTATGCCATTAAATATGACCTTACTTGGAATCATACTGGTGTTATTCTTATATTTCAATTGCTGAAGGTGGAAATCAGTCCCCAAGGTAATGCCTTCTAGTGTTTTCTTAGGAACCAGTAAAACCTGGACTGAGCAGTTGTGAAAAAAAGGAAGTAAGGCAAGGACAGAGGAGAATTATTTGGGACTTCAGGCAGGTGGCAAAGCCATCTTCAGAGTTTTTCATTAACATTCTGCACAGTAAGCATCCTAGATTTTTTTGTTTTCTTTTTGGTAGCAATGAGCACAAGCAGAAAATAATACAGATAAAGCTCATAAATATTTTCTTTGTCATAGACATATTGACATAAAACTCATCTCTTTTCTTTCCTTGGGGAAACAATTTATTGAAAAAATGTCTTATTTCCTTTTTGAGCGGCATATTCTGATATAGATGAGCTTTCAACAGTAAAATTCATCCTGAAAACAAATTTGTGAAAGATTTCAGGTTTTCTCTCTCTGAAAAGACTTATACTCCCAAGAGATCACAGCAAGCCTCAAATACAGTAAAAAAGAGACAGGGAGAGAAGGAATCAATGTGCAAATTTGTCTTGAGGGGTTCTCCTGGGCTGACCTGGTCGTTGTCATACCAGCTGGACCGGGTGATAATCAGCAGGTCGACAATGAATCAATTTTGGCTTCATGCTGAAGTGGGTGCCAAAGCCTGGAGCATAAGTAACCCAATGACCTGAAGCCAGTTACCAAGTAACTGCTGGATACGCTTACGGATTTGATGACAATGAGAATGACAAAGACATGGGCATCGTCATGGTTGCCCCCAAAGTACAGCTAAAAATTTAACCTTGAGCTCCTACAGCCCCCACCCCAACTGAAGGACTTGTGTGCATGCATATAAGCATGACCAATGGATGCAAGACACTGGTGGGGGGGCTAGGGGGAGCAGGTGAGGGCATGTGCTGGGGGGAAGGGGAGGCTGGGGGAAGGTCAACGGAGGGGGAAAAGGAAACATGTACTACTATTTGTAATATTTTATTTTAAACAATAAAGTAAAAAAATAAATTAAAAAATTTAACCTTGAAGAAAGTAAGGATTTGAAGTAAAAATTTATGTCATTTTTATAGAGCAAGATATAAACTGTTGATGTTAGGCCAAGTCTGATTGTTTTAAGTGTGGTCGCTGTGAGTGGTTTGTAACCATCAGACCTCAGTAAAATGTTTATTCTGATTAAAAGTCCTGATTCAGACATTTATTCTAGGTCTATCAGAATACAGGCTCAGCATTCTCTTCCGCACAGAGCCCTGTCCCCTGGGTGGACCGTGCTGTGCCGGGAAGCCTCACTCTCTTCCGAACAGATCTGCAGGCTTGCGCTCAGAGCCTGGCTCCAAGGGGTAGGTACTCAGGAAGTGCTTCCCGGGTGGCTGGATTGATATAACTACCCATCCCACACACTGTTTCATCAGGATAAAGGAAAATGTGCTTTTCTTCAAACACCTCTCAGCATATGCAGGACAATGAAGACACTATGCCCCCCCCCCCCACACACACTTTGTTGGGGGAATTTATTGGAGGTAGAGTCACTGCTAAGCTACAGTATGATGTTATCTGAAGAACTGAGAGGGTCTGGGGGACTCCTGTGCAACTCTTGCCTCCTGACAGCTGTATTCTTTGACTCTTCCAAGGGCAGGAGAAAGGCTCATTAAGTCCAGAATTTCCCCAGCTAGCTGTTTAAAAACCCAACAGTAAAGCTGCGGAAGGGCAACGCCTCCTGCGCTGCCAGCGGCTAGCAGGGTGTTCACTTCTGACATGAAAGGGGAGAGTCCAAGCCTCAGGACCAAGTATGTGGGCAGAAACCTGGCTGTGATTCTTGAATTTAAAAAGTTGCCACTGGACAAGACCTACTAATGGGGAAACTGAGGACACACATGCCGTGCTGACTTTCTGCAAGTGAGATTTCATGCTGACCTTAGGGAGATCACCATGCCAGCCTCCTCCAGGATCAGAATGTGGTTGTCAAGACCTGCATCGCCCCTGTCTGCAAGGCAGTTTGGGCTCCTTAAATCTCTGCTCTCCACATAGAACAATGTAATTTTCTTTTAAAAAAAATCTTTTTTATTGATTTCAGAGAGGAAGAGAGAAAGAGAGAGAGAGAGAGAGAGAGAGAGAGAGAGAGAGAGAGAGAGAGAGAGAGAGAAACATCAGTGATGAGAGAATCATTGATTGGTTTCCTCCTGCATGCCCCCCACTGAGGACTGAGCCCACAACCCAGCATGTGCCCTTGACTGGAATCAAACCCGGGACCCTTCAGTCCACAAGCTGATTTGATTTATCCACCGAGCCAAACCAGCCAGGGCTGTAATTTTCTTTTTCAGCTGCAACTGATGTGATTCACTGATCTTTACCTTGTGTGGTTGGCTTTCATTCTACAGTTCTGAAAAATGTCTATTTTTCCTAAGCAGGTCTTACAAGACATCTCAACTTAGATGTCGGTAGGCTTGTGGTGTCTGTGTTTTAGTTTTATATGTTATAAAGCAGGCCCCCAGAGAGGAATAAAACAGAATTCTACATCCTAAAAACATCAAGTGGTTTCAATGGAATTTTTAAAAAAATACACATTTTATTGATTTTTTTACAGAGAGGGAGAGGGATAGAGAGTTAGAAACATCAATGAGAGAAACATCGATCAGCTGCCTCCTGCACACCTTGTACTGGGGATATGCCTGCAACCAAGGTAAATGCCCTTGGCTAGAATTATTGAACCTGGGACCTTTCAGCCTTCAGGCCGATGCTTATCCACTGAGCCAAACCGGTTAGGGCAGGGAATTTTTTTTTTTTAAGCAGATTTGCTTGAGTTCTGGCTGCTGTAACAAAATACCATCAACTGGATAGCGTATAAATAGCAGACATTTATTTCTCACAGTTCTGTAGGCAGTAAGTCTGAGATCAGGATGCCAGTGTGGTTGGGTTCTGGTGAGGCCCCTCTTCCAGGTTTCAGACTGGTGACTTCTCATTGTTCTTTCAAACGGCAGGAGGGTGAGTGAGCTTTCTGGCCTCTTCTTATAAGGGCACTGATCCCATTCATGAGGACTCCACCATCATGACCTAATTACCTCCCATATTTCTTACCTCCTAATACCATCACAGTGGGGATTAGATTTCAACACATGAATTTTGGAGGGATATAGACTTTGAGTCCAGAACAGGATGTATACAAGATATGACATACTTTAGGGAAAGTGAAATAAATAACTTGCTAAGTACATGGGAAAGTATTCAGGGGAAACATGAGGAATAGAAAACACGCAGAGTGAAGCAGCACCCAGATCAGGAATGAGACAGTCTGAATTCCCAACTAATTGTCTCTCTGAACAGTGTACCCAGACCTCCAGGCCCCAGGAACAGTTTTGTAGGTTATGCATTCCTCCCTGAGTGATGCTATTAATGACTTTTAACAATCAGAGTCAAAGATGGAAAAAGTGCTGAGACCATAATAGCTGTCACCCTTAACTACTGATCACTGATTCGCACCTTGCAGCTGACTTCAAGGGAGTTCTCTTTCTTTCCAGCTGCATATACCGCAGACAGTAGCCCTGGGCTTAGAAGAGGACCTTGCTGACGGGACAGGAGAGTGAATCACAGAATTGTGGGGTTAGAAGTATCTTGGGGAGGCCTTTGAGGAAGGCGAATTTATAAAGTACCGAGAGTGTTACTGCTTCTTGAAAATTTTTATGGAATTGCATGAAAGGAGAGAGGGGATGGAAGATATATTTTGGGAAATGCAGTTACTTCTAGTGAAACACATCTTGTTTTCCTAATTAAGCCCATTTTCCATTGCAGCTCATCGGCATTTTCCTCTGTAGCTTTCTCTGGAGACTTGAGGGCCATTGTCATAGTGGGCTTAGTTTTTGACTCTGGTAGTCCCCATTGCTTGGGCTCTTTGGAAAAACAACCACAGCAAAACACTTCCCTTTTTGCTCCTTCATTTACTTATACTATTCCTGTGTCTCATTTTTAACACTAATGAATGAAACTACCCCACAAAGTTATGATTATACAGCATATACTGGCCCTTTTGGGTCACATTTCTTTTTTATATTTCTCAACATTGCGTTATTTTAACAGTTGTACTCCAAGTATGGCCCATGTCTGCAGAATCTCTAGCCCTTTCCACAATGTTTGTATTTAGTTCCTTTGCATACTGTTTGAATTCCTGACTCTCTGGTTTTTAAAAATCTGTTTCTCATTAAGTTTCTTGTCTGTTTTACATTCTATCTCCCTGTTTCGAGGTTCTCCTGCATATTTCACATTAAATGACCTAAAAGACAATGATATATCAGTGGTCGGCAAACTGCAGCTCACGAGCCACATGCCACTCTTTGGCCTCCTTGAGTGTGGGTTTTCCACAAAATAGCATGGCCTGGGCGAGTCTATTTTAAAGAAGTGGCCTTAGAAGAAGTTTAAGTTTAAAAAATTTGGCTCTCAAAAGAAATTTCAATTGTTGTACTGTTGATATTTGGCTCTTTTGACTAATGAGTTTGCCGACCACTGGATGGGCAATAACCTGCCCCCTCAGAAACTTCTGATGCTTTCCATCACCTATAGAGCTACTATGTAAATTCCTTAACTTGGCATCCATGCTCATTATCTGACCTAATAATTTCTCCTTATTCACTGCTTCCCCTAAAAGATCCCATCAGTCTGCTCAGACCTGTCTCCCCGGGGCCCTTCATAAACAGATGCCTCAGCCTGGCAGCTGTGTCTCCACTGCTCTCATCACCTGCTCTCGGCCCTCTTCCCATTGCTTCCCAGTGATCTGACGCCCGCCCATGCATTACATACACCCTTCTTGGTGAGACCTCTGGCTCTCCTCAGAGGCGCCATACTGTCATGTGCTCTATGTGACTCCGGCCTCCCTAACTGCCCTGCAGAGCCATGCCATTTGGTAAGTGTCATGAAATGGTGCAGACAGGGTGTTTGTCTTTTTTTATTTTCCATTTCCATATTGAATTGTATCCTTTTTATAAAAGTAGGACTCTTATTTTGTTTTGTCAGGGGCAATTGAAATGAGTTTCAATTTTCTTGAGTGGTGCAATCATGAGTGACTAATTTTCTTTTCTACATGTATTTGTGTTTTCCAAAAATATTGCAGTTAGAGTTTTTATAATAGTAACAACAAGTCCTTATTATGTGGCAACAAATATATAGAGTAGGTAATCCTATCCCATTATTCATGTCAGGTAATTTATTTCAACCCTACTGAAGTCTGTCTGACTCCAGAGCCAAAGCTCTTAACCATTATTGTCCTTTTAATTATCAGGGGAAAAAAGGAACTTTATTTTTTTTAACATTTTTGAGAGCATTAGTAATCCCTCTTGTATATATCAATTACAAGATGATATATTTTTCATTCCTTTATTCAGGGTTTAACAGGTTCTATTTTGGCCACACCAATATTATCCCCATTCTTTCTCACATGACTAACATGCTGTATATGGGGTCTGTCACTTCCACTTGTAGGTTATGCATTCCTCCCTGAGTGATGCTATTAATGATTTTTAACAGTCTGTGAGTAGGGGCTTGTGACTGCTCCAACTAATACACTATATGTATGTATGATAAAAATGATATTCTACCATACATAGCCCACCACTTGCTGGGTCATCAGGCCTGGTTCTCTCTCTGTCTCTGTCTCTGTCTCCGTCTCTCTCTCTCTCTCCCAACCCTCTTGGAAACTAGTCACAATGGATACACACTATTAATAAAGAGTGTGAGGGACTAGAACAGAGTAGACATCATTTTGAAGTAAACTGTAGAATTTCATGCAAAGAAAAAAACATTTATTTTGAGGAAATGGAAATAATTTTTTTTAAAAAAGCAGACATGAGAAAATGCTGGGTCAAGAAATAGATAGAGGGCACCCCTGAAGACATGTTTTTATAGGTGGCACACAAATACAATTTGTAGTATCATGACAAATAATGAGAAAGATGCATTGTTCTCAATACTTGGCACTTAAAAATATTATATACCATCAACTTGATACATGACAGCATCCATATCATTCCTCATTCATAGGGCAGTTGAGTTATTTCTGAATACTGTTTTTTGTTTGTTTTAATATGTGTTTATTGACTTGAAAGAGAGAGAGAGAAAAGGAGAGGGAGAGAGAAATAAAAAGAGAGGGAAGCATCAATGAGAGAAAAACACCAACCAGCTGCCTCCTGCACATTCCCCACTGGGAATCCAGCCCACAGTCTGGGCATGTACCCTGACTGGGAATTGAACCTGCCACATGGTGCATGGGACGATGTACAATCAGCTGAGCCACACCGGCCAGGGCTGTTTCAGATACTTTTAATTGTCATGTTATACACATTATATACAGTCTGAGGTGATTTATTTTTTTGTATTTTTTCATCTGTATAGTATTAGTTCACTGCTTTGACAAAATCTGGCAAAATCTAAGTATTGGTCAAGTATAAATTTCCTAAATATTTTGCAAAATATTTTTTTATGTATTGGCATTCCATTTATTATAGTTTTATATTAATTTTATTACAGTTTAATATGCAATTTTAACATGTATTTAATTAATCTCTCTTTTGTCTAATGATTTTTCTTCATCTTTGTAATAGTTAAAAGTTTTTATCTCATTCTCAGATGAGAAGAAAAACTCTTTACATTAAAATTGTTTCAAATTATTTTATCTTTTTGAAATGTAGAGCCATGAAGTTGTGAATTATGGATTTATATAATTCTTTTCCACACTGACATTTTCATGAATAACTATCATTATTAATAACAGTTCTTTCATCTATTATTGTGTTACTGTGTTTTGGCATTCATTAAGGTCTTATAATAATTTGATTTATTTTCTTGACTAGTTTTTTATTTTATTAATTTACTTTTCTATTAGTTACTTTATGGTTTCAGTAATTTTCACTTTATAACATAGTAGGTTAGTATCTCATAAGATAAGAGTGAGCCCAAAAGCCATGGGGGAGAACCATGGTTTATGCATGTCTAGAAGAGAGATTTTGTTTTTCTCTCTTCTAAGCTAAGGATGTAATAGATAATTTTCCCCTGTTACTTGTCCTTGGTAGAAGACATTTAAAAAATTGCACACTTTTTTTTTGGCTTCTGCATGCTCTTATTTCTAAGCTCCCATCTTTCTCAAACCTAAAGTACTTACTTTAGGTTTACTGATAGATGTTTACTATTAGACTATTAAAATTCCAGGCTCTAAAATCCCTGTATTAGTAAATACCACCTATATTAGTAAATGCTTTCAATGCTTTTAAAGTATGTTTGTTGTATTTTATTAAGCATTTCTAGATGCTTTGAAGCCGAGGGCTTTTAGATTTACTTGTATCTATATGATCAGAAGCAGAAATTCCTTGATAGAGCACCATATAGTTTTTATTTTGTTTCCTTTTTCTGTCATACTTTGGTAGTGACTATGGGGTCATTCAACTATAATTTTTATTTTCTAAGATTTTTTAATGTTCCTTGCATTTAGGTACTGCGTAGGTTTTCTGTGCATGTGTACTTTTAGCATTGTGAAAAT
Source organism: Antrozous pallidus (assembly GCA_027563665.1). Lineage (NCBI taxonomy): Eukaryota > Metazoa > Chordata > Mammalia > Chiroptera > Vespertilionidae > Antrozous > Antrozous pallidus. The sequence goes on along the minus strand of CM050516.1, from coordinate 53,513,435 downwards.
ATTTTTTCTACTGTGTCAGTTTTGTTTTTTATATCCTCCACCAAAATTCTTGGTTCCTAGAATGGGGGTAGAAAGGAAGAGTTAATTTAGTTAAAAATGTTAGTTAATTTTCAAATTTTTGGACTAAGTTTTATACTAGTTCTAATGCATGTTGGCACAGAAACCACCTACTAATAGAATACGGCTGGCTGGCTAATCAAATCATCTCGTCCCATGGGAGGTGGGAGTTGGGGGTGGAGGGTTGAGGGGGGTAAAGTATAAGATAGAATAAGAAGGTTGTAAAGGGTACAAAACTCCTCTCTTTCTTGGGTCAAGTCAGAAGTGTTGTGAAAATGGGTAAAGGTCTCTGTTAGGTAGTTATTTTAAAGATGAAAATCAATAATATATATAAAAGAGTTATCATAGTAATTAGCTTGAACAAGAGGGTCCCTAAAATAATATATTCACATCATTTTTTCAAATATAATGTGCTAGCTCAGTGACATTATGAGTATTAAACAAAACACCATTTTTTTCTTTCACCACTTCTAATCAATGGACTAATTGCTTATTTAAGCCTTTTATAGTGATACTAAAATTTCTCTATTATTAATGTCTTCTGGATTGCTAATATCCCTCTTTCTATTTTTGTTAGTGCAACTTTCATTTTATCTTTTCAGGCAGTGGTGTACCAATATGTCCTATTGGCAATTTTTTTGACACTTTAGTTCATTTTACTTCAGTATACATTTCTAGAAGATAAGCATATTTATCTTACATAACCACAATATCATTATTTCACCTTTAACAAAATTAATCCCTTTTTATTATCTCATACCCAGACCATACTCATATATTTTTTATTCTATTATTGGCAAAATTTTAAAAGTGATATTCCTTGATATTATATGCTTAAGTAAGTTAACCACATTTCCCTTTCATATGTTGGATATCCATTCAAGAGCCAATGCAAAATGATAAGGCATAAACAAATTTTATTTCTATATATTTAACATATTGGTACTGGTACTTCATTAAAACAGTAAAAACTACTTACCAGCCCAGAATTTTCTCTTACATTTTTCAGATTAGTTTTCTTTTTCATTAATTTCAAAATACCATTTTTGAAACTTATTGTGGTGGTTTTCCAACATGGATATTTATCTTTGTTTGAGGGTTTCATTAATTATTGTGTTTCATTTTTATGGTTGTTGAGAGTGGTTGTTTTAGTCAGAAGCAAAATCCTATATTACTACTAAAAGATTTTTCTGTAATCTTTTCAGACCAACTTATATAAAAAGCCAGAAAATCCTAGGGCAACTTATAAGTGAATGCCTGAGAACTAAGAAATCTGAGAAGAATTCACAAAGGAAATGAGATCAGCATTTTGACATAATATAGCATAAAGTCCCCCAGGATTTTGATAAATCAGTAGCTACTCCATTACTGATCTCTTAACTTAGGGACTTTCATAGACATTTACAAGGCTATACACCAGAGCTAATGCATGACAGCTCTGCCTTTTTCCAACTGACAGTATTTGTAGTCTCTTGTGGAGGTTACAGCAACATGCAAACAAATAGTTTTTCACACAGCCCTCGAGGAGAGCTTCAGTTTTAAGTCCTCAGTGGTTAATTCAATAAAATTCAGTAATGCTGCAGGCAGTAAAGCTGATAGAGATAGTGAGACACTCAATAACATTTTTAAAAGACTAAAATACTTAGTGGTACAGTTGATAAGGATATCTTTCAGGGAACGTAGGAAAATAAATTAGCTGAAGGATTAAGAAAGCCTTTCATTTAGAGGAATATATCACTAATGCAGGTTTCTTAAACTTTAATATGCCTACAGATCACCTCAGGTTCTTGTTAAAATAAAGATGCTGACTCTGTTGGCCTAGGATGGTGCCTGCAGTTCTGTGTTTCTATCAAGCCTTCTAGCTAATGATGACACTGCTGGCTTATGGACCATCCTTTGAGAATAAAGCATCTAGATTCCAACTTTGGCAACAAGAGGCAGAAGATGAGAAAATGCTCAATGCTATATAATTAAAGCTTAATATGCTAAGTGTCTGGTCAACCAGTGGGCTGTTCAACCAATCGAAGTGTAATATGCTAATGATATGCTAAGACCACTCAACCTCTTGCTCTGTTCACTGACCACCAGGAGGCAGACAGTTGACTGGTCAACCAGTTACTATAATGTGCACTGACTGGTAAATTAGCTCGCTGCTGGGGTCCGGCCAATCAGTCCCTTTCTGACTGGCTAACCTCCCTCCATGACCCCTATCGTGTATCGGTGGGGTCCCTCAGCCTGGCCTGCACCCTCTCACGATACAGGACTCCTTAAGGGATGTCAGAAAGCTGGTTTTGTACCTATCCCCCAGGCCAGGCCGAGGAACCCCACTGGTGCATGAATTTGCGTGCTGGGCCTCTAGTAAACTATATAAAAATAAATTCTGAGAATAGTGCTGGGTGAATATGTGAGTTTAAATGTAAATGGCATGACACATGTGATTTGCTTTAAACTCTTAGGAGATACTACCCCTTTAAATGCAAAGGATAGAATTCACCATTCTGGTGAATACATGAAAAATATAGGAAATAACAAAAGCACACACAGCATAAAAAATGTAAATAAAACATGCATTCAGAATAAAGTGGGAGACCTCACAATAAGAATTAAATAATATGTTAAATACTAAGATGTCCTATAATAACAGGTACTCACTTGTAAATAGCAAAGAAACATAGTTCCACAGAAAAATCAAGGGAATGGGATTGGTGACAGCTACCTGCCTTCGCCTATGGGCTCTGTGGTTCAGGTAACTTCTGGTAACCAAACTATGCTTTAGTTTACTCACCTATAAAACTGAACAATAGTAAGCCCAGCTATTAAGGTTCTTATGAGTATTAAATGTGTAAAACAGCAACTCAGAATAATTCCTGATTTATATTTGGCAATTCTCAATGTTTACTTTTTTTTTTCTGCAATAGTATCAATAAGTCACTTCTAAAACAATTCAATTTAGAAATTTAAAAAATAGCTTCAAAAAGTAGTTTTCCTGAGGCTATTTTATTGCTAAATTGCCTTTGGGAAAATATTTTGATTATGTGAATAAACAAGAGAATGAAACATGATTAAGTAAGTAATATTTTTGGTGAAATTAGAGTATCATTTAGAGAAAAAAATTTCTATCAACTGAGTAAAAGCTCTAATTATTAAAATTAAAGAGTAGAAATGAATTATTACTAGTATTCCATTGTTGGTGTGTTTTAACACACAATGCAAATGCTACAGATATTGTAACATAGAAATGCACACCAGAAAACTATATGATCATATTAAACAGTGTCACCCCAATACATTTAATTAAACACATGAACACACACACACACACACACACACACACACACACCACAAAATAAACATCGGATGTGACTTTGGTGGTGTTTTACATCTGCCTTTTGCCTGGCATAGATTCAGACTGCATTTCAAAAATGCTTGAGCCTTGATGATTACCTCTGTGATTTTCCATTATTGATGCTCAATCTAGGTATAATTATAATTCAGAAAAGAAAGGTTTTTCTATCTTATTATGTACAGACATAAATAGGTGTTTATTTTTTTCCATTTATATTTCCTTTCCAAAGTTTAAATGCAGTTATTAAAATCTATAATTCTAAACCATTACTTTGTGTTTTTCTTTTCTGAAAATTATTTCATAAAATAATAAACTAGGGAAAATTATAAAGGAATCCAACTGGTAACAGTTTTAGTATTTGCAAAAGGAAATACCTTCAAAGGTCAGGTATAATATTTACCATCTGACTGTAGATGTTTTCTGGTTAATGTAGCTCAGTAGTAAAAATTTCTCAATATACAAATATACAAATATGTTTGTATATGTTAAATATACCAGTGTGCTTTAACATGGAATATCCATGCATTTTGTGACAGATCCTTTTTGATTAAACAAAGCCAACAATGAATAAGTAATTTGAGGAGGAATATTATATGTTGAAAATATGGAAAATAGCTTGTGTTTCAGGGAAAACACCAATGTTCTGTACCATGTGCTGTTCTGAATTATCACACTTGTAGATAATTTGCAGAATGGAATCTGCTCCTTTATTTCTTCTTGATTATCTTTAAAATCAGGGATTAACTTTAAAATCATTTGTGACTTTTTTTCCACTGGTACATACAGGTGGGTAGGAATTCTAATACCACTTAAGAAAGTAAACTATTGAATTTAACATTCATATGGAAAAGAGAGCAAATATATAGTATACAGATTGATACATTAAAAATATTTTTATTGATTTCAGAGAGGAAGGAAGAGGGAGAGAGAGATAGAAACATGAGGTTGGCAAACTCGCTAGTGAACAGAGCCAAATATAAACAGTACAATGAATGAAATTTTTTTTTCTGGTTCCACATTTTTAAAAAATCTTTATTGTTCAGTTTATTAATTACATTGTTCCCTTTTTTTTCACCCTATAGTTCCCCTACACTTGGTACCCATCCCACCCTCCACCCTCACCCCCCTCCACTGTCCTCTCCCATAGTTGCATGATTTTTGTCCAGTCTCTTGCTACACTTCCCACACCCCCTTTCTCCCCAAGAGTTGTCAGTCCATTCCCTCTCTATGTCCGTGATTCTGTTACATTCACCAGTTTATCCTGTTCATCAGATTATTAATTCACTTGATTTTTAGATTCATTTATTGATAGATGTGTATTTGTTGTTCCTAATTTACACTTTTATCTTTTTCTTCTTCCTCTTCTTAAAGAATATCTTTCAGCATTTCATATAATATTGGTTTGGTGGTGATGAACTCCTTTAGCTTTTTCTTATCTGCAAAGCACTTTATCTGACCTTCAATTCTGAATGATAGCTTTGCTGGATAGAGTAATCTTGGTTGTAGATTCTTGCTGTTCATCACCTTGAATATTTCTTGCCACTCCCATCTGGCCTGCATCGTTTCTGTTGAGAAATTGGCTGACAATCGTATGGGTGCTCCCTTATCGGTAACCATCTGTTTTTCTCTTGCTGCTTTTAATATTCTCTCTTTGTCTTTTGCTCTTGGCATTTTAATTATGATGTGCCTTGTTGTGGTCCTCTTAGGGTTCCTATATATGGGGGTTCGGTGTGCTTCTTGGACTCCTAAGTCAATTTCTTTCACCAGGTGTGGGAAGTTTTCGGTCACTATTTCTTCAAATAGGTTTTCATTGTCTTGCTCTCTCTCTTTTTCTGGCACCCCTATAATTCGTATGCTTGGTATGCTTGAGGTTGTCCCAGAGGCCCCTTACACTATTTTCAATTTTTTGGATTCTTTTGGATTCTTGCTTTTTCAGCTGAGTGGATTTTACCTCTTTGTATTTCACATCTTTAACTTGGTTCTTGGGGTGCTCCAGAGCACTTTTAGGTCTTTGTATAATATTTTTTATTTCAGTCAGTGTATGCTTAATTTCTGGTTGGTCCTTTTTCATATCCTTGAGAGTCTCCTTTATATCCTTAAGGGTCTCCTTCATTTCCTTGTAGGACTCATTCATTTCCACATTGCTCTTGATAATTTCCTTGCAGTTCTCATTCATATCCTTGTAGGACTCATTCATTTCCTTTGCAGTCTTGCTTATGTCCTTATAGGACTCGACCTTTTGTTGGAGCCTCTTGAAAAACCCTATAACGTGGTTTTGAATTCCATGTCCAGTTGTTTTTTTCCCTCCATTTCTTTCACATCTGATTTCTTTCCATATCTCTGCATCGTGGCTGCTTCCCTGAGTTGGTCAATTAGCTTTGTGTGGTAGACTTCCTACTAGGGACAGTGGCTCAGCCTCCCCAGTTATCTGAGGTGGATATGGGTTGCACAGTCTTGCTGAAATTAAGCTCAGGTTAATCGTTGTTAGCACTTGGAGGGGTTGACCTCCAGGCCAATTGTCTGTGAAGTTCAGCTGTGCTCAGGTAGGATGGGCGGAGTCTCTGGGCCAAGCAGATAGCGTTAGCTCCACCCTATGTGGCCCCAGGGAGTCTGTGCCGGGAGCAATGGCTGCCAGCACCTCTCAGAGAGAGCGGCTGTGGAGCTCCACCGGCTGCCGGGGAATTCAGAGTCTCCCCAAATGACTCTGCACACCCAATGTCTCACCCAGGATCATAAAACAAAGCAGTCTGACGGTTTTCTGAATGAGAGAGCGAGTCACAGAGTGCTCTCTGCGCGGTCACGCAGCCGAGCTGTTCGAGCAAGCTGCCTTCTCCACAAGCCGGCAGACCCGGCAGCACCCGAGCTTCTGCGTGCCCTCCCACTGTCCAGTTTTCACCCTGTATGATAGTGGGCTGGTTCCCTGAACTTGGCCCAGAGCTGGAGAATCAGTCCAGTGGGACGTCTTTGTCTCCCCGTTCGAGAAAACTGGCCGGTTTTCAGCCGCCCGCCCTCTCCGCGGTGCGCGCGCTCCAAACCTCTCTCCGCACGAATCCGCCGCCACTCCTCCGAGTCACAGTGTCTTATCTTCACTTTTATTTGTGGAATTTTCACTTGGCCAGCTTTCTGGTGATTCTGGAAGGTGTTTGTTCTTTCGTTATGTTGTAGTATTAAAATTGCTGAGTATGACGGCAAGATAGGTGTTTTACCTATGCCGCCATCTTGGTTCTTCCCCTGAAATTTCTTTTGAGAGCCAAAGTTTTTAAACTTAAACTTCTTCTAATGCCTCTTCTTCAAAATAAACTTGCCCAAGCCATGGTATTTTGTGGAAGAGCCACACTCAAGGGGCCAAAGAGCCACATGTGGCTCGTGAGCCACAGTTTGTCAACCACAGCTATATAATAAAGAGGTAATGTGCAAATTGACCCTCACACCCTCACATCACAAGATGGCCACCACAAGATGGCCATCCCCCACCTCATCACAAGATGGTTGCCACAAAGATGGTCATCCCACATTGTCACAAGATGAACAGCAGGAGAGGTCAGTTGGGGGCCACCAAGCCTGCAGGGGAGGGCAGTTGTGGGAGACTAGGCCTGCAAGGGAGGGCAGTTAGGGGTGACCAGGCCGGCAGGGGAGGAGTTAGGTGTCAATAAGGATGATAGGGTAGCATTTAGGGGGCTATCAGGCTGGTAGGCAGAAACAGTTAGGGGCAATTGGGCAGGCAGGCAGGCAAGTTGTTAGGAATCAGCAATCCCAGATTGTGAGAGGGATGTCCGACTGCTGGTGTAGGCCCAATTCCAGGGCCAAAACCAGTAGTTGGACATCCCCCAAGGAGTACCAGATTGGAGAGGGTGCAGGCTGGGCTGAAGGACACCCTCCAGTGCATGAATTTTGTGCATCAGGCCTCTAGTGTGTGTATATCTATCTATCTATCTATCTATCTATCTATCTATCTATCTAGATACATTAAGATGTATTCAAACTATATATATAAATAGTTTGAATGGATCTTAATTTGTTCATCAGTTCTACGATCAATGGATTTTTGGACTATCTCTACTGTGAAGAATACTACTACAAACATTCTTGTACATAATTTTGGCAACCATCATATGCATTTAAAGTAGTTATAAACCTAGAAATAAAATTTGCCCAGCCATATGGTGTGCATATGTCCACCCTTTGCATTTCTGTAGAAATGTTAGCTTGTTAACTTAAAATTAAAAAGCAAACTACTGGAATTTCAATTGTTATTATACTGAATACACAAATCAGTCTTTATAATAGAATTAATATCTTTATAGTATTAAATCTAACAATATGAGCAAGGTGTATCTCTTTCCATTCATTTGTCTGCTTTATTTTCTCTAAATAATGTTTTGTAAGTTTTTGGTGTAGGGGTTATAACATCTTTGTTAGATTTATTTCAGGGTATTTGAGATTTTTAAATTCAATTTTAAATGTATAATTTCTATTTTTAAATTTCTTTGTTGTTATGTAGTAGCATAACTGATTTTTGTATAGTGACCCTGAGTTCAGTAACCTTACTAAATTTACTAATAAAACTAATTGTTCTTCTGTGGGGTCATTATTATTTTAATTTAAAAAATATTCAGAGAAAGAAGGAGAGGGAGGAAGAGAGAGAGGGGAGAGAGAGAGAGAGAGATAGAGAGAGAGAGAGAGAGAGAGAGAGAGAGAGAGAGAGAGAGAGAAATTGATTTATTGTTTTACTTATTCATACATTCATTGGTTGATTCTTGTATCTGCCCTGACCAGAGATTGTACCTGCATCCTTGGCATATTGAGACAATGTTCCTGAGCTACCCAACCAGGGCTATTATTTTAATTTTAAATGTATATTATTATTTATTAAAAATGGAGTTAAAATTATTGACATGGAAAAGTAAAAAAACCTTTGCATGTGAATATATTCCTAAATATTAGCCTCCTTATTATATGATGGCTTGTACCTCTTTCATATTCCTTTGTTAGCTGCCTTTTTTTCCCCTCTAACATATTAGTTTGCTCAAATTTTCTTTAACTTTTATGTGACAATAAGATCTGGTTATGTAATTTCTGTCATCGGACATGGTAAGATATTTATGCCACATAAGTTAGGTCTGTCTTCTCTTTGTTGATAGGTATTTAATACATAGCCAGTGGGTGCATACTTATTGGAAACTTCCTTCCTATGTGCTGAACATTGAATTAAGTAATGAAGGATTTAGGTGATAGGCAAAAGATACAATAACTGACCTTGAGGAACTCAAAATAAAATTGGGGAGATGTGACAGAATAAGACTATCCAAGAAGGTGATATAAATTATAGGCATTAACTGTAATTGCTACACGAGGTCAGCAAATCATAAATCAACAGAGTCCACCGTACCCAGGGATCACTTTGTGGAGGAGTTGGCATTAAAGCTTTGACAGGGTGGTAAATTTGGAAGGTGCTGAAAAGAATTGAACCGCAACCAGGAGGAATAGATGAGGAGAATGGAACTGGGAGAGACAGCATGGGAGCCATTAGCACTCTGCCTAACTTGAGTAGGACAGATTATATTGGAGAACAATGTGAAATTCATGGAATGCTCAGGAAACTTAAGAAAAGTATATCCAGTCGACATACTGTACAATTTTCAGCGGCTGCTCCCATGGGTCTCTTAAAGCTCAAATTATATAAACTAATATCATAGGTTGTAAAATTGGAAAATTTTGAGCCCTAAAGGGAATAGCTACCAGACACCAAAGTGATTTATGAAATAGATCACCTTGTAGAAATTCCCCAGTAGGAGCATGAGCATTTTTAGATAACTTGTACATTCACACTCCAACAGGGGTGGGATATTTGGAGATTAAAGCCGATTTGAGGGTTATGAACTTAGGGTCCACTGGGAATATCCACAAGGAGGTAGGTTGTGGGGTGTTTCCTTGTTTTTTCTCTTATTGCTAGAAAGAGGTACTTCAAGGAGACTTGGTGAGAGCGTAATATGTGTCTTCTGAAGTTTTGGGTGGTAATCAAGATAGTGATGAATCTAAAGGCCATGAAATGAGCTAGTGAGCAGTTTATAGTGGAGTGAAGTAGAAATGGTATATTGGGATTCACCTATTTCCCCAGGGTTAGTTAGAGAGTTCCCTGGGGACCAGATGTGGACCATGCATGTGGGCACTGTCACAAGGTTGTCTAGGTCCTGTCCCATTAGGCTGCCCAGAGACTGAACTGGACCCAACAGATAGAAGCCAAAGCTTTCTCTTGGAGCTGTGGCTGTAGTAAGTGATAAAGTGAGACAGTACAACTCATATCAAGTCCCCAAATGATTGGAGAAGGGGGAGCAAACACTGGTTGCGAATCAGCTTTAAATACGTAACAGTTCTCTTACCTCAGTGACCATTTACCTCCTCTTTTTCTACCTTTCCTCTTTCACTCCACTGCCATATTCCAAAGGCATTAGAACTAAGATTTTTAGTGGTTGGAGAAGAAAGACCAGGGTTAAAACTATAGGATGCTCATCATTGGCTGTTGGTTTCCACTTACAGCAGATCCCGGCTATGAAAGGGACACAATTTAAACTTTAAATTAGTTCTTTATATGTAGCTGGGTATTCTAATTTTCAAATTGAGAATATGTTTGGTGACTTAATGTAACTATAAGAGTTTTTTAAAGCTCCAGTTGATCAGGGTATATAGATAAGACCTTAATTCATACCGGCTCAAAAGATGTTGCCTTAATATCCTGGAGCTACTGTAACAAATGACAACACACTGGTCATAGAACAAGAGGCATTTGTTTTCTCACAGTTCTGGAGGCTACAATTCCCAAAGAAAGATGCCAACAGGGCCGTGTTCTTTCTGAAAGCTCTAGGAGATGATCTGTTCCATTAACTTTCTCTTAGCTTCTGGGGTTGCTGCAATTCCTTAGTACTCTTTGGCTTGTAGATTTATCCCTCTGATCTCTGCCCTCCTAATCACATGGTGAGCTTCCTCTGTGTCTCTGTCTTCATATGACACTCCTGTGTGTGTGTGTGTGTTCATATTTGTCTCATCTTACAAGGACATCAGTCATATTGGATTAAGAGTTTACCCTACCCCATTTGATGTCATCATAACTTATATTTTAGTTACCTCTAGAAAGATTGTTTACAAATGAGATCCCATTCACAAGGTACTAGGGTGGTACTTGAAAATATCTGTTGAGGGAAACAATTCAACCCACAAAGGTGTAATTCTACTTGGTGTCTGTACCCTGGAGTTAGGGCCCGTGTTGGTATGACTCAAAGTCCCTTCCTAGTTTATTTCTAATTATGTGTGCTGTACTCTTTCACAATACACAGTATGAGTTTTCAGTCTGAAGTGGTGTTTCCTAGTCATCCCTATCAGGGATGCAACTACTGGAGATACCTCTTTATATTTTGTCCATTTTCTTCCCAGTGGTACTGTCAGTGTTACTCTTCTTTAATGCTCTTGGAAACTTTTCTCTTTAAATTTTAGTAGCAGTATGATTTAAACTTCATTTTATTTAAAGCCAGTTTGTTTACTGAACAAATACTTAGGTTAGGGAATTCATAGGCACCATGAATAAAGAAGTGTATGGATTTTTCATTTTTTTGTTTGATTATGAACATGAGCTTAGCCACCAGGCCAGGGCATTCTTAGCCCCAAATGCACATTAGAATCACCCAGGTAGCTTTAAAAATACTGATATCCAACACCACCCTAGGAAATTAAATTGGAATCTCTGGGCAAGTGACACAGTGCATAGAAATCAACCAAACCTGGGTCTCAAGGTATCAGTTGTCTGATAGGAATGTATACCACTTTCCCCATCCATATAATGGGAGAAGCAGTATACCAATATGGTAGGACTGTTACAAATACTAAATAAGTTAGCTCATGTGAAATGCTCATTAGCACATGCTGGCTCCGCAATAGACCATGTAGGTGGGGATTGCTGACACTGAATGGTGGACATCAGCCTGACATCATCGTGTAGGTGGATACTTCCTCACGCTGGGCCAGGTAAATCAGAAGCCCATGCCTGAGCCCCAGTGACCTCATGAGCACATCCAGAGAAAGCCTGAGGCACTCCATGCATCTGCAACAGTGCAGGGATGCTCATTTTTAGGAAGACTTGAAATATTCCCTCGATATTCAGTTAGACAGGAGGACACCAATAACTGGTCTAAATGCCAAGATCCTCAGCACTCTTCAGTCCTGATTTTGTGTCTTAATTTTATTTATTTATTTATTTATTTCTTTATTTCTTTATTTCTTTATTTAAATATATATTTTATTGATTTTTCACAGAGAGGAAGGGAGAGGGATAGAAAGCCAGAAACATCGACGGGAGAGAAACATCGATCAGCTGCCTCTTGCACACCTCCAGCTGGGGATGTGCCCGCAGCCAAGGTACATGCCCTTGACCGGAATCGAACCTGGGACCTTTCAGTCCACAGGCCAACGCTCTATCCACTGAGTCAAACCGGTTCGGCTGTCTTAATTTTATTTAAAGCCAGTTCATTTATTGAACAAATATATAGGTTAGAGAATTCATAGGCACTATGAATAAAGAAGTGTATGGATTTTTTATTTTTCAAGTTTTGATTATGAATTTGAGCTTAGCTTCCAGGCCAGGGGGTTCTCAGCCCCAAATTCACATTAGAATCACCCAGACAGCTTTAAAAATACTGATATCCAATACCACCTTAGGAAATTAAATTGGAATTTCTCCTCATCTGATGCTGCTGGCTGCTGCTCCCATGGGAACTCTTCTGACATGGTTCCATGAAGTAACATTTTCCTGACCTCAGTCTGGAGGCTAGAAATCCAAGATCAGGGTGGGAATGCAGTCTGGGTTCTGGTGAGAACCCCTTGCTGGGCTGCAGAATGCCCACTCTCCTTATACCAGTATTAGAGGCTTGGTGCACGAAACTTATGCATGGGGGGAGGGTATCCCCTCAGCTCAGCCTGCACCCTCTCTAATCCAGGACCCCTTGGGAGATGTCTGACTACCAGTTTAGGCCCGATCCTGGGGATCGGGCCTAAACCCTCTCACAATCCTGAACCACTGGCTCCTAATTGCTCACCTGCTTGCCTGCCTGATTGCCCCTAACTACCCCACCCCATTCCAGTCTGGTCACCCCTAACTGCCCCACCTGTTGACCTGATCACTCCTAACTGCCTCTGCCTGCCAGCTTGATTGCCCCCAACTGCCTCTCCCTCCCTGCTGGCCTGGTTGCCCCATGCAGCTTGCTGTTCCATTGCTTGGTTGCCCCTCACTGCCCGCCCCTGCTGGCCTGGTTGCCCCACGCAGCCTGTTCTGTTGTCTGTTTGTTTATGATGGTTGCTTAGGCTTTTACATAGAGAGATATTTATATGGCAGAGACTGAAATTTTTAATTAGAGGTTGAGGAGAAGCACAGTGGGCATTGCAGGTCAGCCCCGTGATGAGCTGCTCATCATGTTTTCATACATTTCTTAGAGGATTAATGTATTGTCCAAGCTTCTTGGAAAGACATATCCTTACTTACCTACCTGCCAGATTTAGTCTTTCAGAGTCCCCTCTTATGAACAGAACTGATTCTCAGCCAGTGAGTAAAAGTTCAGCTCTCCTGATTAATTTTTTAAGATCATTCTTAAATACCTCTTTCCTGATTACAGAATATTCTTTCAATACTTCCTGTTGCTTCAACACATTATTGGTTAATGAATGTATTTTCACCAATCCCTTGAAATAATTCTCTATAGAGGTTTCCTCCACTAAACTATTTCTCTTGAGTCGTTTTTATTTGTTATGTTTTCTCTAAAGTCTGTTATTAACCCTAGTTTACAGTGGGGTGGGAGGGTCACTAGGTATTTTCAGAATTGGATTAAGTGTTCCCAAGAGTAGGAAATGGTCATTTGCTTTAAGTGAATCTTGAAGTTTAGCACAATTTCTTGGAGGGCTTCTTTGAACTAAAATCCTCAGCAAAATGAGGGGGAGCCACTGCAGTGCAGTAGTTGGCAGCTTTCTCATCTTCCTGAAATGCTACTCAATCTGTTCTCCTCACGTGCCCAAAGACATTCATTTCCTTTGCCATCAGAGTTAGATTAAGCAGTAGGAAAATTAGGTTATGTCCCGTGTGACATTTATTGGGGTGACATTGGTTAATAAAATTATTTAGGTTTCAAGTGGGGGAGCTAGTAAAGGGAAAAGGAGTCAAATTTATGGTAATGGAAGAAGATTTGACTTTGGGTCAACATATAATGCAAGATACAGATGATGCATATTTTTAAAAGGGGTATGATGATAAAAAGGAGTAATAATGATGTTGATAATTATATTAGCTAACATTCATTAGTTCTATGTCCTTTATGTATATTTATCTCATTTATTTATCCTATCAGCTCTATGGAGTAGAAATAATTGTTATTCCAGTATTACAGATGAAAAATGAAGGCTTACAGAGTTTAATTTACTTGCACAAGTTCATACAGCTAGTAAGATATGGTGATTGCATTTATGTGCCTATTCTTATAATGACTGTTATAGCCAATTAATCAGTGTTGCTTTTAACTGTTAACATTTCTTCAAATAACTTTCTTAAGGGGTGAATTTAAATGTCTCACCTATCTACATGACAGTCCTTTCTGGAAAGCTATTGCTCAGTTTTGAATTTCTTATCCTCCAATCTGCACATTCAGATAATGATGCAATAAAATCTTTTATGGGATACTCCTCAAGATTGCTATGTGCTAAGGGAGGGAAGAAGATATATTTTGATAACTTTTGACTTCTATAAAGTACTTTCCTCCTCACTGCAGCATGGAAAAGCTCTAAAATTGTATCTCATGAGGAGGGTAATCTGCAATTATTTACAGAAGCTTCTCACAATATCTCATTTTATCACTTTTGTGGAAAAACAGAATAGAAAAACAACCAAACTTTCATGAATATTTAAAAACCCATACACACTGGAGGAGGGAGGAAAGTAAGTTTAGATAATTGCAAATTCCATTTCAGTCAGTTGTATTCCAAGTAAATGTTCTGTCTCAACATGGCTTACATCTGATCTTTTCACTTGATGGGAGCTAATGCTTCTTGCTCAAGTGAGAACTTTGTTCCTTGTGAGAAGAGGGAGACAAGCAAAGACTGGGCTGAGTATCTGCCACAGGCACCCCTGTTCTGGGCTGCAGGAGTGAGGGGGGCTTTGGGGAAGTTATTTGGCATTTAAGCAAGTGATTCCCATGGTAGCTGCTGAATATTTTGTTAAATGATTTTCTTCTCTGACCTTTATTACTAATGATCTTCCTTAAGAAGCACTTAAAGAATAAAAAGAAAGGTTGTTTTTATTAATCACTTTTCTCTTTGCCCACAGAACCCAAAGAAATGGTGTTACCTGGCAAGAGATCTGCACTCTTTTATGAAAAATCAGACCAAGGTAATACTTACTGCGAATTGATCTATTTTTTAGTCTGTTTAACTCTGATACATTAAACTTATTGGTTTCCTTGATTACTGGTTTTACCTATTGAATACATAATAGTAAATCATTATCTGAAAAGTAGAGGGAATGGTTTATAAGGATTACTATATTTATGCAGTAACAGTAAAATTTAAAATATATTTTAGGTTATCAAAACATTGTGGATAATGGTCAATTTTCTGACACTACATTTATCTTAATAAATGAATAGGATCTTGACTAGGAGATTATATTTTCTTTGTTTGGAAATAACTCCAATTAGTTTATTCACATTTAGATTAAGAGAATTAGATTCTTGTCAGAGAACAGTGATAAGAATTTCCTTTTATTCAAGCACTAGTCAGATGATTTTACATATTACTTTTTGAATATGCAAAAAAAATTCTGTTCAAATTTCTCTCAAACTCTTTTGAGTTTTATGAAGACACCATCATACAAATCATATTTTCTTTGGAAAGACTGAATTATGTCATACAGTTGTTGAATAGCATGCCTGATTATACTTAACAGTTGCATATATAGTTGCTAAATTTTGAAATTGCTATGTGATTTATTTACATATGTTGGCTTAAAAATATGAACACTTATACAAATATGCTAATGATATATATGGATAAATAAAATATGAGCTACAGATATACATGTGTGTATTTTATGAATTAAGGTACTATCTAAAAGAGTTTTTTTCAGTAAAGTTTCTAAAAGGTTAGAACTGTGATGTACACTATACCCATCTGTTCAATAAATGTTATCTATTTGTAGAGCCATGAAGATAGGATGTTACTATATGTATATGCATAAGAGATTTATTGAAATGTATACCAGACTGTTTACTAATTGAATCTGATTGGATTTTACTTTTGACAAATTGTTGAATTCCTGAAAACAAATGAGGGTTGAAACAAAGGTAGCATTTAAATTTAATGGACATCAGCAGAAAATTCATTTCTGATCTTGAATTTGCAGTTGAGCAAAAATAAATTGTTAGGTTGAATTACAAATAGGGTGTTTCTACTGATTTTAGTTGATTCTTCAAAGAAGATGTAAATCCCTTAAGGAAGCAGCTTCTCTCTCCTAAAGGCGATTTGGCGTTATAGGCACTCTATTCAAGTTTAGGCTATACTAAAATGTTAATGGAATCTATAAAATATTTTTAAATGGTTAATGACATTAGTGAAGAACTGCATTTTGCATAGAACTATTAACTGTGATTCCCTGCAGAGAGACATTGCAATGAGCACTGATACGTAGACCATATGTGGAAGATGTTGACACTGAGCTATGTGATGTAGGCATAGGAGATAAGTAGTAGAAAAGTGCTTATTGAAGGGGTATTGATGGATGATGACACAGTAAGAGAGAGAAAGAATCACATGGAATGAGTTGAAGCCAGTGCGGAGGGTCAAGGATCCATACACATTAGAATAAAAGGATAAAAGGAGCACAGACTATCCAGGATTCATTTCTGTGAAATTATTTTTTTCAGAGGGATATACATGTTCATGTTCATGTATATATAAATGTACATATGCATCTGTTGTTTTATTAGTCTACTAGTGGCCTGGAGCATGAAATTCGTGCACTGGGGGTGGGTGGTCCCCCAGCCCAACCTGCCCCCTCTCACATACTGGGAGCCCTTATGGGATGTCCAACTGATGGCTCACCTCCAGCCTGCCCAAAGGCTGGGGGTGAGCCATCAGTTGGACAATTTTAAAAAACCATCTGTAAAACACAGTGTAGTTCAGGAGTTTTTCATTAAGGACTGGGTTCACCAAGAAGACCATGTTGCAATATAAAGCGGAGAAGCTTGGTGGAAGTGCAAGCGCCCCTGTAGGAAGCCAGCGTGGGCTCAGGCTGTCAGGGCTCCCAAATCTGTTGCCTAATAGAGCTGCTTTGTCTACTAAAAAAACACTCTTCTCTTGTAATCCCTTCTACATTTTTTCCATAAGCATCCCTTTAGAGAAAACTTCTTTAATGTGTCCCTTCCTTTCCCCCAAAAGAGGGATGATCAATTATTTCAAGGAGCAGCAGAGGGTAGGGGAGGAGGCAATGAGGACCTAGGTCCTTGTAATCACCAGAGAACTCTGAACTCGCTGTGTCCTCCTTCATCATCCCTTGGGTGGCCTCTGTTTTTCTGCTACCTTGGTAGAAAGAATATGTGACTCCCCTGCCTGCCTTGAAGTCTTGTTGCCATGGAAACTTCCACACACCATTCCACAGATATCATGCTTGACTGAGTCTAGACAGAGGCTACAGACTGGCAGTTGCCCTTTGTTTCTCCTTCTTGTGTTTGTCAGGTGCTTTAAAATGGATGGGGATAGATGGGATGGTGAGCAGCGTGGTATGTGAGAAACCTGTGTCAGGGGTAGATGCTTGGGGATTTCAGAAGATAATTCTGTGGAGGGAAGAGCACAGCAAATGGAAAAGTCTGTTTCCTTTTAAGCTTCTCTTGGATGCAAAGGCTTTGATCCTGTGATGTGTCTGAAGGCAATTTTCTGGGTGAGATAGGATATGAGTGAACACATTCAGGGAGTTGTTGTTCCTTAGTGAGTTTTTCTGTCCCATTTTCACTGAATTGACCGATAATCTGAGCTCTGTGGTGAACATGTTGGGGTTGTGACCTGGGTTTAGGTGAAACATCAATTGAAGCTATGAACTAAGGAAAAAAAAAATGGTGCCGCCGCCACCCCTCCCCACCCCCACCCCCGCTTCCGCGCTCAAGTGGAAGAACTACATTTCCCAGAATTCCTGGTGCTCCCAATACCCTGCATGAACCAAGAGCACTGTGAATTTTCTCTACCTGGTGGTGGCCACCGGGGTCTCCGCACACCCCAAAGACTGGCAGCAGCCCCCCCCCCCGAGTCCAATCATGGGTGCTGGGCTGGGGGGCATGCAGGGACCCTAGGCACTCATTTGCATGTAATTCAGTCACCATAAGTGTAAGGAGGGCTGGCCCTTAAGTACCTTATGGGCAGCACTTATAGTGTGGTGGTTGCTTTCACTGCACTGTGGCCATGCCCCTGCTGGCCTCGCCCCCGGTGTGCTGGCCACACCACGCCTGCCCCCTGCCCCATCCCACCACCCACCCCCTGCCCTGCCACTGCCCCACTCCCTGCCTCAATTAGCTAGTAGCATAGCAGAGGTACAGTCAATTTGCATGTTACTCTTTTATTAGATAGGATTGTTTGTTTAAGACCTGGAAAAACATACTTTGAATTGAATGTAGGAAAGGGAAAGTTTGGTAGAAGGGGAAATTTCCATTAAAGGGTGGGATTTCTAGTATTGTGTATTTAGAGCACAAAATGTGTTTCCTCCAGTCATGAAAATAAAGGAACAGTTCTGCGTCTTGCCAGAATCCAAGTGCTTTGGTCTAATAAAACTCCCAGAGGGATGATGTTCTAGGACAGTGGTTGGCAAACTCATTAGTCAACAGAGCCAAATATCAGTAGTACAATGATTGAAATTTCTTTTGAGAGCCAAATTTTTAAAAACTTAAACTTCTTCTAATGCCACTTTTTCAAAATAGGCTCGCCCAGGCCGTGGTATTTTGTGGAAGAGCTGCACTCAAGGGGCCAAAGAGATGCAGTTTGCCAACCAGAGTTCTAGGACATGTGTGTTTGTGCAAATGCTGGGAGTAAAGTGTGGAAGAGTGACCTGGGATGGGAGAAATGGTGTTTATGTTGTCATCTCTCTAAACTGGTCATTTGGATTCCATGAAATAGGGGTGTTTGTAATCTTATAGATAGTTTCTGTTAGTTAGACAATGAATGCTAATGAACTAATGCTGTGTCTCTAATATCTTAGATGGAATATTTATATTTAAATTTAAATCTATATAATAAAAGTCTAAGTGACCGTTGTGGCAGAACGAGCAGATGACTGGTCACTATGATGAGCACTGACCACCAGGGGGTAGATGCTCAATGCAAGAACTGCCTCCTGGTAGTCAGTGAGCTCCACAGGGGGAGCACTGCTCACCCAGAAGCGGGTTCATAGCTGGTGAGCACAGCAGAGGTGGTGGGAGTCTCTCCTGCCTCCACAGCAACACTAAGGAGCAGTGAGGAGGCAGGCAGTAAGGAGTGAGAGATCTCAGGCTGGGCTGATGAATGACCCCCCCCCCCCCAGTGCAAGAATTTCATGCACTGGGCCTCTAGTGTTTAAATAAAAGACTATTCAGATGTATTAGTGATGGTGCTATTTTTAGGTGAATGGGACTGGTCAGTTTTCTCAGTTGCTGAGGACTAACCCACTCCTTTTGTGTAGGATTAACCCTGGCAATGGAGCTCAAAGAGCAACCTTTTGGATTAGTAAGCACTTTTGTGTGTAAGGATACCTGAAAGTTCTACATTTGACCCTTTTATTTTTTTATTTATTTATTTAAAAAAATTTTTTTTATTGTTTAGTTTATTAATTACATTGTTTCCCCCTTTTTTTTATCCCCCTATATCTTCCCTCCACCCTGTACCTATCCCACCCTCTGCCCTCACCTCCCCCTCCCCAATGTCCTCTCCCATTGTTGCAAGATTTTTGTCAATCTCTTGCTGTACTTCCAACAACACTTTTCTCCCCAAGAATTGTCAGTCCATTCCCTCTCTATGTCCATGATTCTGTTATAGTCACCAGTTTATCTTGTTCATCAGCCTATCAGTTCACTTGATTTTTATGTTCATTTGTTGATAGATGTGTATTTGTTGTTCATAATTTATATTTTTACCTTTTTCTTCTTCCTCTTCTTAAAGAATATCTTTCAGCATTTCATATAATACTGGTTTGTTGGTGATGAACTCCTTTAGCTTTTTCTTATCTGATCCTGTTTTTCTCTTGCTGCTTTTAATATTCTCTCTTTATCTTTTGCTCTTGGCATTTTAATTATGATATGTCTTGGTGTGGTTCTCTTTAGATTCCTATATTTTGGGGTTCTGTGTACTTCTTGGGCTTTTAAGTCAGTTTCTTTCACCAGGTGGGGAAAGTTTTCAGTCACTATTTCTTCAAGTAGGTTTTCATTAACTTGCTCTCTCTCTTTTTCTGGCACCCCAATAATTCGGATGTTGGCTTGCTTGAGGTTGTCCCAGAGGCCCCTTACGCTATCTTCAATTATCTGAATTCTTTTGTTTCTTGCTTTTCCAGCTGAGTGGATTTTGGTTCTTTGTATTTCAAATCTTTGACTTGGTTCTTGTGGCCCTCTGGACTGCTTTTAGGACTTTGTGTAATATTTTTTATTTCAGTCTGTGTATGCTTGATTTCTAGTTGGTCCTTTTTTTTATCTGTGAGGGTCTGGTTCGTATCCTCAGAGGTCTTGTACATTTCCCTGAGGGTCTCATTCATTTCTTTGTAAGTATCATTCATCTCCTTGTAAGTCTCATTCATTTGCTGGTTGGTCTTGTTTATTTCCTGGTTGGTCTTGTTTATTTCCTGGTAATTCTCATTAAGTTGATCGGCCTTTTGTAGGAGCCTCTTGAAAAGCCTTATAATCATGGTTTTGAACTCTATGTCTTGTCGTCTTTTCTCCTCCATTTCTTTCACACCTGATTTCTTTCCATGTCTCTGCATGGTGGCTGCTTTATGTGGTGGCTATCCTCAAAGGGACAGTGTCTCAGTCTCCCCAGTTACCTGAGGTGGGTACTCTTACTGCAATCCTTTATGGGTTGTATTCAGTGTTTTTGAATTTAAACCCAGCTTTTTGTTGTTAGCCCTAGGAGGGTTTGACCTCCAGGCCAATTGTCTGTAAAGCTCAGCTGTGCTCAGGTTGGGTGGGCGGAGTCTCCGGGCCAAGCAGACAGCGTTAGCTCTGCCCTATGCAGCCCCAGGGGCTCTGTGCCGGGGGCAATGGCTGCCAGTACCTCTGAGAGAGAGCCGCTGTGGAGCTCCACCGGCTGCCGGGGAATTCCGACTGTCCCCAAATGACTTTGCATGTGCAATGTCTCACCCAGGGTCGTAAAACAAAGCAGACTGACAGTTTTCCGAATGAGAGACAAGTCGCAGAGAGCTCTCTGCGCCGTCACGCAACCGAGCTGTTCGCACAAGCTGCCGTCTCCACAAGCTGGAAGACTCGGCAGCACCCGAGCTTCGGCGTGCCCTCCCACTGTCCAGTTTTCACCCCGTGTGATAGTGGGTTCCCTGGACTTTGCCCAGAGCTGGAGAATCAGTCCAGTGGGACGCCTTTGTCTCCCCGTTCAAGAAAACTGGCCGGTTTCCAGCCGCCCGCCCTCTCCACGGCGCGCACTCCAAACCTCTCTCTGTGCGCGAATCTTTCAACGCTGTTCGCCGCTGCTCCTCCGAGTCACAGTGTCTTATCTTTACTTTTATTTGTGGAATTTTCACTCGGCGAGCATTCTGGTGATTCTGGAAGGTGTTTGTTCCTTCGTTAAGTTGTAGTATTAAAATTGCTGATTATGACGGCAAGATAGGTGTTTCACCTTTGCCGCCATCTTAGTTCTCCTCTACCTTTGACCCTTTTAAAAGGGCACTTAAATAGCTCTTCATGTTGTATATTATTATGTGAAGTTATTTATTTATTTTTATTTTTTAAATATTTTAATCTTTATTGTTCAGTTTATTAATTACATTATTCACCCCCCTTTTCCCCCTATAGTTCCCCACCACCTGGTACCCATCCCACCCTTCACCCTCACCCCCCAGCATTGTCCTCTCTCATAGGTGCATGATTTTTGTCCAGTCTCTTGCTGCACCTCCCACACCCATTTTCTCCTGCAAAATTGTCAATCCACTCCCTCTCTATACCCATGATTCTATTATATTCACCAGTTTATCCTGTTCATCAGATTTTTAATTCACTTGATTTTTGATTCATTTGTTGATAGATGTGTATTTGTTGTTCATAATTTTTATTTTTACCTTTTTCTTCTTCCTCTTCTTAAATCTTTCAGCATTTCATATAATATTGGTTTGGTGGTGATGAATTCCTTTAGCTTTTTCTTAGCTGTGAAGCACTTTATCTGACCTTCAATTCTGAATGATAGCTTGCTGGGTAGAGTAATCTTGGTTGTAGATTCTTGCTATTCATCACTTTGAATATTTCTTGCCACTCCCGTCTGGCCTGCATCGCTTCTGTTGAGAAATCCGCTGACAATCATATGGGTGCTCCCATATAGGTAACTAACTGTTTTTCTCTTGCTGCTTTTAATATTCTCTCTTTGTCCTTTGCTCTTGGCATTTTAATTATGATGTGCCTTGGTGTGATCCTCTTAGAGTTCCTATATATTGGGGTTCAGTGTACTTCTTGGACTTTTAAGTCAATTTTTTTTCACCAGGTGTGGGAAGTTTTCAGTCACTATTTCTTCAAATAGGTTTTCATTGTCTTGCTCTCTCTCTTTTTCTGGCACCCCTATAATTCAGATATTGGTATGCTTGAGGTTGTCCCAGAAGCCCCTTATACTATCTTCAATTTTTTGGATTCTTTTGCTTTTCCAGCTGAGTGGATTTTACCTCTTTGTATTTCAAATCTTTAACTTGGTTCTTGCAGTCCTCTAGAGTACTTTTAGATCTTTGTATAATATTTTTTATTTCAGTCAGTATATGCTTAATTTCTAGTTGGTCCTTTTTCATATCCTTGAGTGTCTCATTCATATCCTTGTAGGTCTCCTTCATTTCCTTGTAGGTCTCATTCATTTCCTTGTAGGTCTTATTCATTTCCTCTCAGGTCTTGTTTATTTCCTCGTAGGTCTTGTTCATTTTCTTGTATGTCTTGGCCTTTTCTAGGAGCCCCTTGAAAAGCCTTATAACCGTGGTTTTGGTTTTTATGTCCAGTCGTTTTTTCCCCTTCCATTTCTTTCACATCTGATTTCTTTCCATGTTTCTGCATGGTGGCTGCTTTCCTGAGTTGGTCCATTAGCTTTGTGTGGTAGATGTCCTCTATGGGACAATGGCTCTGCCTCCCCAGTTACCTGAGGTGGATATGGGTTGCACAGTCTTGTTGAAGTTAAACCTAGATTATTGTTGTTAGCACTAGGAGGGTTTGACCTCCAGGCCAATTGGCTATGAGGTTCAGCCATGCTCAGGTTGGATGGGCAGAGTCTCCGGGCCAGGTAGACAGCATGAGCTCCGCCCTATGCGGCCCCTGGGACTTTGTGGCTGGTGGCAATCGCTGCCAGCACCTCTGAGAGAGAGCTACTGCCAAGCTCCACCCGCTGCCGGACAATTTAGCCTCTCCCCAAATGAGTCTGCACACCCAACGTCTCACCCAAGGACGCAAAACAATGTAGTTTGGTGGTTTCCCGAACAAGAGAGTAAGTCACGAGTCCTCTCTGTGTGGTTACGCAGCTCTGCTCTTCCCAAGTTCATGCTCACTCTGCACAAGCTCGCCCTCTCTACAAACTTGCAGACCCTTGCATTGCCCGAGTTTCGGGGTGCCTCCCCACTGTCCAGTTTTTACCCTGTATGATTGTGGGTTCCCTGGACTTCTCCCGGAGCTGGGGAATCAGTGCAGTGGGACTTCTTTGTCTCCCCGGTTCGAGAAAACCAACCAGGTTTTCAGCTGCCCGCCCTATATGTTGGCGTGCGCACGGCTCCAAACCTCTCTCAGAGTGTATCTTCAACGCTGTCCTCTGCCGCTCCTCTGAGTCACAGTGTCCTATCTTCACTTTTATTTGTGGAATTTTCACTCAGCCAGCTTTCCAGTGATTCTGGATGCTGTTTGTTCTTTCGTTAAGTTGTAGTTTTGAAATTGCTGTGTATGGCAGCAAGATAGGTGTTTACCTATGCCACCATCGTGGTTCCTCTATGTGAAGTTATTTATGTAATTTAGTAATAATATTCTTAATTTTGTCATCCAGAAAGAGGCAACTTTAACTAGTCAGGACTGAATATCTTTCTCTATATCTAGTATGATTATGTAAAAAAAAATAGAGACCATTATTCTTTTTCCATTTTTATATTGGTTTATATGTCCTGGAAATAAATTGAATTTCAATTAAGAAAATGTCATGCCTGGGAGAAACAAGATGGCGGCATAGGTAAAACACCTATCTTGCCGTCATATACAGCATTTTTAAAACCACAAATTAACGAAAGAACAAACACCTTCCAGAATCACCAGAAAGCTGGCAGAGTGAAAATTCCACAAATAAAAGTGAAGATAAGACACTGTGACTCGGACGAGTGGTTGAGGACAGCATTGAAAATGTGTGCGGAGAGAGATTTGGAGCGCGTGCCAGCGGATAGGGCAGATGGCTGAAAACCGGCCAGTTTTCTCGAACGGGGAGACAAAGACGTCCCACTGGAATGATTCTCCAGCTCTGGGCAAAGTCCAGAGAACCCACTCTCATACGGGGTGAAAACTGGACAGTGGGAGGGCACGCCGAAGCTCGGGTGCTGCAGGGGTCTGCCGGCTTGTGGAGCAGGCAAGCTTGCGCGTGAACTTGGGAACAGCATAGCTGCATGACTATGACAGCGTATAGAGCACTCTGCGACTTGCTCTCTCATTCGGGAAACTGTCAGACTGCTTTGTTTTACGACCCTGGGTGAGACGTTGGGTGTGCAGACTCATTTGGGGAGAGTCTGAATTCCCCAGCAGCCAGTGGAGTTTGTCAGCGGCTCTCTCTCAGACGTGCTGGCAGCCAATGCCCCCGGCGTAGACTCCCTGGGGCCACATAGGGCAGAGCCAACGCTCTCTGCTTGGCCCGGAGACTCCGCCCATCCAACCTGAGCACAGCTGAGCTTCACAGACAATTGGCCTGGAGGTCAACCCCTCCAAGTGCTCACAACGATTAACCTGAGCTTAACTTCAGCAAGACTGTGCAACCCATATCCACCTCAGGTAACTGGGGAGGCTGACCCACTGTCCCTTGTAGGAAGTCTACCACACAAAGCTAATTGACCAACTCAGGGAAGCAGCCACCATGCAGAGACATGGAAAGAAATCAGATGTGAAAGAAATGGAGGAAAAAAAACTACTGGACATGGAATTCAGAACCACGGTTATAGAGTTTTTTAAGAGGCTCCAACAAAAGATCGAGGCCTATAAGGAAATAAGCAAAACCACAAAGGGAATGAATGAGTCCTACAAGAAAATGAACAACACCCTCAAGGATATAAACGAGAGCTGCAAAGAAATGATCAAGACCAACGTGGAAATGAATGAGTCCTACAAGGAAATGAAAGAAACCCTCAAGGATATAAAGCAGACTCTCAAGGATATGAAAAAGGACCAACCAGAAATTAAGCATACACTGACTGAAACAAAAAATATTATACAAAGACCTAAAAGTGCTCTGGAGCACCCCAAGAACCAAGTTAAAGATCTGAAATACAAAGAGGTAAAATCCACTCCGCTGAAAAAGCAAGAAACCAAAAGAATCCAAAAAATTGAAGATAGTGTAAGGGGCCTCTGGGACAACCTCAAGCATACCAACATCCGAATTATAGGGGTGCCAGAAAAAGGGAGAGGCCAAGACAATGAAAACCTATTTGAAGAAATAGTGACGGAAAACTTCCCACACCTGGTGAAAGAAATTGACTTAGGAGTCCAAGAAGTGCACCGAACCCCAATATATAGGAACCCTAAGAGGACCACACCGAGGCACATCATAATTAAAATTGCCAAGAGCAAAAGACAAAGAGAGAATATTAAAAGCAGCAAGAGAGAAACAGTTGGTTACCTATAAGGGAGCACCCATACGATTGTCAGCAGATTTCTCAGCAGAAACAATGCAGGCCAGACGGGAGTGGCAAGAAATATTCAAAGTGATGAACAGCAAGAATCTACAACCAAGATTACTCTATCTAGCAAAGATATCATTCAGAATTGAAGGTCAGATGAAGTGCTTCGCAGATAAGAAAAAGCTAAAGGAGTTCATCACCACCAAACCAATATTATATGAAATGCTGAAAGATATTCTTTAAGAAGAGGAAGAAGAAAAAGGTAAAGATGAAAATTATGAACAACAAATACACACCTATCAACAAATGAACATAAAAATCAAGTGAATTGATAGGCTGTTGAACAGGATAGACTGGTGAATATAACAGAGACATGGACATAGAGAGGGAATGGACTGACAGTTCTTGGGGAGAAAAGGGTTGTGGGAAGTGCATCAAGAGACTGGACAAAAATCTTGTAACAATGGGAGAAGACAGTGGGGAGGGGAGGTGAGGGTGGAGGGTGGGATAGGTACAGGGTGGAGAGGAGCTATAGTGGGATAAAAAGGGGAAACAATGTAATTAATAAACTGAACAATAAAGATAAAAAAATAAAAAATAAATAAAATGCCAAGAGCAAAAGAGAAAGAGAGAATATTAAAAGCTGCAAGAGAAAAACAGATGGTTACCTATAAGGGAGCACCCTTATGATTGTCAGCGGATTTCTCAACAGAAACGATGCAGGCCAGACGGGAGTGGCAAGAAATATTCAAAGTGATGAACAGCAAGAATCTACAACCAAGATTACTCTATCCAGCAAAGCTATCATGCAGAATTGAAGGTCAGATGAAGTGCTTCGCAGATAAGAAAAAGCTAAAGGAGTTCATCACCACCAAACCAATACTATATGAAATGCTGAAAGATATTCTTTAAGAAGAAGAAAAAGATAAAAGTGTAAATTAGGAACAACAAATACACATCTATCAACAAATGAATCTAAAAATCAAGTGAATTAATAAGCCGATGAACAGAATAGACTGGTGAATGTAACAGAATCACAGACATAGAGAGGGAATGGACTGACAACTCTTGGGGAGAAAGGGGGTGTGGGAAGTGCAGCAAGAGACTGGACAAAAATCATGCAACTATGGGAGAGGACAGTGGAGGCAGGTGAGGGCTTAGGGTGGGATGGGTATCAGGTAGAGGGGAACTATAGGGTGAAAAAAAAAGGAACAATGTAATTAATAAGCTGTACAATAAAGATAAAAAAGAAAATAAAAAAAAGAATATGTCATGCCTGTAATTTATTTTTATTATGCAAGAATGTTAAGTTTTATTCTTAAATATCTGACTTTTTCTGTAGGAAATTATAATTGTAATATCAATCCTTAATTTATATTAAGGATGCAGTAATTTTTAATGTATGTTAGGTTGAAATCTAAGTTTAATATAAACACAATTTTGAGAATTGGAAACAAACTGTCATAAAGCTAGTATATAGGGTTATTTATGTTCAAGAGCACTGAAATTAAGTTATAAAGATATTGTTTAGAGATTTTTATCATCGTGTTTATTATTACTGGCTGTAGAAAATGTTGTGGTAATAATGCTTGTTGAGATTTAGTTGAAACTTAAAAGGATAAAAATCTGATATTTTAAGAGCTTACCACAAATTATATTGTATATTATTTATTACATACATACTGCAACATAATAATGAAAGTAAAGCCTCAAAACTTGGATGTTGATTAATAAGTTAATGACCATGAATTTAAATGAGCATTGGAAGTATTTTTATGGCATGTAATAAAAATAGTGATGCAATTGTCACATTGTCTGTATTAGATTACATGTAAGTCATATGTAATACTTTGCATAAATATGGTTACATCAGGCCAAACATGTTCCCAAAGAGAATTTAAACTGAAAATCAGAGAATAAAACATTGGAACATTTTCATGGAGATGTGATTAACAACTAATTTTTAAAGAGAAATTTACATGAGAATTATGGTAATTTTTATGAATCTGCCTTTTTGGTTCTCATGATTTTTTGTTATTTGCAAAAGTGTTTATCAGCCTTTAGTCTTCTGAGCTTTAGATTCTATGGGATATTTCATTTTCTTAAAACTTAAAAAAAAATTCCCAAGACTATAAGTTATAGCATTGTCTATGATCAGCTCCTACTAATAATTAAAGTTTTTCCACTGATTCTCAACCTGTGTTACTTACCCTATTTTTTTTCTCTCCTACTCCATTACAGACTCTACACATTTTTTGTCTTTTTCTTATGCTGAGAACTCTACTGTGAATGCCAGGTCTTCTTTCCCCTATATTCCAAAGTCTGCATGTAACCAGAAAACTTCTCTTTACAGAATCTTCTGAATTCCTTATTATACAACATTAGTTTCCCCTCCCTTAAACTATATTCAGTTAGTAAGGTTGCCTAGTATCTGCCACATTGATTTGGATATAATGCTATGTAGTAGTTCTCATGTGTGCATGTATGTGTGTGTGTATATATATATACATACATACACACACATATATATGTACATCTATACAGTTTCTTTTTATTATATATAAAAGTACACATACAGATATAAGATTTTTGTCCCCTTCGACATGATTAAAGTAGATCTGTCTGTCACCCACTATTACTCCCACTTGTAAGTGAAGTAGATAAATTGAAATGAATGAGCTCTTTCCATCTCGAGGATTTCCATTGAAAGAATATTTAAAAGGTTAAAAAATTCCTCACTATAAGAGTTATAATTTAGCTATAGTTTGTAATTAGTAATACCTTGAGAATCTACTTTTCCTTTATCCTCTTTCAAAGAGAATAAAATCAATATTCAAATATACTAATATATAAAGCAAATAATTTTCAACTATTGAAGCACACTCTCTTCACTAAAGGGAAATTGCCTAATTGTATTCCCCATTGGCTTTGTGCCACTTTGCACATGTCATTGGAGAAACATCTAACTTGAGCTATTCAACAAAGGCACTTTTGCCTAAAGCAAACACTGCCTCTTGAGAATATTACTCATCTAACATCAAAATCAGTAGAAAAAGTATATTGTGATTTGCTTCCTCATCCATTTATTCATTCATCCATCACTTCATTGTTTACCTACTACCTTCTCAAGTGCTCTAGTTGAAGTGGAAGTACATGCAGAATTTGAGAGTCTCTTATTCTGGGCACCCCCCCCCCACACACAAACACACACATGTACACTATACATAAAAACATACAGAGGGTACAAAATATATCCTTTTAGCTCTGGCTGGTATGGCTTACTTGGTGGAGCTTTGCCCCATACACCGAAAGGCTGCAGCTTTGATTTCCAGTCAGGGCACATACGTAGGTTGCAAGTTTGATCCTTGGTCAGCTGGTCAATGCTTTCCTCTCTTTCCCTTCCACTCTCTCTAAAACCAATAAAAACATATCACTGGATAAAAAAAACATCCTTTTACATGCTTGTAGAAGCTATCTCTTTGTTCCAATCATTTTTCACATCAATGTCAATTTCTTCCATGTTCTTCTATATGTTATCATTCATGTAGATGGTTGGAAATCATTAAAGCAGTCCATGATAGTTATTTTTACGTTTTCAATAATTGTTGAATTTCATGCCTAGGAATTTTGTGGCCATTTTGGATGTGTGTGTATGTCTGTAGATGTGAAGTCTGAAATAACATATTCCCAGCTCCACAGGGCTAGGGCCTTGGAAGTACTTAAACTCCAGGTGTGGAGGTTGGTAAAGGACTAGGATTATTTGGGAAGTTGAGATGACATTAGGACCATTGGGATTGAGACAAGGCCTTTGGGAATTGGGGCTCTCAGGGAACTGGCAATTCCTAGTAGAGGACTAAGGATTTTGAGGGAATTGGTTCCTTTAATGCTTTAGCTCTATGTCAGTTTCTATTTCTTTGATTTTGAGTTACTCAAAGTACTTTGAAAAGGGAAGCAAGTCATTGCAGGGAAAGTGGTGTGGGCACAGCAAATAATTTGCAGTGTGGGATGTCCATTAGACTTTGCAAGTGCATATATACGTATGTTTGTTCCTTTCTATCTCTAGGTACCTGTATTTTTCATGCATTTGGCATTTTTAAAATTGTGCCACTAGATGTCAGCAGCAACCTCCCAGGGTTTCTGTGGCCTTCATTGGTAAAAACAAAAAACAATTGCTACGTTATTAGAGCACTTTATCTGAGAATAGTAAGTACTTCTTGTAAAAGTATAAGAAGTATTTCTTGAAATATGAGGAGGATTATATGCATCATAAATATTTTGAAATTGTTTTTTTTTAAACTGGGGTTTCTGTTTACATGAACAATTACTTCTTCTAGTATTCTGTTCACCAATGAGATGGTATGAAGAACCATGTGTGAGGATGAGTACTTTGTTAGAAATTATATCTGTTGTCAAAGCTCTAAACTTTTGTTTCAATACTTTATGATTAATTTATGCCATTATTGCAGGAGTATGTGTGCTTTGGGTTTGTTTCGTTCTGTTTTTGTAGAAGAAGCATTTTCAGTGCTTCAGCCCATCAGAAGATTGTGTGGTATAAATTTTTCAGCATCCACATCTGTATACTGTTTACTTAGAACTGTCTAAACTCTCCTGGATCTGTGCTCTGTTGTTTTAAAATACTCAGAACATTTTGAAATATGCCAAAGAGTGTTATGGGTGTTTGCTCACCAGTTGACAAAGAAAATAATCTAGAAACTGAAAAAAAAAAGATATTTTCACATGAATTATAATACACACAATTGCTTAATCCTTAAAGCACCAGGTAAAAAAGCATCTCATTTTCCCCCCAGAAATCAGTAAGAAAATTACAGTATTGGCCAATGTTTATTAGACACTACTAATGTTGTTTTTAAATAATGCCATTAATATCCAGTCAAATCAGATTCACATTAGCAGGAAGATTCAGGCTAATGTGTTAAATTTTAATCATCAGATAGAACTCAATCTTAGGTAATTGGCTATGATTTGACCAAGAACCAAGCATGCATATATATATGCCTAAGTGACCGTTACAACTGAACGACCAGAAAGATTGGTTGACCAGTCTCTATGATGTGTACTGACCACCCACCAGGGGACATACATTCAATGCAGGAGCTGCCCCTTCATGGTCAGTGTGTTCCCACAGCCATCCTGTTGCAGTCTCTCCCCCCGGGCCCTAATTGGGTGGCCAGCCTGCCAACCTGCTGGGTTTCTCCCCCTGCTGGCTGGCCCCCCCATAGGCCTGTATCACCAGGCAGGCCGAGGGACCCCACCCATGCACAAATTTGTGCACCAGGCCTCTAGTTTTAAAAAAAACACTGTAGACTTATTCCCATTTTTCTCCCTTGGAAAAATTCTCATTTCAACGCATTTTAAAAATATATTAGAAAAAGCTAAGAAAAAGAATTATGAAAACATGTCCCTTACTGAAACCAGTTCTCCCAAGGAAAATACTAATGTAAATGTTATACCCTTATCATTTTTAAGGTTAAAAAATGTTTTAGTTGCTGCAGTAAGTGGAAGGTGGATTAGGACATAGGCTAAAGAAATAATTTCATTTATACTGAAGTTGTAGTCAAGATTATTGGCTTAAGTTCATAAGATTATCTTTTTGTGTGTGTGTGCATTGCTATTTTAGAACTACTACTAAACATAACTTATCAAGATTTTCCTCATGATAGTGGCTGAGTTATGTTTGTAGGTGATGAGGCAAACATTTGGAAGCATGCTGCAGTTTCTTGACCCATGTAATCTCCTCTCGGGGAGCAGATGCTGTGGGTAAGTGCTGCCCATAAATGCAAGGCACATCGTTAGCCAGATGTTCAGTGAAGGCAGTCTCAACATTGAACCTAGTGTGGGAGCACACAGCTGGCTTGCTCTATAACCCTGTGCTTCCAGTACTTAACCCCCCTAGAGGGTCAGGCTGGGATGGGACCAAGAAATCTGTCCTCAGTTTCTCACTTTTCTTATCATTTGCAAATGGTTAAATGACACAGATGTTCCTGAAGTATTTTGTATTAGAGACGATGCCAATTTTAAGCAAACTGTTTTAGCTCCACATTAAGAAACCGACTCCCACTTCCATATGCACCAGTAAGTTCCTCCTCAACATGCTCATTTGTCTGTGCATTGACATGATTAAGTCAAAATAGAGAGAGGGCTGGGTTCTTTCTGGGCTCTTCCAGAAATTCAGACACCCCAGCCTGATGTTGAAAGACCACCTTTCCACTGCTGCATCCTGAATGTCTCTTCACAAAGTGTGCTCACTGGAATCTAGTGCTACTGAATTCAATGAGTATTACATAGAAATAGATGAAAGGATAAAAGGTTTCATGGCTCATTAATTTTAAGAAATGCTGGGTTAAACAAAATTAAACAGGTTTCTTTATAGCAGGATTTTCAGAGACTAATATTCAAATGAGCATCATAAAACTACAGTAGGAAGATATAAAATTCAGCATTTTCCAAAACTACTTGTACAATTAATCATGTAATAAAAATGTTACTGTCCATTTTGCATTTTAGATCTAATTGGTGACATGAAAGCTGGGCATAGATCCGATTTTAGATATTTATACAGGAAGTGTGAAGTCTTTGGAGATCGATTACTTTCACTGCATTGACATGTTACCTGTTTCCCATTTTGAAAATATGCTTGCTTTTTCTTTTTTTAAAAAAATAGATTTTATTGATTTTTCACAGAGAGGAAGAGACAGGGATAGAAAGTCAAAAACATCGATGAGAGAAACATTGATCAGCTGCCTCTTGCACACTCCCTGCTGGGGATGTGCCCGCAGCCACGGTACATGCCCTTGACCGGAATCGAACCTGGGACCTTTCAGTCCACAGGCCGACGCTCTATCCACTGAGCCAAACTGGCTTTGGCTGCTTACTTTTTCTTATGAATTTATTAAAATTGCTATAAATTTAATAGAACAATATTCCGTCATTATTAGATCTCGCAAACCTTGTGGTAGACATCTTAGGTCTAATTTTGTTTGGTTTTGAGTTTAGTCTGGGAAACTCTTTTTCTTTAAGAAGTTACCCCCATCTCATTCTGTGTAGTATTGGGCCAGAATAGTAGCAAATATTGATGGATTACTTCTTTGATGCCAGCACTGTTCTAACCACAGTACTAAGAACTAGGTCCCACTATTATCTCTGTTTTTGTTTTATCACAATTATACTGTGTAACAGACACTCAATGAACAAAACTCATTGGCACAAATCTGAAAATTGTATAGTTTACACTGGCCTTAGCTGGGTTTGTTCTGTATTTGAAGCCAGCTGGAAAGTCATCTATGATTTGGCTTTGCTGCTCTTGTCTGAGCTCTCCTGTGTCCATGGCTTTGGCTGGGACAAATGGGCTGATTGGCTTTGTTCTACAGGATCTCTCCCTGAAAGTCTAAACTGAGCTTGCCCTGCAGAGCTCTGAGAGAGAAAGAGCATTCTTAAGCTTTCTTGAAGATTGGGCTTAGAACTGGCATCAAACCACTTCTACCACATTCTATTGACCAAAGAAAGTATGAAGGCTAGCCCAGAATCGAGGGATGGGGAAATACAAGTAGACTCCATCATTGAGCAAAAAGAGTTGGAAAATCACATTGCAATTGGTTGGAGACAGGATCAGGGAGAATTGGAATCATTTTTGCAACCAATCTATCAGAATCTCCATTTCACATGTGAGAAAACGGAAATGCAATGAGATGAAGTCACCACCTCTAGGCTGGACCTGCTCCCTTTAACTGGCCTATAGTGAGGTTGATTTCCCAGGGCTCTATGTCCTTTTTCTAGCACCTGGACATGTGGAAAATGGTTTATTTTCTTGTCCACATTAGTTTCCTTTCTTCAATCCTGCCTGATGTTCCGAACAATTCAATTCACAGAAGCTATCCTACTCACAAAAGACGTCCCTCTGAAAATACTTGGGGGCCCTGCTCTCCCAGCAGAGAGTCCTCACAAGCACGAGAGGTTTCTGCTGACTGGCCAAAGTCAACTCTGGCTGTGGAGTGGATATTACATCCTTAAAAAGGAAAAGAATAACTTTATGGCAAAAGGGCCTTTCTTCTCTCTGAGTATAAGTTTCCTTGAAAGCTTGTTTATTGATTTTCCTTGTAACAACTGAGCTTGCAAGCTATAAAAGAAAAAAAAAACCCACACAAATAAAAGCAGCGAAATAATTTCAACGACCAACAAGTTTTTCATCAGTTTTATCTCATTTGTAGTCAATCACACAATACTGTGAAATGAAAAGCACCCTATGCCCCATTTCGTTTTTTTTTTATGATGCAGTTCATGGAATTTAGTTGATCCAAAGGGAAAGCAAAAGTTTCTAGCAGGGTCCATTCCCATTAAAAGTAACCATGCATGAATTAATATCATCGTGTGAGGAAAGTGCCAGAGATGGGCAAGCTGAAGAAACCAAAAGCAATGCAAGTTTTGAGAAGGAGGTAGGATAGTGTTCAACACTGAAGATAATTCAATTGTGAAAGTATCTTAAGGGGTACATCAAACATGACCAATAAAAGGCCACCAGTGACATTATCCAGAGGAATTTTAGTGGATTTGCCGAAGTAGAAACAACAGATTGACAGTGGGAAGTGAAAAGGCAAAGATAGATTATATAGATTACTCACTCATGAAGCTTGAAGAAGCACACACACACACACACACACACACACACACACACACACACCAACATACATAGTTTTCGTGACACAATTACTACTTTTTATATGTGACATGCACTCTATTTTTTATTTTTCTTCCATATAACTTCTTTAAAAAATGCTTGCCTCAATCCATTAAATTGATTTTATAACTTGCCCTAGGGGTCTTAATGCATGAATCAGAAAAAATGATCTTGGGCAGCAATCAAGATAAATGATTGCCTCTGAGAACCACTCCCCGCGTTCCCTACATGACTGCCCGTATTCTATCTTGGCACTTGAATTGAAACTTTCAGAAACATAATCTCTCTCTTACATATGGGATTTTCACCCTTCCATCTGTCACCACAAATTGAGTCAATTGAATAGCTAATCCCAAGTGATTTAAATGTCCTTTTAGGCTCACTGTGCAGCAAAACATTGGCTGTGCTTACAGATGATGGCTTTTCCGCCAACTAAACAATATGGGCTCATTTAACACGTTGGTTCTTGTTTTGTTTGTTTCTTTGTTTTGTTTCATTCTTTGGGTGGAGGTAGGCACGTGAGATAAACAGATCTAGGTGTTCATTACATAAGTAACATACATTACTTGTACATTACTTACTGTGATATGTGAGCTGGAGATCCATTACCTATGCCAGAGCATTAACTGTGCTGAGAAACTTTGATGCCAGTTGAGATGTAGAATGGATCATTCTTGAGCAGTGCTTTGTGTATCTTAGGCTAATAAGTATTTATCAAGAGTGATTTCTTTTGAAAGTCAGAAAACTTAAAATAGATCAGTAAAAATGATTTATTTCTGTTCTGTAAGTCCATGCTGATATAATAGTAAAGCTTATAGGACAGTGTGAAAAACAAGCTTTATTTTAAGTAAAATTTAAATGAGGGGACTATAGGTATTAGGTTTCTCCCACCAAGATGGACTAAGTTGTGCAAAAAGAGAAGTTGCAGATCTTCGAGTAAAGAGGTAATTAATGGATAGGATCTATTAGAGACAATGGTAGGATGATTCTCTTTAAAGAGAAGAAAGATCACCTCTCCTTTGAGGTTGGATGTTTGAATAATAGTTTGTAAACAGAGTGTGAAGATTAGCAGATTGTTTATTAATGTTTGTGGATTTTCATTGATGGTGAGTACAATGTAGATTTAAAAGAAATAATTAAAATAATTAAAATGCCAAGAGCAAAGGACAAAGAGAGAATATTAAAAGCAGCAAGAGAAAAACAGTTAGTTACCTACAAGGGAGCACCCATAAGATTGTCAGCAGATTTCTCAACAGAAACTATGCAGGCCAGACGGGAGTGGCAAGAAATATTCAAAGTGATGAATAGCAAGAACCTACAACCAAGATTACTTTACCCAGCAAAGCTATCATTCAGAATTGAAGGTCAGATAAAGTGCTTCACAGATAAGAAAAAGCTAAAGGAGTTCATCACCGCCAAACCAATATTACATGAAATGCTGAAAGGTGTTCTTTAAGAAGAGGAAGAAGAAAAAGGTAAAACTAAAAATTATGAACAACAAATACACATCTATCAACAAATGAATCTAAAAATCAAGTGAATTAAAAATCTGATGAACAGGATAAACTGGTGAATATAACAGAATCATGGGCATAGAGAGGGAATGGACTGCCAATTCTTGGGGAGAAAAGGGGTGTGGGAGGTGCAGCAAGAGACAGGACAAAAATCATGCACCTATGGGAGAGGACAGTGGGGGAGGTAAGGGCAGAGGGTAGAATGAGTACGGGGGGGAGGGGAGCTATAGGGAGAAAAAAGGGGAACAATGTAATTTATAAACTGAACAATAAAGATAACAAAAAAACACAAAAAAGCAAGAAATTTAGAAACCTTAAAATCTTGACCTGACTGAAAAGAAGTAATAAATGGTGGACTTTGAAAATGACTTCAGGTTTTCTCACTGTGCAAAATATAGTCAAACACTGCTACAGTAAAAAAAAAAAATTATTATTTGTCCTCTCTATGTGATCTATAATAATAATGTACTTCGTGTTAATATTTACATTGCTGCAGTTATATATTTTTACCTTTTGTTCTCCCTATGTGAACCACAATAATAATGTGCTTCATGTTGATATTTACTGCTGTGTTGTTGACAATTACCTGAAAGAGAAGTTAGGGTGCATCAGTGGGCTGGAAAAAAGTTTAGCTAAATCACAAAGCAGGTTTAATTAAGCATGCTTATAATATATAATAAAAAGTTAATACACAAATCAACTGAACAGTGGAATGACTGGTTGCTATGAAGTGCATTGGCTATCAGGGATAGATGATCAATTCAAGAGCTGCCCACAGAGGGAGCACTGCTCAGCAAGAAGCTGGGCTCATGGCTAGAGAGTGCAGTGGCAGTGGTGGGAATGTATCAGTCAGACATCCCTTAAGGGCTCCTAGACTGTGAGAGGGTGCAGATCAGGCTGAGGAACAGCCTACAGATTTTGTGCATTGGGCCTCTAGTCTCTCTATATAAAGCTCTTGCTGCGCCAATCACACACGTGTGTTTCGATCTGTCATTGTCGATTGTGAATTTGGTCGACACTTCTATTATAGAGAAAGGGCAAATAGAGATATTAGAATATTTCTTCTATTTAATTTACTTTCAATGTGCACAAATTCATACATTGGGCCTCTAGTTCCTACATAAGAATGGTTACCCATGCTTAGTGATCTGACATTTATACTAGATCACAGTTCGGGGATCTGAGTATTTTAACTCATGATCCTGGGAAGTTCTTTTGGCTGCATTTCCTTCCATTGCTTACACATCTCTCATCTCTGTCTCCTGTTTTTCTTGTAGGTTCTTGGTATATTCTTTGATCACATAAATAATGAAAAACAATACACTTTTCCATTAAATCCTATAGAAAAGCTCACTAAGAATATATTGTCCAAATCTTTTTAAGTTGAGATTGTCAATTTTATCTAATTAGATAGGATTTTTAAGAGAAGATGAAAAGGACATTATCATGTGATTAAAAGCTATTGACAGAAACAATAAACATCACTTCCCTATTTTGTTAGAGTATTATTTTTATTTAGAT
This sequence comes from Antrozous pallidus, assembly GCA_027563665.1. NCBI lineage: Eukaryota > Metazoa > Chordata > Mammalia > Chiroptera > Vespertilionidae > Antrozous > Antrozous pallidus. Next base: position 53,476,227 of record CM050516.1, on the reverse strand, counting down.
GCTAATATAGAAATAAATAAATAACATAATAATTCACTTTTACAGTTGATACCACCAGATTCTTTCTTTCTTTTTTTTAAATGGCAACTCAATAAATTTAGGCAGTTTTTTCAGGAATGGGGTCAATGATGTTGGTGTGGATTGGGGAAAACTTAATGATATCAGAGGAGGGGGTAATATTGGGGTTAGAAAGTCATTAAGAGACATTAGAAGTCAATTCTGCAGATGTCTCCTTTTCCTGGAAATTATGAAGCATTGTACAACAAATAACAACACAGCTTATGCTGCTTACTACTGACATTAGCATGTGTAAGATGTGATACTGAGAAGTTTTAAAAACTTCATTATTAATATAATAAATGATAACTGACATGCTTTTAAACTAAAAGAAAGTGAAAGGTTGCCATTGTCCCTATTGTGCTGCACTCTCTCCGACCTATCATTCTAAGAATAAATGCACACAATGGAGTATGCTGGGCTGCACACTGAGGTTTCATCTACTTCCTTGCTGGAGGAAAGTACTTTTATGAAAACAAGTAAAAGATGTAAAGGAAAGTCATATAATAAGTAATTTTACAATAAAAGAATGGAACTATGAGCCTGCTTTTGCTTGGATATTCTTAGTGTTATCCAATTTGCCCCCTGACTAGACCTCTCAACTGGCTGGCTGGCAAAGGTTGGTGAGTTGAGAGGAACAGGAGGGGATGCCTGTTGCCTGTAGTTTTGAAATATTCAGAGAACTGTGTAAGTAGTAGCTGATGGTAAGACAGTGAGTTTAAGAAGTGAAGGGAGAAAGTTGAGTAGACACTGATGGTGTAGTTTGTACAGGGGGTAGATTTGGGGCAAGATGGGGAAAGAGAGTATTTGTACCACAAAATTAGAAACTGGGTCAATTATTGTTTCATACTGATGTGTGTATACAGAGTGTCCTTGAATAACAATGTCATTTTGTTATAACGTGGATGAGAGGCCATAGGAATCTAACTCTAGTTAACATCATTTTGCCTTTAGTAAAATTGGTTTCATTATATGTCATTTTGCTTAGAGTCACAGAACATATTTACATTAAGCAAACCTATATGTTTTGTCCCCTCAGCTAGATTTTATGCTCTTTGAGGGTGGTAGCCTCATTGTATAATTGCCTCCTCGAAGTGATGGACATGGTTTAGGAATGAGATTCGTTGTTGTGGAGAATCTCAGGTCAAGTTTTTGGGGGACTTTTCCAACCCCTTCTGGACTACAGTAATGGCTCATGGGCTCGGAGGCTCTCTCTGATTTATTAGGGAGCATGGTACAGGGCAGAAAGGAAACAACTCATTTTAAGATCAGAGTGAACTTCAGTTCTTCTATGCGTGTCACCATCCAACACTCTGGGTTCTAAATACTGTCTTTCTAGATGTCTAGTATCTTTCTACCTTTTCATCCACTGAATGCTCCTTTGACACTCAACATTTTCCTGCTTGACCTGGGACACTTGTCTGATTCTCATAATCCCAGCTCACTATCAGAAAACTTGACCTAGAGCCTTATTGACAGTATCTAGGTTTTGTCTTGTACTGTCCCTTGCAATCCAATCTTAATAATAAAATGCATAGGAGAGGCTCTCTTAGCTCTTACTTAAAACGTATAGAAAATGTGTCACTATTTCCTTTCTTATGTGAATTTTCTTTTCAAACACAATACAGATATATACAACTAGAGGCTCTGTTCTAATTGGAGGTACTGGCGGCATCCAGAAGTAAACCAGGGAGTCTAGTATCTTGATAAGAAACATTGCCTTCATTGAACGAATGATACGTATGCGACCAGTGAGACCTATGCCTGACAATTAAGATCTGGTTGCAGTTGGCCCTGTGGATGGATAACTTAGGGCTCTGCTGGATACAGTACGATAGTTGTCTTAATAAGCATTATGTAACTGATTTAAATTCTGTTGCACAGTTTATTAAATCATATATATTGGATAGGGTCCCGCCTTTGAGGCATTAAGCTAATCACACAATGCAATATCTTATTTTCCTTCAATCAGTTGTTTCAATCATACACTATACATACTATTTTAAAAATAAACTAGTACTTATTTACAGATTCTTGCAGGAGGAAAGTGATAGCTGCATTATACTTGATCTCTTGCTTAAAAAAAAGAGCACATTGAGAACTAAGATATTCAAATTTTTTTGCATGGGAAAGAAGATTTTCAGTATTACTAAAATTTAGTTCAATGTATTAATTTTTTAAAATTTATTTTTAGGGAGACAAAATATCTATTCAGTTTAGCAGAATCATCTGCTGTGAGCTTCCTGGCTAACAGAAGGCATGATTTCAACTTTGGCAGGGCTGCTTAAGAATTAGCTTTGTGTTTGGGGCTCTTTCATTTCTTAGTTCATCACTGAACCTCAATTTCAGAACATCTTATCTTTGTGCAGTCCTGAAGGAGGGTCAGTGATTTTGATTCCTCCATAAGAGAAGATTATTCTGCCAGGTAATGCTTTGCATGTTTTATGGATAAACTTTATTATTTTTACCACACAGGCATCAATACTAACACTTAAAAAAAGATGATTAAGAAGATTTTCTAGGTACAATTTTTGCAAGTTTTGCATATTTCTCCTCCTCTCTCTATTCACAAACACTCTATGTTAAAACTGACAAACAGTGAGAGGTAGTTTTTAATTAAGAAATTGCTTTCTTCTTAAGTTTTTGCTTCTAGTAGAGAAACAGATTTTCCTGAAGGATTTTAGTTGGTATCCCTGTGCATATAATAAAATATATTTTTCAAGAACATTAAATAATTTAATCAGAGAACATTTTGATAAATTTAACCTGAGAACATTTTTAGGTTCACTGTAAATCTTGTTGGCAAATAGAAGGAAGTGAATTATGAAACAGTGGGAGGGATGCCTCCTATTAATATTTACCTTCAATATTTCTTTATCTTGTAATATTTTAAAAGTAACATCGGGGCAGGTGAGGAGCCAGCTTGGCCAGTGACTTCTGAATTAAGTCTTTAATGGGACACAGAAGCTGTTCCACATGCCCATATTTTCTTCTCTGTTGTTGACCCAGCATTAATCTGTCCTGAGAACACTAGGTAATTCTTCATTGATTTTAAGTCGAAAGAGGTTGCTCAAGTTATCTGATAGATCCCTTTAATTCAGGGGACTCAATGAGACCCAGAAAAGTGAAGGGTCTGCCTGCCTCTGGCGAGTGACAGAGTTGGAAATGGAGCTCGCACCTCCTGGTTCTTTCCTTCATTTATTCAGGTGGAGGTTTGTCTGTTTCTGGAAGGGATGGCATGAACAAAGGGGGCTTTGTAACCCCCCCCAAAGTCAATCAATAGTTTAGGGGATTTGTAGTTGAGAAGTGCTTACCTTTTTTCCTGAATCACCTTAAGAAAGGTTGGAGAAGAGAGAACAAAAGCAGATTATTCAGGAGTCATAGGATAAACTGAGGTTATTTGCACCAGGTAACTAGAATAGTGATCTTATTTTCTTTCCAAATCTGAATTGTCGGTGAATAAAAAGGTGTGATTTTATTAATGCTTTTGAGACACAAGGGACCTGCACTGACCTTGTCTTCAATGATCTTCCTACCTCTGCCTGACTAAGAAATGTATATGGGGTTTGACCTTAGAAGGTACAACCTGAGTATTAATTAAGGGACATTTTTTTCTAGTACCATCTGTTTTCCACACATGGACTTTGTGGCATATGTTGTATTATGTGGATCCTGAGAAACTAAAATTAACAACAACAACAACAGGCTGCCACATGTTTCAAAATCACATTCACGTCTTGGTGTCAGAAGGCTATCATTCCCCTCTGATTGTTTTCAGTGAGGCTGTAGGGTTTGTTAGAAAGTGTGATGACAGTTACAGCTAAAGATAACATTAAGATGAAAAGGAAATGAGGCCCATTGGAAAGGAAGATACACTTGGAGCTTCATATTAAACAGATGGTTTCCCTGAGTTCTTAGTTCCGCAGAGTCCTGCAGCTCGGCTGGTCAGCACAGACTGGATCGTACATGTTAGGATAACTGAGAATTATATTCAGATCTTGAAACAGCACGATGGAAAAGAGAGCTGGTTATAAACAGCTTTTGGGTATGCTTTTCTAAAAACAGGTTCCAGGGAAAAGGTCCTAAGGCTCTGGGTCCTGGTCTGGCCGTAGGTGAGGAGGGGCAGAGGCCTCTAGACCAACTTCTGACTGCTTGCTGGGCTTTACAAAGAGTCACCCTTCAGTATTTATTGGACTAGGAAAGGCGGTATTGGAAGCCGTTTAAAAGTCTAAATTTGCTTTTTTAATGAAGCTGAAAGAACCAGGGAGGCTCTCTTGCAGGAATGGGAGACTACCATTTACAATTCCTTTCCTGGTCCATTTTGCCAACTCTCCAACAGTTCCCCGCAGGAGAGCCAGGTGTCTTTCAAGATTGTTTCAATGTTAAATTGACACTAAATCAAGAGCACAGTAAGCCCCAACCTAGTCTTTTTAAGTGAAGAAAATTTCCAAGGTAGCCCAGTATCCTGTGGGGAGCTGATGCAGAAGTGGGGAGACAGCAGGTAACACCACTGGAGACGTTGGGGATGGGATGTCAAAATAAAAGGATTTTATGTTTACTTTAAAAGATGTCCTTCATTCATATATCTTTTTCCTCACCACAGCCACTTGTATTACTTGTTTTACCTGATGAATGTTTTTCTCTAGTCTGCAAGAACAAAAATTACCTTTGAAGCTTTGTTCTCTGGGTTGTATTTAGGCCAAGACTCTCTGGTTCATCCTTTTTCTACCTGCATGATTCCTTGTTGGCTCAAGCTCCCAGGCAGTATCTGCATGCTTTGCAACACACCTGAATCATATATTAATGGATCGATAAAAGACTCCTTATTATGTCCTAAAAGGATATTAGGAATCAGGTGGTTCTCATTAGCAAAATATAGCAAGGCTGTCACTTTTTTCACAACTATATACAGGATAGTGCACTATGGAAAGTATTTTTAAATGTACAAATGTCAATTCATTTTGTTATGGAAATGGTAGTGGCCATCTATTTATATCTATATATTTATCTACACATTTTCCAAGAAAAAGAAAGTTTATTTGACTTTTAAAGTTGCATGAAACCAGAACCTAGTACTTCCTTGTGAAGTTAGCTTGATAGTAAAGGAGGAGGAAAAATTGTTTTCTAAAGAATTACTGAGCTATGCATGAACATATGCATGTGTGTACGGCAGAATGTGTTTACTCACAGATGTTGATCTCTAGCAGCTGTGAGGCTTTGTGATGTGAACTGTATTGTGGCGCATCCTATACCGTCAGCTTGGGCTGCTGCTTTAAGAAGTTTCTCATCACAGATCTTGAGAATTAACAGCATTGACTAGAGAAATGTCACTAGCTCTTCAACCATTTTGCAGCATTTTTGTTTCAGAGTGACCTTGAAAACAAGAGTCTGGGAAATCCTGTTGAAGGAATCATATATATATATATATATATATATATATATATATATATATAACAACATATTTTTTGAACGAGAGACTATAATTTCAGAAAATTGTATTCATTTCACAAATATTTATTGTCTGCCAACGGGCTGAGGAACTTCACATCGTCCTGGGAAGTAGTCCTAAGGAGTCCATACTGCATGGGCCTGTGAGTTAACTGCTTGTGGGAGGGACACAGAGCGGCCCACTGACATGGCTCTGGACGCGTAGCAGAAATCTTGTCAGGCAAGCTTGTTTCTCTGAGGCAAAGAGGCACAGAGTGAAGTTTAGTCCAGACTGTCCTATGGGATAGGGGTTCCAGAGGACAGGGTAGAAAGAGCTGGGCAGACAGGGAAACAAGTGAGGGCCATGGCATCATTGGTATGGGAACAAGAACAGTGTCATCCTAGCTGCATAGCTTGTACCTGATCATGACAGGAAGAGGAATGTTTTCTATAGAACAGTGTTATGGGAAGGCATTCTAGAAACATGTAGAGTTGTGGAGGCAAGAAATATCATAGGGTATCAGGGCATGGGCATGTGAGTTAACTGCTGTGAGAGGGATACAAGAGAAGCCGGCTGGCTTACTGAGATGGCCCTGAAGTATTTCCTGTCAAAATCTTGGTCTCGCCCTGGCCAGTTTGGTTTATTGGAAAGAGAATTGACCTGAAGAGTGAAGGGTCCCAGGTTTGATTCTGGTCAAGTGCACGTGCCTGGGTTGCAGGCTCAGTCCCCAGTGTGGGACATGCAGGAGGCAGTCAATCAATGATACTCTCTCATCATTGATGTTTCTCTCTCTCTTCTCTCTTCCTCTCTGAAATCAATATATCTATATCTATATCTATCTATATCTCTCTATCTCTCTATATCTCTATCTCTATATCTATATCATCTACATGAAGTATTACTCTTGCTCTACCTGGTTTGGCTCAGTGGATAGAGCATCCACCTGCAGACTGAAGGGTCTCAGGTTCTATTCTGGTCAAGGGCATCTATCTTGGTTGTGGGCACAGCCCTAATAGGGAGTGTACAGGAGGCAGCTGATAGATGTATCTCTCATCTATGTTTCTAACTATCTCTATCCCTTCCTCTCTGAAAAAAAGTCAATAAAATGTACATTTAAAAAATTCTTGGTCTCTTTAGCATTCATAAAGAAAACAAATTATATTTCCTGCAGCAGATGTGAGACACACAAGATAAGAAAATGACCTTCAGTTTGCCACTAAAGAGAATGACTGAGTATTGATCACAGGTTCATTCTGGTTATAAATGAATCAGGAGCCTGGCTGATGTGCTCAGTGACTGAGCACTGATGTATGAACCAGGAGGTTGTGATTCAATTCCTGGTCGGGACACATGCCAGGGTTGTGGGCTGGATTCCTGGTAGGAGGCATGCAGATGGTTGCCTGTCGATGATTCTCTCTTATCATTGATGTTTAACTCTCTGAAATCAATAAAAATATTTTAAAAAGAATCAGAAAAATGTTCTGAAGACAAAATCTTCAAAAAAATCAAAGCTGTAAGATTAAGAAAAAATGATAGCCTGGAAGGGACAGGTGTCTGCAGGAGAAGGCTGAGTGCAACTTTGGTGTCTATCCATGGATGGTGGGCCATGGGAGAATGAATAAACCAGATAGTGCTGTCAGGCAAGATTGTTTCTTTGAGGCAAAGAGGCACAGAGTGAACTTTAGTCCTTTATGTCCTTTGGGATAGGGGTTCCATAAGACAGGGTAGAAAGGACTGGGCAGACAGGGAAACAGGGCAGGACCAAGGCATCATTGGTATGGAAGCAAGGACAGTGTCATCTTCCTTGTGCAGGTAATGCCTGAGTGTGACAGGGATAAAACATGTAGGTCCTGGGCTGTGCATGTGGCCATTGAGAGAACCACAACATCCCACTCTGTTTGTAGCGGCTCAGCAAATATCAACCAAATCGTTCGGTCCCCAGGACTGTATCTTCTATTCTTAGCAATTTCAATGCGGCAACCAACAGGCTCTGGTGTTCTCCATGCCTCCCACTTGCTTGCTGTTCTGGCTGTTCCCTCCCTGCCTGGTTTTGGCCTGTAGAACCCTCCCAGCTCTGCTATCTGGACTAGCCCAAGGCCTCTATTTTTCCTTTAAGGGTTTTCTTGAGAAAGGATGATTGTATAAGAGAAAGAGTTAGCAATCTTACTAGTCCTTGCAATGCTTTTTGTTTCAAATCCTGGAAAATGTAAAGCTGAATTTGTTTCCCGGCTCAACTCTGAAGACCTTATGCTGTACATTTTTGTGTATAAACTGTCATCAGAGCTTCCCTGGATTTTCAGTAATTATTTTCTCACTCTTGATTTTTTTCATTGGTTAATTTTATGCTTTGGCATCATAGCTATTTCAGAAAGTCCTTTGAAGCCCTTTTGAAATGAATGAAAAATTAATAAGGAAACGTAATCAAATACTCTTTCTAATCTCATGCATACTTTGAGGTAATCCTTTCAGTGCTTCTCTGCCTTGGAGCATGTTCTTGATTCCTTGTCAGTGGGTCAATTTCACCTCCTCTCTGATGTTCTTTTTTAGTAACTTTCAGTACTCAAGCTTTCAATAATAATGATAAAAATCTTCCATTTTACTAGTGGCAAAATTCTGTTTGTTCCCAGTTTTCTTAAGAATCTTGTCATGTTTCCTCCCCCGAAATCATCAGTTTCCAGTGAACAGGAAAGAAAACCTTGCCACATACCTTTTTTCTTCTTCTCTAAATCCACTTTTTTCTTAGGACCGAGTCTCGATCATCATCCCTTACCTCCTAGAGATTGGATAATTTCTGCTGTTCAGTGTTTCTTGGGTCAGATAGCTTGCTTCCTAATTTCTAGAGAGTGGAACTAAAGGGACACATACTATTTTCTCTGTTGAAGCTATTTTCTCTTAACAAAGGTTTATTGTTCTAAATTTTAAATCCCATATGGAACTGAGGAATAAACAAAGATTGTCATTTATAATTGAGGTTGTTTTTTTGAGGCATGTTGCACAACCTTTGAAACATATTTTATGCTACAGGAAAATTCATAATGGCTGATAAGAATTGTCAAAGATGAACAATATTTTGAGGGTCTCTGATCTGCCCTTTTCATGAAAATGGTGTGATGAGGTTGTGCCCTGTGTTTTATTGCTATTTTGACCTCATCTGTCCTCTAGCCTTCATGATGATTCCTGACCACTGAGTATCTGGGCAGCTCACACAGAGAGCAAACTAGACTCTGGGTCTGCCTCTCAACTTGCATTTTATTTCTTGGCTTTAACCCAAGATACAAATATATATTGCTTATCCAAGTTGGCAGCCAAGGTTACCATAATTAGTCTTTCTCCCTACTCAACATTCTTAACTTACAGTTGGTGACTTTGTCATTTCCTCCCTTACTTGCCTTAACTTTTACCTTCTGTTAACTGAACACTAGCATATTAGCCTATACCATGTAAGTGTTTAAAATTTAGCATTCTGGAGAATTTAAAACATTCTTGTGGTTTATCTAGGGAGTGGAAACCACAGTCTCAGTGCCTTGGAAGCAGTTCCACACTTGATTCCCACCTGATTCTAAAATTTAGAAAAATCTGATCAACAGCGGAGGGGTTCAGTCACATTTAATGCTGAAAATAAGCCTTCTGGGATTTGTGAAGCTGTGCCTGCTATTTGTTACTCACATCAGTCATTTAGTTTCTCAAATCAAATATCTTTTTATGGCTCATATAGAGTATGCAGTTAACCTTTTGTTATTATCTAGATGATTCTTAGTCTTACACATTTAAATCAGTTATCTTGATAAATATTTTTAAATTTTATGGGTAAATTTGCACATAGAAACCTATTTGATTTTAGAAAAAGTATAATTGGTATGTAAACTTAAATATTACTTTAGCTTGGTAGGGAAACTCTTGACCATTTATATTTGTAGAAATGATTATAGATAGAATTTCAGTGGAATGACACTATACCATATAAAAAACCACATTACAAAATTTTCACCATGGAAGTCACTAAAATATAGCTTATAAAACATTTTTCTCACCCTTGAACAGTCTTTGCAATATTATTTTTTAAGTCTGTCTACCCCACGAAGGATTGTCCTAAAGTGCAACTGGCTCTTTTTTTATCATCCCAGCAGCCAGGAAGGATCTATAAAATGGTAACTATTGAAATGTTCTCCATGTAAAGAACTGTATATTTCCCTGTCTCAGGCAAGTAGAGGACTGTGTTGGCAGAAGTCAGCTTCTGCTTATTAAGTAATATTACTATGGCTTGGAAAGCTGGGGAGCGGCTATCTGAAGCTACAGCTTTGCTTTGATATACCGCTGACTATTATGTCTTTCAGAATTATGGAAGATAATACTTAAGTCTGAGTCAGGGAATAATGTCAGAGAAAATAAGTGTCTACTTTTTGGCAGAAGTTTAAAATATATTAATTTATAAAGATGTTCAAGGTCACACATATGTTCTTTGATTTATTCCCTTTTATTAATATATAACCAATGTGCATTGTTCAAACTGATCTTTTGAGGTTTGGATTATCACTCTGGCTAATTTTTTTGTAGTCTTATATCAATTTAGTCCAATTACAGTTTTTCCAAATAACTAGCAATACAGAAGTGTCTGTTTTCTTTTGTGGTGTATTGAATGAAATACATGTCAGCTCTTCATTTCTAGCTGAAATGGCTGTGGCTGAGCATCAAGGCTATCTCTACACAAATAATGTCCCCAAACACTCAGGAAAATGCAGTAAAATGTTAAAGACATATACTAATTTATAATTAAACAATCAGATTTTCTATTTTTAAGTTATCAAATTACTATTCTACCACTCTTCTACATTCTCAGGTCCTTCTCAGTTGTGTGGCTGTGGAGTTATTTGAGAATTACTGGTAGAAGAGTTCTTCTATGCCTAGGTAGCCGTGGAGGTACTGGGGAAGGAATTTTCTTTCTTAACCCACGCCTGTGGATATTGTTTTCCATTGATTTTCAGACAGAGTGAAAGGAAGGTGAGAGGGCAGGGGAGAGGGCAACATTGATATGATAAGAGACATTGATTGGTTACCTTCTGCATGTGTCCCAATTGGGGCTGGGGATAGAACTCAAAATTGAGGTCTGCAGGCCGATGCTCTAACCCCTGGGAAAAAAGTGACCAGGGCAAGGTGAAGAAATAAGGAATTTTTTAGAAGACTTCACATTATTAACTTAGACTGATCTCCAGTCTGAGACTATTGCCATACTTGTAGTTCTGCAACCAACCAATCATATGCTCTTGGACAAGTTATATGAAACTTTTTGGTATTAATATTTTGAATTTCCACAGAGGAACAATATGTATAATCCTTTATGGCAGAGCCATTCATGAAGGTCCAGATTACCTTCTAAGAATGTCCCATTTTGTGTTGTTTCACAAAACTCTCCTGAAATCTTGGCAAACCTATCTGCAGAGCAGCCCTGTTGGCTGGCGGCTACTCCCCCATTTGTAAGCATGCTAACCACAAAGATACCAAAGAGTGATTTATTATGCATATACAGCGAAAGAGTTTTGCAATGGGCAAATCCAAGATATATCTTTCCATATTCATTTACTGCCATTTCATCTCCTTATAGACCCTGTGAGGTAGCCTCCCCAAATCACAGCCAGTCCCGGAAGAGTGCTGCTCTCTTCTGCCTCTCTGTGTTTGCCTGGAATGCCCACCAAGTCTATTGCTGCCTGGTACATGCATACTCAGTTTTCTTGACTCAATATAAGCACCAGCTACTCTGGGAAGTTTTGCCAAATTTCCCTCCCTTGCTTCAGCACATTTTGGCTTTTGTACACCCTTTCTAAAACCCCCCTTTATTTATACCTGTTGTAATACTTAATAAATTGTATTAAGACTTGCTGGTTTGTCTACATTGTGACTCATAGAACCCCAGGTCTTCCCAGCCTGGAGAGTAGAACTTAGTGTCACAATAATTTGACAAAAAGACACTTGACTGGAATATTGCCCAAAAGTTGGTTGTCATGGGTGGTCTCTATGAACCTCTTATAATCCCATTAGCTTCCAAGTGTAGCTAGCATTTTTCTCTTCTATAATGTGTCCTACTGATGCCCCTTAGAAGCCACCAAAGCTCAATACACGTTGCTTTATCTTTTCTCCTCCATGGGAGGACGGTCTCTGTGCACCAGTATCCTCCAAAAGCCTCCCTGATGGGAAATGTCTTTCACTCCCTCTAGTTCTATGGCCTATGCCACTGTCACCAAAAAGTCCTGTTTTGTGCTTTCAGTGCTTTAGAGAGTTTTGATAAAATAACTCTTCTAGTGCCCCTTCTCCTCCACCAGATACACAAGCAAAGCATAGCAGGTAAGCATCAAAGGCAGTCTGTCTATGTAATATACAGGTACTCTATTATAAGTGACTCAGGAGTTCAAGAGCAGAATTGCTAGAGAACCAAAATCTGAATGGAAAAAAAAAAATAGCTGAATTAGTCTTCACTTATGTAGAAAAACAAATTTTTCCTCAAATTTCAAGAGATAAACTCTTCAGAGAGACGTGTTGTTGATCACATATCTATGTGTGCATATAGATATTCTATATAATAAAAGGCTAATATGCAAATCGACTGAACAGGAAATGACCAGTCGCTATGATGTTCACTGACCATTAGGGGGCAGATATTCAATGCAGGAGTTGCTCCCTGGTGGTCAGTGCACTCCCATAGTGGGAGCGCTGCTCAGCCAGAAGCCCTGAGCCAGGCTCATGGCCGGCGAATGCAGCAGTGGTGGCAGAAGCCTCTCCTGTCTCCGGGACAGTGCTAAGGATGTCTGACTGCTGGCTGCTGTCAGTCCCGCATCCCCTCTGGGCTCCCGGATTGCCAGAGGGTGCACCCCAAGTGCATGAATTTTGTGCACTGGGCCTCTAGTAATACATAATCATTGAGATATCTATATTTAACAATACACCTTTTCTTGCCATCGAAAAAAGCAACAAATACTTTTGTTTTAGGGTTTTCCCCCAACCCTACTGGTTAATATCTTAAGGTATCACCATTATTTTTTAGGGCGCCAGATGATAGAAAAAAACAAAACAGGCATTCATTATATCACACTGTTTGCATACAATATTTTCCATGACGCAAGCCCTCAGACATACACACATGTTCTTATCAGTCAAGATAGTTAGGGCTTAAAATTTACTTCCCCGAGCCAGTTAAGAAGTAGCTCTTCTTTGGAATGTGGGGTCTGAGCAATCTGTGCGTAAATTAACCTTTTATTGCAGACTTTACTTTGGAGACACCCAGGCTGAAATGCTGCTTTATGGTTGGATGTTATTTAAGGAACACAGTAAGGTTCACCCATCAGAATAGGTGTGTTTGCAGAAAAGGCCTTGTTCCAAACTCAGAAGATTGGCAAATATTATGTGTGCATATCTATATTTTCAGCTAAGATAACATGTTTAGAGCATCTGGTTCTTTCTTTAAATTGGCTTTTTAATGTCCTAACTACCTACCAGTCCCAATCTCATCTGCTGAAAGCCCTTCTAATGAGCTTAAAATGATTTTAAAATTCTCACACCCACGAAGTGCCACACAACATAAGGACAGAATGAAGATTTTACAAAATGAAGTAACTGGATACAAATGCTGCAAAAATCATCATCATGCCACATGTTTAAATACTGATCAGCACCTGACATAAGTGTTCACAGATGTGGTTCCAGGTTTCAGTATCGAACAAAAGATACTGAAGGAGGGCGACAGGTAAGGAAGCAAAGAACAGAGTTTTAAAGTGGAGATGTGGAGTGCCCTTTTTTGTTCTGCCTTGTGCTCCAAATCATGCTGCCATGCAACTGACCTGTCCCCACCCCATTCTCATTTTGGCCCCGATGCAGGGAAAGGGTTTGGCTGCATCCAGCCAGTCAGGGAGAGCAGGTATTCGTGTTGCCGCACACATTTGTTTTGCACAGCAGCATGGAACCTCTCTCTCAAAGAATCTCTCTTCTGCACATAGGAAGAAGCATTGCCAGCTTTCTTCCAACTGGGGAAGAAGCAGCATGGCTTCTTGAAAGGTGTTCAATATACAACATCTGTCCGAACTGCAGTGCTGACTTAATACTCGATGTGGGCCAGTGGCCTGATGGAAGCCAAGGACTGTCAGTGAGGAAGCCTTCGATGTTGTTGTTGTTGTGTGTGTTTTTTGCCATCAATATTTTATAGATGTTACCCATGTTTTATTAAATCAGGTGTCGAGCAGTACTGATGAATTAGTCAGAACTCATTCACTTGGATGGTGCTGTGCTGAACTCAAAGCCATCCAGATTACCTCCAATGCTCAGGGTTCGGTCTATATATTTTTTTTGGTTTCTCTTATTGCTATTTTTTATCTTTGTTGTTCAGTTTATTAATTACATTGTTTCCCCTTTTTTACCCCCCTATATCTCCCCTCCACCCTGTACCTATCCCACCCTCCACCCTCCCCTCCCCCTCCCCACTGTCCTCTCCCATTGTTGCATGATTTTTGTCCAATCTCTTGCTGTACTTCCCACAACCCTTTTCTCCCCAAGAATTGTCAGTCCATTCCCTCTCTATGTCCATGTTTCTGTTATATTCACCAGTTTATCCTATTCATCAGCCTATCAATTCACTTGATTTTTATGTTCATTTGTGGATAGATTTGTATTTGTTGTTCATAATTTATATTTTTACCTTTTTCTTCTTCCTCTTTTTAAAGAATATCTTTCAGCATTTCATATAATATTGGTTTGGTGGTGATGAACTCCTTTAGCTTTTTCTTATCTGAGAAGCACTTTATCTGATCTTCAATTCTGAATGATAGCTTTGCTGGATAAAGTATTCTTGGTTGTAGATTCTTGCTATTCATTATTTTGAATATTTCTTGCCACTCCCATCTGGCCTGCATCGTTTCTGTTGATAAATCAGCTGACAATCGTATGGGTGCTCCCCTGTAGGTAACCAACTGTTTTTCTCTTGCTGCTTTTAATATTCTCTCTTTATCTTTTGCTCTTGGCATTTTAATTATGATATGTCTTGGTGTGGTCCTCTTTAGATTCCTATATTTTGGGGTTCTGTGTACTTCTTGGCTTTTAAGTCAGTTTCTTTCACTAGGAGGGGGAAGTTTTCAGTCACTATTTCTTCAAGTAGGTTTTCATTAACTTGCTCTCTCTCTTTTTCTGGCCCCCCCAAAATTCGGATGTTGGCATGCTTGAGGTTGTCCCAGAGGCCCCTTGCACTATCTTCAATTTTCTGAATTTTTTGTTTCTTGCTTTTCCAGCCGAGTGGATTTCGGTTCTTTGTATTTCAAATCTTTGACTTGGTTCTTGTGGCCCTCTGGACTGCTTTTAGGACTTTGTGTAATATTTTTTATTTCAGTCTGTGTATGCTTGATTTCTAGTTGGTCCTTTTTCATATCCGTGAGGGTCTGGTTCATATCCTCAGAGGTCTTGTTCATTTCCTTGAGGGTCTCATTCATTTCCTTGTAAGTCTCATTTATTTCCTGGTTGGTCTTGTTTATTTCCTTGTAATTCTCATTAAGTTGATCGGCCTTTTGTAGGAGCCTCTTGAAAAGCCTTATAACCGTGGTTTTGAACTCTGTCTTGTCGTCTTTTCTCCTCCATTTCTTTCACCCCTGATTTCTTTCCATATCTTTGCATGGTGGCTGCTTTATGTGGTAGATATCCTCTAGGGGTCAGTGGCACAACCTCCCCAATTATTTGAGATGGCTACTCTTACTGCAATCCTTTATGGGTTGTAGAGTATTTTTGAATTTAAACCCAGCTTGTTGTTGTTAGCCCTAGGAGGGTTTGACCTCCAGGCCAATTGGCTGTGAAGGGAGACTGTGTTCAGGTTGGACGGGCGGAGTCTCTGAGCTGCGCAGGCAGCCTCAGTGTCAGCTACGTCCTATGCGGCATTCGCATGCGCGTGCTCGTGGGTCTCTGTTGGATGCGGATGGCTGCAGACACCTCCAAGAGAAAGCCGATAGTCTCTTCCCCTTGCCAGACAACTCTGCCTCTCCCCAAATGGATCTGCACCCCCAAAGTCTAGCCCAGGGTTGTAAAATAGATGATTTCCGGGACCTGGAGACAAGTTTCCAGGGGGCAAGTCGCGGGTTTGTGCGACACTCGTGCGAAAACTTCTTTTCCCCGCCTCTGGGTTTCTCGCAGACTAGGAGCCTCTGCCACGCCCCGCTTCCAGGGTGCATCCCCAGGACCTCGGACCTCTCCTGGCGCTGGGGAATCTGTGTAATGGGACGTCTCCGCCCTCCCCGTTGGCAAAATCCAGCCGGGGTTGCTGCTCCAGCCCCAGCCCTCGTGCACGACCAGGACGGCTCCTAACCTGTTTCCGTCTTCAAGGCTGCGCTCCCGCTGCTCCTCTGGGTCTCAGTGTCCCACCTTTACTCTTATTTGTGGAGTTTTCACTCAGCCAGCTTTCTGGCAATTCTGGGTGATGTCTGTTCTGCTGTTATGTTGTAGTTCTTAAACCGTTGCGTGGGGCAGAACAATAGGTGTTTACCTATGCTGCCATCTTAGTTCCACCTATTCAGGGTTCGGTCTTAAAGAAAAATTATTCTTAAGTGTACTTCACAAATTCATGGTTAATTTTTCTGATGTTTTCATTAGAGACCTTAGCAGATATCTTTAGTCATAATGATAAATGTATAAAATTAACATTTTAAAATAGTAACCTGGCTTCAAAATAATTTTAAGAGAAATGGAAGGGCAAACAGAAAGTATATTAATAGTCACAATGCTTATACCTGAGAAAGGTACACTTATTGAGTAATGAATTATTGATTCAATGTTGATGAGCCTGAGTTTATCTTGAAACTTCTGCCTTAGACCTGGGAATGGCTGGAGTTGCACCTTTCTTTATCGATTATGAACATAGGTGGGATTGGAGCAGTTGTAGGAAATACAGGATATTGACATTTTCTTCACAAAGATGTCTGGGCATACAATTTAACTCATCTCATAACTACTTATTGCCATTTCTGTGCATGGCAAATACTAGGTGCTATTGAGAGGAAAAATCAACATTGTATGGGATGAATATATACAAAAGAATGTTGGGTAAGAAGGTAGCCCTCATATACAAGCAAGGCAATACATTTTGTTCCAAAATAAATATTTAATATGCTCACAAAATTATGAGGCTATCTTTTATGTCATGTCTTATTGTTTTTACACCAACTAAAAATAACCATTAAAATTATCATTAGCTTGTTCTTCCTCATATGTCACGCATTGCATGAAAACAGTATTTTAGTATGCATTAGCATAATATTTCTACGTGTTAATAAATTATCTCATCTTCCAAATCTGGTATTTTGCTTACATAACCAAAATAGTTACTCCATGATAAGGTATTTGGTTATTTTGTCTTTATACAGTTGTGAGAGAATAAGTGAAAGTAATTTTTATACATCTGTACATAAAATAATTAAAAATACTGAATCTGACATACTGATTTGACCTCTTATAAAGTTAGTTCATTTTCTTAATTAAGCTGTGTTATTTATTTTTGTCAATATAACTTTATCTTATTAAATAAAATAAATCATTGATTTTGTCTTATAAATTCTTACCAAGTTTGGTTTTCATCTGGCACTGAATCCTGGTTCATTAGATAAGGAGGTTATCCTATCTAATAAATGAGTAATATGCAAATTGACTATCACTCCAAGACACAAGATGGCCACCCTTATGTGGTCAAAGATGGCTGCCCCCATGTGGACACAAGATGGCCACCACAAGATGGCTGGCAGGGGAAGGAAGTTGTGGGTGTTCAGGCCTTCAGGGGAGGGCAGTTAGGGTGACTGGGCCTGCAGGGGAGAGCAGTTGGGGGGCACCAGGCTGGCAGGGGAGGGCAGTTGGGCATCAATCAGGCTGCCAGGGGAGTGGTTAGGGGGTGATCAGGCTGGCAGGCAGAAGCATTTAGGGACAATCAGGCAGGCAGGCTGTTGACAGTCAGCAGTCCTGGATTGTGAGAGGAATGTCCGACTGCCTAAATGGCCAGTTGGACATGCCTCGAGGTGTCCCGAATTGGAGAGGGTGCAGGCTGGGCTGAGGGACACAGACCCCCTCATCCACAAATTTCATGCACTGGTCCTCTAGTTATTCTATAACTGTGATGTGTATGAGAATGTCAGGGTAATAACCCAATTAACTAGATGCCCAAGTTCTTCCTGTGTGACTTGCTTTGCAAATCATCTCAGTCCTGTTTTTGTGTGATAATATTGTCATTATCTGTATTAGGTAGGAATTAGTGATGCAATTTTAATGAAAAATAATAGAATGCTATAATTATTTTATCAGTGACATAACTTAATGACTCTTAAGGATCATTATTTTTGCTACATACTGTACAAATATCACTCCTTTTTCAGTATTTATTTTTTATTGACATTAATGACAGACTCTTCAGAAAAGGAGATAACACCAAATTTATATTATTTTTTTAAACAATCTATGTTCAAGCTTAAATTGGGTAGGTATATTTATCACAGGGAGCAAGAAGGAGAGAGTGAGAGAGATATATATTTGCCAAGTAATTACATTAAAGTCTCCTACAGGGAAAAAGTGTCAAAAAAATAGAAAAGTCATGGAAATTGATAGAATAAATTAACTTCTTGTAAAATCATTTCCACATCATTAGAACATTTGTTTTCAAATGTCAGCAGTAGATGAAATAATTTCACTACAGTTATTGCTTCCAGGATGGGGCTGAAACTGCAGAGCACTAGAACAATGGAGGGTGCAGAGCTTTCCAAAGGCACACATTAAGATGAAATTGCACACTGAGCAGAAAAAATAGTGCTCTTTATGATTGGACTTTTGAGTTTCTACATAGATGTGACATAATTATACATGATGAAATTTTTAAAAGAATAGACAGTAATATCTGCCAGTCGTATTTATTAAGATTGAATGCACATGGAGTACTAAAATGCCATACAATACAATTTGTAATGTTGAATTTTAAAGAATTTTAAGACAGATTAAAAAAGAATATTAGAACAAATAGACTGTCTTTGCCTTCTGCTATAAATCTTCCCATTATTGTTTTTCCCTCTCATTATTAACAATCTTCATTTCTTTGGCACTTACAGACATCCACCTCTTTTAAAAGCCTTTAATTCTCTCTCTCTCTCTCTCTCTCTCTCTCTCTCTCTCTCTCTCTCTCCCTCCCCCATCCCTCTCCCTCTCTCTCCCTTCCTTTCTCCCTTCTTCCCTCCCTTCCTCTCTCCCTCCCTTCCTCCTGCTTCTATTATCCAGATATTTGCTTTAATGCCAAAATTAATAACACTTTTAAATTTATTCTTTCATTTTAAGCTTTAGACACCTGACCTTTTCTGCCTATTTAATCTTTTTTCCGTCAGCCTTCCCCAGCAGTGCAGGGCAGATAATTAGTGAGCACAAGCAGAGGAGAAAGAGTTGCACTTGGGTGCAGTGCCTTTTATCTCATGATTGAGTTGCATTTTAGAATATCCTGATGTCTGCTTTGGTTCAGTGGGCTTTTCCATGTCTGCTAAGACACCTGCTCCTGGCATCCCAGGTTAAGTGGAATCTGTTACTCTGAATAGGATTTGTTCTTCTTTACATGACAATAGGGGTATAATGCCTGTGCTAAGAAATGATTTTAACATCCATATCTATGGCTCATTAAAAGACCATACAGAGTGTCGAATAAATGATAATAACATAAATGTGTTTTATTTTTCAAATCTATTTATTTATTTTTATTTTTTTCAAAGTTTCTAATTTTAAAATTTTATGTTTTATAGTCTATATTTTAGGCTGCTTTATTTATTTATTTACTAGAGGCCCGGTGCAAGACATTTGTGGACTGCAGGGGGTGGGGAGGTCCCTCAGCCCAGCCAGCACCCTCTGGCAGTCCAGGACCCCTCGGGGGATGTCCACCTGCAGGCTTAGGTGGACTTTCCCAGAAGGGTCTGAGCAAGGGGTCCTTAGCGCTACCATGGAGATGGGAGAGGCTCTTGCCACCACCGTTGCGCTGTGCTTGCCAGCTGTGAGCCTGGCTTCCTGGTGAGTGGCGCTCCCACTATGGAAGCACACTGATCACCAGAGGCAGCTCCTGTGTTGAGCGTCTGCCCCCTGATGGTCAGTGCACATCATAGTGACCAGTTTGTTTGCCATTTGGTCAATTTGCATATTAGGGTTTTATTATTTAGGATTTATTTTTAATAGAATATTGTTAGGGAGACACTAGTTTGCAAAACCATATAGATTTCAAATGTAAAACTCAATGAAACATCATTGCACACTGCATCGTGTGCCCATTGCCCCAAGCAAAGTCTCTTTCTGTCCCCATTCCCTCTACACCCTCGTTTGCCCATCTCTCCACCCAGCCCCCAGAGGTAATTCCCCCTGGCTATCACCACACTATTACCTGTATCTATATGTTATGTATATATGTTTTTTGGTTAACCTGTTCACCTTTTATCCAGTATCCTCTTCCATGACATCTGACAACTATCAGTCTGTTCCATGAATCCATGCCTTTGTATCTATTTTGTTCATCAATTTATGTTGTTCAATATATTTTACATGTAAAAGAAATCACATGATATTTATCTTTTTCTGACTGGCTTATTTCACTTAGCATAATACTCTCCAGGTCCCTCTATGCTGTCAAAAAATATCTCATTCTTTTTTTATGACTGTGTAGTATTCCATTGTGTAAATGTACCACAGTTGTTTTTTTTTTTTTTTATCTATTCATCTACTGATGGGAACTTTGATTGTTTCCAGACAATCCATTAAAAAATGGGCAAAATACCTGAATAGACCCTTCTCCAAAGAGGACACACAGATGGCCAGTAGGCATATGAAAAAAATGCTCAAGGTCACTGATCATCAGAGAGATGCAAATTAAAATCACAATGAGATGTCACTTCACACATGTCAGGTGGCTATCTTCAATAAATCAACAAATAACAAGCATTGGCAGGTTTGTGGGAATGTAGATTTTTGTAGGCACTGTAGAAAACAGTATGGAGTTTTCTAAAAAAATTAAATTGGACCTATCTTGACTCAGTAACTCAACTTCTTGGAATATATCCTAAAAATCCAAAACACTAATTTGAGAGAATATATGCACCCCTGTGTTCACTGCAGCGTTATTGAAATAGCCATAAGTGTGTTTACAGGACCATGTAATTGTAGTTAATATGAATATATACAGAGCAAAATGACAGAAAAGTTGAATTTTATGAAAGCAACTGATACAACAATATCATTTGTGTATTTTATACTGACTTGAATGAAAACTCAGTCAGCCCAGTAGACTTGTGTAGCCTTGAGGCTAAATAGGATTATTTCCTTTGGCTCCTGAGAAGGGATTTGTTTAAAAGAAAACTACCAGAGGGTAGAAACCAAATGAGTTGCCTAAGAAATGAACATATGGAGATGGCTGGGAGGACACTGCTAGTATTAGCAACCCCATTCTAGCACTATGTTTGGTGAACTAGCACATCACTAGTAAAAATAACTACTACAAAGGTACCTTTCCCTTTAGTGACTTTGATTCCTAAATAGCTTGCAGGTAACCTATTAAATAATGAGGTTTAAATTGCTGTTTCATGTCAAGCAAGAGTCTTTGATTCTATGATTTTCCATCTTTTTTTTCATGGTTATAGAGATGAATAGGCAGCTATAAAGACAGATTCAGGTTGTTTAGTAATAGGTATTCTGCAGGAGGAACTAAATGCCTTTTTAATTTGGAAGCAAATCTAAAACAAATGATCATGTTAGTCGAAGAGCTTCCCTTGGGGGATGTGATAGGTAAGAATGAGCAATGGGATTTGGCATGGAGTAGGTAATTTTGGAGTGCAGTGTAGCTAAGAAATATTTTGATTTTCTTTTCTGTTGCTTTCTGGCCCAAATAGAGGAAATCAAATTAATAGGAGTATGTGAAGTTGTAATATATTATGTTAAAATGCCATTTTAAAATTAGTCCAGTTTGAATTTACCAGCTAAGACCTATAATTAGATTCATGTGTTGTGATGTTTTAGCTTCAAACCAGAACTTGAAGTGGATAAAGTGTAAAACTAGCTAAAACCAGTCAGCTTGTCCTGAAAAAAAAAAAGGGGGGTGGTGGAAAGGGAGGAGGGAGGGATGGACATAAAAGAAGCTACTACTTCACTAAGAGTTGCCATCCAAATTCAATTGATCAAGTCTCTAATGTCTAGATAAGACCACAGTGTGTCTATTTTTTAAAAACGTATTTACACAGGGAATACTGTTGAAGGGCTTATAGCACTTACTGACCACTTGACTGACTAAGACGAATGTTCTCTTGGTGTAGTTAGAGTGATGATTAGTGTTTTCTGGACAAGGATTGAATCCTATCTAGATAATTTGAGAGGTTCGCCCATAGAATAGTGTTTTCTGTTAGATGAGGGCTTTTCAACTCTTCATCTTCTAGAACTGAAACATCTGTATAGGTTTGAGGTACTGATGATTTGGAAGAAGACACTCCTAAGCTTAAACACATGTCCCTACACATGATCCCTCTAATTATATTTACTTTAATTAGTCCTTTTCAACTTTTCTGTAACAACTATTTTGGTATAGTTGCTTTACTATTCTGAAGTAAAATTTAGAAATAATGCCATATACACACACATACACACACACACACACACACTAGGGGCCCGGTGCACGAAATTCGTGCACTGGTGGTGGGTGGTCCCTCAACCCAACCTGCCCCCTCTCACACACTGGGAGCCCTCAGGGGATCCAACTGATGGCTCACCCCCAGCCTGCCCAAGGCACCCAGCCATCACCCTGCTTAGCTCAGCCCTGGCTGCCTGCAACCATCCGGCCCCGGGGGCTGGGTGCTCGCCGCCACCACCATTTCATCTCCACCCCCAGGGCCAGCACTCGTGCCACTTGGCCCTGCCCCTGCTCCTGTTTGGCTGGTAGTATAGCCAATCAGGAGCGAAGGTATTGTCAAATTTGCATGTTTCTCTTTTATTATATAGGATGTATGTGGCATTATTTCTCTCTCTCTCTCTCTCTCTCTCTACACACACACACACACACACACACACACACACACTCTGAGTGGCCATTATTATTATGACCACCTGACATTTGTAGGCAAATTAGACATACACTGCATTGTATGGGATATGGAAGCTGAAGGCCTGTTTGAACACCTTTGCTGTCTGCAGTTACTGAGATAAAATGTCTCCAATTCACACAGGAGCACAAGGGTTGAGCAGCTGAGCCTTGGAAAAAAGTCATGTAGTCTGATGAATCACATTTCCAGTTGCATCATGCAGATGGCAGAGTGAAAATTTGATGGAAACAGCATGAAAGCATGCACCCCACATGCATGAGTACAACCCTTCAAGCTGTTGGGGACAGTGTTATGGTTTGGGGTATGTTTTCCTGGCATGATTTGGGCCCTTTAATTCCTGTGCAACAACGTCTGAATTGCACAACATACCTAAGTATCGTTGCTGATCAAGTTCATCCTATCATGTTGATGGGATATCCCAATGGAGATGTCTTCCAACAAGACAATGTGACATGACATAGTGCACATATTGTGCAGGAGTGGTTTCAAGAACATGAGGGAGACTTTACCTTGCTTAGGTGCCCCCCACAATCACCAGATCTCAATCCAATTGAGCATTTGTGAGACAAAGTTAAAAGAGCCATCAGGCAGCTGGTTCTACAACCATCAAATCTCACATAACTGGACAGTGCTATTCATCAGACATGGTATCAGATTCCTCACATCACCTTTTAACATCTCGTGGAGTCAATGCCAAGAAGAATTGCTGCAGTATTGAAGACAAAAGGTGGCCCAATGAAGTACTGATGGGGTGGTCATAATAATTTGGCCACTCAGTGTGTGTGTGTGTGTGTGTGTGTGTGTGTGTGTGTGTGTATGTGTGTGTATGTTTGTGTGTGTGCATATATATAGTAGAGGCTGGGTGCATGAAATTCGTGCATGGAGGTGTGTGTGACCCTCAGCCCAGCCTGCATCCTCTCCAATCTGGGACCCCTTAAGGGATGTCCAACTGCCCATTTAGGCCCCATCTGTGATCAGACCTAAACGGGCAGTTGGATATACCTCTAACAATCCAGGAATGCTGGATCCCAACTGCTCGCTTGCCTGTCTTCCTGATTGCCCCTAACCACTTCTTCCTGCCTGCCTGATCAACCCCCCTAACCACTCCCTTGCCAGCCTGATTGATGCCTAACTGCTCCCCTCCCAGCCTGTTTGCCCTTAACTACTCTCCTTGCAGACCTGGTCACCCCAACTGCCCTCCCCTGCAGGCTTGATCACCCCCAACTGCCCTCCCCTGCTGGCCTGATCACCCACAACTACCCTCTCTTACACACCTGCTCCCTTCCAACTGCCCTCCCTTGCTGGCCATCTTGTGTCCAATGGGAGCAGTCATCTTTGACCACATGGGGGCAGCCATTTTGTGTGTTGGAGGGACAGTCAATTTGCTTATTATTATTTTATTAGATAGGACTAAAGGCCTGGTGCGTGAAATTCATGCACAGGGGTCCATCAGCCCAACCCGCACCCTCTACAATCCAGGAGCTCTCAGGGTATGTCCTACTGATAGCTTAGGCCCACTCCTGTGGTTCTCTGCTCTCTGCGAGGCTTGGGGGTTTTGCTGTAGCTGTGGAGATGAAGCCCCCATGCCCTGCTGTCCACTCTACCTGCCGCCGCCATGCACCATGTGAAGGAAGCCCCAATGCCCTGCAGTGGGCTCTGTCTGCCAGGCCTGGGGGCTTCGCCAACACCAACACACTAAGGAAGTCCCCGTGCCCTGTTGTCTGGGCTCTGTATGTGGGGCCTAGGGGTGTTCCCACCGCCACCTTGCTAAGGAAGCCCCCAAGCCCTGCTGTCTGGGTTCTGTCCGCCAGGCCTGGGGCTTCCCTGCCATCATCCTGCGAATGAAACACCTAAGCACTGCTGTCTGGGCTCTGTCTGGTGGTCCTGGGGCTTCCCCGCTGCCGCCGCACTAAGGAAGCTCCCAAGCCCTGCAGTCCAGGCTCTGTCTGCTGTGTCTGGGGGCAGATCCAGCCAGGCTGGTTGGTCGTTGTGAACCCCATGAGATTGACATGCCCAGACACTCCAGCAGAGGTGAACGGGGAGGCAGGATCCACCCCCCTCTGACAGCAGATCCAGCCTGGATGCTTGGTCTGCATGAACCTCCTCAGGGCTGACAGTTCTAGATGGTGTAGCACCGATGGAGCAGGGAGGCTGGATCTGCTGCAGGAAGCTGGACCCGCCCCCTCCGGCATCAGCTACAGCCTCACTGCTCCAGCAGACATGCCTGGACACTCCAGCAGCATGGTTGAGGGGACTGAGTGCTGCCATCTTGTGGCTATGGGGGTCGCCCTTTTTGTTGTGGAGTGATGGTTAATTTGCATATTACTCTTTTATTAGATAGGATATGCGCCTGGGGCATGGGTGGGACCCGGCTGGTTTGCCCTGAAGGGTGTCCGGTATCAGGGTGGGGGTTCCCTTGGGTTATGGGGCAGTCTGGGCAAGAGGCCTGTGGTGGTTTGCAGGCTGGCCATGCCCCTCAGTGACCCAAGTGGAGCCCCTGGTATCTGGGATTTATTTATCTTCTATATTGAAACTTTGTAGCCTTAATCGGAGGCCAAGGCAGGCGGAAAGCTTGGATTCCTCCATTACCAGGAAACCCAAGCCTCCTGCTCTCTCCATGGCTGCAGTCATTATGGTTGGGTTAATTTGCATAATTGCTCCTGATTGGCTGGTGGGCCTGGCTTATGGGTGTTGTGGATGTATGGTCAATTTGCATACTACTCTTTTATTACCTAGGATATAATTAAAAAAATAATTTTAATGCCATAAATGGATAAATAAAAAGAAAGGTAAGTTATCACTAAATAATGTCTTTCAATAGGTAAATGCTCATGTAGGACTTTACCAGAGGACAAAAAATAGCTCCACAGTTTCTAATGCCATTTAGTTTCCAATAAATTCTTAGGGGACTATTCTGATTGCATTAGGATCTCTGCTTTAAAGAAAGTATATGTGGTGTCTTGTCAAGCCATTGATTTCTAGATGGATGTTTTTTCGACTTCTAAAACAGCAGGACCCTACTTTCTAAAGAAATCAAATGCAGAGGTGTAATATGTAAATAGTATATCAGGCAGATAATGGCTATTTCCAACCTCTGTCTATGACAGGAGCTGTTTCTGAAGCATCATTGCTGGCCCAAGGGTCTGGATATCTGAGTGCTTCAGTGACATCGTGAGAGCTAAACATAAGTTGAAGTAGATGAAAGGAAATATGATATTCTAGTAAGGAAATGGCTTTTTCCTTAAACTCTTTCTATTTTTTTTATTAGAACAATAAAACAATTCCCTCAGCCTTACTATTGAAAGGAATTTTTCAGGATTAAAGAACTCATAATAATGTCTCATGGGAAGAGGTCTCAGGGAAGCTTTATATAATTCATCATATTACAGTTAATGAAATAACAGATGTTTGAGTAGATGAGATATTCAACTTGCTAAATGCTGGTCTAAGTTCAGATCAGTTATTCATATTTAAAATAAAACCATTGAGGACATGTCTTCTAATATTTATTCCAGTTCAAACTACAGCTAAAAAACTTATGAATGGGTGTGTGACATATAATTTTTTCCCCCACTGGCCCTTTTCTATATCTACTTATGTTGGGTGTCAGATCTCTCTTATAGTTAGTCTTCATTTTTGGAGCAATGCATCATAGGGACAATAAATTTTAGAGTCAGAAGAAACCTAAAGAATACCTATCCCCACATCTAAATTTTGAAAATATGGAAACAAAACCTAGAGATATAAAGTAATGTGCCCAAGATAACACACAAAATGAGTTGTCTAATGAGAAAGACATGTAATCACAGAGTCACTACCATCTAAAAATTTCCCTTCCAAGAGGAACTTAAATCTTTGTTATTAGTTTGAAAATTATCAGATACTCGGAATTTCATATTTCTTCTAGCAAAACAAGACTGATTTTATTATCAGGCAGGAACTAGAAGTGTTATAGGACTAGAGGAAGTCTGATTTCGTTGACCTATGTGGGTGACTCACTTCTTATATTACTAATAGCCAGTTGGCAGGCCTTGTGGGTTTAATTCCACAGTCTATCTATCACCATAGTATTCTAATAAATAATATCATGGTGGTCTGCCTTCATATTCATATTTCTCCTAAAAAGGCAAATTCATATCGTCACCATTAATTGATCTCAACATGGCAAGAGTCTTTCCTTATCTCTACTCCTTGAACAAGCAGTTAGTTCTTGAATTGTACTTCTATGCTCAATTATCTCTCCTAATCATCTATTCTGAGACTTCCTTCTTGGACAGAAGGGCCTGCAGGCTCTTGTCACTCATTCTTCTTGCCCTTATATGTATATATATTTTTTACTGTTCACAGATAACTTGCTTCTAGATCTACTTATGAAGAAGTGCTGGCCATATGCTTGCTTCTTATATGGAATCTCATTTAATTCCCATATAAGTCCTTGGAGATATTTTCTCAGGAGACATAGGCTTAGAGAAGTTAAGTGACTCATTCTTGTTCATGCAGTTAGTAAGTAGTTGAGACAGGACTGGAACTTAAGAGCCCGGCTCCAGAACCTGTACTCCTAACCTCTCTAATGTCCAGGTAGGGGCCAATAGAGTGTGTTATTATTGGGCTTGAGGATTTGTACTTGGTGGAGACAGATCCTGTAAGCATTGTGATTAATATCTGTCCTCCAACATTTGGATATCAAGGTCCTGGCTAAGTGGGCCAGGTGAGCAATCTGGAGGACAGGTAGATTGGGTCCTGGCTGGGTAGCTCAGGTGGTTAGAGCATCCCACTATGCCAAGGTTTTGGGTTTGATTCCTAATCAAGACACTTATAAGAATCAACCAAATGCATAAATAAGTGAAACAGTAAATCAATCTCTCTCTCTCTCTCTCTCTCTCTCTCTTCCTCCTTCCATCCCTCCCTCTCCTCCCTCCCTCCCTCTCAAATCAATAAATAAAAAAAAAATAAAGAGAGACAAAGATTGGACAAGCATAGCAGAGACTAAATAAAAGGGCTAAGTTGGGCAGGCACACAGGCACTGAAAGCCATCTCTTGTTTTACGCTTTAGGCAACAAGTCTTTTTGATGCCACCATCCGGTGGCACTTCTTGAGCCCATTATACTGTCATTATAAGGTCAGCACTGCCCCAGAATTTAGACTATCAAGTGCCAAACTAAAATGGTTGTTACAGGCTCAAGAAGATAGGTGTTGAAAACAAGTCACATTCAGTGTCTTCCTTTATTTATAAAAGCCATACTTTAAAATGTGTGTGGGCATTTTATGTGTGTATTTATAGCAGTTGAATCCCAGCACCCATTAAAACCTGGCATAGTAGAATAAAATTATCCTCAGACTGTGTTGACCTTTCATTCATATAAAATGGCTTATCAAGCAAATGAATATTAAGGGTTATTAGTCCTCATTAAGGGATTTTAGCAAATTAAAAAGTTGATAGATAGCACTTGTCTTTACCCCTTTGTTTCCAAGGCTAGTGATATCATTGAACATTAATAGATTGTAGGTGCTCAACAGCAAGGAAAGTAAGCATACACACAGACGATGTCAATCTCATGTTAAAAATTCTGTTTCCAGGGCTGAATCTTAGGACAGTCTAAAAAATGTTACAAAAGGAAATTCATGTGATTGATTTAGTAAAATGTTATTTTTCCCTGTGTTTCTGGATTGTGAGCAATGATGCTAATGAATTCTTTTCAAAACAATA
Source organism: Antrozous pallidus (assembly GCA_027563665.1). NCBI lineage: Eukaryota > Metazoa > Chordata > Mammalia > Chiroptera > Vespertilionidae > Antrozous > Antrozous pallidus. The sequence continues at coordinate 53,447,939 of CM050516.1, read as the reverse complement.
GAAGAAAAGCCTAATTTTGTTACCTTTTTATTATTTTACTTTCAGTCTTATCTCTTTAATATTGCATAAAATGACTAGTTTCAATAGCTCATAAATATTTAATATTTAAAAATATTTTGTCTGATTATAAAAATAATAAATTTGTATATAAATATGAAGATATGCTATGAACATTTTAAAAATAACCTATAAAGAGTTACCCAGGGAAGTTATTATGAATGCTTTATTTTCTTTCTTGTAGTCTTTTTACCAAATGCTATGTGATAATGTGTTATATATTATATAGTCATATAAAGCTTTTTTATTCATGAATTCACTATATTAGTTTAATATAATATTTATGTTGCATATTTTATTGAGTTTGTAATATACACACTGGTATCTTTTTACTTAATATTGTACATAAGATATTCATTAATATAATAACATATTGAATGAAAAGTCTGATTTATATAATACTATTACATTTATTTTTACCTAATTTAACTTGTGTTTATGTGTCTGTGAAAGTGATGGCATTATTTCTGATTACATTTTATGTTAACTTACCTCTAAACTTTCCCTTATATTTGTATTTTTAAACTTAAAAAAATTCATTTTTTAGGTGAATCTCTTATAAATAGTTAAAATTTTTAACTCAATCTGAGATTACATAAACATTTTTCTTTTATTATAAAAGTAAAACTGTGTTTCTTGCAGAATAATTTGAAATTATTGCTCAGTTATATACAAATCATCAATTTTCCCCCTAACGGTAAATATTTTAATGTATATGTTTCAAATTTTCATATACATGCACACATGTATTTGTTAATGAAGCAAAATAAATATTCTGGATATGAAGAAAATTTTTATTGCTCTATTAATAAAATATTCACAAATTTTCACATCATTTCATGTAGTTTACGGAAATATTTTTAATAGCAGATAATATCCTACTATATTGCTGTATCATAATTTTTAAATTGGTTGTTTTGACTGTTGACATTATTTTAATTTTTTTACGTGAACAAAATACAGTGAATAACCTTTAATTATTATTTCTTCAGAATAAAATTCCAGAAGTAAAATTTGTGAGACAAAAAAACATATGAAATGTGAGGATTTGTGTTAAAAAAATTAAGATTTAATTTTTTACTTCAGTTATCTTCATATTTTCTGTTTTCTTTAGTTATAAAATAACTATAGAACTATAAAATATTTTTGCTATCATGCCTCTATTTTTTGTTTTCTCTCAGTTAAGTGAAATACTTTTATCCTATTTCTATTAGTGCTTTCCTTTAAAGAAAATTTTAAAACCTGATATTTCTAATAAATATGAAGTATAAAAATTCTTAAAACAATATTTCTGATTATAAATATGAAGTACAAAATTATAATAATCTAATTTATGTGTTGGCTGTCTTCATGTTTCGCATGAAAGGGGATGAAATTGACTTTGGCAGTCTAAAGTGTCAGAAATGGTTTGATTTTTCACCTTGGACCCTCGTATTACTCAGTTTGTATATGTTACAGTATCAGGTATTGGATGGTAGCAACCAGGTCCAGGACCAGAAAGAATGGCCCCATGATTGGGTGAGACCTTGGTGAAGTATTAAACACAAAGCTTAAAAGGGACAGCTTCTGTGGCCTCAGAGATGGCAGCGAGATCCAGGGGCCAGTGGGCCACCCGGATAGCTTTGGATAGTGTGGAGACCTGGGCAGGACTAAGCAGCAACATATGCACAATGGAGTCCATCAGCCACAAGCTAGGCTCCAAGAGGCTTGCTGAAAATATTTTTATGGGGCATGGGCTAGTCTGCTACTACCAAGTCCTGGATGGCATGGATGGCATAGATAGGGGTGGATAGTGAAATCAACAAGATGAGAATTAGTCTTCTGGCAAGGTCTCTCATGCCTCCTATTCAGGCCAAGCCTGAGGCTGCTAAGTGAGCCTGGTGATTCCTCAGGCAGACAGTTAAAGTCATGGTACCAGGGAGTTACATGATTGACATTATTCTTGTAAAGTCAATTACACGAATTACCTGACAGCACTCACATGACTAAGCCATTTCTCTAACATTATTAGTCCTTTGTTGTTTTTGAAATATCTGGAAATATTTTCTCAAGGTAATTAGTTTACCTAAGCAAGCATTTAAAAAATGATCTTCTTAAACTTTTTATATGCCAGACTTATTAATTTTATTAGATAAAATTTTCACTGACTGAAGGTTTCTAAAAATTTTTTAACAGCTTTATCTAAAATCCAAACATCTGGGGACAGTTGCTATAGGGATTCTTAGAAGCAGATCAAAACAATTAAAACAGTCTTTCAGGGAGAAACCAATATGGCGGCATGGGTAAACACCTGAACTGCTGCCTCGCACAAAAATTTCAAATCTACAACTAAAAGACAAAACAGACATCATCCAGAACCATAGGAAGGCTGGATGACTGGGAATTCTACAATTAGAAGGAAAGAGAAACACACATTGAGACTCAGAGGAGCTGTGGAAGGCAGAGGTACGGAGGTGCGCGTGCGCGTGCGCGGAGAGGGCTGGCAACTGAGTACGTGACTGGCTTTCTCAATCAGGATGGAGACAAAAGCTCCTGACTGCTTTGAACTCCAGTTTAGGGCAAGTCTCTGGGGACCCAGACTCATATAGGGGAGAAACTGGACTGTCTGGCATTGGGTGGAACTCGAGGGCACCTTTCTCGCAGTGGTGCTTGCAGCGATTACCAAGGGACACTGAGACCCAGGTGCCTTTTAGGGTAGGGCTGTCGGGAAGCCATTGCGGTTTGCTCTGCCCTGAGACTCTGCCCCATCCAAGCTGAGCACAGAGGCTTTTGCATATGAATGGCCTGGTCCTTTGAATTCTAAACTTACCTGACAAACTGCAACTGAATTAGTGATACCCAGAACATCCAAGAGAAAGGCCCAAGACACCACAGCAGTTTGGATTGCTTCACAGCTGGACCTCATCTGGGCACCTCCAAAACCCAAACAAAGAAGAGGAATCTTCATATCTCTCTGTAGCTCCTACTGGGTGGCCTCAGGCAGAGGCTAAATTAGCACCTCCTTGGAGATCCAAGAGCTAGTGTACCTAGAGGTCATAGTGGGACCATCCAGATTACAATTCCTCAGATTCACAAGGGACACACTCAGGGGGCAGACTCAGTGAGCACCAAAGCCCCACTGAAGCAAGTCTTGTCTCATAAGGGTGTCTCCATCACAGAGGTTCTCCCATAGTAGACACAGCTGATCCTCACAGCCAACTGGCCTGCAAGCCAATTCCCTCCAGTGATACCAACAACAATCAAGGCTTAACTATACAAGACTGTGCACACAGACCACAAAGGGGTTCACTAAGAGTGTCCACTTCAGGTAAATGGGGAGGCTGAGCCACTGGGTCCTATAGGATACCTAGCACACAAAGCCACTCTATCAACTCAGCCCTTCCCTAAGAGGTCCCTGGGTATCAGTGTCCCTCAGTAATTGCTGCAAGTGCTGCTGTGAGAAAGGCGCCCTCGAGCTCCACCCAATGCCAGACAGTCCAGTTTCTCCGCCATATGAGTCTGGGTCCCCAGAGTCTTGCCTGGAACTGGAGTTTAGAGCAGTCAGGAGCCTGTGTCTCCCTCCCAATTGAAAAATACAGCCACTTATTCAGTTTCCAGCCCTTTCCATGCATGCACCTCCATATCTCTTCACTTTACTTCCGCAGCTACTCTGAGTCTCAGTGTGCTTTTCTCTTTCCTTCTAGTTGTAGAATTCCTACTCAGCCAGCCTTCCTGTGGTTTTGGATGACATTCATTTTGTCTTTTAATTGTAGTTTTCAAGTGGTTATGCGAGGCAGCAAGTTCAGGTGCTTACCTATGCTGCCATCTTAGTTTCCTCTTGGATAGATATTTTAAAAATACACAATTAAGTGGCTATGTTTTAAAATGACATTCCTATTTTCTAAATAAACGTAGTCTTTGCATTAAAATGGTAATTTAGTTTATTCTAAAATATATTGCCCACTTAATTCTCACTCTCATTTTACTTCTAGACTTCTATTTTCTACATTAAAATATGTCATTCCAAATTTTCTTAAACTCCAAATTGAATCTGAAAAAGAAATGAAATTAATGTAATTTTATTATCTTTCTATCTAAAAAGCTGTTCTGATTGCTTTATTACCAATGGCATTTCTTTATTTCTCTTAGTACTTGACAAAGTGCTGTTATATGTTTTATTTGACACTAGGGGCACTGTGCATGAGTTGGACATCTTTAGCACTGCCGCGGAGGTGGGAGAGGCTCCCATCACTGCCACTGAGCTTGGCAACCAAGAGCCTGGCTTCTAGTTGAGCAATGCTCCCCACTGATGCTCCTGTGTTGAGTGTCTGCCCCCTGGTGGTCGGTGCACATCATAGTGGCTGGTCATTCTGCCATTTGGCCAATTTGTATATTAGCCTTTTATTATATAGGATGATGTTTTAACAAAAAAGTAAGATAGATATTCATTATATCAAGGAGGATAATGCTAAAATGGATTAACTTATCTGACTTTCTCAACTAAAAAAACACCAATTGTCCTTTGTACTCTTCTTACCCCCATCTATGTTTTTAATCTCTTTAAATTTCTCAGTTACCAAAGTGAATGTTTCCTTCCTTTTGGTAATTTATGTCAACAAGTGACTCCCACCTGTTCCAATAACTTTTAGTCCTTATTAAAATGGTGACTGCTAACATTTATTAAATGTTTTAGATTAATGAAATTTCTTTCAACTATCACAACTTTTTATTTATTTTATTTTTATTTATTTTATTTTTTATTGTTTAAAATATTACAAATAGTAGTACATATGTTTTCTTTTTTTTTTTTCTCATTGACCTCCCCCTGGCCTCCTCTACCCCCAGCACATGCCCTTACCTGCCTCCTCCTCAGTGTCTTATATCCATTGGTTATGCTTATATGCATGCATACAAGTCCTTCAGGTGATCTCTTATAGCCCCCTGCCCCCCAACCTCCCCTGTCTTTCCACTGTAGTTTGACAGTCTGTTCAATGCTTCTTTGCCTCTGTATCTATTTTCCCCCTGTTTCTTTTCTTTAAAATATCTTGTCTCTGCATACTAGAAATAAACATATACAAACAAAAAATGTTTGAGTCTCAATTTCAATGTCCAGCAGTTCTGAGGCCCAGTTTCAATGTCAAATAGTTCCTTATGTGTTCATGTCACCAATGATATCTGGATAGTGGGCAAATGGTGGCAATGCAGGTCCCACCCGCTCTGGTTTGGTCCTGGGCATCCTGCAGCGATGCATAGCTGCTGACTGCTAGCATAGCAAGGTGTTGTCAGCATCTTCCATCTCTGGACTGTTTCTCCTCTTGTCATCGTGGTTGAAGCAGACCTATCAATTCCTCTTTGTTGCAGGAATCCATATGGTCTTGGAGTTATCACAACTTTTTAATGTTGAGACTAATCCATCTATTTTAAGATTATAATAATTACTATTTAAAAATATGTTTTATTGATTTTTACAGTGAGGAAAGGAGAGGGATAGAGAGTTAAAAACATGGATGAGAGAGAAACATTAATCACCTGCCTCCTGCACACCCTCTACTGGGGATATTCCTGCAACCAAGGTACATGCCCTTGACTGAAATCAAACCTGGGACCCATCAGTGACCAGATTATTATGCGTTCAGAGATCATAATAATCTGGCCACTCATGCACAGGCTGATGCTCTATCCACTGAGACAAACCAGTTAGGGCAAAATTATAATTATTTATATGACATTTCTATAGCCAGGAATTAAGAAATTATATATCTATATTTTTGTTTTATTTAATTCGAGGAATTAGAGTTATAGGGTTACTCTAGTTGCTCCAATTAATAAGCACCATTTATAATTTTTCCTCACATCTGTAAGAGTCCAGTGTGGCTATTCCTGATCAGTAGGGCAGTTTTAGTTTTTCTCCATGGGGTTACTCAAGGAACTCAGGTTCTTTTCACCTTTTGATTCTACCTTCTGCTGAGTTCTGTCCATCTCCTTAAAAGCTTCAAGATTAAACTTTTCAACCCCTTCTTCTCACAGTCCTTTGTTGGGATCTAGTCACATGGACAAATCTGAAATGTATCTCTGATCAGACAGTGACCTCCCACATTAATACAGTGCTATAAAATAAAAAGGCCACGTTTTTGGTGCATAGTTAACCATCCATATCACAGAAGAGTAAAACTGGAAATCCCTAGATCACACATGTGATGTATTTAATGAGACAATAAGAAGGAAGTGTCAGATGATTCAGAGAGTTTTGAAGAGTGTGACCACGCATGTGCAAAGGGTCAAGCTGAGTTACATTGCTCACTCTTCTGACTAGTTATACACTAAGTGGCCAGATTATTATGATCTGTGAGTGCACAATAATCTGGCCACTCAGTGTATATCCTATACAATAAAAGACTAATATGCAAATTGTCCCCTCGATCAGGGGTTCAATCAGCAGGAGGGCCGGCCAACCACCCATGTCCCCTCCCCCTGGCCAGGCTGGACCTCACACATGCATGAATTCATGCACCAGGCCTCATACACACACACACACACACACACACACACACACACACACACACACACGCATACACATACACACTCACATACTGAGTAACCAGATTATTATGAGTTCAGAGATCATAATAATCTGGCCACTTAGTGTATTTTAGAATCTTGTCCACCTCCATCCCTATCTGCCCATCTGGAAGTCTCGAGATCAAGGCAGCTCTTTCTGGACCTCATCTACCAATATCTCGTCTCCAACTGCTAGTATGTATCTACTAACTGCTCCCATTGGACTCTCTCCTGCTTTGACAGAGAGACTTGTAGCATCTGTTAATTCAGGTGTAGAAAACCCAGCCTCACTGTTCCCTAGTCAGTAGCTGGTGCATTATAGGGGTTGAAATATTCCTGCTTTAAATAACCATTCTTAAGATCTGACAGCGCATGAAAGAATGATCTAGTTGTGATTTTAAAAGATTTTTCAACTCTAAGAGAATTGCTAAATTAAGAATTCCCTGTGGTTTAACTATCACAAAAGATGTAAAATTGCAAGTGGAAAGAATTTCAAACAATACCTAGTATTGAGACTGTAATGTATTTTTGAAATTCCACATCTTGTTGATATTCATTTTAAGGGTTGACTATCAGGAATTCACACAGTGTCTGACCAAGTCTTCATAGTGTACATGATTGAGTCATTAACTCATGTGCTAGTGTCCTAAGAATGGAGAGTATTGCTGGTTATGTTTGGCATTAAAAATTTATTTTTATTGTTGAAAGTATTACAGGTTTATTTTATCATTGTCCATATGTCTTTTATTCTCTTATGGATAATTTAAAAATCTTCACCAGGTTATGATTTAATTTTGCCCTCCATTGTCAGTATTGATTTTACCCATATTTTTGTGTTTCAGAATCAGTAAAAAAAAAAATTAGTCTATACTTTGTATCCCTGTCAATATTTAAAGAATAATATTAGCTTTCTAGCTGACAATAGTCTTGCTTTTGAAACCCAACAACAATGCAGGAATCTAGTAAGAGGACATGTGAAAATATCAATAGACTCTCATATTGGGAAGCTTCCATTCCCTTCACGTGGACTTTCAAAAGATTAATGCACATTAATGAGAAAAACCCAAATTAAATTATTTATAAACTTCATATAGTATGTTGCCACAGACTCCAATTTTTATACTTATATAATTAACTGTGCTACTCATTAATTTTACAGAATCCTTTTCGCTCTCGTTACTTAACCATAGCTTCATGCTAGTTAATTATGGAAAATGTAAGGCAAGGTTCTTCTTTTTGTTCAATATAATTCACTCAGGTACCTTAAAGCAGTTAACTTACTGGGTATACAAAATTAGCTGCACTTGTCAGATAATTTTCAAGCCAGATATTAAAAATGAGCATGTGAAATATCCTCTCCTTCAGATTTGGGCCAACTCGGTAAGTGTGGTTCATTGAAATCATGAGGTACTTTCTCTATAACAAAAGGCGAATTCACCGGGGACAGGAAATGTTAATTGCTACTCCCTGTAAGTGAAAGTTTAGAGAATAAAATGACAAGAACTGTTCCACTGTGGAGATAATGGAGCTCACCTACTGAGCTGGACCACCAGGAGAGAGATTGTCATAAGTATCATTTTAACCAGGAAAATTGATGCCATGCAGCCAGGATAAAAGGATTCACAGGAGATTTCTAAAATTTATTATTGTTGTTTTTCAAAGAGCAGTCGTTTCTAAAACTATGCTGAGATGCAATGGATTAGAAGACAAAACCTGAAGTCTAGACCAAATGTGAGAATTGAATGAGATACTGTACCTGCAAGTGACTGATGCAGGTACTAGATTCAGGAACCTTTAAATGATGTTATCTGGTTTTGGAAGCTATCAGAGTGATATGCTCTGATGGTGTCACAGGGATTAATATGGTGTGAATTTTACTTAACTAGAGGTCTGCTACAGGAAATTCATGCACGGGTAGAGTCCCTATGCCTGGCTGGGGATCAGGACTGATCTGTGGGGACACTGGTGGAGTGATGGGGCAGGAGGTCTTCCTGGGTGGCACCCACCTTGGCTGGCCTGAGGCCTGTCGGCTGAAGGCAGTGCCTGCATTGAGCATCTGCCCCCTGGTGGTCAGTGCATGTCATAGCGACCAGTTGTTCCACAGATCATTCTGCTGTTAAGTCAGTTTGCATATTAGGCTTTTGTTATATAGGATTGAGTATTTGCATCACTTTGTGCTTTGGAACATAGCTCACTTGGTTAGAGCATTGCCCAATATGCCAAGGTTTCAGGTTTGATCCCAGGTAAGGCACATATAAGACTCAACCAATGAATGTATAAATAACTGCATGTTTCTCTTTTTCTCTCTCCTTTCCCTCCCTCCCCACTTCCCTTTCTCAAATAAATTTGAAAGGGTCTCTTTCTTAGTCAATATTTTGTCCACCTCATTGTTGACCACAGTTCTTCCAAAATGCCTTAAAAATATCTTTATATGTTAATTGAGTAATTCGGTTTCAAATGAAAATAAGATTGTAGCCCCTTACTTTGTCTTCTCCTTCAGAATATTAGGTAGGAAAGGCTATTCAGGAAAGTAATAAAGTCTGGGTTTAAAAGCAAGAACTTTAGAAAATCCAAAAGAATGTGGAATAGGAAACTAGAAAATGTAATCAATTAAGCCCTTTGACATTCCTTTGAAATGACGTAATTCCATAATAGTTTTGAGATTTATTCATTATCACTGTATCTGTAAGGAACTGTGTAGAACAGAGCAAAGAGAACATTGCCTTTTATAGTCTCAGTTCACTAACTTATTGTCTGGATTTTGCTGCTAATTTGAGCCAATTCCGTTTCATAGCCTTGCAGGAAAGGCAAGTTCCACAGTTTAGTAGTGCGTCAGGCAGACTAACTTTTTGCAGAGAGGGTGGTGCAGAGCAGTAGTGAGTTGCTTTATAAGAAATGGATTCTACCCTGTTTCAAATTTTGAGGCAGTTGGAAGTCCAAAGTTGAACCTAACTGGGATGAGAGAGAGAAGAGAAGAAAGAGAGAGAGAGAGGGAGAGGGAGAGAAAAGAAATTGGCATGCACACAGTCAATAAGCAGATATTTATTTAGGATTTACTAATCAACAAATCACTTACTACAAATCGTGGAAAACAATAAAACAATGAAGGACAAGAAGAAAGCAACATTTACCAGCACCTGCTTTGGCAAGGCCCTTAGTTCAATGCTACATGATTTGACACATCTACCCAGTGTGGAAGATATCACCTCCACAGCACTTGTCATTGCCTATACCTTTTAAAAGATATAGAATCAGTATTTTAACCTTTTCATATTCTCATGTTCTCTCTTTACACCCCTCTCAAACACACACACACACACACACACACACACACACACACACACACGCACTCAGCTACTCTGGCATTTCCTTCCACTCATCTGTAAATACATAATCCCTTCTTCCTGAAGCAGCTCCTCAGCATTCCTCCTGTTGAAACCAGTGTTGTTATACATATTCTGTTATTCCAAATTCTAACTCCAGTTCGGTTTCCATTTCTTTCTTGTACTTACCCACTCTTACACTTTGCCACATTTAAAACAGCCCATCAGCCTTTTTTGAACAAGTAAGTGAAAATCAATGTCCTCCAAAGTTAAGAGCTCAACTCAATAATCAATCAGTATTGACTGACTGCCTTCCCCTGAGAAGCAGTTCTGATAGATGCCTATGAGCCCCTCACTCTTCCAGCAGATGAAGCTGAGAGAAGAATGGTGGGCATGCTCTTTGTTTACCTCTGAGCTCTGGAAAAGCACACTCTGCTCTGTGCACTAGCACATTCAGTTTTTTTGGCTGTTAATCACAGGTGAGCTGGTGAGATCCTGCTTCCATAAGAAAAAAAAAGTGGGTAAAAGAGAGAATAATAAATGAAATGTGAAAGAGGTAGATTTCCTTTTATATACATAGTGTGACTGTAGAGTAATGGATTATTTCTTAGGAAAGCAATCTTTTGTGTCATCTCTTTGATGTCCCATTGGCATTGCTCCACAATGTGCCTTCCTTGTAGGCAGCCCAGGCACTCATTTGTGTTTATCGTTTGTTGGAAGAAATTCTGGGGAAGGATGCACCTGTCAGAGAGAATGAGTATATTTTCTCTGCACAGAAACTAAGCATTAGGGACTGCAGAATGGAGAGGGCCATATCTATTCTGAAATGCCTGTCAAAAAGATGAATCAAGGAAAATATAAACAACTTGAGCACCCACAAAATAACTGCAGCAGGAGAATGGGGCTGGAAGTGAGAATGGAGCAGGTGGCTGATGTGTGCTGACATCCCATGGAGGTTCCAAGACAGAAGAGTGTCGTTTAGGCTCTAGTGTCACAGTGAAGGGAAACTGCACAGAAAACCTTCAGTAGGAAGATACGCAACCACTTGTTAACGTTACCCAAGGAGACCCCTTTAAAAATACCTTGTTCATGTGGGGTTTTCATTTGGGAGAGTGATGCACGAACAGGTATTTACCACAGAATGGGAGACATATTTATTTTATAGCATCCAATAATATTTGGGGAAATTTCATTGTGTTAAGAAACTTATTCTGCCATTTGGGGGAAATAGTTACAGTTTTCAAATGGAAAAAGAGAGCGTATATTTCTTTAATTGTGTAACAAAGTCTTACAAACTTGGTGGATTAAAAAATGCCAGTGTATTTGGTTGCAGTTTGGCAGGCCAAAGGTCTGAGCATGTTGTCACTGTGTTCTCTGCTCAGGACCTCAGGAGGTGAAATCAAAGTGTGATCTGGGTTGAATTCCTCCCTGGAGCCCAGGGTTCTCTTCCATGGTTGTTGGAAGAATGCAGTTAGTTATCTGTGGATGTATAACCGAGGTCCCTGATTTCATCCTGACTATTGGCTAGAGCTTGCTCTGAGCTTTGAGGTCTCTCAACCTTTGTCACATGACTTTTTCCATCGTCAAAGGCAGCACTGGCAAATCTCTCATATCAGTTCTCTCTGACTAAGAATGGCCATGTCCCGGAGAACCAAGATGGCAGTATAGGTAAACACCTATCTCGCTGCCTCACACAACAATTACAAAACTACAACTTAACGAAAGAACAAACACCATCCAGAATCATCAGAAAGCTGGCCGAGTGAAAATTCCACAAATAAAAGTGAAGATAAGACACTGTGACTCGGAGGAGCGATGGTGGACAGTTTTAAAGATATGTACAGAGTCAGAGGTTTGGAGGAGTGTGCATGCCAGCGGATAGGGTGGGTGGCTGAAAACCGGCCAATTTTCTTGAATGGGGGAGACAAGGACATCCCACTGGACTGATTCCCCAGCTCTGGGTGAAGTCCAGGGAACCCACTATCGTACGGGGTAAAAACGGGACAGTGGGAGGGCATGCAGAAGCTTGGGTGCTGCAGGGGTCAGCGGGCTTGTGGAGAAGGCGAGCTTGTGTGGAGTGCGCATTAGCTTGGGAATAGCACAGCTGCCTGACCGGACAGAGAGCACTTGTGACTTGCTCTTTCATTCGGGAAACCGTCAGACTGCATTATTTTGCGATCTTGGGTGAGACATTGGGTGTGCAGACTCATTTGGGGAGAGGCTGAATTCTCTGGCAGCAGCCCATGGAGCTTGGCAGTGGCTCTCTCTCAGAGGTGCTGGCGGTCATTGCCCCCGGCACAGAGTGCTTGAGGCCACATAGGGCAGAGCTGATGCTGTCTGCTTGGTCTGGAGACTCCGCTCATCCAACCCGAGCACAGCTGAACTTCACAGACAATTGGCCTGGAGGTCAACCCCTCCAAGTGCTAACAACGATTAACCTGAGCTTAACTTCAACAAGACTGTGCAACCAATATCCACCTCAGGTAACTGGGGAGATTGAGCCACTGTCCCTTGTAGGACATCTACCACAAAAAGCTAATTGACCAACTCCGGGAAGCAGCCACCATACAGAGACATGGAAAGAAATCAGATGTGAAAGAAATGGAGGAAAAAAAACCGACTGGATATGGAATTCAAAACCACGGTTATAGGGCTTTTCAAGAGGCTCCTAGAAAAGGTCGAGACCTATAATGAAATAAACAAGACCTATGAGGAAATGAAAAAGACCTACCAGGAATAGAACAAGACCTGCAAGGAAATGAACAAGACCAACTGGAAATGAATGAGTCCTGTAAGGAAATGAACGAGACCAACAAGGATATGAATGAGACTCTCAAGGATATGAAAAAGGACCAACCAAAAATTAAGCATACACTGACTGAAATAAAAAATATTATACAAAGACCTAAAAGTACTCTAGAGCACCCCAAGAACCAAGTTAAAGATTTGAAATACAAAGAGGTAAAATCCACTCAGCTGAAAAAGCAAGAAACCAAAAGAATCCAAAAAATTGAAGATAGGTTAAGGGGCCTCTGGGACAACCTCAAGCATACCAACATCCGAATTATAGGGGTGCCAGAAAAAGAGAGAGAGCAAGACAATGAAAACCTATTTGAAGAAATAGTGACCGAAAACTTCCCACACCTGGTGAAAGAAATTGACTTAGGAGTCCAAGAAGTGCACCAAACCCCAATATATAGGAACCCTAAGAGGACCACACCAAGGCACATTATAATTAAAATGCCAAGAGCAAAAGACAAAGAGAGAATATTAAAAGCAGCAGAGAAAAACAGTTAGTTACCCATAAGGGATCACCCATATGATTGTCAGCGGATTTCTCAACAGAAACGATGCAGGCCAGACGGGAGTGGCAAGAAATATTCAAAATGATGAATAGCAAGAACCTACAACCAATATTACTCTACCCAGCAAAGCTATCATTTAGAATTGAAGGTCAGATAAAGTGCTTCGCAGATAAGAAAAGGCTAAAGGAGTTCATCACCACCAAACCAATATTATATGAAATGCTGAAAGATATTCTTTAAGAAGAGGAAGAAGAAAAAGATAAAAGTGTAAATTATGAACAACAAATACACATCTATCAACAAATGAATCTAAAAAGCAAGTGAATTAATAAGCTGATGAACAGGATAGACTGGTGAATGTAACAGAATCAGGGACATAGAGAGGGAATGGACTGACAATTCCTGGGGAGAAAAGGGGTGTGGGAAGTGCAACAAGAGACTGGACAAAAATCATGCAACTATGGGAGAGGACAATGCAGGGGGGTGAGGGCGGTGGGTGGGGTAGGTACTAGGTGGATGGGAGCTATAGGGGGAAAAAAAGGGAACGATGTAATTAATAAACTGAACAGTAAAGATTTAAAAAAAAAGAATGGCCATGCCCCTTTTAAGGATTTACCTAATTAGGTCACTCCCTTTTGAATAATTCAAAGTCAACTGATTATTAAGTTAGTCATGGGGATTATGGCTCATCATATTAATGTTCTATCCACATTCAAAAGGAGGGAATTACATAAGCCATGTATAGCAGGCAGTGGAAATATTGGAGACTGTCTGAGAATTCTGCCACCACAGTGGATCTCTGTTTTAGGAGAGTGACTCTGGCAAAGTAGGAATGACAGATTAGAAAGGTTTGAGGATATAGCCAATAAGTGTCATCTGTGTACCAACTCCAGTCATGTGCTGGGGCTTTCTGAAGCATGGTGCTCAGGATTCACCAAGATGGAAACATCCTCATGCCTGAGCAAAGGAGAGGGGAGAGGCAGCAAATGCACTCAGCATGTAGCACCGTTAACTTTTAGGGTGTATCTACATAGGCAGTCCTGGGACTAGACAATATCAGCTTGAATCAGAGCAAATACACTAGGAGTGGAGAATATGCACAGATAGACACAGCATGATGCTGTGATAGACCTTGGACCAGGAAATTAGAAAGAGAAATGAAGATGGTTCTGCCCTCGCTGCAGTTCCCACAGGTTACCTTAGGCCAGTGGTCGGCAAACTCATTAGTCAACAGAGCTAAATATCAACAGTACAATGCTTGAAATTTCTTTTGAGAGCCAAATTTTTCAAACTTAAACTTCTTCTAACACCACTTCTTCAAAATAGACTTGCCCAGGCTGTGGTATTTTGTGGAAGAGCCATACTCAAGGGGCCAAAGAGCCACCTGTGGCTCGCGAACCGCAGTTTGCTGACCACGGCTTTAGGCCGTCAGAAGTATAAAGGATCTGGGCTAAAAGGACATCTGTAGGTGCCTATAGAGTAGTCTATGGGTCAAAAAATAATCTTCATTAAAAACTAATTTGCATGGGATTCATACAGGCATTTTTATATTTTATATTTTTAGCACAGGCATTTTTGTATGTTGCCCATATCCTCGGGTAGCCAATATTCTCTAGAGGCTGTGATCTGCTGTGACAATCTTTTTCCTTCTCTCGGGTCATCATTGCCCTTCACAGATGTTTCTTTTCTTCCTGTCCTTACCTGTTCTCTCCCCTTAGTCCAGGGACTTTTCTAGGTGAGTTCCTTTCTCCTTCTCTGCCAGGCTGGCTCATGGTCTCTCTTCTCACGGTAAGGCAATTCATCTACCAGGACTGAACTGCAAAAACGTCCATTTTGTTCATTTCAAATCCCATTTCTTTATCTATACCCCACTTCCATGTTGTTCTAACTGTTGTGAACATGTATGAGCAATTGAATACCTGGGTCCACAATTTAGGAGAAGTTAAGGGCTGGGTACTTAATATATGTCAGAGAGGAAGGGAGAGGGAGAGAGATGTAGAAACATCAACGAGGAAAGAGTGCCTCTGCACGACTCCCACTGGGGACTGAGTCCACAACTCAGGCTTATGCCCTGGTTGGGAATTGAATCATGACCTCCTTGTTCATTGGTCAATGCTCAACCACTGAGAAGGGCTGGGAACTTATTTATTTATTTATTTGATAAAAAAAACAATGTAAGCCTTCACATTTAAAAGAAATCTCTGACTTCACTGCATTAGTGAAGCGGGATGTAATGAGAAGTACCACGGTGTTAGAAAAATGGTTTCATTTGCATCATTAACATTTGTAGCCCTTTCCCACTTCCAGCTTCTGGGAGTCTAGTGAGATTAGTTTGCAATAAAAAATAAAAAGCTGCAGTTACAGCAGCACCCATTAATTAAACATCCACTCTGTGCCAATTCATTTATACATGAGGCAATAATGGAGAGGTTGTTTAAGCAATGGGCTCTGGAACCAGAATGTTTGGGTCCAAGTCTCAGTTTTCAACTTACTAATTATATGATCTTCAGTAAGTTGCTTTACCTTATGACTCAGTTTTCCTCTCTATACGCTGAGGATAACAGCACCTGCTTCTAAACTTATCTGCAGACAATAAATTATACTACTTAAAGCACTTAGGATAATGTCTTATACATGGCAAACACGAAATAAATGTTAAATGTGATTATTTACATACATCATAATATTTAATCCACACAATTATCCAGGAAGGTAGGGAAGATTTTTCCATTGATTAATGAGAAAACTAAAACTCAGAGATGTTAAAAAAAAACACAACACCATACCCACAACTTGTCAAATATCTCAGAGTGAGAAAAAGAAAGTGAAGTTTTAATTTGATTCTGGTAATTATATCTTTTCCACTCTGCCATGGTCTTCTGAATTTATCCCCTATGTTTGCATCAAAAACAGATTATTAGCATAAAAATGTTATTTTTCTCCTGAATGACCCTTTTGGACCAGATATAATTGACACCTATCAAACACAGTGTCTAATGCACAGGGACTCCATAAATGGTGGGTAGCTGCAATTATTTTCTATTTCACCTTGAGCAATTTTTTTATTTTTTTTTTTTTTAGTTTACTTTGTGATTTTCTTTATTTTTAAAAATATATTTTTATTGATTTTTTTTGCAGTATAACTTATAATTAATAGTAGTACATTTTTTCCTTTCCCCTCCCCCTTATCCTCCCCACCCCAGCCTCCCCTACCCTGGACTCTGCGCGCGTCCGTGCCAACTGGGTGCCGGTGTTCCGGGAGCCTCAGCGGTCCAGCCGGTACCAGTACCATAGCAGTATATTTTCAGGTCCTTCCCCTTCAAGATGTGGTGGTCTGCCTCTGCGCGCCTCCTCGCGCAGTTGGCTCAGGGAGAGAACCCAGCAGTACTGGGGCCACTCAGGCTGGGGAGGCCAGCCCAGCAGTCCTCTATCTTCTCCTGGAGCACAGCTGTCCCCCTACTCACCAACAAACGCTCCCTGCTCGACCTTCAGCTGCTCCCTCCTTCTGCCCTGTGAGCAGATTCAGATCACATCCCTCCGTTCCGCCGCCATTTTTTTCTCCTCCCACCTTGAGCAATTTAGAACTAACCTAAATGGGTATCATTTTGTAAATTTTTAGTAGATCTGAATAGTTTACTTCTCCATGGTAAGTTTCTCTCTCACACAAAAATTCTCTCTGAGCAAATTTGGTCAATAATAGGGAAATCATTCTTATTTCCTTATTTTACATTTACACTTGATAATAGAAAAATTGCATATAATAAAATAGTAGGCCATCAAATACAATAAAATCAAAGGACAAAGGGATTAAAATCTGCATTTTATTCTTGGTTCTATTGGAAATAACTAAGAAATATAATATGAAAAATTCAAATACATTAGATAAAAAGTCAGCTTCTTTAGTAACATTGAAGGTTATTGGTAAGTGTTTTTAATTTACTTTCTGTGGTGTACAGTAGTATAAGTTTTAATATAGGAATAGACTTGTATAAATGCCACTATAATCAGAATACAGAACAATTCCATCATCCCAAAGAGCTCACTCAAAGGTCATATTTTAAATGAGTCTTTGGAAAAAAGGAAATAAAAAGGTTAAATGGAAGAAATGAGAAAATAATGAAAAAAAGATTAAAACTTTGAACAAAATCTGAAGACTTGAATTCTTCTCTTCAGTCAATGCAATTTTGTGGACACTCTTAACTCTTTTAAGCCCCAGTTTCTTCATCTTTAAAATAAGGAGGTTAACTAAATGAGTACTACAATTCTTATTTGGTTTCAAATTCTGGAATTATGATTCTACATTTAATCATGTGAACCCAAACTTTTCAGAAATAATCCTTTCTTTAGTTTCTAAATAAGTATATTTCTTCTATCCCTTTCTTATGATCTACCCCTAAGGTAGAGTCTTTAATTTCATATTTATATCCATTACTTAATCTATCCTTTAGAAATATTACTATAGCACATTCATTTATACATATATATATATATATATATATATATATATATATATATATAAAAGGCTAATATGCTAAGTATCTGTTGGAGTAACGATGTCATGTAGTAACACCTAGCTTCTTCTCCGTACCATCTAGCCTCCTTGCAGTTTCCTCAGCCCAGGAACATGACTTGCTTTATAGCCAGGTGGAAACATTTACACTTTAACCAATGTCTGTGAAGCATTTTCCCATGCCTCATCTCATTTGATCCTCACAGAAGTCCTGGAGTAGGTAGATAGGAGACTCAGTAGAATCCTATTTTCTTTTCATTAGCCAGAAACAGAGATTTAGAAAGCTTGGAAACTTGTCCTGATTGAAAAGAAGTAAGAAATGGTGGACCTTGAAAATGACTTTTAGTGGCAGCACCTTCCCTCATTATGTCACTAAAACTCATTTCCCCGATGGCCATTTAACATCCCCGTTTTTGTGAAGGTCTGGCTGGAAAGTGGCTCCCTGCTCTGAACGACTCCCTCATGCTGGGTCAATCTTGCTGCAGAGCAGGGCACTTACACTCTGGGCAGCGACCAGTGATTCCATGGCACAAAGTAGCTACTGGATCTCTAGCCATTACATTTACATTTTAGGCAGCAGTACTGTGATTGCATCAGAGTGTCCAAACTTTAGCTGCAAAGAAGTCCAGGAAATGAAACATTTTAAAAATATATTTTTACCAATTTTAGAGAGTAAGGGAGAGGGATAGAGAGATAAAAACATTAACGATGAGAGAGAATCGTTGATCAGCTGCCTTTTGCACGCCCCCTACTAGGAATTGAGCCTACAACCCAGGCATGTGCCCTTGACCGGAATCAAACCCAGGACCCTTCAGTCCGCTGAGGTTCCACTGTTGGGGTCCCACTGAGCTAGTCCAGCTAGGGCAACAATTTTTATTTTAAGTGGCAACATATTGAGCTAAATGTTGGGGTTTTGTTACCTTGTAAGAAAAGGAGAGTAAATATTATGATAGGCAATTAGCAATCTATACATTATGTATATAAAGTGTTTTTGAAGCTTGATTTCTCTTAGTTTTTACATAAGCACTGAATGTAAGTGGACATTTTTTTTCTTTCTGTATACAAATGAATCATTTTAGGCACCTACCAGGGTGTGGGACCCTTCAGTAGAGGCAGAAGCAGCAGGAATGCTGAGTCTGCTTCCCAGACCATTGGCCATTCCTGTGAGTAGCACACTCAGGAGACATCTCCCTCCTCCCATCACTCCCCCCCTGAAGGTGGTTAGTTGGGCGGAACTACTGACCACACCTCTGTGTGCCAACAGTGTGTGCAACCTTGTGTGCTTTACTGTGGGCTGCAGAAAACAGACCCACAAGAGAGACCTCCCAGAGGAAAACGAAAGCATTTGAGAAGCTAGTTTATTTATTTTTCACACAAATGAAAAAAGTAAAAGATACCGTATTTTTCCATGTACAAGATGCTATTTTTTTTCTCATAACGTTAGACTGAAAATCGAGGGGCATCTTATATATGGAAGTCAGCCTAGGTGGGAGCCTCACCGCGCGTACCTGCCCATACTTTGTCAAACAGGCTTCCTCCAATTAGGAGCCTTATTGTAACTTATGTCAGCTGATGCGGTAATTGGAGGTGGAGGTGGAGAGTGCGCATATGCAACAGGGACCAGAGCATTCTGAGCCCATAAAGATGTAAAAAAATAGGTAAGCGATTGTCTTACTCCGCAAAATTCAAACTGCATGTAATCAGCTATGCAAAAGAACATGGAAATAGAGCTGCAGAGAGACAATTTGGGCCTCCTCCCACTGAGTGTTTGATCAGACAGTGGAGAAAACAGGAAGAAAAACTCCTTTGAAGTAAGGTTTCAGCATCAAGATCACAAGATGTACGTATTGGTGAACCTGAATCATAATTTTCTTTAATTATGTTTGCACTGGTTTACCTCTTTCTAGTTTGCAAAGTGCTCACACGTAATACTTTTTTTCTTATTTGATCCCCCCAAATATTCTCAAGCTTGTTTGAATAGTATGAGACTACTATAGAATCCAGTAATTTCAAAGTTGCTGATCCACATTCTATACTATTAAAGGTCCCAAGAGATAAAGCAAATTTCCCACTACCACACAACTTGTTAAGAATGTAGCTACAAGCACACATCTTCTAACTCCTAGGAAATAGTCTTTCCAATTATTTGCTTTTATTTATCAAAGATATCAACTGCAAATATGAAAAGCATTTGCTGTTAAAAATAAATGTCATTTTATCTTGAATATTATTTACTTATCCTCTACAATTTCAATAAGTGCATAATGTTAACAGTATTGACTATATTGCAATTGCTTCATCTAATATGGTAGTCAGTACCTACTGCCTGTTTCAGTGAAGGAAAATGAAAAATTTAGTTCCTTGGTTTCATTAGCCACACTTCAAATACTCAATAGCCAGATAGGGCTTATGGCTACTGTATGTGACAATGCAAATTACATAGCATTTCCATAATCATAGAAAGTTCTATGGACAGTACTATGGTAGAAGGCAATCATATTCCTTGCTTATTGATGAATTATGCTTCCATTCTTTTTTCACCTGGTACAAGGTGGAGGGATTGTGGCAGGAAAGTATCAAAAGGGCTTAGAAAATAGTTGGCTCTTCAAGAACTATTTGTCCTATTCAGGAGACAATGAGTATTTGTGAAGACAGGATAATAAGCATAACTTAGCAGATAATAGTTTTTAGGAAGTCCTTCAGTACAATGGATGTTTAAAGATGATACCCTAGATAAGCTTTTCTGGGGAAAACATACTTTTAAAAGCACAAATTTATGTATGCACACACAATTATTTACTCATAGGACTTTGTGCAGATTGAGCTGAAATGCTCAGATTCATTTCTATGACTTTTACATGGCAAAGTTGTGCATTGGTCAAGACCAGGATGTGAATTAAATTAGCCTCAAGCAATTATTACACAGCCTTAGTGAGCTCTGACCCTTTCTCCCACAGTCTCACAGCCTTAATGTTTTCTTTGTTTGTTTTATTTATTTATTATTTTATTTTTCATCACCATTTATCCCTTCTATACCCTCTCCCACCTCCCATTTATGTTATCATTTTAATTTGTGATCCATGTTTTCTCCAAATTCATTATTGTAACGTTGAAGGCACAAGATTTCCATGGAGGTGAGAGGGGGAAAAACTGCTCCTTTGTTGGCTCTGGCCTTAATTAAGGAGGTCAAGAAAGGGAAGAAGTCCTGGCAAGTTTGGCATCAAACTTCAAAAGGAAACCTCTGCCGCTATTCTTAGGAAATCTAAAGGGCAGGTGTTGCAGTCACTGGGCACTAATGGCAGGTGTGGCAGCCACTGTAGCTTTCATAATTGGAAGGCAACAGGGTCTCAATGACTTATTCATTCATCCACCACCCACCCCTCCCAACACACACAACTTCTCAAATGCTCTCCTATGCCCCAAAGGCATAGGAGTGAAGAGTCAGAAATGGGAAGTGTGTGGTGTGGAGTTCCTGAGGAGCACAAAACCAGGTGTGATGCTGAGGCCCTGGGCATGCTCCATGGGGTCCTTGTCTGTAGAGAGGGCTGGTACCATGTGCAGCCTAAAGCAGAACCACAACCATCCAAGCTGAAAAACATTATCTAACAACAGGGGGCAATTGTGGAGGGATCTTTACTTCTTTCCATCCATAGCAGGTCACATAACATAAATCCTCCTGAAAGCTAGCATGTGGGTTTTTTGGTAAGTGTATCTCATCGGTAAATCGGTGTATCTTCCCTGTAGTGATTTTATAGAACAAGGCAAGTGGTATGTGTAAAAAACAAAAATGAAAGTAAATCTGTACACTGAGGCTTCACACAGTATTAGTTTTAAACTTGTTTTGTACATAGACTTCTGAAAAGCAACGTTAGCATTTTGTAGTTTTCACCTTGGGTCAGATGGGCGGACCAGACTCCAGTGTGCATTCTCCGGAGGCCAAGAGATCTGAAGGCCAGACCAATGTTGGTGTTAGCTCGACAAGTGAGGCTCCGTCTCACACATATAAACACCCCCCCTACATTTATAAATGCTTTATATTAATGAAGCAGACAGTGCTCAGAGTGTGCAGTAATAAATAAACTGCTACTATAGCCTTTAGTATAGTTTATTTATAGGTTCGCATATGCTCAAATTTCTAGCTAGTTTTATATTTAAATACTAGAAGCCCAGTACATTGAATTTGTGCATGGGGGGTGGGGGCATGTCCCTCAGCCCAGCCTGCATCCTCTCCAATCTGGAACCCCTCGAGGGATGTCTGACTTCTCATTTAGGCCTGATCCCAGTAGGATCAGGCCTAAAGTGGCAGTCGGACATCCTTCTCACAATCCAGGACTGCTGGCTCTAAACTGCTCACCTGCCTGCCTCCCTGATTGCCCCTAATTGTTTCTGCCTGTCAACCTAATCACCCCCTAACCAATACCCTGCCAGCCTAATTGATGAATAACTGCTCCCCTGCCAGTCTGTTTGCCCCCAACTTCCCTCCTCTGCCAGCCTGTCACCCCTAATTGCCCTCCCCTGCAGGCTTGATCACCCCCAACTGCCCTCCCCTGTTGGCCTGGAACCTCCCAACAGCCCTCCCCTGCTGACCATCTTGTGGTGGTCATCTTGTGTCCACATAGGGGCAGGATCTTTGACCATATGGGGGCAGCCCTCTTGTGTGTTGGTCAATTTGCGTATTACTCTTTTATTAGATAGGATAGAGGCCTGGTGCATGGGTGGGGGCCAGCTGGTTTGTCCTGAAGGGTGTCTCGGATCAGGGTGGGTGTTACCTTGGGGCATAGGGTGGCCTGGGCAAGGGGCCTATGATGGTTTGCAGTCTGGCCACGTCCCCCCAGCGACCCAAGCAGAGGCCCTGGGATCTGGGATTAATTTATGTTCTACAATTGAAACTTTGTAGCCTGGAGTGGAGGCCTAAGCCAGAGCTGCAGAAGCTTGGCTTCCTCCATTGCCCAGGCAACCCTAGCCTCTGCTCTCTCTAGCTTCGTGGCTGCCACCATTTCTGTTGGAATATATCTTCTATAATTGGAACTTTGTAGCATTGACTGGAGACTTAGGCTGGCAAGGGCAGGCAGAAAGCTTGGCTTCCTTTATTGCTGGGGAAACCCAAGCCTCCCTCCTGCTCTCAGTGGCCACAGCCATCTTGTTTGGGGTTTATCTGTTCCTGATTGGCTTGTGGGTATGGCTTGTTGGCGTAGCTTGATAGGAAGTATGGTCAATCTGCAAATTACTCTTTAATTAGATAGAATAGAGGCCTGATACATGGGTGGGGGCTAGCTGGTTTGCCCTGAAGAGTGTCCTGTATCACGGTGGGGGTTCCCTTGGGGCATATGGCAGCCTGGGAGAGGGGTCTATGGTGGTTTGCAGGCTGGCCACGCCTCCCACTGACCCAAGCAGAGGCCCTGGGATCTGGGATTTATTTATCTTCTACAATTGAAACTTTGTAGCCTAGAGGGGGGGTCAAGCCTTCTGCTTGCTCCGTGGCAACAGCCATTTCTGTTTATGTTTATTTAAATTCTATAATTGAAACTTTGTAGCCTAGAGTGGAGGCGTAGGCACTAGGGCTGTAGAAGCTTGGCTTCCTTCATTATCCAGGCAACCCTAGCCTCTGCTCTTTCCAGCTCCATGGTTACTGCCATTTCTGTTGTGATATATCTTCTACTAGTGGCCTGGTTCACAAAATTCCTGCATGTAAGGGGTGGGGGTTGTCTCTCAGCTTGGCCTGCATCCTCTCCAATCTGAGTCCCCTGTGGGATTGGGCCTAAACTGGCAGTCGGACAACCCCCTCACAATCTGGGACTGCCGGCTCCTAACTGCTCACCTGCCTGACTGCTTGATCACCCCTAACCACTCTGCCTGTTGGCCTGATTGCCCCAACTGGCCCCTTCTGCTGGCCTGCTCAGCCCCAACAGCCACCCCCACCAGCCTGATCACCCTCAACTGCCCTCCCCTCCTGGCCTGATCACCCCTAACCACCTCTGCCTCAGCTGTGGCTGAGGCTGCAATTGGGACCCTTGTCGCGTGAGGCGGGTGGCTGGACCAGAGCCCCTGCTGCAGCTGGGGCTGTGATCAGGACCCCCGTTGCCTATGGTGAGGGGCTGGGCCGAAGCCCCTGTTGCAGCTGGGGCTGTGATCTGGACCCACACCACCCGCTGTGCCATCATGGCTGGCTAGGGGCAGAGGGGGCCTGCCCTCCATCTTGCTTTGGGTGTTAATTTGCATATTGCTCCTATTGGCTGGTAGTGTAGTGAAGGTACAGTCAATTTACATTTCTCCTTTATTAGATAGGATAATTGAAACTTTGTAGCATTGAGTGGAGGCCTAGGCCAGCAAGGGCAGGTGGAAAGCTTGGCTTTCTCCATTGCCAGGGAAACCCAAGCCTCTCTCCTGCTCTCAGTGGCCACAGACACTGGTTGGGGTTTATTTTTGCTCCTGATTGACTGGTGGGCATGGCTTGTGGGCATGGCTTGATCAGAGGTATGGTCAATTTGCATATTACTCTTTTATTAGATAGAATAATGCTTACCTGATTAATATATATCTCCAAAATGTCCAACCAAAAAGGGAATGATTAAATTAATGATTGGATATTGATAAGGTGGAATTTACACAGCATTAAACTTTGTGTTTTTTCCCTTTTGTTTTTAATTTTTAATTTTTGTCGAAGGTCATGAGGATCTACTCATGCCAAATGTTGAGTAAAAAATCAGGTTGTAATATTATGTTTTCATTATCACAGTATACATATATAAATTAAAAGAATATTGAATATGTAGCATGTATTAACAATCTAAGTAACATATAAAATTATATAGCTTTATTTATATTTTAGATTTATTTATTTGTTTATATTTTTAGATTTTCCAACTTTTCTACCAAGGATATACAATCTTTTATCATAAGATAAAAAACAAAACTATAAATATATTTTAATCATCACTTTATGTTTTAAAAATTTGCCTCTGATTTTTACTTAAGGTTTATACATGTGCCATAGATAGTTGAAATTGTCATTTTTAGACCTTCTCAACTTAGAAATTTAATCTGAGTTCAGAGTAAACTGATTTCAGTGTTCTTTTTACTAATGAAACAGATATATTGCCAGCAGCTTCCTCGAGGAATTTTCACACTTTCCAGGCCAGACAGGATGTTGCATGGGAAAAGATTGAAAAGTTCTTTCAAGCGAACATTCTTAAGATCCAAAATATTTGAAAATATGTGTTTGAACAGCTGTGCTTGAAACTAATATTTTAGAATTATTTAGCTCTTATTGAGGTAGGAAGATTGGTCTTTTATTTTATTTTATTAGAATAGTACTTATTTGTAGAAAAATTAATGGAGGAATTAGGGGCATTTGTTCATCAAACTGTAGATTTTTTTTATAAAAGAGAATTTCCAGCATGGTGTTTACCTATGTACTTTATTGCTTTGCCTGTTAACAACTCTTGGTGTTCCAGAAAAAGACACAGTGACCTTAGAGATAGAGAGTAGGTATTTTACCACGAATACAAGTTGTTAATGAGTTACCACTGATTCTTAAGTGACACTTATCATACTATTCATTCAGTTTCCCCAAAGGAAAGATGCTTCTGGATAAAGGGATTTTTATGGCAGCATCTGCTTTTGAAGGCAGCTGACAATCACCTTTCAGAATTTAACCCTATCTCAGAGGGGATCATGTAGGGAAAGGTGAATTCTGAGTGGTTCAAAGAGTCATTCACATGAAAAACTGTGTAGGTCTCAGTCAACTAAATTTGCACATTTTCCTCTATTATTATTTCTTCTGAAATTCTCTGAAAAACTTAAGAATGTCATTGTGAAATGTTTAAGAACTGACATCAGCTCATCTAAGCCATAACCCCAGTAAATGGTGGCACTGTGGCTTTACCAAGTTCTCCCGTGCGTGGAATCTCAGAATCTGCAGGGCCTAGGGAAAGGCCTTTTCAAGAAATCAGAAGCGACTTAATTTAGACATCAAGGCAGAGTCAAGAAACAGGAAGTCCCATGAGTTTTGGTATAAGGTAGTTCTTTAACTGGACTCTCCGATCCTCTCAGTTACTACTTGGGGAAACAGGAGTAAGGACTTTATTCTGCCCGGTGCCACCTGCTTGAAGAGGTGGTGAGGCTTGAATGACATGATGTAATTTCTCCAGCTCAATACTTTGCTCATCATGACAGAAGAATTTAATGAATGAACAGAAGCTCTGAAGCCCAGGCAGGAAAAGGTGCTGTTTGTTTAAGGATAACTGAGATGTCGTAATTTTCTGAGGCAAGAAAACCAAAAGCAGAAATAAGGCCCTTGAATCCGTGCTGTTGTGAAGCCTGTAGGGGCATGAGTGGGAGCGACCCCTGACGTGGTACAATCTAAGCCCCTGCTTTATTGGTTTCTATTTTATACCAAAGAGGTGACGGGAGAGTTTGCTGTTTTAGCTGGTAGCAGAGAGGGCCTTCGCTATTGATTGTGGGGATTTTAAAACCTGCATAGTCTTTAAAATTTGGTGCCTTGGATACATCCCAAATAGCTTTATTGTAAGTATTAAACTGCAAGTATCTAAAAGCCCTGGAGGGGAAAATAATTTAAGTATGTGTTACAGTTATCCTCTGTTGAATAACACACCAACCCCAGATGTACTGGCTTAAAAGAACACGTGATCCATTACTTCTCACAAGTTAGCGGGCTGCCTGGCAGGCCTTCTGCTGGTCTTTCCTGGCTCAGTCACTCAGTGGGCAGGTCAAGTAGGGCTGGCCTCTGCTGGGTAGGTCAGCTTGGCTGCTGGTGCTTTTATCCTGAGTCTCCTCACAGGAAGATGGTGTCAGGGCACAAGTCCCAGAGGGCAAAGGGGAAGCTGCAAAATCTGTTGAGGCCTAGGCCTCAGACATCACCTCACTTCCTCCACATGTTAATATTGGTCAAGGCAAGTTACCAGACCAGCCCAAACTCAAGGAGAGGGCAAAAGGAAAAATCAAATTCTATCTCTTAATGGAATAAAGAAGAGAAGAAGGAGGAGGAGAAGAAAAAAGAGAAGGAGGAGGAGGAGGAGGAGGAGGAGGAGGAGGAGGAGGAGGAGGAGGAGGAGGAGGAGGAGGAGGAGGAGGAGGAGGAGGAGGAGAAAGAAGAAGGAGGAGGAGAAGGAGAGGAGGAGGAGGAGGAGGAGGAGGAGGAGGAGGAGGAGGAGGAGGAGGAGGAGGAGAGAAGAAGAAGAAGAAGAAGAAGAAGAAGGAAATCAAGTTCAGCATTTCATAAGAAGTACAGTGGATTTATAACAAGGAGGGTGATACTAGATGACCTGTATAGGACCAATATAGGGAAAGCAAAGAGCTCCCTCAAATGGCTGCCTAATCTCCTGCACATTGCCAAGTTCATTGTTTCCCATGACTAGGATGACTGTATGTCCAGGTGTTTTCAGGACAGTTTTGTTTATGTCTGCTGGCCCAGAGTAAAAATAAAAATAGCTCTCCCTTTCCTTCTTAAAGTATCCAACTTTAATTCATATGTTTTGCGTTCACATTAAGTGTGGTTCAACTATGCACGCTGTTCCTGGAGATTCCACCATGCTATGATAAGAAGCACTTTGACAAACCTCTGACCTTTCTCCACAATAGACGCTTCAGAGGAGGGGTGTGTCCCAAGAAGGCAGATTAGGAAAAGTTCACCACCTCAGAGACTTCTCTCATTGACCTGTTAAGTTCATAGTTGTGGGAACTGTTAGCATGAAGAAAACTGTTAGCCTGCTGAGTGAGACTCTTTGTTGGTGCTTCCCAAGGACTACCTGCATTCTAGAACAAGAATCAGAAAGAATTAGGCAGAGAGAGGAGATATCACCAGGAGAGCAAGGACTCAACATTTATCTCCCTATCACATACATTAGGTAATGTTACAAGTCTCATATATGCTGACTTAAGATGTAATTTCAACGAATCATTGCAAAAATATCCCTAGATAGGCATTTCACTTAAAGGAGAATACAAATAAGACAAAATAATGACAACAAAAACATGGGAAAGTCATCACAGCTAAAAGTCAAAGTTATAAAAATGAAGCAATGCTGACATAGTATTTTAGGCTATTAATGCTCCCTTTTCTTGCCTGCCAGAATTATAATATCTAAATGTCTGATATAACATATGCAATTCATTAGTGAGAGGCAAAATTAAGGGCTTCAATTCTCAAGTCAGACTTTCTGGAAGAAATATGTCAGAAATAAGTCTAGAATATGGGCCAGAAGGGCCAGAGTGGTATGCCTTGTCATTATTTTGGGTAAAAAGAAAAGGATCAAAGACATGAGAGCTGAAGCATTGCGATGGAATTATGTCATGAAGAGAAGCTTTAACCAAGAGAGTAAAAGCTAGAATAGAATTGTTTAATATATAATAATGCAATGGTTAATAGCTGAAAACAACCTGAAAAGATAGCCAAGAAACGGTTATCTAAAAGAGTGGATTTGAAAGCTGCTCTATGGCACAAATAATATTATGTCTTGATTTCTCTCTATAAACACAGCTCGCCCAATAAACTTGCTCAGTGAAGTATTTACCAGATAAATGAGTGCATCCACACACAGATAGGTCTTCCAGTTGGCTGAGCTGAGTGTCAGTCAGTGCTGTCTGTACCTCCTACCCACCTTACAGTCACCATCAGCATTTGTGTGTATTTGCATGGTTGCTCAGGACTCTGTGTCTGGAGAACCTTTAAGAGGTTTTGTAAGAGGTGAGGGAGGGATGGAGGAGAGAGAGGGTTGGAAACGATGACCAGCACTTCTTCTTTATGTAGTTCCTGGGACTAGGCGGTGGTGCCCTGTAGAAGGAGAGGGGAACCTCAGCTATTCCCTTAAGGGAGACTGGCAGAGTCTAGGAGAAAGGGGAGGTGTTCTGGCTGGCGGGCTGCTCATGGCCCAGGCATAACAGGCATCACAGAGTTGGGAACAGGACAGCAGCTTCACAAGCATCCTTAGATAGCTCACTGGGCCCAGAACAAAGGTATCCTCACGACTGCCCTTTGTGGTATGGTGGGAAACACCCGCCTCCCTGTTCTCTGAGCAGGATTTGGGCAGCAGAAAGGCTCAGTGCACCAGAGGAGGAGAGGAAGAATGACTGAGTTGATAAAGCCCCTTTCAGGACTCTCAAAAACCATTGATAGAGTTTTTGTTTAGGCAGGTCTCAGAATCATTGTAATTTTGGTCCCTAAGTAAATATGACCCCATTCATAGTAAAATGTTGGTGAAGCTAGCTGGAGGTACATGTATATTTGATTTGATCTTTGGAAGTAAGAGGTACAATATTATTCTTATATCTGTTTTCTCAGATAAAGAAAATGAGGCTTAGATAAGTTCACAGTAAGGGCACACAGCTAACAAACTAGTAAAAGTGAGACTCAATCTTAGTAATTTATTCTGCGCATCATATATGTATCATCTAATATATATGGTAATTCATCTATGGTTGGGAGAAAATGTGCATTGACTGAACATCAATAGCAAAACGTCCAGTGTGCTGTGTGGCCTGATCATGCGGACTGTAGCACTCATTTCAGTTTTATAGGGAACTTGTGGGGGATGTGGATTTTCTTCTGATTTGTAAGTAGCAGGCACAGATCAACAGCATAAAGGATGCCGCATAGGGAAGCTACACCAGGCCTTCCACAAGTGAGCTGGCCCATGCCCATTTCAGAAAGGGTTTGTTTTCACACTCCCCACGCTCATTACCACAGAGGCTTTTTACAAAAGAACTCCTTTTCTCTTTGGCAGACTGTATTCTTTATGGATTGATTATATGACTATTGGTAACTAGTGCTGTCATTAAAATTCTTTTTGGAACATCTCTAGTTACGGGCGACACAAATTTCAGGTGGCCTCTTTTCTGCCCAGCTTCTGCCACACACATGGCAAACTATTGTTTGAGCACATTACAAATTCACAGGCCTCTGCCTACCTGGGTTTCTTTCCACCCACTTGAACAGACGCAGGGAAAGCGAATGGCAGTTGTTGTGCTTCTTTCTCTTCTGTATGTGGGTGGTTTCACTTGGCAGTTTTAATAAACGTGAGGTGCAAATACTAAGTCCAGTCTCAGGCCTTCACAGCAAATTTATAATTTTCTGACAGCAGTTGTGCACAACCTGTAGCCATGCACGAGCAGGTTTATTTTCTTAACTGTGAGATGCTTCTGTTTCCAGCAGATTAGGGAAATGCGTGGAGAAGGCATTCAGGGCCGCCAGGGCCTCTGCAGTAAGAACACATTGGCAGCAGCAGGTTATCATGTTTGGGAAGAGGAGCAGCATGTACCACAGGCACCAGCCAAATTGCCTGATAATACAGGGGCCGCTGGCTCCCACAATGCACAGCTGTAACATATCTTTTTATGTTTTGAAAGTAGGCCTTTTCCTTGGCATAAGTAATACGCTTTCATTTTAACACAATTGCAAAAGACGGTGAGCATCTCTCACGCCAGCCAAAACCTGTAGCAGTTTTCAAGTAGCCTCCGCTGCACTGCACCTTCTTGAACCGCCATTGATCCAGGCTGTCACATGGTTGCAGGACTGTGGGGTCATCTCGTACAAAAAACAATATGCCTACATGGATGCCCATTTTGGAATAATTCTCATGGTCTGTTTTCCCATCCGGTAATCAGATGAATTATGGGAACTATTTATGATGGAAAGAACAAAACTAGTATTTTTTTTCTCCAGAGTTGGTGGAGGATTGTTGTCTGCTGACCTTGGTAATTTGGAAGATAGCATGTTGATCAATAAGCTGTTAGCCTGACAGGAAGTTGGGTAGTCTGTTTGCTTGCCCTTGATTTCCAATAGGACTGGAGAAGCTGGATCTGAGAGATAACTGTGGTTTAGAAATACTTAGGTTCTCTTTTCTCCCCCAAGGTATAAAACTTGGAGAAAAAGTCCCTAAAGCTCTTTGAGGAATATAAAAATGTTATTTTTGTCCTCCCAGATTTCATATGCTTTTTTTCTGGGTAAACAAAAGTATATTTTTCTAAACGTGATAGATTTTTCTCAGCTCTCTTTTCTTTGGTTCTTTTCTTTGTACACCAAATAATGAAAAGACATGCCACTCTCTGCCCCTTCTATCCCGCATGCTACACTTATTTCAGATGTATTTTTCCCCCCAGAAATCTCATAGCAATGAAGTGAAAGAAAAGAGTCCTGAGTTCCTCTTTGATCTAGGGATGAGTCCTATGCATACTGTGATTTCAGAATTATCCTGAAGCTGGGCCATATAATAACAGAAATCCCACATACAATGAGTGTATCACATCTGCTGAATTATCAAACAGTACCTTCTAATCTGCCCAGAAGTTGAAAGTGTGTGAAGGGTGGATTAAATTATTTTGACCCCATTTATTTAACATCTCTCTTTCTGTGGTTTAACTTTATCCCATAAAATGGAATAGATTCTGCTTTCTCTAAGCTGACAAAATATATCAGATTTTTTTTTGGCCAAGGAAGAACTAAAGGGAGAAATTGAATTCTTAATACATATTTTTGTCTTTTAATATTTGAACAAAATAATGGACTGCTTAAACACATTCTTTGTGACTTGCCCTGGAATCTTTTCTCTTGACAGAATTAACATCTGGATTTTAATGGCAGCTCTCAGATGATGCCTTTAAGTCTTAGTCTTCCCCAAGTTAACTTTATCTCTAAATTAGAGATCCTTAATGATAAAAACAGCAACTTTGTGACTGTTAGAAGTTCTTCAGATGCAGGTTTAATACAGGAAGTAACATAAAGAGAGACCATAGGATGTTGGGCTTGTTTCATGTAAGAATAGCTGATATTTGCTCAACACAGACTACATGCCAGATATCAAATGCTTAACATTGTTCAACTCATGGAGTCTTTGCAACCTGCAGATGCAACAGCCCCTTACTGCTTTTGAGATTGGAAAGTTGCATCTTAATTAACAAAGCCAATAAGCAGCAAAGATGGGATTGGACCCCAAACATTCCATTGGCACCCAGGCCCTTTGCTTTCTTGACCACAATGTCTGTGTGTGTCAGCTACTAGACAGTGTCAGCAAGAGCTGGATTCTTCATCCCTGTCCCCGTTGCTTTCTGTATTCTCTTCAGGGTCTCAAACACAGCTTTGAGGGGCTTTGCATTTGCTGGTACTTGGTTTGGAACTACTTTTTCTTCCCTCTTTACCTGGTTACCTCTTCCTTATGTTGTAGTGTAACTCCCATCTTACAAAGGAGGCCTCAAAATTTTAAATTATGGAGTCATTTTTTAAAGGCCAGTGGCATTCGAGATCTGGAGCAAAAGCACCCCAAACCTCACAGCCCCGAACAGCTTGACACATCTGGCTTATATTGGCAGAATATCACAATGGTATCGATTACATCTTTGAGTCTGTAATGAAGAACCTGTTTCTCGAAAAGCACTTTTTTACCGAAGCAAAAATTAAGCAAGTTAGTTGTCTACAGTATCTAAGAATCACTGAATCAACAGAAACACATTATCTGGGACCACCCGATAATAACAGGCAATTTAGAATAATTGTGCTGTCCAGATTTTGAGATCACTGAGTCAACAGGAATGCACCATCTGTAGCTACTGAGGCAATTTAGGGTATGTTCTGATTCCTGGACCACTGAATCAACTGAAACTCAGTTATCTGTAGCTATTGAGATAATTTAGGGTAATTGTCCTTTCCTAGTTCCCCGAGGAATGTGCTTTGATGACCAGTGAGATAACAATCAATGGGATATTCAAACCATCATCAATGGAGTATTCAATCATACATAAGTTCAGAAAATCAAAATAACTTTCTATTGTTTTAGCAAACAAATAAGTACAGAACCCAAACAGCAGTTTCTACCTGAGATGATTGCTACCATACTTCACTTATTCTACGGCCTCTGGTGAGATGCCTCCACCTCTGAAAGGCCATCCCTCACCCTCCAACATAAGGTGGGTTTCTCCTCCTCTAACCAGCCAGCATTCACATTTCATTACCATTCACATTCAGAGCCCCTTCCTAGCATTCATCCCTTTTCATATTCATATTTCAAATGTGCTGTGTTTATCTGCTTGCTTTTTTATTTTCTGCCCCCTCCCCCACTCCACTACCCAGTGTTTTCCACTTAAATATTGGCTCTGTGAATGCAGAGAGCAAATAGCTTTGTTTCTGGGACTCAATAAATTGTGTTGGATGAATTGAGGCAGATGTTCAATACAATGTCATTGGGTTTAGCAAAACTGAACTTACTGTTTGTGTGTGTTTGTCTTTTTGGTAGGGATAGATCATAAAATGAAGACATGCTTACGTTTTTGTCTTAGGAGTCCACAGTCACAAATTCCTTGGGAACTTAAGAGGAACATAATTTCTCTCTGAGAGTTAAAGTTTCACACAAAACTTAATAGATCCCAGCTCAAGATGGGAATATAATCTTAAAGAGGTTACAGACAAATGAGATCCAATTGTAAGCTTACTGGTGTTGCCACATTTCTAAAAGCAGGTACACAGAGGAAAGACCAGGTGAGGAGGCAGGAAGAGAATGGCCATCTACAAGCCAAGAACAAAGGCTAGAGGAGAAACCAAACCTGCCAGCACCTTGATATACTGCACTTCTAGCCTGTAGAACTGTAAAAAATAAATTTCTGTTCTTTAAGTTCCCTAGTCTGTGATATTAGTAAATTGATGTAGCATCTAAGAATCAGAGGAAAGTTGGACATCCAGTGACAAAGATAAGATAGTCTCTAACATAAGCCTTGTCAATACATGTTCATCATCCAAGGAAAAAGAGCCTGTAGATGTTGTATATTTTCATCTTGTTGGCAAAACTGTGTGTGATAGTGATGAGATGGATAGATTCATTAGTCTGTCTTGCTTTGATGTATTTGAGTCTTGTATCATTCACAAAACAGACATTACTATGTGATATAGCAAACAGACCTTTAATAAGGCCCTTGTGATTCTCAACTACGTGTTCACACTCCTATGAGATCTTTCCTAGAGTTTGCATGGGATCTGTGTCTTGTTTGTAACCAATAGAACACTGCAGAGGTGACAGGATTTACACTCCTATTACATGTAGTAATATTCTATGTTATATTGTATTTATGTTACATGAGATTGTAGCATCCATCCTGCTACAGTCTCCTTTGCTAGCTTGGAGAAAGTGGGCAGCATGTTGGAGAAGCCCACAGAGTGAGGAATTGCAGGTAACCTCTGGTAGCTAAGGACAGACTTGGGCCAACCACCAAAAAGAGGGTAAAGCCATCCCTCCTCAATTGAAGTGCTCAATTTTATAAGAAACCGAATTCTGCCAACAGCCTGAGTGACTTGGAAGGGATCCTTTTCCAGTCAAGCCTCAGATGAGACCATGTGTCTGGCCAATATCCTGTTTATAATCTTGTGAGACCCTAAGCAGAGGATTCAGCTAAGGTGTTTCAGGATTCCTGATCCATTGAAACTGTGAGGTAAAATATGTGTGTTTCTTAAAGTCACTACCTTTATGGCAATGTTATTACACAGCAATAGATAACTAACATACTTGGTTTCGCAAATAGGCCTCTCTATAGGGAAATAATTCCCTGGTTAAACCAATGTTAAGATCTTAGGCTACATGGTAGCAATTTGTCATTATAAATAAGTAAGCATTCTGAATATTATTGATCATATGGGCATGTTTGGTTGCTGGGGAAATCACTAGAGTTCTCAATTGTAGATTAGGAGATTGTCATTCTGCCTTGTGAAATTTTAAACAGTGGAACTGACTGAGACATATTGTAATAACACTTCTGACCTACACAACTATGAGATGATATATTGGCGTTAATTTGAACCATTAAATGTATGCTAATTTGTTAAGGCTGCAATGAAAAACAAATACATTAGTATTATAGGTTATACATATATTTAAACAATTATTATATGTGGTCACAGTTTTATAAAACAAAGAAATCATCAAAAATTTAGTAAAACTCAAATTTGTAAAATGTTAAATTTTCTTATATTTGTGTCACTTCAAAAATTAGAATTCCAATTTTCTATTGCAGAAATTTTAAAATAATGTTTTATATAAATATTAGTGATAAGTCAAAGTTTTTGCTCAAAGGAAATTCCTAGCCTATGGCTGCCAGAATTAAAAGCCATTTGTAGCCCAGCCCGTGTGGCTCAGGGTTTGAGTGACGACCCTTGAACCAGGAGATCGCAGTTGACTCCCAGTCAGGACACATGCCTGGGTTCTGGGCTCCGTCCCCAACAGAGGGTATGCAGGAGACAGTCAATCGGTGATTCTCATCACTGATATTTCTATTGCTCTCTCCCTCTCCCTCCTCTCTGAAATCAATAAAAACATAACTATTTCAAAAATCCTTTGCAGTATAGTGGTCAATTGAAGAAGGTTTTGAATAAACTAGTTACAGGTTCTTGTCCATTTCATACTACTTTTGTACTATCCTTTTGTTACAAAGGACAAAGTGAGTGTAATTGTAACATTTCTCAGTCTAACATAAATGTACTTTGACTCAAGCAATGATAGTTATCCTTACTTACTAAATTTATCAACAATGTATTTTTCTGTTTTACATGGTTTTACTGTGTATATAATGTAGAAGTTTGTCAGGGGTGGACAAACAATGGCCATGAGCCAAATTTGGCCTGCCACCTATTTTTATAAGTAAAATTTAACTAAACACACACACACACACACATACACACACACACACACACACACACACACAAAGAGATTTTCATTCTGATTTTCATCAGGCTCACAAGTTTAGTGGCTATAAATAAGCTCCTAAGAGATAAATGTGTCATTTAATAAAATGACAAAACATGGCTTCATCCAAATATCAAATACTACTTTGAGGGTTTTCTTTGGAAATTGCCACTATCTTTCTGTATCACCAAACACTGCGAGAGCCTTTTTATGTTGATATTTCTCTGCTAAAGCTAAATTTTTGTACACTAGTATTCCTGGTTTTCCAACCTGCAGGGAAAACACAAGTCCTTATGGGAATTTATTAATGGTGGCTATCCTTGACTATAATTTGGGTAATTGAACTAAAATCACCCAAAGCAGTACTAGGAGGTGACCTAAGCAGGCCTGTAATGAGATAGTTTTGTGAAGTTACCAATTGGACTTTTAAGATCTAGCAGGACTTTCTAGTTAATGATAAACAGGGCTAAGAAATATGCAGCATGCTATTCCTACAATCTCTGTTTTCTTTCCAGTGAGAAATTAAAATAGAGGGCGAGACTATACAAAAACTAAGAATTAAATGGATTTTTTATTATTAGGTTTTACTCTTACTAAATATAAGCTACTTAATTCTTAGAGCATTTATTGACTGACTATGATACATAGGCACCTTGTCATGTACTCTGGGGCATGCAAACTACATAAGTGGTGTGGCCCCTGGTCACAATGAAGAGAAATAGAAAGGGGCAATTGCTTATTGTGCCTCAAATACATGCTCCCCTCGAGGTGTTATGAACAACTTCTTAGTTTTTCACAGATTCTCTTATATCCTCTACCTTTGCACATCCCCCTCCCCCCCACCCCATACATTCTTTTGGCTAGCTTCTGTCTATTAATCAAAACTAGTTCAGGTGGCACTTTTTCTGGGATGTCTTCCCTGACCACTCTTTTGTCTAAGGCTGGATTAGGTATCCAATTCCATGCCCTTCATCACCAAGGATGGCAAACCTTGCCATACCACTCAGATGCTCTATTGCAGTTTTCCTGTCTTTTTTCTCTCTGTTCCTGTGCTGGCATCCATCTTGCCATTCGAAACAGCAGTGTTCTGGTCAAAGAGCACCTAAATGGCTGCTCAGCCTCCCACACACATGCATGTGTGTATGTTAGTATATGTTGTGTATGCACATGTATGCATAAATAGATACAGATGCGTGCATTTATTATAAATCTTACAGATGTGAAGATATGGCACACAACTGTATAAATAATAAAATATGCAGTGTTTTATTAAATTCCATATAGCCAGATTAAAAAATAAAGCATGTTATGTTTGAATTGGTGCTTACATTTAGAGTCTGGATTTGGATTTTCTATTTCTGTGGCAGCAGGTGTGGAGGGAGGAGGTGATATTTTGCATTGCCAAGCCTTGAGTGTTATCCCAAATTACAAGTGCTGCTTAGGTTTAAAAGTGGAGACAACCAAGTCAGAGAGGAAGGTGGGCATGTCAGAGATTAGGTAAGTGGGCCCTAAAAGTGACTTCTGCCCAAAAAGTGCTTTTGCTTTCCCTTGGTGACGTGATTTATACACTCCTCTTAAAGCTTGGGTATTTCTGATTTAACTTGTCTATAATTATTATCTTCATCCCCAGCAGACGTTTCTCATATTATTTCTTTTGATGTATTATTCTCGTTCGGTATTCCTTATGCAAATAAAGTTAAAAGCATCTCAGGTAACATAATTAGTCATAATGTAGAAGCCTAAGATCTTACCAGATAGTGTGCACAGCGTTAAGGTAAAAGAAAATTTAAAAAAATGTTGTTACTGATTTCAGAGAGGAAGAGAGACGGGGGAAGGGGTAGAAACATCAGTGATGAGACAGAATCGTGGATCTGCTGTCTCCTGCATGCCCCCTATTGGGGGATGAAGCCTGCAGCCTGGGTATGTGCCCTGACCAGGATTTGAACCAGTGACTTCTTGGTTCCTAGGGCAATGCTCAACCACTAAGAACACTGGCCAGGCAAAAGAAAAATTTTTATTAAAAATCCCTTTATTTCCAATATAAGGGCAGCTTATCTTTGAGCTTAGTAGATGGCACTTATAAAGGTTAACATTTCTGCCCTTTACATTCTGTGTCATCCTTCTGCTATGATGAAATTCTAATATGTCAGGAATTTTAGCGTGTTTTGTTCACTGCTGTATCCTAACACCAAGCAAATGCTTGGTGGGTATTAGAAGCTCAATAAATATATATATGTTTATTTTTAAAAATACATTTTTTATTGATTTTAGAGAGGGAGAGAGAGAAACATCAATGATAGAAATATCTATTGGCTGCCTCCTACATGCCCCCTAGTGGGGATTGAACCCCAAACCAGGGCATGTACCCTGACTAGGAGTAGAATCTGGACCTCTTGGTACATGGGATGATGCTCAACTAACTGACCCACACTGGCCAGGGCAGAAGCTCAATAAATATTTGTTAAATGAACAAATTTGCCCCAGCTGGATATTGAGTGAAAATGTAGCTGTTACCTGTGGACCACTAGGAAGTCATAAATGGTGTCCAGGCCAGTTAAAAAGCATTTGACCTCTTACTCTGTAACTTAGTGCATTTGTAACAGCAATGAAAGGGCACAGGCAGAGATTCAATTTCTTAAATGTAACCTGGACACATAATATGTAATTTTGCATACAGCACCTTGAATTATTAGAGCAACTAGGTCGGTTATACATAATAGTAACCACAGGGTCAAGGGTGTTATGGTCGAATTATCATCGGCTTCAATTTCGTGACATGGCATCCACTATGTCATACTTGTACTCATTCTGTTTTCACATCAGCTGTTCCTGGAAGAGCTGCATTGAGATGGACATGAGTTTGAAGCAGATGATAGTTGCTAATACTAGTAATATCTATGGAGTGCTTTCAATATACCATCTCTGCCCTAAGCATTTTACACTCATTTAATGTAATACTGACAAAGGCTCTATGAATCAGCTATTGTGATCATTTCATATTTTTTGATAAAGAACTAGTTTATATTATTACTAGAGGGCCGATGCATGAAATTTGTGCAAGAGTACACCTTCCTTCCCCTGGCTGCTGGCACCAGCTTCCCTCTGGCACCAGGACCCAGGCTTCCCTCGTAGCCCCAGCTTCGTCCAGAAGGTTGGCTGGAAGGATAGCTGGTCCAATTAGCATATTACACTTTTATTATTATAGATTATATCTTTATGCTATTATTTTTTTACTGTAGGACTTTTAAATTCATAGCATAGCAGCAATAGAAATGTATTAGAAAGGCAGTGAGGTACGGTGGAGAAAATAGATGGTTTGTAGAAAACCCTGATTCAGTTCATTAATCTTGGTCGCCTCCCAGTTCACTCTGGGCCTTCGTCATCTCATCTGTCACCTTCAAGTAGGTTTTCAAAATCCTTTGCAGTCTTTTTTAAAGCTGTTATAATTCTCATTTTCTCCTTGAATGAATCTACCTATTCTTTCTGTCAATGGAAATTCTCCTTGTTTTCTCTTCTCTCTCTTTCTTTTCATACTGTTCCCTTTCATTTGGCCTCTCATAATGATTCTGCTGTACTGTGGGTCAAGTGGGATTTGGGGCTGAACTGAGAGTCAAAATAACGAGGCTAACACTTCCTAGGGGAAACCGTATTTCACAGCAAATTTCTCTTCTTTTGACCCTTAACAGGGTGTAAAGTTTTTTTCAGCCAAATTAAGGATTAATGGGCTTTTGTTGAATAGCTTGAACCTGTCAGGGCTAGCCAGATGTCACATAGGCGAACTGTGTTCTGGTTTCCACCAAATCTGCATTTCCACTTATTCATTCATTCATTTATTCATTCATCCATCGAGCTACGTGACACGTTAATGGATCCTGCCTGTCTGGAGCCAGTGCCATCAGGGGTCATTTTCCTTATGTCCAGAGAGCTACACAACTGAAGGCCGGGGACTGCTGTACAAATGAACGCACAGAACGTTTCCCAGCATGCTGCAGTAAGTGCTATGTTAGCAGCATGTGCTAGTTATTTGAGGGTAGGAGGAAGCTCACTAAATTCTGACTCAAGGAGTCAGGGAAAGCCTTTATCAAGGAGAGGCTATTCAAGTTGAATCCTGACAAGTTTGAAAAGTACTCTGTTGATACAGTGGTGATTTTCTGTCCCCACTGACAGCATAACAGAAGATGATATGAGAACATGGTATCGCTGTGCTACTCTCATTTCTGCGCTTTAAGTTACTTTCTCCAGCCAGGCTAAGGTTGGGAGTCACTGTGGAGACAGCATTTAATGTCAGCAATGCCTGCCTGCACAGCAAGTCCACATGCAGGAGAAAATAGTGCCCAGGATTCAGAAGGAGGAAAGGCCACGGGAGGCTGTGCCACTGTGGGAAAGCTTGGACCAGTCAGACTGAAGAAGCCATTTCTGAATCCCCATCCCCTGAGGGCTCTCTGTGGGTGGACTTTTGTCACATTCCCCGGATCTAACAGTTGGTTATTCTTCAAGTTTCCACATATGTGCTTGGCCAGCCATCCCATGGAGCCATCTCCCCATAAATATGAATCCTCCATTGTCGTTGGCAGGAGGACACAGAGAACAGTAAAAGGGACACATGATCCAGCTGACAGAAGAATGGTTTTGTTTTTGGCTTTATTATTGGCCATCAGTTCTGTGATAAGGAGGTTGGTACTGGGGTTGTTATTTCTATTTCCCTCCTTCCTGCAGCAGTCTGAGCCTTTGGGTAAGGATTACAGCAGGTGGAAACAGTTGTGGGGGATGTAGGATCATAGCTGTCTAACCCACCCAAACCAACCTTCCCTCCCTGCCACTGTAATTCTTTAATATACAGTCGGCCCTTGAATTGGCTTTGAGCTGTGTGGGTCCACTTAAATGTCAATTTTTTCAATAAATTACTATAAATGTATTTTTCTCTTATGATTTCCTTAATGACATCCTCTTTTCTCCAGCTTGCCTTATTGTAAGCATACAGTGCATAATACATATAATATACAAATATGTGTTCATTGCCTGTTTATGCTCTCAGTCAGTAAAGCTTTGGTCAACAGTAGGCTAATAGTAGTTATGTTTTTGGGGATTCAAAAGTTA
Source organism: Antrozous pallidus (assembly GCA_027563665.1). NCBI lineage: Eukaryota > Metazoa > Chordata > Mammalia > Chiroptera > Vespertilionidae > Antrozous > Antrozous pallidus. The sequence continues at coordinate 53,407,435 of CM050516.1, read as the reverse complement.
TGCATGGATTTTCTACTGTGTGGGGTGAGTGTCCCAGCCCTGACATTATTCAAGAATCAACTGTACATATAAGCATATATACATTACATATAATGTATAAGTATATAATATAATACATACATATGATATATACTATATCATTATAATGAATTTTATCATATAATAAATATATAATGCATACATACTATATAATACAATATAATAATAGTATATATCATATTATGTAGTATATTATATAATATATGATATGTGACTATATAATATATAAATGTGTATATGTGTATACATATAAATGGGCTTTTATTAAATACTTATAATACTGAGTATTTTCTAAGTGCCAACCATGGGACTTACAAACCTGGAAGGTAAGCATTATTTCTTCACATTTTACAATGGAGAAAAGAGAGATATAGGTACAGGAAGTGTAAGAATCTAGTCCAAGTGAGTTAATAAGAGGAGGAGCTGGAACACTTCACCTGGATAAAAAATGTCATACTTTAAAAAAATCTCAAATCACAAAAATGCTTGCTTCTTTCGCCATATCCATTCTAATCCTACAAGCGGAGGAGCAGACATTTCTGTGTAAATAATAACCACATGCACATTTCTCACTGTTTGTGCTTTTGCTGCAATATAGTGTTTTAATTGTGGGAAACAATGTTGTATTTTGATGTCTTTTCAACTTACAATCAACTTCTTAGTATCGCTAAGAGATTGAATACCCCATTGCCACACGAGCATCAGTGTAACTTCTCACTTATTACTGGAGAAACCCTAAGGAGTGGAGATAGCTCAGAGCTTGCCTGTTAGGTACATCTTGCTCTCAGGCCTTCCTGGAGGTGTACGTATGCCAATGCCCAGGCCCCTCTGGAGATAAGGCAGCCTCCTTCCCTTACCACTCCAGCTGTTGAGTGGAATTCCATCACTTTAGGTGGAATTCCATCACTTTAGGTGGAATTCCATCACCTAAAAGCTCTATAGAGCTTTATAGACCTAATTGAATTCAATAACAGGGAAGTACGACAGGTAGTCTTCAAACACTGAAAGGAATTTGGAAACAGAAGATAAAATTAATGGGACCTACTACTGACAATCCAAGAATACTAAACCTTTAGTGTTAACTGACTGCAAAGCAGTGATAAGCAACTGAAGAATGTAGAAAATGGCTAATTATTTTCAAGTTTTTTTTAACAGCCTGATATAAACCAGAAAAGCAATTCATTCACTCATTTATTCAATTAATATAAACCAGAAAAGCAATTCATTCACTCATTTATTCAATTAATATTTACTGTATGCTTTCTATATATCAGGCACAATTAACCACTATTGATCAACATTGCCTTTAAACATATCATTTGGCTAAAATATAGGTCTATGTTTCTTTAGCTTTCTAGTGTTTACTTTTGGGAAAATCTGATTTGAAATATCTCTTTGCCACACCGTTTGCCAAAAACATCAAATTATTATTTTATTTAATTCCATGGCTGTTAATAAAACTTACCTTTCCAGAGACTTATGTTTGCAATCTCTGAAAACATGTGAAAAAATACATCTTGATTTTTTTTATTGTGGGAAATTGATTATGCTACTTATGTAAGAATTTATAAGGACTGAGCACATGTGATAAGAATATTGTTATTAAATAAAACTGACAACAAAGATTCTTAAGCATTTTATGATTATATATAATTATTATTGGCCTACTTTGAACATAAATGTTACTCAACATATGTGAATAATTGTTAGCTATTTTCCTCTACATGACCAAATCAAAACTTAATGAGGTTAACCAGGTTAGTAGGGTGAGAAGTCAAGGTGTGGGGTCAAAATGAAAAATCAGGGAGAAAGAAAAGGGAAAAAATATGAAGCAGATGGGTAGGCACTGGGTGGATTTGAAATGTTTCTGAATGCATAATAGGTTTCCATCTGGGGGTGCCCAGGCTCACTCATCTTTTCCTCCCCACCTGCTGCCCCACTGTGCTCTCTTCAATTTCTAGGAGACAGTAGAGGACTGAGTGAGGACCTCAGGAATCTTTGGGTAGGTGGGGCTGGACTAGTGAACAGAATACATTTTAATGGGAGCCAGGTAGGAAACAGGAGGGTAATTCTCAAGTGCAACTTTAAATAAGAGAGGAGATCTTATGAGGAGCTTGGTATTGTTATAGGTTAGAAAAAGGATATGTCTTTCTCAGGGTGGGTGTATGTGTAATGAGATGTAGAAAAGAGAAATGAGGTCTGAAATGAAAGGAGAAGGAAGTGTAATTCCTGAATAATTAGGTGTGCATGCTATGTGTGGGTGGCAGGTAGTGTAATCTACGATTAGGAGTTCATCTGAGGTCTGCAAAGCATTTATTCACATGCAGAAATATTGGAATGACATACTGTTTAAAAATTGCTTGTCTTTACTGGAGCTCAGTGGTTAGAGCATTGCCCTGAAACTGAAGGATTGCAGATTTTATTCCGGTCAAGGGCATGTACCTCAGTTGTAGGCTCAGTCCCCACCCTGGTTGAGGTGTATGCAGGAGGCAACCAATTGATCTGTCTCTCACATCGATGTTTCTCTCTCTGTATCTTCTCCCTTCCTTCCACTCTCTCTCTTAAAAAAAAAATCAATGAAAAAATATCCTCGGATGAGGATTAGCAACAACAACAATTACTAATAAACATTTTTCTTCTTCTTTTAAGTAGGGTTTAAAATGGCTTAATCAGCCCTGACTGGTTTGGCTCAGTGGATAGAGCGTCAGCCTGCAGACTGAAGGGTCCCAGGTTTGATTCCAGTCAAGGGCATGTACCTTGATTTTGGGTACATTCCCAGTAGGAGGTGTGCAAGAGGCAGCTGATTAATCTTTCTCTCCCATTGATGTTTCCAACTCTCTATCCCTTTCACTTCCTCTCTGTAAAAAAAAAAATCAATAAAATATATTTAAAAAAATAAAATAAAATGGCTTAAGCATAGATCATTTTCTGGGTGTTCCATTTCCTAGCAAGTTCCGAATCAATGCAGATTCTGCCTTCCTGGAGTTGATAGTCTCTTGTAGGGTACTGCATCTTCCCTCTTCTCCCAGTCAAATTAGCTCAAAATTATTTTCTCCAAACTTCCAGTTTGTATTTTGTCCCTCCCCACAAAATCATGACACTTTAGTAAATGTTAATGCTCTGAATTTGTAATGAAAAAGTTGCAGTAAAATATTAATTAATTTTAATAACGTGTTGAAAATGTTCAGTGGATAAAGAAGCAAGTGTAATGAGGGCTCTAACTTAATTTTCAAATGAATATTCAGGGGTTAAAAAAAGAGAGAGAGAGTAAGAAGTGTGGGGCTCCTGGGATGTGGTTGTTTAACAAGGGAACACATCAATATCATTGAACATCAATTCATTATTTGGTATGAAACAAAATACATAAGGAAGCAATTTTCGTTTCTTTCTGTTCTTTCACAGACACTGAAAAATGATATGGCTTCTTTAGTGCATATTGTAGTTCCCTGTGGGAGATACAAACTAATTTATTTTTCTGAGTTTTATTTATTCGCTACTTTCTTGTACTTTTTTGTGTGAGGAGAGGGTGTTATTGATTCTTATACCTAGTTCCTCACCCAAAATAATCAATCATCTTTTGGAGGGGAAGAGAAAAATTATAGTGATTTTATTTTCCTACCTTTGTATTTTCTACATATAGAAAATTTATGTATGAGAAGTGGCAGTTGTTAAGTATATATAAATAAAATACATACATGTATTTTTTAATGGATTGAATCACTGTATTTCTTAACAGTGAAATGAAAGCATCTTTTGTCTTTTATAGAAAAGACAATATTTTGTAGGAAACATTGGCCTATGTTTTCTAAAGGAAAGCTTTTCAGGAAAGAGAACACATATTCCATGAGCTACCAATATGAGAATGTGAATTTGGATGTCAGTGCTAACTTTGAAATTAATTATAGAATATAATCCTCATTTTTTGAGTTACTTACATGTTAGAGAATTTTTTATGATTATTTTAGCAGAGGCAGTTTGAAACAGTCACCAGCACCAACCATGTCATGGTAAGAGATCTAGCTACAGACTGCCTGAGTTTCAATCCTGCTCTTTCTCTGTTTCTCTCATCTGTAAAATGGGCATGATAGCAGTGCTCACCATAGAAAATTGGTTGTTATGCAAATTTAGTGATGTAATATTTATAAAGCACTTAGAATGGATTTGGCACAAAGCACTATAGGTTGTTAATAATGTAAGTAAATCACTTCTTGGTGGATTGGGAATATATTAAAGCACACAGAGGAAGACATGTAAAGTAATAAAAATTCAGGTGTCTTTGCAGTGATATGTACTGTTGCATGTTCATAGGCTGCCAGTGTCTTTCTCTAATGATGTCATCTCTTTGTAGATCTTAGATGCTGATACTGTCCCTAACACTTCTGTTTCTATTTTTTTTTTCTTCTCAAGTTTGCTATATATTGTAAAGTCTGAATATGGCAGATGGTTTATAATGCCACATAAGAACTTTTTTTCCAATTATGTTTTCATCAGGCAAGCAGCCTGCTGTGATGGGAATAAATGGTGATGGCATTGCTATGAAATTGCTATGAAGTTCTAGAAGGCTATCGAATTAAAGAAACACTGGCCACAATTATCCTTTACCTTTCTAACATGTAAGGTCAAGAATTGAGATTAAATAAAGAAAGACTAGTTTTCCCTTTCCTTCTTGCTATCCTGTTGCCATCTAGAACTTATAAGACACAGGGGCAGAATTTGTGTGTGTGTGCATTCCTTGGTGATGAAACAACAAATTCCTCCTTATTCATGCCTATATACAGACTAAATATGTAAGTGTTATATTTAAATAATCAATTAATTTCCTATCCCATTCACTTAAAAGTTTTAAGGTAAATATCACAACATTTTATTTTTAAGTTCTAGTTTCAGAAAAACAGTGACATTTGGAAAGGTCAAGACTACTGACCTATAAGTATTAATAATCCACTTGCAAGTACCATAGTAAATTGTTCTATATGCCTATAAAATGTTTCTCAGAGTTACTGGATTATCATTTACTAAAAAGTTCAAAAATAACTTTCTGATATTTTTTTCAACTGAGAAGCAAAAATCCTGCCTCAATCCCAAGTAGTTCTGCATTGTATATTGAAGTATATCCCATCAAATAATTTTGTCTTTAGTAGCTATTACTTATATCTATGATTATCTAATAAGGTTTATGAATGCATTCCTTCTGCTCTTAATATATCAATGACTAGTGGCCTGGTGCATGAAATTCATGCAGGGGGGAGGGGGTGTCCCTTAGCCCAGCTTGCACCCTCTCCAATCTGGGACCTCTCAGGGGTTGTCTGACTGCTGGTTTAGGTCCTACCTCTATGGCATTGGGCCTAAACCGGAAGTTGGACATCCCTCTCACAATCCAGGACCACTGGCTGCTAACCACTCGCCTGCTAGCCTGCTTGCCCCCAGCTACCCTCCCTGCTGGTCTTCTTGCCCTCAACTCCCCCCCCACAAGACTTCTCACCCCCAACTGCCCCCCCACAGGCCTGCTCACCCCCAACTGCCCCCCACACCAACCTACTCCCCCCAACTGGCCCCCCGCTTCTGGCCTGCTCGCCTCCAACTGACCTCCCCTCCTGGTCTGACCGTCCCTAACCACCTCTACCTTGGCCCTGCCACTATGGCTTTGTCCAGAAGGTCTCCTGGAAGGTCTCCTGGTCTAATTAACATATTACCCTTTTTTTTTTAGTATAAATGGGAAAGAGACCATTGTTTTTTTTTCAGAGTTGTCACTTTCAGGTATTTTTAGAAAAATACCTTCCATGCCAAGTCTTTATTAGCTTCTTTGGGACACTTGTAATTTTCTGTGATATGAAGGAGAGAGAAAAAGAAAGTGATGACAGCAATGAAGTCCCAGGTCCAACTCCTTTATTTCTTCGTCTAGTTATTGCTTCTACATTTCTATCCCATTTTTACATGAGTGGAAGAAGAAAAGAGTTCCAATAACAAATGGATTTCTGGGTGAGTCAAGCATTCAGGTAGTGCTGTGACAGACTTTGGACCTCGGTGAGTCACCAGAAGTGAGAAGGTTTAGATTACACCGAGGAAGGTTGTGCTGGGAACCATGTGAGAAGGAAAGGACTTGAAAAAAACAACTTCCTTGGTAAGATCAAACTGCTCTCTCCCTCTGCCTTATTATTCTATCCAACAGCAAATGGAAAAAAAGGGAGGGGGGTGAGGGGAAAGGGGTAACCACAGCCAAACTAAAATCAGAGGCATGGATGCAGAGGAGAAAGGCTCAACCCTGAGCTTACAGGTTCTCCCACGTTAGCTCCGGAGCTGTAATCTTTTCACTGAGGCTGTGTCTCTCCCTAGGCATTCAGCTGTTCCTAACAAATTTCGTGGAGTGTCAATTTTTGAAAACATGGTTGTTTTAGAGAAGCAGCGTCTCAAAGTAAATTAGTGTTTTAGTTGCGAGAAGGTAGAGTATCCGAATTAGAAATGTTTTTTATTTCTTTTCAGAGGCGTATACAAATGAATGGCCAGGATGAAAAACCTTCCTTAGAGTCTGTAATGGACTGTGGTTAGAGAAGGATTAAAAAAATGTGTTGACTTTGGCTGTGGTAACTTAAGAGAAGCGCTGCCCTTTTATGGGTACTTTTCCCAATGTGGATGCATTTGTTTTACTGTTATTACAGCTATCAGAAATAAGAAAAAATATTTAGTGAGAATAAACTTACTTATTTCAGCACATCTTCATTCAATCTTTGAAAATGAAGAGATTTTTCTTGTTCATTCTACGCTTTCTCCGGAGAGGATGAACCCTCTGCTTCTCTCAGCCTCATCATCTCCCTTTAGGGGAAGACTAAGGGGGGCGTGCGGGGGCTCTAGTCTCAACAACACCTCTCATCACTAGGAGTAGATTGCTGGAAGATGTCTAGTTATAGTTATGGTTAGTTATCAGCATATTCTGCCCACCCTCATTTCCTGTCAAGGCTGTTATGCCTACAATCACGTGGGTTGAGCGCTGGGTCCTCTGCCCACCTGCAGAGCTGCTCCTGGTTATGCTGCTGTCTGTGGATTCAGCTGTATTCCAAGGATTATACTTCTAGTTAATGCAGTTATTCAGGATGCAACCCTTTGCCAATTTATATAGAGAACTGAGCCATAAAACTCTACCTCCCGTCTACTCTTAAAACAGGCTGAGAGATCCGGTGTGAATTAAATTACGTACACCAGTGCCCGTTCCATCTAACTTATGTAGAAATATTTGAATGTGCGGGATCAGGTGCCTGACCTTTAAAGGGATGACACTGGAGTGAGTGATCTCTGAGGTTGTCCAGGCTCTGACAATCAATCAGGTGACTGCTGAAAGCCTTAGGAGCCTGTGAAACATGGTCCTTCTGGGTCAGATAGCCCAATGCAACTCACAGATAAAAAGGGGACTTCACTATTCTTCTACATTTTTTATGAGTTGCTTATAGTTTTTCACATAAGTCTGTTGGTTTGTGGATTTCAAAACTGATAGCTGCAGGCGTTTTCAGGTTGTTTTTTCTTTTCCTTTCTTTTCTTTTCAAATCTGTTTGAGTTTATTTATTATATTTTATTTATATATATATATATTTTAATCTTTATTGTTCAGTTTATTAATTACATTGTTTCCCCTTTTTTATCCCCCTATATCTCCCCTCCACCGTGTACCTATCCCACCCTCCACCCTCACCTCCCCCTCCCCAACGTCCTCTCCCATTGTTGCAAGATTTTTGTCCAATCTCTTGCTGTACTTCCCACAACCCTTTTCTCCCCAAGAATTGTCAGTCCATTCCCTCTCTATGTCCATGTTTCTGTTATATTCACCAGTTTATCTTGTTCATCAGCCTATCCATTCACTTAATTTTTATGTTCATTTGTTGATAGATTTGTATTTGTTGTTCATAATTTATATTTTTACCTTTTTCTTCTTCCTCTTCTTAAAGAATATCTTTCAGTATTTCATATAATATTGGTTTGGTGGTGATGAACTCCTTTAGCTTTTTCTTATCTGCGAAGCACTTTATCTGATCTTCAATTCTGCATCATAGCTTTGCTGGGTAGAATAATCTTGGTTGTAGATTCTTGCTCTTCATTATTTTGAATATTTCTTGCCACTCCCGTCTGGCCTGCATCGTTTCTGTTGAGAAATCCGCTGACAATCATATGGGTGCTCCCCTGTAGGTAACCAATTGTTTCTCTCTTGCTGCTTTTAATATTCTCTCTTTATCTTTTGCTCTTGGCATTTTAATTATGATATGTCTTGGTGTGGTCCTCTTTAGATTCCTATATTTTGGGGTTCTGTGTACTTCTTGGGCTTTTAAGTCAGTTTCTTTCACCAGGTGGAGGAAGTTTTCAGTCACTATTTCTTCAAGTAGGTTTTCATTAACTTGCTCTCTCTCTTTTTCTGGCACCCCAATAATTCAGATGTTGGCATGCTTGAGGTTGTCCCAGAGGACCCTTACGCTATCTTCAATTATCTGAATTCTTTTTGTTTCTTGCTTTTCCAGCCGAGTGGATTTTGCCTCTTTGTATTTCAAATCTTTGACTTGGTTCTTGTGGCCCTCTGGACTGCTTTTAGGACTTTGTGTAATATTTTTTATTTCAGTCTGTGTATGCTTGATTTCTAGTTGGTCCTTTTTCATATCCGTGAGGGTCTGGTTCATATCCTCAGAGGTCTTGTTCATTTCCTTGAGGGTCTCATTCATTTCCTTGTAAGTCTCATTCATTTCCTTGTAATTCTCATTAAGTTCATCGGCCTTTTCTAGGAGTCTCTTGAAAAGCCTTATAACCGTGGTTTTGAACTCTATGTCTTGTCGTCTTTTCTTCTCCATTTCTTTCACACCTGATTTCTTTCCATATCTCTGCATGGTGGCTGCTTTATGTGGTAGATATCCTCAAAGGGACAGTGGCTCAGCCTCCCCAGTTACCTGAGGTGGGTACTCTTACTGCAATCCTTTATGGGTTGTACAGTATTTTTGTATTTAAACCCAGCTTGTTTAAATTCAAGCTTGTTAGCCCAGCTTGTTAGCCCTAGGAGGGTTTGACCTCCAGGCCAATTGGCTGTGAAGGGAGACTGTGTTCAGGTTGGATGGGCGGAGTCTCTGAGCTGCGCAGGCAGCCTCAGTGTCAGCTACATCCTATGCGGTACTCACATGTGCGGGTCTCTGTTGGATGGGGATGGCTGCAGACACCTCCAAGAGAAAGCCGCTAGACTCTTCCCCTTGCCAGACAACTCTGCCTCTCCCCAAATGTGTCTGCACACCCAAAGTCTAGCCCAGAATTGTAAAATAGATGGTTTCCGGGGCCAGGAGACAAGTTTCCAGGGGGCAAGTCGCCACACTGGGTTTGTGCGACACTTGTACGCAAACTTCTTTTCCCCGCCTCTGGCTTTCTCCTCAGACTAGGAGACCTCTGCCGTGCCCCGCTTCCAGGGTGCGTCCCCCGGACCTCGGACCTTGCCTGGCGCTGGGGAATCCATGTAGTGGGACGTCTCTGCCCTCCCCGTTGGCGAAATCCAGCCGGGGTTGCTGCTCCAGCCCCAGCCCGCGCGTGCGACCAGGATGGCTCCTAACCTGTGTCCATCTTCAAGGCCGCGCTCCCACTGCTCCTCTGAGTCTCAGTGTCCCACCTTTACTCCTATTAGTGGAGTTTTCACTCAGCCAGCTTTCTGGCGATTCTTGGTGATGTCTGTTCTGCTGTTATGTTGTAGTTCTTAAATCGTTGAGCAGGGCAGAACAATAGGTGTTTACCTATGCTGCCATCTTGGTGTCTGTCTGCACGTTGTTTTTTCTAATCTGTCGGAGAGTCTCAGTAGAGACTTCATATAGGCTGTAGGAACTTCTGAGCTTAGGTTTGGGTTTAAGCACTGGTTCTGCCCCTTACTGGCATTGTAACGGCACAGGTTAAATGTTCTCTTCAAACTCGGTTTCTTAATGGGACACACAGACATTCTTACAGGTTATCTCTCTCTCCCAGGCTGCAGACTGACTTTTTCCCGCTGCCTGCTCCGTGTAATAAATAGGGACCATCCTTTCACACCTCTCCAGCACCTTCGCCTTCCATGAGTAGAAAATCATTTTGATTCTTCTTCACATTATTTCTCCATCTACTCTCCCTTCTTCATTTCTACAGCCATTACCCTAGTCAAGATTATTATGACAATGTGCCTGAAATAATGTAGCAGATCCCTCATAGGCATGGACTCCTTCTGCAGCTTTCATTTTACTCCCCTCAATTTGTATCTTATCCTCGCTGCCAATTTAATCTTCTTGAGGCTCGGCTCGCATCTTATAATTTTTCTTCTTAAGAGTCTTTAGCTGGATCCCTCTGTGAACTGAATAAAGGCCACACTGAAAATGCATCTAATACATGGTGTACTCTAATGTGTCTAATACTGGGTCAGCTGAGCCCTGACAATCAATACAATTTTCTCATATTTGAATTCAGGTTTTGTATCTTGGCAAAGATACCAGAAAGTGAGGTTCTGACCTTCTCAGTACATCAATCACATTCAAAGGCATTTGATGTTGATTTGTTCAATTACATAAAACGGTAACTTTGATCACTTGGAGACAGTGATAGGTTTCTCCATTGAAAAGTTACTGTATTTCCTTGTACATAAGAAGGATCTTATGGGAAAATAATCCGAAAGTATTTAAGTAGGTAGTTATCACACTTTTCCCACTGATTTTATCATCCATTGACACTTGTTGCTGGAAACAATACTGTGGTGTTTGCTTAATGGTGATTTTTTAAAAATAGCAACCATTTCTTAATCTACAGATACTAGTTGGAAATTTATAATAAGGAAAAGTTTACTGTTCTTTATTTACTTACTGGCAGCCCAGTGCACAAAATTCATTTATGGAAAGGGTCCTTAGGCCTGGTCAGCAATCAGGGCCGATCTGTGGGGTGACCAGTGGGGTGATCAAGGTGCCCCCACAGGCACCCAACTTGGCTGGCCTGGGGCCTGCAAATCTGGGGGCAGCTCCTGTGTTGAGCGTCTTCCCCCTGGTGGTCATTGCATGCCATAGCAACTGACCGTTCTGCTGTATGGTCGATTTGCATATTAGGCTTTTATTATATAGGATTCATCCATTCACTTGTGCATTCATTGTTTATATTAGTATGAAAAGTGAATTCTTAGTTTGTGTCCTGGGTTATAATCTATCCCAGTCATTTATTTTGTTCAGTTTTCTCAGATTTGGCCTTTGCGACTCACCTTCTAGTCGGCTTCTGTATCTTTTTAGAATATGCTCCCACCCCCTCTTTAAGCACTTCCATATTTACAGGCACCACAAGATGTTTCAGGCTCATCTTGTACTTTTCCCAGCTGTTTCTCCAAGTACTTAGAGTTTTCCTTTATTGGAGCCCGGTATTTAGAAACAAAAATCTGGGTGCTAAATGGGTTCATTGGTTCTGGGGTATCACAGTGCCTGCCTAGTACTCTTGAAAATTGTCAAGGTCTTGAGAAACAAAGGACTGAGAACCTGCTTCTATTAAAGGAACTAAGGAAACACAACAAGTAAATAAAAAGTGTGATTTTAGATCGGATCATGGACAAAAAGAATAAGAGTGGGACATTGGAGAAATTTGAGTAGGTTCTATAGGTTAAATAACATTATAAATTGTACTATAATTTTATACATTATATATTGAACTATAATTTTACACATATTTATCTCCCTGTCATGGGAGATAAATCATGCTGGCCTGATCCCTAACTGCTCTTCCTAGCAAGCCTGATCCCCCTGTCTGCTCTTCACTGCCAACCTGACCAACCACATTATAATTGATAGTGAAAAATTTTTTTTCAGATCTCTGCAACTGAAGAAACTGATCTGAGTAAGAGGACAGATAATTCAGAAAAGAAATAAACATGTACTTGGTGTTCTAACTTTGAAATGAATTACAAAAAATTATGTTATTGATCTCTTTCTGATGAACATTTTCATTATCTTTCCAGAATGATATATAACTCTGTATTAAACATATTATTTGATCTTACATTTTTAAACATTTGAAAATCTCCTTGTGATACGTTTCTTGAAGTGAGGTTGGTTAAATAATTTATGGTATAGCTATAAGCAGTGTAAAGTCATTAAAGATATAGATCAGCACTTGAAAAACACAGCCTATGGGTCAGATCATCAACGACCTCTCATTTACATATTGTCTAAGGATGCTGTGTGTTACAGTGCATGTGGTGCCATGGGGCTGCAATGGGAAGCATGTGGCTCAGACAGCCTAAAATATTTACTATCAGGCCCTTTAAGGAAAGTTTTCCAGCCCTAATATAGATCTCTAGCATGCAGGTGAGAATATTTTTGGGTGAATATGACAAATTTTATTACATACTAGAGGCCTGGTGCATGAAATTTGTACACAGCTAGGCTCCTTGGGCCTGACTGGTTATCAGGGCTGATCTGTGGGACAACCAGTGGGTAGGGAAATTGGGGGCCTCCCACTGGCACCCACCTTGGTTGGTTGCTTGCCTGGTGCCACTGACTCGCTGGCTCCACCCGGGGGCAGCACCTGTGTGGAGTGTCTGCCCACTGGTGGTCAGTGTGCATTATAGTGACTGGTCATTCTGCCATTCAGTATATCTGCATATTAGGATTTTATTATATAGGACTAGAGGCCCGGTGCACAAAATTTGTGCATGAGAGTCGGGGTCCCTCAGGCAGCCTGCACCCTCTCCAATCCTGGACCCCTCGGGGGATATATGACTGCTGGTTTAGGCCTGATCCTGGGACTGCTGGCTCCTAACCACTCACCTGCCTGCTGGCCTGATCGCCCTTATTGCTCTCCCCTGCTGACCTGATCTCCCTAACTGCTCTCTACTGCCGGCCTGATCCCTAACTGCTTTTCCATGCTGGCGAGATCCCTATAACTGCTCTCTCCTGTCAGCCTAATCCTCCTAACTGTTTCCCCTGCCTGCTTGATCATCCCTAACTGCCTCTGCCTCAGCCTGCCATGGCTTTGTCCAGAAGGTCTTCCAGAAGATGTCTTGTCTAATTAGTATATTACCTTTTATTAGTATAGATAGTATAAAATATGTGGATATTCATATATAAAATCAAAGATCCTATTTACTTAAAATTATATATGGACAAAGAGATTTCATAAGATTGCTCACCAAAGTGCTTAAGTAGTTATATGTATATATTTTTATGTATAATTTTCTGCATCCCTTTAATTTCTTAAAAGGGTTTTATGAATTCCATTTTCACATGTTTATCTCAAGATATCTATTCAAACCACTCTATTCAGTTTCCTGCATCCAACACTCTGGTGACTAGAGCCTGGCAGTGATCATAGGAGACTTTGAAGGACGTGTTTAATTGTTAAGTAGGGTGACTGTGTACCATGGTTAGCTGGAGCAGTCAGTGCTAGTTTAAGGCTACCAGGACTATAAGGTCACTATCGCCTTGTTTTTTTCATAACTCTATGGTAGTTCTCAGCTTCCTAAGCCGCTACTCATCTTTTAGATGTCCTTTATGTGTCAGTGTATCTTTGGGTCCTGTCTTTGGCCTGCCCCTCTATTCACTCTTCCAAGACCTCTCCCCAACTGCCATGGTTTAGTATATAACCATATACTGATGACTCTTAAATCCATACCTCTAACTTCCAAACCAGTGCTTTCTGAACATTTTTAAGATATCTAAAATCTAATTTTATTTAGGTGCCATCCTTGATACTTCTTCTTCCCTCCCCCTCCTTCTTTCCAGTCATCAAAAATCCCTGGAAACTTTTCTCAGTGGTTAGAGCATTAGTCCATGAATGGAAGGCTCATGGGTTTGATTCCCCATCAAGGATATGGACCTTGGTCGCAGATTCCTCAGTCCTGGTAGGGGTGCATGCAAGAGGCAACCAGTTGATGTTTCTCTCTCACATTAGTATTTCTCTCTCCCCAACCTTTTCTCTCATCCTCTTCCTCTTTCTCCCTCCCTTCTAGTCTTTCTAGATATCAATGGAAAAAAATATCCTTGGTGAGGATTAAGAAAAATCCCTGGCAAGCTATCCTCTCAAACATGTCACATATTTTTTTCACATTCTTAATACCACAGTCCTAGTTCAGATTCTCATTCTTTCCTCTTTCACTCAGTTTTTTCAATTTACCTACCAGACTGCAGCCAGAAACATCAGCCTTAAATGCCAACCTGAAAATAATATAAATAGTGCCAAGCCACCTTCTGTTTAAAATCTCTTCAGTCAGTGCTAGTTTATGTCTCCTGGGACTAGTGATGCTTTTCAGAATGTGGCGCATGATACAAAGGGTTATATGAAAAAAATGCAAAATTAAAAAAATTGAAGTCCCAAGACTGGCCTCCATTACACTTCCTGGATCAGAATTTATCAACAGACCGTAGACATTTCTATTCTTACCACCATTATATTGGTTTCAGGTGCTACAGTGCTTGAGAACTACTAGCCCGGGTATCTATCAATATAGGTGCTTTGTTCTGAGCTATTTGTGAGAGCATCCAACACCTTGCCTGGCCCGGCTCTTACTAACTCCTCTAATCTTGTGTATTGTCATTTCTTGTATATGCCACACACTGTACATTCTACTAATATAAATTCCTGTATCTTCCTGCTTATCCCTTGCTGTTTAACTTCTGTTCACCTTTACCATTTTCTCTGAAATACCTGTCCTCCCTTACTTCACCTGACCCACTCATAAGTGTATTTCAAGTCTTCACTCTTCAGATGAGGATCTGCAGACCTTCCTGGCACCCGGAGGATGTACTGCGCACCAGGGGGTTCTGTGTCCTCAAGGAACAATTGTTGGGCTGGGTCAGCATGTCTGGTGCATAGTAAATACTCAATAAAAGTTTGTCAAACTGAGCTGATAATTGACATGTGAAGCTGTTTTAGAATAATATGTAGATTCTGTCCATTATCTTTTGTTGCATTAAAAAAAATCACTACCAAATTTTGTGGCTTAAAATAACTGCTTATTTAACATATAATTCAGCAGGTTGGCAGTTTGGTCTGTGGTCAGCCAGCCAGTTCTTCTGCTGATGCAGCCGGGCTGCTCCTGGGTCTATAGTCAGATGCTAGTCAATGCGGTGGCTCAGCTTCTGGAACTGGCATCAGAGCACTGGTGATCACTATGCAGTGACTCCCTCATCCCATAGGGGTCTGGGGGCTCATGCAGATGGAGGTGGCAGGTTCTGAGAGAGAGTAAGACAGGGAGAACGTGGGAGGAAAGCTGCATGTTCTTGGGAAGATTATTCTCAGAACTGGCACAATATCATTTCTGCCACTTTCTATTAGCCCAAGCCAGTTAGAGCATGAGCCCCAATTTGAGGATGAGGAAACAGATTCCACTGTTTTGATCGGTGGCACTGCAAAGCATTATGGTCATTTTTGGAATCTGCTCCATGGGTCTAATGTATGCGACCTCATGATTGTCAAGTATAATGTAACCATAAACTGGATTCTAATTTTAAAAATCATTATCACTGTTCTTTCCTTATGAACACCATTATTTCATTTCATCTTCAAACCATTCCATTGCCAAATGTTGCTGTTTCTTTTCCAGCTCTGTCACCTTACTCCTCTCCAATTAGCCTATTCTGAAGTGCCCGTGAGCAGTATCTGTAAACAGGCACCATTTAATCTCTCCGGTTTGGTTAAATCTTAAACTGAAACCAACATCCCAGGCACAGCAAGCTACAGACTCTCAGCAGGAGACTGGACACGTTGCCAGTAAGAAAACCTACCATTCTTGGATCCTTGAATTTTACCTTTCAGTTTCAACTTTACTGCCTTACAAAAAATTGACAGTCTCCAGCTTTCATTCTGTCATGTCAGTTGACCTATTTTCTGTTTTGAAAGCGATATTCATCTTTCTGCTGACTTGAGTGGCTCTTCACTACTCAAAAAGAGCTTTCTTTAAAGGGCAGAGCTGTCTGAGGTCGAGTCCGTTGTTCTCTTTGCTGGTGAGGTGAGTTATGTCTTGACTCTGTGCTCCCCCTCTGAGCCCAGCATTCGACATTGCACTCCGCACCTCCCTAGTCTCATTTCCATGGTTAGTGTTGGAGCTCTAATCTCAATAACATTTAACTTCATTTTCTCAAAAGGAAATGTAGTAATATCTGCTATTTGTAAATGACATGGGAAGAGAGAATGGCCTGGGAATTACTAAGTAGGCTTTCGAGATTTCTGCCCTGGACTTTGAGCGCGCGCGGGCGGGGCGGGGGCGGGGGGGGGGGGAAGGCAGGTGGGGGAGCTTATTGCCTCTAATTTTCCTCTTCATGGATTCTGAATTAAACGCTCAGCAATCCTTAATTTTTTTCTTTCACACAAAAGTGGATTTTCTGCAAACATTTGGGAAACGGACAATGGGTTTTACAAAAAGCAGCAGTGTTTCTTTTTTATTTTCAAGGCACCTCAGTCACCAGTGCTCCTCTGCACCAGGTCTCATTGAAGTTTAGCGTCCAAGCCTGTCAGTCAGTCACCAAGGAGGAAAGTCTTAGAATTTGCTTTGTTACCTGGGATATATGGGATGTAAGTGTGTGTTACAAAACTTAATGCATAAAGCTGCTGCTTTTGATACAGTCTGGCTCATGGAGAGATGGGGTTGAGCTGCTCGTAATGAGAATTTGATGTGACTGGAAATTGAACAGAAGCATCCTTTTATTGAAGGTGCTGAGCCTTATAACAATCATTCAGTGGCAGAAATGATTGTTTTTCACATTACTTTTCAACTGTAAAACCTTTCAGAGCCTCATATGATAATCTCTGTCCTTGTTCAAGCAATAGAAAACTAGGTAACTTTTTCTTTCTATCCATATAAAGTAAAATAATGTAGTTGCATCATCCCAAACTCCCTCTTTAAAAATCTGATTATTACTTTTTCTATGTTAAAGGTCTTCTTTTTCTCTTTCTAGGTCAGAACTATCTGATAAAATCTCATTTTCCCTCTTTTCTCCCCCTGTTAGAATCTCAAGAAAAAAAAAAAAACACAGAAAAGAGAAGGAGAGAGAAAAAAAAGAAATCTAGACATGATGTTGGACACTTGAAATGTACATAGGAACTTTATGGAGAAAAACATGTTATTTAAACTTTAGTTAGACTCTTTCTTTTTAAAAATATATATTTTTTTCAGAGAGGATGAAAGAGAGAGAGAGACATCAATGATGAGAGAGAATCATTGATTGGTTGCATGTCTCCTAGTGGGGATTGAGCCCACAACTGCAGCCTGAGCATGTGCCCTTGACTGGAGTAGAACCCGGGACCCTTCAGTCCCCAGGCTGACACTCTGTCCACTGAGCCAAACCAGCTAGGGCTAGAATCTTTCTTACAATGTATGCACAAATACACATTGCAGTCTTTACAGATGTTTGAAGTACCCCAAATTCTCAAATCAGATATTTGTATTAAAATTAAGAGGAAAACATTTTATTTCTTGCTCCATTTATAATCACCTTTAGAAACCTGAGCAAATCATAGAATCTTTCCTCTTCTGTTTTTTTTTTATTCTGCACCTGAGAATAAGTTTTTTATTGATATATTATATATAGAGAGGAGGGGGTAGAGAGAGAGAAAGAAACATGGAACAGCTGTTTCCCAGAGATTGAACCCACAACCTGGGTTTGTGCCCTGACCCGACCTTTTGGTACACAAGACAGTGTTCCACCCAACTGAGCCACCCGGCCAGGGCTCCTTCCACTTTTTAATTTATAAAATGTGTACCAATTTACGTGAAATAATTTCTAATTCAAAAGTATATTTTCATCTTATCATAAGTATCATTTTAAAGCAGTAGTATATTTTATTCTTTCCCACCAGGGATATAGCTAGGAAAACCAGTGAATATAGAACTTTTAAATTTTTACCTTTTGGTCTTTCAGCAGATCTGATGGGAAAACAAACAAAAAAACAAATGTAAGTTCTAGTCTCCTGCAAATTTATGTCATGCCATTAGTGAGTTTAGCTCTAATATATATATTCTGTTAAACTGAAGTGTGGTCTAATTAAATGGTTTTTTTTGAGGGAATTTATAATGCTGGTTTGACAACTATTAACAGGTAATATTGACAAAGTCACTTCAGTTTTCATCAAAATGACAGTAAAGGTCTTATCATCCTGTGTGAAGCTGATTTTGAAAAATCAATACTAGGATTTTCGAGCTTTCAGGATTAAAAAGTATCTAAATTCCACAGACAGGGCTGGTTGTCTTGCATCCATGCTCCTTCACAGCTGCAGAAGCGAGGACCAGGGCAAACTTGTCATTCTTGTGGTGGCCCAGTCGTGGTTAGCAAGGGTGGTGGCAAATGAGGCTTTCAGAAGGTGTCCTACAGCCAAAGGCCTCTGGGGTTGAGGGAGAGATCACACCAGAACAGTTCACTTCCGTGGTGAACACACTAAAAGGAACCTTGCTCGATAAACCCCAAATGAGAGGAGACATGTTTGCTTATTTGTATTCCCTGCTGCTCATCTGATGTGATGTCTGGAGATGTGATGAGGTTCAATAGAGTCCAGTCCTAGGCAAATCAGATGGACAGAACTACAGCTGCCTTAATCCAATTGTAAGATTTTAAAGTGTATAAGACCATGGCCATGGGTTAAATAAAGATAAACAACTCAAAAGCTTTTTAACATAGAAGAACATGGGAAGAAGAGCGAGCAATAATAGAGAGTAATTCAGCAGCTTATTTTCCTCATTATTTTTAGCATACTCTTGCCAACATGTTCAATTTATGCACTGAGAATTGAAAGTATTTTAATTCCAGGCCTAGGTAAACTAGTGCCATAGTTCATATGACTATGATTACAAGTTGAAATATGTATGGAAATGTGACACTCTAGAATTAAGTCACCATATTGATAAAACTGATGCAATACTGATAAATCACAATATTGATAAAACTGATTTTACTATTTGCAAGCCATCTGCCACATTGAACCACTAAAAATTGCTTTTAGCAAGATATCTTTGCTATTTTATGCTGTGGAATATAATATGTGATTACCCATAAAAATAAGAGGAAATGCTCCATTTTTAATTCTTAGTTCATTAAATGCAAGGCACACATTAAAAATGACATTAAAATGTTTTTCTTCTCAAGCCATGGAAATAAGACAAACACAAACAGAATGGTGTAATACCATTGTACCAGCACAACCACTCCCTGGTACCTTTGGTTCTCTCAGCTTTTAACACATGCGCTATCATTTCCTTTTTATCAGACTTATTGCAAATTGCTTTGTTTATCGTCAACTTAAAATAAGTGTTGTCACAACTGCCGGTGAATTATCCCTTTTGCTAATGCAACAAGTGCAAGAATTTTGGAGCTGCTTTATCTGAAATCTCTGTGTCATGTTTCAAGTGTTCCCGGCCTCCAGTACTTCTCTGTTTTGGGCCAAGTGGAGAAGTTGAGCTTCTCAGTCTCTTTGCAGATGGGGGACCTCCTCACCCACCTCTAGCTAATGGCTGTGAGAGGAAGTGATCTGTGCTACCTCCAGGTGAAAATGCACTCAGGGAATTTCCAGTCTCTCTTCACCTGACAGGAAATCAAGGGGACATGCTCCTGATCAAAAAGCTCCAAAACAGATCCAGAGACAGAGGAACTTGGATTAGACCCTTAAACCTTAGAGGGAAGATGTGGGTAGGGGGTGAGGTTAAGGGGGAGAGATCAACCAAAGAACTTGTATGCATGCACACAGACAACAGGGGGGTGAGGGCGTGAGTGGAGGGGCAAGAGGGGTAATGGTGGGATAAGGATTAATACCTTAATCAATAAAGAAAAAAAAAAGAAGCTTCCAGAAGCCGAGACTTCATTAGTCTAGCTCCTACACAGAGCAAGTTCTCCCCCACCAACCATCACACACTGAAAATATATCAGGATGGAGAAATAACGCTTTCTCATGGTAATCCATTTAGATTTCCAAGTTGAATTTGTTAACAGCAGAATAACATAGCCTGCTTTGAATAATTTATATGGATGGTAGAATTGTCTCATTTATACGTTTCTTATTTAGCATATTAGTAATCACTGTTTCTAAAAGAAACCCTATTTCCCCTTAACTTTTAATTTTCATCTTTCTTCTTTTGTTATTTTCTGCTGCCAAAATCAAATTGTGGTCAGTGTCTTATTTGGGTCAGGATGATGACATTTGGAAAATAGTGCAGGTGTAAGGAATGGGGTGCAGGACAAATTAATGCCATGAACCCAGATGGCAGAGCAGAGTCAGTCTGGACATTCAGCCACAACAGACAAAATGGGCAACAAGTGACCTGAATACAAGGCTGGACTTGGAATTTGGGGTCAAGGTTGGAAAGAGGGTCAGATGGAGGAATGATGCCAAACTAGAGCTGAGATGACAGGCTGGGTTTTAGATTCCGATGGAAAGACTGTGACTAGTGTTTTAGGGTTGAAAAGGGCAAGTATGGCTGTCTTGGTTGGAATTAGGAATGTGTCTCAGATGTAGAGCAACTGGGCGATGAGGTTAAGCTCAGCTCCGAGCAGCTGTGCTTCAAACACAGAGCTTAGAAACAGGCTTGACTGTCACTGAACTGTTTGTTTGGAGTTCCTAGTGGCTCTGGAGTCAGGACCAGATCTAGAGGGGGAAGCAGAGCCTGAACTCCCAGATGAGACCAGAAGCTCTGCAATAGTAGACTTTAGACATCAATGTCATAGGCAATCCTACCATTTCTGATTCACCTATTTGGGGTTCTCAGTTCCATTTGATCTTTTATATGGTATATGTTATCTCAATTCCACCTTATATTTCATCGCAGATATTCCCTATTACTACCTGTACAGTTTGTTTTGCTATTTATCAGATACATGTTATAACTCCACATGGTTTGGGCTTACCATGACCATATCTTTAACAGGCTTTTGATGCAGTGTGGAACAGTGAGAAGGACGCCTGGTGTGTGTGTACAATCCTGTGTCTACACAGAGATTCTGCCACTGACAGCTGCCTGTGTAGTCACCGGTAGGTCACGTGACCTCTCTGGTTCAGTTTCTTCCTGGGTGGAGGCTGTGTTTGTGGGAGGTGGGGGTGGTGGAGTTGATGAACTTCAAGGCCTTTGTTGTCTCTTCAGTTCTCTGAAGTGATTCTCTGTGGTGAGTCTGACTTTCACAGAAGTTACATTTCTGGGAACTAAGGGAGTTTTACACAGTCCTCTTTGCCTCTTACCTGTGTTTATCTTGACATCTGAACCTAAATTCAGCTCCAACTTTTATCCATTCTTTATTTTCTCCTGTCCATATCTCTTTCTCCCAGTTTCCTGTCAGCAGCCTCACCCTGCTAATGGCCAGCCTCCCGCCCCCTTCTGAAGATGGACCCTGCCCCCCACCCCTCAGCCCTGCATCCATCCCAGCACCACAGGCTTCTCCAGGCAGCCTCTTTGAAAGCTCTCCCAGGCCAACTTGGCTGTGATATTGGAGGCTGGCTGCAGGCCCCCGGGTCACAGCAGGGCGGTTTTGAGACTTCAGAAAAAGGGGAGAAAGAGCTCCTTTCAGTCTCTGTCTGCTATTCTCCAGCTTAGAAGATGATCAAAACTGCCACCCATACTTTCCCCCGCAGTCAGTGTGCCTCCTCAGGCCCTTATCCTTCTTACTCTAACTGCTACGTTCGTCTTTCTGACTCAAAGTGAAAATAAATCTGACTCAGGTGATATAACTCATTTTCCCTAAATAACACGTCAGCAGGAAATGTCCACATGCATATCCTGTCCTCTTCTCAAAGTTAAGCTGTCCCCACCTGAGCTCTTGGTCTTTCTCTCTGGGACCTGGGATGCTTTTCCTTCCCACATGACCTGTTTTGGGCAGTGGCACACGTTTCCTTCCCAGTCTCCAAGCCTTAGCTTCTTCCTTAGTACTTTTTCCCTCTTTATCCTTTATACTTAGTCAGACAAAGTTCTTTCACCTTTGCCCCAAATTGACTCCATTTGCCCACACCCTGCTTTTTCTATCTCAGTTACCATAACCCTCAACCACATCCTCATTTAAAAACCAATAGCTGTTTCTCCGCTTGCATACATATTGCACTCCTGTCTGGAGTCAGGGCCCCAGCCATGGCCTGCCATAGTGATAGAGGGGAACTGAATGTGTTGCTGCCCCTACTCAGCTGGTGGCAGGGGACACAGAGCTTGCCCATCCTCTCCGTCTCACAGTGTGTCCGAGAAGTCTGTTGGTCTTGCTGGTGTAGAAAGAGGAGACGAACATGGGTCTTGTTCAGGATTTGCACGTTGACCATCTGGGGTAGTACGGACAGAACCTTCCTGTGGCTAGCCGAGGTCCTGGGTTCTGATTGAGTCTGTTTCCTTACTTATCAATTGAGAGGTTTAAATTCATTCCATCTCCACACTCCTGCCTGTGTGTCCCCACAGGTCACCCACAGCTAAGAACTCCCTACTCACCAAATAAGAACAAATAAATATATTCATTTTCTGCCAAGTAGGCGGAAACAGGAATGTTTTAAATGGGCTTTTTTTTTTTTTCAACCAGCCTCAGGGTCCTCACCCTATTAAAGCTGGCTCCCGAGACTATATACATCAACTTTAAAATGCTGATTTACAGTTATTTAGGACCAAATAGATCTGGGAGATAGACTGCATTGTAAGCCAGTCACGCAGTTCACCCTCCTTATCTTTCAGGCTTGCCCAGCCCTCCCTCTCCACCCGACAGCTGCTGTCTTTACAGATATGCTTTCCGACTCTCTCTGGCCTGCTGAA
This sequence comes from Antrozous pallidus, assembly GCA_027563665.1. Lineage (NCBI taxonomy): Eukaryota > Metazoa > Chordata > Mammalia > Chiroptera > Vespertilionidae > Antrozous > Antrozous pallidus. Next base: position 53,384,703 of record CM050516.1, on the reverse strand, counting down.
CTAGCTTTCTAAATATGATATCATGGCAATATTTTATCAACCTTCGATTTGTCCTTTGCAGTGTGCCCGAATGTCCCATACAAATACCACCTGCTGCACTCTGATGGCTGGGGAACCACTGCAGGCTCCATCTCCCACCTTCTCTCCCACAGGCACCTTTTGGGCTGATATGGTTGGTAGCCACACTGCAGCCTAATATTTAGACTCTTAATGGCTTTATTTGGAATCTTCCTCAGTTTGGGGGGTGGAGGGGTGGATGTTGAGTTCTCCTCAGCTACACGTGGTGCTGCCTGGGGAGGGGGGAGCCTGACACTCCCATGAGGACCCAGCATAGATACAGGTGTTATCGGGAGGGTGCACAGGAATCCCTAGGCAAAGTCGGGGCAGGGCTTTCCAGGCAGAGGGAAGAGCATCTGCTGAGGCTCAGTGGCAGGAGAGAACATGGTATGTTTAAGGCATCATTTTGCAAACTTCTTTTGACTGTGATATTTGGTTATAAATAGTTTTTTTCATCACAATGCAGTACACACATTATTGAAAAAAAAAGTTCTGACAAATAACAGCCTGATGTGTTTGTCTTCTGCCATTTCATTAAAATAAAATGCTGATCTCAACCAACTGAATTGTTTTCTCACTTCACTAAAATCCATTAGTGAGGCTAGAAGTACAACAGCACTGGCTCAAGGTCCAGACTGGGTGGAGTGCAGGGTATGAGAAATAGTGTGATGCAAGATGAAGCCGAAAAGAAAAGCAAAACTCTGCTGCACCTTTTCCTCTGGTTGAACTTGTCTTTCCTTAGCCTAAATGCCAGAGAAAGCTACCAAAGGCTCTAAAGAGGGGGGCTGCTTGGGGAGTGTGACATGAGCAGGTTTGCATAATATTCTCACTGCATTCTGATTTGAGAGAGTCAAGAGTGGGTGAAGAAAATCAAATAAAGGTTCTTTGTTGTTGTTTTTTTAATTGTTTTTACTGTGTCAGGGGAGAAATGATTGGACGAGAAGGTAGTGAAGGAGTTGGAGGAGGGGACACTTTGAAGCTATTGAATGGAGTAGTTTGTAGGACTTATTGATAGTGGAACTGGAGTGTTAGGGGGGCAGAAGAGGACAAGGCCAACTGGGTTTCTAGCAGTGGAGTTATTTATTTATTTAGCCAGTGGAATTAAACTCACGGTGTATCTATTCACTGGGATTAGGAGACTTGAAGAAAATCGGTGGAGGGTGTATCTTGGTGTGGTCTTCTCCAGAAGCAGATACCAAGACAGGCTTAAGGGCATGTGTTTTATTTGGGAGCTGATCCCAAGGAACACTGATGGGAAGTGAGGAAGTGAGATGGAGAAGGGAAGATGAGCCATGAAAGATGCATTTTAGAGGAATTTACTAGGGTGTCTACAACCTTATAACTGTTGGGGGCTTCTAGAAGCCAGTTCAGAACACGCACCTCAGGGATGAAGGAAAAGTAGCTGAGATATTTATGCTCAACTCCTTTCCTGTTTGTCATTAGCTGAGTAGTGGGTGTTGATTCCTAACATTTCCTGCTTGTCATGCATGGAAGGCAGAGAAAACTCCAGGGGCCCAGGGAGGTACTAGAAGTTGGAAGTTGGGGTATGAATGGAAATAATGAAGCCAAGAGAAAACAGATATGGCACAGACAGCAGCCTCTGCTACAAGGTAATAGCACTAACTTTTCAGACATACAAATAGAGATAGCAAGTTAGATATTAGGGTCTAAACTTCCGAAGAGAGTGGAGACCTGCAGTCATTGAAGTAGAAGTGATAATCAATGGAGTGGGTGACATTTTGTATTTGAAGAAACTACAGGGTGGGAAGGCAGGAGAGACTGCCTCAGCACTGAGGAAAACCAGGGTTTAATGTCCTGATGAGGCAGAAGGATACTGAAAAAGAAAGATTGTGGAAATATAGAACAGAAATGAGGGGAGCCTTTATCCTGAAAACTAGGAGAAGGTAATACTCAGAGAAGGAAGGAGAGGTCAGTGTTATCCACTGTTACTTAGAGGACCCAAAATGTCCATTTGAATTCTGGAGATTATTGGTCTCTATAGCAAATCTCCATAGTTCTGAATGAGCAATGGAGATAGAAGGTGGAGACAGCATAGTGGTTATGAGTGTGGACTGCAGAGCAGGACGGCCTGTGTTCAAACACCTGTCCAGGTAATTAGTAGCTGTGTGACGTGGGGCAAGTAACTTTCTCTCTCTGAGCCTAAATTTCTACATCTCTAAAGTAGAGCTAGCAATTGTTCCTACCTCATGTGGTTACCGAGGTATTAATAATTAAGTGATAGAATACTTAAAACAGTGCCTGACAAGTGGTAAACATTAAACAAATGGCAGCAGTTGTTTTATTTGTTATATTCTATTTATTTATCTGAGAATCAGTGTGGCTCCTACTATAAATCCTCTCTAGCCCTTGGTATTAAATGTCCCCAGAAGACTCGTAGTGTTTGGTAATCAGTGACCCCACCAAAGGCTCAAAAGCTGGTCTAATCACCAGTCTACTGTAGGAATCCAGTTTCTCTGACACTGCTCTGATAGTTGGTGTGCTTTTCCAGTAAATACTTTTTTTTGTTTCCCAAAGACTCCAAGTATCTAGGCAAAACAGAAAATGAATATCCCCACTAATATGATGTTAATTTAATAAATGTCAGACTCTTCTATTTGCTATTTCACGAAGCAATTTAGCCTCTCTGTGCCAAGTGTGGACCCCAGACTGGCAGCCCAGCATCATCCATCATCTGGAAGCTGTTTAGAAATAAAGAACACAGGTTCTGACCAGACCTACTAATCAGAGTCTGTAATTAAACAGATTTCTGGGTGGTTCACATGCATACTAAAGCTCCAGCAGCATGCTCTTGAGAGCCCATTCATTTGGCATAGCCTATACTATGTTTTTTATTTTTTTATTTTTTATTTTTTGCCACAAGCATACAACTCTAGTTGGTTTCCTTACCCAAATTCTATAAGAGTAACCTCAAGTACTTTCCACAACTTCACGTTGACTTTGTGGTAGAAATCCCATGGCTGAATTGGTTGATACTAAGTCAGCTGCTACACCTCTGAAATAGGCATCCCACTCTGTGTTATCTTCTGCTCCTGGTTTAAAATCAGGGCAGGGATTTAAACAAGGGACTTAAACTATCTGTTGTGTCAGCATTCAAAGGAACCTGAACAGGACTTAAAATAAAACTCCAGCATCAGCTAGGGGATCCCTTTCCTCAAAAGAAAAGAAAATTAGCCTGAATCACTCACTATTCTATGCCCTACGAAAGTCCTCTGCTCTCCCACTTTTTGAAGTTTGCCACATGAGTTATATTCTCCAGCCATATGCCACTCTGAGCTTCTACTTCAACTGAGTTGGCTTAGTTTGAGGATCACAGTGCCAGTCTGACTACCCTTCTAGTGTTTGCATCATGTCCTTCCCCTCTTATCAACATAGAAACTGAGCACAACTCTTCCAGAAAGACAAACAGAAACACACACCCAACAACTTTGTGGCTAGGAGAAACTGTAACAGGTTTGAGGAGATAGAAAGGACTTAAATGAAAACGACTTAATGGTAGAGCATTAGCCAGTCCCTGCTGTGAAATGGCTCTTAGATATTTTTACAACTTGAGATCCAGCTTCCTCCTTGACTTCCCACCCTCCCCTCTTTCCTTGCTCTCACGTCTTACTTCTGTGCCATCTCAGTGAGGAAAACACAAAAGGAAATCCCCCACTAATTCTTTTCACTTTGTAAGGTACCATAATTTAGCATCAGGCTCCCTTCCTTTTTACAGCAGCGTAGAATTTTATTGTGTAGATGTACCACAGTTTTCTCATCCAGTCCTCTGCTGATGGGCACTTACAATGTAGCCAAATCTAGCTTTGGTAAATTGTGCTGCTATGAACATAGGAGTGCATATGTCCTTTGTGATTGGTGTTTCTGATTTCTTGGTATTTATTCCTAGAAGTGGGATCACTGGGTCAAATGGGAGTTCCATTTTTAACTTTTTGAGGAAACTTTATACTGTCTTCCACAGTGGCTGCACCAGTCTGCATTCCCATCAGCAGTGTATGAGGGTTCCTTTTTCTCCAAAAATATCAAGCTATATTACAAAGCCACTGTTCTCAAAACTGCGTGGTACTGGCACAAGAACAGAGATATAGATCAATGGAACCTAACAGAGAACCCAGAAATCGACTCAAGCCATTATACTCAATATTTGCCCATGGAGGTAAGAGCATATAATGGAGTCAAGACAGCCTTTTCAATAAATGATGTGGGGAAAATTGGACAGATGCATCTAAAAAAATGAAACTAGATCACCAACTTCACAAAAATAAACTCAAAATGGCTAAAGGACTTAAATATAAGATGGAAAACCATAAAAGTCTTAGTAGAATCCATAGGCAGCAATATATCAGACATATGTTGTAGCAATATCTATACAGCTCCTAGGGCAATGGGAACTAAGGAGAAAAATAAACAAGTGGGACTGCATAAAAATTAAAAGCTTCTGCATTATAGACCACCATCAATACAACAAGAAAGCTCATTGCATGGGAGAACATATTTGCCAGTGTTATCTCTGATAAGGGTTTAATCACCAGGCAATTTATTTACATCTCCATCTCTCTAGCTACCCTTAATCAAAGCCTCAGACTAAGACAATGTAGTTTTTACTTTGCACGTCTGTGAAAGTAAGAACCACATTCTCTTAGTCTGAGGCTTTGACACTTGTAAGCCCCAATAATTGTTTGGATTAAATGAACACTTCAAAGCACAAGGGATGAGAGGAAAACTGAGCTTCTTGGCAATGAAATAAAAGATTCATATAGATATATGTTTGGGGTTTTTTTTGCTTTTTTTTTTTTCCATGATAGAAGTGAGAGATCAAGAGGTTGGGGAGAAAAGAAACTTAAAAAGAACTTCTTGTTCTGGGGAAGTTTTCTTATCTCAGAGAATTTTTAAAATCTTCTACCTCAAAGGCATTAAAATAAAGAATGAGGTATGGCTGCCCTCTTGAGCCACACCTCACCCAAGATTACTAACATTCTGGTTTGCTCATTGTGAGTTCACAGACCTTAATTATGTACCACATGGCATGAATCACCCTGTCTGTTTCTACAGAGAATACCAATTTATCTTCCAGACTGTGCAACAAGCAAGCTTTCCTTCTGCCGCCACAGAGAAAAGTGAGGAGGAAGCACTGTGTGACCAGGGCTTTCTCTCTGACACGGTAACAGCCTGACCTGTGACCACCACTTGGAGCACAGGCTCTAATCCTGGGTGCTTTCGGTCATAGGCGATGGCCTTACCATTGTGTCACCCTGGACAAGTCCTCTACTTCCTGGGAAACTCGGTCACCTCATTTTAGACAAAAGGGTCATTTTTTCAGACAGTGAAAAGTCACCATCCTGCTAGGACAGGCTCATCTGTATTTGGCTGGCTTTTTAAATGCCCCTTTGCCCTCTCCCTGCTGCATTGGGCCATTGCCTTCTCTGTTTATTAATATGGAAACCACAGCATTGATAACATCTCTCCTTCTTGGAATTTCACTGTTCTGAACCCTCAGAGGCTCTGGGAAGAAGTCAGGAAAAGCCATTGCCAGGAAGGAAACTAGTGGGTCTTCTGAGTCGGCCTGACTCCAGGTCTTATATCCGGTGCGTAGTATCCCTCGTTCAGGCCACCAGGTCACTCAGATATTCATGATTCCCATGTCTAACCATCGGGGAGGGGGTGAGTTCTTTTCTAAACCACATTCAAATTAGGATTAGTTGAGGAGCAGGCACTCTCCCTCTCTCCCACTGAATGTATTTTCAAAATGTAATCACCCTGGAATGGGGTAAAAGAAGTCACCTTTGTAATAGACTACCTCCCAGGGCTTACTCCTTCTGTGCCTCCCCACATTGGCTCTGTGTACATGTATTGACTTCAGCATTTGGTTAGGCTCATTGATTGCTGTCCAGGTTAGTTTATTCTGTATATGTTAGTTCACTCTCTTACATTTGACCTGGCACTCCCTGAAGCCTGACTTCTAGCCCTCACCCTCTGGTGAGCCTGGGCTCCCATTCCAACCCACAGTGCCAGGACTCAGGGCTCATCACTGGGTGCACAGTTACGGGATTGGAGGGCTTGAATCACCAGCACAGTAAGGATAGTGAGCCTAGAATATAACAAGCAGGAGAGAGAAGATTATAAAAACTATAGGCAGAGGAACTGATGATAGGCATAGATTGGGGTGTGCAATTTGAGGTGATTGAAAGGATTCTGGATAAGAAGATGGGAGGCCTGGGGGGCACTGTTTATGTCCCATTTATTAAATTACATCACTCTTCTCTAGACATTAGTGGCCTCATCTGTAATTGAGAAAGCTGGACCAGCTCTTGCATCCTGTTTAATTCTGACATTCCATAGCTTTAAGGGCAATCAAGAGTATGCATTTCAGAGGACCATCCAGACATAATTTTATTATAAGACAACATAATAATTAAAATTTACAGTCATGGGTCATCACAGAAAAGCACATTATGCCCAATGTACTTTTAAGGAAGGTCTCATAATGTTTAATAAACTTTAGAATGATTTTCTGTCAAAATATTAAATGAAAACACTATATACTATACTTGATACTTAGGAAGGATATCCCTCTGTGATACAAAAAATATGGCATCTAGAATGACTGAAGTTTCAAGTATTCTGTAGAGTTAAGCTGTAGTGTATTTATAAAACATCTGATCAAAATAACTGCTTCATATCGAAGCTTGTGCCAATACCAGAAAAATTTCCCTAGTTAAGCAATTTAGATGGGTTGTTATGGAGGCAATTGGGTTTGTGTCTCCATTAATATGCATTTAAAATATATAATGTTAACCTCATGTCATATTGTTTTTACTCTGTAAGATAGGACCCTCTGAATTAGCCTCTTCTGCTAATTTATATTGATCCTATCTATAATAATAAAAGCATAATATGCTAATTAGACCAAATGTCCTTCTGGACGACCTTCTGGATGAAGCTGGGGCTACAGCTGTGGGATTGAGGCAGCCACCTGGGCTATGTGAGAGGGCTCAAGGCTGTGAAGGCCTACTTTTGCACAGATTTCATGCACCAGCCCTTTAGCCAATTATATTTCAGGAAATAGACTTTTTCTTTGATGTATTCTTTTGGTTCTATTTGGATATTTATATTCTTTGACATGTTTTGGCTATTGTTCCATTGCTGGCAGAAAAGCTTAAAATGCTTTGATTACTACTTACAATTTACACTCATCTGCCATCAAGCCCCTGATCCTGTCATGGCTCACCCATGGAGGACTCATTGCTCTGTAGTGACAGGATTTTGAGAGATGTGCTTGCTTTCCAAACCTATTCCTTTGGGCCTCTTTCCAAGGTTACCATGGATCAGAGTCAGAACCTACTTCCCCCCTCAAACGTGACCTATGTTCATAACAATCCTTAGCTTCTATCTGTCCCTAAGAACATTCAAGGATTTTAGCCTTTTTCTCAACCTTTAAGTAATCAGGCTTTCAAATAGAACACAGTGGTGATAAATGCATGAAGTTTGGCTGTTCTTATCTAGGTTTTGCACAACCAATGATTTCTTATGGGCTCCCTGAATACTTAGTCTCAAAAAGAGACCAGATATGAATATATCACATCCTAAATTGATCTCCAAATTTGTCCTCCACAAATATGGAAATATGATAGAAAGTGAGGAGTCAATATTTCAGTGTAAATAATTAGAGATAGTATTTTTCTTTCATGAAAGGCAAAAGCAATCTTTATTTGCCAGCTTCACTCTGCACACTGTGTCACTTGAGCCAAGTGACATAACCATTATGATCTTTAGTTTTTCTGCAATATAAAAGGGGGCTAAAATTGGTGATCACCAATGGCCCATTTGGCTCTTTCGCTCTGATTCACTGATGATCCATAAGATGTAGGTGTCTGGTTTTGCCAAATGTTGCTAATTGGGTTGTAGAAGATTAGTACAGAATGTTGGAGCCACTTGTAAGTAGTCAATGTTTATTTAACTGTTGCCCAGGCAATCCTGTAAGGAAGTGGGAGTCTGGCAGCTGAAGAGTTCTTTGATACATCTGAGAGATCCCCAGATCTCTCAGGGTTAGAGCATGCTCCCTTTTTAGACAGATGGTTTTTATTTAAAAGGGTATGCCTGCAGACAGCTCTGGTATGGGGCAGGGGTAGGGGAGGAGTGAATGTTGGGGGTGATGGAGGGATCAAATGCAAAAGGAAAAAGAAAATATAGAGAACCCATGGACATAGAAAACAGTGTGGTGATTGTGAGTGTGTGTGTAGAGAGGGGTGGATGGAAGTGGAAGAGGACAGAAGGAATCAATGGTGATGGAAAAAATAAAATAACACAAAAATTACATAGTTTTACAATAAAAAAATGAAAAGGGTCTGGCTAGCATTCTCAGACTTCTGAGACTCTAGAAATACTATTTGCATAATATTCATTTGGGGTTTAGTTCTTGAATTTGCAGGAAGTACCTGCTCAGTTTTTTAAGCTTATGCACTATTCTGGTAGGCTTGGGGGAAAAAAAGTACAAAAAAGCAACAGAATCAGGAAGTGGGGAATAAAGAATGTATGTATTGATATACCATGGGAATAATATACAGAGGATCAAAATTATGATTTTGAAGAATCTTGAATGAAACAAATGCATGCTCAAAATATTAAGTAGACCAAAATGATATATAATATGAAATTTATTTTGGAAAAGAGCATAAAATATTAATGATTTTGCATCTAGATGATAAAATTAAGGTCATTTCTATATTCTTTATATTTATCTGTAGTATCTTAATATTATTCACAAAGTATATATACCTTTTATAAACTGGAAAATGAAATGTATTGGGAGTTCAACATTTCCTTGGACTGCTTCTTCTCTGCCCTCAAGGGTGTACATTGTCCAAGGTACATGATTGTTGAATGGTGTGGCCTTGCTTTTTGAATTAACGAAGAATATAAAAACTTTAAACCCTTGTTTGAGAATTCTCATATTTCTAGCTAATAATATAGGTTACACATACATTACTGAACAGCTTTTAGGAATTCCACCTTTACTATCCAGCCTGACTCTTTGAACATCACTGTGACAGTGCTACATTACAATTTCTCTAATTCACAAATGGCCCATTAGCTGACATCCTGTTATTGTGTCACCTCAGACTCCTAGGAGTCTCAGTTTGGGGTGTTTTCCCTGATCAAAAGGACCCCATTACTCTATCAGATAAAGTTTAGATATAATGGAGAAAACTGATTCTGAAAAGGGAATGTCTTGGTTATTTTTCCTGAAACTTATATCCTCAGTTATTTAAACCTCAGACCATTTTGTGTAGCTCTATTAGATCTAATATCTCTTGTTCTTTTCCCAGGCAAGATATAATGGTATGTGAAAATGAATGTAATTGAGGGTAAAGGGGGCTTTCTGAGAACTAAAGGGTGGATAAGTAATTGTCCCTTTACGAGCTTGCCTTTCAGTCAGAGTTGTTCCATAGTAGACTTACAATGTCTTCATGAACTCTGTTTCTCTTTGGTTATTATAGAGATTAGTTAAGTTTCTTCTCTATCACTTAGTACTTACTCAGTGACCTTGAGTGAGTTACTTACTGTAGTTACTTTATTTGTGCCACATTTTCCTTGTCCTAACATTGGGATAATAGAGTTAACTACCTCCTAGGATTGATGAGAACATTACACAAGTTTCCACTATGAAATGCTCAGGATGCTATTTGGCACAAAATAAGGGCTTACCTCATATTAACCATTATTATTATTATTATTATTATTATTATTATTAAGTATAAAACTGCTATGCTATAACTACATTGAGTCTTTACCTCATTGTGTTTTGAATTAATGTAGGTGCTGTTTCCTTGACACATTTGGGTTCTAGTACTGTAAACCCATAATACTTTGGGCATTCATACAGATATATTTCTACCATCTATAATCAGGATCCCTGAGATTTAAATACATATTCTTGGAAAACACAAATCCTGGAACACAACTACAAAATTTATTTGGTTATGTTTTCCAGTGTCTGTGTAGAATCTATTCAGTAGGAGAAATTTTTCCTCCATTACTGGATGAAAACTTCAACAGGTTCATTACTTTTGGGTAATAGAAAGTCCTAAGGTCACATTATTCACAAATTACAGTCTCAATTCAGAAAATAGGCTGTCTATTCCAATATATTAGTCAACATTCAATCTCCATTTGGCTCCCTCTGCCAGCTGAGGCACAGTTTCAGAGAGTCACCTGCCTGCCGGAATCAAGTCTGATCAATCCCTTCTCTTCACACTGGCCTCTCCCTCTCTCCTTCTCTCTCTGAGTCAAACTAGCCTGGGGAAGAGGAAGAGAAGAGCATGAAGATTGTTTTATCTTGAGTGATAGTACAATCTGCTTTGTTATTTCTTGTCCTAGAAGGGCTATTTAAAAGATTTTTTGCTCCCACGGATGCTTCCATAGGTTCTTTGGAAGGTCTCTGATGACAATTTCCATGTCTTAGGAAAAAGCTCCTAAGCCATTCTACCCTTCTGTGGGAACCCACTCCACCTGTGGTTTGGGGGTGGGCCCCTTCATATGGCCTCTTTTTATTCTCTTTCTCCTGTCTTTCCCTCATGGGATTCTGCATATGATCCACAGAACACTTACAAATTTGTTATGATGGACTTTGAGAGCCAGGTTGATTTCAACACATTAGTAACACTGGTTATGCTGCCGGATTGGTTAGTCATGCTGTCTTTCTCTGTGGACTCCATAGGACAAGGTCAGCCCTCAATCCACTATGTTCACACACACACACACACACACACACACACACACACACACACGAGCATGTAAAACCTGCATCAGTGACACATACACATTCTGAGCAGAACCCTTGAGAGCCCCTCACTAGGTTTCAGTTATGGGACACACCTTTCTCAAAACTTCCTCACAGACTTTTCTCCACCACATTCACTTTTTTCTTGTTTGAGACCTTCACATGGAGTAGCCACTCCAGTAGCTGCAGGCTTTTGTGGTCTTTTCTGAGATTCCTCCTGGTGGACCCTTCCACACCTCACTTTGATGCTTAATATCTTTAGTATCTTGGTATCTCATTTGCAATCAAGTTTAATATCAATTTTATGGAACAGTTAGAACTTTTTTGTCGAGTTCAAAAATATTTCAGAGATGTTTCCATAATTTATACAGCATATAATCTGTGAAGAGTTCCAGATAAAAATAATTAGAGCCACCTAAAAAGTTATACAATTTAAACTTTGGGGGATAGTTGAAGATTTAAGGAGGAAAAAAGGCCATCCAGTGAAGGAGAGCAAATGTTACTAAGCTAGAGGTTTTTTCATTTTCTTTTTTTTTTTAATACAATTGAATTCTAAGATTAAGAAAAAAAAGGAACACTTATAGTACAATGAAGTAAAAATGACCTTTTAACTACATCATTTAAAGTATCACTAATGGATTCAGCTCCATCAGAAAGAAAAGTTCCATTTCATTTCTGCCTATCATCCACAACTATAATAGATTATAATGCTAAAGGGGAATTAATCGTGTGACAGTGGAAATGAGTTTGCATAAAATTCATTTGCTTGAAAATAGAAATGCTCATATGTACCAAATTTGTAGTTAGTTAAGAAGTGGGAATGGTAAGGGGGGAGTTAAACCAGAGAACAAAGGGCACCACTGAACCTAATTGAAAACAGCTATTATGTAGGGATTGAAACAGAAAGACTGAATGTGTGAAACCAGTAATGTAAGGCTTTCAGTTGGGGTTAATAGATTTAAATATAGGAATATCATACATTAGCTTGTAAGAGTAAACAAAATTTACTTTGAATTGTGCCACAAATCAGTACTTTGAGAAATGTGCTTCCATGCTCTAGTGATACGATTTTTAGTCTCAAGAAATATGATTTTTAGAGGGTTTTTCTCACACATGATAATGAGAGATACTGTTTTGAACATGTAAATATACATTTTTCCCCTTTCTCTGAACATCTGCTACCTTTTTTATTACATAGTCAAACCAATTGATGCTCATTTTGAACAAGGAAAATTTACAGTGTTTACATGGCATAAAAGATAAATTAATTCACTGAGTTTTCATTGGTATATACAGCATCTTATTTCATCAGAGTTATGTGTATTAGAAGAAAACAACCTAGTTATTACTGATCTGGAAAAATGGCTTTAACTGGTTTATAGTATCCCTAATATGAGAGAAAAATGAACTTCATATGAAATTGGTTATTTGAAAAAAAAACCCACAAGTAATCAAAGAGCTGTGACCCTGGAGGTCAAGATTAATTTGTAACTCAAGGAGGGAAAAGCATTTCATAAAATTGAACTATTTAATATTTAACTCTAAAGTCCTGAATTAAGTTTTAGATACTAGCCTAAAACAATTGCTTCATGAGTATTAAATAAAGGCAAGAAATATTATTTACATGAAAAATGATATGAAATCATCTCCTTTTCTGATAAAGAATGCTATGTTTTCTTACAAAGGGAAAGAAAAATTTTGATTATTCTTTCAGTGAAGGTCTAATCAGGCATTGAAAACCACACTCTAATTTGGACAAAGTAATTTTCATGGAAAAAAGTATCAACTATCCCAGAGGATTGGAGTTGCTCATATACAAATAGGAGCCATGAGGAGAAGTCTCCTCTCTAGCACTGAGGCAGAGCTTTCATGGGGGTTTCCTCCCCCTGCCTCCAAAACTGGAATCCAGACTTTGTTGGAACAGGCAAAGCCATGGTCACAGGATGGCAGACAAGTTGCCATGGTGCCGCCCTGGCAGAACTTGCTGGAAATGTGTCCTCTGGAGCTTGTGGGAAAGTCACCTTCTATTTACCGGGCGGTATATCCCCAGAGGCCCGCTGCCTCCAAACCACCTGAGAGGTGTGCCAGGGGAAGCTCCGGGTGGTGAGTGTTGTTGGCCATCGTGACCTTCAGGTGTTGGGCACTGGAGCAGCAGCAGTTTTGCAGTTCTCAGGCAAAGAAACCACCTGTGTTACAGGAACCAGATACTGGGGATGCCATATGTTATGCAGAATCTGGAGGCTGGGGACACTGTGTGCAGCAGGGACAGGGTGCTTGGGAAGCCATGCCTGCTGTAGGACCTGGGGCCAGAGAAGATCTTCATGCTGTAGGAGCCAGCCAAGCAAGCACACAAGAACCAGGAGGGAAAGCCTTTTTCTCCTGCAGCGTCTCTGCAGTGCCTTCACTCACACCGCTTAGCATCTTCCACACTCTGCCCAATGAGATCGCATCTGTAAAGAGCGCACGCACATCCGTTTCACAGAGCAGCCATTGAGAACTGGATTTGGAGTTGGCAGGCAGCGCATTGATAACTGGCACAAATACAATTACAAGAAAAGAGGGCCAGTAGTCTAATGGTTCTGATTTAGACTGGCTCTGCTAATCTCTCAGGCTGTGTCCTTTGGCAGACCTGTTGCCCTCGCCCCTTGTCTTAGCTGTGCTCTTGTCTCTGTATTCAAAGTATATTGGAGAATTGAGCCAGGAGTATTGGCCAACCAGAATCCCCAAAGAAATTCGGGACTACCTAACATCTCCTTTTGGGGAGATATTTCTTTTCTCTTTTTATTACCTTCTTTTTTTTTCTTCTTATCAATTGTATTATTGTTTTATTTATGTGTAACATTTTATTTGAACAATGCTTTAAATTAAGCCATTTTTTTCTTTATTGATTAAGGTATTACATATGTGTCCTTATCCCCCCATTGTCCCCCACCCCTGCACTCATGCTCTCACCCCCCTGGTGTCTGTGTCCATTGGTTAAACTTATATGCATGCGTATAAGTCCTTTGGTTGATCTCGCCCCCTTAACCCACCCTCCCCTACCTTTCCTCTGGGATTTGATGGTCTGATCGATGCTTCTCTGTCTCTGGATCTGTTTTTGTTCATAAGTTTATGATGTTCATTGTATTTCACAAATGAGTGAGATCATGTGATATTTTTCTGACTGGTTTATTTCACTTAGCATAATGCTCTCCAGTTCTGTCCTTGCTGTTGCAAATGGTAAGAATTCCTTCTTTTTTTATAGCTGCATAGTATTTCATGGTGTAGGTGTACTAGTTTTCTAATTCACTCCTTTGCTGATGGACACTTAGCCTGTTTCTACATCTTAGCTATGGTAAATTATGCTGCTATGAACATAGGGGTGAATATATCCTTTCTGATTGGTGTTTCTAGTTTCTTGGGATATATTTCTAGAAGTGGGATCACTGGGTCAAATGGGAGTTCCACTTTTAGTTTTCATTAAGTTCTAAGCTTAAATCTGACTTACAGTTAGGTGATGATTGTGCTCTGCCTAAAATTCCTTATTTACAAATGGCAATGATATTGGCATCCATCTCATTGTTTTTGCTTTTCTGAGGTGTGCATGAGTTAATTAATTCAAGTGAAGTATTTATTACCATGCATTTGCCAAATGTTCTATAAATATTAGTTTTTATAATAATATTAGTATTAATTATTAATATTAATTATTCTTGTTGCTCCTGGCCTGAAGAGATGCTGACTTTAGGAAGTCTCTCCCAGGAGCTCTAGAGAGTGTAGATGGTTAGCAGCATCAAACTCTGGCTGCTATGTTTCACCCTCCAATCTAGTGGTAAATTATCCTAATTTAAATGAAGTATTTGAGAAATAGTGGAAAGAGCATAATAGAAAAATAATGGCTTTGTAGTCTGAGCACCTGGCTTCCAAATTAGGCTGCTTCAGTTATTAGCTGTGTGATTGATCTTTGTCAAATTACTTAAACTCAACTTTCTCCTCCATAAAGTGAATATATATGTATATATATAACATATAATATATGTAAATAAAGTATGCATACTTAATTTATATGTACTAAGTTATTTATATATTAAAGGAGGCAAATGCATTGTGTGTGTGTGTGCATTAAAGAAAATGATGCATATATAGCACAAAACATCATTCTTAGCAAAAAACACATGTTGGTTACATTTATTATGAAGTAAAGCTCCCTGCAGCCAAAAAGACTGCCTCCAGTTCTCTGCCTGGGTTGCTGTTGAATTGTAGGACAGTGGGAGAGGCAGACAAAGGAGCAGGAGCTCTGTCTTGGAAACAGGAAGTCTAGAAGTAGGGTTGCTGGGTTTTGTGACTCCCATTCAGAGTCCTCCCACCTGTGATGCTGTAGCCACCGAGAGGTGTTGCTTCTCAGTACCACCCTTTCAGGGCTCCTCACAGAATCTGCACTGAGTCTGGGTAACTAATCACACTGCTCCTTTACACATCTGACCCCACTCTTGGGAAATTAAATAAGCTTGACTCAGTAAATGAAAAGAAAATCTCTTCTTTGGGTCTGCTTTTTATTTTTCAGGGTGTCTGCTTGAGACAAAAGGTGATAGAGTAATTTTTGTGATCCCGAACTGATAAAATGTTCCCTGAGTTCCGTTCAGTCCATCCCACTTGTATTAAGATGACAACTGCAGCTTGTTTGGTAATCCTGATAGACAGGGGAACTCTGGGGAAAAGTTTGTCTTCCCAAAAAGGTGATTTTAAGTTAAGATGGATAGAGAACAAGAATCCATAAATTGGTAAATGTTGAAAGGAAAAGGTGATAAAAATGTTAACAATTTTATTAATCATTGCAGTTTTTATAGGCTGTCTGGTACACGTGCCAAGTTATAATTTTTTTTAATATTTAAAAAACTACCTGGGGATAGTCTGGGAAATGTTAAAACCCAAGTAGATGTGCTTTGGTCCCAAGCATACTCAAAATTTTGTTCTTGGCTAGTAAATGGGTATAAGTGCAAGGGACCAATTGAAGGTAAAGGCCAAGGACCCGTGCTGTCAATGGAGGGCCTAAATTTTACAGGTAACAAAATTTAGGGACACAGAAATTGACTTTCTTTACAAATCTTTTTCAATCTGCTGTTAAGCCTTATAGAAGTAAATGCTTTCACTGCCAGTTCCACATAAACTATATTTTAGTTTGAACTCAATCAGTTCAGAATCATTCACATCTTCTCTACTCTCCAGGGCACTTAAGCCAGGCAGGATTTATGTCATGTTCTGGAATAGAGTGGGCACATGGCAATTTGATCCTCATTTAGCTTTTGATCTGACTATGTGCTAAATCATCTAGCTGTAGGTCCTAAGCTTATGTATGGCATCTTCTGATTATTTTTCTGCCAGGTCCTCACTATATGGCCGATGTCTCTTTTTGTTGCAACATCAGTTGCCATGGTCCAAAACCCCCTTCATCTCTATTCATATTCATATTCTCTCTCCCCCACTTCCTTCCTTCCTTCTCTCAGCTTCCCTCCCTTCTAAGATCTACATAATTCTGGTACACATAAATATTTGCCTATTCTTCCACCAATCTCTGCTTCAGGAAGCTTTTGGGTTGTGGCAACCCCAGACAATATGGTTCCTGATATTCTTCACAATCTCCTCCACCCTGGGAAGCCTATTCCAGTATAGTGTGGGTATCCCCCTGTACCTCCAGGGAGTCCAGATACAGTGGTTGGCTCAGATATCTGTTTTAAGTTTTCCCGACATACCTGGACTGAAAGGTTTGGTAAAAGGTTTAGAAAAATTTCTCTTGCCCCCCCCCTCCCCTTTCTGTTTAAGCTCGGGTTAGTAATTAAAAACAACAACAACAACAAAAACCCAGGTCATAAATTTAAACATTTTATGGCTTTTGGTTTTGTCCTGGCAACTTTTCCCTGAGGCAACCTTTAAATATATTACAATTCCTGTATTCTTCTAACTCTTAATGATTCTCCTTGATCACAAATTCTAATTTTTCAGCATTAGGATCTGCTCTACAGAAGCAAACCAGTTACTCCAGATATGGTTGGGGAGAGTAAAATGAGACTAACAGTATGTGATTTGAAGAGTATGTGCTTGTTAATAGAAACTTAATATTGCATTAATGTTAGCAGATGCCTCAAATATTGGCTCATTAAAATTTTGCAGAGCTAACACCTATACATTTTTCTTTATAAATTGCTTTCCTACTCATACATATGCTATTGAGTATTAGAAACAAATCATGGATCAGAATATTAATTGTTAAGTTTCCCACCATACTATCTTTGGAAATCTTTGGAGAACAGAGCTCAAATTTAATACATTTCATACATTTTGTTTCATAGGACTTGCTGTTTTCTGTAAATGTGAGAACCTTTCCATCTATGCTTGTATTCAATTCATTGTTTTTAAAAGGACTAGGACAGGTGTGCATAACTTAAGTTATAAATTTAATTGGGTATGGTTGACAGAAGAATTTTAATGGAATTGAACTATTAAGAATAAGCTGTATTATCAAGAACGATTATCAAGAGAGATAACAAAGTGAGACAAATGCCAACTTTTCTTGTTTGTTTTAAAACAATGCTCATCTTCTATAACAGTGATTCTCAACTGGAAATTATTCCATTCTGTGCCCACCTCCCCAGGGAATATTTAGCTGAGTCTGCAGGTGTTTTAGATTATCACAACTTGTGGAGGGCTTCACTGGCATCTAGTTCCCACAGCCAAAAACTATCCAGCTTAAAATATCAACAAGTTTTCTGTTGAGAAAACCTGTCGTATAAGAATATCCACATTATTCTTTAATGCTTATACTCATTAGTTTTTTTAAAAATGTATCTTTATTGTTGAAACTATTACAGATGTCCCCCCCCCCTTTTTTCCCCATTGTCCTCCTCCCTGTATCTGCCCATCCCAAGCCTTCACCACACTATTGTCTGTGTCCATGGGCTATACATATATGCATGTAAATTCCCCAGTTAATCTCTTCACTCACTCCTCCTACTCTTACCTTCTCTTTGAAACTCATCATCCTGTTCTATGTCTTTGTCATCATTTTATTTTGTTCATTAGATTCCACATATGAGTGAGATTATGTTCTACTGTACCCCCCCCCTCCACCCTTCCCCATTTTGTAGAAATCTGCACAATTCATAGTTTCCTTCCTTCAATCCTGTTAACCAGAGAACCCTAATGCTAAAATGCCATTATTTCCCAAGCTGTGTTCCAATTCAAAAGATACTATTCATTGCTCTGGGAAGTAAGAATTTCAAGATCACTTGCTTTATTTAGATTCATATAACACATTAGCATTTTAAACTTTGAGGCATCTAATAGAAAAAACTAAATATTTTAAAATTTTTATTTATAACGAAAACAATCTTATTTTGATAAGGGATGGTATTTTATTCAGTACATCTACTTATTCAGTAATTTTTTTTCTCTTAACAATGTTTTAGTAACATCATTTTGCTTAATGTTAACTTAGACTTTATAGTCAAGTCTAGAAGCACATACTCATGTTCAGTAAGTACTAAATTTAAAAGTTGTTCTTGAATTAGTTATGGTAAGGCTCATTGCTTTAGCATATAACCCCCCAAATTCTTGTGTCTTAGAACCATAAAAGTGTATTGCTTGTTCATGTCACTGTCTACAGCAGTAGGCAGGCACAAATGATGAGAACTCTGCTCCACATACTCACTCAGGGATTACTGCCACCTTGAATTTTGAATGCATTCATCTTCAACACTCAGCCTTCAGGGTCATGTCAGAAGGAGAAGGGAACAAAGGGAATGCACACTAGTACATAATCATCTTAGCTCACAGATCGCTGAATCTTGCATCTCATTGTCCAAAGTTTGTTATAATGGCAACCTAAAAAAAGTGTCTGGGACCTACTTCTCATCAACAACTGTACATTATGAAAGGAAGGACAAATCTTAGCTAGTCAGTCAGTCATTTCTACTATATAGTAGGAGAGATTTCTGTTGCTGTTTTTGTATTAGCACTTGGGCTAGGGAGAGAATTACACTTACTTAAAAGAAAAATTTGAAAGAGCTGTGTGTGGCAAAGAGTAAGATTTCAGGCACATACTAATAAACAAGAAAACACAAACAAACAAACAAACATAAACATATTCAAAGTTCCAAGGATGTCCTTTGTTTTGTTGGTTATCGAGATGAATTTGATTATTCAGATTGAGGGTAGAAGCTGGGACAGTGGATTTGTTTTGAATGATAGAGAAGAGAGAGAAAATTGAAACTCAAAGATATGATGAGGCCAGATAAAGATTGAAAGTATAATAAGGAAGAAAAGTACCAGCTGAGAGCATGACTACAGAAAGCTTTTGAAAATTAGAAAAATCTAAGAGGAATACCCAAAGAGTGGGCTGTTGGAGTGTGTGTGTAGGGGGAGGTATAGGAGGGGAAAGAAGGAATGAGGGACAGAGAGATAGAGATAGAAATGGAGATAGAGAGAGAGAGATAGAGAGAGATAGAAATAGAGAGATAGAGAGGTAGAGATAGCAAGAGAGAGAGAGGAGAAATACCTTTTTAAGAATTTGAAGCAATTTTTAGATCTGTTTTGGGGACAAGATAGAAATAGAGCTGATACAAGATAAAAGCAAGGGAACAGAACATCAATATCAGGGGTACACTCTGTAAACACTCCAATATCATCAAATATGCTTACACAGAACACACTATTTCATTTCCCCCTATAATGGCATTTTTTCCAGTTATGGTTCAGTGCAAGAAGCAGAAATTTTAGGCAAACAAAATGGGTTTAATTACAAAATCTTCAACAGGCTAGAGGAGCCAAAGTCAGGAGGCCATTATGGGACTTTTTGTATCAAAGGTTTGATACCACCCCCAAGGGGAAAATATGGCTCCAGCTGCCACCAACACCCATGTGTGCATGAGCCCATCTGCCCCTTTCGTTGTCACTGTCTCCCTTGCATTTTCCATGAGGCATCTCCTTGACAGAAACTAAACTGCACCCAAAACATTACAGCAAAGGAGTTGAGAAAGTTAGGCTTTTGCCTTCTTTATGTTCAGCAGTTCTGACAAGGAACAGAACAGAGGAAGGGGTGGAAATGGATCCAATAGCTACCATAGACAATTTTATTTTCATACTCAATGCTTTTCTTTTTTGGATTGGTGATTTCATGAAAAACTTAGTAATTTTTTCCTATTACATATTATGTCAGTATTTCTGAAAATCACTTAAAATCTACTAATTCATTTTATCATAAATATATAGCCCACCAAAAAATGAGACATATGTAATTATTTAAACAATAAAGAATTAAAAGAAAGATAGCCCATAGAAATGACAGGTGCTTCTATAACAGCTCATCATTTCAAAGAGAAACCAAGAAAAGTTCTCCCAAATGTGTAGTTCAATATATATAATATTTCCCACCTCTCCCTATCAAAATATAAAACAGATTCAAAAGGGAAAATTTAAATCAGCACTATGGAGTGATGTAGTTTATTCAATTTGATGCATCTTCTACTCACTAGGCTTTCACAGACGACGTTCCAGGGAAAACCTTGAAATTTACTGGTCTCTATAAAATAACACAGGTTTTATCCTCAGGTCAACAAGACACAGTGTGAGAAAGAATAAATTAAGGCGAGGGGAAGAAGGAAGAAGTAATTTAAATTGTGTTCTTTATCAGACTACTGATCAAATATTTTGATGAACTGACAGTGTAATTAAGCTCAACTACCGCCTTCCAATGTGTTCCTCCATTGTTAGAATTTACCTCATTGGCAGGTTGTTGCATTAATACAGATAGCTGTTTAAAAGCAAAAGCATACTGCCTGGTAAAATTCTTCTGTCAAACATACTTTCAAATATGTCCCGCTTCAGTAGTGCAAGTTTTTTGTTGTTTTTATATTGGCATATACATTGCAAAATAAATATCACCTGACTGTCTTATGACTTCCTTAGACACTCAGGTTTCGGGGTGACAAGCACAGCAAACATCTCGCAGGTGGTGTGAGCAAGCTGAAGCAGGTCTCGGTTTCTCAGTCTGGAGGTCATCCAAACCTTCTGGTTTGAAATGAATGAAGGAACAGTTCTGATCTACAGCTGCTGTTTTAGAGCCACAAGATGTCTCCTCAGGGCTGTGTGTGTGTGTGTGTGTGTGTGTGTGTGTGTGTGTGGTGGGAGGAGTTGTAGCTTATTTTTTTTTTCATTTACACAAAAAGGAGACTTGAACAGGGGCCAGGATCAAGTTCATATAACTTATGATCAAGTTTGTATAATTTCTAACTTCAGTGTTCTCTCTCCCTACCCCCCTCTTTTTTTTTTAACTGATTTTTTTTTCTCTGTTCATTGGTAAAAGAATATGTGGTTCATAATTCTAAGGGACTTTCTGCGATAACTAAGTTGAAGGAGGTCTTATTCCTATAAGGAAATTATTTTGCTAAAAGGATTCCAGGGAAAGTATATTTTTACCTTCCTTAACCTGCATGCCTGTGCCTGCGATATGGATATGTAAATAGACACTCATCTTGGAAATAGTTAGAATTTCAAAGTGGCTTGTTCACCAAGATGCTGTTTATACGCTTCTCAGTGTTTGTAATAAGAGGATCCTTCAAATTTTTAAAGGTTATACTTAGCATGAATCATATTTTATTCTACTGGTATATTTATTCAAGGTATCCTTTTATGATATCACAAAGAATTATAATACTCAGTGTTACAGATGTTTAAGCTAAATAAATATGAGTTTGCTTAAAAGATTATAGTCCATGTATTTAGCTTCATGTTTATGTAAATTCATGTTATATTTGTTTTTTTAAATATTGTAGCCAATGAAGACTTGGGGGAGTGAGAAGGGCCTGGAAGGAGGGGAGTCAAGAGGGAGAAAGAAAAAAAATATGTATATGTACTTACATACACAGAAATCTGAGTTGGCTAGATCATAATTAGAATATCAATGTTGTTTTTATAAATTTCTGCCATGTCACAGAGTTTGAAAGAGATTATTTTTAATTGAAGATTGTTGGCTGCTTCTCTTGCCATGTGGAACTAACCAATTTAACAGTTGGTGTTGAATATGTTTCTGTTTAAAAAATAATGCTTACAAAGGAGTATGGGAAGTCACATAAGAATTTAATCATAACTATGCTGTGCTTTTTGGTGCCTCTTCAATAAAAGTCATTCATAATAATCATTTCCCAGAATCTCCAAGTTTAGGTGAAAGTTTTATTGATTTTTAAGGTACAAGTTTTCAAAAAAGATGGGGAGTGATAAATTTCTTGAAGTAAGAATTCACATATCCTTAATTCAGTTTTCCTTTATGTCTCCCTTGAAAGTAGGATTTGAAAAATTCTAGGTATATTTTGGAGTAATTATGAAATATTCTAGGGTTCATGTGGTAAGGTATTTTTAATCTTCCCTGTCTGTCTCTATCTTTCTAAGAACTGGTTTTTCTTCTGTTTTGTCCATTTAGGAAACATCTTAGACATATGTAACTGAGCCTCCATCTAAGACATTGTGGGAACCCTAATTAAAGTACACCAGATGTTCAAGGCTACTTTGAATGTGGGGAACCTAATCAAAGTATACCAGATGTTCAAGGCCGATTTGTCATATGCAAGGCAAAAGCAAGGACACGATTGTGCTGTCTACATTGCACAGGCATGCCTTTCTGTAACCCAAATATTGATGTCTCTGTTTAACAAGAAGCCTTTTTGTCTAAGTTAGTATAAATCTGTGTTACTGACCAGCCTAGATGGCTACTTGGTATGGCTGCCGTGTTTGCTACTGCATTAACCAGGGCTACTATGTGTGGCTATTTTGTAAGGCTACTTTGAAGAACTACTTTGTCTTTAAGCAATGGCTACTTGGTCTACAATAAAGCCGCTCCTATATGCCTATGGTTACTCATATTATCTTTCCCATCTAATGCCCAACGTCCGTGAAGATTCCGTTCTTGTCAAGGGAACTGAGGCTCCACAGGCATAGACCTTGATTTCCCTTCATGAACCTTGACTACCCACTCTCCTGCCCTAACTAGGTCCTATTTCTCTTTATCTCCATTCCCATCTCTGAAAATCTGTGTCTGCTGGTCATCCAAACACTCAAGAGCTTTCCATTTGAATATACACTATGTGCTTAGTTTGAAAGTTTTCCCTTACTATCCATGTGTCACATTTATTGCCCTGTTAAGTACAATCATCATAATTATCTCTATTTCCTGGAACGTAGGCCTAGTAAACTCCTGGAAAATTATTTGAGTCTTATTGGAGTGGTTTTGGATGGGGAGTGGGAAGCAGAAATAGAAAGTTTCATTAAGAGAAGACCAAGTTTCTATAGCCACGAACATCCCAGGATTGCTCCATTCAAACCTCAGATGGAGGCTGGCTACACAAGCTGAAGTCCAAGAAGACCACAGCATGTGTGGGAGAAATAGGCTATTTCATTTCTTCTCTCTCCTCTCTCTGGAGTTCAGCATAACCAAGTTCAAGGAGCGATCGAGTAATTCCAATATAATATTTTTTTGTTAGTTTGTTGTTTGTTTTGTTGAGGATATTTTTTTCTCATTGCTTTTCAGAGAGAATGGAAGGGAGGGAAAGGGAGAGAGAAAGAGAGAGGAAAAAATCAGTGTGAAAGAGACACAGACACATTGACTAGTTGGATCCTGCACATTCCTCAACTAGGGGCAGGGAGTGAACCTGCAACTGAGATATGTGTCCTTGACCTGGAATGAAATCCCATACCCTTGGGTGCTTGGGCCAGTATTCTAATCATTTGGCAACACCAGCCAGGTCTGATGTAGTATTTTTAAATATTCATTTCAGTGTTGAGAAAGTGGCTTATGGCCTTTACCTTAAATCTTATGTTAAACTAGAGGCCCAGTGCATGAAATTTGTGCACTGGTGGGGTGTCGGTTGTCCCTTAGCCTGGCCTGCACCCTCTTACAATCCAGAAGCCTGCAATTGATCACCCTGCAAAGGGAGGCCCCACCCACCTGCCACAGCACCACCGCCCGGTATCCTGGGCCTCCCTCTACAGGGCAGTTATGGGGCAATGGTCAGGACCTGACCAATTGCATCACACCCGCATTGGCTGGCCTGGCGCCAGTGGTTGTCATAGGGTGGTAGTCCAGACAGTTGTTCTGCTGTTTGGTCAATCTGCATATTATACTTTAATTATTATAGTTAGTATGTTTGGTTTTAATGAAAGTTTATTTTTAGGTAGCTGATAATTATTATTGACATGTACAACATGGTTGTATTTATCAAGCTTCCAAAATTAATCACAAATAACACAGTATATTTTCTAGACTATAAATTTTTCAAGTACTTTCAACTTTATCTGCAGAATTTGCCTTATAGGTATTAATTATTGACTACTATGATTTATAAACATCAGTTTCAATTCTAAGAGTTATATTTGGGTACCATAATTTATTTTTGACATGAACAGAAGGTACAAGGTTTTGTGTACAATATCAATAACAACTCATACTGATAAGTTGGGCCAATACAGAAAACATATCAAGTAAAACAATAGCTCATTTCAAACATATTAAATAGAGATAATGCTCAGCCACTTACTTTTTGTGGCAGCAACTGTTTAAAATCATAATGACAGACAAGAGCACAAGTGAGATAACAAGTTAACCTTTAGAAATTTCATGAAATAGCAATGACATGTCAAACTACCAGGAAAAAATTCAGAGGTTTTAAAAATGTTTTCACTAAAAGTAATTTTATATCATTTATTGAATTGTATTAAATTCTGTCTCTATGCCCAATGTGATTAGTCTGGAAAAACAGAGATTCTTACAGTCTAGCAGGAGCGGCAGGCATATGAATAACTATCAAAACACACACTTTATCATATATTGTCTCCTTCCCGGGAGTGATCAGAGTGGGCTCTTAGAAGGAGGTGCAATGCATTTTCAGGTAGATATAGGGATTTTCTAGACAAATGGGGCAACTCTGAAGAAAGAAAGACTATTTAGAAAATTGTGGATGGGAAAGAGCATGAGATGTCCTGGAAAGTGCACACATATCAGCCGAAATGGAGGTTTTTACTGAATGTAATTGGAGATGGCCAAGGCTCGGTGTGCTGTTGCTCTCCCTTCTTGATTAGACGTAGTTCATGACCAGTGGATCAATGGTACCACAGTTTTCATTTAATCACTCAAGGATTTTACTTGGTTAGCTGTGGTCTTTTAAAAAAAAATGCACTTGTTACTTTTCATTTTAAAAATAAATTTATTGGGGTGACATTGATTAATAAAATTATGTTAATTTTAAGTGTACAGTTCTATAATACATCATCTGTGGTATCTAGAATACATCAGCTGTTATATATACTCAAAGTCACATCTCATCCCATCACCATATATTTGATCCTCTTTTCCTTTATTACCGCCCTCCTGTCCCCATCTCCATTTAATAACCACCTTACTGTTGTCTGACTTTTTGTTTGTCTTATTTGTTACTCTAAGTATTATATCCCACGTATGAGTGAAATGATATGGTTGTTAACTTTTTCCATATGACTTATTTCACTTAGCCTGATAATCTTAAGATCCATGCATGTGTTTTCCAAAATCAGGTGATCCCATGAATCATAATACACATGCCAATGGAGAGAAGCATACTGAACCCTCATTTTAAAAAATCCAGTTCATAATGTGTTTACAGTTCCCACGAAGTGAGAGCTCCTTTACATAGGAACAGAGTTTCAGATGTGAGAGGCCAGTGCATTTGAGAGAGGAGGAAAGTGAAGTCTAAAAAGTTTAAGCAACCAGTCCAATTGACCTGGTTTATCCCTGTCAACGGCTGAAAAGAAAATCATTGGCACCTCCCCCAACCTTGATTCTTTTGCCTGCTTAGAGTCAAGTTCATTGATGACAGAGGATTCTGACGTAGCCCCTTCCCTTCATACTTGGTGTTGTCCAGATTCAGTAAGCTTTGATAGGAGCTGTTTGATGAAGTGCAGAGAGAGGCAACTTCACCTCTAGAAATGCCAGGGCACACTACTCTATGTGCAGCTGCCACTTATTTTGATTTGAGAAAATAATTTTTCCACTTAGGGGGAAATAAGATTCTTAATTGTAGGAAGGTAGAAAATGACGATGATACAGCCTTTTGTGATTTTCAGGTGTTTAATTATCAGTTGAATTAATGGTCATTTGTCTTTTCCCTACTTAGAAATAGTTCAATTCCAGTTTTTAGAAATTAAATCAGAAACAATCCTGAAGTAGAAAATGGAGAGAAAGAGGGCAGCTAATTATCAAGGCACTGAAATTAGACTTACAAAATCAGCCTGCATTGTTTATAGAAATATTAAATATAAGGCTTTGTTAGATTTCATGAATCAAGTATTGAATGTTTATTTTAATTTTTGGATAGATAATTGGGAAGTTTAGTTTTATGCAACTAATTTGTCAGTAATTTTACTTGTCCTTGGGAAAAATAGGGCATTTATGATATAACTAGACAGTGATGGTTTTCCAGATTTCTTGTGTGGGGGAAAGGGGTACAGTCAGAGAGGGGATAGAGAAAAACTCTCAATATCTGGCCCTAAGACAAGGTTCATTCTCACCCAGGTGTAAGGCCAGTCCTGGGTTGCAGATATCATGCATGATGTAGGCATAAGGAGTTTGACAAAAGAATGGAATGTCCAGATGAAAATGTTCTAGAGGAAATTGGAAATTCAGCCTAGAGATCATGGGTGAGTATGTACATTTAGGAATATTATTTTAAAGTTGATAATGGAAGCCATAGAGTAAATGAGATTTCCATGGAAGAAAAGTATGGAATGGAAAAAAGATGATTGAGAACTGAACTTGGGAAATACACACATATAATGTAGCAATTTATGTAATATCAATAACCCTGCAAACTATCGTCATTATTATTACGATATAACAATTATAATTTATGGAGCTACTACTGTGCATCAGGCAATTGGTATAGATTTACTCATGTTATCCTCACAATCCCTTGAAGTAAGCAATATTGTCCCGAGAGTACTTTGTATTTCTTTTTAATAACCCAAGGATAGTGGCAAAGCACCCTGCTCACTTTTGCTGCACTGCCACAGAGCTTGTTCTCACATACAGGCCCTCCTAGAAAAGTCTGGAGATCTACCATGGGCACAGGAACAGGAGTAGATGGTCTGAAGAGCTTGAAGTCCTGCTTGGGATTTTGTTTTTGCTAAAATGATGTGTACATTGTTGACATTTATCTGGAAGCAAGACCAAGATTTACCCCACTCTGTGTAGGTGGATGAACTAAACTCTCCCTCAGTGTTTCTCTGTGTCTGCGTTGCTACTTAACTCAAGGGACATCGTCAGACAGCAGACAAAAGATGCGCTTCCAGGTGCTCACAGCCTTCAGTGGAATCATGAACTGAGTCACGATGTTCCTAATGTTTGGCATCGCTACACAATTTATGCATCAATGCAGTCATGTGTACAGGCCTTCAAGATGATATGTACTCTTTCAGACAACATTTGAAAATGGATGTTCTTTTAGATATTTTAAATATATACCATTGAGGATGGGCTGAGTTACGCTAGAGGAACGAACAACTTGAACTTTTAAAAGCTTAAATGAGCAAATGGAAAACACCAGAGAGTGAACCTTTACTTCCCGCAAGGAATGTCTTTTGAGAACAAATGGGGCTGTTTTCAGTGACCAGTGGAGTGCACGGTTCCCTTGGAATAACTTACAAATACTGTGTTTCCTCTTAGGTGATTATAAAAATACATACAGTTTTCCTCTCTTGGGTTAAAACGTGTAAAAGGAATGATAAGAGAGCTGTGGAGTAAGGAATATTCATGAATTGAATTTTGATGACATTCTTCAGTTCTTGCATCCGTGGGCCTCTTTTAATCTATGATGCTCATATTATCAGTATAAATAAACAATAAGTAAATGAATAAATAAAATGTATCCGTGTAAACTTTGAAATTATTTTTGATAACTTGAATATACTTGAATATAATTTAGGATGGGCTAGGTTATGCTAGAGAAATGAACAAATCCAACTTTTAAGAGCTTAAAATGAGCAAAGGCATATTTTTCACTCAAGATACACATCCACAGTGGGTTGGCTGGGGCTTAGGATGAAGGTGTTTCTATTACCTGCAGCAACTCCAGTGCAGTGGCAGTGGGAACAGAACCTTGCAAATTGTGCATTAGCTGTCAAAACCTCCACCCCAAGTGACACTCATAACTTCTAACATTTTTGTCAGCCAAAGCAAGTTCATGGCCATGCCATCCTAATGAAATGCAATCCCATTGTGTGCACAGAAAGGAAAACAAAATGAAAATATTTGGTGATTGGCACTATGACTACCACAGTGGCCTGGTTCTACCTATGTATTCAAGGAGGCAAATGGGGGATATGGATGTTCATGAGTTGTCTACACAACTTTTAAAAATAGGCCATATTCCTGTTGCTTCTCACAAGCACATTATTTCATTTGTTCAAGCCTTTTTGCTAAAGAGGTCAAGGTGAAATTTTTATTATATTCTTGCCCTGCTTCACCACACTTTCTTCTTGAAAATGCAATCGTTTTTCTATGTCTAGTCATTTTTAAATTTATTTTTATTGTTGAGGGTATTATGAGATATCCCTTTTCTCCTTCCCCCACTTTACTCCCATTGACCAGACTCAGGCCTCACCCCAGGCCTTCACTAAACTATTGTCTGTGTCCCTGGGAGATATATATTAATTCATTCATTCTTTGGTTAATCTCTTCCCAACTACACACCCCCCCCATCCCTGTGAGATGTATTCCTGCATCCATGTCTCTGAACCATTTTGTTCATCAGTTTATTTTGTCCAGTGGATTCCACATATAACTGAGATCATGTGATAGTTGTCTTTCTCTGACTGGCTTATTTCACTTAGTGTAATAGTCTCCAGGTCTATCCATGCTTTCTCAAAAGGTAAGAGATCCTTTTTTATTTTTTCCAGCTGCATAGTATTCCATTGTGCAAATGTTACATAGCTTTTTTTATCTACTCATGTACTGTTAGAAGTATAATATGTCAGTAGGACTGAGTAATTTAAAATGGATTTACTCCTTCTTAAAAATGTCCACAGCAATTTTTACTATATTCATAGCAAGTTGTTGGGTAAACTAGAACTATAAAGTTTTACATCATATGTATTTTTTTTCCAGAACTATTTTGATTCATTTTAGAATCTAGGGCACCATTGGTTTCTATTTGTTAAAAATCAAGACAAATGGTTGAGAGCTCCTTGTTTCGAATCTTTAAACTAGGTAATGATCAGATGAAGAGTCACTGTCCAATTCTTCTAGAAGGATACACAAATCTGTTCACTGCTGTTTTGAAAGTAGACTGTCTTTTATGTAGAGCCTTGCTATAGAACAAGAGAGCATTTGTCTTATGTATATGTTCATACAATAGCAGTGGCTGATCCAGATTGTGAGATTGATATTTTATGATGCATTTTGAACATTGGCCTCCAAAGATAAAAAGGTGAAGGGTACAGTCACTCTTTAGATCTGTAATTTTGGGCACCATTGCACTGAAATGATTTTCTGATTCACTTATTTCATGAGGCTTTTTTTGACATGTGTTTCATTTGCTTTTTAAGTGCATTAGTTATTGGCATTCCAATCTCTTCCTTAGTACAAATAAAAAACTCTAATGCTTACCATTATGATTCACAACTGCTAACATACAGCAAATCAAAATTGTGAACTGTTCTGAAAGCCCAAGAGGCAGCAGGTCAACAGATGAATGGTCTGTGAGTAAAATAAAAGATCTGAACTTACCAACTTTTCTTTCAATTATCCATTTCACAATGACAGTTAATTATTTAAATTTCCAAATGTCTAAGCATATTTCAGTTTTACTCAAGTATTTTGATATATTTCACTTTCACTGTTATTCTTCTAACTTTTAGGAAATGTTTCTTTTATTTTGTCTGGTAAATAATGTATATGTACATCTGGTATTTAACTAATAATTAGTGAATGACTGTCTTACTCTGTGGCAGGCTGGTGCACTTCAATTAACATGGGCCACTCCCTCTTGAAGTTTGTTAACTGGTGAGGAAGATATCCATTAAGTAGATAGTTGCACAGATTAGTTCAAAGTAGCTATCCCCTACAGAGCTAGGAGCTATAGGAACATGGGGGTGATTAGAGCATATAATAGGGGGATCTGGACTGTTTGGAATAGAGTGGGATTGTCAGGGAAATGTTCCCTGAAAAAGTAAAGCAGAATGACCAGAGACTTGATGGATCAAGGTGAACTAAGACAGAATGATAACAGAATGACAGTGTCCTGGGGTGAGTGGGGCGGAGAGGGGTAGTACAGAACTAGTCTTGGAAGAGGCAGAGCCATGAGCAATAAGAGCTGGAAAGTTCTACTGCAGAGGATGGAGAGGCCGATGGCAGCCATCTGCAGGTCCTCAGTTATTTTTCATTATGCTATGAACCATTAGAAACCTTTGCAAGTTGTTAAGCTAAGGGGGAATATTATGCAATTTGAGTTTTGAAGAAGATCATCTAATTCCTCTGCGGAGAAAGATAAGAGCTTGGCAAGATGGATGCAGAGGCCAGTGGGAGGATATTGTTACTCCTGGGCTAAAGAGGACTCTAGCAAGGATCAGGTTGGTGCTGGGGCAATGGGGACAAGTGGATATATCTTAATAATAATTATAAAATAAAATTAATATGGTGATAAATAGAAAATAGAAATTGGATATTCATAAATTTTTCTGATATCTGTTCTTATCACAGCCCAAGTCAGGATTTTTAATGACTGGCATTGACATAAAAGTAAATTAAAGCAAAATTAGCATTTATTAAAAATGTTCTCATGCATTAATAAGTGAATGAAACATGTATGTGCATATTAGTCCTATTCAGCTGAACCAATCATGCTTTAATATCAATATTTTGAAAAGAAACTGAGAACTGACTTTTATAGATGTCATTAGAAAATTTTGGCTCTTTTATGGAGAAACAGCCCACCTCTGACTAGTCTCTTGGTTTATTTCATGTGATCTTTCCCCTTTGACTGAGATGATGAAATTGTGACCTTCATACAGGCTTGTTAAAAAATCTACTCAAAAGAAATTTTATTCTGTTCAGATGACAGTGCCATTTTTCTCAGGTGTGGGTTAGATAACAATAAATCATGTTGTAATAATGCCCAAAGCTACATCATCAACTTGGACTCATAAAAAAGAAATTGCTTCTCATAGACTACACAACTGTACACAAGCAGCCACATGCGGCAGATTTGCCTAACACCATTTCAAATTCTTGATGCTAGATAAGCGTGTTTTGATGATATAAGATTCATCATTCTTCTGACTGGTATCCAAGGACTTTCCTAAGTCACAGAATTAATTTCCCAGGAAAACCTATTCATTCTGATGCAAATATCTTTCAACTGAAAAATCGAGCAGAGACTTCTTCCTAAATACTTGTTTCCTTCTTTCCCTCCTGAAGTGAAGATAAAATGATATATTTTATTGGTCTAGTTTTTACATGCTATCCTATAGATTTACAGATTTTAAGTTAATGTGTGCATACATGTGATATACAAATTTTAAAGGAAAAAAGAAAACCACAATAAGAAACACATCAGAATTATCTTGTATTTTTAAATAATAGTAGTGCCATGTTTCAAATCCCTGAAGATTGATTTTCTTTCTTGTTAAACATGGATTCCCAGATGTTACAAAGCAGTCGGCACTAGTGTGAAATGCTGGTGGTACTCCCATTGGCATCCTGCTCTGGAGCAGGCCATGGTACATCTGCTTATGTGAGAGGCCTACACAATTAATTCTTGCACTATGGTGGAGCTGATTCTTGTGCAGTTGTAATTGACATAGTATGGCCGAAATTAATACACTGCGCAAGTCTCTGGTAAGCTATTATAAGATCTCTCATTATTTCTTCACCTCCATTTTTACTGGAGAATCAATAAAATTCCCTCCAAGATACCATGGAGAAATCTGAAGAAGGTAAATGTTTTCTGTGGCTGGCTACTGCCTCTCTCTCTCTCTCTCTCTCTCTCTCTCTCTCTCTCTCTCTCTCTCTCTCTCTCTCCCTCTCTCTCCCTCTCCCTCTCCCTCCTTCTTCATCTCCCTCTCCTTCTCCCTCTTCCTCTCCCTCTCCCTCTCTCTCTTCCTCTCCCTCTCCCTCTTCCTCTCCCTTTCCTTCTCTTCTCCCTCTCCTTCTTTCTGTACTTACACCTATTGGATTTAAGAGGAAATCGGTTTTTGAAAGAAAAGTGCTCTTAAATAATACAGATAACAGCATGTTCTTTGCAGACTTCTGCTTTTTAGGGACCAGAAAAGGGCCACTAGACATATATATATATATATACTATTGGTAACTGTTCTATATTTAATGGCGAGGGATTCCTACTATTAAAGCTGAGTTCTAGGCCATTACTACCCTCATTTATTATTTATAAAGCTCTGTAAATGTACATGACATTTCATGTTAGATGAAATTGTGCCAGACAAATTGCCTTCCCTGAGGAGCCTCCAAGCTCATGCAGGAGAACAGTGTAGGAGGGAGATTGTGGGAAGGATGGGGAGTGATTAAGGGTTGCAAACTTGGCATTGCTTTGCTGAGTAGGTGGGCTGCAAGGAGACCTTGAAAGCTGAGTAATGACTCTGAGATCGGGAAGCCATTCAGTACAATACAGCCAATAACTGGAAGCAAGTAAAGGCATCCAGAGAGAATTTTAGCTCTTTAATTGAGAAATCTACATCTTAGCTCTGACATTTTCTCATGTGCCTGGTTCACCTGCTTTCTCAGCATTTCCACTTACTCATCCTGTTCCAAACCAGTGGGTCTCAAACTTCAGCTTGCATCACAATAACCTGGGAAGGAGGGGGCCGGAGAGGTTGTTAAAACAGGTTACTGGGCCTCCCATCAGTCAGACTGTCTGAGTAGGTCTGGAGTCCTGATTTTGCCTATCTAGCAAGTAAGTTTTCAAGAATTGCTGTCACTGGAGCCACACTTTCAGAACCTTTGCCTTAAAATGGTATTTTCAATTACTCTTTCATCGTGTCCTCACCTTTATAGTCAGATAGTACTCCAGTTCTATCTTCCTTTTCCTAGGAACTTCTTTCAGATTGGTTTCATATTTTCAAATTAACAACTGTTAAGAGTGGCACCACTACCACTCTTACAAGTATGACTAACATCAGTAAAAACTACAATTACTACTGGAAACTTTGAACACCTACTATACACAGACATTACAGTAACCACTTTTTAAGTATAGTGTCTCATTAAATACTACTATTTGGTAATCGATATTGTCTTCATTTACAAAAGAAGACATTAATTTCTAGCAAGATAAATTCCCTTGCAATAAGTATTACAGAAGGCATATAAATGAAATTCTCACACCAAAACCTGTCTCTCATGTCCATGCGGTATTCAGACTCTATCTGAAGACCACTTCTGTCATGCAGTCTCTCATGTATACTATTAGTTATGTCAGTACAATAGTGAACCGTCTCCCTTGTCTCAACTGCTAACGATGTCCTCTATATTGCAAAGACTTAGTTTCTAATGCTGAGGCACTGGAAATCAGTGTGGAAGGACTAGATTAATCAAGAAATGTCACAGAATATTAAATGCCTGTATGACACAATAAATACCAGATGGAATAAAATCCTCAATATGAAAAATAAACTTTGAAAATTTTAGGACAAAAGACACCAAAGTTTAAACTTTATAAAATTTATAAACATAAAAACCTCTCAAAGTACACCACAAGAAATTATAAACAAAATGAAAATTAAGCCATAAACCAAGGGAAGCATTTGCATTGAATTTGAGCAATGAAGGAATAGTTTAGGATATATATAATTGATGCTGTCAAGTCTTCACAATTCACAAAAGAGGCAAGCCAGATGGCCAATATGTTTATGAAAATATGTTCAGGTCTCAAGAATAATAAGGGAGCCCTGGCCTGTGTGGTTCAGTTGGTTGGGTGGGTGTTATCCCATGCACTGGAAGGTTGCCGATTCAATTCCTGGTCAGAGCACATGCGTGGGTTGTGGGCTCAATCCTTGGAAAGGGCAGTGCAGGAGGCAGCAGGTCAATGTTTCCCTCTCACATAGATATTTCTCTTTCTCTCCCTTGCACATCCACTCTCTCTAAAAATCAATAAAGAATCTTTAAAAAATAATAAGGGGAAGTAACATTGTGCATCAGCACAATATGCATGCATTCACATCTGATTAGTATAATAAAGTCATGTCTGAGTGTCTGCAAAGATGCGAGTGCCTGGAAATTCCTTCAGTGTGATG
Source organism: Antrozous pallidus (assembly GCA_027563665.1). Classification (NCBI taxonomy): domain Eukaryota; kingdom Metazoa; phylum Chordata; class Mammalia; order Chiroptera; family Vespertilionidae; genus Antrozous; species Antrozous pallidus. The sequence continues at coordinate 53,350,553 of CM050516.1, read as the reverse complement.
GTTGGTGTGTAACCAAGTTCAGTTACTTTGGAGAGAAGTTTGAAATTTCTACTAACGTTAATAATATGAATACCTATAACTTACAAATTTCACTTTTAGCCATATTGAACATCTCTTCACATACATCCAAGGGTTTAGGTACAAGGATGTTCAACATGTTTGTAATATAAAAATATTGTGAACAAGCCACATGTTTTTTTAAATAGGTTATTGAATAATTAATTTTTGAGGTGTATTTTTATAAAGAACACAATTCCTCAATTAAAACAAATGAACTAAATTTATAACATTGTGGATCTATCCTTTTAAAAATTTATTTTTATTTTTTGAAAATGTATCTTTATTGTTGAAAGTATTATAGATGTTCCCATTTTTCCCCATTGACCACCTTTACCCAACCCACCTCCCTCAACAGACCTTCACAGCACTATTATTTGTGTCCACGGGTTATGAATATATCCATATAAGTTCTTTGGTTAGTCTCTTCCCCCTATCCAACCACCTCCCTAATTATTCCACCTCCCTTCCACATTTCCTCTGAGACTGGTGAGTCTGTTTCATGCTTCTACATATGTCTGGACCTATTTTATTCGTCAGTGTATTTTATTCATTAGATTCCACATAAGAGTGAGATCATGTGATACTTGTCTTTCACTGACTGGCTTATTTCTCTTAATATAATACTCTCCAGGTCCTTTCATGCTATCTCAAAGGGTAAGAGATCCTTTATTATAGCTGCATAATATTTCAATGTGTAAATATACTATCGCCTTTTAATTCACTCATCTACGGATGGGCACTTGGGCTATTTCCAGATCTTAGCTATTGTAAATTATGCTGCTATGAACATAAGTGTGTGCATATAAGTATTTTCTGATTGGTTTTTCAGGCTTCTTAAGATATATTCCTAGAAGTGGAATTGCTGGGTCAAATGGCAGTACCATATTTAATATTTTTTAGGAAACTCCATACTGGTTTCCATAGTGGCTACACCAGCCTGAATTCCCAGCAGCAGTGTTCTAGGGTTCCCTTTTCTCCACATCCTTGCCAGCATTTGTTTGCTGATTTGTTGATGGTAGCCAATCTGACAGGTGTTAGGTGATACCTCATTGTCATTTTAATGTGCATCTCTGATTATTAGTGACTTTGAGCATTTTTCTCATGTCTCTTGGCCATCTGTATGTCCTCTTTGGAAAGGTATCTATTTAGGTCCTTTGTCCATTTTTTAATTGAATTGTTTGTCTTTTTTTGTTGTTAGTTGTATAAGTTCTTTATATATTTTAGAAATTAATCCCTTATCAGATGTATCATTGCCAAATATGTCCTCCCATATAGTTGGCCTCCTTTTTATTTTATTTTTATGGTTTCTTTTTCTGTACAGAGGTTTTTACTCTAATGTAGTCCCATTTTTATTTATGCAAATCTACCTCTTAAACAATTTTCAACAAAATTAATAAATTATAATGTGTACAAATTTAAAACACAAATCCTAAATATTATCTATGGGTATAAACATATGAGTCAAAGTAAATATATGAACAAAAAGAATATACACCAATTTTAGAATGATAATAACCTCTGGGGAAGGAGGAAAGAAAAAGAGGTAGGATGGCCTTAATTGTATTAAGTTATCTTTTATTATTATTTAGATTAAAATATCTAAATATGGCAAAAACTTAATGCTTGTTAACATAATGTGGAAATGCTTGTGTTATTTTTATTTATTTATGACATTTTCATTATCAAAATAGAACATTTTAACTAAGCCTTCAATGGTTAAAGAAATTTTAAATATTCTGGATTAATCAAAGTACAACCATATTCTTTGCTGAAAAACTTTTCAGTCATTAATAAACTAACGGACATTGTGAATTGCCAAGAGAGTAATCTCTTAAGAACTATTTCCCAAACTTCCTTGAGCAAGGGAGAATTAAAAAAAAAATAAAACATCTATTAACATCTGGATCTTTTGGGAAATGCTGTTATACATCATAGCACTTAATGCTCCTTAATTGTTTCATATAATTTAACTTGATTTCTCTGGTTATAGTTTCCATCTCCTTGATGTCAGGACCCAAGTCTTATTCCTTTTAGCTAGGCATGCAATGGATATAAAAGTAATAGTTTGATTTTTTAAGAAATTTTATGCAGATAATTATACTCAATGTAGATTTTGAGAGGGAGGAAGTAGCAAAAGTAGTTTTAGTACACATTCTCTTTGTAAGTAAAAAGCCAAGTAAAAATACAACAACCAACATAAGAATATCAGTAGTTTATAAACAAATGCCAGAATTAATTGCTGAAAACTTTTTATTCCTTTTTTTCTCCCTCCCTCCCTCCCTCCCTTCCTTCCTTCCTTCCTTCCTTCTTTCCTTCCTTCCTTCCTTCCTTCCTTCCTTCCTTCCTTCCTTCCTTCCTTCCTTCCTTCCTACAGATATTCTGAGATACCTGAAGAGAAATAGTAGCTTTATATTATATCAGAAGTAAATACAATACAATGGATAAAATTTTTCAGAATTAAATCAATTATTTCTCAGAATAAAATAAACTTTTTGAAATTATAAAAGCATATGTCCATCACAATTTTGATTAAATAATAAATTTATTTATAGATTTTAATTACTAGGTATATCTTAAGTTCCTTGGTTCATCAGGATATAATTTTGATATAACAATAAATAAAATTGATTAAACAAAAATTGTTTGACTTACTCTTTATTTTTTATTGACTCATATCAAATATGCTGTCAGCCAATTTAATAACAGAAGTGGATGTCCCTCATTCCTACCTTGTTGATAATTTGTAAATGTATTAAATACAGGTATTAAGTGTAAATATCAAACAACATTTTAAAATTAGTTATGTAATATCTAGTGTCAAGAATTGATGAGTTAACCCTTGATCATTTGAGTATTTCATAAAAGCACATTATCCTTCCCATTTCATAACCATTACCTTTATACCACCCAATATTTAGTAAAATCCTGCTGCATTTGTTTAAAGATAAAACATTTGAATGTCATTTTTTGCATTTTTTTATTTTTCTCTAATTTTTACAACTCTAAAAATTATTTTAATAGATCATATAAAAGAAAATTTCAGTCCTTTGCAGAAGCTAAAATTGTATTGAGTAAAATTTCATTTGAACTACAATTCAATACATTTAATATTACTTAGGTTTTTTAGAATCTTGATTTTTCTATGAGAAATTCATGTCAAACCTAAAAAAGTAACCTGTGTTTTCAGGCCTATTTTGATGTTGGAATCTCATACAGAAAACAGTCTTTAGATGATTTTACTAAAAACATTCTGTAAGTATCCAAAAGATTTTAGAAATGTGATTTTTCATCTGTTTTGTTATTTTAGTCTTAGAAATATAGTGATATGAATAGTAAATATGTTTCTTTAATTTCACTGTGTTTTAAAATTGATCTGATCTGTGAATGATAAATTGATTTTATACCCAGAAGAAGACAGGTGGGAAAGAATGATATATTTATCTGCTTTGGGTGCTTCTGGCATTGTTAATATTTTCACATTCTTTGTATAAAGTCATCATGACTCATAAAAAGAAACAATGAATAATTGTTTGGAATTTTACTACAGCTGGAGCCACTCATACTCGGTTTAAATGCACTAACTATACCTTCACAGTATTTCAGCCAGATGGTCCTCTTAACCGTCTTACTCGCTTATTTCAGTATCACCTGAGATAATATGATGCAATTCTGGCAGTTAACAAAGGAGTTAATGTCAGGATATTAACTCACTACTTATAGCTCTCTGTATAATAAAATGATATCACCAGTATTTTTTTATTTATGCTACTATACAGTGGAATGATCTACTGAGTTTCAAATAAATTAGAGTTATATACATTATGAAGATCAAACATGCAGTGTTTATTTTTGTAAAAAAAAATATTGGATAAGGACTTTTACAGATAAACCTTTATTGTTTGTACTATGAACTAGGCAACTGTGGACATATGTATCTTAGAGCATTAATTATTTAAAATTGTGTCATTATCAGAGTGTGCATCACCTAGATATTTTGCTATATTTTGTGTGTGGAGGTCTTGTTTGTGTCAGGGTTGAGAAAAGTCTATGTGTATGTCCTATTTCAGGCACATTATGAAATGGCAGGGTTTTTGGAAAATAAAATAATGCTGAGAGAAACAGAAAGCAGCAAAAAAAAAAAAAAAAAAAAAAAAAAGAAGAGGACTAAATATAGGATGGGTTGACTCCATAAAAGAAGCTGTAGGCACGAGTCTGTAGGATCTGAGCAGGGCTGTTAAGGACATGACATCAGGGACATCACTCATTCCTAGAGTCACTAGAAGTTGGAGCTGACTCTATGTACATAAACATACTCATCCCTGGTAGTTGTGCATACTCATAAGCTTTAAGACCTGTGTGTCACATACTGATGATGGAGCTCTCAGTAGGAGGTCTCAGCTCCTATAATGTTTATAAGTAAGTGATTACCCCCCCCTCCACATACATACAATTTAACTTTGCAAACATCAAGTCACAGTAAAAGGAAATGCATCCTTCTAACCAAGCCAACAGAGATGTAGCTATAAAGCTAGATTTTCCACATGGAAACCAAGAGTGGAACAGAAAAGAGTTGTCAACACTATTAAGATGGATTAGGGAAGGGAAGTGAGTGGGAAATCATATATAATTTTTTGAATTATGGCTCAGTGTGTTGTTTTCACATCTTTTCAATAGAAGTAACCTACATTCTTAACACAAGGTGAGCTGTTAAAGTAATTGCTATGATCAGATGTTTTGAAGAAGAGATGTTAAGGTCAATTCAGATGCTCGATGCTTTTGTTTGAGACATAGTTATTAACATGTATTGTATCTGATAAATGGCTAATTGGATTGAAAACAAAAATAAGGATGCACCTGTTCTCTTTCTGCCTCATGGAATCCCATTTTCTGAATATATTTTACTACCTGGTTCCAGGAAGCCAACTATCTAGCTAGTATTATCAGCTGGACAACATCAGATATTTCTGTATTTAAATAGGCTAAGTGTCTGATTTATGACAAGACTTCATATGCTTAGTCAACTCAAATAGACTAACACTCAACAGGGATAGGTCTATTACTGTCCTGCTGTTTGACACTCAGGATGTTTTAATAGAATCTATTACTATTATTAGAATAAAAATGTTGTTCTATTTGTAGATCGAAATTCCTGGTTTCTTACAAAAAAACTAAGAAAAAAGAAAGATAATTTTCATATATGCTTATAGTAGGTATAATGTACTTTTTTGGGGGGCAGCTATAGAATTTATTTTCTGGACCTGTTGTGCAGAGACTAGAAAGTGGGGATAGTGAGGGTTATGCGATGATGATTTTGGCCAATCACATGTAACCTAGATGGAGAAATCAATTCTCTGCTCAGATCTTGGAATGGTGATTTGAATAAAATTTAATAAAGTTCTGTTTACAAAGATCTAGTCAGGGCTTAGAGAAAATAAGATATATTGTTCAGTGCTCCAGCAATTGTAACTGCAGTAAGCTATTGTTATGTCTAAGAGTTTAGGGACAGAGGTCGGGAGAAGTGGAGAAATGAGTCATTTGACTGGAGCTGCCAGTCCCACAGAAGGTTGTATGTAACTGACCAGTAGTGACCAGACTGAGGGAACCAGGAAAATAAATACCTTACCTTACTCCCCTTTGACCTTTTGTCTCCAGCTACTGCCAACCCAACCAGAAGCCCATTGGGTGCTTTCCCTATTGGCCAGATTCTAGTGCACAGAGCAAGGCAGAAAAGCATGGGGTGTAGATCTGGAGAAGCAAAAGGAAGATATCAAACATAAAGGCATACTTACAATTGGCAGAATTCCGATAAAAATATACAGTCTTTTTTCCTAACTTCACTGAAACTCAAAATAAACATTGTGGTGATCTTTAGAACCTGACTGCCTAGATTTGAATCCTAGCTCCAGCATTGACCTTGGGCAGGTGACCTATTCTCTCTGGGCTTCATCTGTCAAAGAGAATAATCATAGTGCTGAGTCCATAAGATGTTGTAAGGAATAAATGACCTGATGTATTTAGAGCACTTAGGCCAATTCCTGGCACATAGTAAGGATTACACATCTTGGTTATCATTTACTTAAGTCCCACACAGTATCGTGTTTGTGTTGCTCCTTTTTAGGACAGATAATGTACATTGAGTTAAATTGGATTGCTGTTGTTATTATTTTTCAATGTTTCTTTAGAGTTTGGCTATCACCTGGGATTAAATATTCATGATGCAATCATTGAATTGAGATCCTTAGGGCACTCCCTTCCAACCAATAGAGACAGGGGACACTTCCCTGAGTACCCTCATAACAACCAGGAAGTGTGGTGAGTTTCCTTATTGCAGATGATGGCTGACTGGGTTGACCTTGTGTGAATTAAATCTATGACAGAAAGGTTTAGTCAGCTGCTCTTGCTTCCTCCACTAGCTGAATCCCTTTAGGAATTCTTTAAATGTGCTTATTGCACAGAATGGTAGAAATAAAAATGAGTGTGACTTGGAACAGTGCCTTTTCTTGAGATTTATTTCCTAATTAAGCATTTTCCTAATAAAACAAGCATTTAAATTTTCACAGGAAACAGCAGTAGTAATACTACTAACTAGTGCTTATAAATCACAGTACTGTTACAAAGGGCCTTTCCACTTACCGGCTTGGGTTTTTAAGCTTTTGTTTTAGCCATGCAATGCTTTGAACATCATGTCCTTATCCTATACACTAAAAAGTTAATATGCAAATTGTCCCCTCTATGGAGAGTTCCACTGGGAATTTGACACTGCTGGTGGCCCCTCCCTTCGGCCAGCCATATCCCTGATTGCCCCCCACATCCCGGTCAGGGGTGGGGCCAGCTGGCCGACCATTCATGGCCCCTTCTCCTGGCCAGCCCCACCCCCAATTAATGCCCCCTACCTCTATCAGACTGGCTGCTGATTTCGTGCACTGGACCTCTAGTATATGATATGAAAATGGACATCGTGTCCTTGACCCACTTTCCGGTTCAAGGCCATCTGGTCAGCCTTCTCTTTTCCCTACTCTGAGGTAACTCTGATAGAGGGGTGCTGTATTTCTGAGGACAGTATGAAAGCTACTGTAGTCATTTCTTTCAGAATTCTCTCCCTTCCTTTGGGGCAGGACTCAGTCATCTCACTAGAGTTCTAGTCCAAATGCAGAGTTCTGGGCCTCCAGACAGCCTCCCTAAAAATATTTGTGTTACTGTGGAGAAAGTCACCTAAGGAAGGCTTTGATAACAAAAGGAAGTAAGAAAACTAAAAAGACCCTCAGATATTTAAAATTATATATTAGCGACTCTAAATATTTGTGACAATGATGACAACAATGATGATGGTGATGAAAAAAGAGACACTGAGAAAGCAAGAAAGGAAAAGAAATGTAAGAATTGTTTATCATTTAATTTTTATTTGCTTAAACCTACACAAAATCAACTAGTAATGTTAATATTTTTTTCTTGATCTTTTAGAAAATTAGATATAAAGAAAGACAAAAAATATCAACCAACATGCTCTGAAAATGTTACAATATGGATAAATAGCAATTCATGTGGAACTTGATCTATAGATAATGTTGAATAATATATTGGTGCTTATTGTGGGTGTGTAAATGGAATCAGAGTTTTTGGCTTGACTTAACACATCAGCCAGTGGGGCAGTAGTGAGTGAGGACAGGTGCAGCACTTTCTCAGATACCTGTGTCTCCAATTTTTTAATAAGTATACTTGTCATGGTACTTATAAACAAGATTTAATAAAAGTTATTTCTTCTGTTTTATTCTGATATTCTTATGCCAGATTTCATATACTCTTCTGCTTTTGAGGGAAAAATTTGCCTAACCAGTGACTAAATTTTCTATTTCACATAGAATCAATTGAATGGGTTACTTCATACGCCAATCAAATTACATCAACTTAAATATACACATATGGAAGTGATCTCAGTGTTTTGCTGGATTATTATAAGGAAAAGTATAGAAATCTAAAAACCTATTTCAGTAGTGGCTTTACACCTCAGTATAAATGTTATTTCAGGGGATGGAGAGGTAATTCTCCTACTCTAATCAATTATACTTTTAATTATGAAAATATATCCAAATATTTCTTTTAACTCTCTGCTATTATGACAATTGTAATGAAATCTTTTATTCCTTTAAAACATTGATTTTCAACTTGGACTGCATATTGAAATCTCTGAAAGGAGTATTATAAAATACCTTAGTTCCCAGACTACATGTTCTGATCTACATGTTTGGATCTGGGGGAAGTCTGGGCATCCTAGTCTTTAAAACCTTCAGAAATGACTCACAACCAAAGATGAGAGTAACTGATTAAATTGTTAATACACTTATCTACTTAGTGGTCTTGTTCTCCAAACAAACGAACATGCTGCCTCTAGTTAGGTCAGCATCTAAACTGGTACTAAGTGTCTTACAAAAAAAGTCCTTCCAAAAAAATGTCTATGGAGGATTTCTAGATAATAAAGTTTTCCCTTTTGGATGGAATGCCAAACAGATCATTTGTCTTCACATTAGGGTCATTGTAAAGGGTAATTTGATAGCTTTGCTGCTCTTAAGAATTATTTTTTTAAAGTTTTTCTTAGCATTATGTTCTGAAGTTACACTTATGTTTTCCTTTTTGAAAGTACATTAGAGAGGACTAGCATTTTTAAGGTTTTGTTCTTTGACTCACAGTTTTAGGATAAAATTGGAAAATGAGCTTTGAGAAAGTTGAAGAAGGAATAGCATATTGAAGTCACCAAAATATGCCCTCTGGAACTCATAAAGACAGGAAAATTATAAACACTGTAATACTGCTCTACTTTATATTAGATTAGAAAATGAAGCAAGATACTCTTCATTTCCCAGGATCTTAGGAATTCAAGTCCTCTTCAGTTTGGAGCTGGCAAGTCTGTCTGAAAGAAAAATCAATTTAGAAAATTCAAGGGAAAGATATCCATTGTTTTTGAGCTGTATTTCCTTTAGTTTAATAGTTTTAAAATATTCTTTATATATTGATTTGATAGTGAATTATTAAGTGGAGACAAGGGATTTCATGCTTTTACTTCTCATATACTAATGCATTTCTAAATTTAAAATATAGCTCTGAGGAAACTCAGGTAATCTTTAGCATATTGCCAAGAAAGTATAAAATAAATATTAATACAAGAAGTTGTTAATGCAGGATAAATAAAAATAAGTTATAATATCTTAGGTCTTTTACTCAATGTGTAGTTGAGAATGCACTAGAGCCTTACATTACAAAGTAAGGCAAACTCATTTACATCTGAACTTTCTGCAACCATTTTAAGTCCGTTTGTCCTGATATGAATTTTCTAGCTGTATGCAAAAGCAGAGGAGGGAAAGTGTTTAATTTTTTTATTGTGAGCTTGTCAAATAAAATGAGATAAATGTGTCACAAGTTAATTATGTCTATGATTGTTCTTTATAATTGCAACAAAGCAGCTTTTGGAGTAAGTGAAGAGGAAATCAGGTAATGTGTTTATGTTATCTTGTAGAGAGCAGTGATCTGTTAACAGCAACACGTTAACTTGCTGAGAGCATCTGCAAACTTAGTATTTCTTCAAAGGGGTCATCCTTTTGTCTGTGAGATAGTGATAGGTGGCGGCCATCTATATGTTAATTTATATTGGATTAATCATAGTTGCTGTTGTGTACATAAATTGATTGAGATGAACCTCTAAAGGAGATGATGGCTGAGCGACAGTTCATCAGCCTATGCAGGCTAATTAAACATCTAATTACATTTTTATTAGGAAATACCTTTAAGTGATTATGAGTCCAAAGTGACTCAGTGAGCCCACAGATTGGATTATCTAGATCTTACATTCTCATAAAAATAATGGTGTTTGAAGAGTTAGTTTGGTCTCAAAATATATTAAATGATAAGCTCAGGACTTAATTAGATGTCACTTATTTCCTCATTTGTTAATTAAGCAGTCAATTCTGGGATTCCTATTCTCCTTTCTTATTGCATTTTTAAAATCATCATCATATACTGAGAACTTACACCAGGCTGAGCAGCGACCATGCATCATATTTGGCAAATTTTTACAATGGCATTATGAGGCAGGGGCTATTATTCCTTGTTTACCCAAGAGAAAACTGAGCCTGAGACTTAAGTGACTGGCCCATGTTCCCACAGTTAGGAAGTAGTAGAACCTGCTCATCATCAGCAATATACTCATGTGAAATATGGCCTCATTTGGTGTGAAAATAATTCAATATTCTATAAATGTCATTGGTTCTATGCATTTTCCCCAATGATATGTTCTTTGAAGGTTGTTTATAGTTCTTTTCAGTTGCCTGCTGTTGTTTCAGGAACTAATCTAACTTATTATGGCACTTGCTTTTTTTGGCATAACCTAATCAGGTGTGACTTAGGAAAGATGGTCTTAGGATCTTAAGGCAGGGTTTCTCAAGCATGCATGATTAACATTTGCACCACATTATCCAGGGGCTGCCTTGTACTCTGTAAACGGTGAGCAGCATCCCTGACCTTACCCACTGGATGCCAAGAGCAAACCCAATGGTGACAACCAAGAATGTCTCTAGACTTTACTAAATGTCCCCTGAGGTATGAAATTCCCCCTGATTGAGAATTGCTGGCTTATAGGGTCAGTAAACTTTAATGAATATTTTACTAATCACAACTGTTACCACCACTACATTATGGTTGAAGTGATTTACAGTGTTGTCAAAGAAAAATTATACTGGCAAAGTTAAACAGGCAAGGCAGACTTTAATGCAGTCTATTGCAGTAGGAGAGAGATTGGATTCGACACAACTAAAACAAAAGGAAGAAGAGTTTTTAACTGTGGTGAGCCCTTGGAAAAGTCCTGGAGGACATTAGTAGGGAGGTGGGTCCTTATGTAATATGCTTAGACTATCTGTGTTTGCCAGTTGACGCTTCTGGGAGTTAGGCTTCTACCTTCCCACAGGGACTGAGAGATAAAACATTCTTTTTTCCCCCTTTTATATTGTATTTATTGGGGTGATATTGGTTAATAAAATAATATAGAGTTCAGGTGTACAATTCTATAACACATCATCTGTTTATTGTGTTGTGTGTTTACCCTCCCAAGTCAAGTCAAGTCTCCTTCCATTACCATTTATCCTCACTATAGCCTCTTCTACCTCCACCAACTCCCCTTTCCCTCTGGTAATTATCATACTGTTGTCTGTATCCATGAGATTTTTTTTTTTTTCTTAATCCCTTCACCTTTTTCACCCAGCTCTGCAAACCCCCTCAATAATATTATTTCAAAAGGATGACTTCGAGGTCCTTGAGTAAATCATTCTTAGATTGTAAAATTGGTCAGAGACTAGGGGGAAGAAGTACCAAATGAATCTACAACTTTAATAATTTACTCTTTCAATTGCTTCTTGAAAACCCACTCAGTTCTCAAGTCTCTCTGTAATCTCCTGACCTTAAGAGCAGGGAGACTCAACCCCCTAATGTATTTTCTCTACTCCATAGTGTCCAGGAGAAACAAGAGTTCATTCAGTCACCATTTTCAGAAATACATAGGCTTTTGAGTTCCAAGTTTGTCCTCAAAAGTACAGTTTATTGAATTTTGCCCTTGGACTTCAGTGAAGTTCCTCACAATCTTGCCAAGCCCCACCCTTTAAGGAAGAAAGCTCATGCATTCTTCCCCCTGCTTGGCTTCCCTCGCTTCTAGAGGGCTAGCTATTGGTTTGACTCAGAATTGGCAGACATCTTAGAGCCTGTCGTGGAGGTAAAGATTGTTCCTGAGTTTATTTTGTTATGTTTTCAAAATCCAGTCTACTTTTAAAAACGAATAACATTTTCTAAGGCTACAGAGAATCATGTTGACAATTAGTGATCTCAGTGAAAGTCATTCCATGGAATAATTGGGTTTTGGTCAAATTGTAGGGTTGGGGTGGGGGAAAAAAATAAAGACCAGGGGTGTATAGAGTAGTCATTCAAGATATGATAAAATTTAAATAATTTCTTAACAGCCTGCATGTTTGATCTTTTCTAAAGAGAAGGTTGCTTGGAGGATTGTTGAATATAACTGGTGTCTTTCAGCAATGGTGACCCATATGGAGTGATGGCAACAACATTCTCGTGCTAACTAATTCTATGAGATGCTTGAACAGTCACATATTCAGTTTCGTAGTAAAAGCAATTACTTTTCCTATGCAATATATCTTAGGCAAAAGATAGCTTGCAAATAAAATCACTAGAAAAAACACACAAAATTATCTCATAACCTGGGTGATTTAATTAAACCTTAGTTTTCCTCCATAAGTTTTTCCAACAAAATACACTATTAGGTTATATATACATTTAGATCAACAGAATTAAGACCTAAATTTTACTTTGCATTACTTTAACTCATTGTGTGATTAAACCTCCTTTAAATCAAGTATTATGTGCCAAAAATAACTCCCTGATCTCAAGTATTTGCTTCCTATATGATTCCCATAGTTGAGCTCTCTATTAATTACTTCCCCCCGCCCCACATTTCTTCAGATTGCTGAGCTATTTGCTTCTTGATAAGTCAAATAAAGAACCAGAGCTTTTCTGATTAGTATGAAACCTCAATTTCAGTTCCTTAGATGGATTGGCTGTTTTTTAATGGAATAGACTAGGGGCTCAGTACACGAATTCCTGTACCTTGAAAGGAACTGTGGGCTGTGAGGCTTGGGTGGGCACAGGGGCAGGTTTCGGCCCATCCTCTGCCCCCCCCCCGCCCAGCCCCTCTGGCCATGGCCCTCTCTCTGCTGGTAGCCCTGTTCCTGCCACTGCTGCTCCCACACACTAGTGGCACTGACTCAGCTCACATCCACTCAAGGTGCAGAGTGATTGGGACCAGCACCAGTAGCAGGTGCGAGTGGGGCTAGTGCCGTGATTGCCCATCAGGAGCAGGAGGAGGTGGAGAAGCCCTCAGGGGCAATTGTGCTTGCACCCACTGATGGCGTTGAGTGATTGGGACCGGTGAAGACTGGCAGTTGGTGCAAATGGCAGCTCCAGCACCTGCTATGGGTGTAAGTGGAGCCATCTCTGGCAGTGAGTTCCAGAGGCGGCTGCTGGCCCCAATTGCCCCTCAGGTGCAGGGGGAGGTGGAGAAGCCCTGAGAGGGGATCGGGGCCAGCAGCCACTGTTGACACTTGCTGATGGAGCCAAGCAATCGGGGCTGGTGCCAGGTGCCCGAGGCGGTGTTCCTCAGCCCAGCCTGCACCCTCTCCAATCTGGGACCCCTTGAAGGATGTCCTACTGCTGGTTTACAGGGATTCGGTCTAAATGGCAGTCGGACATCCCTCTCACAATCCAGAACTGTTGGCTGCAGCTGCTCACCTTCCTGCCTGCCTGCCTGATTGCCCCAAACCACTCTGCTTGCCAGCCTGCTCACCCCAACTGCCACCCCCCACTGGCCTGCTCACTCCTACCTTCCCTCCCCACTGGCCTGCTCACCCCCAACTAGCCCCCTTGTTAATCTTTTTACTCCCAATATTGCCTGCCATCTCATCCTGGCCTGATAACCCCCCAGCAACCCAAAGTCCCAGCCCTTCCTTTTTTTCTTTTCTTTTCTTTCTTTCTTTCTCTCTTTCTTTCTTTCTCTCTTTCTTTCTTTCTTTCTTTCTTTCTTTCTTCTTCTTCTTCTTCTTCTTTCTCTTTCTCTCTCTCTCTCCCTCCCTCCCTCCCTCCCTCCCTCCCTTCCTTCCTTCCTTCCTTCCTTCCTTCCTTCCTTCCTTCCTTCCTTCCTTCCTTCCTTCCTTCTTCACCTCCTTGAGCAGAGGCCAGGGCCTCCTGGAAGCAAGTATCTAGGACTTATTTATCTCCTATAATTTGAAACTGTGTAGCCTTGAGTGGAAGCCAGGGCTGGCCAGGGCGGGAGGGAAGCTGGGCTTCTTCCATAGCTGGGACAACCCAAGCCCCTTGCTTGCTCCAGCTCCATGGCCGGCTGCCATCTTGGTTGGGTTAATTTGAATACTCATTCCTGATTGGCTTGTGGGTGTGGCTTTTGGGTGTAGTAGAGTGATGATTAATTTGCATGTTTCTCTTTTATTAGTGTAGATTTTTCTTTTTATCCTTGGAGAGTTAAGACAAATATCATCACTGTAACCAGTTATCTACTTAAGCTTATTTTGAAGTGATTTTTTTTTTCATTTTCTCTACGTGTTTTAGGTAGTGGGCGGATACATATTAGAAATAAGTCTTGACCTTCTTCTGTTTGCCAGTGTGCCAAAAATGTTATAGGCTTTCACTGCTAAGGCTGAAGCCAGTGATAACATACTGGTGGGAAATGATGAAGTCTCCTATTGCAAAATATTGTTGCTTCAGGATGTTAGAAAAGTCAATGACATTGATAGCAAACTATGAATTTAGAAATGGTTTTATTTCTATATAGAACTTTGGTCTTTGGTTTACTTATCCTGTGTTTAGCCAATAAAGCATTTGCTTAAAATATACTTTAGGTGAGGCAGAGATTAAATACTATGACACATTTTGTGGATTTAAAAGCCTGGGTGGAAGTCTTAGAGCTTATTAATCTTTTCTGTATAAATTTGAGGCTTTTATCATTAACAAATGTTGCCTCGATTCTCTAATTTTAAATGTAAATTCTCCAGAAGATATTGTTATGAAAACATATTAGACTAGAAACTAGTTTGACTAAATGTCAAGATGAATATAATTTGGGCATAGTGCATAGTTTGTTGGTTTGGCATTTTGTGAATCTAACAGTTAATAGTAGGCTCAGAGAGCCTGGCTCAATATTATTTATCACCTGGAATTAGTCACAACTGTAATGACAAATGTGACATGGCTAATAAAGTATCAGTTAAAAAGGCCTGTTTTAGCTGGGTAAGCTAGAGAAACATGGTGACTATATTCATATACAGTATTTCATGAGAAGCCAAGGAAAGGCAAAAAATACTAAAACAAACAAATGTCTCATCTTATTCATTATAGATTCATTTTATTCTAATTATATTTTTAATACAGATATTCTTTGTTCTTCCTCTTTTTATTTGCTATTTACCAGTTTGTACTTCTATCTCCCCAAAGAGTAGCTGTGAATCTATATTGTTCCAATTTATGTTATAAATATTCATCTTAAAGTGATATTACACATCATTACATTAAATATTTCACATCATTACATCACATACCTAATGGACTGAAGCAGGTATGTGAATAATTCAAAGTATGATCAGTCCAGAGTCATTTACACATTATGTTTGGCATAGTTGAATTAAAACACAAATCACAGAATCTGTGGGAAGTGGTAGCAGCAGCACTGGTGGTGGTGGTGGCGGCAGGGAGTGCCCGGCCCCCGGGCGCTGTGAGCAGAAGTGGCAGCGAGCACAAAGCCCCCGGGGCCAGGTGGTCGCAGGCAGCCAGGGCTGAGCTGAGCAGGGCGATGGCTGGGTGCCCAAAGCCTAAAGCCTCGCCAGGCTGGGGGTGAGCCATCAGTTGGACATCCCCTGAGGGCTCCCAGTATGTTAGAACGGGCAGGTTGGGTTGAATTTCATGCACTGGGCCCCTAGTTCTTTTATAATTATTCAAAGTTTGTGTATACATCTTTTGGGGCACCCTCTCTCAAATCAATGAACATATACTTGGGTGAGGATTTAAAAACAATAATCTATCAAGTGGATAAACCCTTAGCATAGCACAGCTGATCAAGAAAAGGGAAGTATAAATGACCAATATTGGATTTGAAAGAGATGATGATAGTATATATCCCAAAGTTATTAAGAGAAATGTAAGTGAATATTGTGAAAAATGAACCACTTTTAGATCAATAAATTCTGCAATTGAGATGAAGTAGAGAATTTTCTTTAAAATCACAAAATAAAAGATATGAGCTGTCCAGTAAACAAATTAAGTTTATAATTAAAAATTTTCCCATAGTAAGAACTCCAGGCCAATGTGGTGTCACTGGCAAGTACTATTATAAATTTAAGGAGCAAAAAATTCCAGTTCTTATACAGACTTTCATAAAATATAAGGGGACTTAACACTTTCAATCAGCTTAACAAAGACGTTATGGTTCTAAAACTAAAGATATTAGAAGAAAATAAATTCCATTATTCCCCACGAACAGAGATGAGAAACCTTAATAAAATATTGACAAACAACTCATTATATATAAAAAAGATCACTTATTTTGAATATTTGGAGTTTATTCCAGGAATACAATATTTTAATACTTAAGAATTAATTTTATATTATACCAAATTAGTAGAATGGTAGAAACTATATGATCATTTCAAATGCTTATTAAATATTCATTATAAAAACTCTACAGTAAACATCATTTTTAATGGCAAAATTCTGAATATTTTCCAGCTAAGACAGAGAACAAATTATTCAACATTGTACTGGAAGTCCTAGTCAATCAAAAAACACAAGAAAGAGATATAAAAGTCATAACAATTCAAAAGAATAATTAAAACTGTCTTAGTTCACAGAAGACATATTTATGTAGGAAGTCATGACAAATCTAAATGCAACTACTAGAAATAAGTGAATATGGAAAGGTCATACATAGTACAAAAGACCAATTTTACACAATTATATTTACTTATACAGGCAGAAATAATTAGAAAATTCATTTTACATACATTATTTGTAAGAGCATGCCCCAAATAGAAAATACTCCAGGAGATTTAACAAATTATGTGCAAGACTTCTACAATGAAAATTATAAGATTTTTCTTAGAGAATTTAAAGAAGGTCTTTCACTCTATTAATGGCTTCAATAACTCAGTTTTATTAAGATGTTAATTCTCCCTGGCCAGCATGGCTCCATAATTGAGCTTTGACCTGTGAGCCAGAAGGTCACGGTTCAATTCCGAATCAGGTCACATGCCAGGATTGTGGGCTCCATCCTCAGTGCAGGGCATGCTGAGGCAGCTGATCAGTGATTTTCTCTCATCATTGATGTTTCTATCTATCCCTCTCCCTTCCTCTCTGAAATCAATAACAATAAAAAAGATGTAAATTCTCCCAAAATTCATTTACAAATTTAATGCAATCCAATAAAAACCCCAACAGACTGTATTTTGGGTGGGAGTAGAAATTAGCAAGCTAATACTAAAATTATATGAAAATGCACCAAAGTTGCTCTTATGCTATTCTAATCCAGACAGTACGGTAGTGTCATAAATAAAGACAAATAGGTCAATGAATCAAAATCCTGTCCATAAATAGACCTACATATAATGGTCAGTTGATTTTTGATATGAGCACCAAGGCATCCCTTGAGGAAATTCTTTGCAATAAATGTTGCTGGAACTGTATAAATCTATGTCACAAAATGAACATCAGCTCTTGCTCTCACTAGATGAACTATATTCCAGGATGTAAGTGCTAAAATATAAACCTTCTAAAAGCCAACATAGTAGACTATTCTTATGAACTTGATAGGAAATGATTTCTAATATATGTCAAGAAAGCACAAAAAATAAAAAGGAAGTCTGATAATTAAAGTTTACAAATATGTAAAACTTCTATTTGAAAAATAGCATTAGGAAACAAAAGAACAAGTCACAGCTAGGAAGAAAATATTCCTAACAAAATGTAATCCAACAAAAATATATTTAACAAGAGAGTATATCCAGATTATAAACACTGCTATCATACAATAAAGAAAAGGCAAACTTCCCAATTAAAATTGGAAAAAGGATTAGAATAGATAGTCTCAAAGGAGCATGTTAAAAATGAATGATAAAGTTTGTAAGTTATCAGAAGGCAAATTAAAGCCACAATTGTTAGTACATGTGGACTAACACTATTAAGACTTACAACCCCAAAAGTTGGTGAGAATGTGAAGCAAGTAGGATTCTCAGGCTTTGCTGGTTGAGTCTGAAATGACCTTCTGTGTGATCATGTAGGAACCAGGAGCCTTGCCCTGGTGGCTCTGCTCTGCTTGGTGTCTTCCTCAGTCAGCTAGTGAGGAGAGAAAGAGAATATGGGAGATATCAGAACCCAGGTCTGCAATATGTGCATGAAGCATGTATCTACACTCCATCGCCTGATCTCAGTCATGTGGCTGCACCTAATTACACCAAAGAGTTGGGATTCCTGCTAATGTAGGTGTGGGCCTAGGTGCAAAGGGTAAAGGATTTGGTGAATGTCTAATATTTAACCATATTCACATGGCTATTTAGTTGTGAAAGGATGTGGGAGGCAATTTGTATACAGAGAACACTAGTTTAAGAGTTTAATTGTTTGTTCCAGGAGTAAAAGCATGTTAATTTAAACAAGAAATTTAAAATACAGGGATTAAGAACATGGATTTAGAATTAGACAGATTTATTCAAATCCTAGTTTCTCAGCCTAGTTGAGCTTCTAATTGAACCAGTTTACGCAGTGGACATTATAAAACAGGCAGCTATTGATACATTCATTCATTCTTAGAGATTGTTTTTACCTTTGTAAAATAGAAATCATGACACCCGCTTTTATTGTTCTGAATGAGATAGTATCTCTGAATAATGCTATGAAAGAGAAATTATTTTCCTCCTTAGCCAACAGGGGAGTATTGATCTATATGATGTTTACATAAAACATAAAACAGAGCAGCTTTTGAATATCATTATTTACTTTTTTTGTAACTCAGAGATAGACTATAGTCTGAAATGTAAATACATGTTTTTTCTTCCCTTCTCTCTTTTTTTTAAATGAGAAAATTTCCACTCCAGTGATGTGTTCCTAAAAACATGTAAATGAAGATTGAGACTAGACCTGAACTCTGATTGCTTTGTTCTCTTCTCTCAACTTTTTTGGCCCAAGATCAAAGTCTCCTCTACCAATGTAACCTTTTATCTCCCTAGTGTCAAATTAAAAAACGTATCTGTGCATGCCTTTCCTGAAAGCTATTTCCAGCCCCAGAAAGGAGCAGACTAATCTCCTGAAATACCATGCAGAGCCAGGATTCTCACATGAGTAGTCCAGTATCTCTGCTTTCTGCCCCAAGTGACATATCTACATTGATGGCATAGATATTTTAAAAAGAGAAATCATTATTAATTAACAATTAAATAAAAGACTCCCAATTGCAATTGCTTTTATGTCTGAATAAAGACCTCCCCCCCCCCACCGAGGAATTTCTTAATTTAGAGATGTTTTCTTTTTTAAAAAATTAAATATCAGCTCTTGATCAAATCGCTTCTTCTCCCCTAAATATTCTGGAATTTAATTGCTGACATGTTCAGACCCTTCTAATTCTAATGTTTGATTGACATTGGATTCCTTAAGGTATGGCTATTGGAATTTGTAGCTTTTAACCCTAAGGAGAGGCTATGTCTGAGGTTTCCATTAATAACTGCCTATGGCTTAGTTTTCAATAAATTTGACCAATTCTTGTCAGATGTATGTATATTTCCAGAATGTATTTCCAATTGGTGTTAATAAAATGCTGGTAATCATATTTCCTTAAAGCATTATTTCTTTGCTCTAATACATTGAAATTTGTTGAGCAAATCTATATTAAGTTTGTAAGGTATATTGATTTTTAAGTTGCGCATTTTTATGTTGATGCTATTCTTGAGTTTCTGTTTTCAAGTTATCAGAGTTTTCCTTTTTAATTTGACTGCAAATGACAGCCTTCATCCTCCATTCTCCTGATGGCTTTACGTGCTGTTTTCTGCATCTTCTTAAATTACAGTGTTAAGAACTGTGATGATGTTCTAGGGAAGGAAACGTTTTCTGTTATTTGTATAGAAACCCTTTCATGATGCACTACATTCTTTAGTTCTAATAAACTGTTCCATGTTCCCAAGCAGTAGTCTCAGTTCATTTTCAGACCCTACCCTAGTCCTTTCTAATTACTTTACAGCCCAGATTATTTGGGTAGGTCACCTTTTCCATATCACATTTTCCTTTCATCTCCAAGTAGCAATAATCTCGAGGTTTTATTCTATATGATGATAGGAAACCCAATACTTAATGTTTTTTTATTCTTATATTATTTTTTATTTTATTTTTCATCTCTTTTTTAGGGTTTTATTTATTTATTTTTATTGATTAAGGTATTACATAAGGAATTATCAGATATTCCCCCACATCCTCCCTGCTCATGCCTTCTCCCCCTCTAGTGTCTGTGCCCATTGGTTATGCTTATATGCATGCATATAAGTCTTTTGGTTGATCTCTCCTCCTTCCCCACCTTCCCCTGCCTTCTTTCTTAGGTTTGTCTGTCTGATTGATGCTTCTCTGTCTCTGAATCTGTGAGTGTTTTTGAATCTCACAGATCTGTTCTGGTTGATGCTCATCTATCACTTTAGACCAGGTGCCTCTCCCACTGTCTCTAATCACATAATTGTATCAATCATGTCTTAGCTTCTTGCTTTCCAGTTTGATGCAAAATATATCCACAGGCTCTACATTAGTCCATAAAGCACAAGATCTCAAGTTCACAAACCTCACTGAGACCTCTGGAAACTGGTGCAAAAGTGAAAACCTAAAACTGAGTCATTAGTAATATCTACTCACAGAGAGTTCTCATTGGCCTTTCCACTAGAAACTTAAAGAATGGCCATGAGAAGGAAGTATTCTGGCAATGTGGTAGAGATTAAACTGGCTCACAAAAGTGTTCCTATCCTGCCTCTCTCACATTTTCTGGAGTGCTCAGCAAAGTATCTGAACATGACACCCAATAAGTGGAGGCCATTTTTCTGGCCCGAGCACTGCGATTATGTACTTTGAATAATGTAGCTAACTGTATGGTCATTGACCTGTGGAATGGAGGCCAAGGCATAGCATGAGTTCAGTCATTATTATTGCTTCCTATCATTATGACCATTATTAGTTTTCTTAGGAATTATTACACTCCTCCAAACAAGAGTTCTTCCTTTATAGGACCCTTATTTCTAGGGACAATGCAGGAAAGAAGTAAAAAATTTACATAATAATCTCTACTCATACTAAAGTAATCTTTTATGTCATCAAATAAAATGTTGTGTTATTCATTTATTGAGCATATTATCTCTGTGCCAGTCATTTTACCAAGTGCTGGAAATGAAATGATGATCAAAAGATGAGTATACTCTCTTCCCTTATGAAGCATAGAGTTTGCAATCTAGTGGGAATTGTACACTATTCATTAATGAATAGCACAAATTAAGATATGATGTTTCACAAAAGAGAAGAAATAGATGCTATGAGAGCAAATAATGCAAGATTGGACCAATGCAAGAAGGTCAGGAAAGGCTTTCATCTCAGCACAAAGCACTTTTATATGACCTATGCCTCTAGCCTTCATACAACTAATACACACATAGCTTGTATATATGCCTAAAAGTATCACTCAAGTAGTCCCTCTCAGAACAAATAAGAGTTCATCACAAAGACAGAGTCTACCTTTTACTTCTTATGCCATTAAATGATCAGAAATATTGGTGTTAAAATTCTGAGGAAAGGAGGGGGTGGTCAATAAATTATTTTTTCCCTCCATGTTTTGGAAGGAAGTGATTAGTAGGCACAGAAACCCGACACATGGAGCTCTAAATAACAGCTGTATTATTAATAAAATATTGAGTGGGTTATATAGCATACTTGATGTCAGATTGAGCTTTTGATATTTCACTTGGCCACCCCATCAGGTAGAGCTGGACAAATGCAGGCTTCCTGCATGAGACAGAGCCCACTATTCTAGGCTTACCACAAGGTGGGAAGCAGAAAAGAATGTACAGTTTCTTCTAATTTAAAACAGAGTGAGAAGCTCAAGTGGGTGGAGAGGGAGGAGAAAGGCAGAGTGCCATTCTAATGTGGTTCCATTAGAAATAAGAGCCCTGAGGGATACAAGCCCCTGGTTCCTCAACTGTGTTCTTTTTATATTCTTATCTTTAACAACCAGCCTGTGGCTCACCAGATTTTGAGCCTGGCCCCTATGAAAGAAGACACTGTTGGGGTATAGGAAGTCCTGCTCTTTACTTACAAAGTTAAAAAAGATACTGCTCCTTTGTTAAGCTGGTGGGGAATTTAATTTTACTTCTAAAGCTGCATTGTCCAATTTAGTAGCCATTAGCCACATGTGGCTATTTAAGTTAAATTTAACTAAAATCCAATTAATGAAATTCAGTTCCTGGGTAACATTAGGCACATTTCAAGTACTCATAGCTTGATGTAACCAGTAGATGTGTCCTAGAAAAGAACAGATTAGAACATATCTGCGCCTTCCAGACCATGTACTGGATAGCAGTACTCTAAAGGGTATTGAATTCGGTTGGTATTGTGCGTTATTGAACTTCAGAACCTTACTGTGCCCTAAGCTAAAAATCTACTCAGTTTTTTATTTTTCATACCTAGCTACATGTCCAATAAATATTTTATCAAAGTTGTCCAATTATAACATAAGGCAACTTAAAGATGCTCTAATGATATGTAAATAGTTTTTTAAATGCTATGAAACCACTAACAAAGGAGAAATAACATATGAAATTAAACCCAAATAAATTAAACTTAGAAATTTCTCTTCTCTCGATTTCTCATTCTGTTCAGTCTCAGCTCAGAGGGTCCACCCAGAAGCTTGGGTAGAATTGTCTTCCTTAGCGGTTGTAGCAGTCAGTATAGTGATGACCATATGTTCTAAAAATTATTTTTCTGGTTTCCTTTTTCAATTTTTCAGGCCTTAAGTATTTTCTGTCTCTTTAAGAACAGTAGAAATATTTTCTTTTGCATCATATTTTCTAAAGGAGAATGATCTAACTCTAATGTTCATCCCCCATAATGATCCCTCGTACTTTGAAGGAAGACTCAGATGAAGATTAAACCATTTAATTTCTTCTTAAATTGGCTCTTCTTGTTTTCTGCTTCACCTAGCGGAGGTCCAGTTTGCTGCATCTGAGTATCTTCTTTCTTTTTTCATTTTGGTCCAGGCATGTGATTTTCTAACACACTCTTCTGAATTTTTATTAGAGGGGTTCATAGAGTGAGACATATCAAGTCATCTATTTCTGGATATATCAGAAGCATCTAAAAGTCACTTATCATCACCTCTCAGAATGGGATAACATTATCTCAGCAGTATTTTGTCATCCTATTAGAGAAATCTAACACAGGCCCAGGTGAGCTACACCATCCTCCTGCTTGGATTTTTTTAGTGTGTCTCCTCTACATTGTTCCTTCTTTTGGAGTTATAGTTCACAAAGGCCTTGACATGTTCCATT
This sequence comes from Antrozous pallidus, assembly GCA_027563665.1. Classification (NCBI taxonomy): domain Eukaryota; kingdom Metazoa; phylum Chordata; class Mammalia; order Chiroptera; family Vespertilionidae; genus Antrozous; species Antrozous pallidus. Next base: position 53,327,334 of record CM050516.1, on the reverse strand, counting down.
AGAGTGCTGGTGTGCTGGAAAACTGGATCTCTCAAGGGAAAATGAAGGAAAACAGGGGGTCCTGACTTTTAATGTTTGCTCATTTTTCAGGTATAAATACTCCCACTGTGGCTGATTTTATGCTACTAATTGATGTCACACAAGGCATATTTGGTGGAGACGTGGCTCTCATGGGCTGGATTAGCTTCTCCAGCATTAAAAACTGCTTTCTCAAGGTGTGGTTTCCCTGTTGCTCCCATTATGAACGCTACAAAAACTTGTATCTTAAAACCTGCCTAGATTTATCTCCCTTAGGAGAAGTTATTCTGGTCTGTTATTTGTATTTTATTGTATTTTTATTTTTTAAAATATTTTGCTATAGTTTTTTTAAAATAAATTTTTAAAAATATATTTTATTGATTTTTTACAGAGAGGAAGGGAGAGGAATAGAAAGTCAGAAACATCAATGAGAGACAGACATCAATTAGCTGCCTCTTGCACGCCCCCTACTGGGGATGTGCCTGCAGCCACGGTACATGCCCTTGACTGGAATCGAACCCGGGACCCTTCAGTCCACAGTCCCATGCTCTATCCCCTGAGCCAAACCGGTCTCGGCTTTTACTATAGTTTTTATCATTAATTTTTAAACTCTATTCTTAGTTCTTGACCTTCTTCTTTTGGCCTCAGTGCTTAAGGGACTCAATCGGCCTTTTTAAATAATTAAAGCAAGAATGATAATGAGACTGTTTTTAGGCATAGGCCTTAACCATAATAACTTCTCAAAAATGCTAACTTTTATGGTTAGATTGGTGTATAATTATTTTATTCTGCATGTCTAATCTACCATTTTTAGGGTGACTATGTGGTATCTCCTAAAATCTTTTATTTAAAAAAAGCAGCCTGTCAGATGTAGTCTGTCTTTTTTTTCCCCCAGAACCCTAAGTCCTAAGCATTCTCTTCGAAAGGCCATAATCATCAGTTCACTGAGTCTCTAGCTATCTCCTTTCCTTTGATATATTGGGAAAAAAAAGTGTATCATCTACTTTGACATTTCTTGAAAGATAATCGTGTAAGTTGTTTTGGTAAAAAAGCAAACAAACATTGTTTTCTAGTAAGGGTTGATATGGAGGCTATTTGGAAGGTTTCCCTGTCATCCTCACTCTGCCTGTCTTTCCAGGTTTTGAAAGATGATTTGTAACATATTACAGTTTATGGCATTTGATTGGCATAGTTTATTGCTTGTGCATGAAACCATTCAAAAGAGCAAAATTTCACAGCTATATTAGCTCAAAATATAGAGTTGGTTGAAGTTTGAACAAGGAAAACCATGTACTTTTTCCTGACAATGACATTGTTATTTCCCTTTATTAGCCAAGCCTATGGTTCTCACCCACAGCATGCATTTTTCCCTGGCTCAGAGGAAGGGGTTTGGTACGCAATCGCCAGAACGCTTAAGGCTATTGACTTTCTCTGTTTTAATTTAACAAGATTTCCCAACTAGTACCTACACATTGCTGCCATATGTCTCTTTCTGTAACATTTAACGATTTCTTGTGTTTCCTCACCCTCATGAGGGTACTAAAGGTAATGCTATTGTGATGATTATGACTTTGGGGCTCCTCACAGTCATCTTTCATGACTTCCTATGCACTAGAACACACCAAATAGAATAGATGTTCCCTTCTCGAGCAATTTTAACTACTTGTTCTAAGAAATGGATCTCAGTTCTTTCAAAAACTTCCAGTGCTATATAATATGCCGTCAGTTTAAACCACTGAGATCACTGTGTCTTTGTCTGAAATGTGATTTAATAGTTTTACCTGAGATTCAGCAGATTGGGTCTTAGGTTTTTCTGAAAGATAATAGAACCAACTCAACAGGAGCTTTTCAAAAATGCAGAAGACCCCAATAATGCTGACTGAGACTCTTGAGTTCCTAAAAAATTCTGGTATGTAAAATGTTTAAAAACAACTAGTTTAATGTATAAATCTGGTTGCTTATTCAGACATTTACTCAATAACATTTTATCTTTTCTATATAAAAAGAAATGTGGTAGTATAAAGAATAAAAACAATAGGTTCATGTAGTAATATATGATACTTAACTACATAACAAGCCACAATAACATAAATGATATGGGAATTCCAAAGGGAAACAATATTCTTCCTGGCATGTAGAAGAAATTTGCAGAAGCTCAGAACAGGAGTCATTTCGGAATCACTAAGGCAAATCTATGTAGAGAACTATCAAAGAAGACTGGAAAGGGGAAGATCATAAAATATCCTGAAGGTCAGCTGGAGGAGTATTTTGATCTTTTATTGTGAGTATAAAAATAACACCCCTAGAAATTCCCTTTTCTTTTATGACTTTGGCCCTAAAGATATTTCTCATGCTTCTGATCCAGGATTACATTTTTCCTGGACCCCTGTTGTCTGTCCTCCCTAAAGTGCTTGCAGCTTGTAATCACCACATTCTTCTGATTATCCTCTTGTCTTCACCTATACCTCCTGCCAGATTTACCAAAACCTTTACTTTCAAATCATTTTGCCTACTTCATTCTTTAGGCATCTGGGATTTGTATAAACAAATGTATACAGTCTGCCTTGGACTCAGTGACTCTTACAGTCTTTTTAAAAATATATACTTTTATCAATTTCAGAGAGAAAGGGAGAGGTAGAAACATTAATGATGAGAGAGAATATAATACTGGAAGTGCTGGCCATAGTGATCAGACAACAAGAAGAAATAAAAGGCATCCAAATTGGAAAAGAAGAACTAAAATTGTCCTTACTCACAGATGGCATGATACTGTATACAGAAAACCCCAAAGATTCCAACAAAAAAAACTACTAGACTTAATAAATGAATTCAGCAATGTAGCAGGATACAAAATTAACACCCAGAAATCTGTAGGCTTTTTATACACCAATAATGAACTCACAGAAAGAGAAACTAAAAACAAAACAAAACAAAACAAAAAATAATCCCATGTACCATTGCACCAACAAAATAAAGATACCTAGGAATAAACTTAACTGAGGAGGTAAAAGAACTATACTCAGAAAACTATAGGACATTGAAAAAAGAGATAGAGGAAACCATAAACAAATGGAAGAACATACCATGTTCATAGATTGGTAGAATTGACATCATTAAAATGTCTATGCTGCCCCAAACAATCTACAGATTCAATGCAATCCTCATTAAAATATCAACGGTATATTTCAAACACCTAGAACAAACTCTTCAAAAACTCATCTGGAATAAGAAAAGACCCCAACTAACCACAGCTATCCTGAGAAAGAAGAACAAAGTTGGAGGGATCACAAAACCAGATATCAAGCTATATTACCAAGCAACAGTTCTCAAAAGTGCCTGGTACAGGCACAAAAAAAGACATATAGACCAATGGAACAGAACAGAGAACCCAGAAATCAACCCAAGCCATATGCTCAATTAATATTTGACAAAGGAGGCAAGAGCATACAATGGAGTTAAAACAGTCTCTTCAATAAATAGTATTGGGACATTCGGTCAGATACATGCAAAAAAATGAAACTACATCACCAACTTACACCATACACAAAAACAAACTCAAAATGGCTAAAGGGACTTATATGTAAGATGGGAAACTATAAAAATCCTACAAGACTCCAAAGGCAGAAAAATAGCAGACATATGTTATAGCAATATATTTACAGACACAGCTCCTAGGGCAATGGAGACTAAGGAGAAAAATAAGCAAATGGGATTACATAAAAATAAAAAGGTTCTGCACAGCAAAAGAAACCATCAACAGAACAACAAGAAAACCTATTACATGGGAGAACATATTTGCCAATGATATTTCAAATAAGGGTTTAATCTCCAAAATTTACAGAGAACTCATACAATTTAACAAAAGGAAGATAAATGATCCAATCAAAAAATGGGCAAAAGATCTAAATACATACTTTTTGAAAGAGGACAACAGAAGGCTGAAAGCATATAAAAACACTCTCAGAGTCACTAATCATCCAAGAGATGAAAATCAAAACAACAATGAGATACCATCTCACACCTGTCAGAATAGCTACCATCAACAAAGGACAAGTGCTGGCTAGGATTTGGAGAAAAAGGAACCCTGGTGCACTGCTGGAATGCAGACTGGTGCAGCCACTGTGTAAGACAGTATGGAGTTTCCTCAAAAATTAAAAATGGAAATTCCATTTGATCCAGTGATCCCACTTTTAGGATTAAATCCCAAGAAACCAGAAACACCAATCAGAAAGTTAATATGCACCCCTGTGTTTATAGCAGCACAATACAATAGTTAAGATTTGGAAAAAACCTAAGCAGATGAGTGGATTGAAGCATTGTAGTACATCTACGCAATGGAATACTATGCTGCTATTTTAAAAAATGAAGTTTTACCATTTGAAATAGTATGGATGGAACTGGAGAGCATTATACCAAGTGAAATAAGCCAGTCAGAGAAAGATAAATATCACATGACTTCATTTATATGTGGGATATAATGAGCAACATAAACAGACAAACAAAAATTGATCCAGAGACAAATGCAGGGGAGGGGCTGGTTAGAGATCAACCAAAGGACTTGTATGCATGCATATTAGTGTAGCAATGGACACAAACACTGGGGCAGTGGAGGCTTGGCCTTGGGGGTGGGAGTGGCTGGGGTGGGGGTCAACTGGAGAAAAAGAAGGCATATGTAAAACTTTAGATAATAAAATAAATAAAAATGAATAAATAAAAAAATATATATATTTATTGAGTTCAGAGAGGAAGAGGGAGGGAGAGAGAGTTAGAAACATCAATGATGAGAGAGAGTCATTGATTGGCTGCTTCCTGCCCACATCCTCCACTGGGGTTGGAGACCACAATCTGGGCATATGCTCTGACCGGAAATGGAATTGTGACCTCCTTTTTCAGATATTGATGCTCAACCACTGGGCCACAATCTTTAACTATAGATGACTATGATGGAGATGACAGCTGTCTATCAGAGATTCTGGCTTCCTTCCAAGGTGCAGATCATGTGACACTTTCAGACCTGCTCCATTAAGTGCTCCCATGTCATCCTCATTCTTTTCCTCTTTTAGTCTCCTTGCTGGATGCTCATAGTCAGGTTGTCCTCAGGTCTCTCTCAGCCTTGGTTCCCGAATGACTTCATAAAGCAGAACTCCTTTCCTGCCCCTTCAGCCAAAAATTGGATCAATGAATTAGTAATTTAAACAAGTGACTGAGAGTTCATGATTAACTATTACAAAAGCTAGTATTACCACAACACATACAAGAATCCAGTATGTTTTGAACAAGTAAATCAGGAGAGGACTTTCAGTTAATGTAGACACAGGTTTTATCATCATTAATGTCTATGGATTCTTTCTGTATTTTGGGGGGATGGTGGGAACTCTTATCTGTGAATGTGGAACATATAGATCTATTGGTTTCTAAAAGCAGAAAAAAATGCAGACTTTATGGGAATCAAGGGATAACTACTGATGGTGTACTTTTGATTTGAACCACACTTAATACTTCTCTTGCTTGTTGGTTAAAGCCAAATCTTAATACAAATGACATGGTATTTCTCAATAGTTTTATTTTAATTTTATTTTCTTTTTATTGATATTGACACAGGGATTGATTTCTTTATTAGAAATCAAGTCATCAAATGTTGAGTTTACATTATTGCTAAAGGGACAGAGAGGTCTGGATTTTATAGATTACATGGAATTTAATAGCAGAATTAAGAATTAGAATACTTAGAATCTGTATTTCTAGATTCCCAGTTTCGTACAATGTTCACTGTTCCATTTTGTCTAGCTTCTTCAAGAAAAACAAAGAAGTAGAAGAGTTTTCCTTCCAAAACATTAATATTTACATTTTGCATTGACATCCAAATTTCACTTAAAACTATGGACCAGTACAATTTTGTTTTCCTTTGATGAAAGTCAAATAAATGATGAGTTGTAATCTGAAGAGAAAGAAGATATAGTGCCTCTGATTTAGCAATTCACATCTTTGTGTTGGAGCAACAGGTTACCCAGAGTAATGACAGACTGATGCAGAATCAACATATCAAGTGTGTTAGATATAAAGGTCTTTTGAACTGGGTTGCTATGCAATGATTCCAAGGCACTGATATTGGAGATCTAAAATGGGAGCATGAAGAATATTCAGATGTTGCAGATACAGTGGTAAAAAAGAAAGTTTCAGAAATAGGTACTTGGACTTAGTATTAAAGATTAACTTTCTAGCAGTCAAAGCTATGAAGAAATAGAATATCTCATTTTCTTCCTAAGATAGTGAACTACTGAGCTCAGTATTGCTGAATGTGACAATTTGGTCAGGATATGAGGTATAGGTGATTCAAATGAAAGGTCACAATGGTCTGTGCAGTTCCCTTCTGGCTTGAGATTCTAAGATATGCATGTAAACTATAGTTTAATGCTATAAATTGGTGATGACATTCACCAGTCATATTTTCTTAATGTCTCACCTTCCCTTTAGTAAGTAATGCTTGCTTTTTTAGTATTGAAGAAATCTTAAAAAGTTTTACAAGTAGAAATTTCACTGGTTTCACCATCTGTACCATCAGTGTTCATAGCTGCAAACATAATAGACCCAAGCTGGTTGAAAGAGAAAAGGAATTAATCTAAAAACATTAAGTTTGGGCCAACTTTTCTATCAGGCACAGTAGACAAAATGCCAATGACCTGCAATGCTTTTAGGGGTCCTTAAAAATGTTTTCATTTCTTTTAAGAACTGAAGAAAAAAATATTGGGTTGAAAAATTTTATTACATAGTATTATTATATCTATCTTTATATCAGTGCAGTTATAAACTCTATTTATATGCATGTATACGTGTGTGTGTGTGTGTGTGTGTGTGTGTGTGTGTGGTGGAGAAAAAGGCAACTAACGGCGAAAGTGCATAGAATCCATTAAAGTCTTAATGACCAGAAGCTCAGACTTGGAGGCAAACCACCCACTGGCTCAGGAGCTCCAAGTGTAACCATACACATGTGAGCATCACTCCGGGATACCCACCCAATTATTGATGCTGGCACAGGTGCCACCGCCCACAAAGATGTTAGCTTTTAGAATGGATTGTCAGAGAGATTTTGAGAAGCACATGCTTTTAAATTGAAGCCTTGTACAACATTATCTTACCAGAAAAATCCAGGTCTTACAGTTCCACCCAAACGTTCTCCACATACATCCCTTCAGGATAACTTAGGCTCTTAACATATAATAAAGACTGAGAAGTCGATTTCTGGTGTCCATAGTAGAGATGTGTAAACTTGTAAGGCGGGATATTTTTTAAACATAGGGGATATGTCCCAAAGGCTCCAAAAAGCTAAAAATCTACCACACATTGATATAATAGTATCTAGACTATCTGAAATGCATAGATTTTGTTTCTGTTTAACTGTTTAAATATCAACTATAGCTGCAATTACTGAATACTTATTATATGATAGGTACTCTTAACACTTTGAATCATCTCATTTGATTTTTAATGAAAATAGCATTTTAATATAGGTAATATTGTTGCTATCCATTTTATAAACAAGGAATCTGAGGCTTAAGAAGATTGTTCATGTAGTAACTTGTTCATGGAGATATAGTTAAGTATTAGTTAGTGAAGGTGAGGTTTTATGCTGAGACTTAGCCACCATACTATACTGTTATATGTCAAACTAGAGGGCCAGTGCATGAAATTTGTGCACAGGGGCGAGGGAATGTCCCTCAGCCCAGTCTGCACCCTCGCCAATCTAGGACCCCTCAAGGGATGTTCGACTGCCCATAGGATCGGGCCTAAATGGGCAGTTGGACATCCTTCTCACAATCCAGGACTGCTGACTCCAACTACTCACCTGACTTCCTCCCTAATTGCCCCTAACTGCTTCTGCCTGCCAGCCTGATAATCACTACCCTGCCAGCCTAATTGATGTCTAATTGCTCCCCTTCCAGCCTGTTTGCTCCCAACTTCCCTCCTCTGCTGGCCTGGTCACCCCTAACTTTCCTCCCCTGCGGGCTTGATAACCCCCAACTGCCCTCCCTTGCATGCCTGGAACCTCCCAACAGCCCTTCCCTGCTGGCCATCTTGTGGTGGCCATCTTGTGTCCACATGGGGGCAGAATCTTTGACCACATGAAGGCAGCCCTCTTGTGTGTTGAAGTGATGGTCAATCTGCAAATTACTCTTTTATTAGATAGGCTAGAGGCCTGTTGCATGGGTGGGAGCCAGCTGGTTTGCCCTGAAGGATGTCCCAGATCAGTTTGGGGGTTCCCTTGGGGTGTGGTTGGCCTGGGTGAGGGGCCTGTGGAGGCTTGCAGGCCAGCCATGCCCCCCAGGGACCCAAGCGGAGGCCCTGGGATCTGGGATTAATTTATATTCTACGATTGAAACTTTGTAGCCTGGAGCAGAGCCAGACCTTCTGCTTGCTCAATGGTGACAGCCATTTCTGTTTGGATTTATTTAAATTCTATAATTGAAACTTTGGAGTCTAGAGTGGAGGCCTAGGATGGCAAGGGCAGGTGGAAAGCTTGGCTTCCTCCATTGCCAGGGAAACCCAAGCTTTCCTCCTGTTTTCAGTGGCTGCAGCCATCTTGGTTGGGGTTTATTTGCATAATTTGCTTCTGATTGGCTGATGGGCATGGCTGTGGGTGTGGCTTGATTGGAGGTATGGTCAATTTGCATATTACTCTTATTAGATAGTATATATAACTTTAAATCCTACTTTTTACATTTAACATTTTGGAATAAGCCTTTAAAAATCTGAACTTTAAACTCTTCTTTTTAATGCTAACATAATATTTCACCAAACTGTTATAACAAGATTTTCAAACATTTCTCTATTATATTTAGTCTATTTCTATATGTTTCCTATTTTAAGTAATATATTGTACTAATTCTTTTTGTATAGAACTTTAAAAAATACATTTAGCATTACTTTCCTAAAATAGAATCTCAGAATTGGCATAGTAATCTTAGATCAAAGGGTATGAAAACAGTTTTTAAGAAGACTACATTTTTATTTACTTTAATAATGAAGAAATAAGCTCATTAATTCATTGATATATTTAACACAATTATTGCATTCCTCCTACGTCCTGGGCGTGGTACTGGTGATGCCATTATGAATATCTGAGTCACTTTCCTGAAGGTTATTATGGCTTAGAGGCTGTTAAACTGGGGTTGCCTGAAATGAGCACCTTGTGTAAATTATATGTGGTAAGAATGCTTCCTAGATTTTCTGGGAAAGGGTAGGAATACTTTAGAGCTCTTAGGAGTTGTAGAAAAGTGACACTCAGAAAAGTATCAAATGGCATCAAACATGAACATTTTTCTTCTTGGCCAATCTGTTAGGTGAGATATTGTTGATCATTGTTTAATGGTTACTTCGTTGAGTACTAATGAAGTTAGACATTTTCTCATATGTCCATTAATAAGTTTCTTCATTAATAAGTTGTGAAGTATGCTTTGATATTTATGTACTTATTATTTATATGGAGTAGATTTTTGGTGTATTGCATTTGTTATAAATAATTGTAATCTGCTTTAGTTTAAACATTTTTTTAACTCAGGTAAGTGTTTTTTAACATAGTCTAATCTGCCAGGCATTTTCTTTCTAAACTTTTTTTTTTTTTTGGTTACAATATATGGTTACTGAAGCCATATATCTAACTCAAACTTTATTTAAATGTCATATTTGCTTTCCACTAATAAACCTTTACTTCACTCTCACTGAGCAATAAATCTTCATCCTGAAGTATTTTTTGCCCAATTAATTCAAAAGAAAACACCAAAATGATTAGTAAAGAAAAATGTAGGGTTTAATACACCCTTTTAATTTGTGTTTTAAGTATTCTTAAGATTTAAAGTGTTTAAACTTTGTAATTCCTAGTAGGAAAACATTATCTGAACGAATACCATAATGGCAAATGACTGTAAAATGTTAAGCTGCATTGGGGACAGCGGGGTAGCGATTCTCTTCAAAGCACCCCAGCCTTCTCCGTGAGAAGGTCAGAGGTACACTGGTTTGTATTATTGCGACATCCATTGGGTGATCCACGGTGCTTTTCCTTCAGCAAGGGCTGTATTTGTCAGAGGGGCATTATGCTTGACCTCCAAATTTGGCTGACAATTTACTGATGAGATTCATAACCTTTGGGTTGCTCTGATATTTTGACATATTTGCTGGGTTCTGAGCCACATCCTGGAAGGCCACCATAACCTCTGGATCCTGCATGGCCGCAAGAACCTCCGGATCACTGAGGATTTCATTGAGCCCAGGCATTCCTGCCATTCTGGACATGCCGCCGCCTCCCATTCCAGGCATTCCTCCAGGAAAATTGCCAGGCATTCCCCCAGGAAAGCCACCTGGAAAAGAGCCAAACTGAGCTCCTGATTGTCGTCTGGCTTCTTCCTCCCTCTGGGCTTTCTCATGTTCTCCCCGAGCCTTCTTAACCCTCTCCATTCTTTCTTTGATCTCTCGCTCTTCCCGTTTCCGCTCATACTTTCTCCGATGTTCTGCAATTTTCTGGGCCTTTGGTTGAACTTCCTTCAGCATTGCACTAGCATCTTCATCATAATCCAGTTTACATGCCAGGGCAAGATCATGGGCGGCTTCTTCCCAGTGGCCCAGAAGTCTGTGAGCTGTCCCTCCACTTGTGAGGCTGGGCTGAGTCGGATTTATGTCAATAGCTCTGTCACAGTCTCGGAGAGCAGCATTCGGCTTCTGTCATTTGATGAAGACACTGGCTCTCTTGGCGTACAGAATGGCCAAACGAGGGTTCAGTTTGATGGCATCTGTGAACAAGTCTACGGCTTTCTGTCGTTCACCGTCACTTAGGGCATCGATGGCGGCCACTTTCTTGTCATTTGCCTGATCCATCGTCTCGTCAGTTACCTCTGCATTCTCATCTCCGGTTTCTTGAGGGGCGTCAGTGTCTGGTTCAACCACACCCTCATTGTCAATTTCGAGATCACTTTCCTCACTTGATGGTTCATTTGTCTTTATGTCTTCCTCCGCCTTCTTGCTATCTGTTTTTTCCTCCTTATTTTCTTCTGGTTTACTTTTATGAGTAGCAGGTGGTATTTGACCTCCCATGCTCTCCACCCACTCCCTCAGGAAGCGCATTTCCTCCGCGTGCAGGACGCTCGGGTCCTGCTTACACATCTTCACGAAGGCCCGGAGTTCGTTCCCTTTGCGGGGGTCCATGGCGGGCGGGCGGGCGGCAGAGTTGCAGGCGCAGGCCGAGTGGAAGGGGGCGGCAGCCGCGAGGCAGAACAGACTAGAACTCCCCGGGCCGCAGGCTCCCTTTCTAAACATTTTTTTTAGAAATCTTAAGCTTCAGAAGGACACTCAGGACAGTATCTAATGTCATCAAACATGAACAGACACACAAATAATCAGATACAGTTTTCTTTATTTTTTTATGTTCTGTTTTATTTGTATTTAATTCCATGATACATCTGAGAATAGAAGGAGTATAACCCTAGGGAGCAGTATAGCTGCTCTTTGAGCCTGCCGCTGCCTCTCTTTCTTTCCAGGAGTGTACTTTCAGTTTAACTAATCTTGCCATCAACCCTGTGTATGTGTCTGAATTCTTTCCTGTGACACCGCAAAGAACCTTCTTCCTCTCCTGACATCCCTGATTCCTTCAGGCTGGGTGATTTTCTGGAAGAGCTCCCACAATTTGGAAAAGCTGTTATATTTATAGCTACGGTTGTAAATTACAGCTAAAGGAAACAGATTCAAATCAGAAAATAGAAACACTCATAAAGTAAAAACCCAGCTGCAAACTCTTAGGTGTCTCTTCCCAGTGGAGTTACACGGGGATATACTTAATTCTCCCAGCAACAATACCTGTGAAGATGAGTGAAGTGTGGTCATCCAGGGAAGCTCAACTGAGGTTTGGTCTCTAGAGTTTTAGTGGGGGTCACTTGTAGTTTATTAGGGGTCAGTCATATAAGCTTGCAGCATTAGATGGTTGACTTCAGCTATTCTGACTTCAGACTCCAGCTCCCCCAAGCAAAACACAGGTATATATCTGGTCAAAGTGGAACAGCATAGGCCACAGCCTCAGGCATACAAAAAATCTACCAGGCAGACTATTTATCTTCCAGGAGCAGATGGAAGGCTTTCTTTAGAATGTGCAGGGTTTGCCTAACTTGGAACTGCTGAGGTAACCCTGGCCTTTCCAGGGGTTATGAGGATTAAGTGAGTTAATCATGTAACAGAATTGTGCTGGCTTATGGAAGGAAGCAAATAAGGGTCAGTTAAAATTCCTTCTGGTAGTGTTCTATGAGCTGAATCAAGCGGGTTCATTTGGAATGCAAAGAAGTAGTCCTGTTCCATGGATCTTATGCTGATAATGTAAGTCTTCAAGTTTGGAAAGATGAGTGTAACCAACATATGAAGCATGTTAGTTACGGATGCTTTTGTAAGAGAACTTCCCAGTGAAACACTGGCCCTAAGGTTGTGTCCTTTTGTCCTTCACAGAGCTCTGAAATCAGCAAAGCAAAACCAAAGAGCAGAGCTGTTTGAGGAATACAAGAGAGCAGGTACAAGAGTGATTCTCAGTAACTGATACATACCATTCATTTAGATGGAAGATTAATTCAATCTTATAGCCCCTATTATTTAAAAAATATTTTGCAAAAATACCAGTTTGTTGTCTTAGGATATGTGTGACTGCATGTTATGGGTGACTGACCATATTCTAAAGATGGATTGATTTCCATGAATAAATTAATCATTGTCTAGGGTTTTCGTTAGGCTAGGCCTAGACATAAATGTGAAGGAATTAACTAAGTAATTATTATTATTTATTATTAAATAAGCACATATTTATTAAATACTTGTTATATGGCAAACAGTCTTCTATGAGATATTTGGTAATTTTTTAGAACTGACCAATCTGATGGGCCTCACCCTGTCCTAACCCCTGGCGCTTATAGTGCAGGTGACTTGAAATAAACAAGCAGGTATCAATGTATGAGTGAAAACGGTGATTAATTCTGGGAGGAGAAATAGCAGAGTTCTATGGGAGAACATATTGGATGACAAGGGAGGAGTCTACTGTGGACTGTATACACACAGAGTATTTTTCTGGAAGATGGCATTGATCTAAGAGTTGAAGTGTGGGGAAGAGAGTCCTAGGCAAATGAAACAGTATTGAATAAATAAAGTAATTGAAAAAAAGGGGAATGTAGCTATAGGAAAGTCTCAGAGGTAGAGAGAGACACAGGAGGAAGCTGGGTGGAAAAAGGGATGAAAATGAATATAGGAACTGGCGTAAGTCATAAGGCCTTAATGGCCATGGTAAAGGACCAGCTTTGCCCAGCCACTTCCTGCCCTTGGCATTTCAGTGCAGTATTATTTGGTCTTCTCTACCGGTCCCCAGAATATAGACACCTTTAAATATATCACCCAACTCCACGTTCTTTCATCTCCTGCCAAAGCATGGTGTAGATGTGTTATTCTGCAAAGAGGTTCTCAAACATGTTCATTCCTCTGGACACTGATTTCATGACATGTTTTGCATAAAATGGTTTGGGGTCAAGAAAGCTTAAAATTTTTGAATACTATAACATTCTCAGGAGCTTTAAATGCACATTAACATATTATAGTATCTGGGAAGTTCTAAAATAAATATTATATGACATAGATATACATATGTGTATGTGTTGAACCATAATGTTATGAACCATAATGTTACTTGAGAGTTCGCAAAGTTATTGCCAGTTAACTAGGAAATATTTTAAAAGGTTCTTTCTTGGAACTATGTGTTTTAAGAGGTTCGTTATACTCCTGAGGCTGGTCTGCTTTAAAGTAATTGATTTATTTTATGGTTCTGCATATTAAACTATAAGAGTAATTTTCTAGAATCTAGATAATTCAAGCTACAAAAAAGTCTGTTTGCTTCAATGGTTTAGCTTTGTCAGGCTGAAGATTATTCATGACCTGAATTATATGTCTGATTATACTTTATATGTGACAACAGAGCCTTAAGTACCAATAAGGAGCACTAGGGTAAGAGCTTAATAAGTAATTTTCAATATCAATATTAGTAATATTTGTTCTCTTAAACAAAGGAAAAACAGAAAAAATACTGTTTGCATCTCAGCTGCTCTGAATCATTCCTTTCCACTGAAAAGGCTGATTCTTCTTGACCTGTAAATTCTCATAAGTTAAAAAAGAGTTAAAATGAGAAAAATGACTTGGGATAATGCCTATGTGGCACTTGGGAATGATTTGATTTGATATGAAATTCAGAGATATTGTATTTTCAGCAATAAACATTTTAAGGCCCAGAGTATGAGAGTTAACCTATAGTTATTTCAGAAGAAAGGTGCTTAGCATCTGTGATGGAAAGGGCATTGACTATTTAAAATCAATTCAGTATCTTTCAATTCAGTTAACTATTATTCAAAAATAAGAAAAAATCATGAAAAAAATCCCTAGAATTTCATAAATTAGAAAAGCCTGTTTCATCCCCAGAAAGACAAGAGACCGCTGTCTTTTAATTAGTACTCTTGCCATTGCTTTTAGAGATGTGTTTCAAATTTGGAATCTAATTAGAAATCTTAACTGAAAATAGATTAAAAAAGAAAAACAAAGAAAAAAGCAAAAAGACCAACATGGAAAATAGAAATAAGGAGATAAATAGAAATGATAATATTCCAGCCAAATTGGGTAATCACCTATGTTAAAATGAGTTAGCCCCTGAGGCCAACTGGCATGAAGTTGAACTTTCACTGTTTCCTCTTTCAGGAGGAATTTTCTCAACCAAATGACAAGTCTTTTTAATCTCTATACATTGTAATTTTCAAGGGTCATATTTTGCTCTGTGTAAAAACAGTGGTTTTAAAATTTTGAGGACTGAGTTAAATCCCAGCCCCTTAACTTGTTGGCTATCTGTAAAAATTTTCTAATTATTCTCAATATCAATAAACCCATCTCTAAAATAGAATTTCTCAATCCCATTTTGCAATGTGGTTTCTCTCTGATTTATCTTTTGACAGGACACACTGACCTGATCTAAATATATTAAGGTCTAGAAAGGAAGAAAAGAAGAAAGTAAAAAGGAAACAACTAAATTTGAGGATATATCCTATCTAATAAAGAAGGAATATGCTAATTGACCCTCATGCTGTTACAAAATGGCAGCACCCATAGCCAATAAGGAGTATGCTAATTGACTGTCCTGCCCCCAAAATGATGGTGTCCACAGCCACAAGGTGCTGATCCCCAGTTCCCTCAGCTCCTCTGGGGCAGCAGATGTGCAGCAAGGCCAGGCCCATCGCCAAGCAGGCTTAGCCGTTCCATGTACCTGCCTCTGGAGTCCCCCAATTCTCTCAGCTCTCCCAGCCACCCAGGGCCAGCTCAAGGGACAGGCAAGCCTTGAATGGTGGCTGCCTAGCCACCCAGGGTCACCTGAGACTTAGGTAACCAGGGCTGGATGAGGTTTATACTGCTGGCAGTGACAGCAGCAGAGGTGTAATGGGGCGTCACTTTCTGCTGATCACCAGATCATCTCTTGCCGTTGAAGGCCCCCAGACTGTGAGACGGGCCAGGCCAGGCTGAAGGACTCCCTCTCCAGTGCATGAATTTTTATACACTGGGCCTCTAGTATTATAATATCAGGCACAGACTATTGCAAATAATAGATATTAGAGTTTAATATTTGCAATAGTCTGTGCCTATTGATTCTGTACCCTGGAGACAAAACCTCAAATCCTGGTACTTAAGCTATTTCTTTCTCATAGATATTTTGGATTCTCTCTCCAGATTGTCAACTCCACTTAAGGGCATGGCAACATGTTATTTATGAATTACAAAACTTCATATGCTGTTAGGCATGATAGTTGCTCAATTAGTACTATATTGTTTAATTGCATGGAGCTGTGAACTAATAGTGCCAGAAAGTTGGATCACCCAGCTTGTTATATTCTCTGGTTTACAAACTCTCTTCTAACATCTGAAGCAGAAATGATTTCAGATGGCGATAGTACACCCACTTCCTGCTGCTTCTCCAGTGTACTCTGCTCCCATCACACGAGTTCATTTCCTGTTATTTATGCCTATTCTGCATGGTGGCTTTTTGTCATTGCCTGCATTGCCTCCATTTTCAGTATTTTCTCCCCTGTTTTTTTTTTTTCATCCCTCATTCTTTTCCCTCTCCCTTCTCTTAATTAATCCCCACATTTTTGAAGTACACATCTCTTAAAGTCCGATCAGATATTATCTCCTCCATGAAGCAGTCTCAGATATCTCCTGAGGTTATTATTTTACCCCCTTTGATTTTGTTTGTTTTGTTTTCTGTTTTGTTTTCAGGTACTATTCCTGTTCTCCATCTGTGACCCTGACACTGAGCCAGTGAAAGCCCAGCCACCTATATTAATGGCTATTTCCTTCTAACCTCTATCCTCTCCTCCATCCTGTTACCTTTATTTAAAAAACAACAACCCAACACCATGTGAGTGAACACCCGGCACAGTGTGCTGCTTGCTTCCACACAGTGTCTGGGTTTCTGGTGGCATGAGCACCAGGCTGCAGTCACATCTGCTGTCTGCGTCCGGTTGGCTTTCTGAGTGTATCCTTTGTTCTGGCTGCTCTGTCTTTCAGAGTCAGAAGCCTGGCTCTGTACCAGTGGTCTAGGTGCTCAATTCCCAGAACACACTGCATCCCTTTTCTTGTAACCTTAGGTACCTCCCCTGATTTATGATGTGGATACACTGGTGATGCTGGGCACTACCTCTCCACAGAGCTTATCCCACTGCTCCCTTAATCCAAACCTCAAGCCCAAGGGATCCCCTACGTATCAATTCCCTTAGGCTCAAACATGTTCCAATATCAATTAAATATTAATAATTTGGGTCCTGGCCAGGTGGCTTAGTTTTTTGGAGTATCATCCCATACAGCAAAAAGATGCAAATTTGATTCCTGGTCAGGGCATATGCCTTGCTTGTGGATTCACTCTCCATTTTCAGCACATTCAGTAGGCAGCCAATCAATGTTTCTTTCACGCATCCATGTTTTTCTCTCTCCCTTCTTCTCTCTAAAATTCAATGGAAACATCCTCCAGTGAGGATTTAAAAATTTTTAGTAATTTGGATTCTTAGCCCCTATAAATTAATATTTCTTTCACAATTTATTCTTCTTAGTCTTTCATGGAGCAGATTTGTTTTTGCTTTCTTTTATGTCTCTGCATTTCTCTTGATTAATTCACACTAGTTATTATCAAAGCAGTCTAATTGTACCTCTTTTATGGTACTTTTCCATTAGTCTATCCATGTTTAATAATAGTAAATATTAATATTAATATGCCAGTTATATTTACTAACAATGTGCTATATCTTCTAATATTTTTGTTTTATATTTACTATTTAAAATCTGCACTGTAAAATTCACACATTTTGATGTACTGTTCTAGAATTTTTGACAAATGAAGCAGTCATGTATTCACTATAACAATTAAAGTCCAGAACACTTCATCCTCCCAAATTCTCCCATGCTCTACCCCCTTATGGGCAATGTTTGCTATGCTCCTCCAACCACCAGAAACCACTGATCTGATCTCTGTTTCTGTAATTCACCTTCTCCGGAATGCCATGCAGGTTGGATCATACAGGATGTACCCTTTGAGTCTGGCTTCTTTGCCTACCCTAATATGCTTAAGGTTCACCATAATGTTCTGAAAATACTTGCATGATTTTAACCCTTTTACATCTGTCAGAGTTTTATGGCCTATGTAAAAAACAAAACAAAACAAAACAAAAATGAAAAACTAGGGTCTGCTTTCAGGTCAAAACCACAAGAAAAACAGAGAGGAAAATGAAAAACTCACCATCACATGGTTTAAAATTTCTCCCAAGTTTTAGCTCCTCATGATTCTCCTGCTTTTGCTTATTTTTTCAAAATCCTTAGGTAGCTTGTTTTTTGTTTGTTTGTTTGTTTGTGTGTGTGTGTATGCGCGTGCGCGCGCGCGCGCGTGTGTGTGTGTGTGTGTGTGTGTGTGTGTGTGTGTGTGTGTGTGTTTACTCAGAACCAATGAGTTAGTTGCTTTGGTCCAGAACACCTGAAAACTTTTCACATAACCATTTATTTCTCTTCACAATTAATTAAATAGATATTAGCATAGTCTCCATTTGTGAGGAGGAAACCAAGGGACAGTATGGTTAAGTAAATTGCCCAATGTTCCAACATAAGTGGAAGAGCCTCAGCTGCCTGGATTTATAATAGGCCTCTTAGCCTCTTTGCTATATAACCTCTTTCATGCTAAATTACTGTAATAATAAGTGCTTGTGAGAGGGACTCAGATGTGCATACTAGACTAACGCAGAGTTAAATGATAAAAGAAAGACCCAGAACAGCAATAAGAAATTGTCAAACAAAATCACATTTATTAAGTTTCCAGATAAGGGAACAAAACCTGGTGGAGAAATTCTCAAAGTAGTTCACTAAAGGGAAAAGAGCCAGGGAGTGCTAAGTGCTACAATTGGTAGAGGGTGGGAGGCAGGTGGAAAGAAGGGTATGGGGTGTGGGTGTTATCTTGGTGGTGCTATTTAACAATTTAAAATTTGCATTTTGGCAATGATAGGATATATAAGAAAACGTTTTCATTTACAACAGTACATCCTATACAGTATATGCTCAATAAATACATGTCCCATGAATTAATGATTATGGTATTTCCTTTTCTAACTTCTCCTTACACCTGGGATCAAAACAATCCTAAAAGTTGGAGAGCCACAGCCTGAGATTGAGAAAATGGGAAAGAAAGAAAGTCCACATGGGTTGTCTTATTCAGTATTTAGCATAAATTAATAACATACTTTTCACACAAAATCTGAGTTTGAATACCATGCTGCCTCAATGGCAATCCTTCTTATACTCCCCATGATCACAGAATGTCAGCCCATATTACAGAGAATATTTGTTAAAACAATCCATGCTTAATTCTCTCTCATCATTGATGTTTCTTTCTCTCTCTCCCTCTTCCCTCTTTGAAATAAATATTTTAAAAAAGCATAAAACACAAACCAACCAACCAAATTAATAAAAATCCATGCTTTTCTCTAGTTGCATGAGAGGTGCAGAGAAATGCTAGATGAGTTTGCAAATGGAACAATGGCTTGGAACTTCACTGCTCAGCTTTATTCTTTTTGTAGATATTGTGCCCAATTCAAATTTAGGAATTGATTTTTTTTATTACTTATTGTTTGTTCTTACACTATAGTGCAGTGTTATTGGATAATATTTTAAGATAGAATGTGTAAGTAGGTACATATTAGAGTTTAAGGAAACTTCTGGTAGTGAAAAATAAAATTCATAGACAGTATGACTGAGAAAAAAACAGCGATGGCATATTATATTCCTTGTAGATAACCTCAGGCACTCTGTGAACTTCTCTGGAGAGCTAAAGTGAAATTAGGATAATCACATATATACATTTATTCTTGCCTGTCATAATAAAAGGCAGAAGATAAAATTTTAATTAAACTCATTATCTGTCTTCCTTTGAAATTTCAAATTTCAAAAGAAAATGAGCAATTAATCATCTGAAACTATAGATAATTTAGTTCCTACTAATTTGAACCTGAAATGTATCATCATAAGGAATTCAATCAGTCTGAGAATTAAATAGATGATGTCTGTATTAGAAATGCTCTAAGGATATAATCAGCTTCGGTTTCAGTTTTGCTTGAGCGCATGGTATTTAACAGGTTTTGGATACGTGGTGACAGTGTTCTTAAGGTTTTTGAATCTTTGACGTTGCTGAGGCAGCACTTCCTCAGAGCACTCTTATTTAGTAAAAGTGAAAAAAATCAACCTTCCACCAAATTAAAACACTCTCTATACATCTCTGCTTCTCAAGCTAGGCTTGAGATGGGCTGCTTGGAGTCATTGTGTATGGAACACACTTTTGCTAAATGAAATTTTCAGAAAAATCAACCCTGTTATCTTAAGTGTAGACAATAAACTCCTGTCTTTAACTTCGTTTTCCAGACATCAGTAAAGGCCATTAAAAAAATGCCCAAGCACCTAGTAAATTGCTATATAACCCCTTTGTACTAGCTTTTAAAACCTTTGCCATGTGATAGCAATTTTTGTTCTTTAAAGTAGATTTGGGGCTTGAGATCAGGTTTTACATGTTTTTCTTAAGTAAACAAAACCCAATGTATTACATGAAGAAAAGTGTATTTAGAGAAGAAAAAATTTCCATGAGACATCCGTCTTTTCTGAAACATCCTATTTTCATTAATCCTTTGGGCGACAAAGGAGAAGCACTCAAGAGTGTCACACTGAAGCGAAGGGCACAAAGCCCACCTCAGAACACAGGCCTTCTCTTTAATCCCCGTGAGGCCATTAGCAAGCTGGCTACAAGTAGCTCTTCTGTCCCATTTCTGGGCCTGTGTGTTCTCATACCCTAAATGGGATGACCCCGATTCCTTAAAGTCTCTTCAATGCTGTATTCTTTTGAAATATATTATCCTAGTATTTTAAAGGTAGACATATGTAACCAACCTGTTGCAAAGGGATGCCTCCCATCCTTGCTTTGTAATTCTTCAGGATGCTTTCATCTTTATGATTAACACAGAATACTTGCTCACATATCCGATGGCTGACTCTCTGTATTCCCAAAGTTGGTCCAGGTGCCTCCATCTCAGGACATTAGGTTGCTGTGGGAAACAATGTCAGTTCTGGTTCAGGTCTGATGCGGTGTTGAGGATGAGCCCTCTGAGTTCTCAAGATTATGGGTTGCCTTGTTACAGGGAACAAAACAGATTCAGTTTTACTTTTTATACAGTGGACACTGACATTGTTCTTATCCTAATTTGAAACAGTTGAGCAACACACTGCTCTCTGATTTATAATGAGCCAAAGGCATAGTCCCTCTGCTTGCTGAACGGAGTTCTCTCTCCATTGCTGCGTTGTGTTCTGTCCTTTTGAACACAATGATTTTGCCAGTTTCAATGATCATTTAATACTCATCACAATTTGAGGTTATTACTTTACTGGACTGTGATCTCCAAAAGGGAGCCCTATAATTCAAAGAAGCAAAAGAATAAAATATTTTTTCCTTTGTGAAGTAACCAAAATGCTGGACCTGGAGAATTGGATGCATTCAGTCATTAGTTTCTATTTTCCAAACTTCAATTATTTAGAATTTTTATTCTTGATTTTTTTCCATGCTGGCTATCCACTGAAAAATATATTCATATCAGAACCAAGTAAAAGAACAAGGGATGAGTAAGTCTCCATCAGAAATGACATTATAAATGGGATTATAAGACATCTATCATGACCTGGTTTTCTCTCTCCTGGTTCTGGGACTTAGGCATTAAATGTTATATTGAGATTGTAGGTCTTCCAGAGGTTTTTATTTTAAGAAGTAAGGAACATAAATGAAAGCATAAATAAATGTCTCCTAGACCTCCCTTCTTTCTCTCTGCCCATTGCCCCGATTTCTTTATTAAGGGGTAATAAAAGTTTATAAATTTTGATAGGGCAAAATTAAATGACATGGTAAAAAAAACAGAGAGAATGCTCTGAAATCAGACACGCAAGTTCACATCTGTGGTTCTGTAATTACTGCATGCGTCCTGAAATGAATTACTTCTTCACCTTCAGTTTTTCACTGGTAAGGTTGGAGTTAATATCTTAAATTTGTTATGAATATTAATGCATATAGAGTGATGGCAAAGAGAATGGCACATAATGTGCACTCAGAAAGGCATATACGTCCTTAGAAAATTTAGCTAAAATGAATTTCAGAAATGGTGGTGAAGAGAATTTTTGAAGACTGGATAGGTATCTGTAGAGCCCCTTTGAGTTGGTATATATAGGGAACAAAGGGAAGTGTCTAAGGCTGGTCAATTATATTTTATTGAATTGGTTCTCTTGTCACTATCCCATCCCCTTCTCCCTTTCATTGTGTCACAGTAGTTTGAACGGCTTTGTGCCCTAAAGCCCACAGTCCAGACATTTTCAGCAAATTTCTGGATGATGCTCCTGCATGGATGGACATTAAGCCACCAGTTCTTATTGTGAGCTGCCATATAAGTGTCCTTGCCAAGCTCCGACACTTTTCAAGGTGTGGCATGCCATGACCTGGCTCTGTTTAGCCCCGGAGGTATCTGGTTCTAACCTGCCAAGAGCTGAGTAGACTGCCAAGAGTCAGGCAGCAGAGCTGAGGCTGGAGAGAGCAAAGATAAATTGAAGTAAGAGTGGGGATGGAATCTAGGCTAGATTAAGACTGGTTAAGGCTAAGACTGGTCACTGGCAAGAGTCCA
This sequence comes from Antrozous pallidus, assembly GCA_027563665.1. NCBI lineage: Eukaryota > Metazoa > Chordata > Mammalia > Chiroptera > Vespertilionidae > Antrozous > Antrozous pallidus. Next base: position 53,305,039 of record CM050516.1, on the reverse strand, counting down.
TAACCAAGAGGCTAGGTAGTAAGTGAGAGAATAGGTAGGTATCAGGGGTCCCAGGCAGATACTGAAATTAGGAGATGCTGGGAAGAAAGGAGTGCTGGAGGTTGGAAGGGAGTCAGTGGCTGGAGATACCTAAGTCCAGGCTAGGATCCATGAAAGCTTCTGCCATCAGTCTAGAAAGTCTGGCTAAGTGACATGGCCCTTTAGTCCATATTGACTTTTTTTAAAATCTGCTGGAACTTCCTCTCTCCTCTTCTAGTTTACAAATTTGGCCTCTGATGGTCTTCTGTGCCTCAAAGAGGTGCCTCTCAAGCTTGAATGTGCACGGGAATCACTTATGCTACAATGCAGATTCAAAGTCAGCAGATCTGGGTCTGGCTCAATGGTCTACTTTTCTAACACGCTGCCAGGGAATGCAGACACTGCAGGCACAGGGACCATATTTAAGTGGCAAATCCTCAAAAGACTGTTGCTGTTAGTCTTGCTAAATCCAAGGGTCTTCTGTTCTGTTTCATGTCAGAGCTGCTTCCGCGGGGTAAAGCTGAGAACATTGCCAGCTGGTTCAGAACTGAGCCCCAGTAGCTGGACTTTTGATAAAATTGGAGCCCTGACAACTCTCATCTTTTTTCTTCTGTGACAAAGCAGATCCTCACTGAATTTAATATTGTTAGCAAAACAATACTGAAGGCCTGGACAATTCAATTGTCTCTGATGCAATTGGTTTTGATTTGACAGGAGCTACCCTGTGCCTGGTCAGGGGCCTCATGAGAAGCCAAGAGGGCCTTGACCTTAAAAAATGCCCAATTGTTGCTGTTTTTTTTTTACAGGTATAATATCAAATTTGTCAATTTATGTCCATTTTTCTCAAAGGGAACCTTTCTCTGAAATCTTTGCTTTTATTCTGCTATTGTTTTTGAACGATATAAAATAAGGATAAGATCCCTGTTCCTGAGAATAGGGGCCTAGTTGCAAAACTTTGAATATAATTATTCTACAGTGGTGATAGCCTCCCAAGTACCTTGCCATTTCCCAGGAGGGAAAATGAGCAGTGAAGACAGAGGTGAATACCCATGTGGGTCATAGCCCTGGTTTTAAGGCTCCTGTGTTCCCCTCCATGATCACATTTCTCAAAACCCTCGTCCCAGACATCATAACTCTCTGACTTCAGTGTTTAGCATGCATTTCTCTGTGATTGCACCCCTACATAATATAAAATTGAGTATTATGTTACATGTTTCAATGCTTTCTATAAGTACCATCATATACCCACCCCACCCCCATCCTTCAGCTCCTCCTCACTCTTTCTCCTCTTTTTCTATATACTTGGTTTGTGAAGTTAATCAATGTTGATATGTGTGATGACAATCCATTTTATATAGAATGAATAGACAGCAGTATATTTATCTACTTTCTTATTGCTGCGCATTTAGTCTGTTTTCAATATTTTATTATTAAAAGTTGATATGCTGTGAACCTCCTTCTGTGTTTCGGTATGTGTTTGCAAGAATTTGCCTAGAATATAGCTTAGAAGTGGAATTGCTGTTCAACTTTACTCAATATTGCAAAATTATTTTCCCTTGTGATTGAAACATCACAAGCACATACAAGTTTTATGTTCTAAATCTTCATCAATATTTGAGGTTTTGAGACTTCAAAATTTTTACTTATTGATGGTTATATACTTACATTTTATTAGGTTTTAATTAGCATTTCAGTGATAACTAGTGAAGTTGAGGCTCTCTTAAATAGTTTCTTGGCAATCTGTTTGATATTTTTGAATTACCTGTTTACGTATTTTGATAGGCTTTTTTCCATTGGGTTGTTTTGTTAACATTTTTAATATATTCTGGAGACTTAATCTTTATCAGTGCTTATTACACACATTATTTTCTTTTTCTTCTTATTTTAGGTTTAATTTGCTCTTTTTCTAGTTATCTGGTGAAAGCTTAGGTCATTGATCTGAGATCTTCTTTTCTAATATAAGCATTAATATAAAATTTCCTTCAGATATCTTTTTATTCTGATACAAATATGTGCATAACCTGTGAATAACCTCTGAATATGTAATTATTTAAAACTGTATTGTTTAATTTTAAAATATTTGGGGATTTTCCAGATTTTTTTGATTTCTAGTTTAATTTTATTATGGTCAGAAAATAAACTTGTTTTTATTTTAATTCTTTTAAATTTGTAAAGGTTTATTTTAGAGTTAAGATATAATCTTAGTGAATTTTTCATGTGTATTTTGAAAAAAAATCAGTATTCTGTTGTGGGATGAATCGTGTTAAAATGTCATTTAGGTCAAGTTGTTGGCAGTATTGTTCAGACTTCTATATCCTCGCTGTTTTTATACCTACTTTCTTCTCCATTACTGAGAGAAAATCATTGTGGATTTGATTTCTCTTTTCAGTTTTGTATGTTGCTCCATTCTCTCTATAAATTGAAGTTTGTTTTTTTTTTTCAGATAGTGAATAGCTTTGAATGGGTTATATTTTGCTTAAAATTGGACCATGTTAACAAGTCCTTTTAGGCAGCTCACTTTAATCCTCTCTACTCACCTCCAAATTACAGACACCCACACACAGAATTTACATTATCTTATTAATTATTCATCACTAGAGGCCTGGTGCACAAAATGCATGCACAGGGGGCAGGGTGTGTCTTTCCACCCAGCCTACACCCTCTCCAATCTGGGACCCCTTGAGGGATGTCCGACTGCCCATTTAGGCCCAGTAGGATAGGGCCTAAATGGGCAGTCGGACATCCCTCTCACAATCCAGGACTGCTGGCTCCCAACTGCTCACCTGTCTGCCTTCCTGATTGCCCCTAACTGCTTCTGCCTACCACCCTGATCACCCTGTAACCACTCTCCTGCCAGCCTGATTGATGCTTAACTGCTTCCCTGCCAGCCTGTTTGACCCTAACTGCCCTCCCCTGTAGGCTTGATTCCCCCCAACTGCCCTCCCTTGTAGGCCTCGTCCCTCCAAACTGCCCTCTCCTGCTGGCCATCCTTGTGGTGGCCATCTTTGACCACATGGGGGAAGCCATCTTGTGTGTTGGAGTGATGGTCAATCTGCATATTACTATTTTATTAGCTAGGATTAGTGTGCAGAGTTGAGATTTTGTTAGGATTCAATTGTATTACCTTATTATCCTTTTCAATATTTAAGGTGACTAATCAGAATTGAGGGTTGAGTCTTTGGTCAAGAAATATAGTAAAGTCAAACAACTCCTATATCTAAGTCCTACACATTTCAGTCTTCCACAGATATCACCCCAACTAATGCTCATGCATTTGTCATAGGTTTGGAGAGAATGTGGTTCAGTGACTACATGCCCTTACCAGAAAGATTATTAAACTTAAATAGTAAAAAATAAATTAGAAAGCATTGTCTTAATTCAAAATACAATTTTCAAATTGACAGAATATGATGCAATGGCCCTTTACCCCAGCAAGTATTCCTAGTTATATCTTTAGAAGCCAATGTGTATTTATCTGCAACTTTATTGTATTATTTTCTAAAGATTCCAGATGCTTTCTGGATTTAATTTTTCCAGATGATCTTAAAGACCAGAGCTGAATTATAAATTAAGTTGCTTTGTTAAGCACAACAAAGAGTAAGGCTGTGGATTTGTGTAGTTTGAGACTAAATCAGTATTCCAAACCCAAACTATATTGCTGCAATCTCATTAAACAGCTTAGGTAGACATTTAAAGATTTCATACATTTTAATTCAGCTGGTCCCTTAATTTAAAACTACATTGATTTTTTTTCTATTTAATTCTTGGTCATGTATATCCTGCTAGATATCAAAATGAATTTGAAACTTGTGGGCTGTCTGTATTAACAGGGTAGTCAGTTCTTAGAAAGGTTCCTTTCCCCATGCTAATTTTCATCATTTTGCTGTTGCTTTCATTTCCCTTTGAGCTTTAGCTTTTAAGGATTATTATTCATTCTTTTCAACTTCTACCTCGATCATTAAACAATTACACCTTTATCAGGCAGAGCAGCAACAGACTCTGTGGATAATGATGAGGCTGGAAACTCCCCTGCACAACCTGTTGGCTCATCTTGGAAGAAGAATGTCATGCCAAATTATCCTTATATGTTCATGAATAATGTTCTAACAAGGATGGTTGGAGAGATGAGTATAAAGGGCAGTTCTAATGGAAACAATGAAAGTAATATTCATCTTGGCAAAACATTATAATGCCTCGACAAGATGCTTTCTGTCCTTGTTGCTAAATTAGGTGCATTTAAATTAGCATCCCCTGTAGCTATCTGCTATTTTGCAGAATAAACTAAAAGGGAATGAATATACCTTTCAGGATTTAGAACTCCCTCATATGACCATAAAATAATTGCAGGGAAAATACCCATTTAACCCAGAGTTCTTAGTATATTAACCGGGTGGATTGGTTTTGAATGTAGAAGTGGTTTAGGCAGGTAAGTAGTTATAGTCTCTACCCACCTTTAATTCTTAGCTTTAGACTTAACTTTAGAGTAACTGACATTTTTGCTGTTGATGTTTCCTCATTGCAGAATTTTAGAGTGGGATATCAGGTCTTTAGTGTGAAGATACGTCAATACTAAACCAGGAATCATTGGTAGTGACATTTGGACACAAAACATTGGAAAACTAAAAAGTAAGCAACTGTGAAGTTTGATCATGGAAATCAAAGAGGAAGGCACATCAGAAGAAGGCCAGCACTTCCTTCCAACACCCCAGGCAAATGAGAGTGGTGACTTTCACTTGACAAGTAAGTTTGTATGTGCCCCTTCTTGGAACTCTCTGATAATGCACATTGGGTTGATCAAACACACATAAACTGGGGTTCTAACAAATGGCATAAAATTAACAAAATGTTTTCCCTTTGCATTGCTTCTTTTGTTGTTGTGAGTCTATGAAATGCTTCTTATCTTTTATCATCTTTTATAAGATTGATGATAGTCCATGAAACTGTTAAATATCAAATGGTAGAAACAAAGTTGCTGAATGTGTATTAAGTCACTAACAATTCTCAAGTACCCCTTCTATTTATCACTTGTATAATCTCATGTGAAATTATTTTTTGGAGCATAGACATTTTCTCTTTGACACCAAGGACTAAGTGGAAAGCTTTAGGGTGAAATGGTTGCACTGCTGTCATTGCCCTACCTGAGAGCACCTAGTCCCACAGAGAGAGCAAACTTGGAGACTTGGGCAAGATTTACATCTGAACATTACAATCAGGATTTGTGTTACTCACATAATTAAAATCGTTGGAAGAATTATATGTTTTTCTCCCATGTTCAAAATTCTAGGGTTCAGGCTTTATTGTTTAGCATGAATTGTGTCCTTTCTTTTCTTTTCAGACAGTTCTTGTTGCCCAGTTATTAACACTGGCAAGCATATGCATAACCTCTCACTTAATTTACATTATAAAAATAATCCTTAGAAAATGGTATTAGTTGGATGCATTTTTTGAGTAATTTGGTTATCAGAGCTTATAGCAGAGTTAATTGCTAATAACCTTTTAAAAATCTACACTATTCAAAATGCACAAGGCCCTACCTAATGATTGTCACTTTAACCTATTTTGGAAAGTCTAAAATTGTTAACCATAGCATTGTTAAATGTCAGCATGAAGAAAAATAAAATGGTTACCATGCAAAACCTGTGAACTCTATACATAAAAATATGGATGATTTTTACACAGAGAGGTGCTTCTCACAACATATTAGTGACCAGATGTTATTAAATTTAAATAGTATCTGATGAATCCACTAGTAAAAATAAAGAAGGAAAGGATTTGCATAATATTTTTACATTACTGCCACATGGTTTACTTGTTCATAATTTAGTTTTGCCTCTTTGGGCACCATGAGAGCTGAAAAATGGAAACCAGGCCTCATTCACTCTTATTTAGAAAGCCCCTGTACTGTGTGCGTTCTTCAGGCATCCACCTGCCATTCTCTTTTATCACAGCCTGGTCTTCCCACATTTAATCATTAGATGTTCCATTCCCTTACCTGTATTCTCAGACTTACTTTCCCTTCTACTGTATCTTAAATCATTGAGCCATATTATTAGGTTAAAAAAAAAACTCCAGCTAGATAAATAGAGGCATTTAATAGAATGTTGATTTGAGCTATCAATAAGTTGGAAGAATAACCACCAGCATAATAGCCTTCATAACCTAAGTAGAGATATTCTTTTAATTCGTAATTCACTGTGTACAGCAGGTTGAGGTGGTTTGAAGGAAAACTCTATATGGAAGAGTGCTTTGGAGAGGTTGTCCTTTTTGAAAGTCCCATCTTTGTCTCCATGCATTTAAAAGAAACAGACACAGTGGGAAATGTTTTATATTTGTCACAGCTTACAATATTTGAGATTCTTTATGGCTATGGAGCTAAGTAGCTCAGTCAAATTTTTAGTTATATCTAGTTCTATTACAAATATTATGTCTCCCGCTGAGAACCCACTGCTTATAAATCCGATCAACTGACTTTATTTATTCTGCCAAATAATATATTAATATATCCCAGGCATGGTGAAACATAGTAATATTTAATGACATATTTTTGATAATATTGATAACGACTTAAATATCTTTAATCTGAATTCTTACCTATTATTTATAGGTATTCAGAAGACACTAAATGAGCCGCAGTTGGAATTCATCCTTGGTAAGAAACTCCATCTTATTTATATCAATATATATAATAATTTGTATATAAAATTTGCAAATTGTAGGTACATTACTTATATCCTTATATAATTTATAATTTAAAAAATATATATTTTATTGATTTTTTACAGAGAGAAAGGGAGAGGGATAGAAAGTCAGAAACATCATTGATGAGAGAGAAACACCGATCAGCTGCCTCCTACACACCCCCCATTGGGGATGTGCCCCAACCAAGGTACATGCCCTTGACTGGAATCAACCCAGGACCTTTCAGTCCGCAGGCCGAACGTTCTATCCACTGAGCCAAACCGGTTTCGGCTAATTTATAATTTTTTATGAACAATGCTCTATAAGATAAATGCTACTTTCTCTATTTTTTACATACAGAATCTGAGCTGAGTACTAGTTGACATCCCTACCACAAGGACATAGGGTTTAGTGATGACAACATTGGGCCTTTCAACCAAGTCTGGCATCCACAAATATGATGCCCAGAACTCACTCTCATGCAGTGACCAGATTTTGTTGCTAATCAACATGTCTAAAAGTTTGTGTGTCTACTTATTTAGTCCTTTGGATGGAGATCGACCTAATGTGGAGTTTTTCTTTATTTTCCTTTATGCCCCTTTCAGTCTTACTCATCCAAAAATACCTCCTTATTCTTTCACCTTGAAAATGGGATTATGCTTTTATTTTGAGGCATAATTTATTGAGAAAATAACTATTTATAATTTTTTGTTTTAATAGTTTGTTTGCTCTTTCTAATAAGCTTAATTTTTAGAGCAGTTTTAGGTTCACTGCTAAATTTAGTAAAAGATGTAAAGATTTCTCACACCTGCATAAATGCATAGCCTCCCTCATTGTCAACACCCCTTGCTAGAGTGGTATATTTGTTATGGTCGATGCACCTACTATGACACATCATCATCACCCAAAGTCCATAGGTTGCATTAGGATTCTCCTTTCGTATTACACATTCTATGGGTTCCCATTATTACAGTATTATATAGAGTATTTTCACTGCCCTAAGAATCCTCTGTCCACCTATTCATCTGTCCCTCCTCTAAACCTTGGCAACCACTAATCTTTTTATTGTCTTCATAGTTTTGCCTTTTTCAGAAGGTCAGATAGTTGGAATCATAAAGTATATAGCTCTTTCACTTAATTATATTGCTGTTAAGTTTTCTCTATATCTTCTCATGGATTGGTAGCTTATTCCTTTTTAGCACTGAATAATAGTCCATTTTCTGCATATACCACAGTTTATTTACCCATTTGTCTACTGAAGAACATCTTGGTTTCTTCTCAGTTTTGGCAGCTATGAATGAAAGTTCTATAAATATTCTGTGCAAGTGTCTGTGTAGACATAAATTTTCAAACACCTTTGTGCAAATACCAAGGAGCTCAATTAGTGGATCAAATAATAAGAACATATTTAAGTTTTGTAAGAAATTGTCAAGCTGTACCATTTTGCATTCCTAGTGATGTGTGAGAGTTCCTGTTGCTCCACAGCTTCACCTGAATTTATTGTTATCAGTATTCCTGATTTTAGTATAATTTATCTTTTTAACATTTCATTTTTATTACATATGTAGCTAAAAGGTGCTGTAAGTTAAGAATTTTAGATTTTTTTTCTTTCTCAAGTGTTGAAAAACAAATGTGAAAACTCAAGAAACACTTATGGTAGTACCAATAAAGTTATACGTTTTTGTGTGAGTTTTTTTTTTTTTCTAGAGTTCTCAGATATAGAACCAATTCATTTTCAGAAAGGGAGCTGAGGAGCAAAATAGGCCTAGGCACCTCTTGACTCACTGACAGTAACTCTTACTACTTGAGCCTTCATCTAGCCATATTTTAATTTTAATGAAAAAATAACTATTTTACATTTTTGACAGGAATTCTGAAAAGTCAAAAATTTGCTTTAATTATTTGGTGTATTTCAAAACACAGATATAAGCCTTCTTATTTGCATTCTGGAGAACAGGGGTAAACTGAAGGAGGCAGAAGCAGTTGCGGTAGAGGAGGTTCAGTAAACCTGGTGGCCAATTTTCAAGAGACAGCATGTTTGGGCCAAATACCTGTCTTCTATTTGAATTTAAATGATCTGTCCTGTTCAAAGACCTAACTATGTTCTTTTTTAAGAAGTCCAGTCAAGTTTAGTAGCAATGTTGTTGTCACTTACATTTTGGCTTTGGGTCGTAGATCTAAAAGAAGAGCAGCTGCAGGAAATGATTCATAATAATTGACCTCCCATTTTAAAAAAATTGTTATTATAGAAGCCCTTTTTTATGTTTATTCAAAAAGTATACCAGATTTCTTAACAATAGATAAATTTATCTTATCACAGGGCAAGAAATGCCAGACAATTAAACAAAAGAAAGTTACTTAGAGTCTTCAGGGAATTGAATTGTTGATCTTGAAAGATAGTCTCTTAGAATGTTAAGATCCTCAACATTTTTATTTCTTGAAAAAAAAAATACTTAAGCTACTCTTTCAAAGATACTATGCTTTAGTATATATTTTTAACATTTTTTCTTTGTTTTCTTAATCCCACAAATTCAACATTTCACTTGTTATGTAGTTAACTTCATTCATAAGGAATAATGAGAGTAATCATTTCTTAAATATTTTATCATTGTTGAAGAATGTGCATATTTATTTAATTAGAAAGCATAGTGTCTTAAAATAAAAAAATTAGCAACAATAGAATATAAACAAGGTGGGGAGCTTTTTCCACTTAATTTTTCAAAAACTTGATATTTGATTTTTGAGTTTTTACCAAAGTATTCAAATAAATTGAGAATTCCAATGGCTTTGCACTTTTACATTTAGAAAACAGCTACACTGATTTTGTTAGGTGTCTATTGCTTTGAATAAGTTATTTTCTATGGAGGATTTGTTTCTGCCTTGTCTGTATGCCACTATAAAATCACTATATCTTGCTGAAGTTCCCCTGCTACATCTTTATTCAGCTAAATGAGGTAGGAAATGCTTAGTCAATTGAGCAAGCTAATTGACTAAAAATATCTTGCTATCACAAAATAAGCATGTACTGAAAAAATGAGTATCTCATGTCCTTTGTCAACTGTATATCTCATGGTTGGCTGCCTTTAAATTAAATAATTCACTCTTACAACTGCAAATCTTCTTCCACATTTCTTTCATTGTTTCATTTGAGTATATTGAAACCATTTTTATGTTCACAAAGGGAGAAATAATTAAAAACCCCAGAGAATGCTTATTTTGTTTATGGCTTAATAAAATTGTTTTCATTTCAACAAAGTTGGCATTTAAGAAGAGTGATCATTTCTTAAAATCTGGGTACATTTTTTCACTTGAATCCAATGTTGAAAATGTATAGAGAAGACTAATATTGACAACAAGATAAATAAATTTCTATGAACTATTTCATAAGTTCATCCCAGTGTCAATAAAAAGCTATAAGAATGTGTTTCATATTTTATATGGACATCATATATGTTGTAATTTCAAAACAATAAGGCTAATGTGTTCAGTGGTTAAAATTTAGCTTTATCACAGTATGTCAATGACAAGATGTCCTTAGGTAGGTTCCTTCAAATATTGGAGTGGCTTTAGTAAGGAGAGGTTATCCTCTGTAGTTGTTAAGGCTTTGTCCAGGAAAATACTGACTCCAAATGTTCTATTCTCCTCTTGGATCGCATATTAGATAGATTATGTGTACTAATTTTGGATTTTGGATATAGAGCCTTTTTATTCCTAAATTAGAGGCCTGATGTATGAAATTTGTGCAAGAGGCTTGACCCCTGCTTCCATGGCAGCCACCTTTGCCTTGGCCCCTGCAAGCTACAGCCCCTGCCCTTGCAACGCCCCCCCCCCCCCCACACACACACCATTGCTTTGTCCAGAAGGTCATCTGGAAGGATGTCTGGTCTAATTAGAATATTATGCTTTTGTTATTATAGAAGCTCAGTTAGAAACAAAGTCATGTCAATCATATGATCAGTATTTTGTCTTCAGAATTTGAAAATGTCTATAAAATATGCTCTAATTGATAAGTGACACCAAACAGTCTCATCTTTTTACAGACACAGCTTTTATAGCTTGCTAGTGCCTTCATTAACCTAAATGTCAGGTCCATTTATACTTTATGAATCAGTCATAGTTTTATATGTGTTTTTTTTTTTGAGAGAGAAAATCTTAGGAGGCCAAACTTATTGATTTTCCCATGTCCACACTTCTACTTCTGCTGGTCTATGTTCTATAAATGATTATAAAGCTCAGACTTGCTTAAAATTCCAGAGGGAGAGTGGAAGATTTTAGTATATCTTCTTCAGTATTTTTCTCCTCTATATGATATGCAGGGCCGGCTAAAGGGAATACCAAGCACAGAAGTATATTTTTATATTTAATTTATTGACACAAAATATTGCTTCATACAAGCTGCTAGATAATCTTTAAGAGACAAGAGAAACAACTGCTAAGAATTAGACAAGCCTAAGGCTGGCCCTACTTTGCTATTATAAATTCATTATCATGTTCTTGATTCTTAGAGTATGATACTTTCCTTAGAAAAAATTGCATTCTACTGAACAATAGTTTTGTTCCAAGTATATGCTTACCTCCTTACAAACAGGAAGTGATGTTTTTCTCACTGCAACTCTGCAGGGAGATAACACTAAGAATAAGGAACATTTATTGAGAGCTTATTTGCTCACCATACATTGTTCTAAATAATTTGCATAAATTAAATACTTTAATTTTCATTATGAGATAATTGCTCTATTATCATTCTTTTTTTACAGGAAAAGAAACTTAGACATGAATAGGTAAGGTAATAAGCCCCAGATTTGAACCTGCAGACATCAGTACAGGGCATGCTCTCCCATATTATCTGAACTCAAAAGATAAAAAAATCTAAGATTCCTAATGGTCGACTTTCCAGATATGGAAGTTGAGTGGCAGTTAGGTTCCATGTTGAGTTGTTTGTGATTCAAAAGCTCCTGCTTTTAACCATCAGCTTGTATCCCCTCCTTATTGATTCCCACTCCCAAGGATTTCCAGGAGGTGGTAAGACAAACAATTGTAAGGCCAGGCAGATTGCAATCAGAGCAAAATAACAGCATAAGCCAAGAACTATAGAAGGACTTGCACAAGCAGTGATTAAATATAACTGAGGCATTGGAAATAATATCTCAGAGGAAGTGGCCTTTGGAACAGGTCTGGAAGAATGAACAGGGTTTCATTTGATTTGAGAAGGAGCATAGGGACAGCTCAGGCAAAGGGAGTAGCTAACTACACGAAACAAAATCCTAGAGCTCATTTTCCAAGTTGATGCATTTAATACTCATTTACATTTCCCTCTTTATTACTTCTAATCCCACTCTAAGAAGAAATTAAGTCTCTAGAAATCCTCTTGCAATATTTTATAATTGTTACATACATATTACATTTGTTTTAAAATTCTAAATGAACATAAGTCTTCTAAACATTGTCTTAATGCTAGCAAATTGTTTTTAGGTACAAGAAAGAACTCATTGAGTCTTACTGGCGCTGGGGATATGAAACTCTGAGAAAGCTCTAGCTGTGCTACGCTGTACACTGCAGAATTCGCAGCCATGCTGTGCTCCTGAAAATTGCATACCTCTGCAGAATTTTCACACACAAGAATAATCCCAATGTGTCTGTCTTTGAGCTACCTTAGTCTTGACTGTCTGTTGGTACCTGTGGGGTTTTGGTTCCAGGACCCCCTGGGATAAAAAAAAAACCACAAACACAAACAAACAAACAAACAGAAAAAACCCCACAATCATGAATGCTCAAGTCCCTTATGTGAAATGGTGCAGAACAATGCATACAATTGGATCTCTGCAAATTCCAGGTTCCAAAATGGGAAATACTGTTTTCCATCTGAAATTGGTTGAATCTAAAGATACAAAATCTCCTTATATGGAGGACAAACTATACTTTCTAGGAGATATTTTCCAAAACAACCATTTACTGACAACACAACAATAAAAATAATAGACAACTAATAGAAATGTATTTGCATTTCAGGCTCAGATTTCAGTTTATAATCTGAGTGGGGAGGCACTAGAGCTCACCAGCTGAAGAGGGGAGTGCAAAGCCCATTGCTAGGATTTGAATTTTGTCTTTGTTACTACCTAGCTTTGTGGCCTTAGAAATATTACATAATATTTCTGACTCTTGGCTTTTTTATCTGTAAAATGGGAAGGATACCAATATTTAACTGTAAACTTCTTGCTAGGATTAAATGAATTAATATACATAAAGCACTTAAACTGGCAATTGACATGCAATTAATGATTGGTTAAACTTTATTGTTTTGAATATAATGTTGGATGAATCACTTTATTATAGTGAATACTTTCTGAAGCAGGGGGTCTTGGTGTTGCATTTTTTAGCATAACATTTGCTACCACTTAGGGAGAGGTATTAGGCTGCACCCTTTCACTTTTTATCTCTGCTCCTCCAACAGACTTCCAGCTATTCATGTTCACAGATGAATTCAGTCATTTGCCCAAGGGCATAAGGCCAGGAAGTAGAGGAATATAGACTTTAACTCCAAAGGCCATGTTCTTTGTGGTTGGTTATTAAAAGTACAGGAATGGGAAAGGGAAGACAATAAAAAGTTATCTAAGATCTGCATAATGTTTTTGTAATCCTGAAATAACTAGAGATTTTATTCAAAGAAGAGAAAATTGAACCAATTAGAGTTTCTTAACAGATCTGTCATTGGGTAGTGGCTTCTGAAGACTGAGGATATAATGTGTGCTCAGTTGGAATGTTCTTATTGACATTGATCTAAATTCCAGCTTGGCCCTCTTCAGGAGATTCAGATACCAGACATCAGTAATAAATGAGAAGTACATGAGATAGCAAACTTCTCTTCTTTTTTTGCCATTACTGTATCATTTAACTGAATTTTGCTGTGATAAAATATATTTACTCTTCTTGTCAATTTTCTTTCTGAGTAATATATCATAGAAGCTTTTAATAAAAGGGGTCTTTAACCAGGTTTAACTTCATAGGCCTACATTGGTCAATCCACATAGGTTTAACAAATTACTTGTTAGAATATAATTATTTTTTATATTCACCTTCTAATATCTTTCTTTGTGTCTTTCATCCATGATCAGCATGCTCCATCCAGTATATTTCTCTTTCTGTGTGATTCACCTAATTATACTATTCCCTCCACTGTCTAATTACTGAGAGTGGCTGGTCGCTTTGCAGCATCTGTTGCTATGTATGAGTAATTGAAGAATCAGGACTACCTAGGGGCTTTGTTCATTAGGTGGCTTTGCTTTCTATAAAGTCAAAAGCCACTGAGGTTATGATGCTGCTGTCTGTGGGGCTGAAATTTGTCAGTCAGCCTTCTTGTCGAGCAGATGGTATCTGAATGTACCCTATTGGGAACCATGCCATGGGGAAGAGAAGCAACCTAGTGAAGTGGGGCTCAGAATTCCAAAAAAACCCTTCTCATTTCCCTTGTACAAAACAGTCTTTCCCCAAAGGCTTCTCCCTTGGGCTTTGACCTTTTGCAGCTGGCAAAGGTGGTGCTGTCTCCATTTCACAACAAAGATACGGACTCTCAGAGGGGTTAAGTCAGTGGTCAGCAAACTCATTAGTCAACAGAGCCAAATATCAACAGTAAACGATTGAAATTTCTTTTGAGAGTCGAAAACCAACTTCTGCACATGGGCCACAAAGTTTCAATTGCACTGTACATGCACTCCTGCACGTGGTATTTTGTGGAAGAGCCACACTCAAGGGGCCAAAGAGCCGCATGTGGCTTGCGAGCCACAGTTTGCTGACTACTGGGTGAGTGACTTGCCTGCAGTTGAATGCTTTGCCTGGTAGGAGAAAGCCTCAAACTTTCAAGTGCTGTGCCCCTTACTCCTGTGTGACTTCTACTTTATCAATGACACAGATTGCTTTTGGCCATTATCTGCAGTGGTGACGGGGCAGAAGTCAGTTTGAGGAGAAAAAATATCCCAGGTCAAAACTTGTGCCATTCAAAATGTAAGTTTTATCCCAATACTAAAAAAAATTAAACACAATGTTGAAAATGTAAGTTTTATCCCAATACTAAAAAAAAAAAAAAAATTAAACGCAATGTTGCTCTAAACAATTCCAAACATAAATGTTAAATAACAATTATAAGCCTTTGTCTCCAAAATTGGTGACTTGCCCTCATTTTTCCATGGAGCTCTCTGCTCCCATTTTCAGCTGGCTAGTAGATATCTCCAACAGCTCAGCTAGGAGGTATTTTACACTTAAGATAGTTAAATCTGATTTTTTAATTCTCATTCCTGCCCTTTAAAACATTTTTATGCCCCCTTGATACCCATCTGTAAAATACATCACCATCCATTCAGTTATACAAATCCCCAAACTATTAGTTTTTCTCAATTCTTCTTTTCCCCAAACTTTACATTAAGCCCACCATGTCCTATAATTTCCATGTTGAAAAAACTTTCTGAAGTTGAACACCTCTCTCCATTGCCTCTACTATCCTTCAGTTCTAAGCCACTATCAGCTCTTACCAGGACGGATTAGGAAAAGTCAGGGAGGTCCTCACAGGTCTCCTTGCTTCTGCTCTTGCCCCTGCACCTCCTTCCTGCCAGTAGACCCAGAACAATCTTTTAAAAATGTAAATGCGATTACTTTACTGCCCTAGATAAAATCCTCCATTGGCTTCTACTTCACTTAGAATGAAACTGAAAAGCCTTACCACATTCCACAAAGATCTTGAGCATGCTTTCTCACCTTACCTGTGCTAACCTTTTGGCTCAGCAACCACACTGGTCTTCGTTTTGCTTCTCAAATAGGCCAAACCTCTGAGTTTTTGCATTGCTGCCTCCGCGTCCCAAGCTGAAAGTCACCTCATCAGAGAAGGTTTCCTGATCCATGGTCCTCTAAAATTCTCAATTAAATCATCACTAAATTATTTTTTTTAAATTTCATGTCCCAGTAAATTAAACTCCATAAAATAGGGAACTTGTGTTCTTGTTCACTGCTATGGAACTGTCACCCCTCCTGTAACTATGTTGGGCACATTTAGACAGTCCATAAATATCCATGAATTGAATGCATGCATGGGTGCCTTTGCTTTGTTCTGCTCATGTTCCTTTATTAAATAAATTTATATATGTAGCTGTACCTTTGAAACATTTCATAATTATTACTAAAATTGGTTTGTAAAAGCAATTAATTTTAAATTTCTCAAGAAATACAATTGTTTAACCATTGATATTTTGTTGTTAGTAAATTATAATAGGAAAGATAGAGCTTTACTGCCCTGTGGTTCTTCTAGGGAGAACTGATGAGTCAGTCATAGGCAGAGCTGAACAAATGAGTTCTGTAACTAGACTGGATAGCTAACAATTGCTTACCTATGTAGAAATATACACCTAAAATTCTTCCTCATCAGTAAGTTGTGCATAATAATTGCTATTTGATAGGGCATTTGGACTAATATATATGAAAGTGAGAAGTACTTTATTAATTGATAAGTTATTAGGATTTTAATAGAACTTTTTTTTCACATATTCAATTGGATTTTCACAAGCACTCAGTGGGAATAACTATAATCATTGTCCCCATTTCCAGAGGAGGATACTGAGACTCCAACATGAATTTAAAGTCACCCAGTCAGGACTGTAGTCTCTGACTCTGACCCTTTGGGTGTTTACTACACAGAGCAAGTAAGAACTGCCATGGGGACCTTAAATAAAAGGTGTCTCATATTCTTACCTTATCTAGTTTACCACATGTCCTGGAAGAGCTGAAAAGATGGTTTTCCTTTCATGTAATTATAGTTTACTTCTCCTTCTATCTGAAACTTCCTGTAGAGCTAGGGCTCTGAAGCATTTTCCATTCACCCAGCAGGCGCTCTGCTGAGCTTTAGTTTTGAACTGCTCTACTTGGAGATCTCAAATATTCAGAGACATGTTCTTTGTTCCCTTCAAACTCTGTTTCTCGTAGAACCACTTTCTCTCACTTTCAAGTTATCTGATCTACACTGTTTTGACATAGTGTTAAACTCAGCTTTTGCTCTATTAGACCCTTTGTGCCCTCCAGCTAGACCACATTTGTCTTCTCACCTTCAGCCTCACTGGTCTTCCCCCTCTTGTCTCAGGTCTCCTAGATCATTAGTCATATCTAGCTTTAGGTTATCTGTACCAACCTGATTTCATTTCCTGTGAGTCAACAATCTTATAATGGGAGAAATGACTATCCGAAAGCCCTATGTTGAACATGAATATTGAAATTTTCTCTTTTCTACAGGAAAGCCACATACATGATTGACTCAGAGACTCAATTAAAACAGGAGTTATCTTTTTTGGGCTCTTCAAAATTTGTCTGAATGTTCTAGATAGAGACAATAAAATGAGAACTAATTATCCTCTCAGAATCTTCCGTTCTCCTATTCTTTTCTTCCCCCCTTAATTCCTACTTTCTCTGTGTCTGGCTTTGATTTAATACTTTCAATTGACTTGTAAAATATTTGGCATCAGAGGAACAGCAATTTAATAGACACATTGAATAATCCCACATATAATTACTAAGCCCAATATATTTATAGGAGAAAAATTTTAAAAATTATCTTATTTTAAGAATCACCTTCTAACATTTAAGCTCCTATGGAATTTGTCTAAAACATTTGGGAAAGCATGTGTAAAAATGGCTTCAGTCAGGATTGGGTGGAACTCAGACCACGAGTCTGTGTGTTACTTGTGAAATAATCCAAATTAAATAACTGCTTTCTGAATTGCTTGATATTTCCTGCCCAGACAGATGGTCCTTAGCTTCCTTCAATAGAGAATCAGCTCCTGAAGGCAATATTCCAGGATCCTATTTCCTTTATTAGTATTCTTTCTCAGACTCCCAAACACTTTCTGGACATCATTTTGTGTCCTCAGTTGGAGTTCAACAACTCTGAGCACAGATCTCTTAGCCATATACCTTTGGCGACTTGGGTCCTGACTTTCCTGCAACCCCTCCTTATAACTATTATCTCCACCCTCCACATTGGCCTCGTTTTTAAGTTTGGAAGTAAACCTGAGAAGCAGCCACTTCCCTCTCACCCATGCACTCTGCTGGATCCACTGATAGGCTCTATGCTTGTCCTGAACAGGAATCCTGAATGTGAATCCTATTATCTCTCATGTTGAACTGGTAGTTCTGGAAAAATGTTGTCCTCTTGGCCTTTGAGTGGATAACAGGCTTAAAGTTGTTTCCTGTGTTTCTTCCTTTTACTTCTGCAGTCCTACTACAGACACTACAGGTTTCCATTTACAGACTCGCCAGATATTTCTTTTAGTATTCAGAGGGACCAGCTTCCACTCTTGGAATAACATTTTCCTTTTTTTTTAAGCAGCACATATGTTCCTGTTGAAAAGAACAGCAGAAAGCTGCAAGCACTTGTTTCTGAAGTGGAACATGGATTTGGAGCACATACACAAAGAGCCAAGTCTGTACACAGTGGTAGGCGATGAGGCCAGACGAGTGTGAGGTTTACCACATTTAGCATGGGACATCAGCACCAGAAGAGACAAAGCATAGACTTATGTTTGATTCAATGACTTGAGGATGGAGTCTCAGTCAGCTAGGTCACATTCATGAAAATAAGACAAAATAGAAATTGCTGAGACTTGACATGAGAGAAGCTGAGGGAGGCTGGACAAGGTGGAGAATGGGATTCTTCTGATACTGACAATAGCAATTTCTTCTTTCACATGCAAATATGTAGTCTTCTGTACAGATGGCATCTTAATGCTCCTGAAAAGAGCAAGTCTCCTGTGCACCACTATTTCAGGCCCAGGTTCCTTTTTTCTCTCCCTCTAGATTCTTCAATGATGCAGAAACTGGCAAACAACATGAAGGATTTAGTAGATATAATGTCCCAACTAAAGAAGTGAATGTCATCTTCTCAGCCACTTTATGTAAAAGGCAAACATGTTTTTATTTAACACACACAAGTCCATATAAAATATTGCGGCATATTTTCATATTGTTATAGACAATATGTTGGTTGGGAGCAAAGTAGCACATTTTATTTCAGGTCCTATTTCTCTTTTCCTAAATCTAGCTATCCACATCAAAGAAATCAGTGTAATTTATAAGTGAATCCATTGAAATGAAATTTAGGAGCAGTGGTGCTCAAATCTCAATGTAGCAAGAATTCGAAAGCAGTATTTCTGTAACAAAATCTTTTCAATTCCTTCTTGCAAATTATTACCAATATTCCTCAATGACTTTGTCTTCTGTTTTTTCTCTATGGCATTAGTCTCATCCTTTCTTCAAGTTTTACTTGAATTCTATTATCAGAGTATTGGAAGTCTTAGATTTCTTGTTACATGGTGAAATCACCACTGACCATGCATAGGACCAGATGGGATAGAATGATGTTACTGACAAAATATTAACATAGGCTGCTGAATACTGAGCTATTGGTAAAACAAAAAAACAACAACAAAAAAAACATAAATAATAGTCTTCATCTTTAGTCATAGGTTGTGATCTACAAATGTGACTGACTGTTTAAAATATAGATATGGAATTAACTGAACCATGAGGCAGCAATAGGCACATTTTTGTTCTGGACATGAGCTAACACAAGCAAAGTGTAAGCCTAATGCCACGTGGTACATAGTAAGTGTGCAGTAAAATGTGCTTTCTGCTGCATACCCCCATATTCTGTACAAGCTTCATGTATAATCTTAAATGGGAGAAACCTTAATATTTGTATGATATTGCCCTGGCCGATGTGGCTCAGTTGGTAGAGCATTGTCCTGTGCACCAGAGGGTCTCAGGTTGGGTTTCAGTCCCAGTCAGGGCACATGCCCAGGCTGCGGGTTCAGTCCTAGATGGAGTGTGTATGGGGAATTTATGTGGCTCTTGACACCAACATTTCTCCCTCTCTCTCTTTAAAATAAAATCTAAAAAAATAAAATAAATTGCATAAGAGAGTCTTTGCCTTTTTTTCACAGCAGAGTTCTTTTAAAAATTTAGAAAAAAGTTGTATGATATTAGCGTTTTATTGTGGTCATATAGAAGCAAAAAAAAATCTAGCATTATTTTAATATGTGTAAGGAATTCTTTCATCAGGATGGCTTTATTTATTTTTTTGTTTATTTAGTCTCTTTATGTTAAAGATAAGATATCAACCAAATTCCTTGGGTTGATATCTTATCTTTGAATACTAAATACTGAATTACTTTTTATCCCTGAACTTCCTGGACACCTAAAATTAATGGTGTTTGTTCAAGATATGTGAGTAAATTTATTTTACCCTAATTTTGAATTTGGAATATTAGCATTTTGAATTCAATGCCTAAGAATCAAAGAAAGAAGAAAGAAAGGACCCTAACTGGACTGGTTTGGCTTAGTGGATAGAGCATCAGTCTGCAGACTGAAGGGTCCTGGGGTAAATTCCTATCAAGGGCATGTACCTTGGTTGCAGGCTGAATCCCCAGTAAGGGGTATGCAGGAGCTAGCTGATTAATGTTTATAACTCTCAATCCCTCTCCCTTCCTCTCTGTAAAAATCAATAAAATATGTTAAAAACAAAAAATTTCCAAGTTTTAAATTATTTTTTACACACAACTTTTATACATTTTTTTCCTTTTCAAAAAAATATTGCTTATATTAGCAGCTATGCAGGGTTCACAAATTATTTAGGGAAGTGTGTATTAATCAAAATCTCCCAGACAATAGTTAAGAAGAAAAAAATAACACATTTTTGTTTAATTTTATAAAGGCTTAAAAATGATTATTAACTGAAGGAAGAAGTTGTGGTTTGTTAAGAAAGATGTATTCCTGACCTTAGCAGTCAAGTCTTATGAATATGCAAGTGATGACTTCTATAACCTCACCTTTCAGACTGATGAGAAAAACATGTAAGACAGGATGTTTGAAATAGCAGAGAACATGAAGGAATAATACCAAATCAGAAAAATTATAGAAAATAGGCTTGATCAGTTGAAATTAAGCTAAAATGAACAAGGAGGGCAAAATATGACACTGAGCTCAATCAATTAGAGATGTACAGATTCTGCAGAGAATACAGAATGAAACGGGAGGATGTAAATGAATAGCTATAAGTTAGCTAAGCATGCTCTATAGCCACATTTTTCTAAAAATAGCCTTAAGAAAATATTCAAGGGGGAATAGTGTTCCTAACTACTCATGAAATTCTCACTGCGTGGATGTTAGTATGAAGCAGGGACACTGTGTATGCAGTCGTTTTACTACACACAAATGAATTACCAGACATTGCAGTGCCCTGGGACTGAATCCACTCAGGGGATCCGAACTGTTAAGGTTGAGATCCTAGTCTTTAGAAGATTAAAATTCCTGAGAAAAAGGAATAGAAAAACAACAACAACAAAACAAAGGCAGAATAAATTATTTACATTTTATAATGGCAAAGTAAGTTGAGAGAAGGGTTATCAGGCTTTTTAAGGGCTACATGTACTTTTTAATGTATGGTGTAAATTGATTTAATCTAGATGTAATCATTGATATACAATGGTATCTGAGAAACTGTATAACGAAGTTCAGTAATTTACTGGATTGGAAACATAACTCAAATTGGTCCATCAATTGATTAGTGGCATCTATTTTTCTGAAGCACAAGGAACAGGACATAAATGTGACATTATTTTAGCAACCTGATCAAACGTTAAGAATTTGAAAAGTAAAGAAAAACTGTTTTCTAGGCTGGAAGGAGCTTACCCACACCACAGGCTTAGGGAAGTGGCTGCTTCTCTTGGTGGTGGGAGGAGAGGGCTGTGAACTGAGGGAGCCTGGAACCAGGTGTCTATTTCCCTCCAGCCCTGTTTGTATCTATTCAGTATGTCTTCAGTCCTCTGTACCTTGGCCTTCGTTGCTCTTGAGGGATGTGGATTCATGTCTTTCTTTTTCTCTAGGAACAGTCTTTAAAGGCCATAAAAGGTGTGCTTCCGTCATGCTATATTGGGATCGATCTGTACCATTTTTTTTAATTATACGAAAAAGAAGGTTTACTAGAATTAACAGTCTTCCTTTTTGATGAAGGGAGTATACAGAGCAGAGGAGCAAATCTTTCTCAAATCCCTTGGGATACTGCAGTTTTAAGATAATACCTCCCTATGGGCTATTATCCACAGAGCCAAGTAACTTACTTCCTAACTAAACCCATGCTTAGCAGGGAAGCTGACTATTGTAGCATAGCTGAGGCAGACGGAAAACAAAGCTTTCTGCTATTCGTGGCTTCTCATTTGGAAGTGCCTAGTCAGAAGTGAAATGAACCAGTGTGAGTGTGCCCATCTGTTTGCACAGAAGGTGGTTTATTCATGATACTTATGATTGCTGAATTCAACAAATAATCCAATAAAGGGTTTTTCTATTTCCCTTACTTACTGATATGAAAACAAGAAGTTTCAAAAAGTCACAGGCATATTTCTATATAATAAAGAGGTAATATGCGAATTAACCCTCATGCCATCATAAGATGGCTGCACCCACAATAGAGGCAGGGTTCCCATAATAAGTGATCATCAGGGACCTGAGGCTGTGTGGCACCAGACTGGGTTGGGGGATCTGAGGCTGCACCCCCCCTCCCGGTGGGGCTTGATGGGGGACCTCAGGCCATACTCCTTGCCTGTCAGGGCTTAATGGGGGACCTCAAGGCATACCCCCACCCCGGTGATGGGTTGGGGGACTTCAGGCTGTGCCCTTTGCCCTGGGCCGGGAGACCTGAGGCTATGTCACCTGCCCTGGCACCTGGGGCGGGGGGGACCTCAGGCTGCATCCCTCACCTGTTGGGGTTTGATGGGGTACCTCAGGCCGTGCCCCCTGCCCTGGTGCCAGGCTAAAGGACCTCAGGCCATGCCCCCACTCAGCATGCATCAGGGGACCTGAGGCTCTGCCCCCTACCCAGCACTGGATCAAGAGATCTGAGGCTGTGCCCCCAAACTTGCTGGGCTTGATGGGGTGAGGCCAGCCAGGTCTGGATCTTGCCCAATGCGGGTGGGGCCAGCCAGGTCTGGGTCTCGTGTCATTTCAAGGCACATGCAGGTGGGTGGAGATTTGACTCTGGGTCCTATAGTGTGCCCCAGACTCTGACAGGAGGAAGATTTTCATATACATTTTAGTAATTTTCTTTCATTTTTGACACTTCTGTTATAGAGAAAGGGCAAATAGCAATATTAAAATATTTCCTCTGATTAATTTCCTTTTCATGTGCATGAATTTCATGCACCGGGCCACTAGTGTGTGTGTGTGTGTGTGTGTGTGTGTGTGTGTGTGTGTGTGTGTATGAGAGGCTTGGTGCCCAAAATTGGTGTGTGAGTATGGTATCTAGACCTGGCCTGTGATCAGGGCCATCTTCTCTGGCTACTCCCAGCCAGCCCCGCCCCCATTGCCACCCACCCCAGGTCCCTGTTCACCATTGGGAAATTGGAGCCTGATGGCTGGTGGAGGGGACCAAGAGGTTGGCTATTCCCATCTGCTCACTGACCCCACCCCTGCTGCTGGTTACGCTCTGTGTGGGGAGACTGGAGGGAGGAGGCCTTGGCTTGGCACCATGTATGCCCCAACCACCCAACCCCAGTTCCCAGTTCACCATCAGGTGATCAGAGTCTGCTGGCTATGGAAAGGGACAAAGGGGTGGTCAGTGCCCCTCATAGTGACTGGTCGAGTGGTTGTTCTGCCGTTAGGGTCAGTTTGTATATTATCCTTTTATTATATAGGATAGAGGCTCGGTGCATGGGTAGGGGCTAGCTGCTGCCCTGATGGGTGCCCTGGATTGGGTTAGGGGTTCCTGCTGGGGTTGGGGCCAGCTGCGGTCAGGGGCTGTGATTGTTCTGGTCTCTGGTTGTTTCCTGGGTTGTGGGGTCATGCAGGAGACAGCCAATCACCAATGTTTCTCTCTTCCTTTCCCTTCCTTTCTCTTAAAAAAAAAATTCATTTTATTGGGTAATAAAATCAATTTTGTGTCAGTGTACAACTATATTCATATTAATTTAAAGTGTCTACTATGTACCTACATTCCACATACTTGACTTCATATAATATAACAAATCTATGAAATTTATTGCTTTTTAAAAAACTTCATTTTAAAGATAAGAATACAGAGGCTCAAATAGAGAGCCATTTATCCAAAGGCATATAACTATTTAGGCTAGATCCAGGTCTCAAATACAATTTTTTCTCAAGTAGAAAAAAATTCCTTTATTCTATATATGTCATACTGTGTGGTTTCTCCTCTAAGCCGAGCTTTCCTTTGGCTAATTGAAGAACAGAATTGTTGAGATGTGGAGACACTCACTAAAGTTCTGCTCCCTCATCTCCTCTGCTTGTTACCATTGCTTTGTTCTGGTATTAATACTAATAAGCAGGAACTTTGTTAGATGCCACTAACACTGAATGGCAAGAAGAGAGATGAAATGGAGTGAAGCAAGAAAAATGAGCTGACTTCACAGAAGACCGGCTTCTTAAGGGGAAAGAGATGGTTGCTTGATGTCAAAGAGAGCTCAAGCTGCTCTGGCATGTCACAGCACTGTGGTTGAGCAAGCCTGTGGCAGGTACCTCTTATTTGTGCATTCCACATCCAGGCAGGTCTTAGGACACCTAGGATTTGGCCAGTGCTGCTGTATTCAAAGGCACCTGAAAGAACATGTGTACTCCACTTCAAATTGATTATTGCTGGGACTGAGCTCTTGGCATGATTTAGAAATGATGGCTGAATGAAACAAACTGCTCATTTATAAAAAACCGTATTTTTATGTTGACAGAATAGTAACTCTATATGAACCAGAAAGACCCTGCCCTTTAACTTCTGAACTCTCAAATATTTGAACTATTGGGCAAAAGATGATCTGCGCTCTCTTCCTAAGAATTCAGGGCGTAGCTTTAAGCATCCAGAACAGAGATTGGCATTCCTGTGGGTTTTTTTTTTTTTTTAACCAAATTTAGTCACAGATGTATTTTGTGTGGCTATGACAGTTTTAGTTCTTATCTTGACTAGGATTTCAAGCTTTGGACAAATCCTCAAACTAAGCCACAATGGGCTTTCATTCCTTCAGGCAGTAATTTTGAGTAGATAGTGGTCCCCTCTTATCTCACAGCCTATGCTTTCTGCTTTTCAATTGGCTCAATGCCTGTCTCTTCCCTGAGATATTGAAGCTGCATTTGCTTTTATCATTGCACATCTACTCAGGATTCCCTTCTAGGACAGTGGGAGCCTCCTGGCTACTGTACAGGTCTGAGCCTGAGACACTTATGGGCATCTTACAATCACTAAGAATAGAAATGAACCCTTACATTGCTTGTAATTATAGCAGTCAACAGGAAAATTAGTCTCTTGTAGCGTTTTTATTTTTCCTAAACAAATGTTTTAAATTGCACTTTAAAAAATTACCAATTACTTCTATTTTGTTATTTTTTCTCTTTTCAGTAAAAAAAAAAAAGTCAATTCAGTGGACACAAGCACATTCAAATCCCAACCTTTCAGCGTCTTGTGTATTTTCACTCGTCTGGGCTCTGAGAATACTGTTAAAAGCTCAGTCCAAAAGAAAGCCAGTTAAAAGGTCTAAAGAAAAGTAAAAATGTACGGTTGAAAAATTGATTGCATTGATTCATCACTACCCATTTGATTCAAGAATTCTTAAATAAACAAAACAAAACAGTAGAAGCAGGTCATTTTTGCAGGTCACTCTGAGAGTAGAATTTTGGTTGGGTTATGGGCAGTTGTAATTATGGCTGGCAGACCAATAGAACATTGTTTTATTTCTGAAACAGATTTTTCAGGCTTCTTATTGGCTACTGTGTAATTCCTGTGGTTAGATTTTACTGTGCCCCAGTGAGTTATCGCTTCATGAAGCAATGCAGTTGCTCAACACTTATCACCCCTCACCTCTTAATACATATAGTTTCAGTGTACGTATACTAGTAGATCTATGGCAGATGTGGGTTTCTCTTTATGAAATGTAATGACTCATGTAATGGGTTTGATATTTACAAAGAAATATTGGACCTAGTGACAGCTTTTATGGGGCTGTCTGACTATGAATGAATCAATAAAAACTATTTTGCAGTATAACACAACAATAAATATTGGTAAATGTTGGTATTAATACTAATAACCATTAGTATAATAATATTAGTGGACTCTGTTTTGCATGGAAAAAGAAATCTGTTCATAAGAAGGGTATAATTTCTTCCTCATCTCCACCCTGAGAAATAGACATTTGAGGAAATTGAGTGTCTAAGTGTTTGGGACTTAGTGGCACATAACTAGGAAACAGAAAATCTGGGATACAGCTCAGGAATTCTGACCCATCTGAGGTTCTTTGTATGACATCTTGCTGCATATGCATTAGGGAACAGTAAATTCTTTGGGCTGTTGAGAAGAAAAGAGATATGTGTACCCCAAGATTATGACATGAGTTGTTTTCTATACTTGTTTTTAGTTATCCTAATATATAAAGAGCCAGGGACCATAATGTCCAAAATGACCGAATGGATGACCAGATGCCAGGCTGCGCATGCAGCAGGCTTGGGTGGGCAGTGACTGGTGAGTGGGCTGAACTGCTGATCTCTTGGTCCCTCCTGGGTCATGGGCACCCACCGGCGGTGATCCAGTACTGATGGCTGCCTCTAAGGCAGGTGCAATGTGATTTGTTGGGGGTCCCCCCATCACCCCATGATCAACCTGCAGAGGGAGGCCCAGGCCACTGGTTGCGGGGGTCCAAGATCACCCCAAAGAGGGAAGTCCAGGCTATCCGGCCAGCAATAGTGGGCGGGACCTCGCTCTGCGGGGCGATCAATCACAGGGTTTCTGGACTGCGAGAGGGTGCAGGCCAGGCTGAAGGACCACCCCCACCCACTGAGTACACAAATTTTGTGCACTGAGCATCTAGTAGAATATAAAAAAACACAAAGTGCCATTATTGCTTTTACTTCATCAGTATTGGGGGATCTAAAAATTTGTTTGGACAGAACATTTCGATTGAGTGGAGCTTTTCTCTGTTTTTATTAGTAGTGAGTCTGAGAGCTTCTCTGATAAAATGGAGAACAGCTGCTCACTTCTGGGAAATAACCACAGCCCACACTCAGGCCTGATAAGAATTCACCGAAGTAGTAACTTACTTTGAGCAGAAGTGTCATAAGGTAGCGACAAGGCTAGGCGAAGAAAGAGTGTGAGATGCATGTGTTTGAAACAAATTGACCCCAGCTTTATAATCCAATGACAGATATATGTTGAGAGAGAGAGAGAGAGCTATATGTTGTGAGCAGAAAAGAGAGTGATAAATTAAACACATTCATAAGGTAAGTAAAATAAATTATCAAAATAACCACCAAAGAACATTAAAGTCTATATCTAACTTTTTTTCCCCTTCTGGCGGTATGTTGACATTGTTGAAAAACCTCACATCAGTACTTTATAAAACTGTGGATCTCTTGGGTTGGGCAATAAATTATCCTGGTAATGGGCCTTCCAAAGAGCAGTGCTGTTGTGTGGGAGAGAAACGCAGGATGACCGGAAAGGAAAGGAAGCTAAGGGTCCACGATGTAAGCAAGTGATGAGAGCCTGGTAATGTAAAAGTGAGCATGTAATGTTTCCACGCTACTCGTTCTTCATATGCAAAACTGGAGTAAGTCAAAGCACCATTTTGAGGAATAAAGAGATCAATACCAAAATGCCTCAGAAATAGTAAGGGCTAAATGGACTGCAGCTATTGTTCTTTCCACGCACGCTGCCCTAACCGAGAGCATGGTTTAAATAAGGAAAGTGATGACAAATTACCGCACAGGAGTGAAAAGATCTCCAAGTCTGGCAGGAAGGAGTTAAGTGAAATCTGCTCAGCATAGCTAAGCTGGGGTACCTAGAGGAAAACCTGGCCTGTTTTCTTCCAAAACGACTGCTACTCCCATTCTGCAGTTACAAAATGAGGTAATCTGTAAGCCATTGAGAGCTGATAATGACCTTTGCTTTCAAGTTTCAGAGTTAAGCCTTAGTTCCCTTGTTTCAGTAATTTAAATACATTTGTCCCTCCTTCTCTTTCTGTGCTGGTTGGAAGCATCAGGTAGGCATGCTTCAGAGCCCAGCCACCCCCCCGCCCCCAACTCCTCATGAGCCCAGGACCAAGGCTGCTTTTCCATTTCCCCATCACTGCTCCAGCCTGCATCTCGCCATTACCTGAGTCTAACTTGAGCCCCTTTTGGTGAGGAAACTGCATCATACCTCAAGATGCAACAGTGTGTAGTAAAATTACTGTTTCAAAGCCAAGGGAGGAAACAGTGAGAGAAGATGTTGGGCTTGCTGCAAAGAAATCTTTTTATTTTTCTTGATCGAATTATAGGAATGATATGTGGGAGGAGAAAATATTCCAGTAAATATGGTATAGCGATGCGAGTCTGTAATATGAACCTGGTGTCTCAAAGGAAAGTTCTTACATTTGTGGCCCCTGGGCAGAAATTTAACCCATCTTTACTCCACATTTCTTCCTCCCAGACTTGGCTGGAATCCCAGACAGAGAGGGCGGTGTTTTTTCTTTCTTTCTTTGTTTAACCCCTCCTCTGCCTGCCTGTCTCTTGTGGCTTGTGTGCTGTCAGGCTAGCCTCTCTGCCCAGTCTCTGTCCCTGGGCAGGACTCTAGGAGGCTAGCTAGCTCTAGGCAATAGCGAGGTAAGGAGCAAGTGTGCCTTCCAGTCTTGGAACTAATCCAGCCAGTGTCAGTCCCAGACGGCTAGTTTCCTGGATAGCGCCTGACTCCATTTACTTGGTCTAAGAGTGTGAATTAATGCCCGGGTGTTAATGACTAAAGTCACCCAAGTCTCGAGCTGTGTGTGCAGTCACACAGTAGAGCTGGGATCCCAGGGCAGAGACTTGCAAGAGCTGCAAATGTGGTCAGTGGAAATGAACTCTCAGTTGAGCTCCGCAGCACGTGACTTCCTATTTCTGTAAGGTAGAGTTCCAAGGGACTTCCTCTGTAAAATCAGCCAAGTCCCGGGAGGGAGATTTCATTCAGTGCCGCGGCTAAGTTTTTACTTCCAACTCAGGACAGAAGTTTTCCCTGAGACATGGTCTCAGTTTCTTTTCTTTCTCTTTGCCCTGCCTCTGCCAGCTTGCAAGGATCTGGTGGCTCCTGTCCGTGATCGGAAGCTGAATACCCTGGTGCAGATCTCTGTAATCCACCCCTCAGAGCAGGGACTGACAAGATACTCCAGCACGGAAATTGTGGAGGTGAGCATGCTGTGCGCCTGCATTCCTTGCCTGCATTCCTCTCCCCCGCTCCCTCCCCAAATCTCTCCGTATTTGAGCAAGCAGCTGAAATCAGTTAGCTCATTAGCCTATAGCTGTGCTGTGTTACTATAAACTGTCATTTAGGAAAGCATTCTTGAGGTCATTCAGCATGCAAGGTAACTGCCCAGAATAAATATATGAGGGAAGAATTTGCATTTTTCATAAAAGATCTTATTTTTATTTAGTAAATAGAAAGAAAATCTCCCACTTTGAATCTTCCAAAAGAGTGTCATTCATATATAACTACATATATATAGTGTTATATATATAAATTTAAATGAAATGAAAGTACTCAGAAATTTTAAACCTGTTAAATTGTTTCCCCTTTTCATTTTTCCTGTATTCTTCAGTCTTTCTGTGGAAACTATATTCTCAGCTGTTTATGACTGTCTTTTGAAAGGAAAATATTTTTCAAAGAAAGGTCCATAATGATTTTTAAAAACTGTGATGTTTCTAGGCAAAAGGTGTAAATATTACTCATCAGATGAGAGACTTCCTATTTACATTTATTGTTACTAATATAACATTCAGTATGTGTTGATAGGAAACTTGTTATTGTGTTGGATCAGACTCAAACGAGGAAGTGTTTCCCTTTTGATTATTTTGTTCTTATCACACACATTTTACAACATTGGTGGATGAGAGATAACTTATTACACCATCTGGGACTAAAGAAAGTGCGTTTTGAACTCCTTCGGCTTGCCTGCCTTTCTTGGAGTAGTGAGTCCTGACTGTTGAGAATGAATTTCTCTGCAACAAGTGACCTCAGGCCTGGCTGGTTCAGTGCTGACCTGCAAGTCTTGATGCAGTTGGTGGAATAAATGATTCAGACTGAATTCTACTCCTTTCTCTAATGGCAATGACCCAGGGCCTGCACACAGCCCTGAGTCTGTCCTGTGGAAACTTTGGCTTCCAATATGCTGGTATAATTTGTGGTGAATAATGTAATTGAACAAACAAAATATAACCTATTCATTTAAAGAAAACTTGACTGAAATTGTAAAATGGTTCATTTATGTGAAAAAATTTCAAGTATCACTTCAACTACATTATTTTTAAAATATTGCCAAGATAGAAAAGAAATTATTTATGTTGACAAACTTCAAATTCTTATATTTGATTCTACAGTTGTTTGGGGCTGTTTTATTCACTTCCTGTTCTAAAGTGTCTGTCACAGTGAGGAACAAAAGTAGTATTTACTGAATAAAAAGAAGAAAGAATAAATGAAAAAATGAATTACTTGGGCTTTCAGAAACTTTTATAGACAATTGGTTTGCAAAACTCTAGCAAACATCTCAATGATATCCAGCAATACAGGGTGGGGTGAAAAGTAGGTTTACAGTTGTGAGTATACAAAACATAGTTTATTCTTGTATAATTATTTATCAATTTCTTTCCATATTAACAACTGTGAACCTTTGTTGGTGCCACCTTGTATAGATATTTAAATGTAGATATAAAATT
The DNA here is from genome assembly GCA_027563665.1 of Antrozous pallidus. Classification (NCBI taxonomy): domain Eukaryota; kingdom Metazoa; phylum Chordata; class Mammalia; order Chiroptera; family Vespertilionidae; genus Antrozous; species Antrozous pallidus. The sequence continues at coordinate 53,274,607 of CM050516.1, read as the reverse complement.
TAATGTTGGATATCAGCTCTCTAAATATAAGTTCTGAGACACTGAGATAACCCGAGCACTGTATCCTGAGCTAGAAATTTCATAGCTCAAATCCATCACATTTAATTTCTGTCATTAGTTTTCTATTCTGAGGAAAACACACCCAGCAGAACATCTAAAATCAAATGGGCATTATCAGAGCATGACTTTCCATTGCATCATTTCAGAAAGGAAATAAATGGACAGCATACACTTCCCAAATGGTTCTTCATGAGAAAATTGCTTCATCTTAATTTGATCAGTCAATATCTTAGCTTATATGCATAAATTACAGGTTGTATACATTGACTGTATCCTAAATGGAATAAACAGCTGACCCCAAAAAGCGTTCTGCATATAATGAAAATAACATTGTTTTGCAAACTATTAGCCATTCTGACAAAGAGACAGGGCCATTTACTATCAACAGTTATATTAGTTCTTTGGAGCCTTGGGCCCTATTGTTGCCTCTGAGCATTATTTGGTAATTCAGATCTTTCTTCATAGAACTATTTCCTAGAAAAACAATCACCCAGACACACTTTCTGCATTCTCATGTGTCATTGCATGCTGCCCACTGCAGTTGCTGTCTTGTTGAATTGAAGTTGTCTGCCTGTGCTGTTACAGGGAACAAGAGACCCACTGTTTTTGACGGGTGTCACTTTCCCATCTGAGTATCCCATCTATGATGAGACCAAAATAAAACTCACAGTCTATGATGTCAAGGATAAGTCTCATGATACCGTAAGTACTTGTACTGCTTTTTTTCTTTGGGAAAGGGAGTTGAGCTTTTCCAAGCTATTAGTTGCGTGTGTGTGTGTGTGTGTGTGTGTGTGTGTGTGTGTGTGTGTGGTTTTTCTTTTTTTTAAAGTAATTGGCATTTTTCAAAGATGGTGTTTGTATTGTGTTGATGCTTGTCTGATGTTTATAGTTTGCTAGGATTTTTTTCCCCCAAAATTCATTTGGCTAACACCAAGTTGTCAACTGAGTAAGAGCAAAAGCTTCCAGAGCAGATTTTTCTCTTTTTCAGGAAGACTGGCTTGATCTCTTGGTTGATAATTTTGTTGTTGTTGTTTTAAGAAGTTGCTGAAGGTGTAATATACTGTGGGTAGAATGTGAGTGGAACAAATGAAATAATGGCTTAAAACTGTTTCGGTATTGTAATTACTCTAAAACGGATTGATAAAGTGTTCTACTTTTGCAACTTATTCTTTTACATAATGTATAGAGAGACAGTCTCTCTGTATTTCCTGAAGTTATTCCTGTCACCAAAGCAAACAGAAGCTAATGCAAGTACTTGACAGAAGCTTTAATTGTCCACTTTCCATGTAAGTCATATAAAGTTCCAATGATTATTTTGCCCTACATTCATCAAGTCTTCCTCCCTGGTCTGACTTTTCCTCCACTTGAGCTAGACCTCCTGGATAGACAGTGAGGTACCCAGGCAATATTTCTTAGAGGCTTTTATTAAAATTTCTGGACTGGAGAGAATGCTATTGGGTAGGCTTGATTAATAAGGGTGAGTTTTAAAAACTGAGCCTTTTCCTTTAAGTCTCCCCCTGTAGCATGCATTTTAATCTGTTTTCAAGGTGTGGGTCTTGATGGTCAACAGTGAAGCACACACCAGCGACATTTTGAAAGCAGGTAGGCCAGTGGGTTCCAGGGGATTCTGGATGAAGTCCAGGGATGCTGCTGGACCTGGGGAACCACACAGGTCCAGGGGAACTTAACTTTAAAGTCTGCTTTCACTTAGGCATTACTGTCTTGCTCCAGACTCTCTTTTCTTTCCATTCTTTACCATAAAATATATAGCATAGATGGATGGTGAGGGTATTTAATGGAGAAAAAATTCTACACTGAAGCAGTTTCTACTCATCTTAGTCCTAGAAAAGTTCATTTCTTTAAAGTTGCAGCAAAAATGTTCAACTAAATACATAGCATGCATGTGGAATAGAAATAGTTGTTGTGGTGGCCTGGTACGTCTATTATGAAGGCTGATTGTCTGGCTCCTGTTATGTTTATCAGCTTTGTGATGCTGGGAGAGTTCATTCTCAGTGCCTCTGTTTCTTAATTTATAATGTTTACCTTGTGGGGTTGTTGTAAGGGTTAAATAAGTTCATACAGGTAAATTATTTATAAGACTGTTACAGATTAATAAATTTAAGTTGCTGCTTTTATTGCTGCTATTGTTCTGGCTGCTACTTCACAATCCCTCATAAACAGTAAAACACCGATCCTTAAGGGGATATTAACTAAAATCTGTTTTTAATAGTATTTTTTCTTAAATGCCATTATATTATTTCTGACTTCCTTAAAGAAAAGAGGAAAGATGAAAATACTTTGCAACACAGAATTCGGTTAAAACTAGCAACTAAAAATGTTTTCTTTGGCATTTTATTTGTTATATATATATATATATATATATATATATATATATATATATATATATTATTTTTGAGGCCAAGGAATGGACTGGTCTAGACCAGGTTTGATAGACTATGCACAAGGCCATGTGCAGATCGATGGCTGTCCCTTTTTCATTTTTTGCCTTCTGCCAGAGGACAGAAAAATGAAGGGATTGGGGAAGAATCATAAAGTTGGGAAGGAGAGAGAGAGATCGTTCAAATGGGTGGTGGGAAGAGGTGACACAACCGTTCAGTGGAGTAATAAGCAGAGAAATGATCAGGACGAGAGGGAAAGCAAAGCGATAGCCATGGGTTTTATGTTCTTCCAAGGACATGATCAGGTTCAATCTTCCCTCTGACCCCAGGCATAGACAGGATTGAAAATATGAAAGAGACAGAGGCATAGGAATGCTCTGCTACAGGAATTAAAATGTTGCCCCTAAACTCTTGGGCTTGGTAAGTTTTCAGAAATATCAGCATTAGAAACATTAAATACCAAAGGTGTTTCTATCTCATTCAACCTCCCTCATTTACAGTGTGCAATATGTTACTGCTTTAGGGGTAAATAATTAGCTTACTCATTAATTATGCTTTGTATTGCCTTTTATTTCTGGAAACTAATTCTTTAGGGTAATTTAGAGACTTTCTTCCTTGATCAGAAGTATTACCACATAAGAATAGTTGGATGACCTGGAATCCTTGCTGTGAAAGAAGACTTGTGAAATTTGAACATGCTGGAGAAATGCAACCAGCTTTCACTTACCAAGTGCTGTTAATTAAGGCATAGCCTCTTCCTTAAAATAACTAACAATTAGCTCTGGTGATAGAAATGTAAATAGGAACACAGTTTATTAATTTGCTAATAGTCCCCATGGACATAGACTTTTCATCCTGGCCCTTTTCTTTCATTTCTGAAGTTTTTCTTTGAGGTGAGAATAGGGTGGGGAAGGAGGAGGCAGGAAGTATGTTGAAAGTACAGTTTATGATTATGAACACTTACTAACCTAAGTATTTTAAGATCATAATACTTTTAAGGCTTAAGAAGTGAGATTATGCATAGTTATGTGTTTGGGGAAATTAAGGAATTGTGTGATGTATTTAAAGATAGCTTTAATATTTGCTCCTAGTAACCATGGATCATATTAGGCTAGGCCAGGACAATGAAGTCTGTTTATTTGCTGACTTCTAGTTAGTTGAGTCTCATGATTAAGTTGCTTATCTTTTCCTACTGAGCTTATGCTTGTTTGGAGTTAAACAATCAAATAAATTTGTTACTTTGCCATTTCATATTCTTTTACAGAAGTATTAATATATCTTCTTAAAGAGAAATGATATGTTGTCATTTGTGCCTTCAATACAGCCATTATCAAACTAGTTGTTCTTCTACTCCTCTACACAATTGAACCTGAGATTGATTATCTTACTAAGGTTAGTAGAAATGCAATTAATCATTGTAACAAATGAGAAGGGTCTAACTGTTGAATCAGAATGGCTATTGTTTCCTCCTACTCCATCTTTCAGCCTTCCCATTCATTGCAGTGTGGGGAGGTGCAGTATGGAGGTGGTAAGGTCATTATGAGAATTAGAGTGGCTTATTATTTTCCTCACCATGAGGAAATTACCTGTCTTCTAACAATGGGCTAATCAAACATCCAACTGTTTGGTGGGGACTTTAAAGCTTGACATTAGAGCTCAGGGATAGAATATGAGAGCCCCAGACCTTATGGTGAAGTCACTGCCTTCTGGATATATGCTGGTTCCATGCTCTATTTTAAAACTCCTGGAAACTGAAAAAGCAGACAGGAGTGTTTTCAGCACATCATTTACAGTGCTCAGCCCTAGGGACTCAAGTGGGTTTTTCATAAGTTACAGAAAAAAATCTCAGAGGAAGAAGTTCTTAGTGGAAAAGAACATCACCATCAAAGTTTCTCTCTTTTTCCCTTCTTGCTAGGCAGTGCTATTTTGGAAGGTAGTGAACAGGGCTCTTACAACACCCAGGTTAGCACAGCCATCGATCTGCAAAGCATGATTAGTTTGCAGAATTGTTTTGCCCATGGTAGAGATTGGAATTTCTCATGTATTCTCCAGGAGTGCACATTGCTCCATTTCTTTTGCTGTGGGAGTGAATCTATCTCCAACTTTTTAGGTGTTCAGCTTATAGGACAGATTTCCATGTCCAGTAGACATGGAACATTTTTCAGGGGAGGATATATTCTAAGACATTTTAAAATACCATTTACTAGTACCTTCCCCCCTCCTCACCCCCCCCAAAAAATCTGGTCATTCAGAAAATGTGCACTCATCAAGATTGGATATAAATTTATTGCATTGTGTTCTATGCCCAAAGCAATTTTAGTACAGTTCTTTACATAAAAGCATCTGGTTCACTTTTATGGAAAATAAAATCACCTACATTTAGTACACTTTGACTTGGCTTCATTTTCTACATTGACTTCTTATAACTTTAAGACTGCTGGGATACAGCACTCTGTGAGCTGGCCTTCTTCTCTATCTAGAAGATAGGATGCATTGGGTAAGGAAAGTGAAATTGAGATTACTGATTAATAGGTACATACAAAGCACTGTGTTTAATATGTTATGCATACTTTCTTTTTTAGTCTACATAAAAATTCTTTGAGGGAAGTTATCATGTTGCCCTTTAAAGTGAAGAAATTGGGATTCTGAAAACTTAAGTAGGCAAGTCAAAGACCTTTATTTTTTCCAGGTTGTGCTGTGATACATATATTGTTTGTAGGATTTTTCCCATTTTCATTTCAATTGACACTTTTAAAGCATTCTTGATTTATAGCTTAAAAACTGATTAAGTGGGGAAAAAGTCAGTGTTCATCTATAGGGAAAAATGATGTCCAAAATTCTGAAGCACAATGTAACTAATTGCTGATATCTGAATAAATTTCATAATAAAGTGAACAACTACTGTTCATGAAAAAATAGCTATTGTCACCTGTTATGAAATGGCTCAGCTTAGGTCTTAAACTTTGTTTTTGCACCCCCTGACTTTGTTTCTTCATTTTTTAAAAAATGTGTACTTTGTGGTCCCCTCAACCTATTTATTCACTCAGCCTTTGCCTGTTGGAGTGCTCCTGTCTGTGTGGTGATCCAGTCTGCAAGGGGAGTTACAATTTCATTTAGAGGTGGTTCAGACTTCTTAAACATTGCTGTCCTTCTTAAATGACTTCACCTTGAGAACACAGTGACAAGTAGTTGACAAGTAGTATATATGTACTGAGAGCATATTCATATTTTATTGAGGTATAATTTATATATGCTAAAACAGACAGCTTAGGCAAGGTCTAGAACATTGCCATCATTCCAGAAAGTTCCCTTGTAACTCTTCCCAGTCAATTGGCACCTCACATAACTCAGGGGCAACCACTTTCTCATAAATACCAACATAGATTTGTTTTGCTTGTTGAAATGTATGTGAATGGAATCATATTATGTGCTTTCTTGCATCTGGTGTCTTCTGCTCAACATGACACATTGTGTTTGAGATACATTCATGCTGCTGAGTGACTCAGTAGTGTGCTTTAAAATTTTTTTTTTCCTTCTTGCTCTTTTTATTTAATCAAGTTACAGCACATCCACTTCCCAAGCAGTGTCTTGCAGCCACATTTAGCCAAATTAATATCAGACAGGATTTAATTAAGGGAAATTCTCTAACCAAACATTCAAATTAACTTTTCAAATCACACAACTGCATTCAGAACTTTAAAAAGGTGGGAGGGGTTAGTTCTTGCCTCACTGCTTGACCAGTTAGAAAAACTTTACAATTGGCCAATATCCAGCTATGAACTTTGCCTGCTAGCCACAAAAGCTCATAACACATGCAGAGAACCTGTTTCTCTTTCTCTCCCATACATGATTTGTTGTTTTATTTTATTTTAATTCAATAAATACTTATTGTTCAGTTATTACAATTGTTCCTCTTTCCCATAGCTCCCCTCAACCTGGTTCCCACCCTACCATCTCCCTTTACACCCTCCCCCCACTGTCCTCATCCATAGGTGTACGAATTTTGTCCAGTCTCTTCCCACATCCCCACACTCCTTTCCCACCAAGAATTGTCAGTCTACTCCCTCTCTATGCCCCTGATTCTATTATATTCACCAGTTTATTCTGTTCATCAGATTTTTTATTCACTTGATTTTTAGATTCACTCGTTGCTAGATATGTATTTGTTGTTTGTAATTTTTATCTTTACCTTTTTCTTCTTCCTCTTCTTAAAGAATATCTTTCAACATTTCATATAATACTGGTTTGGTGTTGATGAACTCCTTTAGCTTTTTCATATCTGTGAAGCTCTTTATCTGACCTTCAATTCTGAATGATAGCTTTTCTAGGTAGAGTAATCTTGGTTGTAGATTTTTGCTATTCATCACTTTGAATATTTCTTGCCACTCCCATCTGGCCTGCATAGTTTCAGTTGAGAAACCAGCTGACAGTCATATGGGTTCTCCTTTGTAGGTAACTAACTGTTTTTCTCTTGCTGCTTTTAATATTCTCTCTTTGTCTGTTTGCTCTTGACATTTTAATTATGATGTGTCTTGGTGTGATCCTCTTTGGATTCCTTTTGTTTGGGGTTCTACTCACTTTATGGACTTGTTAGAGTATTTCTTTCACCAAGTAGGGAAAGTTTTCAGTCATTATTTCTTCAAATAGGTTTTCAGTATCTTGCTCTCTCTCTTCTTCTGGCACCCCATAATTCAGATGTTGGTACGCTTGAAGTTGTCCCAGAGGCTTCTTACACTATTTTCATATTTTTGGATTATTTTTTCTTTTTGCTTTTCTGGTTCAGTGTTTTTTGCTTCTTTGTTTTTCAAAACTTTGATTTGATTCTTGCCATTTTCTAGTCTGCTGTTAGATCTCTGTATAATATTTTTTATTTCAGTCAGTGTATGCCTAATTTCTAGTTGGTCCTTTTTCATGTCCTCAAGGGTCTTGCTAAATTTATCAGCATTTTCTAGGAAATTCTTGAAAAACCTAATAACCATGGTTTTGAACTCTATATCCAGTCATTTGCTTTCCTCCATTTCTTTCATTTGAGATCTGTTTCTTCATCTCTGCATTTTGGCTGCTTCCCTGAGTTGGTTGAGTAGCTTTGTCTGGTAGGTGCCCTATGGGCCCCAGTTGCTCAGCCTCCCCAGTTACCTGAGATGGGGACTTTTGGTGCACCCCTTTGTGGGCTGTGTGAAGTCTTGTTATAGTTAAGTCTTGATTGTTTTGGTATCACTAGGAGGGACTGACCTTCAGGCCAATTGGCTGTGAGGATCAGCTCTGTCTGCACTGGGAGAACTTCTGTGCTGAAGATACCCTTATGAGACAAGGCTTACAAAAGTGTCTGTGCTCAGCTTGGATGGGGTGAAGTCTCAGGGCTGATTAGACAGCCTTGGATTCCTGTCAGCCCTGCCCTATGAAACCCCTGGGTCTCTGTGTCTGTGGTAATCTCTTGCAAGCAACTTTGATAGATAGCAGCCCTTGGGTTTTGCCTGCTGCTGGACAGTCCAGTTTCTCCCTGAATGAGCCTAGATCCCCAAAGTATTGCCCAGACCTGGAGTTCATCACAGTCGGGAGAACCCGTCTCCCTCCTGCTTGAGAAAGGCAGCCCCACACTCAGCCACCAGTCCTTTTCGAGTGTGCGCGCCTCTGGACCTCTGCCTTCCACAGCTCCCCTGAGTCCCAGCATGCCTTTCTCTTTTCTCACAGTCCAGATTCACCCTGTATATGTCTGAGTCCCCTGAGTCTCTCCTAGAACTGGAGTTCAGTGCAGTCGGGAGCCCCTATCTCCCTCCTACTTGAGAGAGCCAGCCACTTAGTCAGCTGCCAGTCCTTTCTGTGCACGTATGCACGTCTCCATACTTCAGCCTTTTGCAGCTTCCCTAAGTCTTAGTGTGCTTTCCTCTTTCCTTCTAGTTGTAGAATTTCCACTCAGCCAGATTTCCTGTGATTCTGGATGATGTCCATTTGTCTTTTAGCTATAGTTTTGAAATTGTTGTGCGAGGCAGCAGTTTAAGTGTTTACCTATGCCACTATCTTGGTTTCCCTCTCTAATTTTTTTTTTAATTTCTGTACTGTTTTTGGTGATATACCACAGTAATATTCATTCTCTTTTTTATAGACATTTAATTGCTTCCAGCTTTTGACAACAATGAATCAAGTATTGATGAACATTTGAGTACAAGCATTTGATAGATATTTTGTTTTATTTTGGAGGTAAACATTGAAGGTTATAGGGCAAATGCATGTTTAACTTTTCTAGAAACTGTCAAACTGTTCTTCATAGTTATTGTATGACTTTATTTTCCAGTTACTCCACCAACAATGATATTGTCAGTCTTTTTAATTTAGTATTTTAGTCAGTGTAAAGTGGTGTCTCATCATGGTCTCAATTTGCATTTTCATCAGAACTGATTATGTTGAGAACCTTTTTTTGTGCTTTTGGCTATTCATCTATCTTTTTAAAATGAAGTGTCTGTTCAAATCTTTTGTTTATTTTTTAAAGTTTTTTTATTGTTGATTTTTAAGAATTTATATATGTGGATATAAGTGCTTTTGCTGAATATATGTTTTACAAGTTGTTTTTAGTTCTATCCTTGCCTTATAATTTCCTTAATGATATATTTTATTGATCATAAAATTTTAATTATAATCAATTCATTTTATAGATTTTTTTCATTCATACTTAGTGCTTTTTGTGCCCTAAGAAATCTTTCTAATTTGGCCATTAGAATATTCTCCAATGTCTTCCTTCAAAGTATTTTGTAGTTCTAACATTTATAATTAGATATAAGAGCCATCTTAAATTAGTTTTTGTGATAGGAATGAAGTAGGGATCAAAATTATTTTTCCTATGTAGATAATTAGTTATTATAACTCTACTTGTTAAAAATACTTTTGCCTCTGCCCTGGCCAGTTTGGCTCAGTGGGTAGAGTGTGGGCCCGCAGACTGAAAGGTCCCAGGTTAAATGCCCGGGTTGCAGGCACCATCCCCAGTAGGGAACATGCAGGAGGCAGTGATCAATGATACTCTATTATCATTGACGTTTCTATTTCTCTCTCCCTTCTTCTCTGAAATAAATAAAAATATTTGAAAAATAAAATAAATACTTTTGCTTCCACTAAATTTAATTGCTGCCTTGATCAGAAAATCAATTGTCTACTGATATATGTCAGCCTATTTCTGGATGTTCTGTTCTGTCCCATTAATCTGTTTGTCTAACTTTGTGACAATAACATGATTATGTTTGCTTTATAAGTCCCAAAATCAGAACATAAGTCCTCTATCTTTGCCAGCTTTGTTCTTTTCATCAAGGTTTTTGGTTCTTTTGTTTGTTTGGCCTATTCAAGACACTTTGTCTTTGCTTATAAATTTTTAAATAAATTGTCATTTTCTTCAAATAGCTTGTTGGAATTTTTTTATTAGAATTATGTTGAATCTATAGATCAATTTAGAGAGAATGGACATATTAACAATATGTAATCTGTTGATCTATAAATTTGGTAGATGTATAAAATTTCATTTATTTATATCTTCAAATTTTATCAGCAATGTATTTGTGTTTAGATCACTTGTGTGTGATCATATCTTTTTAGACTTATTTCTATGTGTATTTTTTATGCTATCATACAAGATAATTTTTAAAACATGGCCTTTAAACACTTGTTTATAAATAGGTAGAAATATAATATTTACCTTGTATTCTGCGGCGTTGCTAACTTCAAACATTACATCCTAAAAAATTTTGTTGGATTACATAGAATTTTGTAAACATATAATCATGTTATCTGTGAATAATGAAAGATTTATGTTTCCTTTTCCAGTCATTGTGCATTTTATCTTTCCTTATTGCGCTGGCTCAGTGCAATAGAACTTTCAGGGCAATATTCATAGAAGTGGAAAAGTGGAAATCCTGGTCTTGTTCCCAAACTTAGGAGAAAAGTGTTTAATATTTCATCTTGAATTGTGACCTTAACTCTAGGTTTTTCATGGATGTCTTTTTTTTTTTTTTTCATGGATGTCTTTTATCAGCTTGCAAAATTTCCTTCAATTCTTGATCTTCTGTGAGTTTTTATCATGAATGATGTTTAATTTAGTAAGATAATTTTGGGTATTTATTGGGATGCTTAAATGTTTCTATTACTTATTCTGTTAATGTAGTGAATTATATTCATTCACTTTTATATGTTAAACCAAACTCAGATTCCTAGGGCAATGTTTTCAACTCATAATTTGCCCCCTTCTTTTTTCCGAGCTCCAATTTAGTGCATGGTCAAACCAAGCTCTGCTCTCTTGCCCTAGCACTGGAGAAAGCCCTGTGCAGCTGAGGGGTGACTCTCTCAGCTCTCCTGCACATTGAAATACCCTCCGTCATGGTGTGGAAGTCTGGTGAGAAAGAGTAGGTGGATGGGTGAGACTCATGCTGTGGCTGAGGCTCCTCAGGATTCAGACCTCTCGTGCTAGGTCACATGTACTCATGTAAAGGTCATTCCAAGTCCAGCTGGTTTCTCTGGAGAACCTTCTTCCTGCAGCTCAGTCAGGAATACTACCCATAGGCACTTCTTCCTCTAGGATGCGTCTGTCACTCCCTGGACTTTATTTCATTTTGGTTTATTGACACCTTCAGTTTTCTGAAGGGTTTAACAAAAGTGTTGGTAGTGTATCTGACTTCTCAATATTACAATGGGCAAAAATGCTGCTACAATATTTAAGTTCATCACTCTAGCATTTATGCCACTCTCTCTAAATTTGCATTTCTATCTCTTTTAGTTCCCCTTGTCTATAATTTGCATATCAAGTGCATTAAACTCTATGCTGCTCTTGACATCATTTTTTCCCTTTCTAGTGTCATCCTTCTACTGTCATGGGCATTCACACAGTTCTTGTTCTGTATCATCTATTCAGGGCTTTTGTCAGTTTTTTTCTTTTTGTTTGGGCTCCTACAGTAGAGGAAAGGGTAGTCATGGATACCTCCTCACTTCCCCCAAGAAAATGATGCTGTTTGCATGAAAAAAGATTGGCTTTTTCACAGTGAAATAACAAAGTGAATTTACTCCTGAAGCAAAACAAGCTTCCTACATTTTTTTTTTTTTGGCAATAGCAGAACAGCTGTTTGACTGTGAAGTGGCCTCTTCTTTCATTCCTGGAGATCAACAGAAGCGTAGTTTAGTATGTTCACCCTTCACTGTCTACAGATGTGTGAGCCATAGAAACATTGTTTAACCTAGTTTAAACAAGACGAACAATAATATCTACAATTAATTTGCTTTTCTCCAATTAAAGTAGAAACAATTAGGGAAGGCTATTTCCCATTCTCTTTTCCAGGCTGACAAGATTATTAATGTTAATCACAAACATAGAGACGCCTAATCAGACTGTGTTTCCTAATGGAATGCTGGGCTCTTCTTATTCCTTTCAGTCCTATCGCTAGCACACAGAATAACTTTTAATCTTTCCTCTCTAAGTTTTTGAGCAGTGAGCACTTTTGTTTTGAAGCATCATGAGATATCATTAAGAAGAGTCGTTGGGGGAGTTGTAGGGCGATTCTAGTTTGAGCCTGTTGAGTCCACAGATTGAAATTTAATCTTATCAACATAAATCTAATTTGATGGGTATCTGTCCAGAAGTTTTAAAAGCTCTCTGAACTCTCATCATAAAGGAACAGACATTTAGGAATACAGCCAGAAATACAGCCTAGGTGGGGAGCAGTTACTCTGTCAGGGAACTTTTGTGGGCATTTTCTAGAAATCTATATGAATCTGGATACATAAACAATATTCCCTAACAATAGTAGAGGGAGAAATAGAAAGCTTCTCCAATTCATTTTCTGAAGGCTAGATAAGTTTAATGCCAAATTCTGATGAGTGTTTAAAAGAAAAAATATACCCAAATTTCAATTAAAACATAAGAACAAAAATTACATGTAGTATTCAGAGTTCACTCATGTAGAAAAAGCAAAACATGCTCTGATCATGTAGTGTTCATTTTAGGAAACCAATATAGTTCCTATAAGTACATACACCAACATAATCCATTTTATTAATAACTAAAGGAGAAAACTCATTTCATTATGTCATTACATGCCAAAAAGGTATTTAATAAATCTAGTTGCCATGTATCTAATATAAAATAGAAAGTATTATATGAACATAATAAAAATCTGTCCTAATAAAATAATATAAATGTTCTGAACAATGACATCCTAAAATCATTTCAACTAATGACCAAACTAATCACTATCATTATTTTTATTCAACATTTTCTTGGAGGCTGTAGAAAATAAAATGGAAAAATTATATTACTTATATAAAATTCGAAAGGCAAGAAACAAACTATTTCTCTAAAATATCTAGAAAGCCTAAGAAACCAAATATGATAATTTGGTAAGTTGGTTAGTTACAAGATATAGTTAAAAATCAATAACTTCACTCTTTTATAGCAAAAATTACACAGAAAAGTATAAAATCTTATTGGAAAATATAAAGTAATGTCTTTACAAATGGGAAAACATACTTGTGTTGGAAGAAAAGACTATCATAAAATAGAAATTGTCCCAAATTCAATTTATAATTTTAATATAATTCCAAATAAAATGTCAAAGGTATTTTTATTAGGGATTGGCTAAAAATGATCTTAAAGTTTATTTTAAAAAGTCAATATCTAAGAATAGGCAAGGACATTTTAAAAACTAATGAGTAAGACTCTCGGGCATGAAAATATCAAAATATAATATAAAACCAACTGTAATCAAATCTACATGGTTTGATCATAGGAATGGACAAAAAGAAGTGAGGTCAAATATCAAATCCAGAAGCAGATGCCAGGATACATGATAATTAACTCTATGATTTAGATGATTTTAACTCAGCAGGTATAGAATTGATTATTTAATATAAAAAGTGATGATTAAATGACTATCGATCTGGAAGAATATGATATTACAGTCTCATTTCATTTCACTTATAAAAATACATTTCAAGTGGATTAATTAAGTGTATAGACTAAATTACATTGAAGCTCTGGTAAAATAATAGAAGAAACTGTACCATCTAGAGGTGGGGGCAGGGAGGGAAGGCTGGCATTTGATTATATAGAAATCTACACTATTTATTTATTTCTATTTCAGTTGTCCAAGTTTATTGTGATATGTATTGCAGACATCTAAAAATATTATCTAAAGTATAAACAAAACAGAAAAAACTGTGGATGCAATTAAATTGCAGATCTTCCTTATATTGTTAATATATATATATATAATTGCTCCAAGTATTGCATGTGTCTTATTCTTTTTCCCCCATGAACCCTTCCCGGCAACTCCCACCCCCCAGGACAAGCCCCCACCGCCCCAGTGTCCATGTCCATTGTTTATGCTAATATGTATGCATACTAGTCCTTTGGTTGATCTCTTACCCCCCTCCCCCTCCCAGCTCTCCTTTGCCTTCCCTCTGAGGTTTGAAGGTCTGTTCGATACTTCTCTGTCTCTGGATCTATTTTTGTTCATCAGTTTATGTTGTTGATTATATTCCACAAATGAGTGAGATCATGTGATATTTATCTTCCTCAGACTGGCTTATTTCGCTTAGCATAATGCTCTGCAGGTGAACTCTACATGTTTTGGATGAGCATACATGGCTTAGACAAAAGAGAAAAGGTAGATGAAAAATAATATGCAAGTCAGAGGTTATGGATTAATTTTTATAATACTTAAAGAGTTATTCCGAGTTCAGAAGAAGGGTGGAAAAATTGAGCCAAGTATTGGAATCTAAGTATTTTAATGAAAGTACTTAGACAGGGGGACTGCTATCAGTAGTCCTAGAAGGAAGAGAACTGCCAGAAACAAGTGACAGCCTTGGGGGGGGGGGCGGCAGGGAGGGGCTTTAGTGCCTGGGGAGATGTGAGGGACCTGCTGTCAGGGATCATCTGTAGGGAATGAAGGCAGCCGCTGAAAACATCACCCACAGCAGAAGAGGAAGACAATGGCAATCATTTGCAATACTTGATGAAACCTATGGGAACTCCCCCAAAATAACAAGGGGAACTCTCAGGGGACTCTAGGATCTGCAGTGTCAAGTGGGAGCTTCTTGTGGGTGTTAGTGTCAGGAAGATGGGTAATGAAATCATTCTTCACGGTCCATGGAGGAGCATCTGTCTCTTTACCTGCTAACACCAATCAAGTGATCTGAGAACTGACAACTGAGATTTGTGATGTCTAACTTGGACCCTGAACTGAGAGGTATTTCTGCTTGACCTTACTTCTCTCCACTCTGGGATACTTACCTCATTCTCAGAGTTTTTCAGCATTTCCCAAGTGGCTACCAATTGTCCAGTGGCTTCAGCCAGTAGCGCCCGACTGACCAGCTCTGTCTGGTTCTCACAGCAGTGTTCTTGGCACAGCTGCCAAGTGCAGGTGGAAGCTTATTGAGCATTTTGCTATCCCACAGGGGTAATCTAAAGCCAGACTTGCATGGGCACCGAGGACATGGGCCTTGCATTGGCTTTCCATTCCCTCTTGGTTTTGCACAGCTGAAATGTCAGGTGTTGCCAAAACATTTCTTCCGATTAGAAAGGAGTGGAAACTTTAACCTCCTGATTTAAAAGGTTAGTCTGCCGCAGCTAGGAATAGCACTTAACTACCCTAAGTTTATATATGCCGCTGCACAGCAGGAACAATGGGAACTTCTATAGAAACATAGACTTCCCTTAGAGTCATTTGAATGGATGATAGCCACAGCTAGGTTCAGTCTGGTATTTAGATTCACGTGGAAATTATTTTTAAACTTACTGAGAAAAGTCGTGTATGCCAAGGCAGAGAATGATGTCACACTGAAAAATGTTAAGGGACATCTGTTTCCACATCGCCAAGATTTTCTTTTCATGTTGCCAGAGGAGCCAGGTTACTTTGGTTTCCTGGCATTAAGTCAGGCTGTCTTTTAAGATGTAATCACTGAGGGTGAGCTAAGTGCCGAGGTGATGGCTGCTCCTTGTGCCATGTCCTAAGAGAGGAGTGTGTGAAGTCACATATTGCTCTTTCACCCAAACACTGGTGATGGTGTTTAACCGTGTGAGATAAAGCAGCTTCTGGAAGAAACTATAGAGATTCCTTTGAATCAGATATGGGGTCATAAAGATGTTTGCAATTTTAAAGAGGATGCTAATACTTTTTAAACTGCTGTTTGGGTTTTTTTTTTTTTGAAAAGGACACTGAGTATCATAATAGTGTTTGGGGATGTGTGAAAGCAGTTTCTCAAGACAATCTTAATTGGATAGGACGCCAATATAAACAAGAGCTCACGCACCTCCTCCAACCCAGCCCACCCCCATTCAGTAAACTTGAGGCCTATGGCGCAGCTTCAGGGTTGGCGTGGCATTCCTGAATTGAAGCTGAGGCATAGTGACCTGTGCAGAGCAGCTGGCTCTGGCCTCAGAGCAGCAAAGGGCCTGGGCTACTTATCAGAAGCTGAACTCATGTGCTTACGTATTCACAAGTATATAAGCACACAGCTTTACCTGTGAGTACGCACCCTGAGTAATACTTACAAACATGTATATACATGTACATTAAGTAAGGCTTTAAACTTTAAATTCCAGGATCAGCTTCCTTGTTGTGCCCCAAAGCCAAAAATATCCTCAGGGCAGTGTTAATCTTCACAGACATTTTCTTTTCTCTGTGAAGTGTGGGCTTAAAGGCAGAAGCACGTCCTTCAGATTCTGTTTTCTTGCCTTTCCCATTCTGCGTTTCTCAGCATGCATCTGGAATAAATAAGTTGCTTTCCTTTGGTACTAGCTTCTCTGACTTTGAACTTGCAACCTGAATATGAATCTGAGAAAAGACACTACAAAACTGGAGATCAACAGTGACAATAGACCATATGAGGCGTTTGAAAACCCCTCCAGCAGATGTAAGAACAGGGCTCCTAAATGCCATTGAAGGAAAATCAGGTACATATAGTGCTGGAAACAGCTGTAGCAAGGACATTTCCAAACTTGGAATCAAGAATACAACTCTTTGTCCCCACAAGAGTTCCTTTTCAACCGGACACCACACTGAGAACTAAGAACATAGCCAGAAGCTTGCATCTCAAATCTGTTACTTAGGTGTGTGGCTTTAGACAAGTCACCCTTTTTGGTCTCCATTTCCCCAGCCCTAAAACAGAGATCCTAATACCTGCTCTGTCTACTGCTGGAGGAAGGAAAGCAGGCTAATTCCTGTACAGTGTTTTGGAAACTAGAAATGCAGGTGTCTGCACTGTTTACTGCAGATTTTATTCTTGGACTCAGGACTTTCTTTGCTGCCTGGTACTGCTGTGTTTCCAAGAGAAGGATTATTGATTTCATGGTATCAGATTCCACAAGGTTGACTATATTCCCAGCGAATTGATCAGTGTGGATATCTCATCTTTGTTCTTGTCAGGTAGTTTGTGGCTGACTGTAGAGCCTATGCTAGCACTCCAGAGATGTTTCTGATTGAAACATATAAACAGCAATGAATAAGAAGCTATTTTAGCTGTTTTTATTTTAGTATTTTGTTAATCTGATCCTTTGCGTTCTGATACTCCAGCATTCACTTCCTGAATGTTTCTTTCTGAAAGGTGAGAAAAAGAACGGGAAAAGATGAGGAATGAGAAGACCTGTCCCCAGTTTCCATTGTACTAGTCATTTCACTGCCTGATTTTCATCTTCTGACTTGGGTTCAGATAGCAAGCCTGTCTTCTGAAGCCACATATGACAAAGAATAAGAGAGGTAAATAATCCTCTCTTTTAAGATTCACTTTTCAGATCGCACTTTTTTTCTCATGGGCTGACCAGCAAATTACCCTGTCCTTCTGCCAAATTCTTCCAATTCTGAGTCATCATCCATTTTGATTTCTGAGATGTCATTCAAACTGCTGCAAGCGAAAGGCTTTTGTAGAGTTCTTTGACCTTGCTATAGCAGAAAGTAAAAGCAGTGAACAAAGAATTCTTGTCCACCTTTCTTACTGTCTTCACTTTCTATCTAAGGACACGTGTTAGACAGGAGATGAGCAGACTGTGTCTTCTCTAGCCTGACTTTAAGGAATTCCCGAATGTCCAGCTATTTGAGTTTGTTTGAAGAAACTTCTAAGACCATGGGTGACTAAAATTGTCAAAAAAAAAAAAAAAAAAAAAAACAAAAAACCCAACACACTTATTTTCTTACATGCAGAAAATGATTTAACTATTTAGACTTTTAGAAACACCAAAGCTAAAATAGAAATAAAAAGGCTTAAGTGTTTTTAGAAAAAACATCGGACCAGAGTACAACTGTTGTTACTGGATGGCAAAGTATCTTAAAGTGAGTAAAAGGATTACTTTTCCTTATAGTTATATACATCACCCTTTACAGAAGTGCTAATTGTATTTGGGACATCACAGGAAACAAAGACAAATAAATAACATAAAATTTCAATAATTAAAAGAATTTATATATACAAGATCACATTTGATCTTCATAGGGTCCCTGTTGTGTCACAATGCTAGAAAGTAAATTTAAATAATTTGTTATAGGTCATATTGAAATATTGACTAGAATCTAATTCTTCTGATATTGAATCCCACTGCATAAATTTCTCAGGAGCGGTATTATGGTACCTAACTTTATTAATAATTTCAGTTTTATTATGACTTTCAATCAAACCAATGTTGAAGATAACCACACTTGTAAATATAGTTAATAACTTCCTCTTTAAGTTGACCTTCAGTAAGGAAAAGAGGGGGAGTTTACTTTTTTTGAAGGTTCTGTGAATACCTAGGAGTAACTAACTTCCTTAGTGCATCTTGCTCCTGGAGTCAGCGTATCTGTGTATAGGAGCTAAAATGCCCTGACAGCTTTTTGATTGTTCATTTTAATGTAGATAAGCCTTCCTTAGCTTGCTGTGTAATATCTATGACAATTATATGTTGTATGTTTGGTACCTGTCTTAGGTTAGCTGAGTTATATACAGCATATGAGACAATATTAATGAACTGACATTCAGGAGCTGTGTGGTCAAGTCATCATGATATCTTATCCCAGAATGCTGATCAAGATAAAAATATTTAGCCCTAACCGGTTTGGCTCAGTGGATAGAGCATTGGCCTGTGGACTAAAGGGTCCCAGGTTCGATTCTGGTCAAGAGCATGTACCTTGGTTGTAGGCATATCCCCAGTAGGGAGTGTGCAGCAGGCAGCTGAATCAATGTTTCTCTCTCATTGATGTTTCTAACTCTCTATCTCTTCCCCTTCCTTTCTATAAAAAAAGCAATAAAGTGTATTTAAAAAAGATAAAAATATTCAAGTGAAGAGAAGAACTATGTTTTTTAATGCCATTTTCTTCTAATTGGAAGTTCCTAGAGATTATTTGCTATACCATGTTTAGTCATGTCACAAATTATTAATTCACTTCAATATCTGTATACTTAGTCTGTAAAGGTTGCATGTATTAGCAGAACATAAAGAGATGAAAAATACACAGTCTTTATTGCAATTTGATTTTTGCTATGGTAATTCAACATGTAGGTGGGATATCTATGCAGAAATATCTATGCAATCATTTGGTGGAATTAAGGGAAAGTGATAAGATTTATATTGTCTAGAAACCACTGTCAAACAATAGCTTAAATAATTAGTTTTTATTTCTCCTACTTAGCAGCTATTCCTGCTGTTCTTAATATTATGATGATGATGATCATATTTATATTTTAGTATCAGAATTAACTCCATAAAAAGTTTTATTTTTTTGTTTGCTTTAACAATAACTGCAGAAAGACTCCCAACTGGGTATATGATAAAAGATGGTATTTTCTAAATGACTCTTTACCTTATATATTTATATTTAAATATGTTTTATTTATATTTTAATATGAAATCATTATCAGCCTTATTATAATAGCAGCAGTCCCTTAATAGCACTAATCTGTATCACACATTATTTTGTAGGTTTTACATATTTGCTCATTTAATCTTCACAAAATACAAAGAGACAGGTACTATTAGAATCCTTTCCATTTTCCAGCTGAGAAAACTGAGGCACAGAAAGATAAGGAAGTCCTAAGCAGAAGTGCTTGGACATGAATCAGAATGCTAAACTCCAGAGAGCTGGCACTCTTCTTAATCACTACATTTTAAATGACCATAAATAACAAGGTAAATAATATTTACTGCCTATTACATTTTACCACAAGGGTGTTTTTACTTGTAAATCTTTAGGTCTCAAAGGGAGCAATTCTAACAATTTTAGTAAGATGTATTTTTTCTCTAAGCATTTGAGATTTATGATCTTAGGTTTTCAGCACCTGAAAAGGTCAAACGTTACTCTATTCATCTTCTCCAACACTTTCCGCTTTATGAAAGGGCACCAATCCATTCAATATAGATGCAAAAATAGAATTTATGACACATGAGGTCTTGCCTCTTCCATCAGAGCTCTTTCCTCTACATAGCATAACAGAGAGTCATATTTTCAAAATATGAATTGTTAGGGCCTGTGGCTATTTGAGACTGATCCTATTTGGAGATGGTGGGGGCGGGGGGCGCGCAGAAATGATTTCATTTAAAACCTTCTCTATTTCAAGTTCAGAAAAGAAGTGCACTGCATGTTCTTCTATTTTATTTATCTTCAGGCAGATACAGAGGCTAACCTCTGGTTCAGGGCTGTGAGGGAGGAAGAATCTCTTCAGCCATCATGTGAAACACTCTGTGGTGATGTCACAGCAGCAGGAGTCACTGTAGACCAGTAACTGTGTTCACTTCTAGTACCAGAAGACAGATATAGGAATGAAAGGATGTCATCACCCTTATTTATTGTCCTTGGGAATGTATCAGGCACACATGACCACCAACTGTCAGAAGTCAGCCTGGAAAAGAAGGAAGGACTTGGGGAGGGAAATTTGCCCACCACTGCCTTCCAAACCTCTCTACACTTACAGAACCAAATCAAGTGAAATCTGATACATTTATTTTATTGTTTAAACTTTCCTTTTAATGCACAGCATTATATTATATAGATATAAGACTTGGAGAATCTATTTAGTTTGAACTATTTTTATCAATGTGACTTGTTTTTAAGAAACATCTAAAAGAGTTTAGAACTCTGGACAAACTCTTGAGAGAGAATTATTGATCAGATGCCTCTTGCATGCCCCACATTGGGGGTCAAGCCCATAACCCAGATATGTGTCTTGACTGAGAATCAAACCCATGACCTCCTGGTTCATAGGTTGATGTTCAACCACTTAGCTATGCTGGCCAGATCAAAACAGGTAATTTTTAAAGCATATATTTGGACATTGTCCCATGCTGGTAACTGACTAGAATGAAGGCAATTTTATAAATATCTAGAACATGGACATTGTAGATGAACAAACTTGGGTTTGCATATTGGCTGTCAGTGACCTTTAGCGTTTAATTTTGGGTGTCAAGTTTTCTTATTTATAAATGAAGATATTAATGAGATCATGAATAGAAACTCCAATATTGTCTAATTAATTAATCAATCAATATATCTATTATTAGTGGTATCTCAGTATGTTCTATCATATGATCTAAGGCAGGCCAATGAAACATTGTCTGATATACCAGGATTTTGTTTTTCCTGGAAGCATTGGAAGAAGAAGCCCTCCTTAGAATATGAGATGTGGTTCTCAACAGCTTTAGGTATCACTTGGGAAGTATCAGAACATGCACAAAGGGGGGAAATCAACCCCAAGAGTTCATGTGCTATTTTAGCATCAAGTGCTCTGGAGCAAAAGTAACCCCTAGATACTTTGGGTGAGCTGAAAAATTTCATCACCTCATTTTTCTCTCTCATTTTCTTTTTTACTTCATTACTATATTTCTTCCTTCCTTTTGACTCTTCCTTTTTCTCCTCCCATCTCTTTCCCTTCCTCCTGTCATACTTATGGAGAAATATCCAAGCTCTTTAGCTTGGCATTCAAGACTTCTCTTGACATGACCCAGGCTTATTACCCAGCAAATGCCTTCTTTTACTCCCTACATTGATCCGGAGTCCTACATTTCCCCAAAAGGCTTGTTTTTCCTGAGTGATTGAACACCCGACATGTCTCTATTTCTTTGCTGTCAGTCTTTTCCCTTTCACTAGTTCTCTTCTTACATTCATATTCCTATTGTGTCCTATGCAATTTCTTTGGGAAGCACTCCTTGATGTCCTTTTTCATTCACTTAGGTCCTCATTTTCTTTGATCCCATAAGAGTTTGTACAGACATACATCCCAGCAATCACTTAAGTAGTTTGAACACCTTGTCTCCTTGCATGCCTCCTTAACTAGATGACATGCTTTTTGAACTAAAGGTAGTATCTTTGACCACTTTGTAGCTTTACTGTCTCTCAGATTATGTGGTTTCTGAATGAATAAATAAATGAATATGCACAACTTTGGTTTTGTAAATGGTTACATGCTATATACACATCAGTTATTATACCGAACGTGAAAGAAAAATATATTAATTACTAACATTTCATGGCTGAAGGAATAGAGATGCCATTGTCCAAAATGTTGAATATTAGAAAAGAAATTATTTAGGGGATTTGAAGACCCCCAAAATTTAAGTTGATAATGGTACTATGAAAATACCAAAATTTAACTCAATGTTTGGAATGAGAGATACAAATCCTTTCTTATTTTAATTATGACTTTGTTGTATAATGTTATTTGGAAGATGTATGAGGGAGGAATTAGCTGTTTCAATTCCAGAAGCAGTGATCTGTGTTTTAATGGGTTATTTTGTATTTGTAAATTACTTCTGTTGTTCAGTCTTAGAGAACTCGTGAGATTGCAGAGGCAACATGGCTAAGTCGAAGGGTTGCTTCAGACAGACAAAGGTCAGCCTTTTGTTTGTTTGGGTATCTCAATAGAGAAAGAGAGGATATATACTGGATGGTAGGCTGTGCCTCATTCATTCATTCATTCATTCATTTGATGGGCCTGACATGGCAGTACACCATGTTTCACTGCTGTTAGCTCAATCTTAAACTCATACTGGATGGTCAAACCATAATCTCCCAGCCCAGAGAACACATAGGGTTCTAGCAAAATACATAAGCTACATGCAATGCATACCAATGGCTAATCTCTAATCCCATTGTAGTGACAGAGCCAGGAACTGGCACAAATTCTGAATCTTTCAGCCAAACATCTCTAGTATGACTCAGTGAGGTTTGTAATTTATGCACTAATTGGGGGCAGTAGAATATAAGGTAAAGAATACAAACCCTAGTGATAAGGAGATCTGAGTTTGAGTCCTGGCACTACTAATTACTAACCATGTGGCCTTGAGCAAGTTCAATAACATTAACAAAGCTTCATTTTTCTCTTTTGTAAAATGGAGGCAGGAATAGAATCCTCATCATAGGTTTAGGGTATTAGTCATACCCAGCCTTTAGCAGAGTTCGTGGCACAAAGGTTCTATCCATATAATTATTTTTACTACTGCTGTTCAACATTGGACAATATCTGTTAGAAATTATACATCAAGTTTGAGCTTGAGAATTACAGGAAATCCAGAAAATTGTATAGTAAAGAAATTTTAGTTTTCCATCTTTACTCTGCTTGAGCCAATGTAGGAAAAATCATGTTAAATATATAAGAGTTATTAAATCTTTATGTCTAGATGGATATGAAAATAAGTGGGAGGGAAAAGGAGTTAATGGAGTTAAATTAGATATCCTCTAATAACTGCATATATACATATATTCACATAGATGAACAAACTAATCTAACATGTTAATCAATAAATAGATATAGGACATTTATTCTAGAGAAGCAACTTAAAAAATTCCAAATGCAGATACTTTTGTTTTATGATATAAATCATCATATCTCCTCTTGGGTTCTCAAGTGATACAAGAAGAAATTAATGACATTTAGTGAAGCCAAGACCAGGGACCATGGCATGGTGTAAAGAGAATATTCTCACAGGGATTAAAAAAAAAGTTGGTTAAGGAAGGTTATTAGTTGTCTAATCAGCATTTTCCCTGAGAGAAAACCTAAAAATACAAATCCTTGTGTTAACAAAGTTGTTGATTTAAGGATTGTTCCAAAGTATTTTTTAAAACTGCATTAACTTTTGCTGTATTCATAACTTGTACTTCTTTGAATTAGAAACTGTAAGTATTCCATCAATACTTTTCAGATAACAGGGTTTTGACAGCCTGCCAGAGCACAGAGATTGACATTAACTATTCATAAATGAAAAATAAACAAAAGAGGTCTTTACCCCCAACCTTTTAAGTAATCCCAGTAAGTATTCCTTTTTTTCCAAATGTGCTTATATAGTACCTATTACCACTATAAATTATTGGCTTATTTATAGTGCTTTATGAAATTGTACCAAACTAATTATTGAGCCTTGTTAATTATGAAGACCTCTAATAAAATTAGGCAGTTAATATTTGAATTTTGTGTTTTTCATGATGGTTTCTGTTTAGATAAAATCACCTACAAGATAGAACTTTATTTTATTTTTATGTACCTAGATTATAATTAAGAGCTAATATGTGTAGCTAATACTAAGGTATAGAATAGTTGTTTTTCTGCATCTCTCCTTTATATTCTGTGTCATTATTCCCAGAGAATTAATCTCCTGACAGAAATTGATGCCATTGATCAGCCAGCATGACCAGAATCCTCCCAAGATTGCTGGTAGGATCTCCTGTCTTCCTGTGTCTATGACATAGAAGTGTAGCTAATGTATTCCAAGGAAAGTCTATAACACGCCTCTTTATTATCACTACTCATTCGTGATAAGGACCATGGCCTGATTCCTTTCCCACTGGCAAAAGCTTCACAGTTTTTGAGAAATAAGAAATGAGGAGGGCAAGAAGTTGACTGATGACAGGAACTATGGCTATCAATATTCTAAGGAATACAATGGTTATCACAAAAGCCAATAACTACTTAGAAGGGTCTGTTTATAGCCAAGGGTTAACAATGAAAAAAATCTCCCAAGCTTTCCATCAGCTTAGTCTCTTCACCAAACCTTCATTAACAGGAAGCTATGGTGATGTAAATATTGGGCTAAATCCCTCCATGACTCAAATATGCAGCTCTCAAGATTGACTCTCATTTTCCTTACGCTAAATACACTAACCATCTCTTGTCCTTAATATCAATATTTCATTTAATCAGAATTAGATATTATATTTTCTAGAACTCTATATTTTCTAAATGTTTCCTGAATCAACAAAAGTATATAGCATAAATTGTCACTTAAGTGACTACTATGTGACAGATTCATTGTCTAAAAAAAAAGAAAAGGTGGAGTTAAGGATGTCAGTGTGGTATTAGGGATGAGAAGATAACCCTTGTACCAAAGAAGTCTAAATCAATATAGCCCTTTCCTAGTAGCACTAGGAAGATGAAAGCTCATGCAATATGGCACTTGTCTTTTAAATTTATGATTTGTGGTATGGACTCTGAATATCGAATGTTGGATATATTTGGAGGACTGCAGAATTTTAATACTTTTTTTTTATCTCTAAGTTTTCTATATTCCATGTTGTACCTCACTCATTATGAAACCAAATTTTTGAAACCTCAAAGTATTAATGAAGACAAGTTTGGTTTACTGTATCTTAAATTCCACAGTAACACAAATAAACTGGCAATTTGTTTGCCCTGAATGTGCCTGCTCCACCACAGCCCTTCTCCATGTGTCTCCCTCCTGCTCAGGCTGCTCTAATCTCAGGAACTCGAGCTCCCTTGCTTTCTGCTTTCAATGGGGCCTAGCCAAGGTGCAGCCCTGCTGGTGAGCAGAGTATGGGAGGAGAGAGAAACCTGACATTTACAGCCTCCATTCCCACTCCTAAGCCTAGCTCTATCTCCAGAATTGGCTGTTTTCCTCTTTCCACAGTTCCTATTCAGTCCGACAGCACTACTTCTGGCCCATCTCTCAGCAGCTCCCCAGTAAACATGGTCCTTCCCTTATCCCTTACCACTAGGGGTGAGGAAAACCAACTACTGTGGCTATAGAATGTCAACTAAAGGTCATTAGTGAGAATTCAGCACCAACAGGAATGCTCAAATTGGAGTGTTGTGAAGAAAGGATCTTTATTTAGAGCAAACAGTACAACTGTGGTACAACACAACAGCATGTCTGTTAGGAGGCCCTAGGGGTGAGGTGGTCCTGGGCCAGGCCTCTCTCTGTCTAGATAGCTCTGTTTTGCCCTGCACTGGTCTGCTCGGCACACCTACTATTCTCTGTGTGGGTCTGCTCTGCTCCAGTGAGACATCTTCTGTGTTTCAGTTCCAGTGTATCAGTTCCAGCCCTGGAAATGCACCCCTTCGTTTTTGGTAGAAATAGAAAGTGCACTCTCAGAACCAGAGGGGTATTGACATATAGACAGGAGTTCCAGCCCCTCATCCCTGATTGGTCCATCCTCCTGCAAATGAGGACTTCAAACCCTCACAATTGATTGGTCTAAAAGGCACTATTCTGATTGGTCAGAATGGTGTGCTCTGGTTGGTTGGTGAAGATGCTGCTGGGGGGAATATAGCTGTGCAGCTCTGATTGGGTGGGAAAAGCCGAAGTTCTATTGGTTGAAATAGGATTCCAGGAGGTCTTTATAAGGGCTTGCTCAGATAGCAGAAACACAGTGCAGGGAGGCAGTACATTGCAGAGGTAGATAATTTAGTAGAGGATTCTCTCTAAAGTGCAGTTTGTGTGAGAGCCACTGTGTAGAAGGTACTGCTAGGCTCTTTTTTAAAAATTTGAGTCCAGTTAGCTCCTGGGAGCCCTTCTTAGTAGATATCTTTTTCCTCAGAGTCCACGATACCCGGATGCTTTCCTGGATCTTGTATCTCTTGACCCTCCCATGCCTGTCTAAGTGGTTCCTCTTGCTAATCCTCTTCAGTTAAAACATTTTGTGTTTGCCTTCTGTTCCTTAGCAGGTCCTGACTGATACAGCATATATGACTTGGTTTAGGCAGGAAATGCATTGTTTGTTACCTAGCATTTTGCTGATGGTGATACCTTCAAACGTTAGGACATTTATATTTGTTCCACTATTTTCTCCTTATTGACTATGTGTTATTTATCTTTGCATTTCTGAGTCAACATCAACCCTCAACACATTGTACCCCTCACAGGCTACATTAAGGAAATATCTATTCAGTTGAACTGAATTGGATTCTTACTTATAATGCATCAGCTACCATGAGCAATAATGC
Organism: Antrozous pallidus; assembly: GCA_027563665.1. Classification (NCBI taxonomy): domain Eukaryota; kingdom Metazoa; phylum Chordata; class Mammalia; order Chiroptera; family Vespertilionidae; genus Antrozous; species Antrozous pallidus. The sequence goes on along the minus strand of CM050516.1, from coordinate 53,247,986 downwards.
TAAGCTGCACATGGATTATTGAGTGATAATTTGCTTACATAACACTAAATAGTCATTTCATAATCATGTTGAATTTTATTTCTTCTTTTTAATTTCTATGGTTTACCTTATTCTCATGCAGCAATTTAATTAATGATCTCTTAAAATAAAAAACAGCTGCTTCTAATAATATTTTATTAGAACCATTTATTCTTTAATAATTATGCAAAAATTATGATTATTATTTTTTAAAGTTGGAAAACAGTTTTTTAAATGATTTTGAATGAAGGTAATCATAGGATAAATTTGTATAATCAGGATGCTAGATCAAATGGAAATTTCTCTGAGTAAGTGGGAAAATAATTGATTATTTTGACCATTATTAGTAATTTGGAGATCATTGTAAAGATCTAATATTTAAAAAAAATAGTGATGGGTGATTTATAATGATGCTTTGTGGTTTGTTGCCTCACTGAATCTTGGCTGCTTTTGCAAAGTGCATGCATTATAATGTGCTACTGGATGAAATGAATACTTTTGTGAATAGTCATCACATTTAATTGATATAGCTGCATGTCTGAAATAAATGTTCTTCATGGTGTCAAGTGTAAACCTTTTTAGATACTTTGCTATACACTGCTCCCAACTGAGTGCAAAGGCAAGAATCTGAAAACTGCAGGTTCTGCTGAAACCATGGACTGTGAACGTCCCCTTCATGTATTTCTTCTTCTGCCTGTTGCTTCTGGGTTGTTTTTATTCTAGTAAATCATCTCCATAGAGAAGCATACATAATATTCTCTTTTCACTGATAAACCCTTTCTGGTCTCTTTGCATCTGTGTATACTCAGTAGGGAACACGCATGAAATGGTTTTATTTTTTACCAGGCTTTGCTCCCCTGTTGTGTTGCCAAATTTCTTGTTCCAGATGGGTAGCAGATTCCCTAAGGTGGTGGTTCTCAACCTTTTTAATGCCGCGACCCTTTAATACAGTTCCTCATGTTGTGGTGACCCCCAACCATAAAATTATTTTCAGTGGTGACCCCCAACCATTAAAATCTATGTAGTTTTGCTACTGTTATGAATCCTAATCTAATGTGTTTTCTGATGGTCTTAGGCGACCCTGCTAGCGGTTCTCAACCTGTGGGTCGCAACCCACAGGTTGAGAACCACTGCTGTAGAGCCTAAGACCATCGGAAAACACATATTTACATTAGGATTCATAACAGTAGCAAAATTACAGTTATGAAGTAGCACCAAAAATAATTTTATGGTTGGGGGTCACCACAACATGAGGAACTATATTAAAGGGTTGCAGCATTAAAAAGGTTGAGAACCACTGCCTTAAGACATCCTAGGGCCTTAATCACAAGGAACAACAACAGCCTGTAATTATTGGAATTTAGAGTCTAGGTCAGTGTTGGGCAAACTCATTAGTCAACAGAGCGGCAAACCGTGGCTCACGATCTGCAGTTTGCTGACCACCTAAGCAGATACCATGACTCTCAAGTCATCTCCCATTGGTAATTCCAATGTTATTGTTTACATCATGGGGAGGGTGGTGTGACTTTCTTGTTTATTGTGCCTACCAGTTCCTCACTTGGGAGCCAGAGGAGGATTGGCTGGTCAGCCATTGGACATTCTTCCTCTCACTCTGTTTTGTGTGCTGAGATAGGAAGAAAAATAAAAAAGAATAGTTGTTCCTGATTGGAGCTATTGCTAACTTGCCTCTTTGTTGATTACTGCTGTTCCCAGGCTTTCTATCCCTCTCTTGTTACTGCAGTGCTGGCTGTCGCTGGCGGGAACATGCAAGAGTTTGTTGGAGAGCTCTGTGGGGGCTACTTTTCTGCACAATCTCCTAAACCTGATCCTGTTCATGTATCTCTTGCTACCAGAGGCCCTTCACCTGGTAAACAGCCCTTTTATCTGGGGTGCTGATAGGATGGTTCCAGTTCAGCTCTCTTCCAAGTTATCCACTTGACAGTGGGAACCAAATACTGAAAATACAAGCTGAAATACTGAAATCACCGCCTTTTTTTCTCTTTTGTCTTTTGTCAGTACCATTTCCTTCTTCTTAGATAATACAGGGAAGATCAGGAATACTCGGTACTAAGGGAAACCAATGAGGTACTAGAATCCCCATTTCTATTAAGTAATTCTCTCAGATTCCTCTTATTTAGCTTCTTTGACAGGAGGAAATTTTACTTCCCATTAGGCCAAGAATCTATGGTGCTTGATAACTTCTTTGCTCTCTCCTTTCCCAATTTCTTTTTAAAGGACAGATAAAAGACATCAGCTGAGTAAATGTCTGAGAGTAGTAGGGCTACTTCAGCCACCTTAGGAGGCTCTGAAGATGAGAATAAGCCCTTATAGTCTCCAGTTATCTTTAGAACATGGGATACTTATATTATCAGCATTATGCAAGTTTTAATCATTAATTTGGAGCAACAGAAAAAGTCTCATTTAAGCTTTGGTTACCTGTCCTTTCATATTTCTATAGGCAGATGCACAAGCGAGAGATATTAGAAAGAGTAACAGTGAAATAACAGAATTATATCCCTTTTCTGGCATTCCCCCAACCTGTTACCCGATTAGTAGACAGAGCCCTGGGAGGAAAATAGCCACTCGAATTCTGTTCTGAACACCGCAGAGCTCTGCGCTTCACTGTGACTTCACCCTTCCCTCCCTCAGATAATCTGTCTCAGGGAATGCAGATGAACCTACCTGCTCTGACTTATCTTTCAGTGCTGTTGGAAGACAGATGAGAGCACATCTGAAAAGCCTCTGGAAGAAATGTGATGTATAAATCTAGGGCGGTATTATATATGAGACACCACCTTAATCATTCTTCTACCTGCTACAAGACATCTTCGTGCTGTCCTAAATGTAACGGAAAGTCCCGTGGATTCAGCGAGTTTTTAAATCTTGGTTCTGTTTCGTGTTGAGCACTAGCTGACACTATTTCTTTAGACACGTTATATTATCTCTTTCTGTTTACTTCCATATTTGTAAAGTGTTCAGCAGAATGATAATATTATTTACCCTCAGAGGCATTGTGAGGGTCAATAACACAAGAGTTAAGAGTAGCCTGTGATACATATATTTTGAGATAAATGAGTATCTATGTATGAATATATACATAGAAAATAATATGGCTCTATCTAATCTATATAATAAAAGAGAAACATGCAAATTTGACCATACCTTCGCTCCTGATTGGCTATGCTACCAGCCAATCAGGAGTGGGGGCGGGGCCAAGTGCTCTAGTGCCAGGCCCCAGGGAGGGAAATGAAACAGTGGTCGCAGGCAGCTGGGCTGAGCTGAGCAGGGCGATGGCTGGGTGCCCAAGGCCTAAAGCCTCACCAAAGGCTTTAGGCCTTGGGCAGGCTAGGGGTGAGCCATCAGTTGGACATCCCCTGAAGGCTCCCAGTATGTGATAGGGAGCAGGTTGGGTTGAGGGACCACCCACCCCCAGTACATAAATTTCGTGCACCAGGCCCCTTGTTATATATAATATACTTTATGTCTTTCCATATGCACACATACATGCCACATAATCCTTTCCATTTATGTCAACCACATGGCACAATTGGAATTACATAGTTCACTGCAACACATATTTTTAGTAATTTTAAAATCTGCCATGAATGTGTGTATGTGCGTGTGTGTGTGTACATGTCCATGTGTGCGTAATACTAAACTCACAGCTGACTAAAATTGATTCTAAAACTATACTTGATTCATTTTTCTTGTTTTACCTTTCTTTTAAATGTCTAATCAGTGTTCTTACCTTTATAACTAACTGATTTCTTTTTTGTCTTTATTGATTCCCAATTTGGACATACATAATTTTTGTATTAACTACTCCCACCCTTTACATACCATCACCCCCTAATGAATATTTTGGTAGAATTTGTACAGAACGGCATATTCTGCTTCCAGTTTCTCTCTTCCACCTCTATGGTGTGTTTTCTTAAATTAGCCTTATTCAAGCACAGTTTTCCTTACTCCAAAGACCAGTACGAGTTTTACCAGCTGCTGCCTCAAGTAAAGTGTTATACGAAGCATACAACTAGGAAAGATATATTTACTTGGCATATTTTTTCCTTTTTCCTTTCTTGTCTTCTTTTTTCCTCTTTTTTAATGAGATACTTCTTATCCTCATATCAACCTGCACTTTTTGGAAGTGCTTTTGGAGTATTTCTTTGTCTGAGCTGCTTTTTTTCTCCCCACTTACCCTCTTCTTTTACCTCCATTGGCATGATGCTCACCTTCATGGTCAACTGAGATAATCTTCCAGGATATGTTCCTAACACTACAATCATTAGAGGTTTCCCTCTCCCTGAGCTCGCACAGTATCTCTGCCATGTTGATATCACCTGCCACCTTTTATGGTTATTTTTGCATCAGTGTATGCATTTAAGGGCATGCTGTGTTTACTATTACATTTCTCACATCACCAAACATGATACCTTAACAAAATAAAATGAGACAAATATCTGTTGACATAATGGACTTATAATAATAGTTTGTAATGTTGATAAAAACTTGCAGAACCTATTATTTTATTTATTCTCTTATCCACTAAATCTGGCTACTGTGTGAAGTGACAACACACAGCTGTAAATCAGGCATAAGTGTTCATTACTCTCACAGAACCTGCAGAGGAGTCAGAGAGATGCAAACCAGCCAACACATTCATTATCTAATTACGCATTGCAATCAATGCTATGGCAAAATAGAACTCTGAGATAGAAGAGTCCTATAGGAGATAATTTAATTCTATAAATGGTAATTAGGAAAGCATCTTTGAGAAGACATTCAATTGGAAACCTGAAGGAAGTTCCTCAGCATATACAGCCATTTTCATCTTAGTGACTAAAACCTGGCAGTCAACTCTAAGTATAAGGAAAGCTGGGGAAATTGCCAACCCTAACAAAGTTGGGGCTGTGTAAGTAAGGAAGAAGTGGCAAATTGAAAGAGTTGGGCAACTAGCAGTGCCCATCCTACCTACTCAAACTATCATGACCTTTGTTAGGGATTAGTCTGGTGATACCAGTAGGATCTTTAGATATTAGTCTGAAGATATTTTAATTCAATTTTATCTTAGGATAATTTAATTTTATCTGATTTAGGAAACCATTGAAATGCTTTAAGTAGTTAAGAGGTATAATCCTATTTGTATTTTTAAATGATAACTCTAGCTACTTTGTGGAATATGGGCAAAAGGGGATTAGGCAGAGCAAGTAGAATAAATGATGGTGGCTGGATCAGCATCCTTGCAGCAGAATGGGGAGAAGTGGTTGAATTGTAGCTAAACTCAAGAGAAAAAATCAACTAGACTTAGTAAACAATAGGATAAAGTAGTTGAGGTAAAGAGCAAGCATCAAAGATGAGACCCAAAGAATATACACAAAAAATAGTACATGCACAGAACTATTTAAAATAACAACTGCAGCTGAGACCAGTTTGGCTCAGTGGATAGAGTGTCGGCCTGCGGACTGAAGGGTCCCAGGTTCGATTCCGGTAAAGGGTATGTACCGTGGCTGCGGGCACATCCCTAGTAGAGGGTGTGCAAGAGGCAGCTGATCGATGTTTCTCTCTCATCGATGTTTCTGACTTTCCCTCTCTCATTCTCACTGTGAAAAATCAATAAAATATATTAAAAAAATAAAATAACAACTGCATAGGGAGATGAACATACCCATTTTATTTTGTTTATTTGTTTATTTTTTTTTAGATTCCAAATATAAGTGAAGTAATACAGTATTTGTCCATCTTTGACTTATTTCACTTAGTATAATACCCTCTAAGTCCATCCATTTGTCATATGTGGCACAATTTCATTCTTTTCTATGGATGACTAATATTATTTTGTTTATATATACCACATCTTATTTTTTATTGTTTAGATTATTACAATGTTCCTCTTTCCCCCCCCATAGCTCCCTTCTACCCAGTACCCATCCCACCCTCTGCCCTTACCTCCCTCCCACTTTCCTCATCCATAGGTGTACGATTTTTGTCCAGCCTCTTCCTGCATCTTCCACACCCTTTTCCCCTCAAGAATTGTCAGACCACTCCCTTTCTATGACTCTGATTCTATTATATTCACCAGTTTATTCTGTTTATCAGATTTTTAATTCAGCTGATTTTTAGATTCACTTGTTGATAGACATGTATGTGTTGTTCATAATTTTTATCTTTTTTCTTCTTTTTCATCTTCTTAAAGAATACCTTTCAGTATTTCATATAATACTGGTTTGGCGGTGATGAACTCCTTCAGCTTTTTCTTATCTGTGAAGCACTTTATCTGACCTTCAATTCTGAATGATAGCTTTGCTGGGTAGAGTAATCTTGGTTGTAGGTTCTTGCTATTCATCACTTTGAATATTTCTTGCCATTCCCATCTGGCCTAGAGTTTCTGTTGAGAAATCAGCTGACAGTCATATGGGTGCTCCTTTTAGGTAACTAACTGTTTTCTTCTTGCTGCTTTTAATATTCTCTTTTTGTCTTTTGCTCTTGACATTTTAATTATGATGTGTCTTGGTGAGGTCCTCTTTGGATTCCTGTTGCTTGGGGCTCTGTGTGCTTCCTGGACTTGTAAGTCTATTTTTTTTCACCCAGGTGGGGGAAGTTTTTGGTCACTATTTCTTCAAATAGGTTTTCAGTATCTTGCTCTCTCTCTTTTTCTGGCACCCCCATAATTCAGATGTTGGTATGCTTGAGGTTGTCCTAGAGGCTCCTTACATATCTTCAATTTTTTGGATTCTTTTTTATTCTTGCTTTTCCAGCTGAGTAGATTTTGCCTCTTTGTATTTTAAATCTGTGACTTGATTCTTGCAGGCCTCTATCTGCTTTTACGTCTCTGTATAATACTTTTTATTTCAGTCAGTGTATGTTTAATTTCTAGTTGGTCCTTTTCCATATCCTTGAGGCTCTCGTTAAATTTATCAGCCTTTTTTAGGAACCTCTTGAAAAACCTTATAACCATGGTTTTGAACTCTATGTCCAATCGTTTTCCCCCCCTCCATTTCTTTCAATTGTGATCTGTTTCATTGTCTCCCCGCATTTTCACTGCTTCCCTGAGTTGGTTGAGTAGCTTTGTGTGGTAGGTGTCCTTTAGGGGACAGTGGCTCAGCCTCCCTAGTTACCTGAGTTGGATACTCTTGATGCACCCCTTTATGGGCAGCACTTTCCTGTTGTAGTTAAGCTTAGATTGTTGTTGGTATCACTGGGAGGGATTGACTTCCAGGCCAATTGGCTTTGAGGATCAACTGTGTCTATGCTGGGAGAGCCTTTGTGCTCAGCTTGGATGGGGCGGAGTCTCAGGGCTGAGCAGTCAGCCTTGGTTTCCTGTCAGCTCTGCCCTAAGCGGCGCCTGGGTTTCCATGTCCCGTGGCAATGGCTGCACACACCTCTGAGAGAACGCTACCCTTTAGTTTTGCCTGCTACCAAATTGTCCAGTTTCTCCCCAAATGAGTCTGGATATCCAAACTCTTACCCAGAACTAGAGTGCAATGCAGTTTGGAGATTTTGTTTTCCTCCCGAATGAGAGAGCCAGCCACATGCCCTCTCCACGGGCTCTCACATCTCTGCTGCTCCTGAATCTCAGTGTGCTTCCTTATGACAGTCCAGTTTTACTCCATATGAGTCTAGGTTCCCCAAGACTCACCCGAAACTAGGGTTCAGTGCAGTGGGGAGCCTTTGTCTCCCTCCGCTTTGGAGAAAACCAGCCTGGTATTCAGCTGCCCACCCTTTTCACTTGCACACATCTCTGCATCTCTGCACCTGTCTCCGCATTTCCTTAACTCTGCCCTCCACAGCTCCTCACTGTCCTTTTACCTTTCCTTCTATTTGTAGAATTTCTACTCAGCCAGCTTTCCGGTGGTCCTGGATGATGTCCGTTTTGTCTTTTAGTTGTAGTTTTGAAATTGTTGTGTGAGGCAGCAGTATAGATATTTACCTATGCCGCCATCTTGGTTCCTCTACTTATACCACATATTCTTTATCTAGTCATTTATGTATGGAGACCTAGGTTGCTTCCATATCACATGTCGGGATTCTTTGCAGCTCCTCCTATAAAGAGGTGGAGTCTACTTCCCCACCTCTTGAGTCTGCTCCATCCTTGTGACCTACTTTGACCTGTAGAATGCAGCAGAAGTGACATAAAAAGACTTACAACTTCTACTTTTGTCCTCACGGAGTATCTCTAGCATCAAGTAAAAAGCCCAGATAAAAGATGGCAAGGAGAGAGTCCTAGAAGTTGCAGCTGTTCTAGCCATCCTAGATGAGGCCCCAAGTATGGGAGTGAGGCCATTTTAGAGCATCTGGCACTAGCCACGCCTCAAACTGAGAGGCCCCCCTGAATGAGCCCAGGTTAAATAAACAGAACTGCACAATCAATGCAGAATCATAAATAATAATGCATTATTATTATTTTTATCCACTAAATATCCAGGTGTTTTGCTCTGCAGAAATAGATAATGGATACAGTAGGCTAATGCTAGGTGTACTTTCACTTTCTTCTCTAAACTCTAAAGTTGCACAAGCAGGGTTTTCCATTTGCAAAATACCATCTACAGTAAATCCAAAATAAAAATCATTCCAGTGAAGGCTTGGACCTCTTTGAGTTAAAGTTTCCTAGTTTGTAAAGCGAGGACATCAGCTTAAATGCATTTAAGATCTTTCTATGGTCTACTTTCCATAATGCCAATTCATTTTGATAGGGAATTTATGATTCTATTTTTTTCTTTGTCATTTGCCTGAATTGTTCTAGCCAGTTTATTCCCTTAGTGTCCAGATATATAAAATGTACAAAATGAAAATGGTGAGAGCTCCAAGTTTGGGGGGAGGAAGGAGGGTTAAGAATTCTCTTACTCTGCTTTTTCTGTGAAAATCTTGTTCCTCCTATACTTAGATGAGTTGTGCTCATCCAGCCCTGTTCTGGATTGCTGCGTGGTTGGAGGATGAAAAGCTGCTAGCATAGGCAGGAAGATGATTTATGCCAAGTGTTGGTGCATTCCACTGAATGTGTAGATGTAAGAGTCAGCAGACACAGTGGCTGAGCCCAAGTCCCAGGACTTTAAGAAGCTCATTGCCCATGTTACCCAATATGCTGTATTAAAGGTATATGATGGCTTTGCTGTTGAGATTTGACTGTTTAGGTTGGTTATGGCTGTTTTGTTCCAAGTCTCTGCAATCAACTGGTTATATGCATTTGACTTGAGTTCTTTCTTAAGTGTCTTGCTGGATATTTGGGGTTTTGCTCTATCACATTGAATGGCATTATGCCATTGAAATCACCCAGTAGGCAAGTTACTCAGACTGCCAAGAGTCGTTGAACTAAATTTCACTTACCATTGAAAAGAAACTGATGGAGCTAAAAAATGCATAACATTTTGGAGCCAGAAAGCACTTTAGAAACCATTTACATTTCTAAACTCATAGAACAAGGTGAGATGCCCAAAGTTACAAAACTCGTTAATGATATTCTTTGAATTTTAAATAAACACTCTAGCAGTTGAAGAGAGATCTAGAGTGCTGTGACATTATGGTCAATGCATCAGGAATGTCAAATATTCCATTGCATAGTATTTGCTCTCAAAAACATGGACATGGATGGCTGAGCAAAGGCAGTCATCAGATAACCCCAGGTATGTGTGAATATGCATATGTGTGTATATACATATTTATATATGTATATGTATATAGATCTGCAGATATATAGAAAGAGAGAGAGGAGATTGCCAGCACAATGACTCAGTCAGCTTGCCCTGTGAAAGAAATAGAGGATGAAGAAAAAAGTAATTTTTTATGCTGACTTTTATTTATCTATGAATTTATTATTTAAAAAAATATTATTAACACTATTTCAAATGTCCCTTATTTTCCCCCTTTACCCACCTCCAATCAGCCCCATCCAATCTCCCTCTTGTACCCCCACTTCATCTCCCTCCCTTCTGCCTCTGTTAGTTTGTTCCACTTAGGCTGACTTTTAACCCACCTGAAAGCTCCAGTCCAATAAAACATGCTCCAATCAATGTCCTGGAATCTGACCAATGAGATCATTCCCCTTAGAGGATTGGAGATTTCTTGTCTTTTCCTGACAAAGCCTCTAGGGAAATTAAGGTCAAGAGCCTAGAGTTCCCCCTAGAGGCTAATTTTTATATAAACGATGTAAAAAAAAAACCACAAAACACTGTAGTATACGGATCTTAGTGTTTTCAGAGTCTTGACAATTCCCTACTGACTATATTAGCATGATCTCCAGTCATGACCATTGCCAATTTGAATAGAATGCAGGGAAAATATTCACAGTTATATCTCATCAGTTAAAGATTGAAGACATAGATTTGTTTCTTTTATGATGGACATTTAAAAATAGACAGTGAGTTTTCACCTTTGAACCTGTGCTTTACAACAGCGCATTTAAGTTCTGTGATTCAAAGTATCAATCTCCAAAGTGAAGTGCGCAAGGGTTTAGTCATCTGAGGAATGAGTTGGGGAGACACTACCTATACTGGAAGCTATTCTATGGGTAATGAATGGGCCACTTGTCATCAGCGCAAGCTCCATGGATGATCTGGCACGTTGCTGTTATAGGACTTTGCCCCACACACGGCAGGCTGGATTTAGCTACAGAGGCAACTCAGATGTAGTCATTCAACATGAGTTTCTCAGTGGCAAATCCTGTAATGCTGGGGCTATAAAGTGAAGGTTGCTCTTTCACAGGGGCTTAAGAAATAGTAATTAAGAGAGGTGGGTTGCTTTTGCCTTTGCATTTCTTACTTTGTTCTATGAGCGATGTGCCATCAGCCTCCAAAAGGGAAGTGAAATCTGATCCTAATAAACGAGCTGGTAACGTTGTTTAATTCCTGGTGAGACATATGAACATATGGTTTAGGAATACTGTTTAGTGTAGAAAAATTATATCTATAGTTTTCTCTTCCTTGTTCTTGCTAGATCTATGTCATATGGGATGTATATGTTAATATATTATATAGCACAGGCACTATAGATATTGTCCCTGTAATCTGTTTTTCCCATGTTTCAGTTCTGGCGACCTAGAAGGAAATGAGGGAAGAACAAAAGTTGATGTATTTGCTTGTGTTGTTTCTGTTTTCACTTTTTGTTGTAGTCATGAGGCAGCCAGTTGTGGAGGGAGGCCATTTGGGAACTATTTGCGGCTTTCTTCAACATGATCAGGCTGTGCTGCCTGGTCCTCCGGTTGCACCGGGAAGGAATTCCTGTGATTTACAGGAACACAAAGCAGCCTTTGGAAACACATTTCACTGAGCAGACAGGAGGAAAAAACATATTATTTGGCCAACAAGAGTGAGGAAGCTCATGTCTGAAAATCTTGCTGAGCACCCCATCAGGAAACGTTTATTGCTTTCATCTTAAGAAGCAACTCCCCAGATCAATTTTCATATTTATAGACTATCTGGCAGTAAGCAAATGCAGTACTGAGAACTACATTTTATTTGGTATTTTGCTTTTGCTTTTTAAATTTCACTCTTAAAACTCTGTAGGAAATAATCAACTCATAAGTATGGTTTTGTCATTCTTTAATGGGCTTGATTTTAATGGATCATGACTGTTTGTTATACTATAGGAATAAGTATATGTCTTAATTCACATTCTTAAAACTATTAGAATGGATTGAAATGAAAAAACTTTGATGTAGAAATTCACCTGGGGCTTTGTAGGAGAGAGCCAATGTTAAATAGCCATGCTTGTCTGAGTCACGTTGCATACTTTCTACCTATGGTTCTTGATTGCACATAGAGAGTGTCTTTGAGAAATACTTTATGCAGGTTGTGCATGGACGCAGTTTCTATGAAAAGAGTGCCAAGATGGGAGTTTGAAGAATGTGTTCAACTCCCAGGTTTTCCTTTCCTAGGGTTAGAATTAAACTTGTGAATGGGTAACAGCAACGCTTGCCCATCTACCTCCCATAAGGTTATTGAATTAACCAGGGCTCAGTTGGGAGATAGAAACCACACCAGTTATTTGGACATAGATATCTATCTAATAAAAGAGTAATATGAAAAATAACCATCACTCCACTACACCCACAAACCATACCCACTAGCCAATCAGGAGCAAGTATGCAAATTAACCCCAACCAAGATGGCTGTAGCCAGGCAGTGAGCAGGAGGAAGGCTTGGATTTCCCCAGTGATGAAGGAAGCCAACCTTTCCACACACCATGGTGGGGCCAGGCCTCTACTCAAGGCTACAAAGTTTCAATTATAGAAGATAAATAAATCCCAACAGAAATGGCTGCTGCCCTGGAGTGGGCAGGAGGTTTGGCTCCACTCCAGGCTACAAAGTTTAAATTGTAGAACATAAATTATCACAGATACCAGGGCCTCCCCTTGGGTTGCTGGAGGACATGGCTGGCCTGCAAACCACTGCAAGCCCCTCACCCAGGCTGCCCCACACCCCAAGGGAACCTCCACCCTGATCCAGGACACCCTTCAGGGCAAACCAGCCGGCCTCTGCCCATGCACCAGGCCTCTATCCTATCTAATAAAAAAGTAATATGCAGATTGACCATCACTCCAACACACAATATGGATCCCCCCATATGGTCAAAGATCCTGCCCCCTGGTGAACACAAGATGGCCATCACAAGATGGCTAGCAGGGGATGATAGTTGGGAAGGACCAGGCTGGCAGAGGAGGGAAGTTGGGGATGACCGGGCCTGCAGGGAAGGGCAGTTGCGGGGAACCCAGTCCTGCAGAGGAGAGCAGTTGAGGGCAATCAGGCTGCCAGCAGAGCAGTTAGGCATCAATTAGGCTAGCATGGTATGGGTAGGAGGTGATCAGGCTGGCAGGCAGAAGCAGTTAGGGGCAATCAGGCAGGCAGTCAGGCAAGCGATTGGGAGCCAGCAGTCCTGGATTGTGAGAGGGATACTAGATAGGAGAGGGTGCAGGCTGGGCTGAGGGAAACCTATCCCCCTAGCCCCCCGCCACCATGCATGAATTTTGTGCACTGGGCCTCTAGTCTATATATATAAAAGCCTAAGCAACTGTTCAGTAGCTATCATGTGCACTGACCACCAGGGAGCAAATGCTGAATGCAAGAGCAGAAATCACAAGCGTGGAAACATGGAACAGACTAATGAATCTCAGAGGAAAGGGGAGAGGGTGGGAAGAGATTAACCAAAGACCTTATATGCATACTAGAGGTCCTGTGCACTGTTGGGGTCCCTCAGCCTAGCCTGCGGGGATGGGGCCAAAACCAGCTCTCTGACATCCCCCAAGGAGTCCCAGATTGCTAGAAGGTGCAGTCCAGGCTGAAGGACCCCACTGATGCACGAATCCGTGCACCAGGCCTTTAATTGCATATAAGGAACTAAGTAGGATACCATGTTTAACTAAGTAAAATTATCACAAAGGTGGCAATTATGAAAGAGGGCTGTCACCTTTAGAGCTGGAGGAACAAAGGGAAGAGTTTGGAATTATGAAAACAGAATCTTGGAGGAAAGAACCCGTAGACTATTAGCTCATTATTGATGAGCTTCATTGACAGTATTACATATGTCCTTCTTTTCCTCCCATTATCTTCTTTCATCCAGCTCCTGCCCCCACTGACCTCCCCCATAGGTGAGGGCCTGGGAGGAGGAGGGGACTAGAGAGGGCTGGAAGAGGCTAATAGGAGGAAAAGGAGGATCTATATAATGCTTTCAACAATAAAGTAAAACAAAAAGTCCCATAAGCCTGAGACCCATTCTGCTGTCTGAAGTCAAGGTTAGCACTTGTGTACCTGAGAGGGTGTGACGGGACTACAAGTGATGGGAGTATTGCAGGCTGTTCGGGCTCCTGCTACAGAAAAAACACACAAACCTGCTTCTTGGGTAAAAAATATAGCTAGGGCAAAGCTATTAAGAATGACAAAAAGACTGGCAGCTAGCCCCTAGGCTAGCTATTTCTTCGTCCTCCTCCAGACTACTCCATATCCAGCTAGTACTCCTTATTAGAATAGCCTAACCCAGACCCAAGCTGGGAAAGTGAAAATGTGGTTTCCAGAGGCCCAGCCTCAACTTCACAAGGCAGAGTATAGGCAGTGGCTTAGGGACTGACAGATCACCACTGGCAGGGTTGTATGTAAAACTGCCTTGAAAATTGAGATGCAAATATAGGAGATAGTTTTGCAATGTAAAAGTAGGATTTATTATTTATGCTATAATCATTAACATTTTGCTTTTTAAAATTTTGAAAAATAATAGTGGCTTAGATATTCTTAAACAACTTCTATATCATCACATACCTTACCAATAGCAGGGCACTTAATATTTACATCACACAAAGCCCTCTAAGGGTTGAGACTCCATGGTTTCTGAGTAATATGCTTATTTTTCTGTAACAATGAATTATTATATTAGCACAGAATGAGGTAAATCCAGGGTAAGTGGAAGTGGAGTGTGGATTTGAATGATATTAGTATTGGTGATTTAGGTTTAATTATTTTGTTTGTTTTGCTAAAGAAAATACTCCGAAGAATAGTCACCAAGAAGGTGACTATTATGCAATCTGATTTAGGTTTATGTTATCTTAGAGAAATGGCAGTTGAAATGTGGACACCAATTATTGAACAGAGAATGTAACAATTATTTCACTTTCATTATTTCGCTTAAATAAAGCAAGGGGGTGCCATATATTCTTTATGTAACACCTCCCTGGATCCTTAGAGAAAGGCTAAGCAACAGACAGCACCACATTTGCTAATTTTCTTTCCATGGCTTATCGAATCGAAGAGCATAAGAAATGGCTTTGATTGGTATGATAACTATGTATGTCCTAAAGCATGATTATTTTTAGAGTGCATTAAAAAAAACAACAGCTCTTATTTCTGTTTACATTGAAAAGAATAAGCAGATAGCCCTGGTTGGATGGCTCAGTTAGTTGGAGTGTCATCCTGTATGCCCAAATGTTGCCGGTTCGATCCCCGGTCAAGATGCATACAGAAGGCAAAGTATAGCTGAAAAATAAAGAAGTGATGTGTGATTCCTGGACCCCTTGGTGGTGGGGGATTTAATGATGTGGTTTTTATGGAAGACAATTTTTGCTATTACATTCAGATAGAGTGATTACTATTTTTTTCTCACAAAATTGTCTACTTCAAAGAGTATTGTGTTGGTATGTAATGTTTAGAAAATATTTTATTTTAATAAACTATTGATGTTGAAATAAGGTTCATGTTTTATATTTTTTAAGGAAAGTAATATTCTCATGTAATACTCTGTAAGAAAATGGAAAACCTGATCCACGAGGTCCTCCCTGTGTCTAAATCAGTCTCTGCTCTTCAGCTACGTATTTGGTGAAAAAGTAGTTTGACTTTCATTTTCTTGGAGGACCATTTAGTGCTAAGCTACTATGAGAAAGACAATCTTTCTTCACAAGACTCTAACTTACAAAGAGAGCCAACAGACAACATAAAAAATAGCTTCCCTTTTATGTCATCTTTCTTTGTAACCCTCATTTAGAAAGTGGTTCTCAAATGTTTCTTTTATCTTTTATCAGTTGTTTTTCTTTTTTGAGGAGAACTAAAAAGAGATATGCTGAGAATGGGCTACATCAAAGTTTATATCTAAATGAAGATCTATTGCTGACAATAGACCCAACTTTATTTTTACTCAGATTGTCAATAAAAGGCCATTGCTATAGCAATCTTGGCTACTAGACAGAGTATATAGTGATAGATAATAAAGGGCCAAATAAGGTAGAAATTTGGAAGGACAGGAACCTTTCTTCCCAAAGGAGGGTAAACACAGGAGGAAAATAGCATCTGCTCTGTGTTCCTCAGTGATGCTGGCAAGGCTGAGCTGCAAACACCAGTTTCCCAGAGCAGTAGCCTCAGGCTCCCTGCACTGAGCTGGCTGTGAAGTCCATGAAGTCAGTCTTCCCTCTGGTGGAACAGCTCTCACTGAAGTGGACATGGGGGATTCTTACACAGCCAGGCTTTGCTCTGCTCATCTTCTGGGGCTACAGAGGAAAGGATTCTTACTTCCAATTGTTCACTAGGGATGTTTTAGACAATTGCTGCCTTGGGTTGAGCTTTTTCTAGTTTGCAGGCCTGGAGCCATGTTCGTTTAGTGTGTCAACGAGAGATAAGTTCTTTCATTTCCTTATATCCCTGGTTTGCACTTGTCAATTGTGAGGATACAAAAAAAAAAAAAAAAAAACGTAGGGAAAGCGCTGCCTACATGCTAGTGATTTCTAGTGTTTCCATCAATTATGTTGAGGAAGAATTAGAAGGCAAAGCAAGTGGCTGGGACTGGGGCTCCAGGTTCAACCTAATTTGGGTCCACAATCTGGGTTCAAAAGTTGACTGGGTAATGATTCTTACTCTAAGGTAAAATATACCAGAAAGAAAATATTTTTCTAAATGAGATCAAATACTGAAGTAACTAGGTGGTGATTGTTTTAACTTCATTAAAATGGCAAAAGTCAACCCATTTCTTATCTTCTTATTAATCCAAGAGAATTAATAATGGAACAGTTAATATAGAGGCTAATGGAAACAAAGGCTATTCCTTAGTGATTTCTAGGGTTCACACTGGTCTCTTTACAATGGCCCTTCCTCAGATTAATGCCCTTTCTCTGCCTCCCCCTCCGCCCCACACTAGCCAAAGCAAAGGCTTCAGGATGGAAAAATGTTATCATTCACAAGTTAGAGCTCATAGTTTATATTTGTTATGGATGTATATTCTGTATATTTTGCAGATGAGTATGAACTCTCATAATGGAGCTCTGATTTTGTCTTATAATTTATGTAGCAGAGTTTACACATTGTCCCATTCAGATGTTCTGTCAAGTTTCCGACAATTATAATTCTCTGAATCCTCTCTCTTTCCCTCAGGGTATGATGAAATTATTGTGATTTGGGATGTAAATACTTAACCTCAAGGTGGGGGGTATGTGCCAAGACCCTTCCTTCTCTTTATGGAAGATTGTCCCACTTTTCTGAATCATCTCTGCTGTTATACATCCACCTAAATCTAGAAAAAAAAACAATTCACCTAGTGGACCCCCTCTTCATCTCATAAATTCATTCATATTTCATTTTCAATCTTCTATATTATGGTATCAGAGAGGCCTCAGGAGGAAAGTCCACATTGAAAGTATTCACTCAGATATTTTAATTAATGAGTTATTTGTAATAATGTTTTTATTGATTTTTAATATTTTTCATTTTGATATTTCCAATTTGGAAATTAAACAAATATAATAGCATCTTTGCTACTTCAGCAAAAGGTAAATATATTAATTTTATTATGAATTTTTTGACCCCTGTGGGAGTTGATCAAACCAATATTGACTTGGCTTACTCTAATCTTCATATGGTGTCAGCCACAATGCAACACTGTGAGTGATTCCCAGTAAGATGGGCCGCACTTCCCCCTCAGAGCATTGGCCAAATAATAATCAGGTAATTAGAATATATATGGCATCTTCATCTGAAAACTAATACTCCGGCTCTTTAACACTCTCTGTGTTATCTTATTAAGCAGTTGGGTGAAGAATATTAGTCCCTATGGCTGGCGCATAGTAGGTATTCAGTAGATATTTGTTGAATATCTTTTTTTTTTTTGGTATTTTTTCTTTATTATCTAAAGTTTTACATATGTCTCCTTTTTCTCCTTTTGACTTTGCCCCTCCTCCCCCCCAACCATTCCCACTCCAAGTAAGCCCCCACCACTACAGTGTCTGTGTCCATTGGTTATGCTAATATGCATGTATACAAGTCCTTTGGTTGCTATCTAAACCCCTTCCTTCCCCTGCCATTTATCTCTGGATCTATCTTGTTCATCAAATTATGTTGATCATTATATCCCACATATGAGTGAGATCATGTGATATTTATCTTTCTCTGACTGGCTTATTTTGCTTAGCATAATGCTCTCCAGGTCCATCCATGCTGTTGCAAATGGAAAAAGTTTCTTCATTTTTACAGCGACACAGTATTCCATTTTGTACTAAATGTACCACAAGTTTTAATCCACTCACCTGCTGATGGGCACTTATGTTGTTTCCAAATCTTAGCTATGGTGAATTGCGCTGCTATGAGCATAGGGGTGCATATATCCCTTCTGATTAGTGTTTCTGGTTTCTTGGGATATAGTCCTAGGAGTGGGGTCACTGGGTCAAATGGGAGTTCCATTTTTAACTTTTTGAGGAAATTCCATACTATCTTCCACAGTGGCTGTACCAGTCTGCATTCCCACCAGTAATACCTGAGGGTTCCTTTTTCTCCACATCCCAGCCAGCACTTGTCCTTTGTTGATTTGTTGATGATAGCCATTCTGACAGGCTTGAGATGGTATCTCGTTGTTTTGATTTGCATCTCTTGGATGATTAGTAATTTTGAGCATGTTTTCGTATGCTTTCGGCCTTCTGTTGTCTTCTTTTGAAAAGCGTCTATTTAGATCCTTTGCCCATTTTTTGATTGGATCATTTATCTTCCTTTTATTAAGTTGTATGAGTTCTCTGTAAATTTTGTAAATTAAACCCTTATCTGAAATATAATTGGCAAATATGTTCTCCCATGCAATAGGCTTTCTTGTTGTTCTGTTGATGGTTTCTTTTGCTGTGCAGGTTTTTTATTTTGATGTAGTCCCATTTGTTTATTTTTTCCTTAATCTTCATTGCCCTAGAATCTGCGTCTGTAAAGATATTGCTATAGCATATGTCTGCTATTTTTCTGCCTTTGGATTCTTGTAGGATTTCTATGGTTTCCCATCTTACATATAAGTCCTTTAGCCATTTTGAGTTTGTTTTTGTGTATGGTGTAAGTTGGTGATCTAGTTTCATTTTTTTTTTTGCATGTCTGACCAAATTTCCCAGCACCCTTTATTGAAGAGACTGTCTTGACTCCATTGTATGCTCTTGCCTCCTTTGTCTAATATTAATTGAGCATATGGCTTGGGTTGATTTCTGGGTTCTCTGTTCTGTTCCATTGGTCTATACGTCTGTTCTTCTGCTAGTACCAGACAGTTTTGAGAACCATTGCTTGGTAATATAGCTTGATATCTGGTATTGTTATCCCTCCAACTTTGTTTTTCTTTCTCAGGATAGCTGTGGCTATTAGGGGTCTTTCTTTTACCAGACGAATTTTTGGAGAGTTTGTTCTAGATCTTTGAAGTATGCTGTTGGTATTTTAATGGGAATTGCATTGAATCTGTAGATTGCTTTGGGTACTATGGACATTTTAATGATTTTGATTCTACCAATCCATAAACATGCTATGTTCTTCCACTTATTTATGTCTTCCTCTATCTCTTATTTAAATGTCCTGTAGTTTTCCAAGTACAAGTCTTTTACCTCCTTAGTTAAATTTATTTATAAGTATCTTAATTTTTTTGATGCAATGGTAAGTGGGATTCTTTTTTCATTTCTCTTTCTGTGAGTTCATTATTAGGTATAAAAAGGCCATAGATTTCTGGGTCTTAATTTTGTATCCTTCTACATTGCCAAATTCATTTATTAGGTCTAGTAGTTTTTTGATGGAGTCTTTGGTTTTCTATGTATAGTATCATGTAATCTGCGAATAAAGACAGTTTTACTTCTTTTTTTTTCCATTTTGGATGCCTTTTATTTCTTCTTCTTATCTGATTGCTATGGCTAGCACTTCCAGTACTATGTCGAATAGGAGTGGTGAAAGTGGGCATTCGTGTTCAATTCCTGTTCTTAGGGGAAATGAGTTTAGTTTTTGCCCATTGAGTATCATGTTGGCTGTAGGTTTGTCATATAAGGCCTTTTATTATGTTGCAGTATGATTCTTCTATTCCCACTTTGCTGAGAGTTTTTATCAAGAAAGGATGTTGGATTTTGTCAAATGCTTTTTCTGCATATGTTTATATGATTATGTGATTTTTCTCTCTCAGTCTGTTTATGTAATGTATCACATTGATTGATATGTGTTTATTGTACCATCCTTGTATCCCCAGAATAAATCACACCTAGTCATCATGTATGATCTTTCTAATGTAATGCTGAATCCTATTTGCTAGAATTTTGTTGAGGATTTTAGCATCTATGTCACCAAGGATATTGGCCTGTAGTTCTCTTTTTTTGTGATATCTTTATAGATTTTGAAATTAGGGTAATGCTGACTTTATAGAAAGAGCTTGGAAGTGTTGCATCCTCTTAAAATTTTTGGAATAGTCTGAGAAGGATAGGTTTTAGCTCTTCTTTGAATGCTTTGTATAACTCCCCTGTAAAACCATCTGCACCAGGGCTTTTGTTTGCTGGAAGATTTTTAATTACTGCTTCAATTTCTTCAGTAGTTATTGGCCTATTCTGATTTTTTAATTCTTCATGATTGAGTTTTGGGAGCTTGCATTTTTCTAAGAATATGTCCATTTTGTCTAGGTTGTCCATTTTGTTGGAATAGAGTTGTTCATAGTATTTTTTTCATAATCCTTTGTGGGGTCAGTTGTTACTTCACCTCTTTCATTTCTGATTTTGTTTATTTGGGTCCTCTCTCTTTGCTTCTTGGTGAGCCTGGCTATAGGTTTATCAATTTTGATTATCCTTTCAAAGAACCAGTTCTTGGTTGAAAACTGATAGCAGAGTCACCTAAGACCATCAGAAAACACAGATAGTTACATTACGATCCATTAAGAGTAGCAAAATTACAGTTATGAAATAGCAAATAGAACAATTTTATGGCTGGGGGTCACCACATGAGGAACTGTATTAAAGGGTCGCGGCATTAGAAAGGTTGGGAGCCACTGCTCTAGGCTATCTCTGACCTTTCTGTCCACAGATTGCCTCACCAGGTGTGTTTAATTTGCCAATTCTAGGTGGATGTCATTTGATTCAGATATTTCTTCTATCTGCTCTGTGAGAAGATGCAGAGCCTGTCCACCTATTCAGCATTGCTTTGTCTCCCCCTGGACAAACTTTTAGGTGCCCACAGCTGGGAAAGCTGGAGTCTTGGTGTTAGTGGGTTTGCAGCTGAGGCAGCTGGTCCCTCAGTGATATGGTTGTAGGGTCCTGGGAAGTATCTAAGGTCTTCCCGGTTGAAGGTAAGCCTAAGCATCCAATCTGTTGAATATCTTTTCAAAGTTGAGATAAAAATATCAATCTTTAATTAAAGCACTCATTTGGTTAATTTGAAAATAGATTATCATACAAGGCAATGACACTCAGTGTGATGAAATCAGTCATCAAAACTCGGTCTTTTCTTCACATTTTGAAGACATGGTTGCTTATCTAGGCATTTCATGACCACACATTCATTAACAGACAGATTGCTTCAGTGTTCTTATAAAGGAGGATTGGTTGTATCTACATAGAATAAAATGAAAAATTAAAGTAACCATATAATTTAGTTGAGCCTGGTATCTTTACCTGTTCCATCTGGATCAATCATGAAACTAAACCTAGGCAATGCTATGGAGGTCAGAGATACCGAGCCCTACCTTTTATGCCCCTTCTAATTGGGGACCTTCATTTGGAGATTTCCTCTGCCTATCATTTAGCATTTTTATGCTACTGCTATTTAACATTGCAACTTCATATAAAAACTAGACACCCAAAGCATGAAATTCATGCAAGAGTAGGCCTTCCTTCCCCCATCTGCCAGCACCAGATTCCCTCTGGCACCCGGGACAGAGGCTTTCCTCTGGCTGCTGGAAGACACCCAGGACCCAGACTTCCCTCGCAGCCCTGCTTCATCAGGAAGGTCATCTGAAGGACGTCCAGTCTAATTAGCATATTACACTTTTATTATTATAGATATTAAAAAATCCCTAGCCATTGTGGCTCAGTTGGTTGAGCGTCTTCCCATGCACTGAGAAATCACAGATTTGATTCTTGGCTAAGGCACATGCCAAGGTTGTGGGCTCAATCCCCAGCAGAGGTTGTACAGGATCCTGCTGATCCTGTTTCTCTCTTGCTCTCCCTTCTTCTCTCTGTAAAAATCAATAAGAATGTATTTTTTAATGTTATAAGTTCTAATTTAAGCCAAATATTTCAATTATTTAGATAGTGTATGCTTAAATTAATGTTTGTTTGTTTTGCTGAGTTGCTAGAGCCATAATTCCATATAGGACAATTTATTTTGCTAAACAGCTTCCAAACCCTTTCTTTTAATTCTTAAAAAGATTTTATTCCTCTTTTGTTTTTCACTTTAGTGTACAGTTTTTTTTATTATCTTTGTTCATCCAGATCATCCCTCTTACCATCTTTGTTTGTTCAGATGCCAGTTTGGTCAATGAAAGAGATTTTTATCCTTTCCCACATCATCAATATGTCACTTTTTTTTAGTCTCATTTCTGCATCTGTTGTTCATGTTATTCGATGATTGAGATTATTTGCCTCTTTTATTCCTTCTATAAGTTTTTTGTCACCAAAATCTTTTTAAATTATGGGATGACAGAGGGCAAGAGTTAAAAAGGAGAAAAGTGAAATAAAGCTGATGACCAGTTTATTCTAGAGTTTAAATGCGTGGATTTAATTAGCAAGCTCACAGGGCAGATTTCTGTTCTTCTCTTGCAAAGAAACAAGTGTGTTATTTATTTTTTAGTTCATAAATCCCTAGGCTGCAAAGATCACACCATTTAAATTAAGTGCCCAGCTTAGCACATAAGATGATGACAATGCTGTCTGATAAATGAGAGCTATTTCTACTGTTGCTTCTTTCTACGATTCCATTTCCTTGTTGTCCTGACTATATATGCATGACTTAAATGAGTTGCTACTGTATTTTTACATCAGCAAAATTAGGTAGACAGCTGAGATGAAAAATGGTTTCCCAGACTGCCACAGTCACATAATAGAAAACGTAAGATCTAGAAGCCATATACCCCAAAGTTCACTCACTAGGCTATGTATACACTAAGGAAGGCAAAGTTTTAGCAATTATAGAGAAAATGGACAGTTGTAAGCCCTAAATCTATGTAAGCATAAGCCCTCTATTTTCTTTGACCATTCTGGTTCTTTTGATCGATCCTTGCTAAATTAAATATGAATTACTGTGACTGTCTTCCTGTGAAGACCACTGGAACTGGGCTATTTAAGTTTGACTTGAATTCACTGCATTATCTACCTCTGCTCAGATTCTACCCTTTCTGATTCATGGTTTGATGTTTGTATGAATGTATACTATTTCTGATCTAAAAGTCTACATGCATTGAGTATGTAACCACATTTCTTTACCCATAGCTATCTCCTGTCACACTCCTATGAATGAATGTATGGCATATACTGTATTTTTCTGTATGTTTTACCACTATTTTTCAAGTTACTGATTTTCAAACAATTATTCCCTCATACAAAAACACTCTGGCATTTTTAAAAATGAAGAAAGAGTTATGTGATAGTGAATACAGATCCTTTTAACCAAGAAATGCCTTCTTTATTCAAGAGATTTGTCACCTTTAGTGTCCTGAAATATAATTTAATTAGTTATAAGTATTTCTGTGGCTATATAATGTCTCTTTTTCTACTAAAGAATGATATTATGATTTTGCAATGCATAGATACTTCCATAAAGAATTTATTGTTGTGCATATTTTCCCAAATATAAGTGATTTAGGTGCAATTCAGTGCTATTAAGTTGTGAATTTGAGACTGCATAGAAATAAATAGAGCTAAGCAAAGTTAGCTTAGAATAATTTAAGGAGAGCTTATAAAGCACTTTCATACAAATCAAATGAGATGATCGACACCAAGAGAACAATGTTTTATTTTAAAGGACTCCACCTAGAGAAAATCGTGTTATGTGATAACTGAATGACACAAAATGGCAAAAGAATGTAGAAATTAAGGATTATTTTACATCTTTATGTTTTAAAGAAAAACTATCAACATCTTCAGTGATGTGTTTGTCATCTTGTCAAAAAAAGTTATATCCTTGTTTCTTGGGTGACTGATGAGGGTATTGCTAGAAAAAGAGTTGATTTTTCTTGCTCTAGCTGATATC
Organism: Antrozous pallidus; assembly: GCA_027563665.1. Taxonomy (NCBI): domain Eukaryota; kingdom Metazoa; phylum Chordata; class Mammalia; order Chiroptera; family Vespertilionidae; genus Antrozous; species Antrozous pallidus. The sequence continues at coordinate 53,224,068 of CM050516.1, read as the reverse complement.
TTTTTCTATTCTTGCAAATTTACACCTGGTAGAAGCAATATTGTTGCCAGCTGCCTGGGGACAGGCATGATAGAAATAGGAAAATTTGCCAGATCTACTTTCCCTACTAGAGTGCCATAATTTGGGTTGCTAAAACTTAGAGTTTGAGTAGAGATTCTATGCAATACTTTATTTAGAAATATTTTTTACCCTCCCCCTTGGGTTCTCTGTTTTACAGATTGGATCTGGCTATATTATATTTCTGGTAAGGAGAATAATGCTCTCTTTCCCCATTTGCAAAGTTTTTTCTTATTTCTGTGTTTATTTCTCTTTAAATACATGATACCCTTCACAAGAGAGGTGGGGTTATCCTATCTAATAAAATAGTAATATGCAAATTACCCTATACCCACAAGCCATGCCCACCAGCCAATCAGTGAGTATGCAAATTAACCCCCCCAAATGACTATGGCCACTAAGTGAACAGGTTGACCCCAGCAATGGAGGAGGCCAAGCTTTCCATACACCCTGGCCAGCCCAGTCCTCCACTCAAGGCTACAAAGTTTCAATTATAGAAGATAAATAAATCCCAACAAAAATGGCTGCAGCCAAAGAGCAAGCAGGAGTCTTGGCTCTGCTCAAGGCTACAAAGTTTCAATTATAGAAGATAAATAAATACCAGATACCAGGGATTCCACTTGGTGCCAAAGGGGGTGGCTGGCCTGCAAATCACCACAGGCCCCTCACCCAGGCTGCCCCACACTCCAAGGGAATCCTCACCCTGATTAAGGACACCCTTCAGGGCAAACCAGCTAGCCACCACCCATGCATCAGGACTATATTCTATCTAATAAAATAGTAATATGCAAATTGACTATCACTCCAATACACAAGATAGCCACACCCATGTGGACACAAGATGGCCACCATAAGATGGCCAGCAGGAGAAGGCAGTTGGGAAGGATCAGGCCTGCAAGGGAGGGCAGTTGTTGGCGATTAAGCCTGCAAAAGAGGGCAATTACGGGTGACCAGACCAGCAAAGGAGGGAAGTTGGGGGTGACCGGGCCTGCATGGAAGGGCAGTTGCGGGGGGGGGGGGGGGCAGGCTTGCAGCAGAGGGAAGTTATGGGTGACAAGACCTGTAGGGAAGGGCATTTAGGAGTGACCAGGCCTGTAGGGGAGGGCAACTAGAGACAAACAAGCTGGCAGGGGAGCAGTTAGGCATCAATCAGATTGTCAGGGGAGTGGTTAGGGAATGATCAGGCTGGCAGACAGAAACAGTTAGGGGCAATCAGGAAGGCAGGCAAGCAAGAATTTGGGAGCCAGCAGTCCTAGATTATGAGAGGGATGTCCGACTGCCTGTTTAGGTCCAATCCTAATAAGATCAGGCCTAAATAGGCAGTTGGACAACCCTCAAGGTGTCCCTGATTAGAGAGGGTGCAGGCTGAGCTGAGGGACAACCCCCCACTGTACACTGGGCCTCTCTTCCTATCTAATAAAAGTAATATGCAAATTATCCATCACTCTGCTACACCACAAGCCACGCCAACTAGCCAATCAGGAGCTGGTATGCAAATTAACCCAACCAAGATGGCTGCGACCATGGAGCGAGCAGGAGTCTTAGGTTTCCCAGGCAATGGAGGAAGCCAAGGTTTCTGCACACTCTGGCCAGCCCAAGCCTCCACTTAAGGCTATAAAGTTTCAATCATAGAAGATAAATAAATTCCAACAAAAATGGCAGCAGTCATGGAGCTGGAGAGAGCAGGAGGCTTGAGTTGCCCCCGCTGATAGAGGAAGCCAAGCTCCTGCAGCCCTGGCCTGCCTTCTAAAAATTCAATTATTGGACATAAGTAAATCCCAGATACCAGCACTTCTCCTTGGGTCGCCAGGGGGTGTGGCCAGCCTGCCCAGGTTGCCCCATACTCCAAGGAAACCCCCATCCTGATCCAGGACACCCTTCAGGGCAAACCAGCTGGCCCCCACCCACGTACCAGGCCTCTGTCCTATCTAATAAAAGAGTAATATGCAAATTGACCATCATTCCAACACACAAGATGGCTGCCCCCATTTGGTCAAAGATGGCTGCCCCCATATGGACACAAGGTGGCCACCACAAGATGGCTCTAGCAGAGGTGGGCAGTTGTGGGCCATCAGGCCAACAGGGGAGGGCAGTTAGGGGTGATCAGGCTGGCAGGGGAGCAGTTAGGCATTAATCAGGCTGGCAGAGGAATAGTTAGGGGATGATCTGGCAGACAGAAGTGGTTAGGGGCAATCAGGAAGGCAGGTAGGCAAGCAATTGGGAGCCAGCAGTCCTGGATTGTGAGAGGGATGTCTGACTGCCCATCTAGGCCCAAACCTAAATGGGAGGATCGAGCCTACATGGACAGTCAGACATCCCTCAAAGGGTCCCAGATTGGAGAGGGTGTAGGCTGGTGCACAGGGCCTCTAGTCTATATAATAAAAGCCTAAGCAATCGTTATGGCAGAATGACCAGAATGACTGATCACTATGATGCACACTGACCAGCAGGGAGCAGACACTCAACATAGGAGCTGCCCTCTGGTGGTCAGTGCACACTCACAGCTGGCGAGTGCAGCAGCAGTAGTGGGAGCCTCTCCCATCTTCACAGCAGTGCTAAGGAGCAGTGAGCTGATTGGTAAGGAGTAGCGAGCAGACAAGTAGTAAGGAGTAAGGCATCCCAGACTGTGAGAGGAATGTCCCTTGGGGAGCAGGCCTAAGCTGGCAGTAGGACATCCCCCCAAGGGCCCCAGACTGTGAAGGATCCCTCCCCCCCTCAGTGTATAAATTTCATGCATCGGGCCTCTAGTTTTATATAATGTAAATGGATTAAAATTAATCTCTAGCAATTATTAGAAAGATAACCAAAGAACATTCAATATTAAAAACAGCTAAATAGTGACATCTTAAAAGCACAGGAAATATCGTTGTTTATGTTATTAAGTTGCAGCTTAATCACTTAACAAAGTGATGCTCAGTGAGCTACCTGTGAGCCAGAAATACAGTATTAATCTTTATAGTAACCTTATATTAAGTTTGTATAGTGTTCTCATTGTGTTTTCACATGTAGTCTCGCATCTGAGCCTCTAAGCAAAGGAAAAGAATAGTTTCTCTCTTTTACTAGAGACAAAGGGTCAAAGAGATGAGGTGCTTTGGCAAAATTTACAATTAATCAGTGATATGAGCTATTGCTAATCACTATTTGAACTTAGTATTCAAGTTGTTGAGGAGATAAATAAATCAGATTACAGGGTAAATAAAAGTTGGCATGAAAGGTAACTGGAGTGGTTTTGGAGCTATTAGTCATTATTCTGTTCAGTCAGCTAGGAACTCTGATTATGGAATTCATATTTTTAAAAATCAGGCAAAACTCCAATTCCTCAGTTAAAGGAAAGGCCAATTTATATTAGTTTGATTTATTACAAATTTTCAGGTGTTTTTAAAGCCTTCACAGGTATAGGAATTTATGTGAACTCAGAAGCAAAGGATGTACTTACATACATTAAGTAAATGTCCTATATTTGTCAACTCCTCCACCTCCAGAATATCAATATCTTTGTCACTACAAAATATGAACTATACCCTTTAGAATGGGCTATGTTGCCTATTCAGTTCGTGAGATGTCTGGTTAATTGACCAGTTAGGTTATCAATTTCAGTGGTTCCTGTTTGAGTGGTTATGTTGGAAAACATCCTGTTTGCCTTATAGGAATAAATTGAAAACACAAAAAATGTTTCACTTCAGTTACTATGCTGTTAATATTCAAATTTCTTCTCATTCAAATGGTTGAATGGACAGGATAGAAATGAAATCCTTCATCTCCTCACTGATGATTTTTCTTCTAATGAAACTGAGGGATGGATGAAATTTTACACTTTTAAGTTAGTGATGTTGATTTCTACTTGACACTCTTAAAGTACTAGCTATTCTTTGCTTTTCATTTTTCCACTAATAATAGGTTTTCTATCCAATTTATTTTATGATAGCACACACATATAGAAATGGTTTATAGAACCTTTGGAATGAGGCCACTAGCTATTTTAGCTTTAAAACCATCAACATAAGTAGTAACCCATTCAGTGTTGGTACTTGCTCTTTATGGGTAATTAAAATGATCTGAAATCAAAATGAGAATCATAAATAAAGCTCAGTTTCAGAGATCCAGGCAGTAAGAAAAGAAGTTCAGACTGCTATTAAGTAACATGAATGCTTTTTCAGCAATGTATGAATTCTATTTCCGAATTGTTATATATAAAAATGTTCACATTCTTAAAAACATTTCTCTGTAACTTTAACTGAACATGTGCAAAAATGCAACAATTCTTATATTCGGGCAAAAGAGGCAGTTGTGTTTCTGGTGTGGCATAAGCGATTATGAGATTACCTACCTTAAAATAGATTTCCCAATCCTCAACAATCACCACTGCTCAGAGAAGCCTGAGAGCTGATAGAGTGTAGGAATACAGTGGGGAGGACTTGCAAGGATAAGAAGAGGGTGCTCAAGACCAATGACTTCCATTTCTCGATTTTGTTTAGTACTATTCCCAAAATCCGATTTAATGAAATTAAATTTGTTAAGTTTTTGGTTAATCATTACTCTATTTGATTGCATCTTCACTATTAACATTAGTAGAAGTCATCTCTTTCTGAGACGTCAGCTTGTATTCACTGTTCTGAGATTTAACTTTCTACTAGTACTAATCGTGTTGCTACCAATTTTGGGGAGATAAGTCCTGGGAAGTGTGCATTGGACGCAATATTGCATTTAAAGTTTGCAACCACTCTGGAAGGTTTATCACTTCTATTTTACATGCAAGAAATCTGAGGGCTAGAGAAGTGTATAACAAATCATAGCAAATTTAGCACCTTAAAGCAATACATAATTATCTAGGTTAGGATTTGCATTTAGCTGAGTGCCCAGGGTCTGCAATCAATGTCTTGGCTAGGCTGCCAAGTAGAGCAGAGTCTATCCTTATTGATTCCAGTTCTTGGCGGAATCTGGTTTCTTGTGGCTGTATGACTGTGGGTCTTTAATATTTGCCAGCAGTTGACTTGAGGTTTCTTGACTTCAGATTCTTGCCTAGGAGCTTCTCCAACATGGCCAATTTACTCCATACAAGAAAGGTCTCTGGCTGCAATCTGCTAACAAAGTCTTATGTAGCATAATGAAATCACAGGCCAGCATCTTAGCACCTTTGCCATGCAATATAACAATCTCAAGGGTAACATTCTACCATTACTATGCCATATTCTAGATTAGAGGTAAGTCATAGGCGTTGTCCACACCCAAGGCAAGAGGATTACACAGGGCGGCAATACCAGGGAGCACGTGCCATGAAACCCAACCTGAGGTCCTGAAACTAAGCCTTTCTGATCTTTTTCTATGGAAATATGGAAATGAGGCTGCTTCAGCAGCCCCCACTGTATGTCCTTCATCAGATACATCATATGCGTTTCCACGTAGTAATTTCAGTTAATAAAATCTCTCCATTTGATGTACTTTTTGTGGTATTAAACATACCCTAGTTTGGAGGGACTTTCATTTCCATAGTATATAAGTAATAAGACTTTTCCTTAAAAACAGTCTTGTAGCTTAGAAACAAAAACATTTCTTTGTAGCATCCTGAGGCGTGTATTTGTTGTGTAACTAGTTATAATTTATTGTTTCATTTTTTTTCTAGCTTAATCGTTGCCTTTTTAGTTTTGCATGAACTACGAATAAGAGGAATTTTTGTTATTGAATACTATCACAAAGCTATCCAATGGGGAAGGCTAAATAATAAAAGCCTAATATGCAAATTGTCCCCTGGGATGATTGTTGGACCAGGAGACCAGGAGTTTGAGTGCTTGCTATGACGTGTACTGACCACCAGGGGCATAATGAAACATGGCAAGTGTCAGCCACATGGCACTGGCAGCAGGCTGCAGTGGAGGCACTGTGGGTCGCGATGGGCCCTGATGAGAGCGGGACCATGGCCAAATGGTGGAGCAGGTGAGCAGGCAGTGCCAGGCCAAGGCAGATGTGAGCAGGGGCCCAGATGCTGCCCAGGGCCCAGAGGTCAGCTGGGACCTGCCCTTCCACGTCGGATGCTAGCACTTCAATTGCCAGCTAGGGACTGCACCAGTGCATGGATTTCGTGCACTGGGCCTTTAATAGATAAATAAGCATCAGTTGAATAGTCCTTTTTACATTAGGGAAAGAGAAAAAAACACAGTAAGAAAAGGAAAAAAACACACACAGAGACACTGAATGACATTCAGATCCAGATTCATTGGGTCACTGGAAACATAATTCACTTTCCTGCACTAAATAATGTTTCAAAATGGGGCAGTGAGAATGAATAAGCTCGAGAAGAGGGTGCAAAGTATTGTTGTGTGTGGGAAGCGCTTTACTCAGTGTTTTCAGGCTGCAGCTGCAGGTAATGATTAGGGTCTACAACTTAGTCCTGGTATAAAGAACCTGTTCTTCCAAGGGAAGAATAATTTTGTCTTTCATTATTTATTATATTCCCAGTGCCCAACTTAATTTTTGTGTTCCCTGATTATGGTATTAGCTCCATAGAAAAGAGGACTTTGCTTCTGTGTGCTGCACATGTGCGCCCAGGAAGGCAGCGCTTTCGGTAATCTACCTTAATGCTTTGTTTTGCTTCTCTTTTTTGCTCACAACCTGTATCAGCCACAGTCCCAATAGGAAACAGATGGCACTTGCAAATGAGGATAATTCCAGGAGGGTTTATTTACAAAGGGACTGTTTGCAAAGGGTAGTACAGTGACCTGGTTTAATAATGATAGAGCTATTATCACTCCTGTGCCCATGAGAGAGAAGGGGAATAGCTCTCAGAAAACAGAGGGCCTTGCATGGAGAAGGCCATTTTGGTGAAAGGACATGGCCAACCAGAAGCTACCTGGTAGGAAGGGAATAAATGGCATATATATCCCCACCTCCTTGTCCCCTTCCGACCCTGCTGTCAGACTGCAACTGACAATCAGAAGATAAGGACGCCACTTGATGGAGTACATAGAGCTCAGAGGCAGAAGACAAAGTAGGATCTGGAGGAGCAAATAGGATTTGGCACAAATTCCAATGTATGGAAATTAGAATATTTGAAATGCAGGTTTTTCTATAAGTTGTAATAGTCATAATTGATTAATAGCAAATATTTAATATTTATGAGGCAGTTTCAAAGGCTTTGAGAGCCTTGCTTTGTTGAATGAGAAAGGCAGGACAAAACAAAACAAAACAAAACGACAACAACAAAAAACTCTCCCTCATTTGTAGGGCCTATGTCCAGGCAAATGAGATTTCTCAAAGCAGGATATGTTATTTTCTTTCGAAGTTTTCTGTAATTCTAATCTACTAGGACAGTGGGCGGCAAACTCATTAGTCAACAGAGCCAAATAGCAACAGTACAATGATTGAAATTTCTTTTGAGAGCCAAATTTTTTAAACTAAACTTCTTCTAATGCCACTTCTTCAAAATAGACTTGTCCAGGCCATAGTATTTTGTGCACCGGGCCTGTATCAGCCACAGTTCCAATAGGAAACAGATGGCACTTGCAAATGAGGATAATTCTAGGAGGGGCCAAAGAGCCAATGTAGCTTGCAAGCCACAGTTTGCTGACCAAGGTACTAGGACAGTCAGATGGCTAGTCTCTCCAGTGGCACTAAAGCAACTGGGGTTTTTATTAGAGTATTTGTTAGATATATAGCTCAGTGCCTAGGTGTTAGGATTCTGTGAAAGGGAAGGTTTCAGACACATGGAGAGTCTTGAAAGCATTTGCAAAGTAACATATAGGCAATTTTAGGATGATACAGCAAGTGCTGACAGATCACTTCTAGGATGCAAAATTGGGGATAATGATATTGGATATATTCTTGAGATATCATATTTTAAAGGTGTATGATTATATAGTTCTTTTCCCTCACATTGTCATATGTTTTCAAATGTGGACGTTTAAGAAAGTCAGGTAAAAAAGAAACCATAGAAAGAGTGAAAAGACAAGTTGTTGAGTGGGGGAAAATATCTGCCACACATATAATTTACAAAGGACTAAGACCAATTGTGTCTATAAAATATATAAAATATATAGCACTGGCTTGGTAGCTCAGTTGTTTGGAGATTAGTCAGGATACACCAAAGTTTTGGGTTGGCTCCCCAGTCAAGGAAAAATGTAAGAATCAACCACTGAAGGCATAAAAAAGTGGAACAACAAATCAATGTTTCTCTCTCTTTCCCTTCCTCTTTATGGCTTTCAAAATCAATTTTAAATAAAGTATAAAGCCACCTCTACAGCCCTGGCCCATGTTTCTCAGTGGTTGGAACATCAACCCTTGAACCAAAGGATTGAGGATTTCAACCTCCCTGGTTGCTGGTTCGATCTGCAGCCTCATTTGGGATGAGTGCAGGAGGCAACCATTCAATGTGTCTCTCTCACATAAATGTTTCTCTCTCTCCTCTCTCTCTTTCCCTACTTCCCTCCTTCTACTCTCTCTAAAAATCAATGGAGAAAATACCCTCAAGTGAGGATTAACATACAAACAAAAAAGAAAGCCACCCCTATATCAACAAAAATAAGTCAAATAACTATAGAAAAAAAAAGAAATAACTACTTAAACTAGCACTTCACCAAAAAGAACATTCAAGTGACTGGTACACATTTGAGAATCATTCTCATTAATAGTAGGCAGAAAAATATTAAATGAGATCTAATTGTATGTCAACAGTTGAAAACATTAAAATGTTGAATAGTTTCAAGTATGAAAATATGTGTGTGATTTTCATATGGTTGGCAGTAAAGGATACAACCATTTTGCATTCTGGTCCAATTGAAGATGTGATCTCTAAAGACCCTACAGTTCCTCTCCTGGGCAGTTCCCCTAGAAAGTGATTTGTACATGTGCTCCAGAAATATGTGCAAGAATTTCAAAGCAGTAGCTCGTTCTAGTTATTCAAGCCAACATGTGGAAAGAATCCAAGTATCCATCAGTAATAATAGGGATGAATAGGGATACATAAATTGTGGTATAGTCCTACAAGAAATTACTATCTGGCAATGAAAACAAATGACCCTTAGCTCTATGCAACAACTTGGATAAATCTCAAAAATGCTTTGAGTAAACAAAGCAAGACAAAGGAATACATATAGTATTTCTATATTTTTATGTTAAGTGAAGAGATAGGCAAAAAGAAAGCCCACACTCTGTGTACAGGTGCAGTCTGTGGTCATAATACTATAAGGAAAAAAAAGGAAATTATTGCAAAAGGACAATGGTTACTCTCATGAAGGTTGAGTTGTATTGGGGGAGGGCTCAGAAAGGAGGTTTTCTAGGTTGCTGGCTGAGTTATTTCTTCCACAGGTGGTGGTTACACTGGTGATAATTTGCACTTATTAAACTGTATATGAATATAGCCATGCAGTTTTCTTTCTGATAAAAATAAATTAACAACTTTTTAAAAGTCAATTGACTCTATTCTTCATGTTCTGCAGTTTTATGATTGACTCTGCATGTCTCCCAAGGGTGCTGAAAGCCACTGTTTTTAAATTTCAGATTGCATTGCATGGTTGTAAATTTAAACATGAATAGCCTATCAGGAAGTATGATTATACAGTAAATATCCATTAGATTTGCATCTGTATTTCTCTCCTTCTGGCATATGGAAAACAAAGACATCCTTAAGGCGTTCTTGAGAAACTTGGGATTATGAGGAAGGAAATCAATTCTACTATTAATGACTTAATTCTAAAGAGTAAGGAAGCCGAGGTAAGATATGGTGAGAAGTGAGCATAAGGTAGTTTGGACTAGAAAAAGTACAGGCCTGAAGCTGGAAGCTGAAGCTCAGGAAGAGAAGCAACCTGGACCTCAAGCAAACATTAGGAACCAGTCCACTCAAGGTCTTGCTTTTGTTGTTGAAAGGTTAAATCTCAGTTCCTATTAATAAAGAAAGTGGGAGAAGGGAAGAAGCTCCCATTGAAATGGACAAATGCCTTTCTTTTTATAACTTCCAGCGGCTTTGGAAATTCTTAGATCCCTACAGAGACTTACTTTTTTTCAGCATTTTTCCCAGGAATTAGAAGACAGAGCATTAGTGAGCCTGTTTGAGTTTTAGGCCTCATCGTTGGGAGATCTTGAGAGACCAGAATTCTAGAGGGGGTTTCAGAGGAATGTTTGTCACAGGTGTGGCTGCACCATAATAATTTATTCATTCAATATTTAGAAGCAGTTCAAGCATTGCCTAATATAGTATCTATTAGAAACAAGACAAAGCAAACAAAAGCCAAATGAATTTAGTACAAGATCATGCAATAAGCTATGCTGTTGAATTATATGGTATTTATGAACAAGTCTTACTTTCTTCTAATATATGAGAACCCTTTTTGATGTAGCATTATAAAATATATCTTTATATATACTTAAATATATTTTATTGATTTTTATAGTGAGGAAAGGAGAGGAATAGTGTGTTAGAAACATTGATGAAAGAGAAACATCAATCAGCTGCCTCCTGCACACCCCCCACTGGGGATGTGCCCACAACCAAGGTACATGCCGGAATCGAACCTGGGACCCTTCAGTCTGCAGGCCAATGCTCTATCCACTGAGCCAAACCAGTTAGGGCTATCTTTATATATTTTAACTAATTGTACAAATATATTATTTTTTTTTAATCCTCCTGATTTCTGCAAAATAGAGTTTGAAAAAGGTAAAGGATATAAAGGAAAGATTTGGTCATTTAGCAAACTGTCCTTCATTTTGAAAGAATGGGCCCTTTGTTTCAAGGCTTCTCAAACCTAATGCACTTGTCTCAGGGTCACCTGAGATTCTCTCTGAGCAGTCTGGAGCAGGACCTAAGCTTCTGCATTGCTAACAAGTACCCATGAGATCCCAAAGCACAGAGATCAATTGTAAGGTCTCAGCTAATTCAATCAGACAAGCCCACGTGCCCTCCTCACAGCTGTGATCAGAATGTACCTGAAATGGTATTCTGTCTTGTGTTTTGAGGTTTTCTTAGAGGTACATGCACATGGTTTTATATGTTTTTAAAGGAAAACAATAGAGCATTGAGTCTAGGCCTTACTCTGTTCTGGGCTAATAGTTAGACCAGGGAAACATTTGTCAAGGTATCCCCACTTCCAGTTATAGGATGAAGTTCTGGGGATCTAATGTAAACATGATGATTATAATTAACAGTGCTGCACTGTGTACATGGTGTCAAGAGAGCACATCTTAAGTGCTCTCATCACACTAAAAAATGGTAGCTAATGTGAGGTGATGGGAGTGCTAATTAGCTGGATTGTGGTAATTATTTCACAATGTATATGTATATCAAATCATCACTTTGTATACCCAAAACATATACAATTTTTATTTGTAAATTATGCCTCAATAAAGCTGCAAAATTATATTTTGCAAATTTTAAGGTGTTAGATTAAATTATTCCTAATGTCTCCTCCAGCACAGCACCCCTTAATGCATAAAGGATGGAGCACCCTGTGTGGGTTTTCATGATGATGAATGTGCCTCATCTTTTTTCCTACCTGTTTTTTTTTTATTTCCTATCTATATGTGTTTTTATTTTTCTCCCTGTTTAATAAGTTTAAATATCAATTTCCCAATGTCACTGAGAAATATTTCTTTGTTTTTTTAAGGATAGCATTTAATACTCTTCTCTTCCATTGTTCTTTTTGTGAATATGGATGTGTCTGTGAAGGCTAGTAACCTATTATTAAAAAACCTGTAAGGTCTAGCTGTGTTTACTTACCTTGAAGAAAAGACAGAAAATAAACAAGAATAAAGTCTCATTATAATGTCATACTTTTTTTATGTAATAGTGTCTGAAGTCTCAAACCTGGTCATATAAGCATCAACTAACATATCATGTAGCTTATACAAAACAACTGTTCTAAAAATGAGCTTTTCTTAATCAGGTGAAAGTATAAGGAATAGTTAATTCCTTTAAAGAAATTTGTTTGAATAAAACTGTAAAATTCCTCAGAAGAAGACTTTTAAAGAGTGTAGACAATAATTTAGAAGTCTTGGTTATGAGCAAGTTTATTTATGGACCAGGGGATATGCTGACAATCTTGGTTTTTTCCCAGCTTTGTAGCTCACTGAGTGAAAATACTTTCCTAAACATTGATGCATCACACGGTCAAGACCATAATCACAAACTCTGAAGATAGAGAAAATTTTGAAGCATCCAGTACTTGCTGCCAGGGCACTTAAACCTGACCCTGGAATCTAGAGATGTCATGAGACCAACTCTGGCGAGCCAGATTCTTAGTGTGTTTCTGCATCTTTCCCATGGTCAAAGTTTCCATTGGTTTGAAAAGAATTCCTCAGCAGCTACTGGGAATCAGATGGAATAGATAGTGCTGGTCTCCTCTTGGACACATAATTGAATTCTGCTGAGATTAAAACTAATAGAAATCATTGGTTTTTGAGAGATGGTCTTATCTCCTGAGATATGACACTAAACGTGGTTTAATTTTAAAATTACTGTTGGAAATAGAATTGTATTATCCTAAGTTCTTCCTGAAATAGATGCCTGAACTAGCCTCAGCCAGGCTCACAATACTCCAGGATATCAGCATGTCTGGGTCCAAAGGCCCTCTGCTGTACTGACTTCCGCATCTTTGCTCTCTGCTTCCACTAGCCCCAGAGAGCTGGCATTGTGTATCTCCTAACTTGACTGTTAGTTGTGTCAAGTAAAATGGGCCAGGGTGGGAGTATTTACACCACAGATATTGGCCCACACTGCCAACCAGAACTTTCCCTCTCATCCCCACCCTCAGTTGTTAAACATTAACTTTCACACCACTGTCCTGTAAGGTAGAATCCTATTCTGCATTGATTAAACTGTGCATTTCCTAATGGCTTTCTCATCTTGTCTGTGCAATACTGAGCACCCCTACCTAAGAATGCTTGAAAGTTTCTTCCTGGCAGCATTAAAGAAAGAAATGCAAAAGGTAAAATGCAACTTTGAATAAGGAGAGTATATGAATATGACCCTTGTTTCTCTTATCTCTTTGAGTGAACTTTGCTTAGAGCACCTGGTTTTAAATAGTTTCCTCTCAGATGTCTGAACCAGTAGCTCCAATTTTGCCTGCCACTTTAGGCACCAAGACAGCAAAAATACCAAGCAGAAACTCTAAGTATAAAACATGCATTATAAATGACAGAGATATTCCATCTCTTAAGAAATTTGTTAAGATTCTAGGTTTCAAATGTTTCCTTGAGAGAATAAAGTGTTTAGACATCCAAGAAGATATATTTTAAAAGCTTTGAGTGGTTTGAGAGACTGGGAATATTTTGGCATATGTTGGTTATAGTGGAATGGAATTGAATTGTTTTGCCAAATACTTCTATGCATTTGTGAGTGTGTGTGTGTGTGTGTGGGGGGTGTACTTGGTTCTGACTTCCAGTTTACATTGTAAAACAGACAGAAAAACCTTAAATAGAAAAGAAAAGAGTAATCTCATAGGGAGCTAGTGGTCCAGTAAAGATGTAGAATGTTCCGCAACCTTAACTTAAAAAGCCCAGAGTTGGATTTCCAAAGTGTATTTTAAATTGGGCCCAATGACGTGCAAAATTGTGCCCAGTGGAAAGATGCTGTTCAGAAGCTCTGTTAATTGGTCTCTTGTGCTGGAAAAAGAGGGTTTGGTTGGACAATTAAAGGTGCTGCTTTTCCCTTTTATATTCTTTCAAACATGCGTCACTATTTGCTATTCATGAGTCTTCAGATCATTGCTTGCTGATATGGTTCAGATGCAAAGATTCAAGAATGAAGATATTTTCTAAATTCTGCTGTCATATGTGTCTGCCATAAGTGCTCAATCCATCCTTAAACAATCTTATTCATAGGGATTTCTTTAGTAATTATAATTCTACTAGAAGCCTGATACATGAAATTCGTGCAGGGGCCTTGGCCCCCACCCACCATGGCAGCTGTGGGCCTCTGCTGCCTCTGCATCAGACTCCACCTGCTGCGGCTTTGTCCGGAAGAAAGGATGTCCAGTATAATTAGCATATTACATGTTATTATTATAGACTAGTGGGCCAGTGCACATTAAAAGGGAATTAATTAGAGGAAATATTTTAATATTGCTATTTGCCCTTTCTCTATAATAGAAGTGTCAAAGATGAAAGAAAATTAGTAAAATGTATATGAAAATCTCCCTCCTGACAGAGTCTGGGGCATGCCGCAGGACCTAGAGTCAAGTCCCTGCCCATCACCTGAATGCACTTTGAAAACACAGGAGACCCAGACCCAGCCAGACCCATCCCTGTCAAGTCCCTCCAGGTAGGGGGTGCAGCCTCAGGTCACATGGCTTGGTGCCATGTGGGGGGCACACTCTCAGGTCCCCCCATCAAGCCCCACTGGGCATGGGTTGCAACCTGAAGTCCCCAAGCTTGACGCTGGGGTGGAGGGTGCATCCTGAGGTTTCCATCAAGCTCTGCTGGGTGGGGGCTTGGCCTCAAGTCCCTCACCCCAATCAGGTGCCATGCAGCCTCAGGTCCCTGCTGTTCAGTCATGCCATAATGTCATCCTGGCTAATTTGCATATTCCTCTATTATATAAATAGATTATCATCACTCAGTTTGTTGCTGATTTGTTTTCAGGAAATTGAGTTCCCTCATGCTCTAAGATACCATGCTTCTTTTTAATATTTTTGTATTTCAGTAGCTGTGCTATTTCTTAATATCCATAAGATAAATAAGATATAAGTAGTACATTTTTTATTTATCACTAAATACATTTAGATAATTCTTCATCCACAAATATTCTTGTGACCAGTTGAGCATTATTATCCTTATAGATTAATGTAGTTATACATAAAAGAAATTTATATAATGATTTTATTTCTGTTATTATCAAAGTGTTTTCCATAAATATTCAGAAACATTAAATGCCTCAAGGCTACTCAATGATTATCTCTGTAATACCTAATCATTTAGCTTGACCTTGATTATTGAAAAAGTAGAGTCATGTTAATAAAACTAATTTGCAAATGACTCAAATTGTTCATTCTTTTTACTCTTGACCTTCTGTAGTCTGTTCTCCATATAGAATCAGAGTAATATTTTTAAAGCATTAAAAGATCACATCACTTCTTGGCTCAAGACCCTGCTAGAGTTTCCATTGTGAATAGAATACAAGGCCTATCTTGCTAGAGCCCTGCCTCTCTTTGACTATCTTCCACTTCTTTCTCCTAAATTCAATCACTTTTCTGCCATTTTGACCTCAGGGCCTTTGCAGTTCACATTGTCTTGGCCTAGAATACTATTCCCTCATTTTGTTTCTGAACTGGTTCCTTTTCCTTTTTTAAAAAATTTAATATTTATTGTTCAGTTTATTAATTACATTGTTTCTCTTTTTTTCCCTTTATAGCTCCCCTCCACCCAGTACCCATCCCACCCTCTGCCCTCACCTCCCCACTACTGTCCTCTCCCATAGGTGCATGATTTTTATCCAGGCTCTTGCTGCATCTCCCACACCCTTTTTCTCCCCAACAGTTGTCAGTCCATTCCCTCTCTATGCCCATGCTTCTGTTATATTCGCCAGTTTATCCTGTTCATCAGATTTTTAATTCACTTGATTTTTAGACTCATTTGTTGATAGATGTGTATTTATTGTTCATAATTTTTATTTTTACCTTTTTCTTCTTCCTCTTCTTAAAGAATATCTTTCAGCATTTCATATAATATTGGTTTGGCGATGATGAATTCCTTTAGCTTTTTCTTATCTGCAAAACACTTTATCTGACCTTCAATTCTGAATGATAGCTTTGCTGGGTAGAGTAATCTTGGTTGTAGATTCTTGCTATTCATCACTTTGAATATTTCTTGCCACTCCCGTCTGGCCTGCATAGTTTCTGTTGAGAAATCTGCTGACAATCATATGGGTGCTCCCTTATAGGTAATTAACTGTTTTTCTCTTGCTGCTTTTAATATTCTCTCTTTGTCTTTTGTTCTTGACATTTTAATTATGATGTGTCTTGGTGTGGTCCTCTTTGGATTCCTATAGTTTGGGGTTCAGTGCGCTTCTTGGACTTTTAAGTCAACTTCTTTCACCAGGTGTGGGAAGTTTTCGGTCACTATTTCTTCAAATAGGTTTTCATTATCTTGCTCTCTCTCTTTTTCTGGCACCTCTATAATTCAGATGTTGGTATGCTTGAGGTTGTCCCAGAGGCTCCTTACACTATCTTCAATTTTTTGGATTCTTTTGGATTCTTGCTTTTCCAGCAAAGTGGATTTTGCCTCTTTGTATTTCAAATCTTTGACTTGGTTCTTGCAGTCCTCTAGATTGCTTTTAGGTCTTTGTATAATATTTTTTATTTCAGTCAGTGTATGCTTAATTTCTAGTTGATCCTTTTTCATATCCTTGTAGGTCTCATTCATTTCCTCATAGGTCTTGTTCATTTCCTTGTAGGTGTTGGCCTTTTCTAGGAGCTTCTTGAAAAACCTTATAACCGTGGTTTTGAACTCTATGTCCAGTCATTTTTTTTTTACTCCATTTCTTTCACATCTGATTTCTTTCCATGTCTCTGCATGGTGGCTGCTTTTCTGAGTTGGTCAATTAGCTTTGTGTGGTAGATGTCCTCTAAGGGACAGTGGCTCAGCCTCCCCAGTTACCTGAGGTAGATACTCTTGCTGCAGCCCTTTATGGGTTGCACAGTCTTGTTGAAGATAAGCCTAGATTTTTGTTGTTAGCATTAGGAGGGTTTGACCTCCAGGCCAATTGGCTGTGAGGGTCAGCTGTGCTCAGGTGGGCAGAGTCTCCGGCCTGAGCAGGCAGCGTCAGCTCTGCCCTATGCGGCACCAGGGTCTCTGTGCCAGGTGGTAATGGCTGGAAGCACTTCTGAGAGAAAGCTGCTGCCGAGCTCTACCCGCTGCCAGACAATTCATCCTCTCCCCAAATAAGTCTGCACACTCAAAGTCTCACCCAGGGTTATAAAACAATGCAGCCTGATAGTTTCCTGAACGAGAGAGCAAGCCTCTCTGCACATTAGCACAACTCTGCTGTTTCCAAGTTATGCGCACTCTCCACAAGCTCGCCCTCTCCAAAAGCTTGCAGACCTTTGCAGCGCCTGAGTTTCAGCATGCTTCCCTACTGTCCAGTTTCACCCCATATGAGTGTGGATTCCCCGGACCTCGCCTGGAACTTGGGAATCAGTGCAGTGGGACAGTGCAGCCACCTGCCCTTTCCGCTCGCTTGTGCGCGTGCACAGCTCCAAAACTCTGACTCCATGTGTATCTTCAATGCTGCCCTCCGCCACTCCTCTGGGTCACAGTGTCCTATCTTTACTTTTATTTGTGGAATTTTCACTCAGCCAGCTTTCCGGTGATTCTGGATGATGTTTGTTCTGTCGTTAAGTTGTAGTTTTGAAATTGTGTGTGGGCTAGCAAGATAGGTGTTTACCTATGCCACCATCTTGGTTCCTCTTTGGTTTTTTCTTTTCTTTATGAATGTCTTAATCAAATCACTTGCTCAGAGAAAACCTTTCTCACCAATATAGGCAAAATACTCCCATTAATGCTTTATTCGGTTACCCTATTTTACTTTCACTTTGCTATTTACCATTTCTTCCTGATGCTAGATGGTAAGTCCATCAAATGACTATTCCTTCCTCAACCCATAACCTTACCACTTACGATAACACATCAACATATGCAAAGGCATGGAAAGAGATGAGAGCAAGGCATGATGTTCAGGGAACCAAGTGATTTAGAGAGTCGGGATTAGTGGGTACATAGAGTAAACATGATATCCATTTCTAAAAGAGACTTTGCAATGTTCTTTAAAATGGTAGGATTGACCTAATAAACATGAAACACAAATCCTAAATGTGAGAATCACTAATAGTACTGCTTCTCAAACTTTTGATCTCAGGACCATTTTACATTCTTAAAAACTATCAAGAATCCCAAAGGACTTTTGCTTATGTGGAGTTTAAAAACTATGATGTTTACCACATTAGAAATTAAAACTAAAAGAATTTTAAAACATCTGATAATTCACTTAAAATATCTAATAATAAACCCATTATATATTAACAGAAGTAATACAACTTTTTAAAATTGGTGTATTTTGGAAAACTAAAAATGCATATAGGAAATTTATATATTACTAGGGGTCTGGTGCATAAAATTCGTGCACTGGGGGTAGGTGCTCCCTCAACCCAACCTGCCCCCTCTCATATACTGGGAGCCCTCTAGCCAACTGATGGCTCACCCCCAGCCTGCCCAAGACCTAAAGCCTGGTGAGGCTTTATGCCTTGGGCACCCAGCCATCTCCCTGCTCAGCTCAGTCCCAGCTGCCTGTGACCATCCAGCCCCGGGGGCTGGGCGCTCACTGCCACTTCCCCTCACAGCGCCCGGGGCTGGGTGCTCACCGCCACTGCCGTTTCATCTCTACCCCTGGCCCAGCGCTCACACCACTTGGCCCCGCCCCACTCCTGATTGGCTGGTAGCATAGCCAATCAGGAGCTAAGGTACAGTCAAATTTGCATGTTTCTCTTTTATTATATAAGATACTAGAGGCTCAGTGTATAAAACTTGTGCACGGGGTAGAGGGGTTGCATAAGGGCCCCTCTGCCCAGCCTGCACCCTCTCTAATCTGGGACCCCTCAATGGATGTCCAACTGCCTGTTTAGGCCTGATCTCAGTAGGATTGGGCCTAACTGGGCAATCAGACATCCCTCTCACAATCCAGGACTGCTGGCTGCCAACTGCTCACCTGCCTGTCTTCCTGATTGCCCCTAACTGCTTCTGCCTACCTTCCTGATTGCCCCTAACTGCTTCTGCCTGCCAGCCTGATCACCCCCTAACCACTCCCTTGCTAGCCTGATTCATGCCTAACTGTTCCCCTGCCAGCCTGTTTGCCCCTAACTGTCCTCCCCTGCAGGCCTGGTCCCCCCAACTGCTCTTCCCTGCAGGCCTGGCTCCCCCCAAATGCCCTTTTCTGCAGGCCCAGTTGCCCCAACTTACCTCCTCTGCAAGCCTGGTCACCCCTAACTGCCCTCCCCTGCAGGCTTGATTGTCCCCAACTGCCCTCCCTTGCAGACCTGGTCCCTCCCAACTGCCTTCCCCTGCTGGCCATCTTGTGGTAGCCATCTTTGACCACATGGGGGCAGAATCTTTGACTACATGGGGGCAGTCATATTGTGTGTTGGAGTGATGATCAATCTGCATATTACTCTTTTATTAGATAGGATAGAAGCCTGGTGCATGGGTGGGGGTCAGCTGGTTTACCCTGAAGGGTGTCTCAGATCAGGGTGGGGTTCCCTTGAGGCATGGGGAGACATGGGTGAGGGGCCTGTGGTGGTTTTCAGGCCTGCTACACCCCCCAAAAACCCAAGCAGAGGCCCTAATATCTGCAATTTATTTACGTTCTATAATTGAAACTTTGTAGCCTTAATCAGATGCTAAGGCAGACCAGGGCTGTAGAAAGCTTGGCTTCCTCCATTGCCAGGGGCAACCCAAGCCTCTTCCTCTCTCCAGCTCCATGGCTGACACCATTTCTGTTGGGATTCTATAATTGAAACTTTGTAGCCTTAAGTGGAGGCCTGGGCCTGCCAGGGTTTGGGGAAAGCTTGGTTTCCTCTATTGCCGGGGTAACCCAAGCCTCTCTTCTGCTCTCTGTGGCTGCAGCCATCTTGGTTGCAGGTTAATTTGCATATCACTCTTAATTAGCTGATGGGCGTGGCTGGTGGGTGTAGCAGAGGTATGGTTTATTTACATATTACTCTTTTATTAGATAGGATACTCAGAGTATGGCACTGTTTAATATTTTTGCAAATCTCTTTATTGTCTGATTAATGGGAGGACTGCACTGCTTTTGTATAAGTGATTAGAAACACATCACTTAAAGGGACATAAACAAGTGTGGCTCTGGCATTAGCATTTTTAAAGCTTCTCCAGGTGATGTTCATATGCAACCAACATTGAGACCCATTGTTCAAGTTATTAGATATGTTGGTAGAATTCCATAGAGCAAGAAACATGTGATAGTACAATAGAGCTATTGCAGTTATCCCATCTTGACCTGGGGACAAATACTTCATTGGACAGCTACATTGAAAGCTCTTCTCCTCTATGCCTACCCATATACACTATTTTCCTTTTATAAAAAATATAATTTGTGGGTTGATTGTATAAGTCAATTGATCTTTACCCAGGGCTTAGTAATTGATCTTTTTTTGACTGGGGTTACAAAACCCTGGGTTGTAAATGATCTGTTAAAACACTGAGTAATATCACAACAATTTTGTTTTGTTTTATAGCTACATAGAATTATTTAACCTTATAGTGTTGGGACTAATGACTTTCAGGGAGCATCATATAAATAGATGTGTGTGTGTGTGTGTGTGTGTGTGTGTGTGTGTGTGTGTGTGTATGTGTGTGTGTGTGTGTGTGTGTGTGTGTGTGTGTGTGTGTGTTGATGATACTGTTCTCTGTCTAATAGCTTGTTCATTAACTTATGACTGTGGCCTTAATTGAGGGCTGACACTACGTAAGGATGGTGTTTTTAGGTCTGAAATGTGGTAGTGTGTGTTTCTATTCCTTGAAGCGATTATATTTTTGGTTTTTAAAGCTCTCATGAAGCTGCCTGAAGGAAGACAATTAAAGTCGCCATCAGTCTGGGCTTAGGAGAGGCACTGCTGTGTATAGGCGCAGACTTTGGAAGCAGACCCTGTAATGTCTAATCTACAGCCTGCTAATGAAGTGGTCCAAGCAAATGGTTCCAGTTTTCTGAAACTGAGTTTTCTCATCTGTAAAATGGGCAAAACATTAATACCACACGCACTAACAAGTGAAAAAATAAATATGTGTATTTATGAAATAACACATAGGTCATGGAAATTTGACTCCATTATCCTTATTTATTAATTATAAACTTAATATTATTTTCTTCTGGGCTAGTACATACTTAGTCCAGGTCTAGTGCTGGGATCAAGGGATCAGTTCCAGTGACTCTCTTTCCACTTTTATGAATAATGATCCACTTATGCTTGTACATGGGATAGTGGAGAAGGGGGAGGAGATGGAAGCAATAATGGATATTTTACCTGACAAAAAACTGTTAATACACATATCCCACATTTGAACTGAACCCTGTCTATATGTCACATGTTAATAATTTCATCATATGGGGCTTTGGAAGTCAACAGGAATGGAGTACTCAACTTATAATGAACAGTTTAGCAAAGTATCAGTTCACAGAGCTTTTGTAGTGCAGAGCTCCTTTGTTCTTTATTTTTATTGTTAAAAATACCCAAACATCTCTTAACACTTAAGTCTGGGGTCTTAAATTGTGCAACTCTTTAGAGGATCATTCTTTTGGCTTTAGGTAAGTGTCCAGGATAGGCTTTGGCATGTACCCAAAGAGCAAGCAACCTGATGGGATCTGAACACGGCTGCCTTTCTCAGCCCAGTGTCTCTTTCAGGAAGGTGCAGAACTCACGTGTTGGAAAGGCAGGGCATAAACCAAACTCTCAGTACAGTGGCAGGGAGACCTCTTCAACTTCCATGAAAACCAGACCTCAGTGTCAGTACCTCTTGTTTTAGCAGAGCCTTTATCTTTTAGAGATCTTCTGACAATGGAAGGGAATGTCTAAAGGTATTTTTGCTGTTTCAGTCATTTTTCTGCCTGTAATAGATCTCTGTAATAGTTGGAAAGGGAAAGGGAATAAAATGTGGGTAATGGCAGGGATACTCAAAGTTATGTGCCTCTGGAGTTGCATTTTCAGTCACCATTAACCTAAAGAACCACATGACTCCTGTATGATTGGTGAAATTGAGTATAATGGCGCGTTCATGTCACAAAATTAGAAGTCTTAAAGAGCAGCTAATTAAGCATAAAGGGACCCATGCGACCAGAGAGATGTGATGTGAACATCACTGCCTTAGAGAAATGGAAAACCTCTAAGATTAGATGCATTCAACCTAAAACTGTGCTTATATTTGTCTTCCTGTTATCTCTTTGTGGCTGAAAGTCTGTAGAATGTTCTTGTGTACATAATTTTGAGTGATATGTTTTGACATGTGAAAGATAATCACACTTACTTAATAAATACCAAAACAGCATGCCATACTAAATAATTATTGGATTATTTCTGGACAGTGCTCAGCCTTTAGGGGAAACCCTGTTTTAACTAAGAGAATTCCCAGCAGTTATGCATTTGTAACTGGTTTATGAAAGATTCATCTCAATTGGCAGACCAACATATAATGGCACTTTTTCCTTCTCTGATCATATTTCAGTATGCTCTGTTAATTATTACTTTTCATCTCTCAAGCACATTTGGAAGATTTCTTATCTTTCCAATAACTTTCACATCTTAAAAAATTTACTTCGAGTCAAATGTGGAGGGTGAGACAAGCTATGAGCCCTCTGATAACAAGCTATAAACAAGCAAGACATGTTATAGAAATCACGTTTGAAAACATCATCAAGCTGTGAAAATAATTATGAGATGAACTAAACTTCCAGAGAAAGGAGGGGTTTTGGGAGTTGAGCTATCAGGAGCCTGCAGATTTTCCTCTGTGGCATTTGCTGATTAATAAGAACAGTCTGAAGAAGAGGCCTTTGCATGGACACAGGACTATTGCTGCTCAGAGAAAGAGAATCAGCAGTTTTCAAGTAGTTAGTTGAATTAAGTGAGAAATCATGACTTCATGTGCCTCAGGTTAATGTCATTTGTTCTCAGAAGAGGCTTTCTGAACTCAAGCTTTGCAGGGAGGGTGCTAAAGAAGTAGGCCAAATGCCTATAAAAAGCTGAGGGAAACCTTCCATGGTTTCACAGTGCTTAGGAAACCAGGAACCACTGAAAACAAGCGAGAGAAAAAGTCCTAAGAATGGGTGCCAAACTGATGCTGAGCACTCACAGGTCATTTCTCACATGAGGGCACTTTTAGATTCTCCCTTGAGCAGAAGTCAGAGTATCAGGGCATTATAAACACAAGGTCGCATCTAAACACAGAGAACCCATCAGAGATTTTTGTCTTTATGTGAAGTTGAAGTGACAAATATGGAGACTAAGGGAAATCCAATTCACAGCTCATCTGCCTATAAAAAGATTTGCCAGATTTTCAAACTGTATGGGGTACAGTGCAGAAGACTTTTCTGAGACTTCTGAGAATATCCGGCACTCTTTTAGGGTTGAAGAGCAAAGAAGAGCTGTACTCCGGTTGAAAGTCCCAGAAAGCCATACCCTGCAACATTGGTTGGCAAACTCATTAGTCAACAGAGCCAAATATCAACAATACAACGATTGAAATTTCTTTTGAGAGCCAAATTTTTTAAACTAAAACTATATATGTCATTATATAAAACAGTGACATTGTTTTAATTTAATTAGCGTACTCCTAAGTTGACCTTTGCTAAAAACTCAAGGGGCCAAAGAGACGCACGTGGCTCGCAAGCTGCAGTTTGCCGACCACTGTTGTACAAAAACAACAGACTGAATGTCTAAGTTTGCTCGGGCTGTTGTCACAAAATGCCACAGACTGGGTGGGGTAAGCAATAGAAATTTATTTTGTCACACTGCTGGAGTCTGGAAGTCTAAGATCAAGGTACTGGCAGGGATGAGTTCTTCTGAGGCCTCTCTTTTTTGTTTGCAGATGGCCACCCTCATGAGGCACTTCATATAGTCATTCATTTGTGTTCGCATCACTGGTGTCTCTTTGTCTTACCCTATTACATTAGGGTCCCACTCTAAAGCCTCATTTTCACTTAATCACATTGTCTCCGAATGCAGTCACATTCTGAGATATTGGTATCTAGGGCTTCAACATATGAATTTGTGGTGTGGAGGGTCTAGGGAGGTGGAGAATTAGCCTTTAACACAAGGTCTTACCAAAATTCCAGCCTAATTCTGACCCAAATCAATCACTGATTTCATGACCAGAGCAATCCCTTTCATTTGTATAACAAAGGAAAGGGCATCACTAATCAAAAATACTATATGGAGCTTTTACAGATGCCTGACATTGAAAAAAATTACTAAACACCTTCATAACCAGACAATTAAACCCCATTCCTTATCCCAGTCATGTTTTTATGCAAATGACAACCATTCTCTTTTGTGACTTATTTCATTCATAAACTCTCTTCTATGTCATACCTTCTCAAACTTTAATGTGCATGTGATTTACTTGGGAACCTCGTTAAAATAAAGAGT
The DNA here is from genome assembly GCA_027563665.1 of Antrozous pallidus. Taxonomy (NCBI): domain Eukaryota; kingdom Metazoa; phylum Chordata; class Mammalia; order Chiroptera; family Vespertilionidae; genus Antrozous; species Antrozous pallidus. The sequence goes on along the minus strand of CM050516.1, from coordinate 53,199,886 downwards.
CTGATCAGTAGGTTTAGAGTAAGCCTGATATTCTGTATTTTTACAAGTTTCTGACCAACTGCAGACCAGTAGGAGTTGAGAATACACAAGGACATTTAAGAGATGTTGTCTGATAATATCCAAAACCTCTTCCAGCATTGAGATTCTGTTAACCTTTAAAAAATATTTTTGGCTATCTCTCAGAAATGAAATATTGACTGAGCAACTTATTCCTACTGTGAAAGGGGGCTAACCATTTCAGATTTTTATGTGTTTGAATATTAAGGCAGTTATGTATTCATACCCAGTAAATACGATATTATGAATTCTAATTTGAGATACATAGGGAATTAGAGTATCCTTTTAATTAGTAAAAAAAATTATATGTTTCAATGGCATATTTATTATCAGAGACCTTACCAGATGTGACAATAATCTAAGAATAGAATCTGGATTCTCTGTGTCCCAAGGGTATTCCTTTACTATTGCCAATATCTTCTGCTCTGCCCTCCAGTTGAATGATTAGGAGAAGATTTCTCTTTCCTCATGGAACAATGAGGAGATGTATTTGCATGAGACCAGGGCACAGACACTGCTACACAGAGGCAAGGAAGCATGGCTTTCCCTCTCTTGATCTAGGGCCCCAATGATGTCCAGGCAGTTGAGGCAGGGACAGTGCCTCATTCATAGTTACTGTGAAAAGCACCTCAATTCTTGCCTTCCTCCTACCATCAGGGGAGTAGTGCCTGTGCTGTTTGTAATAAGGTTGACTAGTTTAGGGAATTCTCCATGGATTTGAGCATTGGAGTAGTGCTATATTCAGCCACTGCTGTGGTAGTCCAAGCAGCCTTTGCTTAGGAACAATTAAAGTTTATGACTCAGTCTGCAGGGATTTGATGAAACAGTGAGTATAAACTCACTATATGCTACTTTTTGATTTTTCTTTTTTAAAAAATAAATTTACTAAGCATACTAAAATTAGTATGTAGAATTTTGCTTAAGAAGTTGATAGGGAAAGAAATGAATGTGTTTTACATGAACCTGGTGACATACGCAAGATGGAATATATAATCTTCTACATGATCACTCCTATTAATTATTCTGTCTTGCTTTACTTGATATGATAAAAGCCTAGACTAAAGGAAGTTATACAATTTTTAAATGTGTAGTCAGATAAACATTCTTATGTTCTGGGGAGGACCAAGGAGGAGTATAGTGAAGACAAACATGGACAAGAACTGGTATCGAGACCAAAAAAGGTAAAATTAATTCTTGAGGAAGGCTTCAGTAAATCTCAGGAGGCTGTTACCCATGAACTGAAATATTCCAAATGCTACAGTGACAGCATTGCTTCATCCCTTCCTCTTCAAGAGGTCTCTTCTAAATCTGTCCTTTCCTTAAATATTTCTCCCCCGTGAAATATTTCTCCCTCCCTATCTATCTCCCTGTTTTGCATTCAGTCTTCCTCCCTTCTTTCCTCTTCTCTTCTCCTTTCTTTTTCTTCCATCATTCCTCATCTCCTATCTCCCTCACTACTTCTCTTCTTCCACATCAGGTATTTTAAGTCCTGTAAAGATGAAAAGGACAACTGACTCCATATTAAAGATAAGTGACATTCAGGCAAAAGACAGCTGGCATAAAGATGTTAAATAATTCTCCCATCATGACTGGGAGCAGAGTTGGGATAATTTAAGGCTCTGATCATATCAATCCTCTACCCAAATGTCTTCCCTGATTTCTTGTTGCCTATATATTGCATAAAGTTCCTTGATAGATGGCGTTTTGTAGCAAATGATCCCAACCTGTCTCCTCGAGTATTTTTACCTTTTGCCCCTTTCATGAAGGTCCTTATTGTTATAAGCATCAAGGAATACCCACTCTTTCTCAACCACAAATGGGCTTTTATAACTCTATGATGCATGCCTTTTATATAGCACCTGGCTTGCTTTGTCATATCCTTCATTGCCTAAAACTCCTACTCATCCTTCAGAACCCACACCACCTCTTCTGTGAAACCTCTCCTGACACTTATAATCTGAATTAGTTACTACTAAGTCTGGATGCACACAGGAAAATGCTCACATTTCCAGTGTAGCCTTTATTAGGTCATGGGTTTGGTTCCTGGTAAGGCCATATGCCTGGGTTGTGGACATCAAGCCAGTTTGGGGCATGCAGGAGGCAGCTGATTGGTGATTCTCTAACATCACTGATGTTTCTATCTCTCTCTTCCTCTCCCTTTTTCTCTGAAATCAATAAAAAAATATAAAAAAAGAAATGCATCATTGATGTGTAACCTATATGTCATGATGTCAGTAGTATTGACCTTAAATATAAATGGTTTCAAAATATACATACATACTAATATAAACAAATGTTTCATATGAAAATCTGACTTTATAGAATTTAAAATTGGTTTACGTAAGTTTTGTCTTTCAGTTTCTCAAAATTAGATACTCTGAATCAGTGATTTACTGGTCAACATAACTTGATTTGGAAAATGTGACATATGTGTACTTTTAAAAAGTGTTTCTATTAAGTAAAGTAACAATTTCACACACATGTTAGATATGGCAATCTTGTCTGTGGATAGCTTTAGATTTTTTAAAATTATACACAAATTTTGATTGAGAATCTTGTTTCTCTAGTTTATTTATATTTATAAGAAATAAGTGTTCTATATTGATAAAATCAATATAAATTTTGGAGTTTAATGACTGAGTTGCAGGAGTTTTTACTGTTAATTCCAACTTGTCCAACTTATATATCACATAGTTTATGCATTTCTGCATAGGTTGACCCTCACCAGCTTCTGACTTTTTCACTTTGTTTCTAAATTCAAGCATATCTCTTTGGATAATGATATTTGAGTGTTAAAATATTTTTTAATAATGTATAAATATACACATATATGTGTTTATGTGTTGCATGTGTGTGAATATTTATCCAATGTCTATATAGTCCTTTCTAATATATATATATATATACACATATACATATATGGACTACATAAATAGCATATATATATACACATATACATAGTATATATATATGGAGAGAGAGAGAGGGTGGAGGAGAGTGAGAGAAGAACACCACCATATGCACATACACACTGTATGGTCTACTACAGGCCACTATTAATATGCAGTTTCCTCATCCTTTGAGGCCAGCTAATGATTTCCCTGTAATGAGGCTGAATAGTGCAGCTGAACATTGTGGACTAAAGAACATTGATGCAGCTACCAAACTGCTAATGCTTTTCTCCAGTGAGCGCTGTGTCATGAAATCCTCATGAAATCGAGTGTGTTCTGCAAATTGTGTTGTTTACTTTGGTCCAACTCTCTTGTCATTTATTTTGTGCTCTGGTGAACAATTTTGTCTCATAATGACGGACAAATTGTGCCCACGATAGAGCTGGATGTGTCATAAGCAGAGAAAGAGTGCTAAGCTGGAAGTTAAAATGGACTATTTCACCACGGCCTGAGGCTTTTTTCCAAGGAACTGGAAACCATGGTAAAGATGAGTAGGCCATTAGGAGCTGGTTCACATGTTTGGACATTAGGAGGGTCATTTTACACATCCCTTCATCCAGGGAACATTGACCTTGCAGGGTCAGGCATGTCAGGGGTGAAAGGATTTGAAAAGCAGTGTGATCAACAATACTGTCCCTCCAGAGGAATTTTGTTAAAATGACCTATAGAGCATTCATCCAGGTGTCCTGGGTCTCTCTCAAGGCTCTGCTCTCCAGTTTAACAGAGTGTGCTAATATGTCCTAGTAGATTGGTATTTACTTATTTTTATGCAATTTATTGGGCTGACATTGGCTCACAAAATTGCCTTGTTTATCTCATCCTTACTTCAACTGAAATAATGTTAAATTTAGGCTTTATGTTTCCTCCTGCTTTTTACCAGCTTTTTCTTAAGTGGGAAAGATAGTCACGATTTCTTTTCATTTGAAACATTTTTGTCTTAAGTAGATGTGGATGAAAAAGAGGCCACGTACTAAACCTGCAAGTCCTGCAAGGTGGCTTTTCAAACCCAGAGTCCCAACATGACCATGCAGGGAAGCCCACAGGTAGAAATTCCTGACTGAAAGTGGGTCACAGTGGTAGCCACTTCCCAGTCACGGGTCAACCTTTACTTTTGACATTGTCTTTGATTTGAGATCTAAGATAACATACCTTTGAAATGTCTGAGTCATTTTCTTTTCTAGCCCCATCAAAGGTACAACCAGGGGCAGCAGGACAGGACACCACATTGCTGTATTGTCCCCCATATATGCTCTCTATGAGCTATAAATCTTAATTGTCCTACATGCAACAGTATCAAAGAAGTGTCTCTCCCTCTTGCTTTTTATCCAATCCCGGAGAGTTTTGCTCTGCTTTCTCCTACCCCCTTAATCTACCACTGATGAATTTCAAGTAACCCTCCTTATGTCTCCTCCTTTTATTCTAATGTATAAAATAAGCTGCAAAACTGCCATTCTCTGGAGCAGTTTCTCAGTCTGTTGAAATTTTGCTTTCTGGTCTGGATCAGATGAACTCATAAAACTTTTTCTTAGGCTGAACATTCTTTTGCCAACATGGAGAACCATAGACTCCGCTGCTGAACATTAGAATTCACATCTGGTTTTCAGCTGGAACCACTATCTTCCATTAATTTGTCAAAATGACTAACACAAAGGGAAAGAGGGGAGGCACCCACTCTGTGTTCTCTAGGCCTTTTAGAGTTGTTTCCTTGGCTGCGTACATGTGGATCTGTAAGAAATGTGATATTGCGGACATCAAGGGAATGGGCATTGCTCAAAAAGGAAGGCCCCACAACTGTTCCTGTGGCAAAACTGGAAGAGTATACAGTGTCACCCAGCATGCAGTGGGCATTGTTGTGAACAAACAAGGGCAAGATTCTTGCCAAGAGAATTAACGTAAGGATTCAGCATAGTAAGCACGCTAAGAGCCAAGATAGCTTCCTGAAATGTGTGAAGGAACATGATCAGAAAAAGATGGAAGCCAAAGAGAAAGGCACCTGGGTTCGACTGAAGTGCCTGCCTGCTCCATTCAGAGAAGCACAGGGAAAGGAGCCTGAGCTGTAGGAGCCCATTGCCTATGAATTCATGGCATGACAAGTGTAAAAAAATAAAAGACTTCTCTACTGATTAAAAAAAGAAGGACCCATGTCTGAGAGTGGGACAGATCACCAAAGTTGAAAAGGTCCCCAGTAATTCTAATGACCAGCCAGCTTAAGCAAAGCATGACCTCCCAGTAGAGGACTGGTGTCTACTTATTATCCGAGATGCTGATAGTTCACTTGGGACACTTTTCACACATATTCTCTAAGGTGTTGATATTTCACTTGGAATGCTTTTCAAACTTATGAAAAGCCTACCCAGATGACTAATTATTTTACACTATTTCCATCTCCCTCAATTGATAATTCATTTTCAAGTGAATCTAGATAAGGGTATCTGACAGTTGGCCCAGAATTCTTGAGTGGGAAGGATAACTTATAAGAACTGTGGGTTTGGGTGCTCATTCAGAGAAAAAAAATATCAATAGAGCATATATGAATAACTTCCTCTATACCAATTCTATCATTTCCCTGGAATATTGAATGAGGGGTTGCTTTTTATGGAAATTAAAGGTAATTCACTTACAGGCCATATATCTCTGCTTGACAGGTGGTGGTGGGTGAGGATGCAGGCAGCTCTGTGTACTCGGGAACATTAGGAAAGCTGGGAGCTATAAAAGGACAGCTTCCTTGCTTTGCAGTGGGAGTTGTACACAGGTACTTCAGCAATGATTAACCAGAAAGTCTGGACTGACGTCAGACGAAACAAAGTAAAAGCCAGCACCTGTGAAGCTTCTGCACTGGTTTCTACTCTGGAATCACCTAGAAAATGCTTATTTTTCTCCATAGGTTCGAACCAGTGTCCTGCCTGAGCATAAGGATACCCTGCCAGAGATTGGGGTAAGTGTTTCTTTTGTTTTCAAAAGGCACATACATCACTTCGAAGTTAATGATTTGGGTTTTCCTTGGCTTCCTGCCTAGTGGCTGACAAATGAAACAGAATTAAATGAACAGGATGTGAGTATATGAGGAAGCTCTGGCATATATTTGCTGAGTTGCATGGAATACATTTCTTATCTTCTGATCATAATCCTCCATTGAGTCGGTATTTAGGGCAGCTGGCTATAGAGGAGTCTAGAAATTGCCCTGCAGATAGCTGAGATGCAATTCCCAGCTCACACTCCTGGACCACCGGGAGGCTGGGGAAATTGTAGATGTGAATTCTACCTCCTCAGGAAGGAGGCGAAGAACCAACTAGCCACAGGACTGTGATGCTTTCTGTTTCTTGCTGCTTAAACATGTCAAAACATGCCACCCGAACCTGCCAAGGCAGCCCTTCCAAAATATGACTGGGAAGAATGCCAGCCATCTCTGAATCTGGTAGGGTAGAAGGAGAAGAGTATGGTGCTCTCTCATGCCTAACACAAGCTGCTTGTTTCTTCCTGGGCACTGGCTGGATCCCTCAGACTCAGAGCATCTCTGTGCTTTGTTTTCTGCTTCACCTCCCGGGCTGCTCTCACTTTCACCTCCCGTCTCTGTGCCCAGAACACAGGGGCTTCATTTTAATTTCCCTAACAAGACTAGCAAGTTATTCCAGCCTCAGGCCTTCATTTCTCAGGCATTTGTCTCCCTTCCTGATCTGGGCTGAGGTCAGACACCTTTTGTTTATGTCCATCCCAGGAGCCCTCCTTAAAGCTAGGGCTTCCACAGTGCACTGCCATCACACCCTTTACTCACCCTTTACTCGTCCTTCATCAAGTGTAAGGCCTTTTAAAATTTGTAACTATTAAAATGTTAATAATTATTTTATAAGAAAGTCCATTTATTTCTGAGACTCAAGATGAGGTGGTTTAATTTTTTTCCCCTCTTACTGTCCACCTCCCACCCCAACTACTCTGTGATACATCCCCGTTGCTTGAAGCTTTATTGCTATCTTGACCTCTCCCTACTCTTTTTTTTCTCTCATTCAGGTTCTTGGAACACATCTTATACACGATAAGACTTGAATCTCTTATCTTATTTTAAAGTATTTTCTCTGACCTCTCCTGATACCGTTTTCTACTGCAGGCTGGACATCTCTGTGCCTCTGGCAGCCTGTGGTGGGGGCAAGCATAGTCTGATTCTCACGCATGTCCTACCCTTTCCTGCTCTTGTTGCTCATGCTGTGGGGAGGGAAGAGGTAAGGGGACAGGTTTATCTGTGCTTGTCCATGGTGACGATGAGGGTCCCTTACTGCTGGCTCTGATGTTTCTCAGGTCAACACTAGCTATCAGAGTACTCTGCGCGGCAGATGATTGAAATGCCGGCCCTCTCATGAGAACAAACATAGGTGTGATGCTTTTTTTTCAGTGTGAATAGGTTATGTGTCTACTTTCCATTCCTGTTAGGTGGGAAACCGTGTAACTGTAACTGTTAGGCTTGACAGTAAAAAAAAATACTCAGGCTGTGAAAAAGGACCTGTCTTGTAGGTTCTGTGAGAGAAGATGTTGTGTATCAGCCTCATGATATTGCTGTCAGCTCTTCAGAGATTTTTGGAAACTTATACCACAGTTCCTGTATGTAGTTTTATAAGAATAGGTCAAAGTATTATTGCTATACCCATTTAAACTTTAAGCTAGTCCTATTCAAAGAAATATAATGTGTACCATAAATGTAATTTTAAACTTCCTAGGAGCCCAGGCTTTTAAAAAAGTAAAAAAACAAACAAAACAAAACAGGTGAGATTAATTTTAATATTTCATTTAATCCAATACTATCTGCAAAATATTATTTCAAAATATCTACACTAATAAAAAAGAAACATGCAAATTGACCATCACTCCACTACATCCATCAGCCAATCAGGAGCGAGCATACAAATTAATCCAACAAAGATGGCAGTGGCCACAGAGCTGGAGTGAGCAGGAAGCTTGGGTTGACCCTGGTGATGGAGGAAGCCAAGCTTCCTGCCCACCCTGGCTGGCCCTGGCCTCTGCTCAAGGCTACAAAGTTTCAATTATAGAAGATAATAAATCCCAGATACCTGCTTCCAGCCAACCCTGGGTTCTGCTCAAGGAGGAACTAAAAAAAGAAACAAAAAAGGAGGGGCTGGGAGCTTGGGTAGCCGGAGTATGTGTCCAGCCTGCAAAAAGCCATCAGGCCCTCACCCAGGCTGGTCACACCCTCATGGCCCAATCCCTGTAAACAGGCAGTTGAACATCCCTTGAGAGGTCCCAGATTGGAGAGGGTGCAGGCTGGGCTGAGGGACACCCCCTACCATGCATGAATTTCATGCACCAGGCCTCTAGTAATCAATATAAATATCAATAAATTATTTATCACACTTATTTTTTTCATGCCACATCTTATAAATTTGATGTGCATTTCACCCTTAGAGCACATCTTAATTTAGAGCTACAAATGTGTAGTGCAGCTCTAGACAGTATTTGGAAAATCTGGGGAGATTCCATGCAAATTTTAGTATAAAGGAGGCCTATACTCTGGGTAAAGACTTAGATGAATGTACCTGATGGAAGTTTGCTCAGCTCATGGCTATGTGTATGAGGTTGTACATCCTCTGGGTCTTCATATAATAGTGCTCAACCAAGGGACCATTGAGGACCTGCTCCAGGGGAGTCTACAACCCCACTGAGTATCCAGGATATCTGTGACTTGCTCAGAGTCCCTGTGAAGGCTGGTGAGATAAACTGTTTACTTGTACAGTCCCTATGGGATGGAGAGAGGTGCCTTCCTTTTTTCTTCTGCTTGATATCATACATTTCAGCTAAGTGAGTGATTGAAATCGTGCATGAGACTAAAGATTATCTGCTTTGGGTGCTTGGAGCAGAATGATCATGGCAAGTGTCGTCCTGTAATGAGCGGGCTAGGTCAGAGCTGTGTGCGGTGCAGGCAGAGCACTGTTAGAAGGAAAGGCATTGCCACTTGTCTCAGAAATGAGGATTGAGAACTAAGATGGCGGCAAAGGTAAAACACCTATCTTGCCGTCATAATCAGCAATTTTAATACTACAAATTAACGAAAGAACAAACACCTTCCAGAATCACCAGAAAGCTCGCCGAGTGAAAATTCCACAAATAAAAGTGAAAATAAGACACTGACTCGGAGGAGCAGCGGCGAACAGCGTTGAAAGATTCGCGCGGAGAGAGGTTTGGAACAAGCGCCGCAGAGTGGGCGGGCGGCTGAAAACCGGCCAGTTTTCTCGAATGGGGAGACAAAGACGTCCCACTGGACTGATTCTCCAGCTCTGGGCGAAGTCCAGAGAACCCACTATCATACGGGGTGAAAACTGGACAGTGGGAGGGCACGCTGACGCTCGGGCGCTGCCGGGTCTGCCGCTTGTGGAGATGGCAGCTTGCGCGAACAGCTCGGCTGCGTGACGGCGCAGAGAGCGATCTGCGACTTGTCTCTCATTTGGAAAACTGTCAGACTGCTTTGTTTTACGACCCTGGGTGAGACATTGCGCATGCAAAGTCATTTGGGGAGAGTCTGAATTCCCCGGCAGCCGGTGGAGCTCGGCAGCGGCTCTCTCTCAGAGGTGCTGGCAGCCATTACCCCCGGCACAGAGTCCCTGGGGCTGCATAGGGCAGAGCTGACCTTGTCTGCTTGGCCCGGAGACTCCGCCCATCCAACCTGAGCTCAGCTGAGCTTCACAGACAATTGGCCTGGAGGTTAACCCTCCAAGTGCTAACAACGATTAACTGAGCTTAACTTCAGCAAGACTGTGCAGCCCATATCCACCTCAGGTAACCGGGGAGGCTGAGCCACTGTCCCTAGTAGTAAGTCTACCACACAAAGCTAATTGACCAACTCAGGGAAGCAGCCACCATGCAGCGACATGGAAAGAAATCAGATGTGAAAGAAATGGAGGGGAAAAAACGACTGCACATGGAATTCAAAACCACGGTTATAGGGTTTTTCAAGAGGCTCCAACAAAAGGTCGAGGCCTATAAGGAAATAAGCAAGACCACAAAGGAAATGAATGAGTCCTACAAGGAAATGAACAAGACCCTCAAGGATATAAACGAGAGCTGCAAGGAAATGATCAAGACCAACGTGGAAATGAATGAGTCCTACAAGGAAATGAAAGAGACCCTCAAGGATATAAAGGAGACTCTCAAGGATATGAAAAAGGACCAACCAGAAATTAAGCATACACTGACTGAAACAAAAAATATTATACAAAGACCTAAAAGTGCTCTGGAGCACCCCAAGAACCAAGTTCAAGATTTGAAATACAAAGAGGTAAAATCCACTCAACTGAAAAAGCAAGAAACCAAAAGAATCCAAAAAATTGAAGATAGTGTAAGGGGCCTCTGGGACAACCTCAAGCATACCAACATCTGAATTATAGGGGTGCCAGAAAAAGCGAGAGGCCAAGACAATGAAAACCTATTTGAAGAAATAGTGACTGAAAACTTTCCACACCTGGTGAAAGAAATTGACTTAGGAGTCCAAGAAGTGCACCGAACCCCAATATATAGGAACCCTAAGAGGACCACACCAAGGCACATCATAATTAAAATGCCAAGAGCAAAAGACAAAGAGAGAATAATAAAAGCAGCAAGAGAGAAACAGTTGGTTACCTATAAGGGAGCACCCATACGATTGTCAGTGGATTTCTCAACAGAAACGATGCAGGCCAGACAGGAGTGGCAAGAAATATTCAAAGTGATGAACAGCAAGAATCTACAACCAAGATTACTCTATCCAGCAAAGCTATCATTCAGAATTGAAGGTCAGATGAAGTGCTTCGCAGATAAGAAAAAGCTAAAGGAGTTCATCACCACCAAACCAACATTATATGAAATGCTGAAAGATATTCTTTAAGAAGAGGAAGAAGAAAAAGGTAAAGATGAAAATTATGAACAACAAATACACATCTATCAACAAATGAACATAAAAATCAAGTGAATTGATAGGCTGTTGAACAGGATAGACTGGTGAATATAACAGAGACATGGACATAGAGAGGGAATGGACTGACAATTCTTGGGGAGAAAAGGGTTGTGGGAAGTGCAGCAAGAGACTGGACAAAAATCTTGCAACAATGGGAGAGGACAGTGGGGAGGGGGAGGTGAGGGTGGAGGGTGGGATAGGTACAGGGTGGAGGGGAGCTATAGGGGGATAAAAAGGGGAAACAATGTAATTAATAAACTGAACAATAAAGATAAAAAAAGAAAAGAAATGAGGCCTAGTGTGATGGGGTGGAAGAATGCTGGACCGAAAAGCAAGAAGCCTGGACTTGAGTTGGCCTGTGACCAGGTGTAAGCAGTTAACTCATCTGGGCCTCAGTTTATTCCGTTGCAGACTGGCAGTGTCTTAACATGCCCTGACATTCTTTGATTCCAGGTGGACATTTCTTGGGCACTGCTGAACATTCCACATGATCTGACAAAAATGTGAGCTATAAGGAATCATAGATAACTAGCAACAACAGTAACTGTATAGGACCATACAAATTTCATATTTTGTGTTTTTTTTTGTTTTGGTGTGTGTGTGTGTTTTTTTGCACTTGTAATCTAGTATTTCTTTTAATTTATACATATTTTTTGAATCTACTGTTTATTTTTAGATGTGTGTGTGTGTGTGTGTGTGTGTGTGTGTGTGTGTGTGTGTGTGTGTGTGTTTTATTGCAGGAATTTCTCATAGACTATATGAGAAAATATATGTGTATATTTTTAAATACTCTGACTTTTCCAAAAAGTATTTAAGGTAGACTTATAACACTTTTAAGTCATCTGACTTTTGAGTGTATTATTATTATTATATTAAATGCTTACCCGAGGATATGTTTATTGAGTTTTTTAGAGCCTGGCAGAGAGGGAGAGAGGGAGAGAGAGGGAGAGAGAGAGAGAGAGAGAGAGAGAGAGAGAGAGAGAGAGAGAGAGAGAGAGAACATTTATATGAGAGGAAAACATTAATTGATTGCCTCCAAATGCACCTCAACTGGGGATTGAGTCTTCGACCTTTGGGTGCACAAGATCATGCTTCAACCAACGGAGCAATCCGGCCAGGGCTTGAGTGTATTGTCTTAATCACTGTGACAGCTGATATTATGGAATTCTCCTCTTTCTTTTTAAAAATATACTTTATTGATTTTTTAAAGAGGGGAAGGGAAAGGGATAGAAAATCGGAAACATCGATGAGAGAGAAACATTGATCAGTTGCCTCTTGTACACCCCCTACTGGGTTACCTATAAGGTAACATGGTACACAGCCAAGGTACATGCCCTCGACCAGAATCGAACCTGGGACCTTTCAGTCCGCAGGCTGAGGCTCTATCCCTGAGCCAAACCGGTTTCGCCAAGGTATGCTCCTCGTTATGAGCAGTGTACTAAGTGCTTTTCCTGGAGAGCTCTGTCTCCAAGACAATGGCTATGAAAAACAAAATAAAGCTCCTTGAGGAGCCTCAAATCTCACTTCTTTGGTGGGGGGTAGAGAATAAGCAGGTGTGTGTGTGTGTGTGTGTGTGTGTGAAAGATACACAATGGTCATATGCACCATTTTCATACAGAAACTAAGGCCTAGAGTGGTGGAGTAACTTGTTCAAGAGCGCAGGTTTGTAAAAGAGAAGACAGAGAAACAAGGCCTGGCGGTGCCATCAGTGGAGAGCCCGCCCGGGCCTGGGCAGATGATGGAATTGCCTGATTTCCGTTTGAAACAGAATGATTGGTTAGGACTATACTTCAGAACTCAGAGCTCCAGTTCTAGTGAGGCTGACATGCTTTGTTTGTCTTTTTAATTTCTCCCTGATATTGGAGCTTCCAGTTTAAAAACCTTTAAAGTGAGAATTTTACAAATAGCACTGAAGGAGAGAGATGGAAAACATTGTTCCTTGAGTTCTACTTGAAATATTGAAAATTAAAAATTTTTATGATTATGATTACAATAACAGCAAAAGTGAAATAGCTTTATAGTGTTATACTTTTATAGCAGGTTAAACAAAATTATTTATTTTACATTCTTTTATTTCCCCTCATGGGAATTCAGGTTTCAAAAACAAAGACGTTTCCCTCTAATTCATTCTTTTACCGGAGACCAATGAATATGCATGGGAATGAATAATGTGTTTTCCATTTCTTGGGGGGGTAGGGAGCAGGTGCAGAGGAGCCTAGTTTTATTTATTTTGAAGTAAAACTACTACATAAAAACCTAGAAAATAAATGCCAACATGCAATGCCATTGTTGGTGTTGTAATGTGAAACAATTATACATTGTCATGAAATTTTGGGGTTTCATTCATGCATTTTATGCAATATGTAGTCCCAGGATAGTATTTTTTAAATAAATATGGTAGCGTTTATATCTAAATGACAGACACGTCCTCCGGTTTGATGCATTTTTTAATGTAATGCTAGGATGCCTTTTCCTAGCATTTTTAACATGTTGTGTTATTATTCCTGTAAGATCTCTTATTATTTGTTGAGATTAGGCATGTGGCTGACAGTTGTGATGGAAAAGACTGCCTAACGGGTATTTTGGCACATGCAGGCACTCCCATTGCAGCCCCGATGTTGCCAGTTCTGGGTTTGACTCAAAGATGGCCAAGCCCAGGTCCTGCTTCCACAGCAGCTCCTGGTCTGGTGGACAGGAGAGACAAGCAGCAGCTTATGGTCACAGTCTCTACTTGCAGCTGTGCCTTGTGGTGTGTCTGTTGCTCATGTCTGGAAATAGCCACTCCACCTGTCTCCTTGCTGCATTCCAGTCTGGGGCATTTGCTCTTTTTCTTGCTGAAGAGACCACAGTAACATTCATAACATGTGTAGTTTTTAATTTATTCCAAAATGCTTTGTACCTTCAGAATCTCAAACAGCAAATGCTGAGGTATTAGGAAGATTCTGATCAGTTAAAAGTCTTCTTTGAGAAAAGATAATAATTGAGAAGTGGAATATAATTGAAAGACACTGATTATCAGTGAAAGAGAAAGTGAAACCTCTTTAAAATACAAAATGTTAAATAAAATTTAAAACAACAGCATACAATCTATACATTAACATTGTTTTGATTTCTCACATTTCTGTGAATTATAGTAGTTTATAAATATCCGCAGAAAGAGCAGATATTTATCTAATAAAATAACTTACTTGAAGCTCTGCCTATCCCATTCATTCATTCATTTATTCATTGTCAGTAAATATTTATCACTTGCCTACTGTATGCTAGACTGTGGGGGCTTTCAGAAAACAGACTAAAGCTCCTTGAGGAGCCTCAAATCTCACTTATTTGGGGGGTACAGAGTAAGCAGGTGTGTGTGTGTGGGGGGGGGGCGGTAATAAGTGCTAATAAAGAAAAACCCAACAGGACAAGGAACCAGGAATAGCAGAGTCTTATGCTCTTGTATGTAAGGATGTTGTGCTTGGTATCTCTGATGAAGTCACATAAGTGCTTCTGTTCAGCTGATCTTTCGTGGGCTCGCTCTGCCCTACATTTCTGCAGGCTTTGTTCACAAGGCTCTTGGACATCCTTCTGTGCTTCGGTTCACTCTCATCTCATCACTCCATGACCCAGGATTTTCACAAGCCCTCTGTTTTTGCCTAGCAGCCTCCACCTAACAATTTAGCATCATATGCTTCTGGCTTTGGTGACTCAGTGTCTAAACCATTTCTTCGAGTTTCAAGTTAATGAATTGGGTTTATCATCCCTAACATATAAGCCTCTCTAACTTAAAAACTGAATTTATTTAAAATGTTTGCCTTGAAGACTTTTGGAACAGTTCTAGGTTTGAACTTGGAAAAGAAGGAGAAAAATTTGGACCAGAAGCTATTCTTGTTATCAACAATTGCTCAGTGTAGATGCAGCCTTTTATGCATGGGATAATTGCACACTTTCCTCTGAAAAGAACCAGTTGGCCTCCAGCCTTTCATCCTAGGGAAGCCTGATAACATACTTATGAAGGCAGAATGTTCTGGAAGATGTAGTGCTGATCTTGTAGCATATTACAGTGTGTTAGGTAGCAATGGCACAGACAATAATATGGGTTTGATATTTTCATCTTTACTTCTTGACCTTGAGGGGAGAATGAGAAATCATATTTATGGTATACCGCAATACTGTGACTTTTAAATCAGAAGAAGCCAGGAATGTTAAAAAGAGATGAAAGATTTTTATTTGGGAAAAGAACAACCAATTTAGAGTTTTATTCTTCACATTATGAGTCAAAGAGTGGAGAAAGTAGATATTCATAGATAGTCAACACTCGGAATGATAGGTTAAAAAAGCAATTTTGGAAAACATAACTAAACAAGTCCCATTATTTCTTGTGTGTCAGGATGAAATTGTCCCATGCTAGTATAGAAATAACAGAGGAAACAAATACTTTTAAACATTGCTCTGATGGGGGGAAAATAGAGCATTTCTATTTATAACTTGTCCAGAGTCCCACATAAAAATAGCTCCAACAACCAGATTTGCTCATATCTGGAATACAACGTTGTTGCTGCCAGTGACAAAGAATTCTAATAAGAACGACAGTGGCATTGGTAAATATGGGAAGTTTTGCATCTTTCTTTTACCCCAGCTTTCATATGAGGCGAAAATTAGCTAGTGGAACAGTCCTGGCTTCTGTGTCACACATTTTCTTATTTTCCAGGCTATTTGTCTTTGTTTTTAATGAAAAGGATGCCTTTGCACCCCTGAGACTTACCCCATGAGGTGGATATATCAGCGATGGTTGCATTTCTGTCCGTGAAATGTTTATCAGGCTAAGAGACTTAACATTTTCTTCTTCTAGAGACTAATTTTGTGTGATCACTATGACAGCAGATGTACTAGGAACCTCAGAAGTTAATGAAAACTGTTCTTTCTCTCATTTTCAGCGGAGTTTCCTGGGGTATGCCAGTTTTAAAGTGGGGGAGCTACTGAGGTCAAAGGAGCAACTGCTAGCCCTGAGCCTGAGGTGGGTCTCTCTGCAGTAATACCGTTACAGTGGACTGGCTGGGTTTGACACATGGTTCTTGAAATTGTTTAGATGTCAGCTCTCAAAGGGCTTACCTTCTCCATTGCAACAGGTTGTATTGAAACAGCAATTATTCAAATTCACATTTCAGATTGTCAAATTTATTCGCCCTTGGGGTAGGGAGGAGTGGCATTATCATTAAAGGGATGACATTTGTTTGAAAGTAATAAAGCAATAGAAGTGATGAGCAATGTTATTAAATGATTCTTGTTACTTATCAAAATATTACTTTTAAAGTCAAGTACATTTCTAGGATTGAGAAATATTGGTTAGAGGCATTGCAGATTTTTTGATACTAGAGGGTAAAATGATTATTTTCTTTTTTAAAGCTTATTTTGTTGCTATCCTCTTAAATATAAACATAAGTTAAAATAGACTCATATTGAAACAGACAATAGATAGAGCTAATTTATAGTATAAGGACAATTTCTTTTGATATAGAAGATAAGATAATCTTCAGAAAGTTCTATAGTATTTTACTATTAAAAAGAGTGTTCAAATAAACATTTATTTTTAAGCTTATAATAAATTTGAAACAATAATATGTCGCTATATAAATATATTCTAACTTTTACAATTATGTGTACATAGAGTGGAAAATACTGCCTTGCAATATTTATATAGGATAAAAATTGTATAGAATCCTAGTTGTAAACTTAAGATGCCCTTCTTTTGATGAAATATAAAGATGACTCTCAGGGAAAAGATAGTATCTTACGTTTGTTTGCTATCTGGCCCAGCCCCCAAGGACTACTTATTACCAAGAATTTATTTTAGTAAAAATGCTGTGACTTCTGTTGGAATTTGTACTGCTGGTTGTCTCCTTTTCTGATTTGACCTGATTCATACAGTTTTGCATTTTGACTTAATAGGTGGTACACAATTTAAAGTAATTTATATTCATGTCTAAAAATAAATATTGAAGCCACTATCTTCTCTCTGGCTTCCCTTAGGCTGTCTCATAAACATCTGTTATTTTGTTGTTGCTGTATTTTATTTGGGAAGACATTTAAAGACATTTAAAATATTGATAGTTTGGGGAATGTTATTCCCAATAAAATTATGTTGCATTTATTTTCAGTCTGAAGGGTGCACGGGCTGGCTAAAAAAAGTCTAGCTTTCAAAGGTATTGGAGCCCTGGAGAAACCTGTTACCAGCCTAGCCTGGTGATTAGCGCTGACCAGAGTGCTGCTGGGTTCAAGCACAGAGCTAAGTTAGAACTACCAGCAGGTCACATGTTTTCTAGATAAGAAGCTGAGCACTTTATTCCTCCTTTTGCTGACTCACAAGCAACAGTTTTGATTTTATCATAACTGTCACTAACAGCGGTGTGCTACACAGCATTTAGACACTTTCTGGGAAACCGAAATCAAGACTTGAAATTGTTGGTAAAATGAAAATTAGTGACTACATACAGTGCCTTTGAGGGAGGGTAGGAACAGAACAGTCAAGTTTAGAGTACGACCCTTGGAAGGAAATCTTACCTAATACTAGACAAACATGTAAATTGACTGTACCTCTGCTACACCCATAGCTAATCAGAATGAGTATGCAAATTAACCCAACAAAGATGGAGGTTAATTTGCATACATAGGTGTCTAGCACCTGTGTCCTGGAAACATCCTGGCATCCAGGTCACTGTGAGGTAAGCCATAGAGCTGAGGGGCAGGTGTAGAGCCTATAATCATAGAGGGCTGGGGGTCCCCTGCCCAAGGCCAAACGCCTCTGTAAGCCATCAGTAGAACATCCCCTGAGGGTTCCCAGTATGTGAGAGGGGGCAGGTTAGGCTGAGGGACCACCCACCCCCAGTGCATGAATTTCATGCACCAGGCCCCTAGTAGGAATATAATAATTTCAGATTTAGAGGCTACCAAGACAAATTTACACTTTTGATTTAATATCCTTAATTCCTGTCCAGTTGAGTTTGATTGTGTTTAAGGAAAACAAATTGAATAATAATGTTGCATTTTTTAGAATAAATAATTTCTGAAAATCAATTCTGAAATGACTAGGTTATTATTTTTTTCTTTTAGTGCCTTGCCAAGTTTTTCAATTTTCCTCCCTATGAGCCAGACACAGTAGACTTATCATAGCCTGTGATTTCTGGTGCTTCATGGTTTTTACTTCTGATGTAATTCATCTTCTCTCCACTGACTAGAGAGTCTCTGAGGTACAGAGCTGGGGAACATTAGGTCAGGACAAAAAGCTTGTTTTTGGTTGTTTGTTTTGCTTTAAATATTTCCTTGCACTGATTATATCTGACTTTTATTCCACTTATAGTTCAGATATTTTAATACAATGGAATTCTCAAATTGTTATGTTTTAAAATATATAGATGTATGGGAACAGCTATTAAATAAATGAGCATTATTCTGTTTATTTTTAAGATTTTTCTATTTTATATAACATTTATAGGTGTATGTATTCATGTATATACATATGTATCATAGATTGTGTGGTTGCATATGTATTTGTTTATATATCTGATTTTAGGACTGTTTTGCTTTCTCACAAACCATAAATACTTATTTTCTACCATCAAATATTTGTGCTTAGAGAAATTAAGATCCAAATTATGGTGTCTTTAAACTTTTATTATTTGATGTGTTATTAATTTAACCTTCATAAACACATATACACACTTCATTTTTGTTGTTTGTAAAAATAAAAGAACAACAGATAAACCCTACATATTTGAAATGTAATCCCACAAAGGCTTGTTTTTCACTCCAGAGCTGGAAATAATGATAAGGAAAGGCTCCTTAAACTATGACATATGGTTTTCTCTACAGTGCACTCAGCAAGATAAAGACACGAAATGGCCACCATCATCTCACATGTTGGGAGCCCATGTGTGTTCTAGACAACCGAGGGCAGTGAATAAGAATAAGTTTATTCTTAGAATTCTATGAGTGCCTCTGAACCCCCACAGTAACCTGAGACCCACGTTGACATAGTCTGACAATACAGTTTTGAATGATAAACTATCTTTCTAATCAGATGGAATTAAATTTGTTTAGAGTTTTAATCTCCTACTACTACACTTTTCTTACACAGAGATAAAGATTATACACATCATCTTACTTTCACCACCAAATGTATTCTTTAAAGTTCTATGTATGATGGAATGCTTCTGTAACAGCATTTTTCTTATTAATAGCAACTTGAACCTCAGAGATGAATTTTAAAAATCACATCCATGTGTCTTAATTGTTATGTCTATTTTTAATACATTCCACTCCCTTTTGAAAGTCTTCCAGTTAGCTTTTTTCAGTACTACAAAGTAGGAGTGCAGCTGAAAGTTCTGATGGTTTGGCAACACTAATTTTTCTGTATGTCTAAAATATTTCCTATATTAAATTAGAGGCTCAGTGCATGAAATTCATGCACAGTAGAGTTCCTAGACCTGGCTGGCAATCAGGGCCAATCTGTGGGGTGACCAGTGGTGTGATCAGGGCCCCAGCTCGCACCCGCCTTGGCCTGGTGCTGCCTGCTCACCTGCTCCATCATCTCACCACAGTTCTGTTCTCATTGGGGCCTCACAGGGCCAATAGTGCCTCCACTGCAGTCCATTGTCAGTGCAGCTGACAAGGTTGACACCCACCATGTTTCGTGCCGCCCCCTGGTGGTCAGTGAACATCTAACTCCTGCCCTTGGGGACAATTTGCATATTAGTCTTTTATTATATAGGATAAGGGCAGTAGGCATTGACTGGTGGCCAACAAATCCTCTTTGAGAGAGAATATTCATGATCATAAAACAGAATAGTGTTATACTTTATTAAATGCATCAAGGGAAAAGTTAGAGGATGTAAATAGCATATAAAAAGCTAAGTTAATTGATGCTTTTATGTAGAATTTGTTAAATGCACATCAGAAAGCCTGAAAGTATGCATAAGAACACTGCACTATTTTCTTGGACATGAACAAGCAGCAACATAGACAAGTCAGTAGCAAGTGCACACTCATGATTGATTCAGACATGTCTAAGGAGAGACCTCACGTCCTGGCGTGCTTCCTTTCCTGTGCATTTGGTGCAATTGAAGCTCTCCCAGAATGGATCCTCTGATTCTGACACTGACTTTGACCTCATAAACATGTAGGAAGAGGTAACTAACACTATTTGAGCTTTCTGAGGGTTAGCATTTCCAACATCTTGTCATTTTTGATCTTCTAATAACCTTGCCTGGAAGGTGATATTGTTCCTGTTTCACTCCTAAGTAAGCTGAGGAATAGCAGTTGGACTTACTAAGGTCACACAGCTAGATGGGATGGAAACATGGAGGCTGGGAAAGAAGGATTCTCATAGCAAGGATTTCCCAGAGAAGAGACATTTTGCTTAGAACTTAGAATTAAATGATTGTAGCGCCCAGAAGAGGCCTTGGCATTGCAGAGTCTTCTTGGACACATTTAGTGGCAGGGACCCAAACTCGGAAAGCCATGCAATTTTTTCCATTTTCAAACAGGTCAGTGCTAGAAAAGTATTCTTATTTTATCCCAAGTTTTATTGCCCTGCCCTGGTCCTAGTTCTCTTGCATGGTGTTAAGTAAAACAAGTCTCCAGCTTCTTCTCTGTGATCACATTTGAAAGCAGCTATTTTGTCCAACAATAAATCTTGCCTCCTTTTATTCTCAGGAAATAATGTAACTAACAGAAAGGACAACAGGTTTTCATACCAGACTTTGGTTCAAGTCCCACCTTTGTCAACAACTGTGTCTCCCCAGGCTTATCTACTCTTTAATGTCTGTTCATGATGTAGTAATGACCTCCCTCTCTGGGTGATTCTGGGCAATTAATAAATGTAATCATGTGCTGTGCACTTCCTTGCACTAGCGAGAAATGCTCTAGAGAGGTTGTTTTAATTGTTTCTTGTTTAGTTTGACATCTAAAATTCTCCAAATTGGTCAGTGGCTGAGGAGTTCATTTAACCTTTGGTCTGGACATACCATTTCTATTACCTGAGGAATGGATACTTACCTGAAACCTGAATTCTGGCTTTAATCATGTGACATGAGACTTGACTTCTTAAGTGCAGAGTCCTACGGAGAGCAGTTTGTTTGGCTGAAACAGGCAGCATCCCAATAGACTTGGGGGAAAATCAAATTTGCTTGACTTAATACTCTAGCAATATAGCACTGAACTCAGGACAGGAATTCATAAATGCATCACAGAGTGTCAGCTGGTTTTAGAGTTTACTGATGCATTTTATTGCTGAATACATCAAAAGCTGCCGACAGAAGTCAATTCAAGTAACACCTCTCAGGACTGACCTGGGATGATGAAGGGAGCATAGAAGTAGGTGTATTGGCTTCTAAAACTGGTTTTACTCTTTTACTGAAATAACTGTGATAATGTCCTTTAGGGACACAATTGCTTAAAATGGTGAAAAGTCTCTACACGAGCCACTTTGTTATAACTGTTACAATTACATTGATTTGTCATAAAATCAGAGAATGCAAAGCATACAAATATTTTCAGATTAAAATTGTAGAAAAGTGGAAAGAGCACATTATTTGGAAAAAGCCCAGAGACCAAACCCCAGTTCTTCTGTTGCCCAGCAGGATGGCTAATTGCTCTGAGATTGTTTTTAAAATGTTATACTTTAGAAAAGTGAGGTGGGTTTCCTTTCTGCAGGACTTCATTGCTGTGCTCCTATCTGTGAAATGCAGACAACAGTGGTGCCCACCTCAAAGGGTTGTTTTTAGGCTCACATGAATTATTAATGTAAAATGTTTACAATTATGCCCAACACATAGTAAATGTCCAATAAATGCTAGCTATGATTTTTTATGTTTCTTTCTTTGATTAATTAGTTCTCTAGCATCAGTATGTGTGTGTGTGTGTGTGTGTGTGTGTGTGTGTGTGTGTGTGTGTGTGTTTTCAGGTGAGGGTTAGTAGATTGTACACGACCAATGTTGTGTACCTGAAATGGTATCTGATGCAAAGCAAGGTGTTCATCATGGTCATTTCCTATTGTTAAAATTATTGTCATCAGTGTTATTATTTTTATTTCATTCAACTAGACTGCCTTTTATTTATCATGTATTATGTATCATTTAAATGGTTCTACAATTAAGTGGTCTGCGTTTGTCGTTATGTTCCGAATCCATTTTTATGTAGGTATAACCATGGAAACCAAATAGCATTTTCTTAGTTTGCATTATTCAAAAGACATGGTATTTTTCAGATTGCAAAGTGAGTTTTCAATCACTGAAGGGATAGCACATACCTAGAGTACTTCAATAGCAACCCCGTTTGTATAGAAAAGCCCGAAATCTTCTCTCTTTTAAAATGCAAATCACATCCAGTTAATAGCTGTATACACAGGCCTACCTGCCTAGGATGTTTGAGAGCTAATTTAGCTTTGAAGATAATTTTCAGGAATGATTAGACATGCAAGGAATTATGTTTGACCAGAAAATTTTGTATTGGATTCGCCCACATTAACCAAAGTCACTTTCATTACCACCCTGTGTTTCTGCTGCTCTGAACACATTTATAGCAGCTTTCCCAAACAGGTTTTTTTGGAACACTGGTGTCCTTCAGTTATATTTATATGTTTATTGAAAGAAGAAGTTTTGTGGCCAAATAATTTTGAAAATGCTATATTTTAGATAAGTGAGGTGGGTTTCTTTGCTGCAGGACTTCTCAGAGCCTTAATGAGTCCTGTTGGCCCATTGGGACTCTCAGAGGGCAGGTGTCACCTGCAGCTTTTCCCAAACTAATCTGAACCAAGAAGCTTTCTTTGTTCATATCTTAGCAGACAAGGTGTACCAGGAAACACAGCTACGAAAATTTAGAAAATGCTGGTTTAAAATAAGAACAACTTATTTTCCAGAGAAATGCATGTGTCACTGTATATATGGATTCACCCTTTCTTACCATAAACACATATCAATAGACAGGCATGCAGTCTTCTCCCAAATGAATACTTGCTCTTATGCATGCTACTTTTGCTCCCGCACACCATGCCCATATCCACATGCAGTAACTCAACTCTGTTTCTTCCATTCTCCACAAATCCACAGGCATTGCCAACAGTGTGGCATTTTACCTTCCGTTCATGCCATGTCCTATATGGACATCATTTTGTGAACTTTGTACATAACATATGGAAAAAGAGGGACAAAAGACATGTTCTATCTTTTGTGTCCATTGACAGATTTTTAAGCTTGCATAAGTGGATATACACTTATTTTCACAAATCACCTACTAATATAATTGTTCCACAGTGAGCTTAGCTCTTCCCCTGAAAACTGTACCTTTGGTGCATTTTCTTTCTGGGTTAAACAAAGAATCATTATTTTAACTCATCTTTTGATGTTAATAATATATGTATATTTCAGAAAGAAAGGGAGAAGAAGAGAGAGATAAACATCAATGATGAGAGAGAATCACTGATCTGCTGACTCTCGCACGCCCCCCACAGGGGATCAAACCCACAACCCGGGCAAGTAACCTGACTGAGAATTGAACCGTGACCTCCTGGTTCATAGGTTGATGCTCAACCACTGAGCCATGCTGGCCATACTGATTTAAATAATTTTAATAATAGGAAATCCTTATCTGATCATGTTATTCTCCTATTTTAAACTTTATATTCCTTCCTACTGTCCCCTCACCCCAGAATAAGCAAGAGTGTGAACATGAATATATGCAAAAACCTAGGCCAATCTATACAAAACAGCACCTCTGCTTTTCAGCCTCATCTAAACCACACACATTGCTCTCGACACGAATCACCACTTCTTCCCACTTCCTCCCTCGTTTATAGTGACTTCTGTGCACTTAGCCTTTTTAAAATGTGCAGTCAGAGTTCCTGTGTTTCTCTGAGCCCAGTTTCAACTTGGGGCAGCAAGAGAGCACAACAATGTTTGTCTGTGTGTCAGTGTTGCAACTTCGATTCTTGCCCATGCTGCCTTCCAATTATTTTTCCTCCATTTGTGATACCCTTTGCCAAGGAATAAGCACATCCAGAAGACCTTAGTGCTCTCCAAATTTGCTATCATTAAAAACTGAGACACCGGTCTCTCCAAGCATGTCAATGACAAGGTTGGGTCGCCATCCCCCACTGTGGCTTACCATCAGCTCCTCAATCACCAAAGGACCATGCTTCTATCATCAGGCTTGGGAGTGGGTGCCAGAAGAAGCAGGTCAGAGCCAATCATTCCTGTTCCAGCTAACAGAGGCTAATGATCCCTAGAAGGTCATAATTTTTAAACTGTGTTTCCAATGAGGTTTGACTTTGCTTTTCCATTAACACATTGTCAGTTATTAATATATATTAGTGAGCTGTGCTGGAGGCATCATGCCTGAGAAAATATGGAAAGTGACTTGTCCCTTGACAATGCATTTCCTCTATAGGGATGCTCTACCCCAGCATTTTCTATCCTAACCCATTAAATGAAATGCACGGATGCCTCTGGTTCTGCATCACAGCACAGCTGTCCCATGGTAAAAGTGTGGTTGAAAAAGATTCTTTGTGGTAGGGCTTCATTAAGATAAGGAATGGAGTCAGGAAAAAGAAGACTATTTTGTGAACGTGAGATAAGGAAATAGAAAACACACAAAAATAATATGATAAATGATTTTAACAAGCAGAAGAGAAGGATGAGATCAAAGATAAAATGATAGAGATATACAGGAATAGGCAAGTTTATTTTACTTCACATTATTACATTTTGCACCAATATAAACAAACTATTTTTCTCAAGGCTGTGTTACAAGCGGGGGGGGGGAGGGGGGGGTGTTGGTTTTCTAGCAATGGGCCCAGTTTTATTATGGGTGACCCATTGGGTCTCTTGATGAAAATACTTAAGCTTATTAGAATTCAATAGATAATCAGGTAACTTCTTCTTTATAACACTGTGTGGCACTGATGACTTTGTTTTATTATGGGACAACTTTACCATCTTGCATAGAAAGCTTTTAAAATTAACTGAAATGATTGAAGGCAGGTTAAATTGGACCTAAGTACTACTGAGCCTATATTACGTTACTTATTACAATAGCAAATGAAATGACCAAATTCACATATATCCTATATAATTAAAGGCCAGTGACCTATCAGTGGAATGCCCAGAACTACTGGTTCACTATCGCTATGATGTGCACTGACCACCAGGGGGCAGTTGCTCAATGCAGGAGCTGCCCCTGGTGGTCAGTGAGCTCCCACAGTGGGAATGCCACTGAGCAGTGCCCCCATAGCAGGCTAATCCTTGCAGGCCACCCCCTCACCATTGCATGAATTCTGTGCACTGAGCCTCTAGTATGTGTGTGTGTATATTCAATGTTGCATCTTTCTAATGTTCATATATGTAAATTGGAAAGGAAACAAACACATTCCATTAAAACTTACCATTGTTGAAAACAAATTTAAAGTGCCATGATAAACTTGGTTTAACACTCAATCCTCCATCAAAGACATGGCAGATAACGTAAATTTTATTTTATTTATCTTCCACAATATTGATGCAGTTTCTCTAATTCCAAGCAAGATTAAAAGTTTCAATCCTCAATTTAAAAATGATAGATAGTGGGGATTATGTTTTTCTTATCTAGAATTAAACTGAAGTTTTTCCAGGGACTTACGTAGTGAATAAGAGAGACAGTTTCTAAGGATCCTTGAGTTTGTTTGTTTGTTCTGCCCACTGCCAACTAGCACTAAATTTCCTAGCTGTTGAGCCTCATTTCTAAGACTAGTAGAAATGAACTGCTTCTATGACCAAATGAAAGAGCCTTTAAAGTACTTTAAGGATAAGCCTGTGATTGTGATACTGGAGGAAGCGAACTTTCATAACTGTCATCAGGAGTTAATTACTTTGCTTAAAATTTCCATCTGCCCACTAATGAAATTAATATCACTAAGGCAAACTTAAATTATGGGATCATATTATAGCTTTTAAGGAATGGATCCCTTCATACTTTGATAGAAAATAAAGTTTACTCCCTGTTTTTTCTTTCATGCCTTCTCTGCTTTCCTCAAATCCCTCCTGTCCTTGAAGGACTTGAGTGACATTATCTTTCCTGCCACTTTCATTTGAAAAATATATTGAGATAATAAAGTATATATGAAGCTACAGCAAGGGGAAAAGAATAAAAACATGTGTAACTGGTTTCATAATATTTGTTTGAAATTGCTTCTTTTCCTCAAATATTGTTTTTATAAATTTTTTTAGTCCAAAAATGCTAGTCATGGACATAAAATGAAGCAGTCCAATATTCGTTGCATTTCAGAGCTAAGGTGAATAAATAATAGGAATATCTGTATTTTCTGGATGGTGGTTTTTCCTTTCTTACATCTACCGGTTCATACCTCAGTGAAAGTGTCTTAAATGTTCCATCTACAGATACAGAGAGATGGAGTCAGAAAGGAAGGCTAATGAATTTACAAGTATCAGGAGAGTTTTCTTCTGGAATTAATCTGAAGAATAGAATCCTGGGCAACTGTTAAGCTAGAAGAGAGGCCAAGAATAGAACAAGTAACATTTCACAAGTGCTCATGATTACACATTCTGGCCCAGAGTTTCCCCTTCTATTTGAGTCACGCATATTAATAATCAGTGCATCATGCTGATTCATGAAGTTTAAGTGCAGGTTGTAGTATAGCCATGTAGATTGCCAATTGCATTAACTAGGACTAGAAACCAAGTTACATGACTGCTTAGGATTGTGGTCCAAATTCTAACATTAATTAGACATATGATTCCAGGAAGTAGATTTTTTGTTGTTCTTCAACATTGGTCAATGTGTTTATTGTTCTATTCTGAAAAAAAAAATTCATTGACTTGTGTTGATTTAGTTCAGCTCCCAACAGCCCACTCCAAAGCTCTTAAGAAACTGTTTTCTGAGCTACCTTATCTTTCTTCTGAGTAAGAGACAGTTGGGCTCCTGGGTGCCAGCTAGTCACCAGAAAGACCAAGACATAATTAAAAGCTTAGGACTTTCAGCTCCACACCTATCCTCCCTGAAGTGGAGAGGGCCTGGAAATTGAGTGAATAATCAATCATGCCTATCTGAGCAACCCTCCAGAAAAATGTCAAACGTACTGAGTTCAAATAGCTTCTGGGTTGGTGAACACATTCATGTTCTGGCAGGGTGGTGGTACATTTTAACTCCACGTCACAGAAGCTCCTTCACTCCGGATCTCATTTATCTTTTCATCTGGTTATACCCTTTATAAAATCCTTTATAACATAAAAGACTAGTGAAATAAGTACTTTTCGGAGTTCTGTGAACTGTTCTATCAAATTATCAAATCCAAAAAGATCATGAGAACCGGATTTGTAGCCAATTCAGACAGAAGCTGAGAGTAACCTTACTACTTATTGACCAAGAAGCTAAAAACAAATAGATCAATAAATTACCATTTCATATTTTGATTTTCAAAATAAATTTTAAAAAGTCAGATGTAGTCTTCTGATTTCTGATATTCTTGGACAAATTCCATCACTGCTGATGACTTGTGAGGTGGCCTTGAACCTTTCACTTAACCTCTCAGTTTCAACAAAATGAATTGGCTGATAATTAAGATTACTTTACCCTCAAGCATTCTCAGATTTTATCCAATTTTGATACTTAGTTCACAGGAGTTTATCTTAGAATGAAAAAGAAAATAGCTACATCCAGAGTTGTTTCAAGCTAGTGAAACTTTTATTTGGAATACTAACTTCAATTCAGTTCTCAAAAATTTACAAAAGGATATAGAGAAATTAATCTCTGTTGCATTGAAAATTTTAATCCTGTGACTTCATTTTCATTCTTTCTACTTTCTTTGAGAACCTCACCCTACTGAATACCCAAACCCATTATTTTTCTTACATGAATTTTTTTAGAGATGTGATAAATACCTTTTAATTATTAATATATATGCTCCTCTTATAAGAAAAAAATAAAAAATAATGCTTTATAAGGGAAATTGTTTTGATAAAATGTATTTCTTTCCCATACACTTTATATTGAAAAACTGGTACAGGGCATTTGACTTATTCCTGTTGACCTTCAGATTCTGTTTGGCATGAATAAGAATGATATATAATTTCTATGTAACAGTGTGTCTTGAACTTTGTTTTAATTATTTTTTTTGAACAAAAATTTCTATAGGAACCTTTATTTTTCTACCTACACTGATTTAACTGTGAATCAGTCACATTTCGACCTCTGAAATAATTACCAGAGGATTTAATAATGGAGTGTCAAGATGATGTACCAATACAAGTTAAATTCAGAGAACGGAAAATTTCAGGTTTTATAGTATTTAAAATTAGTGCTTCCCTGTTTGTCCTTGCTTATTTTTCCTAGCTAAACTGAATTTCCTTCTTGTGTCAATAACCTTTATTCATTCTTGGGTCCCTGTGCAGGTATCCTTCATCGCCCATCATTTTCCCTGTTTGTACACTTCTTAATCTGTCCCTGGATGGCCTCTGCTTCCCAACTCTATTCTGATACCTGAGGTGCCTCCTCAGCCCATCTGGCTCCCTCTCCCTGACAGCTCTGCTAAGTGGCTACCTGGTGTAGGATGAGCATCCTCTGAAAACTCTCCTGGATTGAGGCTCACAGCTTCCCATGTACCATTGGGTTCTCTCATTACTGATATATCCTAAAGATGTCACCCTTGGATGAGGATTTTAACTTGCAATTCACTATGTCCTATTCAGCACTGCTCCTCTTACACATCTTGTGATTCCATAGCCATGTAGATTATCTTTTCAGTTCACTGGGCTTTCAGGATTTTCTCTGCCCTCTTTCACAACCTACTCCATGTTCATTTCCTATATTTTGTCATTAATTCCACCCCTCCAGAGTCTTGATTTTAAATACTGTATTCTATTTTCTAATTTCCATATCAGATCTTTCCAGTATCTTCCTAGTTGCTTCTTGACTGCATCAAGTCATTGATCTAAAAGCATGTCTTCACTCTTCACAGATTCCTCCCCCATATCCAAAATTCTTCATTCATAGTTGAGGTTGCATGGTCCATCACTGAGAAATAACAAAACAATTTCCTTGCACACACCCTCAACTGCTATGCCCCTCCTCTGTTACTATACTTTCTAAGCAGAAGATCGATGGATGGATGGATGGATGGATGGATGGATGGATGGATGGATGGATGGAATAAAGATAAAAGCTACAACAACAAAAACTGTACTTAAACCCAACTTTGTTCAAGTGGGCTAGGATAGCCCAATTCCATGCTTCTAGGTTCCATTAGGGATCATGACCCCTAACTTCTTGAGTGCTTTTACTACTTGTCTATATTCCTACTTGATTCCTCTGGTCCACTTTCCCTCCCAACTTTTTTGACCATTATTTCACACCTCTTTGTTCCAAGGACCTTCAAAATATCTCTCCTCTTCCTCATTCTCAGTGGATTTATCTGGTTTCTGTTTCACTGAGAAGAGGAATTTGACAATTTCTCACGCTTTATTTACCAAATTTACTAGCATCTAATTTGCCTTCCTTTTGTTACTGTTGATGACTTCTGCTTCATGTTTAGTCAAACCCCTCTACTCATCTTTTAAGAATGCATTTTTTCTCACCTATCCAAGACATTACTCCAACAATTATCCCCTTTTACTGTTTTGTTACAATTATTTCCTCCGTACAAGATCGTGTCTAGTAGCATTAAAAAATGCTGCCAAATCTTTCACATTGCCTTCTAACTTGTATTCCATTTCCCTGCTCTTCTTCATAGAAGAACCATTTTATGTATGAGCTGTCTATACTGTAACTCCTATGATTATCATTTGAACCCATTCTCAACAGCCTTTCATCCCTAGTACTTCATCTCAATAGCTTTTGTCATTATCAGGAATGAATGGCTTCCATGTTGTTGAATCCAATGGAAAATTCTCCATGCTCCTCTTTCTTAGCATATCTGTCCAGTGGATCACTACCTCCTTAAAACATATTCTTCACCAGGAATATGGATGGATGGATGGATGGATGGATGGATGGATGGATGGATGAAATACCAGACTGACACGATCTTAGAAGACCAGAGAGAGACATTCTCCTGATGACCTTGAAAAAGCAAACTGCCATCTGGTGAGCTGACTATGGAGAGGGCCACATGGTAAGAACCTGAGGGTGGCCTCTGGGGCTGAGTATCATCCCAGCAATAACTAGGGGTAATGAAGAAACGTACCTCAGCCATAGGAAATGAATTCTACCAACAAAATTTGAAAGAGCTGGGAAGAGGATTATTTTCTAGATCTAACATATGAGAATGAAGCTTAGGTGACATAAATTTTAGGCTTGTGAGACCCTGTGCAAAGGAATTGGCCTAGACATCTGATCTGTAGAAACTGTGAGATAACAAATGGTGTGACTTTCAGTTACTGAAATTGTGGTCATTTGTTATGCAGCAATATATTTCTTACATTCAAGAAGATGGTTTGTATTTCACATTTCACAATGAAACAAGAAGTTTTCAAATAGAGTCACAAGGAGGGAAAGATTTGCTGTAGCTAATTTTATAGGGGGAATTTTTAGCAGTAAAGAGAACTCTACAAGCCAATTAGTCTGAAAAACAGATAGTCAACCTACATATGTTGTACTCTTGAAACTTCATGGCCCACACTGTGTAACTAAAGTACTCCTAAAGCATTTTTAGATTTAAATTTAGGATTTTATTTTTGGTCACATAAATCTGAGATAAGTAGGATGTTTATTATCTTCATATTTATAATTTAGAAAATTTTATAGAGTCTGAGTTGCCTGCTCGTGGTCACATAACTCTTTACTGCAAAGAGCCAACACCATGACTGAGAACTTTGTTAATGCTGACTACACTTTCCACTAAAGCACACTCTGTCATTTAATGGTGTGTGATGATATGAACCAATTTGAACCAAAGACACTGAGATGTCCATACTTCATGACAAGCCCTGATGTAAGGTCTTTGAAGATAGGCTATACTTCAGACTCTCTGGGTCAGCAGCATTGAGCAATATTTAAGAATACAGGAAAGGAAGTAAAATAGTGACAGCAAGACTTTAAGAAGAAAACCTGATGTGAATGTAATAGAAGAGAAATATACTGGCCAATGGGAGGTAGGTTCTCCAGGTGTAACACAACAGATGAAACTAACTGGGATGTTGTCATTGGAGAGGAACACACGGAAGAAACTTTATGGACAAGATGGGGTGACTTCTTCGAAGGTAGGGACAGGGCAAAGCAAAAGTAGAGGTGGTTTTTGGTCTTTGGAGAACGCTATGGCTGTTGATGTGAGTTGAGTTTAAGAAAAGGAAATGATAGATTTCAGGCTTACAGAGTGTGAAATAATGATGTCAGGACAAAAGGAAATTGAAGTTCTAAATCAGGAAATCAGGACAGAGTAGGGAATATAAAACTGTGGTAGAATCTTATAGAAGAGATAGTTGAATTCCATAATAATGGATGGAATTTCTGAAGGCCAGCTTGTAATGAGAAAAAAGGGAAAAAACAAACAAACACAAAACAAGGACTAAACCTTAGTGTGTAAGTTCTAATAGAACTACTAAAATATTTAATTTGAGTTCTAGTTTGAAATTCTTACATTTCTGAATTTCAGCCAGGATAGAGGTATGTTTATTTATACATACTTAAATAGAATTCTCACTTTTGTAAGAGTGAATGAATTCACCAGGAAGATCATCAGGGGGTACTCACTTACTCTGTTTACTTATGGCCTTTGTTTATTTTTCTGTCTAGGTGAGACCTTCCTTTCCCAGTTACTTGTGTAGGTGATTTAAATGCAAGGCATATCTCACAGCTGAGGAGTCCTGCGCATAGCACCAGGCTTACTTTATATTCACACAGACTAACAGCGCTAATGATGGGTTTTCCTTGGATATTTACAAAGTCACTTGTTGGTTTGTATCTTTGTGGCATTTCCATAGTAGAGGAATTATTTACATGTTACTGTTTCACATTTCCAGTGGTAGGTTTGTTTTTTCCTTTTTGCTCTACTAAAAAAGATAGTAGGTGGTGAAGAAGCTTGAGGAAGAATGTCATGAAATTGTCCTTTGTTAGAAGACTGTCCCTACCACCTTTTTTTTCAGTCTTGTAAAAATGTTTGTGTGTCCGCATAGGAAATGGAATGTGTCATTAGGAAGCATTAGGGGAGTTATTTTAAAGGCAGATTTTAAAGAGCCTTAATCACAAATGTATTATGCATGCTGAAAACCTAAGTGAGAAGGGAATATGGATTTGTATTGCTGAAATTTCCTCTTTGTTGTCTTTCATCTTGTTGGCATGATTGAATATTTAAGTGTACTTGCTGAAACAAATAGGAACTCAGCATTGTGATGGAAATACTTTAGCAGCCATGGACTACCCCATATTTTATTTCTCTTACAGCTCTCTGCATTAACTAGTGGTAATGACCTGGCAATAGACTGAAAATGGCAAAGTGTTCTTTTTCCCCCCTTCACATAGATTGAGGTAGTTATTTCTTACTACAGCCTGTTTTTATAGCCAAATAAGTTTTTCAAAAAGTGTTTCTTGGCTCAGTCAAATTTGTATCCTTGAAAAAATAACATAATGCCAGAAAAATGTATATGTACGCATTGGATAAAATAAGAAAAAGTTGCTCTTTTATTGGACTATGAGTTTTGAACTTCTTCCCAGGTTAATCATGTACTTTGTTTTGAGGAAAGTTTGGACAGGAAGGTGGGAGTGAGCGTGATAGGTTAGAATGTGTCTCAGATTTTCTCCAAGTTTGCACCAGCCTATGATGGCCTATGATACCTATGATAGAATAATATTGTGGAACCATAGGAGTGATTAGTGCATGATTAGTGATTCCTTCTGATATTATAGACCAGCTGTTAGAAACTGACTCTGTTTTGCTGTAAAGGAAATTAAAATTCAGATAATTTAAGTGATATATCTTTTGTCACACAGCTAGTTAGCAGCTGAGCTAGAAGTAGTGCTTGGGTTTCTTGCTTCTAAATCCAGAACTCTCTTCAATATGTCTTTCATACAGATATGACGAATTTCCATTACAGACAATTCAGTAGAATTTTTGTGATGAATAATGGCTAAGCAGTTATCACTAGCCTCCCTAACCTGATGGGTTGAAAGCATAATTAAGAGTTTAAGAATATAATTTTTTTCTAAATTCCTACTAAATGATCTTTGAAACAGCCTTTGGAGAAAGCGAATAGATAGTTCAATCGTAATGGTCCTGATTGGAGGGAAGTGTTGAATATCCGCATGCTGGGTGTGATACCTCGATACAGAATGAATAATGAACTGTTCGCATTTTAAGTGCCAGTTCACTGGCTTCAATTCTTTAGTTTATAACCTGGATTCCCCATTCTGTCTCCCACAAATCTCAGATGAAGTGGCATCCTTTAGGATATTTAGAGTGTTCTAAACAAAATGGTTTAGGGGAGGTAGAATATTGATTCTACAACCCCTCTAGTATTGCTAGATTAACCAAGCCCCTTGCTTTAAAGTTGCTCTGGGAATAAGTGAAAGCCTTAGTAGATAAATAGTAGAAAACCCAAAGGCATAAATTATTGAAAAAATACCCAGATACTTTTTCAAAGGAAACAGATAGAAAAATGCTTCAGAAGCTTACTCCCACAGGACATTGCTCAGTCATCTGCTCTGGCTCTTTGAAATGCTTGCTGTCATTGTAATTATTTATAAACTTGTACTTTTTGCACTGTTAGAAATGTAAGCTTTAGAACATCATCTTTTATTAGTAAGGTTTTGTATCTCTAGTGAGTACATAATCACTGTTGAAATTCATATATGGCATAAGATCCTATAATCTTTTTCTATAATCTTTAATGCCAATTTTAATAAAATATTTCTGGAGAGAATAAAATTAAATATCATATAATACATTAATGACAATAATAATTATGTTGCTGCTGCTACTTCTACTAGAATAAAGAGGTGGGGGAGAAGGAAAAAGCACTTATCTTGTATAATGCATTGTGCTGAGCACTTTACAAAAATGTCAATGTAATCCTTATAACAAAGTTATCATCATTTCCATTTTACAAAGGAAGTTTTGTATATTTAAGTCCCTTGCCCACAGTCATGCAGCTAGCAGATAGCTCAAGGTCCTGAGTTCACACTTTTAATCATTATGGCATACATTGGTTTATTATGCCATCCTGGGATAGGCTGTGGAACATCTGCCTTCTGTTTCAAATCATTATGTGCATCCCTTGGTTTAGTTCAAGGAAAAAAATAGAATGTTATATGTAGGTTTTGTGTTAAGCTACCTCAGTTCGTTCATGCACAAATTTTTAAACAATTCTCAAAGAAAAAACAGATATGTTTAATTGTTATTAATGATAAAATTAAGGGGATAAAGTCTACAGATCTGTTAGAAAAATAATATTTTTAAAATATATTTTATTGATTTTTTTACAGAGAGGAAGGGAAAGGGATAGAAAGTCAGAAACATCGATAAGAGAGAAATATCAGCTGCCCCTTGCACACTCCCTACTGGGAATGTGCCCACAACCAAGGTACATGCCCTTGGCCAGAATCGAACCTAGGACCTTTCAGTTCATAGGCAGATGCTCTATCCACTGAGCCAAACTGGTTTATGCTCTTAGAAAAATAATTATGGCTAGTGCCAATGAAGGTTCTTATTAATAAGCTGTTTTACATCAGGTACTGAAAACTTGTACAGAGCTATGTCATATCATAACTTATGACAAGTTTTTTATGTCATTTTCAACTGGAAAATGGTATAATGAATTATTTATAACATCCCAGAATTGAAGCTAATATGGTTTTTCACTAAAAAGATTATGCTGTCATTCACGAACACATCTTTTTTTGTGATGAATGATTAAGTTTTATATATTAATTTTAAATACTTGAGTCAATGTTATGATTTAGTGATTTTAAAAATGCCAAGAAGAATTTTATATTTTAATATGAAATCTTAATATGCTATTTAACAAGTAAATAACTTTTATGTACATAATCTTTATTTTATTGCATTATAACACTAGCTATATATGTTCAGCAGAAGTTTCTATTTCAGTTTTCTCAAAGGCATAATTAATTTTCTAGTAATATAATTGTTACTTAACTTACTCATTATTTCAATCAGCATTTTGGTAAATTTATTTTACTAATTTTCCTCTTCTCTGACACCTGTAACAATAAAGTAGTGACATGTAGAAGGAATTAGTTAAAAGACAGTATAGGTATTCAAATTAAAGTTAAAAATAAGTTTCAGAAAAGAACATGACTATATAAAGAAAACCAATTGTCATGTGACTACTATTTGTTAGTTAGTCTTAGAAGTTATAGCAGTACATTGTAACTATAGGGTGATTTCCTACCTATTTTCCAAGAAGGTTAAAGGGAGAAATATCCATTGCTTGTGACAGTATTTTCATGGTAGGATGGCATCATTTATTCTGTATATTTTCTTGTCCAGAGGAAGAAATTAGAGAACCTTAAAAGATGGTGGTTATTCATTTTGTTTTTAGCCTTCATTATTATTGTTAACCATAACATGTGCATGTTTAAGAAAATAATGATGATGGAATCTTAATAATACAATCACTATCCTCATTAAATGGAGAAGAGTGAGTTGCTCAGTGACCACCTTTTGAAAGACAGAAACCTGGATTTTCGGTTTTGCCGCTTTGTTGCCTTGGGCGAGTCTTTCCAACCTTTTGAGTCTCAGGTGTTTTTATCTGAAAAAGTAATAAGTTGTACTAACCAATCTCTATGATTAAATTCTTCTCTGCATGTTTCTTAGCTTTCTTATGTTTGCTAGCAGAGAATATTCTTTTTCCTGATCTCTTAGAAAGAAAAATGATACAAAATCAAATTTTGTAGCCAATGGCCCAGTCATGGAGGAAGACAGGGATGTGTGTTGCCTTTTTCCTTTCATTCCGCTGTGTTTTCTGTAATAGATGCACACAGGATCCTGTGTCACTGGTTTGGAGGGGCTGTGGCTCCCGCTGTTGCAGAGACTTGGAAGCAGCCAAACAGGGCCCCGTCCCTTGATGCCGAGGCCACGCCTGCCAGCCTAGGGGGGCTTCACCTTCATGGAGCCAGTGTGGACAATCCATGTGCTTCCCTTGAAAATGCATGGTTCATTTTCTTTTGAAATTAAAAACAAGACCAACATTAACATGCTTTGCTGTGGTTTAAGCAGATTTGTTTAATTAAAACCATTGAAGTAAATAGCAATATTAGTGGTTTTCAGAAACAGACATGTATGGGCATAGCCCTCCCTTAACCACAGGAGATGCATTTCAAGATCCCCATGGATGCCTGAAACTGTGGCTGGTATCACACCCTATGTATACTCTACTCGTTTTTTCCTGTACAGACATAGCTATGATAAAGCTTAACGTATAAAGTAGGCACAGTAAGAGATGAATAACACGGATCATAAAATAGAGCAATTATAACAATATATTGTAGTAAAAGCTACGTGAATGCGGTCTTTCTCTTTCAAAATATCTTATTATACTGTGTGTACTGCATGGAGAGGCTGGACAAAGGGATGATTCACGTCCTGGGCAGGATGGAGCAGGACTCTGCAAGATTTCATCTTGCTACTCAGAATCGCATGCATTTTTCAAACTTATGAATTGTTTACTTCTGAGACTTTTCTGTTTAATGTTTTGGACCACAGTTGAAGCCACAGCAAGAGAAACCACAGGTAAGGGGGGATTGCTGTAATTTAAGAAGAGAGAAGAGTCTTACCTTTCCATGTCATTTGTTTTTGGTTGCAGAACTTCAGATGGTGGCAAAGTTGTTGGCACCATAGAAGTCAGTGTCGTGAGGATGGGGGAGATTGAGGATGGGGAAGCCGACCACATCACAGCAGATGTGCAGGGACAAAAGGTAGGGTCTCAGCCAGTTCATTGCACCAATTAAATTAGAAATGATCATCTTCACCAGATGTCTGAATCACCAACACCTCTGTGGGGTATGAAATCTCATTCTTCAAGAGCTAAATGAGAAATCAGTTCTGCAATCTGAGTACCAGAAGTGTGTTTCATCCTCTGAAGCTGAGGCTGTCTGCATGAAACTATACAAAGCCAGGTGCCACTCAGAAACATCTTCCTCTTCTCTGCACACCCCTGTGTTCATGCTGCCTCTTCTCAATTGATCACTGTTGTATTCTGCCATAATTAACCCTCCAGGAGATGCCCAGGAAAATCTTGGAGGACTATTACCACAAGTAACCATTTCTCTATTCTCAAAACCCTCTTTGGAAAAAGATGCAGTTTGAACTTAGATTTCATTCTTATGTGAAGGAGGCAGATTTAATAACATTGTGCCGTATGAAATTGCAGAGAGAGAAGCAGGGGATTATACATAGCGGGGGACAGCTCTGGAGGAGGGGCGATGCCTGCTGGAGGCCAAGGGGCTTCCTTGAAGCCCAGGAAGAAGGCTCCAGTGCCTGTCCAGATGTGGCCAGGACCTTTACTTTCTACTCCCTTTTCTGCAGGAGATGAAAACTTGATATCAAGTATTAGCCCAAATTCCTGTCTCAGGAATGCAATTGCCTATTTTATTGAGATATAAGGGACATGCTTCAAAACTGCTAGTAGTTCTTTTCAAGAACATGAGCTTGTATACACACTAATTCCTGCCTTTTCATAAATGAACATTTTTTAAATGACAAGGCTCATTCTGACTTAACTTCTAGCTTAGTGACTCTTATCTGGGAACATTTGAATTTTGTTGATAAGGAAACATCTACATGGAAGATGGCGTTTATGTAACACTTAATGAACCATTAACTTTACAAAATATAAAACTCCTTTTCAAATATATATAGTTCTGGCCCCAGAATAGGCAAAACCTGTTTCTCTCTGTTCTCCTGCTCTCCCTTCAAACATATCCCAGATCATAAAAATATTCCAAGGAGGTCTGAAGTTTGAATCATGTTGCTTCCAAATGTCAGACCTGTGATGAAATTTCATAGCAGATCCTCTTAGGGTTTTTGTTAGTCCCTTTATTTGGTCCTTGTGTCCTTTGGAGTTCTATATAAGACCCATCTTAGCACCACATGGATGCCTGTATCAAAATTAAAAAAGGAGGATTTTGTGGGGAACAGGGTCTGAGATCAGAAATAGGCAGATGATGGTGCCTGGACCTGTGGCCATGAGCCAGACCAGGAGCAGACACATGTCCCATTTCTAAGTTAGGCTACTTTCCCTGCCTCTGACTCTATTACTAGCTGCCTCTCTGTTCTCAAAGTTCATCTACTTCTTTATTTCTTTATTCTATTCTGAGGTAGCGCAAATTGAATCATGATCTTTTCATAACTGGAGAACTCAATACTCAGAAATATGCCCACCCAAGTCGTGCTTTATGTTTCTGACTTAGTCATGTGGACTTAAAAGAGAACTCACCGAGCTGTTCTAGAAATAGGAGGTGGCGGCGTCAGCACAAACCGTGTACGAGTCACAGGTGACAGAAATGGTAAACACAGCGAGCGTGGTCGGCAGTACCTTCGTCCTGTCTAATTCTTACTAAATCTTGACCTTTTGAAAATTTCTTTTATAAAATTTTCTATAATCTCTGTTGGCAGTCCCGGGGAATATTGGTGACTGAACAGAGAACATGGAGTAAATCCACTCTGCATGACACTTAGGAGAGTTGTGTGAAAATAACTTTATCTCAGTGTTTTCAAAGCGTGGTCAGGATCATCTGGGATGTTTGTGAGAAATGCAAATGCAAACACCCTTTTGCAGATTCACGTATTCAAAATCAGTGAAGTGTATTCACACAGTTTGTTACTAATGGGGATTCAAGTCCCAAAGTTAGTGAATGACTGAAACATCTGAAAGGACAAAGTCACTGAAAGAAAGGATATCCTGAAAATAACATCCCTTTCACTGGTTTGCATTTATGGCTGAAAAAGAAAAGAAACTACACTTAGACCCATAGTCATGTGGGTACATGACAAATTATCTCTCATGTATATTGAAGCAGATAAAATATTAATACCCATATTAATCAGCCCAGCTGCCATAATAAAATATCAAATGCTGGGTAGCTTACACAGAAATTGATTATCTCACCATTCTCAGAATTAGGAAGCTCCAAATTAAAATGCCTGGTAATTCAGTTCTTAGCAATACCTTTCTTCCTGGCCTGCAGGCTTTTTGCTGTGTCCTCCCACATGGCGATTCCTCGGTGCAGGTGCACAGACTGGGAGGGTGAGCTCTGATGTCTTCCTCTTTCTGCAGGACACCAACCCCATCAGATTAGGGCCCCATCCCTATGACCTCTTTTAACCTGAAGTGTCTCCATAAAGGTCCTGTCTCCAAATATAGTCACATTGGGTGTTTGGGCTTCAACATATGAATTGCAAGAAATACAGTCCAGTTCATAATAATACCTCTGATAGAAAATACAGCATTTTAATTTTGAATTTTACATAGCCTTCAGAGCATAAAGTCAAATATATATTAAAAAAACTCTCTCCTCTCAAATATATTTACTTACTTGTTTCCTCAAATTATATTTTTATTATTATATTTGTGTTTCTCATCCAGGGAAGATAGAGCAGATGGTCATTTGCCATATTAACCTGGTTCAAGCTTTTACTTGATATATGTATACACAGAACTAGAAGACAATGTGTTAATATCACATAACAGTAGAAAGAAAATTCACAAAAGAAAAACTAACACTATCTTTTTCAAAGCCAATATATTAGGTGAAGTATTGCATTAGGTATCCAAACTTAAAAAAGAATTGAAGTCATTTTTTACCCCTTTCTTTGTCTCATAT
The DNA here is from genome assembly GCA_027563665.1 of Antrozous pallidus. Lineage (NCBI taxonomy): Eukaryota > Metazoa > Chordata > Mammalia > Chiroptera > Vespertilionidae > Antrozous > Antrozous pallidus. The sequence goes on along the minus strand of CM050516.1, from coordinate 53,160,148 downwards.
TCACATTCAATATGTCAGTAAATCCTGTTGATTGTGATTTCTAAGTGAATCTAGAATCCAAGGACTCAAGACCCTTTCTCTGTTATCAACATTGACTGTCACCTGCATTTTTACAGTAGTCTCTTAAATGTCTCTCTGATTCCCTCCTTCCTCCTCCCAGCACTGCCCCCTCACCATAGTCTGTTCTCAGCAGAGCACTTATTAAAATATAACACAGAACATGCTATTTCTCCTGGCTCCTCAACTCCCTGAAAGTATAAACCCAAAGCCTTCCAGTCATCTGACTTAAAGTCCTATATCTCCAAATTCATGAGCATCATATATATGTATATATATGTGTATACATATATACAGATTGATAGATTTATATTAATCTATATATATCGATATCTCTCTCTATATATCTATAGCTATATATCTATAGCTTTATATCATCTATATCAATATCAGCTATTTCTTTATATCTATCTATCTATATATATCTATAATCCATCATTACTGGTGACCTCAGTGGTTGTGATTCTCCTAGGGGGCAGTGCCTGGGGAAGGAAGGGTGTAGGGAGACAGACTGGACAGTTAGAAAATAGCCCAAGCAATTCTGACACCCTCTCCTGGGGAGAGCCGTCTGAGTCCATGGAAGCCTCTGAGGAAGGCCATGCACTCCAGAAGGGTGGCTGTTTCCCACAGAACTCATCACCAGAAGAAATTGCCGGGGTTTTGTTTGTTTTCTTTTTATCTGCATTTATTTGTTCAGTTTGAAATCTTTGCTCTGAAAATTTATTGTTTTCCTTCCCCTAGCCTTTTTTTTTTTTGCTAGAAATAGAAGAAAATTAATATGAAAAAACAAATCCTGGTGTTTGTGTGAAAGTAGGTCTTTGGGGTCAGAAGAGTTTTGCTTCCTCTGTTAGTTACAGTTTCATGGGAAGCTGAAGGACAGTCCCACGCTTACTCATAGGTTGTGGGATACTGTCTGCCACGCGAGGTTTGCTCACCAGGCACACAGCAATGTGCTACCCTGGACTCTTCTCTTCTATGGAGACTAGTGTAGGCTTTGTAAGGGCTTACGGTCTTACCCATCTCTGGAAAAGTTTGTTTGTAAATCGTCCTCATACTGTATGAGCAGCTGTTTGTATTGTTTTGCTGTAGGCAAAACTCTCCTTTTTCCTTTATGTAATTAAATGCTACAACATATATAAATATATATATATATATATTTAAAGTTGCCTTTACTGAAAAATCTAGAAAATAATTTGCTTTTTATTGATTCAAAATCATTCCAGCTATCAGAAAAACAAAATCCTTCAGCTTATCAAATCTAATTTGCTGTACTAGGAACATTCCTGGATAGTCCTTTCCCAGTTTTTACTTTCTTTCCCAAGTGGTCATTAACTAGAACCAAAATGTACTCTATGACCATATAATACAATCATCTTATCTAATAAAAGAGTAATATGCAAATTTGACCATACCTTCACTACACCCACAAGCCATGCCCACAGCCACGCTCACCAGCCAATCAAGAGCAGATTATGCAAATAAACCCCAACCAAGATGGCTGCTGCCACTGAGAGCAGGAGGAAGGCTTGGGTTTCCCCAGCAACAGAGGAAGCCAAGCCTTCCACCTGCCATTGTCAGCTCAGGCCTCCACTCTAGGCTACAAAGTTTAAATTATAAAAGATACAGAAATGGTGGCAGCCACTGAGCTGGAGAGAACATTGCCTCCTCCCTGGCAATGGAGGAAGCCAAGCTTTCTGCCTGCTATTGCTAGCCTGAGCCTCCAGGCTACAAAGTTTCAAACAGAAATGGCTGCCACCACAGAGCGAGCAGAAGGCTTGGCTCCATGCCAGACTACAAAGTTTCAATTGTAGACATAAATTAATCCCAGATTGCAGAGCTTCTGCTTGGGTTTCTGGGGGCATGGCCGGCCTGCAAATCTCCACAGGCCCCTCGCCCAGGCCACCCCTCGCCCCAAGGGGACTCCCAACCTGATCTGGGACACTCTTGAGGGCAAACCAGCTGGCCCCCACCCATGCACCAGGCCTCTATCCTGTCTAATAAAAGAGTAATTTGCAGATTGACCATCACTCCAACACACAAGAGGGCTGCTTCCATGTGGTCAAAGATCCTGCCCCCATGTGGACACAAGATGGCCACCACAAGATGGCCAGCAGGAGAGGGCAGTTGGGAGGGACCAGGTCTGCAAGGGAGGGCAGTTGTGGGTGATCAGGCCAGCAGGGGAGTGCATTTGGGAGGGACCAGGCCCGTAAGGGAGGGAAGTTGGAGGCAATCAAGCCTGCAAGCGGGGGGGGGGGGGTAGGGGGGCTATTAGGGGTGACCACGCCGGCAGAGGAGGGAAGTTGGGGGCATACAGGCAGGCAGGGGAGCAGTTAGACATCAATTAGGCTGGGAGGGTAGTGGTTAGCAGGTGATCAGGCTGGCAGGCAGAAGAGGTTAGGGGCAATCAGGGAGGCAGGTAGCTGAGCAGTTTGGAGCCAGCAGTCCAGGATTGCGAGAAGGATGTCCGACTGCCTGTTTAGGCCCAATCCCAGTAGGATTGGGCCTAAACAGGCAGTCGGACATCCTTCAAGGGATCCCAGATGGAGAGGGTGAAGGCTGGTCTAAAGGACATCTCCCGTCCTCCATGCACAAATTTTGTGCACCGAGCCTCTAGTATCATACATAAATAATCACAAGTTAAGCAAGCTTCATGATAGAGAAAATGCTGAAAATAGTGTTATAAAATATCTTGTTCACAATATTTTGAAACTACGTGCACAGCCTCTTGTTCTTCTGCAAACAAAAAAATTTTCTTATTTTGATTACTTTCAACTATTTTCTTTTCCTTTTCCTTGTATTCTTTCCTAGTGTGCACTTGTATGTGAATGTTCAGCACCAGAGAATGTGAGTGGAAAAGACAACTTACCTTTTCTGAATGCAGGTATGTACCTTCATTCTGGAAATTTGCATTAGTTTCATATGAGCATACACTTTAATTTCCTGTGGAGTCGATGTTGGGCCTGGGCAGCATTCTCATAGAATTGTTTATGAAAACTTAATCATTGAATCAGTGAATGTGAGCAGCCAACAGAGTTGGGGGAGACTTGACAATTCCACAAGAATGATGCATAAATACCTTGGCTAACTGACAAATTCTTGTTATCTGTTAGATTTTATGTTCTCTGAAACAAGACATACTGGAAAACAGAGTAAATATTTAAAATGTGAAGTTCTTATTTAGTTTGATTTTCTAATTATAGAACTCAAAATGAAGTTGCTAAAACAGTATATATATATGGATCTGGCAGGAAAAATTCATACACGTATCTGCACATTCTTGGGTGTGTATATATGTACTGTTTTACTGATATAATAAAAAGGTAATATGAAAATTGACCCTCACACCATTGCACAAGATGGCTGCCCCCATGTGGTCAAATATGGCCACCATAAGATGGCCAGCAGGGTAGGTTGTGGGGAATCAGGCCTGCAGGGGAGGACAATTAAAGGCTATGAGGCTGGCAGGGGAGGATTCCAGGCTTTCCTGACTAGGCTGACAGAATAGGGCAGTTGGGGTGACCAGTCCAGCAATGGAAGGCAGTTGGGGGCGACCAGGCTTGCAGGGGAGGACAGTTGGGGGCAATCGGCCTGGCAGGGGAGTAGTTAGACATTAATCTGGCTGGCAAGGGAGTGGTTAGGGGATGATCAGGCTGGCAGGTAGGCAATTGGTTGGGAGCCAGCAGTCCCATATTGTAAGAGAGAAGTCTCCCGAGGGGTCCCAGATTGGAGAGAGTGCAGGATGGGCTGAGTTACACCCCCCACCCCCAGTGCACGAATTTCATGCACCAAACATCTAGTCCTACATAATGAAAGGTAATATGCAAGTTAAATGAACGGTGGAACCACTGGTCGCTATGACGCGCACTGACCACCGGGGGAAGACGGTCAACATAGGAGCTGCCCATCCCACAGGCCCTCATTGTCCAATCGGGGCCTGCCAGCCAACCTCTTGGTCCCTTCCCCCAGCGGTTAGGCTGTGATCACCTGATAGCAAATGAGGAACTGGGGGTGGGTGAGTGGCAGAGGATGGGGCTGGTTGCCAGAAGCCAAGGAAGATGGCCCTGATTGTAGGCCAAGCCTGGGGACCATACACAAGAATTTCGTATGCTAGACATCTAGTAGAAATATACTTGAATTTCAGCAAGGCACTAAACAGTGAAAATAAATTATGAACTTGTGAATAAAACTATGTACACTTAAAAATGTGTGATAACATGTATATGTAAATTATGAAAGTAATATTTGAATAATGTAAATTATAATACCACTCATAATAGTAAATAATGACTATTACAATAACAGGTGCTATGCTTAATGCCTTGTATACCTCTCTTACCTTGTTTTCTGACGTCCGATGTGTGCTATGAAGTAGGTGCTATCATTATCCCCATGTGACAGATAAGGCAATTGGTCAAGTTCACCTACTTAGCAAATAACAGGTTCAGAATTTAAATCCAGTTAAAATCCCAAGGACTTTGCTCATAATTATTAGGCTATGCTACTACTAAAAAAAACATTAATTAATATGTTGGTATAACAACAGAATGTTTTAATGTTTTTCTAGCCCTGCCTTGATGTGCATTTAAACAAAGACAGGCATAGCATTATAATCAGAGGAATGAATGATACTGTACTTCAAAGGCTTACTAGTATATAACCCCAAACTATTAACGGTTGTTCCCTGAAGGAAGACACTAATAATAGAGAATGGGAATGGGAAAAGGGAAACAACCATTTGACTGTGTTTATATGTATAGAGAACTCAAAATAAAATTTAACAATAACAACAAAATGTTAGCTGCACTTATGTGTAATGAGGGATTATGCCAAAGAAGAGCAGCTGCTCCTCAACTGATAACCAAATGACCTTCTTTAAAAATTTTTTATTTTACTCAGGATTTAATATTAGAGGGATAATCATTAAAAAGTGAAGGGTCTACCCAACAGTTAGATTAGCCCTGGACCATAAAAGTACTTGATACATTATCCGTGTGGTTAAAATATCTAATGTATCCTCCAAGGGTCCTCCTCACATTTATTTTTCTACTTGAAGGTTAAATAAACCTTTAGTCCTTTATTGTAATATATCCAGATAATCTATTTCATTTACTAAATGTCAGTTTTGAGAAACAAAACTGAGTGTGGGAGATGTTAAGTTCATTTTCAGTACAGTTTAAATGAATCAGGCTATCACCAGAACCATGTACATTATACAATAATTTTTAAATGAATTACTCATGTGTACCTTGTAATTTTTTATGCACTCAAAAAGAAATGCCATTTTGAAATACTGATTGATTTAATATAAATTTCAAAGAGAAAGAGAAAAATGTTTTAAGTAAGGGAATATATTATCTGAGGAAGCAGAGGCAGAGGGAACAGAGTGAAAAATAAATCAGTACTTCCTAGCCCTTGGGCAGTAAAATCTGTAAGGCAGGAATCTTGGAATTGCAGTAGCTCTTCCAAATTACGAGAGTACTGTTCCTAATGTGTAAATTGCAATATAATAAAGACAGCTGCCATGGAATTGATGGAAGCAGCTGCATTCTGCAATTCAAATATACTTCCTTTGTAGGGTGAGAGATGATTGATTACTGCTTTTCTTTTTTCTTTTTTTTTTTTTTATGGAAATGACAGTTTTGGTGGTGATGCTCCACTTAGTTCCATGACACTTTTCAATCTCCTTGGTCTAGTCAACCCAGAGGAGCACTCAGAACCAAGGATATTTATCACATACATTTTCTCTTAGCCTTCTTTTATTAGGCAGAGATAAGACTAAATGACAATCAAATGTTATAAAAGCTAGATTTTTTTGTGTTTTCAAAAAATATATATTTTTATTGTTAACAGTATTACAGATGTCTCCCATCCTCCCATCCCCCTCTACTCAGCCCTTTCCCCCACCTCCCTTTCAGGCCTTCACCACCCTATTGACTCTGTCCATGGGCTATGCATATCTACATATATAAAGGCCTGAGCAACTGGTCAACTGGTTGCTATGAGGCGCACTGACCACCAGGAGGCAGACACTCAGTGCACTCCCACAGCTGGAGCACTGCTTAGCTAATTAATGGGTTCCAGATGCCAGGCTCATGGCTGGCAAGTGCCATTGCCGTGGCTGAGCCTCTGCTGATTGGGACTGACTAGGTGCGAGCCCTTGGAAAGTGCAGTGGGGCTGGGATGAGCAGGAATAGTGTGGTGCCAGGCCTCGGCTCCTGCTCCTCCCCGGGCACCTGCCATTTCGAGCACTACTACATCCCCTGAGGGGTCCTGGATTGCGAGAGGGCACAGGCCAGGCTGAGGGACCCCACTCGTGCACAAATCCATGCAGGAATCCATGCACTGGGCCTCTAGTAAGTATATAAGTTCTTTGGTTTATCTCTCTCATTCCCACCCCCTCCCCCCAACACACACTAACAAACAACAAATGCTGGCTAGTATATGGAGAAAAATATGGCATCTATACTAATAATAGAGAAATATACAAATTATTCATTACAGCATCACATCATGATCAGATCAGCAGATTGCATCCCCGCCCTCTGCTCAGGCAGCTGCAAGGCCCGGGGTAGGATAGGATATGATAGGAGGGGATAAGAAAGGAGAGGGAGAGGAAGGCAGGCCTGCATGCAGACAGGCTGAGAGGAGAAACATACAGAAAGGGAATAAGGAAAAGACACAGGAATGGAAAAGGGAAGGAAATGCAGAGCTGCACGCAGGAAGGGGTGGCAACTATGGGGAGTGGGGAGCAGATGTGCCTGGCAGGGGGGCAGGGTGGGAGCCACACACAGATGTGGGGGGAGGGTGGTGCTCCTTGGCATGGTATTGGCAGGGAGGTACCCACAGGTCCGGGATAGAGTGGTGGATGGTCCGAGGCCTTCTGAGGAGAGGTGCTCCTGCATTGTGACAGCAGCAGCAGCACCTGAGCCACATAGGCCTTGGCCACCCTCACTGGGCCGGGCATCCCGGGCAGGGATTGAGAGCAGGGTGACTGTGGGGAGGCTGGGGAGGGGATGTGGCGAACACCTGCCTGGGGCTGAGCCCTGAGCTGGGGGTTAACTCTCCCTCAGAACAGAAGCTTTAAGGAGGGAGGGAGGGAGGGAGGGAGGGAGGGAGGGAAGAACTTTATAAAAGAGTCAGTAGAGAGCAGGATGTATGAGTGAACTGTAGGAGCTATAATGAAAATCAAGTATAGTCTTGTACTGGGGACAGATTTTAAAAGTTGGAGTCAGAAAAGAAAAAATAAATGATAGTGAATAATTAGGCAGGTAGATAGATAGATATTAAAACAGTGGATGTAGGTAGAGAAGAATGTATGGGAAAGATAGGATGAGAGAAAAAGAGGGAGGGAAGAAAATTTTTCAAGGGGAGCTGGTAGAGCTTAAAAGGAGAATGGGAAGAAGGAAGAAATGGGGGAGGGAGCAAAGCAGGTCTGAGGGAGGAGGTGAAGAAAAAATTAAGGTGGGAGGAAAGGAAAAGGGGAGGGAGGGGAGGGATAAAGATAAAGGAAAGAAGGAATGTGGGGAGGGAGGTTAGGAGAAAGATGGGAAGAAGGATGATGGACTAGAAGAAGGAAATAAGGAAGAAAGAAAAGTTTAGAAATGATGAGTCAGTAGGAAAAAGTGTTACATAAAGGAGAGAGAAAAATTGTGTGAGAGGGAGAAGCCAGTAAGGAAGTCAAATACAATTGTGTGTGAAGGGGATAAGATTAAAAAAATAAAGTTAATAAGGGTGACCAGGCCAGCAGGGAAGGGCAGTTAGAGGTGACCAGGCTGGCAGGGGAGGGCGGTTAGGGGGATCAGGCCAGCAGGCAGAGTGGTTAGGGTAGTCAGGCAGGTGAGTGGTTGGAGCCAGAGGTCCCAGATTGTGAGAGGGATGTCCAACTGCTAGTTTAGGGAAATTGGACATCCCCTGAGAACTTCTGGATTGGAGAGGGTACATGTCAGGCTATGGGACCCTCCTCACCCCTGTACATGAATTTCATGTATCAGACCTCTAGTAGTAACATAGGGTCCACAGAAATACTGTTACAGGGAAAATTGAGAGAATTAAATACATCTTCTCCCTCTCTCCCCCCACACACATCAACAAACAACAAGTGCTGGCTAGTATATGGAAAAAAGGGAACACTAGTTTATTACTGGTGGGAATGCAGCATGAAATTTCCTCAGAAAATTAAAAGTGAAACTGCCATTTAACCCAGCAATCCCACTTCTGAGAATATATCCTAAAAACCTAAAACACCAGTCAGAAAGAATAGATGCACCCTTATGCTAGTAGCAGCATTCTATCTAATAAAAGAGTAATACACAAATTAATCATCAAGCCACTATACCTACTAGCCACACCCACTAGCCAATCAGGAGCAAGTATGCAAATTAACCCCAACCAAGATGGCTGCAGCCACAGAAAGAGCAGAAGGGAGGCTTGGGTTTCCCTGGCAATGTGAGAAGCCAAACTTTCGACACACCCTGGCAGGCCCAGGCCTCCACTAAAGGCTACAAACTTTCAATTATAGAAGATAAATAAATCCCAACAAAATGGCTGCTGCCATGGAGCAAAAAAAGGCTTGGCTCTGTTCCAGTCTACAAAATTTCAATTGTAGAACATAAATAAATCCCAGATACCAGGGCCTCCACTTGGGTCACCGGGGGTACAAACCACCACAGGACCATTGCCCAGGCCACCCTATGCCTCAAGGGAACCCCCACCCTAATCCAGGACACCCTTCAGGGCAAACCAGCCGGCCCCTGCCCATGCACCAGGCCTCTATCCTATCTAATAAAAGAGTAATATGCAGATTGACCATCACTCCATCACACAAGATGGCTGCCCCCTGTGATCAAAGATCCTGCCCCCATGTGGACACAAGATGGCCACCACAAGATGGCCAGCAGGGGAGGGCAGTTGGGAGGGACTAGGCCTGCAAGGGAGGGCAGTTGTGGGTGATCAGGCCAGCAGGGGAGGGCAGTTGAGAGGGACCAGGTCTGGAAGGGAGGGCAGTTGGGGGCAATCAAGCCTGAAGGGGAGGGCAGTTAGGGGTAACCAGAGGAGGGAAGTTGGGGGTGACCAGCCTGCAGGGAATGGCAGTTGGGGGAAACTCAGGGCTGCAGGGGAGGGCAGCTAGGGGTGACTGGGCTGCAGGGAAGGGCAGTTATGGGCAAACAGGCTGGTAGGGGAGCAGTTATGCATCAGTGAGGTTGGCAGGGGAGTGGTTAGGGGATGATCAGGCTGGCAGGCAGAAGTGGTTAGAGGCAATCAGGAAGGCAGGCAGGCAAACAGTTGGGAGCCTGTAGTTCTGGATTGTGAGAGGATGTCCAACTGCTTGTTTAGGTCCTATCCTGCTGAGATCTGATCTAAATGGGCAGTCAGACATCCCTTGAGGTGTTTCAGATTGGAGAAGGGGCAAGCTGGGCTGAGGGACACTCTCCTTCCTGTGCACCGGGCCTCTAGTCTATAATAATAGAAGTATAATATGCTAATTAGATCAAACATCCTTTCAGATGTCCTTCCAGACAACCTTCTGTACAAAGCCAGGGCTGTGAGGGAAGCCTGGGTTCCAGGTGCCAAGGGAAGCCGGTGCCAGCAGCCAGGGGAAGGAAGGCCTACTCTTGCATGAATTTCATGCATCAGGCTTCTCATTATTTATAATAGCTAAGATTTGGAACCAGCCTAAGTGCCCATCAGTAGATGAATGGGTTAAAAAACCGATATATTTGCACAATGAAATACTATGCAGTTGTAAAAAGTAAGCATCTTTTACCCTTTGATACAGTCTCGATAGGCCTGGATACTAGTGAAATAAGTAAAATAAGATAAGCAGGGAATGACAAATATCACATGATCTTACTTATTTTAATTTTTTAATTAAATTTATTAGGATGGATAAGTTAACAAAGTTATATAGGTTGTGTACAATTTTGTGATACATCAACCATTAAATTCACTCTGTATTAGATTTTTAAATGTATTAAAAAAAAACAACTAACTACAACCATAAAACATTTCTGTTCAGAATATAAATATGCATTGTGCAAGTATAGAATATGTATGAATTTGGCCTGTGTGTACCTTTGTCTTTTGTTCTATTTATTTATCTATCTACACCAGCAACTTTGGAATGAACCCATTATATTCCCATATGACATTTTTAAAAATATGAAGGAAAGGGGAGCTATTGACATCCTTCTCAGCATGTGCCTTCATGTATTGTGTGGAACTTTCCAGCCTCCAGTGAGTTATGAAGTACTTATTGAGTGAGAAGAAGAGAATGTCATATCTCTCAGCAGCTCTTTCCTTTTCTATTTATATCTCCAGAGGCTTCATTTATAATTCAGGAAATTCACTTATCTATTGTAAGACTAAAAAGAAAAAACTCTTCCCCCTAAGGTCTCACTTCTTTCGTGCCCTGTTTTTTCTTGCAAGTTGAATGTGTATTTGGGAGTCTGGGGAATTGAGGGCAGAAGGAGAGAAAAGATGAGGAGGGGGAGTGGGCAGAATCGACAATTCCATAAGAAAGATATAGCAGTATATCTTTTAGTTCTTGGATGTTATATTCTCTGAAACAAGACACACTGCAAGACAGTAAGTATTTGAAATGTAAAGCTCTTATTTAGTTGAACTTTCTAATAATAGAACTCCTAAAGTTGTTAAAATACTAGTTTTACCTCTTTAATTATTTGCTCATTCCCTTAAGCAAAATGATAGTAACAACACTTAAATCTATTTGTTGCTTGGGTGGGGATAGAGGGGGAGTTCATTTTGAACATAGATAAGCACAAGACAGGTCTCTCATCTGCCCATCAAATCACATCAACGGAGACACCTTATCTACAGCAAAACAGGAACCAGCGGCTCCAGCGGTTACAGAGTAAGAGCCATGGGCGGGCTCTGAGAGTTGGTGTCCAAGCCTGGATTGGCCAACCGTCAGTGTGGCCCTAGCAGAAAGATCAACCTCTCTGCACAACAGTTTTTTTTTTTGTTTTTGTTTTTTAAACCAACGAGACCAACTTGGACAGGCTTTGACTTCCTTTTTGGCTAACAGGTGTTTGGAACAGATATAGCTTAGTTTAGTTTTTGCTATGGCTTTATTCTTTTTATAAATGTCTCATACAGGTATTCATTGTAATCAGTTGCACATGGAGGCATTTATCACTTCTTTGTCATTGACAGTTGTCTTTCTCTGGAGTTATTTATATTTAATAAGTCTTACCACAGGCAGATATATCTTTTTACCTTGTTGTCAGGATGACAATTCTCTTTTTATTTAATTCTCCCAATTTTCCCTGTAAAAGTATTTCCGTGAACTCTTATCTTACTATGCCAGAACTGTGGAGCTAATGGTCCCTATCCCAAAGTTTCCTAATATCTTCACATTTTGAGTGCGTTTCCCCCTGTCAGCAAGCATTATATCTGATACAGCATCTTCTTCGGTTGAATTCCCTACTTCTTGAGTCATGAAATTATTGTTTCTATTCTCTAAAGACCACTTTCATACTGAGTATCAATGTGGATACCGTCCTTCACATTCACAAAGGGCGTGTCTGACAGCGATAATTTTCGTGACTGTGTAAGCTGGGATCTGAGCAAAGGTGAGGGGACTGCCCTGCCCTCAGACATAAATCCATTCAGTGCCGCGGATTTGGAGAATTTCATGGTATTTTTACTTCTTGCTTCACAGATGAATCACACCTTTTTCTCAAAATAGGCCATCATATCTTTGATTCTTTTCCCCCAAAGTAATATTAAGTCATCTACTGCTGCTGTTTTGCAGCAGATGCTAGATTATTAACTATTTAAGAAGACAGAACATCGTTTATTTATTTCTGTATCTCGAGGGCCAGAATACAATAGGAACTCAATAAATGCTTGTCGAATGGCTGATAACAAGCATATCTCTGAATATTTTCTTCAGGTAATGAAAAGCTGTTATTCCCTCCATGAGAAACATGTACAAATGTAATTATTTAGGTTTCAAATAAAATAATTTATTGTTTTTCTTACAGATCACTCCCAAAGTCTCATTTATGAAATGTTTTCTGCCTCATATCACAGCACAGATTTTCATTGCCTTTCACAATATCAACTGAGCTAAATACTGGGGTCACATTCTCCTCACTATATCCCCATCAAAAACAAGGCATGACTAAGAATATTTTAAGAAATTGTTAGAAATTTCCCTCTACACTTATTTGTACCCTGATGAATTCCAGGCAAAAACAAATCCCATTTTCTTTTTTTCTTTTCATTCATTAGGCAATAAATTTACTACCCTGTCAAATTTTAGATGATATTATTTTGTATCAACAAAAATATCTCTTGTATTTCATCCATATTAGTTTAAATAGATTTTTGTCCTTGTATTTATAACTATCTAATATGTAAAATTTGGAGTCATTTTGGCATATAACATTCGCCCTTGATCTTATATGCTTACTCAACAGATTTCTTTGCTCTTTGCTGTTTTAAAAAATGCGATGGAGTCCATTAACTTTGGTCTTTTGGAATTCCCATATATATTCATTAGTATGTGCTAATATATTTAGGATGTTAAGTAGCTTCAATGGAAGAGTGATTTTCACTATCTAATTAATAATCAATGGAGTGATCTCTTCGACACCTTTAAATGCTTCCACTATGTTTCTAAGTACATTATTTTCTCCATTGCCCACTTTAGGTAAACTAGAAGAAAAATAAAGGCAAGAAGATGATGTAGTAAAAACGTTTTTGTGGCTAAAATGTGAGGAGGCCTTTCTTTTAACTATGGTTTTTCCTTTTTAAAATACTTTATTGATTTCAGAGAAGGGAGAGGGAGAGAGAGAATCATTGATCAGCTGCCTCCTGCAGGCCTCATACTGGGTGGGGATCAAGCCCCCAACCCGGGCATGTGTTCTGACTGGGAATCAAACCCTGACCTCCTGGTTCATAGGTCAATGCTCATCCACCGAGCCACGCCAGCCAAGAAGTTTTTCCTTTCTTCATGGTGATGCCTATGCTCTCCCATGAAGTGAGGTTTTACTTATGTCCTTCCCTCTTGCATTTCCCCCTCTTCATACACAGTTGGTGCTCTCATTGTTCTCCTTGGGGGGGTAGCAATGCTGGGAAACATCTGCATTGCAAAGTTTAAGCTCATTTCTGTGGAATGTTTGCATTTACTGTACGAGGAAAATAGCACAGGCTCGGGCTTTACAAAGTTCACATTCCAATAGGGGACACAAAAATGTAAACAGACAATTGGAGCACAACTGGTAAGAACCACAACTGAGATGGGAATGGCAAGTACAAAGGAGAGACAAATGTGGGGAGGCAGGGGGTAGAAACCAAGGGAGTCTTCCTGGGGGAGATGTTAGCTGAACTGAGTATATAGGAAGGTGACCATGAAAGAGGGATGCTTCTTTGAGTTGCAGAGAATGCCCTGAACAGAAGCAAATTGGCGAGAACCAATGTGAGTTTGATATACTACAGGTTATTCCAGGTTGCTCAGCATGAAATATGAGCCAACTTCTACCTGCTCTAGTTTTGTCCCTGATTTAATGCCTGAGCTAGAATTAAACAGAAAAAATCAAACTAGAAGGAGTGAAACAAATTATTTTCTTGACCACCAAAAATATAACATCTAAATTCTGCACACTAAACTCACATGTGATCTCCAGTTGGAGACTAAGCTCCACAACTATTATTTCCATCTTTTATTCTGATATTTGTTATAGTTTTTCTTATTCTTGGTCTTGAATTGAAGATGGTCAAGAGCCTATGGGTTTAGCTAGACTAGCACTTTGTCCAACTCAGCTTATATCCTATTTCTACTGTGTGTGTGTGTGTGTGTGTGTGTGTGTGTGTGTGTGTGTATGTGTGTGTTTTAGACACAACAACTTACAACAATTTAGATTTTAGGACAAACCTAGAAAATAGTAACTAAAATTTCCTTTAGAGTACCTTTTTTTAAAAAAACAATTTCACCTTTAGTTTTTTTAATTTATTGAATTTATTGTAGTAACACTGCTTAGTAAAATTATATTCAGGTATACAATTCTATATTATGTCATCTATATATTGTATTGTGTGTTCACCACCCAAAGTCAAGTCTCCTTCCATCACCATTTATGCCCCCTTTCCTTTCTTCAACTTCCTTACACTCCCTACTTTCCCTCTGATAATCACCATACTGTTGTCTGTGTCTATGAATTTTTTTATTTGTTTTTAAATATATTTTTATTGATTTCAGAGAGAAAGGGAAAGGGAGAGAAACATCAGTGATGAGAGAGAATCATTGATCGGCTGCTTCCTGCACACCACACACTTGGCATCGAGTCCACAACCTGGGCACATGCCCCAACCTGGAATTGAAATGTGACCTCCTGGTTCATAGGTTGGAACCACTGAGTCAAGAAGCCAGATTGTTTTTGCTTAATCCCTTCGCCATCTCACCTAGCCCCCCAAGCCTCCTTCCTCATCTTTTGTATGATTAAAGATATATTTCTTTGATGTATTTTCAGAGCTCCTGTTGTGTTCTTTTTTTACCTTTTCTTTGCTATTAGCCAGGATTAGGATAGTGTTTTAATGATTTCTGTTAGGTTTTTCTTTTCTTTTTTTCTTTTTATCTTTATTGTTCAGTTTATTAATTACATTGTTTCCCCTTTTTATCCCCCTATAGCTCCCCTCCACCCTGTACCTAACCCACCCTCCACCCTCACCTCCCCCTCCCCACTGTCCTCTCCCATTGTTGCAAGATTTTTGTCCAGTCTCTTGCTGCACTTCCCACACCCCCTTTCTCCCCAAGAGTTGTCAGTCCATTCCCTCTCTATGTCCATGTCTCTGTTATATTCACCAGTCTATCCTGTTCAACAGCCTATCAATTCACTTGATTTTTATGTTCATTTGTTGATAGATGTGTATTTGTTGTTCATAATTTTCATCTTTACCTTTTTCTTCTTCCTCTTCTTACAGAATATCTTTCAGCATTTCATATAATGTTGGTTTGGTGGTGATGAACTCCTTTAGCTTTTTCTTATCTGCGAAGCACTTCATCTGACCTTCAATTCTGAATGATAGCTTTGCTGGATAGAGTAATCTTGGCTGTAGATTCTTGCTGTTCATCACTTTGAATATTTCTTGCCACTCCCGTCTGGCCTGCATCGTTTCTGTTGAGAAATCCGCTGACAATTGTATGGATGCTCCCTTATAGGTAACCAACTGTTTCCCTCTTGCTGCTTTTAATATTCTCTCTTTGTCTTTTGCTCTTGGCATTTTAATTATGATGTGCCTTGGTGTGGTCCTCTTAGGGTTCCTATATATTGGGGTTCGGTGCACTTCTTGAACTCCTAAGTCAATTTCTTTCACCAGGTGTGGGAAGTTTTCAGTCACTATTTCTTCAAATAGGTTTTCATTGTCTTGGCCTCTCGCTTTTTCTGGCACCCCTATAATTCGGATGTTGGTATGCTTGAGGTTGTCCCAGAGGCCCCTTACACTATCTTCAATTCTTTGGGTTCTTTTGGTTTCTTGCTTTTTCAGCTGAGTGGATTTTACCTCTTTGTATTTCAAATCTTGAACTTGGTTCTTGGGGTGCTCCAGAGCACTTTTAGGTCTTTGTATAATATTTTTTGTTTCAGTCAGTGTATGCTTAATTTCTGGTTGGTCCTTTTTCATATCCTTGAGAGTCTCCTTTATATCCTTGAGGGTCTCTTTCATTTCCTTGTAGGACTCATTCATTTCCACGTTGGTCTTGATCATTTCTTTGCAGCTCTCGTTTATATCCTTGAGGGTCTTGTTCATTTTCTTGTAGGACTCATTCATTTCCTTTGTGGTCTTGCTTATTTCCTTATAGGCCTCGACCTTTTGTTGGAGCCTCTTGAAAAACCCTATAACCGTGGTTTTGAATTCCATGTCCAGTCGTTTTTTTTCCTCCATTTCTTTCACATCTGATTTCTTTCCATGTCGCTGCATGGTGGCTGCTTCCCTGAGTTGGTCAATTAGCTTTGTGTGGTAGACTTCCTACTAGGGACAGTGGCTCAGCCTCCCCGGTTACCTGAGGTGGATATGGGCTGCACAGTCTTGCTGAAGTTAAGCTCAGTTAATCGTTGTTAGCACTTGGAGGGGTTGACCTCCAGACCAGTTGTCTGTGAAGTTCAGCTGTGCTCAGGTTGGGTGGGCAGAGTCTCCGGGCCAAGCAGACAGTGTTAGCTCCGCCCTATGCGGCCCCGGGGACTCTGTGCAGGGGGCAATGGCTGCCAGCATCTCTGAGAGAGAGCCGCTGCGGAGCTCCACCGGCTGCTGGGGAATTCAGACTTTCCCAAAATGAGTCTGCATGTGCAATGTCTCACCCAGGGTCATAAAACAAAGCAGTCTGAGGGTTTTCTGAATGAGAGACAAGTCGCGGTGTGCTCTCTGCGCCGTCACGCAGCGGAGCTGTTCGCGCAAGCTGCCTTCTCCACAACCCGGGAGACCCGGCAGCACCCGAGCTTCGGCGTGCCCTCCCACTGTCCAGTTTTCACCCCGTGTGTTAGTGGGTTCTCTGGACTTCGCCCAGAGCTGGAGAATCAGTCCAGTGGGACGCCTTTGTCTCCACGTTCGAGAAAACTGGCCGGTTTTCAGCCACCCGCCCTCTCCGCGGCACGAGCTCCAAACCTCTCTCTGCGCGAATCTTTCAATGCTGTTCACCGCCGCTCCTCCGAGTCACAGTATCTTATCTTCACTTTTATTTGTGGAATTTTCACTCGGCAAGCTCTCTGGTGATTCTGGAAGGTGTTTGTTCTTTCGTTAAGTTGTAGTATTAAAATTGCTTATTATGACGGCAAGATAGGTGTTTTACCTTTGCCGCCATCTTAGTTCTCCAGACTCTCTGTTAGGTTTTTCAGTTCTCACCCACTCTTAAACAGAACCAACCTACAAGGAGTTTCATGAAGATGATCACAGATGAAGAAATATATTAAAGACAACCTGATGGAATGAGGCTTTTTGATGATCCCTTTGACCCAGAGTCCAGATTTCCAAAAATTTTTTGTCCAATCCACTGACAACTTGAACAGAGACACAAAAACGAGAAAATCACACCCTCTGGATTATCACCTTTTCCCTGCAGATTGCTTTAGCATCCATATTTTTTGTGTATGTTGTCCATGTGGTGGTTTGACCATTTTCTTGACATCTTTACTTTGATAATTCAGAATCGGAGCAGCTGGGCTTTCACAAATTCTGAATCCCGTGAAAAAACAGGTGGCACATTATCTTCTTAAATACCCCTCGTTACAGTGTCTGGAAGAGACAATACAAAAATTTGAGTTGTGCTGCAATCTGTGGGGAAAATCTGTCATTAACTTTCTGTCCCTACGCTTGTTCACCTTAAGGGGTAGGCCTGTTATCTGGACCAGCTTTAGAACGTTTCCCTTATTAAGTCATCACAAGACCAAGGTATGGTCCAGAATGTCTCCACCACTCTTCTCTTGGTAGAATATGTCACATGATATTTTTAGTAATTGTTTTGGAAAAAACAGGGGATATACATAGGGCTGCCTTTAAGAAGAACTTATAATATATGTTAGATAGATATTATTGCTGGCTTGAGCTTATTGTATGGTCAGAAATGTATCTCTTTTTAAAAATCATTTTTAATTTTTTAATTACAGTTGACATATTAGTTTCAGGTGTACACCCCAGTGATTAGACATTATATAAATTTCTTAGTAATCATCCAGATTCCCATCTGACACCATACATAGTTATTAGAATATTATTGATTATATTCTCTATGCTATACTTCACATGGCCAATACTATTCTGTAACAACCAATTTGCACCTCCTAATCTCTATCTTTTTCACTCATCCCCCCAAGCCCACTCCCATCTGATACCGTCAAAATGTTCTCTGTATCTATGAATTTATTTCTGTCCTGCTTGTTCAATTATTTTGTTTTTTAGATTCAGTTGTCAACAAATATGTATTTTATTGCCATTTTATTGTTCATATCTTTTATCTTTTTCTTCTTCTTCAAGAAGACCTTTTAACATTTCATGACCATTTGGTGGTCATGAACTCCTTTAGCTTTTTTTTTGTCTGGGAAGCTCTGGCAATAAGTCGTGGCATCTGTGGAAAGCCAGAGCTGAACATGACAGACTCATTTACTAGTACACAGCCAGAGTGTATGTGCAAAACTGTCAGAATTTTATCTCTGCGATAGGGGAGAAGCACTTTAAAAAATGACAAAAACATTCATCATTTCTGGCTCATTGTTCAATATTTGATGCATGAATATCATGCCTTTCTTTTATGTAAGGATGTTAAAATCTCCCCACTATCCACCCAACAAGAAATTTGAGTTGAGAACATCTTATCTGGTTGTTTTTATAACCAGTGAAACAAATTTTTATGAATTTAAGTCAGGCCATTATTATTATTTTTTAAGTCATGAACCATTTTATGCTATTTCAGAATAAAGAACAGGTGTGTTCTTGCTTATACACAGTAGGTGTTTGATAAGTAATCCTGATGGATAAAATTGGAATAAAGAATATCATACTATGTCTACACTGAGATCTTAATAAATATATAAAATTTAGTATTGGTATTTGGAGACCTTTGAGTTTCAAAAGTTCAGAATTGTACCTTAAAAGTTAGACAGGAGACAGTATTCGGAATTTTTTTGGATGATCAAGTTGTCTGATATTTTAAAGTATTTGCCCAATATGTTTCCCTTATAAACAGTCGGTTCCCATAGGATCCTTGCATGTCATGCACTGGATGGTCAGAGGACAGCACGAGCTCATTAATGAAAATGCCCTTGATTTCTGCTGAAGTCATTTCAACAAAGTTTATATTTAGAATGCAGTGAAGAGCATTAAAACAAAAACAATAAAATCAAAAGTTGAAGGATTAGCTTTGGGATAACAGAAAATGAAGAATGTTTCATTTATGAATTAAAATAAAATATAAATTTTCTAAATATAATTATTATTTTACTAGAAGCCTGGTGCATGAAAAGTCATGCATTGGAGGGGTGTCCCTCAGCCCAGCCTGCCTCCTCTCACAGTCCAGGAGCCCTCAGTGATCAAGGGAAGATGACACTCCCATCACACCTTTGCTGTTGCCACTGCCAGCAGTGCAAACCTTGGCCGGCCATGGTTACCTGAGCCTCAGGCAACCCTGGGCAGCTGAGAAGCTGCCATCCGAGGCTTGCCTGCAACTTGGGCTGGCCCTGGTTGGCTGGGGAACTGAGGGGACTGGGCATCACCATCTTGTGGATGAGAGCACTTCCATCTTTGAGGGCATGGCAAACAATTAGCATATTCCCTCCTTATTGGCTGTGGATGCTGCCATCTTTGTGAGGGTATGTCACTCAATTAGCATATTTCTTCTTTATTAGATAGGATAAAAGGCAAGGATGTTAATGATGGCTTGAAGGATGTTCTGATTCTGTATACTCCTAACAATAAAGGAGGTTAAAAAGTTGCACATATACTGAGTATAAGTAAACCAAATAGCTGAATATTTACTTAGGTTAGTAAGAAAAAAAATTGGACATTTAGAGATTGTTTTTGTCTTACTATAAAAAAGGCCTGGTGCATGAAAAGTCATGCACTGGAGGGGTGTCCCTCAGTCTGGCCTGCCCCCTCTCACAGTCCAAGAACCCTCATGATCAGGCATTTATATTCCTGATCATATTAACTATATTAGAATTCATGAGATCCCAGGAGCGGTTTAACCTGACTGACACTATATTGAATTCAATACATTTTTTCCCTTCTCCAACTCTAGAGATATGACAATAAATGCTGTAGTAAAATTCTTATATCTTTGAAAGATTGTCATTAAAAATGAATGAAATATCAAATTTTTTCAATGATTTGCTAAAGTTTTAATATTTCAGATGAAAGAAAATATATCTGATAAGGACTAATATCCAAAATATATAAAGAACTCATGCAAATCAATAGCAAACGAAACAAACAATCCAATTAAATACTGCGTAGATGATCTGAAGATATTTTTATAAATAAATCATGCAGATGGCCAACAGATGCATAGAAACATTCTAAATATCAGGTAAACATAAATCAAAATCACAAAAAGATATCACCTCACACTTATTAGCATGACTATTATAAAAAATACAATAAATAAATAAATGTTGGCCAAACAGCAGTGTGGTGGTTGCCAGAGGGAAGAGAAATAAAATTCTACCCTTTAATACATGGCTTGGGAATGTGGGAGGAGTGCTGGCCTCTCACACAAAAATAATCTAGTATTATCTTCATATCTGGCCCTACACATTTTCTTTAAATCTTTAAAGCCCTCATGGCATGATCTTGTCACTTCTCCCCTAATCACTGCCCACTACTCTGAATATACAGTTTGTTCATAGTCTCCCTGTCTTGCTCCTGATAATACACAATTCCAGGAAAGTGTGTTATTGACTCATCGGCACTAAACTATGTATGATATTTGAATTTTAATAGATCATAAACCATGAAATAAATTTTCTGGCATTTAAGAAATCAATAGATTTTAGGAATGGGGTCATTTAAAACCCCACTGAAAAAAATCTTACTATGCTGAATACTATATTATACTTGTCATCTACTATATAAATAGGCAAAGTTGACTAAGAATGATCGGAAGAAATCCAGAAATAAAATTTTTCAAAGTGCGTATTATGTAAAAATACATGTATTTTCATCTATATCTATAAATGCATATGTGTTAAGGAAATCTTTAGAAAAAAAGAAATTAATAAGTGATGAATTAGAGACCACAGTTGTCATATTTATGAATTAGCATTTAATATGTTATTCTTTAATTTGATAAAGACTATATGTTTAAGAAGCTACTGAAAAGACAAGGTGAAAGAACAAAATTCTCAGAAATTCAAAAACACTAATGGATTATGATTTATTTAAAAAATTTTTGATTGAATAAATAACTAGAAAATACTTTGATTAATGATTTTGTTAATTCATCTTCAGATAGTGTGCATATCTTTATAATTTAACCCTCAAGCTTTTGTTTCTTTCTTCTACTCAGTGTTAAAGAACCCGGTGTGTAAATTATATAGATTTCCCACATCTGACAATAAGTGGATGCGAATCCGGGAGCAGATGTCAGAGAGCATACTTTCTTTTCATATTCCTAAGGAATTGATCTCTCTTCACATAAAAGAAGATTTGTGTAGGTAAGAGAAAATAATTATGATTGTCTCTTGCATTAATAATTCTTTTTTTCTATAAAATATTTTTCTTAAAGGATCATGATAACATGAAATTCTAGGCCTGTTCAGTGTGGCGGCCATTAGCCCTGTGTGGCTATTAATCCCTTAAACTGTAACTAGTCCAAGTGAGATCTTATATAAATGTAAAATACATGGCAGAAATTGAGTTTTTAGTACCCAAATACTGATTTTGTAATTGGGATTAAATAAAAATAATACAAATTTCACCTGCTGTATTTTATTTCTTTGAATATTACTACTAGAAAAATTTTAATAACATGTGTGACTCTCCTTTGTGGTGTGCATTACATTTCTATTAAATAGCTTCAAGTCCAGCCAATAACCTGAGCTTTGATCTTGCTAATAATCCCTGTGTCTTCACCTCATCTGTTTTTGGTTACTCTTCTGTAAAAAATTCCTTCTTGACTTTCTTTGAACTACTCATCTGTAAGAAGACTCAGATATTTGTTGCTCTAAAAACTCAAGATGATTTATAAAGCATGCTATTTGAATGGACAGTACTGTTGCACAACAAAATTAAATCCATTGCTATAATGAAACAAAAGGATGTGAGAGTGGGTAGTTGATGAGAATTTCTCTGAGCCGTGACTAATCAATTTGTTTCCTGCCTTATGTGCCTCTGGTGACTTTAAAAATGCTGAATACTGTATTATATTAAACACTTCTAAGGCCCCAAATCTCAGAAAATTAGCAAATATTTTTAATAGTTAACATTTTATAATTGCTGAAATACACAGCATTGTGAAATGTTCAAAATTAGGATTTATGCCTAATGTGCACATTAGTATATCAAGTTATTTAAGAGAATTGGTAGACTCTACAGTTTCCAGAGATGCCATATTGACATAAACCAGTGAGCACACCATGGACAAGACTGGTTAAATCATTATGAGCCTCATAACATTTCAGTCAATGATGGGCTGCATATACAACTGTGGTCCCATAAAATTATAATTCTTATTGCCTGCTTAGTAATGTCACAGCAGTCAGAACATCATACCAGCACAAGGCATTACTCATGTGTTCGTGATGAAACTGGTGTAAACAAGCACACTGTGTTGTTAGTTCTGGGAAAGTAATAAATAATTAGGTACTGATTTATGTATTTGTTATATTACCAGAGGCCCAATGCAAGAAATTTATGCATGGAGGGTCCCCGCAGCCCTGCCTGTACCTAATCCAGGACCCCTCGGGGGATGTCCAACTTCTGGTTTATGCCCGATCCCAGGGATTAGCCTAAACCAGCAGTCGATTATCCCTCTCACAATCCAGAACCACTGGCTCCTAACTACTCACCTGCCTGCCTGCCTGATCACCCCTAACCACCTCTGCCTGCTGGTCTGGTCGACCCTTACTGCCCCCCACTGCTGGCCTGGTTGCCCCCAACTTCCCTACTCTGCTGGCCTGGTCACCCCTAACTGCCCCCCCCCCCTGCCACACACACAGGCCTGGTTGCCCTCAACTGACTCCCCTGCAGGCCTGATTGCCCCTAACTGTCCCCCACCTCCGTTGGCCTGGGAGTTCCACGCAGCCTGTTGTCAATCATTTGGTCATTCCTCACTAACCCTCCTGCTGTCCTGGTCACCCCACACAGCCTGCTGTTCCTGCTGTTCCGTCATTACTGTGACGGATTCCTGGATAATTTGTATATTCCTCTATTATTAGTATAGATACTTTTTATTATTGTTTGTCTACTCTTTCAACTTATTTTTAAAAATGCTGTAAAACAATATGCCATGCTATGCTGAAAGCAACCTCATACATATCTTCTTTACTGTGTCTCTTGGTTGCAGCATATTCTCTTGTGCTTGATTTAATCTTGTGCTTATTTTGAACAATAACATACTATACACGTTTGTAGCCTAGAAGAAATTGGCTAAATCACATAACTTATGTGAGTAGCAATTATTCCATATAGATTTGTGTAAGTGCACTCTATAATGTTCACACAATGACCAAATCACCTAATAACACATTTCTCAGAATGTATCCTCATCATTAAGTGGTCCGTAATTGTATTTACAAGGGTAGTTAGGAATGGCTGCACAAGTGAGTAGAAAATAAAAGGAAAACAGAATCTGAATTTTAGGGAAATTCATACAGGAACCTGGATTATAAGAAAACTTCTTGGATCTAAGAAAATAAAGATTGAATGAGGGAAAAGAAGGTGATATTCGAGAGTAGCAAAGTGAAGATAATCAACCACAGATATCAGGCAACAGCTGGGGCCAAGAGAAGCTGTAAGATGTATAGAAAGTTAAGCAAACTATTTATAGGAGCCAGATGCAAGAATGAATTAATATAAGCCAAATGATTCAATCCTTACCCTCCTAGAGATAGTACAAAGAGTAGTTGATGGGCAAAGCAAATCCCAGGAAGAATAATCAAGATTACGCAGTAAAGAGGTATGAGTTTGAATCTTTGAAGTCATAAAAGAATCAGACTGTTGAATACTAAGAGCCACTCTAACCAGAGTCATGTAAAGGTCACATTTGATAGAAAAGGATGAAGAGAATTGTTCCTCACAGTGATTATAGAATGAGGAAGGACTCACCATAGACAAGCTAAGTTAGAGGTGTCAGGCAGAACCCAGCACCTTTATTTCAGCTGAGAACCACACAGGAACTACTCATCTGTAACAAGACTCTCAAACTTAAAGAAGTGTGGGCTAAGCCTTATCCTATAAAATGCACTCATCTAACTTAGCCAGTTCTAAATTCCCACTAAGATATCTCTAAAGACACAGAATCAAAAATGATCAGTTTTCACAAAACACTGGAATCTATGATTAACATCTTAGCTAATAAAAGAGTAAGATGCAAACTGACCATACCTCTGCTACACCCACAAGCTAAGTCCACCAGCCAATCAGAAGTGAGTATGCAAATTAACCCAACCAAGATGGCTATGGCCATGGAGCTGGCAAGAGCAGGAGTCTTGAGTTGCCCCTGGCAATGGAGGAAGCCAAGCTGCCTTTCTACCCTGGCTGGCCCAGCCCTACACTCAGGGCTACAGTTTCAATTATAGAAGATAAGTAAGCCCCAGATACCAGGGCCTCCACTTGGGTCGCCATAGGGTGTGGTCAGCCTGCAAACCACCACAGGCCCTTTGCCCAGGCCACCTCACGCCCCAAGGGAACCCCCAACCTGATCCAGGACACCCTTCAGGGCAAACCAGCTGGCCCCCTCCTGTGCACCAGGCCTCTATCCTATCTAATAAAAGAGTAATATGCAAATTGACTATCACTCCAATACACAAGATGGCTGCCTCCATGTGGTCAAAGATGGCTGCCCCCATGTGGTCACAAGATGGCCACCACAATATGGCCAGCAAGGGAGGGCTATTGGGAGGGACCAGGCCTTCAAAGGAGGGCAGTTGGGAGAGATCAAGCCTACAGGGGATGGCAGTTGGGGAGGACCTGGCCTGAAGGGAAGGGCAATTAGAGACAATCAGGCTGGCAGGGGAGCAGTTAGGCATCAATCAGGCTGTCAGGGGAGTGGTTAGTTTGGAGCCAGCAGTCCTGGATTGTGAGAGCGATGTCTGACTGCCCGTTTAGGCCCGGTCCTACCTGAATCAGGCCTAAACGGGCAGTCAGACGTCCCTTGAGGGGTCCCAGATTGGAGAGGGCACAGGCTGGGCTGAGGGACACATACCCCTGTGCAAGAATTTTGTGCACTGGGACTCTAGTAATACTGTATATAACATAATTGATGGACCACTAATACCATTTCACCTAAAAATAGAGCAAGCTAGTGAGAAAGAAAGCTAAGAGCCAGATCCCTACTGTTGCCCCAATCTGTCTTTTGTCATCAGTTTGGAAACCCCATAAAGACTGAGCAGGTGACCTTCTACTAGTTCTGAGGCCTCCCCAGTGCTCTCTCTAACTCCTCCCTTAACCCCAACCCCATTCATACCTCTCTGTCCAGTCTCTGACAGTAAATCCCAGGGGAAATGAGGAATAGAAAATAAGGAGAAAGCAGCCATTAAGTCATGGATTTTGTATATGCATAGCTTCCATAATTATTACATTTTAAATATGTATTTTATTGATTTTTTTTTATAGAGAGGAAGGGAGAGGGATAGAAAGTCAGAAACATCAATGAGAGAGAAACATCGATCAGCTGCCTCTTGCACACCCGCTACTGGGGATGTGCCCACAGCTAAGGTACATGCCCTTGACCGGAATTGAATCTGGGACCTTTCAGTCCGCAGTCTGACACTCTATCCACTGAGCCAAACTGGTGTCGGCATATAATTATTACTTTTAACCCACCGAAGTGTCATCTACCCATTCTGTTCTCTTGCCTTTCTCTGTATCTCTTTCTTGCTATGCATTTGTAGCAAAAACAAAAATAGCAAACACATAGAAGGGGATAGTGAGCAGTTTTGGTAGAGACAGAGGAACAATGCTTCCAAATTATAAAGTTCCCTTTCAAGGGGCAGAACTAGGGACTGTCATTGTACACTGGGAGTTGCTCAGAAAAGAAAATTCCATTTCAATCCTATGAAACTAAACAAACTATAAAAACCTGATAGATTCTGAAGATTCGCTAGGCACGTGATGATTAGCTTATTCCATATACATTTTGGTTTCTCTACAATGTTTTTGCTGTGTAAATCTCCCACTATTAGAATGTGTTTAAAATTTTTGATAATGATCTTGTGATTTTATAAAGAAAAGGAGAAAAAAATCATGCTGCACTCAAAAAGGAAATACAGAAGGAAAAAAGGGGAAAATTGGCTAGTCATCTCAGTAGAGTACAGTATAAGAAGGTGTGGTTGTTATGAAACAGGATGAAAAAGCCAGAAGAAAAGGACCATCATCCTTTACGGAGCATGCTGAGAAGGAAAGGATAATGTAGGGAATGATGAAATTTTAAATTTCAGCAGCCAAATTAAATCCACAGAGCCCACAGAGAAGATTTGACACTGAGAAATCATCTCAGTAATGTGGAAAACAAACATGGTATGCTACTCTCAAATGCTAAAAGTGGGAAAAAAAAGTTTAAATGGTGAGAAAGGTGTTAGATATTCAGGACACAAAGCAAATAATTTTAAGTGGTCTTTGGAAAGAACAATTAGTGCAAAAGCTTGAAAAACAAAACAATTAAAATGCAGTTTTGATTTTTTTCTCTTTTACAATCTAAAATCAGGATAATCTTATACTTCTCTGTGGAAGCCCATGAAATAACATCCACTGTTATTTGAGAGAAAAAGCCCGTGACCCCACTTTATTATATAGGATCAGGTTATGAATTTTTTATGAATGAAGGCAACGGAAATGTCATACTTAAATACACAGGACCTTAGAGAATGTCACCCACAAAACTTTCTTGAACATCTACTTGAAGCTATATGCCATTCAACTGGAAAAGTAATTTAAAAATTATATTTATAATGAATACAAGTGAATCTAATAGAGAAATAAATATTGTAATATAAAATTAACATGATGTGGCATAATATAGTCAATTAAATTATGAATGTGAGACTGGGACATTGCCTTGCAAAAGGACTTTCCAACATTTTTCTTGGTTGGGTGGAACCTCCAGTCTGGACAGAGCTTTACTCTGAAGTTCTTTTCTCAGCTTCTCTTAACCCTAGTCTGTTCAGATCCCTACAATTATTTTACTTGCCTCAACCCCCTTCCTATCCCCACACTTTCTCACAAACACATTTATTTTTTTACATTTTCATTTCATCTACTCTAATCCTAACCACCATGAGTTCTGGTCTGTGATAATGCAACAGTACAATACTGACTTTTCTGCCAATGGGCTAACTTCCTTGGAATCCGTGGCTCAAGTTCCAGAAGGAGCTTTCTGGGGACAGCCTTGAAAAACTGTACTTACATGTTTAGAAGGGAAGAGGGGAGGTTCTGCTTGCAAAGTACTCAGTATAAGACCTTGTTTCTGAAAAATTTACTGAATTGCACTACAACCATGATACATCAGGGATTTGACATTAAAAAGCAGACCAGGTCTTGATCAAGCATACTTGAAGTTTGGGAGGGGGCATAACAACTGGTTTATTATGGCATTAATATAATGGAAGAAAAGGGAGAGTGATGTGTTAAAGACAGCTCAGAGATCCTAAATATATAGGAGAGGCATGTATGTGTGTGTGTTTGCCTGTGTTTATAATGCTTCAAGCTTTACAATCCTTCAACTTGGGTTGCTTGCAGACAAGTTAGGTAAGTTTTGCCAAACTACCACCTATAAAGTTTTTTACTGCTTGTTTTAGTGTTGCCACATATTTTGTTTATTTTGAGTTTTTTCTTCAGCTTTTATACTACTTCAAAGTTTTCCTGTGCTCAGTCTGCATTGAAATATGATAGTTACTGGGTAAAATGGTTGTACCCATAGAACTGATGCTCTGTAACAGCTGCGAATGTAGTATTAAAACATGGAGTGCACATGCACATGTCTATATGGGAGGCTCTGGTCGCTGTACAGTGATTGGCTTTATCTAAAAGGTATGCATTTCTACACTAGAAAATGATAGTTGAAAACCTATAGTGAAGCAAAAAAAAAAAATGAAGTCTTTCAGGAAAAAAATGATCCTCATAACCCATAATACTCCCCAGGAGAATATTAGTTTGAGGTATATCATATATTTTTCTTCTTCATTTCTTTCCTATGTATATATTTTTTCTTCATGATCCAAGAGGTGGAGAAAAAGAGAAACTTTTTGGCATATAGTGTTACAATTTTAGCAGAAAGGATAATAATCCTATCTAATAAAAGAGTAATATACAAATTGACCATACCTCTGCTACACCCACCAGCCAAGCCCACCAGCCAATCAGGAGCAATATGCAAAAATGGCTGCTGCTCAAGGCTGGAAAGCTCCGGCTTTCAGCCTTGGGCAGGATGGGGTGGAGCCAGCCATTGGCCCGATCACAGGGTGTTTGCTGGGGGTCCCCTAGCTGAGGTCCCCTGCGGGCCAGTGATCAGCCCTATTGCAGGGCGATCGCTGGGTGCCCAAGCCTGGAAAGCCTGAGCCAGAGCTTTTGGCCTTGGTCAAGACAGGGGTGAGCCATCAGTAAGACATCCCCTGAGGGCTCCCAGTATGTGAAAGGAGGCAGGTTTGGCTGAGGGACCACCCACCCCCAGTGCAATAATTTTGTACACTGAGCCCCTAGTATTTTATAACAATTAACTTGAATACTTTCTTTGGTTTTATATAAAGCATGTAAATAGTCGTATCATGTAGAAAAACAATCTTGTAAATTAAATATAAAAAATCTGAAGCAAAATATTTAAATAGGAAAATGTGAGAATTTGGGATATATATTAGTAAACTTTAAAAGTCTTATTACTACTTCTTTGAGAAAATGTACATACTTTATTTTAGATATTTGTGTTTGTAAGTATTGAACATATACTAAATTCATGGAGATAAATATTTTAATGAAGGCAAACACTTTTTGGTGAATAGAATATTTTAAATTTTATAAAATGTAGATTCTGAAGATTCACTAGGCACTGTGAATATTTCTATATTTTATACTTTCAGAGTTATATTTTAGAATTCTGTTAAGTGTGTCTACATAATTATACATGATATATTTCTTGAATATAGAGTATTCTTATCAAAGAAAAGTCAGTCAATAAGATATTTTAAAATCCCAGATTGAAAACCTAGTTGCTATATAGAAATACAAGTTTCAGATACATGTTCTACATGTTTCCTTAAATGGTATCATATGCCATTAACTTGGTTTTCTAAGCACTATATATAGTTTTAGAGAAATGCCTAAGATATTTAATTGTCTGACTTTATACCTTACATTAAAGCATTCTGTGATCATCATTAAAAAAGAGTTCATATTATTTCAAACTGATAATACTATATAAATGCCTTTTTAAACAATGATAAAAGTATATATTAGGAATTATAAACTACAACTAGAATATACCCAGATAAATTCTATTTCCAAAACATCCTCACTATACAAAAAGATATACAATAGGGTTTTGCAATATAGTGGCCTGGCCTATCCATACAACATGGTTTGACATTCTAAAATATAATTTATGTTGTTTTCTTCAAAGTGTATTTATCACTAGCCAAGATTTCCCCTTCCCATAGACTACAAGGCAAGCAGAACCTTCTGTCTACTTCTCTAGCCTCATATTCTCCACGTGCATCTTAGCACAGGGCTGAAATCTATGCTTTTTACAATGTCTACCAGCATTTGCATACTTGGAAGAAATAAAAGCACACTGAAAATCTTTTGTTTACATACAGATGCATTTTTATTTTACATTTTTTGGAAACAGTTCATGTTTCATTCCTGCTAGTGAGCATGGTTTTGCCCATATTGAAAATGGATGCTTGAGCTGTCAGCCTTTCCACCTATATTCTCATCCCAGATAATGATGTTTGTGGAATCAGTCTTTTATTGAACCTAAAAAGATTCTTCTACTTTCCCTGACTAGAAAGTACATGAAAATGGGCTGAGAATAAATATTATCACCTAATACAGACCTAGACCACTTTAGTATCTTAGGCAAAATCTTTATAAAAAACTAAAAGTATTTTTGTTTCTTTCTGTATTTATCTCATGTGTAATAGGATTCATAAAGACATTTTCATTATGACATTTTAAATTCAATACCCCATAGACCTAACCCATCTGCCAATGTTATATGAAAATTATTTTGATTATAATTGGAATATTTATCTCTCCTCAGCAGAGAAGAATCTCTGAGTTATTTATGATTTTTATTTTGATGTGTTTAATGAATCAATATATTACATATTTATTATGTATTTTATAAAATTTTATGTTTTCATTTTCATTAGCTTCTACTTTGATTTTTTTTTACCATTCTGATACTTGATAATTTATAGCTATTCAAAAAGCTTCCTTTTTATCTCCAATAATCAGAATTTTTGTGATGTTTTTTGATGGGAGTATTTTTTATTTATTTTGTCTGGCACTTGGATAG
This sequence comes from Antrozous pallidus, assembly GCA_027563665.1. Taxonomy (NCBI): domain Eukaryota; kingdom Metazoa; phylum Chordata; class Mammalia; order Chiroptera; family Vespertilionidae; genus Antrozous; species Antrozous pallidus. The sequence goes on along the minus strand of CM050516.1, from coordinate 53,129,916 downwards.
TCTGAGGACTAAAGGAGAATGAAATCAATGTTGGAAGATGAGCATAAACAAGATAGATATGTGAGAGAGACCCTCCAGTGCATGGCCAACACTCTAACCACTTAGTCACACCAGCCAGGCCTCATGGGTGTTTTCATAGTGTTGCATCTCTTCCAGTTTGTTTCTCTTTGTGTTCCTTTCTCTGTCCTCTCACATGTTCTCTTTGAGAAAAATCTCAAATCCTATAGATCCAAAAATCTATAGATCCAAATCATATATATCTAAAGATATCCCATTGGGACTCTACTGTTGATTCACACCTGATTAGTAATATTTCTTCTGTTCATTTTTTCCATGAACAGAATGTTGATGCTCAGTTGGAATACTGTATGGTATGTTATTTATCATGGAAAGTGCTTTCGCCCTCCCAACTCCTAATATTGAAGGCAGATGTTGTGTGCCATTAGGGTTGTTGTTATGGATTCTTGGAATCATTTAATGAGAAGTCCTATAGAGCGCTTAGCATCACCAAGCTGGCAATAGTAATATGTTTGATTTTGCTGTTTGGCTATTGCAATGTCCCCACAGAAACATAACAGGCAAAACCCATGCAGAAACATTTTTGTCTATTGTGCCAAGATTCTTTATTTCAAATGAAATGAGTAGAGGAGAGTGTGTTGTAATGATGAAAGCACAGAATTGGAATCATCACTAACCTGAGTTCAAAATCTACATCTACCATTTGATATATACTGATAATATATGTATTTTTCATTATATAATTTCTCCATTTCTAGAATTTTTTTTTACTTCTTAGGTAATAACAGTATTATTTGTCCTATGGGACTACTATAGTAATTAAATGAGAAATCAAAAGACTCTGACACTTACAACTATAAAGTTTTAGTCTTGGGGTGTGTGTGTGTGTGTGTGTGTCTGGCTGTCTGTCTGTAAGTGCAGCTCTGGGTTTGGAACTTGGCTCCCCAACTCCACTTCATAGTTAGGTGACATGGCAAACTTATCTGACCACTTTAATTTTCAATTTTCTCTATTGTAAAGAAGGAGTTAAAAATAAATGCACATGGTTATAGTGAACTATTGATGAAAACCCATGGTGCATACATACATAGGCCTTTTATGTGTGGAAACCACTTATACTATTTTTGTAAAGAATCATGTACACAGCAGATACTCAATATATCAAAACTGTTATTGTTGTTCTTCATCTTAGCTGACAGTTAACAATCTTTCATACAAAGGGGTCTGTATTTTATTTCACTCTCCTTTAGCTTGCTAACAGAGCACATCTCGTAAGTATGTTCACTATACAGTGCCACAAACTCCAAGTGGGCAGAAGAGCAGACTGGGCATATCTTCTCCCACAGAGCTGATGCTTGTAGCTGGGACAGATGTTTTGGAATGAAAGGCTTCTGATTATTTAGAGCTTTCTGGGCCACAGGAGAAAAAAAAGAACTTGTTGATTTTGTTGTTGTTAAATAAATAGAAAATAAATAAGATTTTGTTCTGTTGTTTGATCTTCCAACAGTATGGTAGCCAAAGCTGTGTAAGTGCACACTTGAACCAAATATGTGAACCAGCTCTGTTGACCTGGGTGGAAGTTACATTCAGATGAGTCCCTCCGATGGAAAATTCTAGTCTTGTCCTCCTAAGATAAAGTTACTATCTTAGAATAAACCATACTCACCAGAAATTAAAATGGAAAAGAGAATAAGATTTGCTATCACAAGCCCTGAGTATAAGTCTTGATTCTGCCACTTTGTAGCAATATAGTATTAAACAGGTCACTTCACTTCTCAGTTACATCCTTCTCATTTGTCTAAAGCAATGTTGTTCAATGGAACTTTCGATGATGGAAATGTTCTAAACTGCACTGGGTAATATGATAGCTGTGAAGGTATTGAGCACTTGAAATGTGCCTAGGGCAACCTAATGTTTAACTTTTATTCGTCCAGCTCTGGAACAGTTATCTCAGAGGATTTTTTTTAATAAAAAGGAAATAAATTCTGTACTTGAAAAGGCTTATGGTGTCCACCAAAAGGCCCTACCACCAAGTATTTTGTGGGGCCTTCTGAATTCCTTCTACTTAAGAAATTTAAGTGGGTCACATCTGCACTCCAGATCCAAGGGCGTGGATAGAAAGGGAAACTGCCCAGAAATGCTTGCAATTTCTAAAAGCATGGGCAATAATAATGAAAAGAGAATGAGCATTCTAGCACACTTCCTTCCTTGACCAGCCTTCCTGTGCAGTGGGTAATTTTCATGGCTGCCCACAATGAAAAGGCACATATTAATATATGTGGAATTATGAGAAACTTCATTGATGTGCCACCATTTTAAACATAAGTGGAACTCTGAGCTTTGTAAGATTAAAAAAAATAAACGTTGTCCATGTTTAACTTTAAAACAAACTTCAAAGGATAAAAAAGACTTTATTTATAAGTAAATACCCAATCACCTTTATCAGGGAAAGCAAATAGACTCTTAATATAGAATAAAACATACTTTTTATTCCTAATTTTTAATGCAGTTACCTAAAATTAAATGACATAATTTAGCTGTTTATCAAATAAAGATTCTGTTATTACAACTGAATCCTGTAGTTATTGTGCTCCAATTCTTAGTCTTTGCTTATAACTTGAAACCTCCTTGAGTCTACCAATTCACTTACATAGTACAACATCCACTTATTTTAATGTCAAGTGAAAATCAGTGAATGACCATTCTAGGCGATTTTCCGTGAAATAATAGCTTATGGATTGCAACCCTAATAACATTGATATTTACAAAAAGGCTTTAAAAAGGAAGGAAGGAAGGAAGAAATGAAGAAAGAAAGAAAGGAAGAAATGAGGGAAGAAAGGAAGGAAGGAAGGAAGGAAGGAAGGAAGGAAGGAAGGAAGGAAGGAAGGAAGGAAGGAAGGAAGGCTGTGATTTGTAGATGCAGTTTTTATTCCTGTCTGGGTTAAAGCACAGTTTGAATTGTGGGTTGAAAATACTATGAACCTGACATCGAGTTGAGCTTTGTTTGGTTTTATGGTATCACCCAACCACTTTATGAAATTGAAGTCACCATTGGTCATTTATGTAGTCTATTCTTCATTGGAAAATTTAGTATTTAATTCTTTTTCTTCAAGGGTACATTTTTTATGACTTCTTTTGGTTTTGAGTTAAGGTCTAATTTTGCATAACGAATGAAAGCAGTTGACCATTAAATTTTCCATCCATCTAGACCCACATGTAGTTTTAGGCTCTGATAGTTATAAAAGGTCCTATTTTTATTCTAAAATGGTATTGTACAGTTTATTGGGTGAAAGTATTTCTATTTACCTAGGTAATAATTTCAAATGACATTTTAATGTCTTTTTTTTTACTGGGGCATATCTTTTGGTATATAAATTTTTATTTGGTCTTAAAATTCTTATAAATGAATTATTTATCATTTCCAGACACTCTTTATTAAAGTAACTACTTTTCATAATTTTGAATTTATATGCCCAAGTTTTTAATGTTTGTCATTCTAGACTCAGACTTCTTATAAAATAGGGGGCTCATATGTGGCGGTTTGACCTCAGAACTAGAGAGATTTCTTATATAAGTATCTTAGAAAAGCTAAGCATCTCTATACTCATTTTTGTCTGAAGAAGTTAACAGAGTTTTTGTAAAATGTTGTGGGGGGGATAAAAAGCCACAAAAGAGCCCAAACTATTTTCCATATGTTTTTATCTCAACCTACCTTCTAACTAATTTGCACCAAGCAGAGAGAAATCTGTGATAGAATCCCTGTATAGTTAGCATGTTGGTAAAGGTTCTCCACAGAAAGACAATCATAAAATGTGTGTGTGTGTGCGTGTGTGTGTAAAGTATGATAGCTTGACAAGTTCAAAGATCTTCAAGGTAAGTTGGCAAGCTGAGGTCTCAAGAGAGGCTGTACTTATTCCTAGTTCAAAGACCAACAGGCTTGAGACCCAGGAAAAGCCAAAGTTTCAATTCATGGCCAAAGGCTGAAAAACAACAACACAGTATCCAAGTTCAAAGTCAGTATGGCAGGAAGAATTCTCTGTTACCCCAAGAGGGTCAGTCTTTTTTGCTGTATTCAGGCTTTCAAGTGATTGGATGAGACCCACCCAAAGTAGGAAGATCAATCTGCTTTACTCAGCCCAACAATTCAAGTATTAATCTGATCTGGAAACTTCCTCCTAGACACCTATAATAACATTCCACCCAATATCTGGACACCTTGTGATCCAGTCAAGTTGACACATAATATCAACCATCATAGGAAGAAATTCTATATGGAGATGTATTTTCTAATCTTTGTGTGTTCCTAAGGAAGACTTCACCAATCCAAAGTTACAGGTCTAGATCATACACGGTTAGAAAATTCAGCAGTACCTCATTTATTTTTCAGATCTGTCCATTTGAACTAGGGGAGAAATTAGCATCCTACTTTATATTTTGTCAAATTCAGGAAAAACTAAGAATAACCTGTAAGCAAACCTTTCATTTGCTCAATCAACAAACCTCAGTCAAACAGAACTGTGGGAGGACAAAAAGACGAATGAGACAAGTGTCTGCCACTCACAGGCTCAGAGAATGTTTTCCCCACATTGAAATGCCCTCCGTGTTTAGGCTTTCAAATGTTGTTTTAAATAGAAGGTTTAACTAGAGGCTGAGCTTGCTTTTATTTTTTTATGTTTTAATTTTGTCATTTATTTTTTTAGCAACAGAGACACCCTCCCCTCTCCAAACAAAATTCCCATGTAAATCGAAGAGACCCACTTGTAGCTGATAGTTCTAGTGGGTGGCTGAGTGAGGAAACAGGCCTGATGCCTGTCCACTTTACTTGGCTTCCCTTTCTCCCTCTGCCACAACACTCCCAGGCGTATAAAAATAAACTTTTAAACAACTTATCTATTTAATATTCTTGCCATGCTTTATGCAGTATATATAAAAAAAACTTTACAGCAACTTTGGATATTTATTTTCTGTTCCCCTATGCCTCATTTTGTGTTCAATTATTTACTTCATTCTTCAAAGGGTTGTTTTTTAATTTTATGTTTCCTTTATGTTATTCAATTGTATGTGTTTAAAACATTATATATTATATATGTAGAGAGAGATTATATAAGTGTGTTTCATTTTATGGAAAGTTCAGAGGATCTTAGTGACATCCAATAACTTGCTATTTTACTGAAGAAGAGAAGCATATATTTTGAAATATTTAAACAAGGTAAGACAAAACAAACCAGCTAGATAAAAAGTATGCCTTCTCCTACAATCTTGGACTTTTCCAGTCAGAGGTCTGGTTCTTAGGCTATGGGTTTTGGTGAGTCTGTCAGGGGACCAATTGATAATCCCTCTTAACTAGAAGTTATGATTGATTCCACATATGATCTAGTTAGCACACATTCCTCATTACAATGGTCCAGCAAAGACAGTAAGAGATACTATTCCTGTCGTCATAAGGAAAGAGGGCAGAACCTGAGGAAAAAAAGTCTGGAACTCAGAGGTGCCCCTTGCTCAGATATGAGTGGGCAATTGCAGCAACCAGGATTCTATATGAACAAGACAACTAAGGGTCAATCCCTTTTGATTAAGGTCTGAGAGATCTCACAAGGCAGAAACCCAGACCAGCTGAAGTTCCAGTGAAATATGAAGAAAATCTGGAATGAATTGTAGAGGAGATTGGTGATTAATATTATTAATTAGGCCCCAAGCATCAGCTAGAGTATTAGATATTGTAGCTTGGTTTATTGCCTCTCCTTAAATCTTGGGAATAGCAACTAGTATGACTTTGAAGAATTGTACTTGAACTTCTCTCTTTCAGGAGATATGAGGAATGTTGTGTTATATGCTCTCTGGATATAAAAAAAAATGATGCAAGTGAGTTGGAGTTGTGCAAGGTTGTGCTCAGTTTATGTGCTGTCCTATCCTGGCTCAACCTTAATATGTCTTCACTTTTTGACCACATATTCAATGGAGATCCCCATAAATTGTTACCACTATTACTTAATTTCCTAACTGCATCAGCTGTATCAGCCTCCCTGAAGATTATGACCAGACATTAGCATGCCTCCAATGGCATCTACATGGAAAGATGCAGAGTGGCTCTGGCACCTGTGTCATATCAGACCAGTACCAGGAAAGTTCTGTCTCCACTGGGATATTGCTTCCCCAGTGGTTACCCAAAGGAGATAGATTACACAACCAGAGTGCAAAGGAGGTAATATCCCACAGGCTGAATCTTTACCAGTAAAATAGAGAAGGTAAGGAAGTGGCATATAAATGTCTCTTCCCCCACCTAACAAGCTGTTCCAAGGTGCGAAGATTTCATATGACTTCTCTAGAGTTTTTGCACATGACCTAGCAATTGGTCTTGTTTTTTTGTGAAGTTCTGTCCAGCTCAGGGGCATACCACCATATGTCTGCTTCTTCTTTTGTCCTGCAACACTTTTCTTCTTACCTCCTTCATGCTTACCTGGGGTTGGATCTCATTATTAAACTCAAAAGTTTTTGTTCACCAAGTAACAAAATATAGTAGAAACAATCCCCATCCTTCCTGATTAAAAAGTTTTCTGATTTTGGTATACCTAATTATCTTCTATTTTTATTTATATTAATGTATTAATATAATTAACTTCTTTATTTTTTAAACTTAAAGCTCCCTCCTTTCTCTGCCTCAGTTTATTTTACAACTTGTGCATTACTCCACTATGTTTATGATACCTTTATTCTGTAGTTTGCTTTATATTTGACTGTTTTTAATGCAAAGGTACCTTATGTTGGTTATATGTCTCTTTCAGAATGTATACCTTTGCATTGCCATTTCTTAGAACAAAAAAAGCTGTGAATGCCAGATTTCTCTATGTATTCCTGTGTATAAATTTTGACATAGTGGAAGAGTGTAGTGAAATTTAAACAAAACTTTACGGACTAATCCCAGCATTTTTTTAAGTCATTCCCAGCAGATCACTAAACTTTTCTGATTACACTTTTCCAGCCTCCTCTGAGGCAAGGAGTTGTATGCCATCTCAGGATCCCACACCATAGTAAGGATCTTTGCTATCTCTCTCTCTCCCTAATAACCTCCTTTTAATTATTATTTCTGATAATGATTCAAAGGCAACATAGATTTTAAACCTACTAGCATTAAACATCTATTATTATTAAGCAGAAATACATAACTGATATTTCTATCATAAATGTATATTGGAACTACTGCCTAAAAGCTTACAAATTAAATTTATATATCATACTAGCTATCATCCTTTAATTTGACCTAATTGCCCAGGTTTATCTAAACTTGGATATCTCCAGTTTGGGGGTTATTTGTTTGCTTTGGTGGTGGTTGTTGCTTCTCTTCAATTTAAATACTCTGGTATTTGCTTATACACAGAGAATTTGACTCCCTAATTCTTCAGGCTTCCCTCCAACGCCATCTTTGGTCATGAACTTTCTTTACTCTCACTGTTTATTGATTAATTATTCTTCTTTCACAAATAATGTGTGATGACAGCTAAGCTGTGTATCAGTTGAAAATGAGATGATTGTTCAAAAAATTATAAAGACCTCAAATGAAAGATATAGCAAAACTACATTGCATCCCCACTCAAACAAAACAAAGGCAGCTACAAATATTTGGAACCAAGTCACATTTTTACACACCATCCATTACTCTTGCATTTAACAGGATGTTAAATATTCTATATCTTCTGAATTTATTAGCTTGGTATTTAGCATGTTTCACAGCCAAAATAGCAAAGAAGGTTCATTATTGCTAGTTAAATTAGCCTCATGAAAATATTGTTGGTAAAAGGTTACAGAAATGAATAAGAGATTTAACCAAGCAGCATATTAAAACCATTTATCATCATAATTTGAAAAGGCATTCTGATCATTTAAATTAACTTGGATAAAGGGTAGAGAATTAGATAAAAGGTAATAATTAAAACCGAAATGACATGATTTAGCCTTTCCTTTTGATAAAGAAGGGGCAAAACATATGTAACATTTACTTAAATTGGCCTCATGGGAGAAACTGAGAGCAATAAAATCATACCTGATCATACTATTTATTGGCTTTAAAAATGATATTTATATTATATATAAATTAGATTACCAGAATAGCTTATATTTCCTTACTATCCTTCTCACTTTATTTCATTTTGGATGGTGAAAGCCTAGAACTTAGGATTTTTCTGTTGAGGTTTTTTAACTGAATGGCCTCTATGTATATTAGATAGCCTTTGCCATCTTTGTGAAAAAAAATTTAATGTATATTTTTATTGATTTCAGAGAGGAAGAGAGAGGGAGATATAAACATCAATGATAACAGAGAATCATTGATTGGCTGACCCTTGCAACTCTCTTCACCCTCGCCCCCAGCACTGGGGATGGAGCCCATAACCTGAGCATTTGTCTTAGAAGGGAATTGAACCATGATTTTCTGGTTCATAGGTCGACACTCAACTGGCCAGGCTTTGTGAAATTTTTATCAGTGAATTTAACCGGTCTGTTTTTCTCTTTGATATGTTTAATGTTTGTGGACCTAAATTATTCATGTCTTTCTTTGTGTTAAAATGATTATCACCCCCCCCCAAAAAAAGCACATAGATCTTTCCCAAAAGGAATGGCAAATCAATTTTTTTATTGGTTTAACAACCCTAACTAAGCAGTTTGTGTCTATGGACTTACATAAAAATATTGTCCTCTTTCCCATTTTTAACAGGAACCAGGAGCTAAAAGAACTTGGTGAACTCTCTCCTCATTGGGACAATCTACGGAAAAATGTCCTTACTCACTGTGATCAGATGGTGAATATGTACCAAGACATTCTGACGGAACTCAGCAAGGAAACAGGTGTGAAAGCAATAACTCTACATATTCAACCTATGCTGTATTTCATATATGTTATATGAAAACATTAATAAACATTTTTATGGACATCAAAGAGCCAATATTTTTTAAAGCATCTTACAATTCTAACGCTTCCATATTGGCGTGAAAAATAACAAAGAAAAAATGCACTATTTAACCTCATGGTATTATTCTAAAGGTAACTGAGAGTTTTAAAAAAATTAAATATCTGAGAACAAAAGCAAATCATACAGTTATATTTTCTTCCTGAAGTTTTTGTAACAATTCTTTTGTAACAAATTTATTTTTCAGCAAATTCACACACACATCCTCATTATTTACTTACTAGTAATATTAAGTTTCTTTCCACCTAGGGTCCTCTTTCAAATCAAGCAGCAGCAAAGGAGAGAAAACATTAGAGTTTGTTCCAATAAATCTACACCTGCAAAGGATGCACGTACACAGCCCCCACCTGAAAGGTAGTGTATAGTATTCTTTTCAAAATAGGCAAATTGTGTTAGGATGTTTCTTTAAAAATCTCCACTATTGGCAGACTTTACAATTTAAGCATTTGTATGAAGATAGAGATGAAACAGTTGAAGCTGATAATAACCCTGAATACTCTAAAAGGTGAGAAAATCGGGAGCCGAAAACCAGGATTACAGGCTTTATTAGGGAAAAGAGACCTGCAGGGCTGCTGGCAAGGGAAGAACAGCAACATGTGCAGAGATGAACAAGCCTTCTGAGGGGAGGAAGGGACGGGGGCTTAGTGTACTCAGCACGTGCTGATTGGTGGCTTAATGTATGGTCATAAAGGAACAAGGGGTTAGAGTATTTGGCAGGTATTGATTGGTGGTTCAATGTATAGTCCATACAAGGTGCCTGGTTAGGTACACAGGTATTTCCAGGCTGCAGGTTAGGTCATACTCCCCCCACTAGTTGGGGGAAGGGGGACCTATCAAAAAGCACTATTATTTTTGTTGTTGCTATGTTTCTGAGTACTACTTTGTCAATGTAGCACCTAAACTGAGTTGCAGGTGAATATGCAAAATGAACAATAGCTTCTTTAAGTAGTGTCAGTGACTCCTATTAGCTACCAATTATGCTACTGTTAGGATTGGAAAAAAAGAAAAAAGCAAGACAAGACTTGTTCATCGTGTACTTACCTTGAGAAACCAAAGCCAAAAGTTGGACTCAAGCTGTTTCTCTGTCTTGGTAGTGACCATCCTTTCAACCAAGGATTTGGCAAATGAAAGAACTGAAATAAAAAATTAGATGGATTGGCCCAAGGCATTTAACAACTTTTGATTACTGAATGTCTGTCAGCAGTTTGAATGTAACATATGATGGTTTTAAAAATCATCAAAACCAGAGTATCAACAAGTAATAAAGAAGCTAGAGTACTTAAATGCTATCTGACACCCAACATGATTTTTTTTTCTAATGGCCAATATGAAGAGGCCTTTATGATACAGTAAAAACTTTATATATTTTGGAGTGGGATGGACTAGAATTGCAGCTTCAGCAGTTTTTATTAAGTTTGTTATTTACTCTTTCTAATCTGTATTGTTCTCTTCTAAATGAAGTGAATTAGAGTATGTAAAACACCTAGGATGAACTATGTTTCTATGCTATAGGTGGCCTTTGTCATCACTGAAACAAGTGGATTTGTCAGCTCTATCATGGCTGTTAAAGTGATGAGTAAAGAGACAATAAAATCTAAGGAGGTAGCCAGATGTAAGGGAAGATGATTTAGAAAGGCAGAGGCATTTTGGAAATGTCATCACATACAAGTACTTGATGACGATAGGATGATGAAATGGGAGAGAAGGATGACCTGGGATGCAGCCATGGGTGGATGATAGAAGAATCACCAAACCAGGTAGTTTGTCATGGCCAAATCGATCAGAGCTTGTATTTAAGTATGCATTCAAATATCTGGTGTTGATCCTTAAAATACTTCCGCCAAACAGAGAAATTATTATGTAAGTGGTCTTGTAAATCATCTTTATTTATTAAAAATGACAGAACCGTTTACATTTTACTGTCTTTTGCCAAGATACTATTTGAAAAATAGACTAGAGTGAGATAGAGAAATACAATGCCTTTAGTTTCTGTTTCTCCAATTTAACACAAAGAAACTAGAAACTAAATAAAAGAAATTTAGAAAAGCAAATGAAATTTCTTCTAATTAGTTTGGTTTGGGAAATGTACCAGTGTGCTATATCTGCCATAGCAAAGTATCATAAACTGATTGGCTTAAATAACAGAATGTTATTGTCTCACTATCGTGAAGCCAGAAGTCTGAAATCAAGGTGTTGGCAGAGCCAAGCTTCCTCTGGAACCTGTAGTGGAATCCTTCCTTTCTTGCCTCATCTTAACTCATTTTCCCCCCTGGCAATCTTTGGTTTTCTTTGATTTGCTGATGTATCACACTGATCCTCCATCTTCACATGGTGTCCTCCTCTATGTCCTTCTCTGTGTCCAAATTTCCCTTTAGACACCAGTCATATTAGATTAGGGCTCATCCTAAGAACCTAATTCCAACTTGATTAATCTGTAGATACTCTACTTCCAAATAAGGTTGGTTTCTAAGATATCCTTCTTGTGGGCCACAATTTACCCATAAGAGGATATATGGAGGAAAATTTTATGTGTGATAATAAAATCAAACAGAGGAGAGAAAAGCAAGATTTTGATGTTAGAACTAGGATACAACTCATAAACTAGAGGATTTTTGACATAATAGTTTTCAGAAAAACTGGTTCCTCCCTTTAAAGAACTGAAGGAGAAAATGTAGGAAAGAACAAGTTTTCCTACAGCCAAGAATTAATGTGAACATACTGAAATCTATTGCATAATGTATTATATTAGTGTGTATATTGCATGCATAAAATATGTATAACATTAAATATTTGTTTTAAAATATTTATTTTTTATAAGTTTAAAAGTTATTTGAAGTTGGACTTAAAATAAAGTAGGTGCTTTATAGACTAGATCACCAACTACATGTTACAGTAGAAATTGAAAATGACTGAATATTTAGGGACTTACAATTTCTTTGACTGTAATCAAGTTAATAACCACTCTGAGCTTTGCTTTACTTACATGCAAAATAAAAATTAAAAATTGTAGATGGTAGTCAATCAAATTTCCTATTTACTTATGTAACATGTATTTAGCAGCTTTTGAATTGCAGTTAAATTTATTTAAGATCCATGGTTACTGATTTAAATGTTTAGCTGAATTACAGACAACATTTTGTAAGGTAATGATGCAAGCAAGATTGGCCAAGCCTTGGTATTTCACTGGTGAGTTATTGAATGTAGACTACATTCATTTTACTTCTTACCATTAGTAAATTGCATCTATTCACCTTTGATTAATATGTCTGCTATATTTGGAGAGGAAGCTTTACAAACAATAGCAGGCAGATTTACCAAATCTGAGGCTAATGTCTAGCTCTTGAAACAAGTAACTGAGCAGAACTAATGATGTCATGTCTCATACTGACAAGTGAAATAACCTCCATTTAACTTCTGGTGCCCCCAGACCCATTAAGTTAAAATTTCACCTTTATTCATTATTGAAATTAAATGAGTAGAGTATCCACCGCAATGGAGATCTTACAGAGAAGTGACAATAATAACAAAAAAGTACTCTGAAATTAAGAATACCATTTTTCACTCTGATATATCTCAGTAAATTTTATTTTATTGGAAAATCAGCTGTGAATAGTATAACATCTAGATTCTTGTGATATTGTAATATTATATTATACATACAATATATACAAATATACATAATAATATTAGAGGCCCAGTGCATGAATTCATGTACATTGAAAGGAAATTAATTAGAAGAAATATTTTAGAGGCCAAGGATGGACCATAGGAAGTTGGCTCAGGGAGTGTCCGGTCCATCTCGCCCAGTGCCCATCAGGGCTGATCAGGGCCAGCCGGCTGGGGAGGGATCGCAGGAGGCCTCCAGGTTGTGTCCAGCTCCTCTAGCCCAGTCCCAACAAGCTGGACTCCAGCAGCAAGCTAACCTACCAGTCAGAGCATCTGCCCCCCAGGTGGTCAATGCTTGTTATAGTTGATCTAAAGGTCAGACACTTAGCATATTAGCCTTTTATATATATAGGTCATATTATGGTACATGCAAAGAGAAAGAAATAGAGAGAGAGAAGGAAAGAAAGATAGAAAGAAAAAGAGAAAGAAATAAAAGGAAGGATGGGAGAAAAGGAAGGGTGGAAGAAAGAAAGAAGAAAGGGAAAATAGTAAGAAAAAGAACCTATCCTATCTAACAAAATAGTGATATGCAAATTTGACTAACTTTGCTACACTCACAAGCCAAACCTACAGCCACGCCCACAAGCGAATCAGGAGCAGATTATGCAAATAAACCCCAACCAAGATGGCTGCCGCTACTGAGAGCAGGAGGAAGGCTTGGGTTTCCCCAGCAACAGAGGATGCCAAGCTTTCCACCTGCCATTGCCAGCTTAGGCCTCCACTCAATGCTACAAAGTTTCAATTATAAAAGGTTAAGAAATGGCAGCAGCCACTGAGCTGGAGAAAACAGAGGCTTGGGTTTCCCTGGCAATAGAGGAAGCCAAGCTTTCTGCCTGCCCTTGTGCCTAGGCCTCCACTCTAGGCTACAACGTTTCAAACAGAAATGGCTGTTGCCATGGAGCCAGCAGAAGGCTTGGCTCTGCTCCAGGCTACAAAGTTTCAATTGTAGACATAAATTAATCCCAGATCCCAGAGCTTCTGCTTGGGTTTCTGGGGGCGTGGCCGGCCTGCAAACCTCCACAGGCCCCTCACCCAGGCCACCTCTCGCCCCAAGGGAACCCCCACCCTGATCTTGAAACACTCTTCAGGGCAAACCAGCTGCCCTTCACCCATGCACCAGGCCTCTGTCCTATCTAATAAAAGAGTAATTTGCAGATTGACCATCACTTCAACACACAAGAGGGCTGCCTCCATGTGGTCAAAGATCCTGCCCCCTTGTGGACACAAGATGGCCACCACAAGATCACCAGCAAGGGAGGGCTGTTGGGAGGTTCCAGGCCCTGTAAGGGTGGGCAGTTGTGGGTGATCAGGCCTGTAGGGGAGGGCAGTTAGAGGTGACCAGGCCAGCAGAGGAGGGAAGTTGGGAGCAAACAGGCTGGCAGGGGAGCAGTTAGACATCAGTTAGGCTGGGAGGGTAGTGGTTAGCGGGTGATCAGGCTGGCAGGCAGAAGCGGTTAGGGGCAATCAGGGAGCAGGCAGATGAGCAGTTTGGAGCCAGCAGACCTGGATTGTGAGAAGGATGTCTGACTGCCCGTTTAGGCCTGATCGGATATCCCTTGAGGGGTCCCAAATTGGAGAGGGTGTAGGCTGGGCTAAGGGACATTCCCCGCCCTACCTCCCATGCACGAATATTGTGCACGGGCCTCTAGTACTATATGATATCATAAAGCTGTAGTTGGTGTTAGGTGCAATGTTACCCACATTTCTGAGTAACTATGAATGAATCAGTTGACCTCTTCGCTTCTTAGATTTCCAATCTCTACACCGAAGGCTGGAACAAATAAGAGGAGTTATTCAGAGCTCCCTGATTTCAGCATTTCAAGAGTTTAGATGTATAACCTCATCAACAATGCATAATTACTTTTAGATATATTTCATGATAATGCCAAATATCTTGGACTACTTTGAAACAGATTTTCCTCAAAAATCCCTGTGGTCTTGTGAATCATGTCAAAGTCATTTGTGGGCCATTTTGAAGTCCGGGATTATGCTTAAATTGTTCCTTGAGATGAGATCAGAATGTCTACATTATTTTATTAGCACTATTTTTATAGTTGTAGGAATTTTAAAGGATCTTCTGGGGAAAATAGACTTATTATCTCATTTCTATTATTAAATGGCTTTTAAAAGGCTATGAAGCAGCCCTATTATTAAATTTCAAATCAACCTAGTGTATTTAGCTTGATGAAATGCAACTTGAATTTCACTTTTCTATTATTCTGTATACTATACCTTTTTCACAAAGCCAAGGACATTTTTCAAGGTATAAAATTATCAGTGGAAGAAATACACATTATATTTTATAATAAAGGATAAAGGACCTTCAACTCTTTTTGCTTACGTTTTCTGTAAAATAAAATGCTCACCTACGTTTTTATAGTTGTCTCTTAGTACAAAAAAATCAGAAAGCTATTATTATACACACTTAAGGGCTATTTATGTCAAAAAATTACCTAATTTAAAGAGCAGGATAAAATGGTTACAGTTTTAAAATGATACAAATATTACTGATCAAATTGTTATCTTAGAATTTTATTTTTATTGCCATTTTTATATCTGTTCTCCCTTAAAGGAAATCCATCAATTGAAGTTAATTCTAACTAAATTCAAAGGAGTGTGTCTGCTCTGGCCAAGATTGAACATGATACTTTAAGTGTATATCATTCTTCATTAACTAAACTGAGACCAGGAAGTAAATCCCATGGTGTACTTAGATCTGCCTACTATTTTTGTAGTAATTAATAGCAAGTGAAATTCAAGGATGAAGGAGCCAAAATAGATAACTGTTTCAATACAGTGGTAACTGATAGTTATCAAATAACAATTGCAAAATATTAAGGCTTCCTGGAGCCTCCTATTGAGTTATAGAAGTACCTTACATATTTTGTTGATTAACTCCTCATCAGGTATATGGTTTGCAAATATTTTCTCTTGTTTTCCTGTTCTCTATGTTGCTTTTTTACATTATTGAATTTTCTTAACCCTCACATAAGGATATATTTTTGTTTTGACTATTGAGAGAGTGGGAGAGGGAGAGGGAGAGGGAGAGGGAGAGGGAGAGGGAGAGGGAGAGGGAGAGGGAGAGGGAGAGGGAGAGGGAGAGGGAGAAGGGAGAGGGAGAGGGAGAGGGAGAGGGAGAGGAGAGAAGAGGTATTGGAATATCGATGTGAGAGAGAAACATTGATCTGTTGCCTCCCATACATGCCTCTGTTGGTGATCAAACTATTAACCTAGATATGCGCCCTGACTCATATTTGAACACTCAACCTTTTGGTGTACTAGATGACACTCCAACCAACTGAGCCACCTGGTCAGGCCCAGCAGAAGCTTTTTAGTTTGATGTAGTCCCACTTGTTTATTTTTGTTTTTGTTGCTTGTGCTTTTAGTGTAATATCTATGAAATAATTTTACAGACCAATATTATGAAATGCCCCTAAATTTTTTTCTAGTAGTGTTATGATTTTAGTTCTCATGTTCAAGTCTTTAATCCTTTTGAGTTGATTTGTGTGCATGAAGGGTCTAATTTCCATCTTTTCCATGTAGATAACATAAGCTCTCCTTGTTCTTTTACTGAATGTGTTTCAGGGAGGGATATATGGATATGGTTATCTTCTTCCCCTGGAGATATGTATATTCCAGATTTCAAAAAATTTTTTTCTGGATAGTGTACTTAAACTTTTTATTCTTCTATTAAGAATAGTAATTCCCTATATAATGTAAAGACAAATTAGACAAGCAATTCAGCCTCAAAATATTTGTTTGTTTATTAACAATTATTGAGCATCTACATACAACATGCATGCATTTGAATGTTTCCCTAATCTTTGAAATATATAACAAGCATTAAAGCCTGTGTTTTGGGCAGAGTGACTGGATGGCCACCAACACAGGAGAAGCAATCTGCACTTTGGATGCAGGGAGGCTAAGATTGAAGAGACCGTAATAATCCTGACATGAGATGAGGAAGGTTAGAATTAAAATATAGTTCATAGTGATAAGAGAGAATAAAATTTGGGGAGCAGAGTTGTTGAAACTGATCATATAAAATGGTGAGGGAAAGAAAGCAACTGATCCTGAGAACTTGAGAATTTTAGTCTGGGATGTTTAAAGGAATTTGTTGTCTATACTTGTCACAGGAAACCAGGGAGGAAGGGCAGGTTGAAAGACTTAGAACAAGTTAAGTTTAACATCTGGCTGATATTCAGAGATGTTCCTAAGGCTATTAGGAATAGGATTATTTAGTGGGGTGAGCTTATGGCCATTTAAGAAAACTGTGACTCCTTTCCAGGAAGTACAACAAATGCACTTACAAAATTTCTAAATGGTCATGAATACCTGTAACCCTTTTCTTAGGCCTAAATTAACGTCCCCTAGGCAATTTTTAAAAAATTACACAGAAGTCTAATATTCTGTTATTTTAAGGTAAGCTGACTTCTGCTTTATTGGTGACTTTTTAAAAGGGCAATAGATTATCACTCCAGCAATCTATTAAGTGATTGCTCAGTATTGGCTTTATTGATGGGTTAGTTTGGGTTGTATTCAGTTTTTTTTTTGTGACCTGGAATTTTGAAGACATTTATTGTTAAGAAAGATATTACTGGTGCATTTAGATTGAACCACTTTGGAAAAGTTATGGTGTTTACCTGAAGATAATAAAATAATTTATGTTTTCCCTATAAATGAGATCTGAAAAACAGTCAATGTGTCAATACCAAAATCAACATGAAAAGGATCTACTATTAGGTTTCTCAAATAAAACGTAGTTTACTAAGAGGCCATTTACTCTGTCTTCTTTCTGATGGGGTTATTTTTATTAGAATGTATGGCATGTCTTAAGGCCATAAACTTAATATGTATGAGGCCTGATGGCTTTCAAGATCAAGGGATTGAGTTTCAATTTAAATGTATGGTTATTTTGCTAAAAAAAAAAAAACCACAAAAACCCACACACACGCACGCACACACACAAAATATCTTGCTGGAAATAGATCAGAAGACATTTTGTTTATTCTTCTGTCACCTGAGGAAATTGAAAAAGCATGCATCAAAATTGTATAAGATTTAGTTTACACAGGCAGAGACTACTCTAGATAGATTTTTTTTAAATGTACTGGCACTGTTCTGGCCTTGAACCAAAATGCTTCTTTACTCTGTAAATTTCAGTGGAAAGATTCATTATTGTTGAATTTCAATATGATTGCTAATTAAATGATGCAAAACTCAATAAAATAAAATACACAAAAGACCAATTAGCACGTTACCTCAGAAAGTATACAGACAAATGAGAGAATATACTGTTCTACACAGTAACGTATAATTAAGATGTAGTCATAAATCAAGGTTATAGTATAACATGTATAGGTGTACAGGTGGCTTTTAGAAAGATAAATTAGTTCCTCTTGCCCCTTTGAGATGCGAGTTCATAGTGATTCCTGCAAAATTAAACAGAATAATGTCTCAGACTTCCAACATTCTGTATGCTTCAGTGCAAACAGCATGCTGGAGAGAAATGTTTGTGAAATGTTCATCTCCTTGTCCATTCCTGTTTCAGATGCTCTCTATGATGTTATCACTGTGGGAGCCCCAGCTGCCCATTTTCAGGGATTTAAGAATGGTGGTCTTCGGAAACTACTCCATAGATTTGAAACGGAAAGAAGAAAGTAAGTGATGACAAGATGCATTAATTACTATCTTCCCTTTGAAGAAGTTTACATAAACATTTACAATAAAGAAACTTGGTCCATCACAATGAATAATTCCTGTATCATAACCTAATTAATAACTTAAAGATGATGAATTTCTAAAAAATACTTGAAAAGAAATGAAATAAGGATAAATTAAGTGCCTGAGTGTGGTGCTTATTGAGTAGTGCTGTGCTGGCAGAAAATTTTTGTGGAAACAAAGCTACTAAAAAAAAGAGGGTATTCTAGTATCAACTATTGTATATTGCATATTCATTGGAATGATGTGCAGGTATAGATTTAGCAAAAAGCTTCATCTTATGTAATTGAAAAACCAGACATTTAAAGGAGATCATGAGGCCTAATTTATGAATCTTACCCTGTTGGTGATTTCACCTATGGTCCGAAGCAAGGCATATGAACTGCCCTGCCATTTAATTATGCTATTTGAAAAAGAGACATCAGTAAAGAATTCTTATCAGTTACATGATGAGATTAAAAGAGTAAACATTCATTTCTTAGAGAAAAGCCATGACACAAAACCCAAAGTATTATTTCTATTATTTATAACTACAGGCCCAGTGCATGGATTTGTGCACCGTTGGGGTCCCTGGGCCTGGTCTATAGGGAGAGATCTGGCTGAAACCAGCTTTCTGATATCCTTCAAGGGGCCCCAGAGTTTATCTTATAATATTCTGTGACTATGACTGTACTTAAGTAAACCTAAAAAGTTTTATCCAGATGTGAATGAAAACTTTTCTTTTTAAGTAGTTACTCTTCTTAGATTAAGAACCCGAATTTTGAAGCTTAGAGGGAAATAATATTCTGTTGTTATACTTGGTTTAGTAGTAATATTAGAAAACCTACCTGAATGGCAAAATCACTCTCTTTTTAAAAAATTTATCACTTTCATAACATACATAACACATATATTATTAGGTGTCCAATGTCCAGGACAAAAGCATTAAAAATAACAAAAGAATTGAATAACTGATATCCTATCTAATAAAAGAGTAACATGCAAATTGACCTTACCTTCACTATACCCACCAGCCAATCAGGTTAAACCCTAACCAAGATGTCTACGGCCACTGAGAGCAGGAGGGAGGCTTGGGTTTCCCTGGCAATTGAGAAAGTCACGTTTTTCGCCTGCCCTCGCCTGCCTAGGCCTCCACTTAATGCTACAAAGTTTCAGTTATAGAAGATACATAATTCCAACAGAAATGGCAGCAGCCATGGAGCTGGAGTGAGCAGAGGCTAGGGTTGCCCCAGCAATAGAAGAAGCCAAGCTTCTGCAGCCCTAGTGCCTAGGCCTCCACTTTAAGTTACAAAGATTCAATTATAGAATTTAAATAAACCCAAACAGAAATGGCTGTCACCTTGGAGCAAGCCTAAGGCTTGGCTCTGCTCCAGGCTACAAAGTTTCAATTATAGAACATAAATTAATCCCAGATACCAGGGCCTCCTCTTGGGTTGCTGGGGGACATGGCTGGCCTGCAAACCACCATAGGCCCCTCACCCAGGCTGCCCCATGCCACAAGGGAATCCCTACCCTGATCCAGGACATGCTTCAGGGCAAACCAGCTGGCCCCCACCCATACACCAGGCTTCTATCCTATCTAATAAAATAGTAATATGCATATTGACTATCACTTTAACACACATAGGGGTGGAGCTGGCTGACTTGGGGGAGGAGCTATGGACCTATTAGGGTGGTGGGAGCCCATCAGGGGCGGGGTTGGTTGGGGGTAGGGGCCACAGACAGTTTACCATCTGGTTCTACCCCCTATTGGGGGGGCAATCAGGGACAGGGCCACCAGGGGGAAGGGCTGAGGGCCAATGAGGGTGGTGGGGGACCAGTACAGAGCGGGGCTACAGGTGGTTGGCCAGCTGGCCCTATTGAGGTAGGGGTCAGGGTGAGCTGGGGAGAGGGGCTGTGGGCTGTTCAGGGTGGTGGGGGTCCCTTGGGGGTGGGGCCATCTGGGGGGAGAGGCCATAGGTGGTTCGTCGGCCAGCCTTGCCCCTAATCAGGATGGGGGGGGGCAATCTAGGATGGGGCCAGAGAAGGAAAGGGGCTGCAGGAGGTTGGCCAGCCAGCCCTGCCCCCTATTGGGAGGTCAATCAGGGGTGGGGCTGGCCAGGGGTAGGGACCATGGGGGTTGGCCAACTAGCCTCATTCCCAGATAAGGCTGGTTCACTGGCCATACTGGGCGTCATAATGACTGGTCGTTCTGGCATTATGGTCACTGGCTTTTTATATATATAGAGAGAGATAGATATAAGCTAATGAGGCACATATATTTTTCTTTCTTGTTTTAAAGAAATTCATTTTGATACAGTTCTAGTACTGTTAACTCAGCTGTTGCCCTTACTGAGATTTTGCTAGGTTTTTTTGTTTTTGTTTTGGGTGAGGAGCGTATATAGTTCTATGAAACTGTCTCACAGGTAAAGGTTAATCATCACAAAGAACTGTTCCATGACCACAACGAAACTCATTCTGGTTATTCCTTCTGCTGCAGAAAATAGTTCTATTACCTTATGTTTATAACAGGGAGGGGAGGTCAGAGTTCTAACCAGGGGCTCTGAGGGGAGAGGCACCTCCTGTTTAATTCATGAGATTTAGAAGTTGGTTCGTTCACAGAATCTAGGGGAAAGAGATGCTATCTCTTTACTAAAATGGGAATGGCATAAAATATAGTTTCTCATAGTTTCTCATGGTTTCTCATTGACCCTCTCCCTCTGCTGTACCATCCTTCAAATAGGAAGAGACACTGCTATTATGTGCTATTCACCCCCAAAACAGGCAGGTGTATTTAAAAGTTTTATTTTTGTTGGGCTACCCTTTTACTAGTCTTTTGGTTTTTCTTGGCTTCTATATTTTACTTGGCATTTTGTCTAAGACCCAAGTTGGGCTATACATAGCAGACAAGGGGGGAAAAACATAGAATTCACTGTTTTTGTCATATCTTTCCCTAGATCCTGGGGCTCCCAGCCAATCTTCCTTCTCTGCTCTTAGAGTCTTCTGATAAATGTCTTACATGTTGGGACTAGAGTATGCTTTGTGATTAGCAATAGAAGGAAAATAGATTGTGTGTACTCCATCTTGTCTGGAACTGGGCAGCTCTACCTTGAGAATTCACTTAATTTATTTGTTTTTCTCAATCCAATTTTAAAGTGCCTGACACAATTAAAAAACGGAAAACTGTCCCCAGGGCACAAAGACTCTAGCTGAAGGAGCAGAGCATCAGTATGTGAAGCATGGGCCCTCACCATAGACTTTCATATAATACCACTGTGTGTCACTGGCAAAGGCAAATGTTGAGTTGTGTGGTTAGATTCTGAATAATATATCTTGTTTTAATATCCTCATGGATATCTGAATTCTTCAGTATTCTTCACTTCTCACTGGGATATTTATAAATATACAAGCACACATAAGTATATCCAATACTTTAAACATTGACTTGCTTTAGAGTTTTTAAATGTGTTATATATCCTATTGCTTTATGGGTAACTTTTGATAAATGCAGTGAAATTTTTTTAAAAAGTAAAAAAATAACTTAGTGTATATCTTAAAAGTACTCTCCTTAGGGCAGTAGTAAGGGACAAATGTGGTTTGCTAAGGCAATACATAAATGAGTACAGTATCAGCCTGACCATCATGGTAAGAGCTGACTTAAGCAAAGATGTTATGCCTAAAGTGATATCATACTATGAAAATTATTTTTCTGAGACATTTTTTTCACCAACAATATTGCATTTGTTCATCAAAAGCAATAATCGAGACATCAATGTGACTACGAAATCAGTAAGTTAGACCTATACATGTAGAATTGAAAAAGATCACATTAAGTGAAGGACATTTTTTACCTAATTTTCCTTTTGCTACCTCCCCCCTCCCAAAAAAAGAATAGCCAAGTCTTTTAGGCCAGTTTTTTAGGGGAACTACTACAGCCATTGCATGTCTTCACCTTTATCTACTTTCTTCTCCACTAAGCCAATGAAATATTGTCTCCTGAGTACAGTACATTTATGTGTCTGGTCCTTAGTGATCTATTTTTTGATGAATTCATTGATCAGATAATTAAAAGGATTTTAGCATTAGGAAGCCTTACTTGCTTGTAATAATCATATAATTCAGATCATATAAAATGTATTTTTAGAAGCTTAAAGATAACTAATTAGGCAGATTGATCTTTTTTTTTTTTAAGCACAAATATAAAAGTTCATACTCTCCAGCTCAGAGCCCTTCACATCCTTTCATGAAGTCCAGTCACATTTACTGGGCATTCAAAGCCTCTATGAACTCACCCCACTGGCTTTCTAACTTCATCACCCCCCTCTTCCTATAATTGCTTCTTTTAAATGCTGTGAAACCATGGACTTCACACTTGCCCACCTCTTCCCTTTTCCTCATTCTATTCTCTTTCACTAGAAATTCTTCTGTTCTCATCTCCACACTATTTGCATTGCTTTCTGTCCAAATCATACACATAATCCCATTCAAAATTCTACCCATGGTCAATCTTAAGATTTTCACCCTTTTCATTATGTCCTCCTGATTTCTCAAGTTGATTTGACTCTCTGTCCTAATATTTTATTTCTCTTATAGCCTTACTAGGTCACATAGTTATGACATATTAGGTTTGCCCTTGTTTGATATTTCCCGTAACACTTTGGGATATGTTTAGTTAAGAGATGATATTCTCTTGAACTATGGGTATTCTGGAATGCTCCACCAGAGTACTTAGCAAACAAGCATTTCATAGATCAAATGCAATGGGCATTGGGATTCACCTTATAAATGAGATATAGTCTCTGATTTAAGTGCTGAAAACTCCAGCCCTGGCCAGTTTTGCACAGTAGTTAGAGTATAGGCCCTCTGATCAAGGTCTCAGGTTTGATTCCAAGTCAAAAGCATGTACCTCGGTTGCAGGTTCGATCCCCTGCCTCTTTTGGGGCACGACTGAGAGGCAACGCGTCAATGTGACTTTTGCATTAATGTATGTCTCTCCTTTCTCTCTTCCCCTTGCCTCCCTTCCACTCTCTCTAAAAAAAATCCTCACTCCCCCAGAGAGGATGAAAAAAAGAAAGTGCTGAAAACTCGTGAGTAATAAAATTTCACAAATATTCATAATGCAATATGATAAATAGAGACAGCAGGGATTCTCAACCTTGGATGCACATTAGAATCACCTTTGGAGATTTAAAAACTTTTATGTATGCCAAGATATTGCCTGAGACAAATGAAGTGGAAGTCCTGGGAATGGAGCCCAGGCATTGGTGTTTTAAAAGCTTCCAAGGTGGGTCTAATATATAGCCATAGTTGAGAACCACTGTTAAAGATGTAAGTGAATAGTTCTGAGAGAGGACAGGTGAAAGGCATGGAGAATAAAAAGAGGAATAGTGACACAGATGAGTTGAACTTGAAAAATGTACGAATACTCAATTGGTACATATCAGGAACAAAGAAAATCTACACAAAGGAATATTTGCTGAAATGAAGAAAACTATTACAATTTTCTTACCAGAAATTTTTGTTTAAAAAATCCCAAACTCATTAAAAAGTTGCAAAAGAGAATGAAAGATGGGAGTAAAGTTATAAAAATTTTGATCTTGGAAAATTTGAACCTGAGTAGCATCCAAACAAATAAAAATTCCAGTATGTGATAGACCTTTTCATGCTATAAACATGAGATTTTTCTAGGGGAATGAAAACATTAATTACCAGTATATTTTATTTAAAGACCAAGATATTTGTAACCTATGCCTTCACTGATCACATCAAATATCTATGTGTTCCTGGAGGCAGTGGTTTACCTATGCCACTATTTGAAAGCTTGTGGAGTTTTTCTTCTAAATATGAGTGAATTCTTTACCTCCTGTTTTGATAATTTCTAATTTCAGCAGGAACTTCAATTCAGTCACAGTTTTTACTGCTCAGGTCTGTGACCTGGGAGCATAGCTCTTTCATTAAGATTCAAAGAACCTCATGAAGACCAAAGCCTTTGTAAAGAAAAAAGAAAAAAAGCCAGTGAAGGACAGTGTTAACTTCTTCTTGAGATTATGAATTCCCTGTGATCTGCCAGTTCATTTGGAATGGACTCAGAACTAACTCTGAAAAGGATCCCAATGTGTGTCACATGCCTGCCTTGAATATGGACTCTGATTTGTCCGCCTACCCCCATCTGTTCCAGATGACCATAATCAATACTTACTGCCCCACAATTTCAAATGGAAGAGGAAAAAATAATCATTTGGAAAATTCATAAGGAAAAAAATTAAAATTTTATTAATAGAAATTAGTGTTAGAGTCTATACTAGATTTTGGAGGAAATTTCTGAAGCAAAGTGAAACAATGATACAATGAGTTAAGCAAATCAGCCTTACTTTTTATGAGATCAATGGGTACCTAATCCCATGGCAAAAACTCTGAGAAACATTTTCCTTTCTATTGTAATGAGAAATAAATAGATGTTTCCTCATTTTCTATTATAAATAGGAGATTCTTCAATAAAAGGGGAAATACGGCATCAGGGAGCTGTCTTTTGCTTAAGGTGCAGCCAGCATTCAATAAACCAGAAATGAGAGAACTGGATGCAAAGCTTTTAAAATATATGTATTCTTCTGATGGAATCACTAACTACTGCTTAATTTGGAGGCAAGAAAACAAATGAACTTTTTTTTTTGTTAGTAGTATAGAGCTGAGACATGTAAGCTGCTAAAGAATTTTACAACACTTCCCTTTTTATACTTTCTCCAGTAACATGAGCAATTACAAAAACATTTCTTTGACAACTCTTCCATTTCATGCTTAAGACTGAAAGTTCTTTGATTTTATGAAAGGGAATGAGTGATTCAAATCAATTTAATACAAGCAATAAGACTGGGTCCATAATTTACTTTAGAAAGCCAGTAATTTTTTCCTCCTTTAAAACTTTCTCTTACACCAGTCTGATCTCTTCTTAGAAACCTGGCAGAGTGTTTATTCTGAGATCATATAATATGTTTTAACAGAAATAGTTTTCTTTTTAAATTGTGTATGTTTTATAATACTTTCTTTTTGAAAATTTTTTTTCAATTTTGCTAATATGTTTGTTGTGAAATGTAGAAAAGTAAAAAAGAAGAAAAGAGATTACAATCACCCATAATCTTTAACAATGCAGTTACTGGGGGTATATGGGTGTTAGCTGACTCTTCTAGTCTGTTTTTCCACTTATGACCTATGTTTGTTTGTTTTAAATTCAAAAATTCCAAATGGCTTAAAATGACTAATTCTTCAAAATATATAGCAGTGGGCAAAAATGGGTTTGCAGTTGTTCCTTTGGAAAATAATACAGTAATCCTATATAATAAAAGGATAATATGCAAATAGGGGCAGAAGGACTGCTGGACCTGTCACCATGAGGCATACTGACCACCTCTTGGACCCTTTCTCCAGCCAGCTGGCCACCCATGGCAGGGGCGGGTCTGGCAAGTGGGCCAGAACAGCTGACCTCTCGGTCTCTTCCCCCCAGCCATCAGGCATCAATCATCCGATGGTGAATGGGGAACCAGGGGTGGGTGTGGCCAGCTATGGGCAGCTGGGGAAGATGGCCCTGATCACAGGACAGGCCTAGGTACTGTACCTGCAATGAAGTTCATGTACTGGGCCTCTAGTTAATAAATAATAATATAAGAATAAACTGTGTTTCTCATACTCACAAATGTAAACTATTTTTCCCCACTGTGTAGAAATACTCTCCCTTTAAAAAATATCTGTGTTTGTGGTTTGTGTACACTAAAACTTGTCCATAAAAATATTAGGTTATAGCCACAATTCATGTCTCATTCACTTTTAAATAAATTTTCTTTCCTTAAAACAAAACAAAACACTTTATATCTCCAAAAGTAAGTGTTACACAGGCCCTATGGAAATAAGAATAAGTATGAATAAAATCCTAGCCATTCTTTTTTTCTTTTGAACTCTGTTCAGTAGCAGACAATATGTCATTTTTACAGAGATGGAAATTTAAATCTGTGTATAGATTATAATTTGATTCCCTGGGTGTTTATTTTTTTCTTTCTGTGAGCAACTTCTTCCTCAGCAACTCTCAGCTCTCAGTCCAGTTCATATTAGAGTAAATGCACTGCTAGGTTTGAAAATACTGTGTACCAGGCTAGTATTCTCCATGTGCACTTCCCTGCATGCAGCTCCCTGTACAGATCAGTCTTCAAGAATAAGTGGGTTTTCTCTCGTACATCTAAAACTTGGAATATGGAGAGAATAAATTTTTTTAATGAAATAGTTATGTCGAGACAAGCATACTGTACAAACTAAATGATGAGGCTTTCAAAGCACTGCACTAAATGTGATACAAAGAAATGAAAGGATTTTTGCTGAGTTGCATATGATCCTAAATGAATTTGTAATGCAGCTTTTCTCCTTCATTCTCATTTTAACTATACAAGTAAAATGTGCTGTGATGCACAAATTCAAAGAATAAAGGAGCATATAAAGTGGAAAGCCTTTTCACTTTCTCTCCCCAGAATAAGCCAATTTGAACAGCTTAATGTCTTTCTCTGTGCAATTTCTTCTAGGCCTTCAACTACTTGAGTTTTCGGTGGTTATGACTCTTTATTTTTAAGATTTTAAAATTGATTTTTAGAGAGAGATGAAGGGAGAGGAAGAGAGAAAAACATCAATGTGAGAGTGAAATACCAATCAGCTGCCTCGTGCACATCCCCTTCTAGGACTCAGGCCACAGCCTGGGCATGTGCCCTGACTGGGAATTAAACAGGCAACCTTGCAGTACACGGGATGATATCCAACCGAGTTACACTGGTTTTCAGTGGTTATGACTCTTAGTCTATAAACTTGGGTCATAGGAATGTGATATTTTTAACTTTTCTATAATTCAGTTTAATTTTTCTGGCCCCCATTCTGAGGCAAGGCAGAAACTTTCATCTCAGACAATTAACAGATTCCATTCTCTATAAGAATTAAATCCTGGTTTGAGCACTTACTGGCTTTGTGACCTTAGTCAAATTACCTGTCCTCTTTGTGCCTTAGAGTCCTCACTTTAGCATGGAAATAATATTTATTAGCTTATAGGGTTGTTCTGAAAATTTGATACTTTATACTAGTATCACCAAAAATTTTATAATGCTGCTGGACACATAATGAGGGCTTAATAACATTAGCTAGAGTTTATGTAAAATACATAAACAAGTATAATTTCACTAAAAGATATGTTTAACATCTTCCCATTTCAATACAAGTAGATTTCATTTTTTTTCTAAAAGCTAAGTAAGATTTTATTTACTGAATGTAACATAATCATCTAACCAATACAAATAACATTGATGATGGTTTACACTTTCTAACTTGTTATAACCAACTGTGTTTGCAATGTACACTCTGGAAATATATCTGTTTCTTTTAAATAAATTCTTAAAAGTGGAATTTCTTAGTTGAGATTGTTAAATGTTAAGATGCTGCCATATTATCCTTCCAAAACAAGTGGTACCGATGGGTATAAGATGCGTCACTGTCACATGTTCTTGAGAACAGGGGGTTTGGCAGCATCTGTGTTAAGCTCAGGCATGGCTCATGAGATGCAGATAGTTCCCCATTAATAGAATCATCAAAACACTTCACAGTCAACATATGAAGTCATCACTCACCCTGTTACCCTCAAATTTATCTCAAGGATTCTTTTGATTCCTAAAAGTCACCATCATTCATTCATCCAGATGTTCAACTTAGACACTAGAAATTCTTGATTACTCTTCTTCCCTTGCTTCCATTTTCAAATAAAAGAAAAAATCAGTTCTGTTAATTCTAGCATCTTACTTCTCAGGAAGTCATTCATTTCAATAATGAATGATGGCTTAGGATAAACCTAATCATAGAATCACCATCTTGTAAATGTTCAGCCGCAAATCCCTTAATCAGGATGGCTCTCATCCAATCCATTTTCTCACCTGGTTGGTGTAACATTTGTAAAAGGCAAAAACAACCTAGTGACTTCATAATTTTAAACATTTCTTAGCTACCTATTGCCTAGAGAATAAAGTCTAAGGTGCCTATTATATTCACGTGTACTCTGGCCCAACTTTCTTCTCCAACTGCCTCTCACACCACCTTCTATAGTGAACCAAACTGAAATTTCTTAGCTTCAATTCTGTCTGAGACCTTTCTCTTCTTCCTTGACTAGACCATGTCTGCTTTCTAATCATATGTTTTCTCCTGTAGATGGTGTGTACTGTAAGGGGAGGGATTGATTTTGTCTAGTATCCCCAGGAACTAGCTTGATACATGTATTGAACAAATATGAGGGAGTGAATGAAAGAAGTGTAAGGATCACCTGTCATAGGAATATCTCTTCTCTGCCCGAAGAGCTCAGTATGACTGAGTTATGTTATAGAAATATAAGGAATGACGGTGGAATTAGAAAACAGGAGGATTAGAGGCATTTGTGGAAAATGTTTTGTAGGGTTTTAAAACAGCCCTTTGTCAGGTACTAAAATGTTCGTGTTTGCTTGCACTTCAGGAGGAAGGGGAAATATACTTTCATGTGTTCTGAGACAAGAAAAGTAATCATTTTTATAAAAATAGACAACTTAAGGCCCTGGCCAGATAGCTCAGTTGGTCAAAATGTCTTCCCAATACACCAGTGTTGCAGGTTTCCATCTATGGTCAGGGCATATACAAGAAGCAACCGATGAGAATGACTCTCTCTCTCTCTCTCTCTCTCTCTCTCTCTCTCTCTCTCTCTCTCTCTCTTTCTCTCTCTCTCTCCTTTTCTCCCTCCTTCCCTCCTTCCCTTCCCCTCCCTTTCTAAAAATCAGGTGAGGATGAAAAATTAAATAAATAAATGAACTCCAAATAACAGCAGTACTTTAAAATTTTCTGAACACTTATTTGTAGATGATTTTCCCCCTGCTGTTTGCTGCCTTTGCAATGATGGATATGAAATATCTAAGCTAATAGAGAGCCTTAAAAATATGCTAGGAGTCACTTAGTGTTCAACCTGAGTGCAACATTCTTCCTAGGATTAAATACATACTGGTTGAGATGACATAACTGTGTCATGGTTTAAATATTTCCTAGTTTAAGGCAAAGGAGAAATGCAATTGCTGACTTACAGAAATTAAGTCAGCAAATCATTTTACCTATTCATAGTTCACTTTTTAATTAAGCAGCAAAAGGGCTTCTTTCTATAATTTGCTTATTAGATTTCACATTATGTCTTTTAAGTTCTAATCTTCCTATTGATTAACTTTTTTTTGGAGATAAAACCATAGTCACATCTTATTCACTTTGTAAATTTAAGACATTTATTTGTAAAGTCAAATTATCTATATTATCTTCCTGAAAAATTGTGATGATGTACTTAATAAGTCTTTCCTCAAAATCTCAAGATTTTAACTCCTCTTTCTAAAATGTAATTATTTCAAGAGAGATCAGCTACAATCTATAGTTCAAAGAAGTTAAACTAAAGGGTGAGAAGTTCAGTTTATTCTGAAATCCCACAATTAAGATTGATTATGTGCTTTATTTTCATATACTCTTCTTGTCACCAATTTTATCATCAGTATAAATTCTAAGTATTTTAGCAAACTTTTATTCATTTATAATTAAAATTATTTTCTTAAAAGGAAAGATTCCATTTCTAAGGATTCTGAATAGTCACACTATACACAATATTTCTTGCTTCACCTCAGATCATAACTTGCTTCACAAGTTCTTGGGTAGGATATGGAAGAATGTCATCAATTTTTAAATGTGAAAGTCACCATTGCATTATTAATATTGAATTGGATTTTAGGTTGGATATGTGTTTTTTATTGATTTTAGAGTGAGAGAGTGGAAGCAGGGGAAGGAGGGAGGGAGGGAGGGAGGGAGGGAGAGAGAGAGAGAGAGAGAGAGAGAGAGAGAGAGAGAGAGAGAGAGAGAATCTAAGCTTGGGATACCAAGTCCTGGCAGCTCATCCATAGGCTTATGGGAACTCATGGACAGGGTTTTTGTCTGAGGATTAACATATAACATAATCAGACTTGCATTTGGTGAGACAGTGTGGAGAGAATTTAAGAAGGATAAATATTAGACTATCATAACAGTGATGGTGAGAGGAAATTGTGATGACTAAGTTAAAGGAGCTTTTTAGGAAACTTTATGGGATTTAAATCCAACTGGCAGAAGACTTGAGAGAGACTGGGCAGGGCTGATGAGTCTTAGGTTTCTGGTTTCTATAACCAAGTAGATGCCAAGATCACTGGGAAATGGAGTACAGAACATAAACCATTTATTTTCATTGCTTAGTTAATAAAGTCAGTTGTCAGTATTCAATATAATAAGAAGTCCTGGGAAATAAGAAAATCATTTTGTTGATTCAGTACTTTTTAATCAATAAATAATGTTATAAATGTTAGGAATAACAGGGAATCTCAGAGATCACAAACACTCCAATTTATGTTATCGATGAGAATACAGAGGTCCAAAAATTGAATCACCCATATTGATAATGACAGAGCCAGAGATAGAAAATTAGACTTCTCCTCCCTCAAGTTTTTCCATACCAATTCACCACAATACAATCAGTATATATTAAACTCCAAGCACATGCTCTTAATAAATGAGCAGTGTTAGTTCAAACCAATAATATTAGTTATTGATTACCTTTCTAAGAATTGATATTGCAACCCACCAGACAGAAAGTTTTAAAAGTTGCTCTATTCAATTTTTCTGAGGCTTTTATGAGAATACTAGAGGCCCAGTGCATGAATTCTTGCACATTAAAAGGAAATTAATTAGAAGAAATATTTTAATATCGCTATTTGCCCTTTCTCTATACTAGAAGTGTCAACCAAATTCATGATCAACAATGACAGATGGAAACACACGTGTGCAATTGGTGCCAGTATGAGCTTTATATATATAGATAAACTTGTTTAATTAGATCTGCTTTCTGACTTAGCTAAATTTTTTCCAGCCCAGTGAAGTACCCCAACTTCTCTTTCAGGTAATTGTCAGCAACACAGCAGTAAATATCAACACAAAGCACATTATTATTTTAGATCACAGAGGGAGAAAAAAAGTAAAGTATTTAACTGCAGCAGTGTTTAACTATATTCTGTGAAGTGAGAAAAACTGAAGTCATTTTCAATGTCCACCATTCCTTACTTCTTTTCAGTGAGGTCAAGTTTCTAAACTTTCTAAGTCTCTGTTTTCTGGCTAATGAAAAGAAAATAGGATTCTGCTGAGTCTCCTATCTACTTACTCTAGGATTTCTGTGAGAATCAAATGAGATAAGGCACAGAAAAATGCTTCACATTCATTGGGTTAAAGTGTAAAATGTTTCCACCTGGCTACAAAGCAAGTCATGTTCCTAGGCTGAGGAAACTGCAAGGAGGCTAGTTGCTAGGGAGAGGAAACTGGATGTTGCTATGTGACTTCAGCACCCAACACCCACAGTGGCAGTTTTGGGTGGGGCTGGGCTGTGGGCCACATTTTGTGCCATGGGGTTTCAGCAGGGTCATCTGCGAATTGGTGGGCTGTCACTCCAGGTTGGGGGCGGGGCCTATATACCACTTGGGGAAAGTTGAGTGTTCCTTTGTGGGCACTAGATCCATGGTTCCATTTCTCTGTAAATGGTCAGTGCACATCATGGCAGCTCCTGTGTTGAGCATCTGCCCCTGGTGGTAAGTGTGTGTCATATCAACTGGTTGGACAGTCAAACACTTAGCATATTAGCCTTTTATACATATAGACTAGAGGCCCGATGCACGAAGATTCATGCAAGAATGAGCCTTCCTTCCCCTAGCTGCTGGTACCACCCTTGCTCCAGTCTGGAGCCACCTTTCTGCCTTCATTTTTCCCAGAGCTGCCTTTCCGCCTTCCCACACTGCCTAGAGGCCTGGAGCAGCTGGGGCAGTGCCAAATGCCTGCGTCCCACCTGGCCACTCAACACTGGTGTATGCAAGTTAACCTGCCATGTTTGTTGGGCTAATTCACATACACACTCCTGATTGGCTGGTGGGCATTGCAAAGGTACAGTCAATTTGCATCTTTCTCTTTTATTGGTGTAGACTAGAGGCCCAGTGCACAAAATCCGTGGACTGGGGGGTGTCCCTCAGCCCAGCCTGTACCTTCTCCAATCTAGGACCTCTGTGGGGATGTCAGACTGCCTGTGGGACTGGGGTTAAAAGCAGCAGTCGAACATCCCCCTCACAATCTGGAACTGCTGGCTCCCAACCGCTCACCTGCCTGACAACTTGATCACCCCCTAACCACTCCCCTGCAAGCCTGATCAATACCTAACTACTCCCCTGCCAGCCCGATTGCCCCCAACTGCCCACCCCTGACAGCCTGATCACCCCCAATTGCCCTCCCCTGCAGGACTGGTCCACCTCAACTACCCTCCCCTGCTGGCCTGATCACCCACAACTACCCTCCCCTGCCAGCCATCTTGTGGTGGCCATCTTGTGCGAGGGCATGAGGGTCAGTTTGTATATTACCTCTTTATTATACAGGATAACTTTAAAAGTAAATTACTTTATCTTTACTATTAAAAAATCACGAACCAATGTGGTGATTTGCACTCAGATCAGTTACTAGTTTAATCTGCCTAAAATTTCTGTGTACAGTAGTCAGTAAAAAATATTTCTAGAGTATTATCTGATTCTCTATAGTCCTCCCAAATACACCTAAGGGAAACCACTTACTTAGGGGTATATCTACAATAAAAATAAAGAAAAAAAGTAAAATTATCAAAGATTTTATTATTTTATCCATAATAATAAAATATTGGAAACAACTTGAGTGGATGGATAAACAAACTACTCTGCATCACTAGAGTAGACCACTATGTAGTTATTTTAATTAGTATGTGGATTATGAGGTATGTAAGGATGTATACAGAAATGCCCAAAAGAATACATGAAATTAAATGTAAACTGAAGACATCAATCTAAACATATTAGTGAATGTTTCTGACAGAATAGCATGATTATTTTGAATGAGACAGATAGATACAGAAAGAGTTCTAACTCCTTTTTATCTAGTTGTGGAATAAGAGAAATGTTTTTGTGAAAGCCTTTTGATACTTCCAGCACATATGGGAAACTAGGTAACAGGAAACCAACTACAAACATCTAGAAAAGGTGGCTGCAATGTGTTATCCTTTCACATTATTTTTAAGTGACTGTCTGAGCTGGAAATATAAGGAGCTATAGAACTGAATTTAGTAAGCAAGTCCTGAATCTATGGCTACCCTGAAGGATACATGCACACCGCAAGAATACAGAGCCTTTGGTTTGCAAGAACTTGTGGGAAAATGATGAGGCAAAAAAGTTATTTCCTTTTTCTCCTTCCCTGCTACCAGCCCTTGGCTGTGGGATTTAGAGGACAAGCATCAGTACATTCATCCACTGACTGTCTTGCTGGCTACCTCTAGCTTTCACATTCCTTATTGCATTGTCCATGTAGCAGTCATAAAATATTTGTTGAGAGCAATTTACTGCAAGCTAATTATCAATTTCTTTCTTTAGGGTAATCTGTATTATAAAATAGAATCATATATCTCCTCCAATTAGCTTTGTCTTAATAAGCAAATGAGAACTTTGAAAATTATATTTTAACTAAAGGCCCTTTGCACATAATTTGTGCAATGGTGGGGGATCTCTCAGCCCATCCTGCACCCTCTCCAATCAGGGATGTCCAACTGCCGGTTTAGGCTTGATCCCCAGGGCCTAAACCGGCAGTCAGACATCCCTTTTGCAATCTGGGACTGCTGGCTTCTAATCACTCGCCTGCCTGCCTGATCACTCCTAACCACTCTGCCTGCCTGCCTGATCACCCCTAACTGCCTTTGCCTACCTGCCTGATTGCCCCTAACTACTTCTGCCTGCCTGCCTGGTCGCCCCCACCTGCCCTTCCTTACCAGCCTCATCACCCCTAATGGCCCTTCTCTGCTGGCCTGGTTGCCCCCAATGGCCCTCTCCTGCTGGCCAGTTCACCATCAACAGCCCTCCTCTGCTGGCCTGATCTTGCTCCCAACTGCCCTCCCCCATCTCCTGATTTTACCTCCAATAGCCCTTCCTTGCCAGCCTGGTCACCCCCAACTACCCTCTTCTGCTGGCCTGATTGCCCCTAACCTCCTGCTAGCCTGATCTTGCTCCCAACTGCCCTCCCCTACCAGCCTGATCACCCCTAACTGCCTCTGCCTTGGCCCCCACCATCATAGCTCTGTCCAGAAGGAAGTTGCACGTCTAGAAGATGCCTGGTCAACCAAGTCTAATTAGCATATTACTCTTTTATTAATATAGATGGGATTAGTTTTATATAGAATAGGATTACTTAAGTGGGGAGGGAGGAGCCTTTTTCAGCAGGAGAAGATGTTGTTGGCAGACAAAATAAATAATCCCTATATCTGGACTGATAACTGGCCATATGCAGTATACTACTAAACCAGTCATTAAAAAATTTAAAACATTGAACCACTTTCTTACACCTTACATCAAACAGCTATTGCCCTTAAAACCCCATCCTCAACCCCCACCTTAGGTTCTGCCTTCGCAGTACACCAGATTAGGTTCTGATTAGTTGGTTTCTATCAGTCAGCGTCAAAAGGTCCACCTCCTAAGCAGCCATTGGCTCCTAGCAATTCACCCAGATTTGGTTCTGGTTGGTTGGTTTCAATGCCAATCAGCATTTCTGGGCCTCTCTCTGGGCCTGATCCACAGTCCCTGCAGCAGCTGCAGATTAGGCCCTGCCTCTCTAGACATCTCTCTAGGACTGATCCCTAGCCTCCACATTGGCTGCTGATCAGGCCCTACCTCTCTCTCTGGACCTTGCCAGTAGCTATTGCAGCTGCAGATCAGGCCCTGTCTCTCTCTCCAGGCCACCTCTCTTCAGGCCTGATCCACAGCTGTTGAGGAAGTGGTGAGGTCATTAGATCTCTGGCCTGCCCCAGGCTGGAGACTAATGACCTTGCATGCCTGCCTCACCCCACTCACCACCCGAATGCCTCACCTGCCTGTCGTCATCCACCAGCCTTGCTGTGATAGGAGCCTGTGAGTCACAGTGGGGTAAACAAAAGGTGCTCCATGCACTTCTAGGTGATCTGTCATCCATCTGGTTATTTAGGTCATGACAGCCCGTAGCCTTTTATAATGTAGATATTTATTGGCTATACCTACCTTACATTACTAAATAAAAGATGTTTCCTGTGTTAGTTTTCATATTATAACTTTTCTAAATTTAAAATGTTTGCATATCATGTTCATCAGTTTGTAAAACATAATTAAGAGTTCAAACTGTGTAATAATAAGAACTTGGTTTTGAACCCTGGTTTTAGTATCTATTCTAGTTGTGTAGTCCAAACCAAGTTACTTAACACACCCAGACTTTAATTTCCATATCTGTATAATGGAATAATATTTGTTCTTCTGAGAATTGTTGTCAAGATTAGATATAATAATTCCTAAAAAGAATTTAGCATAATGCTAGGCCTTAATATAGACCCAATAACTATTAGCTATTAAAATGTGAGACAGAATAAGGAGGGATAAATTTGAATTATTAGTCTTAAATCTATAGTGTAAATTATTGGTTTTATTAGAAACCCTCTAACAAATATCAGCTTTAACGCAGAGAAAAGAAAAATGACTTCTAAATATACCTGCTGTTTTCCTGTGTTCTTATCTCAGGATCATAATCACCAGCACGGTAATAGATTATGTGCTGGGAACATTCATTTTTGTTTTTATCCATATTTATTGAGGTATAATTGACAAATGAAAATTTTATATACTCAAAGTGTATAACTTTATGCTTTTATATGTACTAGTATACATTGTGAAATTATCAAACTAATTAAGTTATCTATCATCTCACATAGTTATTTTCTTTGTTTTTGTGTGAGAACACTTAAGATCTATACTTGTAGCAAATTTCTTTCTTTTTCTTTTTTTGCTTTTCATCTCTCAATCTTTAATTATATTATAGTACAGAAAAAAACAAACTTTTGCTTTACAATTGTTTTCTGAAATTGTTAAGACTTAAACAAACCCAAACCTATCAAATGAGACAACCGAGTGAGACTTTATTATCAAGATAAACAACCTAGTCAGACTGCTCAAGTTTTTGTCTTTGTCTTTTGTTGTCACATCTCTTTTCTTTTTTGCTAATCCTCACCTGAGGATTTTTATTTTTTATTATTTTTTATTTTTTTATTTTTTATATATTTTTTATTGTTTAAGTATTAAAAATAGTAGTACATATGTTTCCTTTTTTCCCCCATTGACCTCCCCCGGCCTCCCCCACCACCTAGCACATGTCCTCACCTACCCTCTCCCCGCATGTCCTGTATCCATTGGTTATGCTTATATGCATACAGACTCAAACATTTATTTTTGTTCTTATATGTTTATCTCTAGTATGCAGATGCAAGATTTTTTAAAGAAAAGAAATGGGGGAAAGAATGGATACAGAGGCAAAGAAGAATTGAACAGACTGTTAGACTACAGTGGGAAAGCAGGGGAGAGTGGGGTGTGGGGGCTTGTAGCAAATTTCAAGCATACGATACAGTATTGTTAACTACAGTCACCATGTTTGCATTAGATCCCCAGAACTTACACATCCTACATAACAAACTTTGTACCACTTAACCAACATCTCTCCATTTTTTTTCTTGCCTGTCCATTGGCAACCACTATTCCATTCTCTGCTTTTGTGGTATGCTAATTTTCATGCAATGCAATTGATCTATTTTAAGTGTACAAGTCAATGATTTTTAGTAAATTATAGAATTGTGCAGTCATCATCACAATTCAATTTTATGACATATCAATCACCCCAGAAAAGTCTCTCATATCCATTTGCAGTCAAGGGAGCATTTGCTTTTACAGTGTATTTTTGGAATAGTTTCTATTATTATACCTTATCTTAATCTATACTTCGATTAGGTACATAAATGGGTACGGTTCAGGTTGGAGTTGAGAAATATTTTAGATGGGAGCAATTGGTAGAACTGGTTTGGATGTTCCTCTATCACTCCTTCCTAGAGCACTGAGCATGAAAATACCAGTAGACAAACTATGAGAAGTAGAACTGGACAGTTGCTTGGAAGTCCACAAAGAAAATAAAGGCAATTGAATTTGCAGATAAATGGGGACAGGCAATACAGGAAGTGAAAACTATTAGGCTTTGTTTATTTTAAGGTCATATAATTGTGCCTAGGGAAAAAAATTAGAGTAGGGATAGGACTAAGGAAAGGATGTACATAGAAAAGGGGTGTTATTGGTCAAGAAACTATAGATAAGAGCTTGCAACCTAAAAAGAGGGATAATAGGAGCTACTGTGATCAGAGCCAACAGGCAAATTTCCTTTGAGGGCAAAGTAAACCAAAATGAATTTTAGGTTTATTCCTCTTAATTGGTATCACCTGTCACAGAGCTAATAAATGGCAGAACCAAGTCTTGTTCAAAATTGCTGGTTCTAAAATTAACATGAAACAAATATTTTTTTAAATGAGTAGTTTCAAAGACAAACATCAATTTAAGCTTGGATCATGTAATTCATTTAATTATATGAGTGAAATCCATAGGCAGTAAACAAAACAAATACTGTTTTCCTCTAGTTCTTTTTTCTAAGCCATACTTCTAGGAAAAAAAAAAAATAGAAAGGCTGCCTGGTGAAAAGCAGAGAAGTCTGGGTTTGTGTTTTCCCTTCTACAATTTCCCGAAACACATTGTTAAACCATGTGAGGCCAGAAGGGTATATTCAAATACACTAAGGTGTACATTTTTATTTATTATCCACATGGTTTTCTTCTCAGTTAGAGCTGAGAGCCTGTCTATCCTTCCCTCCTGACTCAAGGGATCATTTTTTTGTTTGTTTTGTTATATTTTTACTTTGTTTGTTTTACAAGCAGTGCTTGAGTTGGGAAAACGTGGAGTTTGTCCCTTAGATGTTTCTCTGGAGATTTTGTTCTGGCACTGGAACAGAAGCACATCACTGTCTGGCACTTTTTCTATGCTGGTCTTCTGCCCAGGCGCCTCCTCCTCTATCATTTCCTTCCCTTTCATCCTTGCCTGTTCATCATCTCTCATTATATTTGTCCATGCCTCCATTTACTACAGGACTAGCTTGGTTGAGCAAATGGACTCCAGAGTGGAAGGAGCAGTGCCCATGGGGGTGGAAAGATAAGTGGCAGAACGATTCTCAGAATTTGGGGTGTTGGCAGGGAACTACGGAAGAATTGCTTTATTTCTCTTTCCTTTCCTGCCTCCAGCCTCCTTCAAACCTAAGCATAATTCAAGGATTTTAATGTCTTAGAGTAAGAACAGAAGTTTCCAGGCTATTGTAATGATCCTGAGGGTAGAAGGTGATGGTGGCTTGCACCAGGATGATTGCCGTGAATGTGAAAATAAATGGTTTGGATTCTGTATGTGTTTTGAAGGAAAAGGCAGAATTTTCTGAAAAATTGGAGAAAGGGTAGGAAAGAAAGAGAAGAGAGATAGACCATAGCAGATGGACTTGCTGTGAGCTACTTTGGGAGAGTGTAGGAGCTCATGGTTAAGAATGGGGAGATGAGAAGCCCAGCTGGGGACATCAAAAATTGGAGGTTTCAAAAGGAGAGCTTCTGTTTGTTTGATTGTTTTGACTGTTCCCATTATCATGTATTTGTTTACTTCAGCTAGAGACTTACTGACATTTGCAAATATAAAAGTACAGTGCCAGGCTGACTCCAAACACTTCCTCAAAGGGTTTAGAAAGTTCCAGACGTCTCCACGTGAACGTGAGTCCACAGCACAGCACACTGAACCTGGGACAAGCGTTCAGTATCTATACTTTGTGGCGAAGTCAGTCCTTCAGGGACACTACCAGACCAGCCTTTCTGGGCGCCTCGTTAGGTACACAATCTCCATGAAGTTGAGCATCTCCTGCTTATCTTCCTTGGCCCAGTTGACCTGGTTGTTGCCAGTACCCAAGCTAATCCTGATGTACTTGTTGCTGAAGAAAAACAAGATAGTCCACGGATCATACAACTCATACATTGTGTTGAAGTCAGGTACTAATGTAGTTTCCACAAGATGAATAACTGCCAAATGTTTAAGCTCCTCTGCTATGCTGTCCAGAACCTCGTCCACTTTCATGCACTTGTGTCCCTAACATGCCCAAACCAAATGTCAACTGCTAGGTCTTCTGAAAGGACGGTCTCATCCACCTTGTGCAAGTGTGGCATCAGGTACGCCACGTAGGCGACTCAACTGGCATCTCCGCTAACACAGGGCCTCCCGACTAGTCGCCGTCTTAGCATTCAAGGGCTTTTGTTTTTAACTGGCGTTCAGGAAAATAGGTTTGGGTTAAGACATGGGAATTTGGGGGTCATTAGCACAACTGAGACATTTAAATTGCCAGATTAAATGAGATTATTTAGGAAGGACATGTAGATTTTTTTTTTAAGGAGGAGTTTCAAGGACTGAACCCTGAAGCAAGTCAA
Source organism: Antrozous pallidus (assembly GCA_027563665.1). NCBI lineage: Eukaryota > Metazoa > Chordata > Mammalia > Chiroptera > Vespertilionidae > Antrozous > Antrozous pallidus. The sequence goes on along the minus strand of CM050516.1, from coordinate 53,090,100 downwards.
CGCTAGAGGATGGGGATGCAGGAGTACCAGGGAAAAACAACCCAAGTGGGATGTTCACTCAGGATATACAGTCCTTGCCTAAATTGTATCCTGGTACTAATTAGAGTATATCAATGTGAATATTAACTCACTACCTGCTTTATTTTTCTTCATATCTCCAAAATATCACACACCCATAACAACATACATACATGTACATGTGAATATGTGTGTGTTCTAATTAAATGCTATTAAATAATTTAAATAAATAGAAACTAAAATGTATATATTCAAATATATACACTTTGTTTTGTCAGTGAAAAACTATTATGAAGCCCATTTCAATTTTCATGATCTATGATTTGCTATATTGTTTACACCCTATAAAATATTTTTTGTCCAAGCAGATATGTTGTACTTTTGCTGGTTTTATCTGATTGATACCTAATTCAAGTGTTTGGATTCATTTTAAATTTCAGACCACTATAAAACAGAGTTTTGCTATATTCTTTTTATCTCAATAATTAAATTGTACTCATAACTTTCCATTTAAGAAGCTATAACTGTGAAAATATATAACATGTATAAGAGTAAGGCACTGAATAGGTAGATGAAATTTATGTCTACTTAAGCTTATTTTGTGGTGGCAATATTTTTTTCCATACCATACCACTATTTCACCCTGGACACCAACATTGGTTTTTATTGTGGAAAATGAATCTTTCAGCCTCACTAGGTATGGTGCTCATCGTTATGGGACCAAAGTGGGAGAAGTGATGCCTGCTGCTTAACTCCTCTCTGACAGACCAACTTAGGAGCAGGGGTGAGGGTATGCTGATGTCCCAGGACAGTGACTGGAGAATGTATTGGAGGGGAGGAGAGGAAGTGGTGGGAGGTATATTGGGAAGGAAAGATGAAGGGCTGGTGCAAAAGTTAGGGGAGGCAACATTGGTAATGGGAAAAGAACCGGAGCATTCTGTGCTAAATGTAAAAATGGACTACAAAAGTAGCTTTGTAAAAGTTTTATGAAAATTAAAATTAGTTCAGAATAAGGAACTTAGGGCACGTTCACTTAACTTTTATCAGAATTATTGTGTAGAAGATCAAGGGTTCAGAGAGGATAAGCCTCAAAACAATGACAGCAGGTGTTCCTGCCAGTGCTCTCTTCTCCACCTGCATCAGGATTTCCCTTTGTTACAAATGTTACAACCTACAGGGCAGAACATCCTGGCATTGCCAGAAAATCTGCACTTAAAAAAAGGCAAAACAACCCTGGCCAATTAGGCTCAGTGGATAGAGCGCTGGCCTGCTGACTGAGGGGTCCCGGGTTCTATTCTGGTCAGGGGCATGTACCTTGGTTGCCCACATGATCGATGTTTCTCTCTCATCAATGTTTCTGACTATCCCTTTCCCTTCCTCTCTGTAAAAATCAATAAAATATATTTTTTTTTAAGTAAAAAAAGCAAAACACCCAGGCCCTATCCTCATCCTCAAGTCAATCTTATGCCTGTTAAAATTTGAGTACAGCTGGAGTAGGATAGATGAAATGAACATTTGAGAAATAAATCTTGAAAATGTACATGTTTGATCCAAATGGAGAGGAGACACTAAGAGAATTTGCAGAGTAAGAAATACATAGAAAATAAATAATGTATGGGAGTGACTGTATGAGAGGCAAGAATGACATCCTCAACAAGAGGACAGTTATGTAAAGACAAAAATGGAAGAGCCCACCAGACCTTGAAAAGGCTAGCTTTCCAAGCTAGAGCTAAACCATGGGGGCCTATAAGTACCTCACCCATAAGATGATACCGGAGAGCAAAGTGTAATGCCAGAGGAGCAGATCAGTGGGAAGGGATCATGGAGCAGCCACTACACACTGCCTTCTGTGTCAGGTGGGTAGTAAGTTTTTGCTCTCTGCAGTCAGAGCAACTGGGCATTGAACATTATCCCCACCCTGATGTCCCATCAATATCTTTAAATAATCATTATCTTTACAAAAATAACACCTGGTTGTCTGAGTTACTAAAGAGCCAGAAAGAAACATAAATAATTGACAGGGACATCATTTCCTTTCTCCTCCTCACCATTGTTACTTGTCTAGGGCTTTCATTGGCATTAAAATATCCTATATAATAAGAGAGGAATATGCTAATTATCCATTACATCTTGAGGCATAATGACCGACTGTGTAATGACCGGATCACAGATCTGCAGGAGGGTGGGACAGTGAACTACAAGCCGGCTGTGGAAAGCTACAGGAGGGAGCAGGGAAGGCAAGCTATAAGGGGAGAATAGGGGGAGGGGGGAAGAGCTACAGGAGGGCAGGGCAGCAGGCAGAGAGCTACAGGAGAGTCGCAGAGAGCTAATAGCACAGGGATTCATGTGCAGGGCTACCAGTATATGATGAGTAGGTAAAGTATGTTTTATTTTTAAGCTTTTTAAGCTTCTGCTTCTGAAATTTCAAGTCACAGGCGAAATTGAGAGAAAATTCTCCTAAGTGTCATAGATGTTTTCTTCATAAACCTATACCCTGCATTGACTTCTTGTCCTGTCATAGGAATAATCCAAGCAAGGACATTTCTTTTCATTCCTGTGCAAGAAAAATTAAATAAGTAGCATAATAGTCATTATATGTTTACATAAGAATATTATTTCCCTGAAGAAATGGATACTTTCTCCTGAAAATCATTAGTGTTTAAAGGGAAGGGAAGAATGATTCCTAGATGTGAAATTTTCTTATCGGGTTCTAATATTTCAAAATACAAAATGGAATGATGGGAATTTTGACAATGTAACTGGTAAATATAGAGAAAATATCCATAAGTACCCAACATGGAAGCAAGGTATTGTGAAAAGTGCTTTGACATCTGGATACAAAGGGATGTAAGCAAGCTTTGCATCAACTATGTGAATGCAATAACCATGACTTCTCTCTTTTTTCCTTTTGCCTAGTTCTTTGCTATTTTCTTCCTTTCCCTGCTGGAATGCCTCCTTTATCTTTCCTAATGAACTGGCCAAAGATTTCTTCCCTCCATGGAATTCCTACCCGCATAACATAACCTGCTTGACCAATTCCTAGATGATGGTTTTAAAAAGCAGAAATCAATTTTAGATTTTTTATAACAAATGAAAAACCACAGGAACTAAAAGGGTAATGATAAAATAGCATAATTTTTTTTTTTGCTGGAAATGCCCTTTTTCTCTACATAAAATTCTCTATATGTCTACTTGGCATTAAATTCTTTTCTCAGCTATTAAAATGCACTCCTTTTGTCCCAAGTATCATGGGGGAAGGTATAGGTAGTAGTTATTGGCTGCTTGCTCTGTGTCAAGCACTCTGTTAGGCCCTTCCCATGAATGGCCAACTCAACCCACCTCTTATAAATAATTGTTTCGATAATTATGCCCACCTCCCTCATGAGGAAGCAGAAGGCTGCTCAAGGTCACCCAGATAGTAAGTACCAGAGCCTGGATTTATATTCAGTCTTTTCCCTCTGTGCTGTGTGACCTCAAATTTATTAATGATTAACACTAATACTAATTTATTTTGATTTTTTAATATTTGATATGTGTAAAACATAAAGAATGTTCCTAGTAAGTGAGTAAGAACTAGTTTTGAAAAATGCCTAGTCTTAAGAAATACCGTGTTCATTTTACTTTTAAAAGAACAACAACTCTTCTTAGGGCACTGTAAAAATCTCTTATAATAGTTCTTATTTGTTCAATAGGAAGTAATGACATATGGACTTAAGTTTGCGATTTGCCATCTGATATTAAGGGCTGCGAATTCTTTCTGCTTTGTGTATAACTGGTCTTTCTCTTTGTTGTTGTAGTACCGGCTACCAGTTTATTTACTATTCACCTGAAAACACAGCCAAAGCAAAGGAAGTTCTCAGCAACATCAATCAACTACAACCTCTGATAGCAACCCATGCAGACCTATTGCTTAATTCTGCAAGCCAGCATTCTGCAGACAGCTTGAAGAATTCTTTAAAGATGCTTTCAGAAAAAGTAAGATCCAAATCATTCCTACAGTGGGGAAAATGAAATACCCCAATCCGCATAGGTGTTGCTTTATGTATAATTGCCTTTCCTGGCACCTGGAAATGTAAAATAGACTAAGTTAAAAAGTAAGCTTCAAAGTATTGCCACAGGATCAAACTGAATTGGCCTCATTCTCTTTTCAAATCTTACTGAGCACTGATTTTTTTTTTCCTGGTACGAAATGAAACCTGTTATTGGTTGGTATATATTTTTTCTTTTCCTTGACATCTTTCATTTTCTTTGGTTCAAATGAATTAAATTAGATTTTGAAAAGTATTTTCCTCTGGTGATCACCTAAATTATATGCATATAAAGCTATAAATTTAACTGGGGATTCACTTCATTTGAAAACAGGACTGGGATGTGAATTCTTATCAGTGACATGGGGTAATTTCTCTGCCTGACTCACTTTCAACATTATCTACTGGGAGAAGGTTCTAAAATTTTCCAAAAATATTAGTCATTGTTTGAAATGTTAGTGGGACCTAAGCCTTAAATTTTCTAAGGGTGACTTACACCTTTTATGCAGAGAGAACAGGTAGCCTGGCAAAGGTGGATACTACATCAATTCCATAAATAATCAGGGCAACTGAATGACACAGAGAGAACCAAGGTAGAAAATGGCAAATTGCAGTTTGATTTTAAATATAATACCTAATTCCAATACAATTATCCTTAACCTCTGCATTCTGAGGACATCTTGCAGTTTATTATGAGATCCTTTCAATAAATATGTCCTTGAAGAAACTGACCAAAGAAAGTTCTCATGGTGTTATTTTTATAATAACATCCTAATATACTAAGTGTCCAACCATTCATTCAACAGTTTGACCAGTTGCTATGATGCACACTGACCACCAGGGGGCAGATGCTCTGATTGGTAGGTTAGCTTGTTGCTGGGGTCTGGCCAATCAGGACTGGGCAAGACAGGCTGGTCATGCCCTGGAGCCCCCCTGTGGTCCCTCCTCCCTCCCCAGCTGGCCAATTTCTCATGTTCCTCCTTGGCCTCTAAAATATTTCTTTTAATTAATTTCCTTTTAATATGCATAAATCTGTGGACTGGGCCTCTAGTTTTAAAATAAAATAACAATGTAGTTTTTTGCAGCCCTAAAGAACAGATTCATAAAAACCGGGATATGATAGGTGTATATGTTTTTATTCAGATATGCTAATTTATAATAATAATACCTTTTACTTACTTAACATTTTAGTTTAAAGAATACATAGTTATAATTTTTTCATAGGATATAAGTAATATCTAGTTATATTAAAAATTAGCTAATATCTGTTCAGAAAGGTCAAATGAATTATCTAATTAATTAAAAAGTAAAATAGTCAAAGCCCAAGATTTTCCAGTTCGAAATGTAGCATTCCTTCTATGTCAGATCAGGTGCCTCCATCATGACCAGGAAGGAAAAAACTGGCCAAAATTTTACAAGTACCGACTTCGCCAAATCTTGTGCTAGGCCTTCATGACTGGTGTTATTTTACTTCATCTTGAAGTGGTGGGTACATGCTGATTTTCTAGGTCACTTACAGAGGCAGTTTCCAAGCCATAGCACAAGGAGGGAAAGACCACGGAGGGAGGAAACTTTTTGGTATTCTCTATGTAATATATGCATTTTGACTTTCACATTTTTTAAATTAAAAAGAAAATTTTAGACAAACTCATCAGCAATCCTTAAGTACTCAGATAATCAATAAACACATCTAATCATCAGTAAATATATTATGGCCAGGGAAAAGGGAAGGAGGAAGAGGAAAGTGTTACACACAGTAAAATAATATAATTTCACTTTGATTGAGTTCTTTTTGGAATTTCTGGGTGGAGGTGAGGCTTTTTGGATTCACCTAAGCAGAAATGTTAGTAGGTAGTACATCGCTGCAGTGATCACAGAGCAGGATTTATGTTCTTCCTGTACATTGGGAAGGGCCTTGTCATTTCATACATCATCTACAACTTACTGCAGTGATTTGGGTGGGGGTACAGTGCAGGTATTTTCTCCTCCTTTAATTCAGCATCGCTCCAACTTTTTCCGCTATATATTTTTTTATTGAGTAGACACGCTTCGTCTACTAATAAATCTGTCAGCCCTTGAAACCAGGAGGATCTTTTTAGGTTTACAAGCCATGCATTTTCATTTTAAGAATGCGCAGCTGGGAGTTCAAATAATTATCGAAGTTAACAGAGTTTTGCATAGTCTATGAAGACAATTTATAACTTGCGATTTAAAATAAAGTATGATTCATTTCTACCTAGCCATGCTGCTGGTGGTTCAGACTCCATGCCCCAGGAAGGGTCTTCTATTTTTTAATTAATTAATTAAATTTGTTTCTAATGACTTAATGGACACTTTTGCAAGTTTGAGCAAAAAGGGGTTTTTGTTGTTGCTGTTTTTTGTTTGTTTGTTTGTTTTTAAAGCAAGCTTGCAGAACTTTCAATTTCAGGGTGACTTCCTTTTTCCTGTGGTGCCTGTGCTATGGGGGCAAGATGGCAACTACTTACTTTTTCCACTCTAGGAAGGTCGTGGAGCAATCAAACCTTGTTCCACTGCCCACTTGGGTCAGTAGTTTCAACATCAGCAAGGAAGCAGGCAGTTGGGAGGGAGATAAAATCAGCTACCTCTATGTGTTTTGTCTAATTATGGGTTGAAATTTTCTGCTTCATTATATGCTTGGTATATACTATTGAATAACAGGAATTTTGTATTTTACATTCTTGATTGCTGGATTTTATTGTATACCTTTAATATCGGATTTTGTGCTGGTGTGAAGTTAAGTAATTAGCAATCAGTAAGATCCTTTCAAGCCTTGTTTTTAAGCCCTCTCAGAGCAGGAGCCAGAGCAGCCTTTAACCTAGGACTAGTTTAGCCTCACTACTAGGGTCACACCCTTCTGAGGGCTCTACACAATGCTCTGTGGTGGGAAGATGAGCTATCCCCAGCCCTTATGAGCCCACCCAGATCCTCTAGCACATGCAGATCAGTACTCAGGTAAAGATGTAAAAGCACGCATTTACAGATCATCAGGGCTCTTTCTGTGTGTGGTTTCCTTCTTTCTGGCACTCTTTTCTGTGAATTCTAACTAACCACTTTGGCTTTTCCAAGCTCTAATCTCTGTTTTCTCAGTTTGAGAAGTTCATATGTGGCTTCTTCCTCCTTGTACTATATAGCCTTTGGGAATTGCCTCTGGAAGTAAGCTAGTTAGTTAGAAGGATCATATAGTTTATCTCTCTATGCTGCCTATTTTCCAATGCCCTGTGGAATAATTAAAGCATATCAAATTTAAAAATAAACGGGGTTCTTTCTTGCCAAATATATGACAACTAAAATGATAGTCATGTTTTTATTCCATTGGTTAATTCCATGTTGGAGGTGGGATTAGATATAGCTTTGAATTTTTTCAGTGACAATAAGGTTATTACAAATAGAAGGGGACTTTGATTAATTTGTTGAGATCTCTAGTTAAAAAGAGTCATTTTAAATGAACATATCCTAATTATTTCTCTGCCATTGGTAGTCAGGAAACTAGGGAATTTATTCCCAGAATAAATAATGTTTAGTACTTTTATATTTACTGATAATTCATGTTACTTTGAAAATATATATGAGAATAGGAATTGGAGAAATGTCAGTAAGGGAGAAAATCATCTCGTTTTTCAGATAACATTTCTCTTTTTAAAATATCAAACAAATGAAATGGGTTGCCTTTGTTTAAGTTTGTGCTTTTTTGGTATATTATTGAACTGATATTTTAAGTGCATTGTTTAGTCTACCCTTACGATAACATTTAGACAACCTTTCTTTTTTAACTTAATGTAATGTGAGCTGAGTCAGAATAGAAGACAGCTTATCAGAACTCCAAGGCAAGAGGCAACTCAGAGACATGGTCACAGTCTAGCCATGACTTTTAGCTTCCCTAGTATCCTCTCAGTTGCAAGAACAACAAAATACAGGTGTAAACTTACTTATTTGACTTTCATATATCAGGGTCTACATTGGTCTGTACTAAGTAGTGCTGCTCAAGAAAATTAAGATTTGTTTCCAGGTCTGTGAATAGACTATTTTCCATTTTATAACAGAATGTGATTCTACATACAGGATCTTGAGAGTTTCCAATGAGTCAGATAAGTTTTTCAGTATAAACACAAAGTAAAAGATCTGCTATTATTGTGTTCTCTTAAGATTTTGTGTATTATATTATGTTATAACCCAAAATTTCTGAGTTGTGAAACTATAAGAATCTACTGTATTATCTCCCATGACTTGGTGATAAATCAACCCAAATGAGATTTGAATAAATGAAGTGTGTGCATGCTATGAAAGAAAATGATTGCAATGATAAGAACCAAACAAGATTTCATGGTAATTATGTGAGTGGTATAGGACTAGCGATGTAGTAGCAGGAATTCAAAGAAGGCAAGCTGTTTTGCTATAAAAATCAAGAGACTTTATTGAAATTACCAACAGAGAAAGAGTCTAATTAAGTTGAATGGAAGTAAATTCACATTTTTAATATTTACATTAACATTGATAGACACATTTTCATGTAAACAACATACTTCCCCATTTTGCTATAACTATACTGACCTGTTTGAATAATGTCAAGCCAATTTTTCCAAGTATTATTTTTTAATTAAAAAGGTGCTTTTCATTTTGATTTCCTAGTTTTTTAATAAAATATTTTCCAATCTTTTAGTCTTATATAATCTTTTTTCCATATTTCTTATTTAATACCTTTTAAAGTGCCTCTAGATTAAAAGAGTGTTTAAAATATTCAATGAGGTTTGGCAGTGAAGATAGTTACAAGGGCATTTGTGGACACAATTCAGAGAGCTGGTAGCTGTTCCAAAAACTTGGGAAGTTTGAGGTTGAGAAGAAGGGGAAAGACAGAAACCTCTAGTTGCAGTGGCTGGGAGTGGTGTGGAGTAAAGGGAAAAGCTACTGAATTTGTCAGAACACGGGATCTTGTTCCATTTGTGCTGCTAATATGCAGTCTGCCTTGGACAGGCCACCGCACTGGTTTCTTAGTTTCCTTATCTGGTAAATGAAGAGGTCCACTTTAAAGTCCATTTCAATTCTACAATTTCATGATCTCTTGCTAAGAAGAGCTATGACATCATCTTATTAAGTCCCTGCTTTGCCGGTGGTTTAACTGATTTTCTTTAATCGTATGACACAACAAGGAGACAGAGACGATTTATTTACCACCAGTTAGACATTGCAATGTTGACTGTATGTTGAGAGAGCACCAATAAACAGTTACCCAGACTGATAGCTATAGACTTACAGCAGTCAGCATTGTAGTCAAGAGTCACATTAAATGGTAATTTTATCAACTATTATTGAAAATAATGCTACGATTTAAAGGATTCCTTTCTAAGAGATTACAAAGGATAAATATGATTACAAAGGATAAATATGACAATATAGGTCAGTGCGTGAGTGACTTCTCCACTCTTTGAACAGATTGTGAGCCCATGTGCATGCTAAGTGTACTATGACGCAGAAAATAAATCACTGCCCCCTCCAGTATATTACGGGGTGAAGCTATTAAACATTTCATTAGGAAATTGAAAAGTACAGCTGTGAAGTTCTTTATCGCTGGGAAGCTGTCATTATTCCACTCCTCACTAGGTTATTTACCATCAGCCTGTAAAATCCTCCATGGTAGGTTTTACAATTAGGGGGCGATAATAAGGAATAAAAGCCAAATGTTTTCATGAGAAGACTGCTTATGTCATCTCTACTGTTGAAATTTGTAAAAAGCAAGTCACCTGTCTCTAAAAGACATCTCTTTCTTTAGCTGTTAACACTGTTTAAAATGTAGCCTGTCCATAATCTAATGACATTATCCTTTCAGGTCTATTTGAAATTACATGAAAAGTAGATGGTTTTTGAATGATTATTCCTATTGAAATCCATCTCCAATGATAGGATGTGGAACTAAAAGTGAGGGGCTGAGGAGACAGATGGTGTTTATAGGGCACATGGAACCTCCACATTGACTTTTAGAGCAGCTGGACTCAAGACCTTGGCAACATCCCCAAACCAAACCATGTTCCATTGATTGGTATGAATCATTTTCTCTCAAGCGCCAACAAATCTGCAATTGACCTTTTCATAGCTCTATGCTGAGATGCCTACCATGGTATTTCTAATCCTTGTCAATTTCTTTCCAGACAGAGCTTTTTGTTCATGCTTTTAAGGATCAGCTGGTCAGAAGCGCTCTGTTAGCACTTTACACTGCCAGGCCAGGAGGCATCCTTAAAAAGCCACCCTCTCCTAAGAGTAGCACAGAGGAGAGCAGTACCCAGGATCTACCCCCACCAATAAGAAGGCAAGACTCCATACCCCATCATTCAGACTACGATGAGGAAGAGTGGGTAAGTCTCTTGCACATCATTTCCTTCCCAATGTTGAGTCCTGGGAAATTAAGTCAGCATAATAAGAAATTTCTGCTTTTTATCCAAACAAGGTAGAAAGCAGTCATGATACAGATTGTGGGTGAATCAGTCTCATTTTTATTTCAGGGCAAATTGTAAATGGAAGTTTTATTCCTAGATCACATGTATTTGAGATGAAAATGTATTTTGTGTCAAATAAATAATATATATACAGCCAAGAATATGTCATCAAAGCAAAGATGCCACAATTGCAAGATTCTTTAATACTTTTCCTTATTTATTGCCAAGGTGATATAAACCATTACAATTGTGCTTTAGAAACAGAGCCTGCAATTATCTATAAGGTAATGCTCAGATGCGACACGTGTTTTCGTTGCTGTAACCTAGTGTTTCAGTTCCACACATAGGTCAGAGTGCATTGGCATTTAAATGGCAGTGGGCACAAAGATCTCTTAAATCCCTCTCCTCGTGGTTCTGTGATTAAAAAGATGTTCCTCTAGGTGTTCTAAAATTAGCAGAAGGATGGCCACATAAAGCATCTGAAAAAAGTAAAGCCAAGTGTACTGGCCAGTGTGGTTCAGTTGGTTGAGTATCGTCCCGTGCACCAGTAGGTCATTGGTTCAATTCCTGGGCAGGGCACATACCCTGGTTTCTGGCTCTATCCCCAGTAGGAGACATGGAGGAGGTAGTCGATCAATGCTTCTCTCTTACAGTGATGTTTCTCTTTCCCTAAACATCTTTCTCTAAAAAAAATCAATAAAAACATATTATTTTTTTTAAATATAAAGCCAAGTAAACAAAAGAACTCAGATAAGACAGGAGAAACATGAAGGTGCTGGGTAAGGGAGACCAGTGTGTTATTCCTGAATCAATACTTATTAATTTTCTAAGATCCCTCCAAATTATATGCCTACATGGAAGGAAACTCTTTGTTGCAGCATATGTTTAACCAAGAAAAGCTTATACCAGCTGTATTAAGATTTTAAACAGTTAATAATTACTATTCCTCCTTCCCAAAATTGAAAACTATTCAGGGAGTAAATTATTGGAAAAGCCCAGATCTCTCAAAAAATTGCTGTCTCAAGTGATGTGAAGTGATGGCTGCTCTTTCTTCTGATAAAATTTCTATCACAGGAAAAACAGAGCTGGGTTCCAAGAGATAAATGCTGAATAAGTATTTGTTGTTGCTGACTAAGATTGCATTCCTCCCATGGAAGCACTTTCAAGAGAGCAAATCTAATATTTCTGCCTTTACATCACCTTTTCCTTCAATTTATTGAGAGCTCTAAGGTACTCAACCCTCTTAATCTCTCTGAAGTCTGATTTTCCCAACTGCAAGCACCTGTTGGCTTAGGGTGGTAATGAGATAAACAATTTACCTATGTGATAGTGCTCCATTACCTGGAAAGGCCCAGGCCAAGGCCCCGGATGATTGTAGAATTTTTCTATATTTTCTTTTTTAGGGTAATTAACTTAAATAATCTGATTATGAGAATCTGTACTATTCCTTGTGATAAAAGAGAAAACTGCATATTATAAACTGTTCTATCAAAAAAGCATATTATGAATTTTAAGAGTTTGGGTAGATATAGAAAAGAACTTAAGCTTTTCATAAATAATTGCCATTTTATGTAAACTCATGTGAGTATTTTGGAATTTGGGGTATCATTGGTTTTTATAATTTTCACCTCACTGTGTTATGCTAATCCTCCCTTATATCTCATCTTCCTCCTGCCACACAAAAATGTCCCTCTTCTGCTTCCCTCCTTATTTCCTTTATTTTCATAATTTTGGAGACTTTCTAAATCATAGGTGTTACAAATTGGAAGGTAACTATTAGGTCCTCAGAGTCTAAGGACCTAAGTCTTAGACCACAGTCTAAGCCTAAGTTTAAATAAAAACATGTTAACAAATAGTGGCAAAGGTTGGAGAGAGACAGATGGTATAAGGTGTGCTCCATTAATGTGACTTCCACTCAACATTTGATACACAGAACTTTCTTATGACAAGCAAAGATGGAAGGGAGTGGGGAACATACGATGAAGTGAGCAAGTGTCCAGTGAACCATTCAGTTCAGTGGGGTCACTGAGCAGCTGTTCTGAGGACAGTAAAAAAGTTTTCCAGGCCTCCTCCTTGACTTATAGGAGGTAACCTGCATGTCCTCATGATGTTCTTCTGGGGTGCTACTTTGCCAAATTCCCCTTTTCATAAGGACTCTTCATATCTGGATCCCATTGTTATTGGAAAGTATATAAAACTTTGTCTAAATTTACCCTAATTACAAGGGAAATATTTCCCACTCAGAGAAATTACTTCTAACTCTCTCCTCCAAAATAATTTTGGAGTAGATACTCTATTTGCCAGCAATAACAGAATTTAATTGTTAGATAGATTTGTTTTCTTCTTTTTTAAAATTTCTTTATTGATTAAGGTATTACATATGTGTCCTTATTCCTCCATTTCCCCCCATCAGCCGTTCATGCCCTAACCCCCTGTTGTCTGTGTCCTTTGATTAGGCTTATATGCATGCATATAAGTCCTTTGGTTGATCTGTTCCCCAACGTCCCCCACCTTCCCTGAGGTTTGACGTTCTGATTGATGTTTCTCTGTTTCTGGATCTGTTTTTGTTCATCAGTTTATGTTGTTCATTATATTCCACAAATAAGTGAGATCATGTGGTATTTATCCTTCTCTGCCTGGCTTAATTAACTTAGCAGAATGCTCTTCTCCATCTCCATCCATGTTGCAAATGGTAAGAACTCCTTTTTTACTGCAGCATAGTATTTCATTGTGTAGATGTATCACAGTTTTTTAATCCACTCATCTGCTGATGGGCACTTAGGTTGTTTCCAAATTGTAGCTATGGTGAATTGTGCTGCTTATGAACATAGGGGTGCATATATCCTTTCTGACTGGTGTTTCTAGCTTCTTGGGATACATTCCTAAAAGTGGGATCACTGGGTTAAATGGGAGTTCCATTTTTAGTTTTTAGGAAACTCTATACTGTTCTCCACAGTGGCTGCACCAGTCTGTATTCCCACCAGCAGTGCATGAGAGTTCCTTTTTCTCTACATCCTCGCCAGCACTTTTTGTTGATTTGTTGATGATGGCCATTCTGACAGGTGTGAGATGGTACCACATTGTTGTCTTGATTTGCATCTCTCTGATGATTAGTGACTTTGAGCAGGTTTTCATATGTCTCTTGGCCTTCTTTCTGTCTTCTTTCAAAAAGTATCTATTTAGGTCAGTTGCCCATTTTTCTATTGGGTTGTTTATCTTCTTTTTGTTAAGTTGTATGAGTGCCCTGTGAATGTTGGAGATTAAACCTTATTATTTATATCAGTGGCAAATATGTTCTCCCATGCAGTGGACTTTCTTGTTGTTTCATTTGTGGTTTGCTTTGCTTTGCTTTTTATTTTGATGTAGTCCCATTTGTTTATTTTCTCTTTAGTTTTCATTGCCTTAGGAGTAGTGTCACTGAAGAAATTGTTTAAATCGTTGATCCATTTTGAATTTATTTTTGTGTATGGTGTAAATTGGTGGTCTAGTTTTATTTTTTTGCATGTATCTGTCCATTTTTTCCAACACCATTTGTTGAAAAGATTGTCTTGATTCCATTGTATGTTAATGCATCCTTTGTCAAATATTAATTGAGCACCATAGTGATTTGGGTCAATTTCTGGATTCTCTATCCTATTCCATTGATCTATATGTCTGTTCTTGTGCCAGTACTAGGCAGTTTTGAGAACAGTGGCTTTGTAATACATCTTGATATCTGGTATTGAAATCCCACCTACTTAGTTCTTTCTCAGGATTGCTTATTTATTTCGGGTGTTTTTTTATTCTAGATGAATTTTTGGAAAGTTCTTTCTAGGTCTGTGAAATATGCCATAGGTATTTTAAGATTCTTATTATTAACCACTTTCTATTAAAAAAATTTCTTTGTCAAGACATGAACATTCTTTAAAAAAACAGAAAAAAGATTCACCAAAGCTATAACCATTTAACATTATTTCCAAAGCTTTAACTAACTTTGAAAAGTTTTATAAATTCCGAAAATATAGCCAATTGAAAATGCCTTTGTGCTAGTAAATGAATTGGAAACAAGTCTGTGTACCACTTTTGTAGCTAATTAGGTATTAGAAAAGTTTTAGCTTTGATTACAAGTATAGTCAACTTCCTGAATTAATTCAATGTTTTAAATGAATTTAATTGGGTTTCGGTGATATATGAAAGTATTCTCTGATCACTTATATTGGTTTAGGTTTAGACATAAGATCATAGTAGCTCCATTTTTAAAAATCTATTTGTTCTATTTAATTTTCTATAGTGACTGTAGTTTTAACAGTTGCCTAACACGAACAACTGCATGGAACTTCTTACAATAAATATTTTGAAAGTGAATGCATGTTAGTAAATAACTTCTGAATACTCTGCTGACACATGCAGAATCTTTCTTTTTGAGGTCATGAGAACAAATCTTCATTAATTCTAAGTCAGTGTGAGCCTGCCTCTTTTCAACTTGTTGTATTAGCAAAATTGTAACATGAATCTAAATAATAATTATCTAGTCAGAATGGAAGAGATTGAAACTAAAATGATCACTAACCAAAAAAGTATGTTATTTGAATCATTTTACGTATTAATTCTTGAGTGCTTTGAGGGTTGATTTCCTGAAAAGTTGGTAAACAATTAAATTCAAAAGGAATATTGAAATTTTATGACAATCTGTGCAAATAGGCTAATATAGCATTCTTCATTTTTGAGCTGGTAAAGATGACATACTGCTTGTCTTCCTCTACATTTCTACAACAGATGCTTCCAGCAGCTGGGATTCCAAGATTAGTTTGTCCAAAATATTAAAGCATATCATTCAACCAAAGGATTAAGTTGACCCAGTTTTGTAGTCTCCAGTAATTATACTATTCTCTGTAACACTGTGATTTAATATCAACATTAGTACATTGATGTGTTTGGGCTAAAGTCTTCCTACCTTCATTTAAAAAATTGTTTTAAAAAAGGCTTAAAAAAAGAAACTTCTGAACTTTATATTCTTATACATTCTAGCAAAGAGAATAGGAAAACTGTTATTATTTATCCCAAACCTACTTTTCAGCTGAACTACATTTTTGTATCAGACATTTCAGCATTCAAATTACCTAATTAATTCCCTTCTTCATGTTGTAAATGTAAATCAAATTTTAAATTTTAGTTGCATTCTTAAGTTAGGAGAACATTTGCTATGCTTTATTGAGGTAAAATGTGTTTATGTCACATGAACACAATAGATAATCCACATTAATCAGTAATAACTTTTTAAGAATTTTATATATCATAGAAATAATAGCACAGATTCACAGTAATATTTATCTCAGGTATCCTGATAACGAAGTCCATTTATATCCTGAAAAAAAATTGTGAATTCTCCGTAACTCAATATTCGCAAAGATAACATTTTGGAATAAGATTACACAAACCAGTTTCTAATATGTATGTTATCAACATATCTCAGTTCATTTGGTATTACACCTTTCTCTAATGATGTCTAGAACAAATATGAATGCCTAATCTTAACAGAAGTATTAATAGAGCAATGTATATTACCATAATTGGTAGCAATGATCACAGATAGTTTTAAAATATTACTGACTTTTGAGGACAAACATATTTTTGCCAGATAACCCTAAAAGCAATCTTCAGTGATTTGTATTCTTAGCATCTCTTGCAGGTTTCTGTCTTCAACTTAGACTTTACCTCTAGGGAAAATCATTCAGGCCATGCATAACGCAGGGATACCTATGCAAATTGATTTTCAAAAGAGAATCTGTTCAGTTTTCTGATTAGTTGGAATTATGCTTTGTGAAACCATTGACCTGATCTTAGTAAGAAGTAAATTAATCACTCTCAATTTTTATGGGTGATTAATTTTTATGGGCAACTAGATACCAACCTATGATTTAACTTTTCTTAAGCAACACCTTATAATTTAGTAATCAAAATGAATAAAATTTTCACTAAAATATGACCAATTATTTACAAATTTTATGTAACAGGTAGAGAGACAGACAGATATATAGTATGTGTGTGTATGCATTTAACTCCAAAACACTTTGTATAATAAAGCATTATTCTTACATCCCATGATCACTCAGCCTCGTGAACACTGAATTATAACCAGACTGTTTCTTCTTTGTGTTCTTGAACTTTATAAGCTCCTAAAGGACAAAGACAGTGTCATGTTCACTGTTGTATTGCTGCAGTTAAAAGAACACCTGCACATAAAAAGGTGCTGGATACTCATTTGTAGAGTAAATTAATGACTTTGAAATTTGCCCTCAAAATATTGTTCTTGTTTACCTTTTTATTTTGAAACACAGACTATGTCTATTTAATATAACAGCACTATGCCAGGCACCCTCCAAACGCGCCCCCCCCAAACACACACACACTCTGGAATTCATGAATTATTTTAAGGATTTTGTTTCTCTCTTCCAGTCAAAATATCTTCGCTCTTTAGTGCATATTTTCATTTCAGAATCAACTTTGAGATGACTATTCAAGTTATCTTTAAATTACCACCAAACATGTAAAGTGGTAAAATTCAGAATAGACACAGAATATCAGAGATGACCAAAGCTAAGAACATGGTGAGTCAGGGCCTCCAGAAGCTTCTAGAAACACAGTGGTGGCCATTTTTAACTTCTTTTGATTATCACATGGCAATTACAAAGTCCTACTTACACAGAAATAATGTTCTATTTTTCCCAACAAATATGAGTGGAAGCAGCTATTTCCCCCTTGTCCCAGCCTTTTTATTTTTATTCCCTAACTCACACATAGTAGGATTGTTGGGTTTTGTTAACCTTGTAATGAAGACAGGACATTGAAAGCAAAGCATCTGCTCTCCCCATCAGAAAGGACAGGAAAAGACAGAGAGAATTAGGCCAGTTTCTGACATGGCAACTGAATGGGTTCTATCATCTGTTTTTTTGATGGATGGGAACATTCTTGAACTTCTCCAGTCCATTTCACCCTGGAGAAATGAGCTTTGAATACTTATTTTATATTAAAGCCCACAAAAGGTGATTAAGCAAAGTTCATGACTGTCCATTAAAATGCACAAATGTTCTATTAAAGAAGAGAAGCCCCAAATGAGATCTTTATGGGCATGCATATTCATGAAATGCTGCACAATTCTAGATTTTCCCACATGCAGTTATTACATTCACCTTCAGTCCCCTGTTTTATAGCACCTAATGCAGTGTTTCCTCTATTCACGTTCAATGTATTTTTAAAAAATGAATGGAGGGATTTGCAGAATCAGCAGTTCATCCTTCAACTCAAACCAATGTGTTTAACAGAGATATTTTATTTTTGTTAATGGAATGGTGATTTTCCTGTGGTTTTATATTGGATATCATCCTCTCCATTGGATATTTTCCTGACTCTTATAATGCCTGAGTTCAATGTCAAATATTTTGAAGTGCCTCTGAATAATAAATATGCAAACTTACATACACACTTTAAAAATGTATGATTACATTAAATCAAGTGTCCTTAAATTTTAATACATTTTAATGTGAATAGTCAAACATTATTTCCTAAATAGAAATCTTTGAATACCCCAAATTTAATGAATTGTTAAAAGAAATGCTAAGGTATATATAGGAAGAATGTTAATATATTGTGGTACATTTATTTTTTAAAAAATCAATCCTGGAAATTGGTGGTATGCAGAACACTGATTGATATTGTCATATAATTCAACCAGTTGTGCAACTATCTAATGATATGCAGATAACAACCAATTACCAACTTAAAATTAAAATACTTAACCAATCAGTAGAAATTTTTTATATATTTTTATTGATTTTTTACATAGAGGAAGGGAGAGGGATAGAAAGTCAGAAATGTCGATGAGAGAGAAACATCCATCAGCTGCCTCCTGCATACCCTCTACTGGGGATGTGCCCACAACCAAAGTACATGCTCTTGACAGGAATCAACCTGGGAATTTTCAGTCTGCAGGCCGATGCTCTATGCATTGAGCCAAACCAGTTTCGGCAGAAATTTTTTTTTATTAAACAGTTGCTTTATTTAATAATTTTTCCTGAATTGAAAGCTTTAGCATGATGTGGCATTAATTAGACTGAACTCAGCCTGTGAGTTTGATCTTAATTATAACTTTAATTTGAAGATGTGGTAATACTTAAAGTTGTATCGTAATTTCTTCTTATTCCTAAGTATCTGGTTATTCAGTCAATCAACAGAAGTTAATTAAGCACCAGTGGTGTGTAGCAATGATATAGGTACTTGGGGGAAAACAAATTACTGGTAACTATAAAATGTGCATTCTGATCTCAACAACCATATCATCTAATTCAAGTGAATTAGATGGCCAGCACTCATAAAACAAGCAGAGATATTGAGATTCCCAGAATAGAGGTGGTTGAGTGATACACATAAAAAATGTTGAAAAGATAGCTGGCCAGTGTGCCTCCATTGGAGTGTCATCCTATATACCAAAAGGTGGCGGGTTCGCTTCTCCATCATGGCACATGCCCAAGTTCCTTGTTCTATCCTCCAGGACTCATGCGGGAAGCAACTAATGTTTCTCTCTCTCATAAATGTTTCTCTCTTTCTCTTCTCCCTTCCTCTCTCTGAAATCATTTTTTTAAAATGATGAACAGATTTAGAGAGAAATTATATGAAAGTTAGAAAAAAATGAAAAATATATAACCCTTTCTTCTTTTATCCATTCATTCATTCTTGCTTTTATTTATCACCTAAGGACCTGAGGATCAGAGGATTAATGAATGATAGTCCTCTATCTTTCAGACAGCAAAAATACAATTAAGCAGAGGAAGGGTAGCACAAACAGTTCTTGGAAGTGGTGACACTTGAAAAAGTTAGTATTTGGGTTGATGGAAGAGAAGGAGGGAGTTATTCGAAACATAAAAAGCAGCATGTGTCCAGGTAGAAATACAAGTTCCTCCAAGGTTTCCTTCAGGTCTCCAATGATCAGCACTGAACAGGCATACAGCAGGTGCCCCGCAAATATATGTTAAGCTATTTAATAGGATGTTGCTAGGAGAGCAAGATGACTGACCTGGTAAAGTTTTCAGAGTAACAAGAAATAAGGAGAATTTTCTAGGTTGTCTCAACTAGAGAGGTAACTCTAGGCTGAGAGAAGAATGAAGATTAGCTGCAGTGCTTAGCCTGCTTTTGACCAGAGGACTGATGACTTGAGCACTTGAGCATGGTAATCAATGAAGATAAATGTGGCACTCACGTGTAGACCTGTTTGTGTGATAGCTAATATATAGGTCTGGGTCCAAACCATGGGAATGTAGACAGATCAATAGTGAAGTAATTGTGGCTGCTTATCTGAATCCACTGTGTGACTAGGGGCTGAATTTTAGGATAAGACCAGCAGTGTGGTTATTGGAAAAAAAGGTCAGAGATTTTTACATAAGTAAATAAATGAAAGTAAGCAGGAGGATCAATAGGAAGCAAATATTGGGAAATCTCACTTAATTCTGATGGATGTCAAATATATGCCTATTTTTAGTGGACATTTTGTGTGTGTGTGTGTGTGTGTGTGTGTGTATGTATTACATAGTTTGAAGCGTACATATTACAGTTTGTGCCATGGAGTATTTTAAGTACAATTCCTTTCATCTAGCAGTCTCTGTAAACTTTGGATCAGAGAAAAGAACTCTCAAGCTATTAAAATATGACAGGTTTGCTATGTTGAGCTAGGCCAGTATAGTGCAAATTGGATTCAATCAGGGATACACTGAAGCTTCTTTTTAAAGATGGAGACTGGCCCTGCTAATCCATATGCCTGTTCTAATCAAAGTCCTCAGAAATTGGTAATGACAAGTGGCAGATTGTGCATACAGATATAGATATGTCAGGGCTATTTTGGACTCCCCATACCAGCTCTGGTTTAGTTTTCACATTCTTGCTGATAAAAAAAAAATTGGAAGGAAGGAAGGAAGGAAGGAAGGAAGGAAGGAAGGAAGGAAGGAAGGAAGGAAGGAAGGAAGGAAAGCAGCATTCAATATTGCTTGCTTTTTAATGAATATTCAGTTTCTCCCAACATGAGCAACAAGAAGAGAGCTGACCCCTAGCTAGTTTGGCTAAGTGGATAGAGTGTTGGCCTGCAGACTGAAGAATCCCTCGTTCAATTCCAGTCAAGGGCATTTACCTCAATTATAGGCTCCTGCCTGCCCCGGGCCCTGGTCAGGGGTCCTGTAGGAGGCAACCAATCTATGTTTCTCTCACATCGATATTTCTCTATGTCTTTACCTCTCTCTTCCACTCTCTCTAAAAATCAATGGGAAAATATCCTTGGGTGAGGATTAAAAAAAAGAAGAAGAAGAGAGCTGAAAATGTATCTCACATACAAAGCCAATATGGAAAATGAGCAATCCTCTCCCCCCTTTTCCTTCAATAGCACAGTTCCTTCCTATTAACTGGAGACCACACTTTAAGAACTTCCATTTCCTGGAGAAGACAAATTCATAGAAACATAAAGTACAATGATGGCTGCTAGGGCTGAAGGAGGAAAGAAAGAGTTCATGTTTAAAGGGTACAGAGTTCCAATTGGGGAAAACGCAAAAGTTCTGGAAATGGATGGTGGTGATAGTCACACAACAATATACTTAATGCCACTGAGCTGTACACTTAACAATTGTAAAAATGGTAACCTTTGTGTATGTATTATAAAAATATAAAAAGTAAAACAGGAATTTCTAATGGTGGGCATTCTTTAAAAATATTGCTGTGTCTTTGCTTTTTTACTAAGTATTGATAAGGAAAATTATAAGAAAATGATAATATATCCAGTTTAAAATTTCATACTTTGAGCTCAATTGTAGATTAATGTTGTATGGTAATTTATCATTGCCTTATGACAGAGAAAAGTAATCAACTAAATAAAAAAGATTTATAGTACTTAAATTTTGCTTTATTAAAAAATATATATTTCTCGTGTATCCATGGTCTGGCTAAATTAATGAGGGTATTAGAGCTAGTCAGTCTGCATTGTCATGATGGTTTCTCTACTTGCTTCTTTAAAATGATGCATCAGATTTTGTTTTATCTTCGTGTTTTTTTTCAGTAAAAATGTGTATTGATACTCATGCTCTTTTCAGGATAGGGTGTGGGCCAACGTGGGAAAGAGCCTGAACTGCATTATTGCTATGGTGGACAAACTGATTGAAAGTGATGGTGGCGGTGAAAACAGCGGTGACAGCAGAGATGGAGAACAGGACCTTTCTGTTGTGGACTCCATTAAAACTCATCCAAGGGGTAAGGAATCTTTTCTCTCCAATCATTGACTGAGTAAACAAAATGAGAAAGTCATGATAAAATGAGACAGAAAAAGAAAAGTCAATAGTGCCTTTGATGAAAGTGCTGATGGCACGCTTTCCCACCTTTCTGGCTTGGATGATGGAAGGCTACTTATCAAATTGCATTTCAGTTGCGTTTTCAGAGCTGCTTGCAATGCTCACTTTTTTTTTTTTTTGCTACATAACAACCTTGTCAAAGAAGAACAGTGTTTTCTTTTAAAGAATCTGACAAAGTTTAATCTACTTTTATGCATTCCTATAAAATTTTATTAGGAAGAAAAACAAGCATCTGATTCTAAAACTCTTAGAGACCTCAAGAGATAGCAGAACACAATATCTCATAATGGTTCCTGAAAAGAATGCAGTAAGATAGATAAAATGCTTTTTTTCCTCATTCTGAGGGATATTTTTGTGTGAATAATTTTAGAAAAATATAAGAAGGTCTGATTTCATATAAGAATAATATGTTTGTGAATTATTCCAAAGACATATTAGGAAGTCTAGATTTTTATGGATACATGTACACACCCATACACATACATACATATATATGCATACACATGTGGGTATGCAATGTGTGTGTCTTTAGATAGACAGGTATATAGAGAAATAATTTGAAAACTATGGCTTATTAATAGGTTGACTAACAAATATAATAATCAAAATTTCAACTATGGCTTTTTATTTAAATCTTTTAGGTAATTTGATTAATTTTGATAACAAAAACCAAGACAAACATCTGTTGGGGGGGGGTGTTATGGTAATAAGAACTGCTGTGAGAATTGCCCCAGCCATTTTGCTAGATGTGTTAAATGTTTGGAGAGAATAAACAGTGTTGTCCTACATTCTTCTTCTGCAATCTGCTTTTCCTCTCACTTGAAGAAAATAAGCTATAAAAAAATGTGGATGCTTAAAATATTACATTTGTTTTTCCAAATTTTTCCTGATTTTTCATTAGTCCCACTTTCATCAGGGGTTTAATTATGTGAAACATCAATCTTTCAAATTTTTTTATTGTAATAATCCTCATCTTCTATGTACACTGACATAGATGGATAGTTTACACTAATGTTCTTTATGTTCAGACCTCCTTGGTTTAACTGTCAATGGATTTTCTTTTTTAATAGTTTCATTAGCGAATGAATCTTGTCCAGTTCCATAACTTTACATGAATCAGAATGAAAGCTTTTCATAATTTATATGGTAAAAATAATATATTTCTATTTTCTTTAATTGAACATTTCTTGACTGTTAACTATGAGCCAGACACTGCTCTAGAAAAGGAAGGAAGCAGAATCCATTTTAGTGACTTGTTCTGCCCCTTAATAGGTTTTCAAGGCATAAAATTAATTTACTAAATAGCCCAAAATTTAAACCCAGCCCATACATGCCGTAGAAAAGTCATTTAATTCATTTTTTATTACAATTAATTGATGTAGAGTCAGTGAATGATCTGAATGATCTAGAATTTATTGGAATGAATGTATGATATGATACATACTGATGGGCATTTGTTATATCATTTATTAGTTATTTGTTTCCTCATATGTAGGTTTTGGTTTGATGTTGTTTTTCTTTATATATTAAGTTCAGCAAACATTTTTACTCAATTTTGGGGATTTTTCTTCTGTTAATTTATATTTTATTTAGATACACTTTAAAATCTCATAGGGTAAGTCACCCCTTTGACAGTCAGTTTTTCCTTTGTCACCAGCCTTTATTTTTACATTTTAGCTATAATTTGTGTTGGTTTTGTTAGTGTATATCTAACATGGTCACGGTATTCTGAATTGTTTCTACCTTTATCCATGTTTTAGGTCCTCTCTAGCCTGCAATTTTCTTTTCATTTTTAGATTTTCCTTTTACGGGGTTCTTAATCGTGTTTTAAATCTGTGGTTTTAAAGGGTTTTCATTTGTTTTAGGTCCAGGATTTTACCACATGTCTTATTCACTTCACACATTTCTTTTCAGGATTAATGCCAATAGTGCTGAAAGAAGTAAAAGTTTCTCTCTTGTTCTCAACACAAATAATAGAGTAAATGGTCCCAACATTCATAATCATATATATTTACATGTTTTCTTTATTAACAAGATGATCCTTTTATTTTTATATACTTAAACATGCTTATAAGCATCTATTGTATGCATGATCCCACATGACTTCAATTTCAAAATAAAGTAAGGACTCAAGGATAAAATCAGAAAATATTAGAATCTTAGACTATGGTGTGGCCTTAAAGATTCTATAATTAGCTCTGCTAGTGTGGCTTTGTGGTTGAATATTGGCCTATGAACCAGCAGGTCACAGTTCTATTCCCAGACAGGGCACATGCTCAGCTTGTGAGCTCAGTCCCCAATAGTGGGTGTATAAAAAGCAGCCAATCAATGATTCTCTCTCATCACTGATGTTTCTATTTCTATCCCTTTCCCTTCCTCTCACAAATCAATAAAAATATTTTTTAAATATTCTGTAATTAAACCTTCTAAATTATGCTAAGAAGCTTACCTATAGTGTCTCTGCCAATTCTCATCTAACCTGTGATACATATCTCCACTGGTAGGAAACCATTTTTATTTTATTTTATTTTTTGAGTGGCAGATTCCAGATTTTGATTGAAATGTGTTTCCTTTCATTTTATCCACTGGCCCAGATCTAATCCTCTGCACCAAACAGGACAATTTACTTCCCTTTCCCCATATTATCACATAACATATCATAAAGGGATCATCATGTCCATTTTTAAATTGCCACTTTTGGGGTCATTTTTCAAAGCAGTAGCATGAAACACAGAGTGACACAGGAGCACCACCTTCTTCCTTTTGGATACAATTCTATTAATTATATCTTAATTCACATTAGCTAGTTTGACCACCACATTTTACTATGAAGTCCACTGATATCCATAAATCTTGCTAAATTTGACCTATCTCTGGGGCTTCTCCAGATTCAATTAATATTTAAACACTCTGTGTGTTAGATATTGTGAAATATTAGGGGCACAAAGGAGATTAAGACACAGTCTATCTCAATTCTACTGAAAAGATTGATCTCTAAACCCATGACTGCAGCATAATACACTTTTCAGTACACTCTAATAAATACCTATTTCTTTCATCTATCACATCTACTGTCCTACCTAGCTTTATTTTATTCACATTTTATAAATATTTTCTGTCCATTCACAAAAGTAATGGATAAAAATGATGAGAAAACAGAGATAAAAACAGCTCTTTGAGGAACATCACTAGAAAAACTGTATGCATTGAAATACACTTATTAATCACTGCTCTTTGGAAACGTGTGTTCAACCATTTGTGTATCCATTCATCTTATTGCATGTCCTATATTTTTTTTACCTTCAAAAGAATATCAAGAAATGCCCCATGGAAAGACCAAATACCATATGTCATTGAATACTTTTTCCTAATGTACCAAACTATAAGCCCTGACAACATATGATTTGGCAGATTATTTTTTAATTCAAGTATAACTGGAGTACAAAATTATATTATTTTCAGGTATATGACATAGTGATTCCACATTTATATACTTTATGATGTGCTCACAGTACTAAATCTAATAATCATCTGTCACCAGACAGTTATTACAATACTAGGAGCCCAGTGTATGAAATTCATACACAGGTGGGGTCCCTAGGCCTGGCTGGCAATCAGGGCCAATTGGGCCCTTCCTGTTGCTGGCCGGGGCCTTCCTTCCTCAGCTGCCAGCTGCAAGCCAGGGGCTTCCTTCATTCTGTGCTGCTCCCTGATGGTCCGCACATGTCATAGCGAGTGAGCAAACTCCTGGTCTCAGATCCAACTCCTGAGGGGACACTTTACATATTAGCCTTTTATATATGTAGATTATAATATTATTAACTATATTTCCTGTACTGTACACTGTATATCTATGATTTATTTGAATTTAGCACATTTTCTTGATAATATTAAATGAATATCTTCAACATGTGCATATGTATGCATACCAGCATGAAAATCATTATATTCCAGAACTTATACTCAAATTAGCAATTATTTCATACATATAACAAATTTGTTTTATTGTGTAAAGTGCAAAGATTAAAGCACAGAGTATCATTTTCATCAAAGAGCTTAAATATTAATATTTTTTAGTCCCATTAATTTCTACACATGAATATTTAGGATTTTATGAGAAATAGACATGAATGAATCAGCCCCTTTAGAACTCATTGATCAGCAGGTAAAACAACTTTTAAAATATATTTACAAGTTTTAAAAAACATTGGTAAAAAAAAAAAAATAAGCGAAAGTAGCCGAAACTGGTTTGGCTCAGTGGATAGAGCCTGCAGACTGAAGGGTCCCAGGTTCGATTCGGGTCAAAGGCATGTACCTTGGCTGCGGGCACATCCCCAGCAGGGGGTGTGCAAGAGGCAGCTGATCGATGTTTCTGACTTTCTATCCCTCTCCCTTCCTCTCTGTGAAAAATCAATAAAATATATTTAAAAAAATAAGCGAAAGTAACCATGGATATCTTTATTATAAACTTAGAATTCGAATAATAATTTATATGATGACATTTTTTAATGTCTGCTCTTATCAGAAAAATAATGTCTCCCTTAAAATTGTGCAATGAACTATGATGTAACAAAACAACACTTGACTCAGAACCAAGATACTTGGCGAGTCCATAATTTACTTATTTGTATATATGACCTTTGGCAGATCACTTAAATTCTCTGGGCCTCCCTTTGTTCTTAAATAAATATCATCTGCAAATTTTAAAACTGCTTCTAGTTCTAAAGTTTTATGATAATAAAGATGCCACATTATTTAAAGTGACTTTTTTTTTTTTTAACGCATTTAACATATTTTAATTGAACACCTACTGGGAGTCAGGCACTATTCCAGACACTGAGGATACAAAACTGAATAAGACAGATAAAACACCTGCCCTCCTAAAGTGTATCTTCTTGCAGCAGAGAGACATTTAAAAAATAATATAAAAAATAAGGACATTACATAATATGTTAATGATGACAAATGCTGTGGAAATAATATAGAGTGAAGTAAGAGGACTTAGACTATTGTTGGTGGGCTAGTCAATATAAGCTTCATTGAGAAATTCCTTTTTGAGCAAAGACACAGGGGATAAAGTAGTGAGCCATGTGTATATGGAGGGAAGGCTATACTGGGTATAGAAGACAGTACACAAGTCCTGAGGCAAATATTTGCCTACCATGATCATGAAGTATCAAGGAAGCCTGTTTGATTTTAATAGAGTGAAGGAGATGAGAAGATGAATTCAAAGAAATAACTTTGGGGAAGGATCATGTAGGTCCTCTATATTGACGTTGTCTTTTCTCTGAGAAAAAAGAGAAGCAATTGGAACGTTTTGAGAAGAGAATTAACCTTATTTTATATAATTTTAACACCTAAGCTGTTATGTTGATATTGGACTACAGATGAAAAGGTATAACCAAGTATAGACCAGAAAAGTATTTGGAGCCTGTACATATTTTTAAAATAATGCCAACAGAATTTTCTGATGATTTGAATGGGAGAATGAGAGGAAAGGAGGACTCAAGAATAATTTAACAATTTTGGAGCTTAGCAAAACTGGATGAGTAGGGTGGCCATGTACTCGTTAGGGAAGACTGGATGAGTAGGGTGGCCATGTACTCATTAGGAAGGAACAGGTTTTGTGGTCAGGAGTAGGAACTCATTTGGAACATGTTACATTTACATGGAAATATCAAGTACACTGTTAGATGTAAGAATCTGGAATTCAGGGGAGAGGTTCAGGTTAAAGTTATAAATTTGGAAATTTCCATTGTACTTAAAGCATGAAACTGAATAATATCCAACAAAGAATTAAATTTTTCAGAGAGTGGGAAATGTTCTACAGATCACAACTGGAAACATCCCAATTTTACTAGCACAAAAAGAAGTGGAGGAACCAGCAACAAAGTTGGATAAGGCATGGACAGTAAGATAGGAGGATACCAAGGGAGTGTGATATTCTGAAATCCAGGATTAGAAAGAATTTCATAAGGAAACGATTGACATGCCTATTGATGCGGATAGATCAAGTGAAACAAAGACTGAGAAATAACTTTGGATTGAGCAGTGTGGAAGTCACTGGTGACAGTGACAAGAGTAACTTCATTAGAGTAGAAAGAGTTTACACCAAAGTAGAGTGGACTGAGCAAGAAGAAAAGGAAGTGCAGATAGCATGTGTAGACAACTCTTGATGAGGTTCACTGTGAAAGGAAGCAGAGAAATAAGATGGCAGCTGTAGAGGAGACAAGAATCAAGAGAGGGTTATTTTTTAAAGATGAGGAGGTAACAGCATGTTTGTGTGGTCATGGGAATGATCCAGGAACAAAGGAAATGTTGACAATGTAAAAGGAAAGAAAGATAATTGCTTGAGTGACACTCTTAAGTAGAGGAGAGGAGATAAGATCTGGTATACAAAATGAAGTTTCTAACTACAGGAGTTTATGGGATTTCTCTCAGAAATAGGAGAGAAGGGGCAGGCTAGAAGAGGTCCATGAGAAAAAAGAGGAACATATGTACTACTTTCAATAATAATCTTCTACACTAATAAAAGAGAAACATGCAACGTAACCATTACTCAGCTATATCCACCAGGCAATCAGAGCGAGTATGCAAATTAACCCAACAAAGATGGCAATTGATTCGCATATGCAGACGAGGAGTGAAGACTAAAGACACCATAGAAGGAAGAGGGAGGGGAAGTGTGAGGCAGAGGTGGTGGTAGGAGGGAAAGTGTGGGGCGTGGGAGGAGTGGTGGTGGCAGGAGGGAGGCCTGCCAATGCCTTGTTCTTGCAGGAATCTTCCTGCAATGGGCCTCTAGTGATTAATAATAATAATAATAAAATAAATTCTTCTAAAACCCAAAAAGAAATAGGAGAGAAGGATGAGCATAAGAAACAAATGCAGATAGATTGGAAGACAGTGTGTGACATGTAAATTACTTTATGATTGTTGGTTGTTTTTTTTAAGATATAGCTAACATTTTGGGGGTTGTTTAAAAATATTGCCTGGCCCTAGCTGGTTTGGCTCAGTGGATAGAATGTCAGCCTGTGAACTGAAGGGTCCAGGGTTTGATTCTGGTCAAGGGCACATGCCTGGGTTGTGGGCTTGATTCCCAGAAGGGACAGGCAGTCAGTCAATGATTCTTTCTCAACATTGATGTTTCTATCTCTCCCTCTCCCTTCCTCTCTGAAATCAATAAAAATATATTATAAAAATAAAAATACTACCTGTATTATTTAATTCTTTCAACATGTATAGGAGAAATGTACACATTTAATGGGCGAAGAAGTAGGACTGAAGTCACCTGTGTCCTGTCATGCCCACTCTAGTGTCCTGAGGGTACAACTTTTATTAAGGCTCAAAGGCAAAATACGCCCAACACATGTGACTGGGTGACTCTTCCAGGTCCAGCATAACCCCCCATTCCACCATGGTGCTATACCAAATACAGAGCTTGTTTAATTGATGGATTTAGTACCTGGAAACTGTCTTAGCAGAATTTACTTAAAGCTTTCAACTTTGTGCTTTGAAATGAGAAATTTAGCCAGGATATCAGTAAATGCATTTCTTTTGCTATTTTTCTAAGAGTAAGACTAGGAGGTTTTGTGACACTGTTTTCTCAGGCTGGCAGGGTTTAAACAAACAAGGTTTCTTTGACATGAGGAAAGGTTGCCTTTGTTCTTCTTATAACAGTCTATGTCCAGTTGAATAGTACGCTCATACTTTTATGCATCCCGAAGGTGCCCAGGTAAGACATTTACCTTGGGTCATAGTTCAGTGGACACAACGAGGAGTACATTTTAGATACATGTATGTCCTTCATGTGAATACCCTTGGCACTTTAAGACTATGCTGAAGTAGAGGTAAAGAAAGGCATAGCATAACTCTAGGGTTACAATAAAACTTGTCTCCCTACAAGAGACCCATTATTTGCAGATTTGGTCTTGCTTTTAGATTTTGGCTCTTCTACTCATATATACTCTGCACCTTCCTCCTTCTCTCCCACCCCTACTTATCTCACCCCTATCCCTGCTATGGCGACTGCCCACCTAGCTTTCCATTGTTGTTGTTTCCTGTTTGTTTTCTTATCTCAGAGCTTGAGACTCAACATTTACTTTCTCTTTATTCATCCTTTTTCCAAGTTCTTGAGTCATTTCAGCTCCTTTCTACTGCCCTGTTCTCCTCCTTATGGCCCTTTCATTCAGTTTATGGCACTTGTTTGTGGCATTTGGCAGCATCAAACCGGGCGCCCCTCCAGACTCTGTTCCTTAAAAGCCTCACTTTCAGGTGCTCACTACCTGCAGGCCATCAGCTTCCCTGAACTCCCTTCACCAAGAGCATTCTTAAAGTGTTCAGCAAAAGACACAAGGAAAACATATAACCTTCTCACTAGAGATGTACTTTCTTCTCTCTTCTGTCTTCACTCTTCTCAGTGTGTTTGTCACTGTCCCATCTTTTATAGCACTAACCAAACTTGCTGGTATTGTATGTATTATTTTATACCTCTTACCTTCTATTCTAACCTCCTTGAGGGCAGAGGCCATGAGTTATAAGTATTAGTATCACCTATAGGACCTCATAGCTAGGAAGTCCTATTTGTCCAACAAATGAGCGTATTTCTTGTTGTGGCAGTGAAAAGGGGGGAGACAAAGTGACATAAGGAAGATAGGTTAGCATTTGTTAACAAAAGATATATGCAGATTGGCTTTTATTTATCCTGGACCAAAGCCAGGAGATGGTTGATGAAGATGGGCAAGTGGTAGGGAGAGACTTAGAGGAGGATATTCCGAGTGACCAGAAAGCATATTATAGGCATTAAGCCTCAGCAGGTGCTCTCCTTCCCCTATTCTCTGGGTTAACCTCATTTTTGTGCTCCATAACCTAAAGATATGTCTGGATACTGGAGGCCTTGTATGAGCAGGTTCCATGACCAAAGTTGGCCATGTTATATTAAACTCATACAAAGAAGTTTAGCTATAAGGTATCAGGAGAGGAAGCCTTAGCATTAATTGAGCCCTCTAGTTATGCTGTTCATGTTGTAAATTCATACCTGAAAGACAGGGCCTTTTCTTAGAGGGATACCCACGAGCATTGTTCTGTGTAGCCTGAGTTCTGGGCATTATAGAAAACCCCTGTTGGCTGTGGGTTTGGTCTCTTCTTCTCACAACCTTGGAAACCCTCCTTAAATGCCATTCTAATCGCCAGGCATCACATTCATCATCTTCTTAACTCAGGTGAAACCTCAGAGCTGGACTCATTTCTGATCTCTTTTCATAAAGATTAACGGGCATGAAATTTTTTAGCTTCTTTCTTTTTTTTTCTCCCTATGTCTGAAAAGTTGTGATAACAAAAACAATAGTAGCTACAGGCTTGTTTGAAGTTAATTATTTTAAATGAGCAAAGAAGACCAAGCACTTGAGAAGAAAATGGCTCAGGAATTGGAAGGAAAGCATTATGCCCTGCTCCAGTCGGTTGGTATTTGGCTCTTTTAATTTTTCTCCTGAGTACCATAAGTGCCTTTGAGCTCAGAGGACTGGAGCATCCTGTGCGGGAAAGAGATGGTGTGTGGAGGAGGTGAGGGGCACCCCCAGTTGTTCTCTGAATCCTTCAGTAAGCATCACTTGGCTACATTATAGAAACAGTCAAAGGCTGGAAAACAAGCTCCACTTGGCCAGCTTCCAGCACACTTCACAAAGCTCAAGGAAAAGCTCAGCGAAGCCACACACTTTCTGTTTTCTTGAGCAAAGACTCTGCCTGTTGCTGTCAGGGTTAAGGAGTTTCTACGAGTTTTTATACAGACACGAAAATGTGCTTTTTTTGAATTTTCTTCTGTCACTGAAAGGAGCCCAGTGATAGAATCAGAAAGATGGACACTTAGATGGCGGACGGATCAATCAGCTCCTGGAGAGGTGTCAGTGCAGTGACAAAATTGTGGTGTGTGTGTGTGTGTGTGTTCACACACGTACATACATAAAATCTTACTTGAAACTTGACAAAACTAAGCTCAGAAGCGTAGGCTTGTGCATTTCAGGATTTCCTACTTTTACTAAATAGGACAGAGTGAACACCATCTTCATCCCTGTTAGGACATAGCTTTATCATGAGGACAATATTAAACACTATGTCAGTTGTGATGTATGCAGAGACAGGAAGGTAAAGGGGAAATAACAACAGTGTCAGAACTATCAATAGCTGCAGTGTTTCTCTTTTCCAAAAAAAATAATTTTTAGGAGAGAAGTAAAGCATTTGCTGTTTCTTTGTAAGGGTGATTTGGCTGCTCATTGGAGCAAAAAGGCCATTTATTACCTGACCGGGACTTTCTTGGGCCTGACATACCACGTTGTGTTTATTTCAGAACTGGAGAGTCACAGTCAGTGGATAGCAACAGGAAACAAACCCAGAATCATTGCAGTTTGCATTTGCCAGTGCAGTTTTTCTTTAGCTGCTGAACTTTGCTTCTTTTCTAGGGAGAAAAAAAACACACCTATTTTTAGCTCTCATATGCTTCTTCAAAAGAAACTGACTACTATCCTTAAGACATTCAACTTTATTGAAAAACTTATAATTTTCTCATTCATAATTAATGTTTTCCTATACTGTCATTTTCCTAAAATACAATTATAGTAAATGGAGATACTGGAATACTGTGTACCAGACAAGTATTTAACAATGCTCTTAGGTTTAGAATAACAGCATATTTCTCTTTCTATAGTTCAGGTTTTCACTTTTTTTCTAGTGGGACTAGAAATCAGACTTTTTTTTTACTATCTGACTGCAATTTATGATTAAGAATCCAATGATCAAATAAATGAAAGAATAGATTTAGAAACGAATTTAAAAATTATCCTGATGCTAATGGAGAAATCTGTGATGATTTCTCATTTAAAGACCTTCAAAAAGAAAACCCAACAGCCATGTTCAACTTGAGCTGTCACTTGGTATCTAACAAGGGGAAAAGGTAGAAAAAATAAATTTTAGATGATCTCACTAGAAAGAGAAAATCTGCTCAAATTCCATTGTTACAGAAAACCAGAGAAGAACCAAGCAGTACTTAGAGAGACAGAGTTATATTTATTATGCGTAGGTCCAGAGGAAAATGTCTTTCAAAGTCTGGGCCTCAACATGGAGGAACTTTCCCTATTTTTATGTTTTTACCTTCTTTGTCTCCCAAATATAGGGTGTTTCTGGTCCCCTTTCCAACTTCTTAAAGAGCCCCTATGTGCTGAGGCCTTGAGACCTCAGCCAAGGCCTGGCCTGGTGCCAGCACTGATAACCCCATCCGGGGAAGGTTTAATGGCCTCTCTGAAGTGGGAGTAGTCTTATTTTCCTTATTATTTAAGCAAGCAAGGAAGCAATTACAGAAGCCAAAGAGCAGGGTTAAAATTTCAAACAGCAGTTTTTATATAAGATGGATGCTTCATTCCCCACTGGTTTTATGTACATGAGTCAAATCATTGACTCTTAGTCATTGGCAGGGAGGGAGCTACATTTATCCCCGAGGAGTATAATCTTAATTTTTTGCCTAATAAAGTTAGTGGGCCTGCTTATAAAATAAGGGCCTGGAATCAGGGCCAGGAATAATCTCTAGAGAGTCTGAAGAGTCCCGGACTCTCAATTTGCCTGGGCTGGCTTAGGCCAGGTGTGGTGAAGCCACAATGGGATTCTGTCGACCTGGACTGCCATGGAGGTGATCCTTTCCAGGTAGGAGTCAGTCCTTGGGTGGCAAATTTCTTTACTCAAACAGAGTCACCAGGGTGGAAAGGATGAACCGGATCAGAAGTTGGTATAGACAGAGCGTCTCAGATGTGCTTCCGGATTGCTTCCTGGCTAGACTATAAAGCCTGTAAGAACTTGAGTAAAGACTGGCTATGGATTTCAGCTTTTCTAGATTGGGTAGGTCAGGGTCTGGAAGAGTCACTGGAATCTGTAGAGGCCCCACTGGTTTTAGAGCAGCCTCCCAGGCTGCTTCCTCTGTGGCCCGGTTCCCTATTGCTTCTGTGGAGTCCCCTTACCTTGTAAACAGCACTGTGTACATGAGCCGTTGTAAATGCGTACCTGCTATCAGTATAAATTGTTACTGATTTTTCTTTTTTCCACCGGAGAGCCTGAAACTGGGTGACTTGAGTATTCGACATCCAGTGCTCTAGTGTGTTCCGACTAAAGCCTCAACCTCATGTGGGGCAGTTAGGATTAGTTCCTGCCCTACAGTTAACTTATTTGCTTTTTCAATAAGTATAGCTGTGGCTTCTACCACCTGGAGGCAAACAGGTTACCCAAATGCAAAGGGGTAAAGTCTTCTGGAAAAATAGGCTACTGGCCTTTTCTAGGCAGCTGAGACTTTGGGTACCTCTTTAGCTATGCCCCTTGTCTCACATACATGGAGGTGGGAAGACTTAGTTACATCTCTTAGCACTAGTTGGCCCATCGTCCTTGCTCTGCTCATGTCTGTCTAACTGCCTAATATTACCTCAAGGATCCTGGCTCTGAATTCTTTTAGGGAAAATGGATGTTGAATTTCTTCTGTAGCTGTTTCGTGCTGAGGAGGAACAGAGTTTTCTCTCAAAGCCAAGAGATCCTTGCTGTCTATCAGAGGGACGATGAGGCCTGGGCGCAGAAGGAAGTGGTCTTGTGACCTGGCAGAGACAAACTGTAACAAATGGTCTGGTGGGAGGGAAGGAAAACATTTCAGTTTTAATAACTTCTATTGAAATAGAATTTTCTCCTCAAAATTACCTCTACGTTTATCAAAAGAGCCAGATCAAGATCAATTGTCTACTATTAGAAACTGGTCTTATTGAATTTATGCAAAGAAATGTATTGCCATGATTTACCAACCACTGCCAAATTTCAGAGGAATTGTATAAGAAGAAAAATATACTGACCTGCTTTAAGATCTTCTGATTTTCCTTGTCAGTCCTTTCTATGGATTCTTCAGAGTATTATAACTGTCTTCAAATGCCAAAAAGAAATAAAAAATGTGTCTATATTCAAGTAGACAGTTACAGCTGTCCCTGTAGTAGGGCTCCCCTACTTGACTTGTCCTTAAAATTTCATATAGTCTCCGGGAGGGGTGACATGCCCTCTCAGAAAGGACTAGGGGAGCTTTATTTCTTTACAGGGTCTCACATGTCACAGGACTTCACAGTGTCTGTAATTCCTGTAACAAAGGGCTGGTACTCACCTCTTCCCTCTGTTCCACAGTGTCCTAAAGTTGAGGTTTGTGCCACCCCTGACATGCGCATGGTCACACAGGACTGCAAGACAGTAACATTGGCACTGCGGCCACTTCTGACAGCTAAATCTTCAGCTACTCAACATGACACATGGTGGGGCTATACAAACATCTTAGGGAGGTCACTAAAGCCTATTCTTGACCTTCCCACACAAATCAAAATTGTCCTTATATTTCTGGAGTCAAGTCCATGAAGACGCAGGCATCATATAAGTCTATTATACAGTTTTCTGCAGGCCACTGTCAGGGCTGTGCAAGGTGGCCAGTTCTTTCTAGCCACAAACACTGCCTGTCTAATTTCCCTAAAATTTATTCTGGCATGGGAGAAAGTTGTTTTGCTGTATACAGGCAGCTTAACCCCTACCCAACTGAGCCTGGACCTCTGCCTAGCAAACTGCAGTCTATAAGTTCAATATCCAGCCTCCCGTCCTCCTAACCCAACGAGGTCTCTGCCATCCCTCAGTCAGACTCCTCCTCTCTTGGAGAATCTGAAGGCTCCCGGATCCATGGAGAGTGCCTTTCCTTTGCCCTTTTTGTTAACTCTGTTTACTAGTTACAGCCATAAGCTGCCAATCCAAAAGAGCCAGATTTGCAGTTAGAAACAGCCTTGCATATTGCAAAGTGCTTCTGTGGCAGTGGCTTGGGTATTAGGCCCCTTGTTTTCCTGCCAGTCCCCTTTATGGCAGAGCAGTGACCAGGCCTCTCCCAAGGGAGTACATTGGAAGGGGATCTTAGCCCCTCCTCTTCCAGCAGCAACAGATATTGAACC
The DNA here is from genome assembly GCA_027563665.1 of Antrozous pallidus. Lineage (NCBI taxonomy): Eukaryota > Metazoa > Chordata > Mammalia > Chiroptera > Vespertilionidae > Antrozous > Antrozous pallidus. Next base: position 53,054,266 of record CM050516.1, on the reverse strand, counting down.
TTTTCAGTACATTTGAAAATAGGGAGCTTCCACTAGCTCTCTCTGCTGCTTTCACAGACTCTGGGTTTGCTGCTCTATTCCTGGGGCTGCAGGAAGGCTCGTAGTAGTCCATGGCTTCTGGTTTAATTGCTGTAGCATGCAAGCCAAAGGCCTAAGTTCTGTATTGCTTGTTGTAAAATGCTCATTACTCACTGGGCAGCAGTGGGACAGTGTTAGTGTCAGGTAAATGTGTGCTGTCCCCCACTTTTCTCGTTGCTGTGGCTTCTTCCAGGGCCACTGCAGGCAGCTTGGGCATCCAGTCCCTTTTACCCCCTTCTTTCACCTGGCTCGTGGGGGCTGAGTCTGCCTAGCAAGCAGTTTTAAATCATCAGGGCGGCTGCGGCTGCAGACTTCAGCTCCATTTCTCCTCTGCTTGGCTCCTGGGAGTTTAGTTTTTTTGTTTGTTTGTTTTTTGTTTTTTTTTTTAACATATTAGAATTCTATATTCTTAGAAACCTCAATCCTTTAGGTTTGAAAATCCTTTAATGATTATCAAAAGTGAACAGTCAGTTTTTTAGATTAATATTTATGAATTTCAAGTACATTGTATCGGTCCAATTTAGTATTAGTAGGGTTAAAAAGAATAAAAGAGAAAGATTAATTATGCTTGCAAAAAACTTGCAACCTTGAATCTAGTGAAGTTCTGATAAGACACTTGAACCAGACCCCTAGGCCAGCAGAGCGGTCTGCAGCCAGTAAAAACCAACAAAAACCTATCTCCCCCTGTTTCCCCGCCCCTTTTTCTGCAAAAACCATTTACTCTGTCCTGAAACAAGGCAAATGGTCTGAGAACCTGTATATTTAGGCTTTTTATGTTTAAGGATACTTTTTTTCTTTCTGTAACCATTGTTTTCCCTCATAGATTTTTCCTCTTTACTCTACGCCCCTAGAGCAGTGGTTGGCAAACTCATTAGTCAACAGAGACAAATATCAGCAGTACAACTATTGAAATTTCTTTTGAGAGCCAAATTTTTTAAAATTAAACTTCTTCTAATGCCACTTCTTCAAAAGAGACTGGCCCGGGTTGTGGTATTTTGTGGAACAGCCACACTTAAGGAGCCAAAGAGCCACATGTGGCTCATGAGCCACGGTTTGCCAACCACTGCCCTAGAGGATCTTAAATCTTCCTCCTTTACCACTCTTGATTTCTCCGACCATCTCTGTCTCCCGCCTCCCAGTCCAGTTGTTTGTCTCCCTTTCCGATTGTGAGTCAGAGTAAGACAATTCCTACAGAGGGGAGAAATAGAAACAGTGGGAGTTTCAGAGAAAACTACAGCCTACCACTGTAGCAGTCCTTCCCTCTGGGAGGCTTAAGTCTGACCTGTGAAGAAAACTGAATCTTAGTCGGCCTGGAAAGATATCGGATGAGAATAAGGGTGTGTAGGGAGATTTCTTTCAGACTGAAAGCCTGGAGGGCCTCCTGAAAGTAAAGATCTTTAATCCAGTTACAGATGCTGTCAGAATCAGAATGAGGGAGGAAGGGAAAGACTAGGTATGTCCTCTGTGAGGATTCTAATAAATAACTGAAAATAGCAAGTCAAACAAAACACACAACCACGAAGACAACAGACCGCACAAGACACACAATCAGGGTTAATGGGTCCATAGACAGTTGATAACTTCAGCCTTAGTTCCACCTCAGGTGGCTCACATTGGACTATGATGTCACAGGCAGGGACAGGGTCTGTAAATCTCTCAGCCCTGCGGAGCTGTAAGCCCTGCCCCTGGAGTCTCCATCCACCAAAAGGAATAAGAAAGCCACAAATAAAAGTTCTTTGTTCTTTGAAATGTCACAAATTTATACTTTAAATTAACCCTAGGATTTCAAATTTTCAATTTAATATAGCAAATTCACAAATCAGAGCAAACTGAAACTTACTTATACAAACATAGGGAGAAATTTTTATTAGCTAAGTGGGCTGATTCCCTCTCTGTCGGAGAGCAAAAAACTCTTAAGAAAAAGAAATCTCGCAGCTTGCCAAAGACTTTTGCATTCCATCACAGCGGGTCCGCCCTATCTTTAAACAAATTAAACAATAGAAAGATAGAACAAATATTCTCCAGTGTACAGCCAGAAGGCACAAAGTGGCTTTCTCTTCACACAGACCAGTTAATGAGCAGATAATTATGCCAAGACAGACCAACATTCGTACTCACACTTTCTCAGTAGACTAGCCCAGACTGGAGCTGAGTAGATAAATGAAACAATGCCCAACTCCCCAGACAGGCGTGGGGGCACTCCTGGCACCCATGCTCCATAACAGAATTCTCAACCAACATCTTGGTGAGAACCTACAGGAGGAGTTAAAACTGCATCCAGTCCCCTTTCTCAGTAGCAAATTGGCTAGTCCCACACAAACAAACAGCAAAGTGAATTCATAATTCTTTAAATCTGAATTCACTCATCTCCAGAGTCCCATATTTATATACCAGATGGTCAGATTTTTTTTTTTTTTTACTTCTATCAGATATTTACCCAGAGTTTAAACAGTCCTCCTGATTTCTGATTAATTTACCTGAGGAAGTCCTTTACTTCTAGGGAGGTGATCAAGCTCCCCCTTCCACTCACTCAGAGTGGGCCTGTCTGATAAGGGCCTCTACCTTACTGATTCTGTCGACAGGTCCAGAAGCGTCCGTCCATTCTCTCCTGATACCAGCCAGGTCCTGGACTGAGGTCCTGGAGCGCCCAGAGTCCCCCAGCTCAATTATGCTAATCGGCAGAGCAGCATCTCCCAGAGGTCTATCCAGTTCCCCCAAGCCCCAAACCTGGCCCATTCACCAGAGGCCAAAAGGCCAAGCACAGTTGTTCTCTGGCTCAGGGAACCATTAATGTTACAGAAAACTGGAGAAGAACCAAGCAATAGTTAGAGAGACGGAGCTACATTTATTACACTCAGGTCCAGAGGAAAATGTCTCTCAAAGTCTGGGTCCCAACATGGAGGAACTTTCCCTATTTATATATTTTTACCTTCTTTGTCTCCCAAATATAGAGTGTTTCTGGCCCCCTTTGCGGGTTCTTAAAAAGCCCCTATGTGCTGGGGCCTTGAGACCTCAACCAAAGGCTTGACCTGGTGCCAGCACTGATAACCCCATCCAGGGAAGGTTTAATGGCCTCTCTGAAGTGGGAATAGCCTTATTTTCATTATTATTTGAACAAGCAAGCAACCAATTACAGAAGCCAAATAGCAGGGTTAAAATTTCAAACAGCAGTTTTTATATAAGATGGATACTTCACCTTGACCAAGTTTGTGACCACTTGACATAGGATAGCATAATTTAAGGTGCCTACACAATATACATGGTTCCACCATATGTGTATAACGAAGTTTAAATCAGTTGCTTGAATGGAGTGACAAAGTGGTCCTGCTTCAGCCTGAGGAAGCAGCGCCACCTGCTGCTTCAGTTTTAGTTTATGGTTGAGCATGCTTTAATAGAAACTGATCTTTACAGACCTAAGCACAAAGTATTGGTCTATTGTTAACTTTTAAGATTTACATTGGAGTCAACTTATTGAAATATTTGGTGTGTTTGTGTGTGTGTGTGTGCCTGCGCGCGCGCACATGTTTTAGTCTATATATTCATATTGAGAACAATTATTAAATAAAAGAGTGGGAGACAGAATAGGAGAGAAAAGAATATAAATATGAAAAAAAATGAGAATTTAGAGTATTCCTTCTTGGTGTCTTTTATTCTGAAACTAAGTGATGTTGTCTATTTGCTTTCTTATGTGTAGTAATCACATAAGAATCAATAAATAACCAAGCTTGTTTAATGAGACCATTTTTGTATATTTTATCCTAGTCTGCCCAAAAAGTCCTTTATTAAATGATTACAGATTTATTAGGCTTTTATTGAGTTCCTCTTTCTCTAGTGTTTTTATTCAGAGCATAAAAGTTAATTGTACAATATTTTAAATAATTCCCATTGTTCCTAATGTATTTTTTGTCATAGAATCACATAAGCATTTACAAGAGCATATCTTTTTATTAAGTTGAGGTCATTAATTACACTTCCAACCATTTTGGTTTAATTTATTTAGTATATTACACCACAACACAAATGACAGTAGACATGGAATAATAGTGATTATGCTTTTTTTCTCATTCCCTATAACTCTCCCAGTGCCACTGACCACTGATATTGATTATGGTGAAACTTATACTTCCAGGCTGAGAAATTTGTATCATTTCAGATCCTGATTCATAAATTTTTCAACATACACTCATTTCTTTAAATCATATCTGTCACACTATATATATATATATATATATATATATATATATATATATATATATATAAAGTTGATTTCAGAAAGGAAGGGAAAAAGAGAGAGAGAAACATCGATGATGAGAGAGAATCATTGATTGGCTGCCTCCTGCATATTCCCTGCTGTGGGGGGAGAGGATTGAGCCCACAACCTGCACATGTGCCCTTGGCCAGAATCAAACCTGGGACCATTTAGTCCCTAGGTCAATGCTCTATCCACTGAGCCAAACTAGCTAAGGCAATTTATTTATATTTTAATAGAATGTCACACAGCCCATAATTGGTAATTTTTGACATTTGTTAGGGCTTTGGTTTTCCAATATATTAAAAATCATATCTATGTCACATGCCAAAGTCATAATTTTATAATTTAAACACATTCAAAATATAGGCACATAAAAAGTGCAGAAGGTTCCAATTTTATGTCTTGGTTTGAAGAGCAATCTGCTTTAATTCCAAAAACTGTCAAAAATGTGATTTTCTCATGCTTGTCATTATCTTAAAAGGCTTTTGTTACATATTTTTAAACATTCAATGAAAACTGACTGGATACCTGTTATATGTTAGACACTATACTAAGTTCTGGAGACTTGGTAATTAAAAAATCAATCCCTTGTCCTCAGTGAGCTCCCTTTCTTGCTGAGCAATAGTGCATAGATTGTTCTAGAACAGTGACAGAAAGTTGCTATGGGCAGGAAAAGAAGTGGAACTCAACTCAAACTTTGGTAAATGGATCATGTTACTTATGCTAGTTCGAGGGAAATCCTATGAGAGAGAAATCCTGAATTGTGCCTACAGGTGAGATAAAGTGTTTGTCAGGAAGGGAAGTACAGGAAAGGTGTTCCAGGTAGAGATAAGATTTGCAGAGACACTGAGATGAAAGAGGACAAGTTTTAAGAAATGTGTTGTTTGACAGCCTGGTCCATGCCTCCCTGCTTGGATGGGAGGCGGATGCGGGGGAGATCAACTGAAGGACTTGTATGCATGCATATGAGCATAACCAATGAATGAAAGACACTGGGGCTGGGAGGGGGGAAGGTGGGGATATGTGCTGGGGGGTAGGGGAGGCTGGGAGGAGGATAAGGGGGAGGGGGGAAAAGAAAACATGTACTACTATTAATTATAAGTTATACTGCAAAAAAATCAATAAAAATATATTTTAAAAAAAAGAAATGCGTTCTTCAGTTCACTGAGACTGTTCATCTGGCTTTCAGAGGAAATATTTCAATTGGAGATCTTCAAATCTAAGTTTTGTGAATCTTTAATAATATATATAACTTGACTGAGAAAAACAACAAATTGGTTCTATTTGCAAAACCTTCCCTGACTTATCCCACTGTTTTTACACCCCTTTAACCCTTCCCAGAGGACTGGTATGAACAGTTATACCCCCTCATCCTTACCCTGAAAGACTGCATGGGGGAAGTGGTGAACCGAGCCAAGCAATCTCTGACCTTCGTGCTTCTTCAGGAACTGGCCTACAGCTTGCCCCAGTGTCTGATGCTGACTCTGAGAAGGGACATCGTCTTCAGCCAAGCAGTAGGTATCCCCTGTGTTGTGAGCACAGCACCGTGCTGGGTTGTTTGCTGCTACTATTAGTGAAGACAGTGGTCTCCCTTTTATTTTTAAAGGGATTCTTCCTGGTAGTTTTGGTACCCAGTTTTTCTTATTCATAACTAGAGGCCTGGTGCACAAATCCATGCACCGGTGGGGTCCCTCGCCCTGGCCTACACCTGGTTTTGGCCTGAACTCTGCAGGCCAGGCCAAGGGACCCCCACCAGGCCTCTAGTGCACCAGGCCTTTAGCATGCATCTAAGATCTTTGGTTAATCTCTTCCTTCCCACCCCCTTTCCTCTTCCCTCTGAGATTCACCAGTCTGTTCCATGTTTCCATGTCTGTGCATTGAGCCCCTTGGTGGTCATTGCATATCATAGCTACCAGCCAGTTGGCCAGTCACTTAAGCTTTTATATATATACATATGAAACAAAAAGTACATAGAAACAGTTTATAAGGCCTGAGTGTTTATTTCTGTAGAGGTAACTAAGTCTCTGAAAGGTAGCTCTAGAAATTTCAGAGCAGAGAGTCTGTGAAGGAAAGGGTCACCCATGCCATCATCATATTGTGCCTTCGGCTCTCTGTACAGGGCACAATGGAAGGAAAGGGCTAGTTGCCTTGTACTGCATGTGTTCAACTAGGACTGGCAAAGGGGCTTGTTCGCAACCCACTATTTATATAGCTCCTTCCTGGATTCCAGGATGGGTCCTCATTATGGTCTCTTATTTTTGTTTATAAAATAAATTGCCCAGAAGGAAGGCTTGAACAGGAGGTTTGACAGGAACACCTCCTTTGCCTACACCCAACCAGATTCCATGACACCAAGGCTGGCCTCCACCACAATGGCTATGTGGGGGGCTTTCCTTCTCCCCTCCTGCCTCCACCCCATGTTTTATAGACAGCCACAGGGAGAGAGAGAGACAGAAGGCCTCTCTTTCTAAATATTTAAGACCAATGGAATATTTTAACCAAACTGCACCTGTCATGGATGCTCCAGTGACAAATGGAGCTGTGTGCTCTGATTGATAAACATTTCCTCATTGAGTATTTTCAATGATTCTATGAAATGAGTAGTCTTCTATTCTGTATGTGCAAAAAAGTATTTTTTAAATAATAATATCTGTACGTTTTAAATAACTTTTTATTGTTTTACTGCTGGAAATGGTAGAGACAGGATTTGTAGTCATGTCAACCTGACTCAGAGCCCATGCTCTTTCCTCTTCCACAACGCTGCCTGCCCCAAGCTTTACTTGATCAAAGACTGCCAACTGGTTTCAACATAGATATATAAAGAGTTTCATTATATGTACTTGAATTTTTTAAATTAAATCTCTGATGCCTCAGAAGTCTTCAATATTTTTAAATTAAAGTTTGCTGACCCCCATCAATTTCTTCAATGATTTTTTTAGCTTGCTGGATTGGTCTGTGGTTTTATCATCAAATTACACACAAGTATGCATGATCCTGGCTTCCTACAGCAGCTTCACACGGTGGGATTGATAGTACAATATGAAGGACTACTAAGTACATACAGTGAGTATGGATGGTCGGTGCATGTGAAAGTCATACTCCTACTCAGGGTATTTGGTCCTTGGATTCCTCAGTTAAACATAAAAATGAAAGTGAAACTTCATTGCATCAAGCATTCCAGAAGTAATGTAACTTTTCATTCTTTGCATTCACTTTGTAACTGTACTCCCTTCCATTATGTTATGAAAATAGAATTATAAATTATTTCATAGCGGAGACTTAAACAGCCATCTGGTTTTTTAATAGAAAAGGCTCTTTGCCAACATAGTTTAAAGAACTGGATTTTTAAAGTCCAATTCTCTAATACCTGGAACTGCACTGTTCAATTTGTAGCCATGTATACTATATTTAACAACTAGTTAAAAAAAGAATTGTACATCAATTACTAATTTTATGTTGATTATATTGATTTATCAATGGAATTATAGTTTAGAGATATTGAGTTAAAATAAAATATATTATTAAAATGAATTCAACTTGTTTATTTTAATCTTTTAAAATATGACTACTGAGCCCTAGCTGGGCAGCTCAGTTGGTTAGAGCATCCTTCTAATACACCAAGGTTGTGGTTTGATCCTGGGTCAGAGCACATACAAGAATCAACCAATAAATGCACAAATAAGTGAAACAAAAAATTGACATTTTTCTCAGTCTCCCTTTCTTTTCCTCTCTCTCTGAAATTAATAAATAAACAGTTAATAAAAATTTTCTGTCAGAAAATGGAAAATTATATATGTGGCTCACATTCTATTTCTGTCGGGCAGTGCTGATTAGAATGGTACTTGACTACCTCCTTCTTAGGCTTTATTTGCTAGTGTATTGAGATATAAAACTAGCATGAGCCTAGGTAGGATCTTCAATTCAGCCGTCTCCATTATTTCTAGAAATCAAGTATCAGTCCTGCCAGTGGAAAGAATCTGCAGGACACTTTGTTTTATAGAACAGTGAAAACATCACTGCTGCCTCCCAGCAAATGAGTACTTTCTTCCTTCCCTCAAAGGGCCCCTGAACTGCTGGAGTCCGTTGGCATGGCTCTTATTTCGCTGATGAAAACCTTCAGCCTCTGAGGGAAAGCATTGAGAATGGATTCCCTGCATTCAGAAACTCCTTTACTAAAATGCTAGAACAAATCCCAGCAGTGAGATAGACCACCCAGGGACACTTTCTTCAAATCGTGTGCTTGTGCCCAGCTGGTGTGGCTCAGTGGCTGAGCATTGACCAATGAACCATGGGGTCACAGTTCAATTCCCAGTCAGGGCGTGAGCCCGGGTTATGGGTTCAATCCCTAGTAGGGGGCATGCAGGAGGCAGCCAATCAATGATTCCCTCTCATCATTGATGTTTCTATTTCTCTCTTCCTTTCCCTTACTCTCTGAAATCAATAAAAATATATTTTAAAAAATTGTACACTTGTGACCAGGCTCTTTTCTCTGATTTAGGTGATGAAATCGGAATGCTGGAGGACATGGCTGTTGGCATTTCAGATTTGAAGAAAGTTGCATTTAAAATAATTGAAGCCAAATCCAATGATGTCTTGCCAGTTATAACGGGGAGACGGTAAGTGGTGCCCATTTCCCAAAGACCAAGCTTTGTTAGATATTTGAATTGGCTCTTGATGAAGGCTCCAAGGAGAAGTAAGGTTTACTCTGGAAATTGTTTTTTTCTCTTTTCCTTGTTGGTGAGAAATAAATGTAGGTGACATGACAGGGGAAAATCTTTAAAAACTCTTAGAAGTCTCCTGACTGTAAATTGTACTGTAGTGAGGTGAGTATGGCATTGCTTCTCCGTGAAATATGAGGACTTCAAAATACCAGCTTGCATGAAGAAAAGATTTTCCTCTTTATTGCGAGCCAGTGTAAAGCTCTAGATATTTTTACTTTTGCTAAAATCATTTGGTTAATAGCATCATAATTCTTGAGATGACTTCATATTAAATTCTGTTAAAGGCAGCAACATTTTAGAAAAGATGTATTTCTATATCAGGGGCATATGCGACCATTTTTCTTAATTATTTTTGAGAATTCACTTCCAGACTGAGATTTCTGAGAATGGCTTTAAATAAATAGCTTCAAAGGTCAGCGTATGATAGGCAGAATATCAGAAATAATTAAGAAAATGATGCTGTGTAGTATGGAGTTCCCAACTGAAAAATTATATCCTATGGTAAATCATTTCAATCAGAAGTCCTCCAAGTTTTAACCATTTTGCTGTTAGCACTTTTCAATGCTTCCTGAGGGTATTTGAAATTTGAAAACATTTTCCAAGCACAGAGAATAAATATGAGGGTACTATATATAGAGACAGTCCTGCTCATGCTAGAGAGAGATCAAGAGGAGATTAAGCAAGTACAAACCGGTCATGTTTTCTTGACTTTAGTAAATGTATGATAATTTTGTGTGATGGATAACTTGAGATGGTTATATGAAAGGTGGTTACTTCTTATACATAAAGAAATGGCACATTCTCATAAAACTAAATATTTTATGTGCCAACTAATGCTTAATTTACCATTCATTGGAAGAAAGAGGAGTTAAATTGCTCATGCACATACCTGGAAAATAGTACCACTCTATATTATTATAAAGATTATTATCAAAAGGGAGAAACAGATATTTTTATGAGGGAAAATTTGTATGAGGGAAGCTTACCAGGAGAATACAGGATGCTGTTTCTGAGGGGATTCTTCAGGCTTATCTAAATTCAGAAGTCTACATACAAATGTGGAGTTCTAGAATGGCTAAGTGCACAACTTGGCAGATCCTCTCTTCAGAAAGCAACATTACAAATGGACAGAATTGTCCAAGACGGTCCTCTTAGGACTAAGGGAGTAATGCACACACAGATTTAGAAGCATTCATTCATGGAAAACTCGTGAGCATTGGGATAAGACAGTTGGAGTCTGTAACCTTTGGTCAACCAACCAAGATTGCTCCAAAAATATGCACCTGTGATATGCTAATGTTGCAAAATAATAAGGAACCCCCAGTGGTTAGCCTTAAATTATGAAACTATTACATTTGCATCAGGCCATCACAAAGAGGGAGGTTCATCTATAATACTATCAGATCATAATTGTTAAAAAGGTTATAAATTATTTGGCTTCTTAGATTCACTATATTAAGAAATTTATCGTGATTACTTTGTTGTTCTTGATATCGGTTGGGTTTTAAAAATAACGAAATCAATAAAACAAATACTGAGGTTCTTATGTTCATACCACTGATATACAACAATGAACTGAAACACTTTTCCTTTCCTAAAGGAACTCGGAATAAAGGAGAGAAATCAAACACGTAAACAATCATTTATGCCAAGTAATTTAGTACAGAAGTGAATGAAACCAGTATTGAATGAATTAATAACAGAAAATAAGCAGATAGCAGCCAAAAACCTAAATCAGTGCTATATTCCAACTGTTTTATTATTTGTTTCCAATGAATCTAAAATAACGTGAAAACAAATGAAATAAGCAATGCTTTCTCTTTGTCCTTCACTTGCTTCAGTGAGCATTACGTGGTGGAGGTGAAGCTTCCAGCCGGGCTGTTTGAGACTCTACCTCTGCAGATTAAAGAAGGGCAGTTACTTCATGTACATCCCGTACTTTTTAACGTCGGAATCAATGAACAGCAAACTCTTGCTGAGAGGTAAGTTTCAGGTATAAAATTGATATTCAGGCTTTCTTTGTATTTTTTAATTTATTTTCAATTATTGTTTATATTAAATACTAGCTGTGGTCCCTCCCAACTGCCCTCTCCTGCAGGCTTGATCACCCCCAACTGCCCTCCCCTGCTGGCCATCTTGTGGTGGCCATCTTGTGTTCACATGGGGGAGGATCTTTGACCACATGGGGGCAACCCTCTTGTGTGTTGGAGTGATGGTCAATTTGCATATTACTCTTTCATTAGACAGGATAGAGGCCTGGTGCATAGGTGGGGGCTGGCTGGTTTGCCCTGAAGGGTATCCTGGATCAGGGTGGGGGTTCCTTTGGGGTGTGGGGCTGTGTGGGAAAGGGGCCTGTGGTGGTTTGCAGACTGGCCACGCACCCTAGGGACCCAAGTTGAGGCCCTGGGATCTGGGATTAATTTATATTCTACAATTGAAACTTCTGTAGCCTAGAGCAGAGCCAAGCCTTCTGCTCGTTCTGTGGCGACAGCCATTTCTGTTTGAAACTTTGTAGCCTAGATGGAGGCATAGGCACTTGGCTTTCTCCACCTCCCCAGCAACCCTAGCCTCTGCTCTCTCCAGCTCTGTGTAGCCATTTCTGTTTGAATTATGTATCTTCTATATTTGAAACTTTGTATCATTGAGTGGAGGCCTAGGCCAGCAACAACAGGCAGAAAGCTTGGCTTCCTCCATTGCGGGGGAAACCCAAGCCTCCCTCCTGTTCTTAGTGATGGCAGCCATCTTGGTTGGGGGTTATTTGCATAATTTGCTCCTGATTGGCTGGTGGGCATAGCTGTGGGTATGGCTTGATTGGAGATACAGTCAATTTGCTCTTTTATTAGATTGGATTATTTGGTATTAGTTTCAAGTGTGTAGTGGTTAGACAATTCATATATTTTACAAAGTGTTTGCCCTGATATTTCCAGTACCTACCTGGCACCATACAAAGTGGTTACAGTATTACTAACTATATTCCCTTTGCTGTACTTTACATCTCCATGATTATTTTGTAACTACCAATCTGTACTTCTCAATCCCTTCACCTTTTTTACTCAGTCTGCCAACCCCCTTCCCACTGGCAACCCTCAGTATGTTCTCTGTATGAGTCTGGTTTCTGTAATATAGAGAGACAAGTAGGTTTTTATTTTAAACCAGGGGTGGGGGATCTCTGGCCCATGTGCCATAGAAGGTCTATAAAATCATTTGGTTGGGCCCTGCCAAGGCATTAGGAGTGAGTTCATTAAATGTTTGACCAAATATAGCAGGCCAATTTTTAAGGTGAGATTTTTGTATGGCTCTCAAATGATGTTATAAATATCTAAATGGCCTTTGGCAAAAAAAAAAAAAAAGGGTTCCTCACTCCTAATTTAAATCTAGGAAATGCTTATTGAAAACACAAGATCTGTGATATATGTGTAGAAAGTTTCATCTTGAGAAAGAGGCAGTAGAGCACCGTTGCAGAGGGTACAGGCCTTCACAGTATGGACAGAAGAAAATACTGACAGAACTGCTCCCTGGTAGGTTGGAGGACTCTGCCCAGAGTCCAGTGCTGGACTCCTGAACCTCTCTCAAGTCTCACGGGTGAAGAAGAAGATTGGAGAGATAAAAAGAGGGAAGAAAGTTATATCTCAGAGAAACAGTCCTGCAGAGGAGGGGAGACTAACATTAAGGGAATATCAGAATATCAGTTATGTATAGGTACAAGGGCTGGTGTTTTAGATTTGATATTTCATTCAAGTTCATATTTGGTGATTATGAGAATACTAGAGGCTTGGTGCACAAAATTCACCCATGTGTTTGTGTGTGTGTGTGTGTGTGTGTGTGTGTGTGTGTGTGTGTAGAAGGGGAGTTATCCCTCAGCCCAGCCTGCAACCTCTCCAATCTGGAATCCCTCTTACAATCCAGGACTGCTAGATCCCAATCACTCATCTGCCTGCCTTCCTGATTGCCCCTAACTGCTTCTGCCTGCCAGCCTGATCACCCCCTAACCACACAATGCCAGCCTGATTGATGCCTGACTGCTCCCCTGCCAGCCCAATTGCCCCCAACTTCCCTCCCCTGCAGGGCTGGTCCCCCACCAACTGCCCTCCCCTGCAGGCCTGGTTGCTTCCAACTGCCCTCTTCTGCTGGTCCGGGCACCTCTAACTGTCCTTCCCTGCAGGCCTGGTCACCCCCAACTACCCTCCCCTGCTGGTCTGGTCACCCCCAATTGCCCTTCCCTCCAGGCCTGGTTGCCCCCAACTGCCATCCCTTGCAGTCCTGGTCCCTCCCAACTGCCCTTCCCTGCTGGCCTGATTCCCCGTAACTGCCCTCCCCTGCCAGCCATCTTGTGGCCACATGGGGATGGCCATCTTGTGTGTTGGAGTGATGGTCAATTTGCATATTACATCTTTATTATATAGGATTATTTATATAGTATGTTGATTTGTCCAAGGGGATTGATGGAATGACTCAAGGCCAGTGGTGACTGGAATGTGTTCGAAATCACCATTGTGCAGTGTTGCTGAAAAAAAGGAGACTCCTGCTGTGGCCAGTGTGGCTCAGTTGGTTGGGCATTGTCCTATCTACCCTGACATTGCTGGTTTGATTCCATGCCCATGCTGTGGGTTACATCCTCAGTAGGGCTCATGATCAATGTTAAGCTCTCACATCAATGTTTCCCTCTTTTCTTTTCCTCTCTCTCTCTTTAAAAAAAAAAAAAAAGGAGACCTCTTAGGCAACTTTAGCCATCTATTTAAAAAGGATGATAAACTGTGTTCCTTTCAGGTGCTATTTTATGACTTATCACTGTTTCCTTTTTTTTTTAGGTTTGGAGATGTTTCTTTGCAAGAAAGTATTAATCAGGAAAATTTTGAACTTCTAAACGAATATTACACGATATTTATGGAAAAGATGCCTCCTGATTGTAAGTCTGAGAGTTATAGAAAACAACAATAATAATTGCTTGATTATAAATCTTCAGAAGAGGTGGGACATAGAGGTCAATGGAAGAAAGCAGCGTGTGCTGGTGATGTGAGAGCAGTTTTGAGATTTCTGAACCAAATTATCTGATTGCCAAGGTTGCATGGTCCACACCTGCCTCATTGCCCTGATTGCTCTCTTGAATGTTTCCGGCTGGTCATGCTAGGACATTGTCAGTAACACTGGACAATGGCACAAGTAAAAATAAGAAACTTATCATTAGAAATCTCAGTTGAGTCCAATAGAAATTTTGTGTCATTATTAACCATGTAAAAGACTTTAGTAAAGGTTTAGGGTTTTTTTATTTATAAGCTACATCAGATGCATCATGCATATCCAAGGAGAAAATCAGCTAGACTACAACTTCTATATGGGGTATAGAGTGATGTAAAATAAGGAAGCAATTTAACACATATACTTACTGCAGTATTTCTGAGAAAAACTGTTAAGGCATTTAAGCCTATAGAAATTTGTTTCACACTTGTGGATTCTTTTTTTCCTTTCTTTTCCTTTTTCTTCCTTCCTACCTTCCTTCCTTTGTTCCTTCCTTCCTTTCTTTTTTTCTTCCTTTCATTCTTTCCATTGTTCAGTTCCACTATCTTTTTTCCCCACAAAATTAAAAGCATAGCATTGGAGCAGTCCAAAGTCAGAGAATCAATAATGTCTTTGGAGTTCATCCATAAGTAGTATAAATATGTTGAGATATTGAGGTATTCACAATGATAAGATACTAGATTTTAATAAAATAAGAAATATTTCCGTATTCTTAACCAAAGGCTGTAATAAAAGTCTACCTGTCACTGAATCACTGATACTGTGTTCACTGGTCTCTATTCTGACACTTAGCTTGAATCATCTTAGGTGGCTAGTGTTTAGATCTTTTCATAATACAGTTACTCTTGACTTAAGCTGTCATAATGGTATAGGTATAGCCAGTGTATATGTATATTAGTTAGAAAGTTCCACCTGCAGTTTTGTTTTATTTAATATAAAATATTTTAATGCCAAAATGAAATTTAATACAGGGAAATTCTTTGGCAGCCAGCATACTTATTAAGTTCAATTTTTTAAATTACTTGAAAACTTAATAATATTTAAAAAAACTATTTTGCATTAGTAATTAATGGCAAAAAAGGTTTGTTTGAGCCAGGTATGGAGACCCTAAGAATGGAAAAACCATTTCCTATAAATTTTTGCTGTCTTCATCTGAATCAAGATGTAAATATCTGAAACTGGGGCCGGAACTGTTGGCCACAGGGAGGTCGTTTGCCCTGTCTGGGTACTGTATGCTGTGGATTTCTCCTTCCGCATCTTTGAATAGTGATGTGGCTCTCAGACGGTGGTTCTCGCTGCCTTGACTCCAAGGCCCACTAAACCATCCGAATCTACTTCTCTTCACACCCTACCTGGCCTCTTTGATCAACTGCGGAAACTCTGATGGGGCAGATATGCGTGCTTCCCTCTCTTTTTGCTCTAATATTCCCATTGGGTTGCATGATCTCAGAAACCTTTCACGGCCCCTTTCATGTCCACCTAGATCATTGGGACGCCTAAATTTGGAGTTAGCAAATAATAAAATAAAATAAAATAAAATAAAATAAAATAAAATAAAGCACTTCTATAAATCATTAACACAAACTAGTCCATGATTTAGAGTCACCATCACATTTGCTCTATGATTTGGAGCAAATGTGATAATGATTTGGTTGGGTTAAATGCTTCTTTCTCTACCCTTTAAATGAGGAGTAAGCAAGTATTAGTTTATCATCTCAGACCTCTTTGTTGTCTCTTGATAATGTTCATTTCTTGCACTTTTCCCAAACAAAGGGGAAGGGTATTGTCATCCAGGTCTATTGGAATGATTGCAGTAGTTGAGTCCTGTGTCAGCCCTATCAAGGAAGGCTGCCTGGCTCTGTGAGCTAAGAAGGAAAAACACTGAGTCTTTTTTTACCTGAATATTGTAAACTATCCTGCCTAATGTGTAACTGGTTTAGTGGCTCCGCAATATTAAAATGATTTTCCCAACCCCATTTCATTACTCTGCTACTCCTAGTGTTGTCACTATCCCTTTGTGACTCAAGGATGGCTGCCATGAACTATTCCCATGCTCAACCAAAGAGCTTTTCTTCCCCTTTGCATTTTACAGAGTCCTGATCCTCGCTCAGCTGGAACATCACTGATCACTTGCATACCCATGAAACAATTGTCTAGGTCAGAGTCAAGTACTGATTGGCTTAGATTTAGATGCACATATCTGAATTAGTCCTGATTTCAAGGGTGATGGGATTTTATCGATTGACTTCAGAGTAAGAATGTGATTGATCCCATGTCAATTTTATGCCTGCCATGCAGTGGGAAATGAGTGGAACTGGTGCTGAGATTCATTTCCACTTCATCTCAGACTCTGACAACTTAAAGTAATTGACAATGAAGGGATGAGGCTATTGCCTTGGCCTCATTAGTGTTACAATTAGATCATCCGAGAGTTCACAATCCTTTTCCTGTTCATTGCTCAACACCCTGTCTTTGATTCGGGTCCATGTCTGATTCAGAACTCTTGTGAAAGAAGCCCTACTTGACAAAACAGGGAGAAAGGGTGGACTCCAAAGTGCATGTGTGCTTGGCTGTTCCATTGGGAGGCAGTCACTGGGTTTATGAATGTTCTTGATCATGATCATTGTGTGTGCCTGTGTGTGTAAGAGAACGTTTTCTGCTTTGGATAAATACTGAGAAGCCTGGCATCCTATCCGAGGCTATGAACTGTTTTAAGAGCTATGAATGTCTTCTTCTGTTTTTCAGAGTTGACACAGAATTGAATGATGTAGCCTCTTCTGCCAAGACTTTTACTAATTGTTTTCCACTGCAAGTCAATGAAACTTGACAGGGTTCTTGTCCTTATTTTGCAGTTGAGAAAATAGGGACAGAGAGTTAAGCAACTTGTCCAAGACCACACATCAAAGCTGGGACAGATTGGGCACTAGAAATGACTTCCCTGGAATTTTGCCTGGGTGCTTTCTTTAAAAACAGTTATGAAAGTTTCTATCAATCAAACAAAAAACAGATCATCTAATAACAAATACTAGAGAATTTGTCCTTCAGCCTCACTCAGAGATTTTGTAGAAAAGGAATATTTTCAGTTCAAGGAGAAGCCATGTTTGGTTTCCATCTTTAACCTTCCTGCCTCTGAGCTAATAAATAGCCTGAATTTGGTGTTTTGCATTCTCATACACATTCTTACTCCGAATGTATGTAACCATAGGAAATATGGTACATCTTTGCACATTTATATTGTGCTGTTATCTTACCTGAATCCTGCTTATAATTTGCAATTTTTACTCAATACGTTTTGTATATATTCATGATGATACATATAGCACTTATTTTACCTATATATTACATTGCAGCACTATATAACACTTTACTGTTTTCTCTTCGAAATTTAAAATATTTTTAATATTAAACAATAAAGCAATGAATATTTTTGTACTTTCACCTTTTGTATTACATTCTTCAACCCTGTTTGAATAGAGAATACTCCTATGGAGATAGGCATAGAGATTAGTTGCTCTAAGTTTGGTGTTAGAGGAATATAGGAGTGAGTAGCAAAAAGCAAAATGTATTGTCTATATTTACATGTGAGGAGTCTAAAATCAATACATGTTCTATGGATATCATAGTTTTCCATGGCTATACAGGGCTCTATCATTATATCTTGAAAGTTCATCTATTAATCTGCAAACTAGTCATTACTTATGATACTTCTTTCAGGAGCCAGATCTGTGGCCTGCAAGATTTTTGTCATATTGAAAAAACTTGGCAGCAAATAAAGTGTTGGATTGATAGGGATGTACTCTGAATAAGGCAAGTTTTGTCATGACAGAAATAGAAATAGTGACTTTAAAACTGTAAGCACATCAAAATGATTCCTTCTAAAAAGCATGCAATGGGGAGAGTGGTAAAATGACAAGCTACATCATGTCTGTCTATGCTAGAGCACTATCCTTATGGGCAAAGGATAGCCATTTGGTTTATATTTAAGAGCTTTATAGTTGGTTTAAAATGGCTGATTAAAAAATTCTCCATGTCAACAATGAAACTAAATTATTTTGAAAAATCATTATGCTTTATTCTGGAGTTTTAGAATTCTAAAGAAGCTGGTCCATTGTGTTAAGGCAATTGCTTTTTAATAACCAAAAGTTAATTGTGAAGACACTAGCACAGAATTGGGGAAAATTAATTACTGGCATAGGAGTTGGGAGACTAGGTTTTTTTATTTGACTGCCTCTGACTGTGAACCTTGTGAAAAAAATCACCTAAGTATCTTGGCATGAGCTTGCCTTAAATAAGTGTTTTTGCAGAATTTTTATATTTTCCCGTATAGTTTCTTGATTCAGACTAGCTATTCAGTCATAAAAATAAAAGGTTATATCCATTTATACCATGCTTTGATCGAAGCAGTCATCATCATTAAGAATGTTTTTCTTGCCCTGGTCGCTGTGGTTCAGTTGGTTGGGCTTCATCCCATACACAAAGAGGTGCTGGGTTTGATTTCTGATCGGTGTCTCTCTCCCCGTCTCCTTATATCTCTCAAGTCAATTAAAAAAAAAAAGTTTTTCTTATTAGTGTAATAGTATTATATGACTAGATGACACACAATTATACAGAATAGGGAAACTGAGTCATGTTTCTAAGTAAAGAATAAAACTAGAGGATTAATAACTATGGTTATCCTTACACAGTCTGCTCCAAATAACATTTGTTGTTATAGATTGCATTTGCAAATATACTGAGGAAAATTTTGTGAGCAGCTTAATACTGTTTCTTTTTCTTCTTTTTTTTTTTCAGACGTTTCACATTTTCATGAACAAAATGATTTAAAAGGATTACTAGAAAATCTCCATCAAAATATCCAAGCCAAAAAGAGGAAGAATGTAGAAATCATGTGGCTGGCTGCAACGGTAAGCACTGTCCTGTCAGACCTTACTCGCTGTCACCATGAGGACCAGCAAGCAATACTGGGTGACTGTTAGATAGAGGTCAACCTTTGAACTCTGAGTTACCAGATGTCATCTTCCGTTGCCTAGGAGATAAAGCATTGTCATAGTGCTATCAGTAGACTAGAAAACAAATTGGACGAAGATTAACTCAATAAGATAGAATCTTTCTCATTGTCTATTCTTACAAATCTTGGATGTGTTTGATACTTTGAGGTTAAAAGGAAGTGTCTTTAATTTTCTTGATGTTGCATGTTTCAGCCCACATCAGGCTCTAGAGACTTATAATTTCAACAGAATGTAGTTATCAGATCTTGACTTACAGCCTCAGTCAGGCTCCTGGACATATTGTTCAATTAATGAGTTTGTAAATGTGTTTGTTAATTTACATATTGGCATAGAATGTATTACTGGCATATTGCTTTCAGGGTAATGAGCTATACAAGGTACGGTTCTTTCTCAGTTAATGGCACCCTCAGGGTAGAAGATCTTCCTGCTTTCCCACCCTAGAATTCTACTAGAGTGATCGAGAGAATCCTGCCTGTGGTTTGCAAGCTCTTATCTGGCAACCATTTCAGGAATAGCTCAGATAAACTTAGTTTGCTAAACATTCAGACCCTAAGGAATGGATCTTTTCATTAGGAAAGGCTAACCTTGGAGATCTCTATGATGAATTCTATGTTTGTAGTTATTCTCAGCATTACTCTTGTAATTTGGAGTTGGGTTAACCCAATTGCTAGCATACTCTATTCATTCACTAACAATAGTGTTTCAGACAGAGCCTTTCCCCCTACTGTCAGTGCTTACATTATAATCCAATATTACTTCCTCTCTTCTGTGGAAAAAGAATAGATAATTCACCATAAGTTGAGATATAAAATAATTTACCAAGAGCAAGGCACAGGAAAGCAGATTTAGTTTCCCTTCATGCCCTCTGGTAGCCCTAGGGAAGAACATCAAAGGTAACAATATGAAACATGGCTTTTAGGCAGCTCATTTACACTGGTCCCATTTAGCACCATAGTGCATTACATGAAGGTTGTTTTAATAGTTCTTTCCCCAGTGTGGCTGCTCTTTATATCTTCAAACACTACTATGGTTGTTAATTCTCACAAAATGTTCACAAAAGCAGATTGTAAGTTATTTTTTCTCTTTCCCTATTAACATGGTAGCTTAAAGGAAGTCCGATCATTTACCACGTCTATCTTGGGGACAGATACATGTCATTATATACATACCATGCAGTTATATAAATACGAAAGTGAGGGATGCAAACATGCAAACCAAGTGTATATTTTTCTTAGTACAAGTACTTCCCCATTTGAATATATAAAAAGGTTTTCCCATTAATTCTATTCATTTATTAAATATTGTTCTAAAATGCATATACTGGCCAAATGTGGCTTACTTGCCACTTCCCATTGTGAGAAAGTACCTGCTTTGATGAATACACATATGCACAGTGTGTAAAGTTAGCATTCTGTGGGAATATTAACTTTATTATTAATAGCATATCTGTAGGCTGAGACCTCTGTTTCAATATCCTGTAAACCAAAGCCCATGATAATATTCTTAAAATGAAGAAATATAGAAATCCCTTGTGACATTTTCAAAAAAGCTTTTGCTTCTGCCTCTATTTCCTTTCCCCCTTCTACAAATCTATTGATGAAAATACTGCTTTTGATAAACTTTAACATTCTAATTGAAAAAGACAGTTATTGGTTTTATCTTAACTAAATTTTTAAAAATAAAAATGAAAATCTGAAGACCAAAATATTTTTAAGAAAATGAGAATCTGAAGATCAAATGCCAATCAGATGCATTAAATTAAACTCATATAATTGAAAAGTGTTGTAGAAATACAGCCTGTCTACTCTGATAAAATAGCCCTGCAACCTTTCAATTTTAAATTTAGGACACTCAGTATCCTTTGTAGGATGTCATAATAATAGTGATTATATATTATTTGAAAATTCATTCTTTTAAAAATTCTTATCTGATAAGTAGATAGCAAGGTTTATATTTTATTGCCATTAATATAGTCCAATCTTTGTTATTTTATATTAAAATGTTTAAAATACTATTTACTTGAATGGATTAGAATTATCTAGATAGAAAAGTATTGTATGGTGAAATCATGCTTTCACATTTCTCTAGTCACTTTTACTGGAAATAATGAGAAAGTACCAAAGATCTAATAAGGACTGGTAAAGCCTAAGCTAAGAATCACCATTAAAGTATGGTATAAAACCTCGATAAACTGTATTATTACATCCTTTTCTCAAAACAGGCAACTTTTAAGGCCTCCTTGATGAAAGATAATAAAGCAGGCCTATATTATGTCACATGGATTTATTTTAACTACATGTTGATGCTAAAATTGATTGTTGGTATTGGGTATCAGGGTTCTACCAAGAGATATGGAAACGAATGGAATGATTCACCTGTTAATCATGAGGTGATGACCAAAGAGATTATTGCTTCTCCTGATTTATGTCAGAATCACACAAAGAAGGAATTATGGTTAAAAACAGGATAGAATGGAAATTAAAGACTTGCTTCTCAGAGTTAGGTAGACTTGCATTAGCATCCTGGCTGAACAGTGTTGTACACAAGTTACTTAACCTCTCCAAATCTCAATGTCCTCGCCTGTAAAACGAGAATAATTATACCTCCCTCCAGGGTTCATGTGCAGTTAACTAAATTTCAAATCTATATAAAATGTTTTAGGAGGGTATCTGGTACACAGTAGATGTGCCATTAGCAGTGGCTATTTTGAGGGCAGGGTGTTCTTATTCTTATCAGTTGTATTGATAAGTGGTTAGTGGTTCCCTCATCTGCTGTGCTGGTACCATGTAGATGTTTGAAATTTCATAACATTAAAACCAAGACTAGAAAAGGGTGCTTAAAAGTAAGACAATATTCATTATTTAGGATTCAAATGAAGTGCCTGATCCCGTTCACAGTTAAGGTGTTGTTCCTAAGCTGTGATGGTTATGGTTATCCACTGCAGCTGGGCCCCCTTCCAGGATATTGACCATCCCATGTAGCTTCAACAGGCCCACGCCTCACACCATACAAAGAACTATGTGAAGTCTATTTCACTAGCTTTTGAAACACCCAGGTGTGGTTTTACATTCAATAGGGCAGATGGAACCAACCAACTCACATATTAACATAAATTTTGTGTGCTGGGACAAGAAGAGTTTAGGAGTCCCACCCTTTAGAATAACCAAACAAGGAACAATAAATGGCTTATACATCTGTGTTACAGATTTGTCGCAAACTAAATGGTATCCGTTTCACCTGTTGTAAAAGTGCCAAGGACAGGACATCGATGTCAGTGACGCTCGAGCAGTGCTCTATCCTGAGAGACGAACACCAGCTGCACAAGGACTTCTTCATCCGAGCACTGGACTGCATGAGAAGGTATCCACATATCTTTCACTTTCTTTTAAAATCACTTTAAGGTTTTTGTTGTTCTTTTGTTTGTTTATTTGCTTGCTTGTTTTCCAAATGCATATTTTACTGGAGAACTAACCACTTAATAACTTCACTGCATTTCCATGGCTTATCACTCATGATATGAAAGATAATATACTTTTAAATATTCCTCAGACTCATTTTAGGCAGTAGCAGAGAATATGGCTAAATTTTGATAACCTGCATGGATGTTCTATTTCATTAACTCATTTAAACCTAAGTGAATAGGCTATGTTCTTTTTTTCATATATAACACTTGAAGGGGACAGTTTCTTTATATCTGAGTAGTTATGAGAACACATACAATAAAACTAAGTCATTATCAAAAAAAAAAAAACTTTCCAGATTGCAACTAACAGGTGATCTTCCCATGAGTTTCAGGGTTTCCAGGTGGGTAGCTCCTTCCTAAAATTATTTTGGTATCACTCATCATTAAGACGGGATGACCCTGGTACTTTAAAATGGAGAAGTCACATTGTTACTGTGCTGGCATTTAAAATGCAGTGCCTGAAGTCATGTTTCTTGATTAATTTCCAGAGTAATTAAATCTAAAGTCAAAGCCATAATGGGAAGGGAAAAGTACCCCATTCACAATGTCTGTCAGCAAGGACACACATTAATTAAAAAGTTAAATGAAATAGTCTCTTTGCTGCAGACACTGGCTCAGAAGCACACTAGGAAGCGTGGGACAGGCTCCTTGTTCCCAGGAAAGAATGCCATGTGATCCTCTGGACAGGGCTGCTTCAGATCTGTCATGTCATTAGCTTCCCCTTTTCTTTTAACTGCTGTAGTCTTCCAGTGGAGACTTTGCCGCTTTCTGTGCCTATATGTTTTCCCCACTAATGAGAGGTTTCAGAAGTCCTCGATTTCACCCCATTCCATGTCTTTTGGCATTTCCATTGTTCAGGGGAGTTCTATCATAATTTTTTGATAGATGTAGGAGGATGTCTTAGAGCCTGGCATAAACATCTGAGCCATATGAAACACATTGGGTTGACAAAAACAAAACAAAACAAAAAACTTCTTTTAAAAATAATCTCTTTTTTCAAAAATAATATACCAGTACTAATGGGGGACATTCAGAATCAGAGCATGAAACCATCTAAGATGCATAAAAAGAATAAACGTGACACTCTGGATGAGCAAAGGGCTGGAGGGAAGAACAGAAAAATAGGATTTATAGACCAGAGAAACCAAAGGACTAAAGTAATTCAACCAACATAAATTATCTGAAAGGGGAAATTTTTATTTATTTAAGGTGTCAGTAATGGTTATTTTAGACAATATTTCCCAGTATCTAGGTATTTGGGAAGGGAGAGGATTTGCAAAGTTTCTCACTCTGCCATGTGGGGAGCCCCACCTTCCAGTGACTTTAAAATGCACATCACTGTTTTGAAGGAGTTTAATTTTCATGGTTTCGAATGTATTGAAGTTTTTTATTTTATTTAATATCTGTTGTAATTTATTTTAACTGTGAATTATTCTAACCATCCTTCAAGCTATTTAATCTGTATTCATTTAGAGTTTACCAAGGTTATAATATTACTGCTTCCTAATTTTTATTTTTTCCACATCTTATATTTTTCCATTTTATTGTTTAACACTGTAAAAGTTTCAAATTGTTATATATAAATGAGCAAAAACGTTGTTGATAAAGAGAAATGAAACTTCATCTATCTACTTTTTCAGAAATCCCACGCCAGGATTAAGCTCCATGAGAAACAATATTTCTGTTTTCCTTTGCTCACTGCAGTAAGGCCATACCTAAAACAATGCCTAGTGATAGTGGGTTCTCAATAAGTATATTATGAATGAGTGAACAAATGAATGAATGAAGTTTAGGTTCTATATATTAGGAAGTTTTGTACACACATAGACATTTGGAATTAAACACATCAAATTATCTTTCAATTATGACATATTTAATAAGCAAAAGGTTCATCAGATGAAAGTAAAAGTTTTGGAGAAGTTATGATACAGATGCAAAACAAACCGGCTACAGATGGCCTACCTTAAGTCACAGTCTGGATCCACCCTAGGTACAGTGATCATATGTTCATTCTCTATTTTCATGCACACCCAGTATTTCCTTGCAGCTGCACACTCCCAACATGAGCCTCTAGTTACAATCTGCTGTCTGTTTCTCCAGATTAGAAAGTTAGCAAGGTGCCTGGCTGGATCTGACTCTGTAAGGAGCTCCTAGTAGTTGCCTATAATGCTAGACCAAAACAGTGATTCTCAATCCTCATTGCCCATTTGAAACCCTGGGGCTGGAGGTGAATGGCCGGTGCCCACTATAGACTAGCCTCTGGGCTGGAGCCAGGGTGGAAGCCACCTGACTAAAGTCAGCCTCACTTAAACCTGAGGGCCTTCAGTAACTGATTTTAATGGCTTTGTGGTAAGACTATGAGCTCAGTCTCCATTCCCTTTCTTTGAGTTGTGAGGAGTATGTATACTGTCAAATTCTCCCTTAATCATCTACAGCAGAAATTTATAACATGGTGGCTGCATAATCAGCGATTTTTTTCTTAAAGAAAGGGAGAATGCAGTGCCAGCATTCGATTTTCAGTTATGAACTCTCTAGTGAATGCCATCTTGTCCCAGTGCATTTGCAGAAAACATTTTCATAGGAATTTTTAAATATATTTGAATAATAAATGATTAGGATTGGAATTAAAATACAAAATTTGAATGGAGTGTAAAATGTCATGTTTTATCCCAAAATAATTGTGTTGGGAAATGTAATTGGCATTAAAAAGTAAATTAAAATGAACACGCCGGTGCACAGTTATTTCCCTTGCAGGAAGTCTGGCATTTTGTGTTTATACAGTGTAACATGTGACACCATAGTTGTCTGTCTATGACTTTTATTTTCCTCAAGCTACATTACGCTGCAATCTGTCATTCTATAATGGCTGCTTAAAATTAAGATAGCTGATATGTCATTAGTGAAATTAATCAGGGAACATTACAGCTACAACATATTTATCACCCTTAAGATACAGGGCCTTAATCATTCTATTTTAGTAAACACTTAAGTCATAGGAGAGAGACTAAAAGGCCCGTCAGCCCTATTGAATTTTATTATCTTGTTGAATGTCATGTTCTCAGCATCTTGCACCTGACATTTTTATGTTGGGGGAGCATAGCTTATGTAATGTTCTGCTTTATAAATAAGTGACCCTTCACCAGTTGATATCAGTAAAGGTTTTATGTTTTTATTTCTCATAGCTTCTTTGTCGGTATCACTTTTGACTTATGTAGTTCATTTGTGTTGAAATAGAAAAATGTATTTCTTCTTTTCTTAGTCTTATTTCCACTTCAACTTATTTTTCTTTGCTTTTGTTTGATTGTACTAGACAGAGAAGAGCTGCTATTTTTTTCAGATTACTCCCTATTTCAAATATTAAAGTGAATAATAAGCATCATAGACACAGGTAATTGAAGCTTTCGGTTATTTCTTCTTGACTACTTGAAAGGGATGTGTTTGCGTTAGAACAGCATCAGCAGGAAGTTTTTCCATTATCACTAAGTGTTATCTCTTCCCTTGAGAGTTTCAGTGGTGTGTTTGCTGCATTGCTTTAGTTCATATCTGTGACAAATAACAGTAATAAGCCCAAATGGAGTCGCCATCATCTTAGGGTAGCTAATAATTACATGAAAACTGACCCCATTTAGGATGTTTTTGCTTCAGCTAACACTATGGTAAAAGATACTGCAAAGAATACACTTTTAAAAAAATCATATTGGAGCAAGTAACTGTACTACTATTTTTGTAATACTTTAAACAATAAAAAAATTATAAAAATAAATAATAAATACTAGGTAACAAATTACATAGAGAAACAGGATTGTGAAACATGCTATGTGGTGATAGGGTGTTGTGATGCAGATAAAAAGAAGGTGTTTGAAAGCATCAAAAAAAAAATAGTGAGAGATCCACAGGTGAACCACCAACAGATAACTGATCTTACAGGAGTGGTTAAAATAATGTGCAACAAACTTTCAACTTCCAGAACTAAATGTATGTGCTAATTTTAGCTAATATTCTGCGTACATTTGTGTTTGTCATATTATTTTATTACTGAAAAACTGGTTTAGCCATGGCTGGTGTGGCTCAGTCAGTAGGGCACTGTGTTGTGCACCGAAAGGTTGTCAGTTAGATTCCTGGTCAGGGCACATGCCTGGCTTGTAGGCTCGATCTCCAGAAGGGGCATGCAGAAGGCAGCCAATTCATGTTTCACCCCCACATTAATGTTTTTTCTCTCTCCCTCATCCTCTCCCTAAAAATCAATAAAATATTATTTTAAAAGTAGTGTCTTGAGGTTGATTTCTTCTCCCTAAGTTATTTGGTGTAGAATATTTGTTTTCTAAGTATTAGTAACTGAAAACCCTGTACCAAGCATGTCATCCAGAGTAGCTACCGACTTCATATAAATAAATAAATGAAATAAAATATAAATAAAAATGAAGCTAGTTAGAATAAGTAAATTTGACTCTGCCATAAACACAGGCTTTCAACATCAGAAAAACCTGGGGTAAAAAATTATTTAAACACTTATTATCTCTGCAGCTTTGGACAAGTTAATTAATCTCCAGACTTCAGTTTTCCAATCTGTTAACTAGAATAACAGTATCTTTCTGTTTTGTAGGTGTTGTCCAATAAAGTCACTTATTTAAAGGCTCTGTGCCCAAGTGCTTTGCTTAATCCATGTTACCCGTGCTCCCCATGCTGTCCCCATCTCTGTCTACCCTTAATATTCTTCCCTGTCCCATGCTTCTCTGTAAGTACCTCCTCTGAAACTCCTAAAATTGAGGAATTTCCATGGTCTTCATGTCTGAGAGGGAAAGTCCCAGGATTAATACTTGGTTTCTAAAAGACTTAAACTATCCATGATTATGTGAGAGAAGGTCTGGGAATCAAGGAATAAGCTGAGCTTGAAACATGGGATTGTCTGTGGTCCACAGATAACAGGGTCTTCCAACTCATGTAGTGGAATTTGTGGGTATCCAGCTCTTGAGTGTCCACAGACTTCATTGGCAATTTAAATAATGAGTCAGAAACCCCACCGAGGTAGACCATGTGAGCAAATATATCATTAGCAGAATTATGTCAATGTCATATTCATAGTTAAAAGTAAACATTTATTGAGTATCTACTATGGCAGTGTAGTACCATGCTAAACAAAGGGAGAAATAACTTTGTAACAGTAGTAGCAGCTAACAGTTAATGAGTTATTGCTATGCACTAAAATTATATTAAACAGCATGTATGAAGAACCTCTATTAATTCCCACAATGCTAGCATGAAATAGAGGAGGCTGCATACATAGGAAGTACTAATTATTAGGGTAGTTCAGAGGATAAAAGGGTTCACTGTGGCCTAGAGTGGTTCTGGGGTAGGTGAGATATTAACTGAGTATGTTATAGATAAATATCAAGGAAGAGTTAGGGGTTCTTGACAAGGAAAATCTGAGCAGTTATGGTTGAGAATAATGTTTATTGATTCATCACATTTGTTAAGTGTTTTTGTTTACATAAGTGGTGTCAAAATGTAAGTCATATCTGAAAACATAGTCAGCTTATATCATGTTTTTTAATATCTATGTTCATAGACTCTAGCCTTCTCCTTTTAATAGCTGTATAGTATTCCCTTGTATAAATATTATGTAATTTATCTATTGAACTTTAGGTGATTTATGATATTTTACTATTAAAAGCAATAGGGTAATAGCATTTTCATATGTATACACATGAGCACAAGTATGGGAGTTTCTTTAGTTTATAAAGCTACACATGGAATGGGTGACAGACTATATTTTCAATTTTACTGTATCCTGCCAGATTGCTCTTCAAAATAGCTATACTAATTTATATTCCACAAGGCAGACATGTTTTCCAGTTTTTCCACATGTCCCAATATTTGCACTATAAGAGTATTTACCAATCTGATGGGTTAAAAAGTGATATCTTGGTTAAATTTGTATTTTTAGCATCTTTCTAAACATTGATCGGCCATCTGGGTTTTTGTTAGTATTAATGCTTTCCTCTTCCAGCATCTCATTTTTAACGTTTTATACTTAGGGAGTTTACACATAATTGCAGGTTAAGAAAGTATTCCAGCCTTTAGAAACCATCAGGTTACTGTGTTTAAATCAAGTTCTAGAAAAGAAGGTTTCAGGAGTGATTTTTTTCTAAGCATATTTTTATTTGTTTTGTGTGTTGGTTTTTAAAGTGGAAATACAGTGGAACAGGACATAAGGGTGTCGTAGGTTTGGACAGAGAAATTCGTGGTGTTTCAACAGGAGCTGCTGACATTTGAGCCTTTGTAGCAGAGATGGGGGAAGAGTTTCGTTTAGACATGCAAAGGAAACCTCCTTTTGAGACACAAACACAAACCTGTAGGTGATTAGGAAGGTGACTGATGCCTCTGCACTTGGAAATGAGGTGTAGCAGGAACTAGTTCTAGAAAGAACTTCTTCTCATTCAAGAAGCCTGAGATGCAACATTCCTGAAAGGCATTGACACAGCAATCAAGGCGAACCTGAACACCACACAGTGTTCAAAGAGAAAAGCCTTTGGATTAAACGTGCTTGTAGAACAAATACCAGCGTTCTATCTCAAGCCTTGCTTACTTTTAGAGTTTACAAGTGTGTTAGGGCATTCAAGTTCCATATAAGAATGCTTCCCAAATCTCAGTCATTCATTTAACCACCTAAAGATTCTTTCATGAGTGCCACGTGGACCATCATGTATGTTAGCCGCATGGACTCACGCACTTGACAAGTCTGTTATGTTTGTCCTAATGAACTGAAAGTAAATCCAAAACTATTGAAATCAGTGTACTGTCTGTTCTGTTTTGCCTTCCTCAGAGTGCTTATGGTCCTCTAACACTGACAGAGAGGTGTTTCAGTCCTCCTTCTACCTAAATTTTACTTATAGTGCTTCAGTCTCTAGCCCAGGAGCACAAACTAGAACCTTCATGGGACATTCTTTAATGAAAACTTGTCTGGAAGGCAATAGTTTTTATGGAAAAACAGCTAAACTATTCCAATCTTTTCTCCTGGTTGGAAGATTACAGATGACAGAAAAGTTCAAATGCCTGGTGTACTACTAGTAAGTTCATCCCCAAAGGATAATGATTTCAAGTCCCAAGGAAAAAATATAGTATCCACAGTTATAAGTCATTCATTGAGTCTCTCAGAATTCATGTAATTGTGAATGACATCATTCCAGGCATTGAGAGTTTCATTTCTAAAGCATGTCAGTTGTAAAATTAGTAGTTTATTAGTAGCAACAAATCAGTTCTCAGGTATCACAGCATTGTTTTGTGTGGAAACAGTGCTTTGAATTCTATAAAGTCTAACAATCCAGCTCAGTGGAAAGTAGGCTGAGTACAGGGTGATGGTTAAGAGCATGGACATTGGAAATTGACCATCTGATTCTCCACTTCTTAGCAGTGGGAATGAAATTCTAAGAGCCCTTGGCTTTTTTGTCTATAAAGTGAAAAATACCTGAAAGGAAGTTGGAAACAGAATACAGTATGATAAAGTATGACAGTTACTTGATAAACATTGTGCTAATTTCACCAGAATCACATCCTAATCTCATAAACTTGTTGTGGTGAAGATTAAATAATGATCATGGAAGCCCTTAACTTGTTACATAGCAAGGATCAGTCAATATTAAATGCTGCTGCGGCTGCTATTGATGTTATTGTGGTGGGGATTGTCATTATACTTATTGCAATTATTGCTGCCACTTCCTTTGTCATAATGTCTTCTCATTCAATTGTTTTAACTAAACTGTGGCTTGTTGTGACATCCTCAGACTCTCTGAAGACAGAAAGAGAAATAGCCCTTTCAATTATTCCTAGTATTTATGCACTAGTTCTCAGAGTGTTCTCAGCCTAGCAGCGTCAGCCTCACATAAGGACTTTCTGGAAATGTAGGTTCACAGGCCTCATCCCAGACCTCCGGAGTAGAAACTGAGTGTGGCCAGCCATCAGTACTCTAATGAGCTCTCCAGATGACAGTGATGCCCACTTTCATGGTTTTACTGAGATACAATTTACGTACACATACCATATCACACAATTCACTCAGTTAAAGCATACAATTCAATTGTTTTTAGTTTACTCGTGGAGTTGTGCAAATATCAACACAGTGGAGTAAGAACCTGTTCTAAAAGAACCTGAAAAAGAAACTCCATATTCTTTAGCAGTCTCTCTTCAACCTTCATCCCCAACACAGGCAACTGCTTACTTTTGTCTATTCTGCACATTTCATGTAAACAGAATTATACACTGCGAATGACTTTATCCATGTTGTATAATATTTTCAAGGTTCATCTATGTTGTCAAACAATTTTCATTACCTTATAAGTTCCCTCTTTGTGAAGATCCCTTGCATTCATTTTCATAGCATTAACATTGGGCTTGCTTATAATTTTTCAGAACAGCTCTGGTGCATGTGTGTAGAAGTAGGGATAAGTTAAGGAGAACTCGGTGTGATTGTATGTTTTCATTGTGCAATTTCCCTCTTATAGAGACCATTAAAAAGCTTAGGGCCAATATTGTGATTCATCTACTTTAAATGTACAGCATTCTTTAATGGATTTTTAAAACATATATCTATATATAGTAGCCTCATTTTAGTCCTGTTTTATAACATAACCCTTGCATTTATTGTTTCTTACTTTTCATTCTTGATATCTTACTGAATATTATGTATCCATTGACTTAAATTTCTTTAAAACAAGGTGGGATTTAAGTACTAAAAATTAAATCACATAAAGCATCCCTTTGTCCTTAGCTCAAATCCTTCCTAAATTTGCTCTTAGTACTCATCAAACCAAGTTAAGTAATACTGATTTATCATTTTTATAAAATGAAAACAAATTCTAGTCTCTTACATCTTAATTTATGTGTTTTCAAATGATGCCCATCTTCTCAACTATTTGAGAAAATAATGGCATATTTTTTATGCTTCAGAGATTGCAAATCACCTTGACCGATCTTTCATTCTATAAAATAGAAATATAATATATATCATCTTCTATTCAGTTTCTGTTTCATAATTTAATTTCATAACATAAATTCAGAGATGGAATTTGTATAGCACAGATAGTTTTATTTGATTTTTGTGATAAAGATTTTTTTCTTGAAAAGACTAGAACAATAATGAGAGCAAAGCATATTAGAGCTGTCAAGAGATATTATTTTTACCAGAAAAAGAGGGAGAAATGCCTTCCTCTTCACAAGACTGAACTGATTTTATAGCAGCTTCTCTTGAAATAGATACATTTATTGAAAACTCCTACAACTTATAGTCATACAAAAACATAATTTTTTCTAAAACATAAAAATCTCACTGCATAGCCGAAACCGGTTTGGCTCAGTGAATAGAGCATCGGCCTGCTGACTAAGAGATCCCAGGTTTGATTCCGGTCAAGGGCATGTACCTTGGTTGCGGGCACATCCCCAGTAGAGGGTGTGCAGGAGACAGCTGATCGATGTTTCTCTCTCATCGATGTTTCTAACTTTCTGTCCCTCTCCCTTTCTCTCTGTAAAAAATCAATAAAATATATATTTTTAAGATCTCACTGCATATATACAAAGTATGTATTATTTTAAAAAATCACACAGTTGCCCTGGCTTGGTGGCTAAGTTGGTTGGAGTGAGGTCCCATACACCAAAAGATGAGTAGTTCAATTCCCAGTCAGGGCACATAACCAGGTTTTGGCTTCCATCCTCACTCAGGGCACTTGCAAGAGGCAGTTGATGAATGTTTCTGTCTCACATCAATATTTCTCTCTCAAAAAAATATCAATTAAATATATATATGTGTGTGTGTGTAAACATGAATATAGGTATATATGTATATATACATATACACATATATATTTATATATAGTCATGGTCATAAAGACAAAAGGCAACTAAGGCAGCTATGAAGCCCTGCTATGGGTTGATAGCCTTTGGAAAACTGCCAACTCCAAAAAGCATTCGCTGGTTTATTTTCTTATCTTCTCTGGCTTGACTATATAAATATAATTTTATTGTGTGTTTTAATAACATTAAAGTTGTTAATGAATTGTGTGATTCCTATATAGTTTACAGATATTGTATGTGATTAGAAATTAACTCTAAATCACTGGGCTTTATTTAGGGGATTAATGCATCTATTTTTAGAAAATAATATGATGTGATATTCATGCAGTCAGATATCATCTGGTCCAATACCTCACAGAATTATATATTAATAAAAACATGCCTAATAAAGTAATTCTTTTTAAATCTAGATATTGTTCCTAAGTTATAACAGCCCTTCAGTTAGTTTTTGTGGAAAGAAGTGCAGCTGAAGATTCTGTTTCTTGAATCTAACATGATGGTGGTAAGGGGCCGACAGGCTGCAGGCAATCAGACATTTCCTTCTTGAGTCAGAAATGGTTCTGCTGTGAGCACACATGCTTCTCTGAGCATCGTGAGAATTTATGCACAATTACTGGAGCACGGTTAGATTTTGGTGTTTGAAGAAATAATCTAAAGCCACTTTTAAAAAAAATAAATCTTTATTGTTGAAAATATTACATATGCCCCTTTTTTTCTCCTTTGCTCTCTCTCACCCCTACCTCAACTCAGTATTGTTGTTTTTTTAAATTAACAAAATGACTGGCATCCTTGCAAGACTTATGATTCAAATAAACTGAAGTGGAAAAGTGAATTCTGGTTAACCATTTTTACATTGCTCTTTGTCTTACTTTGGAGGCCAAAATTATAGATACTAAGCAAACAAAATTATATATATATATATATACACACACACACACACACACACACACATGCATATATAACTATATAATATATAGGTATATATATACACATATATGACTATATATGTTTGTTTATATATAAAATATATGTGTTTATTAT
Organism: Antrozous pallidus; assembly: GCA_027563665.1. Lineage (NCBI taxonomy): Eukaryota > Metazoa > Chordata > Mammalia > Chiroptera > Vespertilionidae > Antrozous > Antrozous pallidus. The sequence continues at coordinate 53,020,843 of CM050516.1, read as the reverse complement.
AGATAAAATTTTAATGTTTGTTTTTCTTAGATCTAATCTGATCTTGTTTGTAAATTGCACTTTATTCACATGATCCCATTGTTGGGACATGTGAGACATATGCTTATTCTGAAACTATTGTTTCAGCCGCTAAGTTTAATATTAAGGAAGAAATGGTAGCTTTGTGTTAAAATAAGACAAACAGAAAAGAATAACTATAAGTTGACATATCAGCTTCCCAACCTATGCCAGACTGATTGCTTTGCTCATTATTTTCTATGAATTTTTCAAGGACTACAAGCTTTTGGTACGGAATAAAATGTTGTTTTTGGGGGCCCTGATTGTTATCCTCCTGAAAGTCAGTTTTCAAGCTTCTTCTATTTCTACACCCTTGTGACTTTTCATATTAATGATATTTTGAGGCTGCAGGATTTGGAAAGGACCTTAAAGATTATCTGGTGACCCTGCCAACCAAGGCAGGGATTCTTTATACAATATCCCTGACAGATTGTCAGGTAACCTTTACTTGCACATGTCCAATAGCAGGCCGCTTGCATATCAACCCATTCTGTGGTTGGACAACTATGCATTTTATAAAACTCACCTTCATGTTAAGCTGAAATCTGTCACCCTTTAACTTCCAGTCATTAATGCATTCAAGTGTATGAATCAAAATAGTAAAAGTCAGCATTTCTTTCTTTATGTCAGCCTGTCAGTGTGTGTTTAAAGGTGGTTGCTGTGTTCTGCTTACTTTCTTTTTTCTTTATTTATGATTTGATTTTTAGAGAAAGAGAGGAGAGGAGAGGAGAGGAGAGGAGAGGAGAGGAGAGGAGAGGAGAGGAGAGGAGAGGAGAGGAGAGGAGAGGAGAGGAGAGAGAGAGACATCAAGTTTTGTTGTTCCGCTTATTGATGGGGGTTGAACCTAAAACCTTGTCATTATCAGATGATGCTTTAACTCACCATCTGAGATATCCAGCCTGAGCATTGCTTGTTTTAATCCCTTTAAGATATGCAAATAGATACAACTCCTGACCTTCCTAAAATATATTTCTACCATTTCCCAATGCAGTCTTTGTCTTTAATGCCCTTTATAAATTATATATATGGCTAATAAGCAAAGTGTCTCCTTGAGAGTTCAACCAGGAGACTGGGATTTCGATAGCTTGCTATGATGTGCACTGACCACCAGGGTGTGGCAAGGAATAAAGGAAGGCCCCACCCAGCAGCTGGCAGCTGGGAAAGGAAGGCCTCAATCCGCCTAATCATCAGCCAGGCCCAGGGAGCCTACCCATGAATGAATTTCGTGCATCTGGCCTCCAGTTACAAATAAAATTGGACACCATAGTCTAAATGTAATATACAAGATAAAAAATAAAGTAGGGCAAAGGTTTACATGTCCCTCTCTTCCTCCCTTCCACTATTTAATGCTTATTATGTGCCAGGTACTTTCCTAAGCACTATACAAATATTATCTCCCCCAAACTTACTTTAATCATAAGGATTTAGTCTTAAAATAAGGAAGCAGCCACAGAGGGGTTAAATGACTTGCTCTAAGACCTCACAGCTGGGAAAGGGTGCGAGGCCCTTATTCCACCTCCATGCTTCTAAGAGCCTAGTCTGCCTCTCTTGTTCCTGGCACTTTGTCTCACTGCAGGATAAATTGAAACATGTAGTTCTTTGTCATATACACTGCTGTGTAGCAAAGGTTTCCTCCAGAGTCTAGTGGAGTAATTGATATTTTGAATTGAAATAGAAATGTATATATTTTTATTCTTGTCACCCTAACCCCTAAGATAAGTGTGGTGTCCTAAATAAGTGTAGTGTCCACATTATGTCTTCTCTGTGCTTGGGGTGGGGGGTAAGAAGGGAGGGTTTAGTAAGGGTCATCTGTAGTAGTATCAAAAATAATTAAACTGTTAATATATAAGTAGACCAGTTATTTAAATTTTTTAAAGAAATGGGGCTGAGTTTTACAATAGAACATACTTCTACATAATTACATCTGATTAATAGATAGTTTAAGGGCTCTTCAACCAAAGATTTATATAAATAAGTAAAGAAATTAATATTTAAGAGAGAAATATTATGGGGTATTCTTGGGATATGGTGAAATGTTTTCATTGATAAACCATAGAAGATGCAAAACCAAGCATTAGTTATACATACATAGCATGTAGCTGCTCTGGAACCAATTTGTGGTTGATTCTTAACAAAACCAGAACCCAAAGTCTTGACCAAGTTTACAGATTGCTGAAATAGACAATTTGGTTTGGTTCAAGTTCACTACAGTTCCTCACTGGACTATCAGTCAGATTACAGTGTATCAGTGAAGAGTTGCAGTAACCTAGCATCTGCTTTTTCCTCTGAAGGCCCACCCTAAGTATCAGGGTGGGAGAATGGGGTGAAATATCAAGCACCTTAGCTAGCTCTATTTTTTGCATTGGGTGCAGGAGGGAGCCATGTCTCCCTAAGGGTCTACTCACCACCACAAAGACAATTTATAGCATGCTGATGACCTACCTCTGTGTTCTGTTTCTTCTTACAACATAGATAAATATGTTGGTCTTGGTTATCATAACCTTACTAATTATTTCTACAAAAACTACTTCATTTTATTCTGGACTAGATGCCTGATGCATGAAATTCTTGCAAAGGGCTTGGCCCTCGCAACCCCAGCTGTCTCTAGGCCCTACAGCCCTGATCCCTTGCCACTGGTCATTCCGCCATCTTGTCTAATTTCATATTAGCTCTTTATTATATAGGATTGTTTTTCCACTATGGTGAAAGCCATTTACTATAAGGAGTAGACGACTCTGAATACTCAAAGCAGTAAGCAATTTTTGAGTGTATATTACTTAACAAGAGTCATGCTTCATATTGAAAACACAAACAAATAAATAGTGATGGTTTAAGTTTTTATGATATTATGTTTAAAGTGATTTGGGAAACATAAGAGTACAATGAATTTACCAGGGCTGGTGAGATGAGTATGGGGCACTGTCAGGGCTACAGAGAGAAGGTGACCTTTAAGTTGATATTATTATGAGACAGGTAAATTAAGAAAGAACAACATATTCCTCCCATTAGAGACTTGGATGCTTCCTAAGTTAAAAAAAGAAAAGCCATTGATTAATCTAGAAATTTCAGCATGTTTAACTAAAGGCATAAGTTTGGGACATATTGACAATAATTATTAAAAGTGATAATTTTATCAAGTTTTGATTTCTGAGAAGGCAGTGACTTTAAGAAAAACTGGAAAGCCTTTATCCTTGCACAAAAACCGAAGTTTCCTAGGTGATTTCTAACCTGCCCACAATTTCCCCCATTATGACAGTCTTCATCAGGCAGGCGAGACAGTACTAGTATGTGGCTAGATACCTGAGATACAAATAAAAACCTGGTCTCTGCCATTACTTTCCATTTTAGTTGACTTCCTCTCAATAGTTACTAACACAATTATGATCCAACCCAAAATAACCTGTGTCCTTTATTCCCAGACTGACAGAAAGCTGTGTTGGCGGCAGATATCTGGCAACAGATCATTAGAAGCTGATTTTGTTGAGAACCATCCCCATTTGTTCTAATACGGGAGTAAAATTTTTCAATTAGAGTAAAAATAGTACTTCTGCCAAGTTTTAGTTTTCCTGCTTGGTTTTGTAAAATCTCAAACCCTTCTTTTTAAGTGTGTCATTCATAATTGTTAGGTGGTAATGGTGTGTGAATTCTGTTTGCAGTGCTTTAAACAAAATATTGAACTGGAGAGTATCTAGAGTGTCTTGCCTCTTGGACTAGAGCATGCTGGTAGACTGTAGACCAGATTGGACGTAAAATAGTTTCCTCGAGGACGCTCTGAGCAAAAGTAATAAAGTCAAATTCTGAGAAATAAAAGCCCAGTGATAGAGTCATGTTTATTTTAACACCATTTGTGAAAATGAGGGATTGATTTTATTTGAGGGAATCGATGAAATCAGAATTAAGCCTCATTTTCAAAGTCTTTTTGATAGTGATAACGGATAAAAATATCCAATTGGTATACAAATAACTACTACTCTGATTCTCTGTATTGTGCTGGTGAGCTGCTGGTGTTTACTAAGGCTAAAGCATAATCTATTAACTAGCACAAACGTGGCCCCACTGCAGTGTACTTATCAGAGAAAGCAGCACTTGGCTCTCTAGGGGAGGCTTGACTCAAGTGATATTTTTAGAGACTATTCATCAGTATAAGGCACATTAGGTAGATAAAATATGTTCCTTGCCCTAAAATAACTCCAGTCTGTTAAAAGAGACAAGACAAACACAAACCCAGATGGAGGGCTGCATGTGGAGAAGTCTGGCTGGTTGGAACCAGAAAGTACACAAGTGCTCCAGGAGGGTGAGATCCTCTGATGCGCTCTTCATCGGGAGCCCTCGAGTTGCGTCTTGAGGAATAGTGGACAGATTATATAAGTATACATCTTATTTTTACTATATTTTAGGCACTGTGGATTCTTGAAATGTCTAATAAGAAGCAAAAAGAGCACTGTACAGACAGAAAATGGATTTGCAGAAAGTTGGGGAATAAGAAAGCAAATTTTGATATAATTTCAAGCATCAATAGCTCAAAGAAATAGAGTATTACCCATTCTGGATTTTATGACTCAATCTTTTGCCTGTGGGTATGTGAGAACTTCTGTACTATTTATGCCCAGGCAGGTTTATTTCTGGCGGCCTAGGAGTCTTTGTTAATGCACATGTCAGTATTGACAGACCTCTTAATTTCCAGTACAACACTGGGAGTGTATTTGTCAAGATGCCTTTTACATATGCAACAGCTTCTGAGACTTTACTTTTTTGAATTGTGAGTGGAAATAGATCAACTCAGCTACTTGCTTTAGTTCTCACCTGCAATTATTAACCAACACTGGAGAGGAAGAATAATAAGATTATACAGGCATCAGGAAATGAAGAATTTAATTATAGAATTAAGTTTCTGTAGCTTTAGAATGAGATAAACAGATTAAAACGGTGCAGATTTAAAAAGCCTCCGATTGATTTTTAACAATCTCAAATTAAAATGGAATATTTTTATTATAAACATTGCAATAAAATGTGCTACATTTCTTAACTGTGGGTTTGTTATGTAATGATGTATTCATAGGTCCCCATCTGTAATTAGTTACTTCTATGGTGCCTGTCATTTTGGAATACAGGTACCCTGACATAACAGGGAAAATAAGTTTTAAGTTTTAAGAGAAAAACTTACCTCCTTTTTTTTTTAACCTCTTACTCATTTATGTGGTTGACAAGTAAGGAATGAGAAATTTCTCAGATTTGAACCTTCAGGGTTCCTAAATAACCAGGACAAGACAAAAGGTGCATTTGAGTTGCAAAATTGAGCTCTAAGTTGGTGTCTCCTTTTTTTCCTTTTCACTAGTGTTCAGATTTCCAGAGGCGACTAGAGGATAGTAGACTTCCAACTTAATCAGTGTACCTATCCTATTATAACCATGGACATAAAATATTAATGTTACCAACCCTTTGCCGATTTATATTTTCCAATTTAATACTTGAGGCTGTCCACTTCCCTGTAAAATATCTGTGTGTCTTTAGGCTAAGTAGCTTCTACTTATATTGAAATTTTGTTACCAACCAAAACATCCAGGAGTAGCTTCTTTCTGAGGCCTGTAGTTTGGCGTGTCTTGGGGATCAAAAGTCCTTCTCCCTCCTTTTCTTCATCTTCCTATCACTTCCTTGGTGGAATTAAACTTTCATAGGTTCAACATCATCTGTTTTATAAACTATTTCATCTAACTTACTAATCAAAGTTTCTTTGAAAGGTGAATATTTTGAAAAAGGGAGATACCATTATCTTCTGTCACTTGAATTTTTAAAACAAAATGTGCTTACAATCACTGTGTTTATAGTTTAAGCTTCTCTCATTTAAAAGGAAGCATTTCCAACTCATAAACTATTCAAATACTAATTTTTGTAGTTATTTTTATTTATTCATGTTACCATCCAAAGGACAAACTTTCTATAAGAAAAAGATATTTTTGTAGAAAATAAAATAAGGTCTTTATAACATTGAACAAATGCTATTAGCAACACTATGGTTTAAAATGATGACATTATGATTAAAAATTCCGTTGACCCAGAATATGATATGTATAGCAAAGTCACTGAGTGAACTCAAATAGAAAGGTAATTCCCTTCATGCTATTTTAAAGAACTTAATGAATATTATCTCATCTAGTCCTAATGAGAATGTGAGAATTGCATAAAGGATAGTAAAGAACTTTGCTATTTAACAAAGACCTGCTTTACTTTGTGAATTTGGGTTGATGGTTGTATATGTTATGGCCTCTTCTGTACTCTAGTCCATCTGTACCTCTGAGTTCTTTGTGTCATCACAAGTTCAAAGAAGGAAAGATGAGTCTGAATATTCTTACAAATTAGTGATTGTCAATATTAATAGTATTCTATTTAATGGTCAAGCCAACTTTAATTCACTATGTTATTAAAGATGGATGTATAATAGCGTCAAGGTTACTATGACTTTGGAATTATAAATGCATAAAGTGGTTATACCAAAAATATTTATTGAATTAATAAGACAAAAACAAGAATCTGGAAGGTTCAAGCTAGTGAATGAGGTCAGACATACACACACACACACACACACACACACACACACACACACACACACACTTGGTCAGTTTTATGTCTTAACATGCCTTAGTAGGCAATCTCCAGCTAACAATTATGGTTGAAGTTAGCTGACTTGAAGCACCCTTACCAGGTCAGTACAACAGATTATTCTGAATACGGTGCCATAGTGATAAATACCTTTATCTATTCCTTTATATAGATAGTACATAATAAAGATTGTGTCCCTTATGTACATTGTTATAGCTGTCTTCTAAATTCTTTATGCCAACAATTTCCTCTCCTATCTGTGACTATATTTAAGCATGTGTTAGGAATCCTTTGTGACTGTCCAGCCTCCTATAATCACAACATTAGTAATGGATCACAAGATATTAAAATAAATGTTGCAGAGGCTTAATCCAGCCAAGCAGACGTTTATGATTAACTCAGTCTCTAACAAAAGAAAAATAAGGACTCTCTTTGGAATTACCTAATTTTTACATCCTTGTGTGTATGTGGTGAACTATTTCAAATTGTGCTCTGAGCCCCAGCAGCAATCGCTCTTTCTCACATCATGCACCATCTTCCTCTAAGCAGCACAATAGGGATAACAAAACCCATTTTAGCCTCAATTTGAGTTTAATTCCCAGCTGGAACTTGAAATGAGACTGTAATGAACTTGAACTTGCAGAAGTGATTATTTCATACATGCATGTAAAAGCATTCAGATGCAATAGTGATGTTTCCAGCTGCTACTCAGAAGGCACTCACTTCTATGGATACATAGACAACAGAGTATTATAACAGAGTATTATAACAGAGTATATAAGGAAGCATATGGTTACTCTGAGCACAGGGAAGTCAGCCAGGTTTTGTTGTACTTTACTTTCTGCATAATAGAGGATGACAGGCAGTATATAGGATGATCAAAGGATTTTTTAATGACCCATGGAACAACATTTTCTAAATTAATACATAAAAGGTCAGCAATGTTATCTGAACAAAATAAAGACAAAGATTGATAATGTGTGATAATATATAACTAAATACATTAAGTGATAAGTTGATCAGGATGATAAAATATTTCTAAGAAAAAGAACAGATGTATCCAGTGTCCATATAACTCCCTAAAACCATTAGGCTTTTGAGAAGACACATTCATTTTATCTGAAGCATCATTTAGTATTTCACTATTAAAGTACCAACTTGCACTCCATGGACATGAATAAATGATTGTGCCTACTTCTACATTTTGTAGGCCCAGCATTCAAATAGGAATAAGTTAAACCTCAAGGGAATGAAAGGATGGTTGCTGGAGGCTATGTGACTGGTATGAATCAACACAAAGAAATACCTGAACTTGGGTTCTTATTGTAACATTCTTGCTCTCTGCTCGAGGGGTTGGCCATTAGTAACTCACTGTCCTTCCACAATTTTCTAGGTCTAGATTATCACTTCCATGATTACTTAGAGAGAAGATGAGGGACTCAGATAAATTCTGAATTAAATACACAAAGCTTATCTAAAGCATTTTTGGATAGGCTTGTCCCATGGTACAATTTTAACTTTCTTTCTGTAAAGACGTGGTGGCCTGCAATGAGACAAAGAACAGGAGACAGGATCTCTCATTTTTCCTGACAATACACCAGCACTGGCACCATCACTAGAATCCAGCAGCACATGGTTGTCCTTCCTGTTAATAACATAAAATGTCAGCATGCACACAGTGTCTGCCTTAGATTAAGCATTACCATTTCTCTCCAGATTCCCTCTGGTGAATATCTCAGTGCATATATTAGGTTATGAATCGTAATATTAAAGTGAATAAAATATAACTGTATATTTCAACAAATAATTATTAAGTGAATACCTGACAAACCATCCAAGTACAAGACATTGTGTGTTACCAGCTCCCAAAAGACACCAACACCTTTATAAACTAAAGTCTTAGGAAAATTCCACCATAAAGAAGTTGGACTTTTGTTGACTACACATCCATCAATACCTTATGGAATCCCATTTGGAAAATTGTGTATTAGGAAATTGGATAATTTAAGCATGGAAAAATTTGGCCAGTAGATAAAATAAAGGTGTTATATTTAAAAGAAGGTTTAATGAAAGTATTCAATATATTTTAAACTAGAATTTTTTGGAGAAGTAGTGTTATTTTGTGAATATGTGTCTGTTTAGTGAGCAGTGGAGGAAGGAGAAAGAAACCCATGAATTTGTTTTAATTTATACCTATGAGCATTACTCTAGTTTATAAACTATTATCAGAAGAACATGGGTTATGCTTAAGTTCATGTAGGATTCTCTGGAAAAAGAAATGTTAAGTAATAGCTAGAGAATAAATAAGCTACTTTAATAATTAAAAAGCAACATAATTTCTCTTTAGAAATTATTAAGGATTTTAATAATTCAGTCTGCATCAACCTCTAATTATCATCATCTCAATTATAAGAAATTAAATACTTATAATTATTCATAGTGTAAATATTTGAACAAAAATGTCACTATATCACAATAATTTTAGATTGAGAATATTATAGCCAAACATTATTAAAGTTAAATGATTATTTCAGGTAGACCAAGATAAATTATAAAGTTCAGTGGCTGACTTCTTTTATTATTCATATTATTAAATTAGACATGGAATAGAAATATAAGAGAAATAAATTTCATAATGTGTAATTATAAAAGCAAACAAGCAGTATTATATAAGTTAAACATCTTTTGGTTAAAAAGAATCAAACTCTGTTCTGTCCATCAAATTTGGATTTGTAAAGTTTAGAGGGAGTAATGTAATATGCATTATTCATATACACTGAGTGGCCAGATTATTATGATCTCTGAATGCATAAGAATCTGGCCACTCAGTGTATATTTGAGAGGCTCGGTGCATGAATTAATGCATGGTTGGGGTCTGGCCAGCCTGGCCAGTGGGAGGAGACATGTATGGTTGGCCAGCCTACCTGCTGGTTGAACTCCCGGTCAAGGGGACAATTTTCATATTAGCCTTTTATTATATAGGATATACACTGAGTGGCCAGATTAGTATGCATTTAGATATCATAATAATCTGGCCCCTCAGTGTATATAAATTATGAGAACAAAGTATTATTAGGAATAATAACTAAATACCTTTTCCTTGAAATCATTATTGTGGATTATGACTTTTATAGATATAATTCTATGTTACATTGTATGGTTCTCAAAATTAATTAGCCATTGGTACAGAGGTCTTGTAGATTATTTCATTGTCATTTACTCAATAAATAAAGGTAATGACATTTGTAATGATACTAATAATTATACTAACCACTTATTGATTTAGTATTTAATATACGGCTGAGATGCTAAACATGCTAGATGGTGTATGCTTATTTGTTTGTATTTAACATTCCTTTCAACATATGTATAACAATACTACTATCATCCCCATTTTAAAAATAACAGAAGTTATTATTTAGCAAAATTATGTAACTTGCCCAAGTAACAGATATAGCAAGAGGCAAAGCCACATTCAAATCTAGGATTTCCTGACTCTCTATTACATAGGCACTGTGCTCTATGTAGATATAGGCTCTCTTTATATGATTCATGATGTGATCTAGTTGGAGTTTTTAAAAAAGATCCCTACTAATTTATAGAATTATAGGAAACTATAGGTTAATAATTAATATTTTGGTATTTAATCAGCTGTTAGCTTTTTATTAATTTTTCTTCAACAGCAAGTATTTTAAGATAATATGAGTGACAGCTAATTCCTTTTGTACTAAATTGGAATCCATTAGGACACAATTCTCTGAAACAAAAGGATAAGCACCCTGATCTATTTTAGCTTCATATCTATACTAATATAAGCTTAGGTGGCCCTCAGTGTCCTCATATCATCACAAGATGGCTGCCCCTATGTCATCACAAGATGGCCACCACAAGATGGCTGGCAGGGGAAGGCAGTGGGGGCAATCAGGCTGGCAGGGGAGCAGTTAGTCATCAATCAGGCCATCAGGAGTGCAGTTAGAGGGTGATCAGGCTGGCAGGCAGAAGCAGTTAGGGGAAATCAGGCAGGCAGGTGAGTAGTTAGGAGCCAGCAGTTCTGGATTGTGAGAGGGATATCCAACTATCACTTTAAGCCCAATTCCTGGGCCTAAACCAATAGTTGGACATTCCCCAAGGGGTCCCAGGTTGAAGAGGGTACAGGCTGGGCTGAGATATACCAGCCCAGTGCATGGATTTCATGTATTGGGCCTCTAGTATGTATATAAGAATGTCTTAGAGGACTATTAGATTAACTTTGGAATTCTTTTACAGTTAGTTCTTTGTGATCCCCTAAAAAACTTCTTGGCAGCTGATTTTCAATGAATTACTTATTTTCATTTAGAAAAAAGAATGAAAGTAAATATTGGAGCCATGAAGTTTTGGAGCTCAACACCACCACCTGACTAAAAGTCTAAATACAACTCTTTACATCCATGGATCAACCCTTGGACCATTTGTTAATTAATTTTTAGTTTTGGATAATTAGAGATGGCATCTAGATTGTCTTTAATTTTTTTAATAATTGTTCTTTTAATGTATCTTGAAAGTTGTAATTTATTAATCTGGCCAGAAAATAAATTCTTGCCTATTGCTATATTCACCTTTCTGGAAAGAAATATATATTTAAAGTTCACCACATAATTACCAGCTCATATTTTAGCCACGTGTAGCTATTAGTATTAAGTAATTAGTACCAATCAAAGCCTATTTGGTTAATTCTATTACTTTTATTTCCTCATTCTATGGTGTTTCTCTATAATTGGTCATACAATATGTATACTTGTTGATGTGGTCTCAACTGCTCCTGTTACATTTTAATCCATATTTTCTTCCTATCACCTTGCCATTTGATTTCCAGTATACCAGTCCACTTAAACTATTAAATTGCACATGACCAAAAACTACCTCTTTGTCAAAGCCAGGATGTAAAAAGCAATATTATTTGTATAGATGACTGTTTCTCAAACTTTGAGTCATGTGTTGCCTTCTTTAAGAGAAATAATCATTGCATACCTTCCTTTCTGACATAAACTATTTTTAATATTATGATATTATGATATTATGCCAAGGCATAAACTTCCTATGCCTCTAGCTCTTATCTATATATCTAAAAAGCTAATATGCTAAGTGTCTGACCATTCGACCGGTAGCTATGACGTGCACTGACTAGCAGCGGGCAGACGTTCAATGCACAAGCATGAAAACATGGAACAGACTGATGAATCTCAGAGAAAAAGGGGGAGGGATTGAGCCCATTTGAAATCCAGGACCCGTGGGGAGATGTCAAACTTACAGTTTTGGCTTGACCCGCTCAGGCCAGGCCAAGGGACCCCACCAGTGCACAAATCTGTGCACCAGGCCTCTAGAAAAACTATAAAGCCAAACCTGATGTACAAATGACACAGAACAGAACAAAACCAACAAAATTTGAGTCATTTACTGTGACATGATATTGTTTTGCTGATATGGCAACAGTTCAGTTTGCTGTATTTTCTGTGCTATATGATCCAATTCTCCCATTTCTTTTGTTTAATAGGCTTAAAAATGTTTGTTTCCCATTCCTTAGCGGCAAAGCTTCCTGAGTGCACTAAGCCAACTTCTGTTGTTCTCTCACTGCCCACAATGATGGCATCTAAAAGTTTGGGCCAATGGGATCATAAATAATCATGCAGATCTCAATTAGTTGTTTGTAGACTGAAATTCTGCCTTTTCTTCCCCTTAATGTAGTTTTTATATTGACAATTTATCTTTACCATCCTGTGGTATTTACTTCACACATTGATTACTTCAACATTCTCCCCACTGTCTTTGCTGTTTCCAGTCTCTCTACCTCAACCTACCCTGTATAGTGTTTTCAAACTAATTTTTCTAAAACTCAGTATATCACGTTGAATCCTAAGATTGTAATATGTCATTTCATCTCCTCCTCATCTCTTTGTCCCACCATGCATTCTCTGTTTTGATCTCCCCCCTCATCTCTTTGCCATTCTGTCACAGAAATACACACCCATAGAGCAAACAGTGTAAATCCATGCTTTTGTCTTCTTTCTTTTTATTTCCTTTATTATATTATACCCTTTTAACTAGATGTGCTCCACCTAAATGCTGCTGGGGCAATAAGCATAAACTGGGATAAACTGAGTTGTGTGGAAACTCTAAGCCTAAACCCACACTGAGAACTCCTTAGATTCATTTCACTTATGGAGATGCTACATGTTTTTCTCTAAGTATTCTGAGTATGTTGAGCTGTCCTCTATGTACATGTGCAGATACTGCACATAGCTTCTGGCACAATATAGAATGTAGAAAATGATAGTATAACATCGAGGTTAAGAGCACAGACTTAGGACTCAAAAGGAACCAGATTCAAGTTGCAGCTCTAACTCTTATTACCATGGTAAGTTTGGAGATTCAACCTAATATCTCTGAGCTTTCCAATTTGCAAAATGGATCCTTGTACCTACCTCCCAGTTGTGGTATGAAAGTTAAAGATTATGAGGGTGAAGTGATCAGCCATTGTGAAATCAACTAATCACCAGGATTTTGACACTTAATATATTTGCCAGTATTTTGCAATTGCAGATAATGCTGTAATGATTGACTTTCTGTATTTTTTATTGGTTGAGGTGTAAGTATGTTCAGGTATATTCTCAGATATCTGATTGCTAGATGAAATTATGAAAGTATTTGGAGTTTATAATATATGTGCATATTCTCCTCCACTGGGTGGTGCCTTGGAATTTCCACTATCAATATATAAGAGTGACTCAAACAAATAGTACTCAGTAGTGGTAACTTTTATCATGAACTTGCTGTGAGCCTAGCTGATGTTTTGTGAATGTCATATCAAACCATTCATTTTTTTTCCCTTCCTGGAATTATCTGTGGTTTATAAGTTGGAGCAGCAGCAGCTGCAGTGGAAGGTTCAGAAAAGCCAATTTTACACCCTAATTGTCTAGAAAAAAAAATAAAAAGAACCAACGCCGTAGGAAGCAGAGAGATCATAATGAGTCATATATGTGCGGTCTCCTGCTCAGCTCCCTCCTAAATCCCCAGGAGCGTTTCTCCAAAGAATTATCCTCATGATGTATAATGAGAGGATACAGGATACTGAGGAGTGAGAAAGTGACTCCTTCCTCTCTGTTATGGATGGGGCTGAGGGGAGATTGTTTTATTGTGTGGGATCAGAAGAATATCATTAATCTAATTGTTCTGCATACAGTCCCAGCTCTACACTGCTGGGCTACTAATGAGATCCTGGTCCTCCTCTGGAGACTACAGCTTTCTCATCTGAAAAATGAAGGGGTTGGCCCTGGTGATCTCTAGAGGTTCTCTTCTAGCTCCAACCATCTGAATTGAAGAAAAGCTTTAAGCAATTTAAAAGTAGCTAAAATGAAAGAAAAGTAAGTTCTATGTCTTTATGCAGTACTAAAGAGTTGACTGAAAAGGATATGACTTCTGACTGATGTGCAACAAAGCACAGACCAAATGGACAGAAAAGGAAATGGTGGTACCCTTAGAATTCTCTTGGTTCTAGTAGAATGAAACTACTGACACATTTTTTTAATCAAAAAAGTTAACTCTAAGCAATTACCAAAATTGGCTCAGAGTGATACATCATATTTACCTTGATAGCCATCTGTTTGGCAAACAATGCACCCATTTCAAGAATTATTGCAGAAAGTTGTTGCAAGTGTCAGAAACGATGGCTTTGTTAGACTCAGTCTGATTATCTGCATCAGTGTAATTACAAAATGGGGCAGAGAGGATAAAATGAATTTAAGATAAGAATACTCTTTCCTCATACAATTTACAATTGCTACCTCTGTCTTCAATTTTTAAATTTTCTCCAAGATGTCAATTCACTCTGATTCCTCATCTTCCATATATGATCTCTCATTCACTGCTGTTTTCTGTTGTTTTATTCCAAAGCTTTAGTACTTTCCACCTGGCTCACTGCTGTAGTCTCCTAATTGTTCTCTTTTCTCTGGTACATTACCTTGCACCCTACTTTATTCATTCCTCCCAAGGTGTGTCTTTTTTCCCTAAAGTTCAACGGTGATGATGGCACTTCCCACCACACAGAGAGTAATGCTAAAATTCTTGAGTTAGAAATGTTGGGGCCTCTGTCTTTTCAAGATCAATTAATTTTTCCTGTCATTGTCCTTTTTCTTTTGTATCACTCTTAGACTATAGTCAATTTGGACTATTCCAGGTACAAAGTAAGTAAAAATATTCCTTGAATAAATAAGTAAATTAAAAATCCTGTTTGATTTTTTAACCTAGTATTTTCCTAACTTACTTCATCGCAGATATCTTGAGAATTATTATCTTCAAGGAGTTGTAGTTTATATCCTTGGGGTGGGGAGGGGGGATGAGGGGTACAGTTTGAAAAGAAAAATTAATTAAGATCCATAATCAATTGACATATAACTTATATTAGGACAGTACCAATTTTTACAAAGGAAAGAAAATATTCAGTATTAAACAGAAAAATAAGAGGAAGTTTCTATCTCCTCAGAAGAAAACAGCTGGGCATCTTATAAGATCATTGATTCACCCCAAGTAGTTAATTTTGGGAAGCCAGTTGTATAGTGTTCCCAGTGACCATGATCAGGAATGGTACATTATGTTGGACATAAAAATCTAGTGTTAGGTAATTAAGGTCATTGGCTATATAGAAATTTAAAAGGAAGCCAGAAAATGAATTCTAGCATAGTCATTTGTGTTGATAAAGTGCTTTTAATTAATAATGCTTATGTTGATATGGTCATTGGAAGGCTTCAATCCAAACTACCATAGGAAAAAAAGAATCTGTTCAGGAGACATGTATACTGTTTTGAAATCTGTATTAAATATAGAGTACAAACTCTTGGGATCTACACGACATTTTGCTTCAAAGTTATATGCAAAGATGCTACTCCAAACTCACTAGCAGCAACATAGATGTCCTAATTTATTGTGACATTAGTGGTTAGGAAATCAGAAATTCAATCTTGGCTTTATTTTCTTATTATGCCACTGAGAATAGATTGCAAAAAAAGTTATTATTGTGTCACAAAATGCAAAGAGATTAAACTTCTTATTAGTTTACTTTCCCACATTCTCCACAAACCAGCAGCTAAACACCTTTATCCTTAGTTCAGTGTTCAAATATGTCAAGGGTTGCTTTGAAGTTAGTGGATTCCCACTTCATAAGGACTTTTTGACTAACAGTGAAAGTGCCCTTTTTTAATAGGTAGTCTTCAATCCATAAACATATTTTTCCCCTGAAAAAGATTAATATGGCCAACCAACCCATATTCTTCTTTCCTCTGTTCCTCCAAGCAAGCTTACCTTACTATCCTAAAACAGTTTCAATCAATCCTGCTGACTTTGAGGCTCTATGCTATCTTTTTCTTCCTTTCCTGGTCCAGTCTCTGGACATAGTAGTTGAAATAGAATGGGATGCTGCCTCCCAGGCATCATCACTCATTCATCAGTTGCTTTTTAAACTAATTTCTGTTTCCAAAATTCTCCTGAAAGTCAGAGGCTGCCAGTCTCATAATCAAATCCAGTGACATTTATTTACTTTGCAGCCTTCTTACTGCTACTGCAACATTTGTCACTTTAGTTAACACCTCTCTTTGAATTTGTGACTGTTTTCTATCACTGTCTATGTCTGCTTCCTTCCTCACAGGCCTTACAAATGTAGGCATTCCCTAGTTTGCTCTCCCTCTCATCTCTGCTCATCATATTCTCTCTACATGGATGACTTCATCTGATTAGCCCACATTTTGCAGGAAACTTACAAATTTAGACTATAGAACTGTGGTATAGTCTGTCTAGACATATCTTTTATTATGCATCTCTAACTAAAGGCTTGCAGCAAACATAATATTCTTAAATAGGATGCATTTCCTATAAAACCTGAACATCATTTTTCCTGTTTTCTCTTCTTGGTCTTCTCCTATTTAGATTCTTAACATATACTCTATTTTTAAGAGTGCATCTGTTTTTAAAATCTGTAACTTCCTCACCCTCCCCTTCACTCCAAGTTCAATCTTTGATCACTTTATCCCCTTGATTATTATAATAACCTCTTAATTGGTCTCTGTCTCTAGTTTATTCCACTGCTGTTGCGGTCCTGGCTCAACCCATCCTACCTTTTGCATTTGGGTGCTATGCTACAGCACACAGATAATCACACTTTTGTGATAGTTTTTTGGAATAGTTTTTGTACCATCAAACATGAACATTTGTAACATAGCCCTGTCTCATTTTTAAACAATGTTGTTGAATTTCTTATTGAAAAACATATGTCCATTTTAGAAAATATCTAATATATGTAAGTAACAAAATAGAAAGTATCCTAACATTTAATTTCCCTTGCTGCCCCATTATCATAACCAAAGCAGACTGGATCATTTCCAAATGCATCTGCTACTTTCATGTTCCATCCTTTCCATGTTATTTACTTCCCCTCCCCTAAAACCACCCTATTTACGGCCATTTAAATGCTATTTAGTCTTCACTGACCATCACAAAATCTGTTTTTCTAGGACATCTTTCTGGTATCAGAGATTGGTGATAATATATGCAAAGCACTTTGAGTGACATGCTGGAGTTATTCCTCCTTGTACAGTCTGTATTTCATGGTTGAGTAACTATGATTGTTTTTAGCCATGCACTTGTATCCAAATCTAAGCTCTAATATCCATGAATGCATCTTCTTCCCTAGGACTTTCAGAACCCTTTTTTTGCAGAAGTAGATAACAGAAATTGTAACATCAGGCTGTTTGCCTGGGATGGTGGAAGTAAAGAGAGAATTGGGTAACGGGAATGGGAAGAAATTGTAAAGTGAAGAAAAGAAAGAGACCCTATCCTTGTTAAGCAAATGATGAATAGTTTCAAAGGCAAAAACTCTAAATTGATTAATTCAGAGGGTCCTGGTAAAGAAGTGGGTTGGACTGAATGTTTGAGAATATACAACACCGGGAATGGTGGTATCTGTTGTTGGGCTGCTTCATATTCAACTTCATCCACTTCAGATACAGCAAAAAAAGGCCCAAAGTAGAATTCCATCTCTGTAAAGGTTGACAGGATTCACCTAGCTTTCTGTGATATCACAGAAATGGCCATGGTGGGAGGGCATTGAAAACCTGGGAAATTGTGAAGCAAGAAGATGTAGCTGAAGTTCCTCCTTGAGGTTCAGGAGCTTTGGCAGCTGAGCAGTGGAAGATATTTCCAACTCCCTGCAGGTGGAGATGCATCAATGCTATTCTGACAGCGTGGCTCCCTGTGGGCAGCTGGGCGCAGCTGGATTTTCATTCCATAGAAGCTCTTGGGGAAATGGTTTCAGAATGTGTCTTGGCTGTAGTGCCATGTGTCTCAATGGATGTCTTAGGATTTAATGAAACTCTATAGAGGCAGGATTGGTGAGGGCAGGAACACTGCTTTTCCCAGTTCAAGCGCAAGATGAAGGTGGGTCATAGTCACGTGGTAGCAGTGGAGATGCTGCTAAGTGGTCTGACCGGGGTGCAAAATTGCAGAAGAGGAGAAAGGAAGTGCTTAACATGACTGTGTGAGAGTGGGCGGGTGTCCTTTCCTGTGATGAGAATGAATGGAGGAAAGGTGGCAGAGGTGGTGAACTGGGGTTAAGACCTGACCTTGAAACTGTATGGGAGATCCTGTTAGGGTCTCCAGCGGGGCCTGAGAATTAAATCGGCAGAAGATAAGATTAACAGGATAAAAGCATACACGTTTTACATGTACATGAAAAAATTGGCAAGATAATGACGACTCCAAAAGTGTCAAAACCTAAAGCCTTTTATACTAGACTGAACAATGAGAGGCAATTATGAAAAAGGAACTAAAATATATATGGGAAGAGGAAGGGAGCTAAAGGATGACGAGTTATTTTAACAAAGTCTGGTATAGAATTCTTTCAGCATTGACTCCCTGTCCCTGGTGATAAGCATGTTTCCACCCTCCTGATATAGGAAGGACATCTTTTACATGGATTTTAACCTCTTGCTCTCAGGAAGGAAAGCAGAGGTCAGAGCACCCTCTTGTATCTGCTGCTTTTCAAGTGTCTTTAGCTCAAAATAATCCTTGTTTTCAGTGTGACATATTGTGCGGTGGCATGTTTGGCCACCCTTCACTATCTCCGTGTCTCTCTGTAAGGCATCCAAGTGAAAATGCAACATGTGTGTCTGTAATTCAGATAAGCAGCCTCAACTAGAAAGAGAAACTTAAGATGCATCAACATAAAATGATAGGAAAGTCTCTGAACTGGTTGAAATCGCCCAGGGAAAACATATGTACTAGAGGAGGGTCAAGTGTTCTGTCCTAAACCATGGACACCTTAACATTAGAGAGAGCAAGAGAAGAATGAGCTAGAGCTGAGCAGCTGCACTGGGGTCAAGGTGCCCACTGTCTGCACTAGAACGGAGACTCATAAGGGGAAGCGAGAAAGGGGTTCTTTATCGACCTGTTTACTTATTTTACTATTGAGAAGGTGGTAGGTGCCTTTACATAATTTCACAGACTTAACTGAATAATAGGTAGTTGAGCTGATTTTCTTCCCTGTTACTTGAATCTAAAGTTTTAGCCTTGTTTTTTATTGAGCTTTAGCCTTGATCCCCAGGCTACTTTCAGAATAGCACAGGCTATAATCCATGGGTCCATGTGGATTTCTGTTTTTATTGGAGAGCTTAAGAGCTGGCCTCGGAGTCAGTCAGGTTCTGCCAGGTCCTTGCTTACCCAGGGAGCCTGCTGGCGATGGACATGCCTCATCATTCTCTGTCCTCTGTATCATCAACAGAATCAGGAACCTTATTTCTGCATATTAATTTCCTCTTAACTAGGGAATAAAGGTCATCTCAAATTGCTGAGAGTGACAACAAGAGCACTGGGACATGGCTGTTTATATTTTAAGTACTTTAGCGACAGGTACAGAATGTTTTCCTGATTAGTCTCCTTTCTCCTCTCTGACTACCACTTTGAAGCAATTAAAATTAAGTCATCTTGGAGATCCTGTACAAAGAAAAGCTAATTACATTGTGTGGGAAATAGAAAATGAATTGCAATTGTATTTCTATATCTATATACTTACCTTTTAGTAGAATTGGCCTATTTACCTGACCACTAACTAGAGTATGTAAGATGTAATATTTTTGGATTTTGTTTTGATTCTTTTTAACATTTTTCTTTAACCATTTTCAGTTCATATTTCAGCTCAGATTCAGCTGGGTTGATGGTAACTCAGTCTAGTGTTTTGAGCTCTCCTCTTGACACGCCCTTATCTTGCACTATAACTTCTAGAAGGCTTCATATCTATATCAGTCACCAGCCACTGACGTGCCCATTTTCTATTCATCATCGCACCTTTAAGCCCCTTCATTTCATTGTATCCAAGACCAGGGAGGGAATCTTCGGGGAAGCTGATCAGTGGTTTAGGGCCAATCTCTGGGATGCATCTCATGCTCTTACTCCCATCTGGTGGTACTCAATCACTAGACACCACACAGAACTTCATCCTTTCCTTCCTTTTCCCTCTCCCGGTCAGCCCTTAAAGATCCTTTCCCCCTCAATAGATACCTCACATTTTCTCAGTCACGAGATTGAAGGACAAATCTATTTAGTTCAGGCAAGTCTTCTTTCAGCCTTTCTAAAACCATTGGGGCACATGCTTAATACTACAGTCTAAAATATATGAAAGAAAAACACAAATTAATATCTCAAAAATTATTTTATCACTGTCTTACCTACACTTAAATGCAGTGATCACATATTAGCCTTCCTGTACCCAGACAAAATTAACCTTAAACACTTTCTCATAAACTTTCTTCTTCAGTTCTTTAATCATTTATGATATTTCTTTCTGGACCTTATTCAAATATTCTCCTTTCTAAAATTGAGAGATCAAAACTGGAATCAGTTCTATGATAATGACCTGAATAAAGCAATTATACTTTCATCTCATATGTCTCTATCTCCTTTTTAAAATTTTATAAAACATTCCTAGATTTGAGACTAAGACACTTTTCTTGAGTTGTGTTTTGGGCATATGTACTTTCTTCCTCTTTAAAATAAAATGTGCTATATCTGAGAGTATTACTCCCAGAGCCTTGCTTTTTCTGACAAGAAAATATGTCCATTTTTTAGGTACTTTGTAAAACTAAAAGAGTGACATGGGAAGAGGACAAAACATGATACAAGGAGAAATTAAATTGAAACATTAAATAGATCAGGTGTTTGTTTTTTAATTCTAAACTAGAATATGAAATAGATAAGAGTGAGTAATAACAACTTGAGAGACCCAATCAATGGCAACCTGTTTTGCAATCTTTGATTTTGGAACTCTTTCCCAATTATTTCTTACTGAAATATCACCTGTCCTATTAGTAGAAAAAATATGCATCTCTAGAGTACTGCAGTTATGTTGTGATAGAATCAAGAACCACAGGAAGGTAGATATAAAAATAGTTTTAGAGGGCTCTTAATCTAATCTAACAACTGGCAAGAAATCACGCCTGGCTATTTCTGAGACCTAGAGTGAAACCTGTGATTAGAGGATCCCAAATCAGTAAAGTGAAAGGAATTCAGTTTGTCCATTAGACAACCAGAGATAAAAATTTCTTATCTGCCCTTGGAGCAAGTTTTGCAACCCTTTTGAGCCTGTGGAGATAATACCACCAACCAGTTTGACCTTTCGTAAGGAATGAATTAGATAATGTCTATAAAGTACCTATCAAGTCAATAGCTCAAGTCACAGAGTAGGTCTCTTTCTTTACTTCAAACATTTCCATTGCCTTTCAGGGTAGCCCAGACTTTAAACTACAGAACTTTGACTATTGAAACCAACAACCATCTAGCCATAAATTTTCCTCTTCTCTAAGCCAATGGAATTCTTCTCATTCTCGTTGTCATCAGTCTTTTTGGCTATGCCAAGTTCCCAAGTCCACTACTATCTTCCTGGTTACCATGCTCTGGTATCCGCTAGTTCACAGGCGTCCTCCCCTTAGATTGCCATGTGTTCAGTGTCCTGTGAGTAGGACCCACTTTTTCTTTAAGTGTATATTTTGCTTAATGCTGTTCTTTCTTATATAACCAACTTGCACACTATTATTAGAAAAATTATGTTACCTGGATACTCAAAGCAGTGACACGGTCGAATGTGTTTCAAGTAATTTCTTAATTTAGGAGACTTTTTTCTGGTTGACACAACATATTTTGAATTAAGATTCTGTACTCCAGTTAGAATAAAGAAGGCATCTTAAATGTGTCTAGTGATCCAGTGGCCACAAAGGCCAGTCTTGCTTCTCGGCGACTGGAAATTGTGCCACACTTGATATGCTTTCATGAAAATTTCCCCTGTATTTAAATAGTTGCCCAGGTTTTTTAATGTTCCAGAAGTCTACTTTTAATATTTTAATTACAAATCAAAGATTTTTATTTTTTTTAAATCTTTATTGTTCAGTTTATTAATTACATTGTTCCCCTTTTTTTATCCCCCTATAGCTCCCCTCCATCCTGTACCGATCCTACCCTCCATCCTCACCTCCCCCTCCCCACTGTCCTCTCCCACTGTTGCAAGATTTTTTGTCCAGTCTCTTGCTGTACTTCCCACAACCCTTTTCTCCCCAAGAATTGTCAGTCCATTCCCTCTCTATGTCCATGTTCCTGTTATATTCACCAGTTTATCCTGTTCATCGGATTATTAATTCACTTGATTTTTATATTCATTTGTTGATAGATGTGTATTTGTTGTTCATAATTTATATTTTTACCTTTTTCTTCTTCCTCTTCTTAAAGAATATCTTTCAGCATTTCATATAATATTGGTTTGGTGGTGATGAACGCCTTTAACTTTTTCTTATCTGCGAAGCACTTTATCTGATCTTCAATTCTGAATGATAGCTTTGCTGGATAGAGTAATTTTGGTTGTAGATTCTTGCTATTCATCACTTTGAATATTTCTTGCCACTCCCATCTGGCCTGCATCATTTCTGTTGAGAAATCCGCTGACAATCATATGTGTGCTCCCTTATAGGTAACCATCTGTTTTTCTCTTGCTGCTTTTAATATTCTCTCTTTATCTTTTGCTCTTGGCATTTTAATTATGGTGTGTCTTGGTGTGGTCCTCTTTAGATTCCTATATTTTGGGGTTCTGTGTACTTCTTGGGCTTTTAAGTCAATTTCTTTCACCAGGTGGGGGAAGTTTTCAGTCACTATTTCTTCAAGTACGTTTTCATTACCTTGCTCTCTCTCTTTTTCTGGCACCCAAATAATTCGGATGTTGGTATGCTTGAGGTTGTCCCAGAGGCCCCTTAAACTATCTTCAATTGTTTGGATTCTTTTTGTTTCTTGCTTTTCCAGCTGAGTGGATTTTGCTTCTTTGTATTTCAAATCTTTGACTTGGTTCTTGTGGCCCTCTGGACTGCCTTTAGGACTTTGTGTAATATTTTTTATTTCAGTCAGTGTATGCTTGATTTCTAGTTGGTCCTTTTTCATATCTGTGAGGGTCTTGTTCATATCCTCAGAGGTCTTGTTCATTTCCTTGTAAATCTCATTCATTTCCTTGTAAGACTCATTCATTTCCTTGTAGATCTCATTCATTTCCTCATTGGTCTTGTTTATTTCCTCATAGTTCTCATTAAGTTCATTGGCCTTTTGTAGGAGCCTCTTGAAAAGCCTTATGACTGTGGTTTTGAACTCTATGTCTAGTCATCTTTTTTTCTCCATTTCTTTCACACCCGATTTCTTTCCATGTCTCTGCATGGTGGCTGCTTTATGTGGTAGATGTCCTCTAAGGGACAATGGCTCAGCCTCCCCAGTTACCTGAAGTGGGTACTCGTAATGCAATCCTTTATGGGTTGTACAGTATTTTTTAATTTAAGTCCAGCTTGTTGTTGTTAGCCCTAGGAGGGTTTGACCTCCAGGCCAACTGGCTGTGAAGGGAGACTGTGTTCAGGTTGGATGGGCGGAGTCTCTGAGTGAGCAGGCAGCCTCAGCATCAGCTATGTCCTATGCAGCGCTCGCGCGCGGGTCACTGTTGGATGGGAATGGTTGCAGACACCTCCAAGAGAAAGCCGCTAGTCTCTACCTCTTGCCAGACAACTCTGCCTCTCCCAAAATGAGTCTGAACACCCAAAGTCTTGCCCATGTTTGTAAAACAAAGCAGTCGGGTGATCTCCGGGACCAGGGAGCAAGTCGCCAGGGAGCAGTTTACGCATGCAAACTGCTGTTCCGAGCAACCTGGATTCTCAGACTAGGAGACCTCTGCCGCGCCCGCCTTCCAGGGTGCGTACCCCGGACCTCAGACCTCACCTGGCACTGGGGAATCCGTGCAGTGGGACGTCTCCGCATACCCGACTCGGCTGGCACTGGGGAATCCGTGCAGTGGGACGTCTCCGCCCTCCCCGCTGGCAAAATCCAGCCAGGGTTGCTGCTGCCAGCCCTACAGCCCGTGTGCGTGGCCAAGGCTCCTAACCTCTGATTCCTCACGTATCTTCAAGGCTGCACTCTGCCACTCTTCTGAATCTCAGTGTCCCACCTTTACTTTTATTTGTGGAGTTTTCACTCAGCCAGCTGTCCTGTGATTCTGGATGATATTTGTTTTGTTGTTATGTTGTAGTTTTTGAATTGTTGCACGGGGCAGAACAATAGGTGTTTACCTATGCTGCCATCTTGGTTCCGCCCACAAATCAAAATTTTTTTAAAGATTTGGTAGATAATTTGTCATCTATGAGTATTTTCAGTCATTGAATTTCATGAACCTTAATCTAAACTGAAACAAATAGTCCTCCTCCCTTTATCTCACCAGACTGTGATATAATCAGATTGTAAAACAGGGAAACCACCTTCTCAGCATCCTTTCCTTCCAATTTGCTGTTGCAGAAGCATAGGCTGGGCATTTTGATTCATTTCCTCATCTAGAAAATGTGTAAGTCAACATGAAGATTTTTTAAAGTCACTTTTAAATCTGAGAATCTATGATTCTGTGATTTCTGAACCACTCCCAAAGCTCTTACTGATACAGAGGTATATTATATGCATTTTTACACAGATCTGCCAGTTTAAAAACTGGCACAGTGCAGCAGTCCATGGCCTGAAAATGATACTCTATTAAGGTCAATTCAGCAGATGAATGTAGGTCCAATAAAGCTCTGGAATATATTAATTCTAAAATCATGGCTCATAATTTCAAGATGGTATCTCCATAGCTTCAAACTTGGTGTAATTAAATGTGAAATGGTCTCATTTTAACTTGGGAGGAAATGAGCTTTTGGGTCAAAAGAAATGATTTTTCTAGTCAGTTTCTATAATTAAATTGATTGGGGTGACATTGGTTAATGAGATTATATGTATTTCAGGTGCACAATTCTATAATACATCATCTGTAGATTCCATTGTGTGCTCAACATCCAAAGTCTAGTATCCTTCTGTCATCATATATTTGACCCCCTTTGTCCTTTTTATCTACTTTACCCCCCTTCCTCCTCTGGTAACCACCCTTCTGTTGTCTGTATCAATGAGGTTTCTTGTTTGTTTATTGCTTTCTGTTCCATATCCCATCTATGAGTGAAATCATATGGTTCTTGCCCTTTCTCCATCTGACTTATTTTACTTAGTTAGCATGATACTCTCAAGATCCATCCACGTTGTCACAAATGGTAGTGGTTCATCTTTTCATATGGCTGAGTAGTGTTCCATTGACTATTCACTTCTAACTGGTGATTTTCCTTTGGGAGAGCTTAATGAGCAATAGTGGTTTAAGGAATAAAATAACAAAACTGTTAATGAATTAACCAGCATGGGGAGATAGGATTCTGACTTTTGTTTGTAATGGTCAGAAAGATTGAGAGAAATTGTGTCCCGCAGTGGGGACTTGTGCCCTCCACGATACAGCAGCCATCACTGACAGAAGAGAGAGGGAATAAGCAAATATCAAGTCACGCACATTGGGTTTTATTTAAGGAAATGTCTCCTTGTGTAGGCAGTGATGTGTTTAAAAGTGAGACATGTCCTTTTACTTGTTTCTATTTTAAGTGACGGTTTTGACAGGACATTTGATTAAAAAAATCATTTTATTTCCTGCAGATTCAGTAACTGCCCTCAAATGTCTGATTATGTCACATTTTCAGTGGAGACAACACTGTGGTTTGCTTCCATGGAGAGCCATTCAGTGATAGCTGCAACTAAGTGACATGATTGTCACGGAACCTTGCAGGGTACCACTGATTACTTATTGGTCATCATTTCCCAGTGAGGAAATTACAGATGTTACCTCTTAACACATCCTTTGCAGTTTGTACTTGCAGAGTGCTTCAAAATAGTCAGAGGAGAAGAGGGTAGGGGGGCTGAATGAAAAGATAAAAGCGTTAAGCAAGAAAATATATATAACACATAGACACAGACAACAGTGTGGTGATAGGCAGAAGAAAGGAGGATGGAGAGTAGTCAGAGATGGGCAAAAGGGGTGGCAGGGAGGAAATGGGAATGGAGACTTTGCTTGGGGGGAATGGGCACACAGTGCAGTGTACAGAGGCATTTTATTGAATTGTACCCTTGAAACCTGTATCTCAATAAATTAGAAAAATTGATTTGTGCCCACAAATAAATGATCATTTGTGCTATTCTTAGTGGGAAGCAAGGAAACAGCTGCAAGACCACTAGTATCCACTCTACCTATCTATGTGTGATTATTAGAGAGAGAGATTATTTCTGCAGTACTGTATTGATAGATTGTGGTTAATATTTAACCTATATTTGTAATCATGATAAATTTATCATGGTGTAAAATTTGCACCATGATAAATAGGTGGTAGATAGATAATTGGATACATACATGCCTATATATGTAATAGGTAGATAGATAATGGATGATAGATAGATAGAGAGATAGATAGATGATAGATAGATAGATAGATAGATAGATAGATAGATAGATAGATAGATAGATAGGAGTTTGTACTTCTTTCCTAACAGGGAATATTGTAGAGGAACTAAGTTTTCAACAAGGTTGTAAAGATTAACGAAGATCACTCTTCATCTTAAAACCAGACAAGAGGGAGTGTTAGCGAGGATGATATTGATGATAATGGTAATGGCAACAACTAACATTTATTCAGGCCTTGTTTTATACCTGGTACTGTCCTAAGCTTTTTTAAAGTTTATCTTTATTGTTGAAAGCATTACAGATGTCCCTCTTTTTCACTCCATTGACCTCCTCCACCTTGCTTCCAACCTTCCCCGACAGGCTTCATCACATTATTGTTTGTGTCCAGGGGTTATGCATAGGTTCTTTGTTTAATCTCCTTCTACCCCTTCCCTTCCCTCTGAGATTCGTTATTCTGTTCCATGCTTTCTGTCTCTGGATCTATTTTGTTTGTCAGTTTATTGTGTTTATTAGGTTCCACATATAAGTGAGATTATGTGATACCTATCTTTCTTTGACTGTCTTATTTCAATCAGTATAATAGTCTCCAGTGCTAAGATTTTTTAATGTATCCCCTTACTTAATTCTTTTAACAATCTCATTGTTCCTGTGCATAAGGAGAAATTGTATGGAAAAATATTAAGTATTTCCTCAAGTTTTGTAGCTGTATATGCTGGAACTAAGGGTAGAAAAAGGGCAAGCATTACTTCAGAGCCTTTCTGTTTACTTTGTGCATCTAAAATGTGCAAGGGGACCTAAATGTCACCTACCCAGCCTCCCTCGGCCTTTTATCCCATCTTCCCCGAGTGGCCAACACATGTTTTATGACCAAACACCCTCCACAACTCTCAGTGTATAGAAGAGACTTCTTTGAAAAGTGTTCTATTCTAGTTCCCAGGATTGTTCAAACATGAATTAGACCACTTATTTCCAACTCTTCTTTTCAATCAGTCCATAGCATGGTTGACTAGGGGTCTTAAACTAATTCAGATTGCTCTGTGATGTGTTTGAAATAACTATGATTATTGTTTGCCCAGATGTGGCTACTGCAGTAGTACACATACCAATTATTTTTGCAGAGGCATAATCAAGTAATATCAGTAAAAGCAAACTGCTCTGATTGGCCCTCTGTGCCTCCAACACCACCCCCATGGCACGGCTGCAGCTGAACACCAGTGGGCTGCAACAGTGACTCGCAACCCTGTTTGATTATATATTCCTACTAGCTAGAAAGGTACAAGCTGCATTACCAAGGTGTGTGTATTTCTTGATTTACAAATTATTTAATAACCGTAAGCACTATTGAAAGCTTATGATATGCCAAGCTCTGTTCTAAGAAGTGTGTAAGTGAAGCTCTGTGAAGTAGGTATCATTATTAACATTATTGAAAGATGAGGAAATTGAGACATTAAGTGTTTAAAAATTTGCCCTCGTTCCGTGGTCAGCAAACTGCGGCTGGTGAGCCACATGCGGCTCTTTGGCCCCTTGAATATGGCTCTTCCACGAAATACCACAGCCTGGGCGAGTCTATTTTGAAGAAGTGGGGTTAGAAGACGTTTAAGTTTAAAAAAATTGGCTCTCGAAAGAAGTTTCAATCATTGTACTGTTGATATTTGGCTCTGTTGACCAATGAGTTTGCCGATCGCTGCCCTAGTTAGAAAGTATTGCTAGCAGGTGACTGGTCCAAGCTTGAAGCCAGATGGTCTCATGGACTATGGCTATCACAGCTACATCTACATGTGTTACTCTACTAATACATTATATTCTTTATGGGGTATGTGAAAACTAGACATTGTAAAAGAATGAGATATACATTGGTAATAATTTACTGAACCAATAAATAAAATATTTCTCTGGGATGAGCAATGTAGAGATTTCAAGCCCCTGGGAAAGCCCACAGAAAAAAAATAACATCAGACAAGGCAGCTTTTCTTAGTCACATTTGAAGGTAAACATACCTTAAAATCTACTGCATGTTTCTTATCTAATGAGAAGCAGAAAGTTCGGCAAGTAACCAAGTGCCTTGTGTACGTACCATTGACAACAGAAATTATGCAAATCTAAAATAATCCTCCTTTTGATTGACTTGGTATCTTAAACTACGGTTTGAAAATGATTCCCTCTGTTTGTCCAAGTGTGGTCACGAAGGTCGTCGGCACCTGCTCAAAATGTCTGTGTAGGAAGTTTGCAGGGACTGCACCTGGTTGAAAGGAGGCACCAGCAGCTCTGGGGCTTATTGAGAAGTTAGCTTTGCGTGGCACTTTCCATAAGACTGACCCAACACCCATTTCCTGCCTCCAAGCATGGAGGAGGTGATGGAGCTCAAACCATGATTAAAATTCTGAATACTCCAAGTAACAATTAAATATACCGTAGAGAAGAATTTTTATTTTCACCAACATATATCAGTATGGCATATTTTATTTATTTACTTTTTTTAATCCTCACACAGGATTTTTTTCCCATTTATTTATTTATTTTTTAGAGAGAGTGGAAAGGAAGGAAGCGGGTGGAGGGCAGGGGAGGAGAAAGGGGCAAGGGGAGAGAAACATTGAAGTGAGAGAGACACATTAATCAGTTGCCTCCTACACCCACCCTGACTGGGGCCAGAGATAGGGATGGGAATTGAATCTGCAACCCAGATACACACCCTTGACCAGGAATCGAACCACAGCCCTTTGGTGCCCAGGCTGATGCTCCAACTACTGAGCCACACCTAGCCACATTAGGACAGTATGGCATATTTTTTATTTGCCATAATTGTAGCTGCTTTTAAGCCAATTATAAGTGCTCATTTTATTTACACAGAAAATACACAACCTGGAAATGTAGAATCTTTTATTGTTTAAGGTGTCACTCTGCAAAGATGGATCTCTTTTAAGCTCCGGAGTCCATAGGAGATAGATATTTAAGTAGGACAAGTAGGAGATGATGTAATTTATGAGCTGGAGAGGTAAGAAGGACGCTGAGTCAGGTTTTGTTAAACTAATCTTACGGCTGCCAAGGATGACATGTCAGATATTTCATTCATTTTAAATACCAATCCATTTCTATAAATCATTTTTATGATATTAAATACATTATGTGGGTACGAGACCAGTAGAAAGTGTGCTTAAATGTGTCAGACACATTCTTTTGTTTCACTACATACCGTTTCTCTTTCATTTGCCAAATATGTATTTATCAGATTATTTTTATGGGCTGACCCATGTTTTAGTTTTATTCATGGAGTTTTGTTTATTGTTGCTATTATGCTTATTTGCTTCTTCCTTGCACATTCAGATTCAAACCATGTGAAATATCATCTGAGTGTCTCTCCTTTCTCTCCTGCACCAAAAGCAAAAGGAATCTCCTTTTGTAATAACATTTGTCAATGAGAAATACATTTGCCAGTGAGAAAAAAATACACAGGGTGTATTTAGGGCTATTTAGCATAAAACTTCCATCTGAAGAAGCTTTATTGTATAAGTTAATGTGTTCTACTTCAGAATGTTTAAGGTTGAGTTTCTTTACTGTGTGAATGCTATTCTATTTTCTTTCCTCCCCTTACTCCCCCACCCTGTTTAACAGCAGACAAACCCAGGGAGCCTTGAATGAATCCGATGATCCTGAAACAGGCTGTCTATCTGATAACAAGCCAACTTCTCGACACTTCTATCCTGTCGCCTTGCTGCTTGTCAGCTCACACCTGCTAGTCGTGTGGCTTATTTTAAGTCTTGCATTACTATTAGCCAAATACCAATAAGTTTTACTGTTGTGTTTCTTTCTTTTCTACAAGTTATAAAGGACTTTAAATTATGGGGACAATGCTGTAATATTTCTACATTTTAAGATCCAGAGAATTTAAAACAGATGTTTGAATTGTAAAGGTTTCCTTTGTTTTTCCCTAAAACCTAAAAGAAGAAGTACTATGCATTAAGTGAATTATTTTGCTCTTTTGTTCATGGAGAAGTGTTTCCCTCTGTTCACTAGCTCAAGAAGAATTTTTAAATTACTATCTTTGGAATAAGACAAAGAACAGAATCCTGAAAGCTTGAAGGTCTACACCTCCTGTTCCTCTTCCCATTAAATTTATCAAAGAAATTAAGACTGAATTTGTACAACATACTGAAACTCTGAGACAAGTCCTAGACATGTGGGAGGTTCCAGACTTTATTTCCACTGTGCTAAAATCGTTGCCATCAGCTGGCAGAACCTTCTGTTTCGTTTCTTAACCTGTTTGTTTTGTCATTTCTTTGCTGCAATTAACCCCCTTCTGTCAAGTTAACTCTATGAAGATAATGGCTATTTCTGTTTTGTAATTAAATTAACCTGTTTGTAACTATGGTTTGGGTTGATGTGGCTTGGAGAGTACTTTTTCTATTCTTTTTAACAAGGTCTTGTCTGTGTCTTGATGCCCCGTTTCCACACCTGTGACTGACTGTACTGTCTGTGCAAAGCACTTCTCCTCGGACCAGGCTGTTCCAGAAGCCATTTTTCTCGTTGTTGCACAGTTAAAATAATGAAGTAAAATAGAGATTGAACTTTCCTTTAAAAATCTATAGGGCCAGACTTAATTAATTAAATGCCTTATTCCTAGAACCTGTATCCTTAGGGCTACATATAGATTTTAATGTGTTTTAAAGAAATTAATTTGTGGAAGAGTTATTAAAAAGGCAGATATATTTATGAGATTAAAGTGAAGCTGTATTGAGGAGCAAATTATATTTAAAGAGTTTATTAAACCTTAAATACCTGTTAAGAGCAAAGAGACTTTAATCATCTCTTTTCCGAGGGCAATAATGGTATTGGGCCTGGCCTAGGATTTAATTTTGTAAGATGTATCATCATTTGTGAAAAACAAACAAAAAACAAATGTAGAGTTGAATCTCTGTTATTTTTACTTGGACTGTTGCTGCAACTCTGCATTGAACAAATAAAGCATATTTATTTATTCTGTTTCATGAAGTTGTACTTTTTCCCCTTTTACCAGAGAAGGATGCCGCATAGAAAATGTACTGAAGAATATCAAATGCAGAAAGTATGCTTTCAACATGCTACAGCTGATGGCTTTCCCCAAGTACTACAGACCTCCAGAGGGGACTTATGGAAAAGCTGACACCTAAGTTTTCCAACATGTAAATAAACAGGAACACAAATATGCTTCAGTTGGATACTCTCTACTTTTTCATTTTTCTTTAATTGTTGTGAATCTGTGGAGGGTGATCATCAGAGATGTTTGCCCAAATCTAGGAATTACTTGAATCAGTTATCAACATAGTACTCTGAAAGAAATTCATTTTTTAAAATCTTACATAATATTGTCCTTTCCAGTTCCAAGCTCCTATGTGTTGACTCTTGCTGATTGAGATCAGCTCAGAACGTGTAACTTTCATTCATGGAGTATTTAATGAAAGACATTCTGGGATAACAGGGGCCATGGGAGACTAGTGGTGCTTCAGAGAGCAGTGCTGTCCCTCCAGAATGAAGCCAGGAGAGTGTGAAAGGGAGAGAGACTTTGTGAAATGACCCAGATTTTCTCACACAAACTCTTAGAGCCCATTTCAGAGGTTTAAAAAAATATTTTTCTAGTGATTTAAAATGAGGTGGAATTAACTCATGATCCTGGTTACAGAACAATTTACAGGTATGCCGGTACCTTGTACTTTGTCACTCACTTGAGATGCGACTATTCCCCCTAAACAGGTGGATGGACAGTGATAGTAAAGCAGTGAAAATACTTCCCAAAAACATACTGTCTTTTCAAAACTCTGGCTTGGGTTATATGGCCCTGTTGTAAAAATGACAAGAGAGAAAGTTTAATCAGATTATGGGCAAAATACCACGAGAAACAGAAACTGCAAGGAAACTAAAGATGGTCAGCTTGTTGATGTCCAGAGTGAAAATCTCCATTGGCCTGAACTTTATATGGTCAAGGTCATGACACTCAAGAAAATGTCTCTGAGATGTTTTCTAGTGATCATGTTGGTACAGAATATAGATGGTGTAAGTATGCATTGCCTGGTATAGAATATATATGTGAATAAACCATCTAGCATTTATGCAACTATAACTTATTAATAAACCAAAGCAATTACGTCTGTTAACCTGAATTTCAAATTTGGCCTTACTCAGTAAAATAACACCCTAAATTGTCTAAAATTTTAAATTAGAATCTGCCTTTGAGATTGTTTTTTGTAACATCTTCATAAATGGGTAAATTAAAGCACAGGAAAGATATACACCCAATCACCCACTTAGATAATTTTAGAACCATGATTACAATCTCTTCTTACCATCCTTCCCTGTGGCTTATCTCTTCTCCAAATTGCCATGCCAAATATCCTTGAAAATTATAGATGAGTTCTAGTTAGTTAAATAGAAATTAACATGTATTGTTGGAATTAAAACTTAGATTATAACACTCAGAATAAGTGAAACCTATTTTCTCTAAATTTTAAGAATTTATTATTTTTTCTTTATCATCAGAGGAGCATGACATTGATAGCTAAATCACCTTCAGAAATGCCACAGGCTTGTTACATAGACATCTATTATCTAGGACCACATTCAGTGGATGATATTGTGGGGTTTTCATAGCTAATGTGATACCTCTTTGCCTAAGACACTAATTGAAATAAGGTTTCCAAACATATCTCTAGGTTCATAGGTTTTTCAAATTAATAAAAAATTTTAGATAATTCTTTGGGGCTTTTTAATACTAGAATTATCAATCTATTATTTTAGCTAATGGCTATGGGTGTTATATATGAAGCTGTTGCCAAACTACTTACAGCCTTTTTAATAAAAGAGGCTGCGTGCTGTGGATCCATTCGTGGATAAATTTATCTTAGTGTTTTTTTTATACCTCATTCTCCATTGCAGGGATTACATATAATCTTTGACTTGTTTAATTTCATTTGAAAATGGTAGGATTCGTGGTTATTTTCATTGTCCCATTGGATGTAAAGTAAAAAAAAGTTTAGAAGAGAGAGGTTTCTTTGAGTACTCCTTCAGTAAATCAAGAGGTAGTCTGAGAGACTGACTTATCATCCTATAAATACTCTTATAATAATAATTTTTATTTGCATTTGTAAAAATGAAAACTCTTGACTCAAGTGTGAAAAACATGTAACTAGAAAGCCATAGGGTTTATTTGTTCGTTTGGGGGGGAACATTTCCAGTATTTTCTTCTTTTATAATAAGTAGTAATAAAGGTGCTTCAAAGGGTAGAAGTTACTATACTACAAATGCAGATGAGTTTTTGTTTATTATTAACATAGTCATCTGAATTTCCCTACAGAAGCCAATATTTGAACATATTTTTAAACAAGGATTTCATCAAGGAAATTCATGATTCATACCAACAACAATATTGCCCCTTTTCTAAGATATATTTCAAGTATCCTTGGAAAACCACTTAATTATTTCTTAAATTATTAAAGTTTTCTAAATCAGAGAGCCAAGGTTAAACAAAAAGTTTTAAAATCTCCTTTGTACAGACACAACCTCAGTCATTCTTTTATATCTACATTTTCACTTAAAGATGCACACACTAGTGGGCTGATTTTAGGAGATCCTGTCAAGCCAGAAAATGAACCAAGAAAATGGAATTTTCAAACAAGATAAATTTTTGCTCAAAAATATTTCCCCTATAATATAATCAAATTTAGATACCAATTCTGTATTCACTATTGACAGTCCTATAGTAAACATAGTTAAAACAAAGGATGGTGAAATCCTGATTGTGTTTGATCCAGTGATAAAAGATCCAGGGCCCAGAAGTGTTTCACAGAGCAGCTGACCATAAAAGTTTGAAGTATTGTTTTGAAGCAGCCCACCCTTAAGGGAACCCATTCATTTGTTTCTTATGTGGTTCTTTGCTTCTTATAAATATTTCCATGAGTGTTTCTAGAATTTGCCAAATCTTTTGATGTAAATATTTTGGTCAGTCTGGTTATCTGGTGAATCAGAATGCTTGATCCTTTGATGCAACTGACAAATTATACTGAAATGACCAAATGCCCAGTTACAGCAGCACTATGCCATGTATCTAACTTCCAGTGCTTACTTTATCAGAGTAACTGTGAAGTCTTGAAAAGCTAGCACCTGCATGAAAGATACTTCCTTTCTTTCCCTCAACTAAAATGGCATTTTGCATAAAATAAGACTCAAGATAGAAAAGAAAAAGATTTGTATAGACTGATGATTTTTCTTCCCAAGCAAATCAAACCCTCAAAACCTCCCTATGTAGATTTTGACATGTGCTCAGAAGAGGCTGTCCCACTGGTTGTCCTGGAACTGGCTCGCACTGACTCATGACAGTGGATCATTAAGTTTTCAGGAAATTTATGTTAGTTGTTAAAAACAACCATCATTAAATATTAAATTATAAAACAAAATGAAAATAAATTTTACTATAAACAAAGGTAATAGTCAAAACTACTACTTCCTAATTATTATATTACTAGTGGCCCAGTGCACAAAATTTGTTCCCCCAGGAGTGGAAAGAGCCCCTAACCTGGCCTGTGCCCTGTCACAGTGTGGGAGCCCCGCCATCCATCGCCCCAAAGAGGTAGGCCCCGCCCACCCATCTAGGGGTCATCGATGGATTGCTCCAAAGAGGTAGGTCAGAGCCAGGGGGAGGCCTGTGGACCCCTGGGGGTGGAGCCCCAGCACAGTGGAGGCCTCGTCTTCGCTCACCTGTGCCAAAGCTTAGGCAGGTGTGTGGAGATGGAGACCTCTGTCTCGGCCCCGCCTCCACTCCCAATGCTGCAAGGCCTCACCCACCCACACCTGCGCAGGCACCCTGCTGATCAGTCCTTACTGTGATGGCATCCCAACCAATTTGCATATTGCCCTATTATTAGATCGATAGTTTTCAATTTATCTCTACTCTTGAGGTTATGTTAATTGTATCTGTGGTTGAAATGCTTTACAGTATTATAGAGATCTACTGTGCACCTCCTCCTGGCTCCATGTTCAATAACATCACATTGGCAGCTTGAAATTGACCACAGTGGGAATATTTACCCCCAAAAAAACTCCAAATGCTACAAATCACATTGTTCAATATTTACCAGTACATACAACTGTATGCCACCATAACTTTTTCTCTGGAAAATGAATAATTAGAAATAGGATAACATTATTAAAATGATATTAAATGTAATTATTCATCTTCAGATGGTTACAATTTTGTTTTAGTTTTTAACCCCTCTGAAGATTCTGATTGGAGTTTCAGTAACATTTGATATTTATTATATTTTATTCATAATTAAATTGTTTCATCAGGGAGGTGTGTTTAAAACATATTTCTCTATGGAGGGAAATCTTGGCGATGCAGCCTCACTGTTAGCAATAAGAACTCCAGGCTAAATTCAGGGAAAGGTTAGCCTAATTACAGTATCAGTGAAAATGTGCTTCACCACCAATTTTTAAGTTTATAATTTTAGCATTTGCTAAAAGCAGAAAAAAATAGTGGCACATTACTATGCCCAGATCTTAATGAATACAGCTCAACTGAAACCCAAACTGTTATTTAACTCTAGCATGATTGCTAAGTCACCATAGATGTTTTGGGTGTTTGATTTCCCAATAGTATGATGTATCAGTTGTTAAGTTTCATATACAGGGTGCCTTGTGTAATCTTGTAGGAAATCTATTAACTTTTAACACAGATTTTAGAAACTGATCTGAGACAAGCTGTGATCAGCAATGACCAAGGGAAGCAAACTTATTGAACCCAAGTTGTCCTTAAGAGCTGGAGGCTTTACAAATTATGCACTACTGAAGAGAATGATTTGCTCACAATGGTGTCACTAATTGAAATTTTTATTGTGAATTCACATTCATTTAGCCAACTATAATCTTCAAAGTCTATGCTTCTCCCCTAACCCCATTTTTATGTTTCATTGCTATAGAAAGAAAGTTCCAACATATATTTTTTTGGGGGGGGGGGGCTTTTTATGTCAGAACTTTCCAAACAGATATTCCCTTTAGCAAAAACTGTCTTTCAGAACAGGAAAATAAAATTAATGTTTTAGATATAATATTGCAAACTATTAGGAAATTTGGATTTTATTTCTAGCCAAGTAAGAGAAAGCCTAAAGCATTCCTGATGTCAAAGAAGCAAATCATATCTGGCTACTATAACAGGAAATAGGAAAACATTGTAAGATAATAATAACCCCCCCAAAAATACATGCAATAAGTTATCCTGAGCTTGAACTTTATAGATTACATGAATATTTAAAATTTTAAATTAAAAACAGGAAACAAGACTCACAAAATAAAGTACCCAGAGAGAATGAATATTAAGGGAAAGAAGACCTAATTCAAGTGATGTTGCCTGATAAACTATATCTATGTAGTAAACGGAGTTATTTAAGATGTTGCATTTTCACATTCATGAACACATTCACGATTTTCTTAAAACCATCTAAATTATTCCAAAGAACACAATCCAGTAGTCCATCTTTAATGATGACTCGGTGCAGTATTATTAAGTAGAAAACAATATTGACCCAACTATTGGCAAGATTGCTATATTATCTATAGAGTTCTGTGATGCTTTTATATCACTTTCAATTTTTAAAAACATTTCCTGTCAGAGAACTTTCAAACTTTTAAAAGGCACACCCCATGTGTCTATAGCTATGTAAGACATCCATGTCACTGCACATGTACAATTCTTTACACACATATACTTCTCGTGAATATTTTATTATTTAATCTAATATCTAACTTTCAGATTCTTGTGGTACTTATCTGAAACTTTGGCATGTGTTTTCTTATGTTAAGTATATATTCTAGGTGAACCAACAATGTGTATTGCTAGGAAATGAGGCAAAAATAGGTTAGATTATTTTATATTTGCATTCGGAGAAGTATTATTTTGTTTTATTGTTCTGTGGAAACCATATTCATTGTACACTGTGTGTATTTTTTGTTTAAATAAATGTAATTTTTATTTTTTTATGTTTCTGTCTTTTCTCTCTATTATACATTTTTTCCATTTTCATCAAAATAGTAATGTTCAAAAAATTAATGAAAGTATTAGAAGAGTAGACTGAACAATATTTCAAAGAGAATAGACTAGTCTTATGCTGGACCACAATTACAATACAAATTTTGCATTGATACAAGGTTAATCTCATAGACACTAGCAGAATGTACCTTTCAGGGTTGCTGTTCTGTGGGAGCAAGATCAATCACAATTTCTAAAAAGTTCCAAGAACCAGATGCCAATGCTTCAACACTGGGCAAGTCACTGATCTTTGTAGTCAAGAATAATGTGGAATCATTGTAATCACAGGTGATAACTTTTCCATATAGCTATTTGGATCTGATTATTTATAATTCATTATAGCAGTTGATAGTAGAAGGCAAATCCCAAGGAGTTTTAATTAGGTCTGGTTGCAAAAGAATTAATGAAATGAGGCCCCTGCTTTGCATTTAAAGGAAGAAGAAAGTCTGTCCTTCTGGAGAATTTCAAGAACATATCCTACAGCAAGAAACATTCCCCTTCTGTATTTATCATCATCACTATATGTTCATACTAACATGCCTTTATACATCTGAGCAAGCACAATGCTGTAGGTAGCCCTGTGGTGAAGCAAGCTCATGAATTGTAACAAAATGCTGCCTGCTGTAAAACTAGATTAGCCTGGGGGAAGTATACTCTGTTATTTTAAACATCATGCAACGGTTCCTTGAGTGTTGCAAAAGACTGACACTCCCACTTAAAGTCAAGAAAATTTATTCCAGGGCTATATTTCGATATCTCCAGAGAGTGGGATCAAGAGAGTGGGTGAGTATAGTAGGAGCACATCAAGCCAGCCCTTATCCTAAGCCAAGTAATTAGGTGGACATGATTCTATAGTCCTTTATAGCAACAGACACAGGGTTCTCTGTTCTCAGTGTCTTGATAAATGAGAATGAACCTGGATCACTTTGATATGCCAGAAAGTAAAGACAAAACAAATAAAATAAAAACGAAAAATTAAAATACAGAGGGAACATGGTCAAATAACAAAGGGCCAACTTGAAAGAACCCCAATGTCCACAGTTGGACAATTAGTGCCATAAAATTATGGTAGTGTTGAATTAACCAAAGAATAAAATAAACATCTGTGATAAAAATAAATGTTTACATAAATTAATAAATGATAGAGAATAGACAACTTATCCTTACAGAGAAATTCCAATTAATTAATATGGAAAGAATGAGAGTAGAAAACAACCATTATGAAAATTACTTTGATGGTCACTAATAATAAAATATCACATGGCCTCTGTTATATTATAAAAGTCTAATATGCAAACTGTTCAACCAGGAGTTTGACCACTTGCTATGATGTGCACTGACCACCAGGGGACAACACAGAACATAGCAGGTGTCAGCAATGTGGCACTGGCAGCAGGGGTGCTGCTTGCCCTGATGGGCCGCCCCAACAAGAGCAGGACAGTGGCAGGATGGTGGAGCAGGTGAGTGGGCAGCACCAGGCCAAAGCAGGTGCGAGCAGGGGGAGGGAGGAGGGGCATTTGCTCCTCGGATGAAAACCAGCCATGGTGGCAGAGGGCAGGGCCACTGCCTGGCTCCCAGGCACTGAGGGAGTCGGATGGGGGGTCCCAGCCCCAACTGATCGCCTTGCAGGCGGGATGGTGGAGCAGGTGAGGGAGCGGTGCCAGGCCACGGCAGGGTGTTAGGCGGGGCTGTGAGGCTGCTGGGCTGGGAACATGAGCTGGGGGCCGATCCCAGCAGGTCACTCTGAGGGACCCCATCCATGCATGAATTCATGCACTGGGCCTCTAGTAATGTGATAAGATGAGAAGATCATCTCTCTGGCAGTCCCCAAAATCTGAAAGTTCAGTCTACTAATGAGAAGCTATCAGTCAAATCCAAGTTGAAGGGCAGTCACAAAATACCTGACAAGTACTTTTCAAAATTGCGAAGGTCTTGAGTTATAAAGAAATACAGAGGAACTGTGACAGGTTGAAGGAGACAAAGAAGACACGAGGACTAGATGAAATGTGGGATCTGGATTGAATCCTGAACAGAAATCAGACATTAGTGGGAACTCTAAATAATGCCTCTGGTTTAATTAATGGTATTGTATCAATGGGATCTATGAAGCCAGGGGAAAGTTGTACAAGAAGTCTCTGTACTACCCTTACAATTCTATAAGCCTAAAAGTATCTCAAAAAATTGTAAAAATATTATATCTTCATCTTTAACAGCCTTCCACCATGTCTACCTGCTCATTTGTTCAGAATGTGAACAGGAAAAAGAGATACTATATGTAAATTTTTTAATTCCCCTTAATAAACAACTTCTGTTGGATTTATTAACTTTTAACTACATAATGTGATAATGTAAAGATTCAGTGATTTTTTTTTAGCATAGCCTTTATCAGTCATCTTTTAAAAAATTGTCAGAAGATTGTATATGACTAGAGGCTTCATGCAGGAATTTGTGCATGGGGGGCAGGGGATGTCCCTTAGCCCAGCCTGTACCCTCTCCAATCTGGGACCCCTATTGGGATCGGGCCTAAACGGGCAGTTGGACATCCTTCTCACAATCCAGGACTGCTGGCTCCAAACTGCTCACCTGCCTGCCCCCCTGATTGCCCATAACTGCTTCTGCCTGCCAACCTGATCACCTGCTAACCACTACCCTTCCAGCCTAATTGATGTCTAACTGCTCCCCTGCCAGCCTGTTTGCCCCCAACTCCCCTCTTCTGCTGGCCTGATCACCCCTAACTGCCCTCCCCAGCAGGCTCAATCACCACCAGCTGCCCTCCCTTGCAGTTCTGGTCCCTCCCAACTGCCCTCCCCTGCTGGTCTGATCACCCACAACTGCCCTCCCTTGCAGGGTCTGGAACCTCCCAACAACCCTCCCCTACTAACCATCTTGTGGTGGCCATCTTGTGTCCATATGGGGGCAGGATCTTTGACCACATGGGGGCAGCCCTCTTGTGGGTTGGAGTGATATTCAATCTGTGTATTTCTCTTTTACTAGATAGGATAGAGGCCTGGTGCATGGGTGAGGGCCAGCTGGTTTACCCTGAAGAGTGTCCCAGATCAGAGTAGGGGTTCCCTTGGGGTGAGGGGCAGCCTGGGCGAGGGGCCTGTGGAGGTTTGCAAGCAAGCCACACACCCCAGCAACCCAAGTAGAGGCCTTGGTATCTGAGATTAATCTATGTCTACAATTGAAACTTTGTAGCTTGGAGCGGAGCCAATCCTTCTGCTTGCTCTGTGGTAGCCATTTCTGTTTGAAACTTTGTAGCCTAGAGTGGAGGCCTAGGCTGTTAGCAGCAGGCTGAAACCTTGGCTCCCTCCATTGCCAGGGAAACCCAAGCCCCTGTTCTCTCCAGCTGAGAGACTGCTGCCATTTATGTATCTTTTATAACTGAAACTTATAACATTGAGTGGAGGCCTAGGCAGGCAATGGCAGGCAGCTTGGCTTCCTCTGTTGCCAGGGAAACCCAGGTCTTCTTCCTGCTCTCAGTGACAGCAGCCATCTTGGTTGGGGTTTATTTGCATAATCTGCTCCTGATTGGCTGGTGGGCATGGTTGTGGGTGTGGGTTGTGGGTGTGGTGAAAGTATGATCAAATTTGCATATTACTCTTTTATTAGATAGGATAATTTTATTTGTATTTCTCTTTTTCTAAAAATTTTTAAGTAAATGTCTTTTTCAATATGTACTGCTTTAGGAAAAGGCTGGAGCAAGAGATAATATATAAAGACTTGAGAGAAAGCTAATAATTTAATTTTGATTTTTAAATTCTTGAAGTATGAATATGTCCTATGAGAAAAATTATATTTTTGAGGCATTTCTTGAAATTAATACTTCTTGGACTATTCTTCTGAGGAAGAAAACTGATTTTGTTCTATACTTGAAAGGTAATGGTAGAAATTACTTTTTAACTGTGTGTTTAAGATAAACACATTTGTTTTTCCTGTCTTTATAGTGTTCTATACTAATATCTTTTCTGGCACAGATTTTTCTCCATTTAAAGAATATGATCATTCAACATTTACAATTGAGAGGATTGGAAAAGGGTTTTCCATGTAAATTAATTCAAATTTCATGAACGGTGCATACATAATGGCTTTAAATTTTTATATCAACTTAGAATAAATGCTAAAAATGTTCTGGACAAGGGAGAGGAGAAAAAAACAACCTGCAGGAAATGTGCAATTGATTTTGCTTGCAGATGCTGCCCTAGAAAAACATTTGAAGGAGATAGAGTCAATCACCAAGGAAGCTAAAAGGCACCTGCTGCTGTTCTGTGGTGATTCCACTTTCATTAAATCTAGAGGTAGAGAGAGACTATTTCCCTACATAATACAATTTTAACTATTTAGATTCTAGAAGGTTCAATGTGGACTTTGATGTAAATTTTAATACATTATAGGTATTTAAGAACTGATGGCTTGACCTTCCATCAGAAAAGGCTGTGTTAGTGCTAAGTTATAGAATAAAATATATTTCTTTTTTTTCCCATTCATCAGTTGAAGTTTATTTTTTTTATTTTTTACTTTTTAAAAAATATATTTTTATTGATTTTTTTGCAGTATAACTTATAATTAATAGTAGTACATGTTTTCCTTTCCCCCTCCCCCTTATCCTCCCCCCAGCCTCCCCTACCCCCCAGCACATATCCCCACTCTCCCCCCTTCTTTAATGGGAAAAGAGTAATAAAGAAA
Organism: Antrozous pallidus; assembly: GCA_027563665.1. NCBI lineage: Eukaryota > Metazoa > Chordata > Mammalia > Chiroptera > Vespertilionidae > Antrozous > Antrozous pallidus. The sequence continues at coordinate 52,978,577 of CM050516.1, read as the reverse complement.
CTTATTTTTAAAAACAACAAAATTCAATTGAGTAAATTTTTAAGATCTAATGGCTTTATTCAATGATTCATGAATCAGGCAACATCCAACCTAATAGACAAAAAAAGAAGCTCTGAGAAGCAGTACAAAATTTTATATGGGGAAGTGAACTAGAACAAGGAACTTATACTAACTAGACAAAAAAGCAGGTTGTTTATTGTAAGGTCGCTTTCCTTTAGGCAGGGGATGGCTGGAATCTATCAGGTAGGGGACCTAACTAGTGCTGATCAGGTGATTCCTCATGGACTGGTTTAAGATTCCATTTCTGGGACAGCCAAAACCTTAATAAAATTAGGTCTTGGTTTGGTAATATGGGGCTTAGCATAAGCAAATCCATTTTGGGCCTATTGTCTTATTGTTAACACCACCATACACTTTTCTGTTGAATACTGCTTATTGTACAACAAATCTTTGTAAGGTTATTTTCAATATAAGTGCTTGTAAAATATTTTTCCTAGTATTTGTTTTTCTTGGTTTTGTTCATAAGTTAATTAATTAGTTATTTTGTTTGTTTTATCTTGGACAGTCATCTGCCTAAAATGATGCAGGTATTGTTTTATCTGAAAAAGATAATGGTCCACCAAAAATGGATTCCATTTTTGCTCTGTTTGTTCTGAGTGTAATTTAAAAATAATCATATTAGAGAAGTGAATCCCATATGTATATGTAGTAAAAATGTAATATGGGTTAATTTTCCTACTGGCATATTTGTATTCCTATGTCATTAAAGGTGATGTTTCTTTTGGTGAATTTTATTTCAGAGAGGATGAGCTGTAATCAATTAAAACAATCATCTTTTATTTGTCTGATTGGGCAGGGCAAATGTCCAGGTCCCTATGTGTGATGAGAAAAAAAATCAGTCGTTATTTTTATTTTACAAAGCAGCAAACGAAAACACAAAGTGGAATTTACCAGATTTATAAAGAGCTCACATCTCTTAACTCATCCCATTGCAAATTGCATGTTACAGCTTTAATGAGTTGAGTATCTATGACTCTCTCAGATAGCAGTGAGAAGATGGAGAGGGACCACTGCAACACAAGTCAGAATTTGTTTTCATAATAGTACCTATCAATGCCTCCTTCACGTAAATTGTATGTGAAGAAACATTCTTCTTAGACTGATAGAAACTTGGGATCACTTTGGAATAAACTTGGATATACAAAGGAGACCAAGAATAGATTCAGATTAGTTCAACACCTATCTACTGAGCATGTCCAATGCACTGGGCACTGTGTACAGGACTCGAGAGTACACAAGGTTTTCACAACATAGAAAATCAGACAGAGAGGAAAGTCACAATTTAAATATTATGCAGAGGGATTTAAGAATACGGAGGCAGGGCATTATGCTAATCCTGGATAAGAGGAAGGGATAAAGGAAATGTTGCTGGAGGACACCACAGTTAAATCCAAGAAGATACACAAGGTTAGCTAGGAGAAAAGATGGAAATATTTTGCACCAAATCACCTAGCAAAGCCATGGAGTGAAAAATTGGTGTGATTACTATAAGCTTCATGTTTTAAGTTTAGTAGTGGTTGCAACAAAATGATCTACAGGAAGGTAAAAAACAAACATGTTTAATCAAGATAATGAGACAAGAGATAAAGTACTTCTTGTACCAGGAAGAATATAGCAATCCTGAGCTGTCTTCGGGCATGCCCCAACTGACCGTGGTTTTTAAAGTCTGTTCATTTGCTAGTATATGCTGTTTTAAATGTCAGATCAAAAGATAATCTTTAAAATTGAAACCAACCTATTTATATTTATTTATTCATGAGAATTCTAAATTGATAACCTCAAGATGTGCTCACACAGTTAAAGATGTGTATGTCCCAAATAATACAACTCTATTTCCATTAAACTTATTAAGTCAGATCAATTTTACAGACATGTGAGCTAGAGCTTTGGCACTTAATTCTTTTTGATCTTCCACATGGTAAATTTCATTTCCCACTGGTTTCCCTGCCATTTATTTTTAACATTGTGTTTGTTTGGACATCATTAACAAAGAAAATAACACCCTGGAACTTATAAGATGCAGAAGAGCATTTCAGCCATTTCACAGTGAAAAAACAATCCAATAAATTCACACACTCAGCTCTTTGGTCATGCGGTCAAATTAAGTTGAAAATACTTTCAAATCACAAAGTCTGGGAGTATGTAATTGTTAGAAAAATACTCAGGGTGTGCAGATGGATGGGATACACAAGAATAAAGAGAAATACAAATCATACTTCCTACTCCAGAAACATACTAGCATACTTTTTTTTTTTTTTTTGCAATAGCATAGAACCTTTATTACAAGCCCAGGCTTGGCCCTCTGGCCCTGCCGCCATGGCAGCAGGAAGCCAAAGAGGGGGAATTTCCCGAGCATGATGATTTTATTGGGAGGTGGGGCCTGACACGAACCAATGAGTTGGCTGATTCCAATTGGTTGGGTGATTGCTGGGGCTAGTGACACAAATAGTCCCTAGTGCACGTAACCTGTCCTGTCCTTTGTTCTTGATTGGAGCTCAAGCACACAATCTTTCCCAATTGGCTAATTCAAAGGGAGGTGTTGGTCTTTGTGATTTCAAGATGGCAGCCCCCAAGTAAGTTTCAAGCGGCCAACATGAGGCTGCCAAGTCACACAGTCCAAAATGGCAGCTGTCTAAATTGTTCTTTGCAGTCCTGAACTGCCCTTTCATTCCCCCTTGTCTTGGAACTTATGGCTCAATCATGAGCTGGACTGCATTTCTACCTTGCCTTCCGTTTTTACTCCTGAATGGTCAACATAAAAATAACATTCCTCCCCTAGGGCTGCACATAGGCCTCCTTGCTGCATGAATACAGAGGCAGGCCATGACTATTGCCAGGAAAAAGGGTGGACTCCCGGCAGTGTGGGTGACAGCAAACAGAATCAACAGAGTTACCGACATTAGGTGGGTCAAATGCGCCATAACTTGAGCTTGAGCGGGTTGTGGCTCCATTGTGTAATGAAGTCCTTCCAGACTACAGAGGGATCAGCTTGGTGGACCCAGGTTGCGATGCCGTCTACCTTGAGAGTGGTGGGTGTAGTCAGCACCACCATGTAGGGGCCCTTCCAACACGGCTCAAGGGTCTCTCTTGACAAAAACCCAGTCTCTCGCTAGTATACTTTAGATGAGGAAAATCAACTATTATTTGAAGAGCTTCTATTATATGCTGACTCACTGATAGGCATGTTGATAACTTGACTTTATTTTTTCAGAACACTGAAAACTGAGACAATAAGGCTCAGAAAGCAGTTTACTGCCCAGCACACAGACGATTTCTGAGTTCATGACCAATGTTCTCTGTATAATGGCTGCCTCACTGTTCCTTTGAGCAATTCCATCCGTGTAAAGAGTGAATGATGATAATATGATTTAGCTGCACCCACAACCAAGTAAAATTAAAACCCAAGTTTATAAGATACAAGAGTTAAAGTACTTTAAAGGACTTTGGATAGGAAATTTGAATATCTATTGTCAACAAGTATGGATCATTTACTATGTTCCAGTCTTATGCTAAATGCTTTATGGTCATTCACTCATTGAATCCTCAAAATAATTGCGTGAGGTAGACCATTATACCAGTGAGAGGAAAATATGGCATTTGCCCTCAAAAGTAAATCCAAAACTTGTTTGGCTCCCAACTACTCTGAAGCCTCCTCCCAATCTCCCCCACATATTGCAAGTAACAATCACAAACAACCTTGGGCGTGAGGGATCCTCGAAGACACAATATGTGAGTGGGAAATGAAAAAGTTATAGATCTTTTTCATTTAATCAACATTTTACAAACCTTTTATATGCATCTGAATTGAGATTCAGCTTTAAACATCTAGAGGTTACTATTAAACTAAAACCATTATGATGAGAATATATTTTTATAGCAAAATGTCCCAGATTTGGAGATTTTTTTATTTAAAATTCCACCTGTTTAGTAAGCTTCACAGTGTGTCTTAGTCTAAGGAATTAATTTATATAATTCCAAGAACTTAAAACCCAAATTAAATAGTATTAATACTTTTTAAGAGTTGTAATAGAGTAAGAATCTAGCACATTTGTTCGCTACATCTCACCTAGTATCTTAAGGAAAAAAGACTATGAAAAGAGGAAGAAGGAATGTAACTTTTGAGTCAATCAAATCCCAGTTTTCCACTTCCTTGCTATATGAGCTTAGACACCTTGCAAAAGCAAAATCTGTTTCCTCATCTGTTAAATGCGGACAATGATGTCTATGTCATAGAATAATAATGAGGATTAAATAGAATAACAAACAACATGTTCTTGACCCTTAACAATACTTATTCAATAAGAAATATAGTTATATTTATTATCAGGATGATTTTGAAAATAAAAACAAGTCATTAGTATTTTTATTTTTAAAAAGTAGCAAAGATCTACAATTCAAAAGATTGAGCAATCTAACATTCTTCTTTATTTTGAATGTGGAACATTATTGTTTTGGGTTATAAAAGAGAGTAGGGTAGAAAAGCTATTTAGATATATAGAATATCTGAATATCCATGTTCTTGCGTTTCTTTCTTCCTTTCTTTCTTTCTATCTTTCTTTCTTTCTTTCTTTTTCTTCTTTGCTTTTTTATTCTCCTTGTGCTGTTGTCTTCTTTAGCAAAAATGTTTTCACTCTTAATTAGCATTTTGCCTGTCACAACAATAATTATAGTTACAGCAAAAAAGGAGATATTATAGATAGTTAATGTAGAAAATAAGGGTTTTGTCCTTGTTGTGGTGGTTTGTAATTTTTTAAAATATATTTTCTTCCATTTTGCTGGATGCAGAAAATGGGATGTAGGCCTTCTATCCCAGGTTTTTAGGCACAATTCTTTTCATGAAAAACAGATCAATACCACACTCCTCAATTCTGTGGGTATGAGAACCACCTCTTTGAGGATTCTTTCTTGAGGACATATCTTCAATATACTTGGAGTAAAAGAGAATAAAATTACTAGGCTATTGATTTACCAGCAAGGTTTAAAGGGCCATGTCCAAAAACAGTTTGCTTTACCTGGCTATAATAATTTCATGAGGAAACTCATGACCTAATCTGTTAAAACTATTTTTGTATCTTCATACATGGCCTATCTTTGCTACTAATTCTCATTATCCCCATGAGGAAAATGTTGACTTCAGGACTTTTCTTTGTTTTAACCCATTTGGAAGCTACTGCTACCCAGCATGCTTTAGTACAAATAGTCATGAAGGTCATTGTAGAAGTTGATGCAATAATTATCTGTGTTGCAATTTACAGTTTACAAACAAATCTTTCACAGAAACAGAATATGTAGCTGCTATTTTTATAGATAGCTTACAAAGATTTCAAATGTGGTTTTTTTCTTCATAAAGGAAGTGCAAATGAAGTGATTACTTAATTGAATTTGACAGCGGAATGGAAGTGTATTTCTCTATGAATATTATCTGACGGTAATGAAAAACAAGCAACATAATGCTTTCTTTACACATTCCTATGAAACTAAAAAATTTATCTGTTTTATGAAATTGTCCCTGGCAGTCAGGCTTTTCTTAAAATTATTCTGCATGCAAAAACTACACGCAAAGACAAGAGTAGAAAAGGGGGTAGGATTCTGAAGTTAACTCAGCTAAGATCTGCTAGATTATTTGTGACTTACTCATAAAAACTATGCACTCTTAGAGAAGACCTTAAAGATGTTCTAGTCCAGGCTCAAGTTTGATGTTTAATATTCTGTGTCATCATTTAAATTATTCTCCAGACTTCTCTGTAACATCTGTAGTGTTGGGGAACATACTGAACAATGAAGTCCCACCACACTCTTGGGAATAACATGAAGCCAAACAGAAAGCTATAGATTTAGGACCTGGGATACAATACTGATTCATTCTTACTATCTCAGGTCACCTCTGAACTCAAGTTATCTATAAAATGAGGGAATTAAGCTAAATTACGTGGTGACCCTTTTTTATGTTAGGGTCCTTCATTCAGGGTTTGGATTTCTGGAGAAGGCCACACAAATGAATAAAGACTCAGAAAAACATTAATTTGGAAAATGGGGGCCAGGTGGTAGTCCAACTCTAGTGGGAGAACTACTGCTTGCTCTGGCTTTACTCTCCCTTTTATTAAGATTAATACACAAGATACACCTGTATCCCCAGGCAGGAAACACCAATAAAAGCCAATCAGTGAATCTAATTAACAGGTGGGGGCTGCTCCAACCACCAATCCTATCTAATAAAAGAGTAACATGCAAATGTGACTGTACCTTGGCTCCTGATTGTCTATGCTACCAGCCAATTGGAGCAAGGGGTGGGGTCGAGAGGCATGGGCGCCAGGCCCCAGGAGCAGAGACGAAGTGGTGAAGGCATTAAGCATCCAGCCCTGGGCCTGGAGACCAAGCAGTGGCAGCGCTGGCGAACCACAGCTGCGTCTAACTGAGGCCCCGGGCACGGAGAACGAGGCGGCGGCAGTGGCGGCAATGGTGGCGAGAAATCACCACAGCTGCTGCTAACTGAGGACCCAGCAGAAAGGTGCTGACGTTATTGACAGAAAATGTCTGAAGAGTGACGTGCGTCTGATCTTGAAATAAGGTGACTCCTGCAACAGAATGTATCTGAAGAGCAGCTATTGGAAAAACGTCGCTCTGAAGCCGAAAAACACCGGCATCTTCAACAGGAAATGTCTAAAGAACAACGTGCCTTTGAAGTCGAAAGAAGGCGGTGGCGAAGACAGAATATGTCTAAAGAACAGTCATCAACAAGTACTAACAATAGTCATAGGAACTGCCTTCTCAGTGAAAATGGAGTACATGAGGATGCAATTCTTGAACATAGTTGTGGTGAAATGACTATTAGATGTGAATTTTGCCTATCACTAAATTTCTCGGATGAAAAACCATCTGATGGGAAATTTACTCGATGTTGTAGCAAAGGGAAAGTCTGTCCAAATGATATACATTTTCCAGATTACCTGCCATATTTAAAAAGATTAATGACAAATGAAGATTCTGACAGTAAAAATTTCATGGAAAACTTTTGATCTATAAATAGTGCTTTTGCTTCCATCAGGTATGGGCCATACTGTTTTAGAATACATGGAAAAGTTTATCATTGTACTGGAACTTTACATCCTTCTGATGGTGTTTCTCGGAAGTTTGCTCAACTCTATACTTTAGATACAGCTGAAGCTACATGTAAAAGATTAGCAATCCCAGCAAACCAAGCCTGCTCAGAAAGACTCATGATTAACAACCTCATACATGAAATAAATGAATTAACAAAATCGTACAAGATGCTACATGAGGTAGAAAAGGAAGCCCAATCTGAAGCAGCACCAAAAGGTATAGCTCCCACGGAAGTAACTATGGCAATTAAATATGATCGTAATAGTGACCCAGGTAGATATAATTCTCCCCGTGTAACCGAGGTTGCTGTCATATTCAGAAATGAAGATGGAGAACCTCCTTTTGAAAGGGACTTGCTCATTCATTGTAAACCAGATCCCAATAATCCAAATGCAACTAAAGTGAAACGAATCAGTATCCTGTTTCCTACATTAGATGCAATGACATATCCTATTCTTTTTCCACATGGTGAAAAAGGTTGGGGAACAGATATTGCATTAAGACTCAGAGACAACAGGGTACTCAACAATAATGCTAGACGAAATGTAAGAACACGAGTCACTCAAATGCAGTATTATGGATTTCATCTCTCTGTGAGGGACACGTTCAATCCTATTTTAAATGCAGGAAAATTAACTCAACAGTTTATTGTGGATTCGTATTGTTGTTACATCATTTTGTTATTATTTATTTATTAATGAAATTATGTATTATTTTCATATACATTGTACTCATTACTTTTTATCTCCCACACTTTTATTGTAGAGAAAGGGCAAATAGCACTATTAAAATATTTTCTCTAATTAATACCCTTTTAATGTGCACACATTTCGTGCACCAGGCCACTAGTATCCAATAATTAGCTCAGACCCTTAAGAGCAATTAAGGTAAACTAGCCCTCCAAATTCCCTGTCCATAGCTTTCTATCATTAAAACAATGATCGGATTCTGGCAAAATTAGGTCGTGAGAAACTCTTTACTTCAGCTGAATTGTCCTGTCATGTCAAGTTCTTGAAATCCTCACTGGCCTAAGTTTTCCAAATGCAAATGTGAAAGCATTGCCATATTCTACCCAGAGTTTTACAATCGGCATTTTCTGAACTCTGTTTGTCTGGCTTCTTCCTCCATTCCCTGTGGTTTCTACAAACAATAAACTAGAACTATTTGGGGGGGGAGTATGCATAATATGTAATGTTGAATACTACATTGCATCACATAAGAAAATTTATTTTCTGGTTGATCAGTCATTGGTGTTGTGGAGATTAAAGATTTGATTAAGGCAGTGACAAACTGGTTTCCTTGTAAAGTTATTTTCTCCCTTTGCAAGCCAGAAATACTTAGAAAGATGTTGCATTGTGGTTTTTCAGATTCCCCATCAACCAATCATCTAATTGTTTTAGGTGATAATTTTTAGCTGGATCAATAATATCATGAGTTATTCCAAAATTATAATTAGGTCACCCTATAATTTCATCTACATTATTAGCTGGCCTCCCTCCGATGTTACTCCTTGACAAGCCTGATAAATTTCCTGTGGGTTGCATACTACTATATCTACCTTGCTACTTTGCTTGCTTTTAAAACAGCATCACTGTCCTGAGCAACTTTTAATCCCCAGCCCCCTGGTTGGGGTCCATGCAGCAGATAACCGTTCTCTCTCTCTCTCTCTCTCTCTCTCAAAATCAATGAAAAAATTATCCTCAGATGAGGATTAATAAAAAAATAAAATGAAACAGCATCCTTGCCAATGCACATACTGCAGTCCAATTTAAGCAAAGCACATATATTACAATAGGTATCATTTCAATTCATTGATTGCTTTGATTAGATAGCACCCGGGCTCATGCTATAGAGAACTTTGTCCTCTTCTTCAGCACCTTAAGTGGGGTGGCCATCCAGTGTGTAAAATAATTTATTTGCTAAAATATATGTTTGTGGCTTGTTTTGATCCATCTTTAAATTTGGAATTGTCTCCCACTCAGTAATCTCTCTGGATCTGTGCTTTCTAGGCAATAGATTTTTGTTCTGAGGAATCAGACAACACCTATTTTAAAGGGTAAGTTGCCTGCTTAATATCTTTTCTTGCAATGGCTACAATTTATACCATAATGGACTTTTAAGTAAGACCTTAGAATATAGGTTAATGTAAAATTTGAAGATCAGTTTCATTATCTCTATAATTCATTTGATTAGCCAACTAACCAAATAAAAGTATATTATATTAAAAGTATATGAAATAAGCTGTGCATTATTTCAATTATTACAACTCATAGTTTATTTCATTGTTTTTCAGACAAATTTCTATTATGACAATGACTTTTTATGCAGTTTAATTATTTTCATTATTTTACAAATATTTTAAGGTGCCAATGCATTCAAAAGAATGTCTATGTAGAATAAGTCTTACTTGTTTTTAGTCTCATGTAAGCATAGGTTGTTTTATTTTCATAGAAGTAGTTAATAGGATTACCCAAAGTTATAAGAAATGTGTAAGCATGCTGAGTAGAGACTTTTTAAAAAATATTTTTTATTGATTTCAGAGAGGAAGGGAGAGGAAGAGAGAACCATTGATTGACTGCCTCATGCCCGCCCCTACCAGGGATCAAGCTGGCAACCCTTGCATATGCCCTTGACTGGAATCAAACCCGGGATTAAATGTTCTCTCAATTTAAACTTAGCTGCTAAGACTATATAATCAAACAAAAGCAATCTCAGCTATTTTAGCAGTACAGACCACTTTCTTTCCTTTCCAAATCATGCTTAATTATTTTAACAAAAATGATCTCTTCCGCTATATGTTCAAACATATTGCCAAACAGGCAAAAATATTAAATCATAGAGACAGCCCTAGCCCATGTAGCTCAGTTGGTTGGGCATTGTCCCATGCACCAGAAGGTTGCTGGTTCCCTTCCCAGTCAGGGCACATGCCTGGATTCTGGGCTCAATCCCAAGTAGAGAGAATGCAGGACGCATCTGATCAATATTCCATTCTCACATTGATGTTTCTCTTTCTCTCTACCTCTCTCTTCCTCTTCTTTCCTCTCTCTCTAAAAAAAAAAGAAAGAAAAAAAAAGAAAAAAATTTTCAAAAATTATAAAAGCAAATTTAGGGAAGGGGACTGAATTCCTTTAGGAACTAAGGAAAATGCTCTCTTCTCTTAAGGCCACAACAGACAAATGTTAAATTTTAATTGGTTTTCCCATTTTTTGTGTAATATCAAAAACAATATAGCATTCTTTACCTAATAAACTGACTTCCTTATTTTCCTACATGAGTTAATGAACACTTACATTGAAAAAGCTGAGAAGGCAGCTTATCACAATTTATAGACAATTAAAAAAGAAAAAATGAATGAACAAATAATTATACTTTTGACAATGGCTTAAGCATTGAAATTGTCATAGCATATTTTAAAAGGCAAGATAATTGGCTTTAGTAGAAACATTACCATATGCAAGCATTTCCAATTTATGACTTAATGAAAGCTACAAAATGATGGAAGTAAAATTCATTCCTACCACAGTTTAAATACTTTTTTTCAATGTTATGGCTATTCTCAGTTCCCATTGTCTAGAAGAAATGGATAAAGTATTAAATAATCCCTATTCAAGACTATCAGTACCATTAAATATAATTGTAGAATAGATTCAGGACTTTTGAAATATTTGAGGTATAAGTAAATTTCTTCAGTAAGCAAATATTCTCATCTAAGCCTCAGTTATTATAAGAAGCTAAGGGTACATATACTAGTTTACCTAGTTATAATGCTAATGCCTCCTCCAAAAAGAAAAAAAACAACAAACAAACTGAAGTTATGGGTTTTTGTTTTAGGTTTTCAATAATCAAGGTGTAAGAAATGAGACCAGTATCAGACCAATTGAAGGTAAAACTCAAATATTCCCATACTAGAGGCCTGGAGCGTGAAAGTTGTGCACATGGAGCAGAGGGTGTTCCTTAGGCAAGTCTGCATCCCCTTCAATCTGGGATCCCTCTAGGGATTTCTGACCACCATTTAGGCCTGATCCCAGTAGGATCGGTAGGATGGGGCCTAAACCAGCAGTCAGAAATCCTTCTCACAATCCAGGACTGCTGGCTCCAACTGCTTACCTGCCTGCCTCCCTGATTGCCACTAACTGCTTCTGCCTGCCAGCCTGATCACCCCCTAACCATTACTCTACCAGCCTAATTGAACTCTAACTGCTCCTCTGCCAGCCTGTTTGCCCCCAACTTCCCTCCTCTGCCGGCCTGGTCACCCCTAACTGCCCTCCCCTGCAGGCTTGATTACCCCCAACTGCCCTCCCTTGCAGGTCTGGCCTTCCCAACTGCCCTCCCCTGCTGGCCTGATCACCCACAACTGCCCTCCCTTGCAGGCCTGGAACTTCCCAAAGGCCCTCCCCTGATGGCCATCTTGTGGTGCCATCTTGTGTCCACATGGGGGCAGGATCTTTGACCACTTGGGGAAAGCCCTCTTGTGTGTTGGAGTGATGGTCAATCTGTGTATTACTCTTTTATTAGATAGGATAGAGGCCTGGTGCATGGGCATGGGTCAGCTGGTTTGCCCTGAAGGGTGTGCCGGATCAGGGTGGACATTTCCTTGAGGCATGGGGCAGCCTGGGCGAGGGGCCTATGGTGGTTTGCAGGCTGGCCATGCCTCCCAGTGACCCAAGCAGAGGCCCTGGGATCTGAGATTAATTTATGTTCTACAATTGAAACTTTGTAGCCTGGAGTGGAGCCAAGCCTTCTGCTCACTCTGTGGCAACAGCCATTTCTGTTTGGGTTTATTTAAATTCTATAATTGAAACTTTGTAGCCTAGAGTGGAGGCCTAGGCACTAGTGCTGCAGAAGCTTGGCTTCCTCCATTGAAAGGCAACAGTAGCCTCTGCTCTCTCCAGCTCGTGGTTGCCACCATTTCCATTGGGATATATGTATCTTCTATAATTGAAACTTTGTAGCATTGAGTGGATGCCTAGGCTTCCTCCATTGCCAGGGAAACACAGGCCTCCCTTCTGCTCTCAGTGGCCACAGCCATCTTGGTTGGGTTTATTTGCTCCTGATTGGCTAGTGGGCGTGGCTGGTGAGCATGGCTGGTTGGTGTATTGGAGGTATGGTCAATTTGCATATTACTCTTTTATTAGATAGGATTCTTCCCACCTCTGTTGCAGTGGGATGCAAGGGATCTCCAAATAATCCTATCTAATTAAAGAGTAATATTCAAATTGACTGTACTTCTGCTACTACCATAAGCCATGCCCACCAGCCATGCCCAGCAGCCAATCAAGAGCAAATATGCAAATAAACCCCAAACAAGATGGCTGCAGTCACAGAGAGAGCAGGAGGGAGGCTTGAGTTTCCCTGGTGATGGAAGAAGCCAAGCTTTCCACCTGCCCTTGTGGGCCAAGCCTGTACTCCAGACTAAAACATTTCAATTATAGAAGATAAATAAATCCCAACAGAAATGGCTATAGCCACGGAGCAAGCAGGAAGCTTGGCTCTACTCAAGGATACAAAGTTTCAATTGTAGAAGATAAATAAATCCCAGATACCAGGGCCTCTGCTTAGGTCACCAGGGGGCTTGGCTGGCCTGCAAACCACCACAGGCCCCTTACCCAGGCCACCCCATGTTCCAAGAAAGCCCTCACCCTGATCAGGGACACCCTTCAGGGCAAAACAGCTGGCCCCCACCCATGCACCAGGCCTCTATCTTATCTAATAAAAGAGTAATATGAAGATTGACCATCACTCCAACACACAAGATGGCTGCCCCCATGTGGTCAAAGATCCTGCCCCCATGTGGATACAAGATAACCACCACAAGATGGCCAGCAGGGGATGGCAGCTGTGGACGATCAGGCCAGCAGTGAAGGGCAGTTTAGAGGGACCAGGCCTGCAGGGGAAGTCAGTTAGGGGCAATCAATCTGGAGGGGAGCATTTAGAAATCAATCAGGCTGACAGGGGAGTGATTAGGAGGTGATCAGGCTGGCAGGCAGAAGTGGTTAGGGGCAATCAGGAAGGCAGGCAGGCGAGCAGTTGGGAGCAGGCAGTCCTGGATTGTGAGAGGGATGTCCCAGATTGGAGAGGGTGCAGGCTGGGCTGAGGGACACTCCCCACTCCATGCACTGAGCCTCTATCTTTCATAAGGAGTATATCTAAGACTTTGGCAGTAGCAGTTGCAATGGATGTAGACTTACTATCATATAATAAAAAGTGGGTGGCTTTGGTGTTAGGTAGATATTTATTCAAATCCTAAAATTTCTATCTACTATTTCAGACAAGATACTTATTTCTGCCTAAACCTGTTTCAATAGCCATTATTATATCTACTTCAATTACCTAAAAACTAAACTAAATGAACTGACATTTATAAAAGAAAGAAAGAAATTATGTGTGCGTTGGCATAAATATTTCAAATATTAGTAGAGAAATACCAAGACTTAGAATAAATATCTGCCCTTAGAAAAAGGAAAAATGTTAAAATTCTAAGATATTAGAAGAAAAAAACAGAAAAATATATAATTACATTAATATGGAAAAAAGGTGAATAGTGCACAGTTCATTTTGCTCCAATGATTGAGATGGAATTTTCCATTTCTGCCTTCTTTGAGCTATTGTATACTAACAATTGAGCCAATAAATTCAGTGCATTTATTTCTGCAATAAAGGGCTGAGTTGTAACAAAAATAGAATATTCTTGAGTCAGACTTACCAAAAGACATGTGTACTCTCTAAATATGAAAACATTTCCCAAAACTGCATTTGAAGAATATGATTTCTGTGAAACAAAATAAACATAAAATATGTGCTATTACAACACTTTCTTATAAACTTTGTATCCAATGGCTTAATTCTGTTTTATCAGAATTAATTTGAGGGGGAAAAAAACAAGATGGCAGCATAGGTAAACACCTAGGCTTTTGCTCCGCACAATTTCGAGAATATAACTAAAGGACAAAATGGACATTGTCCAGAACCACGGGAAAGCTAGCTGACTGGAAGTTCTGAAACTAGAGGAACACAGAAGTGCAAACGGATAATCAGAGCCTCTGCAAAGCCTAAGTAAGGTAGGAAACTCCTGTGTGAGCAAGCAGAGCCGGAGAGTAAGGGGTGTCTGAACGCCTAGCAGGGTTGCTCTAGTGGAAAGGAAACAAAAACGCCAGGCTGTGCTGAACCCAGTTTGGTTTGCACTCAAAATCTGGCCCTTATGGGGAGAATCTGGACAGTGGGCACAATCCCAGGGGAAGAGCCAAAGGCAGAGCTCCAGTGGCATGCACATGCAGAGAGGACGAACTGGGCCACTGGAGATGTCTGGCAGGAGAAAGGAGCTCCAGTCAGCGCTGGGAGGCTGAATCTTGGGGGAAGAGCCAGAAGTGGAGCTCCAGGGACACGCATGAGTGCTCACAGTGAGGGTGATCAGTTGACTGGGTGGCTGGCGTCTGGTGGAAGGGAGAAAGGAGTTGTGACTAGACTACACAGAACCCAGGTGCCAGGCAAAAATCTGAGATTCTGGATTCATTGGAGACTGGACGGTCTGATTGCAGGAGATAATCAAAGGTGCCTTTCTCACAGAGGACCTTGCAGCAATTGCCTGCAGACACTAGGACCAGTGACCTCATAGGGTAGGGTTGACTGGAAGCCAAGGCTGTGGGTGCCACCCTGAAACTCCGCCCCATCCAAGCTGAGACCAGAGACTTTGGCAAATTTGCAAGTCTTGGTGCATAAGGCTGTCTCCCAGAGTAGACACAGCTGAGCCTCACAGTCAGTTGGCCTGGATGTCAATTCCTCCCAGTGATACCAACAACAATCAGACTTATCTGTAACAAGGCTGTACACACAGTCCACAAAGGGGTGCACCAAGAGTGTACACCTCAGGTAACAGGGGAGATACCTAGCACACAAATCTACCCTACCAACTCAGGGAAGCAGTGAAAATGTGGAGAGAAAGAAACAAATCACAAATGAAAGAAATGGAGGAGAACAAATGATTGGATATAGAGTTCAAAACTACAGTTACAAGGTTTTTCAGGAGGCTCCTAGAAAAGGCCGGTAAGTTTAGCGAGACCCTCAAGGATATGAGCGAGACCCTCAAGGATATGAGCGAGACCCTCAAGGATATGAAAAAGGACCAAATAGAAATTAAACATACACTGACTTAAATAAAAAATATTTTGCAGAAACCCAACTGCAGACTAGAGGAACACAAGAATCAAGTCAAAGATTTGAAATACCAAGAGGCCTAAAAAACTCAACCAGAAAAGAAAAAAGAATCCAAAAATTTGAGGATAGTGTAAGAAGCTGCTGGGACAACTTTAAGTGTACCAACATCAGAATTATGGGGGTGCTAGAAGAGAGAGAGCAAGATATTGAAAACATATTTGAAGAAATAATGACTGAAAACTTCCCCCACCTGGTGAAAGAAATAGACTTACAACTCCAAGAAGTGCACAGAACCCCAAACAAAAGGAATCCAAAGAGGACCACACCAAGACACATCATAATTAAAATGCCAAGAGCAAAAGACAAAGAGAGAATGTTAAAAGCAGCAAGAGAAAAAGTTAGTTACCTACAAGAGAACACCCATACGATTGTCAGCTGATTTCTCAACAGAAACTATGCAGGCCAGATGGGAGTGGCAAGAAATTTTCATAGTGATGAATAGTAAGAACCTACAACCAAGATTACTCTACCCAGCAAAGCTATCATTCAGAATTGAAGGTCAGATAAAGAGCTTCCCAGATAAGAAGAAGCTAAAGGAGTTCATCAACACCAAACCAGTATTATATGAAATGCTGAAAGTAATTCTTTAAGAAGAAGAAGGAAAAAAAGGTGGCTGCTTCAAACTAGAGCATGGATGGAACTGGAGAGCATTATGCTAATTGAAATAAGCCAGTCAATGAAAGCGAAGTACCACATGATCTCACTCATTTATGGAATATAATGAATAACATAAACTGATGAACAAAAACAGATCCAGAGACAGAGAAGCATTGACTGTCAAACCTCAGAGGGATGGTAGGGATGGGTGAGGGTAAGGGGAAAAGATCAACCAAAGAACTTGTATGCATGCATATAAGCCTAACCAATGGACACAGACACCAGGGGGGTGAGGGCATAAATGGTGATGGGGGGAGGGGAGATTGGAAGGGGTAATGTGTGATGAGGATACATATGTAATATCTTAATCAATAAAGAAATTTTAAAAATTAAAAAAATTAATTTGACTAATATTCTCATTTTACACCCTTTTGTTCTTATAATTAAAATATACTTAGGTTGCAAAAATTTAGTAATCAATGGAAAAGGAGTTGGGCATTCTGATATTTATATTATG
Organism: Antrozous pallidus; assembly: GCA_027563665.1. NCBI lineage: Eukaryota > Metazoa > Chordata > Mammalia > Chiroptera > Vespertilionidae > Antrozous > Antrozous pallidus. The sequence goes on along the minus strand of CM050516.1, from coordinate 52,962,091 downwards.
AAGTTTTAAAAAATATTTTGGGAGGAATCAATAAATATCAGTATAAAAACACTTTAAACATTTCCTTCCCTCCTTCTTCCCTTCCTTTCTAGCTCTTGTTATTCACCTAGTTATGCAAACTCATTGATGTCTCCTTCCAGAAGCCTCAGACTGGGGCCATTTCCTGCAGGATAATAGCTGGATACGAAAATTTATCAGAAAACAAAATATACTGACCAACTGACCTGTCAGTTCCAGCCTTGCTGGAACTCTTTACTGCAAGTGTCTGTATCATTACCATTCCTGAATCAGTTATTACTTTACTTTCAGGTTCCACACCAGAATTTCATTTGTCAACAGGAAATCTTGACAGTTAAAGTTTTGGGTTTTTTGGCTATGGGATTAGCAGTATATTTAAACTGTGGGTTCCATTTGGGGTTTTCTTTAACACCATAATTCATTCTTAATGCTTTTTCTAAGGGCTCTATTCTATTGCAAAAAAATTCTCATATGCATTTTAAACTTTATATAGTTAAACAATTCTTTGATAATCACTTCTAAGGAAGCAACTCTATTTGTGGCATAGTCCTCTGCCTCTCTGGAATGGGAATAGTGCTCAAAAATTCCCACTCTCTAATATTCTCCACTGGTTTTATGTACATGAGTCAAATCATTGACTCTTTTGTGTCATTGGTGGTGAGAGAGTTATATTGACCCATGAGGGCTATAAGATGAATAGAATTAATTCTCTGCTGAATAAAGTCAGTGGGCCTATTTAAGATAAGGGCTTAGGCCAGGTGTGATGAAGTCACATTGGGATCCCGTCAACCTTGACTGCCGTGGAGGTGGTCCTTTCCAAGTAGGAGTCAGTCCTTGGGTGGCAAATTTCTTTACTCAAACAGAGTCACCAGGGTGGAGGGGATGAACCAGATTAGAAGTTGATACAAGCAGAGTGTCTCAGACGTGCTTCTGAACTGCTTTCTGGGTAGACTGTAAAGCCTGTAAGAATTTGAGTAAAGATGGTTATGGATTTCAGCTTTTCTAGATTGGGTTTCCATGTAAGTTGGTGAGTTGGGTAGAGTTTGTAAGAGTCACTAGAATCTATAGAGGTCCCACTGGTTTTAGGGCAGCCTCCCGGGCTGCTTCATCTGCAGCCTCATTCCCTCTTGCTTCTGGGGAGTTCCCTTGTCTCACATAGGTAGAGATGGAAAGACTTGATTACATCTGGTAATGCTAATTAGCCCATTGTCCTTGCTCAGCTCATGTCTATCTAACTGCCTAATATATTGCCTCAAGGATTCTGGCATGGAATTCTTTTAGGGAAAATGGACATCAGTGGGCTCTTCTAGCTACTTCCTGCTGAGGCGAGTCAGAAGTTTCTCTCAGAGCCAAGAGATCCTTGCTGTCTGTCAGAGGGACAATGAGGCCTGGGCACAGAAGGAAGTGGGCTTGTGACCTGGCAGAGACAAACTGTAACAAATGGTTCGGTGGAAGGGAAAGAAAACCTTTTAGTTTTAATAACTTCTATTGAAATAGAATTTTTCTCCCCAAAATTACCCCCATGTTTATCAAAAGAGCCAAATCAAGACTAATTTACCTATTGTATTTAATTTGGCCTGATTCTTTGCATAAATATAACAAGAATGGTAACTGACTAACTTTGCCAGAATTTCATGATTGAATCTTAACATGCCCCAGAGGGCCAGGAAACCAAGTCATCCAGCTGCCGTCAGGCCTGCCTGCAGTATCTGCTGAGTTAGACGAAGTCTTCACCTGTAATGGCTCTAACCTGGGCCCATGCCCTAGGTTTCAAGGCCCATCTCAGCCCTCCTACTCGTCATGGCTGAGAGTGAATGGGGGTCCCACAGGTTCGCAGAGGCACCCTTATTGCCCCCCTTCTACTCTGACCAACCACCAGTGATGGTAGGGTATAAGCCTGAAGCTCCAGCACCAGCTATTTTCAGGGCTACTAAGCAGGACACCAGGCTTTTCCTTGGGACTCTTATTGGCTTCAGAGGTCAGGCAGGGCTCCTTAAAACATGATACACCAGTCAAAGTTTCTGGTTAATAAAATCACTATTGGGAACTGGTCTTATTAAATTTATGCAAAGAAATGTATTGCCATGATTTAATTTATTAAGTATTGCTAAATTTCGGAGGAATTGTATAAGGAGAAAAATATACTGACCTGCTTTAAGATAGAATTTTCCTTGCCAATCCCTTTTATGGACTTTTCAAAGTAATATTTTCTGAATGTATTATAACAAAACAGTAACTGTTAGATTTCAAGTACGTTGGCATAAGCTACTTACCCTCTGTTTAGGGAGGCAAAATGTAAATTATTTACTTTTCCTGGCTTACTGGCCTGTATTATTTGACTTCCTTACAACATTTCTCTTCTTCACATACATAACTACCTTTATATACCTCTAAATTATCCTTCAAACCTTCTTTCTATGTCCTTTAAAAATGCATAACCATGTCTCAGAACTTCTACTCAGTATTCCTTATTCTTTGAAACCTCAATCCTTTAAAAAGTAAAGGATTTCTTAGATTAACATTTATAACTTAGACCTTCTATGATAAAACTAAGAGCAGGTAAAAATATTTCTTTTTTTGAGAGACAGAAACTTAAACTAGTTGTCACATTAAAGATATTATATCTTAAACTTCCTTTGCTGAATATTCCACCACTGCCCAAGAAGTACCCAGTAACCCCACCCTGCCAGGCTCAGACGATAAGATTCTCCTTATGTAAAAAGAAGGAAATGGGGGCAGAGAAAGATCCACTGTGTTTTGCCAGCATAGTTCAGATAAGCAAGAAACCAAGGACACCAGCAGAGCGGGTTGTCTCTCCCTCTCTCCCCGCCGATGTCCCCTCCTTTTCTGCATTAACCATTTACTCTGTCCTTAGCAGGGGAAATAAGGCAAGTGGTCTGAGATCCTGCATAACCAGGCTTATTACACTAAAGAAAGAGCCGCTATCACTCCCAGATTTTCCTTCTTTACTCCAAGGCCACAGAAGATCTCAACCTTCACCACTTCTGATATCTCCAACCATCCACCTGTCCCCTAGCCTAGGGCTTCCCTATCTCAACAGGATGAGGGTGAATTCCACTGCCTCTACCCTTTCTCACACCTGCTTGGGAGCAGTTTTCGGCTCTATTCCTTCCCCAGAGAGAGACTCACTGTAAATCTATCAGGAAGGGCAGGCAGGTCACAGTTCTCAGGACCACATGATTCTCTGCTAGCAGGGCTGAAAAAGGCAGCCTGGAAAGCAGTTAATTATGACTAATCTTCAACCTTTACAAATTAACTCTTAAGTTCCAACATTTTAAACACAGCAAATTATAAATCAAGGAAAAGCAATTAAAAGTTCTCTACTGTCTTCCCTCTAAAGCAGGGTTTGCACTATCTTTAAACAAATTAAACAAAACAAAGAGATAACAAATACTCTCATGTGTATAGCCAGACAGCACAAAGTAGCTTTCACTTCACACAGATTCTCACACTTACATTTATATACCAGTCTGCATTTTTTACTTCTGGGGAGGTGATCAAGCTCCCTCTTCCACTCACTGGGATATGGGAAAGTCAACCATTCCTGCTCACAAAATTTCTGTAAATCAAAAGCATTAACCGAGGCTCTGTAATCATCTGCTCGCTGCTTGAATTCCTGAAAATTTTTCAAAAAACATTGCAGGGGAGTACAAACAGAACATGAAGCAGACTGACCCATTCTAATAATAGAGACAAGCAGACCACAATAACACAGAATAATAAAGACAGTAACAACCAACTGATGATCACCCGGCGCCATAGTACACTGGGATCTGGTCTCGGAAGTAGCGCTGCGTCCAGCCTTCCAGAGACCCTAGATGGGCACCCACAGAACCAGAAATAAGTTTCTTACCAGTTAGAACTAGATCCAGGCAGATCCCATCAGAGTCAATCAGGAAATTTAGCAGGCGGGGTCTCTGACCTCTACCAGTCCCAGGGCTGAGGAACATCTCTTAGATATCTCCCCCTGGGTCAGACAGTCTGGGAACCCTGGTGGGCTCCAGTCACAGGACCAGTCAAAGGCTGGTTATCTCCTTGGGGCATCTTCAAATGTTGTGGAGCGGACAAAGTAAAGGACTACTGGAGCCCAGACCAAATTAAAATTTAGGGAGCCTTTATTAGCCACCTGACAACTGCTCTGCCGTTCTCTATGCAGGGAGTCTGGAGAGCAGCCCCAGCACTTTGTGCAGGACCACCTTTAAGCCCATTTACCACATCAGTTTTTGCAGAGCAAGCAACCCAAGATAAAACAGTTTTTCCAAAGCAAAATTAGGGTCATGCCATTTTGACCATGTTATTCATAGGGTCATCCTGTTCTTCAGAAAGCTGACAGTATTCTATCTTGCAAGACCTACATGTTGGGAAGGGGCCATGAGACTGTATCTCAAGGCCTAGCCTAATGTCAGCACTGACAACTCTATCTGGTGCATAGTCCATGGCCTCTCTGGAATAGGAATAGTGTTCAAAAATTCCCACTTTCTAACATAAACCATACTCATCATGTTTGAGCTACAATATGTGAATTTGCACTTCAGTCCCACTGAATTGTGACAGAACGAGGGAAACATGCAATGGAAAAGGAATCTAGCTAGGAAATGAGAATCCTTCAGTCTGATCTCATCTCTGCCACTAAGTGACTATAAAACCTTGACAAATTTACCTAAATTATCCAGATGTCTACACTTAAACAATAAGGGGGTTGGTCTCTCTGTGACCTCTGGGAGAAATTTAGCTTCTGGTTCTGTAACCTTTCCTAAGAGAAGTTCTGAAGAGTCAACATTCAAGGAACTGTTAAGAGTTTATTTCTATCAGACCCAAGATAATCAAGCTAAACCAAGTACTTGCACCTTGTTTTTTGAGATTATTCTTTTTAACATATATATATATATGTGTGTGTGTGTATATATATTTATTGTTTAAAGTATTACAAATAGTAGTATATATGTTTTCTTCTGTTCAATGCTTCTTTGCCTCTTTATCTATATTTCCCCCGTTTCTTTTCTTTAAAAATCTTGCATCTGCATACTAGAAATAAACATAAGAACAAAAAATGTTTGAGTGTCAGTTTCAATGTCCAACAGTTCTGAGTCCCAGTTCCAATGTCAAATAATTCCTTATGTGTACATGTTAGCAATGATATCTGAATGGTGGACAAATGGTAGTGATGCAGGTTCCACCCTCTCTGGTTTGGTCCTGGGCAACCTGCACAGCTGCTGACTGCTAGCATAGCAAGGTGTTGTCAACATCCTGCATCTCTGGACTGTCTTCATGGTTGGAACAGACCTGTCAGTTCCTCTCTGTTGCAAGAATCCATATGGTGCTGGAGTTGTTTTCTGAAAATATACAAACATATTCTCAACCAAAAGTTAATAAAAGAATATTTTCTATAAATTAGACTTGGGGTTCTTTTTATTTTTGCCCAAATGATTTTCCTTTGGCTTATTTTGATACCATATGTGTTTTTAATGGGTGTCCTGCTGTTAGCATTACAAATGGAAATTGATTTTCTGAAGTAAGAATTTTCTAGGTGTAATTTACTTACAGGATGTTTTTCCTTACATAATATTACCCCACAACCTCCACCCCCTTTTTTTTGATTAATGTAGGCTTTTGGAAATTTTATGTTGCAGTCTTGGTAACTTTAAATTTTAATTTTGCACAAAAGTATGATTGCCTTAGGTTCTTTGCATGTTAGGCAACTTTACAATGAGATGAACTACTAATAGAAACTTTAGTTAATATTTTAGGAACAGTTTTTTGTCCAGTACACTTAAATTTTCATTAGTATTCCCTTATTTCAATTGGCCAATTTAAATTAATCTGAAATTGATTACTATTTTACTGTCAAATTAAATACTCAAACAATAATCTTAGTTTACCCTGTAAATATTAGTGGAAAGAGCTATTTGCATTCTTGAGTAGGCCCTGAGTATTCCTGGTGCTAGACTGCATTTAGATATATGGCTGCTGTTACTGGCCAAGTCTCTGTCTGTAACCCGGGTCCCAACCTGAGCTGGGCATGGGAAGCAAAGCAGCCATGGGGGTAGGATACGTCCCTCAGAAGGGGTGAGACTTTAGGCCCTTCAAGGTTAGAAGGGTGAGAGTTTGTGCCCCATCTCTGTTGACCTTCAAGTTCTCTCCTGATGGCCCCTCTGCGACTGTGCCTGTCTTAGGTTGTTCCTCCCCTGAGAAATCTTACCCGTCACTGGCTAACCAGCCTTCCTCCGGGGCCAAGCAAGGTGATGTGAGGTTCTGTTCTGTCTCCTTGTTAGGCTATGCCCCCATGGCCTCCACGCCCAGCACCTGCCTTGGGATCTCCTTGCCTGCTGGCGGAGTCCCAGTACTGATCACATATCTCGGGGGACTCAGGTTTCTTCTCCTAAGAGGGCCCAGCTCACACCATTGAGCTAGAGACAGATCCATGGTGCCAGCCACCCAGAGGCTTCATTCTCAGCTTGAAGTGAAAGCTCAGGCAACAGCTGTGTGCACTTGGATTGTGAGAAGAGGGTCCCTCTTAGCAAAAAGGGCAAGAGGGGCCAATATAGAAGGCTCAAGTGCCTTCCCAGTGCCTTAATTACTTCTTGAAAGAATTAATTCCTTTCTTGTCCTTTTTTATAAAAATTGCTGCCAAACATTCAAGGAATTAGTTTGTAAGTTTCTTTGGGATAATGGTACAATATGGCCTTGTAAAATATCAAAAATTATAATGACATTGTAGAATAATATCATGTAAGGCTATTCTTTGCTCTAGGCCATGTCAATTCAATTTCAAACTAGCTTCCAATTTTTTTTTTTTACTTTATATAAACTTTGCTAAGGAGGTAAAAGCACAAATTATTTACCTTAGTTCAAGAGGTAGAATATATTGACTTTCCCTCTTACTTCTGCCACCCCCCACTTACCCTGAGGTTTGACATTTTGATGTATGTTTCTTGGTTTCTGGATCCGTTCTTGTTCATCTGTCTATGCTGTTCATTATATTGCACCAATGAGTGAAATCATGTGATATTTATCTTTCTCTGCCTAGCTAATTTCACTTAGTATAATGCTCTCCAGCTCCATCCATGTTGTTGCAAATGGTAAGAGCTCCTTCTTTTTTACCACAGCGTAGTATTCCATTGTGTAGATGTACCATAGTTTTTTAATTCACTCATCTGCTGATGGGCACTTAGGTTGTTTCCAAATCTTAGCTATGGTAAATTGTGCTGCTATGAACATAGGGATGCATATATCCTTTCTAATTTGTCTTTCAGTTTTTTGGGATATATTCCTAGAAGTTGGATCATGGGTCAAATGGGAGTTCCATTTTTAGTTTTTTAAGGAAGCTCCATACTGTTCTCCACAGTGGCTGCACCAGTCTGTATTCCCACCAGCAATGCAAAAGAGTTCCTTTTTCTCCACATCCTTGCCAACACTTCTCTTTCTTTGATTTGTTGATGTTAGCCAATCTGACAGGTATGAGATGGTACCGCATTGTTGTTTTGATTTGAATCTCTCTGATGATTAGTGACTTTGAGCAGGTTTTCATATGTCTCTTGGCCTTCCTTCTGTCTTCTTTCGAAAAGTGTCTGTTTAGATCTGTTGCCCATTTTTTTATTGGATTGTTTATCTTCTTTCTGTTAAGTTGTATGAGTTCCCTGTAAATTAAACCCTTATCGTTGATGTGATTGGCAAATATGTTCTCCCATGTAGTGGGGTTTCTTGCTGTTTTATTAATGGTTTCCTTTGCTGTGTAAAAGCTTTTTATTTTGATGTAGTCCCATTTGTTTATTTTCTCTTTAGTTTCCATTGCCCTAGGAGCAGTATTATTGAAGAAGTTCCTTCAACATATGTCTGAGATTTTGCTGCCTGTGGCTTCCTCTAGTATTTTTATTGTTTCCCACCTATATTTAAGTCCTTTATCCATTTTGAGTTTATTTTTGTGAATGGTGTAAGTTGGTCATCTAGATTCATTTTTTTGCATTTATCTGTCCAATTTTCCCAACACCACTTCTTGAAGAGACTGTCTTGACTCCATTGAATGTTCATGCATTCTTTGTCAAATATTAATTGGGCATAGTGGTTTGGGTTGATTTCTGGGTTCTCTATTCTATTCCATTGATCTATATGTCTGTTCTTGTGCCAGTACCAGGTTGTTTTAAGAACAGTGGCTTTGTAATACAACTTAATATCTGGTATTGAGATCCCACCCACTTTGTTCTTTTTCAGGATTGCTGCAACTATTCAGGGTCTTTTTTTATTCCAGATGAATTTTTAGAAAGTTCGTTCTAGGTCTGTGAAATGTGGTATTGGTATTTTAATGGGGAGTGCATTGAATTTATAGATTGCTTTAGGTAGTATGGACCTTTTAATGATATTGATTCTTCTAATCCATGCACATGGTATGGTCTTCCATCTGTTTATGATGTCCTCTATCTCTTTTTTCAGTGTCATGTAGTTTTCCACGTATAGATCTTTTACCTCCTTAGTTAAATTTATTCTTAGGTATCTTAATTTTTTGGTGCAATGGTAAATGGGATTGATTTTTTAGTCTCTCTTCCTGTAAGTTCATTATTGGTGTATAGAAATGCCATAGATTTCTTGGCATTAATTTTGTATCCTGCTACATTGCCAAATTCATTTAGTAAGTTTAGTAATTTTTTTATGGAGACTTTAGGGTTTTCTATCTACAGTATCATATCATCTGTGAATAAGGACAGTTTTACTTCTTCTTTTCTAATTTTCATACCTTTTATTTCTTCTTCTTGTCTGATTGCAATGGCTAGCATTTCCAGCACTATACTGAATAAGAGTGGTGAGAGTGGTCATCCCTGTCTTGTTCCTGTTCTTAGGGGAAATAGTTGTAGATTTTGCCCATTGAGTATGATGTTAGCTGTGAGTTTGTCATATATGGCTTTTATTATGTTGAGGTATGATCCCTCTATTCCTACCTTGCTGAGAGTTTTCACCAAGAAAGCGTGTTGGATTTTGTCAAATGCTTTTCTGCATCAATTGGTATGATTATGTGATTTTTATGTCTCAATTTGTTTATGTGATGTATCACATTTATTGATTTGCGGATATTGTACCATCCTTGCATTCCTGGGATAAATCCTACTTGGTCATGGTGTATGATCTTTCTGATGTACTGCTGGATTGTATTTGCTAGAATTTTATTGAAGATTTTGGCATCTATATTCATGAGGGATATTGGCCTGTAATTCTCTTTCATTGTGTTATCTTTATCTGGTTTTGGTATTAGGGTGATGCTGGCTTCATAGAAGGAGCTTGGAAGTGTTCCTTCCTCTTGAATTTTCTGCAATAGTCTGAGGAGGATATGTTTTAGTTCTCCCTTGAATGTTTGGTAAAACTCCCCTGTGAATCCGTCTGGCCCCGGGCTTTTGTTTGCTGGAAGTTTTTTGATGACTGCTTCAATTTCTTCCATAGTTACCAGCCTATTGAGATTTTTAGAATCTTTTGGAAGGTTTATTTTTCTAGGAATGTGTCCATTTCCTCCAGGTTTTGTAGTTTGTTAGAATAGAGTTGTTCATAGTATTTTTTTAACAATACTTTGTATTTCTGTGAGGGTCTGTTGTTATTTCACCTTTTTCATTTCTGATTTTGTTTATTTGAGTCCTCTCTCTTAGCTTCTTGGTGAGCCTGGCTAGAGGTTTATCAATCTTGTTTATCCTTTCGAAGAACCAGCTCTTGGTTTTGTTGATCTTTTGTATTGTTTTTTTCTTTGGTCTCTATGTCATTCATTTCTGCTCTGATCTTTATTATTTCCTTCCTTCTGCTCACTGTGGGCTTTTGTTGTTGTTGTTGCTCTGTTTCTAATTCTTTGATTTGTTCAGTTAGATGATTTATTCCCATTTTTTCTTGTTTTTTGAGATAGGCCTGTAGAACTATAAACTTCCCTCTCAGGACTGCTTTCATTATGTCCCATAGCAATTGCATTGTTGTGTTTTTATTGTCATCAGTCTCCAGGATGTTTTTAATTTCTTCTTTGGTCTCATTGATAACCCAGTCATTGTTTAGTAGCATGCTATTCAACTTCCAGGTGTTTGAATTTTTTGGAATGTTTTTATTGTAGTTTATTTCTAATATTATGCCATTGTGGTCTGAGAAAATGCTTGATACGATTTCAATCTTTTTGAATTTGGGGAGACTTTGCTTGTGACCCAATATGTGGTCTATTTTTTAAAATGTCCCATGTGCACTTGAGAAGAACGTATATTCTGTGGCTTTGGAGTGAAATGTTCTGAAGAGGTCAATTAGGTCCATCTGATCTAGTGAGTCTTTTAGATTTTCTGTCTCTTTGCTGACTTTTTGGCTAGAGGATTTATCCAGTGATGTCAGTGGTGTATTAAAATCCCCTACTATGATTGTATTGTTGTTGATTTCTCCCTTGATATCTTCCAGGAGTATTTTAATGCATTTAGGTGCTCCTACATTGGGTGCATATATGTTTACCAGAGTTATATCTTCTTGTTGAATTGCTCCCTTTAGTATTATGTAGTGTCCTTCCTTATCTCTAGTTATGGCTTTTAGAGGTCTATTTTATCAGATATAAGTATTGCAACCCCAGCTTTTTTCTCATTTCCATTTGCCTGAAAAATGTTTTTCCATCCCTTCACTTTCAGTCTGTGTGAATCCTTTGCTCTGAGGTGGGTCTCTTGTAGACAGCAAATATATCCATTCAGCTACCCTATGTCTTTTGATTGGTGCATTTAATCCATTTACGTTTAATGTTATTATTGACAAGTACATTTTTCTTGTCATGTTTTCTTAGTGTTTGTGTTTCTTTTTGCTTTTCTCTTTCTTCTTTTTACAGCAGCTCCTTTAGCATTTCTTGCATTGCTGGCTTGGTAGTGATAAACTCACTTAGCCCTTTTTTTGTCTGTGAAGCTCCTGATCCCACCTTCAATTTTGAATGACAGCCTTGCTGGGTACAGTATTCTTGGATTCAGTCCTTCGCTTTGCATCACTTTGTATATTTCATTCCATTCCCTTCTTGCCTGGCATGTTTTGTTGAGAAATCAGTTGATATTCTAATAGGAGATTCCTTGAGGGTAACTTTCTCTGGCAGCCTTTAAGATTCTTTCTTTGTCATTGGTGTTCACCAATTATGATGTGTCTTGGTGTCAGTCTTTTGGGGTTCAACTTGTTTGGGACTCTATGTACCTCTTGGCCTTGCATAGTTTTTTTCTTGTCAATATCAGGGAAGTTTTCTGTCATTATTTCTTCAAACAGGTTTTCTATTCCATGCTTCTCTTCTACTCCTTCTGGTATCTCAATTAAGCGAATGTTGTTTCATTTTGTGTTGTCCCAAAGCTCCCTTAGGCTTTCCTCTTGCTTTTTAAGTCTTCTTTCCAGGTGCTGCTGTGTTTGTGTGTTTTTTCCTACATTGTCTTCTAATTCGCTGATGCAGTCCTCAGCCTATTCTAGTCTACTTTTTCAACCTTCCAATGTGTTCTTATTGCAGCTATGTCGTTCTTCATCTCCTCTTGGTTTCTTTTCATGTTGGTGACATTCTCATTCAGCTCCTTATTGTTCTCATTGAGTTGTGTGTATTTGTTATCCATCCATTTAAACATCCTTATAACCATTACTCTGAATTCTTTCTCTGATAAACTGCTAGCCTCAATATCATTTAACTCCCTTTCTGGTGATTCCTCTTTTTCTCTCCTTTGGGAATTGCTTTTTTGTCTCTCCATGTTTTCCTATAATGTTTTAATTGTAGATCCAATTGCTTTGCTTCCCAGGTTCTTTTGGTGATGGTGCTACTGGTGTAATCTCTCAGTCCTCCTGGGCTTGGTAATCTAGTGTAGTTCCCTACTTGAGCTATTTGGGTTCTCTTGATGTAGGCCTGCAAGCTTGAGAGGCACAACTGTGGTGTCTAGAGATTAGCAGCTGTGGAGGGGAGTGTCCCAATTTTTGCTGTATTCTTATGGGAAGAAACTATTCTTTAAAAATGCCAAGAGGCAAAAGAGAACTCTGCTGGTTCTTTCAAGTGCAACACCCTCCACTTTGACAAATCCAAGGCACACTTTTCTTATGGCCTTGGGGAGTATTCAGAGTGGAGTCTGGGTGTGGCTATATTGGTTGCCTGGAGACTAGTGGAAGGGGAGAAAATGGCAAAGCGACTTAGATATGACACAGCACCAGACTGGCTATACCACCTCTCTTCGACCTCCCTCCGTCTACTCTCCCCAGATTCCACAACTTCACCCCTTCTCCTGCACCTCAGCCACTGGTAGGTGTCTGTATCTGAAAGGTCCTATGAACTAGGTTCAGTGGAGAAGGATGCAGGCCCCAGTGTGAGGAGGGCCTGCGCCTCTGCAAGCTCCTCTCTTGCTTGCACTTCGCGTTCCAGCAGTCCTTAGGGTTGCCTCTGAGCTCAAGTCCAAAAATCATCTACCTCCCACAGTCCCATGGACACTTTTTTCAAAGACAGGTGCTTTTCCTGTCCCCAGGGACACAGCTTGGCGCCCTATAGTTTCTCCCTGACCTTCTGAGTACAGAGGTTCAGCAGATTCTACTGCCTAGATTTTTTATTTTACCTTTATCCAGGGGATCATTGCCCTGCCCAAGTGCAAACTATCTTGCAAGCTGTGTCTCCTTTGCCAATTCGGGCTGGTTTCCACTCGTTTCAGCTGCTCCCTCTATTTGCTCCAGGAGAAGACTCAGGACCCATCTGTCTATTCTGCCGCCATTTTATCCTCTGCACCTTGTTTTTTGAAATTGTTTATTGAATAATAAATAATAAACATTGATATGATTAACAGCAATTCCTAATTGATAGGGGCACAAGGGTAGAATAAAAATGTGATTTTTATTTTTTCCTCCTTTTCTCTTCCTTTCTGTTTCCTTTCCCACCCTTTTACTAACCAAACGTGTAATTAATTAATCAACTATGTATGTTTAACCTTATGTTCTGGCTAAGATTTGCTTTAGTTCTCAGCTGACCAGACAAAAACAAAAAGACTTATACTCCAGCCCTGAACTTACACCCCTGCCATCAGGAATGCAGAGGCTGATCAATTAGGTCTGAAAAAGACCAGAATGATGGAATCACTGCTGACCTATTTCAGAACGCTGACCATTCTGTTTCAGGGATCTGTAATGAAGACATTTATCAAGATCCGAGACCCCCACAGGGACTCAAATTCCAGAACTACAAGTCACCAGAAACCCCCTTTTTCTACCCACCCACATTCCTTTTCCCTGATTCCCCTATATAAGCTTTCTCCTAACAAGCACAAGGGGAAGGTACATTTAGAGTCACCTTCCCAGATTTCCAGCATCGGATATTATTAAACACACACTTATACCCCAGACCCTGTCTTTGCTTTTAAGTTGGGTGGTGTCAGGCAGCATGAGCCCTGAACTCGGTTGACCTCCGGTTTTATAATGAGAGGGCATAGAAAACAGAAGGCTGTAATATATCAAATAATCAATTCAAGAAAATTTGCCAAAGTTGACTCTTGAAGGACATAAGCCTCCAAATTGAAAAAGTTCCATTCTTAGACAAGTATTTGTTTAATTTTAGAACCAAAAGAATAAAGGCAAGTTTCTAATAGTTTCCAGAGAAAAATAGGTCATGCAGCAAAGCTTTCAGAGATCTGAAAGAAATAGATTTTGGACTAAAATTGTATGTCTGGCCAGTTTTTCAGTCAAATGTTTGGAATAAACACAGTTTTAGACATTCAAGTTTTAGAAATATCACATCCCACAAATGTTGAGCTAGAGAAATAATCTAATCCAAGATCGACAAAGACATGTTTTAGAAAAGGAGGTCTCCTACCCAAGAAGTCTCAGGATTAGCACCCTGAATGTCTAGATGACAAGTGAGGGACAAAATGTTCCAGGAGAAATGGTAAAACAAACATATAAATAAATACTCCATAAAATGTCTGGTCAAATAAGTTATTGAAACATAATCTTAAAATAAAGGGACATAGTGGTGAAGAAAAAATTAGAAACTCTTAGTATATAAAAAAGCTACAAAAGAATAAGTTTTCAAGTAAACTACACTTAGTTTGTTGATTTAATTTAAGTTATTCATTTAACTATCCTAAGAGGTTGTGGATTAAGAGCAAAGGTGTAAATAAATAACTTCTAAAATTGAGTAATTGAAGCATGGTAGTATTTTCAGGGATGATGAAATGAGCAACAAAAAGAATCAGTTAAGAATCAAAAGATATAAACTTCCAATTATAAAATAATAAGCATGGTGTAAAATACAGCATGGTGGCTATACTTAGTACTGAATTGCATATTTAATTATTGCTGAGAGTAGATCTTAGAAGTTCTCATAAAAAAACCATAATTTTGTGGGTTTGATGTATTTTATCTAGACTTCTTATGTTCAATATACACAAATGTCATACACCTAAAACTAATATATGTGAATTTTATTTCAATTCAAAACATAAAAGAATCAGCTGAAAGAATTAAAAGGGGTTGCCTCAAGATAGTCGAACTGGAGGATGGGGAGGAGCAGATATCCTTTCATAAAGCTTTACTGTATTAATTAGTGTTTTTAACAGGCTCATGATGTATTGTGATTTAAATACTTTAATTGTTTAAATTTTGTAGTATGTAATATTAGGAAAGATTTTAAATACTGTTGATATATGAACACCAAATACATGTCACTCTGTATGGTCTGATCTAAATTTAGTATAATAAATACTTAATATGTTTTTCTTTCATATGTCAGGTAATTTATTTTATTTATTATAACTTGAATATGTATTTTTTTACTAAATTTGATATATATACATATATTTTAATAAATTAACATACATATAGTTGAAGCCATTTATGGTGACTGACAACATTGAAAAAAGAGATAAGAAAAATTTGGAAAGCCAATTTCATGTGGAATGAGCAACCTTAGTATCTAGTACCAAGGCAGGAATATTTTGTGTCTATAGAGTTTATATGAGGCCAGGTAGATTTTCAACTAGCATAGTTAGCTTTTAACTGCAGACACCTAGCTAAGAATTCTTAAGCATTAGTCACTAGGTGTTTTTGACTTTATCGACTGATTGCAATTCACTATAGCCCTGACCCTAAATGACCTTTTGTGGAAATGGAGCCAAAGACATGTGCTTTTAGCCAGCACAGATGACCCAGCAGTACAAATTGCAGCATTTAGACTTTGAACTTGTAGTGCAAGACAAGGGCTGCAGCAAAGCAGTACATTTGGTAGGTGCTAAGGCCTTAGGCTTCAGACTGCTGTAGTTTATTAAGATGCGGGCATAGCTTGGCCTGGTATCATGGCTAGGCTAAAGTGAGATTAGTAACTGCAAGTAAAGGCAAGTCAACAAGGTTACACAGGAGCCACAGAACACTAGGGAGAGTCTACCTTTTAAGAGTTAAGATATCTTGTGGCTAAAGCTTAAGGTCTTTTGCCTGAGGTGGTTATAAAGTGCCATGCCATTGTGCATTCAGGGCACAGGTTGAAACGGTGAAGCACTGATCTTAAATTTGTGTCTGGTTCAAAGGCTCAATCAAATAAAATGAAAATAGTAGAAAAAAATGTTTGGGTGAGTTTAAAAATGATAATTATTGTAGCTGGGCATGTGCAGATCACAGTGCCCAAGGGATTTGTATGAAGGAAAAAAAGCAGAAGAGTGTCTAGATTTTAGAAGACCAAAAGGCTGAGGCACCAGCTGTCACTAGCACCTCAGGGGCACCCGCTCCAGCAGTCTCAACAGCAACTTCTGTTCAGAAATTCAGAGGGTGTTTTTTCAGCTGAAACAAATGTGACTCTAAGGTGAAATCTTTTTCTAGAAGGCAGGGTTTTTTTTAGGCCAAATTAGTACCATTTCAAGAAGCAAAGAAAATGTGTTGTTATACACAGGCACAGAATACCTCATTGAGTACCTAGGAGTTCGTACTACTAATAAAGTTCATCTCAGGAGAGAAGTGCTTAAAGAAACCTGGAAGTTAGGATATTTCGAATAGGTTGGTTGGGAAGGAAAAATATGTGGCTCCTCCTTCCCCTTGGACCCACATATTGATAAATTCTTAGTGACAGAATTGATCATTTGCTGAGTGGTTCCTATCAATTAAATTCAAAGGATGTGGATTTCAGAAAAGTAAACTGGGTGGCAGCCCCCAAAGAAGTCAAGATAGTCACCATCTACCATCTGTTTTTCAGATACCAATAGAATGTCCTTTGATCAACACATATACAGGATGTAAAGGAACAGGATTGTTACCATGGATCCGTTCCTCTAAGGGCTAGCCTTTGGATCATATTCTAAATTTGGTGAGTGTGGGGTTAGGATTACTTTCTAAGTCCTATTTTTAGAGTCCAATTGAAGTGAGAATGATGAGTCTTGACATTGATTTAAGAATTTCTGAAGCCCTAAGAGATCCTCACATTTCCCAGACTACAACTGCTAAAAAAAAAAAACAAAAAAATCCAACTCTCCCGAAGGGTAGTGAACCCCTCTGACTGAACTGAACAAAATTATAAATAGGGAAGGATTATTTTTGGAATTTATTTTTTAAATATATTTTTATTGATTTTCAGAGAGGGAGGGAGAGATAGAAACATCATTGGTGAGAGAGAATAATTGATCAGGTGCCTCCTGAATGCCTCCCTACCTGGGACTCAGCCCACAGCCTGGGCATGTGCCCTGACCAGGAATTGAACCATGACTGACCTCTTGGTTCATAGGTGACACTCAGCCTCTGACCCATGCTGGCTGGGCTGAAATTTATTTTTAAAAGTCAAAGGAATTTGATTTAGAATTTGTGTCACTTGGCTTTAACTTGCAAGAGCAGATATTCTTTGAACTTTAATTTTTCCCTAGAAGTTAATAGTCAGAGGGATTAAAGGAAAGATTGGGACATCTTCATTGCTTAACTTTTATGAATAGGAAGTCTTTATGCATTTTATGATTGGTATAGCATACCACTGCCATCTAATTTCATTGCAAAACTTCTGATATCCTATATAAAGCAGCCTGGCTAAAAAATACTTTGGTTTGAAAATTGTAATAATAATACTATGTTGAATTTCTACATCATATATACTTGTAATTACACATATGTTATATATATAGTATATGTAACATCATTACAAATATATTGCATAATAATTACATATATCTGTAAATTTGTAAAGACTAAACTTGGCTCATATTTTTCTCCTCTTTGGGAACCCTCCTACTTTAGAGAGCTTAAATTCATGTTCCTCCAGGGCCAAGCCATGCCCTAATGGAGCTTGATCTCCCAGGATCCAGAATTGCCTGTGGTTGAAGGGTATAGTGCATAACTTTGGGCTTCAGATAGCTGATGCTTTGGTTTCTCACACAAACCATGTGCCCCAACTTAGTCTTTATCAATAATGAAGATATTATTATAATCTTCCTCTCCTACTCTTTATTTCTCAAGAACTTGGGGTATGAAGAGAGATGTCATTATTTAGTTCCTCTCATATATTGCAGTAATGTTATGTGCATGTATAATATAGTGTTATCCACATATATAAATAGGCATATCCTATATAATAAAGAGGTAATATGCAAATTGACCGTCATACCCTCACACAAGATGGCTGCCTCCATAGAGTCTCAAGATGGGCCCCACAAGATGGCTGGCAGGCGAGGGCAGTTGTGGCCATCGGGTCAGTGGGGGGGGGGGCAGTTACGGGTGACCAGGCCATCAGGAGAAGGCAGTTTGGGGTGATCAGGCCAGCAGGGGAGCAGTTAGGCATTGATCAGGCTGGCAAGGAAGTGTTTAGGGAGTGATCAGGCTGGCAGGCAGAAGCAGTTAAGGGCAATTAGGCAGGTAGGCAGGCAGGCAAGCAGTTGGGAGCCAGCATTCCCAGATTGTTAGAGGGATGTCCAACTGCCAGTGGGATCAGGCCTAAACCAGCACTCAGACATCTGAGGGGTCCCAGATTGCAGAGGGTGCAGGCTAGGCTGAGGGCCAGCCCCCGTCCAGTGCAGGAATTTGTGCACTGGGCCTCTAGTATGTATATAATATACAAACAACTGTGTATTCAAATATACTATAGATGCACATATATGTTTATCAATGTTTCATATATGTATAGGTGGGACTACTAGTAATATTTTATTTATTTTCTTTGTACATTTTATATTTCTAATTCTTTTCTATATAAATTCATTAATCAGAAAAAAAGTTATAGTTTTTAAAATACTAAGTTCAGTTGTCACCATAACTTGCCCAGTTCCTTTCTCCTTTCTGCACAAATTGCCCTCTTCTTTTTCCAGAATGTCTTCATAAAACTAATGAGAACTTGTTCCAATGTATTTTATTTGACTTACATGTTTTATTCTTTCATCATCCTCATTACAGATTGACCTACTTAAAAGAAAGAGTCACATCTTAATTCTAGTTTTTAATCACATGCACATAACAGCATGCTTTGCATAAAGTCAGCACATTGAATATTTCTGATATTAAGATTCTACCAGATGAAAACTTTTTCCCAGTTATTGAGTTGAATGCCAATGAAATAATTCTAGAAAACAGAAGAAAAACAACATGCCAAATACATGAAAGGAGGTCATCCCATGGTCCAATAGGTTGTTATGGAAAATTTGAAAATAAAACTATAGCC
Source organism: Antrozous pallidus (assembly GCA_027563665.1). Taxonomy (NCBI): domain Eukaryota; kingdom Metazoa; phylum Chordata; class Mammalia; order Chiroptera; family Vespertilionidae; genus Antrozous; species Antrozous pallidus. The sequence continues at coordinate 52,943,460 of CM050516.1, read as the reverse complement.
CATGAAGCAGCAGATTTCGATCAGACTCCGGTGCACCATATCTGCTGTGAAGTAAAATAATAGGAGCATGTTTGGAATCAAGCCTAGGCAAAATGATTATGGAAACATAGTGAGATGTGCTTAATATTTCCTTAGAGGCCAAAACAACTCCTTTTGCCAAATCAACAAATCCTGTTATCCCATCTCTTGAGAGACTAGATGGTTGGGTAATAGGCTGCAGATGTGAAGTCTTTAAGCTTGTTTTCCCATTGAGGAGCTCATCAGACAGCACATAATGTGATGACTCCCCCAACCTATTAGGCCTCAGAGCAGCCAAGTCCAGCCTTGGGAGCACACTGAAATCATGTGGAAGCTGTAAAAATGATAGATGTCTGGTTTCCAGCTTACCTCCCACAACACCCCAGCTCCTGATTTAATTGACCTAATGAGTATCCAGAGTTTTAAAACCTCCCAGGTAATTCTAATATGCAACCAAGAGAGACAACCCCTCCTTGAGGGTCTCTTGGAAATCTTAATGCCTTTTTTTCTATCTATAGGTTGTCTCAGACACACCTACTTTTTGCAGGTTCAAGTGAAATCATGAAGGTTGGTTCATGGTTGTCCTGGAATTGCAAAGATAACCTTTTTTCACCTTAGGGCTTCATTTCCAGCTTAATGGTGCTCTCCTTGAGTCCCCCTTATCCCTCAAAAAAAATGTGCTTCCATTGTATAGAGTGCTAACCTGTTCTGTTGATGTAAAAGAGTTAGGGATGAACAGTGTGCTATAAGTTAGGAAGAAAAAATATAAATAGTTTTTACTGTAGAGACTGTTTTTCCTGTCTTACATTAAACGGTTACAGACTCTCATTTGTCATGGCTAGATTTTAGAATTCCTTCATTAAGAAAAAAATTATATAAAGGTTATTATAATAAACTTTAAAAGCTGTAAAAAATTACAAATGTACTTATTAATCTAAGTAAGATCTACTTTGTGGGAGGGAGTAAATGCATGTCTGTCTCATTGTAATTATTTAGCATGCAGAAAATGTTTAGTACACACGTGAATTTGGCATTACAACTCTGTGTCTCTGCCAGGATTCATTTTTCAAATAGAATCCTCCAGGATTCTATTATTATATGGCAGTAGATTGCACGTGTTGATAGTTCAATTTGTCCGTTTTACCACTTCTAAGATATTTATTGTGATATCATCTGGTCCCTAGTGGTCCCAGAGTCCAGAATTTTATCCTCATTCCAGTTCCCAAATCCTAAAGCTATCCAGGCATCATGGCTCAGTTTTCTTCTTTCTTCCTTCCTTTCTTTTCTCCCTTTCTCTCTTCCTTTCTCTCTTTCTTTCTCTTCCTTTCTCTCTTCCTTTCTCTCTTTCTTTGTCTCTTTCTTTCTCTCTTTCTTTGTCTCTCTCTCTCTCTCTCTCTCTCTCTCTCTCTCTCTCTCTCTCTCTCTCTTTCTTTCTTCCTTAAATACTATTGAATAAGCTCTCACTCCTCAGTCTTTATGCTTGGCCTGGGAGCAGTAAAAGCAATACTCAAGCTATAAGTAGTTGGTCCTTAACTATCTTTTCTAACTACAAACCACATTACATTTCCTATTGGTCATGAGGGAGTCAGAGAACTCTCAGAGCAGTCATTTATGTTATGAAATATAAGTATAATGTTGAGTAAAATACAGCTATGGGAAGTTAAATAAATCTACAGTGCATTAAATAAATCTACAGCTTTATAAAAGCTTGCTTGTTAATGTAAAGAGCTGGTAAAATCTGTAATACAAAGGAAAATCAAAGATAAAATTTACGTATTAAAGAATTGAGAACAAAGACAACACACTCCCTTTAAATGAATGTTAACTATGGACAACTGTAAAATGAAAATTATCCTGGATTTATCTTCATAAGCCATGGACATCCTAGCAACACCTCTTATCATTCTTCCTTCCTCCACAAAGATGATGAGTACTGTTGGATAGTGTATAATTTGCATCTGGATCAATGGTTCATAACACATAATTCTTATTTTCATGTATTTTTAAAGCTTACAACTTTGGAATAGCTGTACACCAAGTATCAATTTCTTAAATGACTCCAGTAAATCATTTCTATTCATGCATTTCCAATGGCCACTTACTTAGATTTTACATTCTCATTAGTCCTAGGAAAATTCATTTTCCAAGCAAAATTGTTTTTACTGTCTTATATTCTACTCCTGGCACCGCTAAGGTATATTATCCATTCTAGCCTAAATAGAACCTCAGATTCTCCCATTTTCCCCAATTCCTTGAACTTCCTGAAGTTGTGTTTATGATATAGATATTAAGAACACTGAAGTTACAAAGCAAATCTAAGATGGCAAGCGCATTTTATATTTTAAAAGAATTGTTAGACTGTTATCCAATTGTCTAGTTTGGTATAACAAATCACCTCAAAAGTAAGTGGCTTACTAGTAGGATGATTTATTACTATTAGTCTTAAATCATTGCATTGAGTGGGCTCAGTTGGGCATGTCTTACCTAGCATTTCTCAAATGGCTATAGCCACAGGGTGGCTGCGGTTGGACATGAAATGACTCAGAAGCCTGGCACCTCTGCTGGGATGGCAAGATTGGTTCTCTTTGTCCATGGGGTCCTTCCACATGGCCACCCACCGAGGGCTTCCTCACAAAGAGGAAATGAAGATCTCCTGGTGGGTAGACTTTTTACTTGGTGACTGGCTTCTCCTTTCAAATGTGTTTCAAGAGAACTAGGTAGGCACCATGGCATTTATGACCTAGATTTGGAAGTCATGGAGCATCATTTCTGCTGCATTCTACAGAGTATGTGAGATCAGTCAAGACTGGATAACATTGATTCCAAGAGTCTGGGTACACTGGGCATTTTGTGGGGGGAGAGAGGGGTTAACCACACCTGTAATCTTGAAAACATGCATGTTTGTGATAGGAAACTTCATTTTTATTATGATATTTATTAGAAAGAAATGTATTTGTTCATCAAAATGTCTAATTGCTTGTCAAAAGAAACTGAAATCTCCTCATCCATCTTATGATAAATACAAACTGACTATTATTTCATTCAAAGTATCACAATCTATTCAATAAGTTTAAAGATTGTAATTTTTTCCATTTTGAAAACCATGTGATTTTCTTCCTTGTATGTGTTATTTTTTTCATTCAAATAAATAATTCTGCCATTTACTTTTAAAGCGCAAAATAGAATCCATTATTTTTCCACAGCAGGAAAACTTTAAAAATGTAAAATGCTCACCTAACCACAAGGAGATGGTAGTACCAGAGCTAGGGATGTTACACTCTCCAGAGTCAGGCATGACTCTGTGGGAAAAGGAAATCAGAGAGCAGATGTGGTAGAATCCCGAAAGAGCAGATGGTGCTTCTGAACCTGTGTTTGGGTGACAAGAGAGCACCTAGTTCTAGTCTGATCCTCACACTAGAAGGACTATCCAATGCCTGCTCCATGGATCAGGTTTCCAGAGCAAAGCTCAATTTCCTGAAGGACTGGAGAGAAGGCAAGTTATCACATAGGCAACAAAGATTTAGGGCTAGTGAACAGGGACCAAGTTATTAGGACTATGATTTATTGCATGAGCATCTGTCTCAGTTTTAATAAGGTAATTACAGCCACTGTAATATATAAAGCACCAAATATCAGTGGGTTTTTTATAAGGGGACTTTATTTTACACTTAAATTTTAAATGGATGTTTCTGATTGATGAGTATCTCTTCTTCAAACAGTGATTCAGAAACCCATACACTTTCCTTCTTACGATTGTCAGTTTTATCATGAGGATTTCAAGGTTGTCATGACCATCTGCACACAGCAGGCAAGAGCGGGGGAATGGAATAAAGGAATCATGATTAAGAGATTTTCATGGGCCAAGAATGGAGTTGACACACTAACTTTGATCACAGACCTCAGTGGCATGTCCAAAGCTAACTGGGAAATGGCATCTTAGCCATGACAGAGATGATGGAGAATGTTATTATCTATGTGCCCAGGAGGAAGAAATCAGGGCTTTGGTAAGTACTTAGCTGGTATTTACCTTACTGTGAAACTAGATTAGAAGCAGAATTAGAAAGGATTGAACTGACTCTAAAAAACTCTTGATTTTGGTATTCTTCTGTTTCCTCTTTTTCCTCAGGCAAGAAGAGTCCAGAATCTTGGGAAGGGCTAAACCAACAAAGAGGTTTAATCTTACAGATGAAAAAGACAAAAGAATGCCATAGAAGGATATTGTATATATAAATTTAACTTTGACCAACATTAATTCTACAAATCAAAAGAATATGAATGGCAGTGGACTTAGAGAGCTAGAGAGGGATCAAATAAGCATTGTTGAAAAAGTGTATAATAGAAAATATAGACTGAAAATGTCAGTAACAAAAGAAACAATAAAAGATACAATAATAGCAAAAGAAATAGCTGCTCAGAAACAGTGCCATTATAGAAGAAAATTGAAATTTGGTCAGTGCTGTTTCTGAAGAAATTACTTTTTAAACTTAGAAATTTCCACTTTATTAATTTATTAAATTTGGTCAGTGCTGTTTAAGAAGAAATCACTTCTTAAAACTAGAAATTTCCACTTTATTAATTTTTCTAGTGAAGATGTATAATGCTGGTGGACTGATGGGCACTTATTTTACTTTGACTACCCACATCGGACTTGATTTTGCTATCAGCACACTAAAAAAAACTGCCACTGAAATCAGACTTAATCTTCCATTTCATTCTATCAGCCTCAAGAGTTAAATAACAGTTATCTATAACTTTTCCCTTTTGTACTTTTAAGCACATATGCATTTTTATCTTTGTTTTAAATTTACTCTACTTCTTAGCTTTAAGGCATTTAAATTTTTTTAAAAATATATTTTATTGATTTTTTACAGAGAGGAAGGGAGAGGGATAGAAAGTCCAGAAACATCGATGAGAGAGAAACATTGATCAGCTGCCTCTTGCACACTCCCTACCAGGATTGTGCCTGCAGCCAAGGTACATGCCCTTGACTGGAATCGAACCTGGGACCTTCCAGTCCGCAGGCTGACGCTCTATCCACTGAGCCAAACCGGTTTCGGCAAGGCATTTAAATTTTTCTATATCAACTTATATCATATGCCTGGGAAAATTAAAATTCCTATCAATTGTGTTGACTCCTGTGTACTGGAAGCACAATGGGACCTCAGATAATGAGAGGTCCCTATACCCAGACCAAAAAGAATCCTTACATTTGAGGGTAAGCTGTGAGAACTTGCTTTTGCATCCCCTTCACAAGGCACACATGGATCTGTGAAGTAATAATACAGAGAGAACACATTTCTTACTAGTATAAGGCATGAGAAGGCCAGCGGGTTATTTTCTTAAGCAGCATTCATATAATTCATTGCCTAAACATTGTGGCTTTGCAGCAGTTCATGAGGGAGGGAGGAAATGGAAATGGTTGCTTAATAGCCCAGAAGAAGTTTCTAGAGATGCTTCAGTAGTAACAATTTGCCTTCCTCTGCCTATGATCCATGAATAACAAAACAATTGAAAAGGGAAGTGAGAATGATAATATTACAATGACATCTCCATTCAAAATAAAGCATGGCGTTGAAATAATTATGGGAATGAATCATATCTCTTCCTCCCACCCCCCAAAAAAATCTCCGTAATTCCCATTGCTCATCTTGAAGCTTTCTAATGCGTAAGTATAAAGTATCATTTTAATTTTTTTCTTTACTCCACATGTGAACACATTCAGCCAAGGGATAAAATATCAAGAAATATCCAATTCTCTCTGCTTAGCTAACTCCTTTCCCAGCCTGTGCATCATTTTCTCAGTGGCAACTTCCTGCCGAGAAAGGAGTCCTGGGTTAAGAATCAGACTACTTGGGTTCACACTGTCCCTCTGTCCCTTGCTATCACTTTCCTTATAAATAAGTCACTCAATTTCTAAGGTCTCATCTGAAAAGTGAGAAAGATGGGATAATCACTAGGACTTCCAACTACTTCTAAGATTCTGTAATTCTCTTTTGTCCTTTTAAAGGCAAAGCTCCAAAGTGTTAGCACAAGTAGCTAGTTAATTATAAATAAAGGGAGCAAATCAAATCAGACTTTAAACATAATAAAATAGGGAGCCAAAAGAAAATAAGCCTGCTTCATTAGGAAGTTGCAGCATTCAGAGGCTCCCCAGGGGACCGCGGCAATCTAGCCTTTCAGGACCTAATCCCCAAAGAGGGCAGAAAGGATGTTAAGGGCCATTATCTGGGATCACTAAGAAGGAGGGATAACATAGCAAGGGAATTCTTACTCAGCTCTGCTGTGTTTGTGGCCAGTAGAAGCCAAAATGGCTCAGAGAGAGGTCATTCTGCTGAGGCGTGCTTAGTAGGAGCCACGAAGGCAATCATGAGGCCTCTAGTCTGAGAAAAGAATCGGATTGGATAAGGAATACAGAACCCACCATTTTCCCCACAAAAGATTCAGGAAATGGGCTGGTTAATGGGAGGACCCAGCACAAATCCTGGAAGGATTAGGAAATTGGTTGGTTCTTTTGAAAGAGTGCCTGATCCTTCCCAAGCTTTAGATTATATAATCAGAACATAACAAAGGCATTTCACTTGGTAACACAAATTCATTCACTGTGCACTTGCATGTTCTCTCTTCCTGGCAGCCATGCGGGCTCCAAATGTGGCTACACTTACTTAGCACTGGCTAGAGCTCAGCCAGGAATAGAGACTAAACTACCCGGACAGGGACAGAGACCACACTGGACTAAGCTTTGGCATGAACTGAACCATTGCCACAAAATTACTGGACTCTGGTCCTTTTTCTGGGCTTGAAGATAAGGCTGGACCTCTTCACAGTGAAATGACAGAGATTAGACTCCAGAATCTGAGAGCAATCGTTTATTTCTATTCCAATACATGCTACCACTACACCTTATCTTCCTCCATGTGTGGGTCCTCAGGAACGCTCTTCATGCATCTGCGGGGACAGATCCCATTTCAACCAGCTCCTGAGTTCCCAACACTGTAGTACAGCAGAGCTTCCATGCTCCTTCTGCCATGTGAGGATGCAACCAGAAGTCTGCAGCCTGGAAGAGGACCTTCACCTGACCTTGCTGGCGACCTGATCTTGGACTTCCAGCCTCTAGAACTCTGAGGTACCCATTTCTATTGTTTATAAGCCACTCAATGCTGTTTTGTTACAGCAGCCCGAACAGACTAAGATAAATAGTATTTTATATTGATTACCTGATAAAAAATAATACCTTAGTTTTTTTTAGGTTAAATACAGTATTAAAATTAACTTCATCTTTTTTACTATAGCTACTAGAAAATTTAAAGTTAAATAATGGTGTTTGTAGCTCACATTATATTTCTATGGGAAGCATTGCTCTATACAACATTATCTTCTATAAAGATCCATAACACAGGTAATATCTTCACCATTATAATCTCAGGTTTGGGCCAAAACCAAAATTAGTGCCTAAAAACATTTATTTAAATTAAAAACATCTTTCTAATAGTAGCTATTAATAACAGGCTTTTAATTGCCCCAAAGAATTCAAATTAACTTAGTAAATCTAGTCATTACTTTTTAAATATATATTTTTATTGATTTCAGAGATGAAGAGAGAGATAGAAAGATAAGTGAAGAAAGAGAATCATTGATCAGCTGCCTCCTGCATGTCCCCTACTAGAGATTGAGCCCACAACAAGGGCATGTGCCCTTGACTGGAATCCAACCAGAGACTCTTCAGTACACATGCCAACACAACACTCTATCCACTGAACAAAACTGACTAGGGCTTCTTTAATTTAAATTACTTATTGTTTAAAGTATTACATAAGTCTCCTTTCCTCCCCATTGACCGCTCCCTGGCTGCTCTAGTCATTACTTTTTAAATTATCTTAAGGGCAAGTTTCTAGAATTATTACTCATTAGAGTTCATCTCTAGATAATCTGAATCACATTGGTACATTTAATAGTTTCTTTAAAAAATATTGTTATTCCTTGAGGACTTCCTCTAAAAATATTTTTTAAAAAAAAGAAAAAGAAAGTTAAAATTATGCTGGCTAATGGATCAATTACTCAAGATCCATGAGGTTCAAATTAATGAAATTGTACCAAATATGTTGCTGGGTTTGAGGCCAGTATTATTCAATTCTTTTTTAAAATAATATCATGAAAAAAATTCAGCCCAAAATATAAGACAAGTAATCTTGACTGGGATAGGAATTAATCTGAAAAATTCTCACAATTGAAGCAATGCTATAGAAATCCTTACTGACATGTCTCATCTTCTTATATCCCTTTAACATTGTGAAATGAAACGCCTCTCACAAGCTGTTTCTTAGTCAGATTTCTTGCTCCTAAATAATAAATTCCATCCCGCAACCTGGGCAGCTGCTTTTTTTTTTTTTTTTTTTTGTGAGCTTGGGCTTCAGATATTAGAGCTGGACTCCAGATTTATGTTATAACATGGTTCCCCTGCCCACACTTATCTATTTGTTAATTGAGAATGGTTTTTGAGAGTCTACACTGTGCCTGGTCCTGCTGTAGGTGCTTAGGATGCATCAGTAAAAAATAAAATGAGCAGGTGGCTCAGCCGGTTGTGTAGTAGGACCATAAGAAGTTAGGAAAATTCCTGGGCAAGTGGAATGGGGAAACTGAGACAAGAAAATTAAACAAGGCTAAACAGTATGGGCAGCGTGCAGCCAGCTTGTGAATTGCAAGACCTGTCTTCCCTAGCCAAAGGAAGCAAATGGTTTATACCTGCCCTCCCTAACCAGAAAATACATAGTTTAAATCACTCTGGCCTGAGAAAAAAGAGAACAAAAACCCAACTAAAGCCATTTATGCCAGCTAAATTCAAGAATGGATGAAATTGGGGAACAAATGACAAAAATCCCATTAAAGCCAAACAGATCTGAGATAAAAGTAAAACAGACCAAAGAATAATCTAAAACTCCCCTATGTGCTCATTTTGATGCACCAGCATATTAAAAATACACTTGGAGAACTGACGAATGTCCTACTAAAAGCCTCCTTTAAGATTCTCACCTACAGAAAAGATAAAAATGATAAAAAGACCTCTGGACAAAGATTCAATGTGGACTCACTATAGAGTATGCCCATGTCCCTTCCCAGGGATTAACTTTTTATTTCTTTTTTTTTAATCTTTATTGTTCAGTTTATTAATTACATTGTTCCTGCTTTTTTTTCCCCCTATAGCTCCCCTCCACCTGGTATGCATCCCACCCTCTGCCCTCACCTCCCCCCCCCCCACTGTTCTCTTCCGTAATTGCATGATTTTTGTCCAGTCTCTTGGTGCACTTCCCACACCCCTTTTCTCCCCAAGAATTGCTCCCCATTCCCTCTCTATGTTCATGATTCTGTTATATTCACCAGTTTATCCTGTTCATCAGATTATTAATTCACTTGATTTTAGATTCATTTGTTGATAGATGTGTACTTGTTGTTCATAATTTATATTTTTACCTTTTTCTTCTTCCACTTCTTAAAGAATATCTTTCAGCATTTCATATAATATTGGTTTGGCGGTGATGAATTCCTTTAGCTTCTTCTTATCTGCGAAGCACTTTTTCTGACCTTTAATTCTGAATGATAGCTTTGCTGGATAGAGTAATCTTGGTTGTAGATTCTTGCTGTTCATCACTTTGAATATTTCTTGCCACTCCCGTCTGGCCTGCATCATTTCTGTTGAGAAATCCGCTGACAGTCGTATGGGTGCTCCCTTATAGGTAACTGTTTTTCTCTTGCTGCTTTTAATATTCTTTCTTTATCTTTTGCTCTTGGCATTTTAATTATGATGTGTCTTGGTGTGTTCCTCTTTAGATTCCTATATTTTGGGGTTCTGTGCACTTCTTGGGTTTTTAAGTCAATTTCTTTCACCAGGTGGGGGAAGTTTTCAGTCACTATTTCTTCAAGTACGTTTTCATTATCTTGCTCTCTCTCTTTTTCTGGCACCCCTATAATTCATTTGTTGGTATGCTTGAGGTTGTCCCAGAGGCCCCTTACACTATCTTCAATTATTTGGATTCTGTTGGCTTCTTGCTTTTCCGGCTGAGTGGATTTTGCTTCTTTGTATTTCAAATCTTTGACTTGGTTCTTGTGGTCGTCTGGACTGCTTTTAGGTCTTTGTATAATATTTTTTGTTTCAGTCAGTGTATGCTTAATTTCTAGTTGGTCCTTTTTCATTTCCTCATAGGTGTTGTTCATTTCCTTGTAGTTCTCATTAAGTTCATCGGCCTTTTCTAGGAGCCTCTTGAAAAGCCTTATAACCGTGGTTTTGAACTCTATGTCTAGTTGTCTTTTTTCCTCCATTGCTTTCATACCTGATTTCTTTCCATTTCTCTTCATCGTGGCTGCTTTCCTGAGTTGGTTAATAAGCTTTATGTGGTAGATGACCTCTAAGGGACAGTGGCTCAGCCTCCCCAGTTACCTGAGATGGACACTCTTGCAGCCCTTTTTGGGTTTGTACAGTAGTTTTGAATTTTAAGCCCAGTTTGTTGTTATTAGCCCCAGGAGTGTTTGACCTCCAGGCCATTTGGCTGTAAGGGAAACTGTGTTCAGGTTGGATGGGCGGAATCTCTGAGCTGAGCAGGCAGCATCAGCATTAGCATCAGCTATACCCTATGTGGCGTGCAGGTCTCTGTGTTGGGTGGTAATGGCTGCAGGCACCTCCAAGAGAAAGCCGCCGCTGGTCTCCACCTGTTGCCAGACAACTCTGCCTCTCCCCAAATGAGTCTACACACCCAAAGTCTTGCCCAGGGTTGTAAAACAAAGCAGTCTGGTCGTCTCCTGAACGAGGGAGCAAGTCACGAATTCTCTCTGTATGGTCACACACTTCTGTCCCCAAGTTTATGTGCAAACTGCTGTTCCAAGCTACCCACACTCTCCTCAAACTCAGAGACCTCAGCCTCGTCCAGGTTTTAGCTAGCCTTTCCCAAACTTTGGACTTTGCGTGGAACTGAGGGATCAGTGTAGTGGGATGTCTCTGCCCTCCCCATTGGAGAAAACCAGTGGGTTTGCTGCCGCCCGTCCCTCACCGCTCACGCCCGCAAGGCTCCGAACCTGTCTCCGTGCGTATCTTCAAGGCTGAGCACCGCTGATCTTCTGAGTCACAGTGTCCTATCTTTACTTTTATCTGTGGAATTTTCACTCAGCCAGCTTTCCAGTGATTCTGGATGATGTTTATTTTGTTGTTAAGTTGTAGTTTTTGGAATTGTTGTCTGGGGCAGCAAAATCGGTGTTTATCTATGCCGCCATCTTGGTTCCTCTTCATTAACTTTTTATTTCTAAGGGTCCCCATGAGACTTATAGCCAGAAGAGCAGTGGGAAGTGACAGCTTGACCTGGGCTCACTCCCTGATTCTGTCTCTAAGGCCCCCTTTCCTCTGACTTCCCAGTGAGCTAAAGCAGCCTCACTTGGCTCACTTTTATCACTGCGACCTTCACTTCCCAGTGAACTAACAACAGCCCCACCTTAGTTCATAACATTTCTAGAGACCAAAGCACTGCCTAAGCTCGCCCCTATTTTTCTTATACCCTAATTTCTTCCTTTGTTTCATTGTTCCAAACATTAATAAACATACTCTCAAACTTACCTGCAAATCTTTCTTACAAGGAAGTCAAGAACCCACACACTGCAGGCCATCCTGAGGCAGACCTACTCCAGTAGGCCCATGTGCTGTACACAGTTGGAGCATCATCCCTCACACCAGAAGTTGTGATTTGACTCCCAGACATGCCCTGTATGGGAGGCAGCCAATCGATGTTTCTCTCTCCCTTCCTCCTTCTAAAATAAATTTTAAAATTTTTCCTGTGAGGATTTAAAAAGTAATACAAGAAAATAAAGTAAAAAATAAAATCTCTCCACCCTTCTGGAATTTTAAGAGGTATATTGTGGGAACCTCCTGGTCTGGATTATAAAAAAAACCATGGAACATCACCAATTCCCAGGACTATTAGCAGAAGAATCCGTTATAAAATAAATGCTTCTTATCATCAGCCAGATGGCTTTTTATCTGTTCAACAGGCACTCAGTTAAACCCTTTCAAGTGTATTACCTAATATAATAACAGATATTAAGTGATGAGTGCTGAGAAAAAGTCACAGAAAGATTTAAGTTTATTTGAAGTGGGTTTTTTTCTGAAGGAAAAAAAAAATCTAGTTCCATGATATTACACAACAAGCTCGTATAGAATATAAAGTTACAACCAGAATCAGATTCTTTAAGTAACAGACACTATCACAAGTCAGTAGTCTTAGATAGGACAGAGGAAGTGGGGGAGAGGAGCTTATGGCCTGAAACACTATACATGCACTTTCAACCTCCCTTCCATTAGACCCATCTTAAAGTCATGTACCACATGTACATCATTGCCTGGCAAACTGAAAAAGGAAGACATAATTCTTGCTGCATAGTAGATATGCCTAGGCTAGAAATGCAATGGAATGAACCACAATCACAAGCCCTGGTAAGGGATTGCCTTGGTGCTGACCTGTTGTGCAACCTCCAAAATGTGGCTTGTGGTTTCTGAGACTCCGGGTTCTCTCCCATAAAATAAGGGCATTGACAGGCTCTCTAGCATTCTGTGCTTCTAATCCTGAATATAAGATTCATAATAAATATTTTTTAAGTTTGACCCCCAAAAAATATTGTTTGGTCTTACTCTCTATTTCTATAAAATCTTACATTAGAAAACCAAATATTTTAATGTTTTATAAAAAACTAGAAGCCTGATATATAAAATGCTTGCACAGGTAGGGTCTCTAGGCTTGGACAGCAATCAGGGCTGACCTGTGGCGTGACCAGTCAGTCGATCGGAGTCCCCGGTCACACCTGCCTTGGCTGGCCTGGAGCCGCCCACTCGCCAGCCCTGCCGCTGCTACCACCAACCACCACTGCCACCAACCACCACCGTTGGTTGGGGCCTGCAGGCTGGAGGCAACTCCTGCATTGAGTGTCTGCTCCCTGGTGGTCAGTGATCATTCTGCCAGTGTTTCCATCATTCGGTCAATTTGCATATTGGGATTTTATTATATAGGATCACAGCATTAAAGAGAAAAATACTTCTTCATTTAACTTAAAGAAATCCAGCTTTGAAACAGTTCTCTTGACCACATTTTATAAAACATAAATGTACACTTCTTTGTATAGAACCCCTTACATTAGCTTCATATAAGAGCCCAGGGAAAACATCTCTTTACAATTTTTTTTTAGGGGAGAGCACAGACACAGTCCCTCACTACCACAAATTATGTAGCTGAGTTTCCAACATTTAGGGAAATCAAAGGTACATCTGGATTAGCTCCACCCTGGGAAAACCACCTTCGTGATCATGGTATCTCCCCAGCTAGGTAAGTATCTCTTTTCACAATTTCAATTTTTAATAAAAAGTCGATGATAGAGATAGAGATAGAGATAGAGATGATAGAGATAGAGAGGGGGGAGAGAGAGAGAGAGAGAGAGAGAGAGAGAGAGAGAGAGAGAGAGAGAGAGAGAGAGAGAGAGAGAGAGATATCAAGTGTCCTGGGGAAAAGTTAAAGTTATAAAGATAGTATTTTTCCTGATCTGTTCAACCTTTCGGAATCCTTCATTCAGTTATGTGTATGATAACTTTGTATTAATTCCCTCATGAAGAAAGCATCATGATATTCAAGTAAGATGTCTGGTTGCTTCTCTGAGATGCTAATGCTGTCCCTGGGAAGCCACATGTCAAAGGAGACAGTGATTCATTTGAACATTTGCCACCTTCATCTGGGATTCCATCTTCACTTTTTATCATTTTTCATGTCACTGTCATTGTTAGGTTCTTTTACAAAATCTGTTTTATGAACTGTTATATAGACAACACATTGCCAGATCTTTAAGGAAAAGATTTTGACCATTTGTTACCATTCATTGACTTGCTAAGTTTAAATATACTTTGAGAAATAATTTAATATTCTTATTTTTAACTTAGTACTTTGCTTTGCTTTATGTTTTGACTATTTACGTATGTTTGAAAAAAATTGACATAGAGTTTCAATTGAAGCACAAAAACTAAAGCTACTTACAACTCATAGTACAGCATCACTGTACCTGGCTTCCTGTGATCAGTTACTGATATAAATGCCTGATGGACACAGATGAGGACTATATGAAATGTCAGGTAGAAGACTCACTAACCCCACTTAGTCAACTAGGGTCAACAGTGGTTGAGACCAGGGAAAGTTACTTACCTTTGTTTAAAAGCATATTTATTTTATTTCCTAATAATAAAAAATATGATCTTAAGAGATAATTTGGAGAATACAGAAATGTATCATCAATTTGCTTTGAAGCTATTTTGAACAAATTAACATTGCCAGAAGCATTAATATAAAAATTCTCTCTCAGAGCATTCCCTCCAACATTGGGGATTATCTTCTTTTAATTGTTAATTTAATCAGGTTTTGTGATTTTAAATATCTATTTTTGATTACTTGTGAATTTAAATGTGACTTAATATGTCTATTTCATCTTTTGAGAATTTCTTGCTCAGCTTTTTCTATTGTTTCTTTGGTGAATTCTTATCACCTGGAATGGGTTCCTCAAGCTATTTTTAATGGAGATAATATTTAGAAGCTAGTAAACCAAATCATTTTTATTCTCAAAGATCCTTATTTCCTTGTACTCCAGAGTTCCCAGTCAGAGTGCATGGGGATGTAGAAACACTTACACGTACTTATACCATGGACTTTGGAGAGAATTACCACCTTGGCACTCCATATGAGAGCTAACCCAGGAGGCTTGCTGCCATAGCATTAGAGGATTCGACATGAAGAATGGAAGAATCTTCCCTCCCAGAACAGGAGGAATATTGAAAGAAAAGATAGAGCAGTAAAGGAGGAAGAAGATGATCCTAAGGGGTCTATCCTAACTCCAGGCCCTCAGTGATTCACCTTCCAGAGAGTAATGCTATTGATTTTAGAAATATACAGATAGGCAACACATGTAATTAAACCAGAAATTTACTCATGTTACAGATATAGGAAGCGATCATAAGCCCCTTATTTTACCTACAAATACTCTCATCTTCACAAATTGTTTTCCTTTTGTGCTTTCTGCCAGCTCTATCTTCTATGATCTCAGAACTTCATAGGTGCTGAGTCCTCAGATTGATCCTGACTTTTCAGGATCCTCCCCACTCTTCACTGAAGAGTGGTTGGACTGAGTGCTCCTTGGACTAGTGATTGCTTAGTGTGATGGATCTCATTTAGTAGTTTGAGCTTAATGTGCTGGCACCCTTCAGGGAAGTCCCTGATCCTTGCCATTTGCCACTGGTTTATAAATCCTTACCCGCTATGCCTCTTCACCTGATTCAAGTACCTTTCTGTTTCCTCCATACGCAGATGGCCACCTCTGTGTCCTTTGTTGGACAAGCATAAGCTGGCAGGAACCAGAAATACTTCTTGAGTGTCTCTCTTCATCATGTAATGTCATTTCTGTGCCATCACTCCAGTACCATGATGGAAGTAGCCATGTGTAATTCTTCTCCCACTAATTGCCAGCCACTCACCACATGGTCTACTCCATAACTTTTTGGGTGTTTTAAATCTGTTCATCAAGAAGTAGACTCAAGGAATGTGGGAATAGCGTAGGAGATAGCGATTGATATTTTAAAAGTCTACCTTTACTTTTTGTATCTTCTTTGCCATATCCACAATTCCTTGGGCCAAAAGGAGTGCATATACCCTTTCTTTACAAATATTTCCCATTTACTCTCTAGGAGTTTAATATTTCTGGCTGAATATTTAAGTGAAGTGCCACCAATCAGAAATAGGTCTTAACAAGGGCAAAAATAACATCTCTATTTCATAATAAAAGTAATAATAATATTCATCATGTTTATAAAAATACTGTGCTTAAATGTCTTTTCATTTTCATCAATGTTATTATAAACAAAAATGTTTTATTTTTATGTAGAAAAATATAGAGATTTCTCTTTATAATATTAAAAATATGTCTTGTATGTTTGTGAAGTCATCCATTCAAACATCAAAAGAATGTCCATATTAATTATGTATATCATTTTATAATATTAATTTTTATATAAACTTTTTAGTATAGCTAGAATTTATTTTGGTATATGGTATGAACTAAAAATCAAATATAATTTTCTAAATAATCATTTATTGCCTGCAACCATTTAATTAATAGTTCTCCATTCTCTAACAGTGTTTCCTTTATCACAAACAAAATAATTATGAATGATGTGGTTATCTACTTTGTTTTATTGATCTGTTGACTTTTTATTAATAGTCACAGTTTGTATTTTAAATCTTTCTAATACTAGGGTCTCTTTTTTTTTCTTAGCAGTTCTTGCTCTTATTTATTTTCAAATGGTTATTGTGTTAAAGTCTAATAAATCTAGCTCATACTTAATTAAAATTACATTAAGCCAAAACATTAATTGGATATTAATTTATTTCTTTGAAACACTGTTTTTCCATCAAGAAGTAAGGTATGTGGCTATGGCTGGTTTGACTCACTAACTAGAGCATTAACCTGCAGACCAAAGGGTCCTGGGTTCGATTCCAGTCAACATTGCAGGCTCTGCCCCAGCCAGGGGCCCTGATCAGGGTGTGTGCAACCAATCAATGCAATTCTCTCATATCGATGTTTCTCTGTCTTTCCACTCTCTCTAAAAGATCAATGGAAAAATACCTGTTATAGTAATAGTAATAAGGATAAAATACAATATAGAATAAGTATAATAAGTATTAAAGTGTGGAACTAAAGTGTGAAATGCAATGTAAACAAATTTAGTGTGGAATGTAATGTAAACAAATTGATAAAAATCTTTGAATGGTCTGTACCCCATATGTAAGACCAGATAGCAAGGCTCCTGGGACCCGCTGATAAGACACACTGAAGACCCCCATCTGAGCACATAAAAAGAGGAAGGAAACAGAGAAGATCAGAGAGGCTGCCTGGTCCTCCACAGACAGTCACTCTCCACCCGCTGCCTGCATCTGCCTGAGCTCTGCTGCGAACTGTGAGCAGTGAAGCCGAAGCCTCAAACAAGATACCTAGCTGCAGCTGCAACACCCAAAGTCCAGTGTGTGTTTGTCTGTTGGCGCGGACCCCGGGTGGCCTGCCGAGGTCTGGAAACCACCAGGACTCTGGTAAATAAACCACGTGTGATTCGTGCATTGCATGTCTGTCTCCTGTGTAATTTATGCTCGGTCAATATTGACTAAGTACCTTGGGTCGTACATGGCAGTGTCTGTTTAGAGACTGGCTAAGGCACCCTTGGTCACCTATGTTTACATCCCTAAAAGAGAAATTGGGACAATACCCTCAGTTGAGAATTAACAGCAACAAAATAAAGAAAGTATGTGTTGCTCTCTATGTACTTAATAAAATTTCAGAGGTTTTTTTTTTTCTTTTGTGCCATATAGTTCTTATAATGGTTGATCCTAAATATTTAATAGTTTATTGACATTTTATTATGATTTACTATTTGATTTTAAGTGATTATAGCTAATAATCTGTAGATAGGTTTAAATATCAGGAAAGTCAAACTGTGATTACCACATGTTAGCAAAACTCTTCAGGACAAATACTTGTAATAGCACTTCAAATCACACAAGCAGGGAAACCAAAGCTTGTTAAACAAAGTCATTAAGGCAAATGCCCACTCAAAGCCCACAAAGGAAGTCCTATAATAACTCCATTAAATGTTATCTCTAAAGAAAGCTGCATTTATTGGGCTTAAATTACCTCAAATGCTTTTCAGAATAAGCTCCCCTGTGCTGAGTTTATGGGATGTGGAAGGTAAATAGTCCTTGGGGAGCATATTGCAGGTTGTTATAAGAGACACATATCATTTTAAACTAAACCTTCAGCATCTGTTCAGGCTCTGACTACAAATGACGAAACTGACAATAATTTATACTTACTTCATAGAAAGGCAAGGTGGTGATTAAGAAGAATCTGTGATTTTTATTCAATGCAAACCACATCTGTTGTGGCTTCCCCTCCTACCTGGGTGTCTGGAAGGAAGTCTCCCTGTTCCCAGCACCAGAGGAGGGGGCCTGCGTGCCCTTTGAGATATTTGCCTCAGCTTCCAGGCCTTCCTTCTTCCATCCTAACCCAGGTCATATTTTTCATCCTAAACCAGATAAACTCTCTAATATAAACACTTACCAAGAACCGGGTTTAAAAATGTGACTTCTGTCATAGCACGCATAAGGACTAAAAGAGAGTTTCACCTCTGGAGGCATGATATCAATGCCATTCTCATATGCTGAGCTACTCACCACTAAAATATGCTTTTCTCCAAGTTCATGGTTTTGCATTTATATCAGTTTCAATGATAGCATTGGGTTAAAACCTTTGTTATATCTTGGAGTCACCTCAGGAGTTTTAAAATTACATTAATGCCTGGGTCCCTGGAGTTCTGATATCATTTTCTAGGATGTAGTCGGGTCTTTTGAAGATAGCAAAGCTGGAACATCACGGCATGTATAGCAGCTCCCTGACCAATTGACTTCACTCTTGTTGCTCATCTGAGATAGTTTAAGATTTTAATCATCCAACTAATGTACTACTTTCGGTCCACTATTCTTCCCCCTTCTTCACATGCACTGCAACCTTCTCAGGTATAAATCTCATGGCATCAGATACATTTATTTACCTGTTCATTGCCTGCACTAGACCTAGTTACCTGAATAACAGCTATATGTCAAGCTTATTCATTGTAAAACTTTTATTATTTACAAATGATCTAGTAAAAACAAATTGCGGTGGGGTACAATTTCAGCTTTCACTAGGGTTTTGGTTTACAAAACACATAATACTGCAAATTCTGGATGAATACAGCCAGAAATTTGACCAAGAAGAAAACATGTAAATTATTTTGCATATATTCCAATTGGCAGGAGATGTGTAATTGTGGTGTGTGTGTGTCTCTGTGTGTATGTGTGTGTGTGTGTGTGCGCACACACGTGCGCACGCACACGTGTTTAACAGGGAATCTAAAGTTAGGTAAAAGGTATGTAACATAAAAAGTATAACAGAGCCCTAACTCATTTGGCTCAGCGGATAGAGAGCATCGGTCTGTGGACTGAAGGCTTCCAGGTTCCATTCCAGTCAAGGGCATGTATCTTGGTTGTGGGCACATCCCCGGTAGGGGGTGTGCAGGAGGCAGCTGATCAATGTTTCTAAGTCTCTATCTCTCTCCCTTCTTCTCTCTAAAAAAAAAAAATCTATTATAAAATATATATTTTTTAAAAAGTATAACAGATTATGTTGGGAGTATTAATAATGTATAGAGGTTTTTAAAAGCATATGTAATATTGTATTACATTATATCTATAAATTTTTAAATCAACACCCAAGAATCTGTTTTTATTGAGAGAGAGAGAGAGAGAGAGAGAGAGAGAGAGAGAGAGAGAGAGAGAGAGAGAGAAATGTCTGCCTCCCATAAAAGCCCCAACAGAGAATCAGACCGCAACCCAGGTATGGGTCCCAACTGGGAATTGAACCTGCCACTTTTTTGGTGTACGGGACAACACTCCAACCAAATCAGCCACCTGGCCAGGGCTGAAAAATGTTTGGCTTCAGGTGATACTGATAATGTTTGTCTGGGGACCATAATTTAAGTACTACTATTTTCCTGTGTGGAGTTACCAAATTACAAATCTGGCACAAAAGTCTCACAGCAAACGACTGGAGGAGGTGATTCTAATATGGCCATGTGTGCTGCAAAGCTTAAAATCAATCAAAGGATTTTATATTTATCTACAATGCAGGTGCCTTATAGTTAACCATAATGCAGAGTAATAGCTGATTAGATGAAGTTAACTAAGGGCTCCTTGATAAATTACTTGAGAAATAAAATTTTATTTAATATGCTTTTGGAAGAGAGGAAAGACTTTTTTAAACCCGAGATCTAAGAAAGTAGAGTGACAATGTTTGAAACCTCTGTGCTTCGAGGCAGAATGTGGGCATGTTACCTCATAAAAATCCCTTCCAGCAGAAAACTTGTGTATTCCCCAAGCTAACATGTCTGGCAATAAATCATTTTGTGAGAAGGTTAGTGTTGCCTAAAGACACTCTAAGATACCAGATTAATCAAAATTTAATGTTGTCCTTCAGCTATCTTGAGGTTTTGTTTTACTTTGTAGTTGACTAGATCTTGAGTTCACATAGAACACTCTAGTGATTTACAAATACCTCTTACTAGGAAGAGATAAGCCAAAAAGTATCTGCCTATCAAAGCCAAAATAATATTTTTGCAAGATACAAATCTGCCAGTTCAAAGTACTTTCCATTCTATGTGTATGTCAGGACAAACACGGAAACTGATCACAAAAAATGGAAACTGATGTGCTTGGCTGGAGAAGAAAGGTGTTGATTTTCCAGTTGCTCCTCTTCTTAGCAGGAGAGATGTGTAGCTTGAATTTCAAATTAGTTTCATTGTCTTGAGGCAAATACAGCTGTGCCCAAGGGAAAGAGAGATACAATGTTACTTGAGTGCCTAATGGTACCCAGCTCACAGGGCTGTGGACATATATATTTTCATACCAATTTGTGAGATGGTGGTTATTACTTCTTTTTCACAGATAGAACACTGAGGCTGTAGTGACTGCCTGATATCTCCTAAGAAGTGGTGGAGGAGTTATTTGATACTAAATCGAAGTGGTTACAAATCCCATGCTCCTGCCTTTATAATCCACTAGAGGCCAATGAGCGAAATTCATTCAAGGGGCTCAGCCCTCACAGCCGCAGCGGCTTGCCTCAGCCCTGGCTTCATCTGAAAGGTTGTCCAGAAGGACGTCTGGAAGGTCATAGGTTGTCTGGTCTAATTAGCATATTATGCTTTTATTATTATAGACTAGATGCCCAGTGCATGAATTCATGCATGAAAGGGGTTCAGCCAGCCTGCCCTGATGGGGGTCAATAGGGGCCAGAGCAGGCCAGGGGGAGGGGCTGCGGGCAGTTGGCAAGTCAGCCCTGCCCCCAATTGGGGTGGGAGGAGGTTGTTGGGGGGCGCAGATTGGGCCAGTTGGCCATTGCAGTGCACATCATTGCAACCTGTTGTTCCAGTCATTCTGCTGTTTGGTTGCTGGGCTTTTATATATATATAGACTAGGGGCCAGTGCACAAAATTTGTGCACTGGGGGTGGGTGGTTCCTCAGCCCAACCTTCCCCCTCTCACATACTGGCAGCCCTCAAGGGATGTCCTACTGATAGGTCACCCCTGGCCTGCCCAAGGCTGAAAGCCTCTGGCCAAGGCTTTTGTCCTTGGACAGGAGACCTCAGCCAGGGGACCTCAGCCCTGGTTTGCCCAAGGCTGGAAAACCTCTGGCCGAGGCTTCCCGACCTTGGGCAGCAGCCATTTTGGTTGGGGTAATTTGCATATCGCTCCTGATTGGCTGGTGAGTGTAGCAGAGGTATGGTCAATTTGCATATTACTCTTTTCTTAGATAGAATGGCCAGGATCTATCCAGAACTCCATGCATTTCCCTTCAAGAAGCAAGGTTGAAATGTGCAAGATGTGGGCAGCTTAAGGGCAACTACTGCATTTCATCCTGCTGTATCTTTTCACTTGGAGGCCTTTCTTTGCCCTACCTTCATGTTCTGGTCTGCACAAGACCCCGAATCCTATAGGAATTCCAAGCTTTTGATCTGATTCTTTATCCACTTCTCTGACTTTTTCACTGACTTCTATGACCTTTGCCTTTGCAAAAATATAATAAAGTATTTTGGTTTAAATGTCATCAAAGTGAAGTGCAAAATATAAATGGTTTAAATAGGAATTTAAAAAATAGATGTGAGAAACTTCCTAAGAATTAAAAAACAAAAGTCTGAACCTCAAAGTACAAAGCTTGCTCAGCAACACTTTGAAATTGGGGGAAATTGGGCAGAAAAAGGAGAGTGGAGAGACAAAATAGGTAGGAGATGGGAAAGTTAAAATATCCTGTGTGGAGTTAATAGTTTTTTCTATTTATATAATACTAGTGGACTGGTGATAGAATTCATGTACATTGAAAGGAAATTAATTAGAATAAATATTTTAATATCACTATTCACTCTTTCTCTATACTAGAAGTGTCAACCAAATTCATGATCGACAATGACAGATGGAAACACATGTGTGTGATTGGCACCAGCGAGAGCTTTATATGTATGAACCTTGCCTTATTATAATGTTCCCATACTTATGGATAAGCCTGACTAACACAGAATGTCTCTGAGAATCTCTAGAAGGCCCAGAGAATCAGGTTTAGGAGACAGTCTGACTCCAATATTACACCACTGGGGTCCTCCAGCAAAAACCCAGCTCACTCTGCCAAGGGGCAGGAGCACCCAAGTCTGAACCGGAAACCTTCCACTTGTACTGATGGAAAGGTGATGTCTCTGGTAATATAATATTTCAGAAGTGCTGTCATGACTCAGCATTGAAATTGTTGCTAAAACTCTCAATTCCCTTTTGTGAGCAGTTTGCTAAGCCCCCACCACAACCACTTTCCCTATCAGGCTCCCATACTATCCAGCTATGAGGCACACACTCCAATTGCACCCTATACCAGGTACCAAACAACTATGGATAGCTTCTATGCTCAGAGACTGTGTGATTATTCAAATGATCCAATCCTTAGGAAGCCTAGGAAGCCTAGATTTCCTCCCCTGTTTGCTATGTAAAAGCCCACTCCTAAGGTTCCAGCTTGCTGTCACCTGTTCCCAAGTACAACCCCATGTGTGATCCTGCTTGGAGGCCTTCTCAAATGATATACAATAATCTCATCTAGATTCAAATCTTAAATGAAAATAAAATAATAAAGTGGATCCAAACAGGGAAAGGGAAGAAGATTTTAATGTTAAATAAACTCTGAATATCTGATTGATATCTAGAAATGAACATTATATTTATCTAATTGGGTCTGCATTTGAGACTTAAAGTGACCTTAGTTTTCACCCAGGGGCAAGGAAAGATTAAATGCCCTAAATAATTGATAAAGAAGACTGAGAAACAAGAGACAAGAGACAAAAAACAAAGTTTGTTCAATTATGTCATTTATCTTGCTTGTTCAGTATTTTGGTTTTATCTGAATAAGACATTAGAAAAAGTGGTAGAACCACATGAACAATTTATCAATGTAATAAGCAGAGCATGGTTTAATTAAGTAAAAATAAATATACAAAAACATCCCATATTTGCATGTATGCTTGCAAATAAGCAAGTTATGGGAAAAAATTATTAGCATTGATATGGTTTATTCGGGGAATAAAGGGAAGATTTTTGTCTTGCCTTTATAAACCTCTATGTTATATAATCATTTTACTTGTTATAATAAGCTCATATTATTTTAGTATAAAGTACAGAAAATAAAACATTTAGAATTTATGTAATATCACAAAGCAGCCTACCTATTGGTCAAGGCATCACCTTTGTCACACAGGTGAGAGAACTTCAGCAATGTGACATTTCCACATTGCTAAGAACCCACAAATCACCCAACAAAGAAAAGTATTAGCAAATTGTGCATCTGTCACAACTGTGATTAAATTGTGCTTGAATGCAAATTACTACCATAAGTAATTTTGTAATCTCCCACCCTGCCTCTTGCAGCCACAAGCAACAGCTGGTTAGTCAGGGGAAGCGAGGGAGTGAAGAATAGAGAAGCTGCCTGTAACTTCCTTGCTCATTACAGTGTCCCTCTTGAGGTGAGCCCATACTGGGAAAGGAGAAAAGATTGAAACTAAGTGAAAATTTAGATTTCTGGTGCACTCTCCCTTTCAACAAATATTTATTGAGTGAATGCCTACAGTGTGCCCACCAGTGTTTTTGGTTCAAGGACTCAATCAGTAAACACCATCCACACACGTCATGAGAGGAGGGATGGTGAGGAGTAGGGGAGTAATTGAACTCCAAAAGCTTACTACCTAGTGAAGATAGAAAATAAATAAAATCAGTAAATTATGTGGGAAAACTACTCAAAGGAGATAAGGAGATTGTAGAATGCTAGGGAAGAAGTGAGCTTTGAAATTATAAATAAGATGGTCAAGGAAGATAACTTTTGAGCAAAGACTTGATGGATGTGATAGTTAACCTGTCAGGACTTTCTAGTACGAGAGAGAGAGAGAGAGAGAGAGAGAGAGAGAGAGAGAGAGAGAGAGAGAGAGAGAGAGAGAGAGAGAGAGAGAGAGATTTTATCTCTGAATGATTGGGAACACTATGGAATTTACATGAATTTTAATCCAGGGTTAAGAAAGATATTCCACAAAGTGAATTCAGTAAGGACTGACAAGAAAAAAAAATAAAGTCAGTATGAACTGACTCACTTTAAATATAGATAGCCCCACCAGTGAGGTTCAGTGGTTGAGGGTCAGCCTGTGAGCCAGCAGGTCACAGTTCAATTCCTGATGAGGGCACATGTCCAGGCTGTGTGCAGGAGGCAGCCTATTGATTCTCTGCCATCACTGATGTTTCTATCTCTCCCCCTCCATTCTTCTCTTTGAAATCAAGAAAAACATATATTAAAAATAAATAAATAAAGTGATTACATATAATTTAAGGACAAGAGCATCCAGAACCAGATTTTGCAACTGCCAATATTCTATGTACTTAAAATGTGCTTGTTTGATGTTTCATTTGCACTCAGAAAAAAGAAAAAATATCTCCACTTGCAGCATCCAAATGCCTGTGTAGCTTCATTCATAGCTCTTTGCACAGTTGGACTCTCGTATAGTCCAAGCAGAGTTCCTCAATTTGCAGGAGGGAGACATGGATATTATTTGAGATAACGGGTTTCCTCGTCTGTGTGGTTTGTAGATAAGAGTGCACTTTTCAGGATGGATGCCTGGAGGACTGGTTTTCAATGAATTCATTGTGCTCCTAAAGGTCAGAGCTTTTCCTCTTGCTTCTTTGAGATATAACATTAATATCCTAAGACAGGCTTCTCACTTCATATTCATAATTCATCAGCTTAGAGAAATAAATTGAAAAGAGAACTGCTCTGTTTCACTTGGTGTGTTGTCAATACAAAATATTAACATGCTCACAATTATAGAGGATATGATGATACTTTTCCCAGCCATGTCATGAAATTCACATTTTAGATTAATGACAAGACTATTTCTAAAGCTTATAGATTTGTATGGACCCCTAAGCACAATTTTATTTTTTATTCTACAATTCTTATTTAATACAAAAGTAATATGGAAATTGACCATCACTCCAACACAAGTTGGCTGCCCCCATGTGGTCAAAGATGGCTGCCCCCAGGTGGACACAAGATGGCTGCCACAAGATGGCCATCAGAGGAGGGCAGTTGGGAGGGACCAGGCTTGCAAGGGAGAGAAGTTAGGTATGATCAAGCCTATAGGGGAGGGCAGTTAGGGGTGACCAGGCTGGCAGAGGAGGGAAGTTGGGGGTGACCGGGCGTGTAGGGAAGGGCAGTTGGGGGGTACCCAGGCCTGCAAGGAAGAGCAGGTGGTGGGGGAACAGGCCTGCAGGGGAGGGCAGTTGCAGGGGACTAGACCTGCAGGGGAGAGCAGTTAGAGGTGATGAGTCTGGCAGGGGAGGGCAGTTAGGGGTGATCAGGCCTGTAGAGGAGGGCAGTTGTGGAGGACCAGGCCTGCAGGGGAGGGCAGTTAGGGGTGACCAGGCTGGCAGGGGAGGTCAGTTAGGGGTGAACAGGCTGGCAAGGGAGCAGTTAGACATTAATCAGGCTGGCAGGGGAGTGGTTAGGGGTGATCAGGCTGGCAGGCAGAAGTGGTTAGGGGAAATCAGGAAGGCAGGCAGGGGAGGGTTTAGAGTCAACCATCCTGGATTGTGGGAGGGATGTCTGACTTTTGTTTTCTGAGATTGGGTCTAAACAGGAAGTCAGACATCCCTTGAGGTGTCCCAGATTGGAGAGGGTGCAGGCTGGGCTGAGGGACACCCTACCCCCATGTAAGAATTTTGTGCACCAGGCCTCTAGTTTATAAACATATAGATTGTTTGTCTTCAAAATAATGTAAACTCTACAAGGTCTATCACTTTGTCTTATTTACTGTCGTTTTTTAAAAAGGAAATAATTTTTAATGTATTTTTAAATTCTATTATAAACCATATAATTAAATGTATTCACATATCCCACAGATAAAATGTGTCTTTTGTGGTATAACTGCATTAATTCTGGTCACAGAATTAATTTAATTTAGCCTTATAAAGGTAAAAGATACTTTTCAGAACCAGAACTAGACTAACATGAAACCACAGGACAAGAACAGTGGATAAAGAAATAATTGTTTATTATGATTAATTCTAGCTGTTTCATTTGTATTATTTCACTCACATTTCACAAATATTTTATATACAATATACAGATAAGGAAACTGAAGCTGAAATGACTCAGTAACTGGCCCAAACTCTTATAACCAATAAATAGTAGAGTAGATATTCAAACTCAGCTCGGTGTGGCTCCAAACCCCAACTTTATTGAAACTGCTAAGTTTTCTAGAAGTCTGAATTATTTTCATAACAAGAGGCCATATTCACTCTCACCTAGAGCTTTTCTTATTAAGCTGTTTCAAACACCAGGGTTTTTTAAAGCATGCTGGGAAAATCAGAGCCCTAAAATTCCAATTTGTATGACTTGGACCAAGAAGTACTTAGTCTTCCATTTTTTTGAAATGATAGTGTAGCAATAAGTGATTCAAATGAAAAGTAGATGATTAAGAAACCATATTGAGATACAGTTTCAATTCGAAAGAAATTGCTGAGGTCAGTATAGTAATATGGACATGATATTCTTCCTTATGTTTGCACTAGTAGCTTGCCCTAAATCCTTCATGAAATTGAAGTAGAGCCTGTTCTATAAGTCTGATGGTTCTGCTATACTTATCATTTAGGATCCTAGCAAAAAAAAAACTAGGCAAAAACAAATGAAGTATTTAAGAGATTGGGAATTTTAGGGAGAACCAAGATGGCAGCATAGGTAAACATGTATTTTGCTGCCCACACAACAATTCCAAAACTACAACTTAACAACAAAACAAACATCATCCAGAATCACCGGAAAGCTGGCTGAGTGAAAATTCCACAGATAAAAGTAAAGATAGGACGTTGTGACTCAAAAGGAGCAGCGGTGTGCACCCTTCAAGATATGGGAGGAGAGAGGTTCGGAGCCCTGCTTGCGTGAGTGGTGAGGGACGGGCTGCAGCAAACCCGGCTGGTTTTTTCCAATGGGGAGGGCGGAGGCCTCCCACAGCACTGATCCCCCATATCCAGGCAAGGTCCCAGGTCCGGGAAAGGCAAGCTAAAACCCCGGGCACAGCTGAGGTCTGCGAGTTTGAGGAGAGTGCGCGTAACTTGGAACAGCAGTTTGTGCGTAAAGTGCGCAACTTTGCAGAGAGGACGCATGACTTGCTCGCTCGCTTGGGAGACCACTGGACTGCTTTGTTTTACAACCCTGGGAGAGACTTTGGGTGTGGAGACTCATTTGGGGAGAGGCAGAGTTGTCTGGCAACAGATGGAGACCAGCAGCGGCTTTCTCTTGGAGATGCCTGCAGCCATTACCACCCAGCACAGAGACCTGCAAACCGCATAAGGTGAAGCTGATGCTGACACCGCGCGCTGCATAGGGAGGCTGAGCCACCTACCACACACAGCTAATAGACCAACTCAGGAAAGCAGCCACAATGCAGAGAAATGGAAATAAATCAGGTGTGAAAGAAATGGAGGAAAAAAGATGACTAGACATAGAGTGCAAAACCACAGTAATAAGGTTTTTCAAGAGGCTCCTAGAAAAGGCCAATGAACTTAATGAGAACTACAAGGAAATGAACAACACCTACGAGGAAATGAACAACACCTATGAGGATATGAAAAAGGACCAACTAGAAATTTTAAACATACACTGACTGAAATAAAAAATATTATACAAAGACCTACAAGCAGTCCAGACGACCACAAGAACCAAGTCAAAGATTTGAAATACAAAGAAGCAAAATCCATTCAGCCGGAAAAGCAAGAAGCCAACAGAATCCAAATAATTGAAGATAGTGTAAGGGGCCTCTGGGACAACCTCAAGCATACCAACATCTGAATTATAGGGGTGCCAGAAAAAGAGAGAGAGCAAGACAATGAAAACCTATTTGAAGAAATAGTGACCGAAAACTTCCCCCACCTGGTGAAAGAAATTGACTTAAAAACCCAAGAAGTGCACAGAACCCCAAAATATAGGAATCTAAAGAGGGCCACACCAAGACACATCATAATTAAAATGCCAAGAGCAAAAGATAAAGAGAGAATATTAAAAGCAAAAAGAGAAAAACAGTTAGTTACCTATAAGGGAGCACCCATGTGATTGTCAGCGGATTTCTCAACAGAAACAATGCAGGCCAGATGGGAGTGGCAAGAAATATTCAAAGTGATGAATAGCAAGAATCTACAACCAAAATTACTCTATCCAGCAAAGCTATCATTAAGAATTGAAGATCAGATAAAGTGCTTTGCAGATAAGTAAAAGTTAAAGGAGTTCATCACCGCCAAACCAATATTTTATGAAGTGCTAAAAGATATTCTTTAAGAAGAGGAAGAAGAAAAAGGTAAAAATATAAATTATGAATAACAAATATACATCTATCAACAAATGAATCTAAAAATAAAGTGAATTAATAATCTGATGAACTGGATAAACTGGTGAATATAACAGAATCATGGACATGGAGAGAGAATGGACTGACAATTCTTGGGGAGAAAAGGGGTGT
Source organism: Antrozous pallidus (assembly GCA_027563665.1). Lineage (NCBI taxonomy): Eukaryota > Metazoa > Chordata > Mammalia > Chiroptera > Vespertilionidae > Antrozous > Antrozous pallidus. The sequence goes on along the minus strand of CM050516.1, from coordinate 52,914,720 downwards.
GGGAAGTGCAGCAAGAGACTGGACAAAAATCATGCAACTATGAAAGAGAACAGTGGGGGGGAGGTGAAGGCAGAGGATGGGATGGGTACCGGGTGGAAGGGAGCTATAGGGGGGAAAATGTAATTAATAAACTGAACAATAAAGATTAAAAAATAATAAATAGATAAATAAAAGACAAAAAAAGAGAGATTGGGCATTTTAAATGGCCAAAGATCTGAATAGATATTCCTCCTCAAAAGATAGACAAATTGTTCCAAAGTACATTAAAAGATGTTCAACATCATTATCTATCAGCAAAAGGCAAATAAAATTCTCAATAAAACATTACTTCACATACATTAAGATGAGTATAATAAAAAGAACAGATAAGTTTAGGCCAGTATATGAAAAATCGGAACACTTGTATATTGTGGTGGGAAGATAAAATGGTATAGTCACTTTTAGAAAACTATCTGGCAGTTCCTCAACATAGAGTTGTCATATAACGTAACAATTAAAATCCTGGATATGCATTCTGAGTAATAAATATATAGGTCTGTGTAAAAACTTGATATTTGCAGAAATATTATTTACTAGAGGCCTTGTTCACAAAATTTATGCATAAGGGTGGGGAGTGGTGTCCCTCAGCCCAGCCTGCACCCTTTCCAATCTGGGACCCCTTGAAGGATGTCCCTCTCACAATCCAGGACTGCTGGCTCCCAATTGCTCACCTGCCTGCCTTCCTGATTGCCCCTAATTGAAATGAGTGAATTGTATGGTATCTGAAAATATTTCAGTAAATCAGTTATTCCTTTACATAGAAAAGGGAGACAGAGATTAAAGTAGACCATTATTTCCAAAGGTGGGGGCAGAGTTAAGGCACCTCAGAGGGAATGATTGAGCATACAGATACTGGCAACATGGGGAGAAGACAGCACTGTTGCTGGAAATGGAGAGAACTATAGTTTTTTATTGAATTCATTGGGGGTAACATTGGTTAATAAAATTATGTAGGTTTCATATAATATGATATACAGACAACTGTAGCTTTGCTATAGCTGTAGGAAGGACAGCATATTTTTTTCTTTCCAAGCATCAAATATTACTCTTACATTTAGAAAAGTCATTAACACAAAAAGAGAAGGCCAAATGATACCTCAAAATATTAAGCCCTCTCATTAATGTATATAAGGATTTGTTTTCCTAATTAATTGGGAAAAACATTAATTGTCATTTTCTGAAAAATGACCCAGTCACTAGCATAGAGATATAAAATGTAATAAACTCATTCCCAACATTACATTTATAGGCTGAAATCATAGAATCTCAGAATTGGAAGACACCTTAAAGTTACCTAATCCAGTGTCTGAGTGCTTGTATTGAATGGTTTAAGTGATTCTGTCAGCTTATGCAGAGCTGACACAAAGAAAAGTGACAACTAGAAAAGGATGTCACACTAACAGCTCATCTTTGGAAAACAGCTATCATGCCCTGGATAAAAGATGTTCTTTCAAGCTCTGTCCCTGTCTGATAGAAGAGAGAGAAAATGCAAGCAAAACTTACATCATCTTATGTTACTGTTGGAAGAATATTTTTGTCCCTTGATACTTTAACCCAACATGAAGCTATTTATATTGGACATGTTTTTTTTCTCTTCTTTTTTCTCTTATCTATAGCAGGTCCCAAAGCAACAACAGAAAAAAACAAACAAACAACAACAACAACAAAAACAGGGTAGCGAAGGCACAGAGGAGCATGGGCGATCACAACACCCACATTTTTGCTCAGGCCTGACAGATTACATACAACACTTGGCTGTGGAAGGTGCCCAATGGAAGCCTGAGCGATTAGGAAGACCATCTCTCATTTTAAAAGACCCTAGAGAAGGTAGCATGTGTCATACTCACATGTTCAAGTTTGCATTTTATAACCTACTTGATGGCAATGATGATAATGAATTGTCTGTGCCCAACAACATTCTAAGTACTCTCCTGTATTAGCTCATTAGTCCTCTCAACACTCATATGCTATTTTTGAAGGCCTCCTTTGGTTTTTTAAATCTTTTATATCCTCAACGTCCATTTCACATTTTTTGTGTACTAATTCCTATTTCTCTTCTCCTTGCTTTCATCCCCAGATTGATGAGAATTTCTGTTTCTTTGAACCCCCTATAAAAATAGTTATAGCTCTAAAGTTATCATTTTCCTTCTTGCTTTAGTTATACCTTTCACTGTTTTCATTCTCTTCCTCAGCCACTATTTGCACGGTCTTAAGAACAGAAATAGGGTAACAGTTATTTTTATATTTCGTTAAGTTCTTAGTGTACTTTTTGATACTTAATAGTTATTTAATATGAGTGTATATGAATTGAATAAATATAAATGTAACCTCCCTTTTCTAGTTAAATTATAGATAATGTATATTTGGAGTGGTAAACTAAGAAATAGATGGGCTATAAACATAGAATATTTGTTCCAAGTTTTACTTTACAAAACCAGAGTTTGACAGCTTTACTATTAAAGAGCTAAATAATAATTAATCATGAGGAGTATCAAATAAGAACAGGTGATGATGACTGGGTATCAAAACTTCCATAGTCTCAGCAGCTAGCAAATCCATATGTTTGGTTATGCCCAATGGTAGGTCTTAATACCATAACTTCATAATTGTTAATTACATATCATTAGACTGCTGCAAGCTTGTTGTTTGCTTCAAAACTAACACTGCCAGCTCTGATTCATTAAGAAGCGTTTTCTCTTGGGTGTTTCATAGTGAAAATGTGTCTTGGTGCCAATAAACTTCTCATGTGATTGATGCCGTAGTGCAGAGCTCTGATGGCCTTAGGACCCATGATTGCCAAGCCCATTCTTTAATATCGTGGAAAATCACTGGAGCTAAAATGTAATTTCAGAATCAAAAAAATAGGTGAAAGGGGTACACAATACTAAGGTAAAATTCTGGGAGTTAATTATGGTCTTGAGGAAAGCAAAATGTCTCCTAACCTCTTGCCAAACCTCCTTAGTGTATGTGTCTACCTGGTTTTTGGACTCTTCAACTGAAATGTCTGAGAACTATCTTCATTTTCAAAAAGATTTTGCTATTAGAAAAAATGTGAGCGCCAGGATTTGGATTTTAGTCTATTTTTTATTTGTTTGTTTGTTTGTTTGTTTGTTTGTCTGAGTGAACATTCATGGTATTACTCAACCCTTTGGGTTACAGTTTCTCTGTAAACACTTTAGTAAGCAAAATTTTATATATGTTTTTTAATATTTTGAACCTTTTTATAAACAGTTATCTTTAAATGCTGGCCTGAAAGGAACAACTTTTTTTCCCATATAGCTTAGGTAAACTTAGGTTAGAAAAATACTGCTTTTCTACAATTTTATTAAATTTGTGAGATCTTTTTCATTCCTTATTTCATTTATTGGTTTTCTCTTCCCTTGTTGTGTTTATTCATGCAAATGGCCATGTATTTAAAATATATTTTTGTGTCAGGCACATACAAAGATGAATTAACTTCTTAGCTCATAAGATCACAATCTACAAGTAACAGAGCTACAGGCACCAAATCTAGAGATTTTAAGCCAGCATCCTCGAAACAAGCGGTATTAGTGAGGAAATAACATTTTACATGATAACTTCTTTAAAAATAAAGGCTGCCACAATATTCCATTTGAATAGAGTACAAATGGAAATAATGAATTTAAATAGATAATCAATAATTAATGCTTTATTTCCAAGATTATAGCTTGTATGCAAGCTTATTGACAAATCATACTGCTGTTTGAGTTCTTCTAGAGGTTCTCTAAAGTGATAGCGAATAATAAAAAGATGCATTATAAGACTTTAATTTGAAAACTCTGGATAAAAAAAAGGAGCATGCATTCCTTTTGTTATATCTTGTGTATCAAAGGGTCCACAAGACCAGCCCCAGTTTGGTGATTGGTGAGGAGGACTTACAAGACCCAGCATTAATTGTACTCATGGCTGTCACCTATTGCAGTGAAAGATACAAAACAAAGTCACCAAAGGAAAAGGTGAGGATTGTAGGAAACCCAGACAGAGCCTTCCAAGAGTCCTTTCCCAGCAGGTTAACACAGGATGTACTAAATTCCTTTAGCAATACATGTTACTTTACTGGTATTGTCTACTAGTGAAGCTCATTAGAGACTCAGTACCCAAGGCTTTTCTTGAGGTCTTGCCACATACGTACCCTCTGCCTAGTACATGACAAAATTCCAGACACCCAGAAGGAAAACAGGTGTTCAATGTAAATAACATTCAACACTTTAGGCACAATAAATCAGTTTTATCAGTTCTTGGAATGGTGGGAACCCTCCCAAAATCCAAGGTCCCAGATGTCAGCCAAGGGCCAACCTTGCAAGCAGGTTTAACTTGTTAGCCAAGGGGTAGCAGGCTCAGACCTGCTACCATTAGCACTGCACACCTTGCTAGCTTGCAAATAACACCATTTCTAGCCCCTGTGCCTGACACTGGTGCAAACAGAACCTAGACAGAAAAATTAAAATTTCTAGGGAAAGAGAAGATACAAAGCAGAGTAACATCTGGGGGTGATGATTACTAAGCTATTTTCCCAAGGCCATGGAGTCTAGAGCTACACCTAATGATGAGAGCTGAAAAGTGAGGGGTACTGAACTTTCTCAAGCTTATTTGTTCTCAGAAATCATAATTAATTATAAAAGATTCCGAGCACATTGCTAATGTTATTTGGCATGAAATTACTTCTCCTTATAGTGACTCAAAGAATAGTCTTTTTTTTTTTCCCCCCAGTTCTTCGGGGAAATACCAGGCACCTAAGTCTTGGTTCACTTCCTGGCTTCACTGTTCCCCAGCAGCTCCAGCTCTACCATTAGCAAGGGTAAATTCCAATTGGCCAACCGCAGGGCTAATGGGAGTTAATTTACTTCTTCCTGATGATGTGATAATGCTCCTTCTCGGGGATATGAAATGGAAATCAGCTCCCTCATGAAATAATGAGAGGGAGGAAACCATGAAACTGGAAAATAGGTTTGGCTCTTGAAGGCTAAATTTTGCTCTTCCTCTATAAACCTTAAAACTGTATTTGCAAGAGGCTTGGATTAGGAGTCAGCAGGAAAAGGTAAAGGAAAAAAGAATGCCTGCAATTACCACTGTGACAGTTCTCCATTTCCCCCTGGGGGGCCAGTGCTTAAGAAGAACAAAATGGATAACAATTTGCTAATTGTTCCAAACTATTGCAGACAGGTCTGATTTTATGATAGGAACACAATTAGATTCTCTGAAATACCTTCTCTAACACAAGAACTTCTCCCTGGGGAGCAAAGAAGCCAGGAGAAAGGATTTAAGTAGGAGTTTCTGCAATTGTTCTGATAATCTCCATTCCTACATATTGTCTTTGAAAAAGCAATTTGGGGAGAACTTTATTTTGGTTTGTTTTTGTTTTCCTTTTTATTGAATTAATTGGGTTGACAGGGTGACACTAGTTAACAAAATTATACTAGTTCCAGGTATATGATTCTATAATACATTATCTGAACACTGTATTGGGGTGTGTTCACCACCCCAAGTCAAGTCTCTGTCCATCACCTTTAAACATGCCTTTGTAGATACTTTATAAATACTTCAGAGACTTTAACCTTTTGGTTTTAAATAAGCTTCCAATTTATAGTCAAAGTATCTTGCTTTCTTTGTCTCTTGTCTCCAGCAATAAAAAAAGAAACACAACATTTTACATAGCTCTCTCACAATTTCAAATTTTCGCATGTCCAGGTATTCATCCAAAGTCTAAAATGTGAAAGGAGAATTTGTTCATTAAACAATGTGAGAAAAACTTAATGCTTTGTTTTGTGATGGAATTCCTGCAGAGGATCATTATCCACGCGGCTAACCATGTGGGTGCAATTTCCCTTCAGAGCCTAACATTACTGTCGGTGGTATCCCTTGGACTTACTCCCATGTTCTTGAGAAATCCTTCCTTCAAAAGAAATATTTCATTTCTGGTTATTGCATTAGATACCCTTCATCTGTGAAATTCTTCCACTGAAAGCTTTGAGAAAAATATTCATCTGGCTTAAATGTTACAAAAACACATTAAAACAATGTTTTCCATTTTATTAAAGAATTGTATTTATTCTTTTTGTAACTATCCCTGCAAATGTTAGAAGTAAAGCCTGAAGTGAGGAGGAAGATAGCTTCACATCACTTTGGATTAATCTGTGGTGTTGGAACATGTGTATGAAACTAAGTGACTTAGACAGCCCTTGCCTTGGAAAAGCTAAACAAAGAATATTGGAAAACCAAGAGAGACAGCTGGGTGACAGTGCAAATGAAGCAGAATGTACTGACTTTGACCAGATATGAACAAAGCTTGGGTCAGTCCATAGGTTTCCTGAAAGTACAACATTCCTATAACCTTTCCTAAGCTGAAACCACGTAAAATAAAGAAGCAATGGCCATTAACTTATTTGACAAATTGTTTAGCATTTCAAGATCCCCCCCCCAAAAAAAATAACCTATCAAATGATACTACATATGCTTAATTATATCTAGTTTTATGTTAATCATAACATCCTTAGGAGCTCTCTTATGCTTTTCTGAGACCCTAGGACACATCTTGCTCACAGATGCACAAACTAGGTCCAGATACAGCACAGATGCTCACAGACACAGTTCACAGCTGTGGGGCTTGATGCAGAGATGCTGAGTGTAGTTTCGGGGAAGGAGCTCGATGGGGCTGCTCTTGCTGCAAAACAAATGCTGAGCCCTAATTTTTATTTTCACCTTTTTTCCTGAAAGTGAAAATCATCCTTGGATTTTTTGTTTTGTTTTTTTGTTTGTTTGTTTGTTTGTTAGCAGAAACAGGTACTAATGTAGGTCTTTCGTAAAAGCGAATGGCATAATGCAAACTTTTGAATACTGGGGGGAACCTACATATTTGTTGAAACTAAAACTCCAGGTTCATAATGTTTGTGAGGTACCAGGTATCTAGCAGTTGCTTAAAGCCTTCTTTTATCAGTCTTGCCTCCTACCAAGGGCCTAAAGATTATATTTCATTTCATACTTTGTCCAAACTTAGGCCCAACTGAGAAGTCTCTAATCTACTTTCTTATTTTATATTGGCAGATTATTACATTTTACTACTCTTGGAAATTGATGTCAAAAGGACATACTGACAACTTAGGCTAAACATAAGAAGTGAGGCGTTCCTGTGCTAGAGAAGGCATTTCAGAGAATTTAATTGTGTTCCTTAATTTAAAATGAAAAATGGTCCTTTTACCACTGATCAATGCAACCTAGTGAGAAAATTGTTATGATTTTTAAATGTGTCATTTTTCTTACGAAAGATCAAGAAGGTAATCTAATAGTAATTCCATCACTTCTTTCCCCAACCCCTGAGCAATTATCCTTTTTCTGATGTTTTAGGAAGTAATAAGCCAGTTAGGGTTCAGTTTTAACCCTACCCCACCATACAGTATTTCCTCTAGGAGAGGAACCAGTTAAGTGCAGGCCTACTTAAAATAGATAGAAACTGGGGACAGTTGCTGCTAGAATTGAGTGTATAATTTGTGGGGCTCAATGCAAAATGAAAATGCAGTCTCTTGCTCAAAAATTGAATGCAGTGACAGGAGAGCACTAAATGAAGTGTGGGGCTCCTCTGGCCATGCATGGGTCCTTGTGTTGTAGTGTACGCCCATTTTACAAAGGACGCTTCAAAAAGTCGAATTATGGAGTCATTTATTAAAGGCCAGCGGCATACGGGGTCTGGAGCAAAAGCACTCAAGACCTCGTAGCCCCAAACAGTTTGACACATCTGGCTTATATTGGCAGAATATCACAAAGGTATCGATTACACTTTTGGGTCTGGAATGAGGAACTTATTTTGAGAAAAGCAGAACAAAAATTGAGCAAGTTAGTTACTTGAAGTATCTAAGAATCATTGAATCAACAGAAACACATTATCTGGGACCACCTGGACAATTTACAATAATTGTGCTGTCCAGATTCTGGGATCCCTGAGACAACAGGAATGCACTATCTGTAGGTACTGAGGCAATTTAGGGTATGTTCTGATTCCAAGACCACTGAGTCAACCTAAACTCAGTTATCTGTAGCTACTGAGACAATTTAGGATAACTGTCCTGTCCTGGTTCCCAGAAGAATGTGCTTCCATGACCAGTGAGATCACAATCAATGGGATATTCAAACCATCATCAATGAAGTATTCAATCACACATAAGTTCAGAAAATCAAAATAACTTTCTATTGTTTTAGCAAACAAATAAGTACAGAATCCAAACAGCAGTTTCTACCTGAGATGATTGCTACCATACTTCACCTGTGTGACCACACAGGCTGCAAACCCTGGAGGCTGACTGGGTTCCAGCATCAGCTACACATAGTGGCACCAATCTTCCTAACCCAGCTTAGGGCCAGTGACAGGAGCTGGCTCTGTCTGTGAAACTTGTCCTCTTAGGGTCTCTTTCTCAGGGTCTTCTTGTTATTAGCATTGAGGTCCCCAAGATAGAAATCAAGAGGAACCACCAGAGAAATTTCCAAAAAAAATTTATTCATCTTATGCTGAAACACAAGGGAGGCAGCACAGAGTAAGGGAAGGTCCTGTTAACATAAAAACATTCAAACCTGGAAAGAATTGCTGTGAGTTTATCAGAGCCAAACTGTTGACAACTGCCGGGAAGCAGTATCTCATTGGATTGGGATAATGCTCCAGAGAATGGCGGTTTCTCACCTATTTTTACACATTGTAATCACAGGAGGGAAGGTAGGTGGGTTACATGAAATCAATGGGTGATAGATTAGAGAAGTGGGAGAAAGCAAATCGGGGAAACTTCTGGGATTGGATAAAGAGTAAAATGGCAGACACAAAACAGTCAACAATTAACATGATGACAATAACAATGAAGGAATTTGTGGTATCTGTCCTGAAGCCCAGGCACTTTAGGTTGTGCCCCAAGGGGTCTGGAAAAGGGGAAGTTATAAGTCACCTATACTTTTCAAGGATATGTTATCATAGATACAAAAAGACAGATAGTCTCAGTTAAGGTAACGGTTGACCTTGTCAGGGAGGATGTGGGCCTAGGAGGTGACTACCCACCATAAACTGCTTTTAGTTAAAGTTTAATTTCAGACCATCCTTTGTGGTTATTGAAAGGGCAGAGCAGGACTGCAAAGACAGCTGCCATTTGGACTGTGTGGCTCAGCAGCCACCATGTAGGCCACGTGATATGTAAACTTACCTGGGGGCTGCCATCTTGAAATTACAAAGACCAACCCCTCCCTTTGAATTAGCCAATCGTGAAAGACTGTGCACTTGAGCACCAATCAGGAGCAAAGGACAGGACAGATCACGTGCGTTAGGGATTATTTGCATCACTAGCCCCAGCCATCACCCAACCAATTGGAATTGGCCAACTCAGTGCTTCATGTCTGGCCCCACCTTCCTATACAATCGCTTGTTTTGGGGTATGTTTCCTCTTTTGCGTCCTGCCGCTGTGTCGGTGGAGCAGAGAGTCAAGCCCAGGCTTGTAATAAAGGCTCTATGCTACTGCATCGGACTCAGCTCCCTGGTGGTTTTTGGGCATCATGAAGGCTGGGCATAACAGTTACTTTAGGTCTTTGAGTTTGCAAGACCACCATGTAGGCCTTCCCTGAGCTTGTCAGGTTAACATGTGTGCCCTTTTGTCCATAGTCCTCTGAAGTGACTCTGAATGATTCTGCTTGGCTGCTTTTGTAAACTGGGGACAAGGAGAGTGGAATTTTTCAAGTCAGGGTCAAACTACTTCCCTTTCTGTTGAGTTGCTTAGCAACTATCTTCACCGCTGCACTGTGAAGACCACCATGGTGCATTGCTTACTACTGCCACCTAGGAAGATCATATAGCAATCAAATCTTGATCAACTGCTCATGTGAAGCAGTGGTTTGAGTATCTGCAAGTGTTGGGGGCAGTGGGAACAGCACCAGGTGTTAGACTGGTGGGGTCAGAGTGAACCTGGGTTCAGCATCCTCAGTACTTGAGTTCTGGCTTGGAAAGAATTCAGAGCCAAGACTCAAACTATAAGAGAACATTTATTTATAAAATCACAGATAAATGCTCTTGGGAAACACATTATAGAGATAAAGGAAGGGCCCTTCGAGTTTAGAAGTGAGGAAGGTAAAGATTACATGCCTCTGGAGATAGCAGGGGGAAGGAGAAGGGAAAGGGAAAGGCGTGGGAATGCACCTGGGAGAGAGAGCTCCCTTGTTCCTCTGTACTGAGTTTTAAGAGTGGAGATTTTAGGGGAAGGCCAGAAGAAGATCTCAATAGAATATTCAGCAGCTGTCCAGGTGTCTCCTTTCAGGGTCTAGGTCTCCACTAATTAATTGATTAGCCAGTACCAGGGCAGGGGTCATTATTCAATGCAGCTGGTCCTGAGGTCAGTCTTGGCATAGTGTTGCTTATCTGGTTCTGCTGCTTTTCTGGGCCTGAAGCTGAAATACAATTGGGGCCTCAATGTTATTTCTAGGAAGGAAAGGTCAGGGGGTGTAAACCACATGACCAGTGATATGCTAAGGGAGGAACAGTCACTCTGAGGACTTGCTCCCACCCTACAATTGTCTGCTGCTAGGCATCCAGATCTTTTCACCATGGTAACCTTCTGTTCCTGTCCATCTTCCTTGCTCTGCTCAAGTCTGACTAATTGCCTACCACACAGGGAGGTAAGTGTTAGAAGGGAGATAAAAATAACTACTGTCACCTTTCTTCTAGGAAGTGGAGGTATGGTTGCATTCTTGCAGTCAGCTTATCTGATGTTCCTTTTGGCCATCTGGCATTCCTTAGGCCCTGTGCCCTAGTTCCGGTGTCTCTAAGGCACTTTCTGCAAGTGGATAAGGATGTAACTTAACCAAACATTTAAGGTATTGGTATGTTTAAAGCCTACTCTAAAACAAAATCCACGTCTTTGATTTATTTTTTTCCAATTGTGGGAGCCTCTCTGGTTTCTGTGTAATCCATGAATGCAAGTGAATATGAGTGTCATTGGGCTGACCACAGAAGAGGACTACTGAAGACCTAACATGGGATATGCTGGACAGTGAGAGGCACTAATTCCTTTCAATACAATTACCTCCACTAGCCCCCCACTTGCACTTTCTGAGACATGCTCTATAGGAAGCCGTGACACATAGTTGGCATCTATACAGTAAACTTGCATGTGAGACATAGCAATTCACTAAGTTTAGCTGCAATGAATCAAGCAAATATTGCATTGATTTTGTTTTTCTCAGTATTCTCATGTCAAGATGTGCTTCAGCCCAGCATTTTCACTCCCTTTTTTCTGCCTAATTCCTTGGTCAGGCCTTAATTTGTTAAGACTTAAGTACATAGTCACATGGAAATTTTACTAGTAAATACCTCCAATTGTGGTGACCCGAGGGCCAAATTCACTTCTCAGAGAACCCAATTGAAATTGGTGTTCAATCCACATCCCTGGATCCACTGGAATCACAGTGTCCCGTTTCAGGATAACCCCATACTGAATGGTGAATGAGTCATTTAGCATTTCTAAATCCCTTCCCTTTCAAAAATCCAATCAAATCAGGTCAAATAAATTATGCTTGACACATTAATAAAAATTTGGGGGGAAATATTGAAGGGCAATGGGGCTGTACTCAAGCTAAACCAGCATCATTTCTTATAAGAATAGTAGCAATCAAATTTGTTCTCACCTTTCTCAAAAATATATTTAAAATGCAGGGAGAAGCACATGAAAAGGGATGGGATTATTTATAAAAGTTTTAGAATAAATCTTTCTGGGTCAGAAGATTTGCCTAGTGGCAAGAATTTAATACATAAGCATAGCTCCTTAGAGAGCTCATACTCGAGGGATTTTTTTCCCCCCAACCAGGGAAACTTGAGGAAATGAAAATTTTCAAAGAGATGTTAGAAGTGGATAAGCAAAACCCAATTTGATCTCCACAGTAATGGTATTATCCCATTTTTACATTAAAGAATAATATCCATAATGTGAAGATTATGCCAAGTGCTCTATAAAAAGGACACAAACCTTGAGGCAATCATCTCTGACTTGCTTCCAGCTGTGTTTGAAATGACACATACACAAAGATATGCTGAGAAGTGCAGTGTCAGCAAAGCTTTTGGAGCTGGCAGCTTGAAGAAATAGCCCAAAATATAGAAATCAAGTATTCATGTATAAAAAACAACAACTGTTGTTTGTAGGTTGAAGTATTTGTCTATCAAATTGGTATGGGTACATTTAAACTATTAAATGATTATAAATTTGGCTTCCTTGATTTAAAAAAAGTATTTCACATAGATAAATAGAAATATAAATACATATACATGTAAATGTACACACACACACACACACACACATATATACATGTATCTTTAGCATAGTGTATATATCTTTTGAGACAAGTCATGTATTGAAACACTGAAAATCTATTGAGGTCCAGCAGAGCATCCATTAATGAAAGCCCAGATTTCACTTTTGAACCATTTTATGCTGACCTATATTGCTGCTCCTATCCATATATATCCATTCTGGTTCAAGCCTACCCAGAGATCTAACCGGAAGTAGTAACTGGGTTTTATCTCACATGTCAAATCTATAATAGTAGTTTCCTGAGAGCTGTGTTAAGAAGAGTCTTGTGTCTATATCTGAGATCAGCAGGAAAGATTACACTGATTGATTAGTGATGTCTTTCATGACACACAAGGGAAAACTTTACTGTGAATTTTTCATCTCTAGTCTAGAGTTAACCAAGGTTTGGAAACTGAAATTTCCATGGACAGCTAAATGGTATAAACAAACACTGGAATATTATTCAGCCTTCAAAAGAAAGAAATACCATCATATGCTACAATGTGATTGAACCTTGAGGACATTATATTAAGTGAGATAAACCAGTCAAAGAATGATTCTACTTCTATGGGTTATCTAAAGTAGCCAAAGTCATAGAAGCAAAAAGTGGAATAGGATTGCCAGGGGTTGAGAGGTAAGGGAAGTGCAGAGCTCTTTTTCCATGGTGCTATGGACTGCATTGTGTCCCCCGCAAACTCACATGTTGAAACCCTAACCCATACATGGTTATATTGGAGACAGGCAGGGCCTTTGAGGTGCTTATGCTTAAATTGAGTCATTAGAATAAAGTCCTAGTCTAATGCGATTAATGCCCTATAGGAAGAATCCCAAGAGCGCTACCTCTCTCTCTCTCTCTCTCTCTCTCTCTCTCTCTCTCTCTCTCTCTCTCTCTCTCCCTCCTCTCTCTCTCTCCTCCCCTCCCTCCCTCCCTCACCACCCCAAAGAAGCCACATGAGCCCGGAGCAAGATGGCAGCCACCTATAAGCCAAGAAGAGAGACCTCACAGGAAACCCACGAGGCTTGCTTCCTGATCTCAGACCTGCAGCCTCCATAACCGTGAGAAAATAAGTGTCTGTAATTTAAGCGGTCCTGTCTAATGCAGTTTGTTACAGAAGCTTGAGCTGAAAATACAAATGAGTGTCGAGTTTCAGTCTTGAAGGAGGGATAAATTCTAGAAATCTGCTGTACAAAAGTATGCATGTAAAATATTAAAAATATTATACGGTATACTTAAAGTTTGTAAAGAGGGTCGATCTCATTTTGTATGTATTTTATCCAATAAAAAATATGTAGTGGTGTTTTGATAAAGTCTCAGGTTGCTCAGTGTGTTCCTTTAAGTCCCTGTCCTGTTCCTGCATGCATCAGGGTTTTCAATTACCACCCAAATTTTGTCATTATTACCTATATTTCCTTGTTATTGTTTTGTATCACCCTTTATTTTACTTTTACTTTTAAAAATCAATTTTATTGAAAACAAAACAAATGGACAAACACAACAAAACAGAAATAGATTTATAGATACAGAGAACAAGCTTGTGGTTGCCAGAGGGGAGGGGAGTGGGAGGATAGGTGAAAAAGGTGAGAAAAACTAAGAGGTATAAATATCTGGTTATAAAATAAAGAAGTTACAATGGTATAAAGCACAGCATAGGGAATATAGTCAATAATATTGCAATCCTATCTAATAAAAAAGTAATATGCAGATTGACCATCACTCCAACACACAAGAGGGCTCCCCCACTGTGGTCAAAGATGGCTTCCTCCATGTGGGCACAAGATGGCCACCACAAGATGGCCAGCAGGGGAGGGCAGTTAGGGGTGACCAGACCAGCAGGGGAGGGCAGTTGAGGGCAACAAAGCCAGCAGGCAAGGGCAATTGGGAGGACCAGGCCTGCAGGAAAGAGCAGTTAGGGACAACTGGACTAGCAGGAAAGGGCAGTTAGGGGTGACCAGGCCAGCAGAGGAGGGCAGTTAAGGGTGACCTGACCAGCAGGGGAGAGCAGTTGGGGATGACCAGGCCTGCAGAAGAGGACAGTTTGGGGGGACCAGGCTGGCAAGAGAGGGCAGTTAGGGGCAATCAGCCAGCAGGGGAGCAGTTAGGCATCGATCAGGCTGGCAGTGGAGTGGTTAGGGGGTGATCAGGCTGGCAGGCAGAAGTGGTTAGGGGCAAACAGGCAGGCTGGAAAGCAGTTGGGAGCCAGCAGTCCTGGATTGTGAGAGGAATGTCTGACTGCCCAGATCGGGCCTAAACGGGCAGTCGGACATCCCTCAAGGAATCCTGGATTGGAGCGGGTGAAGGCTTGGGCTGAGGGACACCCCTCCCCGACACGACTTTCATGCGCCAGGCCTCTAGTAGTCAATATTATTGCATAGTCAATAATATTGCAATCAATTTGTATGGTAACAGATGGTTCTTAGACTTAACGTAGTAACCACTTTGTAAAGTACATAAATGTTAAGTCACTGTGTTGCACACCTGAAAGCAATAGAATATTATATGCTAACTGTACTTTAATTTTAAAAATTATTTTAAAAAGTATTAGAAACACATGATATAAATCCAAAATATACAAAAGAAAACACAGTAAAACATGTCTTCTACCTCTTGCTGCTCTCTCGCAGCCACCAACTATATTCTCAGAGACAACCCCTACTTATTGCGTGGTCTTCTGAAGGAAGTCTCTGCACAGACAGGCATAAATATATTTTCAAGCAAATTATAATATATAATATACAGTGTTTTTCACTTAAATTGTGCCTTGGAGATCATTCCATATCAGTAGCTATAGGTCTATTTCATTAAAAAAAATACAAACAATAAAAGAATGCATTGTTTTATAGAATAGGCATGTCTATATCAGTGGCTATAAGACTAGGCTCTGAGTTCAAATCCCATATCTACCATTTATTACCATTTTACTCTGAGCAAGATACTTACCTCTCTGTGCCTCAGTTCCGCATCTATAAAAGGATAGTGATTGTCATCTGTTATCACAGGTTTAGAGAAAATCAAATAGACACTACCAATAAAACACTTAAAATAATGCCTGATACATACTGAGTACTCCACACTTTTCTATTATTGTTTATACAGTTCCCTATTGTAAGGCATTAGGTTTCCAATATTTTGGTGTTACAAATAATTCAGTAATAAATATACTCACATAAAGTCATTCTGTACTTATGCAAGTATACCTGGAAGATAATTTCTGAAAGTAGAAATTTCTAGGTCAAGTGGAACATGCATTTTATATCTTCATACATATTTGCCAAGCCACTATCCATTCAGATTATAATAATTTATTCTCTACCAACAGTGATATAAGAGTGACTCTTTCCTCTCACCACTGCCAATGTGACAGTTAAGAAATGATATTGCAGCACAATTCTAATTTCAATTACCTTTTTATGCTAAGCATTTTTCCATATGTTCAAGAGCCTTTTGCATTTCAATTTCTCTTTTTTTAAAAGATCAATTCATTTATAGACTTGACCCATTTTTCCTTCCCCTATCACATTTTTCTAGTCAGTGGCCAGTGCAGACCCTCTAACTCACTTCCCTTTCCATTGAAATTGCAACCTCTGCCTCAAAAATGCTCAGAAGCTTCTCCCTAGAAGTCACCAGTGACCTCCTAATTAATCGTGTCTTCTCAGTAAGAATTCTTGCTCTTTCTCTCCATCCTGGAGCTTCAGGCACTTCTGGATCACAAACCTTTGCTTCTCCTCAAAATGCTCCACCTGCTTTTGAATTTTCTGCATGTGAACATGTGGGCCATTTGCCAGTTAATTTCAGGGACTCCATATAACCTATCACCTAAACTAGGATACTTTTTAGAGCAAGACTGGTGTTCATAATAATCATTCCAGGGCAATAGTTATAAATAAACTCTGCCCCAGGAAAACTAGAACATATGCTCACTTTTCAAGCCCCTTCACTATATTTCAGTCATCTGTTTTCTTCCTTTGCAAGTATCCAGAGCTTTCCTTTATAGCTTTGGTGATTTTGCTTTGTCATTTATTTTTGGAATTGCTCTTCATCAAAGATGAGGTGAGGACTAGAGTCTATTCATTTCAGTACCCCGTTTCTTTGCTATACCTCAAATGAAGCCTTAAATCGCTTGGAATTTTAATGATTATTTTACTAATAACGTTCATGGATATCATAGAGGGTATATTCAGACATGCCTGTGTCTAAAACAGTGACCCAATATCTAAGCGAACAACTTAAGACAAAGCATGTGGCCAGAGAAAATGAGCTGACTTCTTAATGGTGGATACTCAAGGAGCTTCAGAAGTTCAAAATGACCACATCTTTGCAATAGATGATATTATGTTTAATTTTAAGCCATCTGAAGACCCTGATATTGTGACCTCCTCATCTGTAAAAACCACCATAGTTGTTTTAAATTTTCTTGAACCATAACACAGGAAGGGATTCATATTCTGCCTAGACAAGGAGACACTGGTGGTATTTTTTCCCCAGTGAACATATTTAGACAGTGTAAAATCATGGAACAACTGTTGAGAAGAGCCAGGGAAAATGTTGAATATAAACCCCAAGAAGGAAGATGAGGATCAAAACGGACAGAAAAAGTAACAATGTTAAAAGGTGACAATACAGATTGGAAGAAAATACCGTCAGATGAAAAGACTGAGTGTAGAATAGTCCCGGTTAAAGGGGGAAAGAGAAATTGAGAGGTCCCCCTTTACTTGGAGACCAATGTGTATTTCCTTAATAGTAATTTAAATATGCCATGTAGAAATGATTAAGTAGGAGTCTTTGAATTCTGCTTGGGGTTTCCTAAACCAGGACACTAAAACTCCACACTAATTGGAACAGTGGGGAATTATAACCCATTCCACAAGTCCTTCAGTATTGTTTCTATAAAAGCTGACTCTGACTAATATGTAACTTGTAGGTAAACAACATGTTTGTATAAGTATTCTAAGAACTAGTTTCAAGATACAGACTCCAACCTTTAGTCAACCCAGTATTAGGAGACTTAATGACCTTCAATGGGAAAACCATAATTTTTTTTTAAATTTGCAACCATGATTACTTTCCAAACAAAGCCACAAAGAAAGGCCCCAGACTAGTCAGGGAAGAAAGAAGACACGAATGCCAAGCCCTTACATTGATGCTTGCAGCTTCCTCCCTACAGTATGCTCCTTACTTGTGTAGGGCTACTGATGCTAACTCCCCAACCACTGTTACTGAGGCCCAGTCACATTAACGACATCGGGGGCTCTTCCTACTGGTGCTCTGGAAAAAGATGAAATTTTTTGTAGTGCATAACAGAGCCAATCAGATGTACCCTGATGAGAATAGCATAATTCTAAGAAAGCCCTATCACAATCTATCCTATAAAATTAAAAAAAAGTAATATGCAAATAAGCAAATGGCAGAACAGCCTAACAATCAATCAAATCATAATATTCTAATGATATGCTAAGGTTGCTCGATTGCTCTCTATGACATGCATTGACCTCTGGGGGGCACACAGTTGCCTGGTCGACCAGTCGCTATAATGTGCACTGACCACCAAGGGGCAGATGGTCCGACCAGTAGGTTAGCTTGCTGCTGGGGTATGGCCAATTGGACTGAACGAGATGGGCCAGACATGCCCTGGAGCCCTCCTCCGGTCCCTCCCCTGCCTGAACGTGAACCGGTGGGGTCCCTCAGCCTGGCCTATGACCTCTCACAATCCAGGACCCCACAGGGAATGCCAGAGAGCCAGTTTCAGCCCTATCCCACAGGCAACTCCCTTTGGGAGGGCATCAGTTGCAGGACTCATGGCTGGTGAGTGCTGCTGGGGCAGCGCAAGCCTATCCAGATTGGGAATGATTGGACGTGAGCCTGTGGCAGGCACAGTGGGGCCGGGATGAGTGGGAGCAGCAGGTAGGAGCTGCAGGCAGTGTTGGACTGTGAGTTTTGGCCCAATCCCTGCAGGCCACCCAGAGGGACCCCACCAGTACACAAATTTATGCATCAGGCATCTAGTGTATATATAAAAGGCTAATATGCCAAGTGTCCCTCCACCCATCTGATTGATCACTATGAAATGCACTGACCATCAGGGAGCAGACAATCAGTGCAGGAGCTGTTGAGCTCCAGTGACTTGGCAGTGGAGGTTTTTGGATGACGCACCCTGAAACCAGTGATTCCACCTTCAGCCATGAGTTATGTTGTTGCTGGGGCACTGTTGGCTCTGAATCTGGTTTACTGCACACTTGTGTTTGCGTTCCACACCCTGTAAGACAGCAACTTTGCAGAGTGCCCTCTCATACTCCGGACCCCCTCTGGGGATGTTGAAGAGCCAGTTTGGGCTTAATCCCCACAGGCCAGACTGAAGGACCCCAACTGCCAGAGGGACCCCACTCACTCTATATACATCTTTCAAGCCACAGGGTCACCTCAGGTGCACCAGCCAAGGAGGGACCACAGGAGGTTGGCTCCAAGGCCTATCTGGTCCATCTCACCCAGTCCTATCCTGTCAGCCACCTTCTAATTAATTTCCTTTCAAAGTGCACGAATCTGTGCATTGGGTCACTAGTTGGAAATAAGAGGTAGAGCGAAGTGCATGGTCAGGATGTTTCATAGATGAAGGAATAAATGCAAACCTATAAATCTATAGGACCACACCTTTTCAGTAAAGGGTTAACTCAACAGGTTTGGGGAGCTCAAACTCTGCATATTCTAAATAAAGATTGGCCTTTGCCAGCTCCTGAGGAAAAAACCTCAAAGCCTTGGAATATTCTCCCTGATGAGTGTCTTTGTATGGGTCATAGAATACACTGCAGAGTTCATGCTAACAATGGCGTATGGTGAGGGTCTTGAACCATACTGTATCAGTTTGATCTCTGAAGAAGCTGAGGAGTAACTAAGGTCAACCACATGGGTGCTCTATGCAGACATGAACAATCTTTTATTAAAACACTAAACACCAAGATTCAGGTGAGCTTTCCTGGTTGACAATATTTTATATGTTTTATTACCCACTAGAGGCTCAGTGCATGAAATTTGTGCAGTTGGGGGGCTTTCCGTCACCCCAGCCTTCACCCTCTCTATTCTAGGACCTCTCACACAATCTGGAACTGCTGGTTCCCAACTGCTCGCCTGCCTGCCTGCCTGATTGCCCCTAACCATTCCCCTGCCAGCCTTAAAACCTAACTGCTCCTCTGCTGGCTGATTACCCCCACCTGCCCTCCCCTGCCAGCCAGGTTGCCCCCAACTGCCCTCCCCTACAGGCCTGATTGCCACCAACTGCCCTTCTCTGCTGGCCTGGTCACTCCTAACTGCCTTCCCTGCCAGCCTGGTCACCCCTAACTGCCCTCCCCTGCTGGGTTGGTCTCTCTCAACTGCCCTACCCTGCTGACCTGATCACCTGCAACTGCCCTTCCTTGCCGGCCATCTTGTGGCAGCCATCTTTTGACCACATGGAGGCAGCTATCTTGTGCAAGGGTGTGATGGCCAATTGCATATTATCTCTTTATTGTATAGGATTGTTAATGAGTGAAATAAGTACTGTCTGTACAACTCCACTGGAAAAAAAAAACACAGAGATATGTATCTGGTTTCTCCTGGACCCTGCCTTATATACTTTCTAACTTTGTTTATTTTAATCTGTGTTCACTGTAATAAACCATAACCATAACTATAACAGCTTATCAGGGTTCTGCGAATCCTTCTAGCAAATCATTAAACCTGAGGAAGGTCTTGGCTTGGGAACCCTGACACAATAACTCTTAGTGACTTATTCAGAATTAAGGGGAAGTCTAAGGGCACCAAGGTTACCTGAGATGTGATAAATAGACCTGTAAAATCATAGTAATTAGCATTTATATTGATATTTTATCATATGTTCTCTTTTGACCCTTCCAAAACTCTATGAAGTCAATATTATCTTCTTTTTATTTTTAGATGAGAGATTGTATTCATTTTTATTACTATGGAAAAAATTACCTCAAAACTTATTGGATTCAAACAAGTATTACCTCCCAGTTTCTGAGTCAGGAGTCCTAGAGTGGCCCAGGTTCTGTCATTTGGTTTTAATTACCTGGGATTGGGAAGCCTTGACTACAATTTCAGGCTCTGCTTCTGAGAAGACTCGTCCTAATGGTACTGGCTGGAGCCCCCAGTTCCCTGCTGGCTTCTGTCTGGAAGCCTCTGTGTCTTGCCATGTGGGTCTCTCCATGGGGTTGCCTCAGTAGGTTCAAGACGAGACAGCTGTCTTCCACTGAAGCACATACTGCCTAAGACAGAAGCTGCAGTTTCTATAACAAACTCAAAGGAAACTAACATTATTTCTGCCATTGATCACATAGATGAAACCTTGTCCAGTGAGGGAATGGATTACACAAGGGGTCACAGAAGGCCACCTTGGAGGATGACTGTCACCAGAATGAAGAAGCTGGCTAAAAAGGATAAGGTCACATGATGAAAGGCAGAGCCAGAAATTGAATTCCTATCTCTGATTTCAAGTTCCTTAGAAATTCTCCATAACAGACCCATAAACATTCCTTTTGGTTATAGGGAAAGAGAAGCAGATGAAAAGCTTATTCAAGTCTTGCATTACAACCTTAAATAAATATTATCTCACTAGATGCCTGGTGCATGAAATTTGTGCATGGGGGCAGGCGTGTCCTTCAGCCCAGCCTGCACCCTCTCTAATCTGGGACCTGTTGAGGGATGTCCAACTGCCCGTTTAGGCCTCTCACAATGCAGGACTGCTGGCTCCCAACTGCTCACCTGCCTGCCTTTCTTATTGCCCCTAACTGCTTCTACTTGCCCACCTGATCACCCACTATCCACTCTCCTGTCAACTTGATTGATGTCTAACTGCTCCCCTGCCAAACTGTTTGCCTCCAACTTCCCTCCTCTACTGGGCTGATCACCCCTAATTGTCCTCCCCTGCAGGCTTGATCTCCATCAACTGCCCTCCCTCCCTTGCAGACCTGGTTTCTCCCAACTGACCTCCCCTATAGACCTGGTCCCCCACAACTGCTATCCCTGCAGGTCTGGGTCCCCCGCAACTGCCCTTCCCTATAGGACCAGGCACCCCCAACTTCCCTCCTCTGCTAGCCATCTGGTGGTGGCCATCTTGTGTCCACATGGGGACAGAATCTTTGACCACATGGGGGCAGCCATCTTGGGTGTTGGAGTGATGGTCAATCTGCATATTATTCTTTTATTAGATAAGATAGAGGCTTGGTACACAGGTGGGGGCCATGTGGTTTTCCCTGAAGAGTGTCCCAGATCAGGGTGAGGGCTTCCTTGGGTCATGGGGCAGCCTGAGTGAGGGGCCTGTGGTGGTTTTCAGGCCAGCCATGCTTCCCGGCGATCCAAGCAGAGACCCTGGTATCTGGGATTTATTTATCTTCTACAATTAAAACTTTGTAGCCTTGAGCAGAGTCAATATATAAATTAAAGCACCCATCCTGTTCCTCCATTTCTCACCTTCTCATTATTGTTTACCTAATCAGAGACATCAATGACTGTCCTACTAGGAAAGTATTCTGCTGATGAAATTATGAATCAATGCTTTAATGAATGTCTTGCACAATGCATGAATTAGTCACACTAACCTCTCATTGCCTTGAAGTTTTTTTTTTTCCTCTCTCCTGAGGAACTTGTTAATTTTCCCTGTCTTTAGTTGTATTACTTGGAATCTAGAAGGCAATCTTTTTGCTTATATTTCATTAGGACATAATATAGCTTCATTATTTATTTGTCAGTATTTTATTTCTTTAATCCTTTGCTTTGCCAACAGCAATGAAAAAGAAATGTATAATTTTAGTTATTCCATCAGTAATGAGTATTTGTTTCACTAAGAGCAACTGCTCAGCAATACAGTTTCTTCACCTTTTTGTTTACATAACAACTTTTCTTTCAATGCTAATTAGACTTGATCTGCAGTCGGAACAATGCACATTTTAGTAAGTTAATTGAAGGGATGAAAATAAGAACAGTTAGAACCAAGTTGTACATACCCACCTTGCTGGAAGTGGTGGTAAAATGTTGTTGGTTCTATAATGAATGTTGATTTCTAATATGTCAAAATAGGAAAAGCTAACTGTCTTGGAATCAATGAAATTCTATTACTGGACACATTTTACTCTAACAGTGGTTATCTGGGACACAACTTGGTTAATTTTGATTCAATCTAGCCAAATCCAAATCAGGCCTCTTTTACCTCACTTGTTATATCCTCAAGTAACTTTTCTGTTACACTATGTTTAGGATTTCTCAAGAATAAGTAAAAAATCAATACAAAATACTAAGTCTGATGTGCAAAAGAGAGTTGAGAGACAGCCATCAAAGCAGTTTACATTGACATTGACAGAGTCCTACAAGACTTATTAGGTAAAATAGAAAATAAAAGCAACTGTCTTTGCAGATCAAGGGCTCAAGAATCTCTTGTAACCAGCAATTTCAATAAGTATGACTAAGCTCTGAGGAAAAGATCAGGAATGGTTTTTGAGCTCTAATGGGGTGACATGGGCTGAGAGGCAAATGCCATGTGTCGTTAGGTCATACCAATACAGACACAACATTGAGGAGACACTTTTTCATTTATTTTGCAAGCATTTGTTTACAGTTCAGCTGAGTTCCTTTTTGACATAATGCGTATTAGTTTCCCCATTGCTGCCAGAACTGATTACCACAAGCTAAGTGGCTTGAAACAACACAAATTTTATCTTGCAACATTGGAGGTCAATAGTCTGACACAGATCTCATTGGGCCAACATCAACGTGTCAGCAGAGCTGTGTTCCTTTCTGGTGACTCTAGAGGAGAATGGATGTCATTGCCCTTATTTGTCAGTTTCTACCAATCACCCACATTCTTTGGCTCCTGGCTTCCTTCCTCTAGCCTCAAAGCCCTCAATGCTGCATCTGTCTGTGCCTTTCTGCTGTAGTCACAGCTCACTCAGTCTCTCTTCCATCTCCCTCTGCCATGTCTAGGACACCTATGACTACACTGAGCCCACCTATATAATCCAGGACCTATTTTAAGGTCTTATTTTAAGATCAGTGATTACAAACTTTAATTCCCCTTTGTGATATAACCTAACATATTGACAGGTTCAGGGAATAGTACGTAGGCATCTTTGGCGGCCATTATTCTGTCTAAGATACTATTTTTTCTCTTAAGATGTGTGTGTGTGTGTTTATTACAAAATCATCTGAAAAAATTTAAATTTCTCTTAGAGTGCTAGAGATTTTAGGCTCACTTATTTCACAAAGCATATCACTGCTAGTTTTTAGGAAAGACCACCAGACTGAGTTTTAAAATAGAGAAAATACCATTGGCTTTCTGGTGCAAATCACATCACTTCTCTGAAAGGTAGTTTCTCACTTATCACATGTAGATAATTTCACATATCCTACTCATCTCATGGAGCTATGATCAGATGAGCAAATATATATTCAACATTAATTGTCATCGCTCCACAAATATGAGACAATATATCTATGAGCAATAATGTTGGTTATAATAATTTAAAATTTCCAATTTAACTCCTAGTTCCTTATTACAGAGCTTCAAGATACTAAACATTATAGGAGTTCATTAAAGGCCATAAGAAAATGTCTTCTGTGTTTTTAAAGAATGAGCTACTGTATAAGTACAGCATTTCCTTTATGAGTAAATGTTTATAGAGAGCCCTAAAACTCCTGTAATCTCCAGGGTGCCTCATTTCAGAGGATCTGGTTTAAAATAGACAATAGACCATCTGTATTACAGATATAAATTGTGGGACAGTTATGACAGGCCACATCTTCCACCTCTGCAGGTGGCATTTCCCCCCTTTCCATACCTATGATTGCATCAATAAGGGAGATTGTTGTTTGTTTAAGTGTGAGGATGCACACGGTGGGCCAGGGCCCATGTCATCAATTTAAGGCCGCACTTTCATTTTCAATGCAATTAGCTGTCTAATTGAGCATCCAAATTTAGCAGTGCATTTGCATGTGCAATTAATTATGATTTAAAAGCACTCCACGGTTAATGGTTCCTTTTCCATTATCTACAAATGTAATTACTCAAGGATGGATTGAGTTTGGAAATCATTTGGGAAAATATGTCTGTGCCCCTGGAGCCCAATGCTGTAGAGGTAATGGTAAAATCAGAATGCCATGCCCAGAGGCACAGGGCTGAAAAGGGAGGCATTTTGGAAAGAGAGGCTGTAAAAGAGGACCAGATTGCTGATTTGGGTATATAGTAATATTTTTCTTGCTTATTGGAATTAACTCAAATTATAGTCACCATATGATTTCATTCAGAAAAGAAATAAACCCTGGGTTTGAAAAAGTAGATTTTAGAGGGAGAGGTGGTAGAATTCACATTAAAATAGTTCTAAAAGGAGATAATAAAACTAGTAATTTCTAATAAATCACAAAATTAATAACTAGTTCAGCTTAGGAACATTTATATGTTTTTTACTAAAGAAAGTAAAAATATAATTTTAAAAACAGATAAAAGTCAGATTAAAAGCCAGTAGTAATTAATAGGGAACAGACCGAAAATACATTCATTAGAGAAAACATAAAAATTCTGAATAAGCAAACCATGTCTTTTTCATTTGCTGAACAGCTGAAATATTCTACTATATGACTTATGTCTAGACCTTCAAAGAGAGGGGATATCTACAAAGAAGCTTTAAAGTGTTACCTTTGTTTTAGTGAGAAATAAAATTTTAGCCATTAAGTTGGAATTGTTTTAAAGACCTCAATGATTGGCCAACAGCATTAAACATCAAGAGGATGACTGGTCTCTAACCACTCAGGGAGGAAGGACAGAAGAAAAAAAAGCAGAAGGGAAGGAGGGTCCACATGTATGAAGCAGCTACTTTCTCTAACCTGTGGCTAATCTTGAACATGCATAAATTCACAGAATTAGCAGAAAAGATACATTTCCATATGTTTACAACTGGCAAGACAAAAGATGTTCTTTCTCTTCTCTGCACTTTTCCAAATATGAGCAGCATAGTTCATCATGCTGCTGTTCAATAGAATATGATACCACCAGATAAGTAATCCCTAAAGCAGAGACAAAACCTCTGGAATTTAGCACCATCCCTGTTTCAAAGCTCCTGCATTTCTGTCTCCATTCCAAGCACAATTTAGTTCAGTGAGAGCCAAATGGCCTCTCCCACATCAGACTGACTCTTCAAGAAATCTAATATTTAGTCAAGCCCTCTTGTTTATCATACTTATTTAAATTAGGGTAAAGCAGTATTCTGAAGTAGGTTTCTCTGAATCTCTTGGGGCAGGAGTAGGAGGAGGGCCCAAGGTTCTTTCTGAGGATGGCAGAATTTTGGTCCCTTCAAAGTATTTCTGAGTTTTTTTATTTTTGCAAATCTCCAAACATAGCACGGAAAGATGAGATAAGCACCTTTCTTCTGGAATTTTCTTGGGAGGATGGCTAAAATTTGAAAGTGATCTGGGGTTTTATTGGGGGAAATAATGTGTGTACTAAACATGACTAAAAAAGTATTGACTAAGGAAGTTGAATGGCCTATGGGGCCCAATGATAGTGTTTATCGGAAATTTTGAAAAATGAATACCACCCCCTCCAAAATTGCATTATACTTGAAACTTAACAGCCTAAAACTGTTGCACATTTCCAGCTGTTTGCAGAGTGTGAAAGCTTTGTGATTCAGATTAATCCTGTGGATACTGTCTCCACCCCCATTGTTTTTTTTATTAGGAAGCAAAGGTCCCCATATGTTTCCTTGTAAGACAGAATGACTCATGCATTTTATATTTAATGCTCCCTTGGATAGCTGCTTTAGATTTTATATGCTGGTACAAGAGCACAGCAATTGACTGTGACACCGTCTGTTGATGAAATGTAGAGAATGGCCCTGGAGACAGAGTTTTATGTTCTGGTTGAAAATATGCACAAAACTAAATCCGTTTGATGCTATTATTAGCCAATATCTCTCAAATGGACTCTTCTTTCTAGTGCTAAATCTAATCAAATAAAAGTGATGAGACTACCTTGATGAACATAGAGGTCAGGTGCAAGATGTTTATGTTCCTAATACAACCAGAAATGTATTTATAAGAGCTCATGGTGGGCACTGAAAGGAAGAACTGTGAGAGAAATTCCACTTTCTCAAGAGGAGGTCTGTCAATCTCACCTGCTACCACATTCTTTTCTCTGAGGACTGTGCCTTCAACAAACGTAGGTAAACTTTCTCTGAGGTATATAATTTGTGCAGACCTCCAAATATCAGCTCAGAGAGTTGGGTTTAGGAAAATGTACTTACCCATCTCCATTTTCATACATTTTAATACTCTTCATCAATGAATTTTAAAGGTTTGATTCTTGTAAAAATAATAACAAAAACAACCTTGAGAATCATTCTTCATTCATATCTAAAAATCTATAGTCACCAAATCCTATAGATTATATTCTCTAAATATTTCTTTTTTTAAATATATTTTTTATTGATTTCAGATAGGTAAGAAAGGTAGAGAAATAGATAAAAACATCAATGATGAAAGAGAATCATTGATTGGCTGCCTCCTGCACAACCCCCCTTATTAGGGATCAGACCCACAACCTGGGCATGTGCCTCTGACTGGAATTGAACCCAGGACTCTTCAGTCCAAAGGCTGACAATCCATACACCAAGCCAAACCAGCTAGGGCTCTAAATATTTTTTATTTGTCTCTTCCTCTGCTAATTTCTTAGTGGAATCTCAATAGTTCTGCCTACATATGGTAAATATTCATAATTAATCACCTGCCCTTAGTGCTCCCTCCCTCTTACCTGTATATTTGTCCATACTGTTGTCAAAGTAAAAAATTGCACTGGACACAGTTAAACAGACAAAGAAGACTTTACTCCAGACCACTGCAATAGACAAGAGAGATTGAACTTTACTAACACAAAAGGCTGGACATTTTTTAAGAGCTTGGGTTGGAGTAATTGTATACCACCTTTGTTTGCCAATTGACAATTGAAAAGTAAACTCTCTCTTATTTAGATGAGAGGATGTAGTTTTATAATTTGGAACAAGTAGCCCAAGGTAGCTAGGTTCTGACCTACCACAGAGACATAGATATGGGAGCTATCTTTCTTGATGCTTATATTTCAAAGGGATGGTTCCTGGATTTTTGAGAAAGATATTCCCTGTGTTGTAAAATTGACAAGAGGTTCTTAATGGGATTTACATACATTTCATAGGGACAGAAAAATAATTTGTAATTGTAAGTTTACAAAAAAGGAGGCTACATTTAGTACCTACATGTGCTACATGCTATACTATTGAGCTGTCTCTAACTCCTGGTAACCCTATGAATAAATGATATCCACAAGGTCTTGTCCTCAACAGCATGCTCAGCTCCTGTAGACTCATGCCTAGGCTTCTTTTATGTAGTCAATCCATTTCATATTTAGTCTTCTTTGCTTGTCGACTTCTATTTTTCCTGACATCATTGTCTTTTCAAAAGAATACTGCTTTCTCATGATGTTCCCAAAGTAGGACACTTCCATTTTGCCAATTTTCCCCTCCAGGAATGTTGAAGGCTTAGTTTGCTTGAGGACCCACTTGCTCATTGGTGATCCAAGCAATCTGTAGAGCTCTCCTCCAACAACATATTTCAAGAAATCTAATATTTAAGTCAAGCTGAAAAAAACTATAAGGTCTTATTGGTCACCAGCAGTAAAGAAATTTTTCTAAAATACCAATCCTATCTAATAAAAGAATAATATGCAAATTGACTATAGCTCCACTACACCCACAAGCCACACCCACCAGCCAATCAGGAGAAAGTATGCAAATTAACCCAACCAAGATGGCTGCAGCCACGAAGCTGCAGCAAGCAGGAGGCTTGGGTTTCCCCACCAATGGAGGAAGCCAAGCTTCCCTGCTGCCCTGGCCAGCCCAGGCCTACACTCAAGACTACAAAGTTTTAATTATAGCAAATAAATAAATCCCAACAAAAATGGCGTTAGCCACAGAGTTGGAGAGAGCAGGAGGCTTGAGTTGCTCCTGGCAATGAAGGAAGCTAAGCTCCTGCAACCCTGGCATGCCTTGGCCTCCACTTAAGGCTACAAAATTTCAGTTATAGAAGATAAATAAATCCCAACAAAAATGGCTGCAGCCACAGAGTGAGCAGGATGCTTGGTTCCACTCCAGGCTACAAAGTTTTAATTATAGAAGATAAATAAATCCCAGATACTAGAGCCTCCACTTGGGTCTCCAGGGAGCGTGGCCAGCCTGCAAACCATCACAGGCCCCTCACCCAGGCCTCCCAATTCCCCAAGGGAACCCCCAACCTGATCCAGGACACCCTTCAGGGCAAACCCTCTGGCCCCCACCCCCTGCACCAGGCCTCTATCCTATCTAATAAAAGATTAATATGCAAACTGACCATCACTCCAACAAACAAGATGGCTGCCCCCATGTGGCCAAAGATGGCTGCCCTATGTGGACACAAGATGGCCATGACAAGATGGCAAGCAGGGGAGGGCAATTGGGAGGGACCAGGTTTGCAAAGGAGGGGAGTTGTGGGTGATCAGGCCAGCAGAGGAGGGCAGTTGGGAGGGACTAAGCCTGCAAGGGAGGGCAGCTGGGGGTGATCAAGCCTGCAGGGGGAGACCAGTTAAGGATGACTAGGCTGGCAGAGGAGGGATGTTGGGGGCAACTGGGCCTATAGGGAAAGGCAGTTGTGGGGGTGGGGGGGACCCAAGCCTTTACATGAGGGCTGTTAGGGTTGACTAGGCCTGTAGGAGAGGGCAGTTAAGGGCAATCAGGCTGGCAGGGGAGTGGTTAGGGGGTGATCAGGCTGGCTGGCAGAAGCGGTTAGGGCAATCAGGATGGCAAGCAGGAAAGCAGTTGGGAGCCAGCAGTCCTGGATTGTGAGAGGGATGTCTGACTGCCCATTTAGGCCCAATCCTACCTGGGTCCCAGATTGGAGAAGGTACAAGCTGGGCTGAGGGACACATATCCCCACCCATGCACAAATTGCGTGCACTGGGCCTCCGGTATGAATATATTCTTTCCCTGCTTAAGAATCTTTGTTTTTTGCACTTATGTAGGATAAAACTGAAATTTCTAACATTGTCCTGCAAGATCTTTCTTATAATGCAGTTCTAATGATTTTTCTGTGCTCTTTGCTTTTGGATTTTTTGCAAATCTCTAAACATAGCATATCTTCTTTGACTCTATGCCTTCATGCCATCATACAAGCTGATCTTTCTATGGGGGATCTTTACCTGCCTTGTTTGCCTACTAAACTCATATTTCTTCTTTGTTATTGCCTCTGCGGAGCTTATCTCAGATGGAGTGATTTACTGCTTCACTGATCACATAGCAACTTTTAACAGGTTTCTAGTATGGGCTTATAAAAATTGTACTATCATAAGGTTGTGGAAGCTAAAAATATTAATACTTCCCTCCCACTTTCTAAGTTCTTCTGGCTGGGCTAATAACCAAATTAATAGAGATAGATTAACAGAAGAAAATCAAAATGCAATACAGTGCATAGGGAATTAACATAGACATGATATATCCATGAAAATTGCAAAGTCAGTGAGGCAACATTGGATATATAAGACATTTGGGACAAAGGATAAAATGGGGCAACAGGGTATTAGATTTCAAAAGTGAGAGTGGGTGATTTACAGGTAGTTGTGGAATAGTGGAATACACATGGCAGAAAATCCTTGCTAGGTAACTCAGAAACATGGGACTAGGATACCTAGCTAAGAGGCACCTGCCTGAATCTGTACTTAATTTAAAATTTTAAATAAGGCAGCATCCTAAGACTTCCTTCCTGAAGTAGATTTCTCTGTTTGAATTTCTTGGGCAGGAATGGGAGGAGGATCCAAGGGTTTTTTTGAGGGAAGCATAAATTTGGTTCCTTCAAGGTATTTTTTTATTTTTTTGAGGGTTGCAGCAAAAGTAGGTAGAAGTTGTATATTTTTCATATTATCTTCCTACCACCCATAATTATGTCAATTACCTTGAAAGTATTCCTTTAATATTTTTCAACTAAATTATAGAGACAATTTTTAGAAATAATACCAGGATCTACAAATGGGGCTCTTAAATGTTCTTAATGGTAGCAAATCATCGTCTTTTCAGGGTAGAATTTTAAAAAATAATAATCAAGTATAATTTGGAACTATATTTGAATAAAGAATATGATTAAGCCAATTTTAAGAAATCTGCAATAAACATTTTTCCTGTAATTTAAAAAATTAGCTCTTAAGATTTTAAGCAAAAAGAATTTCATTTAAATGAGGACCTAGATCCAAAGACTTTCAAGGACAACACTGACTTAGGTAATGAGATTGATATGCTTGTTCACAAATTAGTTTTGGTGCTTCACTGGCAGCTCTGAGTAGGACTGTGTCTTCTGAGAGTTCTTAGTAAATATATGTTGACTAAATATTTTGAAATATCCCATTGTTTAAGATATCACACCAAAATAGGGAGTACTCCTCTGGCTTAAAAATTTTAACATAATTGTCACACTGCAAAGTCATACTCCATGTAATAATGAATCCATTAGTCAGGCTGCTTGTAATCCTCAGACAGTTCCCCACAGAGCAGCTGCCTTACACCTGCTAGTGAATAAACTTCACTCACTAAGCGTGCTTAGTTCAATTTAAGGTTGGGTTCTTACCTATGAACATGAATTATTTATATTCCCAGAGTCTTAGGAGGAAAAAGACATCTTTAAAAGTTACTTTAAGGATTGATAAAATCTGACTGTATTAAGTTAGCTCCACAGAGGGGGAAGTGTCCCAAGTCCTGTGTATTGATATAAAGTAAGATTGGGAAAACTTTTAAAATACTTTTTTGTTGAATATAATTTACATACAGTGAAATACAGAAATCTTCAGTGTTGCCCAGGCCGGTGTGGCTCTGTTGGTTGAGCACTCGCCCATGCACCAAAAGGTCGCAGGTTCTATTTCCAGTCAGGGCACACGCCCTGGGTTATGAGCCCCGTCCCCAGTAGGGGGCATGGTGGAGCGTGCTAACTGATGTTTCTCACATCACTGTTTCTCTCTTCTTCTCCCTTATTTCTCTCTAAAATCAATAAAAATATATGTGAAATATTCTGTGTACATGTCCAGGGTTTTGACAAATTCATACATTCGTATAATCCACACCTCCATAAAGGTGTTAGCATTAGCTAGGTAGCTAGATAAGTATTAACAAAAGCGAAAGGGTCTAAACTAGCTGAGCCTGATTGAGTCTGGAAGCTAGGGCTTCACGGACACCCGCGGTTACAGCCGCATCCTTCACCAAAGGGACTTTAACCCACAGGCAGGAAAGACCGGTTTTTCCAATATCCCTGGTAAACGATCAGCTGTTCCCCCAGGACTAGCAGATTACTGGATTACCAGGGGAAGGATAAGCAGTGAGGCGGCAATTCCTCTGCTGAGGCACGCACAGCAGAAGCCAGATGATACAATAAACTAAGGCCTGTGCTGGGGGAACCCAAATGGCGACCATCAAGGGGAGGAGTCTGGCCTGAGAAAAACTGGGAAAAGGGCTAATAGCATAAGGGCAGTAAGTCCCTCCCTTCAAGATCCAGGAAAGGGATTGGGCAGGAGGAGGCACTGGCATAGCCTGAGAAGATCCAGGAAAGAGACTAGTTTGAAAGAATATTTTCTCCTATCTGAGGCTGGTTTACTTGTTTTCTTAGTGGGGCATTTTCATGAACACAAGTTTTAATTTTCATGACGTGCAGTTTATCAATATTTTTCTTTAAGGTTAATGTTGAGTTTGCTCTAGGAAACATTTGCTTAAGTCAAAGTAGTGAAAATGTTCCTGTGTTATCTTATAGGAGCTTTAAACTTTTAGCTTTAGGTCTAAGACTACGATTCATTTCAAATTATTTTTCATGCATGGTGTCAGATTTTTTATTTATTTATTTTTATATGAAGATCCACTTCTTCAAGCACTGTTCCTTGAAAGATTTTGGTTTCTCTGTAGAATTGCTTTGGTATCCTTGTTTGAAAACATTGGAACTTATTACATACAGGTCTGTTTGCAAATAAGACCTAGAGCGCTAGGGGTTCGCCTCGGTTCTACTCCTCAACCCTGGTACCATTGTACCTGCTGTGCGTCTGGGTGGTGGTGGGGAGGTGTCTTTCAGCTTTTAGTCTTTCTCCTGTTGTGTGTGTGGGTGGTGGTGGGGGGGTGTTTTTCATCTTTTAGTCTTTCTCCAATGATTAACTACCATTACACAGTACTAGGTAGATAAACTGTGAAGTTTACCTCAGGTCATAATTTGACAGGAGCCATATGTGTGTGCCTCAGAAGGGCCTTTCTCAGCTGTCCTGCCCCACCCCATCAAAGAGTGCTGCTATCTCATATTCAGTAGAAAGCCTGGAGTGTGGGAGGGTTCTCAGTTCTGCCTTGCCACCACTCTCTGGTGAGCCCTCGGGGAAGTCCTGTGCTGAGAGGTTGGCAGGGGGTGTAGATTGCCCTGTGTACAGGACACTCAGGGTGTCCGAACTCTTAAGCCAGCCTATCCTCTTTCTAAGAGGAGTTCATCTATTTTTAACATGAATATGCTTGTTTTTGGAGTCAATAATTAATATTTGTAAGTTCTTAAATCTTCCTTAAAGTCATTTGGCATTAACGTGAGAGTCCTAGAGTCCCTCTTTTCTTCTCATTTAAAATAGAAAAAAGGTGGGGATGAATATTAATTTATGTAAATACAGAAAGTGCCTTTTTAGGTATCTAAATTATTTGGTTCAATTGAAACCTAGGTTGAATATCTATTTATTACATGTCTTATTAGCTCTGCTCAGAGAAAAGCTATTTTAAAATAATTTTGCTGCTTCTATATGTACAGATTCAAATCTCAGTCATATCAACATAAACTAACTCAGAAGAGGATGGTAACTGAAGCATTTATAATGAGATAAATAAATGCCAAGGGACCGGACACCTGCATCCTCAGGCCAGCACCTTCTCTCCTTGTAGGAAGCCAACAGGAAGCCAGCTAAGTTAGAGATAAGCTCAGTAAGCAGCGAGTCAGAGAAAAGGTAACCAGTAAAATTCAAACATTTAGCAAAGGTCAGGCTCTAAGAGGTTGGTGTACATGTCGCTGTGAGAGGAAGACTATAGCTATCTCTGGCAATGAATAACTCAAATCTTGAACCAAAGAGCCCTGTTTCTAGGGAGCAAACATAGAACTTCCCCTACATTTGTTTGCCTCTGTTACACTCCTTTATCTTTGTTCCTTTTATGACCAAAACTTCTTATCACACTCACTCAGTTTTTAGTTATATTAACTCTATCCCTATAGTTATAGTCCTTCTGTGCCTCTTTTAAAAGACTTTACAAAACTTTACATTGATTCTGTGCAAGGTAAAACTTTTCCTTTACATTTTCTTCCAAACCTAACCTTTTGTGTTATTGTCCACATTTTTACTTGTTAATATCACCAATACCCTCAGAATGTTTTGGTCTGCTAAAATATTAACAGGCAGATGAAGAAAAACATTAGCATCTAGAAAAGGATTTAAATATATATGTGGAAGAATAATCTACACTAATAAAAGAGCAACATGCAAATTAACCATCACCACCAGCCAGTGGTTACAATGTTGTTACACCCACTAGCCAATTGGGAGTGAGTATGCAAATTAATCCAACAAAGATGGTGGTGGCCACAGAGCTGGAGCAAGCAAGAGGCTTGGATTGCCCCTAGTGATGGAGAAAGCCAAGCTTCCCACCTGCCCTGGCCTGCCCTGGCCTCTTCTCAAGGCTACCAAGTTTCAATTATAGAAGATAAGTAAATCCCAGATATCTGCTTCCAGCTGGCCCTGACCTCTGCTCAAGGAGGCTCTAAAAAAACAAAAATTGAAAGGAAAAACATAGGGGCTGGGATCTTGAGTGGTTGGGGAATGTGGCCAGCCTGAAAACAGCCCTCAGCCTCTCATGCAGGCTGACCAGGAACCCCAGTGGAGCTCCCCCAACACCCTGAAGGGGCTGTGGCCAGCCTAGAAACAGCCACCAGCCCCTCACTCAGGCTGGCCAGGCACCCCAGAGACAACCCCCAAGCTAAAGAGGGTGTGGCCCTCCTGAAAACAGCCCTCAGCCCCTCACCCAGGCTGGCCACACCCCTAAGGCCTGATCCCTGTAAACAGTCAAACATCCCTCGAGGGGTCCCAGATTGGAGAGGGTGCAGGCTGGGCTGAGGAACACCCCTTTCCCCTATGTACAAATTTTGTGCACCAGGCCTCTAGGCCTATCTAATAAAAGAGTAATATGCAAATTGACCATACCTTCACTATGCCCAATAAGCCACACCCACAAGCCACGCCCAAAAGCATTAGGCCCAAAAGGTTAGGCCTGCCGGCCTATGATCAGGACCAGCCAGCCATGGCCAGCCCCAATCCATCAAGTGGCCCTGCTATCGCCCAGTGCCCAGGTCCAGAAAGGGCCTTTCCCTGAGAGGCCCTTTCTGGCCCTGGGGTTAAGCCGTACCGGGCTGTGGGCAGGGCCAGCTTTGTTCTGAAATCAATAAAAACATATCTTTTAAAAATTTAATTAAAAAACAGTTTATTAGATCAGTCATAATGAAAGGCATAGTTGGGTCAGGAATTAAGGAATAATATAAGCATCTAGTTTATGCAGGAACCACTTCTCAACAACATAAAATTGACTCAAAAATCTTAATTTGGGCCTACTATTGAAAATTGTTATCTCTCTCAAGTGGGTTTCTGCTAAAGTACTGAATGTCATCTGGCTTTATCTTTTCCTTTTCTTGACCCTAGATTATTCACTATCACTAGCAGGTGAACTAATTTTGGAGATATGGAGATTTGCTCATCTATCCATCTGGTCACAAACATTTACAGGCAGAATAAATGCATGATCTACTCATGCCCTGGGAATGCAAAAAAGAAAAAGATTTCTCCCGAGAGAAACTTGCTGCCAACTTGATGCTTATTTTGAGAAACAAATCATACCTGCTTGAAAAGAACTTGATTGCACTCACAAGATAATATGATAATGTGGCATGATGCATAGGTTTTTACCAAGAATTATGAAGACTGGGACAGTTCGGAATGTCCCAGGGTGTTGTGGTAAAAGAATTGGAGAAGGTGCTGCTTATCCTGAACCTCTGAGTACGTGAGATTTAGATCCAAAGAAAGGAAGAATTTAATTATTTCAGGATGGCACAACTGATGAGGTTAGGGGAGAGGAAATTTTTAGGGAAATAGAGAAAAGAGGTTGGAAAAGTAAAAAGGGTTCATTTGGTGGAAAACTGCTGAATCCAGAAGAAGAATTTCTATTGAACTTAAAAAATTAAGAGAAATGTTTGAACTGGTCTCAATAATTCAGTTCTCCATAATTCCCCATAACTTTCTTATAAAGCCCATTGTTGGGTGCTTTAAGGGTGTTCAAAGCTGCTTCTTTTCCATTTCCAGGTAATATCATCCCCTGACCAACAAGGTCCTCTCTAAGACCCAAATATCCTCATAACTGGAAGACATGGTATAGTTAGCCTCAAATATGTTCTATTGGACCTTTGTGCTAAAAAATGCTGCAAAGCTTATATGATAGGGAAGGATTAAAGGTCTGAGTCAGTGTGTGTGTGAGGGGGTCTACTCTAGGGGACTCTCTTCTTCTCTTAGAGCTGGCAATGTAAGCAACCCTAAGAATTCTGAGGCTATGTAAGCAAACTTTTCTCCATCTAAGAATTAAGGAAATTTTCCATTCTTTGTTTTTACTCACTTTGTTTTTTAAAACCCTCTTGACTTTAGAGCTGAGCATTGAAATTTAGGGGATGGGCTTATAGTTTCAAAGTCAAGAGAGACTCTAGTGTCATCACCCAGCGTAGCTGGCAAAGATTCTACACTGTGACTGGGAAGTACCAAAAGCCAAGTTAGTGATAGCTGCTGCTACAAGTTGCTGCCTGCCTTCTTTTTGTTTGGGTGTATATCTTCTCCAGAAACATCTGTGGAAAAGGTGGCCGGCAGCCTGAATTTGTGCTCCAAGTTCAGGGTTTCTAAGATAACACCCTAATGTAAAACATAAGTGTGAAGGTCTCTCAGTAGTTGTATGATCAAATAGCAGCAGAGACCATAAAGTTGTACAGATATCAGAACCAGGCAGGTGCGATGGGACCTGAGACTACAGAGTGTCTATGCCATTGATGGAAGAGACAGGACTAAGTTGAGTAGTACAGAAATCCACAAAGTGAACTCAAAAAAGTCATCGTAATCGCTCAGGAAACTCACCAGAATTGGTCAGAAAAGTCTGAAATGCCAAAAACACAAACACAAAACATCTAAAATTATTAGAAAAGTCAAGGGTCATATACTCAATAATTTTTCCTGAATATAACAGCCTCCATGTGGAATAAGCCACCATTCAGATTATTTAGATCCAGTGCCTCTGTAGACCCTGCCTTCTTTTTCAAACACCAATCAGCATTTTGGATTAATTTTTCTGTGTGATGGCTAGAGCATCTAAGCAGGATCCTTCAGAGCAGCAGTTTTCAACCGAGGTGCCATAAGAATTTTTAACACCGGCAATAAGTGATTATTTAGTCAGGGGCATCAATCTCTTTTTCCTTAGATTGTCATTTAAAAAAAATGAGAACAGTCAACACAACATTAGCCATCTGGTGTGAATAAATTAAAATTATACCTTTTTTGTCATATTGGCAAAAAATATATGATGTATTTTTTGGTATGCCACAGAATTTTATCAATTAATTTATGTGAGCCATGAGATTTAAAAAAGGTTGAAAATTGCCACTCCAGAGTAACAATTTTGTTATGTGAGGAAATATCTGTATGCAAAAGGTCAAATTCTTAGTCCTTGGAGAAAGTGTGGTGGTTTGAAAATAAAATATAATATTTTCCTTGTTCTGACAGAACAATCTGTGAAGCACATAGGGTCAAAAGATTGTAAAAACTTTACTCCAAAATGAGCCTGGAATGAGATATATGCATTGCTATAAGAATGGGGAAGATTGAAACAGTAGCAGAGGCAGAGAGAGAGTTCAAAACAGGTGAAAGTGATGAGGGTAAAGTGACAACAGCAAAAATCCTGAGGTCAGGGCAAAGATATTGGAATGGACTTCTCTAACCACCTTTTCTGTGAACTTTCTACTCGTTCATGAAATGGTCGATGTTAGTTGCTTTGAGAGAGACATGATTTAACCCCACGAGGCTCCTTTCCAGACTCCTGAGTTCCCATAACACTTCCAGGAATACACCTAACACTAGGCTTCCATATGGTCTCTGTTGAGTTAGAGGTAGACAGAAGTGTGACTCTGCCTCCTTTGGCCCACCTTGTCTTCCTTGAACTCTGAGCAATTTAGCTTAGAAATGTAGAAAACTCAGAGTTATGGTTCCCAAAGTTCTACAATACACATTTTAGACACAATGGGGAAATGCTGTGGCTTTGCATTTACAAGGTATGTTCAATGGTAAGTTACCTATAAGATGGTAAATTTGTTGTGGGAATTTGTTGGTCATGTAACAAATTCTATTAGCCATCAATGATTTTCATACATTTCAATTACTTCTAGAATTAAAGACTATTCTACTGCCCTAATTTATGGCTGGCAGCCATCATTAGGGTTGTTTTTGGTACCAAATGGCACAGTCATCAATTTGTAGCCTTGCTTCATTGATGAGATCATGCGTGATTTCTACAAAGGGTTTCATTCCCAGAGATTTGTTATTCAAATGTATCTTTGATGTTCTCTGAATGAATTTCACTGTTCTATTTTCTTGTCTCTGGTTATCAATAGACAACTATATACATGGCCTCTCTCTCTCTCTCTCTCTCTCTCTCTCCCTATATATATATATATACACACCAGTACAATGTTAATGATATTAACACAGATTTCTATTACATCTGCATAGTCAAGCATTAGGGAATTCTTCTCATGAGGCCAAACTACTTAATGAAGATAGTCATAAGTCCTTGGCAACATCAAAATACTCAGGACTGCATAACTAACATCAGGAAATAAAACCCTCCCTTTTTTAGACAGAGACTCTAAAACAAAACAACAGTGTTAGAAACCACAAATCTTGGATTGGCACCTAAAATCTCCTTCAGAAAGGGGCAGGAAAGCACTCTGACCTATGTCCCAGGTGGGTGGTATCCATTATATTAGTGGCTGTAGCTTCTAGAGAAATCTCAGAGGCAACATGCATGTCACCGATGTACTTGATAGCTCAGGGGTTCCTTTGGAAAGGGTACTCATTTTGTAGCTAATGTAAATTAAAGTGCCCGTCTTTGTATTGCAGTGATTTGAAGTGACATTCTATTAGAGGTGTTGCTGACATAAACAGGACTAGGTCGTAACGGGACAATTATACTTGGCTGCTAACCTTGAGCCTAATAGTCTTCTAGAAAAACACAACAGTATTCCCTTCCCTCCGTTTCTTCACACTATAATATCTTTTTATAAGTGGCAAGTTCAAAACCTGAAAAATTATAGATT
The DNA here is from genome assembly GCA_027563665.1 of Antrozous pallidus. NCBI lineage: Eukaryota > Metazoa > Chordata > Mammalia > Chiroptera > Vespertilionidae > Antrozous > Antrozous pallidus. The sequence goes on along the minus strand of CM050516.1, from coordinate 52,875,897 downwards.
AGGACCTCTGTTTTCTACCTCTATTGTTCACTACTATCTTCTAAGAGACTTTTTCAATGATGAGAATTTATAGTAGGTCAGATTAATATAAGTTCCATGTTAATCATGACCTTGATGTTTTGCCAAGAAAAGAATAGTGACAAAATCATCCTGCCTTTCTGGATTAATGATGGGAGCATGAAATCCTTCATTAGCAAGAGCAATGATCTAAAATTCAAGAAGGAAGAACCATGACCTATTCCAAAGCATGTAAGCCCCCAGCGTCAGCGAACATGGGACCTGGGATGCAATGCAACCTAGACATATTTGATTCTTGACAATCTGAGAACAAAAATTAAGAAGATGAGTAACCAAGGCCAAACATCAAGTCAATAATTAATATCACTAATGTAAGCAAGCTATTACATTCAGGGCAGTAATAAGGTAAAATTACAGTTTGTTGCTATAGGGAGATAGGTAAAATCTAGCAGGTGGGATAGCTTGAAAATGAATTGGAAGAGTGGGTAAGAATGTGGTAATATTGTAGGATTCGCTGCAGAAGGTGAGAGTTAACCAATATAACTGGTGCAACCAAGTGCTGAAGTTGGAATAAAGGTGAGAGAAGGCACTGGTGAAATTGGCTTAAAGGCAGCATTTCCAAGGGCAATCAGCTGCTAAGCCAGAAAGCATAGCAAACAGACCAAAAGGCAGTTGACTGGTGAAATGTGATGGTCAGAAAAGGCTGGAATGCTATTTCTCTTAAGGCATTAAAATAGAGAGAACTTTTTCAAGAAAAATTGGGGCATATAAAGTACGGCTCTCACTTTTGCTGATTATGACTCCAAAATAATCACTGGAGTAAAAGTAAGCCAAAAAACGCGCTCAGGGAAGACCGGGAGGGAAGAAAGCTATGTAGTACTATTTTGTACCAAGAACCGTAGTCAGCATCTAATGTAACTCACAGGGATTCCAGCAGGCAGAAAATATGGTAACTTCCTTTTTAGATACAAGATAACAGGCTCTATGGTTAGGCACGTTGTCCAAGATCAGATGGCTGAGACCATATCTGGTTTCACATCTCTGTGCTGTCTATTCAGTCATGGTTGTGGCTTCTGGGTATAGCTCAGAGGCAAGAGCTATCTGATGTCAAACACCATGAGTTCTATATCCTTGTGGCTCAACATCTGACCCATGGACCAATAACAACAAATTTTCTGGGAGCTAATGAGTCAAAAGCTGCATTTTAATAAGACCCTGAGATGCACAGTAAAACATGATGCAAGTTTCACAAGATGTAATACTGACTGACCCTTCAACTTAATGGGGAGTAAAGGGGATTCTTAGAGTGGCATTTTTAAATCATTTTGATTCATGGAACAACTTAAAAATCTGATGGAAGCTATGGGCCCTCTCCTGAAAAACAATATATGCACACTGTTCCTGAAACCTATGCATTAACAACCTAGCTATCTGTAGACCCCAAATTAAAAATGTTGTTGAGTCCTTACTGGTTAGGCTCAGTGGATAGAGTGTCGGCCTGTGGATCAAAGGGTCCCAGGTTCTGTTCCAGTCAAGGGTTCATGCCCAGGATTGTGGTTTCCATCCCCAGTAGGGGGCATGCAGAAGGCAGCCAATAAATGATTCACTCTCATCATTTCTATCTCTCTCTCCCTTTTCCTTCCTCTCTGAAATAAATTATATATATATGTATATATATATAATTATATATATATGTATATATATATATATATATATATATATATAATTTTGTTGATATGTAATTAAGGTGACAGAGAAATCAAAGCAGTATAAAGAGTTTCTAAGGCAAAAAATACAGCCCTGTCCAACATCATGAAAATATTGTGGTGTGTATTGCTAACCTGGGAAAGGAACAGAATTCAGAATTTGAAGGGTGGCTTCTACTTGAATGCTTTCACTTTCACACCATCATAAATACCAAAAAAAAAATCATTAAGTTGAACCACTGTAAATCAGGAAATCCGGGCTGTCTGTATTTTACCACTAGCATCATTTAAAATCCATAAAGGCAGACAGATTTTCAGTCAGGTTTTTAAAATTTTATTAAATTTTAAAATTTAATGGAGTGACATTAATAAAATTATATAGGTTTCAAGTGTACAATTCTACTATTGTTTTTCAATTGTCTAAAGACAATGCATCCCCTTGAAGCCTGCACTTGGGGCTCCCACAGCCAGCCTTCAGAATAACATGATTTGCAAGTATTCATTCCTTTGGGCACATTTTATGTTTGATTTTGGAAATAAAATAAAGATGACTGAGGAATTAAATGAATCCTTAGGGACAAGTCAGCTCTGCTGAAAAAACAAACAAACATGTCTTCATGGAAAACCAGGTTCCTTCAATCAGGAGGAGTCTGAAGCCCAAACCAGTGTCTCTAAGAGAAAAGATGTCATCATGGTGACAAGGGTTAGTTATACTTTCTCTTCCCTTTTCTGGTTCAGAGTTCAAAAGATCTCCCAGGGTGGGGGATGGTGGTAAAGAGTTCTTCTGTTTCATAAACCTACTTTCCTTTACCAAAGAGAAATCCCCTTTCCAATGCCCATGTCACCAATCAAAAAGCCACCCAACTGAAAAGCAGGTAATAGCATCATTGTGGCCTTGAAGATAAAGTCTGCCTGTGGCTGCATGTTAGCTTTCTGTTTGCAGTGGTCTTTAAAGCAATGCTATTAATAATGCTGTGTGTAAGAACGGCTTATATTTATTCATAAATACAGCACAAACATCTTACTTGTCAAAAGGAAAGGATTTTCTTTTCCTATAAAAAGATAATTAATTCAGGCTGGATAAACTTAATGGTGGGTTTGCCATCTGGGCAAAACAAACAAAACACCAGAATAGAATTGTGTGAAGTAAAATAATCAACCATGGGATAAAAATATGTGCTTAAACTGTATTTTGATTTCTTTAACTACAAACAATTTTCCACCCTAAGTATTATGTTCATGCTTTATTTGACAGAAAATATAAAAGGCAATAGGGCATAGAATGAATACCCAGCTGAACATGGGCAAAAGTTTCAGGTGATTTCTCTCCTTTTTGTTTTTACACATCAGTAACTTAAGCAAAATGTTTCACAGGCTCCGCATCTCTTCTCATCAATACCCATGAGGGACAGAACCTCTTATAAGATAAAAATAATAATACAGGTGAAAGTGCTTTGTGAACATTAAAGAATCATAAAAGTGCAAGAGGGTTATTATTTCCATCAGCCTGGTGTATCCTCAGAGAGCCACCCTGAGAGCGCTGATGTTATTAAATCAACTCAGGAAGCTGAACGTGGCTGATGATCATGATCTTTAATACCCTTGAAAAGAGAGTACTTGTCAGTTGGGACCATCACTGCACAAACTTTCTAGCCTCACCTTTAAGCTCCTCGTTGTCACTTATTCAGAAATATTGCTCCTTTCTCATCCTCTCCTTAAACACACCGGCCCTTGTTTCTTCTAAGCCACTCCACACCCTGACCCCACGAGTCCCTGACGTCATGGAGGATAACTGCGCTTTCTCTCCACCTCACCACATCTGTCTTGCCTCTTTCTGTGTCTGGTTTTAAACATGCCCATCACCAGTCAGCCGAGTGTATCATTACACATGTCCTGGAGCCTTCCTCTACTCCATTTTTCTGGATGAGAAGAACCTGCCTCCATCACATCACATGGTTCTCATTAAAATGTGATTTAGAAAGCCTTTCTTGCAAGAAGCCTTCCCTGTGTTAAGATGTAGACCACAACTCAATTCTGACTATTGCAGAACCCAACACAGAGATCCTCATGACCTTTTGTCTCTCATGTCCTATGAACAGTAAACAGGTTTCTTGTAGTTGACAGTGAATGAATCATTTCTTGCACAAATGGATCTCCAGTAAGTGTTGCAAGGAACTCATTAAATGGCTGCAATAATGAGGCCTGTGTAAAATGATGTTATCAGAAATATAGTTTTACCCTGGGATTCAGTGGTTGGAAGGTTTTTACTTCAACTTTTCTCTGGATACTAGAAACATGTATTTTTTATACATGTGAAAATAAAAGGCCTTTTTTTTCGAGTATAAAGCAAAAGGCAGATGGTTCCAGGGACCATCCCATCAGATGATACTTTGTTTCCCAGTTTATTTCAGTGCTTTCTCTGAGCCTGGTCACAGTGGCCTTCCTGCCACTCTTTGAACATACCATAATCCTTCCTGACCCAGGTTTTGGCAGGCTGTTTCTCCAATTGCTTCTTTCAACTCCTCCCCTGCTCCAAATAATTCCTAATTATAATTTATAGTTGAACTCAGATGCCACTGTCGCAAAGAAACTCTCTCTGACATCTTGAACCAATCCCTGTATATGCTCTGCTGGAGCCCTTCATAGAGTTGGTATAACTGAACAAGCACTCAAGTGATTAATTGGGTCATATGACTTTCTTGCTAGAACATAAACTGCATGAAGTCTGAGACTACCACTGCCTTTTTGCAGCTGTAACTGCAGCACTCAGCATTATGTTAACACAAGAGGTTTTCAACAAATTGGATTACAATATACCTGAAGGAGTGAATTTCTTACTGAAAGGGACACAGTGACAATGATGATGATGAACCACCTGTAGGTGATTTTTGATAGCATTCAGGTACTGGTCACATTCAGGAAGTGCTGACAACATTTCTAAAAACGGAATGAGCAATTATCAATTCTGCTTCTGTGTAATGAGTTCCTCTGCAATTCCTCTCAAGCTTATTTTGAAGTCTCAGATTGAAGAAGTAAAATATCATGACTCTTCATTAATGCTTCATTAATTTTTCTTCTGTGTCACATCAGATAGATTATACAATTGGGGACTTTTCAGTGAAGCCAAAATTTACCCTGCATAATAAATTCCTTAATCAAAACAAAAATTCAGTCATTAGACAGATTCAGAAGCTTGGAACTAAATCTCTATGGAAATGGGATTTCCCCTGGGCAAAATGTTTATACATGGTATGCATCTGCTAACTGTGACTCACACATGAATGCAGAAAGCTTACACAAAGCCTGACAAAGCACAGATGAAGGAACAAAAATGCATTTGCTAGTATTTCTGTGTTTTTGGAAGAAGATTACTTGATTTTAAAATTATTGCTTGATTTTATTATTGTGTACATCAGTTTCACCTATGAGCCATTAAATTTGATGGCCATAAACAATAACACATCAAAATATAAGCTCCTTGCAAAAAGCAGCAAAACAAAGTAATTCCATTGACTCTCTGTTCTAGGATAAAGAATTAGAGTCTATAAAACTAGACCTGTGACTGGGTTTTAAAAATCCCTGTGCTCACCAATTCTCTTATTCCTGTTTGCACTTCAATGTCCTCTGCCTTCTAGTCTTTTTTTGCTTATTCTGGGGGAGGTTAGAAATAATATTTTCTCATAGATCTTTTTCTGTCTCTGCAATGAAGAAGAGATGAGATTATAAGTCATCAATAGGACTTTGGACTGTAAACCTGACTTTTATTAGCTTTACCTTTACTATGTGAGGTTCTAAGCCTACAAATGTGTGCCCTGTCCTATCTAATAAAAGAGTAGCATGCAAATGTGACCGCACCTTGGCTCCTGATTAGCTATGCAATCAGTCAATCAGGAGGGGGGGGTGACTCGGGGCATGGCCACGACTTGCCTGGACACCAGTGAACACTTCCCTTCAGGAATGCTTCACTTCATGCTGGCAGGGGCAGGGAATGAAGCAGGGATCACACCTCTGCACAGTGTGTTTTCAAGGGCCTAGCAAGCTAGCAGGAGAGGCTTGGTCCTTGAGGCGTCCGTGGTGCAGGGAGGGCTAGGCCAGGGAAACACCATACTTTCAAAGAAAGTTGCTTCCCACTTAAATATCCTCTGATGAGTATCTTTAAAAAGGAGGTATACATTCAGCCATTGTCACACCTTGAAAAGTTAAGGTAATTCCTTAATATCATCTAATATCCACGGTATGTTCAAATGTCTTTGTTTCAAAGATGCCTTTTACTGTTGGTTTGCCCCCTCCGGAGGCTACCCACGGTCTTATTTCAGCCCTGATGTTGGGCTGCTTCCCCCGACCATAAGTTCCCAACTCACTTCCAGCCAGAGTTAAAGGGGGCTTCTGTTTTTAAGGCATCGCCATATCCAGTACCTGCCAGGCCCTGTGAAAGCACTACTCCTTAGGTCCGGGGTGCTGGGAGCTGAAGCAGAGAGGCTGTGAGGCCCAGCTCACCCAGGATGCTGGCTTCCATCACCCCCTCCCAATTCTCCTGGCCCATCCTTCCCTATGCATACCTGCTCACCTGCTCGTGGAGAGCGTGAGGGTGGCCGTGGCAGCTGGATGGGAGGCCGGTGGGAGGGTGTGGCCAAGCACAAGGGAAGGGAGGCCTACACCCTCCCCCAATCCAGAGGGGCTTGACAGGGGACCTCAGGCCACACCCTCCACCCAGCAGGGCTTGACAGGGAATCTCAAGGTGTGCTTCCCACCCTGGTGCTGGGCTAGGGTATCTCAAGCTGCTCCCCCCCCACCCCAGCTCCAGGCTGGGGGACCTCAGGCCGTGCCTTCCACCTGGTACAGCTTGACAGGGGACTACAGGCCACAACCCAGCAGGGCTTGACAGGGGACCTCAAGGTGCGCTTCTCATCCTGTTGCTGGGTTAGGGAACCTCAGACTGTTCTCTCCATCCACCAGGGCTTGACAGGGGACCTCAGGCTGTGCCCTCACCTGGCAAACCTCCTCCCCGGCACCAGGCTGGGGGACCTCAGACCATACCCTCTGCCCCAGCACCAGGCCAGGAGTCATGAGGCTGTATCCCTCCTGCCTGGCTGGGCTCCACAGGGGATCTCAGGCTGTGCCCCCCACCCAGTAGGGCTTCACAGGGGACCTGAGCCTGTGCCTCTGTGCCACTGAGGATTGACGGAGAACCTGGAGCTGCTCCTCCCTCCTGGTGCTGGGCTAGGGAACTTGAGGCTGTGCTCCTCTGCCTGTTGGGGCTTGATGGGGGACTTCAGGCCATGCCCCTTACCCAGCGGTGCTTGACAGGGGATCTCAGGTCTTGTCTCCCACCTGGTGGGACTTGATGGGGGACCTCAGGCCATGTACCCCATCCTGGTGCTGGGCCAGGGGACCTGAGGACACACCCTGCCCTAGGTGACTTGACAAGAGTGGGACTGGTGGGGTCTGGATCTACCCCAATGTGTGTGTGTGTGTTGGGGCGTAGGCGAGGTCTGGGTCTCACGTAATTTTGAGGCACATGTGAGTGAGTGGGGACTTGACTCTGGGCCCTGTGGTGCGCCCCAGACTCTGGCAGGAGGTAGGTTTTCATATACATTTTACTAATTTTCTTTAGTCTCTGATACTTCTATTATAAAGAAAGAGCAAATAACAATATTAAATTATTTCCTCTAATTAATACCCTTTTAATCTGCAGGAATTTTGTGCACTGGGCCACTAGTTATATGATATTCAGCAAACACTTGCAGCAATTAGGGCAGCAGGAGAGACAGGAACGCAGTGTCTTTGTCCAGGCAAATGACATTGGGCTGGTTAATTGCGGAGGATAACTCAAGAAGGGAAAACTTTGAAATAAAAATGAAAGACTGATTTTGTAAGAATATAGAAATGAAAAATAAAAGGTAATGTTTTACATTGTTATTTTGTTCTTAAGTTAGCTAAGAGTGTTTTAAGAAGTTGCATATCTATGCTTTGGGTCTCTCTCTCTCTCTCTCTCTCTCTCTCTCTCTCTCTCTCTCTCTCTCTCTCCATTTTATATTTTAGTTAATCGTCACCCAAGGATATTTTTCCATTGATTTTTAGGAAAAGTGAAGAGAGAGGGAAAACAGAGAGAAACATCGATGTGAGAGAAACACATTGATTGGTTGCCTCCTACCTGAGCTCTGCCCAGGGCCTGGGCTGCTTTGGGTTTCTTAAGATCCATGTTAAGTTACTAACGGGGAGGAATCCTACTTTTGCGGACTAAAAAGTGCCAAACTTTAAACTCACTTGCCTGCTTGCACACCAGAATGGCTATTTGGTCACTATAATATGCATTGCTATTATTGGTAATGTGACTGCTGCTATGATTTTCCTTCCCCTATCCCAGAAAACAGTGAAAGGAGGCTAATTTTAAGGATTAAATTGAAAACTTAAGAGTGTAAATAGTGCACTTCCCCTACCTTTTATCAATAGAAATCTAGGGGGGACAAACAGAAGATAAATTTTAAAAGTTTCGTTTCAGATGAATTAAAACAAACAAACAAAAACAAGCAATAAACAACTGTCACCATCCCAATCCTCAAACTTTAAAGTGTGGCTTCCAAGTACTATTTGTCTGGATTGAGATCAAGGAGCAACTGAGAGCCAACACATGATTCAGAAGGTCAAAGGGATACAGATTTCTCCAAAACTATCTTGAAAGAAAATGTGAAGTGTATATTGATGAGTTACAGGAGCATGGGTGGTGCACTGGGTGACAAAAGAATGTTGCAATAGAGAACCAGTTTGTACTGTGCAATGGAGAGAAAACAAATCTACAGAAGATCAATTCCTACCCTATGGTCTCTCAGTGAAGAGTCAGAGTGAATTGAGTGAAAGAGATTTGCAATGAGACAAGAACATTTCATTTAAGTCATAGTTCACTAAAAGAGAGCTTATAAATCTTGGTATAATCCAAAGTTATATATATATATATATATATATATATATATATATATATAGTCATTTTATGACAGAATGTGTTGGCTCTAACATGTCAGTTAATTATGAAAATACAGCACACACACACAAAGGAACTGAAGATAAAGTACCTGTACTTGGGAAAGCATGAAATAAAGAATCATTACAACCATTCGTTTTCTACACACAATTCTACTTATCAGTGAAGGTTTTATTGCCACATTACTGGTACATGCCAGAAAGTTGCAATTTCTTTTTTCCATAACAATTCTTTATAGGTCAATAACCAAATTACAGAGGAAATCCTTGATTTAGCACCTAGTTCTTCCTATCTTGTTGACAGTCAGTCAATTTTCCCTCTGGTGCCACACCTAGTTGAGAAATAAATGAAGGCCGGTAGTCAGTGGTTCCAGACCCAACAGTTGCTAAATAATTTGACTATCACCCTTAACAAATGTTCCTTATTTTCTTATAAGTAAAACATCAGTGCAATTTCAAAGGATAAAATATGTACATAATTTTATTCAACAATTTATATTATGCTACAAATATGTACAATTTTAATAATAAATTAAAAATAAATGTTCATTTACATTGTGTTACTCAATGCCATTTTTCTGCCTTCATTTCTAAGACTTCACCTGACGCAAGATCCTGATCATCTTCTTGCTGGAAAAACTTGCTTTGGCAGCACATTGGAAATGCAAAGTGTTTTGGTGCCTCTGAGCCATGGGAAAGTGTTTGTAAATAATAGAAATGCTGAAGAGGATCACTGCAATCAGGAAGTGTTGATGAACATTTGCACAATATTTACAAAACTTCGCAAAAATTCTTCAACGTTTTTTTCCTCCAGTTCCTCACATTCTTTACATCCAGATTCAGTTATATTCTGCAAAATAAGAAGAAAGGATTAGAAGGGAAAGTCTGGTACATTTCTTTCCTGGCAATATCACATCGTTTGAACCATACAGTGAGGTCTTGAAACATGAAAACGTAGGCAAGTTAATATCATATTAGAAACAACTGGGAGATGTGATGTGGGCTTATTTTTATAATGGGTTAGGGATATTGACAAAAGTAAGCCGTGTGTATCAGACTATGGACTCCCTACCTTAGAGCCTTCAATGGTTTCTGCTCATCCACCCTTGAATGAAGTCCATGCCTCTCAGCAATGGCACATACACCCTCCTTACCTATTTCTCACACCTTTCCCCACTGTCTCAAACATTCTGCTCTAGGAACACTGAGCTTACTCACACCTTTATCCCCATGCAGGCCATGCTTTTAGATACCTCACTGCCTTTGCTTTTTTCTCTCTGTCTGTTCAACACTTCCTATTTCAGCTAAGATTACTCAGCTGCTGTCTGAATTAGGAAGTTTTCCCTGAACCTGTGAGCTCCCGTGATGAGCCTAAATGTCCCATCAGAATCCCTGGTATGGATTCTCCTTTACAGCGCATCGCATATTACACTGACGTTATGGAGTTTGATGTTTTTTATGCCACTATTCTTAAATGCTTCCAGGAGAGCACAGCCATGAAATTTTGTTTCCCTAGTATTTAATATAGGACTGTACACACAGCATTCATGCAATTATTCTGGTTGAATTGAACCATTTAGATTAATATCACAAATCCTTGTAATTCGAACATAGTTTCACAGATAACTAGAATATTTCAAATGTAGCAGTCATAAATACACTTTTTAAAATCAGCTGAACCATGAAAGCTCTACCAGCAAAAAACAAAATTAGATTTGATATCCATTAAGCACTTGAAATTCAGATTCACCAGTATTCATCAAGCACAGATTCTATGCCAAGCACTGTCATATTCCATATAACGCTGCCTGATTTAATCCCAAAAATAATTATGTCAGATAGGAAGGCAGAGGTATTAAATGACACAGCTCAGTTGACATAATCAATGAAATTCTCCCCGTCCCAGTCTTTTGACTGTGCAGTCCCGCCCACTCCTTCTACTACAAGTGCACACTATGCCATGATGAGGGTGACTATGAGCATTGCATAAAAGAGCTGACCATTAATACTGTTATGAATTATTTGTTGCATGACTCAGTCTTTCTAGCAATAAGATAGAAATGACACATCGCAAGAGTATTTTAACATATTCTTTTGATAAATATATTGAATAGGAAGTATATATATTGCAGGCATTATTCTGGGAGATGGGATCCAGCACTGAAAACAAAACAAAACAAAACATGCCCCTTTGAAACTGACATTTGAGTGGGGAAAAGCAGACAATATCCATTAAGTAAAATGCATAGTATGTCAGAGATAGGACATGCAGAGAAGGGGACATAGCATGCTGACATGGACATGGACTGCAAACTGTAAAGTAGTGACATCACTGAGAAGGTGACATTTAAGTAAAGACTTAAAGCAGCCTGGAATTCTTAAGGAAAATTCCATGGTGTCCAGGCACACAAGCTTAGGCTCTTTGCACTTAGAGTTCCCTCCTCTTGAACATACACCCCCAAGTATCCCTAATACTCATTCCTTCACGTCTTTGCCAAATGTCAACTTGGTAGGTAAGCCTACTCTAAAGTAGAATCCCAGTGCCTTTAGCTGCCTTCTTTTTGGCCATTGGATTTAGTGAATAACTGATTATTCATTTGCTTATGGATCAGTTTATTTATGGTTCCCCCCTCCTTAAGAGCAGGACCTATATGTGTTTTTCACTTCTATTTTCCTGAGCTCCTACAATGGAGCTCAAAATAATTTGTTTAATTAATTAATTATTATATCTTTGTTCATAAAACTTCTTTCTATCCACTTTGCTTTGGCCTCTAGCGTTTTGCCACGAGAGCCATAATCTGTTGTACCTTCTGATCTCCAAGCCTACAAGAGGAGCTCCCAGTATTTGCCTTCCTGGAACCCCATATTGCTTATGTTGCCTGAGATAGTCTAAATTATTAATATTTAATACTGAAATTATTCATATTTTTATTATTATTATTTACAGCATTTTGAAAATATATTTTATTGATTTTTCACAGAGAGGAAGGGAGAGGGATAGAAAGTCAGAAACATCAATGGGAGAGAGACATTGATCAGCTGCCTCTTGCATGCCCCTTACTGGGGATGTGCCCACAGCCAAGGTACATGCCCTTGCTGGAATCGAACCCGGGACCCTTCAGTCCGCAGTCCGATGCTCTATCCCCTGAGCCAAACCAGTCTCGGCTATTTACAGCATTTATAAGAAGACAGATTCTGATATGAAACTGCTCGGGTCTGAATCCTGGCTCCCCATATTATTAGCTGCATGAATTGGAGGAAGTAATTCAAGCTCTCAGTGCTCTAATTTCTTCAACATTGAAAAAAACAGGGATAACTATCTCACAGATTTATTGGAAGGACTCCATGAATTATCAATTAACCCCTGAAGATTGTGTCTGGTCGAGTAATCCTATTTAATAAAAGAGTGATATGCAAATTGACTGTACATCTGCTATATCCACAAGCCATGCCCATCAGCCAAAAAGGAGCAAGTGTGCAAATTAACCCCAGCCAAGATGGCTACAGCCAGAGAGAGCAGGAGGGAGGCTTGGGTTTCCCTGGCATTGGAGGAAGCCAAGCTTTCTGCACACACTGGCCAGCCCAGGCCTCCACTCAATGCTACAAAGTTTCAATTATAAAAGATAAATAAATCCCAATAGAAATGGCAGCAGCCATGGAGCTGGAGAGAGCAGGAGGCTAGGGTTTCCCCTGGCAATGGAGGAAGCCAAGCTTTCCACATGCCTGCCTTGGCCTCCCCTTAAGGCTACAAAGTTTCAATTATAGGAAATAAATAAATCCCAACAGAAATGGCTGCAGCCACAGAGCAAGCAGGAGGCTTGGCTCTGCTCCAGGTTACAAAGTTCTAATTGTAGAACATAAATAAAACCCAGATACTAGGGCCTCAACTTGAGTCACTGGGGGGCCTGGCCTGCCTGCAACCACCACAGGCCCCTCCCTCAGGCCACCCCATGCCCCAAGGGAATGCCCACCCTGATCCAGGACACCCTTCAGGGCAAAGCAGCTAGCCCCCACCTGTGCACCAGGCCTCTACCCTAGCTAATAAAAGAGTAATATGCAGATTGACTATCACTCCAATACACAAGATGGCTTCCTCAAGGTGGTCAAAGATCCTGCCCCCATGTGGACACAAGATGGCCAGCAGGGGAGGACAGTTGCGAGGGACCAGGCCTGCAAGGGGAGGGCAGTTAGGGGTGACCAGGCTGGCAGAGGAGGGGAAGTTGAAGGCAACCAGACCTGCAGGGGAGGGCAGCTGTGGGGGGGTGTGGGCCCTAGGCCTGCAGGGGGGAGCAATTGGGAGGGACCAGGCCTGCAGGGGGGACATTTAGGGACTAGACCTGCATGGGAGAGTCGTTAAGAGCAAATAGGCTGGTAGGGGAGCAGTTAGGCATCAATAAGGATGGCAGGGGAGTGGTTATGGGGTGATCAGGCTTGCCCACAGAAGTGGTTAGGGGCAATCAGGGAGGCAGGCAGGTGAGCAGATGGGAGCTAGCAGTGCTGGATTGTGAGAAGGATGTCTGACTGCCCATTTAGGCCTGATGGATCAGGACTAAATGGACAGTCAGACATCCATCCAGGGGTCCCAGATTGGAAAGGGTGCAGGCTGGGCTGAGGGACACCCCTCAAACCCCACAGATAAATTTCGTGCACCAGCCCTCTAGTAATCCAATAAACATGGATTACCAGTATTCATGTCAAACCCTTAATTATGTGGAGTAATGTCTACCCACTGCACCTTCTGATAAAAAACAGTGGTTCACCACTGTCACTCTAGCACCGAAGCACACTATCTGGCACCATGCAGTACACATGTGTTGAATGAGTAAGTCAATGAGCAGTTTAAGATTGTGTGCACAGTAGTGATGCTGCCATTATGGATGCCACGCCACAGGAATTAATCCCCTTCCCTTCGGAGGGTCTGCTTGTCCATTCTATCCAGCTCATGACTTCCCACAATTAAGCCAGAAACATTTGCCGTAACTGTATGACTATTGGTAACTCACCCCATTAGATGATAAACTGGAGTTTGCTAGGATGATAACGTTTTCTATCACCTCTCTAATATTTATATTATTCGACTCCTGCCAAATAACACATAACTCCAGGAGAAAGCACTTCATCGCTGTGACTTTGCAATTGGGCTGAAAATAGAGTTACAAAGAACCACTTTGAGAAACACGTTATTTTCCCATTTTTCATTTTCACATAGATGCAACTTTGATTTTTTTTAAGTCAATCCAAATATTCTATAAAGAAACACAATATTCCAAAAAAATTTTACATAGGAAGCAGCTTGATTTTTTTTTACATTGAAATAGAAACCAAAGCAAACTGCTAACAAAGCAATCAAGGAGGATGATGATATTGTGCAGAGGAAAGAATGAAATTGGATAACATGAAAATTCTAGGCCACCTTTATTCACTGAGCACAGTTCCTCTGTGTAGAAGGGTGATGACACTGTCTGAAACTCTGAAAACACTAATATCTATAGTGAAAGAACTTTTAGGATTGGGTGGTACTGTTAACATTTGAAATAGTTGTAGCTGTCAATCATGCTATTCCTGCACGTCCCCAAGTTTCAGAGGTAGATGGGATTCCAGGAAATTTATTAGAAAAATCAAAGTAAGGGTAGTACCTGGTTGGCCAAATCAGAAAGGTACCTTATAGATACCACAAAAATATATTTTCCACAATGGTTACTTAGCAAAAACCTAAACTGAAAAGAAAAGAGAATGAACACCTGGGGATTTGCCTATGTGATGCTTGACTCTATGAGTTGCACAGTGCTGAGCCCCTGCAGGCCCTGAACAATGCTTACTGCACAGGTGAATGGAAGAAAAACACACTCATGTGCTTGGCACTGGCAACACAGTAGCCATTTCTCTATTGGTGGTTTTGTTTTCCATGGTTTCAATTACCCGTGGCTAATCACAGTCTGAAAATATTAAATGGAAAATTCCAGGAATAAACAATTCATAGGGCATGGCTCTATGATCCTCCTGGTATGTCGTCAGAAGGTTAACAGTAGCTTAATAACACTCAATTTCTTCACTTCATCAAGTCACAGAGGCATTGTATATCTCACATCACCATAAGAAGGGTGAATACAGTACATTAAGATATTTTTGAGAGACCACTTAATGCAACTTGTTTACAGTATATTATTATAATTGTTGTAGTTTGTTATTTATTGTTGTTATTCTCTTACTGTGCCTAATTTATAAAATAACTTTAGCATATATATTTAGGTACGTACAGAAAATAATAACAAACTAGAACAATTACAATAATGTACTATAAAAATTGTACAAATATGGTCTTTCTCTCAAACATTGTATATATATGGTTTGGTGCTATCCATGGTTTCAGCATCCACTGGGGTGGACTGTATTGTATTCCCCATGGATAAAAGGAGACTAATGCATTCTGTTTCCCCCACAGCAGCTACACGGGATCAAAAGGGCAAATACTATCACCAAGTTGGTAAAAAAAAAAAAAAATAACAATAAAAAATAAAATCTATGTATATAAAATCCTAATATGCAAAGTGTCCCTTCAGAAGTTTAATTGCTTGCTATGAAGTGCGCTGACCAGGAGGCAGCACAGAACAAAAGGAAGCCCCCAGCCAACACCAGCAGCCGCTAGGGACCCTACCTATGCGTGCATTGGGGTCTCTAGTAGAATAATAAAAAATAAAACCATGGTTCAGACCCAGGTAACACAGCCAGGAAGTGGCTGACTCAGGATTTAAATCCCAATGTCAGTCTCAGCTTCTTTCTACAACCCAAGGGTTGAAAGGTTTAAAAAAGCAACTTCAGCATGCTGAGAGTTGGTGTTTAATTATCTACTGTCTACTTTGAATAAATGCAAAAGAAAAATAGAAAGCATGCTGAAGCCAAACGAGGGAGACAATTTTTGTGTGCATTGTGCTATCTAAATGGTTGATGAGTATCTATTTTTCCTAGTTTATGGCTATGGCTTCTTTCCAATAGTACTTAGAAAGTCCTGGTGGGGGCAAACTCTCCTATTTCAGGGAAGTTCTCATTGAGAAATAACAAAAAGGACTCACTATTCTGAGCAATACATGACATAATTTATTTTCCATGAGATGAAGATGTCAAGAAATTGTTTCTTGATTTTTAGTAACCAATTAAGAAAAGGACCAGCAACATGCCTGAAGTCATACATGCCTTGGGCAGTGCCAGAGTATTTATGTTACAAGTTCAATATTATTTTTTAATTCTGATAGGTTTTCTGTGTTGTGTTTGTTTCTTTTCTCAGACAGAAACCAGCCAGAATCATTGTCTGACTATTGTAGAGATTCATGCAAAGTGTGGGTCATAAATGCATTTAAGCAATTTATAGAAAATATGACTAAAGATGGTAACATACTACAGCACTGGAAACAACTGATAAGTTGGATACTTTTAAATTAAATCAGTAAACCCGATTCTTGCAAATAATTGCATCACAAAATTATGTGATATATTTTGCTTAACATTGATGGGAAAGGCTTTTATATATTGTACCAAAAAAGCATCTATGAGCTCTTTGTTCTAAAGCCCCACAATCTTAACAATTACTTATAAAAATTCATTGATTATATAAGAAAACACCAAAATTTAGGTTTTAAAATTACATATTGTAGTAAATTTATAAAAAATATAATTCTTAGACTTTGAAAACTGGAAAATATAGCAATTTTGAAACAAAAACCATACTCACCTGAGCATCACTTTCAGTATATAAAGTGGCATCAATATGTATAGACTGAAAGGGAAGAAAATTAGAAAATATAAAAAATTATGCACTGCTTCAGTTATGAGAACAACCTACTGACAGCATTAAATTAAGCTTTTTAAATTAAATTCTTTGAGATAATTTTAGACTTGTATATAATTATAAGATAAATTACAGTGAGACCCTATATATCCTTCACCATTTCCCCCCAATAATAATATCCTGCATACCCACAGTACAAGATTACAACCAGAAAATTACATTGATACAATCCACCCACCTTGTTCAGATCTCACCATATTTATATGCAATAAAGTGTGTGTGTGTGTGTGTGTGTGTTGTTCTATGCAATTGTATCAGTGGTTTGTATTTCAGTTATTATATTTTCATTTCTGTAATTTCTATTTGGTTCCTTTTACATAACTTATTACTCTGCCAAAACTGAATTTTTTTCAGTTGTTTCAAGAATATCTGTAATTCCTTGTGGGTGCAATTTTATGATGTTGCTTGAAAATCCTTATGTAATAATTCTGACATCTAATCCATGTAAGTTTCAGAATGTGTTGATTATCTTTTTTCACTCAAGTCGTAATTTTTCCTGCTTCTCAAAATGTTGAGTGAGTTTCAATTGTATTCAGGTACTTTGGCCATTACAGTAGGAGACCTTGGTCCTATTTAAATGTTCTAATTTAGCCTGCAGTCACTTTGATTAATTTCAGCCTGTAAGGTCTTACCTATGTTTGTGTGCTTAGATTCCAATGAAGTTCCGTTTTCAGAATTTTTGCTGTGCTAATTTGGAAGGGTGGCTCACTTCATGCCCCTGGGACTCCCTCAGTCCCTGCTGTGTCACCCAAGAGGGCAGAAGACACTTCATTAAACACAATTGTCAGTGGGATCCTCTTCTCTGCCCCTATACCCTTTATGGCTATCAGGCCAATGGGTGATGTTAGGTTCGAGAGGGGTTCTCTAGCCCACAAACAGAGAGCCATTCCCAGGATCAGACTATTCCCCTTGCAATTGTCCCAAAAATGTCTGGTTTCTCTAGTAGAAAAAGGGAATCTCTGGGCTGTGGTGACACAGAGCTCTTCATGCTGGGCCTTTTATAAATTAAATTTAAATATAATTAGGATCTAAAAATTGTAAGTAAAAGATTTCAATTGAGGTTCTACAAGACCCACTAATTTCTACAAAAATAGTATTTGTTTCAAGTGAGATTCTATTAAGACTGATAGCAAAACACATTGACAGGGCTACTCCACAACAATTACATCAGATTTTACGGAAAAATCAGTTCTTACCTGAATAAGATTTCCAAATTTTTCCAAATCATGTATTACATCCTGCCAGTTTGCCTCTGTTTTTGGAAGACTTGCACTGATACAGCTGAAAGCAAAATAAAAAAGTAAAGCATTTTGAATGAACATAATATCATCATGGTAAATACTAACGGCAAAAGAGCAAGCAAGAATGTTTTGTCCTGATGTGTGAAAAGATGAGTGCTAGTCTTGCCTTCATGCTTCAACATCCCTGAAGAGGAACAGAAACGCTGAACACATAGTACAACCCCATGTTAATTTGAAGTTAATTTGGCGATTGACCAAGTTATGAAGACATAACATAAAATCCGGGTGCAATTGATTATAATGAATAAAAACAGTACCTAATGTGTGGTATGGCTCAATAAATGTTTTTGAATGAATGACTATTTTTCTCTAAGTAGAAGTCCCATCAGACTTTTTAAGTCTAATAAATAAGTAAAATGTTTAAAGTGAGCAATAATAACTTTCATATAATGATTTTGAACTGAAACGTTCTTTTCAGTACATTAACCATGCCCCTTGTATGCCGTGCACATCATCGCTATGCTTGCAGCTGCCTTCTCCATAAACATGACAGACTTTAAACCCAATTTAGGCTGAGTGATCATATACTTACTCGTTTGGAAAAACATAAATTTTGACAAAAGACACGTACACTGACCAAATGACTATGGCATGATTCTGAAAGCTTCACTAAAAATAGCTGTGCCCTCAAGGATTTTCATAGCAGCACAGAACCAACACTAATCCTTCTTGTGAGGAAGGTTTACCTGTGCAAATCTATCGGTTCCCCACACTGTGAGATAAAGGCTGACCTGAGTCAGATTACAGAGCTAGAGGTTGAGTGCTTAGGTCAAGCGTTGCGGTTTACTAGTTGCATCTAAGAAAGAAGAAAAAAGTTAATCGGCATGGAAAATACGAATGTTTATTAGGAGGAAAGATAAAAGTTCTAAAGAAAGAAAGAAATGCTTCCAAATGAACTAGGATAGGGCTCAAAGGATAGGAGAAGCCAGTGTCAGGAAATAGGTTTTAAAAAGTAACATGATTGAATCCTAAATATCTATTTTGTTACTGCCAAGAAAATCATGCAGGATATTAATAAGAAAGGTACTTTCAAGTGTAGTTATATATCAAAAGATCCATTTTATCTGCAGGATGCTAATATTCTTCGCAATCCTATTAGAATATAGAAATGGTCAGTGTTTACCAAACCTTCTGAGTCTCCATAATCAGCCCTCTCCTACTCCAAACGTTGACTACCTAAGGTGTAAGCTGACTGAATATACAACATTTCATAGGAAAGATATTGAGGAAGAGTGGCAATTAGCATGATGATATTTATGCCTAAAGATAAAATTACCCCCAAATGAAGACATGAATGCCAGCCTCAGTTAAGAAATGACTGTTCAGAAGTAAACATAAATAGTACTGGATGGACGTACTCCTCAAATACGGTTTCTAGAAAATAAAACCATAGATAAAATGATTAAATATTTTAGTTAAAGGATAATATTAAAATCAGTAGTTTATTATATCTTTAAATCAAAATTTAAGAATTAATGTTCCTTTTCAGAATTAATAAAACTAGAATTTATCTGCTGTATTGCCTACCCTTCAGCTTTTTTTCTTGTGGACAAAATTCTTTAGTATGTTTTTAATACATATAATTTTAAGAAAATATACAAATCTAATAATATCACCACTAATTTCTTTTATTTCCTTAATCTCCTTCTCATCCTTCTTTCATTTAAAAATAGTTCAACATATTTTATGCAGCATAGATTAATAACACAAAATACTAACCTAGATTTATAGTTCTATATTAATTCCATGCAACTGTTTGAAAATTAATAATAAATTAACTAGTGACTCAGTGCATGAAATTAATGTACATTAAAAGGGAATTAATTCAAGGAAATAATTTAATAATACTATTTGCCCTTTCTCTATAATAGAAGTGTCAGAGATGAAAGAAAATTAGTAAAATGCATATGAAAACCTTCCTCCTGTCAGATTCTGGGGCACACCACAGGACCCACAGTCAAGTCCCTGCCATCCACATGCATCTCAAAATTCTGTGAGACCCAGACCTTGCCGACCTTCCCCTCCCCCCCCCCCCTTGGGCTAGATCCAGACCCGGCCAGTCCCACTCTTGTCAAGCCCTGCCAGGCTGAGGGTGTATCCCCAGGTCCCCTTGGCCTGGTGTGAGGATGGGGGTGTGTGTGCCTTGAGGTTCCCTGTCAAGCCCAATGGGAGCAGGGGAGGCTGTAGCCTCAGGTCCCTGCTGATTGTTCATTAAGTCTCCTTATAGGAACTTGGCCTCAGCTGTGGGTGCAGCTATCTTTGTAATGGAGCAATGGACAATTAGCATATTCCCTCTTTCTTAGATAGGATAATAACATTTGGAGAACAAATTGGATAGAAATGGAAGTAACTGAAGACACTCATGCCATCAAGAGAGCCACTGTATAATAACCTCTCTTGGTGATTTAGAAATATCACCTCTCTTAGGATCTCTCAGAATTTAGTTACTTTTTTCTGCATCTTTCATGTTGTCAAAGCTTTAGAATTTCAGATGGCAGTGTTGACTGTCACCTTAACCACTAAGACTTTGTGATTAATTTAGTCTATGCTGAAGGGATGAGTAACAAACACTCATACTACACAATTCACTGAGGAGATATATATTTCAAGAACAATAGAGTGAGGTAAGTAAAATAATGCATTTACAAGCAAGACACAGAGAGTATATCAAAGTTGTTAACAGAGTTTAAAAACCCATTATATTTACTTTCAAAATAAGAAAAACCCATGTGAGAACAAGCATTTGTTACATGCCAAGATCTCTAAAGAAGAGTCACATTATGCAATATCTGATATTTAAGTGACCTTTTAGAAAAGTCTATATACATACTATCTTCATCTAATTATTCTTACCAAAATTCTCATTACTCAATGCCCAGATAAAGCCTTAAATATTGAAGAAGAGCTGGTTATGGCAATGGGTTTCCAGCAGCCATCCATCCAGAATACTTCCTATAATAAAATCCAGGGGAAATAATTATCCATTAAAAACACAAATAAACTAGAGGGGGTGGGGAGAAAAAGGAAAGGGAATTAATATTTATCAAGTATTTTTTTCCCACGGGCACTCTGTTAGTCACTGAACATATGCATCACATTTAATCCTCACAACAATCCTATGGGGTAGGGTTATCAACATTTGGTAAGCTGTTTGGTCCTACAGCAAGTCTAAGATAGCCAAGATTAGAAACCAACCAATACATGGTTCTCTCTCATATCTCTCTCTTGGGAAAAAAAAGTGTGTGTGTGTGTGTGTGTGTTCCATGTTAGGAAAAAAAACACACCTGAAAAGGTAAAATATTTTATTCCTTTCTCTTTGGTCAGGACTCAATGTGTACTATTAATACAATTATTATCAATGATGGTAATATTAACTAGGTATATATTGCTTACCTAATGCTCCCAGATTTACCAAATATTCTCATGTTCATTATTAAATTCAATCCTGGCAATATTTTTATGTGGAAGATATTACTCTTATTTAACAATGAAGAAATTGAGGTGCTGAGAGAGTAAGCAGTTTGCTTAAGGTGAATGTCATGCATATGGCCATAAAATATGACCTCACAATTCAGGTTTGACAGGGGGAGGGAATTTCACAAATTCTGTGGTTGGCAAGTGTAGGCTCCTTACTGAGAAAGAACCTGGCTCACTCTAAGTGAATAATAAATAAAAAGCCATCATCTCCGCTAGCATAAAAGCAGGTCTTCCAAAGCAGAACTCAAGTTCTCCCGTAGGCATTATTTCATTTGACTCTCACCAAAAACCTGTCAGAGAGAA
This sequence comes from Antrozous pallidus, assembly GCA_027563665.1. Classification (NCBI taxonomy): domain Eukaryota; kingdom Metazoa; phylum Chordata; class Mammalia; order Chiroptera; family Vespertilionidae; genus Antrozous; species Antrozous pallidus. The sequence goes on along the minus strand of CM050516.1, from coordinate 52,854,271 downwards.
GTGGCTGAAACCAGGTTCATTACTTTATGAGAGGCAAACATAGGAATGAAATACATTGTCACTTCCTTTGCTGCCATATTTTTGGAGAACTACAGGAGTGTTTAAGCCTGGCATACGAATTGCATGTAGTCATCAAATTCCCTCGTAATCAGCATCTTTTGTTTGTCCTTCATTCACCTGGATGCCTGCATCTGGGAATTACAAAAAGACTAAGTCCTAGCCTGACCCTCAGAGACCTCACAGAGTTTAAACTGTAAGTTTTGGCAGTCCTGTGACTGTTGCACTGCTAGCCTTGCAGGATGTGACTGCCCACGGATAAACACAAGAAGAGTGGACAGGCACATCAACACATCTGGCCACTTTTAAGAGCTTTAATTCTGGAGTGACTTGTGAAAAGAACTGTAAATATGTTAGATTCTATACCAATATTGTCTAATATTCCACTGAGAAAATATAATCTAACACATGACTGTTTTGCTTTGTTTTATTCTCTTTGTTTACTTGCCTAGTTGCACATGTTAAATTATCATAGACTTAACAAGAGTTCTAAATATAAATTTATACAGTAAAGACATTTATTGATTCACTCAAACACACTAAAAATGAGGGCAAACCAAGATTTAATGTATAACATAAAGAATAAGAATGTAAGGGAGTGCAGCTGTCCTTTATTGGAAAGTGGATTAATGTGGAGGTGTAGGCTCTCAACTACAGCTTTGATTCTCCCAGTTAATTAGGACAAACAGTCATCAGCAGAGAGTGACGATGGGGAAGATGTGTTAAGGGTTGAGGACAGAAGAGAATGAAAGAAATCACCGTCAAGGTAAGAAAGAGAATAAACTAAGTATGGGATGAGAGCCATGCCTATTGGAGGTTCGTGGTTATGATTAGCCAGGAGGTAAGATTAGTGTGTGTTTTCTCCAGCCACATTAAGCTGCAAAAAACAGGTAGGCCTAGAATAGGCAGAAAACTGGACTGAATCATAGCTGTGTATACCAGGCAAGTACAAGAAAGAGAGAGGCAAAGGCTGTAGTAAATATGTTAGGGGATATAAGGGAGCTATCCACAGAATTTTATTTTCTTTTTATTATAAAACTTCATGGAGGAAGTGTTATTGGAATCACACCGTAAAGGATGAGCAGATTTTACACGTGAGTTTTAAAAAGAAACAACATTCTAGGTGGAAGAAAGAGCTGAGCAAGAACATACACAAACCAGTGCAGTGTGTATTCAGAGAAAAGGCAGTCATTTGATAACAGTCTGAAAGTAGTGGTAGGCAAGAGTGAACAAATCTGTTGCCCCTGTATAAAGCAAGAATTAGTAAACATTTTCTCTAAAAGGCCAGACAGTACATCAAGTTTTATAATAATAGATCTTTGTAGGGGCTGTCTTGAGGCTGCTACTCTGCTATTCTATTGTGAAAGCAGCCATAGACTATGCATGATGAATGGGTATAGCTGTGTTCCAATACAACTTCATTTATCAAAACAATTGGTGAATTTGACCCACAGTTTATAGTTTGCAGACCTATGACTTCTGTGGATTTCTTAATCAGTCCCATTTGAGTACAGCTGAGAAACTGATATCTTCAGATGACTCAGATTTTCCCGGCTGTCATTAAGGGTACTAGCATTTTTCAATAATTGCATTCATACTACTTTTAATTGACAACCATATTATGAAAATGTCAAGCATAAAATTTTGTGAAATAATCTGTGTTCACTAGTAAGTTAAAAAAATATGAACTATGTTACCATGGTTACTACTATGATGTTGAAAAAGTAATCCATACAAAGATAAGATCTGAAGTTTGTATTTAATGCTCTTGTAAAGCCACACACATGATAACAGGGCCCATAAATCTCAGCTTAACAAAACAACAAAAGTAAATTATTAGGTAGGATGCTTCTTCTTTTAAAAATACAATTTCATACATGGTTTGCAAAATATATGTATTTTAAATATAAATTTTAAATAAAATGTTTTTCTTGGGAATACTTAAAAAAATACAAATTGCTAAATTATACTGGAAAGTCTCCAAAGCAAATTGTACACATTTAAAGGCATGATAAATATTTGGATAGCTAGGTTATCATGACTATTCAAAAAATATTCATTAAATAGATGGTATCATAAAAGGTGAATAAAAAAACACCTTAAGAAGTTTATCATATAAGATAGACAATGATGATGCATATATGTAGCTAGAGGGCATATCTCTTAGTATAGTTCTATGTAGCAATATGTTCATGTACTTAAATTTCTTTTTATATTTTTTATTGACTTTAGAGAGAGGAAGGGAGAGAAAGAGAAGGGGAAAAAAAACACATCAATGTGAGAGAAAAACATCAATTGGTTGCCTCCCACATGCACCTGGACTGGGGATTCAAACCCACAACCTGGCACATGCTCTGTTCAGGAACTGAACAAGCAACCTTTCGGAGCACACTCAACCACCTAAGCCAGACTGACCAGGGCCATGTGCTTTTTTTTTTTTTTTTTAAATCATTAGGTACAAACATTCTTGAAAAGGGTTTGTGGGTTTTTTGAAAAATGCTAGTGAGTACGCTTCTCTAAGGCAGGTATTATGTGATATTTAAGGAAGTTTGGCATTAAACAAGTTAACATTTAGTATATTTGGGTCTAAGTACTTTTTAAAAACCTCATTCATTTATTTATTTTGCAAAAAAAGTGTTGTCAGAAACCTTGCTTATTTGTTTAGTCCTGTACCTCCAACACAGAAAAGTATTCATAATACACAGTAAGTGCATATCACATGTTTGTTGGATTTTATTTTTAATTTATTTATAACTACATTGTACCCATTGTCACAACTATTAGCCTCATAGCTGCACTTGCCTCCCTATCCAGAAGATGACTCAGTTAGTCACTGTCATATCCTAAGTAGCACCCTGAGTTTTCCCCACATTTTATCTTTCTGCTACATATATTTTGCCAACTTCAAATTCCAAGCTACAAAGTATTGCTGGAACATATGTGCCATTATAAATCCCTGAGCTGCCACTGGTAATGGGCCTTTTCTATATCCTACATCTTTGCTCTTGCTGACACTCTCCACCACACGTTTAATATCAACTTTATTGAGGTGTAATTTCAAGATAATAAGATACACCTATTTTAGGTATATGATATGCAGAAGTTTGACAAGTGTATACATCCATGAAAGCACCATTACCAACATGATTATAAAACATCTATAATCAAATTTCTCTCATGCCAACTTGCAGTCACTGCATTCCCAATTCCTACCACAAGGGGCAACCACTAACCTAATATACACCTTTCCAACCAGCAAAGTGGAAGAAAAATCTTAAGTAATTTCCATATGGAAAATAATGTCGGAAAAGTAAACTCATGTTAAGATTATTTGAAGAAGGTGAAATACATTCATGATGATTAATTGCAAAAATCAAAAGAAAACTTTACTGCAGGAAAAGAAAACCCTAGATATATCATTATAATTTTCAAACCAAAAGGAAATGACACTTAACCTATCTAATGAAAGGCCACGGTAGGCAAAAAAAGAAAATTCAAACAAAGGAAGCACAGTAAAAATATACATAAAACATAATGTGGCAGCAGTTAATCTGAACCTACAAGTATACCCACCCACACATGCAAAAATGGGATAAAATCTTTATCTGCTTACTAAATGGCAGACTTTGATTGTGTTTTAAATATAAAGAGACAGAGAGATAAAGTGAAAATATGTCATTTATAAGAAATGGAACAAAAATAAAATGGTACAGACAACGATGTGGTGGTTACCAAAGGGAAAGGGAGGGGAGGAAGGTAGTCAAGAATAAAGGGGGTCAAATATATAGTGATGGAAGATCTGACCTTAGGTGGTAGACACACAATGAAATATACAGATGATGTATCATAGAATTGTACATTTAAAATTTATATAAATTTATTAACCAATGTTGCCCCAATAATTTAATAAAAACATTTTTAAATGGCACAAAACTTGAAAATGCAAATAATTAAGAAGTATAGTAATACTAATACTAGAATAATAGAATTCAAATGATAAGTACTAAGCAATACAAAGGATAATGCACATGTATAAAATTTACAACCTATACTGAGATATATTAATCATGAACATTCATGCACCTAACAATATAGCTTAAAATTATACTTCTTAAAATAAGAAGTTATTAAAGATCTTAAACACTTTTTAGAAATTTATACTAAACAAAAATGAAAGGGCTATGGTCTGTGGCATGCAAGTAAGCTGGCTCTCAGAAATAAAAATAAAAACCACACTGATTTGTAACATTTTCCAATTTATATTATGTAAATATCCTACCATACTGATTTCCAGCCAGCGGTTTAACAACTGGTTCACAAAATGCCTCAATACTGAACCATTGGCTCTCACAAGCCAATTAGAGCTGGCTCCAATTAACCACTGCCTATGGCAAATTTTAGAAGAATAAACAATGTTCTATGTAGTATATATGTATTTTAGGTTAAATACACAGGAATAGAGGAAAACACTCTACCTTACAGAAATAGCACAAAAAAAAATGAACATACCAAACATTCATAACATGTCATCAATGACCTAGACAAAAAAATGTCTATGTACTAGACTTAAAATTAAGTTTCAAAAAATTACAAAACTATGAAATTATACCTGACACATTTTGTTATCACAAATCAGTATTGGTATATTGAATTGAATAATAGTGAATTACAATAATATTAATAGTACTGATACTATTGATAATATATATTTTCTTAGAAAGTATACTGAAAAAATCAATAATAAGCCCTGGGCAGGTGGCTCAGTTGGTTGGGAGCCTCGTTTCATACAACAAAAGGTTGTGGGTTTGATTCTAGATAAGGGCACATACCTAAATTTCAGGTTAAGTCCTGGTCAGGACACGTAAGGGAGGCAACCAGTCCATGTTTCTCTCTCAGATCTATGCCTTACTCTCTCTCTATCTTTCCTCTCTTCCTTCCTCATTTTCTAAAATCAATAAATACATCCTCAGGTAAGGATTTTTAAAAATCAATAAGAAAAGTCTAGAAAAAGTTTTAAAAACATATTGACTTACATGACATTTTTCTTCAGTATAATTGATATTATTGTAATTCAATATTATTCAATTCAATATCCTAAAGCCATAGGATTCCTATCTAGGGTCATTTTCACTAAGTATAGGCACAGAATGAGGAAGCACACAGTCAAGGTTGCCATGGTTCCAGCTCTGTGCCTGTAAGTCCTGGCTGTTCTTTACTCTTTAAGTGACTTTAAGACATGTATATACCTTGATTCATTTCTTCCACCCAAAATCAGCAAAGTGGAGATGCTCATTGAGCATACCTCCTATGATTATTGTGAAGATTTAAAATTATATATGTATAGCACTTGAGATTGTGCAAGAGGCATAAGGACTTATAACACCATCTGTTAATATTGCACTGCTATCTCACAAAGAACCTTTGAGAAAAATATGGGAGGCATCATTAATATCAGCCTCATTTTACAAATAAAGTTAAACTCAGAGAAAGTAAGTAATTTGCCCATTACACATGCCAAGAAGGAAGACAACTGAAATTTAGTCCTGGTTCCTTCATTCACTTACACATTCATCAAATATTTATTGAGCCCCTACTATGCTCCAATCACTCTTATAAGGACACAGCCCAGAAAGTCAGAAAACAAAAAAGTAATTAGAAAGTATGGTTGATGGTGTGGAGAGCAATAAATACCGGGTGTGTGATGTAATTCATCTTGACCACTGTGCAAAAGATCTATTTAAAGGAATCAAGACGGAACGTAGGAAAATGAATCAATTTTTATTGTAGCAATCCAGCTAAGGAGCTAAAATGAGGAAGTAGCAATGGGAACTGAAAAGTATTGCTTATTGGAGTACTATGTCCCAGCAAAATTGGCAAGTACTATGTCGGATGACTAACAGGTTTTATAGTTTGGAAGGTCAGGATAGTGATTATTGAGATTGGACAGAAATAGGTCTGGTGTGAGGGAAGATGACTCATCCAGTGTTGGACATGTTAATTTTGGGAGGTGGGTGGGCTATCAAAGAAATGCTCTGGCAGACAGACAAATATGCAAATTAGAAGCTCAAGCGATAGCAGTATTAGAGAAATAATGCATTGGCTTAAAACCTTGAGTTTAGAGATCAAGCTGGGAGAGCATGTAGAGAGAAAACTGCAGTGAGAAAAGGAAAGAACAACAATCTTTAACCTTTCTTCAGATAATGGCTTCCGTGAAAGGCTTCTAAGTGCTTCAGGTTATTGGTGGCAGCCAGCGTGTTCACAAAGCAAGCAATTATAGCACTTGTGGGGAGTACCCTTCCTTGACTGTAAGAAGCTTTTTTTTCCCCCTCAATTTGAATGTTTCTGAAATTGGGTCACATCGTATAAATTATCTCTATCCTCATCCCCAGAAAAGCTGTTATTAAAAAGATTGTGCTTAAAAAATTGATGGTGTTTCACAGCAGGTTCTTTGGGAAGAAGATTCTGACTGATTCTTGTGCAGGAGGTAGACTGGGGCAGGTTTGCAGAATCACTCCCTGTAAGGGAAGGCAAGAAAGCAGAAATGGGCAGAGGAAGAAGGGAGGCCACTCTGCACTCAGTGACTGGGTTTTGTGGAGCTAGGGAGCTGGTGGCCCTCTGCAGTTGTATAAATTGGGGAAACAATGGCCTTTATGACCCTCCCTTCCCCTCAAAGAACACTGGTTACCCTGGGGATTGCGTGAGCTCTTTGAAAGGAAAGTTTCTCCCAGAGACTATCAGCTGAAAACTCTAGCTAGTAGCACTTCCACTAGGTGAGATAACAAGTTCTTCATTCCTGAAAGAGAATATGCCTACAGAATGACATTCACTACAAATCATATTTAAGAATGAAGGAAATAGCCCGGCAGGCAGAGCTCAGTGGTTTAGTGTGTTAACCTTTGAACCAGGAGGTCACAGTTGGATTCTGCCTGAATTGTGGGCTCAATCCCCAGTGTGGGGCATGGAGTAGGCAGCCGATCAATGATTCTCATCATTGATCTTTCTATCTCTCCCTTCCTCTCTGAAATCAATAAACAAGATATTTAAAAAAGAGAATAAATGAAATAAAACATTTTTATTTCAACAAGATTTATATTAATATACTCATGAAATATTAAACACAAATTTTGTCTGATGCAACCCATTTAAAAATCCATTATGTTAAAAGTTCAGGTCATCTGAAATTCTAACCTGTTTGGGGTAAAGTGGAGAAAAATAATTATTCCTAAATTTTTTTAACATATATTTTATTGATTTTTTACAGAGAGGAAGGGAGAGGGATAGAAAGTCAGAAACATCGATGAGAGAGACATCGATCAGCTGCCTCTTGCACGCCCCCTACTGGGGTGTGCCCTCAGCCAAGGTACATGCCCTTGCCGGAATCGAAACCCAGGACCCTTCAGTCCCCAGTCCCACGCTCTGTCCACTGAGCCAAACCGGTCTAGGCCCTAAATTTTTTTTTTTAAAGGTATGTGAGATCATAAATGATATCACTGCACAAGTCCTCAGCATTTACCAAAATATCATTTGGCAATGAAAGTGTAAAATAACAATGGTAAGTTCTAACTTATGGAGTACTTGGAATGAGAGGCAGATTTAACACAAAATCAGTGAGGCTCCAATGCCTGCATTTTGCATTGCCTGTAGTGAGGAAGCAACTGCTATAGCTCCGGCTGAGAGGACATGGAGGGTGGCCCCAGTGGGTGGTCACCTTCTCCCTCCTAGAAGTCATCCATGATTTGCAGCAGGTACTACCAACAGGTGTAATCATGCAGGCTGCCAGCACTTCCTTCAATCTGTTTACACTTCAAAGACAATCTAATCCCACTAGATCTCAAGGAGTGTCTGGACCTTATCAGTGACCCTAAGGATGTGAAAACAATGTGTCAGGATCACTGTGTCCTAGGCTATCAGCCACTTTTCCCTCAACTTTCACAAGACATTCTCACAAGGGTGAGGATGAGGAGCCAAGAGGGAGCAGTGAAAACCTAGCCAAGCTGGAGCCACTGCAGCAGCATATGCCTCTCTGAGATCATACCAAGTGAAATCTCAAAGGTGGACTTCTCCTAGACTTCCCTCCAAACAACAACAGCCTGAGGGTGAAGCCCTGGAGAAAGTTAGAATGTGTTAATTCCAGTAATGCATTATAAAGATAAATAAAAATACTTCCTAAACTATCAATAATTTTAAAAAAAATTCTTTGGTAGAGAAAAGAATAACATTTCTTTCCATTCTCTCTATAGAAATGTTAAAAATCATTATCATTATCATATAAAAGAGGATGTATGAGTGCATGCAGACAAAATTTTGTAAGAAAAAAAAGTATATAAAGATGAATCCGGATGGTTACTAATCATAATGGTAATATTTTGGAATGTTTTGGCATTTTTCAATGTTTTTGTTTCTGCAATTTATAATTTTCCCCCAATCTAAATAAAACCTTAAAAATGTTCTAGTTGGCAAATTTTGTATTCACCATTAATACTCTTAAAAAGGATGAGGCACTATACAAGCCTGTGATCCCCACATACCTGGATTCTCCTCACTTATGACATTCTCCCAAGTACTTAATTAGTTTTAATCAGGTAAAATTATTCTACTTTACAGATGAAGAAATTGAGGACAGGGGGTTTAAGAAACTTGCCATAATAACTCACAGAGGACAAAGCAGTGTGGGAACTTAACCTGCCATCTGTGCTATACTGAAGTAGACAATTTACAGATTACAGTGGAACTTTGTTTCTCAGACATCTCCCATCTTGAACAACTCGCTTCTCAAACCAACAACTTTTTCATGCTGATATCTGTATGATCAGTCATGCACTGCTCTAGTAACAGACAGATAAAGGAGAGTATGCATGAATATGAGTCAGTTTACCACTGCTAAAATATCAGGATGTTGTGCTATGAATATTTTTGTTTTTTGCTTTTATTGCTGCTTATAATTACTTTTAAATTTTCATTTTACTGTACATCTCCTTTTCTTTTTGTTACATTTTCATTTACATTTTGTGTACTTTTTAAAAAAAGTGTTTATAGATTAAACAATACAATAGACATGTACTGTACCCAAGAAAGGTTAAAACAGGGAATCATTTGGGTGTCTGTAACAGATTAATTCCATTCACATTATTTTTAATTGGAATAAATGAGTCAGTTTTGGAACAGCCTTCCAGAACTAATTAAGGTCGAGAAACAAGGTTCCAATGTATTTCATTTGTCATTCATCATTTATTAAGCTTCTTTTGGGTTAAATGTGTTAGATGCTGGATAACACTGGATGAATTTGAGATAGTTCCTACCTCCACAAAGCATAAGATAATGAAGAGACCCAAATGCTATAATGGAAAGCATAATAAAAATATAAAGGTATTAAAAATGCTAGGAATCAATAAAGGAGACTAATGAATTAAACTTTCTGATCTGCCAAGTGGAAGAGTGTGAACAATGACAAACATTTGTTAAGTTTCCTTTCATTCATGGAACATTGGGGAGATGATACTATAAAATTCTGCAATTTAAACTCAAGACAGTGGATATGTTTGGAACAACATATTTTAAAAGTTTCATTTCAGAACAAATGAACAGATTTTTTCCGAATCTCCATGATGTGGTGGGCATTTTGATAAGCATTTCATAATCTAATCAAGGAAAAAACAAATTTTATAACTGGGAAGAATAACAGAGATCCTATAATTTATCTTCTTTTTCCATGAGGAAGCTGGAGCCAAAAGATACATGCATATATTCCAAGAGTTATTTTTTTAGAAATCTTTTCCTTAAATGACCAGGAATCACTCAGGTATCATTTTACCTTTTTCCAAAACCAGCTTAGCATATTATTGTTCTTCTATGGCTCTTGTTTTTTAGCTGGGTCAGTGAGATCATGAGCTTTATAACTTTTTTTTAATGATCAATGGCACTTTGCCTTTTTTAAAAAGTCCTCACCCAAGAATATGTATGTTTCTTTTGATTGAGAGAGAGAGAGAGAGAGAGAGAGAGAGAGAGAGAGAGAGACATCAGTCAGTTGTCTTTTGTACCTGTCCTGACCAGGAATCAAACCAGAAACTTTTTGGCTCACGGGATGCTGCTCCAACCAACTGAGCCACCCAGCTAAAGCTCAGTGACACTTTTAACATCTAAAAGCTATTCGCCATCATCTCATAAAAATGCATATAAGTGCATATCCAAAAATTTAGATTAAAATCATCTAGAGCTAAAATATTCATTCCTCTAGAGGTCTCAGGTTAAGGGTCTTTTTTCTAGATTGTTGCCTCCATAAAATAAATTTTTAATGCATGTCAGTAACAAACATACATAAAATACATTTATTTCTGTATCACTTATAGTGCCTAACACTGCAATAAACTTGAGAGAAGTTTCATAAATGTCTTCTTTGAATTAGCCCCAAATTAAGTTGCAGCCAATAGGAGACAGAGAACCAGCTTTCTAACTCCCTACCTAGTCATGTTTTACACTATCATAAATCTCTCCTTAAAAAAACAAACAAACAACCCATAATCATTGCCATAATGAGATCACTTTTACAGAGGCAGGAAAATAAACATTAAAATACAATCTCAGTATAATTACTTGGATATTACTCTACCTGCAATAAAACTCATGTTTAGTAAAGGACAACCTATTCCAAAGAATGTACTCAATAAATATTTGTGGAGTGGTTGTGAATACATGAATACATGAATAATAAATAAGAATGAATAAATGCTGCTGCAAACAGAGAAGGCTTTGGATGGGGTAGCAATTGAGGTTAATACTAAAGACTGAATAAAATTTAAATCGAAAGAAGGAGCATATTCCAGCTAATACAGATCCAGCATAAATAATACCATCTGAGAGTGAAAAAACCTGAGGCACCACTGACTGGAAAGTATTGAAAGAAAATGCACTTGAATAGGCATTTGGATTGCATGTGACATTCAATCAAGCTAAGGAATCTGATTCAATTTTCTGGGCAATGGAATACAATGTTAGATTCTTAGTGATGTAACCAAACAATTGTACTTGACAACAGTTAGTAATTAAATGTGTAACCAAAGAGGGAAAAAACCACAAATCATTTTTTAACTTCAGCTAGTATAAATACTCAGAGCAGCTGTTTACTTGTTTAAAAAAATATATGAACCTAACCCATTAAATAATCCTACTTTCATAACTTATGATTCCTAGTCATCAACACTCATCCTTTTATGGGAAAGGAAAGACTGCTGATTCTTCAAGAGTGAGAATTTACAGTTGATTGCAAGATGAGCCCATGTGTTAATTATTAGGTTCAGGATTGGGTCACAATTGGTTGAGATTCTACATGAAATTTCCCAGCCTCCCCAGCATATATGCCCAATAGGAACTTCCATCTGTATTGTGACACCATTTGTTACTGTTGCTTCCTTTGCTGTATTTTTTTTAAAAATGTTTTTTCAAGTATTCATATAGTTTCTGTATTTTGACCTGCCTACTAAAGCTGGTCATTATTCAATGTCTGTACAAATCTATTCACAGTACGTTTGGTTTATACTCCCCTAAAGAACTCTTAACTATAGGTAAGAGTGAAAAGTGAAAAATGCCCCCTTCCCCGAAAATCTGGACCACCGTCTCTCCAGACTAAAGCTTTCTTCTTCCCCTTCAGCATTATCTTCTCCACCTTCAAACAAATATATTAATAACTGATGTAAAATTAAACTTTGAATGTTGTCTTAATATAAAGATAAGATAAAAGTGAGCTAGAAGCTGTTAATACTTGTTCCAGATTCCCACAGTGAGTAGAACAACCAAGAACAGATACCAAGTCCAGACTGTTTCTATAACACCAGTCTCTCTCCTTTCCTTAACTGTTCAGGGAACCTTCTAATGTTCACTTTTCCAGTTTATGTACATGTGCTTGTGTATGTGTGTGTGTTTAAACACACACACATGCAAGTTCGCTGCTGCAGAGAATGAGAAAAAAACATCTCTGCTCTTGCAAAGCTTATATATTTTTAAGTGTGACTATATATTATGTGTAGGGGCTATGAACATGCAGAGGTAAACTAGCACTAATTTTCTGAATAAATTTCTAGCTAGTACCTTATAACTTAAGTGGTTCTGTTCAAAAGTTTGATAAGGAAAAATCTGTAACTACTAGTAAATATGATTAATTTTGTTTGTGGAATTTAATTACCAATGTTTTTCAAGGTTAAATTCAGTAAAGAAAATTCAGTTAGTTATCACTGAGTAAAGTCTTCTTAGTGTTCCCATTTTTTAAAACAGATATGGATCTAGGTTTAAGAAGACAGAGGTATAAATGAGAACAAAGCTAGGTATAAATGTATTAATCATTCATAGGAAGATAATAGTTAAACTTGTCTTGATTAACTCTGAACAAATATTCAGAAAATCCTACAGTTCTGAAGGAGTAAAGGTAGACTAAAATAACAAAGTCTTATACTGACAATCTTTAGCTCAGTACACCTGTTCAAACATTCTATTGAATGTCAACTGCTAACTGAAAATTTTGAAAAACTGGCTAGAAAAATCACTTCTCAGCAGAAATTACTTCAACACGAATTATAAGTTTATGAATTAAATTGAAATTCACAGCCTGCCAGATGTCAAAAGAAAAGAATGATTATTGGCCTTGGAAACAATGAAATAGGTTACTTAATGCCTGGGAGTTATATGTAACCAAAGGAGAGGATGAGCTTTCTGCATTAACCCCTTACATAAAACCAATTCTGTGGGTTATCACCTGAAAAGAAAGAAAGCCCAACCTTTTGGGGTAACAAGGCCATGGAGAGTAATTGGCTTTTGGCGGGGAGGGAGAGAACATTTTTTTTCAGCTTCTAATACAAAGATATAAAACATAAATTAAATGAGAATAAACATATGTTAAGAATCCTCTTATTACTCTTTGATTCTCTGGGACACCCATTATCAAGCTAAGAACTGAATATTTACATCAAATAAACACCATTAGCAGAAAAGAAGATGACAGAAAATTCTTGTCTGAGGTCTGATGGCTTCACCTGGGAGTTTTACCAAACATTCAAGGAAGAACTAAAACCTATCCTCCTCGGACTATTCCAAAAAATTCAAGAGGAAGAAATACTTCCAAACTCATTTTATGAGGCCAGTATCAACCTAATACCAAAACCAGATAAAGACAACACAATGAAAAATAATTATAGGCCAATAATCTTCATGAATCCTCTATAAAATTCTAGCAAATTGGATCTAGCAATACATCAGAAAGATCATACACCATGACCAAGTACGATATACCCTGGGGATGCAAGGAGGAGGGTACAATATTCTCAAATCAATAAATGTGATACAACACATAAACAAATTGAGAGATAAAAATCACATAATCATATCAATTGACACTGAAAAATCATTTGACAAAATCCAACAGTTTCTTGATAAAAACTCTCAGCAAGGTGGAAATAGAAGGATGATACCTCAACATAATACAAGCCATATATGACAAACCCACAGCTAACATCAGACTCAATGGACAAAAAACTAAAACCATTTCCCCTAAGAACAGGAACAAGACAGGGATGACCACTCTCACCACTCCTGCTCAACATAGAACTGGAAGATTTAGCAATAGGAATTAGACAAGAAGAAAAAATGAAAGGCATCCAAATTGGAAAAGAAGAAGTAAAACTGTCCTTATTCACAGATGACATGATACTGTACCTAGAAAACCCTAAAGACTCCATCAAAAAATTATTAGACTTAATAAATGAATTCAGCAATGTAGCAGAATAAAAAACTAAGCCCCATAAATCTATGGTATTTCTATACACCAATAATGAACTTACAGAAAGAGAGACTAAAAAAGCAATCCCATTTACTATTGCACCAAAAAAAGAAAAGGAAAGAAAAGAAACCTAGGAATAAACTTAACTAAAGAGGTAAAAGACCTATACGTGTCAAACTACAGGACACTGAAAAAAGAGACAGAGGAGGACATAAACAGATGGAAGAACATACCATGTTCATTGATTGATAGAATCAACATCAGAATGTCCATTCTACCCAAAGCAATCTGTAGATTCAATGCACACCCCATTAAAATACCAACGGCATATTTCACAGACCTACAACGAATTTTCCCAAAATTCATCTGGAAGAAAAAAAAATAACTACAGCAATCCTGAGAAAGAACAAAGTAGGTGGAATCTTAATACCAGATTTCAAGCCATATTACAAAGCAATTGTTCTCAAATTGGCCTTGTACTGGCACAAGAACAGTCATATAGATCAATGGAATAGAATAGAGAACTCAAATCGACCCAAGCCACTATGCCCAATTAATATTTGACAAAGGAGGCATGAACATATAATGGAGTCAAGACAGTCTCTTCAGTAAATGGTGTTGGGAAAATTGTACAGATGCATACAAAAAAAAAATGAAACTGGACCACCAACTTACACCATACAAGAAAATATACTCAAAATGGATAAAGGACTTAAATATAAGATGTGAGACCATAAAAACACTAGAGGAATCCACAGGCAGCAAAATCTCAGACATATGCCAAAGTAATTTCTTCACTGATACTGCTCCTAGGTCAATGGAAACTAAATAGAAAATAAACAAATGGGACTACATCAAAATAAAAAACTTTTGCACAGCAAAAGAAACCATAAACAAAACAACAAAAAAGCCTACTGCATGGGAGAATATATTTGCCAATGTTATCACTGTTTTACAGGGAACTCATACAACTTAACAAAAGAAAGATAAACAATCCAATCAAAAAATGGGCAACGGACCTAAATAGATACTTTTCAAAAGAAAACAGAAGAAAGGCCAAAACATATGTGAAAACATGCTCAAAGTCACTAACCATCTGAGAGATGCAAATCAAAATGTTGTACCACCTCACACCTGTCAGAGTGTCTATCATCAACAAATGACAACTGAGGGCAAGGATGTGGAGAATAAAGAACTCCCATGCACTGTTGGTAGGTACAGTATTTTATAGGTACAGTATCTGATAACATGCAGACTGGTGTAGCCACTATGAAGAACAATATGGAGTTTCCTCAAAAAACTAAAAATGGAACTCCCATTTGACCCAGTAATCCCACTTCTAGGAATATATTCCAAGAAACTAGAAACACCAATCAGAAAGGATATATGCACACCCTGTGTTCATAGGAGCACAATTGGAAACAACCTAAGTGTCCATCAACAGATTAAATTTAAAAACTATGGTACATCTATACAATGGAATATTACGCTACTATAAAAAAGAAGGAATTCTTATCATTTGCAACAGCATGGATGGAACTGGAGAGCATCATGCTAAGTGAAATAAGCCAGTCAGAGAAAGATAAATATCACATTATCTCACTCACTAACAGAATATAATGAACAACATAAACTGATGAACAAAACAGATCCAGAAACAGAAAAGCATCAATCAGACCATCAAACCTCAAAGGGAAGGTAGAGGAGGAGAAGGTAAGGGGGAGAGATTAACCAAAGGACTTGTATGCATTCATATAAGCCTAACGAATGGACACAGACAAAAGGGGGATGAGGGCATGAGTGGGGAAGTGGGAGGGAATGGAGGGATAACGACACATATATAATACCTTAATCAATAAAGAAATTTAAAAAATAAAAATAAAAACAAGAACTGGATTATAGGGAAAAAAATATTTCATATCTCCACCTAAAATATATTATTTTTAAACAATGTTATATAGTAAAAGCCTACATGCCAAAAAAGAAAAGAAAAGAAAATTATTTTCCCACTTTGAGCATTTCAACATCTGGGCTACTGTGGCCATTAAGGTATAAAGAAACAGCCTGTCCACACTGGTCCACATTCCACTTTGTCAGTGTCCACCCTGCATGCTGAGCAACCTGTTTCCAGGGAAAGCAAAAGATTACTCTGACTTCTATTTCCCTTAAAAAATGTCTTATCCCTCTTCATTTCACTCAGGTTAATTAAACATGCAAGTCCTAAGGAAAAAAATGGAGGCAAGGAAGGAAATAAATTGTGTTTCACACAGTACATCTCATAGAAGAATTTGAAATAACAGTCAAAAGGTGTTCTTGGGGGCCTGGCCAAGTGGCTCAGTTGGCTGGAGCCATTTTCCCTTGCACCAAAGGTGATGGGTTCAAATCCCAGTCAGAATGCATTCCTAGGTTACAGTTTCATCCCCAGTCAGGGTGCATATGGGAGGCAGTGCTGGGGCTGACCAGTAGCCCCTGAATGACAGATGAACAGATTATTCTGACAGTTTCACTGTGAGGGATAGGGCTAAGGGACTGCCTGGATGAAGAAACCAGGCAGTCTTGATTGCCTGCCTTTTATTGGAATTTTTATCTTTAGATACAATCAGTAGGGTGAGTAATCTTGGGAAGACACATGTGTTTACATTGTCCTCTAGGCAAGGGCATCTAGGGATTAAGCATAAGGATTCCAGTAAACACCTGGGGGTCTGCATGTGCACAGACTTGTTTGGAAAAGTCAAGGAATAATTAGGGGAGCTGCCTTCAGCATTCCCTAAATCTCCCCTAAGTTGGAATTTCGATAAACAGGGCAGGCAGCCTTCCACACACTTGCCTTTTCTCAGAATGTCCCTTTACAACTTTCCAACCAAGTCTCTTGTGCTCCCCAACAAGGCAGCTAATCAATATCTCTCTATCAAAAAAAATCAATAGCAACATATCCTTGATGAAGATTTTTTTTAAAAAAATGTTTTTTTCACAATTTCTTTATTGATTAAGGTATTACATATGTGTCCTTATCCCTCTATTAAACCCCCAACTCTCCCCCCACTCATGCCCTCACCCCCCTGGTGTTCATGTCCATTGGTTAGATTTATATTCATGCATCCAAGTCCTTTTTTGAGAAAGAAGATAAATGGTGTACAATACTGGAAGACAGGCACTCTCTTGGACTCTGCTTAACTACAAACAATAAAACATTAATCAGGCACAAAATTACAGGGAGCATATAAGTGTATACCAGCTGAACTGAATATCTTAAGATGCCAACCAGTAAAGACATAAAACCAGGGTGATATGGCTACAAAATGTAAGTGCAAAATGCAAGTGGAAACAAAGAAGTTTTAATAAGGAAGAATTAGCATTAAAGTATACTCATTTCAGTAAATATATATTGTAGATACAGGCTTTGCATGCAGGGCTGTTCCTGGGAACACAGTCCGGGGCGTTCTGACTCAATCCTTTAACCTTTGTAAATTGTCCCTCTTAACATTTCATGATATGTGAAAAATGTGGGTCCTACATGAGCACAGTCAGGGCAAGCAGAAACAAAGAAGCTTGAAATGGAAAACATTTTTCCTTGTGGTTAGATCAGCCTGCTTTCCTCCAGGTGGCGTTTGTGTAAACAGAGTAATAAAAGACATGAGGTCGCAGACCTCAGGACCAGTTGCTGAGTGCAACTCTGGTCCTCCATTACTGCTCCTCTTTTATGCATCTTTCCTGACTCTGGCTGTGTCATGTCGTTCCCTGTCTTCGACATCGATCACTAACAATACACACACACACACACACACACACACACACACACACAAGAGGCCCAGTGCACAAAATTCATGCATGGTGGCGGGGATGTCCCTTAGCCCAGCCTGTACCCTCTCCAATCTGGGACACCATGAGGGATGTCTGATTGCCTATTTAGGCCCGATCACAATCTAGGACTGCTGGCTCCAAACTGATCAGCTGCCTGCTTCCTTGATTGCCCCTAACCACTTCTGCCTGCCAGCCTGATCACCCCCTAATGACTACCCTGCCAGCCTAATTGATGTCTAACTGCTCCCCTGCCAGTCTGTTTGCCCCCAACTTCCCTCCTCTGCTGGCCTGGTCACCCCCTAACTGCCCTCCCCTGCAGGCCTGCTCCCTCCCAACTGCCCTCCCCTGCTGGCCTGATCACCCACAAATGGCATCCCTTGCAGGGCCTGGAACCTCCCAAGGGCCCTCCCCTGCTGGCCATCTTATGGTGGCCATCTTGTGTCCATATGGAGGCAGGATCTTTGACCATATGGGGGCAGCCTTCTTATGTGTTGGAGTGATGGTCAATCTGCAAATTACTCTTTATTAGATAGGATAGAGGCCTGGTGCATGGGTGTGGGCCAGCTGGTTTGCCCTGAAGAGTGTCCCAGATTAAGGTGGGGGTCCCCTTGGGGTGAGGGGCAGCCTGGGCAAAGAGCCTGTGGAGGTATGCAGGCTAGCCACGCCCCCAGCGACCCAAGCAGAGGCCCTAGTATCTGGGATTAATCTATGTCTACAATTGAAACTTTGTATCCTTGAGCAGAGTCAAGCCTTCTGCTCACTCGGGGTGGCAGCCATTTCTGTTTGAGACTTTGTAACCTGGAGTGGAGGCCTAGGCCAGCAATGGCAAGCTAAAAGCTTGGCTTTCTCCATTGCCAGGGAAACCCAAGCCTCTGTTCTCTCCAGCTCAGTGGCTGCCACCATTTCTGTATCGTTTATAATTGAAACGTTGTAACATTAAGTGGAGGCCTAGGCCCACAATCGCAGGCAAAAAGCTTGGCTTCCTCTGTTGCCAGGGAAACCCAAGCCTTCCTCCTGCTCTCAGTGGCAGCAGTCATTTTGGTTGGCGTTTATTTGCATAATCTGCCCCTGATTGGCTGGTGGGCGTGGCTGGTGGGCATGGCTGGTGGGTGTGGTGAAGGTACGCTCAAATTTGCATATTATCCTTTTATTAGATAGGATATATATATATAATTATATATATAATTAATTAATTATATACTCATTGAGGACTCCATGACAGGAGAGGTGAATGACTATAAATGGTATATAGTATTGGCAATGCAAATAGTCAAGGAAGATGCCCACAAAGCTTGGTTGTAATGTATAGCAGGGATGGGTCATTGAGTCCCTGAAGAAAGGCTGGTAGGAGCGATGTCCTTTAGACAGAAAGGGGTAAGATGAAGAATGCGGCCAAAAGACACACTGGGCAAATAGCTCTGAGTTAAAATTAATGCTCCATTTCCAACCTTTTAATAGCACCACAGGTTGGCAACTCATAAAGACAATTTCTGATCAAGTTTTATGGGACTTTATCACCAAGACATAAAGTTATCACCATAAAAGAAGCTTTGCAACAAAACTTTCCAACAAGTGTTCCAAAGAAACAGAGCCATCTGATACACCTTTGATATTCAAACAACAAAATGATAAGAACAACCCACACTAATACAATATTCATTCAATGGAATGAAGCACATAAAACACAGGCAATAGCTCAGTTCTGGACATGGTATTGGTGGCTTTAGGCTTCCTGTCTCTAACACTCCTAGTCACACATTCCCCCAGCTATAATAAAATATTGCCATCCAGCCTGGAAATCAACACATTGACTTCCAAAGCACACGGCCTCGGCAGTTTTCCTATGAGAATCCTACAGCTTTATGAAACCATGTACTGACAGAATGGCAGTGTTAAGAGAAAATAAAGCCAAAAGAAAAACAGATAAACATCTGTTTCTCCTTGCATGAAGGCATCATTGCAAACATATAGTAGTAGAGGTTCTTGCATAGTGAAAATTCTTTTTGTTCTTTACATACTGAACGATATCATGAATAGTTTTGTTCTGTTCTGGTTGCTATTTTCCCAACTTTATTACCAGGAAAATAATTCCCCATGTGCATGCTGCCCATAATATCCTCCCTTCCAGGGAGAGGAGTTATAGCTCAGACCCCATTTCTGAATTAACTGTTCATTTAATTTTCTTTAGCACTTTATAACATCATATGGATGCTTTGGCTTGTCACAGCTGGGCCATCAATTTCAAAGAGAACCCATCAGAATGACAACACCAGTGTCTCATGCAACCTATTTCACAAAGAAAGGAAAAAAACAACAACTTTGCTAAACACTCTGGCCACCGTCAACCCTCATGATGTCTGTGTTTAAGTCTTTTGGTAATTTACCCTAGACAGCAGAAATAGTAATGCCTTATTAAAGTAAGAACAATCATGCATAAATTGTGACCAAATAATATTCAAATACTGTGAAAGGCACTTCTGGTTAAATAAGAGAAAAAAGGGAAAAAAATGGAAAACTTATTTATTTGAGAAGAGCAGAATGTATAACATATTGGAACCCAAGAAGGAGTTTTACTTTGCAAAAATAGAAAAATAATCTCATAGTTGATTAAGTATAATAAGCCCCAGCACATTCTAATCAATTTTACTATAATATTCACACACAATGTAAATTTTTTTCATGTGTCTTTATGAGACCCAACAAACAAATTTCAAAGCAGTGAAGCTGCAATAAATTAAATACTTCCAAAGACTTGGACACTGACCCAAGTATGTCAAACATGTGTGGAAAAGAACATAATTTTAGAATTGCTCATTATATAGTTGGAGACAATGAGCTTCAGAGATATGTAGTGACTTGTCTCAAATGACTTAGTGATGAGTAACCCAGGACTGGCTTTTGTTTCACGCACAATCTACGCTGTTCCTAATACAACTGAGCGATTAGGGTCTGTGACGTTCTGCCTAACCTGGTGAATCTTGGGGAAAAGAAGATTCCTATCCTTATCTTAAGGAAGAAAAAAAGAAGATTCAAAGGTGCTAACAAAAATTCAATGCTTCTTTCAATAAAAATTATACACTCGATAGCTGAAGAAATATATGCCATGTATGTGTTTGAGTTATTTAAAATCAACAAAATTACATTAGCTATTTTTATAATCACTATGTGCACTAGATCAAATATTATGCTTCATACAAGTCCATGTGGTCTCTAGTTAATGGCATCTTTATGTGATCAAGAATAGGATTTCTCTTGATAGACTTCATAGCTTTAGCAGGTCCCTTCACATATTGCTATAGGAATTAAAGTCAATTATCTGAAAAGTATTTAAATAAGGAGAAAAACTATGATTGACTTCAAATTTTCAAAAGATACTGATATGAACATGATTTTTAGTTGACCAAGTATTAAAAGTGTACTCATAAAATAAGCAGAGGGGAGAAACAGGGTGCAAGGTACAAATCAAAGTCTGAAATGAAAGAGGGCAAACTGAACTGACATCAGTACAATTCATAGAAATGTGTAGTGCACAATAAAATCTAATTTATGTGATTCTTGTCAATTACCATTTTGAGCAATAGAATGTGGGTCTCATATTTTACAGGACCAGTGTGCATGTAAAGCTTGCATTGGAACTCTTTAAGGCAATATTTTAATAGCACTTTGTGGTACCAACACAGCCTGGCTCCACAGTAGTAAGGCTGGTTTCCATAACTAATGCCCATGGATAAAATCAGGCTCTCAGATGAATATGGCGCAGGGACAAGCTCTGTAGCTCAACCAACCTAGGCTTGACCTCCAACCTATCAATTACTGTTTTGAGTAATAGGGTGTGGCAAGCAAAATTATATGCCCCACTCCCACCCCTAAATCCCACCCTAATTGTGTTGTGTTATGTTATAAGGCAGAGTGGAGAGATTATTGGGGTCGGGAGGGAGGAAGGAATGATTAATTTAATCACATGAACTCTTCCTTAAAAGCAGAGAACATTTTTTCTGGGTGGTGGCAGAAAGGGAACCAAAGAGACTGAAATCATAAGAAAGATTACACATGCCTTGGCTGGTCTGAAGAGTGGGGGAGCCATGTAAGAGGGAACACTGGTGGCTTTTAGGAGTGGAGAGCGGCTCCTTCTGACAGGCAGCAAGAAAACAAGGACCTGCAACCACAGGAATTGAATTCTGCCAATAACCTGAGTAAGCATGGCGGTGAGTTCCATCCAGAGCCTCCAGCTAAGAGCCCAGACTGGCAAACACCTTATCACCTCCTCAGACCCTGGGAAGAATACCCAGTCAAGCATGTCTGAACTTTGGTTCTGAAGAACTGTGATATAATTAATGGGTGTGATTTGAAGTCACTAAGTTTGTGATGACTTATTACAGTGGATAGAAAACAAATGCATTTATTTAACTTCTACAGCTTCTGAAAAACAGAGATGATAAGAATCATAAATGGTTGTAAGGAGAAAAATGAGATCATGTATGTGCCCAGCACAGTATTTAGCATGCAGTAGTAATTTAAGAGGCAATTACTGTACCTTTAAATTGTATCAGAAAATTAAAATTGAGAATTAAATAAATACTTTATTTTATGAAACTTCAGAGATCTCTGACACATTTGATAAGTCAACCTTCCTAGGAATACCCTGCAAAATTGCTGGATATTACTACTGCCTTGGTTCACCTATACCTTGAAGATACTTATAGGTTTGTGAAATTAAAATAAGCTTTCATATAAGATATCACAATAAATTATCCAGATGATTTTACAAAGCACATATGAAAATAAGTCTGGTTAATTTGTATTTCCATCCTAAAAATGGTTAAGCATAAAACAACACAACAATAACAAAAACTAAATGTCCTTAAAAAGTGTTAGGATCCTAATAAGTAAACAAAGGTCCTAAATGCTCTTGGTTGTGGGTCTCTATTACCATAAAGAATGGCGGATAAATTCCTTGAGAACTGCACATATTTAATATCAACTTTAGCAAAACTGTCTAAATTTAGCCCCAAAGAGGAAAGATCCAGTTCCTTATGAATGTTCAATTGGCTTACATTATTCAACTGTCCAAATAATGCATTGGTGTGAAAGTGCAAATGGAGGTTGAGAGAAAAGGGCAGATTATTCATTATGTTGGAATATTAAAGATGATAAAGAAGTAGAGCATTTGTTTTGAGAGAAGATAAGCTATATAGTACAATTAAAAAGAGTGAATCTTGGAGACCATTATTAAGATGACAGTGGAAATTTTTATATACATGAGATAAAAAGACCAAAGTTAGGGAATGGTGGTAAACTGCAGAATGTGAGTTGAAATATATTGTGAGATGATAATAAACATGCTATCTCTTATGTATGTCACAGAAGGTGGATGTTATAGAAAAGCTTCCATATAACAATGTAGAACTCTAAGGACAGTGGGACCCTGAGGTTAGTACCATTCCAGAGGACCCAAGGAAGCTGTAGAAAAGCTATAGGAAGCAGAAAGATAGCATCAAAACAGGAAGTATGGTGGTGAGAGTAAAGCAAAATTGAGGTATCTGATCTGGTTGACCATAATCCCCATAGCAATGTGCTAAGGGAACTGCCCAAAATACAAAGTCAGTCAAATTACATCACCTCCTTGATCTTATTCAGCAACCACTTTAATAAGATACCATTTGAATACTTGATCTGAATGTCTGATCTGTTGCACACAGTGAAAACACAGATCATTGTGTGTTTTATCTTACTCAATGTCAAACAGCTATGGGTCCTGATCCAATAAAGGGAGCTTCTATTGTATTAGTAATTAGATGAAGAATACACAAAGGTAAAAAAAAATCTTATTCCAATCTACTCCAAATTAATTTGTTCAACAAATATTGATCACCCACTGAAATGCTCTAAGTGCTGTGCTCTGAAGTGTAGCTACCATGTCATCAAGGCCAATGTCATGCCTGGAGCTCACAGTCCAATTGCACTCATAGCAATCTATACTAATAAAACGGTAATATGCTGATTAGACTGGACATCTATCCGATGTCCTTCTGGACAAAACCACAGTGGCAGGGGTTGAGGCAGAGGCAATTAGGGTTGACTAGGCAGCAGGGGAGACAAGTTAGAGGTGACCAGGCCAGCAGGGGAGGGCAGTTAGGGGCGACCAGACTGGCAGGGAAGCAGTTAGGGGCATTAGGCAGACAGGCAGAGTGGTTAGGAGCTATCAGGCAGTCAGACAGGCAAGCGGATAGGAGCCAGCGGTCCCAGATTGTGAGAGAGATGCCTGACTGCTGGATCGAGCCTAAACCTGGAGTCGGACATCCCCTAAAGGGTCCTGTATTGGAGAGGGTGTAGGCTGAGGGCTGCTGACACCCCCCCCCCATGCATGAATTTCATGTACCAGGCCTCTAGTTATATAATAGTGGACATATTTGAGGGGTATGCTATAAAAACTTGCATAGAGATGACACTTTCAGAAGGAAATAACAAGGGAGCTAGAAGTTACAGGGGAAGCAGATATTCCTGAAGGGAGAGGGGTGGATATGTTCTAAGTTGGGAGGCTGTGTAGTTAAAGGCTAGAAGATTAGGACTGCATTGCATTTTCAAGAAAATCAAAGCCATTCCCTATAGCTAAAGACTGCAATAAACATATATAATATTCTACAAACAGAGTTATTTTTACTTTTTGTCACTGCTCTATGTATTTTTTTTAAAACCAGGCAACACCAAACCATAAGTGGTTAGGAGTATTTCTTGTTATAATGTATTGAGTCTCCTGTTCAATCTCAATCCTGTGAATATTTGTTAATGGAAAATTCTTGCTACTCACAAATGTTTAAAATCCCTTATTTTGAGCAACATGGAAAAGTTTGTGTTTCTGTTTTGTCACACACACCTTTAAATTTTGTGGTACAACATATAAATGATAAAATCACTGAGGTTATAAATCAAAGATGGATTAATAACACAAAATAATATTTTGTTGTGAGGTCATGTGAAAAGAAAGGAAACTAATCAGTAAGAAATGGCATTGAAACTACTAGATGAAAACAAAAAGGAAAACAAAGTCACACCCCATCCCAACGCTATGCTCTCTGAGCCTCCGTTAAGCACTGAGATGAAAATATTCTTATCTTCATGTCATGAAGGAATAAAAGTGACAGGTATTAAGAAACCACTTACTTCTTATTGCTAAACCACTGGAAACAATGTAATGATCAATAATGAGATTTTAACACTCTCAAAGTAGTAGATTTTCTCATATATACAAACAGACACTTGATGCAACACAGGGGTTAGAAATCATTGCCATCTTTCTTTAATTATAAACAACTACAAAGTTAAAATGACTCTGAACCAGATAGGCCTTCAACTCTACCTTATTTCATATCATTAGTTGCTAGTAATGATTATTAAAATACAAAAAATACAACAGCCATTCTATCTAGAAAAAAATTATGTTTATCACTTTATCATATTTAATTGATATTATGTCTTCAGATATATAGAAGGAAGATAATTTTACTATTAATAATAATAATAAAAGAATAACTGCTAATAATTATAAAATACTACTTATCAGTCACTATTCTGAGCTACTTCTACATTTTTTTCCTTATAACCACTGTATAACAAAGGTTCTGCCAGTATCATCATTTTAAAGATGAGAAATCTGAGGAACAGAGAAATGACGTGACATGCCCAAACTTACACAGCGAGTAAGTGGCAGCCTCAGAGCAGGAACCAGAGAGCCCAGCTTGCACCCATGCTTCTGCACTCCTCAGAAATTAAAGCAAAGTCACCTTCTGCTTGGAAAATCCCTTCTGCCCAGCTTTCCAGAGGCCCCTCCCTTGAAAATAAAACTTGGTCTCTAGGGTTTCTTGCAGAGGTGAGAAGGCAGGTTGCCCTGAGGAAAAAAAAGACGTCATAAGCAGATGTTTCAGCCAGGAGAGTGGGAAGGCTAAGAGAAACAGAGGTAGAAGATAGGTGTGTGATAAATCCTCCAAGCAAGGGTTGATACTCTCCTCGTGAGCAGCTTGAGAGTGTATTTGCTGGCAGGGCTTAGTGATGACCCCCTACATCCCTAGCCACCTTGGGATCATGGATAAATACCAACATGACAGGAAGCCACAATCAAGAGGCAGCCAAATGTGACTGAAAAACAAAGCTGAGCATTAGTTAAGTGGAGAGGATTGTGTTAACACACCCAAGCTTCCTCTTTGGAGGGAATCCAGACGTTTCTGTCAAAGTCCATATGGAGTATAGAAGACGGCTGAAGAGAGAGCCAGAGGCTTGCATGAGTGAGGTGTGGTGAGGTGATGGAAAGAAAGCTGAACCCAATACAGATACCTTAATAGCAAGACCTGGTAAGGTAGATGGAGGACCTGTAGCATGCTAGGGCCTGGCAATATGTACCCACCAGGGCCCAAAGCAGTTAGCATAGTGTGATTCTCCCATATCACAGTTTTCATCCATCCTCAATCACAGTGGCATTGCATTTCAAACTTTGTACATGAGGTCAATGGTTAATTAGGAGCACTCAATAGAAAAGAAACTTTAAGCCAGCCTTTCTAGACAGCAAGTATTATCTAAAGCAAAGGCGATTGATCTGTCTTGAACCACGTCAATGATGCACAGTAGTTTTTTTTTTATGTTCCAATAAAACTTTATTTCTAAAAAACAAATAGTAGGCCAGATTTGGTCCATGAACTCTAGTTTTCTGAATTCCACTTTAGAAGGTCAAAAGGCATCCTTCTTATCGTTCACATTTTGAGATTTCCAATGAACTATCTATTGATTATAGTTGAATACCTGGTGAACCTGTCAATCCTGAGACTCACATCTTTTAGATTTGATAAATTCCATAGTGCTATTAAAATATATGTTCTGCCTCCATTTTCTGGGAGTCCCATTAGTTATCCAATATCTGTTGGATGTCTCAGATTTCTTCACAGTAGTTTTTGGGCCTACTAACTTCAATGATATGTCACTTCAAGCATTTTATTCTGTCTCCTGCTGATTATTCTCAACCTGTCACATTCTTTCTTGAATCTGAGTCCGAACCACCATATAATTTCACTTGCATTACTTCCTAATGCCCTCTTCACTATCCAAGAACGCTCCCCACCCCCATCCCAAGTTTGTTCTTCTTGGACTAGAGATCCTGGTAAAACACAGATTGTATCATGTCTCTCCCCTGCTTAAAATCCTCTGGAAGTTTCTTGTTGACCATAAGATTCAGACCAAAATAATACCTGGGATAACCTTTGAAGCAATACATGTTCTAATTCCTGTCTACTTCTCCAAACTCATTATACTCCTCCACCTTTCTCTCTTCCTTGGCTTTTCAAAATAAAAAATAAACAAAACAAACAAAAATATGTGATAAAATATACACCGCTACATGAAAAAAATAAACACATCTCACATTATAAATAAAAAAATCCAAAGAGTTTCAAAAACTAGTATTTGATTTAACTCCACCCTTCCTCCCTATAAGTGAATAAATAGAGTTCTAAAAAGCAGAAAACAATCTTGTTTCTTAATCTTGCTGACTGGACAAAGCAAACTCATTTTTCAAAGGTAAGTGACATACTGAGAAGAAAGAAAATAGGGTGTGAATTGAACCATAGATGCTCCAACACAGGGTAGAGAGATATATGCTTTAATAAGGTAAGTGGCTGTTTTCTGATTATTGTCAGACATTCTTTCATTTTAAATTGTTCCATAGAAAAAATGTGCCATCATCTGAATAGATTATAATAATAGTTATTGCTTATTAAGTGCCTACTGCAATCCAAATGCCATGTATAATAGGCCAAAGGCTTAGTTCGTGCTGTTTATGTAACCTCATTGCTGTGTACATATGACAAGTGATAAAACCGAGAGCAATGCTACTAAGTGGCAGATAGGCCTTCAAATTCTAGTGAGCTGATCTCCAAACACTGGACCAACTGTGCCCTAAAAATGCATTTGACAAAAGTCAGCACCTGTTCTTTTAAAAAGAAAAAAATTCTTAATGGAAGGAATCCTATCTAATAAAAGAGTAATATGCAAATTGGCCATATCTCTACTATACTCACAAGCCATGCCCACAAGCCACCCCCATCCACTAATCAGGAGCAAATATGCAAATAAACCCAACCAAAATGGCTGCAAGCCACAAAGAGCAGGAGGGAAGCTTGGGTTTCCCTGGCAATGGAGGAAGCCAAGCTTTCTGCCTGCCCTTGACAGCTCAGGCCTCCATTCAATGCTACAAAGTTTCCACTATAGAAGATAATGATGGCAGCCATAGAGCTGGAGAGACCAAGAGGATTGAGTTGCACCCAGTGATGGAGGAAGCCAAGCTTGTCACCTGCTCTGGCCAGCCCAGGCCTCAGCTTAAGGCTACAAAGTTTCAATTATAGAAGGTAAATCCCAACAGAAATGGCTGCTGCCACAGAGCAAGCAGAAGGCTTGGCTCTGTTCCAGGCTACAAAGTTTCAATTGTAGAAGAAAAATAAATCCCAGATATCAGGGCCTCAGCTTGGGTTGCCAGGGGGCGTGGCCAGCCTGCAAACCACCACAGGCCCCTCACCCAGGCCACCCCACACTCCAAAGGAACCCCAACCCTGATCCAGGATACCCTTCAGGGCAAATCTGCTGGCCCCCACCAATGCACCAGGCCTCTATCCTATCTAATAAAAGAGTAATATACAAACTTCCCATCATTCCAACACACAAGATGGCTATACCCATGTGGTCAAAGATCTTGCCTCCATGTAGACATAAGATGGCCACCACAAGATGGCTAGCAGGGGAGAGCAGTTCAGAGGGACCAGGTCTGCAAGGGAGGGAAGTCATGAGTGATCAGGCCAACAGAGGAGGGCAGTTGGGAGAGACCAGGCCTGCAAGGGAGGGCAGTTGGGGCCGATCAAGCCTGCAGGGGAGGGCAGTTAGAGGGAGGACTGGACCTGCAGGGAGGGCAGTTGCGGGGGGGCGGGGGGGGAATCCAGGCCTGCAGAAGAGGGCAATTAGGGACAAACAGACTGGCAAGGGAACAATTAGGCATCAATCAAGCTATCAGGGGAGTAGTTAAGGGGTGATCAGGCTGGCAGGCAGAAGCGGTTAGGGGCAATTAGGAAGGCAGGCAGGTGAGCAGTTGGGAGCCAGCAGTCATAAATCCTGGATTGTGAGAGGGATGTCTGACTGCCTGTTTATGGGCCTAAAGGGGCAGTCAGACATCCCTCAAGGGGTCTCAGATTGGAAAGGGTATAGGCAGGGCTGAGGGACACCCCCCCATGCATGAATTTCATGCACTAGGCCTCTAGTAGAATAATAATTTCTTAAGATAATAAAATCTTCTTTAATCTAATATCAACTTCAACTTACTAGCAAATCACAATAGATATTCCCATTGTATTCAGGAATCAGAATAAGATACTCTGGTGATATTATTTGGCATTTTTCTGGAATTTCTGATTCACACAAATAATGACAGAAAAAAATAGAAACTATACTTATAATTACTCCAAATAATAAAACCACTACTGGTATATTATTCTACAATTATTTAATTAACAAAGCTAAGCAAATTACATGAGCCATCATAATAACTAAAATAGCAAGTTCTATGGGATGGTTTAGAACAAAATAAATTATAAATAAAGATTAAATAACCAAAAATTTTCATATTCATCATTCATATCTTAGCAATATGTAGAAAATTTATTTAGTCCATATTAATGACAAAATTATATCATTCTTAGGAATGAATATGATTAGGAATGTACTGAATTTACATAAAAGTCAATAAAATCAGACAATGAACTAATTTGAGAAGTATACTTTATTCCTGGAAGGGAACACTAATACTACAGAGCTATTATTTTTCCAAATTATCTCAGAAGAAATAAATTGGAAGTAAACTTGACATAAAAGTGGATATAGAGAGTTAAATTGATCTTAAAGTTGATGGGGAAAAATCCACTGGAGAAAATAATAGAGAAGAACTAGTCCTAGTAGATGTTAAAATTTATCACAAATAAAAATAAATTTGTCACTGAAGTATGAATAGATGACTTAATGAAACCCTGAATCATGACACAGCAGGTAAGGGGACATTATTGAACAAAAATTGTGAGAAGCCATTGATTAGCTATTTAAAAGAAGAATATTTTCATCTCACATCATATGACAAATTCCAGCTTCTTTAAAAAAAAAAAAAAAAAAGGGCATTCTAGCCCTACCAGGTTGCTAAGTGGTTAGAGCATCAGCCCTCAGCCTTGACCAGTTTCAATTCCTGGTCAAGGACCCTCCAGCAAGGGAGAGAGATCAGCCAAAGGACTTGTATGCATGCATATAAGCATAACCAATTGACACAGCCACCAGGGTGTGAGGGCATCAGTTGGGGGAGTGGGGAATACAGAATTGGGGGGGAGTGGGGAGATAAGGACACATATGTAATACCTTAATCAATAAAAAAAAAAACATCAGGAGGCAACTAATCCATGTATCTCTCTTATATTGATTTTTTTTCCTCTCTCTCCCCCTCCACCTTCCCTTCCACTTTCTCCAAAAAAAAAAAAAAAATCAATGGAAAAAATATCCTCTGGTGAGAATTTTAAAAATTTTTAGAAAGACATTCTAGAAAAAGCATTATATATATATATATATATATATATATATATATATATATATCATCCTGGAGAAGCTTTAAAATAATTTTTAAATACTTAAGTAAATAATATTGATAGTTTCGACAAAATAAAAATCACTAAGTCCTTTAAGTTAATGGATAGTAAACAAAATGATAAGATAAACAAATTTTTAAAAGTGAAATAAGTATGTTAAAATGTACTGGTTGCTTATATTGTAGGGAGTTATAAAATTTGGTTTACAAAATGAAAATATTTCTAAATGTAGGGAACTGAAGAGATAATTTCAAAAATGAAAATATGAATAATAAATGAAAACGTAAAGAAATTCCATGTCTACAATAATCAAGAATACAAAATAAAATTAAATGCAAGTCCTCGCCGCTTTATAAAATACATTTTATAATTTTTTTCTATCAAGGTAATCGATTCACATGGTTGAAAAACAAAACAATATGAAAGGTATTCATTTAGAAATTGTGCCCTGATTCCTCTCCCTGTCTGCCCTATTTTCCCTCCACCTTCTTGTCTTCATTCAGACAACCATTTTTATTAGTTCCTGTGGGTTCTTGAAAATGCCCTTATGAAATGCAAGCAAGCTTAGAAATATATACTTATTTATATTCCTATAGTTCTTAAATAAAATTTAAAAAACTAGTATTTTATAGAAGGTTGAATATTGTTATGAGTTGAAATGGAATTTGTATTTCTTTGAAGGCAAACTATCCCTTCATAATCTTTGCCTATTGTTCTATTGCTTTGTACTTCCCCACACCCCCACAATTTAACATATTAGCAAGAAAATGCTTGGGTATTTGAGAGGCAGGTATTTTTTCTTAGCTTGTCATTCTCCTTTAGAATTTCCACAGAGTAGCTGGGGTTTTTTTTTTATTTTGTTTGATTTGTTTTTGCTAATCAAATAATTTTTATGTGTCAGATTTACCTTTTTTCTCTTTTAGAAGTTGAAACGTTTTAGCTTCTTTTGGATTTTCTAAGTATTAAGTCATCCACAAATAATAGTTTTACTTTTACCTTTCTAATTGTTATCCTCACATTCCTTTCTCCTGTCTAGCTTTGCGGACTAATAACTCAGGCAGAACATCATTAATGGTGAGAACTATGCACCCTTATTTCATTTGTACTTATAGCAAACACAGCAGAAAGCCTGTAGCATTTTGAGATTACTTATAAGGCTGTGTGCGGGCTCAGATGTTTGTGTATGTGTGTATGTTAGTGCATAAATAGTCTGTCAGGTTGTCATGGTCATAATATGTTTAACTCTTGCTTTATTGAGTCAATTTTTTAACATCCAGAATGACTTGAATTTTCTCAATGCATCTATAGAGATTAACATATGCTTTTTATCCCTTAGCTTGATGAATATGATGAATTACTCTAATAGAAATCATAGTATTTCATTCCTAGAATGAACCCTACTTTATCCTGACATATTACTTCTTTAATGATTGCTGGGTTCCTTAATGGTAGCAATACCTAATATGTGTTTATCCCTAAGACTGTCAGTACATTTCTTGAGTTTGGGGAGTTCTTAATTAAAATTCTAGGAAATAGAGCAATTTCAAGCTAGAATGTGAAGGATAAGTTTTAGTTTGTAGGTAATTATAGGAAAAAAAACATGTTATTCATACTTTTCCTTTCAATTATTATTTTCTGATGCCAGAAATGATTACCCAAGACAGGAATTTATCTTTTCCTCCTAAGATTCTTGTAAAGAGTTTCAGTTTTCATAAACCCTTTATTTCATATTTTTTCCTGAAGGAGCTAAAATTACTAAAAGTGAAAATAGAATAAACGTGTGTGTTCGCTTTACCAAGAAAGAGTCAGTTTCTTGGGTTTCCAGTCTGTGACTTTATTTTTTTTAGTTCTTGAGCTGAACTTCAATTTACATTATTCCAGAATATTTTTCAAAAGTTTCAATATGCCATTCAAAATCCCTAATCTACATTTTTTTCTACTTTCTTGACAGTGGTAAAATCACTCAGAAATTGAGTAGTTGAATTGTATTCATTATTTAATTTTAAGCTCTCTAGTTCCTTTCAAACTAACCTAAATAATAACAGAAAATGAAACTTAGAATGTCTTCATCCTACTTGCCAAGGGTGGATAAACTATGACCCCACAGGTCAAACCTGCTACCTGTTTTATAAATAGGATTTTGTTGGGAGAAAGCCACACCCATCCTGTCTATGACTGCCTATGTATGACAACAACAAGGACGAGTTGAGCAGTTATGACTGAGATCATTTGGCTTACAAAGCCTACCATATTTACCACCTGGCTCTTTTCAGAAAAAAATATATATTGCCTACCTCTGATATATGCAATGTTCTCTGTCCTCAGAAAATGCCTTAAATATTCTATGACAAATGGCACTTTTTTTTTTTTAGCCAAGATGCTCATTTAAAAATTTCTGAGCATATACAGGTGCCCAAAAAATGTATGCACACTTCAACAGCTGATAGCTCAATTTTGAAAATGAAATATATTTTATATTAAACACTACCTTTATAAATATTAAATGTATATATATGCATTTTTGGGACACCCTATTCACCTGGTTTGTCACGTCTTAATTATTATTCATTACATACTTACATTAAAAAGTCTATACTGCCTGATATAATTCTTAAAACCTTACTTACATGACTTCCTGTTGGCTGGCTATATGCTAACATTGACTTCTCTGCGTCCTGTGACATTACCAGCATGGCACATGATAGGACATTGCTTCAAAGGACCAGATGGCCAAATGTGGAAATGAATTCTGTAGAAGTCAAGGAGAAAGGTAAAATAATTTAAAATTATGTATTAAACGATTCTCCCATCTTCACATTTAGTTTCCTCCACACAGATCAGGCATGAAAAAACAGGAAGACTCATATAGAGAACGCTTCAGAAGTCAATAGGAATTGGGGGGGGGGGTTAATTTTTCCTAAAACCTTCAGACTTCCCCATAACTTAACTCAAATCCATGTTGACTATTTCATTTAGAAGACAAATAATCATACATTATTTAAAAGAAACTACATTTCATACAGTTCTCTAGTAAAATGTTTTTTATTTTCTCTCTCCCACACACACACACACACAAAAACCAACCCCACAAAGCAAATGTGATGTCAAATGTGTTTGTGGATTTGATGTCATTACTGACCATCTCTAAGAAAGATGCTGAAAATAAGTTGCCAACATTTATTCTAAGAGTGAAGTGACAAAATCTCCCTGCAGACACCCAGTAGTAAAATACATCATGTTTTCAAGGAATATGTCATTTTGAAGGAGTTTAAATATGCCAACAGATTATACCACTAGGAAACCATAGAGTAGTATATTTCCTACTTAAAAGGTAGTGTAACTTAATTATAGAATTTAAGAGGTAAGCATTATAATTCCTATTTTATAAAATAAACCAAGAAACACTTTAACCAAAGCTCAGAATGGTTCATGATATGAAGAATATCTATATTAATAATAAAATTGTATGTATCTTATTTTGGACTGTTACTGATATAGTTAAAGATTAATATAATTTTAAGTCCAAAAGTTTAGATTTTCAATATATATGTTTGCATACTGGTACTTGTTATTTATTGAAAAATATTTATTCAAAACTGTATATAGGGACTTATACTAGATGCTCTAATAACTGGTTTTAATACTTAAGGAACTCATCAACCTGTGCGGGGAGAAAAACTTCAAACAACTAAATAAAGCTATTAGAGTTCCAACAGAAGAGTGAAAAAAGCGCCATGTAAAAATAGAGTGAGGCAATTAATTCTATAGAGATGAGGAAGATAAGGAACTTGGAAATAATTCAGTGAGTAGGTAGCCTTAAAGTAGTGTTTCTTGTGGAGGCTCAGAATTCAAGAGGGTGGGTGAGAAATGATATTTTAAGAGGATTTTAAATGTAGCTTTACATTTTTCCTGGAACTGATAAATAAAACACAATGTTAGGAATAAAGAAGCATTAAGTTGGCCCACAGTCTAAAGGAGTTTTATAGCTAGGTCAGATACCTGCTCCAGGACTAACTCAGAAGTAGGCAAACCCTTAATATGTCTATGGCTTATAAATCACTAACTCCACTTCAAGACCCCAACCCCAGTCCATATACCGGAGACTAAAAGACCAGTCAGGGAAAGACAAAGATTGAAATCACAAACCGAGGGCAGGATGAAAATTGCTATGTGGATATACACGGAGAGATTATGTTTTGGGCTGAATTTATGTCTCCCCCAAATTCTCACACTGAAAGCCTACCCTCCAATGTTACGGTATTCAGAGATGGGGCTTTTGGGAGGTAATTAGGTTAAGTGAATGCATAAAGATGGTGCCCTCATAATAAAATTAGTGCCTTTATAAGAAGAGACCTTAGAAAGCTTGCTTCCTCTCCACTATGTGAGGACATAGTAAGAAGACAGCCATCTGCAATCCAGGAAGAGAGCCCTCATCAGAGAACTGAATCGGCCAGCATCTTGATCTTGGACTTCCCAGCCTCCAGAAGTCCAAGTATGGTATTTTTATGGCAGCCAGAGATGATTAATACAGAAGGACATTTTATCATCTCTTGGCTGGATATCATATCAGCTAATGGTATAATTTATTTGCTCTCAAACTTACCTGACAAAAGAAAAAAATAATGGAGAAAAGTATCAGATTTTGTTTCCAGTGTTTGATCCAGCAATGCTGTAATTGAGCCTGGCCTCTAATGGACTCAGATAATCAGAACTTTTGAGCTGTACCACTAGGGGAGGTTAAGCCTGATCACCCACAGAAGGCCAGTGGGGAGGCCAGTGTATGTAGTGTGGAAGAACTCACACACATATCCTATAAGAGATCCCAACTTTAGAACTCTCTCATACAGAAAGTATCAAAGATTAGTTACTGTTAGCCAGGAAAAGAAGCAACAGCCAACAGAGGATGGCCTGGTTATGCAGGAGACATCTGGCCCTTTGGTCCTATGCCACCCTCTCAGTCTCTAACTTCCAACAATTAGAATTAGAAAGAGAAAGATAGAAGGCACTCCTCCCCCCTCAACTAGTCCCACAGTTATAACTTGAACTGGAGGTACATATGGAGATGAGGCTGGGATTTTAAATAGACTAGAAAAATAATTGGAAATGACCAGAACACCACAGGACTGACACTTCTCAAATGGATAATGTATATGGATTATGAGGAGAGTGGTTCCAGCAACATTTCAGACTTGGCATCAATAAGTGTATTTTGCAATGAAAAAAGAATAGTTTATGTTTGTTAAGAAAGTATCCTATTTAATAAAAGCCTAATATGCTAAGTGTCCAGTAAACTGGTCATCAGTTCAACCAAACAAAGTGTAATATGCTAATGATATGCGAAGGCACTCAACTGCTCACTGTGATGTGCACTGACCACAGGGGGGCAGACGCTCCAACTGGTAGGTTAGCTTGCTGCTGGGGTCCAGCCGATCAGGACTAAGCAAGGTGGGCCAAACATGCCCTGGGGCCCTCCCACAGTCCATCCACAGCTGGCTAACCTCCCGATCCCTCCCCTGCCCTGCTTGTGCAACAGTGGGATCCCTTGGCCTAGCCTGTGCCACCTCCCAATCTGGGACCCCTCAGGAGATGTCAGAGAGCCAGTTTCGGCCTGACCCCACATGCCAGGCTAAGGGACCTCACTGGTACATGATTCGTGCCCTGGGCCTCTAGTTAAAAATAAAGGCAAGACTGCAAAGAATTAGAGAGGAGAGATTTAAATTTTTGTGCTATCATCTATGAAGAAATTCTGGGGGGAAAATGTGTAACATATTCTTCAGAGTTACTGAGATAATGAGCTCCTTGAAGACAGGAACCATAGCTTAGTAATTTAGAATGCTCAAAACCTAGTACAGCGCCTGAACCAGAGGAGGCAGTCACTAATTAATTTTTAAATTAAATCTTCCATATGGCAACAGATTTGAGAATCTTTTTTCTTAGGTAACTCTAGAAATTGAGAAAGAATAGCATATTCTATTAATGTATTTTCCTGGCTTGGTTTTCCCATTAGTTTGTAGTCTGCAACATACAAAAAGTATCCAGATTTGTGCTGTCGAATTTAGTAGCCACTAGCCACATATGGCTACTTAACTATAATCATGTTAATTAAAATAAAATTAAATTATAAATTCACTTCCTCGGTTGAGCTAGCCACATTTTAAGTATTCATGTGATTATTGGCTACCATGCTGCACAAAGCAGATTAAAAATCTTTTTTAAAAATGTTTTTATTGATTTTTAGAGTGAGAGAAAAGGAGTAGGAGAGATAGAAACATCAATGAAAAACAAGAACATCGATTGGTTGCTCTTGCATGCCCCCTGCTGGGAATCAGGCCCACAACCCTTGCATGTGCCATGACCAGGAATTGAACTGGTGACCTCCTGGCGTGTGGGTTGATGCTCAACCCCTGAGCCACACCTGCCAGACACAGAATATTTTCATCACTGAAGAAGTTTCTGTTGTACAACTGTGATCTAGCTATAACACAACTTTGGTTTCAAACAGATTTGGATTTGAATTCTGACATAGCCACTTACTAACATTAAGGTTTAGGGAAAGTTAATGAATCTCTCAGGGCCTTAGTTTCTCCCTCTGCAGAATGGGGACAACATGAGTACCCACCTCACCAGTCATTGTAAGGTTAGAGTGAGCTCATTCATGCAAACTACATAGAACAGGCCTTGACATAGAGTGAACACTCAAAAGTCTCACCTCCTATTAGTGATTACCACTCTGTGGAGATAATACCTCATTATGAGCCAGTCATCGGATCCCTCACATCAGGCTGTTCCACCCTCCCGTAGGACTGGCAAGAGAAAAATGGCCATTAACAACACCCTTACCACCTAGTTCAGTGTTATTAAAGTGCCACTTTACAGTGAATAAAACTTGCACTAATTTCTTCTTCAGGAAAGCCTTGCTATGAAAAAAAGTTGGCAAATTAAACATGCATTAGTGATGTGATTGACTTACTCCCTGGTGCCAGCTTTTTCTTGAAATGAACATTTGGCAAGTCATACCCCTTGTTATCATTTTAAAATTCGCACAGAGACTAAGGCTGTCGAACGGTCACGGGAAGACGCAGCTAGTCCAGCAGAACTGAAATGGAAGAAGACAGCCAGGTAGGCCACGGTCAGGTTTTCACTGCTGGTAATGTTGAGCTAAGATTTAAAGACATGAAAATCATGGTGAGGAAAGAGAGATAAGTGGACAAAGAAACAATACCAAGAGAAAGGAAAGATAAAGAAAAGAGAGAAGCCTTGTAGTTTTAGCCCTTCAAGAAGAAAGATTTTCCTTTTATCCCTTGTTAACTGGTGGCTTCCAACAACAGAAACCTAGACAGGTCTAAATCTAGTGGCCAGTTTTTACCTCTTTGGTTCTACTATGCAACATCTTCATATATAGGAATACGACATATATATGTGTAAAATATTATATATACAGGGTTTCCTCCAAAAACGTATACCCATCTTAACAGCTGATAGTTCATTGTTTTAAATGAAATGTATTTTAATAAATACTGCTTTCATAATTATTCAAAGCATGTGTATACTTTTCTTGACACCTTATATTTATAAAGCTATTTTGATGCCTTTCTGGTCCTTCAAATATTTCTAGTTAAAGATAAATGAGCCAACCAATCAAAAGTTCCCAAGTATATGTTTAAAAATAATTTTCTTCTTTTGAATTGTTAGGGTATTTATACAAAAAAATTCATATAAAAATATTCTTCAACATAAAAATCAGCTAATCATTACCAAGCAATTTTCCAGTATGCTGCTATAGATAATTGTTTAACTATTAAAGTGTATGTGATGATTTATAACAGTCATAATGGCACCCATTTCTATATGATTGCTTGCTGCTGCCACAGAAGACATTCCTCATCTGTCGCAGTACTCGATGCCATATGACAATTTGGAATGATGCACATTTCTTATTACCTGCTGATAATAGCCTACCAGTGAAAGCAACAGCTTAATTACACTGTACGTCTCTTATTGATTCTAACATTTTTATTGCTTCTCACCCATCCCTTACAGAAGCAAAGGGGTACCATTGCCACAATCCTCATAAATAACATTTACAATTAAGTTAAAAGGTCTAAGGTGAAGCTGATCTTTCATTAAACATAGATGCACTTTAGACCACATATTCCCTCAGTCCCCTGTCTCCAGACAGTTTCACTAGAGCTGGTTGTCACTCTTCCAGGGGTTAATTATTCCTACCGACAAGGCCTCTGGTGTCTTCCACTCCAAATACTTGGCTTTTTTATAAAATGTACCTTGGACTTTGGATCTCTGAATCAACACAGTGCCCACAAATTTGCAGTAGAAATCCCATAGGTCTTGTTTCTAAAGCATTGCTTGACAGGCTGCTTGTGACAAGTAAACTAAACTTCCCCAAGATATTTATAGCAAAGCAACAGTGTTTATACAACTGCTAAGGGGCAGACTCTTTCTATTAGTGTAGTTTATTTGAAAACTGGTGGAGTACTTGGACCCTTAAGTTGTAGTGTGGTCCATGGGGTTGCTTGCCTTCTTTTCCTTGGACTGGACAGCAGGACTTGTCTGCCTTTCATGGTATTGCTGGTTCTTTCTCCACTCCCCCCCTCCCCTCCCGGCGCTGTGTCTAATTACATGGGATAGAGCTATCAGAGTGCCTGCCCCTACATTAGGAGACAAACAGTTTGAGTTCTTTACCTCCTCTTTCATGGGTCTCATTAAATATTCTTATTTAAATAGTAGTTCCTAAAACTACTACTATAAATGAATTTCCATGTCTTTCTTCTTTCTATTCTTTGCTTTTCATGTTTCTCTTTCACGATCCTCAGCTTTTATGCAAAGAACATGGGCTGATAGACATTTTCAAACACCCAATGTGCCTCATTCATTCTATAAAATTTCACATTGGTTAGTCTAAGATTTTGACCCTTTCTACTGGGTGTTCTTTGGATTTTTATTATTTTTAGAAGGACGTGTGGAGTAGTATAATGGCTAAAAGTGGGTGGCCACTTCTTGAACCAGGGCCATCCTTAAATAACCAAGGCTGCACTATTAACTTAAATGATCAAATTACTAATAAGATTTCTTGACAAATGGTGGAGTGAGAACAGAGGAAACTAGAAAATTTTGTAGAATATATCATCTAGATTAGAATACAAAATAGAAAATTATCTCCACTCAGTTATAGAACACAGCCTCTAGGCAATTAACATTAGAGTTGTTGCTGTCATGAGCTTGGACTACAAATATTCATTTTTGCAGACACAGAATCACCACTTTGGACTGGTGTAAACATGACAGAGGTGTTCACCATCCTGTCATTTACTAGACTCTATGCAGACTTCCATTTTTCTAGTCTATGCATCATTAGCACGTGACAATCTCCAAAACCATAGTTCATGCAATATTGAGACTGAAGTCTCTTTGATGACAATGGGAGACTTGCCTGCTCCTGGTTTTGTCTTTAAATAGCTAAGTGGCATTGCAGGGTTCTTCATGTCTCTTGTCTCAGTTTCTTTATCTTTAAAACTAGAGGCCCAGTGCACAAAATCCATGAGTGGGGGGGTGAGGGGTGGGGAGGATCGGTCCCCTCAGCCCAGTCTGGACTGTCTCCAATCCAGGACCCCTTGGGGGATGTCTGACTGCTAGTTCAGGGCTGATCCCAGGAATCGGGCCTAAACCGGCAGTCAGACATCCCGCTCACAATCCAGGACCTCTGACTTCTAACTGCTCATCTGCCTGCCTGCCTGATCATCTCTAACTGCCCCCCCCCACCAGCATGGTCATTCCTAATCACCTCTGCCTGCCAGTCTGATTGCCCCTAACTGCCCATCCTGCTGGCCTGATCACTCTCAACTGTTCTCCTCTACTGGCTTGGTTGCCCCCCACTGTCCTCCTTTGCCAGCCTGGTCACCCCTCACTGCCCGCCCTGCCATCCTGGTTGCCCCCAACTGCTCCACTGCTGGTCTGGTCACCCTTTACTGCCCCTCACTGCCAACCCCATGAAGCCTGCTGGTCAGTCATTTGGTCATCCCTCGCTAAACCCCTGCTAGCCTTTTCATCCCATGCAGCCTGCTGTTTGGTTGTTACTGTAAAGATGTCATGACCAATTTGCATATTAGTATAGATAAAGAGGCTAGGTTGGTCCATGTCTGAAGTCCCTTCCAGTGCCTAAGTTCATCTGTGACAGTCACAAAGTGGTTAGCAGCATATGATCAAATTCATCTACCTTGTATTAAGCCTCAAATCCCTTAGATTTGACACCTGCAATAATGCGTCCAGTTTAATCATTCTAATTTTCCAGAAGAGAACCAAAGTGCAAAGAAACTAAATGTATTGTTGCAGTTTTACACCAAAAGGTAATACTGGGATTGACCATGTGTCTTGGGTTCCCAGTTCAGTTCTTCACCAGTAGCTCATTCAGTGAACAGAGAGCACAAGGCATGTGTGATCCACTGTGTCATCTCTCCATGTTAGCTTCAATTTCAAAAGAGGTCAACTTATCCCCAAAATCTAGGCTTACAATAGGCCAGGAAGGGGTTTCATAACCCCATATCTATTGACAATAACAAAAGAGCTGATGA
Organism: Antrozous pallidus; assembly: GCA_027563665.1. NCBI lineage: Eukaryota > Metazoa > Chordata > Mammalia > Chiroptera > Vespertilionidae > Antrozous > Antrozous pallidus. The sequence goes on along the minus strand of CM050516.1, from coordinate 52,813,415 downwards.
TTTTGGCTTGTTTTAATTTTCTATCTTAGATGTAACTATCCTGCAACAACACTAGTACCAACGGCAAACTACTTCTACGATGCAATCTACTTTTATTTCCCCATTTACTTGCATATCGCTACTTTCTGGGTCAGAACAACTAAAGTAAACATGCCTGAGACAACTCTGCTTCTCATAACTCATCGCAGTGAAATTATCACTTTCCACCTTGGATGAATGAGAAGACGGAAATCTCCTCACTGTGGCTAAGCTACCAACTCTTGCTTTCACATTCAGATTTTTGGGATCTTTGCCCAGTGTGGGTTGATATATAGCATCATATATTTATATAGCTACTGTTTCTTGTATGAATCAGTTAGATGAAGAACCAGCAAGGGCAGCTGGCTCTGTCTTTGGAAATCTGCCCTGTAGGTTCCAGAGAAATAAGATTGTTTGTGGGATACTCAGAAACTGGCGCCACATCTGTGAAAATACCATGGGAGGGTAAGGGGATCATTTGGTAGCTCAGAGCTGGGCAGTCAGGACCCAGAAGTGAGGAGGAGATGAAGAGGAGGATTCTACATGGCAGTATATTGTTCTCATTCTCATTTTCCATGAAAGGTAGGACCTGGGAGAAGTCTGCTTCACTGCATGCCTTAACCTTGACTGGTACTTGCAGTCTGGGCTTAGACTGTGGGGCACATAGAACTTATGCAATTGGCAACACAACTGCATATGTCTATACCTTAGATCTAAACAATTGCTCATCCCATCCCTACCACCAGACAGAAGGGTACCTAGAGCAAAAGTCTGGAACAGAACCTTGGGGAATGAGGTATTGAAGGAATAGAGAGTCATGGGGTTGTTAAATACAAAATACAATAGTATAGGCTCTTCAATCTGGTCTATTGCCAGCCTATCTGCATTCAAACCTATAGCCTGAAAGCAAATGTTTTATAAACCTTGAATGTGCCTTTAATGAAGAGAGGTCAAGGTTTTAGAAGAAAAAATAGCTCAATAACAAACCTAAAATCATCAAAAGTCACATGTATGAAGTTTTAAAGGCCCTTTACAAAACAATAAGAACTAGAATCTTACTTCCTTGGGATAGATTCTAAAGATATAAATTATAGATTTTAAAATCTGACATTTGGGATTATTACAAATTTTATAGTGACAGAGTAATGTTGTTATGACTGTGTATCTGTTTTCTTGCATTCTCAAGAGAAGCACTAAATAATTATCAACTACTAGAGGCCTGCTGCATGGATTCATGTACCAGTGGGGTCCCTTGGCCTGGCCTGTGGGATCAAGCAAAAACCTGTTCTCCAACATCACCCAAAGTGGTCCTGCATTGAGAGACTGCACAGGCCAGGCTGAGGGACCCCATCAGTGCACGATCTGGGTTGGGGAGGGACATGGGAGGTTGGCCAGCCAGAGAGAGACTGTGGGTGGGCTCCAGGGCATGTCCCGCCCATCTCACTCAGTTCTGATCAGCAAGCTAACCTACCAGTTGGAGCATCTACTCCCTAGTGGTCAGAGCACATCATAGCGACAACTCAACTGTCTGCCCCCTAGTGGTCAGTGCATATCATAGTGAGCAGTTGAGCAGCCTTAGCATATAATTAGCATATTACGCTTTGACTGGTTGAATGGATGACTGGATGACTAGACACTTAGCATATCAGGCTTTTATTATATAGGCTACTACTATTTTAATAGAATTCTCTCATTGTTTTTGTCTATTGAATTTTTTCCCCAAAACATTTGGTAACTGGAATTAGGCAAATGAAAAGGTTTTTATTTGAAGCAAGTTAGACAATAGGGTGTGCCTTGTTTTTTCCCCTTGCATTTATTAAAGAATTTATTTGGCAATTTGTAAAAGTATCCTTTCAGTGAACAAACTGGCACACAATATTAAACAGTTTTGTTTTTTTTTTAGTTCTATGAAGGTCATACTAATCTAATAAGCATCATTCAAATAATGAATGTAAGGATTCTATCTGTAGCTTGGCCCCAATTAGGCCCTCAACTCTCAAGAAATTGTATTTGCCTTTTTTTTTAATGTGCTGGGAATGGTTCCCCAAAAGTTATGTGATCACTGATGGTTTATTTCCAATTAAATCCAGTCAAGCTCCTTTTCTCAGAACCTTATATTACTTGACCCCTCAGCAAAATGTGAAAATTACTGACAACAAAAAGAACATTATTAAAGATCTGCTATGAGCTGGGCACGGTGCTAGTTACACAAGGATGCAATGTTTCCCAAACTGTAGCCCTTCCAACTCCACCATCACATTCTGGCCATCCTTGGGACCACCTTTACCAATTACCACAGAGGCAATGTGAACACAAGTCAATATTGTAAAATATTGCACATAGTATTAGAAAAGTATCAGCGGAGAGAACATAAAGGAGAGATGTGGTCAATATTTTTCAGGGGGCCAGAGAGGTGGCAAAGTTGGGGGTTTGGCAGGAGAACTTCATAAGGAAGTGATTTCTAAATGTGGATGTTTTTAAAATAATGAGCTAATAGATATAGAGAAGATATCGGTGGTTGCTGGAGGCAGGGTTTGGGGTGGGTGAAATGACTGAAGGTTGTTAAAAGGTACAAAACTTCCAGATAAATAAAGAAGGCATGGGGATGTAATGTACAATATAGTGACTATAGTTAACAATACTGTGCTGTATATTGGAAAATTGCTAAGGAAAAAATGTAGTAGCTATGTGCGGTGATGAATGTTAATTAAACTTATTTGCCATTTATACAAATATTGAATCAGTAGGTTATACACCTGAAACTAACAATGTTTTATGTCAGTTATATTATAATTAAAAGAGAAAAGGGAGTACATAAAACTAGTTATACGATGATATAAAATCCATTGTGAGAGCATCAGACAGGGTAAGTATGACAGGGAAGCATAGGCGGGAAGGTGTGAAGTCTGACATTCTCTCTGATGACCTGAAAGCTGGCCAACACCTTCTTGAAGACATTTCCTGAACATTTCTTCTGTCAGAGCCCAGCACTGTGATATAAAGATGCCTCTGGTCTTCTGCCCACAACCTTTTATACATGCATTGGCCTCCTGAGGAAATACTCTGACAGTTGCTTCAGTCAATCATTCTTTGCTATTTAAGTCACGAAACAAAATATCTATACAAATAACTCACCCAATCTTCAGTCCAGTATTTCTAATAAATTGTAGGATGTATACAACTGTATATTCCACTTTTATCTCAGTCTTAATACTTACAAAATAAAGTTCATCCATTTCCAGGTATAAACAATATCTGTTCCTCCAATGTTTACTTTTCCTGTCTCCCAAGATTAAAATCTTGATGAAGTCACCGGACTCTCTTTGCCCCTCCCACTGAATCAAGGCCTGTCAAGTACTTAGAAGAGCCTCTTGCTCATACTTGGAACTGAAGATTATGTTGCCAAAGGAAATAGATCAAATCAATGAAGAAATAAATTTGATCTTCTTTGAAATAACTCTTCTTTAACTAGTTGTAAATAACTCTTCTTTAATAGTTGTTTTTGTCTATTGAATTTTTTCCCCAAAACATTTGGTAACTGGAATTAGGCAAATGAAAAGGTAAAGGGAAATAACTATTCCCCTTTACTTTTAACATACCTTACTCTTTAACACCCATTCTGTAAATATTTATTAGTGCCTACCATGTGCTATGACAAACAATAGTTATTTCAACAAACAAAATAACAAGAGTACATGGTTTCCTGTAGCTCACATTCAAATAGAGAAAGGCATGTATTAAAGAATCAAATGCAAGATATTTAAATCCCTCATCTGAAAGCTTAAATCAAAAAGGCTCTAAAAGTTGAAAGTTCTTACTTAATTCATAGGTTAACTAAACATAAATTGAACTGACATAATACTATAATCTGCACTTATTTCACTTTTGGGGAGGTACCTGAATCAGCTTGATTGCTGCATGGTATATATTAAAGGCATTTGTATTACTCTCGGTCTGCTCTGCTAGGGCTTCCATCACACAATACCACAGAATGGATAGTTTACACTATAGAAAATAATTTTTTCCCACAATTCTGGAGGCTGGAACTCCAAAATCAAAGTGCCAGAAGGGCTGGTTTCTGGAGAGTTCTTTCTTCTTGTCTTTCTGAAAGCCACTTTCTCAGTAACGTCTGTACACACTTTTCATTGCATGTCCACTCTTGGTATCTCTTCTGAATCTTATAAAGACACCAGCATTGTCAGATTAAGGGCCTACCCTTATAATAATTTATTATTATAAATTATCTCCTGAAAGCCCTTTATTCAAATACAGTCCAATTGAGTTCAGGGCTTCAGGATATGAATTGGAGGGAGGAATGAAGGACATGACATAATTCCGTCTATAACAATTACTTTTCCAAAATCTGGAAAACACCTTGAATTCTAAACATATCCGACTCTAAGAGTTTTGGCTGTGATACTGTAAAAACACGGTAGTATGTCAAATAGTAATAGGTGTGTGGGACAGTGTTTAGGCCCACAGTGCTGGCGGCAGTACAGTTTGAAGTACACCATTCAGGGAAACCCTCCCTCAAAAGGGATATTTGAGCCAAAACTCTGAAGGAGTTAAGGGAGTGGGTCAGGTCTGTGAGAACAGCATTCTAACCAGGGTGACACCAAGTTCAAAGATCCTTAGATAAGGTTAGAGCAGTGTAGCTGAGGAATAGAAAGCTTGCCAATGTGACTGAATTGGTGAGCTAAGGAAGAGGTAGCGGATGAGATCATGGAGATAGAAATCACTTATTGCTTCACTGACCATTGCAATGCAATTTGGTTTTTAATGAAGTGAAGTGAGAAAGCAACAGAGAGTTTTGAATAGAGGAATGCCATGACTGAATTATTGTTTCAAAAGGATCACAATGTGTGGCAGATGTCCAAAATATAGCTGCCATCAATCAATGCCTTCCTTCCATGAACAAGCATGGTAACATTATTCAAGAGATGAAGTTAAAGAGAGAGAGAGAGAGAGAGAGAGAGAGAGAGAGAGAGAGAGATAGTTAATGTCCTCACCCCTTGAATCTGGGAGGACCTTCTGACTTGCTTTTTCACTAGAATGAGACAACTGTGACAGCCTGGGAATTCCATACCCAGGCCTCTTAAGAGCATCTGAAGCTACCACATTCTATTTCATAGAAGCTGGATATTATGTAAGGTGTCTGACAACCGTGAAAACATGTTGTGAGAAAGCCCATTTTAGCCTGGTGAAGAAGGAATCAGACAATAGCCATAGCTGAGATCCCATATATATTACCCAATGTCTTAAGCCATCTCAGACAGTCCTTGAGCTTTGGAGTCATACCAGCTGAAACTATAGACATTGTGGAGACAAGTCATTGCCTTTTTATTCTGTCCAAATTTCTAAACTGGAAACCTTGAACAAATTTGGGGGTAGTTTAATACATAGCACTTAAGAACTGGCACAAAAATTAATGAGATCAGGTGGTGGAGAAACACCTGAAGATAAATAAGGACATGTCAGCTAGAAGGGCACTGATGAAATTATTATCAGAGAGAGGGCTACTCACCTATATATATAAAAGCCTTAAAAGCAAATTGTCCCCTCGGGAGTTTGACCAGGAGACTTGAGTGTTTGATCACTTGCTATGACGTGTGCTGACCACCAGGGTGTGGCGCAGAATGAAGGAAGGCCCCAGCCAGCAGCCAGAAGGGGCCGATAAGCCCTGATTGCCAGCCAGGCTTAGGTGGGCCTCCAGAACAGTAAGATGTTTGGCAATACTGTCACCAGCAATAATACAGAATTAAGGAAATGTTTCTCATGAACTGTGGACATGCTTAAGATTTCTAAATATGATAACTGACTTCATTTAGCTGCCCAGGATTAATTACAAGAAGAGAAAGATGAACTGAAATGTTCAGCAGAATTTAGAGGAAATCAGGACTTGCTAGGTTGGAAAAGAAAATTTATTGTCATGCTTGCTTGTCTAGGCAGCAAAAGATTATTAAAGAAAGTAGTTTTAGGGGAAAAATCACATCCAGGGGTCTATTAGCACCATGTGCTCTCAGGTTAAAGATCAAATCAAGTGTGTGGCTGGAAAAAATCTCTCATTAAGACCTCAGAAAGATTTAAAATGTAGTGCCTCCTAGGCTCTGTCAGGGAGACAGAAGCACCTCTGAAACCCCAAGGGCTCCTCCTTCAGCATTCTGACTTGCAGCCAAAGTCAAGAGGAGCCTGTCTTGAGAGTTTTGTGGATATGTCTTTTTCTCAAGGAATGGAAGAATTTACAGGAATCCCCCAAGAGTTATAAGAAAATTCTACTAAAAAAAAAAGTGCCACCAGCAAAACAAAAATGAGAACACAAAAGGTCTCTAGATTCCTAACTCTCTATGAACAAGAAGCAGCCTCCTCAACTGATAACAAGAACTATCTCTAATGGACAATGAGAAGGAAAGCCTTTAACTTTCCAGCCAGCCCTGATGAGTTGCCAGACATATGAGCTGAAAAAACCTTCTTGAATGTTTCATCCCAGCAACCTAAGAAGAGCAAACCAGCTGAAGGTAGCCCAGTTGCACAATAATGACAAATAAATTATTGTGGGATTTTTTTTAAGTCACTGTTCTCAGGAAGTTTTTGTTTTGTTTTGTTTTCTCAGGTGGGATTGTTTTTGTTTTTATTATTTAACTAGTGGCCCAGGGTGAAATCCGTGCACATTAACAGGGGATTTAATTCGAGGAAATATTTTAATATTGCTATTTGCCCTTTCTTTATAGTAGAAGTATCAGAGATGAAAAAAATCAATAAAATTTATATGAAAATCTTCCTTCTGTCAGAGTTCAGGGTGCACCATGGGACCCAGAGTCAAGTTCCCACTTACCCATTTGCACATCAAAATCAAGCGAGATCCAGACCTAGCCGGCCCCACCCCCATTAAGCCCTGCTGGGCAGGGGTCACAGCCTCAGGTCCCCTGTCAAGCCCCGCTGGACAAGGTCATGGCCTGAGGTCCCCTGACCTGGCACCGGGGCATGACCTCAAGTCTCCTGGCTGAAGGCGAAGGGCATGGCGTGAGGTCCCCTGTCAAGCACCACCAGGTGAGGGACGCAGCCTCAGGTCCTCTACCCCAACCCAGCACCACACAGCCTCTCATCCCTGCTGATTGCTCATTAAGGTTCATTATGGGAACTCGGTCTCTACTGTGGGTACAGCCATCTTGCTATGGTGTAATGGTCAATTTGCATATTTCCTCTTTATTAGATAGGATGAAGGCAGAGTAGAAACAGGTTAAGTGAAATATTCTGGCTCTTGTGTTGTATTAGGAAGGAGGTTGGGTGGAGGGTAAAATGTAGCAACAGGAAGACCAACTCTTGCAATAATACTATGAGATATGATATCAATGGCTAGAACAACGTGGCACAAAGAAAATGCTGACAAGGTCAGATATGGCAAACAGTTGGAAGGCACAGGTAAAGGGGTTAATGGAAAGTTAATGTGAGATGTGAGAAAAAAGAGATGTTAAAGACAAATCCAATATTTATCCATTAACTATCTCTGTACCTAAAAATATGGAATCGCCATCTATTGAGATCGGGAAGACAGTGGGAGGAGCAGTTTTGGGTTAATGCAGGAATCCACTGAGTACTAGATATTTAATCAGGGATATTGAAAGACTGTTGGGTGTGGAGTTCAGAGAAATGTTATGATTGGAGATATAAATATAGGAAATAACTGTATGAAGACATTAAAAGCCATGAGACTGAATAAGGTCACCAAGGGAGTGAGTATAGACAGAGAAAAGGCCTAACCACTGGGCCCTCAAAATCCTATATTTAAAAGGGTAGGGAAACAAAGAATCAGTAAAGGAGACAGATAGGTGCTGGTAAGATAAAGGGAAATAAGAAGGTATTCCAAGCCAATCCAGAACTCTAGGGGTGTGCACAGGTGGGAGCCAAGCACTGACCACTGCATTTAGCATGGAGGTTCTTAGAACCTCTGACAAGTACATTTTTAGTGGGGACCACAACCTGGCTGGTTCAAGAGAGACTAAGAAGAGAGAAACTGGCAACAGAGAACTGATTGACTTTGAAATTTTTCCATAGAATGGGGACAGAAAAACTAGGGAAAGAAGCATAAGCGTTTTTTTTTGGGGGGGGGGTTGTTTTTTCAATGGGAAAAAATTATAGCATGGCCATAAAGTGATGGGAAATACCCATCAGAGAGTGAAAAGTAGTGATGGTGGAGAGAAAGGTTGAATTATGAAAGCTATGCCCTTGAGCAGGTGATAGGAAGGAGACTACACACTGAAAGACTGCCATGAATTTATGGCTCGTTCCCTTACCTCTAATGTGTTTTTTCCTCAATGAATCCTACCCCAGACCAAATTTCCTAAAATACTTCTTTTATTATAATATTGTAACATTGGTATATTACTTATGTTTTCTACATGTTTTACACTCCTCTGCTTAGCTGACAAGCTGTTGGGTGATCTGACTTACTCTCACTGAAGTCAATAAAAGTCAACTATGTGACCTGCTTTTGGCTGGGCATATAGGCCATATTGTCCTATCTTTATTTAAAACATAACTGCAGAGACAAACACAGAATAAGATGAATTTACAGAGACAAAAACTATTATAGGGGAATGCAGACAACACCAAATACATTCATATAATGAAAAAAATCATTCAGCCTGGGCAGCAGAAGGGGCAGCACAAGCTACAGAGGATGTACATTTTGAATAGGACACAGGAAAGCTGACAAATAGCAAGTGTTTATAGAGCCCAGAGAAAGTGTGACCAGAGCTGAGGATGGAAGAGGTTAGACTGCAAAAGCCATCCAAGCCCGCAAACCCCGCTGGAACCTATTCCCATCCCTGCCCCTTTAAGCTGGTGGGGGTGGGCAATAAGTATGAACTAGATTAGAGACTTTCAAAGTGAAGTGCAGGCATTCCTGGGGAGCTGACAGCTTTTCAAGGTCTGTATGGGCATAGAGAATTCTAAAGAAACCTATTTCCAGACTCACTATTTTTATGAGTGATATGCCTAAAATGTGCCTGAGGCAAGCAGATTTTTAGCAAGTTCTCCTTTCCCTCTTCCCCTTTCATAATCAGCCTCCTCCCATTTTATGAAAGAAAGGCATCTCTCTCCCCATCCAGAATATCACCCTACCTCTTGCCAAATGAAGGGGCAATCTGAAAAAGGGATGTTAGGGATATCCTCTCCAATAAAAGTCTTGATCACAACACCATCCATATCTACATCTATGCACATATACACTTCCAATATAGTTTAGTTTTATGCCTAATAATTTTTATCAAAAGCTAATGAGTTACATTGATTAATTTCATACGAATAATATTTAAAGTCACATAAATAATAGTTTTCAACAATCAAATTATTTCTTATATGATTACATTTCAATACTTCTTTTTGTTGCTGCAGAGAATGAAGGAAGTCAAAGAAATTGGAAAGCTGTATTGTATGATTTCTAACTGCAATGTGTTCAGTTAAAGAATAATTATTTGAGATTTTCAGAAGTCTGTGCTCACAGTGTGCAAGGGGAGAAATGGCACAAGAGATCCTTGAATCTGTCCCTGGTCCCTATCCATGTCCCTGTGATAAGTAGAGCTTTCCTCCCTCCCCCAACCTTAAAACCATCATATATGCTTCTTCTAGGATCATTTTCAGTTTCAATTCCTTTATCTGAGTAAACATTTTCTGTCATTCTCTGGTCTTCTCTGAATCCTGTCAGCATTGGTGGAAGAAACAATTGTGTATCATTTGAACATGATCAGCTAATAGGGACTCAGAGCTCTTGGTCCATTTTTATGTAATCTATATACAGTCCTCTGCTCTTCTGAAAATGACTGGCAAGACACCAATAGACTCAAAGTGGGATGAAAACACTGGAAAATATATGCATACAAATATCCGCCTCTTGATATAAAACATGTACAAGTGATATCAAAGGGCCTCCTATTTTCTATTTCTGATTCCAGCACTAAACAACTTTTTTTTAAAGGAAACCATTCTTTGACATAAAGCAAAGTAGCAAATACAATAGTTATAATACCTTCCAGTACTAGCTACAACTCTAGATGTTCTCTCAACTCTCCTATGGGATTTTCCCATCCAACCCATCAAATAGGGTAGCAGCAAGCATTTAGGCAATGTTCAGTCCCAATATAGTCTCATGCAGTAATTTGTAATTACTAGATAAATTAATTCAAGAGCTAATATTGAGCTGAAGAAAAAGGCTGGCTTTTTGCCAATCATCATACCTTAAATCCTTCTGAAAGCAGACTTCTCAAACAGCTGACTCAACCACCTCAGTTGTGATAGAATGGGAAAGTCTTCTGTCCTGATAGCCCCATGAATCCAAGGTTTCTGTTTGAATGGATGAATAGATAGGTAGATCAATAGAGAGAAACATATAGATCAATCCACATTTGCCCACTACTTGTCAAACTCTGTCAGCAAAAACTGGTACAAATTAGGCAAATGTTTTCATTCAAGAACCATAAAAGAAATGTCTTCAAATAACCAAACGCATATAGACACTCCTGTGAATATTATTTTGTCATAAAAGCAATCCTTAAATATATAATTAATGATGTCAAACATGTAAGAACCATGTAAGCATTGCTTTAAACCCAACATTCTATCATTTTGCGACTACATCAAAATGAAATAGGGTTTGGCTGTCACTGTCAAATTGTGGGAAGTATTTCTATGGAAATAATATCAACCTTCATAAATATCAGTGACCAAATCTGTCTGGGTTCAAATCCCAGCTCTATCACCTTTTAGCTGTAACTCTGGGGAAGTTACTAAATTATGTTATGCTTCCATTTCCTGAGCTATAAAATACAATCCTTATTACCACATAAGTTTATTATGATAATTTAAAAAATACATCCATCCTTGGAACAACATCTGATACATAATAAGATCTCAAAAATTAGCTAGGATTAGTATTATTTCCCATAATTCAAGTTGTGGGCCCAAAGACAGTATTCTATATTATCATTACTTAACCTTCCAAAGAATAGATACAGAATGAGCAAAACTTGACAGTAAGGATAGCAAAAACAGGACAGTATTCTAAATTTTAAAATGTTTTAATAAGTGTTTTGGGTCCAAGATCCATTTAAAAAGCTAATTAAAATTATGGGTATTTTCCTTGGAACAATACACTCATACACAAATTTCAGGACTTCCTTCACAGACTTCCTGAGATTCACTCAGTGCAGGCAAACCTGAGGACCTCTTAGGGCTTAAAATCCTCCAGTTATCAAACTATTACATTAAACTTTAAATTGCTATTTCCCCCATCTTCCAAAGAAGTTTATGAACATTCAATTCATTGACAAACATGTTTTGTGATACAGCTCTTCATATTTATATCTGAATCTCATGTATTAAAACAAAAAGCATCACATTGTTTTTCTTAAGCCCACCAGTAATCTGTAGGAAAATTCCCAAATTCCAGAACTATAGTTTCAAATCAGGTTCTGGAGTTTCCACTCCTAATCAGCACAGCAGTGAATGCAAATGTTTTAAAAACTGTTTTGGTCTGAGATCCATTTAAAAAGCTGAGTGGAATCCTGAGAACACTCTGCCTATTACAAGCTTCTGGACCAGTGACCCACACAGCTCCTTTCGGGCACTTTGTCCCAGAGCAGAGGGCTGCAGGGAAGACCATTCTGAGTACGACTAAAACTTTAAGAACATAAAACAGAGGGAGACATATAAGAATATGACATTAAACCACTCCCATAAAAACTTCAGAACTTTCTGACACTTCTCACCTACAGGAAAGAACGTGTTCATCACTTTTAAAATCTAAAGTGGCTATTGCTGTGTCTTCAGTCCTTTCTTTCATATATATATATATATATATTACATTCTTTCTTTAGTACCTCCTCCTTCTGTCAACCACACCCACTGATCCGGCTTTTTCATGGAAGGGCACGAGTTTGAAATTTCATGTATACTGCCCAGTTCACCCAGCAGGGCGCTTAACATCCAGACTGAAGAAAGCCTCTGTGGGCACGTGGACAAGATGACGATGCCTATCAGCTACGAGCTGACGCCATCGCCAGTGTCATAACATGATGAAGAAGCTGTATGATAGAATTGTAGCCCTAAAACTCATATAATTTTATTAACCAATGCCACCCCCAATACATTCAATAAAAAAGAAGGTAGCTTTAAAAAAAACATAATGGAAAATAATAACTAGTGACAACTATGTCACTACTAGTTTCAAAACGTCTGACTCACTGTTTAAGAATCTGTTATAAGCATCATTGAAGAGTAACCTTGCCATACTTTATACCTACACTGAAGTTAAGAAACCCTTAAGTGCATGGAATTATGTAGTTTAAATTAAAACAAATTGTATGATTTGCAAATGCAGTCTCAATAACACTTGAAAAAATTAACTGGAATTTAAAACTACCTTATAAACAGGATTCGAATGCAATGCAAATCTGCATTTCTTCCGAGTTTCTGATACTGCTTTTCTAAGAGACAGATGTCTTGTCCAGGGTTGAAACTAAAAATACATACCCAGGTCTGACTGCCAAAAGTGACCATTCCTACAAATTCCTCTCTCTGGAAAGCAAAGTTCCTCATCAAAGAAAAGGAGAGTAATTTGATTTTGCCAGCAAAGGTACAGCCAGTCCTGTGTGTTCCTGAGCACGCAGGCTCACACAGGACTGCAGGGGGTTTGGGAGGGACCAGGGAAGAAGATGGAAGTACCTTTCTTGAACTTTTTGAGCCCAATTAGGTGAGAAACTCAGCGCTTTGTGCAGCCAGATGCAGTCTTCTCTGGGAACCGGAGGCTTGGCGAGAGTGTCAGGCGCGCGTCACTGCTCTCCGACAACCCACCTGGAGTCTCACCTGCAGCTGGCAACACGCAAAGAGAGGAGCGCACTAGGGAACAGCCAAGTGACCAACAATCTGCGCTCCTGTGGAAGCGGAGGGTGGCGAGAAGATAAATAAAGGGCCAGAAAGTGGAAAATCTCTGCACGAAGTGCAAATGAAAACTGAAGTCACAGTCAAGTACTCCCTATAAGAGGGCGGGGCAGCCGGCCAGCAGAGACGGGTGGGTCCAGCTGGAGGTGGGAGGGGTCCAAGGCGGAGACTGTTGGGGGAATTCTATCGCCCTTTCAACCATCAACACCCCCCTTCCCAAAACCGAGAGACTGAGCTCTGTACCTCCATCGAGTCCAGGTTGCAGGGTGAGGGGCGGCAGGTGGCGCAGCCAGAAGGTGAGGCCACCCGACCCGCCTTTCCTTCTGAGCTACTTACTACGAGGGAGAGCGAGTGAACTGGGTGAGCGCTCTGAACTCAAGGAGCCCCAATGCCCCAGCGAAAGTGAAAGAGAAAGGAGTGAGGAGCAGAACCGAAGATAAACACCCAAGGCGATGGGGGAAGGGTGGAATGGCAGTTCATAGATAACTACCCAAGATGTCGGGCTGCCCTTCCCCTGGGTTTGGTACCTCGGTCAGGTTTCTGGCACTACCATGCGCAGGGGCGCACAACCTGGAGGGATCTTGGGAGGTGGTCGGAGAGCGCTGGTCTCCAGCTTCAGCCGGTATCTCCTTGGGAATCTGCGGATATAGCAGAAGGTGATGGCCCCCACCCCACCTGCCTCGTCTGCAGAGCCAGGCATGGAGCAGGAGGCCGCCCCAAAGAAGCCTGGAGACCGGGCGTGCTGCGCGTCCAAGCTGCCCTGAGGAAAGGGGAACATGGGTGGATAGCAATGGCCGGCTTCTCCAGACCAACCCCTTGGCTTGCTGCGCAAGGTAGAAGAAGGAAGGCTCTGAAGTCTAAAGAGAAAATGTAGGTTAACTATTTTGTCCAAGGCAACTGGCAGGGAGGCTGGATGTGAAGGGAATGAGTCTGTCTGCTGATCAAGTGTGTAGCTGAGTATAAACATGACCCTTGGCCTCATTTCATGGGGTCCTGTGAAATTTTATTATTGCAGTGTTTTATGGCTGAGGTTAAGCGATCTGTGTGCCAGGCTCAGGAGAAAAGGGCTTGCGCCCATTTTTTGAAGCACTTGGGAGAACCTTGCACACTTGTGAGCCACCGAAAATCCCAAATGGAAGGTACCCCACCCAAATTTTCAGAGTTATGTCATAGAAAAAAATAGTAAGGCTCCCTGGAGCTTAGTAAAATGTTTATCGGACTCGTATTCTATATCATGCTGATGGTTAAAAATAGAATAGAAAAATATTAGAAGTGATTTAAATATTAGATTATGTTAAAGTACTCTATAAAATCATATATTTGTGAAAAAGTTGATCTCTAGATAATCACTAGCAACAAAATAAGTGAAATAGCAAAATGTAAAAAGTTTCTTTTACAATCATTCAAAATCCCATCTTAGTTTGGAAATGAAACAATCATTCTTTTCTAAGACAATGTTCAGTTTTCTCGTGATGATGCTAATGATTTCAAATCTCATCAGATTTTTTCATAGCAAAATGCCAAAGTTGTGATTTGGATTTGCAGCATGAGCACACTCGGGGAAAGCCTGTGTCTGGATTGAAGTCCATTGCAAAAGATATGGCAGCCACAAAAGGACTAAAGTGTGTGTCCCTGTGAATCTAGAGTTTAGGGATGGAGAAATGGATCTGTCCCCAGTCTCAACTTGGAGGACAGCAGAGTTCCATGAGCTCCTACAGAGTGAACTCCTGCTGTACCCCTGGTGATCAGTGTTGTTGTGTGCTCTGCAGTGGGTGGCAGAAGTAGATGTCCAGACAGTAAGGCCCCTCACTGGCTATCCTCAGTACCAAGTAGCAGAGCCAGATAGGGCTGCTGCCAGAGGAGTCTTTTTCACATCCTAAATCCTGCTGCGTTTGGATTGCCTGGGAGAACTAGACTCTACTCTTAGCTGGGCTCACTGGCTGGTGGGCTCCAGAACCTTGTTAGCAGTCCCCAGGACTGAGGGGATCAGTGGCTGACAGTGCACTTTGAGTATAGGACCAATTCTAAGCTACTGGAAAGTTTTCATAACACTGAAACTGATGCGAGTTTTCTTCCTAGAGCTGAGCTTTAAAGCACCATCTGAGTACATAGATTAATAAAATTGGTCTCAAATATTGATTGAGCTTACAAGATGGGCGGGATGATATAGAATACATTTAGTCAGATTGAGGAGATAAAATAGCATAAATAACAATAAAGTGAAATGGAAAATGATTACAGCCATAAAAAAATGCTTTGCTCTGACACTTGCCTGCCAACTATATAGGTCAATATTGTTTTCTTAATTACAAAAAGGGAAGTATTTTTTGAATTAGTTATCTATTAGTAAGTGCCTGTAATTCAATAAAGTTGGGTTTTCAGCATAAATTGTTTGTGTGTTTTTGTTTTGTTTTGTTTTGTTTTTGCTGCATTGAGCACAAACAGAAAAGTCTAATATATACATCTTGCTTTTCAGTTGCCACAGGCTGTTTGGCAAGATATTGAAAATTATTCACACCAATGAACAAGTATATTCCACTATATAAGTTAAAAGCAAAGACTAAAATTGTTGAAATAATTTGAAATTGCCTGAAGATAACTGAATCAATTATAATACAGAAAACAGCAAAAATTAACTAAGCTCACAGAATTGACCATAATATTTTTGAATTTAAAGAATTAAAAATAAAATTATAGTTTAATAAATTTCAGTGTCTGTTTTTTCATTCCAAAGACAATGTTTGACAATTTGGCAGTTGTTTTTAAAATAAATTACTAGTAAATATTTTCTATAGATTCTGAGACTACGTGGAAGAAGTTGAAAGCTCATCTGGTTTGGTGTTCAAAAGTCCATGACTATGACCTTATTTATGATTCTTCTAAGAATAAATCACAGGACAGGAACAAGTTGGTATCCTAGTCTTTGAAAAACATGACCCATGATTCCCATAGTTTCATTTTGGCTAAACCATACTTGAAATGCAACCTTACCTCAAGGTTGTTCCCACCTCTGACTTTTTGGTGGTCCTGATAATAGAGTAATACTCCTCCTCTTAAAGATGTCTTAAGTTGTCAAGAGCTTCTTAAACTACCACTTTTTTGGAGCTGTAGCAGTGCCAGTTAATACATCTATAGTTTGTATAATATTAGAGTTTTTTTTCACATCCTAAATCTTGCTGCTTTTGGGCTGCCTGGGAGAACTAGACTCTGCTCTTAGCTGGGCTCACTGACTGGTGGGCTCCAGAACATTGTCAGTGTCCCCTACTTGCTAAGCACAAGTAACAATTCATTAAACCCTCATGGCAATGCTGTGAGATATGAACTATTATCATGTCCATCGTACAGATGAAGAAACCAAGACCCAGAGAAATTACATGACTTGCCTAAGGTCACATGCAATTGAGTGGCCCTGCAAAAATTTGAACTCAGGTCTGGCTTGAGTATGCATTCCCTACCCTCTGCAGCCTCTAAATGGACACCTACTCACCATGGCTTCCAACACAAAAAAAGTTTCTGAGAGTCATTTTAGCCACCACCAGGAGGAAACTCATCAGTTCCCTTGAATTTAATCTCATTGTGTTTCTATAATGAAACTGATCTGGTTATTACAGTGCCACTACAAATAGGGTATTTTGATAAAGTGACTAACAAAAGGCTAGCAGAGTTACAAACAGCAGAACTAGCAGCCTTCAGATTCTGGCTGGGTCCTATTAGAGATGGTTGATTTTGTCTGAACTGAATTACAAAAGTGTACCCATGGAAGTGGGGAAAGGACACCTAATTTCAAGATCAAGAGCAATTAAAAATAGTTATGTAATAACATACTTAATTTTAATATATTTAAAAGTAAATGGAATCTTTAATGTTTTGGTACTTAGTAACGGAGAGAAGGGGTTTAAATAAAATTAAGAAATGATGTGCTAATACTATTCTGAACAGTCTTTTAAGGCTGACCTTATCAATCAAAATCTAGTTCAAATTCTCTGACTTAGATATGTAAAATAAGAAGATATTTTCTATCTAATAAAAGAGTAATATGCAAATTGACCATACCTCTGCTACATCCGCAAGCTAATCAGAAGTGAATATACAAATAAACCCAACCAGTGGAGGTAGCCACTGAGAGCAGGAGGGAAGCTTGGGTTTCCCCAGCAATGGAGGAAGTCAAGCTTTCCACCTGCCCTTGCTGGTTTAAGCCTCCACTCAATGATACAATATTTCAATTATAGAAAATAACTAAATTCCAACAGTAATGGCAGCAACCACAGAGCTAGAGAGAGCCGAAGGCTAGGGTTACCCCCAGAGATGGAGGAAGCCAAGCTTCTGCAACCCTATGTGGCCTAGGCGTCCACTCCAGGCCACAAAGTTTCAATTATGGAAGATAAATAAATTCCAACAAAAATGGCTTGCACCATGGAGCAAGCAGAAGGGTTGGCTCTGCTCCAGGCTATAAAGTTTCAATTATAGAAGATAAATAAATCCCAGACATCAGGGCCTCCACTTGGATCAACAAGAGGCATGGGTGGCTTGCAAACCGCTACAGGTCCCTCTGCCTGGCCACCCCATGACCCAAGAGAATCCCAACCCTGATCCAGAACACCCTTCAGGGCAAACCAGCCAACCCCCACCTGTGCACCTATCTAATAGAAGAGTAACATGCAGATTTACCATCACTCCAACACACAAGATGGCTGCCCTCATATGATCAAAGATCCTTCCCCCATGTGGACAGAAGATGACCACCACAAGATGGCCAGCAGGGAAAGGAAATTGGAAGGGACCAGGCTTGCAAGGGAGGTCAGTTAGGGGCACTCAAGCCTGTAGGGAAGGAAAGTTAGAGGTGACCAGGCTGGCAGAGGAGGGAAGTTGGGGGCAACTAGGTCTGCAGAAATGGGTATAGTTGGGGAGAACCAGGCCTGCAGAGAAGGGAAATTAGGAGTGACCAGGCCTGTAAGGGAGGGCAGTTGGGGGTGAGCAAGCCTGCAGGGAAGGGAAGTTAGAGGTGAACAGGCCAGCAGAGGAGGGAAGTTGGGGGCAAACAGGCTGGCCGGGGAGTAGTTAGACATCAATCAGGCTGGCAGGAGAGTGGTTAGGGGGTGATCAGGTTGGCAGGCAGAAGCAATTAGGGGCAATCAGGGAGGCAAGCAGGCAAGAAGTTGGGAGCCAGCAGTCCTGGATTGTGAGAGGAATGTCCAACTGCCCGTTTAAACAGTCAGTCAGGGGAGAAACCAAGATGGCGGCATAAGTGAAAACGTATTTTGCTGCCCCACACAACAATTCCAAAACTAAAACTTACCAACAAAACAAACTTCATCCAGAATCACCAGAAAGCTGGCTGAGTGAAAATTCCACAGATAAAAGTAAAGATAGGACACAGTGACTCAGAGGAACAGCGGTGTGTACCCTTGAAGATATGCACAGAGAGAGGTTCAGAGCCTTGTGTGCAAGTGGTGAGGGGCAGGCGGCAGCAAACCTGCCTGGTTTTCTCCAACAGGAAGGGTGGAGGTGCCCCACTGCACTGATCCTTCAGTTCCACGTGAGATGGTTGGAAAAGGCAAGCTAAAACCCGGCGAGAGGTTTGCAAGTTTGAGGACAGTGTGCATAACTTGGAACAACAGTTTGCGTGCAAAGTGCACAACTGCGCAGAGAGGACGTGTGACATGCTCCCTCATTCCGAAGACCACCAGACTGCTTTGTTTTACAACCCTGGGCGAGACTTTGGGTGTGCAGACTCATTTGGGGAGAGGCAGAGTTGTTGGCAATGGGTGGAGACCAGCGGAAGCTTTCTGTTGGAGGTGCCTGTAGCCATTCATTACCACCCAACACAGAGACCCGCACACCGCGTGCCGCATAGGGCTGAGCTGATGCTGATGCTGCTTGCTCAGCCCAGAGACTCCGCCCATCCAACTTGAACACAGTTTACCTTCACAGCCAATTGGCCTGGAGGTCAAACCCTCCTAGGGCTAACAACAACAAGTTGGGCTTAACTTCATCAATACTGTACAACCCATAAAGGATTGCAATAAGAGTATCCACCTCAGATAACTGGGGAGGCTGAGCCACTGTCCCTTAGAGGACATCTACCACACAAAGCTAATGGACCAACTCAGGAAAGCAGCCACAATGCAGAGAAATGGAAATAAATCAGGTGTGAAAAAAATGGAGGAAAAAGAACGACTAGACATAGAGTTCAAAATCACAGTAATAAGGTTTTTCAAGAGGCTCCTAAAAAAGGCTGATGAACTTAATGAGAACTACAAGGAAATGAACAAGACCTATGAGTAAATGAACAACACCTATGAGGATATGAAAAAGAACCAACTAAAAATTAAACATAAACTGACTGAAACAAAAAATATCATACAAAGACCTAAAAGCAGTCCAGATGACCACAAGAACCAAATCAAACATTTAAAATACAAAGAAGCAAAATCCACTCAGCTGGAAAAGCAAGAAGCAATAAGAATCCAAATAATTGAAGATAGTGTAAGAGGCCTCTGGGACAACCTCAAGCATACCAACATCAGAATTATTGAGGTGCCAGAAAAAGAGAGAGAGCAAGATAATGAAAACCTATTTGAAGAAATAGTGACCGAAAACTCCCCCCACTTGGTGAAAGAAATTGACTTAAAAACCCAAGAAGTGCACACGTCCCCAAAATATAGGAATCTAAAGAGGATCACACCAAGACACATCATAATTAAAATGCCAAGAGCAAAAGGTAAAGAGAGAATATTAAAAGCAACAAGAGAGAAACAGTTACCTATAAGGGAGCACCCATAAGACTGTCAGCGGATTTCTCAACAGAAACAATGCAGGTCAGATGGGAGTGGCAAGAAATATTCAAAGTGATCAATAGCAAGAATCTACAACCAAGATTACTCTATCCAGCAAAGCTATCATTCAGAATTGAAGGTCAGATAAAGTGCTTCGCATATAAGAAGAAGCTAAAGGAATTCATCACCACCAAACCAATATTATATGAAATGCTGAAAGATATTCTTTAAGAAGAGGAAGAAGAAAAAGGTAAAAATAAAAATTATGAGCAACAAATGAATCTAAAAATCTAGTGAATTATATAATCTGATGAACAGGATAAATTGGTGAATATAACAGAATCATAGACATAGAGAGGGAACGGACTGACAATTCTTGGGGAGCAAAGGGGTGTGGAAAGTGCAGCAAGAGACTGGACAAAAATCATACAACTATGGGAGAGGACAATGGGGGGAAGGTGAGGATGGAGGGTGGGATGGGTACCGGGTGGAGGGGAGCTATAGGGGGGAATAATGTAATTAATAAACTGAATAATAAAGATTAAAAATCAATAAAATATATTTTAAAAAATAAAAAAATAAACAGGCAGTCAAACATTCTTAAGGGGGTTCCAAATTGGAGAGGGGGCAGGCTTTGCTGAGGGACACCCTTCCTCCCTGTGCATGAATTTTGTGCACTTGAGCCTCTAGGTGTAACATAAGAAGGTATATATTTATGTCAATATCTAACTAATCTACCTCAATTCAAAATGATATATAAATAAGAGTAAATTATTAAGCTAATCCTGAGACCTTCTACCTATGCTTTATGTCCTAGATTTAAACAAGAATTGTGTTTAATAGTTTTCCAAAAGTGTATTCTGACAATTTTACAAGTTAAACAAAAAGCTTTCAAATTGACCATGTATCAAAGAAGAAATCACAGAGGTTCAAAAACACTTTTTAACCTTATAAAATACTTTGAACTGAGTGATAGTGAAAAAAGATATATCAAAATGTAAGGGATACAAGTAACATAGGTCTTAGAGAAGAATATATAGTTGTCAATACTTATATTACAAATAAAAAATGTTAAGATTAATAGAATAAGCTTCCACTCTTAAGAAACTAGGGGAAAAAAGAAGACAATATACACAAAGATAAAGAAGGAAACCATAGATAAAAGCTAAAATGAACAGAAAATCAATGAAAAATGTTATTCATTAGAAAAGATCAATAAAATTGACAAATCTCTAGCCAAATTTATCAGGAAAAAAGAGAGAAAATGTAGAATTATCAATATCAACACTGAAAAAGGAAACATCACTAAATACACTATAGATTAAAAAAATAAAGAATATAAAAAACAACTTTCTGGCAATAAAGTTGACATCTTAAAGAGACTAGTTCCTTGAAAGCCGCAAGCTGATAACACACACACACACACACACACATACACACACACACACACACACACACACACACAAATACATACACAATGAATATTTAAATTAATCTATCCATATTAGCAATTTAATGCACAATTAAAATCCTTCCCACAAATAGAAATCTATACTTGAATGGATTCATTGACAAATTCCACTAAAAAATTAAGGACAAAATAATGCTAATCTTATACAAACTCTATATAGGAGGAACTTATTTTATGAGGCCATTAATTACTCTGTCAAAACCAGCAAAAATATTATATGAAAAAATCTACAGCAGAATATTTTTAAACATGGCATAAAATTTCTTAACAAAATATTAAAACTTTAACCAAATGTATAAAAAGGATAACATTTACCAGTAAAAGCCAATCAATGTAAAGCTCAGTAGTAATTGAACAAAGAAGAAAAAAGCATTTGACAAAATTCAACATGGATCCACAATGAAACCTCTCAGCAAACTAGAAATGGGAGGAAAATTCTCTACCTAATAAAGGGTAATTACCAAAAAATAAAAATAAAAAAAAATAAATAAAAAGTCTGTAGTTAACATTTTACTTGATAGTGAAAGAGGAATGTTTTACCCCTAAAATCAACTATAGCCAAAGATATTGGCTTTCATCCCTCCTATTCAACTGGTACTAGAGAAGCTAAACAGTGCAGTAAGATAGAAAAAGTCATAAAGAATGAAAAGAAATATGTAAAGTGTCTTTATTTCTAGAGAATATGTTCCTGAGGAACCTACCAGTAAAATTCCTAGTACTATAAGTAAATTTAGCAGGATACAAGATCAGTATATAAACATAAATTACATGCTTCATACATCAATCAATAATTAGAAATGAAAAGTTTTAAGAGATTAATTTACAAAAGTATCCAACATAAAATACTTAAGCATTAATTTAACAACATATATGCTGAAAAGTACAAAATACTACTGGGAGTAGCTGAAGGTAACCTAAATCAAAGGTTGATAAACTATGGCCTACAGCTTTTAGCCTATTTTGTTTTTAGAATTCAGCCACACCCATTTGGATCGTTTGGGCATGGCAGCTTTTGCAGTTGAGAAATTTCAACAGAGATCATATAATTTAGCAAAGCACAAACAATATTTACTACATTACACTTTACAGAAGACATTTGCCAGCCCTTTATCTAAATGTTTGAAGAAATACCATATTCATGAATTAGAGGATTCAAGGTTAAAGATGCCACTTTCCCCCAATCTATCCATAGATTCAATGTAATCCAGCAGGTTTTACTGTATAACTTGATTAGTGATATGCAAATACAGAGAACCTAGAAGTAGCAAAACACTTTTTAAAAAGTGGGCGGATTTATACTACCAGATATCGAGACTTAATATAAAGCTACACTGAGCAGTGTAATACTGGCATAAAAATACATACAAAATCAACGAAACAGAATAAAGAGTTCAGAAAAAAAAGTCCACAGACACATGGTCATTTGGTTTTGGCAGTTGTGGCAGGATAAGTGTGAAATTATTTTCTTTTAGCAAACAATATAGGAATAATTAGATTTTTAGTTGAGAAAAATTATTTTCAATTCCTAAACTCATATCACTCATAAAAATGAACCAAAGAGAGACCTAAATGTAAAAACTAAAATGTAAACCTTTTAGAAGAAAGCATGGAAGAAAAAACTGGTAATTTTAGGTAAATGAAAATATCTTGGACAGAACACAAAAAAAGTACTATGAAAGGGAAAAAAAGTATAATTGCATTTCATCAAAATACAAACTCTTTTTAGAAAAAGTCCAAAATGACTACCAGAATACTAAAAATTCCAGAGAATCCTGCAATTAAAAATCCTGTTTGATATTATTTGACTTATTTCTCAAACATATTGGTCTAAGAAACAATTTTATATAGAACTTGTATTCCAGAAAACACATTTGCAAAGTGTTATTAAAGACACGTTACTTGCTTCTGGAATAAATTATCAATGCTAATTGAGGAGAAGAGCCACAATCATTAAATAATTATTTTTGTCATGGTATATGCTCTGTGTTTGACTCACCTATATCCTATATAATAAAAGCCTAATATACTAAGTGTCTGACAGTTTGACCAGTCACTGTGACATGCACTAACTACCAGGGGTCAGGGGTCAGGCGCTCCAACCAGTTAGCTTGCTGGTTCATTGGGATTGGGCGACATAGGCCAGACACACCCTGGAGCCCTGCTACAGTCCTTCCCAGGCCCTGATCATACATCGGTGGGGTCCCTCTGCCTGACCTGTGCCCTCTCGTAATCTGAGACCCCTTGGGGGATGCCAGAGAGTCGATTTAAGCCCAATCCCTGCAGGCCAGGCCAAAGGACCCCAACAGTGCATGAATCTGTGCACTGGGCCTTCAGGCTACAAAGTTTCAATTATAGAAGATAAGTAAACCCAAACAGAAATGGCTGCCACCATGGAGTGAGCAGAAGACTTGGCTCTGCTCCAAGCTACAAAGTTTAAATTATAGAAAATAAATAAATCCCAGATACCAGGGCCTCCACTTGAGTTACTGGGGGGGCATGGCTGGCCTTCAAACCACCACTGGCCCCTCGCCCAAGCCACCACACACCCCATCAGAACCCCCACCCTAATCCAGGACACCCTTCAGGGCAAACCAGTGGGCCCCACCCATGCACCAGGCCTCTATCCTATCTAATAAAAGAGTAATATGCAGATTGACCATCACTCCAACACACAAGATGGCTTCCCCAATGTGGTCAAAGATCCTGCCCCATGTGGACAGAAGATGGCCACCAAAGATGGCCAGCAGGGGAGGGCAGTAAGAGTGACCAGGCCTGCAAGGGAGAGCAGTTGGGGGCGATCAAGCCTGTAGGGGAGGGCAGTTAGGGGTGACCAGGCCGGCAGAGGATGGAAGTTGGGGGTGACCAGTCGTGCAGGCAAGGGCAGTTGGGGGGAACCCAGGCCTGCAGGGGAGAGCAATTAGGATGACCAGGCCTGTAGGGGAGGGCAGTTGGGAGGGATCAGACCTGCAAGGGAGGGCAGTTGGGAGTGATCAAACCTGCAGGGGAGGGCAGTTAGGGGTGACCAAGCCAGCAGAGGAGGGAAGTTAGGGGCAAACAGCCTGGCAGGGGAGTAGTTAGACATCAGTCAGTATGGCAGGCCGAAGCGGTTACGGGTAATCAGGAAGGCAGGCAGGTGAGCAGTTGGGAGCCAGCAGTCCTGGATTGGGAAAGGGATATCTAACTGCCAGTTTAGGCCTGATCCTGGGATCCTGGCTCCAGATTGGAGAAGATACAGGCCGGGCTGAGAGACACCTCCCCGCCCTCCATGCATGAATTTTGTTCCCTGGGCCTCAAGTATTTTATAATAGCTGTACAACTTGACTATTCACCCACTAATAGTCATTTACAGCTTGGTTTATCAAAACGAAGAGAAAGTCATGTAAATATTCTCTGGAGAATCTCAAATTTAAACTCTAATTAAAGGAATCTAGAAGACATTGCCAGGAAGAGGCATTAGTCTTACCAAGAAACTTAGCCTATATTTCTACTTTATTTGGAAAGAAACTGGGGCATAGAGAAACTAGTACTTTTTATCTAATTAAATATCTAAGTAATAGCAGAATTCAGGATTGATGTCTTAAGAAGTGACAAGGCTATCACTAAAATTGCTCATCTGTAAATCTTAAATTAAAAGGGCCAATAATGATAACATTTTAACATATTCCCTTTAAGGACTCAGTCAAAACCAGCATTGATCCCAGACAAGAAAGAGTTGTCAATAAACACTGTGTTAATGAAACAAACCACGGAAATAACCACCCCCATGCAACTGAAACTGCAAGGCAAATTTTAGGTAGATGTAATATCATGCCTATTTGGATTCTTGCCCAATACTGCACATAGAAAATGGTTCTCTGTTCCAAGAAAGCATTTGAAAATTTACTATTAATTGCATAAAATCAGAAATTCACAAATACATTGAATGGTCATTTCCCTGAAAAAAAAAATGATTTTCATAAAGGAGGATTTCCAATATTGTTCTACTTGAAACATAAGTAAGAAATGAATTTATAGTGCAGGAAAAGGAAAATCTTACTTTTGCAAAGCTTATTTTTTATGTTCACACATAGTGAAAATGGAAGAAGTCGTGGAAATCATTATGCATGTTATTTGAAGATACTTTCATCCATACATGAAGAGCTAGTTACTGATATGTGAATTGTGTTGGAAGCCTTGCTCCTTTTTTTGCTTGTCTAGCCCCTAAAAATACAGATCTTCCATTTAAAACCTGCCTTTGCTTGCATTTACAAAAGGCTTAGTTTGGGAAATCTAAGATTTGTGGATTCAAAATAGACTTTGGCAGGCCAAAAGCTAATGCTATCAAATCATCCCTTCCCTAGCATTTACTGATTGCTAACTCTGCATTCAGAATTTACTGCATGCCACAGAGTTTATGAAGTAGTGCAGTATAAGGTATAATCCCTCCTGTCCAAAGGGAAATTATGTGACTTAATTGCCACATTAAGTTTACAATGTGTTGTGGTTGAATTTTGTAGGTTAATATGACTACAAATAATGATTTGTAGCTAACCCTATACACAAAATCTTTGCTAGTATTTTCTATCACATTTACTTTGAGGTAATATCACAGTATCATCTGAATTAGCTAGCTTTATTTATATTTTAATTGACTTTAGAGAGGAAGAGAGAGGTAAAAACATCATTGATGAAAGGTAATGATTGATCCGCAAGCCAGGCATGTGTACTTGAATGGAATCTAACCCTGGACCCTTCAGTCCACAGGCTGACGGAAGCTCTATCTACTGAGCCAAACCAGCCAGGGCTGAAGTAGCTAGCTTTTCAGCTAGGGTGGTTTAATGGAAATTTTCATGCCAGATATATACTTATTCTTGTGTACTCAAAAGTTGAGAGAAAGGAGTCCTGAAATTAAAGGCCCAAAGACTGTGACCTACTTAAGCAAGTATCATTAACCATACATATTTAACTCACAGATGAGGATCCACTGAGAAAAGATTTTTTTGTGTAATGTCAGCATTGCACAATTGGGAAATAATCTAAGGTGGGTCTAGTTTTAAATCTATTTGGCTTCTTTTGGAAATCAGAGATCTAAGATAAACTTGTCCAGGATCATGCAGAAATTAAGCATTGAATCCAATATTTGAACCCATCTCGATTAGTAGAGCCACATTCCCTAATATGTTGAAAGCTCATATGTGATTAACAGTGGTTATATTACTCACTGCCTAAATATGGCAATTGTATATATTCTTATGGCTTAATATGCATCATCGTTAATCCTAAAACTAAACTCAACAAGGTCAGAGTTATTATTTTCCATTTATATACGGCAAAAGTAGGGTTCAATAAGTAATGTGCCAAAGGCCATTTTGCTAAATAAATAACATAAAGTAACATTTTCATATTTCCACTTGTGTTTCAATAAAATACACACAAATTTACATATACTTCCTTGGAGACTAAATCAATAAACAATAGGAAAAAAACACAGCCAATTAAAATGATCTTTGTGATAGTACTTCAGTGTAATTGTGAAATGGACATTTTTCTGGGAACCTATAAATCATTCAGCTTTATAACTGAGTCATCAGATTTTGTTTGTGTAGTAGATAGTTTTTCATAAGTAGTGAAAAAACGCATGTCTGCACCTAAAACCTTAACAAAATAATCTCACAATAAGCAGTAAGACAGCTTTTTTAATTAGAGAAACAGAAGATAACATGCTATTTTGAATTGCATAGGAAAAGCTCAAACACCAACTTTACATACTGGGTGGCAGTTACCGCTGAACCGTAGGGTAACTGCTTACAAACTCAGACACTAGCTCCTTAGGGTTAGCTTTTCATTCACTAAGCCCCTGAGTTTCATCCCTCTTTATAAGTGTATATAATTATATTTACACTGAAGAAATATCATTTGACTATCTCCTACTTGTCTGCCTCTTTAAATGTGCCTCTCTGGCTCTTTTTTTTTTTCTTTCTGGTTAATATTTATTTGACACATTAAGCCAAATCCTCTTTCAAAGGCCATCTCAAGAGATTTCCCCGTCAAGGAGTCTTTCCATGTTGACTTCATGTTCTTCTTCCTTTAGAATAATTCCTTTGTTCTTGTTCGTACTGACGTATTTGTTCTCAAGCTGTTTTTGGATGTTTCCTCAATGACATGGTGGTACAAGCTTGGCAATGACTAGCCTCTCAGAAACCAGATAAATAAATGTATTTGAGCTGCGACAGATTGAAGAGAAAACAGGGTTCTTGTTTGTTTAATAATCCCTTGTTTGTGATGTTACTTTTGGGATTAGAGCTGAGTTCGGGGCACATGGTTGGCAGTAAGTACATACTAGGAACATGGGGCTTCAGCGAGTAAGAGGGAGACCTAGGCTCAAATATTGATTCACCATTTAATTTCTGTGTGATCCTGCAGTTTCCACTTGTAAAGTGTTGGCAAGCATAAAATAGTTTCAAAGTAATGTGAGAATTAGTTTAAGATAATTTACATGAGGCCCTAGCCAAATAGCTCAGTTGGCTAGAGCATTGTCCAAATACATTAAGGCTGTGGGTTCAATCCCATGTCAGGGCACATACATGAAGCAACCAATGAAAGCATAAATAAGTGGAACAACACCTCTCTCTCTCTCTCTCTCTCTCTCTCTCTCTCTCTCTCTCTCTCTCTCTCAAATCATTCAGTAGGAAAGAGATATTTTACATGATCAAGTTTTCATCAGGGTGAACAGATTGAGGCTAGGCTGTTACCAGCAAAGGTCAGCTGTTTGATTGTCGGGAGGCCTCACCATATTAAATTCACCAATTTTAATATGGTTCAGGCTCTGCTATATATTTGCTTAATAGTATAATATCACTAGTCCTGCTTCTCAGCCCAATTGTTACCAAACTCAATGGGGTTCACCGCTTGGGGTACTCTACACAAGAAAGAGATGTGGTCGTCCTTAAGTAGCTTCACTTACTTGCAATAAGTAAAGGAAAGGCGATTCATACCAAAGTTCTGTCTCCAGAAAGGGAGGCTTAGCCATTGTTTATATACACTAGTTGCTTAATTACACGTTAATTTCTTCTTTGCAGTTGGCTACACTTATCTTGTAGGGCTCCTCTCAGGCCCATCTTGTTTACAGCTGCATCGGCAAAATACTGTGATACATTTTAACATTTGACAAAAATAGCATTTTGTAAGAGGTGCCCTGACCTTGAGGCCCTTGTCCTGTCAAATACAATCAAATAAGTGTTATTTTTTCAAGACACTCTTTTCCCTGGAGAGTGCATAAAGGAGCAGCACCGCCTTGTTTCTTGATTTGATTGGAAATTGTTCTGATATTTTAACCTTTAAATGTAATTTTGGCTGTTGGTTACAAAAATACAAGGTGTCCCCAAAAATGTATACACACTTTAAAAGCTGATAGCTCAATTTTGAAAACAAAATGTATTTTAATAAACACTGCCTTTGCAATTATTCAAAACGTATGTATACATTTTTAGGACACCTTATATTCTTCATCATTTATTAAGTCATTTTATTATAGAGGAGTTTTAAGGTTATTAAATGCCTTTAAGGTACAACTGAGATTAGCTTGTAAATGAACTTCTTTGGTTTATATAACTGATATGTTATAATACATTTTCTCCCATGCCATATCTAAATCAAATATTACATACATTTTAAGATTAAACAATGCATGTTGTTTTTAATCTTTTGCAACTCAACTACTGAATTCAGTAGTTGTCGATTTCATTTTAGAGCTCTGCATGCACACTCATAAATTATATTGGTGTCTTTATTTTCTCCTTTGATCTATATGATATATGCACACATATATAACATTTCCATGCTATATTACTTGGAATATGAAATTTTAAATTTTTTTTCATTGATTTTGTCTCTTATGCATACAAAGTGACTCTTCCCTTATCCAAAGTAACTTGAATTTTAATTTCATTGATGTTATTGGGAAAGATTAAGCAGTTCAAATATTTGAATCAGAAAAACCTGGGTTCAAGTTCCAACTAATTGATCTTTAGTAAACCCTTCTCTGAGGCTTAATCTCCTCTTATGTAACTGGGCAACTAATGCTGACCTCACCTGTTAGTGAGTGACATGACATGTGTATATCAGCACAGGCCCTACAAACAGGAGGCTCTCAATAAGTATGTTGTGGACATTCTACTGTTTTTGTCCTTCCTCAGCACTATCTATAATTTTAATATTGTATCTCTGTTTTTCATGTTTACCATCATTTTGTCATCTCTTTCACCTTGTTATTTTGTTCCTTATTTTAAGAGAATTCTGAAATTTTTCTACAGTGCAGGGTTTTTCTGCATCAGATTTTCAGCTTCTTATTTCTGCTTCAGAGTTTACTAGCTTCTTATTTTTATACTAAAGTACTAGTGCACAAAATTCGTGCACTACGGGGAGGGTATCCCTCAGCCCAGCTTGCACCCTCTCCAATCTGGGAACCCTCAAGGGATGTCCAACTACCCATTTAGGCCCGATCCCAGTGGGCAGTCAGATACACCTCTCACAATCCAGGACTACTGGTTCCCAACCACTCGCCTGCCTGACAGCCAGCCTGGTCACCCGCAACTGCCCTCCCCTGCTGGCTTGGTCGTCCCTACCTGCTTTTCCCTGCTGGCCTGGTTGCCCCCAACTGCCCCCCACTGCAGGCTTGGATCCCTCCTAACTGGCCTCCCCTGCAGGCCTGGTTGCCCCCAACTGCCCTCCCCTGCTGGCCATCTTGTGGCAGCCATCTTTCATGAGTGTGGCCATCTTGTGTGCTGGAGTGATGGTCAATTTGCATATTACCTCTTTATTATATAGGATAACATGAAATTATCTTCTTCTTAGCTGTTCTATAGATTTGACTGATGGTCATATTTCTCAGGATCAAAACTGCACAAATCCATTTTTACAATCTAGACAGTTATTGAAAAGCTTTTTCCATCCTCTTATAAACTACTAGGAGCCCAGTGTATGAATTC
The DNA here is from genome assembly GCA_027563665.1 of Antrozous pallidus. Lineage (NCBI taxonomy): Eukaryota > Metazoa > Chordata > Mammalia > Chiroptera > Vespertilionidae > Antrozous > Antrozous pallidus. Next base: position 52,783,251 of record CM050516.1, on the reverse strand, counting down.
ACGCACAGGTGGAGTCTGGCTGGCCTGGCCCCAATCAGCAGACTGGGCCGGGCTTGTTTGGAGGAAGAAATGGTGGAAGGTTGATCAGCTGGCCTGCCCCAATTGGGGCCCAATCAAGGCCAGGCTGGCTAAGGGGAGGGACCACGGTCAATTGGCCAGCATGCCCTGCCCCTGAATGGAGTGGGTGGGAGGAATTGATCAGCAGTCAGCAGATGGGGGAGGGGTTGTGAGAGGTTGGACAGCCAGCTCCAACCCCAATTGGTGTGGGAGAGGAGCTGATCTGGGGAAGAGATGCCTGGGGGGAGGGGCCAAAGGCCGACCAGAGTGATGAGGGCCCATTGGAAGTTGGGCTGGCTGGGAAAGGGTCTGTAGAAGGTTGGTTGGCTGGCCCTGCCCCCTATTAGGGTGAGAAGGGGTTCAGGGGGAGGAAAGTTGGGGGAGGGGCTAAATCAGGGAGGGGCAAGACAATTGGGGGTGAGGCTGGCCAGGAGGTGGGGCTGCAGGAGGTTGGCTGGCTGACCCCACCCTCAGATCAGGCCTGGCCCCAGTAGGCGTCATAGTGACCAGTCATTTTGTTATGATGTTCTAGTTACTGGTTTTTCATATATATAGATTTTCCCAAAGATTTCATTTTCACTGCATTGTCACAATAACACGCTTCTCTTTTTCTTATACTACAGTATTTTTTTTTTCTAGAGGAGTCATATAGTGAGTTTCATCTATTCTTAAAATTGTAATGTACTCAGAAGGAAAGAAGTGGAGGACTTGGTTATAAAAAGATGAAAGAATTAAGCAAAACAAAAAAACTCATAGATGCAGACAACAGAGGGAAAGGGGGGAGGGTTAAGTTAAAAAGGACAAAGAGGGGATAAGCGATGATGGAAGGGGACTTGACTTGGGGTGTTGAGCACACAATGCAATTTACAGATGTTCTATTATAGAATTGTACAACTGAAACCTATATAATTTTATTAACCAATATGACCCCAATAAATTCAATAAAAATAAAATTAAATTAAATTTAAAAACTTAAGTGTCCCCTGTTGATGGAATTCTAGGCTGGTTATAATCTCTTCATTATCATAAATACTAGAGGCCCAAAACACAATGATTAGTGCAAGAATGGGCCTTCCTTCCCCTGGCTGCCAGCACCACCTTCGCTTTGGCCTGGAGCAGCCTTTCTGCTTTTGCTCAGGCCTGGAGCCACCTTTCCACCTTCCCACACTGCTCAGAGGCCTAGAGTGGCTGGGGTGGTACGGAACACCTGCATCATCACCATAGTGACAACACAAGAATCCTGCCTCACTCCTGGCTGCTCAGTGCCTGCATATGCAAATTAACCCACTATCTTTGTTATATTCATTTGCATGGTTAATCCTGATTGGCTGATGGGTGTCACAAAGGTATTGTCAATTTGCATATTTTTCTTTTATTAGTGTATATTATAATGAAAATGCACCTTTGTGTGTGTGTGTGTGTATATATATATATACATATATATATATATATATCACTAATTCATGCACGTGTGGAGACTGGCCGGCCTTATAATAAATTGAAAGATGTCAAGTTGCTGTAACAAGGTATATATACATTAAAAATTTTGACACATATTGACAAATTAACCTCCAATTTAAATTTGTGATCTAAATAATATTTTAAGAGCTACCCATTTTCTCATAACAGCATTGGGCATTAAAGATAATTTTTAATTTTTGCTAATCTAAGAGCTGATTAGACAATCTTTGCTTTATATTTTTTACTAACCTGGTTGGCTAATATATTTGCCCTTTGTAATTATTTTACTTGTAAATTGCTTACTTGTTTATTTTGTCCCTTTTCCCTAATAAGCTATAAGAGCTCTTTATATAGCAAAAAATAATTTTTATATACAATATTTGTATTTTTTGTTATGAGTCTTTTCATTTTGCTCATGGTGTCTCTTGTCATAAAGCTATAATACACAGTCAAGTCTATCTTTCTGTTTTGCCTCAAAATTACACAAACACTCTCCTTGTCTTCTTTAAGAACTTTGTATTTTAAATCTATTTGGAATTTCATATATGGTTGTATTATGTCATATTAATATTTCATGTTATGTTTTTCCAAATGGGTGTACAGTTTTGCCAACACTCTTTATTGCATTATCTTTTCCCATTGATTTTTTACAAAATACATTGCCATTTTGAAAAAGTATTGCATATAAAAGTGTACTCTTCTGGATAAAAAAAAATAAAATAAAATTGTAATGCACTTGGTACATAAAAGAACATATCTACCTAATAAAATATCTACCTAATAAAAGAGTAACATTCCAATTGACCATACCTTCATGATGCCCACAACCCAATCAGGAGTGAGTATGTAAATTAGCCCAGCAAAGATGGTAGGTTAATTTGCATACACAGGCACCAAGCAGCCAGGAATTGAGCAGGAGCTTGCATCATCGCCATGGTGATGATGCAGGCATTCCACACCACACCATCCCAGCCGCTCCTGGCCTCTGAGCAGCATGGAAAGGCAGAAAGGTGGCTCCGGCTGGAGCAGAAAGGCTGCTTTGGCCAGAGTGAAGGCAATGCCAGCAACCAGGGGAACGAAGGCCCATTCTTGCACAAATCTTCATTCGTGCATTGGGCCACTAGGGTATATATAATAAGTAGAATGAAATAGAACATTACCTAGGCTATTGAAGTCTCCTGTAAGCCCTCTCCAGCTATCTCTCTTTATGTCCCATGTTTCTATACAGCTCAGACCTTCTTCCTAATATCTTTTCCTTCTTCTTAAAGTATATTTTTCAGATGTTCCTTCAGGGACAATCTGTTGTGGTAGACCACTTATTACACAAAAATGTATTTAATTTGGCTTTCTTTGACTGATGCCTTTGCTGAGTAAATTCTAGATTGAAATAAACATTCAGCATGTTGAAGATTCTAATGCCTTCTGGTTTCCGTTGAGAAGTCTGTTGGGAAGTCACATTAGTGTAGTTTCCATTCATTTGTCTATACAGTAATCTATCTCTCTCTCTGCTATTTTAAAAATAGCTATTGTTTTATTTGGTGCTTTGCAGTTTTTCTTTTCACATGAATAGAATAGGCTGAGGAGACAAGTGGATGTAATGTAAAAATAATAAGCTAGGAATTAAAGGGAGGCTGGTGAAATGACTATTGGTCAACACAATGGCAATAACAGAATGGTCCTGCTGAAAATCTGATGCAGAAAATTACATATGTGCATTGAAGAATATTTTTGTACCAACATACGATAACTTAACTTATTTTGAATTTGTTGCTCATCAGAATTAATTCATTAGTTCTCATGAAATTCTCAGCCATTGTCTATTAAGATATTGCTCCTTCAGTGTATTAATTTTTCTAGAACTTTGATTACATATGTGTTGGACTAGCTCATTCTGTCTTCCATGTTACTTAACCTCTTTTACACTTTTCCATCACTTTGTCTCTGTAACAATTGTATGACTTTTCAATTTATATATTCTGGCTTGTAATTATCTCTTAAACTGTTATTTTGTTAACTGAGTTTTAATTTTTCTGACTATATTTTTCATTTCTGAATGTTCAATTTTGCTTTTCTTCAACTATGTCTGCTCATCTTTGATAGGTACTTGATCCTTATGGTTTTTATTCCATCTTTTATTTATATGAATGTATTAGTCATACTCATTTTATATTTCTAATAACTTCAATATTTGTCTCTTCCTGGTATCTGTTAGTACTGCATCTCTTATTCACAAGTCCATGTTTTACCTCTGTGTTTCATGATCTTTGATTCTGTGCATACATTTGGTAAAATTCTGTAGGAGTTTGTTGAGGTTTAATATGAGAATGTTTCACTAAGAAAGAATGTCCCTACTTCTTCTATGTCCCAGAAAGCGACAAGCCCACTAAAGAACAGGTCAATGGACAAAAATATTTTGGAAAAACTATTGCTTCTCCCTTTACCCAAAGTCAGTTCTAGTCAGAGATGTCTCCTATTTCATTCCTTCCATGATTTAGGTATTTAAAACTCTGGGTTTTACACAAGGGTCTTCAACCTAATTCCTCACTATATAATGTCTCTAATCTTTGTCTTGTCTGTCTTCAATCATTAAAAACTAAAGTTCTAAGCTACCAGAGGTATATTTCCCTGGGTCATTAGGCTGCTCCAGGATTCAGTTATCTCCTAGACTTTAGTTCTTGCTTCATCCCTACCTTCATAAAATTTCCATCAATTTCATTAGGACTCATTTATTTATGTAATTCCTATTGCTAAAAATTTTATTCAACATTTGAAATATTTTTTGACATTTGTTGCAGAATTTTTTATAATTTCCTAGAACTCATAATGTTGTTTGAAACCAATGGCCTCAAATGAAGATTTTAACTTTGGCCGTGTATTAACTATTGCTCAGGCTCAAAGAGTGATGCCCAAGTGGTTTTGTTTATTTTCACTTTGGTCAAGAGTAGAATTTTCCTTTCAAGCCTTCAGCTCCACCTATGATACTCCCACTCGCAGATGGGCATACAAAACTCTAGGATTTTGCAAAGGGAACTGAACATAGACATTGTATTCCAGAGAGGGTCTACTAGTACATAGGTAGGCTGTTCAATGTTGAGTCTCTATCTCATGATACTGCTTATCTCTTATCTCTTAGCCAGGCCCTTCTTTTCAGTTCTGTCTGTCCTCTCCGCCCCCATTCCCAATCAAATTTAGTTTCTACACACAAAAACTCTGCAAAGGTACACAGTCGTCTTTCTGTGCCAGTGGCTCCTCTCGGTCATTATGTTGCTTCCATGTTCTCCCACTGTAGAGACAGAGAAGGAAAATCTTTCTTTAGAGTAACATGGAAAGAGCAGAGATAGAGAAAAACACACAGAAAATATGTGCATAAATTTTTCAAGATTTTAGAGAAAGGTTTTTTGATTCCTCTTAGGATACTGTTGCTTTCCCTGTGGGTGGGTAAGTAGTTTTTGTGTTTTTTTCTTGGATCTCATACACGTTTTTGTGCCAAGAATATTAGTTGATTCTGTCCATTGCTATTGTTCTCCAGTTTCCTGTGCTTTAGCATGCAGATTCAGTCCTACAGATCATCTTCTGCCTACTGTATCAGAGATGATTGCTTCACTAGAGTGTGCAATCTCTGCCCCACCAAATCAACCAGGATGCCTAATAATGTTATTGCACTGCTGACTGGCCTGTTCCAGCCTTTGATTGTCACCCTTTACTATTCTATGAAGTCGGAGTTTATAGGAATAATGCTGCTCAATAAAAATCACAAGTTTGGATCCTGTGGTAAACTCATCATGTCTCACAGCTGCAAGACTGTCGAACATACTAACTGTACTCCCATCAGATCTGAAGCTTATCTAGAAATTAGGATATGACTCAAGGATATTTAAATAATTCTTCAACCAAGCACAACTATCATAAATGATATGCAAACTGGTAAGAATGTGAAAAACCAGTATAACAAGTTTTCTCTTTTACCCCTAAGTATGTATCTATAATATAAGTATAAGTTGACTTTCCCCATTCCTCACTCCTTCTTTCCTCTCCCTTCTCTCCAAGTTCTACTCTCCTTTCAGAAGGCAAATGAGACATGCCATAATTTTCATGATCTATTTTGCTCATATTTAGAAACAAAGTTTGACAGATGCAGAGTGGAAAGCTTCAGAAACTGGCAATAAGCTTAAATGAGGAAAAATAAAGATTCAATCTTTTACTCTATGTTGATGCATAGAATGCTATATAAATATAAATTTTTACTAAACAAAACTTTTATGTAAATCACATAATTAATTTAAACAGGCTTTTTAAATTATTTTTGAAAGACAAGTAAGTGATCAATTCTGTTAATAATTTCCTAGGATTGTGCCATCTTATAATTCTCTGGACAATGTAAAAAACAATTTTTTTGGAGGATTATATGTTCATGAGATAAGTAGAAATTATGCATACTTATATTTTTTAAAGTTGGCATGCTCTTAAACAAGATAGAATGTACTCAGAAAATGATTAATATTTACTGAAATAAGTTCAGAAATTTTTATTTTTCAGTATTGATTCTCTAATTTTATTTAGTGATATACTTTATTTACTTATGAAAAACTCAACATACTAAAAATATTTCTCAACCAATGGCTAAAATTTTCATTTAAAAAGTTAACATGTGTTGAGCACTTATATAATGTACTAGGCATTTGGTTGAGAACTTTACATTATTTAATCCTCACAGTGCTGCAGTGAGGTGTGCGTACGTTATCTCAATTTTCACTTGAAGAAGCTGAGAGAACTGAAATGACTTGCCAGCCTTCAGAGAGTAGTAGATGCAGGATACAAATCCATAGGTGCCTGGATTCAAATTATTGACTCCTCTATGTAATGCTGTCCTCACATCTACTTGTCGTAAATACAGTATGTCTTCTTGTGCAAGAATCTTCTCTCAATGTAGAATTACTAGAGGCCCGTGCACGAGGGGGTGTGTTCCTCAGCTCAGCCTGCACCCTCTCCAATCTGGGATGCCTTAAGGGATGTCCAACCACCCATTTAGGCCCGATCCTATCAAGACCACGCCTAAATGGGCGGTCAGACATCCCCTTCACAATCCAGTACTGCTGGTTCCAAACTGCTTACCTGCCTTCCTGATTGCCCCTAACTGCTTCTGCCTTCCAGCCTGATCACCCCCTAACCACTCTCCTTCTAGCTCGATTGATGCCTAACTGCTCCCCTGCCAGGCTGTTTGCCCCTAACTGCCCTCCCCTGCAGGCCTGATATCCACCAGCTGCTCTCCCCTGCAGTCCTGGGTCCCCCACAACTGCCCTTGCCTGCAGGCCTGGTCACCCTCAACTTCCCTCCTCTGCCGACCTAGTCACCCCTAACTGCCCTCCCCAATAGGCTTGATCACCCACAATTGCCCTCTGTTGCAGGCCTGGTCTCTCCCAACTGCCCTCCCCTGCTGGCCATCTTGTCATGGCCATCTTGACCACATGGGGGCAGCCATCTTGTGTGTTGGAATGATAGTTAATTTGCATACCACTCTTTTGTTAGAATGGATAGAGGCCTGGTGCATGGGTGGGGGCCAGCTGGTTTACCCTGAAGGTGTCCCAGATTAGGGTGGGGGTTCCCTTGGGGCTGGGGTGGCCTGGGTGAGGGTCTTGTGGTGGTTTGCAGGTTGGGGGGAGACCCAAGCAGAGGCCCTGGTGTCTGGGATTTATTTATCTTCTACAATTGAAACTTTGTAGCCTGGAGCAGAGCCAAACCTTCTGCTCACTCTGTAATGGCAACCATTTCTGTTGGGATTTATTTATCTTCTATAATTGAAACTTTGTAGCCTTTAGTGGAGGTGAAAGCAGGCCAGGGCTGCAGAAGTTTGGCTTCCTCCATCACCAGAAGAAACCCTAGCCTCCTGCTCTCTCCATTTCTGTGGTTGCTGCCATTTCAGTAGGGATTTATTTATCTTCTATCATTGAAACTTTGTAGCATTGAATGGAGGCCTGGACTGGGAAGGGCAGGCAGAAAGCTTGGCTTCCTCCATTGCCAAGGAAACTCAAGCCTCCCTCCTGCTCTCTGTGGCTGCAGCCATCATCTTGGTTGGGTTTATTTGCATATTCACTCCTGATTGGCTGGTGGGCATGGCTGGTGGGTGCATCAGATGTATGGTTAATTTGCATATTACTCTTTTATTAGATAGGATACCATCTTAGAGTTGAAGGAGCCCTGCAGATCCTGAGACGCTGTGGGTCACCATGCCCTGGTCCACTGTTGTAAGCTCAGAGGGTGGTGGGGAGGATGTTTGGATTTTCAGTGGAAACACACTAATTTCTGAGATCTTGCAGATACTGTTTGAACTACTAGCTCAAGGAATTTCAGTTTTAACTTTAGATTGTTAAATTCCTTTGAATGACACATAGCTTCCAAAACTGCTGAGTTTCCTAGAATGAAATGATAAAAACAAAGTACTGCAGTGCAATAATGTGAAACAGGAGATTAAGGTGGTAATATCCAGTCTGGTTTCAAGATTTCAGTGCTTAATGAGGGCGCACATCCCATTAATGATTAATTGTTCTTATTTAAGAATTAAATTTTTTTAATGGTTTCAAGTGATTTGTATTAATTTTTTGCAATGGACCTTAAGTTTGAAGGTGGGTTTTTTAGACCTAATGACTTACCAAAGGTACTTCTTGTGATCTAGGGATGCCTTGATTTCACCAACATTTTCCATATTCAAAATAAGAAAGAGAAATATGTCAGTCAGAAAAAATAAGTCACACAATCTCACTCATTTGTTTAAAGCTAATGAACAAATTAATGAATGAACAAAATAGATCCAGAGACATAGAAGCATGGAACAGACCAATGAATCTCATAGGGAAAGCAGGAATGGGGGATAGATATGGATAGATTAACCAGGGAGTTTATATGCATATATGCATAACCCATGGACACAGACAATGATGTGGTGCAGGGTGGAGAGGGGATCAATGGACCAAAAAAGGGAACATCTGTAATATTTTCAAACAATAAAGAAAAATTTAAAAATAAATAAATAAAAAATAAGTCTATATACTCTCACTTACCTTTTGTCCTGATTGTTATTACTTAGTTTGTGGCTGAGGGGGGAGAGCTATATCTGGTGACCAAACCATCTAAGTTTTGTGGACAAGGAGGAGATATGAGAGAATCTAAAATCATTTTGAGATTATTTTTGAGGAACTATTCTAATACTCATAAACACCAGGTATCTGGATAGTGGAAAGTGTGGAAAGTCCTCCGGATGCTGTGATCATTCCTCATTGTTCAGTGGCCTCTATAATAAAAGGTATATCATTTTTCAAAAGAAAATGGTCCAGAAAGCTAGAAGTGTGATATAGATTCGTCTCAAGGTATACAATAAAGTGACTAGACTTGGGTGATTGGACTGGAAAAATAACATTGTTACTTAAGAACATGTCAACAGCAGTGAGATATTACTAATAGCCTTGAAACATTCAAAGGTCTAACATAGTCAGTCTTCTAGGAACAGCAGGTACAATGTCCTATGTAATAATCTCCCTTACTGAATGTATTGCCTTGTCTGATATATATGTGAATCAGAGAGCAATAGTGACAGCTGAGTGGAAAAGCCTCTATGAGTGACTCAAACAAGTACCATCATTAATCATCACTTTATTTCTAAAGTTTATGACCCCCAAAGAGAACTATCTTTAATCTTCCATTGTATAGTTTTGGAAGTGCCAGACCATATAGCCAGGTCATTGACAAAAGTCAAGAGTGAATAAAAGTATAACAAGGTTCACTGAGGGAAGTATTGGACAAAGCTATGAAAAATGTCTTGAGTCCTGCAACAGAGCAAAGTAACCATGTCCATTTTTTATTCTTCATAGCTGAGACTAGGGCTGAAATGTGGCTGCAATCCTATAGATACCATTAACTTTCAGCTTGGTTAAGTTATAAGTCCTAGGCATTTAAGGGAATCTCATTGAATCAAGAAAATCTAGTAGCTATACTTTAAGCAGTGAAGTTGGGGATAATGTTACTCCAAAAGAAATAACTGCCTTTTTTTTTGTAATGTCAAAAAACCACTAGAACCAGGCCAGTTGCATTCTTGAATATACCATTTCCATGTGATAAGTACCCTTCCCACCTTTCAATAATGGAGTCTGAGTTGAACTACCTTTAAAGGGAAATAGGCTAGAGAGATACAAGAGCTCCTTGAGCTAAAAGTTCATTACTGAGAAGAATCCCCAAAGCTAAATGTGATTGGAATGATGAATCCAAAACCCAAGGTATACCTCCCAGTGAGCAAATCTTTAGCCAGAGAGACTTACAGCTCAATGGAGCCTTTACTGCAGGAGCCTTCACTCTAAATGTTATTGATTTTCTTAATTTACATCTTGTATATTTTCTTTCCCTTTGACCTAGATCCAACTTTATTAAGTCACTAGAGGCCCGGTGCACAAAATTCAAGCACTCAGGGGGTTCCTCAGCCGGGCTTGCACCTTCTCATAGTCTGGGATCCCTTGGGGGATGTCTGTCTGCCATCGGGGGATGTCTGGGGATCAGGCCTAAGCCAGCAGTCAGACAACCCTCTCACAGTCAGGGCTCTCACAGTCCAGACCCCTCTCTCCTTACTGCCTGCCTGCAGCAGAGACAGGAGAGGCTCCCACCACTGCCGCTGCACTCACCAACCATGAGCCCAGCTTCTGGCTGAGGAGTGCTCCCCCTGTGGGAGTGCATTGACCACCAGGGGGCAAATTCTGCATTGAATGTCTACCCTCTGGTGGTCAGTGTGTGTCATAGTGAACCTTCATTCTGCTCTTCAGTCAATTTGCACATTGTATTATATAGGATACTTTAAAAATGTTTCTTTTTCAGGTAGCAAAATTTCTTTACTTCTTCCACCTTTTTCATTATCATGTTGACTATGTAACTTAAGATTTATAATTATTTTCACTAGGATTTTAACATATTATTCAACACTAAAAAAGCACACAATGTTACATCACAAATCCAAAGAAAGTGGTTACACTAGAGTATTTTTCTAAGAGCTAGAGTCCTTTTCCAAGAGAGTACATATAAATATGGAACTCTCATGCCATTTTTACCATTTTTACACTATTTAACAAAATAATTTGTCAGCAAACATTTATTGAAATATTTCAATATGCCAGAGAAGTTGCACACCACTAGAGATTCCAGGATTAACAGATAGTACCTGTCCTCAATTTGGAAGTAAATAGATGATTATGTGGAGATGACATGCTTTGTAAGGGACATTATCAGGATGCAATGCTCATGAGTAGAAGACATGGCAAAGCTTGACAGATCCAGCTTCTTAGGGAAGTGGCTCCTTAGCAGAGTCTTGATATAAATAATAGTCAGTTGAAGAAAAAATAAGATGGGAATATTTGTCCCAAGCAGTGGGTGCTATAAATTTAAAGACCCAGCAGCTAAGTGGAACCTAGCAGGCTCTGGGAATTGCAAGTAGTACATTTCATGTGGTATATGCCATGCTCTGTAGAGCCTAGATTCCACAGGAATTTCAGACTCAGATGCCCTTGGAGGCTTACCACTGTAAAATGCTCAAATCCTTCATATATGTACGGCATGTCGTGCCAGGAGTAAATCAAATAAGTTATTCTGAAATACTGAAGTACCTAAAAATAACATTAAGACATAGTTGTTGGGCAGATTTAGCAATGACTTGCTGTCATGCTTTAGAGAGTAAGCACCGTAAGACATTGTGTCAGAACCTTCGTGGCTTAACCATGAGACCACAGACATAACTGAACTTCTCTGACACTCACTGTCCTCATCTACAGTTACTTCCAACTACAAAATTCTATTCTAAGGATGAGGTTAATAAAAATATTAAAAACATAAACCGGAAGTTACATTATGTTGTTGAGATGACTGGCAGTAACAAAAAAACAATGAACATGAAGATCAAAACTCAAAGCAGATTCACCTCATTTTTCATAACATTTTGATAAAATTTATTTTCTTTTACCTAATATTATTTTTTCATCACTTTTCTTGCACAAGAATAGAAGCCCCATAAGGCCTGAAACCGTTTATTTTTCTATCTTGATGAGTTCTATAACATTTCATCCAACATCTCACAAATAATAGGCAATCATAAATAATGATCAAAGAGGATTTTAAGAGATACATTTAATTTTTAAAGACAAAATTATATGTATATTTAACTAAATCATCTTAGAAAAACTATGTATTTTTTCAGTAAAATTTATTGGGGTGGCATTTGTTAATAGCATTACATAAATTCGCTGAAACCAGTTTGGCTCACAGGATAGAGCATTGGTTTGCGAACTGAAGGGTCCCAGTTCAATTCCAGTCAGGGGTATGTACTTTGATTACGGGTACATTCCCAGTAGGGGGTGTGCAAGATGCAGCTGATTGATGTTTCTGGCTTTCTGTCCCTTTCCCTTCCTCTCTGTGAAAAATCAATAAAATAATTACTAAATAAATAAATAAATAAATAAATAAATAAATAAATAAATAAATTCAAGGGCACAATTCTATAATACATCATCTGTATATTGCATTGTGTGTTTACCACCCATAGTTTAGTCTTTCTGTGTCACCATATGTTTGGCCCCCCTTACCATTTTCACTCAGTTTTCTCCAACCTCCCTTCCACTCTGATAACCTTCATACCATTGTGCATTGTCTATGAATCTAATTGTTTGTTCATTTTTTGTTTCAGTTTTATATCCCACATATAAGTAAAATCATAGGGTTTTTGTCCTTTTCTGATTTATTTTGCTTAGCATGATACTCTCAGGATCCATCCATGTTGCTGCAAATGGAACATTCTTTCTTATGGTTGAGTGGTATTCCACTGTAATCTAGTATATGTACCACATCTTCTTTATCCAAATAGCCAATGAAGGACACTTAGATTGTTTTCATGTCTTTGCTACAGTGAATAATGCTGCAATAAACATAGGGGTACATGTATCTTTGAAAATAATTGTTTTCAAATTTTTCAAATAGATATCCAAAAGAGGGATTATTGGGTCATATGGTAACTCTTTTCTTAATTTTTTGCTGTTTTCCCTATTGGCTGTACCAGTTTATAGTCCCACCAGCATTGTATGAGGGTTCCTTTTTCTCCACAATCTCTCCAATACTTGTTTTTACCTGTCTGTTGATAACAGCCATTCTAACAGGTGTGGTTTTGATATTTCATTGTGGTTTTGATTTGCAAGGACAATGGAGTTTTATAAAGTAATCTTTTAATTAAGAAAATCAAACCATAAAAAAAAGTAACAAGCAAACAAAAAATAAGAATACCAAAAGATGTTTGGCTTTCCATATGTGACACTGGGTCAAACATCTTGAATTGGCAAGAAATTATTTTCCTTTAAGGTAAAGGATATTGACAGTTTCTGTCCTGTGGTTATACTATACCACATTACTTTTTCTAAACTATATTATCTTTTGCAGTGAAATGGTCCTATTTTAGCAGGAATATTAAAGTACAACAATTTCCTGAGTACTGTTAGCTGAGCTTTCACCGTGTTCTCATGATGCTTTCCTCATGCCATCATTATAGGACTACTTATGTAAAATGGCCATTATCTCTTTACACTTCTGTCTATGCCCTAAGGCTAGGAACTCTTCTAGGACAGAAATATTATCTTATTCATCTCCATAGCTAAGAGTGTAACATAACACTTAGAATTTAGTTTGTGCAATTGGTAGTAAATAAAAAGTAGATGTGAAATTCTGTAAAAGTTCATAAATAGCCAAAGTAAATCAATAAATCCCTGAAGTAGTAATTGCTAAATATTTGTTGAGTGCACATCAAAAAGATAGCTTTAAAATTAAGAGTACTCAAACCATGACTGAGGCTCAAGGTATATTGGGATGAAGCAGCTTAACTAGTAAGAAAGTGGTTTTACTCATTAGTCCCAGAGACACAGCAAGAAATGATTCAAGTTAAATTAGTATTGCAGCCCTAGCTGGTTTTGCTCAGTGGACAAAGCATTGGCCTACAGACTGAAGGGTTCTGGGTTTGAGTCCTGACTAGAGCACATGCCTGGGTTATAGGCTTGACCCCCAGTAGGGGGCAGCCAGTCAATGTTTCTCTTTCATCATTGATGTTCTTATCTCTCCCTCTCTTTTCCTCTCTGAAATCAATAATAATAATTTTAAAAGTTAGTATTGCAAAGTAAGCTGAATTAAGCTTTGCTTGTATGACTAATCAGTCAAGGAATTTTCCAAGCAGATCTCCATTTGCTTTTATTTTAGCATTTTCATATCAGGTTAAATTTTAGACTACATTGCTCTGTGGTTCCTAATTTTTTCTGGTGGAAAGACAGCTAGTGGCTAGAAACATAGTCATTTCTCAGCTTTGATAGGTAAATAAGATTTTTGAGTCCCATGCAAGACAATAGTTTTTAAGTCTTTATCAGATTAAGAAAAAACACACATTTTAAATTACCCCAATTCTTCTTAACACATGGCCAAGCTGAAGTTCACAGCCTTTTACTATTAGGTAAAGTAGATTAACATCTTCCCCGTGGTGGAAAGAGACTTCGAGTGAAAACTGTTGCAGTAAATCCTCTCTACATCCTGACCTCTAAAGTCTAGAGCAAAACAAAATGCTTGTGGATAATTTATTATGCCTTAAAAGTAATTACTTAGTCATGATGAAAAAACAAATGGTTGGAATTAATTAGCTAATTTTTTATTTAGAAGTTTTTAACCATGTTTGTTGATGAAATAAAAGTATGTAATATTCTATCTAATAAAAGAGTAATATGCAAATTGACTACACCTCCGATCAAGCCATGCCCACCAGCCACACACACCAGCCAATCAGGAGCTGGGGTGGAGCCAGCCGGCAAGCCCGGCCCCCAGGGCCGGACAGTTGCCAGCGGCCAGGGCTAAAGCTAGGGCTGGGGAGGTGGAGCCAAACAGGGAAATGGCTGAGTGCCCAAGGACTAAAGCCTCAGCCAGAGGCTTTAGTCCTTGGGCAGACAGCGGGTGAGCGGTCAGTAAGATATCCCCTGAGGGCTCCCAGTATGTATCAGGGACAGGTTGGGCTGAGGAATCACCCACCCTCAGTGTAAGAATTTCATGCACTGAGCCCCTAGTCCTATATAATAAAAGTCCAGCAACCAAAGCGGCGGGAAAACCAGAATGACCAGAGACCAGAACGACTGCCAGCCCCACCCCCACCCCAGTGGGGACCCCATTAGAAGCCTGCAAACAGCCCACAGCCCCTCACCCTAGCCGGCCCCAACCCCAGGGGGCCTCCTACCCTGATCAGGGGTGGGACCAGCTAGCAAACCACCCTGGCCCCTCACCCTAGCTGGCCCTGCCCCACAGAGGGTCTCCCATCCCATCAGGGTTATGGAAAAACTGCAAACAGCCCACAGGTCCTCACCCCAGCTGGTCCACCCCCTAGGGAAACCTCCACCCTGAACAGGGGTGGGGACAGCCAGCAAACTCCATGCAGCACCTCACCGCAGCCAGCCCCATGCCCCAGCAGGAACCCGCACTCTGGTCGGTAGCATGGACACCCTGAAAACCCCTTGCGCTGGCTGGTTCTGTCCCCCAGCAGTCACCCCCACCCTGATCGAGGTTGTGGCTGGCGTGCAAACTGCCCATGGCCCCTCGCTCCAGCTGGCCCCAGCCCCCAGCCACAAGCTAGGGCCCCCATCAGGGCAGACCAGCAGGCCCCAACTTGTGCACTGGGCCTTGATCCTATATAATAAAAAGGTAATATGCAAATTGACCTTAAAGGCAGAATGATCAGAATGACTGCTTGATCAGTCACTATGAGGCGCACTGACCGTCTCTCGCTCCCTTTCCTCAGCCAGCAGGCTCTGATTTCCCAATGGTAAATGGAAAACCAGGGGTGGGTAGGGGATGTGGGGGCTCCAAGCCAAGGCCCTCACCCCACCAGTTGCCCCACATACAGAGGGCAACCTGCAGCAGGGTGGAGCCAGTGAGCAGGCAGAATGGCCAACCTCTTGGTTCTTCCCACCAGTCGGCAGGTTCCGATCATCTGATGGGGAACGGGAAACTGGGTGTTGGGGGGAGGACCAGCTACAGGAAGCTCGGGAAGATGGCCCTGATCACAGGCTAGGCCTAGGAACCATACCAGTGCACAAATTTCATGTATTGGGCCTCTAGTCAAAATATAAAGCCCCTTTACTGTACTAAGCAAACTGACTTAGGTCAAAGCAATATTAATTACATTTATATCTACTAAATAGAGGCCTGATGCATGAAGATTTGTGCAAAGGTGGGCCTTCCTTCCCCTAGCTGCTGGCACCACCTTCGCTCTAGCCTGGAGCTGCCTTTTCCCTTCCAGAGGTACAGAGGAGCTGGGGAAGTGCAGAACACTCCATTCACCCTCCCCCAGCTATTCAGTGCCTGCATATGCAAATTAATTTTCCATCTTGGTTGGGTTATTTTGCATACTCACTCCTGATTGGCTGGTGGGCATTGCAAAGGTACAGTCAATTTGCATCTTTCTCTTTTATTGGTATAGTTACAAGAGTCATCTCTCTCATCGAAATGCCTGCAGATTGCTCATATTAGTAATTTATTTACATCATAAAAATTTTTATCACATTACTAATCCTCTTAATATCTCTCTGAGTGTGTCAATAGGATGCTCCTACTGCAAGTGACAGACAGCAAAGTATTTGTGAATATTAGTGGAGAAATGAAGGCATAGTGTCTGAAATACTGAAGTGTAATAAATTACAGCATTATTGACAAATAAACTTTGTTTTTGTCCCCTCTATGGCTATCTCATATGCTCTCAGTTGACTTTCCTTCTATCTAAATGGACTGTCAATCTTCTTTTAATCACTTAGCTGCTTTCAGTTGAAGTAGATTGGGTATCTCTGACTCACTTCCTTAGGAAGTCAACTTTCTCCAGGTCTTTGCACAGGCAGTGTTCCAGTCTTCAGCAGAACTGGCCTTAGAACTTGTATTATGGTTCCTTTGTTGGATTTCAACTGTTTTGAAGAAAGCCTTTGTCTCCAAACAGCCAGCTTCCCACTTGACCAGTCTTAAAATTATTCCACTGTTACTGTTTGAGTATTGAGTTTAAGTCTTGAGGGTGTTTGATATTTTAAGTATAACAGGGTATTGGCTTGTAAGAGATTCCTGGTACCTTGTATTTTATAGATGAGAAAACTAAAACCTAGAAAAGTTAAGTAACTTTATCAAGTTCAAACATTTCAATCCCAATACCTTTACTTTTATAAATAAGGAAATGGAAACCCAGAGATATGAAATAGCTTAGGTCTTGTATCAAAATGTAAATATTTTTAAATAAACTATGAAATCAAGCAATAAAATCCACTGCCTGAAGTAAAATCTGTACCTGAAGTTAGAAATAAAAAGTAATGGGAGTATATTTTGTAAATATTAACCTGATACATTTTTATTTCTCCATTAAATCGTGTTTACTAGCAGCCTTAAATTTCCAAAGCTAATCTTACTGCTTATTTCTCAAGGGAAGAAGAACAAGGGTACTGCCTAAAGCAAAGAGGCCAACAGTCAACTCTGAGATTCCAACCTAAATTTCTTAGTTTCTCTACTAACAATTTAGTCATAGGAGAATTTCCTAGGTTATTTTATTTCACTCTTTCATAACTGGAGAGGCTTGCTTGGTGTAAGGGATCATACAATAATTTGTAAGGGAGATACCGTCCATATGATAAGAAGATGAGGAAGGAGCCAGCTCTGTCGGGTCCTGGTGAATGTACAAAATTGAGGCAGCAGAAGGAGACTAGGAAAGTCCAACAGTAAGGCTCTGGTTTGGCTTCACTGAACTCCAGACATGTCTGGGACCAAGATGTGGGAAACTGCCTCATTTGATTGTATTACTTAATCTCTCCCCCATAGCTCAATCCTTTTGCCTTGTAACTTTCCAGACAGAATCATCTGTCTTGCAGACAAAATATCCTGTCCTGCTACTTGATTTGGGACTTGCTTTGGCCAATGATTAAACCCAAAGTGTCAGTGAGCCAGTTCTAGGCCTAAAATTCAAAAAATCTTCCTGTCTCTGCTTGTTATCTTATGCTTCTGCTATTACTATGAGAACATGCCCAGGCCAGCCTGCTGGAGGGGGAGCACCGCATGGAACACAGTGAATTGCCTTGCACCTGTCAAAAGCATCTTAGAGCCATGAACACCCAGCTAATCCCCATACGTGAGTGAGCCCAACCAAGATCAGCAAGCTGCCTAGCTGATCCCTAGCTATCTCAGCAGGGCAAGTCATTCTGTCTATAGGGATGGGTGCTGCAAAATTACATGTCAAAAGGATTGAGATATGGGGAGAGATGAACTAATACAGTCAAATGATGCAATTTCCCACATCTTGGTACCAGATCCCTAACTAACTTCAGACATGTGAGCAATAAACACATAACTTTGTATGCTTCTAAGAGTTATTGGTTATTTGTTATGCAACTTAATTTTAGCAAAAATGAACTGATGTGGTGTCTTTAAAACATTGAAATATGTATGGCAAAGGAGAAGGAGGGAGAGATTGTCAACCAGAATCTCATCCAAAATGGTTTGAGGCAATGGCAGCAGCTGGACAGTGATATAGACAAAGCTGATTCAGTCTTCCAGGTTCCTTATTCCCTGATATGCAAAGACTAGGATGTTCCCAAGTGACATGGCAAGAAGAAGCAGAAGAGCCTTTAAGTCTGGCATTTATAAACCAGCAGGTGCTTCAGCTAGCCAGGCCCGTCCAGGTGCACCTGGCATTAGCTATACAGTCCAGGGAGCTTGGCCAGTCCAGTGAAAAGTCTTTCAAAAGAGCTTGGAATTTCAAGCGACTTTACCTCAAACTAGTCTCTGAAAGAAATGAAATCATTTGAAAAAATGAATCCTATAGCTTTTACTCAAGTTTATCAGGTCCATTTATTAAATATAATTATCTTCTGGTCAATGAGAAAGGAAAACAGGATTATAAGAGTCTGCTAAAATTTAAATTTTTATTGACTATTTTAAAACAATTTTTTCATATGCCAAGCCTTCTTGGCATTATTTCCACCATTCAAATTATTTCTGACTTTTAAAAGTATAATCGATCTAACAAGCAAAATTATAAAATTGATAGTTTCCAAAATGGTCTTTCCTTGCACTGAAATCAATTCAACCTATAGGCATTGCTTTATGAAATTGCCAACAGAAAATTGGGTGAGCAAAGAGTTTGGGAATGGTATAAATCTTTCATGTTGAGAAAATTTTCTTTGTGAGGGAGGAGGAGAAGAAGAAAGAGAAAGGGAGAAGAAGGGAAGGAGAAAGAGAAGGAAAATGAAGAGAAGATGATGTATATTTCTGGTCTGAAACATTGACTTATTCTGTACCCAAAAAGCTCTCACATTAAAAATTTGTGATTCACTTATATAATGGTGAGCTCTCCTAGGAAGAACACAGGCTGTATTTATTTTTTAAAATATATTTTATTGATTTTTTTTTACAGAGAGAAAGAGAGAGGGATAGAAAGCTAACAACATCAATGAGAGAGAGACATAGATCAGCGGCCTCCTGTGCACACCACACTGGGGATGCGCCTGCAACCAACATACATGCCCTCGACTGGAATCGAACCCAGAATCCTCCAGTCCCCAGGTCAATGCTCTATCCACTGAGCCAAACTGGTTTCAGCACAGGCTGTATTTTGATAGTGTATGTGGAGGTGGGAACTGGGAATAGATAGTTGGGAATTTTAGTGTATTTTCATATTAGTTCTTAAATGTCTTGAAAGGGTCTTTGTGCGTGGCAAAAACTGTGCCTGATTACTTTGTTTTTATATTACTACTAGAGGCCCAGTGCCCAAAATTCATGCACAAGGGTGCAGGGGTGGTGTCCCTCAGCCCAACTTGTACCCTCTCCGATCTGGGACCCCTCAAGGAATGTCTGACTGCCCATTTAGGCCCGATTGGGATTGGGCCTAAATGGGCAGTCAGACATCCTTCTCACAATCCAGGACTGCTAGATCCAAACTGCTCACCTGCCTGCCTCCCTGATTGCCCCTAACTGCTTCTGCCTGCCAGCCTAATCACCCCCTAACCACTACCCTGCCAGCCTAATTGATGTCTAACTGCTCCCCTGCCAGCCTGTTTGCCCCCAACTTCCCTCCTCTGCCATCCTGGTCACCCTTAACTGCCCTCCCCAGCAGGCTTGATCACCCCCAACTGCCCTCCCTTGCAGGCCTGGTCCCTTCCAACTTCCCTCCCCTGCTGGCCTGATGGCCCCCAAGTGCCCTCTCTTGCAAGCCTGGAAACTCTCTGTCCTCCTCTGCTGGCCATCTTGTGGTGGCCATCTTGTGTCCACAAATAGGCAGGATCTTTGACCACAGGGGGGCAGTCCTCTTGTGTGTTGGAGTGATGGTCCATCTGCAAATTACTCTTTTATTAGGTAGGATAGAGGCCTGGTACATGGGTGGGGACCAGCTGGTTTGCCCTGAAGGTTGTCCTGGATCAGGGTGGGGATTTCCTTGGGGTGTGTGGGGGCCTGGGTGAGGGGCCTGTGGTGGTTTGCAGGCTGGCCATGCCCCCCAGCTACCCAAGAAGAGGCCCTGGGATCTGGGATTAATTTATGTTCTACAATTGAAACTTTGTAGCTTGGAGTGAAGCCAAGCCTTCTGCTCACTCCATGGCAACAGCCATTTCTGTTTGAAACTTTATAGCCTAGAGCAGAGGCCTAGGCTAGGGCTGCAGAAGTTTGGCTTCCTCCATCACCCTGGCAACCTTAGCCTCTTCTCTCTCTAGATCCATGGCTGCCGCCATTTCTGTTGGGATTATGTATCTTCTATAATGGAAACTTTGTAGCATTGAGTGAAAGCCTAGGTCAGCAATGGTAGGTGGAAAGCTTGGCTTCCTCTGTTTCTGGGGAAACCCAAGCCTCCCTCCTATTCCCAGTGGTGACAGCCATTTTGGTTGGGAGTTATTTGCATAATTTGCTCCTGATTGGCTGGTGGGCATGGCTTTGGACATGGCTTTGAGCGGAGGCACAGTCAATTTGCATATTACTCTTTTATTAGATAGGATAACTTTTATTAAGGTTGTAATTATGAAGAAAACTAGTTTACTAGTATCTTAAACTCTTATTTAAATAACAAATCTTGTTCTACTCCATAAAACTAATAAAGAGTAATTATTTTCCCATTTTCTTTGATGATTGTTCAATTAATTCAAATGGGATAGACTAAACTACTTTAAATAATTAATTCCTTTGACAAATTTAGTAAATTACATTTTCTAAAATACTTTAGATTATACTTATAAATTTGTTTTATTTTTATAGCATTTTAATAACTTCCTGACAGCTCAATCAAAACTGTAACAAGAAAAACCTGCATATACATCTTAAAGTCTTATAAATATAATAAAGTATAATTATAATAGAATGCATCTCCAGTTTTTGCAAACTTTAGTCAAAATCTTGGGTATAGTTTTAGCTTAAAAGCACAATTCCAAAACCTATTACAAATTTTAATTTATATTTAAATTATTTCACTTACCAGATTCTATTAAACATTATAAATTATTTAGATGCCAAATATATAAACTGTCACAGTAGTTAAAAGCTTAATCCAGACCTTGGACTCAAAGTATAAATTATTTTGGGTTAATACACTCTATAATATATGTATTTAATGTAAAACTTTCTGTGGTTGGTAAATTACAGAATCATCAAGAAAACTATATTTAGCATTTCAAAGAAGCAAGATTGACAATTCTGATAATAATATGATTACTTAAGGGTAGGAACTCAGGAACAAAACTTAAAAACAACGTATATACAGAGTGATCATCTGAACTTCAAACTGACATTATCAGTTCTTCCTTGGAGTCAACACGTGATCCGGGGCTTTAAATTCACACTCATATCCAATTCTTTTACCTCATTTGCATAGACTAAACTCTGTTTCCTCAATGAAGCTTTATATGACTTCCTTCAACTAATCTTATTACTGAGTATTGAATTCTCCCATCTTTCAAATTTGGGGAATGTATGTGACTAGAGAGTTAAAGTTACACGGATGTGTTTATTTGTCTTTCTCTATCTAGACATCTTCATATTCCATGCAGTCAGCAGCATCCCTCACAACTTGGTCTGATATTTTGGATGCAGTCTTACTATCATGCAACTACAGAAGCTCAACTTCTAATATATATCAGAGAAATGGCTTTATAAGCTCAAATTTTATAATTTTTTAACAATTATAATTTTTGTGGTAAAATATATGTAACATAAAATTTACCATATTAACCACTTTTAAGTGTACAATTCAATGGCTTTAGGTACATGAACAATATTTTGCAACTATCACCTTATCCAATTCCAGAACTTTTTCATATTCCTTAAATAATTATTCCTTATTTTCCCCTTCCCACTTGGCAACTTCTATTATACTTTTTATCTCTATCAATTTATCTATTCTAGGTATTCATGTGAGTGGAATCATACAATACTTATCATTTTGTGTCTAGTTTATTTCATTTAGTATAATGTCTCCAATGTTCTCCCATGTTGTATTATGTATCATAAGTTCGTTAATTTTTAAGGCTGCATAATATTCCATTATATATATATATATATATATATATATATATATATATATATATATATAGCACATTTTATTTATCCATGTATCTGTTGATGGACATTTAGGTTGTTTCTATCTTTTGGCTATTGTGAGTAATGTGGCTCTGAACATTGGTGTACAAGTAAGGATTCAGTATTCCAAGTCAAATAATTACCACCTACAATAACATATTCAAACTCTTTGATTCTCAGTCCTCATTTAGAAAGTGAGGGGGAAAATACTTGTTTTTCTGAATTTAAAGTATGTACAAATAACAGTTGTTATTCATAGATGTGGGAACCCCTTTCATGTCCCACATGGTTCAGGGTTCCAGTTCAGGGTTCAGGTTATGGAGAAGGCTGCACACAAATGAAAGACTCTAGAAAAGTATTAATTTGGGAATATTGGAGGCCAGGCAGAAGCCCAAGAGAGGACTACTACTGGCTTTGTCATCCCTTTTATTAAAATTATGGGATACAGCCATATCCCTCAGACAGGAAATTCCAATAACAGCCAATAAGACTAACAGGTGGAGTCTGCTTCAACTACCAATGTCTCAACCAAACAATGAATGATTAGCCCTGACCTTTCAGAGCAATTAAGGTTAACCAGCCTTCCAGATTCCCCATCCACATCTCTCAAATTAGTGAGACAATGATCAGTTTCTGGCACATCCTATCTAATAAAAGTAATATGTAAATTTGACCATACCTTCACCACACCCACCAGCCAATCAGGAGTGAATTATACAAATAACCCCCAACCACAATGGCTGCCACTACTGAGAGCAGGAGAAAGGCTTGGGTTTACCCAGCAACAGAGGAAGCCAAGCTTTCCACTTGCCAGGCCTCCACTCAATGTTACAAAGTTTCAATTATAAAAGATACAGAAATGGCGGCAGCCACTGAGCTGGAGAGAACAGAGGCTTGGGTTTCCCTGGCAATGGAGAAAGCCAAGCTTTCAGCCTGCCGTTGCTGGCCTAGGCCTCCACTCTAAGCTGCAAAGTTTCAAACGCCCAAGAGCAAGCAGAAGGCTTGGCTCAGCTCCAGGCTACAAAGTTTCAATTGTAGACATAGATTAACCCCAGATACCAGGGCCTCTGCTTGGGTAGCTGGGGGGCATGGCCAGCCTGCAAACCTCCACAGACTCTTCTCCCATGCTGCCCCTCACACCAAGGGAACCCCCACCCTGATCTGGGACACTCTTCAGGGCAAACCAGCTGGCCCCCACCCATGCACCAGGCCTCTATCCTACCTAATAAAAGAGTAATTTGCAGATGGACCATCACTTCAACACACAAGAGGGCCGCCTTCATGTGGTCAAAGATCCTGCCCCCGTGTGGACACAAGATGGCCACCACAAGATGGCCAGCAGAGGAGGCCAGTGAGAGTTTCCAGGCCTCCAAGGGAGGGCACTTGGGGGCCATCAGGCCAGCAGGGGAGGGAAGTTGGAAGGGACCAGGCCTGCAAGGGAGGGCAGTTGGGGGCGATCAAGCCTGCTGGGGAGGGCAGTTAAGGGTGACCAGGATGGCAGAGGAGGGAAGTTGGGGGCAAACAGGCTGGCAGGGGAGCAGTTAGACATCAATTAGGCTGGCAGGGTAGTGGTTAGGGGGTGATTAGGCTGGCAGGCAGAAGCAGTTAGGGGCAACCAGGAAGGTGGTCAGGTGAGCAGTTTGGAGCCAGCAGTCCTGGATTGTGAGAAGGATGTCTGATTCCCTGGTAGTGTTGGGCCTAATCAGGCAGTCATACATCCCCTGAGGGGTCCCAGATTGGAGAGGGTGCAGGCTGGGCTAAGGGACATCTCCTGCTCCCTGTGCACAAATTTCATGCACCAGGCATCTAGTATTATTATAATAGAAAAAAGTTTCATTTCAAAACACTAGACATACTCACAAAATTCCACATGAGATTCCAGTTTTTCTGATGGTGAAGAAACTCACTATTTCCTCAAATCAATCATTTAACATCACATTAAGGTAGAGATAAAAAGAAGATAGTTCTTAAAATAATAAAACTAATTATTGTAAACTTGCATTTTAATGTATAATAGTTAAAGTGAAATTTAAAAAATTTAATGTCTTTTTTATTAAATAAACATATCCCACATTTCTTTCTTTTCTCTACTTCCAACCCCTTTTACATGGTTAAAGTTCTGAATCAAACAACAGAAGAAATTCTAGATTTCTGATAATGGGGGCTTGGGCAAACTAATAAATCCTGAGCTGGTAAAAGACATTTTTCAGTGATGTTTTATTTGTTTAATAGAGAGGGAGAATTAAGTCTGGTTGTGCTGGTTGGGCATAGTGATAGATCTAACTCCCCTATCTAAATGAGAACCATTATTTTGAATGAATTCTTCTCCGGTGTCAGAGAAAATGCAGCCCCAGATCCTGTAATAGAGACAAAGGAGAGGAAAGACACAGGACTGCCCACTCCTTTCAGGTAGAGATCTGTCATGGACAGAAGCATCAGGGACGGAAGCAGGATTAATTGAAACATCTATTTTGTGACTTTCTGCCAACTTATATCACTTGTAGATAAGGAGAATGGCCAGAAAAGTAATCCAGCGTGCAGCCGTTAATCACACATCGCTGCTTTATCTGTGGTGTTTAATAACTTCCCTTTTGTGGAAGCAATTGATGACTATACAAAGGTTCATGTTATATCTTTTAAAGCAACTGACTAACAGAAACATAAAAATTCTCTACTCATCACACACTGAGTATATAAGACATTCACTTCACTAGTCTTTGAAGAGATTAAAAATACTTTTCAGCTTTTAGACTTGGTGACAATCCCTAAATCTCTTGAGAAAAATGAGTGAGTTTACATGGCTTCCACTAAAATGCTTAGGTTAATGGTTACGTTCAGCTCTTCTTATGTGCCCCCCTATTGGACAAGCACACACAGTGGAAATGATCAATTGTCACAAAAATGACTCAGTCCTAGAGTTGAATCCTCGTATTACCACTTTATATCTCTGGGTGACCTGGAACAAGATACTTAATTTCAATGAGCTTAATTTCCTCATCACTAAGATAATCGTCACAGGACTGTTGATACAAAGAAATCTGAAAGTGTTGGTGAATGTACTAGCAAATTACCAAACTAACTGGTGCTCAAATTAAGGTTCTTTTAATGTGTTTTTTTTTTTACAGTTGTATTTACCAGGATCCCAGTGCAGGACTGGAAATAATGTGGTGCTGCCCATCCTCAAGTCACCAGACTGGCCCTGCCTCCCTCTCTGGCCTTTGAAACAGCAGTGGCCACTACCAACCAGGCCCTCCCCCAGCACAGACGCATAGAGGCCCCTGCCACCCCACACCTGACACTGTGAGCACAACCTCCTTCTTTCTGATGGACCCGTTTCGGAATCCCAGTTAATTAGCATATTTCTCTATTTCAGATAGATAGATGATAGATAGATAGATAGATAGATAGATAGATAGATAGATAGATAGATAGATAATTATATACTTCCCATGTATGTATAACTCATCTCTTTAACTTTACATGCAACCTCCTCAAGGGTATAACAATTATATCTCATTTTTCTTCTGTATCAGCAATTTTCAACAAGTATTTCATGGCACACTGGTGTGCAACAATAGTTTTTAAAACATGAAATATCTATTTAGTCAGAAGCACTGACCTCTGTTCTCTTATATTTCCAAATAAAAATATGACAGTAGCCATCTGATGTGAATGGATTGAAACTCTACCTTTTTTTGTCAGAACGGCAAAAAATGTATGATATATTTTGGTGTGCTTATAGAACTTTAGTAATTAGTTTATGTGTGCAATGAAATAAAAAAAGGTTGAACATTGCTGTTCTATACTAATATAAGGCATTGCATGTAATAATCAATATGGTAGATCTTTTTAACTTATTACAAAAATTATATATGTTAATTTTACATGATTGAGAAAGTACCTGGACTGGAAAGAAAAAAACTAAAATTTCTCATAACACAACATCATTGAAAGAACCACTAATAACTCATTTTGGCCCATTTCTGCAAGTTTTTTCCCCAGGTGTGTTTAAAAATTAACATCATGCGGTAGTCAGATTTTTGGCTTTTTTTTTCATTTAACTTTACATAATGAACATTTCTCATTCCAATATTTCAAAAATATGAATTTTAAAAGCCTCATAATAGTCCATCAACTGAATGTTCATACTTTCTTTTTCACATTTGTTTCCAAATTTCCACTATTATACATAATACTCATTAAACACTATTGTCCATAAATCTTTGCATAAATTTCTTACTAGTCCATTAAAGAATTCCAATGAGTAGAATTAAAAGCCAAAGAGAGAGTGTATTTTTAAGACTCACTCCTCTCTTCTCTTTACTTACTACAACTATAATTTTTATTAATTAATAAATGACTCATTACATAAGATTCAGGTATTACAAATATCATTATTTCTTATTGACAGCCTCCATATTTCTTTTGTTTACTAGTGTATTACTAGTACCTTGCACATGGTAGTAGGCAAATACATATTTATAAAATTGAATTAGCTTCAATTACCTTAAAATACTGACATTGTTGACATTTTAGTAAATACACAAAGACATATGGAAAAAATTAAAATGTTTGTTCAAACATACATATAAATGTAGGACATCCTATCTAATAAAATAGTAATATGTAAATTGACCATCACTCCAACATACAAGATGGCTGTCCCCATGTGGTCAAAGATGGCTGTCCCCATGTAGACATAAGATGGCCACCACAAGATGACCAGCAGGGAAGGGCAGTTGGGAGGAAAGGCAGAGGAGGAAAGTTGGGGTTGACCAGGCCTGCAATGGAGGGCAGTAAGGGGTGACCAGGCCTGCAGGGGAGGGCAGTTAGGCATCAATCAGGCTGGCAGGCAGAAGCAGTTAGGAGCAATTAGGAAGGCAGGCAGGTGAGAAGTTGGGAGCCAGCAGTCCTGGATTGTGACAGGGATGTCCAGTCCAGCTGCCTGTTTAGGCCCAATCCCAGTAGGTTGGACCAGGATCGGGCCTAAATGGGCAGTCGCACATCCCTTGAGGGGTCCCAGATTGGAGAGGGTGCAGGCTGGGTTGAGGGACACCCCCCTCCCAAGCACGAATTTCATGCACTGGGCCTCTAGTTGTTCATAATCAGAAAAATGTAGAAATGGCTTAAGTATCCATCATTACTAGTATTCTTCAAGTTTTTTTTCTGTGTATTTTCTTTTTCCTTCCTACATACCTATAATTGCATTTCAATTGACTACCAAACTGATAAATCTAGGCCAAATTCTAAGTATTTCAAAACCTGGGGGAATTTTCCATTTAAATATGGAATGAATGTGAAAATACTATACACGTCTCAAACTCAACATCATAAAACTGAAATGTATCTGTTGATCCATGTGAAATTGAAAATACTAGTTGACTGCTTTTACCAGGAATTTCACATGTTCAATCTAATAAAATGTAACATCTTCCTGCTCAAACTTAAGTCCTTGTATTTGAACTTTCATTATTTAATTCTTTATTTGACTATATATTATTATTGATATGTTGTCTAAGACTATTGCTTCTATGTCTACTGAATCTCTGTTTCTATTTTACCTCAATTTATAGAATTTATAACCATAGTTCAAGTCATTATAACCTTTTGAATTATTAGAAAATATCCTTATGCTCTCAATGACTCAGTCAGTCAGCAAATTGTGTACCTACTCTATTTTATGCCCTCAACTAAGGAACAAGTGCAAAGGTTAATAGAATATATATAAATTCTCTCCAGGGATTTATGCTCTAGTGGTCCCAGAAAAATTACAATACCAAATGGCATTAATAATAATGATGGTAACACAGTCCTAAGAATATCTCAAGACAAACACAATGAAAAATGTGCCATATGTCTTCTACATATAAATAGAAATTTTAAAAATTATTTTCCTTCAGTCTTAAAAAATATAATATTTATTTACCTTTTACTGAGTCAGACATTGTGGTCAGGCCTAGAGATATAGTAGAGAACAAAAAACTCACCTCATAAATATTATGGAGTGGAGAAGAAAGCCATTAACAATAGAATCACACATATAAATACAGTTACAAGGAGTGATACGTGTTCTGAAGGAAAAGTATTTTTTTCATATATTATGATAGGATATTGAGAAAGACATAATTGAAAATGGAGGAACATGGAAGGTGTCCATGAGACAGTGACAGTAAGCCAAGACTTTAAGCATAACTAGAGTAACCATATAAAGAGTACAGTTGAGCCTTTCCTAGTAAAAGAAACAGCTTGACCAAATACACATGTGGGAAAGAAGTTGACATATTTACATGGATGCAAAGGAGATATCAGATGAGATAATATGTATTAACATTCTGTAAACCATAAAGCACTCAGCTATATCAATAGTTATTGGCAAACTTATTTGTAAAGATAATAAGTTTATGTGTTTTATGAGTTATATATTGATCTCATGAATAATATGTTCCTTAATCCCACCATGACTGAAGAAGCACTAAAATACAAATACGGCATTCTATTATTCTTTTCTCTGAGTTCTACAAAAGAAAATGTAATCCTCTCTGTTATGTAGATTTCCTGTTATGCTAGATAAATGAAAGCAAAAATGACTTTTCTTTCTTGTTGTACATGTAAAATCACTCACCAAAATCTATTGACATAGCACAAAAACAATACTGAAATCTGCCCATGCTTCTCTGTTTTCATCTATATCATCCAAATTTGAGTTGATAATCTCACCCCTGGACTTCATGAACCATTTATCTCTCCCAATAACTTCAGCCACCATCCACAGCCTACGTGGCCATGAGCATTACAGCTGTGAAGCAAATTTCATTATTTTTTGTATCCTTTTAAAAAGACTTACTGAGGGGAGAACCAAGATGGCGACATAGGTAAAACACCTATCTTGCCGTCATACTCAACAATTTTAATACTACAACTTAACGAAAGAACAAACACCTTCCAGAATCACCAGAAAGCTGGCCGAGTGAAAATTCCACAAATAAAAGTGAAAATAAGACACTGTGACTCGGAGGAGCGGCAGTGGACAGCATTGAAAGATTCGCACAGAGAGAGGTTTGGAGCTCACACCACCAGAGAGGGCGGGCGGCTGAAAACCGGCCAGTTTTCTCCATCGGGGAGACAAAGACATCCCACTGGACAGATTCTCCAGCTTTGGGTGAAGTCCAGAGAACCCACTATCATACGGGGTGAAAACTGGACAGTGGGAGGGCACGCCGAAGCTCGGGCACTGCAGGGGTCTCCCGGCTTGTGGAGAAGGCAGCTTGCGTGCGAACAGCTCAGCTGCAGTGACCCCGTAGCGAGTGCTCTGCGACTTGTCTCTCATTCGGAAACCGTCAGTCTGCTTTGTTTTACGACCCTGGGAGAGACATTGGGTGTGCAGAGTCATTTAGGGAGAGTCTGAATTCCCCGGCACCTGGTGCAGCTCGGCAGCGGCTCTCTCTCAGAGGTGCTGGCGGCCATTGCCCCTGGCGCAGGGTCCCTGGGGCCGCACAGGAGGGAGCTAACACTGTCTGCTTGGCCCAGAGACTCCGCCCATCCAACCTGAGCACAGCTGAGCCTCACAGACAATTGGCCTGGAGGTCAACCCCTCCAAGTGCTAACAACGATTAACCTGAGCTTAACTTCAGCAAGACTGTGCAACCCATATCCACCTCAGGTAACTGGGGAGGCTGAGCCACTGTCCCTAGTAGGAAGTCTACCACACAAAACTAATTCACCAACTCAGGAAAGCAGCCACCATGCAGAGACATGGAAAGAAATCAGATGGGAAAGAAATGGAGGGGGAAAAACGACTGGACATGGAATTCAAAGCCACGGTTATAAGGTTTTTCAAGAGGGTCCAACAAAAGGTGGAGGTCTATAAGGAAATAAGCAAGACTGCAAAGGAAATGAATGAGTCCTACAAGGAAATGAAGGAGACCCTCAAGGATATAAAGGAGACTCTCAAGGATATGAAAAAGGACCAACCAGAAATTAAGCATACACTGACTGAAACAAAAAATATTATACAAAGACCTAAAAGTGCTCTGGAGCACCCCAAGAACCAAGTTAAAGATGTGAAATACAAAGAGGTAAAATCCACTCAGCTGAAAAAGCAAGAATCCAAAAGAATCCAAAGAATTGAAGATAGTGTAAGGGGCCTCTGGGACAACCTCAAGCATACCAACATCCGAATTATAGGGGTGCCAGAAAAAGAGAGCGAGCAAGACAATGAAAACCTATTTGAAGAAATAGTGACTGAAAACTTCCCACACCTGGTGAAAGAAATTGACTTAGGAGTCCAAGAAGCGCACCAAACCCCAATATATAGGAACCCTAAGAGGACCACACCAAGGCACATCATAATTAAAATGCCAAGAGCAAAAGACAAAGAGAGAATATTAAAAGCAGCAAGAGAAAAACAGATGGTTACCTATAAGGGAGCACCCATACGATTGTCAGCGGATTTCTCAACAGAAACGATGCAGGCCAGACGGGAGTGGCAAGAAATATTCAAGGTGATGAACAGCAAGAATCTACAACCAAGATTACTCTATCCAGCAAAGCTATCATGCAGAATTGAAGGTCAGATAAAGTGCTTCGCAGATAAGAAAAAGCTGAAGGAGTTCATCACCACCAAACCAATATTATATGAAATGCTGAAAGATATTCTTTAAGAAGAGGAAGAAGAAAAAGATAAAAGTGTAAATTAGGAACAACAAATACACATCTATCAACAAATGAATCTAAAAATCAAGTGAATTAATAAGCTGATGAACAGGATAAACTGGTGAATATAACAGAATCACAGACATAGAGAGGGAATGGACTGACAACTCTTGGGGAGAAGGGGTGTGAGAAGTGCAGCAAGAGTCAGGACAAAAATCATACAACTATGGGAAAGGACAGTGGAGGGGGTGAGGGCGGAGGGTGGGATGGGCACCAGGTGGAGGGAACTATAGGGTTAAAAAAAAAGGAACAATGTAATTAATAAACTGAACAATAAAGATTAAAAAATGAAAAAAAATAAAAATAAAATAAAATAAATAAAAAGTTAAAAATAAATAAATAAATAAATAAATAAAAATAAAAAGACTTACTGAGGAGGCAAGGAAGGTTGCAATAGGAAGAGTAGAACTTATCACCAACACTCCTACAGATTAAAGAGCACAACTGTGTTCGTTTATGCTCTGCAACCTACAACCGCTAGCATACATCACAGAAGCACTCAGTATTTCTTACACAAGTGAATGAGATGAGGAGAAAGAAGCTGAGGCTCTGGATCTGATATGGATGAGGACAAGTGGACAGATGCATTAGCCATAGGATAAGGTAATTATCCAGGAGATTTTTCTTTGGATGTTCAAATCTGATCTTAGTGGGTTTATTTTTTTTACATTTATGTCTCTTTTAAATGGCAAAGCAACATCTATAAAATACCTGCTTAATGATATGTAATCAAGAGGTATTTTTCTAATATTATCATCAAATTTGTACATGTTGCCTTTGCCTGGCCCTATATCATCTCAGGAACACAGCAGAAAATTCACTAAACACTTTTATGGCTTCCTTAAACATCTTAATACCTTTCAGAATTAATGAACAAAATGTAATATCTATCAACTTTACAAAGCTTCTATGCATTTTAAACCGAACTTTAAACTAACTGCTACCTGCCTTGACAATGAAAATTTTTCCAGACTATCACATGGATTTGGCTATGGTTTGGGACAGTCTACTTCCGTTTTGGTGCCTTTATTTGAATTCCCAAAGGGGCTTATTCCATATATTCTATTTTTCCTTGTTCCTGAAAATGTGAACTGATATCCACTCATGCCAAACATATCTCTAACACAGTTACTAATTTTCTTTTGAAAAGGCTTACTGAGGAGGCAATGAGGGTGGCAATAGGAAGAGTGGAATGTCTCACCAGGACTAGAGGAATTAGTTGCATTTCTACCAGTGAGCATTAGGAAACTTTGCTTCTAGGGAAAGATGAAACACATCTGAAAGCTTTCAGTCATTACTATTGTTTACATAGATCCAGGGAACAGATGATGATAGAAGATTTTTCAACTTGTCCACAGACCATATTTTTGT
Organism: Antrozous pallidus; assembly: GCA_027563665.1. NCBI lineage: Eukaryota > Metazoa > Chordata > Mammalia > Chiroptera > Vespertilionidae > Antrozous > Antrozous pallidus. The sequence continues at coordinate 52,751,034 of CM050516.1, read as the reverse complement.
TTTGTTTTATTAATCTTTATCCAAGGATATTTTTTCATCGATTTAGAGAAATTAGAAGGGAAAGGGAGAGACACAGAGAGAAACACCAATGTGCATTGGTTGCCTCCCTCACGCGGCTCTGAGCCAGGATCAAGCCTACAACCAAGGCTGTGTTCTTTTTTAAATTTCTTTATTGATTAAAGTGTTACATATGTGTCCTTATTCCCTCATTAACCCTCCTTCCCTCCCCCACACATGCCCTCACCCCCCTGTTGTCTGTGTCCATTGGTTAGGCTTATATGCATGCATACAAGTCCTTTGGTTGATCTTGACCATTATTGAATCTGGAACCCTTCAATCCACAGACCTACACTCTATCTACTGAGCAAAACTGGCTAGGGCTAAACTTCTGTGTTTTTGACTTCTACTTGCAACACTCCTGCCAATAATGGAGATAGCCATGCTATAAAATTCACACTATCTCTCTAAAGATTTGGACTTTAGGTGATTATATACATACCTTATCAATGGACTGGAGGAAAGATGCCATTCTTCATTGTTAGAGTTTTGTCCAACAATAACAGATCAGATAAAGTCTTGATAGCCTAAGATGAACAGTTAAAATAGTGTCTTGTTATTATGTATTCCCTGGCAATACTTTTCCTATCATTATACCTCTCCTTACAAATCAAAGTATGTTTGGCCATCAACTAAACTGTAATCTTGGAATCCAGTTATATTCTATAGGCTTATATGTCATCAACTACCTAAAATCACAGGAGGTCTGAACTCAGGGGGTAATTTTGTTGATATATGAGACAATGGAACACTTCGTTGTTTTGCTGCTATACTCACTTTGCTCTATGACAGTCACAAGAACACAACACTTTTTAACTTTTTTAATTTTCTTAAACAGCCAGGGCTGGAAAAATACACAAAACAAGGAAAATGTAATCATTTTCTTTACTATAATGACACTTTAATATACCACCAGGAATAGAGTATAATTATTAAAATAGTTTTATTATTTAATCCTTAAAGGTTATCCTATATAATAAAAGCATAATATGCAAATTTCCCCCTCTGGTGGTTGTTCCACAGAGAATTTGACCAGGAGACCAGGAGACCAGGAGTTTGACTGCTTGCTATGAAGTGTGCTGACCATCAGGGTTGGCATGGAACATGGAGGGCATCGGCAGTGCACTGTGATCTCTTGCCAGCTACCCAGGAGCAGGGGTGACAGGGACAAAGATGCAGTGAGAATGCGGGGTATCCACAGAGCTCACTCTCACTCCCCTTGCTACTTTCCCCTGGGACACCAGGGCTCACACACCTTCTTCCCCCCAACCCAACCCCCGCCTCAGGTGCCAGGCTCCCACAAGAACCCATGCAACCTCTTCCAGGTGAACAGAGCTGCAGCTGCCAGGACCACAGAGGCTGGGTAGGGTTCTCTGTGGGTTCATACAGGAGCCAGTCTGCAAGGCTGGCCGAGAGAGAGTGAACTGCCTGCCTGGCTTTCACACAGTGACACAGGGCGGCCCAGAGGCCCACATTGTGCCCCAGCCTGCGGTGTCTGGCCATGCTCACCGCATCTCCGTGTGGGAACTCAGGTCCCTTGACTTAGGCAGAGAGAGGTGCGCAGAGGCCCAGGGCTCCAGGTGCTGCCCAGGGCCCAGAGGTCAGCTGCAACCTGCCCTTCCCTACTAGATGCTCATGCTTTGATCACTGGTGCTCAAATTTTGTGCACCAGTCCTCTAGTCTTTTAAATAATCATTCATTTGCCCGAGACTGGTTTGGCTCAGTGGATAGAGCGTCGGACTGCAGACTGAAGGGTCCCGGGTTTGATTCCAGTCGAGGGCATGTACCTTGGCTGCGGGCACATCCCCAGTAGGGGGTGTGCAAGAGGCAGCTGATTGATGTTTCTGACTTTCTATCCCTCTCCCTTCTGCTCTGTAAAAAATCAATAAAATATATTTAAAAAATAAATAATCATTCATTTGTTACATTATTACAAAAAATATTTAACTTGAGGTTAATATTTAAATTATTAAAAAGTAGCTAATAGCTATTTAAGAAAACTTATGGATGAAACTTTATAAGCAGTCTAAGTTTGGAGAACAGATATTGAATATTCAGTATGTTTTAAGTGTTTGATATGTGCTGCTTCATTCAATTTTCCCAAAAACTCTATGAAATAAGGGCCGTATTTCCTCCCCCTTACTGTTTTGTGCACACTGTCCAACATTCCATCTGCAACAATCTAAAGCTGTGCCCCAGGGCTTTCTCTGGCTGTCAAAACCCACAGTGCTAGCTTGTGTGGTTGGCTACTTTGATAATCGGCTAGCATCTTCCTTGGAGCATCCTTCATCCAAAATTGACAAGAGTTGGTATCTTTTCCTCCCCACCCTGCACTGAACACCCCTTTTGGGTACCTGCACTGACTCCCAAAATTTCCCTAGTGGGACTCAGCTTTGAGGTTCACCTGTTAACTTCCCCCAAAGCACACATTTTGTTGGCTACCTTCTCCATCCTGTCTAAATTTTAGTCATTCCAATTGTTTTTCTCTCTACTTTTCCAATCAGATACTTGCACTCGAATTCCTGTTTTAAAGTCAGCTTCCATGAAAAGTCAAAGTAAAACATCTCCCTTTTACAGAAGGAGAAACTGAGGCTTAGAAAGTTAGAATGCAGGCTCAAGATATTGTCTTAATGTCCCAATACTTAATTATTAGATGTCAACTTCTATTTGATAAAGTAAAAATTTCTCAACTTCCCTTCAACGAAGCACTCATAAGCATTCAGTAATAAAACTCTGCACTCAGACTTCTAACTTCTGAATAACATTGGGAAACTTCATTAGGAAAACAATATATTCAAAACAATCCAAGATCCAAAGTTATTTCTAAAATAAATTTTAAAAAGGCTGGATAAAGTAAACTACATGAATTTGTAATGCAGAGCATTCTATATATTTTTTAAAGAATTAAGAAAAAACACAGGTCTTAATGCCTATTCTATCATAACTACTAGTAAGTCCTAACTGAGAAACAGAACAAGCCATCTCTAGGACCCAGCTCATAGATTCTCAACAACCTGCATCAGTTTCTTTATCCTCCTCCAGCTTTGGTGCCTTCATTGTATCAGAATCACAAGAAAACTTTTAAGGAATGATGCCTTAACTCTTCTCCATGAAACTTGTTGCAATATATTTAGAAATGTCATTTTAAAAAGCTCCAGGTGGAGTTCAGAAATTCAGGTGCACGTGGTCACCAATATGTGTTTATAGCCAGGGTTGAAGGAGACTTGCTGCCTAATTAGTGCTGGTTTCAGGGAGTAGATGAGTTTTAAAAAAACAGTCACTGTTTAAAGTCAACCAATTTATCTCATACTTTCTTAAAAAAATCAGCTCTTGAAAAATTCTCAGAAATTTTAATATGCTTGTCAGGAGTCTTGGGGCCTCCTTGAAATTTTCCATAAAATTTAAATATCCAGTTATAAGTTTGAGATATCATCTACTCTCTGCATGCAAGGACATTTAAAAGATGATTTTATAAGTGGATTTCATTCAATGTGGTGGAATGGCAGGATTTGGGTTTAGATTTTGTGCTAATGATGGTTTATTTTCCAAAAGCTTTTCTAGCATCAAGATAATTATGTTTTTAAGTTCCAAAATAAGTAGTATTGTTATTAAACTATGTGCCATTTAGGGAAAAAGGAATAATATTGCAGAATTAAATAAAATTCAAGAATTTATAAACTATGATTTCTGAGGCAGAAAGGAGTATTTTATTTTAAGAATGATTTGTTAAAAGTTCAAGTCTAGCTGTAGCTCACCTAAGGCTCAAGGAGGAATCGAGTTGAGGATGTACCTCCAGAGCTTGAATTAGAAGAGAACACTAGGGATTTATGATGTGGTCCTTGAAGTATTTCATTTTCTTGGTTCATAAACATTTGTCAAGATAGTCATAAAAGCCTTTTACAGAGGAAATGACCAAAATAGAATTTATGGTGGTTTAAAAAAAAATAAGTCAAAAAGTTTGGTTGTGAGGGGGTAATAGAAAAATAGGACAGGAAAACAAAGATGGTGGCATAGGTAAACAACTATCTTTCTGCCATACACAGCAATTTCAAAACTACAACTTAATGAAAGAACAAACACCATCCAGAATCACCAGAAAGCTGGCTAAGTGAAAATTCCACAAATAAAAGTGAAGATAAGATACTGTGACTTGGAGGAGCGGCGGAGGACAGCATTGAAGATACGCGCGGAGTTAGAGGTTTGGAGAGTGCGCGCGCCAGCGGAGAGGGCGGACAGCTGAAAACCGGCCAGTTTTCTTGAATGGGGGAGACAAAGACGTCCCACTGGACTTATTCTCCAGCTCTGGGTGAAGTCCAGGGAACCCACTATCATACAGGGTAAAAACTGGACAGTGGGAGGGCACGCCAAAGCTTGGGTGCTGCAGGGGTCAGCGGACATGTGGAGAAGGCAAGCTTGTGCAGAGTGCGTGTGAGCTTGGGAACAGCGCAGCTGCGTGACCACGCAGAGAGCACTCGTGACTTTCTCTTTCATTCGGAAAACCGTCAGACTGCATTGTTTTGCGACCCTGGGTGAGATGTTGGGTGTGTAGACTCATTTGGGGAGAGTCTGAATTCTCTGGCAGCCAGTGGAACTCAGCAGCAGCTCTCTCTCAGAGACCCTGAGGCCACATAGGGCAGAGCTGATGCTGTCTGCTTGGCCTGGAGACTCCGCCCATCCAACCCTCAGCACAGCTGAACGTCGCAGACAATTGGCCTGGAGGTCAACCCCTCCAAGTGCTAACAACGATTAATCTGGCTTAACTTCAACAAGACTGTGCAACCCATATCCACCTCAGGTAACCAGGCAGGCTGAGCCGCTATCGCTTGTAGGACATCTACCACACAAAGCTAATTGACCAACTCAGGGAAGCAGCCACCATGCAGAGACATGGAAAGAAATCAGATGTGAAAGAAATGGAGGAAAAAAAACATGACTGGACATGGAATTGAAAACCCCGGTTATAGGGCTTTTCAAGAGGCTCCTAGAAAAGGTCAAGACCTATAAGGAAATAAACAACTCCTATGAGGAAATGAACAAGACCTACCAGGAATTGAACAAGACCGGCAAGGAAATGAACAAGACCAACATGGAAATGAATGAGACCAACAAGGAAATGAGCAAAACCTACAAGGATATGAACAAGACTCTCAAGGATATAAAAAAGGACCAACCGGAAATTAAGCATACACTGACTGAAATAAAAAATATTATACAAAGACCTAAAAGTACTCTAGAGCACCCCAAGAACCAAGTTAAAGATTTGAAATACAAAGAGGTAAAATCCACTCAGCTGAAAAGCAAGAAACCAAAAGAATCCAAAAAATTGAAGATAATGTAAGGGGCCTCTGGGACAACCTCAAGCATACCAAAATCCGAATTATAGGAGTGCCAGAAAAAGAGAGAGAGCAAGACAATGAAAACCTATTTGAAGAAATAGTGACCGAAAACTTCCCACACCTGGTGAAAGAAATTGACTTAGGAGTCCAAGAAGCGCACCGAATCCCAATATATAGGAACCCTAAGAGGACCACACCAAGGCACATCATAATTAAAATGCCAAGAGCAAAAGACAAAGAGAGAATATTAAAAGCAGCAAGAGAAAAACAGTCAGTTACCTATAAGGGAGTACCCATAAGACTGTCAGCAGATTTCTCAGCAGAAACGATGCAGGCCAGATGGGAGTGGCAAGAAATATTCAAGGTGATGAATAACAAGAATCTACAACCAAGATTACTCTACCCAGCAAAGCTATCATTCAGAATTGAAGGTCAGATAAAGTGTTTCACAGATAAGAAAAAGCTAAAGGAGTTCATCACCACCAAACCAATATTATATGAAATGCTGAAAGATATTCTTTAAGAAGAGGAAGAAGAAAAAGATAAAAGTCTAAATTATGAACAACAAATACACATCTATCAACAAATGAATCTAAAAATCAAGTGAATTAATAATCTGATGAACAGGATAAACTGTGAATGTAACAGAATCAGAGACATAGAGAGGGAATGGACTGACAATTCTTGGGGAGAAAATGGATGTGGGAAGTGCAGCAAGAGACTGGACAAAAATCATGCAACTATGGGAAAGGACAGTGGAGGGGGTTGAGGGCAGAGGATAGGATGGGTACCGGGTGAAGGGGAGCTATAGAGGGGAAAAAAGGGAACAATGTACTTAATAAACTGAACAATAAAAATTTTTTAAAAAGGAAAATAGGACATTAATTATGTTATTATTATGATATTAATAACACAATAGTGATAATCCCTGGTGACCACTGATCATTTTACCATATCAATAATTTTGCTTTTTACAAAATGTTATATACTTGGAATCATACAGTATGCATCATTTTTCAGGTTGGCTCCTTTCACTTAGTAATAGGCATGTAAGGTACACCATGTCTTTTTATGGGTCATTTCCCTTTAGTGCTCAATAATATTCCATTTATATGTACCTCAGTTTATTTGGCCACACCTGCTGAAGAGCATCTTCATTGCTTCCAAATGTTGACACTTATCAATTATAAATAATCTGTTATAAACATCTATTAGCAGATTTTTGTGTGATACTAAGTGTTCTGCTTCTTTGGATAAATATCAAGGAGCATGCTTAATGGATGGTATCGTAGGAGTGTGTTTAACTTTGTAGGAAACCAACAATCTGTCTTCCAAGTTGGCTGTGCCATATTTGCATTCTCAACAATGAATTAGAACTTCTGCTGATCCACATCCTTGTCAGCATTCAGATTTTGACCATTCTAATAGGTGTGTAGTGGTATTTTGCTGTTTTAATTTGCATTTTCCTGATGACATATAATATATAGCGTCTTTTCATTTGCCTATTTGCCATCTGTATATCTTCAGTGAGGTATCTGTTAAGGTCTTTGCTCATTACTTAAATGGGTTGTTTATTTTATTATTGTTGAGCTTTAAAACTTTTTGTATATTTTGAATACCATTTCTTTATAGATATGTCTTTGACAAATATGTTCTCCCAGTCTGTGGTTTGTCTCTCATTTTCTTTACAATGTCTTTCTCATAAGAAAAGTTTTTTAATTTGAATAAATTTCAACTTATCAATTATTTCTTTCATGGATTTTGTCTCTGATGTTGTACTCACTGCCAAATTCAAAGTAATCTACTTTTCTCCTACTTTATCTTCAAGAATTTTATAATTTTGTAGTAAGCTTTAGCTCTATGATTCATTTTAAGTTACTTTTTGTGAAGGATGTAATTTCTGTGTCAATATTTTTCTCCTTTCTTTTTTTTTCCTTTTGTGCCTGTGGATGTCTAGATGTTTCAGCACCATTTGTTTTTGTTGTTTTTCTTTTTATTGAATTTATGACACTGGTTAAAAAATTATACAGGTTTCAGGTGTTCAATTAGAAACATATCATCTGTATATTGTACTGTAGTTCACCTCATGTCAAGTCTCACATTCATTACTATTTGTTAAAAAGAGTATCTTTTTTACATTCTATTGTCTTTGCTTATTTGTCAAAGAACAGTTACCTGTGTTTGCATGAGTCTATTCCTACCCAAGTGTTCTAACTCCTTTGAAACTTACTTACAGAATGTCAAATTTTAGTAAAATGTATATTACAAAATTTTATTTTTGTAAAATAAAATTACAAAATTTTATTTTTAACAAGAAATTAAATATCTATAATTTTGTGTATGTTTTATTTTGCCATTACTGAAAGGCTTATTTTAAATTATTCTTTTATAAAGTGGATAGCTATTATGTATTGCAATATTGTAGAAATAGATTTATTACAAATATAGTTGAGAAAAGTACTTTGCTTAAACTAGCATCACCAAAAATATGTGAATAATACATTGTGCTATGACATTATAATTGCTATAGTGTCCCTAGGGGCTTAATCATAAGGAATAACAACAGCTTATAATTATTAGAATTGAGAGTCCAGGATGATAGGAATTTTTCAGCTCCATTATACTACTAATCTTATGGGACCACCGTAATATATGAAGTCTGACTTTGACCAAAATATTATGCAGTGCATGACTGTAGTTCCTAATAAAATTTGATTTTACTGCTTTAACTACTGTTAAATTCTGAATTTTCTTTAATATCACTCATGGAGGTAAAATATAAAAGGAAAAGTACCAAGACTAAACCCAGAGAAATGCCAACATTTAGGAGGAACCAAGATGGTGGCATAGGTAAACACCTATCTTGCTGCCCCACACAACAATTTCAAAACTACAACTTAACAACAGAACAAACATCATCCAGAATCACCGGAAAGCTGGCTGAGTGAAAATTCCACAAATAAAAGTAAAGATAGGACACTGTGACTCTAGAGGAGTGGCGGAAGGCAACGTTGAAGATACACACAGAGTCAGAGGTTTGGAGCCCTGTGCACATGTGAGCAAGCGAAGAGGGCAGGCGGCTGCAAAGACAAAGGTGTCCCACTGCACTGATTCCCCAATTCTGGGCGAGGTCCAGGGAACCCACACTCATACGGGGTGAAACTAGACAGTAGGGAAGCACACTGAAACTAGGACACTGCAAAGGTCTGCGAGCTTGTATAGAGGGCAAGCTTGTGGAGAGTGTGCGTAAACTTGGGAACAACAGAGGTGCGCGAGCGCGCAGAGAGGACTTGAGACTTGCTCTCTCGTTCAGGAAACCACCAGACTTCATTGTTTTACAACCCTGAGTGAGACTTTGGGGGTGCAGATTCATTTGGAGAGAGGCTGAATTGTCCAACAGCAGGTAGAGCTCAGCAGCAGCTTTCTCTCAGAGGTGCTTGCAGCCATTACCACCAGGCACAGAGACCCAGGTGCTGCATAGGGCAGAGCTGACCCTGCCTGCTCAGCCTGGAGACTCCACCCATCCAACCTGAGCACAGCTGACCTTCACAGCCAATTGGCCTGGAGGTCAAACACTCCTAGTGCTAACAACAATAATCTAGGCTTACCTTCAACAAGTCTGTGCAACCCATAAAGGGCTGCTGCAAGAGTATCAACCTCAGGTAACTGGGGAGGCTGAGCCACTGTCCTTTAGAGGACATCTACCTCACAAACCTAATTGACCAACTCAGGAAAGCAGCCACCATGCAGAGACATGGAAAGAAATCAGATGTGAAAGAAATGGAGGGGGAAAAACGACTGGACATAGAGTTCAAAACCATGGTTATAAGGTTTTTCAAGAGGCTCCTAGAAAAGGCTGATGAACTTAATGAGACCTACAAGGAAATAAGCAAGACCTGTGAGGAAATGAATGAGACCAATGAGGATATGAAAAAGGACCAACTAGAAATTAAGCATATACTAACTGAAATAAAAAGTATTATACAAAGACCTACAAGCAATCTAGAGGACTGCAAGAACCAAGTCAAAGATTTGAAATACAAAGAGGCAAAATCCACTCAGCTGGAAAAGCAAGAAGCCAAAAGAATCCAAAAAAATTGAAGATAGTGTAAGAGGCCTCTGGGACAACCTCAAGCATACCAACATCCGAATTATAGCAGTGCCAGAAAAAGAGAGCGAGCAAGACAATGAAAACCTATTTGAAGAAATAGTGACTGAAAACTTCCTCCACCTGGTGAAAGAAATTGACTTAAAAGTCCAAGGAGTGCACCTAACCCCAAACTATAGGAATCCAAAAAGGACCACACCAAGACACATCATAATTAAAATGCCAAGAGCAAAAGATAAAGAGAGAATATTAAAAGCAGCAAGAGAAAAAGTTAGTTACCTATAAGGGAGCACCCATACAATTGTCAGTAGATTTCTCAACAGAAAAGATGCAGGCCAGACGGGAGTGGCAAGAAATATTCAAAGTGATGAATAACAAGAATCTACAACCAAGATTACTCTACCCAGCAAAGCTATCATTCAGAATTGAAGGTCAGATAAAGTGCTTCGCAGATAAAAAAAAAAAAAGCTAAAGGAGTTCATCACCACCAAATCAATATTATATGAAATGCTGAAAGATATTCTTTAAGAAGAGGAAGAAGTAAAGGGTAAAAATAAAAATTATGAACAACAAATACACATCTATCAACAAATGAATCTAAGAATCATGTGAATTAAAAATCTGATGAACAGGATAAACTGGTTAATATAACAGAATCATGGGAATAGAGAGGGAATGGACTGACAATTCTTGGGGAGGAAAGGGGTGTGGGAGGTACAGCAAGAGACTGGACAAAAATCATGCACCTATGGAAGAGGACAGTGCGGGGAGGTGAGGGCGGAGGGTGGAATGGGTACCGGGTGGAGGGGATCTATGGTGGGGGGGGTGGGAAGGAGGAACAATGTAATTAATAAACTGAACAACAAAGATTAAATTAAAAAAAAGAAATGCTAACATTTAGGGAGCAGTGAGTCTAATAAAGTGAAATGAGAAAGAACAATCTGATTCATAGGAGAAAAATCATGGAAGATAGATAGGAGTAATCATTGAGGAAGAGAACATTTCAAGGACTAGAAGGTCCAAGTATTGTGGAGAGTCCCAGGAGAATGGATTGAAGGCATCATCAGTAACACTTGAAGGAGGAACTTTGTTAGAATGGTGGCAGAAGGGAACCAAGATAAAATGGGCTCAGAGGCTATGGAAGATTAATGTAGAGAGTAGATACATTAATGGAAATATTATGTACAGAAGAATACAAGCAATGTATGATAAGATGGCAAAACAGAGTCTAAGGCTACATTAGGTTGGATTGATACTAATCATGTCATGTAGTCCCAAGCACAAAGAAAGAATAATATTTGAATCCCCAAGCTTTGATGATTTAGGACATACTATCACCACTTTCATGAGTGAAATTTATTAAAAGTTCTTCCCAAGATATCTATTACATAGCACATGAATTTAGGAGTTTAGATCACGTGAAAGTTATTATTAAATTGAGAGTCAAACAGATATCCTTGGGCATCTGGTGTGCCAGAGAAGACCCAAATTTCGTAATCATTCGATTCAAAGACAGAATCCTTACATTTTCTAAGCTTCCACATATAAACTTGTAAAAGTTTTGGGATTTTGTTATTCTGCTGACCTGAAATAATTGAAAATTTTCTCCCAAAAGATTGAAAGAGAAGGAAAACTCACCAGAACAAATTCTGCTTTCATCAATGTCAAGGTAATAAAAGTCTTATTTTTTAATTTGATACTGGAAGTGAGTGCTTGAAATTAAGATATGACCTACCAGGTTAATCTCACTTTGCTTCCAATCTGACTGTGATTTTTCTGTGTTGTAATCCACTGTAGGTGATGTTTGAAACAGGTTGACAAATGGTTTAGGAAATTAGAAAAAAATGTATGTCTGCTTAGGGAGTGTGGGATTTATCATTATTCTGGACTCTAAAATGTGCCCTCCCTCCAAAATGTGGAGCTATATTAATTACTGTTTCTAGTTTTATTTTGGTATTAATTTTACTGTCAGCGATAAATATCATGTCTTCTTCAATTTTATACATTTGTAATCTTTTTAAATGTTCTTATAACTTTTCATCATTGAAGAACATAGGTCTTTTTCATAGAAACTGTGAGAATTTGTTTGACTCTGCTCCATTTTATATTTCCTTGCACTTAAAGGAATAATTTCTTATTGCTTCTAACACAATTGTTTGACATTTGCTTTGCTTAAACTCACTTATTTCTGAGGTTTATTGCCAGTTCAAAATCTGACGTGTGAGTAAGTAGTCAGGTAATTGTTGGATCAAAGACAGAAAGCTGAGCCATTTTTATATTTCTAAAAAAACAAAACCCAGAAAGAATTCACTGCTTTTGGTGATTTACTTCTTTACCCATCTCTGAGCTCTTTAAAGCACCAGTCCAAGTATGCATGAAAGGAAATAAATACTGAAATGAGAATCAATTTCTTCCTACAATCTGAAAGATACAAAATTTAATTTCAGTTAGCAAATATTGCATTAAATACATTCTAAGACATCCTAAAATTAATCTCTTATGGATCCTGCTTTCACAAAGCTGTGGTTTTGTAAAGAAGTTAAGGCCAGTATTAAAAAAATAATTGAAGATAGAAAGTATTTATTAGAAGCAGGAGTCTGAAAGAACTTTGTCTGGAGAGAAAGATTCACAGCAAAGCTGGCATTTGAAGAGATGGGAAAGAAATTGTTGGTGGAGGAAGCCATGTGGAAAAGGCACAGAAGGGGAGGGTAAGGGAATAAAGAAGTTTGACTAGATCATAGGGTAAGGGAAGACAACTCCACACTGAGACTTTATGGAACTGGCTTCTGGAAGCAGGTTAGGTTTGCAGTGTCTGGATTGCCTGGGGTTCAGTTATACTGCATTATCTTCCATCTTCACCTTAGAATCAAGGCAATTGAATATTGTTGCAAAATTGAAATGTGTAATAACTATAAATTAGGCCTGTAAGTCTTTAAAGGGGAATAAAAGTATATGATAGATTCTATTTTCACACAAAGTGCATGAATGTTAATTAAAGTATTTAATGATATTTTATATTTTATCATCCGACTGTGGTTTTCCTTTTGCATTTCCCTTCTATGTGTATTCATGTTTACTTTCAAGGCAACAAAGAAGACAATGTAATTTATTTTCCAGGACTCCTTGGTTTATGAAGTTCTGTCAGTAGAATGATCTATGGCACATTGTATTTTGATGATATATGTTTCACTATGTTGATGAAATGAATTGTTGAGCTTGATTAAAAATTTGAAGGAACACATCTTTCATATAACAAAGTGCAAAAGAATTCTTACAATGGGAAAATTGTGATTAGATAAATTAACTCTATGAACATGCTTCCTATTTAATTTAACTCAATACCAAAGAGTTACATTATTGCATCATTTTTTCACTGTGAAAAAAATACTAGTTTTAGTGGGTTATTTGAGATTTGGTTTGCAATTCCCTGAATACCATGACTTTGTATGACATTGTCTGACTTTATTTTGTCCATGGGCATAATTTTATCATTTTCAATAATTTATCATATGTATTTTATGAGGCATAATTGGCACATAACATTAGTTTTAGGTATACCACATGACTTGATATTTGTATATATTGTGAAGTGATCACAGTAAGTCTAGTAAACATCAATCACTACAAATAGTTATAAAAAAATTTCTCTTGTGATAAGAACTTTTATGACCCATTCTCTTAGCAACTGTCAAATATACAATACAGTATTACTAACTATAGTCACCATGCTGTATACATTTCATCCCCATGACATTTATTTTATAACTAGATGTTTACACCTTTGACCTCCTTCACCTATTTTGCCTACCCCCTATTCTCCAGCCCTCCACCTCTGGTAATTTGTTCTTTCTATCCACGAGCTTCTTTTGTGTGTGTTGTGATTTTTTTTATATATTCCACATATAACAGAGATCATATGGTATTTGTCTTTCTGTCTGACTTAGTTTACTTATGTTATACCCTCAAATACATCCATGTTGTCACAAATGAAAGGATTTTCTTTAATTTTGGCTGAATAATATTCTATTTTCATCCATTCATTCATGGACAGACACTTGGCTATTGTAAATAATGCTGCAATGAATATAGGGTGCATATCTTTTTTAGTGTTTTCATTTTCTTTGGATAGATACCTAGAAGTAGAATGGCTGGACCATATAGTGTTTCATTTAAAATTTTTTGAGGAATCTTTGTTCTTTTCTTTAAAAAAATATTTCATTGACTTCAAAGAGGAAGGGAGAGGGAGAGGGAGATAGAAACATCAATGATGAGAATCATTGATCAGCTGCCTCCTACACAACCCCCCTGGGAGGTGGAGCTGCAACCTAGGTATATGCACTGACTGGGAATGGAACTGTGACCTCCTGGTTCATAGGTCAACACTCAACCACTGAACCATGTTGGCTGGGCTCGGTTATTTTCTATAGTGTTGTTGTTTTTAATCCTCAACCAAGGATACATTTATTGATTTTTAGAGAGGGAGGAAATGAGAGAGAGAACTAAACAATTCAAGAGAGAAACATTAATGTGCTGCCTCCCACATGTACTCCAACCAGGGATCAAACCCACAACCGAGGCAAGTGCCCTGAATGAACCTGCAACCTATTCGATGCACAGGACAATGCTCCAATCAACTGAGCCACCCAGCCTGGGCATACTGTTTTACTTTTGTATGACTTTTTTCTCTTACATGTTTTTAATGCCGCCTATTGATAGAAATGGTGCCAACCTCAACATGTTATAGAATAGTTCAGAACTTTTAAATTATTATATGTTATAACCTACATTTCAGTTTTCAAAGGGAAAGAAACTCAAACTCTTGAGAATACAGCAGCTTTAAATGCTTCATATTGTGTCTTTCCATAGGGAACACTGGAAAGGTTTTACAGGGACAATTAAACTCAATGCACAGTGATATTCAGCCTTTCACCAGTCTTGGTTGAATGACACTCTGGCTGCTACGGCCAAGCCTGTAGAGAGTCTCGGACTACAGCTATCAATCATAGACATCCAGAGAAAACAAGCTGATGTATATCCCTAGGAGGGAAAAGTAGAGGATAGAATATGGATGGGAAGAAGATATCCTATCTAATAAAAGAGTAATATGCAAATTGACCATACTTCCTATCAAATCATACCCACAGCCACGCCCACCAGCCAATCAGGGGCAGATTATGCAAATAAACCCCAACCAAGATGGCTGCCACCACTGAGAGCAGGAGGGAGGCTTGGATTTTCCTGGCAATGAAAGAAGCCAAGCTTTCCACCTGCCATTGCTGGCCTACGCCTCCACTCAATGCTACAAAGTTTCAATTATAGAAGATGCATAATCCAAACAGAAATGGCAGCAACCACAGAGCTGGAGAGAGAAGAGGCTAGGGTTGCCCGGGCGATGGAGGAAGCCAAGCTTAGGCCTAGGCTTCCACTCTAGGCTACAAAGTTTCAAACAGAAATGGCTGTTGCCACAGAGTTAGTAGAAGGCTTGGCTCTGCTCTAGGCTACAAAGTTTCAATTGTAGAACACAAATTAATCCAAGATCCCAGGGCCTCTGCTTGCATTGCTAGGGGGCGTGACCAGCCTGCAAACCACCACAGGCCCCTCTCCCAGGCTACCCCACTCCCTAAGGGACCCCCCACCCTGATCCAGGACACCCTTCAGGGCAAACCAGCTGGTCTCCACCTATGCACCAGGCCAGTATCCTATCTAATAAAATAGTAATATGTAAATTGGACTGAACCTTTGCTACACTACCAGCCAATCAGGAGTGGGGGGCGGGGCGGCACATTGCCTGGGAAATAGATGCCATGGGCCTGTGGAGCGGACGCTGTGCTGGAGGTCCCGGCAGACCACCTGGCACTAGCCTGTGGCTCCCTTTCCCCAGGCCACGCAGCGCCTGTTCCCCAGGCAGGGCAAGGGGCAGGAGTGGTGGTGGCAAGGGGCGGGGCCACATGGCGAGTGGCTACACCCCTTGCACAGCCTCCCTGTGGCCTGGGGAGCAGACGCTATGCTGGCGGTCCCAGCAGGTCCCCGGCGCCCTTTCCCCAGGCCCTGCATGCCCCCCAGCCCGGCACTGCACTTAGGCCCTGAGTGGCCGGTGTCCCAGAACACCCCCAACCACTGCAGGACTTTGGGTGCAGCAGCCAAGCCGCTGGGGGCAGGGATGGTCCCACCCCACTCCAGCTTCTTTGTGTGCTTGGAAGCCAAGCAGCAGTTTGGGTCTATGCCTCCAGCCCGGCGCCCATGACAAGGTTGGCTGCTGGCCTCTGGAGCATGCGGAGATCCTGGTGGCCACTGCTGTGTGTGGCTCAGGGGTCCCTGCATGCCCCAGTTTGGCGCCCCCAACCAGACTGACTGCTGGCCTTCAGAGACAGGGATGTTCCCGCCCCATCCCCAGCCACATATCCTCAGGTGAGGATTAAAAAAGAAAGAAAGAAATGTCATATCCCATGTGTCCAGGTTTGATCCCCACGCATTAGCAGTAGGAGACCATTGCCTTTGTTATTGCCATGTGTCCATCTTGAAAATGCCTAAAGAAAGTTGTCATTTTTCCACAATGAAGGGACTAGAGTCTGTGTTGATGAAAACACCTTGGCAGCTGCAGTGGCTGGCAGTGGCTGCAGCAGCAAGGTAATGGGGCTGGTGCTTTCCCTTAATCAGCCCAGTCACCTTCCACAGAGGGTGGCCAGACTGATGGGGAGCAGGCCTCAGCCATCAGTAGGACATCTCCTGAGGGCTCCCAGTATAGGAGAGAGGGCCGGCTGGGCTGAGGGAATCCCCCACTGTGCACAAATTTCAGGCACCGGGTCACTAGTATAGATATAATATTACAAACAAAGTTAGCCCGAAGGCATCTCTAAACCTTATAAGCCCTTAACATTTAGAGAGGAGAATTGCTACAAGAAACTTCTTCATTGTTAAAGAAAGGTGACGGGCAGACTGAAAAAGAAACATTAATTTTGTATAGCAATAGTTTCTACTGCAAATCGCATAGAAATTTCTAAATGAATTAAAATATATTCAATTAATACATATTGAGCAGGCATTCTACCCAGTACTAGAAAGACAGATATGAGTAATACATGTTAATTTTCTGGTCTCAAAGTTTATGGTATGTTAGGTACATAAGCAAATCCATGAACACTGGAGCATAATCTACACTAATAAAAGAGAAAAATGCTAAATGACTGTACCTCTGCTATGCCCACAACCAATCAGGAGTGATATGCAAATTAACCCAGGAAAGATGGTGGGTAAATTTGCATATGCCGGTGGCGAGCAGGGGGGCAGCACTCTAAGCCACCTGCTGGGTCCAAGTCACCCCACGCTCAGGGGGCACCCATGATCACAGGGCAAAGAGGCCACAGGCCAGGCCAAGCTGCACCTCACGATCTCAGGGCTAAGAGGCCACAGGCCAGGCCATCCTGCACCCTGTGATCATGGGGCAAAGAGGCCAGGCCAAGCCACCCTGCAATCCCAGGAGAAGAAGGCTCTTCACACCATGCACCCTTGGTGTGGAGTCCAGGACCTCTAGTCTGCAGCCACAGGAATTCTCCCTCTCCCCAGAGTTAGGAGCACCAGCCCAGGTCTACCCAGTGGCCCAGTCCTGACTGCAGAGGGTGAGTTCCTGCAAGCTGGGGTTTGATCCCCACGCATTAGCAGTAGGAGACCATTGCCTTTGTTATTGCCATTTGTCCAGGTTTTAATTGAACAAATGCCCAGCGGTCCTGGTGGCCAGCTTAGCAAAATCTCTTAGGAGGAGAATTGTGTCTGAGTTTCCTCAAATTCCCTCAACCCCTACTCATCCCTCTGTAAAGGCACAGAACAAATGAGGACCTTCAATAAAAACCAGAGGTCTCTAGCAAGAGTGATTCTCTCTCATCACAGTCATTTGGACTGGATGACCTTTGAGTATTTGTCTAGGTACCATGACAGAGAAACACAAACTCAAGTCATGATCTCTGCCCTTAAAATATTGAGCGAGTGGATGATAAAAGTGCAGTAATAACATCAGAATATAAGGCAACAATACAGAGAGGAACAGAGGCAATAGCTAGGATGATTTTCCAATAATAATAAAGAGTATGTGCTATGAATTAAATTAAAAAAATATGTGTGGAAGTAGCTGCTTCATGACTATGGCATCCCTTCCTATTTTAAAGGAAGCTGAGTTCCATGTGAACTCTGTGCTCTGCTATGATATCTGAGGCACAGGACAAGGGAGGCCCTAAGTGTACTATACTTTGCTAGTTGAATCATTCTTTATTGTTCAATGTAATTTATTTCTGTATGCCTCAGTTTTGTAATAGTTAAATTACTAGAATAATGCATCTTGCTATAAAATATTACTAGATGATCAAATGATCAGGTGACATTTATTGTTATTTTCTACAAATGAACACATTATCTGGTATGCTAAAGTGATAGGTATTATAGAAATATTCAGATAGAGAGACCTACAGGCTTGATTACAAGTGAGGCTTACTATCACAACCCAAAGTTATTACTTTTAAAAAAAAAAGCAGGGCGCCACTAGAAACTGAACCAAATATAAGCCCTTGAAGGGCAAATGTAAATTGGATAAGCTTTGTTATTACAAGAGCAAGAAGAAAAAATTCAGATGCAAGAATGAAAACCACATTGCATCCACTCTAAGAAGCTGTTAAAGAAAAAGAATGGTATACTATGAAAATACTTAATATAGATTGTAAGACATTTGTTCAAAGAGAATTTCCTAGAGTAGGTGATATTTCAGTTAATTTTTTTAATGTGAAGAGGTTAGCTAGATAAGAACAAGGAGTAGAGGTCCTAAATTGCAGAGGGTTCCAGGCAGGGCTGAGGGAAACTCCCACCCACCCTACTTCCACCCACCCTCCTACCCTCCTTCCCTTTACCCACCCACCCCCCACTCAGTGCATAAATTTCATGCACAGGGCCTCTAGTGAATGCTATAAAAGAGAAGCTAGAGTATTATAAGGGAAATAGCAAGAAAAACTAAACTAGGGAGGACTTCCCAGGGAAAGTAATATTTAAACTGAAAAAGGAGAATGAATATAAAATTCTCTAAGAGTAAAAACTAGTGTCCTAATTTTTATAGAGAAGGAAACTAAGGCATGAGAGGTTAAGTGGTTTGGTGGCAACAGAAGTGAGACCTTGCTGTCAAGACAGCTGGTTTGTGTTGTGTATGTGTGTGTGTCACGGGGAGAGGTCAGATAGGGACGGGGATCATTTTTGTTTTTAAAGATGGATTAGACTAAATCAACTTTTAAAAGGAATTCAGAGAATCAATCTAGAGCTCCCATGAGGGACTGGCTGAGTTTTACACTTCAGTTGAATCAGCTGAATGCATGTGTATATGCAACTGGATGTTAATCTCTACTCTAGGGATGGTTGGTTAACTTTCAAAGTGTCAAAGTGTCCTAATAAAAAATTCACATTTCAGCTGTTGTTGCTTTCAAAATACTGTTTATAAAATCTATGCCAGAGGGTTTTTAAATTAGCCCAAAATATGTGATTGAGTTAACTTAAAATGACAGTAATGTGTAATGTTTAAGATATGTTGTTAGCTAGAAAGACTATCCAGGTCTCACCATACTTACCGGATGCAGGTTTAAGACTCTGGCAAATTAAATTGCATTGTATGTTTGTAACATTGCTTCTATTTTTCAGCTAATTCAACTCTATTTTAGCTAATCCAGACAGACAATATATATTTTAATGTCTGAATGAAATTTTTATTGCAGTGTGGGCTTCATAAGTTGCAAGGTCCATTGCAAAATAAAAATGCAGGGCCTACTTGATAAAAAGCAGAAATAAAGTGTCATTATAGATACTCAAATATAACTTTTTTTTTCTTTTGTGGTATCACTCTTGAGTTATCACAGTAGGGTTTTCCCCCACTTTTTTCTATTGTGGCAAAATACACACAAAATAAAATTGACCATTTAACTATGTTTTAAAATATATTTTATCAATTTCAGAGAAGAAGGGAGGAGAGATATAGAAACATCAATGATGAGAGCGAATCATCAATCAGCTGCCTCCTGCATGCCCTCTACTGGAGATTGAGCCCACAATTGGGGCATGTGGCCTGACTAGTTCATAGGTCGATGCTCAACCACTGAGCCATGCTGATCGGGCTTAACCATTTTTAATTGCACAGTTCATTGGTACTAAAAACATTCATAATGTACAACTGTCACCACATTTCATCTCCATACCATTTTCTATCTTGTAAAACTAAAATGATTCCCATTAAACAATAACTCTGCATCTGCACTTCCCCACCCCCTGGCAACCACCATTCTACTTCCAGTTTCTGTGATTTTGACTACTCCATATACTGTATGTATGTAAGTGGTTTAAAACAGGTGGGTGGTTTTTTTCCATGTTACTGGTTTATTTCACTTTGTACAATTGTCCTCAAGGCTCATCTATACCATAGCAATCTCTCCCAATTTATGGTGGATTAGAATGCACATAGTGGCACTGACTGAGTTTGCCTCGAGATTTACTGGGCAATTCACCAGGTCAAAGAAGGGAATAGTAATGTGGAAGATCTCAAAAGAGAGTTAATCAATTACCTGCTAGTAAAGTTTGGTTTAAACTAAAACAATTAATTGAACAAATTAAAGAGGTCAATCATATTATGGGCATTACAATTATTAGTTATATAATCCAAATCCACTCTGTTCAGCCATCAGCATGTATCTTAGGTTTGGATTAATAATAAAATCCATGAGACACAATAGACTTTCCCTAGCACCACGTTTTCTTTGTTGGAATAAAGGATATGGGATCAAAACAAAACAAAACAAAAAAACCTGCCTAACTGGCAACAGCAAGGGGGGGATCTTGTTACTCCCAGTAGATACATTTCCAACAGTCTTCTCATTTGGGGCCCTGTGGTCACAAGAGAAGATGCTAAGTAGACATGGACCACTTCAGCTTGGAGAAGCCATCAAGTCTGGGATCTCTTGAGCTTATGTTTAGCTCCAGTGCAGCTACATCTCATCATTAGCAGCTACAATTACCTCATGTAGAATCTCAACAATGAGCTACTTAGCACTTTAACCAATTCATATTTATTTTGAATATAATGTACTAGTAAGTAGTCTTAATATAGTAAAGATAATGTAAGTAGTAGATACATAGTGTATATGCAATAAAGGATTAATGCTGCCCTTTGTCCTCAGCTTCTGGGATGAAAACTCTGAAGTTCTTGGAATGGTATGCCACATAGAAATATCTTTCTTTAACTGGAGGTCTGAGGCTACTCTGAGTGGTCTATACCAACAATGCAAATTATGGTGGGAGCTTTGGGCCAGGCAATAACAGCTTGATCTCTGCAGGAACTTGGGACTAAAGTCAGACAAGGGTAGTGACCCTGTCTATATGGTTGATCTCAATAAAAATTTCTAAATCCCTTAGCAAATTTTAATTACACTATATAATATTATCAACTATAGTCACCATGTTATACATTAGATCCCTATAACTTATTCAGCTTATTTCTCAAAGTTGATATTCTTTTACCAACCTCTCTATAATATAAATTGAATAATTGAAATTTCAAAGAAAGTAGAACTTAAGTGTTCTAAATAAGTAAATAAATAAATAAACAGGGTGATAGTTGTATTGATTAACTACTTGAGAAGAATCCTTTCACAATGTATACATATATCAATTAATTATGATGTACACTTTAAATATCTTGCAGTTTTATTTGTCAATTATTCCTCAATAAAACTGGAAACAAATCTGAACCCTGAGGCTTGAGTGGGCTTTCCTGGCAATGTGTGTACTGTCACAAATTATTACTGGTAGAAGTGAGCACTGTCAACAAGATTCCCCTGGGACTCTCCTGGCACCTTTGTTCTATGTCCATTCCCTGTGCCGATTTTGCTATAATAAACTGTAGCTGTGAGTATAACAGTCTTTCTTAGTTCTATCAGGCTTTTTAGCAAGCCCTTGTATGTGAAGGTGTTCTTGGAAACCTCCCAAACTTTCAGTATCCTCCTATAAATTTCCTAAGATGCCTTTCAAGGAATCCCAGAGGCTAGAGGAAAGACTACAGGCCTACTGTTAACTGTTTCCTTCCACACATAGCCACAGGCATTAGAGGGTTGGAGCTCTGTGACAGTGCACACAACAGTAACCCCAACCAAGGC
Organism: Antrozous pallidus; assembly: GCA_027563665.1. Taxonomy (NCBI): domain Eukaryota; kingdom Metazoa; phylum Chordata; class Mammalia; order Chiroptera; family Vespertilionidae; genus Antrozous; species Antrozous pallidus. Next base: position 52,729,366 of record CM050516.1, on the reverse strand, counting down.
CATGGGGGTCTGTGATGGCTAAGACATGGTCTTTCCTCAAGACATAATTAGTTTGTTAAGAAGAAAAGACATGCAAAATAACACAAAGTGGAAAACGAGAAAACATTGATATTCTTTAATTTCTCGTTATCTCAGTTTTCCTATCTGCAGATGAGGGGAAAGTTATATTACATAGAAAATAAAGATAGTTTTACAGACTTCTTTTCATAGCTTAAGGCTAAAGAAAAAAAAAGAGAGAAGGTTTTTGCTATATTTCAACAAAGAACCTTGCTTCTTAAAATAAGTTTTGCTATGCCATGAAGGCAGGCCATTTTATTCGATGGCATTTGCGACCAGGGTAGAAACCCTAGAAGTTTTTTATTATTCTTTACAATTAAAGAAAAGCACTATACACAAATTAAAAATAAAATACATAGGTTATGTGTGTTTTATTTACCTGTCCATATAGTTGTCATATTCCAAACCATTCTCCTTGTATGTTTGCTGATTTTCATGTTAATAACAAGATGTTGCTGGCATTTATTAGCCTGTAAATTATAACTCTATTTAGAAGTCTCCATGTTCAATTAGCTTTAAATACAATTAAAGACCAATTTGTCATTGTTACCTTTTCTACACAATGTTTTCCGATTTTAACTGCCTACTCTTTTACTCTAATCAATTTTAATAATAGCAGCAAAAGTTTAACTGTGACTCTTTGATCTCATTAGGTCCATCTTTTATGCTGCTAGGAGGCAGTATAGTTAGTCTGAAAGTTCACATATTCTTATAGATAGAAAGGAAAAAATACGATGAAAGGCAGCTTCTATTTGTAAAACTCCAGGATGTGTCAGGTAAATTTCATGTAAATGTAACTACTTGGCCAAAATATAAAAGTCTATTTTTCCTTTTATCAAATGACAGAGGCTAGAGTACTCACAATTGCCACTTATTTTTCATGTCCAAAACTTACATGCAGTAATAGCTAAGAAAACAGAAGTGAATATTAATGAATCACTCTGTGACCTGGAAGCTCAGTTAGCTCAGCTTTTTCCATGTGCCATTCTTGATGCCAAGGTCATAGATCATAATTGGGTATAGAATGTTAATGACTTCAAAGAGGTGTGACAAATATTGGCCCCTCAGGACACCCATGTAAGGTCCTTAGAATAAGTATGATTATTGTCACTTTATGGAAAAAAAAAACCAACAGATTCCGAGTGGCTAAGTGACTTGTTGAAGGTCACATAATTAATAAATGGGGGTAAACACTTGACTGTAAATTATCTGACAGTGGTATTCTTTCACTCAATAACATTGCCTCAACTTGCATTTGTTCATTGTTTCCATGTAAATAGTAAAATGACTAGGATTTTCATTAAATTGCTAATTGCACCTGAAGACCCTGGGTTAATATCTTGACAGGCCATCTTCCAACTTGCATGTAAACCATAAAGGAAGGCCATGATTAACAATAGCTTAAAATAAAAGGACAAGAAGAGCACTGCAGGCTCCCAGCCCTCCTGGCTTGCCTGTCTGCGATGGCCAGTGAAGATGCAGCCTTTGGTGATGCAATAGAAGAATGTATGAGCAATGAAGCATACACAAGAATACGCCTACCTTTTATATTTTGGTGGTGACCCATGCTCTGGAGTGATCCAGCTGAACTGCACCTTGCTTCCAGATGGAACCAGACCAGAAGGAAAAGATTTTGGCATTCATTGACTTGTCCTGGGGACACGCACTTTAAATGAACAAAGCCACCTTGTGTGGCCAGTGTGCAGCTCCCTAATAATGATGCTCAGTTTGATTCCTCACACTGCAACAGTGACAAAGGAGGGTTTGCTCTGTTAGGGGAACAACTGAAATAGAAATCCAGATCAACCACGGGGTTGAATTCTCTCACGGGAGAGAATTAAACAGGGCACATTTTATCCTGTAGAACCCTTGCATCGTTGCAACAAAGATTCCATCCAATGATGTTCTTGTTTTTGACGATACAAAACATCCTTCTAATCTAGATACTTCTGAAGAATGCACCCCAGACATCAGAAGGAAGGCTATGGGCTTTCTTGGAACCCAAATCTCAGTGGACACTGACTGACTGTTTCAGATGGCCACACCATCTGCCTTTAAGACATCGGTGCTGTTCCCAAGAAAGGAAAAGTTGTGGATGTGAAGCCATTTTCAGAGGGCAAAAGACAGTAGTAGATGTTTGCTGGCATCTCTACTCTATGAAGTTCTGTTTGGGTCAGTTTCTGATGATCAGAAACTTATGATCTGGGATATTCATTCAAACAATACTTCCAAACCAAGTCACTCGGTTGATGCTCACACCAAGTTGTAAAGATATGTGTTTTTACCTGGCAGTTATACCATAGGTAGACTGTCCAATTGAAAAGAGTGAATCAATAGTTTGTATGTGTTTATTTGTTTTAAAAATTAAATTAATCCTGGATAAGAATTGCCTTTTTTTCTTTTTGAATCAGTACTTGACCACTAGGTTAACATCATCTCTGTTTTGGGTGACCTGTTTCACCAGCAGGTTTGTTACTCTCCATGACTAACTTTGTGTTAGTTTGGGCTAGGGCTAGGAAAGTGGTCAGCAAACTGCGACTCATGAGCCACATGTGGTTCTTTGGCCCCTTGAGTGTGGCTCTTCCACAAAATACCACGTGTGAGCACACATACAGTGCGATTGAAACTTCATGGCCCATGCTCAGAAATCGGTTTTTGGCTCTCAAAAGAAATTTCAGTTGTTGTACTGTTGATATTTGGCTCTGTTGACTAATGAGTTTGCCGACCACTAGACTAGAGTAATGGTTTAGAGTTAAGGAAAAATCTAGGGCTAGAGTTATGGTTAGTGTTATAGTTAGAGCTAGGGCTAGAGTTAGGTTAGGTTTAGGTCTAGGCTTATGGTAGGGTTAGGGCTGGGGTTAGGTTTGACTTGGGGATAAGATTAGGGCTAGGGATGGGTTAAGGTTAGGTTTATGGCTAGGGTTAGGGTTAGGGTTAGGGTTAAGGTTAGAGTTATGAGTACATTTATGTCTAGGTCTAGGGTGAGGGTGAGGGTTAGTGTTTTAGGTGTAATGGTGAGGGATAGAGTTAGGATTATGGTTAGGGACTGGGTTAGGGTTAGGGTTAAGAGTAGGCCTAGGGCTAGGGTTAGGTCAAGGTTTAGTATTTATACAAGGCCTAGGGTTAGAGTTAGGGTTAGGGTTTGGGTTAGGGTTAGGGTTAGGGTTAGGGTTAGGGTTAGGGTTAGGGTTAGGATTAGGACTAGGGCTAGGATTAGTGTTAGGGTTAGGGTTAGGGTTAGAGTTAGGGTTAAGGTTAGTGTTTCGGCTAGGGCTAGGGCAAGAGTTAGGGTTGGCTTTTATCGTTTGGTTTAGAACTGGGTTTAGGATTAGGGTTGTGTTATGATTAGGGTTAAGATTAGGGCTATGGTTAGGTTTAGGTTTATGGCTAGGGTTAGGGTAAGGTTTAGGATTAGTGTTATAGTTATTTCAAGGGCTAGGGTTAGGGTTAGGTTTATGGCCCAGGTTAGGGTTAGATTTAGGGTTAAGATTAGGGTTAGGGTTAGGGTCAGAGTTAGTGTTAGGGTCTGGAACTTTGGGTGCACAGTGGAATCACCTGAAGAGTTAGGATAAGGGTTGGGTTAGGGTTAGCATCTGTGTGTTTGGATGTACAGTGGAATCACCTGGCAAGTTAGGGTTAGTATTAGGGCTAGCACTAAAGTTAGGGTTAGGACTAGAGCCATGGCTACAATTAGCATAGGTTTAGGATTAGGCTTAGGGTTAAGGTTAAAGTTACGACTAGGGTTAGGAATAGGTTTTGGTTTAGGGTTATGATTAGGGCTAATGCTAGGTTTAGGGCTTCTGTTAGGCTTAGAGTTATGATAACGTCTAGGGTTAGAGTTAGGGTTAATGTTAAGGCTAGATAGGGTTAGGGAATAAGGTTAGATTTATGGTTAGAACTAGAGCTAGGGTTAGGTTATGGTTAGGGGTAGAGTTAGGGGAAAAGGTTAGGGTTAGGGTTAGTGCTAGTGTTAGGTTTAGGGTTAGGGCTAAGGTTAACTCTAGGATTAGGGTTAGGATTTACATCTGGGTCCTTGTATGCACAGTGGAATTACCTGGAGGCTTAGGGTAAGGGTTAGGGTAATGGTTAGCATCTAGGTGCTTGGATGAACATTCGAATAACCTGGAGAGTTATAGTCAAGGTTAGGGTTAGGGTTAGGGTTAGGGCTAAGGCTAGGATTAGATTTATGGTTAGGGCTCAGGATAGGTTTAGAATTAGGGCTAGGGTTGGGGGTTGGGCTAGGGTTAGGGTTATGGTTAGGATTAGGGTTAGGGTTAGGACTAGGGCTAGGGTTAGGGTTAGGGTTAGGGTTAGGGTAGGTTTAGAGCTAGGCCAAGGCTAGGGTTAGGTTTTACAATGGTTTTTAGCAGGATTAAAGTTTTTGTTGGATTCAATGTCAAACAGAATTAATGTTAAGCGAATTACATCAGTAATATAGCCAGAATTCAAAGCCTCAAGTGTACCTGACACCAAATGTGCTTTCTGCTCTCTGCCCTGCCTTCTCTGCTCTGGCTGTTACAGAGCCAGATGGAGGCAGCAATGTCCATTCAGAAACTCAGAGTCTCTGGGTAGGGAGGGTTCCTGTAAGCCAAGTGCTCGGTAGGAGCTTTTTCTGTCCTTCTCCAGCATGTGACAGGCTCTTTCAGATACAGGCATACCTCACTTTATTGCACTTTGCTTTATGGGGCTTCACAGATATTGCTTAAAATATAAATTGAGAGTTTGTGGCAACCCTGAATTGAGCAGGTCCACTGGCACCATTTTTCCAACAGACTCAAATGATGGTTATCATTTTTATGACTACAATATTTTAAATTAAGGCATGTACATTGTTTATTTAGACAAAATACTATTGCACATTGAACAGACTATAGTATGGTGTGAACATAATTTTTATAAAGTTCCTGTATCTTGCTTTATTATGATATTCACTTTATTGTGGGGGTCTGGAATATAAACCCACAATATCTCTGAAGTACATTATTTGCATATCCATGTCCATGGTAATATAGCTTCTTTAGTCAACTCAGCACAAACATGTAGGAACTGGTCTCTTCACTCTCACAGAAAGTTAAATATTTCAATTCAGCAGCATCATGGTGTCCTCAGCCTCGGACCTCTCTTCTATTGCTCACAGTCTTCAATTAAATTCGGTTAATCTGTTAATAGATTTTATTCTTGTATTTCTGAAAGCATTAAGTCAATTTTGAATTGAGGGTTGTTTTTATTCTTCAGATACTATAAATTTCAAGTAAGTGCATTCTATTGTCAGAGAAAGGCCACTGTTACTACTTTAAGGCTTTCTGTACTTTTGCTTTGATTTTTAGTAAATTTATTTCAAGAAAAAAACATGTTAGACTATTTTCATAAAAGAATGCTAGACTATTCCACAAACATTTACTGATATTTCCCATAGCTGAGATTTGTCTGTATCTTAGAATCAGAAAGCCATTTAGAAAGCACTCATCTCTGTCTTCATTTTACCTGATGTAATGACAGGCACAATGTAACCTAATAGATGTTAGATCATGACTATGCTACTCTTGACATTTCCCCCACAAACCTTTGCTCAAAGTGCTATCTTCCTTAAATCAGCTACACCAGTCAAGTTTCTTAGAATGGAATCTCTGAAAGTCTACCTTAATTACTGAGCAACGTATTAACACCAGCTGTTACAACTGCATCTGGATGTCAAATGAGGTAAGAAGACAGTCATTTAAATTGACGTGGTACATTTTTCCTATCACTTTTCATTGGATCTATTCCCAACATTTCCACTTTTTCTCACTCCTTCTCACTACTGTCAAGGAGGGTTGGTTGGTCTTGGTGGCATGAGTGGTTGTTTTGGAAAATGAAGGGGAAAAGCCCAAGCCCCAAACAATTCACTTTTTCTTCTTTTTTTTTCCACTTTCAGTATCATTAAACCATGAGGAAGCAAAAATTTTTATTTATAGCTCTTTAGAGTCAAAATGTTTTCATTTATTTTTTGTTCAAAGAAAATAAAATAAGCCAGAGAAAGACAAATACCATTTTATTTCACTTATATGTGGAATCTAAAAAACTATATAAATGAACAAAGAAAACAGAAGCAGACTCACAGACTTTCCACATCGTAACAACCAAAATAGATTAGGACCTATTTGGTGGACTGTACACAAGCAAGCCTTTAGGTAATTAAACAGGAGAGTCGGTATGATACCTGTTGGCCCATTTTGCTGTTCATCCTACAGACACAGGAGCCCTTGAGATTGATTCAAAGTTAAGTGCAGTATTCATTCTCGCTGGGATCTTTTTTAAAATATTCATTGTTTAAAGTATCACATATAGTATTATATATGTCTCTTTTTCCTCCCATTGACCTTTCCCTGGCCACCCCCACTCCCTGCACATGCCATCACCCACCCTACTGTCAGTGTCCATTGGTTACGTTTATACATACAAGTCCTTGGGTTGATCTCTTACCCCCACACTCTCCCCTACCTTCCCTATGAACTTTGATGGTCTGTTCGATGCTTCTCTGTCTCTGGATCTATTTATAAACTGATGAACATAAATATGGGATCTTTTGTTGCACAGAAGAGAGTGTGTACAGACAGTAGAGGGAATGAGGGTGGAGAAAATAACACTGTTAAGAATGTATTGTATGCAGGAGCTGTAAAACTCTGAAGAAAACTCAAATGTTTTCACTCTATTAGCTCTAGAATAAATTTTACATGAAAATTTAAGTGTCTAACTATGTGGTAAATTTCCATTTCTGTAAATGGGGTAAATGGTTTATATCTCCCAGTGATGGTGGCTAATGAAGAGCTCTATAGATACTTGCTGGCTTTACAGATTTCTACACTAGATTTCTATTCCATTCAGTTACAAGTACGTTGCCAACATCTTTTTTTATCTTTTGCCAATTTATTTTTTTGCATTTTTTATTCTTTAAAATATTACAATATTACAAATAGTAGTAAATATGTTTTCCTTTTTCCCCCCTATTGTCCTCCCCCAGCCTCCCCTACCCACCAGCAGATGCCCTTACCTGTCCTTCCCCACCCCCGGCCCACTGTCTTGTATCCATTGGTTATGTTTATATGCGTGCATTCAAGTCCTTCGGTTGATCTCTTACAGCACCCACCCACCACCCTCCCCTGCCTTCCCCCTGTAGTTTGACAGTCTGTTCAATGCTTCTTTGTCTCTGTATCAATCTTTTTCCTCTGCTTCTTTTCTTTAAAAAGATCTTGCATCTGCATACTAGAAATAAATGTATAAAAACAAAAAATGTTTGAGTCTCAGTTTCAATGTCCAACTGTCTGAGTCCCAGTTTTAATGTCAAATAGTTCCTTATGTGTACAAGTCAGCAATGGTATTTGGATGGTGGACATATGATGGCAATGCAGGTTCCACCCTCTCTGGTTTGGTCCTGGGCCGCCTGCAGCGACACACAGCTGCTGACTGTTAGCATGGCAAGGTGTCATCAGTGTCTTCCATCTCTGGACTGTATTCGTGGTTGGAACAGACCTGTCAGTTCCAAAGGAAAATCATTTTGGGGGGAAAAAAGAACCCCAAGTATATTTTACAGAAAAGTTTTCTTAACTTTTGATCGAGAATATGTTTGTATATTTTCAGAAAACAACTCCAAGACCATATGGATTCCTGCAACAAAGAGAAACTGACAAGTCTGTTCCAGCCAACATCTTAAGGAGCAAATTATACATTCTTAAACATTTTTTGGCTTTCGATTTCTACTCTCTTCCAAAGACATCCTTTTGAAAGAAGAGTTCTCAACATTTTAATGAGGTAGACAGACTGACCCTAAGTCAGTTATTCAACTCCACACTTTGTGGGAATTCTCTGGAGATGTTCAGTTCACAAACATGGATTTTATTTATTGTTTTCAGTAATATCCTCTTTTCTAAGAAGTGAAAGGAAATTGAGGATAGCAGTAATTCATTACATCCTTTGAGGGACATAATCTGGTTGATTTCCAAAGTGTGGTTCTGAGCCATTTTGATTACTCAATGTCCCAGGACATAGCATATGCTTTGAGATTTTTGTTGGTGGTGGTAGTGGTGATGTCAGTTGATTGTTTCAGAGAGGGTGTGCCTTTCTTTGTTGGTTTTTTTTTTTAAGCTCTACTTTAATACAGAGGGTAGCCAAATATAACCATTGTCAAAAACCAGTAATAAAAATTCCCATCCATTTTACCTTGAGTCCAATGTTACCCATCCCTATTAGACAATACTTTACATACTTTTTATAATAATAACCATATACTCTACTAAACACTTTACATATATTTTCATGTAATCTCTGCAAATAGCCTGATAAAATCAGCATGCCGTTCATTCATTTTAGCTTTTGTCACTGATATATCTCCACTACCAGGTGCAGTGACTGCCTGGCAATATTTGATAAATATTTGTTTCATGATTGAATGAATGATTAAACTAAGGCATGGAGAGTTTAATTTTGCCGAGAGTTATGCACCTGAGTAGTCCAGGAATAGGAATTCAAGCCCAGCTCTGTCTGAGTTTACAGCCCGAGGCAAAACTGCCTTAAATTAATGTGAATAAATTACAAGATGCCACAAGATGCCTTTGTTAGCTATTGCAGAATTTTGCATATCAAATTGTAAGGATGTATTTTTTTCTTCTTCAATCAGCATTCCTTCTACTACATTTGAAACACTGTATCTTTTGTTCTGTTTATAGTGGATATATGGAAATCCCATCTTCTAGTATTCTCTACTTAGTGGTAAATCTGAGTACAGCTATACTTAAATCTTACACACTGAGTCATTGAACTTCAGAAATTTGCCTTAAATTCATTTTATAGTGAAGAATTCCCTTCACCATAGAGTCACCGGGAGAGTTTTTATAAAAATCCTGATGTCCAAGTTATATCCCAGACGAATGAAGTTGGAAAGCCTGAGGATGGGACACCAGTATATTTTTAAGGTTCCCTGGTGACTATAGTGTGAGGCCAAGTGAGAGAATACTTTGCATAATTTTAATAATTAGAAGAAGAAACAACCTACTGCTCATTTCTCAGATGAATGCTATCTTGTCTTCAGCTATCTCCTCCCCCACTCCCAATAACCCCTAGGGCCTTTAACCTTTTCCCCAGCATTGTAAATGTTTGCTTTAATTATCCTACTATTCCTGTGTAGTTTGCCAAATCCTTCTCTATGTGTAGAAATGAATCGAGTGCAAAACTACAGGAGTCAAATGTGCTCAGTAAAAACTTATTTCTGATAGTTATAATATATATAATTATTGTTATAACTATGTATCATAGGTATATATATATTCCATATAGTATATAGAAAAAGAATTGAATGCTGCAGATTTCTGTACAGTCATAATTTAAGGCAGACCCTTTTTCTATTCTGAGATCATGGCAATAACCCTTCCATGAGAACGGCAGAACTCAGTAATCATTTAGATTTTATATAGTATTCAATGTAAGGTAAAGTGAACAATGGCTTCTGGTCCCAAAGAGCTAATGACACATTTACACCCTTATTTATTAATTCAATGTCATACTAGAATATTTTTAACTAGTTGATCTTATTTTATTTCTAGTCTCACTTTGAATTTTTCAGACTCTCTTCTTTTTCACTATGATTATCATTAAGAATGCACCCTCCACCTTAAAAAAACAGTCATCTTAGGGAAAAAGAACCAGAAGCGGACCATCATTTTACAATATAGAATGAAAGATAAGAAATATATGGTTGCTAACCCTCGTGGCTACATGAAAGATTTTATCTTTCCCTAAACCCAAGTTTAACATGCTTCCACTATTTAGTCATGGCAGGCTAGGCCTCTTACACACACACACACACACACACACACACACACACACACACACACACCCATACCACCCTAAAAATAAGAAGAAGAAGAAAAAAGGCTGAATAAAATAGTTTCTCACCATTGAAGAATTTACAATATAATAAAGAATTATCAACTCAAAACTTTTGAGAAAACAAGAACCCAGATAACCAGGTAACCAGAGCATTCAAAGCCTGCTCTGGCCCACAGCCTTTTATCCATCCAGGATAAAATGGAGTATAAAACTGAGCTATGTTATTTTTTTATTGATTTTAGAAAAGAAGAGAGAAGTAGAAACATCAGTAATGAGAGAGAATCATTGATTGCTGCCTCCTGCATGGCCCACACCAGGGACAGGGCCCACAACCCAGGCATGTGCCCTGACCAAGAATCAACCATGACCTCCTGGTTCATAGGTCAATGCTCAACCACTGAGCCATGCCGGCTGGACTGAACTATAATTTTTATGGACTTGTGGATCAAGAGGGCAGAAATCTGCTGGAACTTGCATCTACTTACAGGTGAAGAGGCAAAGATAGATGGTTGCATCCTGAAGAGGTTCAACAGTGTCTTGCAAGTCAACTATTTGAGGAGAGGCCTTAACAGGTTCCTCAGGCAAAGCACAGTTAACCTCAGATGGGGATAGAGTGGTTGAGTTTACAGCCTGAGGCAAAGAAGATGCATCAGAATTTAAGAACTGCCAGTATGTTCACACTGCAATTTGTGGAAACCCATTCCTTCATAATTAATACCCTCATTTTAATAATAGATATCTTGTGAGCATGGAAATTCAACCTCAGTTTTGTTATGTTGTAATTCAACCAATCACAAGACCAGTCTGGGCTTAATATTCAGAAGTATCAGCTCTTCAGATAGATGAGGCTTTCTTTCATGACAGACTCTGAAACTTTTAGGTCATTTACAAAGCACTTGACCTTGGAACTAATGAGCACTTGAGTTCATCCTTTTCTTTCCCTACTTTAGTTAAGTACACTTAGAAGCAACCCAATGATGTTATCTCCATTGTCATATCATTCCATGGAATATCAGTGTCCTCTCTACTAATGACAATAGAGTCATTAATATCTTTGAATCTAATTATACTAAGGAATGGATCCCAGAAACTGCAGAACCAACTCAGAAAACTCACCCCTAGAACTATTCTGGGTACCAAAATCTGTATCAATCAGGCTTTTCCAGAAAAACAGATCAATAGAATATATTGTACATAAAGACACTTTTAAGCAAGTGACTCATGTGATTGTAGGTCCTGGCAAATCTGAAATCTGTATGGCAGGCCAGAAGTCTGGACACACAGGTAAGAGCTACTGTCTTGAGTCTAAAATTCATAGGACATGTGGGAGGTTGAAACTCAGGCAGGATTTCTACGTTACAAACTTGAAGCAGAATTCTTTCTATTGGGTAAGAATTTTGCTATGGTTGTTGTTCTTGTTCTTATGTCCTTTAAGTGATTTAATGAGACTAATCTACGTTTATTAAAGGCAATATCCTTTACTTACAGCATCTGACAGTAAATGTTAATCACATCTACAAAATACATTCTCAACATCTGGACAAGTGCACTATAGTCTAGACAAGTTAACACATAAAATCATTGTAACATACAATATGAATTCATGATGTATTAAAGATCTCATCAAAAATAAAATGTATAGAGGATAATATGGGCAATAATATAATCTATATCTGTATCAATTGGTGGGTATAATTTATAATGTAGAACAAAAAAGGTATCACTGAAGAGAAAATAATTTATACATTCAACTTCATTAAAATTGATGACTTTTATTCATTAAGAGAGACCAATTATGAAAGTCTCTGAGTAAGAAAAAATTATATATAGATATACAGAATATCCAGGACTCAGATTATGAAAAGACTGTCTACAAATCAATAAGATAAAGCAAAGTATCCAATAGATCTTAGGTCAGAGATACTTGCCCCTGAAATCCTCAAAAGAGAATAAACAAATACTTAACAAAGATCTAAAAAGCTGCTCAGTCATATATTGAGGAAAATGCAAATTAAAATCACAAATAAAGTTGCCATTACATATGCACAGGGTTGTCAAAACTTTTGAAGTATGAAAATAAATATAAACATAGAAGAGAGAGTCACATATCAGAATAGTACCTAATCTCTTCAACTGAATTCTCTACCACTTACAAATGTGTGAAATAAAGCCAATCACTTCACCTCTCTGTGCCTCAATGTCATTATCTGGAAGTTGGAAGAACAATATTACCTCATCTTTATAATATTATAAAGCTTAAATCAAGGTGCTGAGAATATTGCCTAACATATATTATTAAAGTGTTTAATTTTTAATTAAATAAAATATGGTAAAACAGAAACCCTAATAATCTCCTGGGAGGAGTGAAGATTTGGAAAATATTTGGCAATGATCTACTATTATTAAAGATACATAGAACCTGTAATACATTAATTCTACTTCTAGAATATAATCTAGAATACATACAATAGGGCACATTTACAGTGACATTCTTTAGTATTACAGAAACGGAAACAATCATCCACAAAGGAATAGGTAAATAAATTTTAGAAGACACATACAATAAAACACTAAACATAATGAAAAGGAATAAACTTCAGGTATACCCAAGAATATAGACAAATCTCAGACTTATTATGTTGAGTGAAAGAAGCTGACACAAAAGAATACAAATTTGACTCTATTTTCATAAAATTCAAAGACTAGGAAAGACTAAAGTATATTGGGAAAATTTAGAGAATAGTAACAGCATTATTATCATATATTGAAGGGTGGTGGCTATAAGATAACAGGTAAGTTTTGTTGGGGAGAATTATCTATAATAATAAAAGCACAATATGCTAATTAAATCAGACAACCAGATGACCTTATGGATGAAGCTGGGGCTGCGAGAGCCAGTCAAGCCTCTGCTGCTGCTGCGAGGTCCAAGGCCCTTGCACAAATTTTGTTCAGCTGGCCCCTAGCGAGTATATAATAAGGGGAAGATTATACCTGTTCTGCAGATGGTTATTTCACTTCTACAAGATTGAATAAGGCTGCAATAGACATTCTTGTACATGTGTTCTAGTTTATGTACCCTATGTTACATATCTAGGAATAAAGCTACTGGATTATAAGGGTATTCATATTGTTCTGCCTCTAGACCTGAGTAGAGGTTATGCAGGTACCTGTACACATATGATTTGTGTATTGCTGTACTTATTTCCTATCCTATCTAATAAAAAGGTAATATGGTAATTGACCCTCATGTTGTCAAAATCATGGTGGTGCCCACAGCCAATAAGGAGGGAATATGTTAATTGACTGCCCTGCCTTCAAAGATGGTGGCACCCACAGCCACAAGAGGCGGTACCCAGTCCCCTCAGCCATGGTGGGCCCAGCCACTCCACGTACCTGCCTCCAGAGTCCCCCAGTCCCTTCAGCCTCCCAGCCCCCCAGGGCTGGCCAGAGGTGCAGGCAAGCCTCAGATGGTGGCTGCCCAGCTGTCACCTGAGGCATAGGCAAGCCTCATATGTTGGCTACCAGTCACCCAGGGCCAGCCCGAGGCATAGGCAAGCCTTGAATCGCAGCTGCCCAGCCACCAAGTGCCACCAGCAGCTTGGGTAACCAGGGCCAACCAAGGCTTGCACTGCTGGCAGTGGCAGCAGCAGAGGTATGATGGGACAGTGCCTTCCCCTGATTTCTGGATTGCCTCCTACCCCTGAAAGCTCCCAGACTGTGAGAGGGGGCAGGCTGGCTGAGGGACCCCCCTCCAGTACATTAATTTTAATGTATCAGGCCTCTAGTCTATAATAATAAATGTGTAATATGGTAATTAGACCAGACAGCTGAATGACCTTCTGGACATCATTCCAGACATCATTCCAGATGTCATTCCAGACATCCTTCCAGACAAAGTTGTGACAGTGGGGGCTGAGGCAAAGGTGGTTAGAGTGATCAGGCAGGCAGGCGAGCATTTAGGGGCAATCAGGCAGGCAGGCAGGTGACCAGTTAGGAGTCAGAGGTCCCGGTTGCAAGAGGGATGTCCGATTGTTGGTTTAGCCCTATCCCTGTGGGATTGGCCTAAACCAGCAGTCGGACATCCCCTGAGGGGTCCTGGATTGGAGAGGGTGCAGGCCAGGCTGAGGGACTCCATCCCCTTCTTCACCCCCCACCCATTGTGCACAAATTTCATGCACCGGGCCTCTAGTAAATATAATATTTTTCTCCAAGGCAAAAGTCAAATAGCCTTACTAACCATTATATAAAATTCTGGTTCTCTTAAGCCAGAGTTCCTCTTTTCAATGTAGCTCACTGCACTTTTCAAGAATCTCTTGGCCTTCCTAGCATCACTCTATGAAAACTGGGGCTAAGGAATGGGCACAAATGCTGATCCTCTGGCAACTCCTCTTGCTGAGTAATGAATTGTCTTTGTGTCTGAACCAAGAGTGGTGTTTTCTGCCAGCATCCATAAAAAGGCAACAGATTAATTTACCAGCCTAGAAGTATAAACTCTGACACCATCACAGATTTTGACAGGAAGGGCATAGAATGGGCATTTGGATCATCTAAAGCTACTTTAGATATGTTGCCACAATAGCTTTCAGCTTGGTGGCACTTATAAGACATTACAAAATTTTTTCGTGGGTTATTTAATTAATCCTTACAAATTCCATTAGAATTCCCTTTTAACAGCTAACAACAGGAAGCTCTTGACCAACATCTGACATGAGTTAGCGCCTGAGACTAGACTAAAATATGAGCCTCTTGGTTGATCACAGCTGCAGCTGTAATGTTTCCTGTTGTTTCAAAAATGTGGTTTATAGACTGATGCCAGTGCCTTGGAAGTGTGTACAAGGAAAAATGAGACAAGTGTTCATCAAGGGAACCAAGAGAAAAGAAAACACTCTGGTGAGTTTTTCACTCAGCTAAATATATTCAGTTTACATGGCTAACTTTATTCTGAGAACCAGTCCTTTCTTTTGGAGGAAAAGAGGATGTTTTCATATCCTTTTTTAAAGAATTGAAAGTGATAGTAAATTATGGTTTTGTTTGAGAAGTATTTAATATCCTTACTTAACAACACAAACGGCTGGCATTCCAACATTTGTCCTTTTTTCTTCTTCTTACCTATGGAATCTCAAATTCATATCTAGAATTTAAGTAATGTCTTTGTGGAGAACATATTGCTTCCTAAATGGGTTCATGGTCTAGTTCATTCCTCTGGGGTGATTAAGTATGTCAGTGTGTTGGTGTGTGAATGGGCTTGTGCTTGTGGAGTGCAGGTACATTTGCAGTGAACTGTCCTTGAAAGACTAACCATAGAACTTTCATTATGGTCTCTCCTTGCTGCTTTGATAATATTTGAGATCTCAACAGCTACCCCAGGGCCTGACATATAATAGGCACTGAGTAAAGATGTGTTAACTGAGTGAATAAGTTGATGAACATTAATGAAATTTGAGGGGTTTTTCTTGTTTTGCAAATTCAGTGTTACATGTGGTTGGACAACCCTACTCCTTCCATAGCAGCAGGAACACCATTCCATTCTTCAAAGAAGAGAAAAAGAAATAAGTGGCATATATCACCTGACATATATATAAATAACATTTGATTTTTTAAATATGTGATCATCTATCTGTTCAGGATAGAAAATACTCCATCATTCTTCTGAAAGATCCAAACAGGCAGTTACCTGCCTTGTGAGCAGATAAACCACTGCCTGAATTATGCTTTCCCCATTGAAGGAAGCAGAGACTTTGGGGTGTTTTGTGGTTGTTGTTAATGATTTATATTTTTTTCTTATATGGTTTTAACATGTTTAAAATATTTTCTACTTCTCAGCCACTTAAAAATAACACTGAATTTATGATCTTTTGAATTGTGCCAATGTATTAAAAAGATGATGTTTAGTGTGTCGAGAATCGTTAAACTTACTGAGTGTGAGAGCTGACGTTTACTGCATCTAAAACCTTTTGATAAGGTGAATAATTACAATTTCCTTCTGTTTTATGGTATCCTTTCTCTTTCCTTTAAACTGCCTCAGAACTGGTGATTAACAGGTTATTTTTGTGTAACCAGGAAGTCTTTTGTTCCCTGACCTTCTTTCTACAGACTGATTTGATTACTGTTTGTAGTACTTATCATCATGGAAATACTGTAATGTGACAAAAATACAGCAAACAAAATTGGAAGGGAGTAATTGGAACAGAAGAAGGCTTGTGGCTGGAAGCAAATCCTAATTTCCCATCTTCCCAGGAAGTCTGGCAACATAGGTCTTTTAGTCCTACACAGTATTATGCATAGGTAGCCTTTCCATTGTAGAACCCCCTTCATCATTTCCCCTCTTCATCACCGTAGACAAATTCCTTTTTCTCACATGACTTTAATTACTTTCTCATATAATATTTATGTCCAAAGCAACTATTGAGCATTCAGGAATAAGCCTGGGAAAACTTGATACTCTGCTGAGTTAATGAGGTGAAGGGGC
Source organism: Antrozous pallidus (assembly GCA_027563665.1). Lineage (NCBI taxonomy): Eukaryota > Metazoa > Chordata > Mammalia > Chiroptera > Vespertilionidae > Antrozous > Antrozous pallidus. The sequence continues at coordinate 52,712,979 of CM050516.1, read as the reverse complement.
AAGGGGACAGGTTTAGACAACACATGAGGATTTTTAGCCTTGGTTCCACCACTCTCAATTTATTTACCTGTGAAAGGGATCCAAGAACAACAGTTCACCTGTCTTACAGGAATGCTGTAAGAACTGAGAAAAATATATTTAAAAAGTACCTTGGTAGATCATCTTCCTTTCCCTGACGATAGCACTTGCAAACATGGTGAACGTTCCTAAAGCCCACCAAACTGTCTGTAAGAAGTGTGGCGATCATAAACCCCACAAAGCAACACGGTACAAGAAGGGCAAGGCTTCTCTGTGTGCACAGGGAAAGCGGCACTATGACAGGCAGCAGAGTGGCTACGGCGGGCAGACTAAGCCAATTTTCCAGGCGGGGGTGGGGGTGGGTGGGGGGGAGGCTAAAACTACAAAGAAGATTGTGCTGCGGCTTGAGTACATTGAGCTTAACTGAGGACCTAAGATAATGCTGGCTATTAAGAGGTGCAAGCATTGTGAACTGGGAGGAGATAAGAAAAGAAAGGGTCAAGTGATCCAGTTCTAAGATTCATATTTTGTTTTATTATATGACAACTAAAGGCCCAGTGCATGAAATTCATGCATAGGAGTGGGGTCCCCTTAGGCCAGCCTGCACCCTCTCCAATCCAGAACCCCTTGGGGGATGTCTGACTGCCAGTTTAGGCCTGATCTCACAATCTGGGACCACTGACTCCTAACTGCTCACCTGCCTGCCTGTCTGATTGCCCCTAACTGCCACCCCTGCTGACCTGGTTACCCCCAACTGGTCCCCCACACCAGCTTAGTTGCCCCCAGCTGCCCCCCCTTCTACCAGCCTAGTCATTCCATACAGCCTGCTGCTTAGTCATTTGGTCGCCCCTCACTAACCCCCCTGTTGGCCTGGTCATCCCACACAGCCTGTTTGGTCATCCGTTTGATTGCGATGGTTACTTAAGCTTTTATATATATAGATAAAATCTTGATATGTTAAGAAAAAAAGTACCTTGGTAAACAAAAAGCAACACAAAATACTGTATAGTAATCTTAAGAGTCCAAAAACTAATTAATCTTTATTGTCCTCATTACATTGGTCCTTGGTGAATCATAATATACCTGTCCTCTAATCACATCCCCATAAAGTATATTGACAGGCAAGGTTTTACAGGAATTATATGATCTTGATGCTTTAAAACATGAATTATACAATGTCCTGGAAAGAAGAGTGCTGACGGTAATTTGGCTGTGGCAGAAAGAGGTATTAGATGAATGAATATGACATTTTCAGCTCTACTCTTTGAGGCAGTAGAAACAATAGCATCCTAGCACCCAGCCCTCATACGTCCGGAAGGTCCTATTGAGTGTCTTCACATCAGGAGTGGACACACTGTGACTTCTTCTATTGGTTCTACGTATGAAAACAAAACAAAAACAAAAACACAAAAACTAAGTATTTTATTAGGAAACAAATGATCCAAATTACAAGCTCCTGTAGGTTCAAACCCCCAGAAGCAATCTAATTTCAAAAGGACTCGAAAGACACATTTCTCTTCAGTGAGTGGACACAAGATATAATTATTAAACTCATAAACTAGCTATAATTTGGAAGATGGTTCAAGAGAGTAGAGCTCTGTACTCAAGCTCAGTTAGAACAGGGAATATTTGAGCCAGTCTATAAATGAGTGTTGCTTGATGTAATCTTTCTCCTGGTCTTCTTTCCTCCCTTCCCCCAATTATACTCCTTTCTCCTCCTTTCTCTCTTTGCCTCATTTCCTTTCCTTTACTTCCCTTTCTATATCTTTTATGTATTTGTTTGTTTGTTTGTTTTAATTAGAATTGAGGTACAGTATAGTTTCAGGTGCACAACTCAGTGATTGAACATTTATATAAGTCACAAAGTAATCATCCCAATAAATCTATTACCATCTAACACTATGCAGTTATCACAATATTAGTGGCCATATTTCCTATGCTGTACTTTACATCCCTATGACTATTCTGTACCTGCCAATTTGTACATTTTTTTTAATTCTTGTTTTTGAAAGTATTACATATGTCCCTTTTACCCCCATTGTCTTCTGCCAACCTGTCTCTGCCCTCCAGTTCAGGCCTTCACCCCCATATTTTATGAGTCCATTGGTTATGCTTATATGCATGCAACTTATTTGGTTTATCTCTTACCAACACATACACCCTTGGCCCCCTCACCCATCCTCCCCTGCCTTCGCTCTGAGGTTTGATGATCTGTTCCATGCTTCTATGTCTCTGGATCTGTTTTTGTTCATCAGATTATATTGTTCATTATATTCCACAGATGAGTGAGATCATGTGATACTTATCTTTTTCTGACTGGCTTATTTTGCTTAGCATAATGCTCTTTGAGTTTCCATGTTATTGCCTCTTTCTCTTTCTTGCCCTGCATTATCCAAATTGATCATCCAGACTCTTGCAGTCCCAATTATGCAGACAAGCATGCTCTTTGTTTTGTTCCAAATAGTCAGTGTCTCCTTAATCTGACTTAAATTCGTCAGCTAATGTTGCCACACCATTTCACTTTGGCTTTTTAGACCTTGTTATGGTGAATTGTGTTCCCTTAAAAAAAAGATTAGTTGAAGGCCTAATTCCCAGTACCTCATAATGTGACTGGATTTGAGAGCAGGGTCACTGTGGATATAATTATGACAAGAATGCTATCTGAAGAGGCATACACCCACACAGAGCAAAGACTAAGTGGAGCCACCAGGAGAATGCCTTTCCCCCAGGTGGACACTGGAGTTCCATTGCCACAAACTTAGGAAAATCAAAGATTGCCAGAAAACTCTCAGAAGCTAAGGAAGAGGCATGAAGCAGATCCTCTCTCACAGCCCTAGAAGGAACTAACCATCAACACTTTGATTTTAACTTCTAGCCTCCAGAACTGTGAAACAATACATTTCTGTTGTCCTAAGCCTCCCACAAAGTTGTGGTAGTTTGTTACCACAATTCTAGCAAATACAGACCTGAATCATAATTTTAATTTATCTTTTTATTTTTTTAATTTATTGGGGAAACATTGGTTAATAAAATTATATAGGTTTCAGGTGTTCAGTTCTATAATTCATAATTTGTACATTATATTGTTTGTTTACCACCCCAGGTCAATTCTCCTTCCGTCACCATTTATCCTCCCTTTACTCTCTTCTACCTGTTCACACACCCCTTTCCTTTTGGTAATCACCATACTGTTGTATAGGATGGTGTGTTTTGTTTTGTTTTGCTTAATTCCTTCACCCTTTTCATCCAGACCCCAAACCTCCTCTCCTCTGATAGCTGTCAATCTGTGCACTATATCTATGAGTCTGTTTCTGTATTTGTTTGTTTGTTTATTTTATGCATTAGATTCCACGTATAAGTGAAATCAGTCTTTCTCTGTCTGACTTATTTCACCGAGCATAATATTGTCCACGTTCATCCATGCTGTTGCAAAATTAAGATTTCCTTCTTTTTTATGGCTGAGCAGTATTTTATTATGTAAGTGTACCACAGCTTTTTTATCTATTCATCTACTGATGGGCACTGGGCTTTCAAATCTTGGCCATTATAAATAACACTGAAGTGAACATAGGGATACATATATTCTTTCAAATTAGTGTTTCATGTTTCCTTGGATATATTCCCAGAAGTTGAATCATAGGTCACAAGGCAGTTCCATTTTTAATTTTTTGAAGTAAGTCCATACTGTTTTCCACAGTGGCTGCACAGTCTACATTCCCACCAACAGAGCACAAGGGTTTTCTTTCTCCACATACTAGCCAACACATCTTTGTTGAATTCTTGATGATAGCCATTTTGACAGGTGTGAAGTGATATCTCACTGTGATTTTAATTTGCATCATTCTGAGGATCAGTAATGTTGAGCATCTTTTCATATGCCTATTGGCCATCTGTATGTCCTCTTTGGAGAAGTGTCTATTCAGGTCCTTTGCCCATTTTTAATTGGGTTGTTTGTTTGTTTTTGGTGTTGACTTTTATAAGTTCTTTATAAATTTTGGATATTAATCCATTATCACATATATCATTGGCAAACATGTTAGCTCATTCAGTAGGTTATATTTTCATTTTGTTTATCGTTTCCTTTGCTGTGCAAAAGCTTTTTAGATTGATGTAGTCCCATTTGTTTATTTTTTTCTTTTGTTTCCCTTGCCGGAGGAGACATATCAGAAAAAAATATTGCTGAAAAATGTCCAAGATTTTACTGCCTATGTTTTCATGTAGGATTTTTATGGTTTTGAGTTTAACATTTAAGTCCTCTTACACCATATACAAGAATAAACTCAAAATGGATTAAAGACTTAAATGTTAGACTTGAAACCATTATTTTATTTTTCTGTTTTTGAACAATGTATTCATCTTGTCATACTTCCTTCTCCCGGACATGAATGTTTACAGCTCAATCTTTAAAAGGCTGGAACTTCCTCAGCCTTTTGTCACTAAGCCACATTCTGAGAAACAAATTTATAGCTTGCAAACTCATAAGCCCAGGGTAATAAAAAGAAGTCAACATTGTTATTTTAATTCTACTCTACAATAGCTTCTTAGTTCTGATTCTATAGTATTTCAGATTGAATTATGATTTTATATGTAGCAAAGGGAGTCAAAGAAAGGGTTGGCTTGGAAAGTTAACTGGTAAAGAGAAATGAGCATTGGTTTGTGAGTCTCTTAATTTTTTTAAACCTTAGCTTAGCCTTGTTTTGGGGATAGGACTCTAGCTATCAGTTTAATCCTCAGAAGAGTGGGTTTTCTCTAGGAGAAAACTTGGCAAATAGGCAATACTTCTCAAAGTTCCTCTGGTATTTTAAAAAGCTTTCCTGGAGAAACCAAGATGGTGACATACATAAACACCTAGGCTGCTGCCCCGCACACAATTTCAAGAATACAACTAAAAGACAAAACAGTCATTATCCAGAACCACAAGAAAGCTAGCTGACTGGAAATGCTAAAACTAGAATGAAACAGAAATGCACATGGATAATCAGAGCTGCTGCAAAGTTTAAGGTACGAAGACTTGCGTGTGCGCATAGCTGGAAAGGACGGGGCATCTGAATGCCTGGCAGGGGTGCTCTAGTGGAAAGGAGACACTGAACTCAGTTCAGATTGCACTCGAAACCCGGGTACTTAGGCCCTTGTGGTGGGGGAATCTGGACTGTGAGGCAGAATCTCAGGGGAACAGCCAAAGGCAGAGCTCCGGAGGCAAGTGCGCGAGTATGAGTAGTGAGGGTGAACTGTTGGCTGTGCCGCTGGCGTGGTCTGGCAGAAGGGAGAATGGGGTTCCAAATGCAAGGAACCCTGGTGCCAGGCAAAAATCTGGGAGTCCGGATTCATGGGGGGAGAGACTGGATGGTCTGGCAGCAGGTGAAAATTGAGGGCTCCTTTCTCACAGAGGTGTAGAGCATGTCATTTATCCTTACTTTATGGATGAAGAAATGAAGTAATTCTAGGTAAAAATAAAAAATAAAATATGAGTTTGGCTGACCCAATAGCCCATGAATCCTACTAACCAGAGCCAGAGTTTTGGTTTTTAGTCTATGCCTGCCAAGCTGGGTGATCTTGAACAATTTCTAAAATCCCATTTAGATCTCAGTATCTCTCGTGTAAAGCTGATGTTCTAGAGTAGATGTTTGCAGTCTCCTTCCCGCTAGAGAATTTCTACATGGAAAAAAAAATCAGTCAAGCCAGAATGGTAAGGAACTAACAGCTAACTGTTGACTCCATAATGATATCCCACTCTGGGTCCATCATGATCATTTGAATTTGTTTAGATAGTCAGTAGAATTTACAATACTGACTGCTATACCTGTAAACAGGAGTTTTAGCTACATAACTCAAAACATTATGTGCATCACTGGAAATATTTTTCTTTCTTAAAATTTATAAATAACTGTATAGCGCACTGCATAAAGAAAGTGGAAGTACAATAGTAAAAACCACCAAATTAAAATGTATTTTTTAGTAATTTAAAAATGCAAAAATTTCTTCAGCAAATTCAGTAACAGTCTTTATAAGCAAATCCATAGAAATATATATATGCTTTTTTATTGTAATCCTCACCCGAGGATATTTTTCCATTGACTTTTAGAGAGAGCGGAAGAGAGAGGGAAAGACAGAGAAATATCGATGTGACAGAAACACATCGATTGATTGCCTTCTGCATTACACCAACCTGGGCCTGGGAGAAGCCTCCCCCCAAGGCACATGCCCTCGACCGGAATCAACTCTGGGACCCTTTGGTCCACAGGTTGATGTTCTATCCACGGAGCCAAATCAACTTGGGCAGTATACGTTTTTATTAAAGTTACCTCAAGAAAGATATGCCCTAACTGGTTTGGCTCAGTGGATAGAGCATCAGCCTGGGAACTCAAGGGTCCCAGGCTTGATTTCAGTCAAGGACATGTACCTTGGTTGCGGGCACATGCCCATTGTGGAGTGTGCAGGAGGCAGATGTTTTTCTCTCATCAATGATTCTAGCTCTCTATACTTCTCCCATCCTCTCTGTAAAAAAAATCAATAACGTATCTAATAAAAGAATAATATGCCAGTTGACTGTACCACCACTATACCCACAAGCCATGCCCACCAGCCAAGCTCGCCAGCCAATCAGAGTGAATATGCAAATAAACCCAACATAATGGCTGCCGCGTACAGAGAGCAGGAGGGAGGCTTGGGTTTCCCTGGGCAATGGAGGAAGCCAAGCTTTCCACTTGCCCTTGCCGGCTCAGGCCTCCACTCAATGCTACAAAGTTTCAATTATAAAAGATAATGATGGCAGCCACAGAGCTGGAGAGAGTAGGAGGCTTAAGTTGCACCCAGAGATGGAAGAAGCCAAGCTTTTCACCTGCCCTAGCTGGCCCAGGCCTCCACTTAAGGCTACAAAGTTTCAATTATAGAAGATAAATATCCAACAGAAATGGCTGCTGCCACAGAGCAAGCAGAAGGCTAGGCTCCACTCTAGGCTACAAAGTTTCAATTGTAGAACATAAATAAATTCCAGATACCAGGGCTTCCGCTTGGGTGACCAGGCCTGCAAACCACCACAGGCCACTAGCCCAGGCTACCCCAAACCCCATGGGAACCCCCACTCTGATCTGGAACACCCTTCAGGGCAAACCAGCTGGCCCCCACCCATGCACCAGGCCTCTATCCTATCTAATAAAAGAGTAATATGCAAACTTACCATTACTCCAACACACAAGATGGCTGCCCCCATGTGGTCAAAGATCCTGCCTCCAAGTGGACACAAAATGGCCTCCACAGTTGGCCAGCAGGGGAGGGCAGTTGGGGGTGATCAAGCCTGCAGGAAAGGGTAGTTAGGGGTGACTAGGCCAGCAGAGGAGGGAAGTTGGGGGTGACCAGGCCTGCAAGGGAGGGCAGTTAGGGGCAAACAGGCTGGCAAGGGAGAAATTAGGCATCAATCAGACTGGCAGGGGAGTGGTTAGGGGGTGATCAGGCTGGCAGGCAGAAGTGGTTAGGAGCAATCAGGAAGGCAGGCAGGTGAGCAGTTGAGAGCCAGCAGTCCTGAATTGTGAGAGGAATATCTGACTGCCCATTTAGGCCCAATCCTAGTGAGCCTAAAGTGACAGTCAGACATCCCTCAAGGGGTCCCAGATTGGAGAGGGTGCAGGCTGGGCTGAGGGACATCTCCCCCCATATACGAATTTCATGCACCAGGTCTCTAGAGTATATATATATATATATATATATATAAAGAAAGATCTGAAAGAGACATAATTGAGTGATCTGTCCAAAACGACTTCTAGAAACTGCATAAAACATCATTCTAAGACAATGTAGATAAAATCCTGTTTACATTTAGATATAGCAAAGCAAACAATTGCCACAATCCTTATTTTATGTAAGTTTTCCTATTAAAGGAAGACTTGTTTAATGACACACTAATATACCATAATATACCCAGGAAAACAATTTGGATGTCTAGAACATGCTTTTGGTAGACAATTATAGTGTTTATCTCTTTGACTGTTCATTGAACTAAGGGGCAAAAATATGTAGCTGAGGCAGCAGACAAGCAATTTTCTGTTCTGGGTTGATTAATAGAAGAATTAGCATAGTACTGTGTGGGTTAATCTTGATGAAATGGACCTTACCAAGGTGGGCTGAAATGGTGCCATAATCTCAGGCCAAGAAATCCTGGCCAGCATCTGAACACTACAGAGCCTGCCATCCCACTCTGTAAAAATGTTGCAAAAACCAGCCCAAGACAAACAAACATGTATGTGGTCCTTGCAGAGGATCCAAGGCAAATACAGAAATGGAGCTTTATCAGGGAGTGCCAACTGTCCCAGAAACTGGATAGATTTCAGGTAAATCAGATGGACGTGTTGAGGAAATGCATATTTATTATGCTCTGACAATATACTGAACAGTACAAGGTGGCATCAAAGTTCATTTGTATGATTTTATCATTGCTCTCTCTCTTAAACTTGCCCTGACCCCACTGCTTGACCCATGTCTCTGATTTCAAACATTTTGTTTCCACAATCCTTATTTTATGTAACTATTTATTTTATTAAGTAAGAGGCAGTACCTTACAACATCTAGGTGTTCAATATTTGTGTTCTGTGCTTGATTAAGTTATTCCAATGTGTGGTTGTCTGATTCAATCTCTCATTCATAGGCCATCAATAATATAAATAATAGTGGTGATGTTTAAAAACACAGATGTACCCATTTGCTAATTTGAACATTTAAAAAATTAATTTAATCAAAAGATATGAGTATTCTTCTCTGACTTCCCTTAAACAGTTTATTTTATTTTTTTCTGATTAGATTTAAAGTTCCTTGTAATATAACTTTGTAATCACAGTCAGAAAAAAGTGCCAGTAAAAAACTACACACTGAGCTTATTTGCTTAATTGACTAGAAGCTTCTCTTCCTTTTTTATAGTGTAATTGAATGCCAAAGCAAGATATATTCATTTTAGAAAGGTGGTGTACATACAACTGCATAATGGAAATAACTCATTTTAATTATCTTAATTAGTATTATAATAATTTCTAAAGCATGGCATATCTTCAAAGTCTTAACCAAATAAAGAAAATCACCTTATAAAAAAGACTGTGCTCCAAAAACATGGCTGTATCTTTGGTATATGTTAAGAAAAGAACAATCTATATACTGTGGGCAGGCATTCTAAGTTAAGTCACAGATATGGAATTAGGACTAGCTCCCCTCTGCCTTCCTCAGCGAGGAGCTGTACAGGAAATGCAAATGGGAAGTTGGGCCTGTTCCAAGAGAAAATCCACCTGGATAGTGTACAGAAGACAAACACAGGAACTCACACTCATACACACACCCCACCTCTGGACTGGAGCCACTGCCAGCCAGAGACTGGGTGGCTGCAGGCCACACCCTTCCTACACACATTTTCTCAGTAGTCAATAGACATCAATCGCTCACCTACCAGAGTGCAAATCTCTGTTGGACATGAAAGACTTTAGGCTTTACTCCTGCCTGAGTTTTCTCCCCAGTCTCTTAAATGCTCAATAAATGTAGAATGTGCTTGCTAATTGCAAAGCCCTGTGCCTCATTTTGAGAATTTGGTGGAAACATGCAACAGTCCCTCCTTTCAAGAAGTTGATGGCTTGCGAGAAATAAAAGTAAACAGAAAAGACAGGCTAATATAAGATACAAAAAACATACACAGTTGTATATTAAGTGGTCCTATGAGAACATGCCCGAGTCAGCAGGTCGCACACTGAAGGCCATCCTCACTTGGTCCTAAATTCAATGACATGCAGTCTGGATGTGGAGCCCAGGCTTCAGGCTTATGTTCCCGCTCTACAGAAAATAATAAAAATCAAAAGGGAAACTCAGATATCACAAGAGCCAGGCAAATTTAACAAGCTCAAAGGAGCTGCGAGGAGGAGGAGCTGTGTGCAGGGTCATTTCCGTGAGTAGAAAAAAATCTGGTCTCCTTGTTTATGATATTAAAAGTATTTAGTTTTCTAATCAATTACTATATTCCAGGCACTTAGCTGAGTTCTTCCTTACAACCATTTCCTACTGTTCCTCAGTGTGAGGGAGCAGCATGTTTGACCCCAGAGTCTGCTCTTTCTTTTTTCCCTTTCCTGCCGGGCCCTCTTCAGATGTTTACAGAGGTCATCCTGGCACTCGATGGAGACCTCTGCTTCCTTCAGAGACTGTCACATTGCCAGCTCAGTCTAAATCGGCACACTGTGCTCCTCCTTCTCCGCTGTCCCTGATTCTTTTTCTTTTTCCTATGCAGCACATAATACTACTCCAAAACCTGTTTTTGTATTTATATATTTAGTTATTGCCCATCTCCCCAGATCAGGTGTTAGCTCTATCAGAAGAGACATGTTGTTGTTCTAGCCATTGTGGCCCTAGCCCCTGCCTCCATTTATCACGTCACATTAAAGGTTCCCAGTAAGTACTGCTGATTAAACAAGCAAATCTCATTTAATCCTTAGAGCCACTCAGAGAAGTTGAGAAGGCTGAGGATGGGTGAGGATAGCAGATGGTTATATGGCTCACGGGCAGTAAATGGACAAGCTGGAATCCAAATCTAAGTGAATCTGTGGATGTAAGATGACAATGCGTATTGCCTTCGGGAAAAGTGTGAGTCATGCAAAGAGAAGTGAGAAGAAAGCAAGAACATACAATGAATTTTTAAAAGTCTATGTGCACACAGACTGTTGCAAGAATGGGGTCTGTTTTATTGAGAGTAAAAAAAAGAAAACTAAAGGGAAATTGCAAGGCAAATGGGTAAACATGAGTCTTAATTGCCTCGTCATTAGTGGACGATAAAACAACGAACAATGATAAACACTAAAGCTATCAATCCTCTAACTGGCAGACCTTAGGATTCTATATGTATCTTCTTCTAAGTTTCGGGAAAGATAGAGAAGAAGTCACTGAATCAGTTCATATACACTTTCTGGAATGATCACCTACTCCCACTTGGAGTCTCATTATTACATCAGAGTAAAACCTACCTGGCTCCTGGCTCCTGGCTCCTGATCCCCTGGCCTGGCCTGCACTATGCTACTCCAACCATCTCTACTGTAATTGCATCACATCTTGCCTCTTCATCATGACAAAATTCACCCTGTTCTCCTCAGCTTTAAGCAAACTTCAAGCTACTACAAGTAAACTCTCCAAGGACCTTTTCCAATCACATTTTAAATTTCATAAATTACTCTTGAATAGTAAGTCGCCATGAGCATCTTTTCCTCCTGTTTGAAAGACAAAGCATTTTCAATCTACCTCAGAGACAGAGTAAGTGAAACTGCTTTCCTGGTAAACACACAGAGCCAATCCTACAAGGCCCAAGGCCACTGTCCCCTCACCAGTAGGTTCAAGGAGTGCAGAACTGTTACACAGTCACCACTGCTTCCCTAGGGGCCAATGAGTCCAAACTACTTTCTCCAAAATCCAAACTACAGGTACAGAAGGGCTGGGGCATGAGGAGAAACGAAGGCCTTGGGATGCTTCTGAGCACAGACCAGGTACTTAATCATGTTGAACAAAAACCATAAAAACAGGCAGGCAGAGAGGAAGAGATTGTGTTCCCAGCCCTCCCCCAACATGCTGCCAAACCACAGTTAAATAAATAAATCATTGAGTTATCATTATATTTTAAATTCTGTCTTGACTCCCATCACTTTTCAAAGGCTCACTGAATGTTTTAATTTATACTTTGAAGAGTACATCCCCACACCATACAATACAAATGTGAGATCAGTGGTGCCTGCATCTCAAGCAGTATCAGAAGCAGACTTCCAAAGTGTAGGTGTGTACTTACTGAGGTTCTGAACATCTATTTTTCACTGTCCAGTTATTTAAAAAATTCATCCTCTGTCCTAAAGATAATGGCCAGAGACTTGGGTGCCAGGCCTAAAGGAGCACTGTGACAGATGAGCTGCTGTCACGGTGTGACAAGAGAATAGGGTTATCTGATTGGTAGAACCACAAAGCAATTTGACCTTAGAGAGTTTCATTTAATTTCACTGGAACAAACATTTGTTGAGTCTGACTATTCTGGACACTCTGCTGGACAGTTTCACATATGTTATCACTTTTGAGCATATGTTATCACTTATGAAAAAAATACTATTTATTCTACCCATATGGAATAAAGCCAAGGTTCAGCAATGTTAAATAATTTGCCCAAATGAAAGAACTGGAATTTCAACTCTCAACTTCTGATGTCATGTATGAAATTTTTGTCACAAGGTAGATTCCAGTGTCCTTTCACATGAGAAAGAAAACACAAATGTTATTCCTAGGTATTTGGAGAGTTTCATAACTGACCTTTACTCCTGAAAATTTACCACATATCCCAACACATATCTGTAACCCCAAATTGGTCTCTTCTATGAGTAGTTATTTCTACCTTAACACAATTGTCCAGTCTTTAAGCAGAGACACCTTAAAGTACTCTTCGATTCTTAGCCTCTCTTCTATCTTTAGCAACCTACTATTAAACTGAAATTCTATTTACTCTTCTTTAAAATTGGCAGTTTAACAAGATTGTGTTCCACTCCATGAACACAGGATGCCTTTCCATTTATTTGCATCTCTTTTCATTGCTTTCATCCAAAAAAGATATACAAATGGCCAAGTATATAATAAGATGCTCAGCAACACAAATCCCCAGGGAAATGCAAATCAAAACCACAGTGAGATGTCACCTCAAAGCTGTTAGAATTAGTATTACCAAAAAAAGTAAAAATGAGACATGTTGGCAAAGATGTAGGAAAATGGAACCCTTGCAGACTGCTTGTGGGAATGTAGAATGACGCAGCCTCTATAGAAACAGTATGGATATGCCTCAAAAATTAAAAATAGAACCCTTATTATCTATAAATCTCACTTTTGGCTATATGTATATCCAAAAAAATTGAAAACAGGATCCAAATAAATAATTGCACTCCCAAGTTATTGCAAGAGTATTCACAATAGCTAAAATGTAGAAACAATTCAAGTGTTCATCCCCAGAAGAATGGATCACTTTCAAATTTGACTTCATATCTCACTTCCCCGTAAGGCTACCACCATGTCCTCTTAGCTGCTTTTCCTGACCCTGCATAATCTGACCTCCACGATCTCTATAGCCCGATTTCTCTCCCTTCTTCGTTTCATGTTCTTCCCTGTTCAATAAGTTCTAACCATCTCTTACATGGTCATTTCAATCCAGGTATCTTTGTTCACATTCTTCTCTCTCTCTTTTCCGATTCTAACTATATGAATTACATCCGTTTAAAGAGAATTCAGCTAAAGTCCTAAGTCTTTTACAATTACATTAACTTGCACTGTTTTTTCCATTTTCTCCATCATGCTCTGTTTAAAAGTCACTACCAGTCAATTTAGAATAAAACTCTTTGCTTTCTCCTTTCTTTGCATATGTGAGCATATTCATTATCTCTCTTCAATTAAATGATACATTTATTGATAGGCAGAAGTATGTAATATACTTTCAGGGATCCCTGTAGTGCTTTGACGGAGTAATTCAATATAGTCACGTATCATCAAACCAAAGCTAACCTTGGTCACTTAGTTAGAATCAGGCATTTCTTGTTGTTTAGAAATCTTGGTAAAAATAAGTGTTTAAGAAAATGGCAAGAAGTAGCTTATGGTATAAGGAGAAAGTGAAATTTTGAAAATGATGAAGAGAAAAGTAATGAAAAAGACAATTTCTATTCCCATTTCTTCAAAATTTATTCTATCTAAGTCAAGAAGTGATTGTGTTTGGGTTTTTTTTTTTCTCCAGAGAAGTCAGGTGATATGTGAAGTGAAACCACTTAACTGTGATTTCCTAAAGACACATAATGCTACAGAGAGCCCTTTAAACTGAAGAAAATAAGGTCAGGTCCTTATTAAGTGCATAAAACATTGCTGATAGATCTGCAGGTTGTTGAAGGGAAAACTAAAAGCAGACACGAAGATCCTAACAATTTTTCTATCCATCTTTACTCTGCTAATTACAATGAAAAGAAAAGGTCAAAAGATAGAATGAGATATTTTATTTTAAAAAGCATGATATTTCTCTTGTATTTGTAACCTATCATTATGGGAAATGTCAAACATATACCAAAAAAAGGAGGGAACAAAATAGAGCAAACCACAATTTGCAACTACCAACTCATAGTCATTCCTGTTACATCTTGACTTCCCAGTTCTCTTCACTCAGATTGTTTCTAGGCAAATTCTTGACATTTTATAATTTTAAATATATATTTCAGTATGTATCTCTAAATGACACTTTCCTTACAAAAATGAAATATTTTTATTAAACACATTCATACACACACAAAAATGTTTCTTTAATGCCATCAAATAGCCAATGTTCACCTTTTTCAAATTGTATTATGATTTTGGGGGTATTTAGATGAGAATTTAAAAAGTTTCATACATTTAGTTGATTAATGTGTTACTTTTTTGAATGTACAGGTTCCTAGCTCCATTTAGTGATGGTTTATTTTTTCTTGAAATTGCTTTTTTTGCAGTAATTTGCATGTATCCCATAAATCTCCCACAGTGCATTGTACTGATTTCATTCCCTTTGTGTCACTTAACAGACTTCTGTTTCCACTCACTGAACAGACCTCAGCTTTTAATTGTTTCAGGTGACCTTATTTTGGTGGTGGGGGGTTGGTGTCAAAACTGTTTCATAGGTGGTGTTATCCTAATGTAGATACTGACTTACTCTCTGGTTTTTATGATGAACATTGCCTGAGTCAATTAATTAATTCCTTAAGGGTTCCAAAATTATGATATGCTAATTTTACTATCCACTACTTTCTAATTGGAGTGTTTTTAGAAATAGACATTTACTCTCATCAACTATACCAAGACAATAGTTTTATTAGTAAAAGTTTCATAAATAGTCAATTCTTTCATTTATTTATCCAGTTTCTAAATAAATTGTTTCCCTATTTTCTCAAATAATGAAATGACTAGCTTGCCAAAACAAAGACTAATGCCAAAGCCCCTTGATAGCATATCATCCCTTGAAGAACTCAGTCAATAAATATTAGCCACTTGATGGCAAGTTGATTAGATTCAACCCATTCCTCCCTAGAAATACAAAATTCATTCTGGCTAAAATTAAAAGATGCTCTGGATATGATTTTGCTTTTCCTTCCCATAATTTCTCAGCCACTTGAAGATTCAGATAATCTGCCAAATAATCCTTAGACAAAAGACCTGATTTCCATCCAAAGATAGGCAATTGTGGACAACAACTATGAGTTCCACTCTGGCCTACATCGTACAACACTGTCCAGAAGCTGCTGGCCTGAAAAGCCAATCAAAATGGTTTTTGAAGGCATAACTGAGGCTTCAGCTTAGAGATAATACCCTATGAGAATACAATACTTTAAGACAAAGTTCATCCCAAATTAATGGCCATTATATGACACTATATCTGCAGTAGTTAGACTAGTAAGTCCAGGAATCAATGAGGTGGAAATAGGAGTGACTATACTCACTATCACTCATGATGACCAATTTCTTAAGGATTTTGTGCTTCATGAGTCTAGAGCTCCTACTATTGCCTGGCCAAATTGGATTCACAGATAATAAAAATGTATTTTATTGGGTGTCCTCATTAACCATATACTTAATATTTAAGGATATGAAGGATAATTTTTAAATAATTGAATATTAAAATAACCTTGGGGATGATAAGCCAATATCTCATTTTACAGATCAAGTGTTTGAGGCCTTTCTCCTTATTTCTAAGATATCATCTACATACTATGTCAGGAAGACTTTCTCTCAGAGTTAAATATTGACTCTGAAGAGCATTACATGTGGCAATTTTGTTCCTCCCTTTCTCAACATGGCAGATCTGCTTTTACTATCATGGCTACACCTTACAAACTTCTTAGCTTTGGGTGTGTTGGAAAGACTTTTTGTTTTACTTCTGCTTACAAATTGATAGGATTTCCTTTAGCAATTATTTTTATTGTTCAAATTTGTTACCATGAGGAAGTTACCATGGTGGAATGCGGATGCACAGACACTTGACCAAACTTGTTTGTGGCTGTATAAAGAGAAGGAGTCTGCTAACCAAGGAGAAGGAAGTAGTCAGAGGTGCTTGATCCATTAAGCAGTCTTAGAGAAAGCTGCCAGAGTATTCTGGAGAGAATTACAGACAGGACAGGCTAGGGGGAAAGGAACTGATCATGGGGGAAAAGTTAACACATGATTCATCATGATGTTTTGAAAATACCTATTGGATGAATGAATACATGAGCATTTCAGGCAGGACTGGAACAGGGGTGGAAAGGTAAAACATATAAGTCTTCTCACCCTGCAAAAGCAGAAACACTTATGGAATTAAGCTAATAAATGGCCCTTGATCTCATACATAAAACTGATTGAACTTTATAATCTCAAATACATTACACCAGTGGTTGGCAAACTCATTAGTCAACAGAGTCAAATATCAACAGTACAACGATTGAAATTTCCTTTGAGAGCCAAATTTTTTAAACTTAAACTTCTTCTAAAGCCACTTCTTCAAAATAGACTCACCCAGGCCATGGTATTTTGTGGAAGAGCCACACTCAAGGGGCCAAAGTGCCGCATGTGGCTCGTGAGCCGCAGTTTACTGACCACAGCGTTAGGCAAATCTTAAGTAAATCATAACAGAAAAGAAATTAAATTTCCTTAAGGGAATACAATGTTTTCTATGAGAAGACGACTATTGACCAGACTCCTATTAGATTGAGGGGTACAATTCTTAATCTCAAAATAAATCTGAGAATATATTCACCAAATAAAACAGTTGATTAAGCTAGATCAAACTATAGTGCATTCTATAGGAGTGTTTAAATTCATTGATTATTCTAGAACTCCCTATTGCTCAGTTTCCTCATATATAAAATGCCATATCATCATATACATTTCCTAAGATTGCCATCAGAGTTAAAATAAATAATGTGTAAAAAGCAGATTCCTCTGTTGTCCCAAGATACTTCTCCTAAAGTGCCAGACTTGAATAGTTGCAACAGAAATGTATGGCTTCAAAGCCTAAAATATTTATTATCTGGCCCCTTAGGAAAAAATGTTTGTTGACCCCAATCTAAATCAATAACACTAAAATTTTTCATTCATCCAGTACCTAAAATTCTGAATTGCTTCCTATTTAATTTTAGCAAGAATACTGAATTAATTTAGAGCTTATATTCTCTTGGATACCACAATCAGTTCATGAAATGAGTAATCTCAAGAATGTGATATTCCTCAGGTTCTCCAGTTCCTAGTACATAAGAAGATAGAGATGAGAAAGCTACATCCCTTGATTGCTTCATTTTATCATTCCTTACATAACAATAATTTAAGAAATTGACTTGGGTCTCATGAAAAGCAATTCTGTGTCTTAAATAAAAATCATGTTCAAGTACTTGTCCATTATGTTATGAGAAATTCTTTGGGGAATCTATATTAAAAGGGCATGTTAGCCCAGCAGGTGTGGTTCAGGGTTGAGCATTGAACTATGAATCAGGGGTCACTATTTTATTCTTGGTCAGGCACAAGCCCAGATTTTGGGCTCAATCTCTAGGAGGGGCATGCAGGAGTCAGCCAATCAATAATTCTCTCTCATCATTGATGTTTCCATCTCTCTCCCTCTCCCTTCCTCTATGAAATCAATTTTTTTAAAAAAAATAAGGGCTTTTAATCAACTCTACCTCCACTGTGAAAAGACCATGTTAGCACCTCAGAAAAATATGGATTGGATTTCCACTTGTAATAAAGTGGATTTGCACTCAATATTAGAGACAACTTAGTTTTCCTGGTAAAAACATACTTTCATTTTTAGTGCCATGAGGACTGTTATTCTTCACACTTCCCTGTTGGATTCAGGCCTACTGAGAAACAGAAGGATGAATGGCTTGGAAGCAGTGAGCTAGCTGGACCTGAGGCTACTGGCAAACTGATTTTTTCCCACCTACAAAGCTGCTCTTGTATTCACTCATAAAGGAAGAGCACAATAATGAGACAGATCTCTTGCCTGGAGCAAAGCCCCACCGGGTAAACAGTCCACATGTGCCAATGCTCAGGATTCACAGACCACTGGGGACCTGCTGCCCCTCCTGCCCATGAGTTACAGCCATCACTTAATGACACTGTTTTCTCTCTTAAGCCCTTTTACTAGGAAACTCAGCTAAATTCCATGGTGAAATTCTCCAGGGCTTTATGATGTCACTGTTTCAATATGTATTGTGATTCTTGTTTTAGCTTTTGAAAAAATCATTACTTTACTGGTCCTAGCATGTCTGTTATTACAAGCCTGTTAAATCTTTTTGGAAAGCAGAATATAAATAATAAATAAGTGAAATAAATAAATCTCTTCTCTTGGCCCACCGTGTGCTATGTAATTTGGAGGAGATGAAAAACTGTAATCTCTGCTCTCCAGGACATTCAATATCAATTGTGAGGTGAGAAATACACTTGTTCAACAACTAGAGACTATGTTAAGGCTATTTATCATTTTTATTGCTCAATTGTCTGATACATACTGTATCTATTATAGATATTCAGAAAAAGGTGTGTTCAATATAAAGAATTGAAAGAGAAAGCTTCATAAAAGGATGAAATACATTCCATTAAATGTCACTTCTCTAGCCCAGAGTTCCCAACCAGCATGCCAAGCAGATACTGATGCCCTATCCCCCAGGGTAGCTGGGCACTGGAATAAGCCTGTAAGGCCTTAGCTGGCTGGAAACAGCCTGCTCTAAGCTTTAAACTGCCCTTGGTTTTCCCTAGTGAGTCACAAAAACATTATCATTTTCTTTCCCTGAAAAGGAATCTCATGATTGGGTCTAGGGAACATGGAACAAATTTACCATATTGATTTCAGCTTCTCATATCTGATTACATTCAGTAAATTTTCCCTTAAACAAAATCTAGCTAATCTGGATCTTTCTGGTAGAACTGTTGGCTTGCAAACAGTTTCCAAAAATTTACAGCCTCATAAAGTCAGTTACTGTATCTCCTTGCTGGAAGCAATTTTGGCCAAATAAATATTTCATTAGCACCTTCCCTGTGGGTATTCCATAATTACTTGTTAGTTAATTGTTGCTTCCATAAAAAAATAAGTTTTTTTTCCTTCCCACTACTATGTAGGTACACTTACATTCCATGGTAATTGATATATACATATAAAAATCTGTATGCATGTGTGCATGTCAGAATAACCTGCTATATCACTTTAAAAAGAGGAAAATAAACTTTGTTTTTTAAAAATCATTTGGCTTCCATTTGCTAGTTCAGCCAAAAGTTTAAGTTCTTCCAGTAAATGAAATTGTAATCATTTTACTAATATCTTTACAATAAGAACTGAAAGGAAGTGAAAACCAAAATAAACAAAAAACTTCCTAACGTTCATGATTGGAAATGTTAAGAATTTCTGAATACAGTGAGGAAAGAGGATGGATGAGGTAGAAGAAAGTATAGGGGGTGTTGGAGGGGGGAAAAAGAACCTATGAATACAAACATAAGGAAATAATTAACAATTTTGAAAAAGAAAGTGAAGAAATTTTTAAAAAAGGAAATGGAATAAAAAGTATGCTGCCCTAATGTCTCAGGTCCCAAAGCCTTCAGTGGAAAGGAAGAGACTGTGAGGTAGCTTCCTAGGCTATCAGTCAGCCCTGCAGGCATGTGCCTTCAAGAGATCACAAGCAGCTTCCACCCATGAGCCTGGGAAGTGGTCTTATGCAGTCTTCAGGATGCTTCTGAAGGTCATGCCATGCACAAATGCAGAAGTGCTTTTTTTTCTTTCCTATTCTAATATGAATTTTCTATATATTTTTTACAAGCCCACATAATGTTCTGCAAGTAACTCCAACTCCCTGTAAGTGATTTCTCAATATCACCAGAAAACACTTCCAGTTCTCAGATGTTGTGGGGTTTTATGCCTACAATGAAGCTTAGAGGAGGCATTGTCAACTCCTTTTGTAAAGGACCAGATAGCAAATATTTTGGTTCTGTGGCCCCTGCTTCCGCGTTGTAGCTATTCAGCTCTGCTATTACGGGGAAGGCAGCCATAGACGCCACATCAATGAACAGACGTGGCTGTGTTCCAATAAAACTTGATATATGGACACTGACATTTGAATGTCACTCAATTTTCACATGCCACAAAATATTATTCTTCTATTGATTTTTTCAACCATTTTAAAGTGTAATAAAAAATTTCCTATCCTGTGAGCTATAAAAAAACAAGTTGTTTTGCACCTGCTAGATGTAGTTTTCTGACCTCCCGCCCACCCCCTGGCCTGGGTCATTGATTTGCAATTTGTGGTTCATAAATTTTTTGTGGGCGGATAGGAGAGGGGAGTTTTGAGCATAGAGTTTTACAAGGAATCTTCAAAGAAAGCACTGTTTTTAAATAAACAACCTGTCTTATGTACATGCTGTTTTTCAAATATATGTGGCTACAATTAAAATTCATAAAATCACAGTATCTTCAAGGAGTTTTAACAAGATACTACAGGATGGTCAAACAGATTTTAATCTACTTAGTCTTAAAGACTTAGAGGATAGTAGTTGTAGTCTTTGGAACAAAGTTAATCACAATTAAAGCAATGAGGATAAATGGAAGGAGAAAGGAAGAAAAGAAGGAATGAAGAGGAAGTGAGGGAGGGAATGGTGGTTAGAGGGAGGGAAGGGGAATGTTACGAACAAGACAAGCCAAGATAATACATGAAGAACATGATCTTATTGGAAAAAATATACCAAACAATTAAAAGAGAGAGGAAAGGGTACTTGTTTGAAGTGATGATTCCTAACCTTTCCAGGGCAGATGGAAACCATAACATTAAAAAGACAAGCTAATAGAGTCATAAGTAGAATTAATTTTAAAAGTACAATTTTAAAAGCTAGATCACTCTTTTATTTACATGTAAAATATTCAGGGTGGCAGGAAGGCCAGCTTTTGTGTCAAATGCAAACTTCTAAATTTGAGGACAAGAAATTGACCAGAAAAAAGGACTCAGAATGCCAGAAAGATTATAATTACATTAATAATGTAATAATAATAAACTCATAGTAGTAATAAGAGTAAAAACTAATATTTATAAAAGTCCACTTTGGTATTGCATTGAATGAATGAGTTAATTTGGCAGAGTTGACAGAGGAAAAAGTGCACATCTGGATTCTCAAGAAAATAAAAAATATTTACAAAGAAAACATTACAGATGAGTTTGATTAAGGTCAATGTACTCTATTACGTAACTAAACTGACAGCCAAAAATCCCTGAAATCCAGCTGCAAATAAATATGCTAAAAATTAAACATGTACCAAAATACAATAACACATGAATTTATCATATCATATTATTTATTAAATGTTACCACATAACCAGAACCTAATCTATATATATAAAAGCCTAAGCGACTAAAAGACTGAACAACTAGTCAACTGGTCACTGTGACGTGCACTCATCACCACGGGCAGATGCTCAACGCAGGAGCTGCCCCTGGTGGTCAGTGCACTCCCACAGCAGGAGTGCTCCTCAGCTGACTGACCCGTCCCGACGGCCCACCAGCCCAGCGGCAGCCACTCACTCCCTCAGTAGTCCTGCAAGTCCAATCTCCAGAGAATGGGCCAGACACTAATGGCAGTGTCGCCAGCCTCCTGAAAGTAGGCTTCAGACATCACCGCCCTTTCCCCTCCCTAGATGCTCTGCAAGGAAGAAACATTATAAAAGCAGCCGCCAGATGGCTCCTGACAACCAGTGCAAACATCAGCAGGATGGATCCTGGTCCCAGGCCGGCAAGGGTATCCCACCACCTGCCTGGAGGGCCAATCACATCCCAGCCCTGCCAAACCCCTTCAGGACGGGTGCCAAACACAGGGTTTGTGGTGTTGAGCACCACTGTGGTGGAGCGAGCCTCTCCTGATCAGGACTGACTGGGCAGGAGCCCAGGGCAGATGCAGTGGGGCCAGGATAAGTGGGACTGGCAGGCAGTAGCAGCAGGTGGCATTGGACTGCTGGTTTGGGCCCAATCCAGCAGGCCATGCCCAGAGACCCCACCATATTCCTGCACCAGGCCTGTAGTAAGTTAATATTTAAAAATCTCTAGATATGCCTTGGGAGCACAGGCCCAAGCACCAAAAGCTCTCAGGTTCAATTCCTTGTCAAGTATGTGTACCTGAGCTGCAGGTTTGATCCTAGTCAGAGTATGTGCAGGTGATGTCTCTCTCACACCAATGTATCTTTCTCTTCTCCTTCTCTCCATCCCATTCAAAGATTTTTAAAAAAAAATTCTAGATATAATTTATACTAACTCTAAGGTTTCTGTATATTTAGAGGGGGTGTGTGTGTGTGTGTGTGTGTGTGCGTGTGTGGTGTATGTATGGTGTGATGTGGTGAGTATATATATGTAGGTATTGCTGTTTGAGACCTTCAAGCCAATATTTCTGAGAAAGAGGCATGACAAATGTAATTATCCATGGAGAATTAAAGAGGGTTTGAGCACAAATAATATTTTAAGACAATTAATTCCATATACTGAATTCTGCACCTTCCATTAAGATTCAGTTGAAAATACTATCTGCCTAATCTGCTGAGGATACATTCCAAAACACCCAGTGAATGCTTTAAACTGGGGCTAGTATCAAATTCTATATAGATCTTGTTATTTCCTATGCAACATACCTATGACCAAGTTTAATTTATAATTAGGCACAATAAGAAATTATCAACCAGAAGACTCTGGTATGCTCAGTGGAGGAGAGGAAAAGTTTCTGATTAAAGCAATTTACCTTAAGACATGATGGAGAGGTGAGAGGGATGCTGTAATCCTATCTAATAAAAGAGTAATATGCAAATTAACCATCACTTCACTGAGCCCACAAGCCACACCCACTAACCAATCGGGAGTGAATATGCAAATTAAACCCAGCCAAGATGGCTGTGGCCATGGAGAGAGCAGAAGGGAGGCTTGGGTTTCCCAGTGATGGAGGAAGCCAAGCTTTCCACACACCCTGACAAGCCCAGGCCTCCGCTTAAGGCTACAAAGTTTCAATTATAGAAGATAAATAAATTCCAATAGAAATAGCTGCCACCACAGAAGGAGCAGAAGGCTTAGCTCCACTCCAGGCTACAAAGTTTCAATTGTAAAATATAAATACATCCCAGATGCAGGGCCTCTGCTTTGGTTGCCAGGGGGCATGGCTGGCCTGCAAACCACCACAGGCCTTTCGCCCAGGCCGCCCCATACCCCAAGGGAACCCCCACCCTAATCCAGGACACACTTCAGGGCAAACCATCTGGCCCCCCACTCATGCACCAGGCCTCTATCCTATCTAATAAAAGAGTAATATGCAGATTGACCATCACTCCAACACGCAAGATTGCTGCCCCAATGTGGTCAAAGATCTTGCCCCCATGTGGACACAAGATGGCTGCCACAATATGGCCTGCA
This sequence comes from Antrozous pallidus, assembly GCA_027563665.1. NCBI lineage: Eukaryota > Metazoa > Chordata > Mammalia > Chiroptera > Vespertilionidae > Antrozous > Antrozous pallidus. The sequence continues at coordinate 52,689,534 of CM050516.1, read as the reverse complement.
AGGGAGGGCAGTCGTGGGTGATCAGGCCAGCAGGGGAGGGCAGTTGGAAGTGACCAGGCCAGCAGAGGAGGGAAGTTGGGGGCAAACAGGTTGACAGAGGAGCAGTTAGACATCAATCAGGCTGGCAGGGGAGTGGTTAGTGGGTGATCAGGCTGGCAGGAAGAACCAGTTAGGGGCAATCACAAAGGCAAGCAGGTGAGCAGTTGGTAGCCAGCAGTCCTGGATTGTGACAGGATGTCCAACTGCCTGTTTAGGCCCGATCCCACTGGGATTGAGGGGTCTCAGTTGAAGAGGATGCAGACTGGGCTGAAGGACACCCCTCCATGCACAAATTTCATGCACCAAGCCTCTAGTATTATTTATAAATTAGAGGCCCTGTGTACAAATTTGTTCCAGCCAGCCCGCCTCAATCTGGGCTGATCAGTGCAGGCCGGCGAGGAGGAGGTTGGCCAGCGGACTCTGCACCCAATCAGGGGAGAAGTGATTGGGGGCCAGGCCAGTGGTGGGAAGGACCACAAGAGGTTGACCGGCTGGCCCCATCCCCATTGGGCTAGTTGGCCAGCTACAGTGTGCTTCATTGCAACCAGTCATTCTGGTCGTTCCAGTCACTTGGCTTTTATATATATAGATGACTAGAGGACCGATGCATGAAATTCATGCAGGAGTAGGCCTTCCTTCCCTCTGGCCATTGGCAGGCACCCAGGACCTGGGCTTTCCTTGCAGCCCCAGCTTCATCCAGAAGGTCATTCAGAAGGACATCTGAAGGACGTCTGGCCTTTTATTATTATAGATGTTTCCAGATCTCTGGTGTAGAGTTAATAAATAAATGATACTTTATATTTTCCCCATAGAATAGATTGCCTTCTTATAATATAATACATATTAATTTTTATATTCACTGTTTTTGCTCTTCTAGAGGAAAGGGAAGGTTTTGTTGTTTTGTTTTGGTTTTTGTTTGACTTGAGTTTTTTTCTGTGTTGTTTCCCTAGCAACTAAAACACCTTAAGGTACATAAATTGTGCTCAATAAATAATTGTTGAATAAATTAATATTTCTATGAACAGAACAGGAGAGCTTGGAAAATTAGAATTTTATAGATATTCTTGAAGTCTCTGGCAGTAACATAGACTAATAATTAGAATTATTACCTTGAAATAAACTGATTTAGATCATCTCATATGTACTCTTTCTTAAAATGCCTACTGCTTAATTTCTCATTCTAAATTTTTGTCTTACTTGTTGTATACTACCTTGTGTATTAACATAGTATAAATAAGAAAGGAGAAAAGGAAGTAAATTAGTTATAGGATTTTTTTTCTTTCAATGAAAGCCCACAGGAGCAAGAAAATTGGCATTTCATGCAAATAAGATTTTGTTATTATTTTTCTTTTCTTTGTCTAGACATAGAAATATAGACTGTGACATTCTGTCTTTGGAAATTAAGTATAGAAACTTTAAGCTGTTTTTTAGTAAATGTAATAGATTATATGTTAGCATCAATGCATTGCATGACTATTTTAGGGGGTTCAAATTTAGACATGGAAGAAAAGAAAAAGAAAAAATATTAAAAGAAATGTAGAAAAATGAGAGAAGGGAAGAGAAATATACTTGGATTACGTAAGAAAACAATGATTTTGGAGGAAGACAAATTTATTTTTTTTTATTTCATTTCTAATCCTCACCCAAAGATGTGCTTACTGATTTTAGAGAGAGGTAGAGGGAGAGAGTGAGAGACATTGATATGAGAGAGAACATCAATTGGTTGTCTTCACAATGTGCCCAACCAGGGATCAAACCTCCAAATTGAATCAAACCTGCCACCTTTCAGTTTATGGGACACCATGTTAATCAACTGAGCCACACTAGCCAGGACTGGAGGAAGACAAATTAATACACATATACGTACAGAAAACTATTTCTACTACTTTATAAATATGTAGAAATGTTTTAAAAAGAAATAAAAATTACATATATTCTAATATATAAAAACGCAGGGTCCATAACAACTGAAGGCTTGACCAAACACCAAAAGTCAATCTTGCACTGTCACCATTGCGGGTGCGAAGACCCAGCACTGACTGCCAAGGGGGCTGCGGATCAGGCCCAAAGAGAGGCCCAGAGAGAGAGGCAGGGTCTGGTCTGCAGCCTCTGTGACAGCGTTTGATCAGTCCTTGCCTCTTTCTTTCTCTCTGGGCTTCACCAGCAGTCATGCCTCTTTTTCTCTCCAGTCCTCCAGGAGGACAGCTGATCAGCCCCACATCTCTGATCAGGCCTGGAGATAGGCCTGGAGATGCTGACTGGCATAGAAACCAACCAATCAGAACCAAATTTAGATGAACTGCTAGAAGCCAATGGCTGCCTAGGAGACAGAGCTTCTGATACTGACTGGCATAGAAACCGACTATTCAGAACCTAATCTGGGTGAACTGCGAAGGCAGAACCTAAGGTGGGGACTGAGTAGGGGTTTTAAGGTCAATATCTGTTTGGTGTAAGGTGTAAGAAAGTGGTTCAATTTTTTAATGACTAGTTTGGCAGTATAATGCATATGTCTGGCTATCAGTCCAGATATAGGGATTATGTATTTTTTCTGCCAAGAGCATCTCCTCCTGCTGAAAAAGGCTTCTTAGCCACCCCCTTCCCCATTTAAGCCATCCTATCCTATATAATCTATCTATACTAATAAAAAGATAATATGCTAATTAGATGAGGTCAACCAGCCATCTTCCGGATGACTGACCTCCTTCCGAACAAAGCCATAGTAGTGGGGAGTGAGACAGAGGCAGTTAGGAGTGATCAGGCCGGCAGGGGAGGGAAGTTAGGGGCGATCAGGCAGGCAGGCAGAAGCAGTTAGGGGAAATCAGGCAGGCAAGCAGGTGACCTGTTAGGAGCCAGCAATCCCAGATTGCGAGAGGAATGTCCAATTAGAGATGATGCAGGCTGGGATGAGGGAATTCCCACCTGGCACGAATGTTGTGCACTGGGCCATTAGTGTGTATATATATGCCTAAGTAACTGTTTGACCATTCAACCATCCAACCAGTAGCTATCACACACACTGACCAGCAGGGGCAGACACCCAAAGCAGGAGCTGCCAAGCTGCAGTGACTTGGCAGCAGCAGTTCTCAGGTGATGCACCTGGAACCAGAGAAGAGGGAGCCCGATTCTGGAGTGCATCACCTGGAACTACCCTCTCACAATCCGGGACCCCGCAAGGCATGTTGGAGAGCTGGTCTTAGCCCAATCCCCACAGGCCAGACCAAGGGATCCCACTGGTTCACTCGTGCACCTGGCCTTTAGTATAAATAGAAACATTAAAATAATATAAAGTGTAAACAAAAATAAATATTTAACAAAAATATTACATGAAAAAGTATATCAATAAAAAATAAATAAAATGCATAATTAAAAATAAACATAGATAAAATATCCTATCTAATAAAAGAGTAATATGTAAATTAACCATCACTCTGCTACATCCACAAGCCATGCCCACCAGCCAATCAGGAGTGGATATGCAAATAAACCCAACCAAGAAGGCTGTGGCCACGGAGAGCATGAGGGAGGCTTGGGTTTCCCTGGCAATGAAGAAAGCCAAGCTTTTCACTTGCCCTTGGCTGGGGTGGAACAAGGTGATAGCAGCGAGCTGGGGTCCCCCGTCCAGGGCCAAATCCTCGTAGCTTTGGCCAGAGGCTTGTGGCCTTGGCAGGGGTAGAGCTGGAGATTGGAGGAGATAGGTGTGAACTATAGAGGAAATACCTTTTCAGACTGTTCATTGGCTAAGCTCCCTGTATGCCACTGGTAATAACTTGGGTATAAGAATCCAAAAAGGTGACGTAGGGCTTTTCCAACACAGTCCTGGAGAAAAAAAAATGAAGGTTCGCTGCTGGAGGGCTAAGAAATGTCATATCCTACCCTAGGCAGTTTGGCTTAGTGGATAATGCTAGGCTTGCCAACAGCTGGGTCTGGGTTAGATTCTGATCAAGGGCATATACCTATGTTGCAGACTCCTCCCTGGCTAGGGACCAGGTCAGGGCTCATGCAGGAGGCAACCAATCAAAGTGTTCCTCTCACTTTGATGTTTCTCTCTCTCTCTTTCCCTTTCTCTTCCACATTCTCTAAAAGTCAATGGAAACATATCTTCATGTGAGGAAAAGAAAGAAAGAAAGAGAGAGAGAGAGAGAGAGAGAGAGAGAGAGAGAGAGAGAGAGAGAGAGAGGAAGGAAGGAAGGAAGGAAGGAAGGAAGGAAGGAAGGAAGGAAGGAAGGAAGGAAGGAAGGAAGAAAGAAAGAAAGAAAGAAAGAAAGAAAGAAAGAAAGAAAGAAAGAAAGAAAGAAAGAAAGAAAGAAGGAAAGGTCATATCCTATGAAAGATACATCTTGAAAATGCCTAAAGAAAGTTGTCATTTTTTCATGCTAAAGGGACCAGAGTTGGGTTGATGAAAACACCTGGGTGGCTGCGGTGACTGGCAGTGGCTGCAGCAGTGGGGTGACGGGGCTGGTGCCTTTCCCTGATCAGCTGGGTCGCCTCCCACAAAGGGGGGCCAGACTGTGGCTTAGGCCCACTCCCCCTGGGGAGAGGGCCTAAGCCATCAGTAGGACATCCTCTGAGTGCTCCCAGTACGTGAGAGGGAGGGGGCAGGCTGGGCTGTGGGACACCCTCCCCAGTGCATGAACTTTGTGCCCCATGCCCTAGTATAATATAAAACATAACAAATGTAACAGGAAAAAGGAAATATAAAATAAATCTTCACAGTGTTTTAATTCTAATGTTCCTTTAGTCAGTGACAAACAATATTATAGTGAAAATCTGCTTGCCTGTCTCCTAGCATTTGCCATAGAAGTTCCAAGACTGTGAGATACTGAGTCATAGAATTATGCAATTTTAAATGTTTTAGTATATACTATAATATCACCCTTCACTGTCAGGGCCCCTACTGGAATAATCATTGAAAAACACTTATTCAGGACAAATCCAGCTTGCCAGGAAGAGAGGGAGGGAGAAAGGAGGGTTAAGCATTGCACACCTATGCTCTAGACCTTATTACTCTTCTAAATGATGGAGAATGTATCACAATTACCTCTGACTAACTAGGAAAAATTAAGTCAGAAGGAAATCATTTAACTTCTAAGATTAGGAACAAGTAAGCTTCCACTATTCTTTTTTAAAAAATTATTTAGTGCCTACTGTTGACCAAGCACTATTCTAATTATTGAGAACAAGATAGCAAATAAAACACAGTCCTCACCAGCAAGGTTTTTACGTTCTAACTGAAAAGAGAGTCAAGAAATAAATGAGCATTCGTAGATTAAGGCAAATGGTAACAGTTGCTATGGAGAAATATAACCCTCAGTTAAGGAGGTAAAGCATGCTGGAATTCAGACATGGTATTGTATACAGGGTGGTCAGGAAAGGTTTTTTTGCTCAGGTGGCACTTAAAATAAAGACTTGAAGGATGTGAGAGAGTAAACACGTGGATATCAGTGGGAATAGCGCTGCAGAGAACAGAAATAGCAACAGAGCCAGTGCAGCTGGAAGTGGAGAACGAGGGGTGAGAGATTGGAGAAGTCAGAGCCTGCTGGGGGCCAATTGATATGGTGCTTGAGTTGTACTGTGAGGTACATGGGAGGTTTAGAGTAGAGGAGTGACATGATCTACCTTTAAAAGGAGCTGTATTTGGAAGTAGCAGCAGAGTAGAAGAAGGGGTCAAGTGTCCCAACTATTATAGTAATCCTAGCTGAGGATGGTGATGGCTGGGATGGGAGGTAGAGGGAGGCATGTGGAAGTGGCTGGGTTCTTAATTCCAATCAAATTCTCTTTCTTCCTTCTCTTTATATACATAAGTTTTTATTACAAATGCACAAAATATCTTCAGACACACAAAAGATGCACATCAAAATATGTGCCATAAGCAATACTCAATGAAAAATGGACCAATAAATTAACTTATCCATAGAGTATCCTGTCGTTGCTATCTTGGAGCAGACAAAGGCAAACCCAGGCAACAATCCTCAAAGGTCAATCATCCCAATTTCTTAAAAATCATATTTAGGTTGTTTCTGCCTGCAAAAGCCCAAGTAAAATTTCTTTTAATTTTCTTTACCATACTTGCTAAAATATTTTTCTCCCTTCTCAGTATGCAGCCAAGAGCAGTGTATATGGATGGCAGTTGCTAATGACAAAGTGGGTCTTTGAACAGTGGTTGATTAATGCAATAGTGCCAAAAGTCCCATAAATAATGACCATAAGAATACAAATAAAAATTTAATTTCATTAGAAGGTTTAACCAGTATCAATATCTCCCTTGAGAAGAATTTACAATTATAGTCAAATCCAATTACCCTTCTTCAAGGCATTGTAAAAGGAGTAAGTGTGGTGGTGGGGCAGCAGGGTGGGGAGGGGGAGTATGTGTGTGCTTTAATAACCACCTCTAAGTATTAAAAATACTCCCAAAATGAGAAGGTTTGTTTTAACTATCACAGTAAGCAGATATTACTTTGAAAAGCAATTTACCTTCAGTCAATTGTAGTAATTTCATTTTTTCAAATAAACCACTAAAGTAGACACGTTCAGAAGGACCAGTAGGCTTAATGTATTAAGCCACAAGCTCCAGCTGTTTAGATCCCTGTATTTTCAATCTATGCAGTGACTCTGGAGGGGGAAAATAAAACAGGACTGCAAATTCAGCAGCTCTAGTGAAAGCCTTCTCCCTGCTTATTAATTTCTTAGGGAATGGCTAGGGCCTTCCCCCCCCCCACCTCCACTGAGCTACATCCTCCTGATATTAATAAAAAGTAGCTAATATTTATCAGGGATGTATTATATACCTGGCATTGTCTTAAGGCTTAGCATGAGTTCGCTCATTTGATTATCACAATAATTATTATTTACCCCCATTTAATCTGAGGAATTGCTGCCAGAGAGGTTAAGCAACATTCCCAAGGTCATCCCCAGCACAATGGCACAAGTATAAGTGGCAGTGTAACTGCAGAGACCCCTCGCCATTGTACAACACTCCCTCCCATCTACCTTTAGATTTCATTGACATCCTTGCAAACTATAGCATATCATCCTGTATGGCCTCATATCTTCTGTTCAACTTTATCCTTCACCTTTCAGATTCTAATGGGATTTCATTCCATTTCTCCCATATTTTGAGCCATGATAATTTACTGGTAAGAGAACATATTAAAAATCAGTATGTTACTGACAAGGAGTTTGTAGACCTTGAAGGGACTTTATCTTCCTGTTAGTGATGCCATCTAATCTGATATGGCAACAAAATTGATAGAGCACAACCAATTTCATTTTTTCCCCAATGGCCCAGCCGATGAAAAAAAATGTAAATCATTTGCCATGTGTGGCTATGCACGTAAATATAATTTTCCAACCCCCCACCTCCACTCAACTGTCCCTTTTACCATGGTGACAGCTGCTAAGCTTTCTCCATAATGTGTGATACTCATTTTCATCGTATCTATTTTTCTCTGAACTTGTCTTTAATGAATGAGAACCTAATTACCCTTAGATCCTGTTTTTTCTACTCTTGTCTATGTCAACTGTTCTAAGGAACCTATAGTGACAGGAAAATGATAATGAAATCACTGGAGAGAAGGGAAAATAAATCGGAAAAGAAGGGAGCTATCGTTTTATTTTCCAATCTTATTGTAGAGCATAAGAAGTTGAAAGTCAGATGTTTTATTTTTTTAATATCTTTTATTGATTTTTTACAGAGCAGAAGGGAGAGGGATAGAAAGTCAGAAACATCGATCAGCTGCCTCTTGCACGCCCCCTACTGGGGATGTGCCCGCAGCCAAGGTACATGCCCTTGTCGGAATCGAACCTGGGACCCTTCAGTCCCCAGTCCGACGCTCTATCCACTGAGCCAAACAGGTCTTGGTAAAAGTCAGATGTTTTAAAGGGAATATGCTTGGTATCAGGACCTGCTTTTTAGAGTCCTCATTTTTATTTCCTTATGCCTCTTTTCAGTTTTCATCTATATTTTCTGGCCTAGTTAAAGGTATATGAATGAAAGACACAGAAAAGCTTTTTAATAAGGGCTCTGTCACTCCCTAGACATGTGACTTTAAGCCACATATTAAACTTATCTCGGCCCTGATTTCTTCATCTATAAAATGGAGATAATCACACAAACAAAAATGATTGTTATAAACAGTAAAATTAAGTTATGTATATAAAGAACCTAGGACAGAGAATGGAACATAGTATGTATAAATGTAAACATATATATGATTAGTAGACATAAATGATGGCTCCCTTTCCATGTTCTCTTATATTCACCTACTATTTAATATGACTTTATAATTATCATAATATATATGTGTGTGTGTGTGTGTACATATATATATAAAGTTGAACACATTGTCTAGAAAAAAATAACTTTTATTAGTAACAAGTATTTATCCATAAACAGAAAAAAATGATTTAAAAGATTAGTTCACTCCTTGAGAGATAAAAAAATAAAGCAGGCCTGAAAAAGACATACTTTAAAATTAGAAATTCTAATATTATTTCAGAATAATTTCATTAAGGTCTAATAACTAACAAGCATAAATTAATACACTTGGATAGCAAATCTAATTCTAGGCAAGTTGAAGTAGATAATATAAGCTCCAATAAAGTTTTCACATCTTAAATTAATTTTAATAAAATAAATTATTAGAAAAATATCTTTTATTTGTTTTTCTCATTTTTGATTCAATGATATTTCCCTTTGGTAATAAATTTTTCTACAAGAGATTGCTAAAATGGCATGAAAGCTCTTCTTGGCTTTAAACTTAAGACTTTCATGCCAACAACTACTTTATTTGCTTATTAAAGATCCTGTAGGCATAGAAATATTTAATATATATAACACATAATAATAAAAAGTCTCCTTTTTAGTCAATCAAAACTCCCACCTTCATTTCTTTTATAAATGAAACCTACTCTGTGCTAAAGCTTCCTAGGACCATGTGATGGTGGACAAGTTACTCAACAATAAACCACTCATATTCCTCATTTGCAACACAATATTAGACTAGATTTTTCTGTATAATTTCTCCAACTTTTTCCCAAAAGATATGAAACAATTATTTACTCTGTACATAGTACTGAATTAGGAGTCAGAAGAGGGAAAGAGAAAGATGAATACGCATGCCTCTTCCCCAAAGGATTTGTACCCTGGTAGGTACATTATCAAGGAAACTAAGTTCCATCTATGGTCAGTCCTCTTCCCATAAAAGAATGAAGTTGTGTCCCAGAGCCTCACTGATCATACGGCCATCCCATATATTGACAGCAGATGTGAACGTGGCCATAAGTCACTTCCTGTAATCACCATTACCAGGGAAGAAAAGCAGTGCTTTTATCCCACTATTCAACATATTTGATTTATTTGTAAAATAGAGATCACAAAATTTCTGACATATAACTTGCTTCGGATGACATTGACCCCAGGTTGAATAATCAATCATCGTTAGGTTGCTCAATTCTCATATTGGGCCAGGTTCATTGAAGGGCATCCTGTTTCTGTGTCCAGTTCTCTAAGTTCAACATTGACTTTCAGGCGGGGGCAGTTTTCCTATTCCTTACTATTCAGCTCCAGGGTTTGCCTGAGGTTTTCATTTCACCTCCCTTATTTCTGAAGTTTATGATAACCTTGCTTTTCTTTTTAATTCTCTAGAGTTCGTTCCTTAACTCATTTTAAAATGAAAAGGAGCTATCGTTTTATTTTCCAATCTTTAACTTCTTCAAGCTTCAAAGCTGTGTTTTAAAATTAAAACAACTTGCTATTTTTCTATCACAAAATGCACAGTGTTTTTATTCACAACTTTAGAGGATTTACCATTAATTTACTTTTCTCTCTTCTGTCTTTGAAACCCTCTAAATGTCCTTGCAAGTTCATATCAACACAAGAATAAAGTAAAAAAAAAAAAAAATGAGCATCCTCATTGCTGATCCTGAATCTCCAATGGGAGCTCCCATTGTGTAACACACAAAATCTTCATTCACTGAAAATTTTTATTTCTGGGAAAATACTGGCTCTAATAGCAGAACTCAGAAATATTTAACTATTTGGGAGAGGACATTCTGTGTTATTAACATTCCTCTATTAGATTTTTAATTTGTAAATTTACTTAAAAATGGAATTAATGCAATTATAATGAAGAATAATGTAATTATAATGAAGGAGCTTCAAAGGCAGAAAAGTTAGGCTGCCTATTAATGTCATAGAAACCTGATTATAACTTCTTACAGAGACAAACAGAAAAGGAAATTGTTTTACAAATTTAATGGTGTCTGATATGTTCACTGAATTTCTATAATTTGCTCTTTTCAAAAGTCGGTTTCATATATACAGGGTAGAACAAACGTAGGTTTACAGTTGTTCACATTGGAAGGAATACAACAATTAATAAATAATAATACAAGAATAAACTCTGTGCTTCCCACACTCATAACTGTAACCCTACTTTTGCCTCACCCTGTATACTATATTTCTACCTATGTTCTCTGACTTTCACAGTTCACTTTTCCTCATCTTTGCCTAACATCCCCACTCCTTGGTTGTTTTTTTTTGTGTGTTTTTTTTTTTTTGCCTATGGCCCATCCCACTACTCACCAAGCTCCAGATCTTGGAGGTGTGTTGAGGTCTAAAAAGACTCATGTCTCATCCAAGATAATTTGTTGGCAAAACACAGACATACTTGACGTTATCATTTAATGTCATAATTAGCCAGGTTATAAAAGGTAACATTAACCAATTTGTAACCACAAAAAAGAGCACACAAACTTTCATGATCCTGACTGTTCAATCAATGGTCACCTAAGATTCAAATACAGGAGGCTTTAGGCCAGAGATGACATAGCCATAAGCCAGACCTTACCACCTGAGGGGGCCTTGGAAATCAATGCACTGCTCGGGGAGGCACCATTGACTGACATTGCCCACTGCCGCTCCTCTGGATCCAGCACTGTGTTCCTGCCCCGAGTCTACATGGTGACGGTACAAATAGAGGCCCAGGCTGCAGTAGATGGTATACTCCTCTAATGGTCAGCTTTGGTTCTTGGCCTCCCTGTTCACTTGCACAGACTTTCTTAAAACAATGCCATGGCCTGAGATTCTTCCTACCTAACCCACCTTTCTTCCCCCTCTCTCCCACAGGTGTCAGACCCTGCCTATGCCTACTGGCTCCTCCTTACCCTCCACAGGCACTTCCTCAGTAAATCTTGGATGTCTAATCCTGTCTTGGGTGATTCTCAGAAGATGAAACTGATACAGGTGGTATTGGAGTTGTAGAGCCAAACAAAGACTCTCTGAGTAGTATTTAGGCATCAATGGCTCCGGATACAAGATGACAGGCAGCCCAATTGCTGAAAGTTTCACTGATCATAAGCTGGAAAAATGTGCCATTGAAGGAAAATTTCCTTGCAGACATACTTTTCCTTGTCTTTTAAATATACTTTTTATTGTTTATAGTATTATAGATATCTCCCCTTTTTCCCTCTTGATTCCCCTCTTCCCAGCCCCTACCCAGCCACCCCCATATCTTCATTATCCATGGGCTATGACTATCCTGTATAATAAAAGGATAATATGCAAATTGACCCTAAGGGCAGAATGATCAGAACGACTGCTGGACCAATCACTGTGAGGTGTACTAATCACCTCTTAAGTCCCTTTCCCTGGCCAGCAGGCTCCATTCGCCTGATGGCAAACAGGGAACCAGGGGTGGGTGGTGAGGGACACAGAAAATGCCAGGGCAAGGCTCCCACCCCACAGGTTGCCTCACACACAGAGGGTGACTCATAGTGGGGGCGAGGCCTGTGAGAGGTGGGAGCAGCCAATCTATCGGTCCCTTCCCCCAGCTGTCAGGCACTGATCACCTGATGGTGAACGGGGAACCAAGGGTGGGTGGCATTGGAGATGGGTTGGGCTGTGGGCAGCCAGAGAAGATAGCCCTGATCACAAGCCAAATTTAGGGACCATAACCACACACGTATTTTGTGTGCCGGGTCTCTAGTAAGTGTGTAAGTTCTTTGGTTTATCTCTTCTCATACCCCCAACCCCACATCAGGTATGTCAGTCTGTACCATTACAATAGCTAAAATTTGGAAACAGTCTAAGTGTTCATCAGTAGATGAGTGGATAAAAAAGCTATGGGATATTTACACAATGAAATACTACGCAACTATAAAAAAGCGGGATCTCCTACCCTTTGGGACAGCATAGATGGACTTGGAAAATATTATGCTATGTGAAATAAGCCAATCTGAGAAAGACAAATATAATATAATCTCATTTATTTGTGGAACCCAATGAACAGAATGTATTTACTAAAAAAAATAAGACCCAAAGTAGGCATGCTTTTCCAGTCATTTGAAAGATAACTAAGTTGCGCTGATGCCTTGAAGGGGGATAATGAGAAACAAGGGCTATTCAGATGGTTAAAGGGTAAAAAGGAGACACCGAAAACTTATTTGGTAGTTTATAGAAAGGTCTGTACCTCTTTTTTCCTCCTTACTTTATCTTCTAATTGATTACAATATGGTAATTTGCTGCATTTAATAAATTTTTAAAGATGCCTTAAATGCTTTAGGACAGGACATAAATTAATTCAGTAATTAATTCAACTTCTCAGGCCTAATAGAAATATCAGAATGGTCTTTTTTAATGGTTGTTCAGTGTAAGCAGGGGTGGTGCCTGCTTGACCACAGTTCCTTTAGAGTCATAGTTTGAAATCAGTGTAGACTTATCTAAAGGAATCCTGTGGGTTTTTTTTGTTTTTAAAGGACAATTTTCACAGAACTCTCAGGGCTTCCTTAGCCATACATCCGGTCTTCCTTCCTTCCTTCCTCCTGAATTTCTTCATTTCTTTATTTCTATCATCTTCTCCCAAAAATATGTATGGCAGTTCTAAACTAGAACTTGTGAAGACTGAGAGGTATCTCTTGAAATCTCCATCTGTTCATTTTCCCCAGTTCATAGAACTTTGCCCTGGGGATTCATTCAACCTTGAGCAGAAGTCCCAGGGAGCCTGTTTTGTAAACCTCCTCCCTTGCTAGACCTCCTGGGAGTGCTTCCAGCCAGCCACAAGGATACTCTAGAGCTCAGTCCCGTTCTCTACCCCAGACGTAGGGTAAATATGCTGTGCTGAGCACCGTGACAATGAGATATGTAAAACATGACATCTTCCCCAGAGTAGAAAATCAAAACAAAAAAATAGCAACTTAACTAGTTCTGGTTCCAGCATAAGATTATATACAAATGCAAGGCAAATTTCTCAGAGAAGAAGGAGATCAAGACAGGGACACATTTGGACAATCAATCCATGTGAAGAAGGCCAGGAGTATAATAGCATATTTAAAGGGATGGGAGTGCCTGGCTGGAGAAATAGTTTAACATTGGAGATCATGAGAGATAAAACTGGGCAGAACTGGTCGTATCAATTGGAATTTGCTTTATGGGGAAAAAGAAGCTACTAGGAGTTTTTCATGTTGGAATTATATTAATTATAATTAATTATATTAATGGTAGGTTTGTCAGAAAGAATTAGAGGTAGCAAAGCTCTAAATTTCTTATTATGATGCAAAATAGAAGCAGTAGGCATTTCAACATAGATGAAAACAGAGCAATTGGAGAGAAAGGACAGATGAAAGGAAGATTGTAAAATAAGAACTAGCCGGATTTCTCTCACTTTCTCTTTATGAAGTTAATTTTTCTCCATGATCTCGTAGCCTGTTATCATCAGATCAATGGCCTTCTCCCCTCATTCTTTTTCCTTCCTTCACAGGAAGTGAAAAATTAGTTCTATACCCTTTTTCTTTTAAATTTTCTGGCCTAAATTAAATTGAACTCAAAATTAGAATTCACATTTTTCTTAAAATATAGACCCAAGGCATTCTTTGAAATATGAATATAAAATAATATTTCAGATTTTAAACTTTATTTTTCTTATTTTTTTATTATAAAGTTGTTTCAGCCTTCCACAATATTTTAAAATTTTGGATGTAATGAAATAGAAAGCAGTAGCTCAAATAGAAAAACAGTGCATCTTTTATTTTTATAAGAATTAGAATATAAAGTTTCTGCCAAGACATTCTATAATAAAATTAATATTTATATACAAATCACTAAGATATAAAAGGGTCATGCTGTAATAATAGTAATTAACTAAACTATTTTACAAATGTGCAGATCAGCTTATAAAATCGCAGATATGACATTTTGTTCTCTGCATCTCCCAGAGGCAAAGTTACACCTGTGGCCATCAAGGGGCTAGAGCACAATGACTAGTGAACCTCATCAGTGTTGGGATCTTCCTGCACATCTCCTGCAACACCACACACTTTTCTTGAAGGCTCTAAATCTGAGACTTCCGATTACTCAGCCCAGTTAATGACTAACCAAATTCAGTCAAACAAAGGATTTCAAAGTACTTTACATAAGTAATCTATTAGGTCACACAACAATAATAAAGAAGATTTTAAAATGGAGAAACAGTATGCTACTGTACTGAATACTGTAGGAAATTCTAATAGGTTGGTACCTATTGTGTATCTCCATGTAGAAAACACACAGTAAAATTACAGTATAAAAGATTAAAAAATGACACACCTCTATAGGGCACTTACTATGACTGGAGTGTGTAGCACTGGACATTGCTCTGGGTGAGTCAGCGAGTGGTGGGTGAATGTGAAGGCCTGGCGCATTACTGTACACTCTGTAGACTTTATAAACACTGGGCACATAGGCTACACTATGTTTATAAAACAGCACAAGAAAAAATGATACACTCAAGAGACACAGTAAACCGGAGATGAATGAGGCTGCTGCCAGTGTAACACAGCAGAGAATTTTACAGCAAACTTTTTTGTAAGTAGAAAGAGTACACTCTAAAATAATGATAAAAAGTACTGTACAGTACATACATAAGCAAGTAACATATTTATTTTCATTAACGAGTATCATGGACTGGACATGATTAAATGTGTTATCTTTTATACAACTGGCAGTACAGAATGTGTGTCTACATAGGATCACCACAAACACAAATTATCATCTGAAAATACCTGTAGTCAAGAGCCTAGAGAGGCAAGATTGTGGATGACCACCTATTTGCTGCCATACATTTCAATAAAAATAAAGAGTATCATAGGGATTCATTGGTTGTTTCCAAATAAGTTTAAAAACTTTAAGAAAGAAAGTTTTTTCTTTAAATTCCTGGTTCACAAAGGGAGCTGAAAACATCTATATGTGCCCTAAAAGAAACTGCTACATTCTATATTCTAACTCCTATAAAAATCTTAGTTTAGGGCCAAGTTTTCTAAACATCTAAGTGTTTACTTTCTGGGTTTACTTTCTAAACCCAAAGTAAAATCTACATATTGCTAACTCACAACACAAACTGAACTGATATCACACTGTCTCTTTTGTTAAAATTAGAGCATTAATGGGGAAAGAAATGGACAATGAAAATTGGGATGGGAACTTATGGGGCAGATTGCAATAAAGTTGCATATCTTGAACCTTTAAGTTCTAAATTTTGCTGGGCCTTCATGGCCATGAGAAGTATTCTTGTCATCCCTACCTAAGATAGTCTCTCCTTGACTGAAGAAACCATAATGGCCTCCCCTGAGTAGCTGTCTTGCACAGGCCTGCTGATTTTCCTACTGCCTCCCTTGGCTTCTATAGCTATAAATACACTCACATCTCAATGTGCCCCAAAGAATGAGACTCAAAGTATGATTCGTGTAGAGATGCAATACACAACAAAAGAATTACAGGACTTTGTCAATTTATATTATAGAAGCTTGAGGATTATGTATGATAATATATACTCCAAGTGTAGAATCAAGGTGGAATATAAAGTTGGACAAGGCAGAACTGATTAATGTAAGCTCACTAAGCAAAATTCCATATTCACTTAGTTGGCCTGTGCAGAAGACAGATGGATCTTAGACACTGACAGAAAATTATCATAAACATTATCAGGCAATTGCAGCTGCTGTTCAGCTCATTCCCTGGTACCTGCTATGTAACTATTGATCTGGAAAATGTTATTTTTTGCATACCTGCTAGTAAAGAGCATCAGAAGTCATTAGTTTTCATCTAGCATGGCCAGCACAGTATTTTCAATGTCCTATCTTAGAGCTCTATCAACTCTCAGCACTATGTCATAATCTAGTCTGCAGGGACCTGATTGCTTTTTCATTCCAAATAGAATCATGTTAGTCCTTTACATTGATGAAATTGTGCTGAGTGGACCTGCTTAGCCTTTATTGTGGCCATTCTACACATATTAGCAAGACAATTGCATGCCAGAGATCAGGAAGTAAATCCCAAAATATCTCAAGAGCCAGCCACATCAGTGAAATCCCTTCCAGGATGAAAAACACTGCATCTGACCCCTACTAACACCAAAAAAATGTAGTTTCTAGTGAACTTCTTTTTGTTTGGGAGACCATATATGTTTCAACTTAGACAAACTGCTCTGATCCATTTCCTGAGGAGCCTGAAAACTCCCACTTTTGACTGGGGCCCTGTATAAAAGAAAGACCTACAACAGTTTCACTTTCATAAAAGTTGTTCCATCGATTCAGTTACATGACCCAACAGATTTGATGGTGCTTGAAATATCAGTGGCAGATAAGGATGCTATATGAAGCCTTTGACAGACTCTTATAAGGAAGTACAGCACAACCTTTAGGAATTAAAATAAAAACATTCCATTCTTTGCAAATTACTATTTTTTTAAATATATTTTTGGCTTATAATTGGCCTTTAATGGAGACTAGTCACATGACCATGAGCCACCAAGTTACCATATGACCTAAACTGCCCATTGTGAACTGGATGTAGTCTAGCCCACCAAGACACAAAATTAAGCATGTACACCATCATAAAATGGAAGATGAAACTGAAATAGCAGGCAGAGAAGACCTAAGTTATATAGGCCCTATTCTTACTATTTTTCTTCTTTCTCTCAACCTGAACTCATGGCTCATTTGAAGCTCTCTGTGGCCAGCTAAAGAAAAAAGAAAAAAAGTCCAGACTTGGTTACAGATAGATGGTCCTGCCCAATTATAGACATCACATTAAAGGGGACAACTGTAGCTGTCTTTCAAGCCCATCTCAGACAGTTCTGCAGGACTGTGGAGAAGGGGAAACTGCCCCCAGTGGGCAGAATTTTGAGCAGTGAATCTGGTCATCTAGAAATAGGCAAACCATGGACTATGTGGCAAATCGATTGGCTAAAAAGCCAGGGACTAGGAAGAAACACAATTGGAAGATTGGTGATAAGGAGGACTGAGTAAGAGGTATGTGGGTATCTACGAATGGAAACAGAATGTGAAGATATTTGCGTCTCATGTGATGCTCTCCAAAGGATGACCTCAAGTGAGGAGAATCTCAAAAATTATATGGCTTTGGATGACAGCTTTCTCTGGATATGGGTTAGCTTCCTTCCCTAGCCTCCTCTGCTATTAGCCAATGGGCTCATAAACAAAACAGCCACAATAGTAGGAATGGAGGTTCTGAGCCAAGAAATCCATGAGCTCAGCAACATGGATTCCACTCAATTCAGAAACTGACCACACTGCAAATTTGCCATTTAGAGACTACAATTTGGTAAATTAGCTTCTGGAAACTTGCCTTTGATAAGTATATTTAGCAAATGAACCCACAGCCAATAATACGTGAACCACAAAAGCCACAAGAGAATATCAAATGCATTATTCAATATCATCTCAAGCCATGACCATTGAATGTATTTGACTTAAGAGCCTTGCATTTCAAAGCCAATGTTTGCCAAAAGAGCAATTCCCGGAGCTTAACTTAAAACAATTTGTCTATCTTTTGCCATGGAGGTGGAGGTGGGGAGATGGAGTGGGGAGAATATACATATTCAGTTGTTGAAACAATTGGAAAAGCCAAGTTGAAGAGTGTGGTGCTGTGTGTATTTAACATTTTCTGGGGGCACATTTCTGAGCTGAGGTAAAAAAAAAAATGTTCTGCTTCACTGTCTGTAATCCCTTTTGGTGGCGTTCCATAGACATATCTGCAGGAACACAGCCAGACCTCAAACTGTCTATACATCCAGTATAGGCTTTTATTTCACATAATAAAATCTCTCCCATTGACAAGGATTGATTGTGAGGGAGTTCATTACCCTCAATCACAAAGTTCCCCCTGCAGAGAGATGAGGGAGCTTCTGCTTCAACTCCCCTGCCAAAATGTGAATGGATCCTCAGTTCCCTCGTAAGATAAAATAGTTTAGCACTTTCAGGCACAGAGAATCAGACCCAGTAGAAATCAAGAACATTATGAAGGAAAGAAAGAGAACTTCACTAAAACATTTCTGTCATGTGACCACCAAACAAATGTCAGAGGCGCCAAATCTCGAGGGAAGTCCCTTTTTTTCATGTGATAGAGGTTATCTTTCATCGTAACTTGTTTATCCCATTACATTTAATGACAACTTTTATTCCTGAATGGACATGTCATTGTTATTTTCTTTTAAGAGTTGGCTTCTCCAAATTATATAATCTCCTGCTTTTGACTCTTCATGGGGAAAATCCAAAGCTCTAACTGGCAGGCTTCTTAGGGTTTTAGAGCATGTTGGGACAAAAGGTATTTTATTCTCCAGATGTCTTTCTACAGTCATTTGTGAAAACGTATATGTGACTTATAAACAATTTTTAGAATTCCCCTGCCAATTAAAAAAAATAAAATTTGTAAAGAAGCAGGAGTAATGACTGTGGAATTCTAACCTTTTTCATTCACTTAAGGCTGAGGAGCATTTTTTTTTTTTTTTACAATTTGACCAACCGGACAGGACTCATATTTGTGAGTCATTATTCAGTGATGATGAGTGTTTTCTATGGCATACCTTCAGTTTTTGTCTGACTTTTCTTCATGGAAAGTACCAAAAATTTTAAAAGAACTGGGCAGAAGGAGGTAAGTTTTTTCCAGGATTACAAATGCTTCCTCTCAAGAGACTGGACAAAAATCATGCAACTATGGGAGAGGACAGTGGACGGGGGTGAGGGAGGAGGGTGGAATGGGTACCAGGTGGAGGGGAGCTATAGGGGGGAAAAAGGGAACAATGTAATTAATAAACTGAACAATAAAGATTTAAAAAAATGCTTCCCCTCCTGCCTCCACAACTGTGTAATGTAACACCTGTGCATCACAATGCCCTTGCAAAATGATGTTGAAAATCCTTCCAGACAGAGAAGTTCTATTTATCCACTCTTTGACTCTGGGCTGGGCTTTAACCAATTGGAAGTTGGTGAATATTGACACAAATAGACACTTAAAAGGTGCTTGTACATTCAAGCTCCTCTTAGTGCTCTTGAAACCCTTCCGCTCCATGTGGATAGGCTCAAGCTAGCCTTCTGAGCGATGACAGACATGGAGTCAACATCCCTAGAGTTGAAGTTGAGGTGCTAGGAATGTGACAGAGTTCAGCCAAGAGTTTAACCTAGTCCTCATCACAAGGACTACCCAGCAAGCCCAAACAAATTTTGTACACACACAATCACGAACTAACTAAATGGGGGTTTTTCTCTAGCCACTGTGTTTCAGGGTTTATACATAGCAAAAGTTAACTGATACAAGTAATTGGTTGGCTCAGTTACTTAGAACATAGTGCTAATAAGCTAGGGTCTAAGTCCAGAATTTCTAAAGTGTCAAAGTCTTCAATAACCCTGGTTTGTGACCTTAAAACAACAACAGAACAATAGTTATGGACATAGTTGGAAGCACTGTAGAATACCACCTCTATGAAATAAAGGTTGTTCTTTGAAATTTCCAGACCTGGGTCAAATTCTGGCTCTGCTATATTAATTTGAGCTAATTATTTCATTTCACCCTTTAAGATCAGATTCTTCACCTAAAAATGCTACTTTAAGGGTGATGATACCTGTCTCATAGAGTGTTAAGTGGAATAAATGAGATAGTAGATAATATCTGTTTATATGGTGTCTGGTAAATAACAATTAATTAAATTGTAGCTATACCATCACACAAATATAACAAAAGTGAACAGCCAGGAGGAGAGATGATGTATGTTATGAGGCTCCTTTGTAGGCAACACAGCTACAAGGTCTATCCTGTGTTCCCTGGAAACTGCTACTATCCTTGGCTCTTAGGGAATATCACACTTTATTGGTGGCCACATTAAAGCTATCCTTTCTCTGCAAGGCTGTTTAACCCTTGGCTCTGTGTCGCAATCCATTCTCTATCCCTCCTCCATAGGTGCCCAGTGACTTCATGCTATTCAGAATCCCCGCTCAGGCACCTGGCACACTTACCTTCACCTAAGCAGTGGGTCACATTTCCTCCTCTGTTCCCCTCCACTAGCCCACTCATCCTTTCCCCCAGCACCAATTCCTAGCCCATCGCTGAAGTGAAGTCAGTTAATCTGTTAGGATACCTTATAATGAAACATGTTTTCAAGAAACCATACATTCAGGTTGGGAAGCTGGAGGCTCAGACAGGCTCATGGCAGGAGGGCCTGGGCACTCCATCTTTGGATGCCTCACATTTTGTTTTAGGATCACTTTGCCACTGTCACTCTCAATTCTGAGATTTAAGTTAGCAAGGAAATCCGTGTTAGGAAAAGTTGCCTGTGAAACAACCGGTGACAAATCCTGCCAGATAAAATGTTCTTTGGTGTGACTTCTACTTGATCATCTACACCAGTGGTCAGCAAACTGTGGCTCGTGAGCCACATGCAGCTTGTGAGCCATGGTTTGCCACTCTGTTGACTAATGAGGTTGCCACCACTGATCTACAGTAATGAAAGAGAAACATACAAATTGACCATCCTTTTGCTATGCCCACCAGCCAATCAGGAGTGAGTATGCAAATTAACCCAACAAAGATGGTGGCAGCCACAGAGCTGGAGCAAGCAGGAGGCTTGGGTTATCCCCAGTGACAGAGGAAGCCAAGCTTACCACCCAGGTTTCCAGCCTACCTTGACCTCTGCTCAAGGAGGCACTGGAAAGAAAAAAAGGAGCCTGGGTCACTGGGGGGCATGGACAGCCTGTAAACAGCCATCAGCCTCTCACCCAGGGGGTGAGGGTACCTACTGGGGGGTATGGTCAGCCTGCAAACAGCCATCAGCCCCTCATCCAGGCTGGCCAGGCACCCCATTGAGAACCCCCACCCTTAAAGGAGTGTGGCCATCTTAAAACACCTATGGAGATGTGAGCGTTCTGTTAACCACCACAGGCCCCTCGATCAGGCTTCCACATGCCCCAAGGGAACCCCCACCCTGATCCAGGACACCCTTAAAGGCAAACCAGCTAGCCCCACCCATGCACCGGGCCTGTATCTATACTAATAAAAGGGTAATGTGTTAATTAGACTGAGAGACCTTCCAGGAGATTTTCCTGGCATTCTTCTGGATAAAGCTATGGTGGCAGGGCCAAGGTAGAGGCAGTTAGAGGCCAAGAGGAGAGGGCAGTTGTAGGTGATCAGACCAGGATAGGATGGCAATTGTGAGTGATCAGGCTGGTGTGGAGGTCGTTGGGGGTGATCAGGCTGGGGTGGGGGGAGAGAAGTTGGGGGTGAGCAGACCAGCAGGGAGGCCAGTTGGGGGTGAGCAGGTTGTCAGTTGGGGGTCAATTGGAGGTGATCAGGATAGTGGAGGGGGGCACTTTGGAGTAAGCAAGCCAGCAGGAGAATAGTTGGGGGTGAGCAGGCCAGTGAGGACGGAAGATGGGGGCAAGCAGGCCAGCAAGGGGGGCAGTTGGGTGTGATTAGGCTGACAGAGGGGCATTTGGGGACAAGCAGGTTGGCAGAGGGGCATTTGGGGGTGAGCAGGCCAGCAGTGAGGGGCAGTGGGGGCAAGCAGGCTGGCAAGCAGAGTGGCTAGGGGCAATCAGGCAGACAGACAGGTGAGCGGTTAGGGGCTAGCAGTCCCAGATTTCGAGAGGGATGTCCAACTGCCAGTTTAGGCCTGATCCCTGTAAACTGACAATAGAACATCCTTCAAGGAGTCCCAGATTGGAGAGGGTGCAGGCTGGGCTGAGGGACACCTCCCTGCCCCTGTGTACAAATTTCATGCACCAGGCCACTAGTAACAAATATAATCTACCCAAGAAATATCCAGTGAATTTGGAGATTGCTTTCAGTAATTGTTTTCAAAAGCCAAAATTACTCTCATGTGGTTTTCCTTGATTTCTTTTTTTAAAAAATATATTTTATTGATTTTTTACAGAGAGGAAAGGGGAGAGATAGAAAGTCAGAAACATCGATGAGAGAGAAACATCAATTAGCTGCCTCTTGCACACCCCCTTCTGGGGATGTACCCACAGCCAAGGTACATGCCATTGACCAGAATCGAATCCGGGACCTTTCAGTCAGCAGGCTGACACTCAATCCACTGAGCCAAACCAGTTTCGGCTTCCTTGATTTCTTAAAGCATATTTTTAAATATTTATTATCACAAAAATGAGGAAAATAAACAATCATTGTGAATGGCAATAAATCCCTAGCTGGTAAAATTACTTAGTTTTTAACATCCCCCTTCCTGTCTAAGAAAAATTCCTACTATTTTTAACGTAGACCAATATTATAGCAAGCAACTAGGCAGATCAAGAGGAAACACAGGAGAAAAACCACATGGAAGAATACCAAAGGACAGCATGCTTCTAGCCTCCCTCCACCACTCCAAGAGTATTTCACCTTGGAGTCCAGATGAAACATCTAATTGGAAACAGCAGTGAGTGAAGGAGAAACTAGACTCGGATTTTTTAATTCAGCTGGAACCTTTTGTTCTCCTTCAGTGGCAAATCGAAGGCCAGCGCTATACCCAGCCAGGCTGAATAGTTCCACAGTACAGTATGTGGCCAGGGGAGCAGTCTAGCCTGAGGCCTGTACTTGCCAGGTTGCCACACAAGCACACTACCAAGAGCTAGAGCCAAAACTCATGGTTGCATCATGGAGCATCAAGGATGGAAATTTACATGGAAACGTGAGCACATTGTTAAAGCATTACAAACCATTAATTAGATTCATGTGGGTTTCTGTTCACATTAATTTAGTATATAGAGGTTGAAGTCTGTGGAAATGAGATAGATTTTCAAATTTGGAGCAAAAAGCCCAAAGTATGACATGGAGTCCAGGAGAACAACAAGAGCACCGTTGTCTAAAGTTCTGAACAGTTTAGGGGACAGTCACTGGGTTCTTGGGCTGGGACAGGGAAACATGTAATGTGAGCCTGTGTCTTAGTCTGCTTAGGCTGCTATACCATACACGAGGTGGCTTAAACAACAGAATTTTATTTCTCAGTTCTGCAGGCAGGGATATCCCATGATCTGAGAGCCCTCATCTTGGCTTTCAGACAGCTATTTGTTGTTGTTGTTGTTGTTGTTGTTGTGCTCTCACATGGCAGAGAGAGAGAAAGAGGGGGGTGCTGGAGAGAGAGAGAGAGAGAGAGAGAGAGAGAGAGAGAGAGAGAGAGAGAGAGAAACTCAAGCTCGGGTCTCTGCCTATAAGGGCACTAATCCTGCCATTAGGACCTCACCCTCATGACCTCATCTAAGCTTAATTACATTGGGAGTGGGGCTTTAACATATGTCCCAGAAAGCAAGAAAGTACTTAATAAAGGGCAGGGTCATGTCAAAAGAATCCAAAATACAAGTTGATTGGACACCCACTAGCCAATCAGGGATAAGTTGAACATAAAAGATAAGTAATGATAATTATGAATTATAGCCCAATGAATAAAGATACCTCAAACCCACAAATATTTAAATGAATTCTCTGAAAGTTTGACTAACAATAAAATATTCACAGTTTCAAAGTACTTTCCCACAAAATTCTTGAAGGTGAGTGGTTTGACTGTGGAAGCATCATCTTTATCAATTAATTTAATTTGTTGATGGGACAAAGTATCAAAGCTAAAATCATCAGTGATAGGACAAATGGAAAGAAGCACTACCTGAAAGAATACTAGGAAAGATAATACAGCACCATTTTTGTGGTGTTCAGCCAAAGATGCTTCACTCTTAACCTAATCATGAGGAAACACAAACGAGCCTGGCCTGAGAGACATTCTAAAACATAAACTGGCCTGTAATCTGCAAAAGTGCCAAGTGATAAAATCAAGGAAAGACTGAGAAACTGTGGTAGACTGAAGGAGAGTAAAGAGAGTGACAACTAAATGCAACAAATCCTAACCTGGATCCCTTTGTTACAAAAGAAAGTATTGGCCAATTTGCAAAATTTGAATGGGGTCTGCAAATAGAATGGTAATGTACTGATGTAAATTTCCTGATTTTGATCATTATTGTATGGCTATGTAGGAGAAAGCCCTTATTTTGAGGAAATACCTATCAAAGTATTTGAAATTGATGGGACATCAGTAAGTCAACTTGCTTTTACATGGCTCCAGAAATATCTACAGACATCACCAAATGTCTCTGACAGGTGAGGCCAGCAGGCCAAAACAGTCTCCCATTAAGAATCGCTAGACTAAACCCAACTGGAAGAAATATTAGCTGAGCTCCACTTAAGTGTCTTTAGGCCTCTGTTGTAAAACTATCGGGAAACTACCAACTTTTCCAGAACTCATATAATAATGCAAAAAAGATGGAGAAGGAAAACCTCTAATATCACCCAATGTGTTAATTTCTTCCTAATACATACAACATCAGACCTTGAAGAGATTACTGTCCAACTTTTTCATTTTACATGTGAAGAAGGATCAGTCTCTTTTCTTACTATTTGACGGCACCAAAATATGCTCACAGCAGATCATCTGGCTCAATTAGACTTCCACTAGGACTTTTTCAAATGCCCCCTTCCAGCGTATTTGCTTAGGATAAATATACCAATTTTAGCTTTACTTTTGATAATTTTCAATGTAACACTTTGCTTTTGCTCCATTAGAGATTATATTCCTTATTTGTTTTCCTAATGATTACCTATCCATTCTTCTTTCACCAACTGGAAGCATTAAAAATGGGCTGACATACTAAAATGATTACTAGTGCCCCTCTTTCCCTAGCCTTGGGATTCCCATTAAAGAACTATGATGGATAACACAATTTTAGGAGGCCAAATATTTCCTCTTAAGAAAAGCAACATCCCTAGCCAATTTGGCTTAGTGGATAGAGCATCAGCCTGTAGATTAAAGGTCCAGGGTTCAATACCCGTCAAGGGCACATGCCCGGGTTGTGGGCTCGATCCTCATGCAGGAGGCGGCCAATCAATGGTTCTCTCTCATGGTTGATGTTTCTATCTCTCTCTCTTTCTCCCTTCCTCTCTTAAATCAATAAAAATATATTTTTTAAAAAAAGAAAAGCAACCGAAATTTTATTCTTTCTAAAGCTAAATGTCATGTACTAAGGATGAAGCTGTATGGGAAATGATGACCAGATACAGCAATTCATAGATACTACCAGTATAGTCCTGTATCTTCTAAGACACACGTGATGCCTTCTAAATCGAAAGTCTCATCTGGATCAGAGCCTGAATATTCAACAGCCCAGCAATATGAGGAGAACAATTAGCAGCCGTTTATCTGCTCAGGCTGTTTCTTTCTTCTCAAGGGGAATATACCATTCAGGCAGAGTCGTCTTTTGCAATGGATACCAGGGGTTTTACTCTTCATTTATTCATCTAACAATTATTTAGCAAAAATACACTTATTTGCCCAACATTGTGCTGATATCAGGAAGAGGTCTCAATTAGAGTTTTCACATTTTAGTTGGTAAATTATACCTAAAAGGCTTAGCAACATCACAATACCCCAGTGTGACAGCAGTATCTAGGAGTGTGAACAAACACACTAATAAAAAGATGCACATAATTTGGGTAAGAGAAAGAGATTTTTTAAATATATTTCATAGATTTTTTACAGAGAGGGAAAAGAGAGAGATAGAAAGTTAGAAACATTGATGAAAGAGAAACATGGATCAGCTGCCTCCTGCACACTCCCTAGTGGGGATGTGCCCGCAATTAAGGTACATGCCCTTGACCGGAATCAAACCTGGGACCTTTCAGTCTGCAGGCTGATGCCCTTATCAGTCTTCAGGCCGATGCCCTTATCTAATGAGCCAAACTGTTTTAGGCAAGAAAGAGATTTTTTTTAATAAAAAAAAGGAAAGTCCTTGAACATCAGCTTGTGTCATTAAAAAATAGACTCTTTATTATGGTCTGAATGTTTCTATCACTCCAAATCCATGCTTTGAAGCCTTACCTTCTAATGTAATGATATTTGGAGGAGGCCATTGGGAGATAATAGGTTTAAATTCTTACATTTGATCATGAAATTGGGACCTTCATGATGGGTTTAATGTACTTAGAAGATGAAGATATCTCTCTCTCTCTCTCTCTCTCTCTCTCTCTCTCTCTTTCTCTCTCTCTCTCTCTCTCTCTCTCTCTCTCTCTCTCTCTCTCTCTCTCTTTCTCTCTCTCTCTCTCTCTCCATACAAGCACTAAGTAAATGTCATATGAGCACACAGCTAGAAGGTAGCTGTCTTCAAACCAGGAATGAGTCCTTCATAAGAACCAAATGTACTGGTACCTTGATCTCCAGAACTATAAGAAATCAATGTTTATTATTTAAGGTACCCAATCTATGATATTCTCTTATAGCAGTCCCAGCTGAGACATTTTCCTTTCACAGTGTCAAAATTCTGTGTATTTTCCATCCTTGTCACTGTTACTCACATAGCTTTATATATGTCTCCTATACTCTTGTAGAATGAGAAAGGCCATATGGCTGTATTATTATAACATTACTGGCTTTAAAATCAAGTGACCTTTCCTTGGATCACAATGTGGAGTACACATGATACAAATAGCTTACAATTCCCTGTTAACAAAGCTAATTAAGTTAAGGTTGGTCTCTTAATTTTATTTGCCTTTTCATTTTCTCAACATCAAGGAAAAGAAAATTAGATTAAAATTAATGTTTAGGCTCTAGAGACATTGGACTTCATGCCTACTCTCTTTATTACTCCAAATGTAATTAAGTATGTTGACTTCAATAAATGTACCTTCTGCTATGCATTCATGGATTTCAACAGTAATGAGTTTGCATTCATTATAATTTATTTTAGCCAGATAGTTAATACCACTCTTGTTTATTTCTTCTATCATGAAAAAAATGAGTGTTTGCTTACTTGTTTAAGCATATTGATTACTCAATAGTCCTTTTATGCTGCTAAATTGCAGTATAAAAAAGGGTGCAGGCTAAATAGGAGCTTCAAATCTTCCATTATTGATCTATGCTGGATCAAGAGCACAGAAATCATTTTTTATGAAGATCTAAGTACATCCATTTTTATCCTAAACAATGTAGTGGGATTCTTAAAAATCACCAAGCCACTAGGTGAACATCTTAATCATCAATCATATTTTTAAATGCCTAAAATTCACCTTGAATGATGATATTCAGTCTCATCATTTTTCTTTTATTACTTGAGAATCCAAATGTGATCAAACTTGTAACTTATTACATAATTCTCATAATCTTCTTTCCCTACATATATGTTCTATCTACCGACTTCTGGTGAGTAATTTTTGTGTTTTTGTTTTTTGCCCCTTTCACTTCTCCCTGCTTTAAAGATAAACATTACATTTCTTACTGATTTGCCTCCCTGCTGGATCTCAATAAGTTAAAATACAAAAGAAGGAAAATCCAAGCGTCCACTTCACCTTTCAGATATTTACCAATGACTTCTTTCCATTTCTTTAAATAAAGGTAGGTAAATAGATCAGATTTGTATCAGATATGTAGATCATATATATAAAATCTGTATCTATACTAATAAAAGGGTAATATGCAAGTGGTTGGGATGCCCTCAAGAATCATGA
Organism: Antrozous pallidus; assembly: GCA_027563665.1. Classification (NCBI taxonomy): domain Eukaryota; kingdom Metazoa; phylum Chordata; class Mammalia; order Chiroptera; family Vespertilionidae; genus Antrozous; species Antrozous pallidus. The sequence goes on along the minus strand of CM050516.1, from coordinate 52,661,696 downwards.
CCTATCAGCTGGAGGCTGTGTGAGCAGCAGGTGTGGGTGGGAGGGGACTTGCAGCACCAGTGTGGTGGGGGCCTCTCTGCACACCTGTGCCAAGGGTCCACAGGCCTCCATCATGTCCCCAGCCTTAGGGCCTTCAGGCTTCCCATGGTACCAGGCTATCTCTTTGGAGCAATCCATTGAGGAGCCCTGGATGGGTGGCTGGGGCCTATCTCTTTGGAGCAATGGATCACAGAGCTCCTATACTGTGACAGGACACAGGCCAAGTTGGGGGAATCCCCCACCCCCGGAAGTGCTCCAATTTAGTGCACCGGGCCACTAGTATATAAAAAGCCAGTGACCAGAATGCCATAATGACCAGAAAGACCAGAATGACCGAAATGACCGGTTGCTATGATGCCCATTGTGGCCAGTGAACAAGCCCAATCAGGGGGTTGGATTAGCTGGGCAACCTCCCACAGCCCCTCCCTCTGGCCAACCCTGCCCCTGATCAGCCCCCGCCACACCAATTGGGCTGGGGCTGACCAGCCAACCTTCATGGCTCCTCCCCAAGCTGTTGACCTCCAATCAGTTCCCCTTACCCCATTTGGGGGTGAGGCCAGCTGGCGCACTGCTCACAGCTCCTTCCCATGGCTGACCCCACCCCCAGTTGGCCCTCCCTACCTTAATCACCTGTGGCCCCTCCCCCCAGCCCACCCGGCCCTGATCGGCCAGCCAACCCCCTGCTGTCTCCTCCTCCCAATAGGCCTGGCCCTGATCTGCCCCAATTGGGGCTGGGCCAGCCAGACCCCATCCATGCACAAATTCATGCACTGGGTCTCTAGTATTCAATATATTATATTACTCAGAAATACACCTATTTGCTGAAGTTGTATAAAGGGATTTATTATAAAGAATTGGCTCACACAATTACAGGGGCTGGGAGATTCCAAGATCTGCAATCTGGAAGCTAGAGACCCAGGAGAGCCAATGTCTAATTTTATTCAAAGTCCAAAACCCTGGACTTAGTATAGCTGATGGCATAAATTCTAGTACAAAAGCTAACATGCTTGAGACTCAAGAAAAGCCCAAGTTTCAAGACTGGAAAGACAATGGCCAAGTTCAAGCAGTCATTCAGGAGAAGTTGTCCCTTACTCAGGCTTTTTGTTCTATTCAAACCTTCACTTGACTGGATGGAAATTTTTTTTAATTTGACAACAAAAGCAAAGGCAACAAATATAAATAAATAAATAAATAAATAAATAAATAAATAAATAAGCGAGCTATTAGAACAATAAGGACTCAAATCAATTATTCCTTCAGAGTACAGTAAAACATATTATAGACTCAGATGAGTTAAGAACAGTGCATGTATTTTCTTCACATTTTCTTCATGCGCCAGTTCCACCTGTGTCAACAGTAGCAAGGACCAACATTTTCAACTCTCCCAGAATCTAGAAGTCCTATGGCATACTCTCAAAACCTACCCAAGTCCAAGAAACCCATACTCACTTCAATCAGGAAAGTGCAGTTTATACCTTGGTTTACTTCTTGGCCTTTCCCATGACCTTTTATTTGAATACCAGGGTTCTGTGTCTTAGCCCAGTGGAATAGAAGGGCTGTAAAAGTTACCAACCTGTGTCAGTTTGTGTCCACTGAGGAATATGCATCAAGACATGATTATAAGTGCTAGAGATGTATTTACGGAAGTACCAATGGAGGACGAAGGGAGAAGTGCAGCAGTAGGCAAAGAGAATATTCAGACAACTAGAAGCCTGGTGCACAAAATTCATGCATGGGTGGGGAGTCCTTCAGTCTGGCCTGCACCCTCTCCAATCTGGGACACCTCAGGGGATGTTTGACTGCCAGTTTAGGCCCAATCCCACAGTCAAACCCCCTCTCACAATCCATGACTGCTGGCTCCTAACCGCTCGCCTGCTCACCCCTAATCTGCCTGTGCCTTGGCCCCTGCCACTGTGGCTTTGTCTGGAAGGATGTCCAGAAGATGTCCAGTCTAATTAGCATATTATCATTTTATTCATATAGATAATGCAGAGTTCATGCCTGGCACAGGAGAGGAAATAAGGATTGTGTAGAAATATCCTCTGACTGCAGCAGAGTTGTAAGAAAGCCAGGCTAATGGGGAGTCTGGCTGAGACTCCAGACCAAAGCTGGCCACAAGGAATCTCACTAGTACAGGAATTCCTCAATCTGGTGACTCCATGGTGCTTAGTCATTAGCTGGGAGCAGCCTCAGGGAAGTGTGGCCTGATAAGAGTATGTGGATTCAATAATGTGGCCGCAGGAACTGTCCATCAGTTATGCCCCATGCAGAAGGTGCTTAAGAAAGAAGACTGGAGTCAGGTTCTCTGCATCAGAGACACACCTTTCTAGGAATCCTCATCTAGTGATTTGAAAGGTGAGACCTAGGAAATCACTGCAGAAGGTAGATTTCTCTATAGTTCTGAATAACATTTTTGAGGTTGCGAGAAAGGTTATTTTTGTGAAATTACCTGAACTTTCTAACCACTCCCCATGCATTGGACTTCATTGGTTTGGCCAAGGACTAATAGAGTTGAATACAGAAAAACAGAAAAAAATCTTGACTTTGGAATTTAAAAATAGACACTTAAATTTACAGCAGAGAGAAGGCTTTGCCAAAGAGGAGATTTGAAGGCATAAAATAAAAGATATTTTTGTTTGTCTTTCAGTTTCTCAAAATTAAGCCTTAAAGAAGTAAAGGCATAAAGCATATTCTATAAATGAAAGACAAATACCAAAACTAAAAGAGGTTAAGAGCCAGTTTATTCCCTACCTCCACTCTCAATACTAAGTAAATGCTGCCTAATATAAAATAGGAAGGGTTTGTTTGTTTGTTTGTTTTTTAAGGAGAAGAAGAGAGTTTAGATGTTGATAAATCCCTGAGAAGAGCCTGGTCTCTCCACCTATCCCAGAACCCAAACCAGGTGGGTATTAGGCATGATAAGCCCCAAGGTGAGGTTGGGCCTCCAAAAGCAGAGAAGAGGGAGGGGTGGTTTAGTGATTCCCTTTTGAAAAAGGCATAGACCACTGGTAGTTTTCAAATTCGTGTGCTGAATTGAGCATCATCTAACCTACATACTAGGACTGGTTAACAACAACAACAACAACAACAACAACAACAACAACAACAAAAATCAGGAGTGCAAGGGGAGGTGGAGTTGGGTGGGGGGGGAGAGGAATCATCGTTCACTACATTTTAAGAAGCAGTGACCTATGCTATACATAAGGGGACTAAATCATATCTGGGTACATCTCAACGGTACAAGAATGAATATCAATAGCAACAATCCAGGCAGAACATGTTGCGCAGCAGGGAACCCACACAGCAGCAGTAGCCATAAAACCACTGAGGTTGGGGAGCCGGAAATGACTTAGAAAATACCAACGTGAGTGAGTTTACTACACAGTTGACCAGATTCAGTGATCTGATATGAGAGAGAGTGAAAGCTCATGTTAAATTCAATTATGGAAAATGTTGAAAAATATGCACTTATCACACTAAGAATTGTGGCCAAAGAAAATACTGAACGTTCCAATAGAAACTTCCCTAACAGCCTGAAATAACAGAGATATTTCTACTTTAAAATACTGAAAAAAATGTTGTTGAAAAAGCACATAATTTGTGGTCTTGCTCATTTATGCATAAAAAGGAAGTAAAAATTCTCCATTAGAGCTAAATTGGGAAAGTCTGAGGGAGCATTCAACAATAAAGATTTTATGTTGAAAATATAATTTGGTATTTGGATTCAAGAGACAGAGATCTGCTCAACTAACTTCAGGAAAAGAGGACCTATTGAAAGGAGACAGGAACAGGAATAGGCACATACATTAATAGGGTACCACCTGCAACTGAGGGGACTCCAGGGACTGGACACTCCTTCAGTCCCCTCTATCTCTCACGGTGTCTTTCTTCAGGTGTCAAAACTTGATGTCTTTCTCTGATTCTCTGCATATCCATTCAATCTCTGCCAACATGCTTCTCTGGGTATTCATTTTTGCTGTCCATTATGAACACATAGCCCAACTTTCAACCTCAAACAACATTGCCAACTAAAACTTAGTTCAATTTCCTAAAACAGAGAATTATTGGCTTATTGTTTTATTAAAGTAAACCACATAGATATCGGCATTCTGGCCAGTCTTAGCCTGACCTTCGTTCAGTTACTCTCCCTAAATCTAGTAATCTAAATCTAAGGAGTTCCATCCCTTTAGAATAGGGATAAGAATCATTAAAGTCATAGGGCTGTCCTTCCATCAGGGTTGATAGGGAAGGAGTTTCACTCAAAAGTGGGTAGAGGGTTTGCTAGGTATTCTAAAGATTTACACATCCAATTCACCTGAGGGTAAGAGCTGCCCAGAGATCCAACTATTTTCTCTTTTCCAGAATTCTCTGGACAATGCTAGATGGACCACCTCTGCAGCATAGGGGATGGATGGTAAACATGCCCCTTTTTAATAGACCACAGAATGTCTGAATTTGATTCTAAGGTGTTTTCATGTATTCTATTCTCCAGATCCACTTAGAAAATGGGGGGAGTGATTATGGACATGCAGAATTACCCTTTCTACCATTGGCTGGTATAGTGGAAATGTGACATAAATTGGCAACTTTATATACACAATTCTATTTTGGGCCCAAAACATCATACATAATTACACTGCAAAAGCAATAGAATAAAAATAGGAAAAAAACTCATTGTCAACTATATTTCTTTAATTCTAACTTAATTTATAGACTGAGTCTCAAGCACAGTTTCAGAATGAGCCTCTTCATCACAAGTGTATTTTAAAGTATATATCAACAGGGAGGAACCAAGATGACAGCATAGGTAAACATCTATTGTTCTGCCCCACGCAACAATTCAAAAACTACAACATAACAACAAAACAAACATCATCCAGAATCACCAGACAGCTGGTGGGGGCCTCTTTCTCCACAAATAAAAGTAAAAGGTGGGACACTGAGACTCAGAAGAGCGGCGGAGCACAGCCTTGAAGATACGCTCGGAATCGGAGGTTAGGAGCCGTGGCCGCGCGCGCACGGGCTGTAGGGCTGGAGCAGCAACCCCGGCTGGATTTTGCCAACGGGGAGGGCAGAGACGTCCCACTGCACGGATTCCCCAGTGCCAGGTGAGGTCCGAGGTCCAGGGTACACACCCTGGAAGCCAGGCATGGCAGAGGTCTCCTAGTCTGAGAATCCAGGTTGCTCGGAACAGCAGTTTGCATGCATAAACTGCTCCCTGGCGACTTGCTCCCTTGCGACAGCACAGATGCTCAACTTGCTCCCTGGCAACTTGCTCCCTGGTCCCGGAGACCATCAGACTGCTTTGTTTTACAACCCTGGGCAAGACTTTGGGTGTGCAGACTCATTTGGGAAGAGACAGAGTTGTCTGGCAAGGGGTAGAGACTAGCGGCTTTCTCTTGGAGGTGTCTGCAACCATTCCCATCTAACAGAGACCCGTGCGCGACCACCACATAGGACATAGCTGACTCTGAGGCTGCCTGCTCAGCTCAGACACTACGCCCATCCAACCTGAACATAATCTTCCTTCACAGCCAATTGGCCTGGAGGTCAAACCCTCCTAGGGCTAACAATAACAAGCTGGGCTTAAATTCAAAAATACTGTACAACCCATAAAGGATTGCAGTAAGAGTACCCATCTCAAATAACTGGGGAGGCTGTGCCACTGACCCTTAGAGGACATCTACCACATAAAGCAGCCACCATGCAGAAACATGGAAAGAAATCAGGTGTGAAAGAAATGGAGGAAAAAAGATGACTAGACATAGAGTTCCTAGAAAAGGCCGATGAACTTAATGAGAACTATGAGGAACTAAACCAGACCAACGAGGAAATAAACAAGACCAACCGGGAAATGAATGAGACCTACAAAGAAATGAATGAGAAGCTCAAGGAAATGAATGAGACCCTCAAAGAAATGAACAAGACCTCTGAGGATATGAACGAGACCCTCACGGATATGAAAAAGGACCAACTAGAAATCAAGCATACACTGACTGAAATAAAAAATATTACACAAAGTCCTAAAAGCAGTCCAGAGGGCCACAAGAACCAAGTCAAAGATTTGAAATACAAAGAAGCAAAATCCACTTGGTTGGAAAAGCAAGAAACAAAAAGAATCCAGATAATTGAAGATAGTGTAAGAGGCCTCTGGGACAACCTCAAGCATGCCAACATCCAAATTATTGGGGTGCCAGAAAAAGAGAGAGAGCAAAGTAATGAAAACCTACTTGAAGAAATAGTAGCCAAAAACTTCCCCCACCTGGTGAAAGAAACTGACTTAAAAGCCCAAGAAGTACACAGAACCCCAAAATATAGGAATCTAAAGAGGACCACACTAAGACACATCATAATTAAAATGCCAAGAGCAAAAGATAAAGAGAGAATATTAAAAGCAGCAAGAGAAAAACAGTTAGTTACCTATAAGGGAGCACCCATACTATTGTCAGCAGATTTCTCAACAGAAACACTGCAGGCCAGACAGGAGTGGCAAGAAATATTCAAAGTAATGAATAGCAAGAATCTACAACCAAGATTACTCTATCCAGCAAAGCTATCATTCAGAATTGAAGATCAGATAAAGTGCTTCGCAGATAAGAAAAAGCTAAAGGAGTTCATCACCACCAAACTAATATTATATGAAATGCTGAAAGATATTCTTTAAGAAGAGGAAGAAGAAAAAGATAAAAATATAAATTATGAACAACAAATACACATCTATCAATAAATGAATCTAAAAATCAAGTGAATTAATAATCTGATGAACAGGATAAACTGGTGAATATAACAGAGTCATGGACATAGAGAGGGAATAGACTGACAATTCTTGGGGAGAAAAGGGGTGTGGGAAATACAACAAGAGACTGGACAAAAATCTTGCAACAATGGGAGAGGACAGTGGGGAGGGGGAGGTGAGGATGGAGGGTGGGATGGGTACAGGGTGGAGGGGAGCTATAGGGGGATAAAAAAAGGAGAACAATGTAATTAATAAACTGAACAATAAAGATTTTTTAAAAATAAAGTATATATCAACAAAGAAAACACAAGTGTGTTACAACATTTCTTCTTCTATCATTTCTAAATAATTCACCTCATTTACTCATGATTCCTTGAATGAGTGAGCCTATCAATTCCCATCCTTTTTGTTCTTTCATTAATTCAGTTTTCTTCCTTCTCCACAGCATCCAGATGGACTCAGCTCATAAAACAACTTCCTTCTATGCTTCCCTCATGTCTTGATCATGTACAGTCAGTATCATCAGCTCATTTTCCTTAAAGTAAAAAGAGTATCTGTAAGATGTTCTCACACCCAGGAGTCAGAGCACCTGGTCTAAGGCAAACGCTGCACCATGCATTTCCAGATACATCTTTGAACAGGGAATACATGGGGTGAAAGAAGTTAGAAGCAAGGTTTCACTAGACCTCATTGCCATTGACTGGAGCACAGAGGTTTGCTATTGCTGCTGTTTCAGATGTTACCTACCACCTAAACTGGTAGAGTTATAGATAATATCAGAAAAAGAAGTGTATTTGTTTTAAAAGGTCTGACAGCGTATAAGGGCATTCTTAGTGAGATCAGAAACAGTTTGAAATAGTTGAAGGACTATTCAACTATAGTCACCTGAATAGTCACCTGAAGCTTATAAAGAGAGGTAACAGTAACAGGCATAGTGCAGGCAAGACTGTTTGGAAGGGAGACTTTGCAGCTTGTATCCTGATTGTCTGAGATAAAAAAGGGCACGTGCTTCCCAGAGGAGTGCGCTTAGGAGAAAGGAGCAGCGGAAAAGGAAGAGCAATGCATGCAATGCATGGGCACCACCACCTCCCAAACTCATCATTAGGTGAATCTTAGGGGCCTGAGGGGGTGAGGACACAGAGAGGCTAGCACTGTTACAGTGATGGATATCTCTCCACCTGGAGGGAAGTGGCAGGGACAGGAATAAATGTAACCTCCTAACACTGACGTTACCTAACTCCTTGGTCAAAAGAAACAAGTAACTGTTCAGTTCCCTCAACTGTTGTTAGCATTCTAAAGTTTGAGAATTATTTCAAACATTGCCTCTAGTTTAGCATTAGCTCAAACATTCAAATCAGGAAACAAAAATTTTAAATGATGGCAGAAATTCCCACATTGGCATAGAGGTCAATGAGATAATGAAACTCTAATTACCCTAGACGTGTGGTTGTTGTTTTTTATTCTAAATATTCCAGTGTTAATGTGTAGCTAAACAGATATAAACAATACCAAGAACTCGGGCTAAATGGCACTTTTTCTCTGTAAGTACAGGATTTAAAAATGACATCAGATTGAAAAACAACGTATTGAGAAGCAAATGATGCATCTGAGAGTTTACATGTTCACAGACAAATGGTAATTTGAAAAAAAGATGAAAGAATATGTGCATAAGGGAGGGGGGAAGCAAAAGTTCAATGATTTTCAGTCTGCTCTAATTTATTATTAAACACAAACACGGCCCTTTATTTTCTAGTGACCTGAATTAAAAATTGTCCTAACTGTCAGCATAAAATTTCTACTTAGTTTCCACACAAAAGAAATGCTAGTGTTTGGTTTTAAAAGTTAGCCTCGGGCTTACTGAAAGCCATGCCTTGAATTTATTATCCATACTAATGAGTGTATTGCATTCCAGTGCCTAAGGATCGTAAATTTCATAAAGCCACTTAAGCCTGGGTGGGTACAGGACACAGAGACTCTGGCTACAGATAGAGAAAACCCAAATCACAGTCTTAAGCAAAATAAGGAAGTTTTCGATTCACAAAGGAAATGTTCATGGAGAGGTGTGACTGAATCCAGGTCTCAGATGATATCACGGGAAAGCTATCTCTATTCAGCCTTTCTTTTTTGTTGTATCTTTCTCCAGCAGACTTTCCTGTGATTAGACTTGCCTGCTCATAGCTTTAAGGTCAGCAGAAAGAAAATCTCTCTTCCCAGTTATTCCAGCAAAAGTCCTGAAATTTGGACTAACCTGAGCCATGTGTCTCTCAGAGAATCAGTACCCATAGCCAAGGAGAATGGTTGTACTAATTAGGAAGTGTCAAGTAAATGAATGCAACTGTTACTCCAATGAGTAGGACCCACTTCACTAAATTATATGGACTGGCGTGCAAGAAAGGTAGTTTCCAGAAGACAATAGAGGTACAATTATCAATCAAAAGAAGTTTAGATGCTGAGTGGTCAAACGAAATGGTCTTGGTGGGAGTCAGGTTTCTCACTGTTGGAGTGGGAAATTACAGATAAGAGACAACGGTGTGGCTCCGTCATTGAGCGTTGTACCTATGAACCAGACAGTCATGGTTCAGTCCCTGGTCAGGGCACATAATCAGGGTGGTGGGGTTGATCCCCAGTGTGGGGTGTTCAGGAGGCAGCCAATCAAAAATTCTCTCTCATCATTGATGTTTCTATCTCTCTTTCTCCTTTCCTCTCTGAAATCAATAAAAATATTTTTTTTAAAAGAAACAGGAGTAAGCTAGAATAATCCAGGTGGTGATGGAATAGAGTTGGGAACATCAGTATAAACTCATTATTAGCTAATATAAATACAGATGATTACCTATAGAAATAAGTACAGATATATGTTTATATAGACATTAGTATATGCCATATATTTCCTTGTTCTGTCAGCTGAGAGGACCTAGAAGCAGAAACACACCAGTAGTAATAAGCACACTTAATGCAAAGATCTTGCCCTTTCATATCATTTTCCAAAAAAGGATGCAAGCTCTTTGGAGAAATGACTAATACTAGGATTAGGGCAGAAAGTATCTATATATATAAAAACCTAACATGCTAAGTGTCCAACCATTCATTCGACCATTCAACCAGTCGCTATGACATGCACTGATCATCATGAGGCAGATGCTCTATCCAGTAGGTTAGATTGCTGCTGGAGTCCAGCCAATCGCGGATTGGGCAAGACAGGCCGCAGTTCCTCCCTATCCCCAATCATGCACCCGTGGAACCCCTCAGCCTATCCTTTGCCCTCTCACAATCTGGGACCCCTTGGAGGATGTCAGAGAGCTGGTTTTGGCCCAAACCCCACAGGCCAGTCCAAGGGACTGCACCAGTGCACGAATCCGTGCACCAGACCTCTCGTACAAGATAAACCTATAGGATCATAAATTGATATAAACTAAAGAAGTGCTCCAAAACCAGCATACTGATCAACAAAGTACAACCCCACAATGTTGGGTATATGTTACAGGAACATAGGAGCTGACTAAAAGAGTTCCCCAATAACCAAAGGTAGAAAATGTTGCAAAAAAAAAAAAATGAAGTAATATAGAATTATAACACAAAGTATAAAATAAATATCCATGAATTATCTATAAAAATATTAATAAATTATAGTAAGCAGTTAGACAGACATAAGCAGAGCAAGGATGATAGGCCAGGCACAGAAAGCCCTGGAATCCTAGCAAAGGACAATTGTAGGGTGGCGCCTCACCCCCAGGTTGACCTTTGTCCCCTAACATATAGCTGGTCATGCAATTTGGACCTCCTGACCCTTCTTTCCCAGAGATAACATCTACGTCCCTGTTGTATTTCAGCTCCAAGACCAGAAAAGCAGCAAAATCAAACCAGTGACCTCAGGACCAACTGCACTGGATAGTGATACCCTGACCTGGTGCCCACTAATCAATCAGTAGAGACATAGACCCTGAAAGGACACACCCAGAAAGCTGCTGAATATTCTATTAAGGCCTTCTTTTCCTGGAACCTCCTCTAAAATCTCCACCCTTAAAACCTCTAAGACAGAGGACTCAGGGAGCTCTTCTTCCCAGGAGATGCTTGCACCTTTCCTTTTCCCTTCTCCCTTCCCTCCCCGCTCCTTCCAGGCATGTTACCATTAGCTTCCTCACTCCCAAGCTCCAAGGGCCCTTCTTTTACTCTATAACTTGTTTCCTTAGCCCTTTTCCTAATCCCATTTCTTCCAATAATTATTTCCTCTACCTCTGATTTTATAAATAAATGTCCTCTTACAGTTTGGGTTTTGGCTCTAAATTTTTTCCTAGCAGTGTCAAGTATTGAGGTTGCTGAACCCAGGTTCCATCTGACCTCACTGGTCTAACACCTGGTGTCATTCCTATCATCTATAACAAATGATGGTACAAATAATTAAATGGGTAGAAACAAACAAATCTCCCTTTCAGAAGAATTTCAAAGAATTCATGTAGATACTTCGCTCTCAAGGAGACAGAGCTGAACTCCCCCTCCTTATGTGTGAGCTGAGCACGTAAAAGAGGAAAAGAATGGAAAGAGGGGGTAAAGAGTAACTTCACAGGGGAGAAACCCTATAAAAACCACCTCTGCCAGGTGAACGTTAATATCAACAGTAATGTCATGCTGATAGTACATACTCTTGATAGTATGTGAGGAAAATGGCATTTTATCTCCATAGGCCTTCCTCCTAAAAACCTATAACCCCAGTCGAATCATGAGAAAAACATCAGGCAAATCTCAATTGAGGGGATTTCTACAAAATATCTGTCTATTATGCCTTAAAACTCTCAAGGTCATCAAAAACAAGGAAATTCTAAGAAATTGCCACAGCCAAAAGGATCTTAAGAAGGCATTATGACTAAATGGAATTTGGTGTCCTGGATGGGATCCTGGGACATTAATAAATAACAATAAAAGAGACGTCAGGAAAAAATAATGAAAATTCAATGAAGTTTGAGCTTTAGTTAACAAAAACGCATCGATAGTGGTTCATTAATTGTGGCAAATGTGCCATACAAATGTAAGATGTTAGAAACAAGGCGAACAGGGTATAGGGTATTAACTTATTAACAATGCTGGTGTAATATTTTTTAAGAATTTTATTTTAAAATAAGTGGACAAGGCATAAAATAATCAAAAGTTCAAAAAGAAAGAAATGTGACAGAAAACTCAAGGAATATAAATAAACAATAGCCACCTATTAAGATCTCAAGAAGAGAGAATGGAAGAAATGAAGGAGAAAGAGAAATAGCTCCTATCCCCCACAAATCCACGTCCTAATCCCCAGAGCCTGTGACTATATTATCGTAAGTGACAAAAAGGATTGTGCATAGGTGATTAAGGTTAATGACTGAGATGAGGAAAGTATCTTCTGTGACTGTGGTATGGAGATGGTGAGTGGCTTTCCAATATTTGTGCTACTGCTGTCTTGTGTAGTGTATGATTTCTAAAAACATTCTAGTCTTTATCAATAAATGCCAGTAGCACCCTCCATTGTGACAATCAACATCTCTAGACATCTCCAATGTCCTCTGGAAGGCAAAAGAGCAAGCTGTGGAGAACCACCGTGTAAAGGGGAAATGACAAAATTCTCAAAAAGAACTCTCAGTTGACTGGAGCTTAAAGAGGTTTTGGTTTGGGAACCAAATTAAGCATGACACTGGAGACAAATACAAGAATTACATGTCTACGTAGTCTATAAAGAGAGAGAATAGGATTGGGATAAGTTGTAATGGAAAAAGTTCAGAAAGTTAATGAAGCCAGATATTAAAGCTTGACAAGCTCTTACCATCTATATTCCAATATAAATCTTTAGGATCCTTGGTGAGGAAAAGCCCAGTGGAGACAGGAGAAAGTCTTCATTCAGTGCTGGAATGCAGTAGCAGGAGCTCTGGAAAAGAGGAAAAACATGTTGATGAAGTTGTCAGTGTAGAATTCCTGAAAACAACCAGGGAAAGAAAGTAGGCTCAGATGCTTGGCTAGGAATGAAGTCAGGAAAACCTTGTCAGGAAGCAACCAAAACAAGTCAAACTTCCTCTGTCCCAGAAACCTGGGAAACACAATAAAGCGAACTGAGCCTGAGCTGTCGCACTGAAGTCAACCTCCTTATCAACCACCAGCTGAAGTCATAGAAGTGAAACCTAAATTTAAAACAGGCAGATGTTACCTCTGGGACTGTGTACAAATGAGAACAGAGATTTCCCTGATGGCTCACAATGTTCCTGACGGCTCTACAACCAGCTAAATCATGGAACTGAATCTAATATCTGTTTGCTCTAGAAAAGGGAGAGTTCTAATCAAAACCTCTTACTCAAGCCCTCTAAGACTACTGGCAAATGTGCTTTGGAAACCTGTTGGAAAAAGGTTTCCAAAATATCTCTGAAAGCTTCTTATGCCTGCAACATGGAAACCTATTTTTATCCCTTGAGGGCCATTTCCATCTTGGACCTGCAGAGATAAAGCAATAAAAGCACCTGCTAATGTTCACAGCATATTTAAACTTGCTGTGAAATTCTGACTTAACTTGGGTCCCCAATAGTGAATTTAAGGTTTATGCAACAATGCCTGATGAATCTTAAATTCTATAATTCACTCATTTATTGGATAATTTGCACATGAAATAGAAGCCAACACATTATGTTTTTTTTGTTTGTTTGTTTGTTTGTTTGCTACTCAGCAAAACATACTAGCCAGATCTTATTTTAGTTACTACATATGTTACTTCTAACAAAAGTCTGCATGGTTAAGAAGAGCCAATTACCTTAATATAGCCAGGAAATATTACTCCCTAAAATGTTCAGGAAAATAAAAACAGTTTTAAAGATAAATCTTCCCATTACTTCCTCAAAAGAAAAGAAAAGAAAAGTTAACAAATAACTTACATGTCAGGAAATGTTCTAAGGGTTTTACAAATGTTGACTTATTTAATACTGACAATGTCTCGATGAGGTAGATACTATTAGTGTCTGCATATATTAGAGGAAGAAAATTAAAACCCAGAGGGGCTAAGTTACTAACAAAAGTATACACCGTCTGCCTGGGCTCACAGTTTATCAGAAAACTTAAGAGAATGTATTTGGATCTTGTTGTTGGAGTTCCAGAGAAACAGGTCTTTAGATAGGGGTTGAGTATTTATTCTGGAGGTGCAGGAAGCACCAGTAATGAATGGGAAAGAGATATAAAGGGAAAGAAGGCAGTAAAAGTACATTTTAAGCCAACAATCACAGTGGTTCCAACTACAGTGGTTCCTGGAACTTAATTCTTCAAGGAAATGGGTTAAAATACATGCCTCAGAATCAATTCACTCAAGATGCATAGGCCATTATTCTCCTTCAAGTTTCCAAAAGCAATTACAATGGCTGTGTTAGGACCAGACCCAAGTGTCCTTGTCAGACCACCAATTGCGGGGTACAGAAATGATGCCATTTTAATAAACTTTGCCCTGTAAGCCTTATAACCTACACTACTATCACACCCAACTAGTATCTTAATTATTTCTAAGTTTCTATGGATGCATACTAGCCAGATCTTGTTGCTCTCTTGCCAATTAATCACTTTGTTTGACAATAGGAAGAAAGAGTACATCCCCAGTCAGACTATGCTAAGACCTGTCCTGAGTTATTGGTCTGCAAACAATAAGGGAAAATGAGAGGAAGTAAATAAATATTGAAAAAATATCTGAGAGGCATCTGAGTCAGATAAGGCTTCTGCCTCTTCTCTGGGCAAAAGAATCTTTTTCCTCTATCAAGGGAGGATCTTATGCAGTCCCAAAACTTTGAAGAGGATATAGGAACCAATTTGGCACATCCACTTAGATGATGATTCCAGGTCTCAGTATCAGAGGCCCTAGCTCTAGGCAAGAAAGAAACCTTAACTGCATTTCTGCTGTTTTTTATAATCAGACCATGAATCTAGTTTTGTGTCCAATTTTATTCTCCTAATGCAAAAAGGTCAGAGTCCCTTCAATGTTGTCTACAGGCCTTATAGCTTTCTCAGCATGCCCTAAATTGTTACTTGATTAACTTGAGTCTGTCATTTTCTTCCCTCAGCACATGAATTGTGCGTAATATCAATTCCACAGTTCTTTCATCTCCATGACAACCATGTGTTTATAATGTTAGATACATCACATAAGCAAATGCAATCCATCCCACCTGCCCTACCCTTCAGGAGCCACTGGAGAAACACACAGATCATGATGCTATAGCATGCCAGCGGGGGTCACAGTTCCATTCACCACCACCACTACTTGCCTTCTTGCTGGAAAAATAATCCAGTAATTCTATTGCAAAATCCTATTCCGAGAGTCTAATCTGTCTGACATTCACTACTAATGCCTTTAGAAGCAGAAGTGAAACAATAATTTCAGTGCAGACAATTAATTTTGGACACAGAATAGCAACAGTGGAGTGGAGCCATGAAACAAATAAGTTTTCATTGGCTGAGATCCACAGTAAGCCAATGGAGAAGGAGAGTGGTATGCTGAAGGTTTATTAAGGAGGGCCCTTGGGACCTCCACTTATAGAAGTCAAATGAAGGGGGCAGGATTGGGCAAAGGGAGACATTGGGCTGCCACAAAGTCTCAGGGGAAAGAAGCCTCAACCAAACTTTCAGGTAACACTGGATCTGGAATTGTCCTTTCATAACTGTCCCAAATGGGCTCAAGACAGTCAGGCCTTTCTATCCACGTGCAAATCAATTTTTGGATGCAAGTTGCCCTGTGACAGGGGTAATGTTCTTGGGAAAGATGTTTCATTTTGTTTTTCCAGTTGAAAGGGGCTGGAAAATCCTGAAGTTGAGCTGATGGCTAAGAACTATCTGTTAGCGGGGTTTCTTGCAGCTATAGTGATAGGTTTTTCATTCCTAAAGGGGTTTTACAGTGGCATCTAACTGAAGGGAAGGCAACCTTTTTGGCTGTTTTATTAACTCCACTACCACAGTAACTGGAGCTTAACTCTGGAAAATGATGTAAAACAAAATTATTCCACCCTTAAGACACAAGAGGTGGGATGTTTATACAGAAACTCTCAAGGGTCATTGGTTGAGGTCTATTTCTAGAGCTGGGATATATCAATTCTCCAGCAATGGTACCACTAGTCTGTGTGCACATGGTAGAGAAATGGCTTCCAAGATGGGGAAAAAAAACCTTAGACACATAAGTGTTGATATTGGCAGATGGAAATGAAACCCACTTTTAAAATTTTTGATTTATCAAAAAGTATTATCATTAATGGCATCAATAAATCAATCTTTATCAAATTTAACGATAAAATTTTATAAAATCATTGATTGATTCAGGACTCTCTCATAAGTACTTGGAAAATATGAAAAAGAAGCTTCAATTAAATAAAATTATTTTAAATTATCTAGGCACTGCTGGGACTTTTAAATGGATGCAAACTTAAAAAACAAATAAAGTATTGATTTCCATGGTGATTAATGGGACTAGAGATGTGTTGTTGGATTTTTATTGAAGAGGGACAATTTTCCTCAAGCACTGTTTCCTTTAGTTTAGTTTTAGTTGGCCAGATTTCATTTTATCTTTATAAAAGCAGTTCAAGTAATATACAATTCATCTCTGTCAAACTTCTGGAAATTGAGCCTAGAGGAGGCAGGCAATTTCCATCAAGGATTCCACACAAATAATGGCTATGGGAGTAAAAGTATTCTTTTACAGACATTTCTCTCTAGTTCACCTTCCTTGAGCCACTAAATCAAAAGTAAAGTTTTAGGTCTCTTCTATTTTATCTTCCTTTTTAGGAGAGTGAGTACCTAACATCTACTTTCATCTTACAACAATGCTATTTAGTTAGTGGGTATTGGAATAGAGATGTGATTATAGCAGAGTCTGAGAGGGAGATGCCTGAATGGGGCAAGCAGGCATCCTTCTCCTTCTCTCTGCCTCTCTGCTTAGATTCTTGCTGAGCCTCTAACCTTTTATCTCCTTTGCCCAGTTGATCATATCAAGTTTCCTCACATCTATCTTCATAAATGCTAGACTCGGGACTTTAGGAGACAAGAGTAAATGGGTGGAGAAAGATATACCATGCTAACACTAATTTTAAAAAAAGGTAAGTAGCTGTATTAATTTCATATAGTGCAGAATTCAGAGAAAGCAATGTTATCAAGGATATAGAGAGACATTACATAATAATAAATGGATCAATTCTCTAAGAGACATAATAATCCTTTGTATGCACCACAGGAACCAAGATGGCAGCATAGGTAAACACCTATCTTGCTGCCATACACAGCAATTTCAAAACTACAACTTAACGAAAGAACAAACATCATCCAGAATCACTGGAAAGCTGGCTGAGTGAAAATTCCACAAATAAAAGTGAAGATAGGACACTGTGACTCAGAGGAGCGGCGGAGGAGAGCATTGAAGATATGCATGGAGAGAGGTTTGGAGCCGTGCGCACCAGCGGGTAGGGCGGGCGGCTGCAAACCCAGCTGGTTTTCTCGAACGGGAGAGACAAAGACATCCCACTGCACTGATTCCCCAGCTCCAGGCAAAGTCCGGGGAACCCACAATCATATGGGGTAAAAACTGGACAGTGGGGAGGCCTGCTGAAACTCGGGTGCTACAAGGGTCTGCAAGCTTGTGGAGAGGGTGAGATTGTGCAGAGTGCACGTGAACTTGGGAACAGCACAGCTGCATGACCACACAGAGAGGACTCGTGACTTACTCTCTCATTCAGGAAACCACTGGACTGCATTGTTTTACAACCCTGGGTGAGATGTTGGGTGTGCAGACTCATCTGGGGAGAGGCTGAATTGTCCGGCAGCAGGTGGAGCTCTGCAGCAGATCTCTCTCAGAGGTGCTGGCAGCCATTGTCACCCGACACAGAGTCCCAGGGGCCACATAGGGTGGAGCTGACGCTGCCTGCTTGGCCCAGAGACTCCACCCATCCAACCTGAGCATCACAGCCAATTGGCCGGGAGGTCAAACCCTCCTAGTGCTAACAACATTAATCTAGGCTTAACTGCAACAAGACTGTGCAACCCATATCCGCCTCAGGTACTGGGGAGGTTGAGCCACTGTTCCTTAGAGGATATCTACCACACAACGCTAATCGACCAACTCAGGAAAGCAGCCACCATGCAAAGACATGGAAAGGAATCAGATGTGAAAGAAATGGAGGGAAAAAAAACACGACTGGACATAGAGTTCAAAACCATAGTTACAAGGCTTTTCAAGAGGCTCCTAGAAAAGGCCAAGACCTACAAAGAAATGAACAAGACCTACAAGGAAATGAATGAGACCTACAAAGAAATGAACAAGACCTACAAGGATATGAATGAGACCCTCAAGGATATGAAAAAGGACCAACTAGAAATTAAGCATACACTGACTGAAATAAAAAATATTATACAAAGACTTAAAAGTACTCTGAAGGACCGCAAGAACCAAGTTAAACATTTGAAAACAAAGAGGTAAACTCCACTCAGCTGGAAAAGCAAGAAACCAAAAGATTCCAAAAAATTGAAGATAATGTAAGGGGCCCCTGGGACAACCTCAAGCATCCCAACATCCAAATCATAGGGGTGCCAGAAAAAGTGAGAGAGCAAGACAATGAAAACCTATTTGAAGAAATAATGACAGAAAACTTCCCACACCTGGTGAAAGAAATTGACTTAGGAGTCCAAGAAGTGCACTGAACCCCAATGTATAGGAACCCTAAGAGGACCACACCAAGACACATCATAATTAAAATGCCAAGAGCAAAAGACAAAGAGAGAATATTAAAAGCAGCAAGAGAAAAACAGTTAGTTACCTATAAGGGAGCACCCATACGATTGTCAGCGGATTTCTCAACAGAAACGATGCAGGCCAGACGTGAGTGGCAAGAAATATTCAAAGTAATGAATAGCAAGAATCTACAACCAAGATTACTCTACCCAGAAAAGCTATCATTCAGAATTGAAGGTCAGATAAAGTGCTTTGCAGATAAGAAAAAGCTAAAGGAATTCATCACCACCAAACCAATATTATATGAAATGCTGAAAGATATTCTTTAAGAAGAGGAAGAAGAAAAAGGTAAAAATAAAAATTATGAACAACATATACACATCTATCAACAAATGAATCTAAAAATCAAGTGAATTAATAATCTGATGAACAGGATAAACTGGTGAATATAATACAATCATGGGCATAGAGAGGAAATGGACTGACAATTCTTGGAGAGAAAAGGGGTGTGAGAGGTGCAGAAAGAGACTGGACAAACATCATGCACCTATGGGAGAGGACAGTGAGGGGGGGGGGGAGGTGAGGGTGGAGGGTGGGATGGGTATCGGGGGGTGGGGATCTATAGTGGAAAAAAAGGGGGAACAATGTAATTAATAAACTGAACAATAAAGATTAAAATATTTTTTATATAATAATAATCCTTTGTATGCACCAAAAAACAGAATGCCCAAATGCATGAAGCAAAAACTGAATAAACAGCAAACAGAAATAGGTGAATTCATTGTTATAGTTGGACACTTCAACACATTATCTCTCAAAAATGAACAGAGTCACTGGACAGAAAATTAGTAAGACAATAGTTTAATTCAAAAGGTTGAGAATAAAGTGTTGCAAAAAGAATAAAGATACCACATGAAAAAAAGATTTTTTAATGTTTATCTTTTCTTTTTTTAAATATGTTTTTTATTGTTTTCAGAAAGGAAGGGAGAAGAAGGGAGAGTTGGAAACATCAATGATAAAAGACATTGATTGGTTGCCTCCTATTGGGAATAGAT
Source organism: Antrozous pallidus (assembly GCA_027563665.1). Taxonomy (NCBI): domain Eukaryota; kingdom Metazoa; phylum Chordata; class Mammalia; order Chiroptera; family Vespertilionidae; genus Antrozous; species Antrozous pallidus. The sequence goes on along the minus strand of CM050516.1, from coordinate 52,642,168 downwards.
CCTGCAACCCAGGTATGTGCCCTTGACCGGAATAGAACTCAGGAACCTTCAGTACACAGGACGATGCTCTATCCAGAGTCAAATTAACTTAGGGAATGAAAAAAATGTTTAACTGTGTTTTTGTAATAATATTTGGTGGTGATATATTTATTATTAATAAACCATTATTAATTATAATCTATTTTAGTATTGTATATTGACTTTATATTATGTTATATACATGACTTCATAAACTATAAATTAAATTTCATAATTTATATAAATTTATATAACATAATTTTAATATAATATGATTTACATAATGTATAAATTTATTGAATTGATAAATCATTAATAATTATAATTTATTATTACTAAGCTGTTACTCTAAGTGGAATTAGCAGGTGAGTAATTATGCAAAATGAAATTCCATCATTTGAGTTTTTAAGAACCAGGATTCTTGATGTTTAAGAAAGAATATAAAATTATAGAAGAGTTTAAGTAAAAATTCTGTAATCCTCTGTTAGAATTGGAGGTACAACGTGATTTCTAAGAGAATTTTGTATTTTAAAAGATTCTACACACACACACACACACACACACACACACACTCATACACATATAGAACTGGATTGTTGCCATTTTGAATGGCAATGAATGAGTTGGGCCAGGGATCAGCAAACTTGTAAAGTGGTAGACAGGAAATATTGTAGGCTTGGAAGGGCACATGGCACAATTAAACTACTCAGTTCTGTTTTCAGAGCAGGCCTAGTCATAACAATGTATAAACAAATATGCCTAGCTGTGTTCTGTTATTTACAAAAACAGGAATTGGCCAGATTTGGTTCACGTGGGTTTTTTTGATCCCTGAATCAATCAATAAAGATAAATGACTATTAACTTCACAAAATGACAGTCATTATTTGCCTCTTAATGAAAAAGCACAAGCTTTTAAACCCAACTGTCAATTTACAAGAAATACACAGGACAAAGGAACATGTTAAACAGGTTGAATGTGGGAAAGCTCTATAGGTAAAACTACAACTGTTCCTCACCAAAAATTATAAGAAAAAATATATGGAAGAAAGAAGCTGATGAGTAAACTAAAATTTTGAATGCATATAAAATTATTTTAAAAGGGCAACTACTACATAATCAATTAAAGCATTAATGGAATTTTTTAACAGAAAAAAATTCTTGAGGCCTTGGTAGTACTTTTAACCTTGCATTGGCTTTTTTAGTTTAGAGAATGAAGAAATATTTGCCTATGAACACAGTTGAGCAATAAACATTCTGTTGGCCACATACCACCTGTCAGGTGACCAGTCTCCACAGTGGACAACTGGCACCAGTGGAAGGTGAGAGTTTGCCTTTAGTGGCCTTGTGATTTCTCTTTCAAAACTCTCTTTCATTACCTCCCTCACACTCATCAAATCCTGACTTGCTAATTGTTGTCAATAAATTATAAAGTTTTTTTTAAGATTTTAGATTTCTAAATAATATTTCCATTAAGTAAGTGTAAGGGATTTTAGAAACAGAAAACTCTATGTAATGTAATGAAACTCTATATTAATAGCTATTAGGGTGACCAAATAATGTATTGTCAAAAAAGGGATAGTTTTAAAGTGACTTCTTGATTCCAGGACAACAGAGATAAAACAGAACTATCCCAGAAAAACTGGAAAGTATGGGCATTTTAGTAACAGTGGGATATTTTAGGACTGGAAAGAGCTGCTTATGGTCTAAATTAAGTCATGTAGGTAGCACATATTGTCATTATTCACAGATGACATGATATTATACATAGAAAACCCTAAAATCTCCACACACAAAAAAAACTACTAGATTCAATAAATGAATCTGGCAATATAGCAGGACACAAAATTAACACCCAGAATTTGATGGTATTTTTATACCCAATAATGAATTCTTAGAAAAGGAAACTAAAAAATAATCTCATTTACCATGGCAACAAAAAAATTAAGATATTTGGGAATAAGCTTAACCAAAGAGGTAAAAGACCTGTACTGGGAAACTACAGGATGCTGGAAAACGATATAGGGGAAGATACTAAAAGTCAATTTGTTATTTCTTATGACAATAGGATCCCGTTGGGAGTTCAAAAAGGGACAGACTATCACTCAAGAGTTTAGAACAGTTCTTCAAGATAAGCTAATTCCCTCAAACATGCAGTCACATCCCTTTACTTCTACACTGTCCATTGCTGAGGCTACAGCCATGTCCAAGGGAGCCACAGTTGAGAAGTTCTAATTGACTCTTTTTCCATACCAACCTCCAAAGGTAAAGAGCAACTGACTTTTTTGAGAGGTTACTAGTATGATGCTGAAATCCAGGCTGACTCAGCAAGTGCAAGACTCATTGATTTAAACCCACACCTGGCATTGATTAAGTTCTGTAAAATACAGCAGGCAGCCATTTCTGCCTTGGGAGTTCGTGGGAGTCTAAATTGCTGAGACAAGTGAGATTCAGAAATCTAATGAGACTATGTGCCAAATGCAGGATGAGAAAGTGGAATGAAGTTTAGTGCTGATGACTTACTTCAAAAGCAAAAAATAACACAGGAAAGTCTTCCCTGAAGACCAAGGAACATGTCTGAAGTTGTCAATAAGAGCTTAGTTTCCAAATGCATCATTTCTTAGTCTTCACCAGAGAAACAATAATGTATTCATATGACCTCTGCAGACAGGATCTGACTTTCAAACTGCTCAGTCCCACTTCTTTAAAGTGGCTGCCCCAGGCAAGTCTTGAACACTAGACTTGTATGTACTGATGGGAAAGGAGAGAGAAAAAAAGAGCAGAAATTGTTTACTGGCTTCTTTCTTCCTGTTGTTCCTTTAAAAAGGTAGAACATTGTAAATAAATAGATTTCTCTCTTACCACTGTACACATATTGTTCTCATAGTCCTTATCACATTATTGTCCAAATTGGAGTCTGCCGGTCTATTTCCCTGAGGTAAGTCAGTTGTATTGGTGTCTCAAATGGCTTTCCTGCTCTTTGCAATGTGTCTTTGCAAATTCTCCCTTAAAGTGTTGAAGTTTATTCCTCATCCTCTCCACCCATAACTTGAATCTGGGCTTTCGTTTAGGCTCATTTTTGGCCAATTGACTAGGACGGAAGTGACTTAGTACCATTGTGAGGCTGTGTCTCAAGAAGTTTTGTTCGTTTCTATCATTGTTTTGGATCCTCGCCATCACGTGCATAAGCCAGGCTAGCCTGCTGGAAGTGAGAAACCACATGAAACAGATAGTTTTCTCACCTCTCCTAGCCAGGGAGCTCCTTGCCAGTCCCCTAACTGCCAGCTGATGACAGATAAATGAGTAAGCTCAACTGAGATCAGTCAAGCCTGGCTCAGTCAAAATCACAAAACAGAAATCACTGATGAGAAAACTCATGAATTAAATAAATATTGTTGTATGATACTGAGGTTTTCTGATAATTTGCTATGCAGCATTATTATGGCAATCAATAACGGCTATACCTCCCTAATAAAATTACTAGCACTGAATAGATCTCAATATATGACAGATGAGATAGTGAATGGATAATTGCAGGAATGAATAAGTGAACCTGATCCTATTAACTGAATTATATGATGTTTAAATGGATTCTGTCTCACTAAATACTTTCCTAATTGGAAAGTCTTCCTCTGCTCCAGCCCATCTTACGAGGTTGACATGGATTGAGTATATAGGACATTCTGCTGACCTCATGAAATTACTGAGCCAACTGTATCCACACCATCTCTGCACTGAGGTTATGGAAGCAGAGGAGCAGCACAGGAAAATGGTGTAAGACTAGAGGATGTCTGCCCTTTATACTCCCTGATGTGGCAAGGGGGTAGTGGTGGTTGTTCGCTGGTAATTTTGCCAAGATTGGAAGAAAGAGTGAATAAACAAGTGTGCTTTGGATGAGAGAAAGGAAAAAGGAAGTATCTTTTTCCCCCCTAAGATGTGCATGTATGCACACATACACTGCCGCACAGCACATAAAAACTCCAAAAAAAGAAAAAGAAGCCCAAATAAAACTCTGTGATGGATACAATGGAATCTGCTGCCAAGGACACTAGAATATAGTGGAGAAAACCTCTGGGAAGAGGGGAGAGTTGATATGGCTGTCACAGAGGTGGTATAGAGACCACAGATTTACAGAAAGGGGTTATTCACGCAAGCCAAGGAAGACTAGAGTAGGGTGACTTGACCTGAACTTCAGAAGCCTAGTTCAATGTGACTAAGCCATGATGTACAATTTGAAGTTCACATAAAAACACTTTAAAAAGCAAAGGCTTAGGGGTTAAACAACCTTGGCCAATTTTCAGAGGAACTAAGTGTCTACAAAAGAAAACTATATAAAAGAATTGGGATAAGATTAGATGAGATGGTACAGCCCTATCTTTATGTGCAGGGCTGGGGAAACTGGTTTTTAAAAAAGGAATTAACTGATATACAATATGAAGGGTGGAGGCTTTATTCTGAGGGCCAGGCATGTGATGAACTTATGCTCGTCAAAAATCCGAAGTACTCATACCGGACACGAAAGGGTCCTGGCTCCCTGCCACTGTCTGAGGCAAATAAGTAGAGATGAAGTTGAATATGTATATTGCATTTATTAATTAGATAGCTGACAATCTGAGAGAATGGCAGGTGTAAAACTCTGAAAATTCCACTCTGACATTTCATTTCAAACAAGCTCTTATACAGGGTTAGTGGGGGGGGGGGGGGGGGGATCTAAACTTGGTGAGTTCCGAGAACCTGCCTTCTTTCATTGTCCTTACAAAGATTCGCCCAGAAACACTGTCTCCTTTCAGACAGGTGTTGTCCTTGACCTTGGCTCTGGCTGCCTTATCTCCAGGGACCGTTCTCCTTCTTGGAATCCCTCCTTCAGTTTCCCTGAGTCTGTAAAAAAATCTTTTCTGTTCGTTTGTTTATTTGTTGTTTGTTTTTTAATTCTTTATTATTTAAAGTATTACTATATGTCTCTTTTTCCCCCATTGGCCTCTCCCCAGCCTCCCCACCACCCAACACATGCCCTCACTCCCCTACTGTCTGTGTCCATTGGTTATGCTCATATATATGCACACAAGTCCTTTGGTTGATCTCTTACCCCCTCACCCGCCGCCACCCCTCATAGGTTGGACAATCTGTCAGATGTGTCTATGTCTCTGGCTCTATTTTTGTTCATCAGTTTATGTTGTTCATTATATTCCACAAATGAGTGAGATCATGTGATATTTATATTTTTCCAACTAGCTTATTTCACTTATCATAATGCTCTCCAGTTCCATCTATACTATTGCAAATGGTAAGAATTCCTTCTTTTTAGTAGCATAGTATTCCATTGTGTAGATATATCATAGTTTTTTAATCCACTCATCTGCTGATGGGCACTTAGGCTGTTTCCAAATCTTAGCTATTGTAAAGTATGCCACTATGAACATAGGGGTACATATGGCCTTTCTGGTTAGTGTTTCTGATTTCTTAGAATATATTCCTAGAAATGGGATTTCTGGGTCAAATGGGAGTTCCATTTTTAATTGTTTGAGGAAACTCCATACTGCTTTCCACGAGTAGCTGCACCAGTCTGCATTTCCACCAGCAGTGCAGGAGGGTTCCTTTTTCTCCGCATCCTCTCCAGCCCTTGTCCATTGTTGATTTGTTGATGATAGCCATTCTGACAGGTGTGAGGTGGTACCTCATTGTCGTTTTGATTTGCATCTCTCGGATGATTAGTGACTTTGAGTATGTTTTCATGTGTCTCTTGGCCTTCTGTATGTCCTCTTTTGAAAAGGGTCTATTTAGGTCCTTTGTCCATTTTTTTATTGGGTTGTTTATCTTCCTTTTGTTAAGTTGTATGAGATCCCTATAAATGTTGGAGATTAAAACCTTATCAGATAAGACACTGGAAAATATGTTCTCTCATGCAGTGTGCTTTCTTGCTGTTTTGTTGATGGTTTCTTTCATTGTGAAGAAGCTTTTTACTTTGTTTTTTGTTTTGTTTTTGTTTTTGTTTTTGTTTTCCGATGCAATAGCATAGAGCCTTTATTACAAGCCCGAGCTTGGCTCTCTGCCCCCACCACCACAGCAGCAGGAAGCAAAAGAGCGAAGCTTTTTATTTTGATATAGTCCCACTTGTTTTATTTTTTCCTAGTGGGTAGCAAATAACTGTAGTTCTATTTCTATTACGTGCCCTCCCTTATCATCCCCCATTGTAGTTTCAAAATTTTATATCTATGACATTAGCTTCATATGGAAAGTATCTTGCTGTTGTAATGCATTATCTCTGGCTTTCACAGAGATATGAGGTGACAGACACTACACATACAGGACTTAAGGAGAGGAAGGCACTAGATGCAACAACAAGTGGTTAGGCTAGCAAAATATGAATAAGAGAAAAACTAGAAAGACTTCTCTTATGCCAGCTAAACTAGGATGGATAAGTCCACTAAAAAATCCTTCTTTTTGCTTAACCTTAGAAATCGTATCATTAACCTGATGTTTGTTTTCTATACATTGATAATTGTCAGTAAAATTAAAACAACAGAGTCTTTAAATTCTTCGCAGCCATTATAATATCGTAGGAGTAAACAGTCAAGGGCAGCTCGATTTTCTAGAATTGCTTCTCTTATTTATCCTAACTCTTCTTGGTTTAAGGCATTTATGGCCCTAGAAGTGGCATTTAAGGCCTTTACCACACTGCAAGCTTGTCTGCTCATGTCTATGTTTAGGAGATTACCATTACCCGAATTACAAAGATGGTCAGGGAAATATACTTAGCCGAACTCCATAACTGTACGTTGTCATTGCTATCTGAAGAAAGTAGGTGGAGAGATTATGCCCGGTTTGGATGCTGAAATGTCTCTGAGGCATGAATATTGTAAGTTCTTCCTAGGGAACATGGTCCCCCTGTGCTGTTGTCTGGTATATATGAATAAAGAGATAGTCCACATATAAGAAACCACCCACCTGGTAACTTGACATGTCCATCAGCACAGACAATTGAAAAGTTACCGGTACAGTTCATGGCATGATCTGTAGGTAACCTGAAATAATTAAACAGTTAGAAAAATACACACATTCCCCTACTGAGGCAATAGCCACCACTTTCAGGGAAAACATGTCCTTGTCCTTTTGGTAGGTGTTGGGTCCTAAAGAAGAAATGTCATTGTAGGCTATAGTCTACATTGTAGGCGATGGTGATGAAATGGGTATAATTCCTGATGTTTTTTATAAGTGGCACCTACCCCTAAGTCCCTAAGTCCCTCCTGAAAGGCAAAAGTCAGAAATATTCAAAACACTTTTGGCTTTATAAATATATCCTAGTGTTTTCATTCTGTTTAAAGGAATAGAATTATCCTAATACCTAGAGGCACAGGTAAAAGGTTAAGACTAAAGCAGTTGTTTTATTCCGAGGATGACTTTCAATGTTTCCTGGGGTTGGGCTGTCCATTCTCCTTCCAGTGCTCTTCTTACTCTGGTGTGGCGAACCCAGGGCTTCACTCCCGCTGGTTTTAAGGCAGTTAGGGTGGTTAGAGCATGTCTCATGGTTCAGTCCATTTTTCTTCTAATTGATTCTCTGAGGATCTGGCTTTCCATGTCTTGAATAGGACTGTGTCTCTGGCTTCAAAAGGATATAATGTACCCGAAACAGAAAGATTTCTATTACGGCTAATGTCTGATTAAGATGTTGAATATAGTTTTTAATTTTGATATCATGATCTATGTATATATCCTCCATTCCTTTAGTGGCCTGAAAGGGCTGCCCATATATTATTTCATAGAAACCCCATTTCGGGGAGCTGCTCTCATTCTGAGCAGAGCAACTAATAAAACTTGATCCCAATGGAGAGGAGTCTCCTGACAAAGTTTTGCTATATTTTTCTTCAAGGTGTGACTCATCTTTTCAATTTTTCTGGAGGCTTATATTCTCCAGGCCATAATTAACTTTCATGTAATATTAAGGAATTTACTGACCTTTGGTGTGATTTCAGAAATGAAAACAGGCCCATTAACTGTTTGTAAACTATTAGAAAGTCCAAACCAAGGAATTATATGCTTCAAAAGGACTTGGTTACTTGTGGGGCAGGCCTCTTATTTATCCAGAAAAAGTGTCAACAAATACAAGTAGAGCCGGGCCAGCATGGCTCAGCAATTGAACTTCAACATATGAAACTGGAAGTCATAGTTTTATTCCTGGTCAGGGCACATTCCCAGGTGGTGAGCTCAATCCCTAGTATGGGGCATGCAAAGGGCAGCCAAACAATGATTCTCTCAATCTTCATTGATGTTTCTATCTCTCCTCTCTCTCTCTCTCTCTCTCTCTCTCTCTCTCTCTCTCTCTCTCTCTCTCTCTCTCTTCCTCTCTGCAATTAATAAATATGTTAAAAATACAAGTGGATATTTCTAGCCCTCAGATTTTGGCATCTGGGTGAAATCCTTGATACTATCTCCCTCCCTTCCTCGGTGGGGGTCTATTTTTGGATTGTTCCTTTGGCATAAAAAGCGTTTAGCTGTAACTCTGCAAACTGCCTGGGAGTGTTCCTGGGCCCATAACCCAGGGTTTAATGTAAGTAGAGTCCCATAATGGGTTGTTTCATGAATGTATTTTATTATGGATTCTATTTGCTGTTCAGGAAGGAGGATAATTTATTGTTTATTGATTTTCCAATTATTGCTGATCTCCTTAAACCATCATTTCTCCACCCTCTTCTGGTCAGGCAGAATGTTCTGGGTGAAACTGAGATAGGTCTACTGCTGGTATTAAAGACATCAGTTGTTTTCTTTTTGCTGCCTCTTTTGCTATTTTATCAGCTATTCGCTTTCCTTTTGCTGTGGTTGTGCTTTCTCTCAGGCGTTCAAGACAGTGTATCCCAGTTACTTGAGTAGGGCCAAGGATGGCCTGTAGCAAGTCCAGAATTTCTGGCTTATGTTTAATGTCCTTTATATTGGTTGTTAATAGTCCTCTTTCTTTCCAGATAAAACCATGCACGTGTAGTAGGGAAGCATATTTAGTCAGTATAGATGTTTCCTTGCTTTCCTTTAATTAACTCTAGTGCTCTGGTGAGAGCAATGAATTCAGCCTTTTGCCCTAATGTTCCCAAGGAGTAAGGCCTTTGCCTCAGCAGTCTCTTTTAGAGTGACTACTGCACATCCTGCCTTCCTCTTTCCTTGTTCAACATAACTGCTCCCACTACACAGTCCTGTCAGCATCTTCTAATAAGTAATCCTGGAGGTCTGACCAACTTGAATCTACTTCATCTTAACCTCAATGTGCAGATTAGCCCCAGAACACTGTCTCCCTTCAGGTAGGTCCTGTCCTTGATGCAGGACCCGCTGCCTTATCTCCAGGGCCTGTTCTCTTTCTTGTAACCGGTTCTCAGGGTCTGTAAAAAAAATATCTTCTTTATAGTGAGTAGCTATTAAATAACAGGGATTCTATTTCTATTATGTGCCACTCCCCTCTCAGTATCTAGACAGAGGCTAAATCATTCATGCTGTACTAGGCTCAAGAATTATTCATTAAAGATGAACTCAAAAACATTTTTCTCCTTGAGATCTTAGATTTATAGTAAATTTCCTTGGTTTTTAAATTCTCTAGAGTTGGTGAGACCATCAAACCAATATTCACAAAGGGTCACACTTCATACTCCCTAACTTTGCAGGCTCACAGAGGCAAGGGGATGGGAGAGACTTTCCTTCTTTCATTGCCTCCCCAACACAGTGACTGATGGAAACGAGGGTCTGAACCACAGCTGGGTTTGGGCTCCCATTTACTTCTGTCACAGCTTGATGGTTCAAGCTTTATTTCTCCCTCCTGCCTTGCTGTGTGAAGTCATTTTCCACAAGCTCACTGCTCCTGCTCACCTCTTGGTTTTCCAATAGGAAGTCTGAGGCTGGCCCATTAGAAGTTCTGGGTGTCACGTCATTCACATCATGAACACTATAGCGTCCTCTGATCTCTCCTGGTCTCCTCAAAAAGATGGGCAAACGCTGTTTGAGGGACCCTTTCCTGGGGAATGTGGTGCAGCTCTCAGAGGGTTTGCCTTGAGGCTTCTGCTTTATATCCTCTGGAAGAACTTCATCAGACTTAAGGTAGGCCGTGCCACTCGCTGAGCCAAACAGAAGCAGAATACAACTCACACTGACATTTATGGTGTTTTGTACTTAATGACTCCCATACTACACTTCCTAAATTACTCTCATAAAAAAAAAACTGAATTTGAAAAGCCATTTTTCTCAACTGCCACTACTACACTCATCTCATTTTGCTCTGCTGCACAATTGAGCGTGACAGATTTAGCCAGTTTCCATGTGTTAAAAATATTCCTTTACTCCTGCTTGCAGGTTAAATTTTCTTCTTCCCTAGTGAGGGGAAAACTGAATTTTCAACTACCCGTAACAATCTGATTTTAAAAATTCATCCTCCTAGTGTTTTTGTCTTTTGTACAGAGAAGCAGACCTTAGGCCGGAGAGTGATTTTGGAGTTTGCAGCAGAGAGGTGATCTTTAGAGACTCAATCCGTCTTATGAACAAGGAAGAGCAATTTGTTCATTTTGCTAGGTGTACTTCTGAGGTGGAGCAGTACCAAGCCGGCGGTTAAAACAAGAATGAACGCTTGTGTGGGTATAAGATTAGGGTTTTGAAAATGCTAATATTTCATCTATTTTTATGTATTGCCAGGAATATTCTACAATAAGTATTATTTAGGAAGGAAGCCCATATGTTAACCTTGCTCTTTAGTGCTTTTATCTGTAAGCCTCAGGCATTGCATTAAGACATCCAATACCAGCAGCATTGACTGGTCCAAGAAGCTGGGCTTATAAACCAAAGCAACAGTTATATAAAAGGCTTATCCTAACTGCACTTACAACCATGGTCTTCATTCAAGAGCTGGGTAACTAAGAAAAAAGGAAATAAAAGTAAAGAAGAGAGAAGAGAAAACAAAAAGAAAAAATAAAGCAAACATTATTATCTGAAATAAACAAAACTAGTATTTTAAAAAGTGGTGAGGATGGCAATAGACTCCCAAAGATATTTTTTTTTATTTCAACTAATCTTGAGCCCTTAAAGATAAGGACAAGAGTTGGTATAACAAAAGCACAGATGACACAGACTACACAGAGTGCTTGCTCTTGCAGAGCTAATAAATTAATGCATTCATTTCTTCATTTAAAAAAACATTAACTTGAGCAACTGCTATAGGTTAGGCACTAGGCACAATGCTAAACGCTAAGGCTACTGAAATAGATAAGACAGAATTTATACCTTGTAGGACTCACAGTTGAGAGGTACATATACACATAAACAATTACAGTAAGAATCATATTCTATTTCTTTCATTTTACCATTCACTCAATATTTACTGAGCCCTTTGATCTAGGCACTGTTCTTACACCTGGGCACACAAAATTGAATAAAATCCAGAACCTTAGGGAGTTCTCTCACAGTAAGAAATATACCATTTCACACACCAATTCCAATGTAATATGGAATGTGCTATTAACAATATCAGAGACACAGAAAATAAGGAAAGTGACTGCCATGTGAGCTGAGAAAAGGGGTAACAGTGATCCTTTTCTCTGAATGACAGATAACCCTAACCTGAAAAATAAGGATATGATGCAGGCTAAACGGCTAGGAACCTTTAAAGACATAGCCTTTGTTACTTGTGAATGACATTTTCCTCCTACATTTGATTTATGATATATTTGAGGAGTGAGATGACAATTTGGCCACAAATTTTACTTTCTGTGATCTAGGATACCAGCCATGGGATGAACCGAGGAGGCCCTGTGTTACAGTAATAGTAATAAGAATAAAATACAATATAGAATAAGTGTGGAATTAAAGTGTGATATCTGAAAGTATGAAATGTAATGTAAACAAATTGATAAGAACCTTTAAGTGTGTAGAAAATAGATAAAGTAATCATATGTAAAATCAGATAGCAAGGTTCATGGGACCCACTGATATGACACACTGAAGACCCCCATCTGAGCACATAAAAAGAGTAAGGAACCAGAGATCAGAGATGTTCTCCTGCTCCTCCACAGACAGTTGCTCTCCACTCCCCTACCTACATCTGCCCGAACTCTGCCGTGGACTGTGAGTGCGAACCATGAGCTGTGAAACCAAGGCCTCAAACAAGACGCTGAGCTACAGCTGCAATGTCCAATGTCCAGTGTGTATGTGTATCTGTTGGTGTGCATCTGCAGGTGGCCTCTGAGGTCTGGAAACCACCAGAACTCTGGTAAATAAACAGTGTGTGATTCGTGCATTGCATGTCTGTCTCCTGTGTAATTTATGCTTGATCAATATTAAGTAAGTACCTTGGGTCATACATGACAGTCTGAGGCACCCTTGATCACCTGTGCTTACGTCTCTAAAGGAGAAATTGGGACAGTCTGTACTTGGAAAATGGTTAGCAGTCAGGAAGACTGCTAACAGTAGTCAGAACTCAAAAATGTCAGAGAAAGACCAAAGTGGAAAGTTTTAATTTTAGAAATTGGATTGGAAAATGAGCTCATTAACCATGCCTAAACTTTTCTTTTAAAGATACCAAATTACCCAAAGAAATGCAATTTGATTAGCTATTTTTAATATTTTTGGAATGGGCAATTTGTTGTGGGAAAAACACCTTTTAAATCCATAATCTCCATTTTTCTTTTTGGTAGATGAAATTGATTTGCTATGAATACTTAGGATTATTATGGCCCATCCCCATTATTTGCCTTCCCTGAATAGCATGGGAGAGAAGGAAGTTAGTTTCCTTTCTTACATAATTTTCTGTTTTATATAGAATTCAACATTGCATAATTTTCAACATTCCTTTTATGTAATTGGTTTCTTGGTACCTATAAGTAATTCTCTCCCCTACTCTTCCAATAGAGGAATAAAACGTTTTCTAGTACAGTGTACTAGTATGTTAAGTTGGAAATTCCAGCTACATCACAGCAATATGAAATTCCCAAAAGAAGTGTTGAGCCAAAACTCAGATTTTAAAAGGAGATATCAAAGAACCAGTCAAATGGAGCTAGGATTCTAGGTTGCCTCAGGTGGGGTGGGGAGCCTGAATCTTCAGGATTTTAAGGAACTGTTTCATTGATTATCATCTTTAGACCTGTTATTTCTGTCTGACCACTTTCAGGATCTTCTTTGGATCCTTGGGATTTTAAAACATCAGGATGTTATGTGTTGATGATGTCTTTTTTTTTTTTTTCCTAATTCATTTCTGAGGACTGAGAGACTCTTTCGGCCTTGAAATTCAGAACTTTCAATATTTGGAAGTTTTCTCACATTATTTTTTTAAATCTTTTTCCCTCCATTTCTTTGCATTTTCTTCTCTTTCTCAAAGATATACTAGTTGAATATTTTGCACTTGATTGTCCACTAATTTTTTAAAATATTTTCTTTCCTATTTGCTTTATCTTTTTTTGTTCTAATTTTTAAGAGTTCCTACTTTATCTTACCTAATAATAGACAAACGTGTAAATTTACCATACCTCCACTATGACCACCAGCCAATCTGGAGTTGTATGCTAATTAATCCAACAAAGATGGAGGTTAATTTGCATATACAGGCGTTGAGTGACGGGAGCAGGCGGGACACTTGTGTCATCCCCATGGTGACGATGCAGGCATTCTCCCCCACGCCTGGTCTCTCAGGGCCTCTGGGCAGTGTGGGAAAGCAGGGCCAGAGCAGAAAGAGGTGGCTCCAGGCTGGGCTGGAATGGAAAGGCAGTGCCAGCAGCCAGAGAAAGGAAGGCCCATTCTAGCACATATCTTCATGCATTGGGCTTCTAGTAGTTCATATTTGTATTAAATGTTTTACTTCTGCTAAAAAAAATTTTACTTATGACACTCTTATTCTATGAATTTTTAAACTTATTATTTTTTCAAGAGTAAAATATATTCCCAGAATCCCTATGAATATTAATTATTCTTTACCTTACCTTTGTTCCTTCTGCTTCTACATTGCCTTCTCTCTTCTGAGTTCCTTTCACCTTGTTCTCATCTCTGACTCATGTGAGATGCTTTCTTTATATACTTAGTGATCATATTGATAATTCTGCTTGGGTGGAAGAATATTCCAATTGATGGGCTTCGTTGAACAGTAGTCAGAACCCCAAAATGTCAGAAACTCTAGATTATGTTTCTTGAGCCAATCAAGTACTCCAGAAAAAAATCTGCCAATGTATTACCTATTGAATCTAAGGCATCACTGTCCACCTTTCACATGTTGAAAAGAGGAAGACTAAGGGATTATCAATATACCAGAGGTTCTGTGCACAATTTCATACATAGTAGGGTCCAGCCAGCCCAGCCCCAATGAGTGGATTGGGGCTGTCAGGGGAAAGAGATGGCAGTCCTATCAGGTGAAGGAGACAGCAGGAGGCTGGCCAGCTAGCCAGCCCCAATCAGGCCGATCAGGGCTGAGCTGTCTATGGGGAGTGGCCGTGGGTGATTGGCCCTGCCCCTGATTGGGGAGGGGAGGACGATTGAGGGAGAAGACCTGCAGTGGGGAGGGGCTGTGGGTGGTGGGCCAGCCAGCCATACCCTAGAATTGGTTGGGGCCAATCGGGGGCCAGAATCCATGGGGAGGGGCTGTGGGTGATTGGCTGGCCAGCACTGCCCCTGATCAAAGTGGGTGGGGGGCCATTGGAGGTGGGGCTGGCAAGGGGGAGGGGCTACAGGAGATTGGCCAGCCCCACACCCTATTGTGGTACAGGCAGGCAACTCAGGGTTGGAGTCAGCCAGGGGGAGGGGCTATAGGATGTTGGCTGGCCCCATTCCCTATTGGGGTAAGGGACAATCAGGGGCAGGGCCAGCCGATCAAGGGCAGGGCTGGCCTGAGGTAAAGGCCATGGAGGGAGAGGGGGCGGGGAGGTTGGGCAGCCACCCTGCCCTCCATTGGGGTGGGAGAGGCCGATCAGGGGAGGGGGTAGCCTTGGGGAGGGGCTGCGAGAGGCTGGCCACCAGCGCCATTCCCCAATCTGGCTGGTCCACTAACAGCAGTGGGCGTCACAGCAACCGGTGGTTCCAGGCATTATGGCATTATGGTTGCTGGCTTGTTATATACATAGAAGATAGTATTTAGATATTCACTTAAGCACTAAATTCTCTTCAGGATATTACCTAATCTTTCATTCTTCTATTTCAGAGGCTGCCAAACTCAAACTTTCTTTGGTTATAAACCAAAGATGTAAACCTCTGTCTGCTACAGAGGTTGGGAGAAGGGGTGGTTGGTAGGCTCTCCAGTTCTCAACCTTTGACTCAGTGTGGGTTGGAGAAGGTATGTTGGGCAATATTTTGAACAGCAAAGCCTCTTCATTTTATCCTCACTCCTACATTTTTCCTTCAGAGGTATTTGATGCCTTATGGTGTTCTGTGGCCTACTTTTTATCATCCCCATCTGTATACTTTTTAGCGTTTTTCACTCTGCTCTTCCACCTGCCAAAATTTTGGTGACTTCTAAATAATATCTTCCCATGTTATCTTTGTCCTTTGGATTATGCATTTTTATACTTTTACTATCAATTTGGTTAGGATTTGGCAGAGAAGGAAGCTAAAGTGTGCATATTGAACCCACCCCACTTAACTACAAGTTTAATAACATTTTCAGATGTCTTTTTCTTACAAACATATCACTGTATCCTAGCATGTTTACATTTTTAAGAGATATGTTCACACATAAAATAAAGCAGTCATTTTAATATTTCATATCCTTTAAAAAGACTAGTCATAGGATAAAGAAATATATAGACATAATTTTTGTTACTTTGGTTTAAATGGATATCTTCTAATGAAAACATGAGTTATACTATAAAACCAAACAGTAATAAAATTGTATTATGCAACAGAATTGCTTGCAAACTAAGTAGAAAAGGACATTTCTCCAAATTAAATGATTTGGGGGTTTATAAATACTATAAAAGAATGATATATCTGCATACTGTCATCCACATTTTTCTTTCATTAACTTTGTCAAATTCTGTTTTTGAAAAGCCTTGTTTATCCTTAAAGGACAAATTCAACTTATTAAGAAGCCAGCTCCAGGCAGTGTCTTTCCCAGTTGCCTAATTCTCTTGAGATACGAAACAGAGACATCTAAAGGAATCTTCAGGAACTGAAACATGAATATCTACTATCTTTTTTCATTAATTTCCTCAGAAATGAAGTGTTTGGCTTATTATAAAGCTAGAAAACATCACTTTGTAAAATTAAATCTAAAGCCAAAACAATATGTCTTTTGGAGCAAGTCAAGAGAAAACTACATTCACCAACAGTTCAGAATAAAGTTACTATACCAAAATTTTTAAAATTCACTTATTTATCCTAAAACTATTAGAAAGAAATTGGCTTACACACAGATTATATTTTGGTTTTCATTGTATTTGTCCTTAGTGCTAGGTATAAATGTCCAAAAATGAAATAACTAAATTATTGACTAAGCAATTAATTGATTAACTAATATCCCAAATAAATACAATTCATGTATTTTTCTGATGATTCTTTTTTAAGTAATATTTTCTAGTTCTTAGGCTTTGACTTGATGAGAATTAGAGAATGTATGACAGAATTATTTGTGCATATCAAAAGTGTTAATACACACAAAAATGCCATTACTCCAAGAGCTTTACTTTTGCAAGTGAATGAAATTAAAATTTTCTTTCAAAGACATTTAAATAATGTCTTCTTGTTTGACAGGTTCTGAGTTGTTAAAAGCTCTTCTCTATGCCATCTAATTGTCATAAAATATCTCTATTTGAATTACTTTTCCTGGAAATCCAGGGCCTTATTCCAAGGCCATGGGAAAGTCAGCTTCTTTAATGTTAAAAACACACACATGTGTATATATACACTGAGTAGCTAGATTATGGTCTCTAAACACACACAAACACACGCACGAGCGCACGCGCGCACACACACATACACACACACACACATACACACACACACACATATATATGAGGTCTGGTGCATGAATTCATGTATGGGTGGGGTCTGGCCAGCCTGGCCAGTGGGAGGAGACATGGGTGTTTGGCTAGTCTGCCTGCTGGTCGAACTCTTGATCAAGGGTACAATATGCATACTAGCCTTTTATTATACAGGATATACACTAAGTGGCCAGATTATTATGCATTTAGAGATCATAATAATCTGGCCCTAGAGGCCTGGTACACAAAATTGATGCACGGGGGGCAGGGGGTGTCCCTCAGCCCAGCCTGCACCCTCTCCAATCTGGGACCCATTGAGGGATGTCCGACTGCCCATTTAGGCTCGATCCTGGTAGGATCGAGCTTAAATGGGCAGTCAGACATCACTCTCACAATCCAGGACTGCTGGCTCCCAACTGCTCACCTGCCTGCCTTCCTGATTGCCTCTAACTGCTTCTGCCTGCCAGCCTGATCACCCCCTAACCACTCCCTTGCCAGCCTGATTGATGTGTAACTGTTCCCCTGCCAGCCTGTTTGCCCCCAACTTCCCTCTTCTGCCAGTCTGGTCACCCCTAACTGCCCTCCCCTGCAGGTTTGATTGCCCCCATCTGCCCTTCCTTGCAGGCCTGGTCCCTCCCAATTGCCCTCCCCTGCTGGCCATCTTGTGGTGGCCATATTGTGTTCACATGGGGGCAGGATCTTTGAACACATGGAGGCAGCCATCTTCTGTGTTGGAGTGATGGTCAAACTGCAAATTACTCTTTTATTAGATAGAATAGAGGCCTGGTGCATGGATTGGGGCCAGCTGGTTTGCCCTGAAGGGTGTCCCAGATTAGGGTGGGGGTTCCCTTGGGGCATGGGACAGCCTGAACTAGAAGCCTGTGGTGGTTTGCAGGCCAGGCATGACCCTGGGTGACCCAAGCAGAAGCCCTGGTATCTGGGATTTATTTATTTTCTACAATTAAAACTTTGTATCCTGGAGTGGAGCCAAGCCTTCTGCTTGCTCCATGGCAGTAGCCATTTCTGTTGGGATTTATCTGTCTTCTATAATTGAAACTTATTAGCCTTAAGCAGAGGCCTGGTCTGGCCAGGGTGTGTGGAAAGCTTGGTTTCCTCCATTACCGAGAAAACCCAAGCCTCTTTCCTGCTCTCTCTCATGGCTGCAACAATTTTGGTAGTGTTTAATTTGCATACTTGCTCCTGATTGGCTATTGGGTGTGGCGTGCATATTCACTCCTGATAGGATATCCTATCTAATAAAAGAGTAATATGCAAAGTGATCATCATTCTGCTATACCCACAAGTCACACCCACTAGCCACACCCACTAGCCAAACAGAAGCAAGTATTCAAGTTAACCCCAACCAAGATGGCTGAGGCCACAGAGAGCAGACGGGTGGCTTGGGATTCCCTGGTGATGGAAGAAGCCAAGCTTCTGCCTGCTCTTGTCAGCTCAGGTCTCTCAATGCTACAAAATTTTAATGATAGGAGATAAATAAATTCCAACAGAAATGACAGTAGCTGGAGAGAGCAGGAGGCTTGAATTGCACCCAGAGATGGAGGAGTTTTCTACCTGCCCTGGCTGGCCCAGCCTCAGCTTTAGGCTACAAAGTTTCAATTATAGAACACAGATAAATCCCAACAGAAATGTCTGCCATCACAGAGTGAGCAGAAGGTTTGGCTCTGCTCAAGGCTCCAAAGTTTCAATTATAGAAGATAAATAAATCCCAGACACCAGGGGCTCTGCTTGGGTCACCAAGGGGCATGGCCAGTCTGAAAACCACCATAGGCCTCTAACCCAGACCACCCCACACCCCAAGGGAACCCCCACCCTAATCTGGGACACCTTTCAGGGCAAACTAGCCGGCCTCCACTTGTGTACCAGGCCTCTATCCTATCTAATAAAAGAGTAATATGAAGATTGACCATTACTGCAACACACAAATCGCTACCCCATATGATCCAAGATTCTGCCCCCATGTGGACACAAGATGGCCACTTCAAAATGGTCTGCAAGGGAGGGCAGTTGTGGGCCATCAGGCTAGCAGGGAAGGGCAGTTGGGAGGGACCAGGCCTGCAGGGGAGAGCTGTTAGGGGCAAATAGGCTGGCAGGGGAGTAATTAGTCATCAATAAGACTGGCAGGGCAGTGGTTAGGGGGTGATCAGGCTAGCAGGCAGAAGTGATAGGAACAATCAGGAAGGCCAGGTGCATAGAATTCATGCATGGGGGAAGGGGAGGGGGTCCCTCAGCCCAGCCTTTACCCTCTCCAATCTGGGACCCCTCGAGGGATGTCTGACTGCCCGTTTAGGCCCAATCCCGGTAGGTTTAGGCCTAAATGGACAGTTGTACAACTTTCTCACAATCCAGGACTGCTAGCTCCAAACTGCTTGCCTGCCTGCCTTCCTGATCACCCCCTAACCAATACCCTGCCAGCCTAATTGATGTCTAACTGCTCCCCTGCCAGCCTGTTTGCCCCACTTCCCTCCTCTGCCAGCCTGGTCACTCCTAACTTCCCTCCCCTGGAGGCTTGATTGCCCCCCAACTGTCCTCTCTTGCAGGCCTTGTCTCTCCCAACTGCCCTCCCCTGCTGGCCTGGAACCTCCCACTGTCCTCCCCTGCTGGCCATCTTGTGGTGACCATCTTGTGTCCACATGGGGGAAGGATCTTTGACCACATGGGGGCAGCCCTCTTGTGTGTTAAAGTGATGGTCAATCTGCGTATTACTCTTTTATTAGAAAGGATAGAGGCTTGATGCATGGGTGGGAACCAGCTGGTTTGCCCTGAGGGTAACATTAGGGTGTGGTTCTCTTGCAGTGTGGGGTGGCCTGGGCGAGGGGCCTATGGTGGTTTGAAGGCTGGCCACACCCCCAGCAACTCAAGCAGCGACCCTGGGATTAATTTATGTTCTACTATTGAAACTTTGTAGCCTGGAGTGGAGCCAAGCCTTCTGCTCACTCCCTGGAGACAGCCATTTCTGTTTGAAACTTTGTACCCTAGAGTGGAGGCCTAGGCTAGGGCTACAGAAGTTTGGCTTCCTCCATCACCGCAGCAACCCTAGCCTCTTCTCTCTCTAGCTATGAGGCTGCCACCATTTCTGTTGGGATTATGTATCTTCTATAATTGAAATGTTGTAGCATTGAGTGGAGGCCTAGGTCAGCAAAGGCAGCTGGAAAGCTTGGCTTCCTTCGTTGCTGGGGAAACCCAAGCCTCCCTCCTCCTGCCAGTGGTGGCAGCCATCTTGGTTGGGGTTTATTTGCATAATTTGCTCCCGATTGGCCAGTGGGCATGGCTGTGGGTGTGGCTTGATCAGGAGTATGGTCAATTTGCATATTACTCTTTTATTAGATAGGACATACATATGCATATATATGTATATATAGGGAACAATTGCAAACCACATGGCAGATTTTTTAAAAATATAAATTCATCTATTTCTATGAATGCATTTTTTCCTTATTCTCCCTTTAAATTAATAAGAAGATTCTCTCTAATTTGAAAAAAAAAAGAAAAGAAATAGGAAATCAGCAAGAATGGTAGAAGGAATGTTCAAACTCTCTGTGTTGTCCACCTTTCTGGGTAGCAAAATCTAAATTATTAGAACACAAGTGATAAAAGAACATCTCAGAGACCAGAGGTGCTTTGAACACCACCCAGAGTTTTACTATTCTTTTTAATTAGACTAAGGTCAATCTTCTATAATAAAAGGGTAATATGCAAATTGACCCTAATGGCAGAACAACTGGGAATGACCGGTGGCTGTAATGCACACTGACCACCAGAGGGCAGATGCTCAAAGCAGGAGCTTCCCACACACCCACCCGCCATGGTCAGTGCACTCCCATAGTGGGAGCTCTGCGCAGCCACAGGCAGGGCTGATGGTTGCTCACAGCAGCTGTGGCAGGAGCCTCTCCCACCTCCTGAGCAGCACTAAGGATATCTAACTGCAGCCAAAGCCATCAGTCAGACATCCCCTGAGGGCTCCTGGGTTGCCAGAGGGATGTCTGACTGCCAGCTTAGGCCTGATACCCCGGGTGACATTCCCCAAGGTGTCCCAGACTGCAAGAAGATGCAGGCTGGGCTGAGGCACGCCCCCACACACACCCACTGCACCAATTTTTGTGCATCGGGCCTCTAGTTAATTCATAAACTATGATATAAATTCAACCACAACCTGGCAAAAGTGAGGAGAAAACCCACAAATAACTGCCAGTATCCTGTTCAGATGACCTCTTTCTGAACATTCTAATGCACCTGACTTTTCAGTTGATTTTAAGAATAGAAAAGCAATTTGTCCTTATCTTTTGATGACCACTACTGAATGTTTTTAAATGTTTCAAAATAAAGTTAGGAAGAAAGTGCAGGAAAGAAATGCAATATAATCAAAATTTTGCTTTGATAAGTCAAAATATCAAAGAATCAATAAGCTTAGCTAAGTTATGTAGCAATAGTAAATGAGTCTATTGTCTTAAGAGCACATGACAACAAAAGTTTATTTCTTAATCATGTTATATATTCTTGACAACTCATGATCTAATCTACTACAGGTCTTTTTTTGTCCTGAGATATAGGTTATTGGAGAAACAATTTCCTAATTTGGAGGGAGTGTGGTGGGGGAAGGAAGATAGGGACTCCTCTTGAATGAATAGCTTTTCATTTCTACTCATATGTTCTTTTACATAGCAAGTAAGGTGGCCAAATCTGATATAATGAAGCAAAGAAGTGTGATCCTGCCACAGGAAGGCAATGAATATTTGATAACAATAATACAATCTATCATATTTCTCCCTTTTGGTCCTAAGTGTATATTTCCCTCCTTCTATATGCAAACATATTCATCTTTTCTCCCAAGAGAGACTAACATGACATCAAGGTCTAAGTTCAGAATGTTGTGAACATGTCCACGTATACAAATATGGCTCCTTTTCATTTGGAGGAACTACATTTTAATTACCCACACATGGTCAATATATAATGGGTAAAATTCAGCCAGAAAAATGGCCATTAAGTTCTTATTTGAAAAGGAAGACTAAGAAAAGAAGGCAGTAGACTGGTCCATAGCAACTCTGACATCCTTCTGGGCATATTTTGCAGTTGGTGGATTTTCTTTGACTGGGTGTCGGCTCTTCATAAATAGCTGATAAGTCTATTGCTCATAAGTCCATTGTCCACTATTTTTCATGGCTCTTTGTTGACTTCACTCTGAAATGCTCTTTCCTTTTTACATCTTTCTTGATCACATCTGAAGAGATCATTGGGAAATGCCCTCCTTAGAGTGTAAACAGATTTTTCAACATATTTCTACCTTGCAGATCAGGGACCCAATAATAATTTTACATCTTAACCTATTAGAGTTTTGTTTACTTGTCTTTTTGGTGTGTTTTTTATTTTTGTTTGTTTGTTTGTTTGTTTGTTTGTTTGTTTTTTATTCAGGTGGCTGATACTTTGAAACCAAAAGAGTGGGCTTGTATATTTGTGATCTTAGGAGAATTCAGGAAGCAAAGAGAAAATAATCCAACTTCCTGCTAACTCTCTTGCCAGGCTAACTCAAGCTTCCAATGATAAGATGCTCTTTGGGTAACTCTTTGGTGTACAGAATGACACTCCAACCAACTGAGCCATACCAGCCAGTTCTATCTTACAATTGCATAAAACATAACTGCATGTTTTCAAAGGCACTCTAATTCAGATCAAAATTGTTTCCAATGGATTTGGTAATGTTTACCAAATTATGATTAAAGATTATTATTTAGAAGCACATAACATATAAAGAATAATGTTAATTATAAAAAGTTTAGCTGTCAACTAACCCTCTCCTGTATAATGTTTATCTAGAGCACCTAGTTCTACAAAAAGTAAGAAAACTGCATTTCTTTTAAAACATTTTGTAACTCACAGTATTTTCTATTTTAATCTGACTCTTTCCCCATCATTTTTTTTAAGTCAATGAGATTTTACAGCATTTGTTCAGTTCATATTTTTCTGTGATTGCCTATTTCCATTAGGAACACTTAAAGGATATCTTGAGGTCTATTTAACTTACTCTTTATATTGACTAATCGAATTGTAGCTTAATACATGTTGTGGATAAAAAGTAAAGTGAGTACTGAGATTAAAGTGACAAAGTTAAGTTACCCAAATATATATGAAATCAATCCCCAATCTTTGTTGTCTAATGTCTCTCCTATCCATTCGTTCTCATTCCCTCCTTTACATCCCTAACCGAGGCTCCCATTAGTTCTACAAGAATCCTTTGCCTGAACCCTAAGGCATTCTGCACATCATTCTAGGATAAGCCTAAATCTATGTTGTAAAATTAAATTTCACTATATAATTCCACTTTATAGTAATCTTTACTGGCTCCTTATGGCATACACAATAAACTCAGGCTCTTGAATCTGGCATTTGCAGTCCTCAATTATTGATAGCCCAATCTACTGTCCTACCTATTCTCACACCCACAGCTAAGATTTGCTTAACTCCCTTGCTCCTGAGTCTGTATATTCCACTGTCCCCCAAACAAATCACAGAAATGACTCAGTTGCTTCCAGGTTAAATACTTTGTGGATCAAATAGATCAAGAGCACTGCCCACAAAAACAGTAAGATGTCAGCCCTGCTTCCTACTCTGGTCTTATGAATGATCCAGATTTTTTAGTTCAAAAGTGGTGGAGCACAGATGAGTAGAATTGACCCACCTGTAATTTGTGCTCCTACCTGCATCCCTGGTATCTTTGTGACTCAGATGTTGCACACATTAGCTTTTTAGATTGTACTCCACAGTCCCTCACCTCCAGCATAGTGAAAATTTCCAAACCACCCACCATGTTGCTAGTTAAACTCATAGCCCACTTTCTGTGCAGGCACCCCACATTTGAGATTGATCTGCTTTTGGCCACCAATAACACTGTGGCATTAGGTCTCTCTGCTACATCTCCCAGGAGCTTCTCAGTGTCCCTGATCAGGAGAAAAGTTCCTCACCTTTTATATATCCCACCTTTTCACTGGCAAGCAAAGAGGAAAGAATTCCCTGCAGAATTGTTAGATGGTGCATTTTGTTCAGTTTTACAGTGCTATCCGGGGAATACAGGAACATAGGAATGAGTATCGGAGTAGGATCAAGTACAAACTCACATTATTGCCTAAATTACTTGCTGGGCTCCTTTACTATAATGATTTTCTCTCATGAGCCATACAATCCCTCCCTCCTCTTTGCCTAGCTTCCTCTTGAGTCCATCAGTCCGTGCAATACTTTTGTCATTAAATTAATAAATTGCTAATTTCTACATTTCTAATTTAAAATAGTATGACAACTCAATAAGCAAAATAGAAAAATCTAAAGACATTCCTCAATTCTATTATACAATAAATTAGGAGTCCCAACACAATTCTGTAGATGTTTGCTTTGCTTTCACTTACGGCCTTAGTTACAAGAAACAAACTTGCTCAAATGTCAGAAAACCAAATCTCAGGAAGAATACAATAGGATGGCGGGGTGGTTCCGAACTCAAAGTGGCTCCAAGAGCTTTAGCAACAGCTAAAACTCAGCCATTAATATGACTGGGCTTCTCCAGGTGATTTCTTCTTTCTATACTATGACCCACTGCTTTAGTCTAGTAGTTCTCAAACTATCATGATCAAGGAACGTTCCCCCTCTCCAATCCCCAGTCGATCATAGACCAATAATTTTATAAAACACAAAATCACACATTTGGATATCTAAGAAGTGTTAAATTATTTTATAGTCCAAAAGCTCAGTTTCCTCTCTTTCTCTTCGCTTATCACAGAGCAGTAATAACTGTAGGCAGACAAGCACTGACGCTCACAATGCACTTTCAGCAGCAGTGCATCTGCTTTCCCTTAGTTTCTGATCACTCATATTGTTGGATTCCAAGTGGCCCATCAATCTCTCCCCACCCTTCCTTACATTCCAACCTCTACATTCTGCTCCTCCCCCTCCTGTTAACTGCCCCCTCTCTCTCAGTTGATTTTCTAGAGAAAGGAAATTGTATTGTCCTGTGTCAGTTTTCCTGCTCTGCTGATGGCTGTTCTGAGTCCCCTTGCCTACCTTTATCCAACAGTCTTTGAGTGGACAGTTTCCATCATATTGTATGACACATGGAAGACTCAGGAACACCCTTTTGGAGACTACAGTCATAAATACTCTGGCTCATCACTTCCAGAGTTTTCTAAATTAGCTCCATTTATTATAAATAAAGAGTAATGTAAATTATCTGCATTTCCAGACTGAGTTCTAGTTAAGTAATAAATGTGATTTCTGCTCATTTGATAGAGCTGACTGTTCAGTGCCTTCCCTGGGCAAGCTGGAGACGCTGAGATGCCATGGTCAGTAATTGCCAGAGCAATGTTTCACACGCAATTTCTAGCACTCATCTTAATTAGATGTGCCATTAATCTTACTTCACTAATATGACCTAAATTCAGGAATGAGTAAACCTGTTCTTCCCAGAGGGCATAATAATTTTTAAATCTACTCTCTCTATGGTAGATCATGGTCTCAAAGAGGCTGTTTTATTTATTTATTAAATCTTTATTGTTGAAAGTATTACACAGGTCCTCTCTTTTTCCTTCATTAACCTCTTCCAGCCCACTTCCATCCTCCTCCCCCAAGGTCCTCCACACTCCATTGTCTATATCCATGAGTTATGCATATATGCATACAAGTTCATTGGTTGACCTCTCCCCACCCAACCTCCCCTGTCTTCCCTCTGAGGTTCAATAGTCTGTCCATGCTTCCATAACTCTGGGTCTATTTGTAATCATCAGTTTATTTGGTTCATTAGATTCCACATACCAAAGAGGCTGTTTTAGAATTAAGTTTTGCTTAAGGGAAAAATAAGCAAATCCAGGCTCAATAATTTTACTCTTACTCCTGCCCCCTTTTAATTCGTATAGAAAGGAAAGAGAAAGGGTAGCTGCGGGGGGGGGGGGGTCCAGAAAAAGCAATGAATTATGCCTACTTTGGACAAAACACAAATACCCAGAATTTAGATACTCAACAGTTAACTATTGACTCCAAGGCATAAAAGACATGAGACAGTGCAAAGGACTTCAGGAATACTCCAGTGATTAGCAGGCAAGCTACTCATGAGAATCACTGTGAGCCTCTGCATCACCCCCAGACCTCCGAACCCTAGACCAATTGAGTCAGAATGTCCAGAAATGTGTAGAGAGAAAACATATTGTTGATTCCCTAAGAAAGGTCTCATTTGACACCTTTTATGGAACAACTAGAGACCTGATGCATGAAATTCATGCAAGAGTAGGCCTTCACAGCCACAGAGGCTGCCTGGATCCCTTCCTCACAGCCATGGTGGCTGCCTGAACTCCACAGCTGCAGCTCTGGTTTTATCCAGAAGGTCATCCATCTTGAAAGACATCCAGTCTAATTAGCATATTACACTTTTATTATTATAGACTAGAGGCCCAGTGCATGAAATCTGTATACTTGTGGGGGGGGAGGGTGTCCCTCAACCCAACCTGTGTCTCTCAATCTGGGACCCAGGGGCCCTCAGGGGGATGTCCAACTGATGGCTTACTCCCCAGCAGTTGGACATCCTTAGTACTGCCGTGGAGGCAGGAGAGGCTCCTACCACTGCTGCTACACTTACAGCGTGAGCCTGGCTTCTGGCTGAGCAGCTCTCCCACTGTGGGAGCACACTGACCACCAGGGGGCAGCTCCTGCATTGAGTGTCTGCCCCCTGATGGTCAGTGTGCATCATAGCAACCAGTCATTCTGCTGCTCGGTCTATTTGCATATTAGTTTTTTATTATATAGGATTAGTCCCATGTTATGCTTTCATTATCCTAGTTTAGATGGCAAATTATATGGTCTTCCTGGTGAGAGCTGTATTTTTCTGGTTTCTTTCAAAGTCATCTCACTGTGCACCCAGGATTACAGATCATGGGTTTACTTCAAATTTCTTATCTAAATGAAGTAAAAAAGTAAGGTCCTCAGAATTTTTAAAATCTGACAGTCACCAGGTAGGTAGCAGTTCACACTCTAATATCACACTTACCTGTCCGGTTCTGTCCCTCTACTGACAAATCCCTTGGAAGCAAAGAAAAGAAAATCTCTATTACCTTCCTTCCTCACCTCTCCTCCCTGTTTGAGTATAAACCTAGCTGGCTGGTTCCAGGGCAGTTGCTAATAAAGAGGTGAAAGGAAACTAATACTCATTGACTATGTCTATGTGCCAGGCACCAGTCACCTTAAACATATATGGGTGAGGCCAAGATAAGGGTACCTCTCCACCATCACACACATTCCCCTTCACCCCACTTACTCCTCCCTAATTTTCATTGATATACTAGGGCCAAGCAGCCCCCAGTAAAAATAATTACTAAAGCAGTCCAATGTGCGTGAATGTGCAACAGATACAAAACAACCCAATTGCAAGGGGAGGTGGGCTTCCAAAAGAATTAACACTTGGGGATAAAATGAATCAGGTGAATAAGTAGGGCTCCACATGAGGAGTGAGTATGGAAAGAAGGAGTTGAGTGAGATACTACATGGTGCGTGCTTCAAACCTGAGCTCACCAATCTGTGACACTGCTTTCCTAACCCTGCATTTTTTCCATTCTTGTGAGGCTCCAGCACAGCCCACTCAAACGTGTGCCCCCACCACAGGAGCACTTGAATGAGAAATGGCTTGACTCTCTCTGGCGTGGCATTCACAAAGGATCAAACACCTTGGCCTCATGAGATTACTCCTCACATATTTGGCATTACTGCCAGAGAATACCCTTTGCCAGGAAAACTGAATGAAGGGCTTTTCAGCCTGTGGCACATACTTGTGGCATTTCTGACACTATATTAGGCCGCCAGTTCAGTCTCCCCTGTCCTTAAGAAAGTTCCCTTCCGAGGCCTCAGGTATCTTTATTTGCAAAAAGGTGTCATTTAGAACCATCTTATTCAAGCTTTAATTATGTGGAAACTTCCAATAATAAGCATTGGAAAATCATAATTCTTTTCCTCAGAAGGCTCCTAGGTCAATGCAAACTTGGCCACTCAGTAGCCTGCTGCCTTCTCTGGTACACAGGAGGTCCTGAGACGGGTGACCTTTGACAAGCCACAAAAAATTACTATAAAACTCTGTGCCCAGGGTGCTGAGTTCATATTCCCTTTTTCCTTCACATTTGATTATCCGAAGGTGGTCAACCAAATACCGCTGTGCAAAAAAATAACAGCACCAACAAATGTTAATAGCAGAATCTAGCAGTCTATATAGAGGTGGTAGCTCCCTCCACTAAAGTTCTAACTAAAGAATGGGTTGTCAGATAAAAAACAGGAACCCAGTTAAAGTTGACATGCAGATAAATAGCCAAAAAATTTAGTGCAGTATTTTGGGACATACTCATTCTAAACAGAGTACCTGTTGTTTCTCTGAAATTCAAACAGAACTTGGTGTTCTGTATTTTTATTTACTAAATCTGGAAACCATAAGCAAACTAATATCTCTACAGCCATAATACGCTTCCCATCTCCATGAGGTCACCTTGGTCTGTCACACCCCAAAGGAGGAGTAGAACTGGAATCTAAACAAGCTCAGATTCATAGCAGAAATGTCACACTCTGACTCTGAATTGCTGTAGGCAGACTTTTGTTATGAAGAAAATTAACAGGACCATATGGTGAAGAAAACAAGGAGTATCACTTAGAGAGTTCTGCATGGGTGAATCAGCAACTCCCAGCCCCCCAAATTCATGCTATTTCCACCCTGACTTTCTATCCTTGGCTTCCCCACAGTAACTTTCCATTGAAATCATCCCCACTGTGGGACAGTCTCCATTGAAGAATTACTACACATACTAACCTAGTACCAACCTCTACCTAGGCAAAGAGAGAGAGAGAGAGAGAGAGAGAGAGAGAGGGGGGGGGGAGAGAGAGGAAGAGGAAGAGGAAGAGGAAGAAGAAGAAGAAGAAGAAGAAGAAGAAGAAGAAGAAGAAGAAGAAGAAGAAGAAGAAGACTAAATGAATCTAGTCATATTTCATAAACCTCAATTACAAATTTTTAAAAATACAACCTTAAATGCCATCTAAGGTTATAGTCTTGCCCCATCCTCAGTGGTCCATCCTGTTCATCAAGACAAATGCTGACAATGAGACATCCTAGGAAAGAATCTTCCTAGCATCATGGCATTCTGGACCCCATTATCCAACCAAAAGGTTGGTCATCAAGGCATCCTTTGAATTGATTTATGACCAAAAGGGGAATGTGTGTATGAAAGAGGCCACATGCTAACCTGACAAGCTCAGGGATGGCCTACATGGTGGTCTTGCAAACTCAAAGACATAAAATAACCACAAAGGATGGTCTGATATTAAATTTTAACTAAAAGCAGTTGTGGTGGATAGTCGCCTCTTAGGCCGGTGTCTTCTCTGACAAGGTCAACCTTTACCTTAACTGAGCCTATCGGTCTTTTTGCATCTATGATAACATCCTTTAAATGTCTGGGTAACTTATAACTTACCTTTTTTCTGGATCCATTGGAACACAACCTAATGTGCCTGGGCACCAAGACAGATACCACAAATTTCTTCATTGTTATTGTTATGATAATTGTTGACTGTTAACTATCCTGCACTCACCTAAGCTATTGTCTATCTTTTACTTTTTATCCAATCCCAGGGTTTTCCCTGCTTTGCTTTCTCCCGCCTTTCTAATCTATCACCAATGCATTTCATGTAACCCACCTATGTTCCCTCCTTTGACTGCAATGTATAAAAATAGATGAGAAACTGCCATTCTCTGGAGCATTATCCCAATCCATTGAGATACTGCTTCCCTTCAATTGTTGACAGTTTGACTCAAACTCACAAAAATTTACCCACACACAATACCATTTTGAAAGATGTGAAACCTCATGAAGAAACAGCTAAGATAAAGTATTAACAGTTACAGTATTTGAAATTTTAACTTAAACAATGCAACTTGATGTGACTCTGTTTTTGTGTGAAGACACCTGTGTTCCATCCACACTAATGCATCACTGATCTTTGCAACCCTGACACCAGATCTTCAGGTGGCACTTGAATGGGAAATCTCAGACAATGCCTTGCTCAATGGGCATTTCTATAAAGTGGCAAAATCAGGACATGAATTCTTCTAGAACACAGAGAGCATGTGAGCAACATTGATTTGCCGCCTGCCATTATTCAGGAACATCTTGGATCACGCCCAGATGCTGGCCTTTGCCTTGATGGATGCTCTGATTCTAATGGCACAACATAAAGTCATCTCCAGCCCATTCCACTAACTCATCACATCCATGTGTTCTTAGGTACCTGACACAAATTGGGAAAAGTACTCAGACTTGTAGTCCTAAGACTTTATGAGTACACGAAGTCTTTTGCGCCACGAGAAGCCTTTTAAAAATATTTCTATGATTAAATAGCATGTGAGTAGCACTTACCACCTGTGGTAAGCTTTTCAGTTCACTACAGAATATTCTGCTGAGAATCTGGGGGAATATCGGTATGCAAAAACTCCCAGGATTGGGACAGAGCTAGGGACAGGGAACCCATGATTGGTAATCCATTCCTAAAGCTAGTATTTCACATCCCTAATTCAGATCCACTGAGCTGCAAGTGCCTCCCTTCTATCGTCTGACATCATAATTTTCATCAGTTAAGCACTGACTGCATGTTCCCAAAGCATCCAAACAACTTCCCATTCCTGTATATGTTCCTTAACTATACCCCAAGGACAACTGTACTTTCATCCTCTTTAAGCTGCGCTCAAAGACCCTACTCAAACTGCCATGAAATCAATTCACCATGCAGAGACTCGAGTGCCAAAGGACACTGAGGTGGTTAAGGATGAGAATGTGTCTGTTTTGTTGTCACTGTTTCACTACTATTTAATACATTTCATGGCACATATGTGCTCCAGGAACACTCAAGAGAAGAAATATACATTTGGACCCCACACACATACATTCAAGTAAAACAAATTGCCTTATTAATTCTAATAGTTAACTCTTAGGTATTATGATCTTCAGAATTCAGAAGCCTATTCAGATATTAGTAATTCTGCAGAATTTATAGCAAAAAGATGCTTTATTCTCTGTCTTTTATTTTTCATATTTTGTTATTCATTTAATATTTATTGAGTATTTATAATTTGTAAGAAAAGCTGTACTAGGGGCTGTGGATGCCTAAGGTTAGTGAATTTCCCAAACATATCAGTAAAGTTTTTCTCTTTCCTTTGAAGAGAAAGGAAAGAAGTCAGTCAATAATGTTTACATGGTTTTAATCTTTTCAGCTGCTAAATATTCCTAAGTCATGAAAATTAGTTTTCTACTGAAAAAAGTAATTTTTTCTATTATAAAAAATTTAAGAGATTTTAGGGGGTTACTATAAAGATATAGTTTATATCAAAGAAAGTTAACATCTTCCATTTTGGTTGATGTTATATCTTTTGACCAACTTCCTGGACTAAAAAAAATGGGAATATGGTAATTAGTTTCTAGGACATATTTCCCAAATGGTTTTACACAGAGATGCATCTGATTCTGATTACAGTTCTATCAAGTTGGTGGGTGGTATTAATAGATCACTGGGGTATGGAAACCATGATGCAGATGTATTAAATGGTTTCTCTACCATTAATAGAGAAGTAACGACCCAACCTCTTTGGAAGGGAGCCCAGTACAGTGAAATAAGGATGGATCTGAGAGTCATAAAACCTGAGTTTGAAACTGCATGATTTGGGAAAATTACTTCATATCTCTACATACCAGCTGTTTCACTCCATAAAAAGAAAATATTTGAAACCATTTGAAATTGCCAAGATGCAGTCCTTTTTTTACCCACAAAAAAATGGCCATTTCATTTGACTCTACCTCCTAAAATGCTAAATTTAAAAAAAAACCTAGCAGAGTCATTCTGTGTATTAGATACTATACTCTACTTAAAGCACCTGCACAGAGCCTGCACTAGAGAAGTGCTAGATAAATGTTAGCTCTCTGCACCCTCCCAGCGTCCAGCCTACAACCTCAGCACAGTTCTCTCACTCACATACCAGCCATTCATTTCACCACAAGTTTCTTGCAGCCTTTTTTATATTTTAGACAAAGTAAAATACATTATCTAAGTGTATCTTATAGCACATTAGCTAAAATGTTAATACATTTTGACATTTCAGAAGACAAAAAACAAACAGGATTATATTTATCACTGATTTTTCACCTTAACTCAGCAGCATAAAGGTTTCCCTTTCCACTTCTAAGCAAATCTCTTACATTCCTCATAAGAGCACATATAGACACTAGTAAAAGGGTCACATCTTTCTTGAACTTAAATATTCACAGTCCTGTCAACAATAACATTATAAACCAGGAGGACTCAGGTTTCCCTTTGATTGTAACTCAGTATTAATGTAGGTTAATAGCCAAGCATTTCATTGAAACATTTATTGAGAACTAGGAAATCCTGAGATGATCTCTCGGTCACCCAGGAAACTGACAATTTTAGAAAAGAAGTAAAGAGGGGGAAAATAAAACAATGTAAGAAGAAACTGATGCAGACTGAACAAATCCAAGCCCCAAATTTTCTCAGTCACTGTGTTTCTGCGGTCTCCATATCTGTACCGTTGAAGTCTTCGGGGACACTAAATGACCCTGAGAGGGACTGTTGGTCTGATAAAGACACATTTTTCATCTGTGAACTCAGCTTCCAGAAGATATTTGGATTAACGAGGGGAAAAGACTGTCCAGGGAAATCAACCAAATGAATCCTGATGATCAATAGGATGACCAACGTTGCACCCATTCATGTCCATAAAAGTAACCAGGAGTCTTGAGCATTTGAAAATGTCACAGCATTTGAAAATGTCACAGCATTTTTAAGGTTATTAAAAGAATTTCCATATTATTTTAACTAAAGCACAAACCCCATTTTTTATTTGAGTTACTTTCATTTTTCTTTTAATTTTATCTCCTCTCTTAATGACCTTTCATTCCTAAAGATCTTCTTCAGTGTTAGAATCAGTCATTTTATCATTGAATAGCGATCTACTGCATGTTTAACATGTACTCAGGACTAGATCAGAGGCCAGGTAAACATTAACAAAAGCTTTTCTAATGTTTACTGAAGGCTTTTTATTTCATTGTTTCCTCTCAATGTTTTACAAACTTGCAATGTCCTCTAACTACTCTTGCCTAATCTGTTGCTAGATCAAAGCTGGATAATAATACAGAAAGATGTAAAATAGAATAGACCCAGACTATTTGGAACAGTGAGAAGGCTCAGACACCCCTGTCCCTTTTCAAAAATGAAAAGCCTGAAAACAAAAGGCTCATCAATAATGCAAAAACACCAGAGCAGGGGAAAATGGGGGGTAAAGGAACACCAACTGTTAAAACAACAAACACTAGAATGATACACACTCCAAGAAATTAGAGAGTTTAGACTTTGCACTATGACAAAAAAAATTAAAAAAATTATCTGTGAAATAAGATGTCAGAGAGGAGATCAAATAATAGAATAAAAATGTCAGAAGAAGGGGTACAAAAAAAAAGGGTGAAGACCACAGACAGCTAAAAAAAAATAAATAAATGATCCTAATAAAAATAAGTCAGACCTTGTCTCTTCTCTGTGCAAATCCAGCTGCTCTCTGTACATCTCGTTCTGATGCAGATTAAATTCCTAAAATCATCTACCAGGCCCCACCTGACCTTAACCTCGATGTTCTGACCTCAGTCTATTCTTCACCTCTGGTTAAACAGGCCTCTTTGCTTTCCCTCAACTATAGCAGACATACTCACCTCAGGACCTCTGCACTTATTGCTTACCTTGCTTAGAATGTTCTTGACGCAAGTATGTGTAAATCTTGTTTACTCAACTTCTTCAAATGTTGCCTTCTCATGAACTCATTTCCTGACTACCCCCTTTTAAAAATAATCCTCCCTCTGGCACTCCATATACCTCCTTTTCTGGTTTACTTATACTTACTTATTTATCTATACTATATAGATAGTTATTACTTATTCACTTTGTTCATTGTCTATGTCCTCCCACTAGAATTTAAGCTCCCGGGGAGCAGAGGTATTTGTGTGTATGTTGCTTATTTCTGTACTCTTAGTACCTGGCATAATGCGGTCACATGCCAGAAGTTCCATAAATATAAATGTTGGATTGGATGAATGGAGGGGGTAAATCATCCATTTCAAAGCTCTGTATAGGATCGTTCAATTCCAGAAGATATTAGATAAATGAGAGAAAATATGTGTCCCAATAATTTATTCTCAGCTCATTTGTGTGTAAAAGCAACAAGACAGAATTGATAAATCCTGTCTGATCTCAGGAAATGCAGTACCGTGACCATGTTTTGCAAACTTAATAGCAAAATTTTACCCAACTGAAGTGTAGTTCAAAATATGCGACCTTAGGAATGGGGAGGCTGCTTTATGAAAAGACTAATGAAGTAAACATTGATTCCTTTTTAATTATGGTTAAGGCAAAAAAGGACTATTAAAGTTGCTTTAAGTAAAGTTAAAAACTAAAGTTATAAAAAGGAATGTAAATGTTTTAAATCTTTAAGAAAAGCCATACAAAAGGAAAAGCAATGAACATAATAAACTTACTTAGTCTGTAGTCCTAGAAGACAAGAGCAAAAGTCAAAAGAAAGAGACAAGGGTCATGGAAGTAGATGGTGCTATGCTGCTCATCTTTCACACTGGGAGGCTGGATCTTGTAGTCAAAATCCTCTTATAAGCCATTTGTAGTGGTATAAAAATATAGTTAAATCTGTAGGAAGGCCATTTGGCAATCTAAATATGTGTGGAAATTGCTTGCACAAATGAGCCTAATTTTTCACAGCTCTGCTAATACTCCCACGCGTCTGGAATTGGCCGTATAGCTTGCTTTGGCCAATGGAATAGTAGGCAAACTTGACAACAAGAGAACTGAAGAAATGCTTGCATGTTTCCACTTCGTCTCACTGAGCTCTGTCTTTACAAGAAAACACACCCAGGATAATATTCCAAGAGAAATGCTGAGGCTATGTAGACCAACCAAGAATTATTTAACTCTCAGACATGTGGGAGAGCCCCACCAAGACCAACACGACTGCCCAGCCATCCCACAGCTGACTGCAGACATATGACTCAATCTAGTAAAGAAGAACCACTAAGCCTGCATGCCATCTGGTGAATAATAATGAATGATGGTCTTAAACTGCTATACAACACTAATTAATGCATGGAATTACCCTTTGAAAGCACTTCTTCCTTTAGAAATTTATATTGAAGACATCCATACCTTCTCCAAGAAAAATCATAACATTTATGTTCTTGTGGCAAACAATGTCACAAGAATATTCACTATAGCAATTCTGCTCACAAAAATACTTATCATAGCAATATTTGCAGTAGGAAAAATACTTGGAAACTACACAAATGATAATCAATAGGATAATCAAATCTTTTAGGCTATTAAAAAAGCATGTGGCAATTAAAAAGCACGACTTAGATTTCTATATTTTATAATATATCTTAGTAACGTGTTACTAAGTGACAAAAATGAGATACACAGTGACATATAGCCCTTTATATTTTACTCCATATACACAAATTAAGTTATTACTCTGAGTCAGAAAGGGGTAATGATAAGAGTGACTTCCATATTTTGAATTTATAATTATATGTAATGATTTTGTCCTTTAAAAATAAGACTTTTTAAATATAAGGAATTTTTTTCTTTTCTTTTTATTTTTGTTTTATTGTTGTTAATCATCACTTGAGGATGTTTTTCCATTGATTTTTCGAGAGAGTGGAAGGTAGGAGGAGAGACAGAGAGAAATATGGATTGGTCGCCTCACACACACGCCTGGACCAGAGCTAGGGACAGAACCTGCCTCCAAGGAATGTGCCCTTGACTAGAATCAAACCGGACCCTTTAGTCCACAGGCCAATGCTCTATCCACTGAGTTAAACTGGAAAGGGCAGGAAGGAATTTTCTATGGTGTCATACATTACTCAATACCTAGCTAATGGTTAAAACAGATCCAAGTATAAAGCAGACCCATTGACATTGCTGCATGTACGTACAAGTTTTGCCCCAGTGAGAACCCACTTCTGGGACTGAGGCTGAGGAACTATCCTCACAATCTTCATAAAATTAGGTTTATTAAGTGCATCCATATTGTTTATGAGTCATAGAAAACATGTTCCCTTTCCTATCTGTGTTAAAAGCTACTTGGAGGATTGATGGAGCATTACTTAGAAAACGTTCTGGAGTTCAGATGAAGATGAGTTAGGATAAATCATTACGCATTACCATACACTTATGTGTACTTAGAGGATAAAAATCAAAACTGATTAAATGCACTCTCTTCCTTGATCCTTCTGTAGCAGCTTCTGAGAGCTTGGCAGGGACCTGAAAGGAGGCTGTCCTTTCTCTTGCAGATGCAATCTCGTGATATAGCAGGAGCTGGCTAAGAAGGCAGCAGCTAGTGACAGTGCTCACAGAGGGACCAGGCAGAACTGGGGGTGCAGAGCTTTGTGTGAGGTGCTATGGGAAAGGAAGAAAAAACCTGGACCATAAAGGGGTACTGACCTCAAGGACTGGCTATTGGCAATTAGCTGCCTCTCAGTTGTATCCCGTGCTGCCCCAGGCTTACTTCATGGTGCACCTTTGCTTTCTCTGCCCTGCTGTTCATGAGACTTCACTTACTGCAGGGTAGTCTCTTCTTTTGGAAAATATAAGTTCTGATCAGGGAACTGTCTGCACACTGACCTACACATGCATCATTTCAGTGCTCTCTGCTGCTCGCTGAGCTCTGATGGAGGAAACAGAAATGGGGAAGGGAGTGAGCCTTGCAGATTACAGTTTGCTCCTCAGTAGAGAGGACTAAAAATTCCATACATCTCTTTATGATTGACAAAGCACTTGGAAAATCTGGAATATCACTGTGCTTTGGCTTGGTATCTAAAAAAAATTTTCATTTTAAATTAATGCAATTTTTCTTCTTGTTCCCAAGTTCATAGTTACAAGAGCAAAATTATCAGCTGGAAAGTTGATTCCTACATTAGCAATTTGGGGTGAGTCAGGAGGTGATATGTGTGGGAAGTGGTCTGGTGAGCTACTACATCATTGGGATTGCAGTAGACATGACAATGAAAGAGGACTAGTATGGTGTATTGACACATTCAACTCCACCCTTTTCAGGGGCATACTGAACCCTCAGTTGGTGAGTGGGCCTTTTAACAAGAGTTTGAAAGACCGCAGAGTCTCAATAGGAAACAAAATCTAACAGTGAGGTAGAAAGAATGCAGATTCCTACTGAGGATTGGCATGGGGGCTTATGAATTTGATCGTGGATGTGCCAAAGTTTGCATCACATGCCATGCAGTTCTATCTCTGCATTAATTATTGGTGTGTTATTTTTCAAGCCATTTACTTTTCCGGGGCCTCAACTTCTTTATTGGAAAAATGAATTCTAGAATCATAGCATTGGAAGCAAACTGAGGGACAATTGGTCCAATTGTCTTCCAGAGGTTTTCTACATGATCTCAAAGTTTTCTATCAACTACTGCTTTCTTGAATTCCATTATTCTTTTAGGAATTCAGGGAAGAACAAGAAAGTTTAAGAATAAGTAGGAGCAACCACTAGTGCTGATACCACATCTGTAGGGACCACTTCAAGCAGTCCTCAGAGGTCAGGAGGATGCTGTCAAGATCAGTGGCATGTGTCTCAGCCTCTGTACTAAGCTGTGACAGGATAGAGGAGAAAGGTGCCAGGCAGAGAGTTGGCAGGCAGTGGGTGATGCCATACTTCTCTATACACAAGCTGCCACTCTTAGATCTTCCTTTCCCCATCTTGCTTTAAGCTTCTCTCTAATTTCCCAAATCCTGCTGCTTTTATAACAGGGGGGTGCGGCGGGGAAGAGGGATGGCCATAATAATCCTTCAAACACCCTTATCAGTCTGGATTGAATATACCAAGGCAAGTTCCTACGGGGCGATCTCCAATTTGGGATGAACCCCAATAAAAAGAAGTAAAAAAAATTAAGATGATTGATAAGAGTGAACTAAAAAAGGCAGTAAAAAGAGGGAAAAATACCTTTAAATCATAAAAATAAAGAAAAATAAAATTAGGCCTGGTCTATGCAGCATTTCTTCTCATTATTTCTGTAAAATAATACAATCAGACAGGTGCTCAAAATTCTCTCTAGTTGAGGACTTCTACTGCTAGTTAGGATGCAAAATAATGTGAAGACCTCAATCTCATAGTTAACATATAGATACAGATATTTATCAACATGCATCAAGTGACATACTTAGTATATGTTCATTTTACTACATAAAAAGTATATTTCAATAACAATACAGTAGGCAAAGCAATTGTCATTCTTTTTTACTTCTTTGAGAGTTTCAACTTAAAGAGCATATTAAGAATTCAAATGAATTGTTCTTCTTCAGTGCCAGTTAACTAATCTTAGACATATCTTTAGATAGTGTTAAGGTAAATCTTAATTTGAAATAATTTTATAAGACTTAGATTATGCCCATCCCTGCTTCAGAATAGGAGATGGTAAATACTTTCAATCATATACCCTATCAACCATTTTGCTGTATTGTCATCCAGCCTCTCTATACCTAGATTTCTTTTATGAGAGAGGATACAGCATGATGTTCAGAAGCCACCACCACATTTTCTCAGTAATAGTGGGCAACTTAGCTGACTTCTCTGTGCCTCCATTTCTTCATCTTTAAAATGGGTATTGTTATGAGTTGAAGTGTGTCTCCCAAATAGATGTTGAAGTTGTAATCTCCAGTACTTATGAAATAGGGTCAATTTAAGATGAGATGGATCCTGGTTCAATACAACTCATGCCCTTATAAAAATGGGAAGTCTGACATAGAGTTAGACATGTATAGAGAGGAGACAGTATGACATAGGGAGAAGGCCATCTATAAATCCAAGATTGCCAGAGGTTGGAGAGAGTCCCAGAAGAGTCTTCTGCATGTCCCTCAGGAGGAACCAACCCTGCTAAGACCTTAATTATAGACTTCTAGCTACTGTACTGTGAGACAACACATTTCTGTTGTTTAATCCACCCAGTTGGTGATACTCTGTTATGATGGCCCTAAAAACCTAATACAAGGATCAATAACCAATTTTATTCATGGAATTGCTATAAGGATCAAATGAGTTAATAAATGTAAACATTTAGAACACTGCCTAGCATGTGGTAAGTAGTCAAAAAATATTAGTATTAATTCTTCACTGAATCCTATTCACTGTAATATATATTCATGTATAATGCCAAAGGCTGGGACCAGTAAAATGGGTATTTCTCTTAAACTGCGTTTCACTGTTTTCACTATTGGCATCCCTTACACCCAGTTCTGTAATTGAGAGTTTTTTCAACTTTTTCCTAAACCAAATCTTATTCTCCATACTGGAAAAATTATAATATTCATTCCCCCCGCATGAAAAGGTCTCCTCTTTGCGCCCACTGCCCTCCTCTCACTTATACACCAATTCAAGGATTCAAACCCTTCAGATCTCCCTCTGTTCCCAAATCAAAACTTTCTCAGAAAGAGCTAAAACATGTTTGCTTGAGGTCATTTTTAATCACCAATAGTTTAAAGTGTTATTATTGACCACCAGAGTACAGTCTGAACAAAAACCAATGTCATAAACTCAAGAATGGTCTCTACTGTTGAAGGATTTTTAACCATAAGCCAGCGGTTAACAGAATTGTAGAAGGCAAGTAGAGCCGAGACCAGTTTGGCTCAGTGGATAGAGCGTCGGACTATGGACTGAAGGTTCCCGGGTTTGATTCCTGCAAGGGCATGTACCTTGGCTGCGGGCACATCTCCAGTAGGGGGCGTGCAAGAGGCAGCTGATTGATGTGTCTCTCTCTCATCGATGTTTCTGACTTTCTATCCCTCTCCCTTCCACTCTGTAAAAAGTCAAAAAATATTTTTTTTTTGAAAAAGAAGAGGAAGGCAAGTAGAGATGGCAGACATCAAGGTCTCCTCAGTCCTCTTAAAGCACCCTTTATTTCACAGGTCTAAACCAACACTGTTCATTTTGTTGCTTTGTCAATCAAACTTGATAATCCAGTCAAATGACAATGACTTGCTCTTTACTGTAAAGTTTATAGTAGACTGTTAAAGTTTCTGTCCCTAACAGAAAATGGATCTGTCACCAAATAGAAATCCACTTGATAGAATTCAGAATCAAAGAATGCAACTGAGCTAACAATTATTTCGATGCCAATGTGAGCAAATGAAATGTAAACTTCCAGTGCCACCCCTGTCTTGACTCTGCCTTCTGATCCTGACTGCAATTCCCTCATCTACTGAAGGCTTAAAAGTGGCTAGTTCTGTCAACAGTCGGGACTTTGTGAACCTTAAATAAAAATTAGTTTACAAACATCTCAAGGGGCATTACAAATTAAGTAAACTGAAAGTCATTCTATAGGTTATATATCCCTCATGGTCCCAACAGAAAACAGATGGCATGCTAAAATTGGGCCATTTAAGGGGAGTTTAATTAAAGAACTGTTTGCAAAGATGTGGGCAGAGTATAGGAAAGCACAGGAATGATGTAAAACCCAGGGTCGGTTACTGTGTAGTGCCTCTACATTTATAAACTGAGGAGCCAGGAGAGGGAACACTTGTCAGAACCCAGAGAGGGAGAATTTTGTGCAGAGGGCTCCCTGGCACTTCAAGGATGCAGCCAGCTGATAGCACCCTAAAGTAAAGGTGCTCCCTACTCTCTGGTCTCTAAGCAATGCCCTTATAGTTAATCTCAACCAGAAGACAGAACACTAGAAATCTTATTCATATAATGTCCCTAACAATCCACATCTAAGATTTAGAGCAGAGTTGAGACTGTGGAAAGTGGATCAAAGAGACTGTGGAAAGTGGATCCAATATAACATGTGATCTTCGATATTTCAGAGCATCTTCAACCCTACATGAGGTTCTTAACTGAGTGGAATTGAGTCTGAAAATAATAAATTTAAGATAGATGAGTTCCAATGGGTAGAGGAGAACTAAGATGGCGGCAAAGGTAAAACACCTATCTTGCCGTCATAATCAGCAATTTTAATACTACAACTTAACGAAAGAACAAACACCTTCCAGAATCAGCAGAACGCTCACCGAGTGAAAATTCCACAAATAAAAGTGAAGATAAGACACTGTGACTCGGTGGTGCGGCGACGAACAGCGTTGAAAGATTCACACGCAGAGAGAGGTTTGCAGTGCGCGCTGCGGAGAGGGCCGGCGGCTGAAAACCGGCCAGTTTTCTCGAACGGGGAGACAAAGACGTCCCACTGACTGATTCTCCAGCTCTGGGCGAAGTCCAGGGAACCCACTATCATACGGGGTGAAAACTGGACAGTGGGAGGGCACGCCGAAGCTCGGGTGCTGCCGGGTCTGCCGGCTTGTGGAGACGGCAGCTTGTGCGAACAGCTCGGCTGCGTGACGGCGCAGGGAGCTCTCTGCGACTTGTCTCTCATTCGGAAAACCGTCAGTCTGCTTTGTTTTACGACCCTGGGTGAGACATTGCGCATGCAAAGTCATTTGGGGACAGTCTGAATTCCCCGGCAGCCGGTGGAGCTCCACAGCGGCTCTCTCTCAGAGGTGCTGGCAGCCATTGTCCCCGGCACAGAGCCCCTTGGGCTGCATAGGGTGGAGCTAACGCTGTCTGCTTGGCCCGGAGACTCCGCCCATCCAACCTGAGCACAGCTGAGCTTCACAGACAATTGGCCTGGAGGTCAAACCCTCCTAGGGCTAACAACAAAAAGCTGGGTTTAAATTCAAAAACACTGAATACAACCCATAAAGGATTGCAGTAAGAGTACCCACCTCAGGTAACTGGGGAGACTGAGCCACTGTCCCTTTGAGGATAGCCACCACATAAAGCAGCCACCATGCAGAGACATGGAAAGAAATCAGGTGTGAAAGAAATGGAGGAGAAAAGATGACAAGACATTGAGTTCAAAACCACGGTTATAAGGCTTTTCAAGAGGCTCCTACAAAAGGCCGATCAACTTAATGAGAATTACCAGGAAATAAACAAGACCAACCAGAAAATGAATGAGAATTACAAGGAGATGAATGATACTTACAAGGAAATGAATGAGACCCTCAGGGAAATGAACAAGACCTCTGAGGATACGAACCAGACCATCACAGATAAAAAAAAAAAGGACCAACTAGAAATCAAGCATACACAGACTGAAATAAAAAATATTACACAAAGACCTAAAAGCAGTCCAGAGGGCCACAAGAACCAAGTCAAAGATTTGAAATATAAAGAACCAAAATCCACTCAGCTGGAAAAGCAAGAAACAAAAAGAATTCAGATAATTGAAGATAGCATAAGGGGCCTCTGGGACAACCTCAAGCAAGCCAACATCCGAATTATTGGGGTGCCAGAAAAAGAGAGAGAGCAAGTTAATGAAAACCTACTTGAAGAAATAGTGACTGAAAACTTTCCCCATCTGGTGAAAGAAACTGACTTAAAAGCCCAAGAAGTACACAGAACCCCAAAATATAGGAATCTAAAGAGGACCACACCAAGACATATCATAATTAAAATGCCAAGAGCAAAAGACAAAGAGAGAATATTAAAAGCAGCAAGAGAAAAACAGTTGGTTACCTACAGGGGAGCACCCATATGATTGTCAGCAGATTTCTCAACAGAAACGATGCAGGCCAGACGCGAGTGGCAAGAAATATTCAAAATAATGAAGAGCAAGAATCTACAACCAAGATTACTCTATCCAGCAAAGCTATCATTCAGAATTGAGGATCAGATAAAGTGCTTCGCAGATAAGAAAAAGCTAAAGGAGTTCATCACCACCAAACCAACATTATATGAAATGCTGAAAGATATTCTTTAAGAAGAGGAAGAAGAAAAAGGTAAAAATATAAATTATGAACAACAAATACACATCTATCAACAAATGAACATAAAAATCAAGTGAATTGATAGGCTGATGAACAAGATAAACTGGTGAATATAACAGAAACATGGACATAGAGAGGGAATGGACTGACAATTCTTGGGGAGAAAAGGATTGTGGGAAGTACAGCAAGAGATTGGACAAAAATCTTGCAACAATGGGAGAGGACATTGGGGAGGGGGAGGTGAGGGCGGAGGGTGGGATAGGTACAGGGTGGAGGGAAGATATAGGGGGATAAAAAAGGGGAAACAATGTAATTAATAAACTGAATAAAAAAAAACCAATGGGGAAATATCCTCAGGTGAGGATTTTAAAAAATGTTTTTATATATGATGCACAGCCCAGCTGCTGTGGCTCAGCGGTTGAGCATTGATCCGTGATCCAGAGGTCCTGGTCAGGGCACACGCCCAAGTTGCAGGCTTGAGCCCCAATAAGGGGGCATTCAGGAGGCAGATGATTAATAATTCTCTCTCATCATTGATGTTTCTATCTCTCTCTCCTTATCCCATCCTGTCTCTGAAATCAATTTAGAAAAACATATATTTTTTTAAATCCTTTAAAAAATATGATGTACAGCCGAAGCTGGTTTGGCTCAGTGGATAGAGCGTCAGCCTGCGGACTGAAGGGTCCCAGGTTTGATTCCGGTCAAAGGTATGTACCGTGGCTGCGGGCACATCCCCAGCGGGGGGTGTGCAGGAGGCAGCTGATCAATGTTTCTCTCTCGTCGATGTTTCTGACTTTCTATCCCTCTCCTTTCCTCTCTGTGAAAAATCAATAAAATACTTTTTTAAAAAAAAAGATAGATGAGTTCCTTCCAGTTCTAACATTCTGATTATTACTGTGTTCATTGTTCACAAATATTACCCGATAATTGTAGCCTGATCTTAATGAAGAGGTCACCATTGCTAAAGATGAATTTCATATTCCAACCTTTAACTCTATATTTTGTTATCTCTCCCAAGTATAAATACATAGATGAATTGTGCAAGTATTACTCAAAGAGATGTATAAAGAAAAAAAGACAAAAATACCCAGTAGAGACATGAACACAAGCTAATAAAGGAGGAAAACTCACTTGATTGCTAAAGTAGTCCCATCAAGGATATCTTAGGCTATAAAAGAATAACTATGATGCACCTTAATATGAGATGGAACATATTTCTGCACATATTTCCACAATTTTCAGTGTCTTGTTTCACTAAAGATTTAGAGTTCTGTTCTTAGAACTCAAATTAGTTCTCACAAGTACAT
The DNA here is from genome assembly GCA_027563665.1 of Antrozous pallidus. Classification (NCBI taxonomy): domain Eukaryota; kingdom Metazoa; phylum Chordata; class Mammalia; order Chiroptera; family Vespertilionidae; genus Antrozous; species Antrozous pallidus. The sequence continues at coordinate 52,598,031 of CM050516.1, read as the reverse complement.
ATTAAATTAAAAATTACTGACAATATTTTATCAAGAATATTTGATTTTGCATTCAGGTATATAATTTGAAAAATCTTGCTATTTATTTTATTTTTCATCAATGTTTAACTAAGAAATTTGCAACGTCCCCATAAGAAGGGATTATATTTTCCAGTAATAAATTCATTTCTCGATAATTATTATCCACATAGATATGTATAGCAAAAATTAAGCCAGGGGAAGAGCTTGTATTTCCTTTAAGTTATTTATTTCAAAGCCACTCTCTACTCCTAATGCTCCTTAAAGAGTAGAAAAATAGTTTTTGAGTCATCCAACACATTTTGCACTCAGTTCTCCAACCCCATATATCTCAAGTCGATATTTGCTATTTATCTGTGGGAGCTTATGTTCCTGAATTAACAATGTGAACTTTTCCTCTTTCCCTCAGTAAGTCCAATAACCTACTTTTCTGAGTTGTTTTATACTTAAGTGTTTGTATTTTGTGGAAAAAATCTTTCTGTAAGACCCCTTCAATGGCCAACTGGTGTGTATCAATGGTTGAGTGTCAACCTATGAACCAGGAGGTTAAGGGTCAATTCGCAATCAGGGCACATGCCTGGGTTGTGGCCTCAACCCTTAGCGTGGAGTCTGCAGGAGGCAGCTGGTCAGTGATTCTCCCTCATCATTGATGTTTCTATCTCTCCCTCTCCCTTCTTCTCTGAAATCAATAAAAATATATACATATTTTTAAAACTCTTCAAAGACATCTCAAACTACTTTTCTGCTCTCATGTTTCCCTCTCCTATTTTTCACTCCATTTGATCCTTTATTCTTTACATAAACTTTCTGCAGATTTTCAGAGCAGTACTTGATAGCATAAAGGGTCATAGAATTAAGTGATAAAACTGTCAGAATTTTAAAAGTTCTTCCAACACTTGCTTCTACTGAGCGTTCTTCCCTCCCTCTCTGTTTAAGTGCTCTTTGTCAGTGGGAAAATGATGTTCCCAGAAACCTAACCTGACTTCACCTGGCTCCCTCTGCTATTTCAGTTGCACAGCTGGGACGAGGTCCCTGGAGCTCTGATTCGCAATTAAGTGATTTCATCTCAATACTAACCTAAGAAACAGCACATAAGGCCCATATTTCACTTAAATTTTATAATTTGAAAAGAATAGCATACCTGACATTCTTTCCCTGAAACACTTGGTTTTGAAAAGACAGGGAGAGGATGTTCTAATCTGAGTGAATGTCTTAGCAGCTCAGAGATGAGAGCTGATAAATTGTCCCCTGAAATCATTAAAAATGCTGTTAAAACATATGTTTGACATCTTAATAGGAAAATGACAAAATAAAATGTCAGTGTTCCTGCTCCCCTATCTAAGGCTCTATTAGACACACTCTAAATGCTGGAGACTAGCACCTGCTGTCAAGCATTGCCTCACACGCTATAAAAATAACTCTTCAAAATAATCCAGACAAAGAAGTGTGTGTCGGCCATCTGTCTCCTTAAATTAGTTTTTCATCAGAACCCTACCATTTTTTTATATATATTCTGGTTTTGTCACTTTGTTTCCTTAAAATCATCTCGGATAGGTGGGGAGGACTGGCCAGCTGAACATGTATGGGTAGCAATGGCAGCAAGGCCCTGCCAGGTCCAAAGTTAATACCCCTTTTGTGTGCACAGGCAGAGTCCCTGCATGGTGCTTTCACAGCGTTCTGTGGAAGAACTGGGAAGGGGAGATTCAACTAGCACTTGCTGACCTCTAACCCAGAGTCAGGCCCTCTGCTTCCATTTCCATGGTTGTCATCGCCCCCACAATAGATGGAAAGGCGAAGTTGAACAGCAGCGTTCTGAGTCATGGCAGCCAGGGGAACTAGAGGGGCAACTCATAGGAAGCATGATGTAGCTGCCCAAATGTGAGGTCTACTTTCCATGTCTACTCCTGGCTTTCCAACCTCTCCTATCCTTGAAGCACAAAAGATCAAAAGATATTCTAGTTCAAAAGATACCTGGAAAGTGAAAAGAGATACAAAAGAAAGGATGGAGTGAATAATCAGAAACTTAAAACTCTCCATGTTCAGTTATAAGGTCCCTGAAGTAAAACCATACCACGTGTGACAAGAACAGTGATATGTTGCAAAGAATCACACCATTAAAAAGTAGGTCCTTAGCCAAACTGTTGCAAGAGGTGTTATTGCCACTTTCTTAGTGAGGTGGAATCAAAAACTGACATCTCAACCTACTATGTTTCCTTTGTAGCTTGTCACATATAAGTGCCCCCAAATATTCATAGTTCTCTTGAAAGGGTACAATTCCAACGGTCTCAATAAGCCCTTTAGTGGCCCTCATGAAGTCCATTATGAAATATCCTTCTAGTATCATTCTCTACAGATACTTGATATTGATGGGTCTTCCCTGAATATCTTATCTGAGTAGAAGACACAACATCAAGTGTTCAAGTCAGCAGCTTGCAAACTGTCTAGGGACGCTATCCACCATGCTGCTGTACTCCAGGAAATCAAGCGTATAGCCAGACCACTACCTAGCAGTGGCTTCTCTCTAGTCCCTGAGGGAGGACACATCAGCACAACTATAACTGTATAGCCACCTCACCATTCTGTGTCCTCCCCACCCCCTGGCGAGACACTGTGGAAAAATAGGACAATGAAGAAGGGAGAGAATGAGAGAGAAAAACCATAAGGGACCTGAAGGTGAGCAGTCTGGTCTGTGAGCAATAGTTGAAGATGATGAGAGTGACTCATTTATGAAGAAAGAGATGAGGGGCATCATATGCTTTCAAGTGTTTGACTTTAAAGGAAAGATGTTTGAGTGACACTGGGCAGGGAGGAGTGAAGGGTTCTTTCAAGTATATTCCAAAGCTGAGTTTGTAATGCTCTGAGAGAAAGTTTAGGCTGACTAGAAAGACAGAATTCATCCTTATAAAAGATTAGAGGCCCGATACATGATATTCTTAAAAGAGTCAGGCCTCACAGCCCTGGCTGCCTCAGTCCTCGCAGCCCCCCAACCCCATCTGCTAGCCCCGGTGACTACCTTGGCCCTTGCAGCCCCAGCTTTGTCTGGAGGGTCATCAGGAAGGTCATCTGGACAGCCGTTCCCCTGTTCAGCCATTCAGTCGATTTGCATATTATCATTTTTATTATTATAGATTATACAGAGTGGGCAAAAGTAGGTTTACAGATGTATGTGAAACAGAGTTAATAAATCTATTGTAATAATCATAACCTGCATGTCTTTCTCCATATAAAATATAGTAAACCTACTTCTGCCCACCCATGTATATTACATTTTAAAGTATCTTATCAAAGCCTACAAACTAATTGGCATGACCATAAAAATAGCCAGGTAGAAGAGAGATTATTTGAGTTTTAGTGACAGTGAAGGAGCTTGAAAATGACCTTCACCAACACATCAAATTCACTTTTCCTCCCATGTTATACAGAGAATGGGTGCCATACATCTACTGAAACACAATGAGGTGTAAAGAGCCAGAGAGGCCTGTGTTCAAAAATGGACTCCACCTCTTTTTAGCTATAAGCCATTGGACAGGTAATTTATCACCTGTGAACAAGAATGTCTATCTTCTGGGGAGGATTAAAGCAGATAGTTAATAATTGTGATGGCAAGTTCAATACACATTTACCCTTTTCCTTTTAATCTCAGAAATCCTTGGGGGGAAAAAACATTGACCAAGGAATTGGCAGTGCTTTATGTTTCTTACACTTCAATTTACTACATATTTACTGAGCTCTCAGGAGCTGCCATGCTGTGGGACTCTGGGGCCTAAAGAGAAATCATTTAAGGGTAATAGATATACCAAAACATCCATTTTTCCTGATTGCTTATCTCTTATCAAACAAACAAACAAAAAAGAATAACAGATATGAACTTTTTCACTATCCTAGGTTACAAATAGGGTTAGCTTGAACATATAAAGCTACATTCACAGGAAACCCAGTAACTTTCTCTGGAGAATTCTCCCAAGCCCTATGCCAAATTGTACAAAGATTTCACAAGGAGTTGGCTTAACTTCCAAATGCTCAGCAGAGAGAGAGACACTGGGATGCCTAATCGGACCACTGGCCTTTATTATTAGCATATGATGCCCCTCATCTCTTTCTTCATAAATGAGTCACTCTCATCATCTTCAACTATTGCTCACAGACCACTGGCCCTACTAACCTTAAGGATGGGCATCTAACACTGTGATCATTCCAGAACTGCCAAACTCTGCATAACCCATAAGGTTGCCCCATACCTAAACCCTGGGTTACAGTTCCCTCTCATATGTGAACACTGCCTAATGTTTTTCAAAGTACAACACCACTTCCTGTGTGCTGGGATAAGTCCCTCCCTCAACAAGTGGGCCCTGGAAATCAAGAATTAGAGAAATGTTTCACAAGTTACAGGTGTTTTCTTCCATATGACCTACGATCTAAAAATGATTTTTACATTTTTAAATGGTTAAAATATATCTATCAAAAGAAGAATATTTCATGACGCAGGAAAATTAAATGAATGTCAAGTTTCAGCGTCTGTAAATAAAGTCTTACTGGAGTCCGCTCATGCTTATTAGTATTGTTTATAGCTACTTTGGTATTATTATGACAGCAAAGTTGTTTCTTGAGTTATTGTGACAGAGACAATTTGGCCAGAAAGTCCTAAATATATACTATATATCCCTTTACGGGTGTTAGCTGACTTCTAGGTTAGAACACAGTTCCTTCTCTTTCAAAAGGCCCTGGGCCCTTTATCCAAACTTGTATTTCACATATTTCTAAGAGGTGTGCAAATCTAGAAGAGACAGAGATTTTGCAAGGCATAAATATGGTGAAAGGAGGGTTACACAGTACCAACCCACCTCATGTTTGCATGCCAAAGAGGGTCAGCACAGACTATGGCAGACTTACTGTCTCTGCTGACTGAAAGCAGATCAGAGTTTGCGCACACACACACACACACACACACACACACACGAAGTTTCTTTTCAAATTAGCTCCCTGCCACTTCTCATACCAAAACATGAACAGTGTGTATATTAATAATACTGTACTAGAAAGGGCCCTGAGCCTACCCAAGAAAAAAAAAAGTTGGCCTAGCCAGCAGGAGAACCCTTAAAGATACTTTAATTTAATATAATTCTAAGTAGGGGGGAAAGATTAACTGAAAAATACATCAGTTATAAAGTTTGTCACTAAGTCCCACTATTTGTCTTACTCACTAAGTCTCAGGTGGATATCAGTAGGACTTATTCATTTCATTCATGTCCTCAACAAATATATTTGAGGAATGACTAAGTTAGATTGTTTTCCAGATTGAATCACTGTTAGTAGTTCAAAATAGATGAAGAAAAAGAAAGAAAACACTGTCCTCAAAGCTTACATTCAAATTGAGGACATGGACATTTATATATATATTAGTAGTCCTGTGCACAAATCCATGTGCCAGTAGCTCTCTGTGGGGCCTGGCCGCTCCACACCTGCTGCCCAGAGGCTCTGAGGACTGGGAATTCCAGCAGGGCTGAGAAGACTGGGCACGGTCATCTTGTGGCTATGGGCACCGTCATCTCTGTGACAGAGTGATGGTTAATTTGCATATTACCCTTTTATTAGATAGGATTGTATATATAATCAGTAAAACATAAAGTATGTCAAATAATGATCAGTGCTGAGTGAAACAAAAAGCAAGAGAAGGAAAGAGGAGTGAGAGAAGTGCATACAGCTTGAGATGAAGCCAACACCTCACTGCAAAGGAACAATCTGAGAAAGAACATGAAGGAGGTAAGGGAAATGAGCCAGTGGACATCCCAAAGTAAAGCACTCTGGACAGAGGAAAGAGCAAGGTCAATGACAGGGTGGAAGCTTGCCTGGTGGGAGTCAGCTTGTCAGTTTGTGGAGGTGCAATGTTATGTTCTCTGGACAGCAAGGAGGCAATGTAGCTAGCAGTGGTGGAATGTGCAAGCAGAGAGGGTGGGCCATGTAGAGTTTTTCAGGTCATTATAAGAGCTCTGGCTTTTACCCTCTGGAAATTATTAAACCACTGAAGGAGTTTAATTGCAGTAGGGGAGAGGGTGGAGTGAAGGTACAAGATCTGAGTTGTAGTTCATAGGATTTCTCTCATATAAGAAGATCAAGAGGGAAAAGAAAACAAACAAAAAAACTGAAAGAAGAAAGATTCCCCATTAAAAGATTACTGGAATAATTTAGACAAGACACAAACCTGGCTTACAACAAAGTAGCAGCAATGCAGATGACACAGAGCCATTGAATTGTGGGCATATTTAAAGGCAAAGCAGCTAGAATTTGATCATGTTGTATGAGTAAGAGGGAGAAGACAAAGCTGACTGATTTTTTTTTTTTTGACTGTGCAATCAGAAGTATGGACTTTCTAGGTAATGAGATGGAGAAGACTTCAGGAAGAATAGATTTGGAGGAAAATTAAGAGTTTTATATATGACATACTGAGTCCTCCTGTTAAACACCAAAGAGGAAATGTGCATCTGTATAGACAACTCTAGGATTCAGGACAGAGGCCAACGCTGAGGGGCTAACTTTAGGTGTCATCCACATGGAGACAACATGAAATTCATGACACCAGAAGAGGTTATCAAGGGATTGAACAACATAGATAGAAAAAAGGAGAGGCCACATGCCCATGGCCCTGGTCCTCTCACAGAGCATAGTATAACTTTAAACTCTAGCCACACCTTACCAATAGAGCTACTGCACACTTAACCCAATAGGAATTTTCCAGTGGGAAGTTCTTCAAATAATAAAAGGAGTAAAGCAGTTAAAGGGTGTCTGAAAATATATTCACTGTAACTCACAGAAGAATCGCTTGAGTAACCACTCCAGACTTTTATTTTAAACCCAGTTATTAGGTGCAGTGATCTCATTGCCAGCATACTGGTAACCAGAAGTAAGCAGGAGCCTAATAATGACAACAGCTAGAGTCAGATATGGTGACAAGACTAAAGTCTGGACTTCCTGGTGCTTTAGCTCATTTATTTTCCTGATAAATGACTCTCTCATCTTATCTTTGGGGCAGTAAATATAAGCAATCCCACCTTGGCTAGCCAGAGCCATGGGCCTATTAGTGTTTCTTCAAACCACTATTTTATTCAATGCATATTTAGAAAAAGGAGTGAATATTATGTGGGGAAAGGTGAGAGGGGCAGTGCTCAGCCTCTCCCTAGCATCCAAGCAGGTGTGCTCCAGCCCCTGCTTTTCATATTCTGCTCCCCCGAGAGGTGGTTCAGGGACCACTGAATGTTCCTAAAGCATGATTCTTGAATAGGATGGCCATGTCATTTATTTTTTAAATATATTTTTTATTGATTTCAGAGAAGAAGGAAAGGGAGAGATAGAAACATCTATGATAATGGAATCAATGATTGGCTGCCTCCTGCACACCCCTTACTGGGGACTGAGCCTACAACCCAGCATGTGCCCTGATGGGGTCAAACCATAACTTCCTGGTTCATAGGTCAACACTCAACCACTGAGCACACTGGCCGGGCAGGATGGCCATGTGATTTAGTTTCCAATCTGGCACACTTCTGCAAGTGAAAGGGGGTAATATTACAGCAGGCATCAACTGAGCCTGTCTCAGGCAAAGAAGAATATGTCTCACCCATCAACACTCACTCTTCTACACTCCACTCCCACTCCAGGCAGCTTACAAAAGAATTTCTCCCAATCACGTAAAATACTGCCTGAGATGACTTCTGATAACCACGATTTTCTATATCTTAGAACATTTCCAGAAATATTTTGGCACTTCTTATAGATTTGAGATCTCATAAAACTTATTGACTAGACCATACTTTAATCACTAGCTATCATTCAGTGAGCATGGGCTGTATTCCAGGAGCCAGGGACATTGATTTATAGAAAGTACTCAACAGTAGTGGGATGCATACTTAAATGTGTTAATTCATTTAGTCCTCACAAAACCAGCAAGAAGTTAACCCCCCATGATTGATGAATTCACTGATGCCCAGAGAGGTGATGGAGCTTGGTTAAATTCACACAGCTAGTGGGTGGCAGCCCCAGGATTTTATTTCATAACTGCCTGACTCCTTGTGCTACAAAGAGAAAGATGATGAAAGACATAAAAGGAGTTGATGTCCCATTAGATGGCTGAGCCCAAGATTCTTCCTCTGTCCTGTTTCCTAACCTAATCATTTCAACATACAACCAGATGAAGAAAAGGTCAATGAAAATTCTGCATGTGACCCTCACCCCACCCAACTGAAAAGCCAGGCAACCCTCTCAAAGGCTCCAAAAATTGTTTAAAACATTCACTGAGGAACCTTTCAGACGGCACCATAGGCAGCTAGCTCTGCAAGAACACAGCCCACAGTCACTAATAAGTTTTTTAAACAGCTAGTAGTTTGTTCCCTAATTGATGATTTATCTCTCCCCACAGCAGGTTTTTTAATTACTCCAAGGTCTCATTACCAGTTGGCATTAGCCAGGACTGCTCACATGTACCTGGGCTTCAGAACCACCTGAGAGCTCTTGTTGAAATACTGTTGCCCAGCTTTCCCCTGTCTCCTACCCGGAGAAATGCTGATTCTGGAGGTCTAGGGCTGGGCCAGGAAATCACTACTTTTAGCAGCTCCCAAAGGGATTCACATTCTGATGCAGTCAGTCCAAACACCCAGCGTTTGGGAATCAGTAAACACAATGAGGAAGAAGGTTAGTATAAGAAAAAAAAATCACAAGTGAGCCTCTTGCCTCTTCTGCCAAGCTGCAGTTTTCTCCAAGTTTCTTCTTCTTGGTATTGAAGCAAGACAGCCAAACCCACCAAAACTTTCTGCAGTGCTCCCGAAGCATAGTGCTATTCAAACCTTTATATAACCGAAAGTTAGAGTATGTCCAGCTATAAACTTAATCGAAAGCTCATCCCACTACATCCTACTTATAAAATCCACAGAAATTTTTCAACTTAACAGCTTGGGTTATAGACAGACTTCTCAGTCATCAATGCCAAATGTAGTTTACATTGTGTTTGTGTGTGTGTGTGTGTGTGTGTGTGTGTGTGTGTGTGTGTGTGTGTGTCTTGTAGAATTAGGTAACATGGCAAAGTATATTTAAAGTTTAAAAGTTGCTTGTAAATCTGTAATTTGTCCATCAGCTCTGGAAGAAGTTCAACTATAAAGACCCTGGCATTAGCACAAACCAAAGTGTTGCAAACCAGTATGGGTAACAGTGTCTTGATTATTATAAAAATGCAACTTCATTTTTGCATCTCACTGCTTGCACATTAAAATCACTTGGGGAGCTGTAATGATTCTGATGCCCGGAGCCCACCTGCCAATATTCTAATGTATTTGGTCTGGGGCAGGACCTGGGCCTTGGGATTTCTGAGAGTTTCCCGCATGTCACAAAAGTGCAGCTAAGCTTGAGAACCATGCTTTATGTCTGAATAAAGGTTCCTGATTTGAGCAAGTCCTAGATTTCCTGGCAACTCTGAGATGATAGGGCTTTTTGTTTGATTTTATGAAAACCCAATCTCAATTCAAAATTTGATTCTCCAAATCTTATAAGTAGCAAGCCCTGAATTCTTCTATTTAACTTAGCATTGATCTCCCTTCCCCAGCTCCCATGCCTGGGGGCAGTGGAAGGGTGGTGGTGGTCCATCCTCCTGCTCTCTACTCCCACTCCTCCCCTGCCCCCACACTTGTTTCTGGTCCCAGAATGTGAGGATGGGAGAAGAAGGTAGTATAGGATGAGAAGGCATGAGGAGCCAGCACAGTTCTGATGTGGCTGAAACGTTTCTTCGGACTTTGGGGCCTGGCAAATGGTTAAAAGTGAAATCTCTGCTGAGTCAGCAGATATTGAGCTATCTCTTTCCTAAATGAGGCTCTTCCATGGTTTCTCAGAGATTTCCATGTGGGGACACCTCCCCCAGGAAGTTTTCCTGATTTTGAACTCCCATCAAGGTTACTCTGCCTCCTACAGTTACACCTCTTTTTGTTGGTGATTTTCTATGTGGATAGGCGCTCTCTCCTCAGGCCCACAGTGGGGAGAGATGAGTCCTCAGATAGGGAACAAACTACCAGTTGTTAAAAAGAAGCATTGGTGGCTTTGGACTGTGTTTTGTAGAGCTAGCCGCCTGTGGTGACATCTGACTCATATCAATGGCTTTAAGAAGTTATAGTCACCTTTTGTAAGGATAATTTGACTGTATCTATTAAATGTTTAAATGCATATAAAAGTTGACCCTGCAATTTTACATCTAGCATTCATCCTACAGAAGCAATTAAGTCTATGCGCAAAGTCATACACACAAGGACATTCACTTCACATTACTTGTAATAATGAAAACTGAAAACAAGCTAAACGTCTCTCTCAGCGTAATGGTTAATTTGTTCATGATCATCGGGATCGCATGTCATTACACAGGATAGGGTAGACCTATGTGAACTCTCAGGGAAACAGTGAAAAGTCTTATGATTAAATGAAAAAAATAACTAGTTTTGAGGTAGTATGTATTATAAGAGCCCACTTTTGTAGGAAAAAAGATATATGTGAACCTATATATGCCCACAAAGTCATCAAGCTGTACTTATCAGTGATGGTCTTTGAGGAAGGGAGGGAGTGTGAGAGGAATGAAAAGGTAAGAAAGGGATTTTTAAGGATTGCTCAGCTCTCTATGTTAAGATTTAACTGTTTGCACTAATAATGCGTTTTGTACACAGCCTCTGTGACTTTTTAAAGGGGGGGGGGGGGGGGAGAAATATGATTGGCCTGAAAATCTTCAGTAGCACTTCGCACTTTTAGTAAAAATGCCCTTACCTTCCCAGTTCCCGGCCTTCACCACTCATCAGATGCTAATTAACCCCCTGGTTTCCCAGAGTCTTCCGAGTATTGAGCTTGGGCTGCTGCCTCCTGGGGTAAGCCAGCACTCCCTCTCGAGGCAGGTGCCTGCCTGGCTGCCAAGTCTTGGTGTCGGCAATGAAACCTCTACAACCTAAGCTCAGTGAATAAATGTTTAACGGATTTCGTCGGGCATGTGTGGAGCTTAGGCCTTCATCACAGTAGTCATGGGACCCCAAAGTGAAGCACTGTTTCTGCCAGCAATTACTCTCCTAAATGGGTGGGACAGATTTGTCCCTGCTTGTACAAACAAGCAGTGCCCTCTTCAGCCCAGCAGCAGAACTTCTCTACAAAGAACAGATGGGTGGAGCGTCTGGAATTTCCATTTGGTCAGGATGTGTCTTGCAAAATGGGACAAAGAGACTGAAAAACAACAGTTCTGAGCCAGAGAGCCATTTGTAGGAAAGCTGTCACTCTGACTCTGCCCTAAATTTATGTCCCAATTTTACAAGCACCCTATTTTAACCACAGAAAAAAATGATAAAAAGGTTTAAGTAGTAAGCTAAGTTCTATCTATTATGCTGCAAAAAAAAAAAAAAAAAATTAAGGGCTTCAATTTTATACTGCTTTGATGAATTAAGAGGAAATATTACCCATGGCATGGAATATCAGCTCAAGTTTTCTGAGAAACAATCTGACAATAAGTTACAATTTTTAAAAATCTCTTATAAATTAGTCGAGTGATTTTACATTTGGGAACCTTTCATTTAAAAAATAGCCCCAGATAAAATGAAGTATGTTATATAAAGATGTTTAGAGCAAGTGTCATATTTCAATATTTTCCCAGTGTAAAACTGGGAAAACTCGCATACAATAGGCAAGCAGGAAAGAAATGGTTATACGACATACAGCATGGTATCACAATACTTTGCCATAAAACTATGAAGAATTTTAGTTCAGGGACACACATAACACATGTAATAGCCTGGTTCCAAGAAAGTGCATACCATGGTAAAAGATTTTAGAGAAACAGCTTAATATTCAATCTTATCTATGGAAAAGATTAAGGATGAGGCAATAAAGAAGGTAGTAGAGGGAATGAAAGCAAGACAGAACAAAACTGTTAGCTATTATTTAATGCTTTAATCCTCACTATCTCATCTCAAAGCATCATTTTCTGCTTGGGGAGCCAAGGATAGCTATTCTATTACATTAATAGTTTGTTAATAAAATAAAAGAATCAAAACAAAAATAGTTTGTTAATAGAGAGTATTCACTTGTGAATATACAAGAAAGCAGAATAGCCTTAGAAAGTTAAGCCAGATCTCCTTTCTCATGTCTTAAACACATAGCATCACACTTTGGAGCTCATACAACACAAGCTTAAGAAAACTCCATTTGTTAGTATTTATAGGTGCATTTGTTAGTACTTATAATCTCTTTTTTTAATATTTTCATTGATTTCAGAGAGGAAGGGAGAAGGAGAAAGATAGAAACATCAATGATAAGAGAAAATGATTGGTTGGCTGCCCCCTGCATGTCCCCTACTGGTGACTGAGCCCAAAACCTGGACATGTGCCCTGACCAGGAATCTACCCATGATCTCTTGGTTCCTGGGTTGACACTCTGCCACTGAGCCACACTGGCCTGGCAGTATTTATAATCTCTAAAACTGAAAACCAAGTTTACCCAAAAGGTTCCATAATATGAAAATCAACTGAACCAGCTTGATTCCTTACAGCTGGATTCCAGACACTATAGGGAACACAGAATCCAACCAATTTTTAACATTCCCAATTACCAAAACCCTACTCTAAGCTTCCACTGTCTCTCACTTGGACTCTTGTTCTGGCCTCCTCACTGGTTTCCCTGCTTCTACACAGCAGTCAGAGGGTCCCTTTTGAAGCCCAAGTCAAATCATGTTACCCCTCTGTTCAGGCTCTTCTCAGTTCCTGACCTTGACCTACAAGGTCCCATATAACTAACTTTGTTTCTAGCTATCTCCCTAATCTCATTGCCTCTTCCCTTTCCCTCCCTACTCCACCCAGTGACGGCCTTTGCACCTGCTGATCCCTTTGACTAAAATGCTCTTCCACCAAATACCTTCATGCTTACATTTTCATATCATTGTAAGCCTTAAAGAGGGCTCTCCTTGATTAGTTATTTTCCTCCACATTTTCTCATCTTTCTCCTTCCTTGCATCTCTTCTTTCCCTAACTCAGTTCCCTCTCTTTGTTTTCTTTCTCCTTTGCTTTAGCACAGATGCTTTCACCCAGGCCTCAAACTGTTTTTTTATATTCTACTAGTGGCCCGGTACACGAAATTCGTGCACGGGAGCGGGGGAGGGGGGTGGTCCCTCAGCCCAACCTGCCCCTATTCTCACATATTGGGAGCCCTTAGGGGATGTCCAACTGATGGCTCACGCCCAGCCTGCTGAGGCTTTAGGCCTTGGGCACTCAGCCATTTCCCTGCTCAGCTCAGCTCCAGCTGCCTGTGACCACCCGGCCCCAGGGGCTGGGCGCTCACCTCCGCTCCCATGCCCTGGCTGCTGGCCCCGCCCCCTGGCCACCTCCCACGCTCACCACTCCCCACCCTGGCCACCTCCAAGCTCAGGTGGCGGTGCTCTTGTGCTCACCCTGCCCGGCCCCACACCCTGGCTGCCTCCAAGCTCGGGTGGCCCAGGCGCCGCAGTGCTCCTGTGCTCACCGCACCCAGCCCCCCCCAACCGCCCCCTACCCACCCCCCCCCCCCCCCCCCCCCCCCCCCCCCCCCCCCCCCCCCACCCCCCCCCCCCCCCCCCCCCCCCCCCCCCACCTCTAAGCTCGGGCAGCCAGGGCACTGTGGCACTCACTGGCGCTACTGCTTTGTCTCCACCCCCGGGCCCAGCCCTTGTGCCTCTCAGCCCCACCCCCTGCTCTTGATTGGCTGGTAGCATAGCCAATCAGGAGCCCAGGTACAGTCACATTTGCATGTTGCTCTTTTATTAGATAGGATTCTGAACCAGCCGGATCAGTCCTTTTCAATCCTTTTCTATCCCAGTAGCAGGTATCCAAGGCTTCAGCCTCACCTTAGGGGATGGAGAAGAGCATGTGAAATTCTTCCAGGAACAGGAAAACACTGTAGGTTGAAACTTATTCTAAATGCTTCCCATGAAGGTCTGATGAGTGTGTTTCCCAACATTCCTTCCCACCAAGTAGGGCATTTCTGCTCAGTTCCCAAAGTGGTGGTCCACAGGCTAGCATTGCTGGCATCACCTGGAAGGTTGTTTGGAATTCAGGTTCTCAGGCCCCTTCCCAAGAACCACTGAATCAAAATCTACATTTTAACTAGATCCTCACATTCAAGTCTGAGAAACACTGCTCTGTCGTCATAGGGATACAGTAAAACCCAGCACACCTAATGGACAGATGTCATCTAACTTTCAGTTGGAACATATACAATGGAACATTGTGATCTTTGGATTAAAGCAAGCTGCTTTTTATTTCTAACATGTAATTAACTGAATCTTCAGCAAATTATTTAACCTTCTGGAACCTTAATTAACTCATGTGTAAAATGGAAATAATAATACCTATCTTGCAGAGATAATTCATATCTAATTCTTAGCACAGTGCCATGCATGGAGTAGTTATAGAATAAATGAATTTTTAAATTTAATTGTTAAGGTTATTATTAATGTTATTGTTATTGCCATAATTTACTCTAACATAACTTCATAAGTTATTAAAAATTATTCAGATCAAGTTACACAGACATGCTTCTTGTAGCTCCAAAGCTTACAACATAAACTGGGCAATAATTCCATGAGCAATTGCACATTAAAAAAATCCATGTGCTGACAAGATAGCACATTCATTCAACTCTGTGCTAAAATTTTAGTGAGCATGAGGTAGGGTTTATTAGTCTGACCCACTGATTAAATAGCATTATTTGAGTCATAAACTACAAAACCAGGAAACCACTAAAATAAGAGATTAAAACTTCACCAAATGAAATATATATCAAAGAATAAAAATTTGATAACAGAGAGGCTTCATCCTGTTAGACAAACTTTTTTTTATCATAGTGTCAACAATAATCTCTCATGAAATGTTTAATGATCTAATATCTTCTGAACTAACTAAAATAAATAGAAATTCCTTATAAACTTAAGCTCTACATCTAATTAAATGTATCAAATTTAAATGTCACACTTTCTAATCCAGTACCTGAAGCAAAATGTCACAAATGGCCTTTTAATCTTTGTTAATTGTTATATGGTGCCTACTAGTGTCATTTTTAAATGCTCTTCTTTCTTTTAAGATTTGTTTTGTTTTGTTTTTGATTTTCCTTTATTGTTGAAAGTATTACAGATGTCCCCCCTTTTTTTCCACAATGACCCCTTCTACCTCCTCCATCCCCCCTTCTAGGCCTTCACCACTCTATTATCTGTGTCCATGGGTTTTGCATACATGCATATAAGTCCTCTTGATGGTAAAAAAAAAGCTTTTAATTTTATAACTTGACTTCCATGTACTCACCTGTCAGGGGAGAAGATTGCACTAAATCATCATAGTGATCTCTTCCAAAGGGTTGCAATTCCACACTTACAATTTTCAGGTGTTTGCTCCAATATCAAATTCAGAAATATTGCCAATCCTAGCCCCTCACATAATGTATCAACTTGCCTGTTTTTTCTACAAACTGCCTTTAATTCATAATCTTATTGTATCTGGAGTCTTCTGCAAAATAAGAAATTCTAAGTTTACATTTATAAATACATAAAAGTAAGAAAGAGTAGACATGCTTTTGTTAATTGGAGCAAACCTATGAATTTTGGAATTACTTAAAATACTAAGATGATGAAGTAGAATCCATTGATAACAACCATTCATAAAACAAGACTGTTTAGAAAAGCTCCACACAGCAACATCTGCATGCAGTTAAGTTTAAGAGAGGAGAGATTTCTCCTCTTTTTTTCTTCTTCAACCTTTTTCCTGATAAGTGCTTTCTTTGAGCAAATATGGTAAAATTTACAAAATCCCAGTTTCTGGCATTATAGCCTATGTCTTACTGTTACTTTGAAGATGTTGTCTATTCTCGCGTTTTGATGACTTTTTTCACCCAGCTTGGTAAAAACATGAGAAGGTACTAAATTTCCAAGTTCAACAGCTGTCACACCTTTATAATCATTTTAAACCCATTAAAATAAAGAAAAGCAAAAAAACTAATCTGCAAATTCAGCACTGTTTTAATTAATGACAGGAAACTATGATTTTTTTAGAAAAAAGAAACTATGATTTTATGAGATCATAGATACATAATATAACCTCATGTCAAAAAAAAATCTCATGTTAAAAAAAAGGAGTTAATAAGTTTTACATATATTTCAATGCTCATCTTCCATCACTCAATCTAAATGGAGAACTGATATATTTTCACACCTTCAAAACCTGAGGAAATATTACATCTCCAAGTGCATGCATTTCAGAGGTACTGCTTGATCAATGAACAATTAAATCTGCTTAATATGTTGCACTCGTCTTCACATTAATTTGCCTGGAGTAACAACAAGAGTGCCACACAAGATTGATCAAATGACTTTTAAGTCCCCAGTGCTAAATTGTTGTGGAATACAAATGGAGGTGCATGATAGCCGCGTGAGCACTCAATGAATTCCTAATGAGCAGATGCCTTCCTGCTGATTGCCAGGTATAATGACACCACCCGCTGGGTAAAGAAGTGCCCAGAGCTCTGCCTGGAGACCTCACAAGGCAACCACACTCGGCTGGATCAATTGAAGCCTCATTTAGATGGTAAATGAATGTACTCTGGATGAGTGTATTTTATAAATGAATTAAATTTATGTTAGAAATGGATATTTTTTTTTGTCTGAATTCTCAAGTGCCCCTGGATTTTCCAGCAGAAATTACTCTTTCTTTGCCTGGGGGATACCAGACTAAGATTTCCGAAGACCTGATAAGAATTCAAGTTAAATGAGCCACTGTGTCCCCTCCTCCTCCATTAAGGATCTTGGATCCTTCTTCCAGAGCCGCTTGAGTACAAGATTTAATGGCATGAAATAAGCGCCGAGAAAGAGAATTTTAAGAAAGTCTCCACATCAAAACGAGTACTGCTTTCTTCATTTACTCAAGAACCAGGATTTCCAGAGAAGAAAGAATGTCAAATCCTCAGTAATTTCTATCAAAGTTACACAAGCATACTATTTCCTATTGACTTTCTTTCATTCGTTCATGTTCTGATTTTTGTTGTTTTTGTTTGTTTGTTTGTTTGGTTTTGGTTTTTGGTTTTTGGTTTTTTATTTTTGCCATTCCAAAGTCCTTTTCTGCTATCTGGTTGGCATCCCATTCACTGTTTCTATACTATACTGTGTTCACCCACAAAATCAAAGAAATGGAAAAATTTCCTCCCCGTGTTTCAAAAAATTCTCTTGTTGGAGCCAGCATAAATGGACTGGGAATCATTTAATTCAGATGCTATATATCTAAGTACATTTTATTCGAGAAGGTACAAGTGAAAAGACAGAAAGTCTCCAAAGCTTCAGACTCCTTAGGAAAACAGACAATTGGCTATCAACAATGAGTGGAAGAGACGAAGGTACAGAAAATTGGAGGGACTTCCAGTTAAGGAACAAGCTGTGTTTTATGTTGTAGTAACATGAAACACCAAAAATCGAGGGCTAACAGAACAGAAGTGCTTCTTACTCACCTAGATCTGCTATCTGTCCTGGAGGCCTGGTCTTGGCTTAATCCTGTGGTGGGGAAGTTACCATGAGGATATCACTGCCGTTTGACCTGTGAGCTGGGCCCAAGCATTCAGCGGCTCCTCGCCCCTCCCTGCTTTTGGAGTGTAGGTTCTGTCCACCATTCCCATAGTGGGAGCTGTTTTTGAGAACACAGCCTGGATAGAGCAATGTGCAATTAACACCATCTGGATGGTACACATGACTGGCCACCGCAACAAGTCTACATAAACCTCAGATTCTGCCCCAGGGGCTGATGTCTACTCGGCTCACAACTGCTCAGCACAAGCCTTGTGGGTAAGTTCCTTTGCTTGTTCAGTTGCCACCTACCCAACTGGAGTGTTTTGTGTCTTTCTCTGGGCTCTCCTCACCCTCCACCTACAGGAGCCAGTTTTTAAAGCAACACTCAGGGCACTGTGATCACAAAGGGGGCAGGCGCTCACAGGGATATGGGAATTGAGTGCTTTGACCAAAGCATCACATGGCCCCTCTACTCTCATTTTATTGGCTAAAGCGAGTCACATCATCACACCAAACCTCATGGGGGCATGGAAATACAATTTCTTTCCCACTTCCATATCCCAACCTTACATGCCTGGAAAGACTAGAAGCAGAGCAGAAAAACACAGGTGAACCTCATAAATATGTCCCTCACCCCAGAAAATTCAAAAACAAACCTCACTTCCCCCTGCTCTCAGCTTGTCATCTGTCTTCTGTACATCTTCTGCCACACCACTGCACACACTTCCTTTTCAAGGAACAACATTTAAATGCCTATTTTCCTCTCTTTACAGATTTAACCAGGATGGTAATAGTCATTGGAGGCTCCATGTGATGCTCCATGCTTTGCAATCATTCCTATGATCTGAGAGGCTACATACACAGCCCTGTTATTTACTTAGGGCTCACAGCTCTGATCAAGAGAGACACAGTACAACTGAGACCTAAGAATGTTTAGTACTGTGGAAAATTAGGGCTCTGACACCAGCGTGTATCTTTAACTAGATGATTATTATTACCTCCTCTGCCTTCTAGACCCCATCTGCCCTCCTTCAGGGCCTTCCTGTTCAAACAGCTCTGTGGTCTATTTTTTTGGAACAAGGAACTCAAGAAGGTGCCCTTTTCAATTAAGCCTCCCTGTGCCACCATGCTCTCCCTCACCCCAGTATTGTTATGTCTCTAGCAGTACCTGACATTTGGAAGATAGGATTAAAGCCATGGCACTAGTTAAGGTCATTTGGGTTGGATATGTACAGTGACATGTTGAGTTATAGCAGTTAGATATGCTATAGCATTTAATGTGGAGAAAGGAGACAAAGCCAGTAAAGGAGACTAACAAGGATTGGCCAGAAAGGTAGGAGGAAAAATGGGAAAGTGTGATATAGTGGAAAACAAAGGAAAAATGTTTCAGGGGAAAGATAGTAGCCATTGATGGAAAATACTGAGGATAGGCTTGCTAAGGGAATAGGGAGCTAATCTTTGGGCATGGTAGAGCATAGAGATCACTGGTAGACTTAATGAAATACTCTCTGAGAAGTAGGAGGTGGAATGTGTAGAAACCACACTGGCATTAAGAATGGATGAAGGGCCGAGACTGGTTTGGCTCAGTGGATAGAGCGTCGGACTGCAGACTGAAGGGTCCCGGGTTCGATTCCGGTCAAGGGCATGTACCTTGGCTGTGGGCACATCCCCAGTGGGGGGCGTGCAAGAGGCGGCTGATCGATGTTTCTCTCTCATCGATGTTTCTGACTTTCTATCCCTCTCCCTTCTGCTCTGTAAAAAATCAATAAAATATATATTAAAAAAAAAAAAAAGAATGGATGAAGGGGGAGAACCAAGATGGCAGCATAGATAAAACACCTATCTTGCCGTCATACTCAGCAATTTTAAAACTACAACTTAACGAAAGAACAAACACCTTCCAGAATCACCAGGAAGCTGGCCGAGTGAAAATTCCACAAATAAAAGTAAAGATAAGACACTGTTACTCAGAGGAGTGGCGGCGGACAGCGTTGAAAGATTCGCGTGGAGAGAGGTTTGGGGCGCGCGACAGCGGAGAGGGCGGGCGGCTGAAAACCGGCCAGTTTTCTCGAATGGGGAGACAAAGGCGTCCCACTGGACTGATTCTCCAGCTTTGGGTGAAGTCCAGAGAACCCACCATCATACAGGGCGAAAACTGGACAGTGGGAGGGCACGCCAAAGCTCGGGTGCTGCAGGGCTCTCCCAGCTTGTGGAGAAGGCAGCTTGCGCGCGAACAGCTTGGCTGCGTGACGGCGCAGAGAGCGATCTGCGACGTGTCTCTCATTCGGAAAACCTTCAGTCTGCTTTGTTTTACGACCCTGAGTGAGACATTGGGTGTGCAGAGTCATTTGGGGAGAGTCTGAATTCCCCGGCAGCCGGTGGAGCTCCACAGTGGCTCTCTCTCAGAGGTGCTGGCGGCCATTGCCCCCGGCGCAGGGTCCCTGGGGCTGCACAGGGTGGAGCTAACGCTGTCTGCTTGGCCCGGAGACTCCGCCATCCAACCTGAGCACAGCTGAGGTTCACAGACAATTGGCCTGGAGGTCAACCCCTCCAAGTGCTAACAACAATTAACCTGAGCTTAACTTCAGCAAGACTGTGCAACCCATATCCACCTCAGGTAACTGGGGAGGCTGAGCCACTGTCCCTAGTAGGAAGTCTACCACACAAAGCTAATTGACCAACTCAGGGAAGCAGCCACCATGCAGAGACATGGAAAGAAATCAGATGTGAAAGAAATGGAGGGAAAAAAACGACTGGACGTGGAAATCAAAACCACGGTTATAGGGTTTTTCAAGGGGCTCCAACAAAAGGTCGAGGCCAACAAGGAAATAAGCAACACTGCAAAGGAAATGAATGAGTCCTACAAGGAAATGAACGAGACCCTCAAGGATATGAACGAGACCTGCAAGGAAATTATCAAGACCAGTGTTGAAATGATCAAGACCAACGTGATAATGAATGAGTCCTACAAGGAAATGAAGGAGACCCTCAAGGATATGAAGGAGACTCTCAAGGATATGAAAAAGGACCAACCAGAAATTAAGCATACACTGACTGAAATAAAAAATAGTATACAAAGACCTAAAAGTGCTCTGGAGCACCCCAAGAACCAAGTTAAAGATGTGAAATACAAAGAGGTAAAATCCACTCAGCTGAAAAAGCAAGAATCCAAAAGAATCCAAAAAATTGAAGATAGTGTAAGGGGCCTCTGAGACAACCTCAAGCATACCAACATCTGAATTATTGGGGTGCCAGAAAAAGAGAGAGAGCAAGACAATGAAAACCTATTTGAAGAAATAGTGACCGAAAACTTCCCACACCTGGTGAAAGAAATTAATTTAGGAGTCCAAGAAGTGTACCGAACCCCAATATATAGGAACCCTAAGAGGACCACACCAAGGCACATCATAATTAAAATGCCAAGAGCAAAATTCAAAGAGAGAATATTAAAAGCAGCAAGAGAAAAACAGATGGTTACCTATGAGGGAGCACCCATACGATTGTCAGCGGATTTCTCAACAGAAATGATGCAGACCAGATAGGAGTGGCAAGAAATATTCAAGGTGATGAACAGCAAGAATCTACAACCAAGATTACTCTATCCAGCAAAGCTATCATTCAGAATTGAGGATCAGATAAAGTGCTTCGCAGATAAGAAAAAGCTAAAGGAGTTCATCACCACCAAACCAGTATTATATGAAATGCTGAAAGATATTCTTTAAGAAGAGGAAGAAGAAAAAGATAAAAGTGTAAATTAGGAACAACAAATACACATCTATCAACAAATGAATCTAAAAATCAAGTGAATTAATAAGCTGATGAACAGGATAAACTGGTGAATGTAACAGAATCCCGGACATAGAGAGGGAATGGACTGACAACTCTTGGGGAGAAAGGGGGTGTTGGAAGTGCAGCAAGAGTCTGGACAAAAATCATGCAACTACGGAAGAGGACAGTGGAGGGGGTAAGGGCGGAGGGTGGGATGGGTACCAGTTGGAGGGGAACTATAGGGTGAAAAAAAAGGGAACAATGTAATTAATAAACTGAACAATAAAGATTAAAAAAAAAAGAATGGATGAAGGGTGACATCATGGACCCTAAAATCCTTTCAAGTACAGTAGCCCTCCCTTATCCATGATTTTGGTTCCCCATGGCTTCAGTTTTCCTTGGGCAACCAAGATCCAAAAATATAAAATGGAGAATTTTATAAATGATCAATTCATAACTTTTAAATTGTGCACCATCTGAGTAGCATGATGAAATCCCATACCTTCCAGTTCTGTCCCACCCAGCAGGTGAATCTTTCCTTTGTCAGTGTCTCCACACTATAGGCCCTCCCTCCTCATTAGTCACTGAGTAGATGTCTCATATTCTCGGACTGACCTTCACCCTGTGGCAGCGCTTGTGTTCCACTCACCCTTATTTTACTTCATAACACCCCCAAAGTGCAAGAATAGTGAAGCTGGCAATTCTTCTTTTTGTAAAACTATTTTAATCTCTATTGTTCAGTTTATTAATTACATTGCTCCTCCTTTTTCCCCCCTTTAGCTCCCCTCCACCCAGTACCCATCCCACCCTCTGCCCTTACCTCCACCCCACTGTCCTCCCCATATGATTTTTGTCCAGTCTCTTCCTGCACCTCCTACACCTCTTTTCTCCCCAAGAATTGTCAGTCCATTCCCTCTCTATGCCCATGATTCTGTTATATTCACCACTTTATCCTGCTCATCAGATTTTTAATTCACTTGATTTTTATATTCATTTGTTGATAGATGTGTATATGTTGTTCATAATTTTTATTTTTTACCTTTTTCTTCTTCCTCTTCTTAAAGAATATCTTTCAGCATTTCATATAATACTGGTTTGGCAGTGGTGAACTCCTTTAGCTTTTTCTTATCTGTGAAGCACTTTATCTGACCTTCAATTCTGAATGATAGCTTTGCTGGGTAGAGTAATCTTGGTTGTAGATTCTTGCTACTCATCACTTTGAATATTTCTTGCCACTCCCATCTGGCCTGCATAGTTTCTGTTGAGAAATCCGCTGACAATAGTATGGGTGCTCCCTTATAGGTAGCTGTTTTTCTCTTGCTGCTTTTAATATTCTTTGTCTTTTGCTCTTGGCATTTTAATTGTGATGTGTATTGGTGTGGTCCTCTTTGGATTCCTATAGTTTGGGGTTCTGTGTGCTTCTTGGACTTTTAAGTCAATTTCTTTTACCAGGTGGGGGAAGTTTTTGGCTACTATTTCTTCAAATAGGTTTTCATTTTCTTGCTCTCTCTCTTTTTCTGGCTACCTTATAATTCAGATGTTGGTATGCTTGAGGTTGTCCCAGAGGCTCCTTACACTATCTTCAATTTTTTGGATTCTTTTGGCTTCTTGCTTTTCTGGGTGAGTGGATTTTGCCTCTTTGTATTTCAAATCTTTGACTTGGTTCTTATGGTCCTCTAGAATACTTTTAGGTCTTTGTATAATATTTTTTATTTCAGTCAGTGTATGCTTAATTTCTAGTTGGTCCTTTTTCATATCCTGGTAGGTCTTACTCATTTCCTCGAAGGTCTCATTAAGTTCATCAGCCTTTTCTAGGAGCCTCTTGAAAAACCTTATAACCGTGGTTTTGAACTCTATGTCCAATCGTTTTTTTCCCCTCCATTTCTTTCACATCTGATTTCTTTCCATGTCTCTGCACTGTGGCTGCTTTCCTGAGTTGGTTGATTAGTTTTGTGTGGTAGATGTCCGCTAAGGCACAGTGGCTCAGCCTCCCCAGTTACCTGAGGTGGATACTCTTGCTGCAGCCCTTTATGTGTTGCATGGTCTTGTTGAAGTTAAGCCTAGATTATTGTTGTTAGCACTAGGAGGGCTTGACTTCCAGCCAATTGTGGTTCAGCTGTGCTCAGGTTGGATGGGCGGAGTCTCCGGGCTGAGCAGGCAGCCTTGATTTCCGTTAGCTCTGCCCTATGTGGCACCTAGTTTTCTGTGCCTGGTGGTAATGGCTGCAAGCACCTCTGAGAGAAAGCTGCCAGCGAGCTCTACCTGCCACTGGACAATTTTTTTAGCCTCTACCCAAATGAGTCTGCACACCCAAAGTCTCACCCAAGATTGTAAAACAATGCAGTCTGGTGGTTTCCCCTCTTTTTTTTTTTTGCTCCTGAATGAGAGAGCAAGTCACTAGTCTTCCCTGCGCGCTTGCGCACCCTCTCCGCAAGCTCAAGAACCTTTGCAGCGTCCAAGTTTCAGCGTGCTTCCTTACTGTCCAGTTTCATCCCATATGAGTGTGGGTTCCCCAGACCTCGCCCAGAACTGGGGAATCAGTGCAGTGGGATGCCTGTGTATCCCTCCCCATTCAAGAAAACCAGCCAGGTTTGCAGCCGCCCGCCCTATCTGCTCACACATGTGCAGGGCTTCAAACCTCTGACTCTGCGTGTCTTCAACACTACCCTCTGCCGCTCCTCTGAGTCACAGTGTCCTATCTTTACTTTTATTTGTGGAATTTTCACTCAGCCAGCTTTCCAGTGATTCTGGATGATGTTTGTTCTGTTGTTAAGTTGTAGTTTTGAAATTGTTGTGTGGAACAGCAAGATAGGTGTTTACCTGTGCCGCCATCTTGGTTCCTCCTGAAGCTGGCAATCCTGATATGCCAAAGACAGGCCATAAAGTGCCTCCTTTAAGTGAACGGTAGGAAAAAATGGTATATAGAGTTAGGTGCTATCTATGTTTCAGGCACCCACTGGTTTTCCTCAAACATTGTCCCTACGAATAAGAGGGGGTCTATTGTATTTGCTCCCGCTACCAAAAGTTGCAAGTGTGGCTCTGGCCCCACCAACCATTCCTGCTCTGGGTTTCAGCATTCACCCAGCAGCTCTCTGGCTGGACCATGGAGCCCTTTGGGGATACAGTTACTTTCCTGTGGGTGGCAGGCCCTTCTCACTCTTTGCCACACTCAGGTTGGTCTTTCTTATTTTGCTATATCTGTTAAAAAAAAACTATACTCTTTTTAATTATTCTTTAAAAATATATATTATATATGTATTATTATTATTATTATTATTATTATTATACAGATTACTAATATAGTAGTTTTCTCAGTGGGTGATGATATGACATCTATTTCTAGAGTTAGCTCATGGTTGAAATATAAATGAAGTTCATGGTGGTTTTATACATTAGTATCAGAGGACAGCAACATGATGAGAAATCAGGAATTCTCAGAAGACCAGCCAAAATAAATGCCTTTTGAAAGGAAAAGTAACAAATGCTAGGGGGAAGTATACCTTATTTTATCATTAGTGCTTTATTATTTGAGATGTAGTCTTATGCAAATACATTTATTTTAACTATACATGATTATATCCTTACTTTTTTGTGGCTATTTTAGCAGTCAATACATTCTTCCTAATGGTGAGTTTTCAGTTTAAATGGTCTCTCAAACAGAAACTGATGGACTAAGTTTTGTCTGATCTAAAATCAATTTCTATTTTACTTCTATTTTATTTCAATAAGAGTGTACATTTTTTAAGTCCATGAATCCCTATTACGTTCCTTATGTGTCAACCACAGAACTTGATCGTAGTGGCTATATCAGCTAATCTTCCAATAAATATTCATTATTGCTGTGCAGAAGAGCCTCAAGGAATATTTGCTGAATGGGATGTAATGTTCCTATTTTTTTTTAAGCCTCTAAGTGAAGAAGCTAAATCCAACAACTCCTGCTAGCACTTCTAAACCACTATAGGAAAATTAAGATTTTAATGAGCAATATTTTTGGAATGTCAACTTGGTAGAGTGGATACTTGTTCAAAGATTAAACAAGAAGGTTCCTATCTTACTGTCAAGAACTTTACATTCCTAACTCACATTGACAAGTATATGTAAAACAAACAACAACAACAAAAAAAAACCGAATTTCAAAGGAGGACATTTTGTCCAGTTGAAAGATAAAGATCATATGTTTTCTTTAGACTCACATTTAAGGTTGGGTTGAAAGGCCTGGATGGCATTTCAGACTGAAATTCTAATACTGAAACATTTTCTTCAAACTTTTCTTTCATACAACAGAAACAAAGCTTCAATAACTACTCTTTTTTTAATGACTGTCAGCTACTTATGTCTGGTAGTGTTAAATACATTTCTTAAAAAAGAAAAATAGAGATTCCATCAACAAAGTTAAATAACTTGATGAACATATCAGGTATATTATATACCTACTAAAGCCCCGGTGCATGAAATTCATGCACAGGAGAGTGGTGGGGGCGGGGAGAGGTGTGTCTCAGACTGGCCTGCACCCTCTCACAATCTGGGATCACTGTCTCCTAACTACTCGCCTGCCTGCCTGATCGCCTCTAACCACTCTGCCTGCATGCCTGATCACCCCTAACCACTTGCCTACCTGCCTGATCACCCCTAACCACTTGCCTACCTGCCTGATCACACCTAACCATCTCTGCCTCGGCCTCCACCATGGCAGCTTCATCTGAAAGGACATCCGGAAGGTTGTTTGGCTGTCCAGTCTAATCAGCATATTACATTTTTATTAGTATAGATTGTCTTAGTCACTAGGTAAAGGTCAAAACTATATAGACTATGCCAACTGTGCTTTCATTGTGTTTTTTAAACCTTTTCTTCTTGGAGGCCAAGAAAAACTTGATATCTAAGATTAAAATCAAGTAAATAGATTTTGTGTTTAATTTATATAATAAGGAATATATAAATCTCAAACTTTAAGATAGCAATGTGTATGTGTGGGCATACGCACACTGCATATTGCAATTGTGATTATACGATATAGCAGTTAATTCCTAGCATTAACTATGTAAAAACTAGTTTCTGCTTTACAGTTGCATGATCTATTTAGAAAGTCTCTTACTATTTTTACTCTGCCTGTCATAGCTGTTTAGCTCTTACATTAACTCAAGTTTAGAATTATCAACATACATCTAGCCCAGTGAAGTTATACTGTAATGAAATATTACTTCGCCAGTGTTTAGTATGGGTTTGCTTTGGGATTTCATTAAAATCTCAATGGTCTATAAAAGGCTCATAGGTGGTATTGAATAAAGAACTCTAAAGAAATATAACATAATGACTGTCAGTATCAATAATAATTTAGCATCTTTTGTGTTCATTGCACTCTGGTAACAGTATCCCAAAGAGTACAGAGTTTCATGAGTCCATTTTAAATTGCTTCATTAACATAAACACTATCAGACAATGTGCTAATGTTATGGAAGACTTTGTTTTTCTCATCTTCTATTTCCACTTTTTGAAAAATTCTATTACAATAATTTTCTGCACCTAAGTTATGATTTAGCTAATAATTAGTTCACCATTAACTCTGGGAGCATTTAAATTTTGTGTGGAAATAATAATTATGCTCTGTGAAAACATGTGACCTTCTAGTCACAGACCAAAGAGTTAATATTTGTATTTAAGATTTAGAAGATAACTATGTTAGTTTCCTATTGCTGCTGTAACAAGTTACTGCACATTTAGTGGTTTAAAACAATGCAAACTTATTATCTTACTAGAGGCCTAGTCCATGAATTTGTGCACCAGTGAGGTCCCTCAGCCTGGCCTGCAGGGATCAGGCTGAAACTGGCAGTCCAACATCCCCTCAAGGGTCCCAAATTGCAAGAGGGGCCTCTAGCATGCATATAAGATCTTTGGTTAATCTCTTTCCACTTTCCTTCCTCCCTCCTTCCCTCTGAGATTCATCAGACTGTTCCATGTTTCCATGTCTGTGCATTGAGTGTCTGCCCCCTGGTAGTTAGTGTGCATCATAGCTAATGATCAAACAGACACTTAGCATATTAGCCTTTTGTATATAGAAATAGTCCTGTAAGTTAGAAGTCTGACACAGGTTTCACTGCACTATGAACGAGGTATTGGCTGGGCTGTGTGCCTTTCTGAAGGCTCCCGGGGAGAATTCATTCCTTGCTTTTTTTTTTTTTTTTTTTTCCTGAGTTAACCCTTATTCCTTGGTCCACAGTTACCCTTCCTCCATAGTCAAAACTAGCAAGGAAGAATTGAGCCATTTGCACATCATTATCACTTTGGACTTTTTCTTCTGTTTCCCTCTTCCATCTTTTTTATTACATTAGGCCCATCCAGATAACCCCAAATAATCTTATTTTGAGAGTATCTAGTTAGCAAATTTAATTCCATCTGCTACTTTCATTCCTCTTTGCAATGTAACATAACATAGTTTCCTGGGATTAAGAGATGGATATCTTTGGAAAGCCATTATTCTGCCTACCACACTAAAATAGATTTTGAATGTTGCCAAAACTCCAAAAACCTAAGAGTCATGATCTCATAAGCCTATCTATTTAAGCCTCAGGTGCATCTGGCTAACTTTCTTCTGTATCATAATATTCATTTCCTATTAAGATATAGACACAGCTAGTTATAGTTCTAAAAAAAAAGAAGCACAGTATTTAAATAGTTTAGATAAACTTAGTGATCTATGGAAGACTTCTGAGTAGGGTGGGGAATTAACCTAGATGATGCAGAGTTCTTTCAAACTTTGTAAATCTGATGAGAACCTGTAGAGTTCTGCTCTTCCATTTGTGCCTTCCTTTCAGTCATCAAGGAGCAATAGATGCTTAATTTTTTAAAATATATTTTATTGATTTTTTACAGAGAGAAAGGGAGAGGGATGAGATTTAGAAACATCGATGAGAGAGAAACATCAATCTACTGCCTCTGCACAACCCCTATAGGGAATGTGCCCGAAATCAAGGTACATGCCCTTGACCAGAATTGAACCTGGAACCCTTTAGTTCTCAGGCCGACGCTATATCCTCTAAGCCAAATCTGTTAGCGTGATGCTTAATTTTTTAAGATATAAAAATTAGTAATGCTCAGCTAGTGTGGCTCAACTGGTGTGGCTCAGCGACTGAGCTACCCAGGAACCAAGAGGTCACTTGTTTGATTTTTGGTCAGGGCACATCTGAGTTGCAGACTTGATCTCCAATAGGGGGTGTGCAGGAGGCAGCTGATCAAAGATTCTCTCTCATCATTGATGTTTCTCTCTCCCTCTCACTTCCTCTCTGAAATTAATGAAAAATATATATATATTTTAAAAAGAAATAACAACAATCAACTCCTCCAAAGAGATCCATCAGATTTCAGGATTCTCACCAAGTTCGCCTTAGGACTTTTCTTCTCTGAATATGAGTAACTATTAAATCTTTTAAATCAAGGATCATTGGTAGCCATGATTTCTCCTGACAAGTAAAAGCATGTACTTACATTAAACCTGCATAAATATAATTTTTAAAGCTTATATCGCCTAAATGTAAAGTTGATAGTAACAATTTTTCTTATACTGATGGAAAACAACTACTGACAAGATTTTTTAAGGCAAGATGTATGTATAACTAAGTTAACAGAGTTAGAAATAGATACACACAGTACTACAAGTAGATTGTCATCTATACTAATAGAACCCTTATAAGTATGGGTGATAAAAAAATGTCAGAATCAGCTTCAAAGGACTAGTTTCTTTGCAGTAAAATATGTCAAGATTGTGACTAAACTTTAACCATAACAAAGTAGAAGGGACCAAATCTACTCTCCCACTTGAAGAAAAGGGGGTAGCATGAAATATCTTCTATATACAGGCTGTCCTCAGGTTACGTTGGACTCAACGTATGTCATTTTGTGGTTACGTTGCCATCTCCCATTTATTTATATATTAAAAAAAAATTCTGTCATTTTGACATATGTACATACTAGAGGCCTGGTACACAAATTCATGCACCAGTGGGGTCCCTTGGCCTGGCCTGTGGGATTGGGCCAAAACCTACTCTCTGACATCCCCATGGGGTCCCAGATTGCAAGAGGATGTAGGCCAGGCTGAGAGATCCCACTGGTGCACAATGGGGGCTGGGGAAGGATGCAGGAGGTTGGCCACCTGGGGAGGGACTGTGGGAGTGCTCCAGGGCACATCCAACCCATCTTGCTCAGTCCCAATTGGCCAGACCCCAGCAGCAAGCTAACCTACCAGTCAACTATCTCCCCCCTGGTGGTCATTGCACATTATAGCAAGAGGTTAAATAGCCTTAGCATATCATTAGCATATAATCCTTTGATTGGTTAAATGGAAAACCAGACAACTGGACACTTAGCGTATTAGGCTTTTATTATGTAGGATATGCTTTATGTTTTTTATTGTTTATTTACAAGATCAGTAATTTTAATCTTCCTTTTAAATTTGTTTTACTGTTTCCTTTCATTACTGCGGTGTATGTGCTTCATGTGAGTGATGTAGGTGCTTAGGTAGGTGGGTTCCGACTTACAGCGAAAATTGCATTACATTGCACAGTAAGAATGGATCTCCAACGTAACCGGAAGACCTACTGTATATAAAAGCCTAAGCTACGGGATGACTGGCCAGGATCTATGATGTGCACTGAACACTAGGAAGCAGATACTCAATGCAGGAGCTGACCCCTGGTGGCCAGTGCACTCCCACAGCAGGAGCACTGCTGACAGACTGGCGCCAGGCGCTGGGCTGACCACAGCTTCGACTGTGTGAGCCTCTTCCATGGACACACTCCCACCACACCCTAGCGCAGTGGTTGGCAAACTCATTAGTCAACAGAGCCAAATATCAATAGTACAATGATTGAAATTTCTTTTGAGAGCTGAAAACCTACTTCTGCGCATAGGCCACAAAGTTTCAATCACACTGTACGTTTGCCCCCACACATATTTTGTGGAAGAGCCACACTCAGGGGGCCAAAGAGCCACATGTGGCTCACGAGCTACAGTTTGCCGACCACTGCCCTAGCAGATGTAGCAGCAGGCATAGTGGGGCCGGGTGAGCAGGACCGGTACAGCACACAGCCCGGGCTCGGGCCCCTCCTGGGCCACCAGCCGCTTCGCGCACTATTTCCTGCTGTGCAAGATCAACGTGGACAGCCGGCTGGAGCCCCACGAGCTGGCGGGTAAGGCCGGGCTGTGATGGCACGGAGGTCCACTAATCCCTGCAGGCCACGCCAAGGTACCTCACCTGGGCACCAATCTGTGCATCGGGCCTCTATTATGAAATAATAGTTTTCAAGATACAGGGCATTAGGTAATGAATGAGATAGTGATCCCTAAGAGACGAGCACAAAGGATGAGTCTTACAACTTACTGCCTTAAGAAATTTTACAAATCACAGCGAGAGGATGAGGACCCAGGTATGCCCAGGATCCTGAGTGGAGGAGAAAGAGCTGAGTCTAGATAGACATGGAGTCAGCCTTCTCAATGTAGTATGGGAAAATTAGCAAATTGTACTTGTATTTACCATATTCTTTTGCCTCCCACAAAAATTCTTTCTCAGAAACACTCTGGTTTTTATATACATTGGTTTAACTCTGATTCCTTATAAAGATTGCTTCAATATGCCTAATTTATCATTTGTACTACCTATGTCTGATTCCACAAAATATTAAGCATTCAGTATATAAGTTTCATCCTTAGACTTGTTCCCAGAGAGTGAATAGACCATATAGCACAACCAGGATCATTCTATAATTCATAGGTGGGTGTGCTATATGGTCTATTCACTCTCTGAAATGGACTAATACATTCTACATGAGAAGAAGCTTGTAGGTGATATATAAAAGTCACCCTCACATATATCATTACAATCTTCCAGCAGTTTACTAACCATGACCAGGATAAAAAAGAAGAAAAATATTTCCCTGTTATTGTCATCTCTTACCTGACTGCCACTACCTCTGCTGGTCTCAGTGGATTACCTGGTGGTATAACCCAGACCCTCATGCTGTGGGGGGATCTAGTTACCACACCCTTCACAGGCTGGGGTAGTTTGCCATGTCCATTTATGGCCAGGTGAGCAAAGAAACGCCTAGGAAACGCAAGTGAATCACCTGACCTCCACTGATATTCCTCCCTGCCCAATACATAAAGGCAGCCCTGTCTCCTCTTGATGGAATCACATTATCAGCCAAGATGGTGACTTCCCTTCTTGCATGCAGATCCCTGGACATAAAAAGCTAAAAATGCAAAATCAGTAGCCATAGTTTATAATTCAGTGGAGTACTTTTTGGGTACCATGAAGAAAGATGCCTCCTTTGAGGACATAGAATTCTAATCATGGAAAGCCCAGTGTCAGAGATGGAAAATGTTCCCATTAATTATTTTACCCCTAATATATACAGTGGCCATATTATTATGACCACCCGATGTTTGTAGGCAAATTAGCCCTACACTGCACTGTATGGGATATGGAAGCCGAAGGACTGCTCGAACACCTTTGCTATCTGCAGTTACCAAGATAAAATGTCACCAATTCGCACAGGAATGCAAGGATTGTATAGCCGAGCATTGGAAAAAAAGTCATGTGGTCTGATGAATCATGTTTCCAGTTGCATCATGCAGACAGCAGAGTAAGAATTTCGCAGAAACAGCATGAAAGCTTGCACCTCACATGCATGAGTACAACCCCTCAAGCTGGTGGGGGCAGTGTTATGGTTTGGGGCATGTTTTCCTGGCATGATTTGGGCCCTTTAATTAGAACAATGGAGCAATGTCTGAATAGCACATCATACCTAAGTGGCATTGCTGATCAATTTCATCCTACCATGTTGATGGTGCATCCCAATAGAGATGGCTTCTTCCAACAAGACAATGCGCCACGCCACAATGTTTGTACTGTGCAGAAGTACTTTCAAGAACATGAGGGAGACTTTACCTTGCTTAGGTAGCCCCCATAATCACCAGATCTCAATCCAATTGTTTGTGGGATGAAGTTAAAAGAGCCATCAGGCAGCTGGTTCCACAACCATCAAATCTCACAGAACTGGACAGTACTATTCATCAGGCACGGTATCAGATTCTTCGCATCACCTTTCAACATCTAGTGGAGTCAATGCCAAGAAGAAAGAAGAATCGCCGCAATACTGAAGACAAAAGGTGGCCCAAAGAAGTACTGATGGGGTGGTCATAATAATCTGGCCACTCAGTGTATATTCTATTAGCCTTCTTCATAACTCTCTGCAGGCCAGGCCCCTTGCATAATCACTCCCAGTCTGAGTCAGTTTGATATTATGACCCCATCTGACTTTGGCAATTAGGCATTGCCACTTGGCCACAATTTTTTTCAGTCTTATCACCCATTACTATCAGCAAACTAAATTTGTAATAGTTTGTTTCTACTGTGACCAGTAGCCTAGAGTCAATGTTAAAGTTTTAGTGACCATTGTCCCCTTACCACCACCACCAAGTCTTATCTTTATGGCCTTAAATGGTTTGTCCTTAGGCCTTCCACTTGAACATAATCATCTGATGATCTTCCAGCCAAAGATAATCTATCCATTTCAGCATGCCCATTTTCCTCACCCTTTTAATCCTTCTCTCCCACCATCTGCCACAGTAATGCAGGCATTTCAGCTTTGCTCAGAATTGGCCATAGCTTTATCCATGTTTCTGGAAGTTATTCACCATCTCCCAGGACCAGGGTGTTAAGTCCTATAACCTAAGAACCCAATGTGATGCTATCAAACTTTCCCCTAATTTTGCTTTGACCCCTATTATCAACACCCTCGGATTCTAGTCTCAAGAGTACTCCTCCTGGGTCCTCCCAGTACATGCTGGCCAATTCTTGGGGCTCCTTTGGGGAATAGTGGTTTCTCCTCTCTGCTGGCCCAGCTGAACTTTGCTTAATTTTAATTCTAGTTAGTTAACCCTAATTCTAGGACTAATAGCCTAAAAATAGGACAAGTCCTGAGGAGGCACATATTACCTAGGGAAGGAGACTTCTATTCAGCTTGGGAGTGGGATGGGGTATGCTCGTCCTAAACAGAGAGGAGTGAGATGACTGCAAGCCTCATAAAGTTCAGGAGTCTGGGGAGTAAAAATCTACAGCAGCATCCATCAGATGTCTCCATCTCACTTGTCAGGGTCCTGAGTTTTCCCAAACAGTGCCCTGATCTTTGCATATGGACTTGCCTTGATTGGCAACTCTTTGAAGCTCATCCATTCTGACTGTGAAATCCTGGGCTTGGTCATTAGTTTTCTAAGCCCTGCTGCTGTAAAAAAATGAAAGCCTTTTCTGCATGCATCCAGAGGCCCTCTGGCTCTCACACCTGCTTTCCATAGCCTATTACTGCCCTCAGCTGTTCATTATGTTTCTATAGAATAAGCCATCCAACCCTCTTATCCTCAAAACTAGTTTTCTCTGTACTTATCAAATGCCAGTCAGTCCCATAGCTTTTCTTTCTACCACTCCATCCCAATTAATTGCCAGCATAAGTTGTAACAACTGGAATTTGTGCCAGAAGCTGTCTGTTCTCCACCTCCACCATGAATGATGGGGTCTGGCTGCATAACTTTGTGTCTACCACAATATTAATCTCTGTTACTTATTTCACATATTAGACCAAAAAAAATGAAGATTACACAAAAACATTAAAATATTTTCCAAGGTTTACAAAATTAAGAAAAATTAAATATTGAAAGTATATGACTGTAATACTAGATTTATTCCAAAAAAATTTTAAATTTCCTAGGTAAAGCATTTATGTAATACTGTTTCTGATTCTGTGTCTGAAAAATGGCTTTGTAGTCACCTTTGTCTACACATTTAGGCATTAATAGGTACTATTCAGGATATGCACTGTGAAGAATCAGTTGCTAAAGCACACATATCATGACTACGTAAGATGACATGAAGATTTAATGAAAATTTAGTATAGAACATCTGACTTGTATCCTATGGACATACAAGGAAAAATACAATAAATCTATTTACCCATTACATTTTACAAAATCAGACAGAATGTATTTATAAGCAGTGTTTTTCATAAAAACAGCAATTTAATTTCAAATATATTACCCTCCAATTATTCCTTTATCCCACATATGTATCTAATTGGCAAAACCTACCAGGTTACTGAAATCAGTAAAAATCCAATCCATGATGCTTAATTCCTTGTTATCAATAAACATCTTACATTTGAAAATCATTTTTCATATGCCATAAGCCTGCTTACCAGTTCCTATAAAAATGCTATGCCTATCCCTTGCCCAGTAAGTGTGACTAGTCTTTTGCACAAGGCTAAGTAACAGTACTTCTGAACACCCACACACGATTCATCAAGCACACTTTCCTGCTCCTCTCAGATAAGGTCACCAATGGGCAAGCAGTTCCCCTAGTCCTCTTGTTCTTCATAGTGAGCATAGCCACTGGCATAGGTCCTTCCTAAATTTAAATTAGTAAACAATTCTGATGACTCAACATCTGAATCCTTTCCACCTTCGTCATCGTCTTCTTCATCATCCTCTGCTTCAGACTCATCCTCGTCGTCGTGGTAGCTGGTATCACCATACTTATTAGATGAAAGGTTCTTCCAATAAGCATCATACCCAGAAGCTCCATCTCCCTCTTCACCTCCAGTCTGTCTGCCAAATTTTAGGGAGCGTGCTACAAAACACAGATATGTACACAGCACCTCATTAGTTCCCGTTCTCTACATCCTCACATTTTCCTCTACAATACATAACATTACATGAACTTTAATGGGCTGCTTCTTACTCGCAAATAAAAAAGTAACCATTTTTCCTACTTTTCTAACTTAATACTTAATTGGAAAAAAAGACCTTAAAAAATATCAATTCTATCCAACGTGAGGTTTACATATACACTATATGTAACAAATGATAAATATGACAGTGTTATTTCATTAAATCTAGAAAAAGTTGAGAAACAAAATAGCACTCTCTAAACATAATGAGGCATGTTAAAAATTAAAATAAAATGCCCTTTCGTTTGATCAATTAAACATTTATTTCAAATTATAGAAGAATTGATTTCATGTCATTATACTTTTTAGGGCAATTTTATAAGTCAGATATCCTAGAAGGCAAAGCCTTTAATTTCTTCTTCTAGCAACACAAACCAGTGCAAAAAAACCCCAACAAAATCATCAGTCTTACCTCAGTTGATTAAGCAAAGTAATTTAGAATTATGGTTCCATTCTGATATGTTTCATAAAGAGTCAAATTGTGAGCTGCATTACTATAAATGTTTATGGCAGTTTTATTCCTTCATAGAAAAGTTATATAAAAACCAGAAAGCAATTTCCTACAGTGGAGATCGAGTATATAATATAGTAAGTATAGCTGCTCAAATACTACATACCTAAGAATTGCTTAAGAATGAATTCCAACTTTCCAGTACTGGTGATTACCAGCACTTAAATATTAAGGATTTATAGCTACTCAATTATTGAACAAGAAAGCCTAAGCAAAAAAAGAAAAAAGAAAAATCCCTTTTTTGGACTTAAATTTCAGTATTTACTACGCCATTAACTGAGGCAAATGCCAAATATCAAAATGAATGATGGTATATTTCTTAAGTTAAATTGAGAAATTTTACCCATATATTTTCCAAGGCTGTAAAAATTCCACTTCCTTAAGAGAACACATTTATCTTTCCAAATAGAAAAAAAAGGCAGCCAAAACCGGTTTGGCTCAGGGATAGAGCATCAGCCTGTGGACTGAAAGGTCCCAGGTTCGATTCCGGTCAAGGGCATGTACCTTGGCTGCGGGCACATCCCCAGCAGGGGGTGTGCAAGAGGCAGCTGATCGATGTTTCTCTCTCATCGATGTTTCTGACTTTCTATCCCTCTCCCTTCCTCTCCGTAACAAATCAATAAAATATATTTTTTTAAAAAAAGAAAAAAGAAAAAAAAGGCAAAAACAAAAATAGAAAGAGGAAAAAAAAGAAATCTCGTCTAAGCATGAAAGCAGAACCAATCCCCTGTCATTTTAAGAGCCTTACTTGACATGCTAAGATCCTTAGTTTCCTGAGTTTCATGTCCACATTTAGGGCAAGGAGGGTGTTTTCCTTTTTCTTGTTTAAATACTTTGCTCCTTGAATGGTCATCACAGAAACAGGCCTATATGGAGAAGTAAAAATAAACAATAAATAAGTTTAAAGGAACTTCTTCAAGCAGGACTTTATTTCATTTATTTTTAAATATATTTTTATTTATTTCAGAGAGGAAGGGAGAGAGATAGGAACATCAATGATGAGAGAGAATCATTGACTGGTTGCCTCCTGCACACCCTCCCAACTGGGGTTGGAGCCCACAACCCAGGCATGTGCCCTTGACTGGAATTGAATCTGGGACTCCTCAGGCCTCAGGACAATGCTCTATCCACTAAGCCAAACCAGCTAAGCCAATAATAAATAAATTTAAAATACGCAAAGACAGCATTCACTATTTCAAGGAAATTTAAAGATATGGTTCATTAGAGTAGAAGAGCTTGGGACTGGTCATCCTCCTGACTTTAATTGCTTAAGAGAAATGCTCTCTGTCAGGATTCTTGGGAACTATGACCTAACACAGGGCAGAAACTATACATAGGGTATGATATGTAGACTCATTCATGAATATATGAATATTCAGAAAGCCCCTGATGACATAATGGTGAAGAGCCTATCTTATCCTCACATTGTATGCAGTCTAACTGGGGATACTGACAAGTGGAGAGGCCACTACAAGACATTCTGCATTGAAAGAGAAGAGTAGAGGAGGAGCATTAACCTGAAACCTGGAGGATTCAGGAAAGAACATGAAGTATTAGCTGGGATCTGAAGGAGAATGAGGGTACAATAAAGAGGAGAGAGATCTAAGGCAAAGGAAACAGATTAGACAAAATTAGAAGAGTGGGAAGAGAAATAAGACAGGATTAAGAATATAAGAAAAACCAGAGAAATGTTTCTGAGAGCAAGTGAATTGACTGCATCTATTTAGTTATCTTTGACAAAAATGCTACAGATAAGTTTAAAAGAATTAGAACATTATGGAAATCTTCACTCTTCTACACAAGTACATTTTGACATTTATTAAAATACATTTCATCATTTTGGTCAGAATTTTTTCCATAAATGTAAGATGTGAGAACACTGAGCCAAGAGTCAGGAAGCATGTGCACTAGTATCAACTCTAATAAGACAAGCCAACCAATAGCCTCTGCAAAGTCATGAAGATTTCTCAATCCCACAATCTCTGAAATGAAAGAACAAAACTAAATAATGTTTAAGGATGCTTCCAGATTAATCATAGCTGTAAGTAATTCAAGGATTGGTGTGGAATTTGGAAATTAAAAACAAAATAAATTAAAAATACTCTAGTATAGAGAATTGGGGGGGAAATGGCGGCTGATAGACGTGTCCCGAGCCTTGTCCTGAAGCAGACAGAAAGAACAACTGAGGGTCACACGGGGAGTGACTGTTGGTGAGTTAAGGGACAGCTATACTCCAGAAGATGGGGTACTGCTGGACAGGGATCCCCTAACCAGGCAGCCCCCATTGCTGCTGCGTTTCCTCCTGGAGCCACCAGCTTGGACAAGGAGACCACACCATCTTGAAAGGGAAACTGGATGTTATGGAAAGTCTGAAAATCTACAACTGAGGCACCCACCGAACAGCTGCGAACCCCAGAGCACCAGTCCCCAACTGGCACAAACACGCGGATTTGGAGGAGTTCTGCACTCCACCATGGAGAGGAGAGAGAGAACTACATAACCAGACACCCAAGAAGAGAGACCATGGGGAGACAAAGAAACAGCCCGCATATGAAAGAAAAGCAGGCATCACCAGAAAAGGAAGTAAACGAAATCAATCTGTCAGAGAAATGGTCATAAGGTGGCTGAAAAGAATGGAAGACAATATGAGTAAGAACCAAGAAGAAATGAAAAATGACATCGCTGCTGTAAAGAACTCAATAGAAAGCATCAAGAGTAGACTAGAAGAAGCAGAGAACCACATCAGTGAGGTAGGAGACAAGGTAGGAAAAAATATCCGAGGAGAGCAGCTTCTAGAAAAAGAAATTAAAAAATACTCGAGTATACCTTACAACGGAGGCAAGAATGCTGACCAAGCCGATTGCACGAAACACCTGTGGGAAAATACATAATGCCCAGATTAAACTTGGAATAAAAATATTTTCCACAGATCTGTACTTGAAGTAATATCTTAGTTCAATTACTAAGTTTGCTCTTCTGTCTCATAGTATAACTTAGAGGACACAAACAAATGAGAATGAATTCCAAATCACAAGAAAAGAAATTAACAATTCTTATATACTTTAAGATATTCCTTTAATCTTTGAGAATTTCTATAAAAAGACTTTAAGAGCTATATATATAATTGATATATATGTCTCAGTTATAGATATATCTAATGACATATGTGTGTGTATAAACACACACACACACACACACACACCTCAATTTTAAATTTATGTGAATATAAGGATTAACAATTGATACCAGAACTACCAAAATAAGAACCAAATTCAAGGAAGTGAGTATCTGGGGAATATCAGTCTTTCTCATGATGGCATCTATTATATAATAACTAGAGGTCCGGTATACAAATTCTGAGTCCCTTGGAATGCACCAGTAGGGTCCGTTGGTCTGGCCTGTGGAATAGGGCCAGAACTGGCTCTCTGACATCCCCCAAGGGGTCCCAGATTGCAAGAGGGCACAGGCCAGGCTGAGGGACCCCACCATTGCATGATCAGGGCCAGGGAGGGATGCAGGAAGATGGCCAGCTGAGGAGGGACCTTAGGAGGGCTCCAGGGCATGCCCAGCCCATCTCGCTCAGTCTTGATCCACCAGACCCCAGCAGCAAGCTAACCTACCAGTCAAAGTGTCTGTCCCCTGGTAGTCAGTGCATGTCATAGCATGCAGTTGAGCAGGCTTAGCATATGATTAGCATATTATGCTTTGATTGGTTGAACGGACAACCATACACTTAGCATATTAGGCTTTTATTATATAGGAAGGTTTTCTAAGTGCCAGGTACTATACTAATGCTTTTCTTTGTCTGAATTCTCATTTCAATTAACACTTAGAAAAGGAAATTCACATCTTCCTTTTAAGAAGATACAGGTTCAGAAAGATTTAGTGATTTGCTCCAAATCATATGACCAACAAGTAGAAATTAAGTAGTGTTTGACTCCAAAACTTGAGCTTTTGAGAATCAGAGTAGAAATAAAATACAATCTATCTGTGAAGATGATACCATCCATCCAGTCAGTAACAATGGTTCTCAAATACAAAGACCCTTGAGAATTATATGTGCAGGTTAAATGCGTGTGCCTGGCACCCACCACAATCACAAATACAGAATCTCAGGAATGAGGCCTGAACACCTATATTTCTTAAAATCTTCCACAGGTGTCTTTGATGCATACTCCTGTCTAAGAATCACTGAAAAGAAACAGGGGTGGTATCCCTTACTTGGGGGCATCTGGAAGTGTGTGGAGACGAAGGGTATTATTTTAGTAACTTAGAGGTAAAAATGACATTTTTTATTCAGGACCAGTAATTCCTGGTCATTCCCACAATATAAAGATTTGGCCCAATTAAAATACCATAGGCACCTCTTTTAAGAAGAGAAAATAGATGTGTTATGAATTTTTTCTACAACCAGAAAATAGATTTGAACTAAATTACAGTTCATAAGAGGCTGAATGAAAAACTGGATTCCTTTTTCACTGTTTATCACTCAGACTATTGAGAAACTAGGATATAAAGAACATTTAATCTATAAAAACTTACATTTAAATGTTTCCGCCTCTAAAACCTGGCAGCTGGCTTGATGTTCAAATTGATCATCTTCACAGAGAAAGTTTTGACAAAAAGAACAACTGAATATTCTGCCTCCTATTAGATTAAAAAAAAACAAAACATAAAAATGTAAATAAGCTTTAATTTTAAAAACTCATAACTATAAAACTGCTCAAAAAGGATGGCAAGTTATTTCAGATTTACACCACAATGACAAGAAGTTTCTGTTCTGGTAAAAACTACAATGAAAACTGCTAAAATGAACCATAAAGAAAGGGACTAACTACCACTAACCCTTAGCTACACATATGTAATACAATCCTCAGAGACACTCGCTCCCCCATAACTACCTTTCCTACCTGTGTTGGTAAACAATCCAAATGACTGCTAGTGCTAGTATAAATCCCTTTTTCAACTAAACTGATAAGCAAAACAGTGTCCATATTTAGGATTGAAAGCATCCTGAAAAGTGTTAAAAATAGTATCCGGGATATTTCAAGGTCAGCCTTCACTTAGAGCCAAGTTCACTGCCTGTATGTAATCACTCACCATGGTCCCAGACACCTCGTTCACATTCCACACACTCCGCCTCGGTCAGAGGGCAGGCACAGGCGTGTGTGCTGAGACATTTCCGACCATGACACACCCAAGCTTCACAGAAGTCACATATTGCACCCTGCAACAAAGGAGCACAAAAATTAACCTTCGTCACTTGACCAGCTGCAGCCACTATCTCACACAGTGATTTTCAGTGTGTCACAGAATTTTGAATGTACAATACCTAGTCAGGGGCACTGATCTCTTTTCCCTTAGATTGTCAAGTAAAAAAAAATGACAACAGCCAACATAACAAGAGTCATCCAGTGTGAATGTGCTGTCTTGAACCATGAATATAGGTCATTTAATAGAGTTCTATCTTGTTGGTCACATTGCATAAGAACGTTATGTCTGATTGATTAATTCTTAGTACCAGAAATCCTTATATACAAGTATAGGCACCTGATTTTTTTTAAGTCACTTTGGAGCAAAAAGGGTAATTACTATTATTAATTATTTTAAAAAACAATCAGTTATACCTATTTTTTTTTTTTGTCAAACTGGCAAAAAAATATGCGTTTTGGTGTGCTGCAGAATTTTAGTTTATTTATGACCTGAGGTGAGAAAGCCTGAAAGTCTCTGACCCACCAAGTAGATACCATCAAAGTTATATACATTTAGTAATTTATCAACCTTCAGTGACAGTAGGTGGCTTCATTGAAGAAAAAAATTTACTTAGCCAAAATTAAGAGTGAAAACTACTACACCAATAGCTATTTATACAGACATTAGCTATATATCAAAAGAAAAAGAAGCAAGAGTAAAACTATACACTTACCCTAGTACTAATCACTGAAGTAAATCAGAAGCTGGAAGTGTGGCCTTCAAACTGAATTCTAATTCAAATGAAATCTGTAGTCCACAGTTCAAGCATATTTGTCTACAGCAATTTTCCAGTAACTAAATTGAATACTTCCAAATACTGATATTTCTAATTTAAGAAAATTCCTTGAGAGAAACCAGGATGGCGGCATAAGTAAATACCTGAACTTGCTGCCTCACACAACAAATTCAAAACTACAACTAAAAGACAAAACAGAAATCATCCAGAACCACAGGAAAGCTAGCTGAGTGGAAATTCTATAACTAGAAGGAAAGAGAAAAGCACACTGAGACTCAGAAGGCAGGTGCAGAAGGCAGAGGTATGAAGGCGCATGTGCGGAGAGGGCTGGCAACTGAGTACACGGCAGGCTTTCTCAATCAGGAGGGAGACAAAAGCTGCCAATTGCTCTGAACTTCACTTCTAGGCAAGACTCTGGGGACCCAGACTCATTTGAGGAGAAACTAGAATGTCTGGCAATGGGTTAAACTCAAGAGTGGCTTTCTCTCAGAGGTGCTTGCAGCAATTACCAAGGGACACTGAGACCCAGGGGCCTTATAGGGTAGGGCTGATAGGAAGCCATTGCTGTATGCTCCACCCTGAGGTCCCGCCCATGAGTTTGCTCCACCCTGAGACTACGCACCATCCAAGCTGAACACAGAGTCTTTTGCATATGAATGACCTTGTCCTTTGAATTCTAAACTTACCATATTTTCTAGCATATAGGATGACTTTTTAACCCAGGAAAATCTCAAAAATCCGGGGTCGTCTTATACGCCGCGTGTAAAAATACCATAGTTTGCAGTTATAATGGACATTGCTAACTCTCCAGGGACTTGCCTGACACTTGCTCTCTCTCTCTATTGTTTGTTATCTTCCTCCTATCATCATCAATTCCAGTCATCTTATACACTGGAAAATATGGTACCTGAAAAAACGGCAGCTGAGTCAGTGAGACCCAGAGTATCCAAAAGAAGGCCCAAGGCCCCACAGCAGCTTGCACTGCTTCACAGCTAGGCCTCATCTGGGCACCTCCAAAACCCAAACAAAGAAGAGATATCTGCAGATCTCTCTGTAGGTCCTGCTGAGTGGCCTCAGGCAGAGGCTAAATTAGCACCTCCTTGGAGATCCAAGAGCCAATGTAACCAGTGGTCAGAATAGGACTAACCAGACTACAACTCCTTAAATCCATAAGGGACACACTCATGGGGCAGACTCAGTGAGCACAAAAGCCCCACTGAACCAAGTCTTGCCTCATTAGGGTGTCTCCAGCATAGAAGTTCTCCCAGCACAGACACAGCTGATCCTCACAGCCTGGAGTTCAATTCCTCCCAATAATACCAACAACAGTCAAGGCTTAACTACAACAAGACTGTGCACACAGTCCACAAAGAGGTGCACCAAGAGTGTCCACCTCAGCTACCTGGGAGGCTGAGCAACTGGGCCCTATAGGACACCTAGAACACAAAGCCACACTGTCAACTCAGGGAAGCACCAAAATCCAGAGACAAAGAAACAGGTGAAAGAAATTGATGAAAGCAAATGACTGGATATAGAGTTCAAAACCACGGTTATAAAGTTTTTCAAGAATTTTCTAGAAAAGGCTGATAAATTTAGTGAGACCCCCAAGGATATGAAAAAGGACGAACTAGAAATTAAGCATACACTGACTGAAATAAAGAATAATATACAGAGATCCAACAGCAGACTAGAAGATCGCAAGAATCAAGTCAAAGATTTGAAATACAAAGAAACAAAAAACACCCAATCAGAAAATCAGAGAGAAAAAAGAATAAAAAAATATGAAGATAATGTAAGAATCCTCTGGGACAACTTCAAGCGTACCAACATCAGAATTATGGGTGTGCCAAGAAAAGAGAGAGCAAGATACTGAAAACTTATTTGAAGAAATAATGACCAAAAACTCAGCCCATCTGGTGAAAGAAATACTTACAAGTCCAGGAAGTGCACAAAAGGAATCCAAAGAGGATCACACCAAGACAAATCATAATTAAAATGCCAAGAGCAAAAGACAATTAAGAGAGAATATTAAAAGCAGCAAGAGAAAAACAATAACCTACAA
Source organism: Antrozous pallidus (assembly GCA_027563665.1). NCBI lineage: Eukaryota > Metazoa > Chordata > Mammalia > Chiroptera > Vespertilionidae > Antrozous > Antrozous pallidus. Next base: position 52,554,348 of record CM050516.1, on the reverse strand, counting down.
GGGAGCACCCATACGACTGTTAGCTGATTTCTCAACAGAAACGATGCAGGCCAGACGGGAGTGGCAAGAAATATTCAAAGTGATGAACAGCAAGACCCTACAACCAAGATTACTCTACCCAGTAAAGCTATCATTCTGAATTGAAGGGCAGAGAAAGAGCTTCACAGATAAGAAAAAGTTAAAGGATAGCCAGAGACGGGTAAGATTCCTCAGGGAAGGAACAACCTAAGACAGGCACAGTCGCAGAGGGGCCAACAGGAGAGAACCAAAAGGTCAACAGAAGTGGGGCACAGACCCTCATCCACAAACCTTGCAGGGGCTTGAATTCTCACCCCTCCTGAGGGAGGTCTCCTGCCCCCACGGCTGCCTCGCCTCCCACGCACAACTCAGACCAGGACCCAGGTGGCAGACAGAGAATCAGCCAGCAATAGCTGCTCTATATCTAAATTCAGTCTATTAACAGGAATGCTCAGAACCTACTCAAAAATGCAAATATTCCTTTCCACTAGTATTTACAGGGTAAACTAAGATTTCTGCTTATTAAAATTGGCAGTAAAATATAATCAAGTTTTCAGATTAATTTAAATTGGCCAAGTGAAATAAGTGAATACTCAAGAAAATTTAAGTATACTGGACAAAAAGCTTTCCCTAAAACATTAACTAAAATATCTACTAGTAGCTCATCTCACTGTAAAATTGCCTAACATCCAAAAAACCTAAAGCAGTCATATTTGTGTGCAAAACTTAAAATTTAAAATTACCAGGACTGCAAGTTAAAATGTCCAAAAGCCCCCATTAATCCAAAAGGGGGGGGGGGGCAGTCGGGTAATATCATGTAAGGAAAAATATCCTATAAGTAAAATACATCTAGAAAATTCTTACTCCAGAAAAGTAAATTCCACTTGTAAAACCAACTGCAGGACACCCATGAAAAAACACACATGGTGTCAAAATAAGCCAAAGGAAAATCATTTAGGCAAAAATTAAAAAGAATCCCAAGTCTATTTTGCAGAGAGGATCCCTTTGTTAACTTTTGGTCAAGAATGTGTTTGTGTGTTTTCAGAGAACAACTCCAAGACCATGTGGGTTCCTGCGACTGTGAGGAATGGACGGATCTGTTCCAGCCACGAGGACGGTCAGAGATGGAGGACAATGACGACACCTTGCCATGCTAGCAGCTGGCAGTTGTGCGTGGCTGCAGGCAGCCCAGGACCATACCAGAGAGGATGATCTTGCATTGCTACAATGTGTCCACCATCTGGATACCATTGCTGACATGTACACATAAAGAACTATTTGACACTGAAACTGGGACTCAGAACAGTTGGACATTGAAACTGAGACTGAAACATTTTTTGTTCTTATACATTTATTTCTAGTATGCAGAGGCAAGATATTTTTGAAGAAAAGAAACAGGGGAGACTGACTGATATAGAGGCAGGGAGGCATTGAACAGACTGTCAAGCTACAGGGGGAAGGCTGGGGTGGATGGGAGGTGAAATGCCAGGGGAGATCAACCGAAGGACTTGTATGCATGCATATGAGCATAATCAATGAATGAAAGACACTGGGGCGGGGAGGGGGGTGGGTGGGGACCTGTGCTGGGGGGTAGGGGAGGCTGGGGGGAGAATAATGGGGAGGGGGGAAAGGAAAACATGTACTACTATTAAATATAAGTTATACTGCCAAAAAAAAATTTAATTAATTAAAAAAAAAAGAAAAAGTTAAAGGAGTTCACCACCACCAAACCAGTATTATATAAAATGTTGAAAGGTATTCTTTAAGAAGAGGTAGAAGAAAAAGGTAAAGATAAAAATTATGAACAACAAATACATATCTAGCAACAAGTGAATCTAAAAATCAAGTGAATAAAAAATATAATGAACAGAATAAACTGGTGAATATAATAGAATCAGGGCATAGAAAGGGAGTGGACTGACAATTTTCGGGGAAAAAGGGGTGTGGGGGGTGCAGGAAGAGACTGGACAAAAATCGTAAACCTATGGATGAGGACTGGGTGGGAGAAAGGGCAGAGGCTAAGGTGGGAACCAGGTGGAGGGGAGCTATGGGGGGGAAAAGAGGAACAACTGTAATAATCTGAACGATAAAGATTTATTTTAAAAAAAAGAAAATTCCTATCTGTGTAATTTATAAAATAATCACATAGCTTTTCTAGGATAACCTAGACAACATATTAAACATCTGTCAGCAGCTTTTTTTCTTTTAGGGCATCTTATGCTTCTATGTTTCTTTTTTTTTGGGGGGGGGGGGGAATAAAGTAAGATATATAGAACTAAATGACAGGGTAAGACTTTCCATTTCTGTACCAAGATAGTAAGATTATACCTTTCAATAACATGAGATCAAGAATATTAAGAGCTAGAAAGAATCTTAATGGACTGAATGGTCTTTCCTTCACACATGAGGAACAGGGGCCTGAGACCAAGTCCAAATCCCAGAACTACATTATAGAGGAGCTGAGATTTAAGCCAGGTCTTCTGAATCTCAGTTCAGTGTTATACCATTCAAGGCCCTGTAACAAAAATGTATAGAGCAAATAGGAAAAATATCTTATGACTTATAAAAATGGATTAACAACCCTAGCTGGTTTGGCTCATGGATGGAGCGTCGGCCTACAAACTGAAGGATCCCGGTTTGATGACAGTCAAGGGCACATGCCCAGGTTGTGGTTTCAATCCCCAGTGGCGGACTTGCAAGAGGCAGCTGATCCATGATTCTCTCTCATCATGGATATTTCTCTCTCTCTCTCTCCCTCTTCCTTCCTCTCTGAAATCAATAACTATATTTTTAAAAATAATAAATAAATAATAAATAAAAATGGATTAACATTATAGTTAGCAAATCCTCAAATGTCTTTTGGATTACTCAAAGTTCTAACAACAAAGACATGGCACACTATATATACTGGGTAATACAGGAGAGTTTAAAAGAGATAATTCACAAAGGACAGATAGGCTCAGAAAAAACATCAAGGGACAGGGAAGGGCAGGAGTTACCAAAAGCCAAGCGAGAGCCATATACAGAGGAACTCTGCCCAATTACATCCAAACCGGGGCAACGTGATAGGGAATGAGCTGGGAGAACAATGACCCAGATAGTATTCTATTATCCTAAGGTATCCTGCCAGGGTTTCCCATTGGCTGAACCAAAAGGAAGCCAAAACATAAAAAAAGCCATGATCCAATCAGGCTCCTAGGACAAAGCAGGGTGAAAAGGGAATTTCTAGAATTTATAACTAAGGATTCATGAGTCTACTTAAATACTTTATTTATATAAGAAAAGATCATATAGACTCATACAACTTAGTTAAAGTGTTTGATAACTTTAGACATAAGCAAGCTACCAAGGAAGATGACAATGGTTTTTGAATCTTTGATTGATTTTTGAAACATAACACTGACAACCTTATATTTAAAATAAAGAATTCACAAGATAACTATGAATAATTCTAGCTCCTTGCATGTCATCTGTAAGATAAGCACATTATGAAATATGTCATATAAAGATCTGCCTCCTGGTAGGTAATTATATGTTCTGGGACAGTTACTAAAAATAAAATATTCTGCTTGATGTAAAATAGAATTATTTTAATTATGAACTGAAATTCGAACCAGAGCATAAAATCACACAATGGAATACAGTAAAACTGGTTAAAAGGATAACTTTTTAGTGAAAAAGAGCAAAATGCATCATACAAACATGTTTTTATTACTTAAAACAATGACTTTCCTTAGCAACTTCTACATGAAGAAACTCTGTATAATCTGAAAATAAGACAGTGTCTTAAATTAATTTTTGCTCCAAAGATGCGCTAGATCTTATTTTCAGGGGGATGCCTTATGTTACAGCAAGTAGGTCTTATTTTCGGGGGATGTCTTACTTTCAGGGAAACAGGGTAAATGAAGTCTAAGTAAGACACCAATGACAGATGAATTTTATTTAGGTCAAAATTAAATGTTTCCATTCCTTGTATATTTCCGAATAAGAAAAATAGGAAGCAGTTAAAAACAAGTAGGCAATAAAGGAAATTCATACAAAAACATAACAACAGATAATCCAGATAACTCCAGATTAATTAAGCCAAAGAACAAAGCAGTGTGATTATCCTAACATATAAAAACCCTGGGTTGTAACAACCAGTGGTCTCCAATCGGAAAGGGTGCAGGCTGGACTGAGGGAACCCCTGCCATTCTCTGCACGAATGTGCACTGGGCCACTAGTCCTATATGATAAAAGCGTAATAAGCTAAGTGGTCAACCATTTGGTCAGTCAACCAGTCACTATGCCATGAACTGACCATCAGGGGGGCAGATACTCTGACCAGTAGGTTAGCTTGCTGCTGAGGTCCAGCCAATTGGAACAGGTTAAGAGGGCTGGGGTCACTCTCCAGCCGGCCAGTCCCCATTGACCCTGACTGGCACTGGGCGAGATGGCCTCCATCACTGGCCAGGCTGAGCGACCCTACTTGTGCACGAATTCGTGCACCAGGCCTTAGTATGTTTATGAAATACAGTGGTTATAAAAAATAACCATTGATCAGAATGATGTTTTCTTATACTTGGATATAACTAGTCTTAAGACAGCAATTTTCAACTTTTTTCATTCCATGACACACATAAATTACTAAAACTCTGGCAGCTTAGCAAAAAAATATATTTGCCCATCTGACCAAAAAAATAAAAATAAAATAATAGATATGGTATGGCTAGTGTGCCTCGGTGAGCGAGCATCAACCAATGACCAGGGAATCACTATAGGATTCCTGATCAGGGCACATGCCATTTCCAGGCTCAATCCCCAGTAAGGAGTGCAGGAGGCAGCAGATAATTCTCTCTCATCAATGTTGTTTCTATATGTCTCTTTCCCTTCCATTCTTCTCTCTGAAATCAATGAAAACATATATATTTTTAAAATAAGTATAATTTTAATTCACTTTGGATAGCTATTATTGTGCTGGCTGTTGTCATTTTTTAAAATTCACAATCTAAGTGCTCCTGATGAAATAGTCAGGTAGTGCATATTTTCAAAATTCTTGCAGTACAATGGTTGAAAATCACTAACTGGTCTAAGAGATAATGATAAGAAGCTTACCACCATTGCAAGGCCAGTACTGTATATACCAGCATGCTTTATGACACAGTCTGAAGACTTCATCATGCACTTTGTTTTCCCTAGTAAAGAAACCAATTTATGCAATTAGCCTGGCAAAAGTAGCACATGCAAGTAATTCATTAATTATCTTTATCTAGCCTGTGGAAATAATTTTAAGTAGATAGAAATAAGAATTGCTCTGCTTACATAACCAAAAATATAAAATGGATATAACTGAGATCTCATTCATTACCTGAGTCAGATCTTTTGAGATTAGAAATGTATTAAAAACCAATAAAGTTGTGTTCATTTATATTTGTACTAAAATCCGAATTTGTAACCAAACCACCATCATAGCAGATTTTAAAATACACTTTAAAATGAATTTAACCTTTCATGCCATAACCAGTTTGGCTCAGTGGATAGATCATCAACCTGTGGACAAAGGGTCCTGGGTACGATTCCAGTCAGGGGAATGTACCTCAGTTGCAGTTTCCTCCCTGGTTTGGGCCCTAGTCAGGGCTCATGCAGGAGGCAACCAATTGATGTGTTTCTCTCACATTGATATTTCTGTCTTTCCCTCGCTCTTCCACTCTCTCTAAAAATCAATGTAAAAATATCCATGGGTGAGGATTAAAAAAATAACAAATGAATTTAACCATTCATAATTCGCAATAAAAAGTCAGGTTTAAAATTGTTGCTTATTTCTTTCCACACAGTATCTCAAACCAACCAAACAGAAATTATGCATCTTATCTGATTCACTTTTTAAGTTTATTCAGATGTACACACTTACAGACATAACCTACAATTAAATATTTTTCAAAAAAGCTTTTAAAATAGTCCTCAAGTGAGCACAAAAACCAGCAATATGGTGATAGAGGTAAAAATAACCATATGGCCATAAAAACTGATGTAACAGCTAATTACCAATCCAAAACACTGTCAGGAAATTCATATACAATGGGAAGATTAATAATGACATAATAACCATCCATTTCATACTCCACAAAGTGGAACATCAAAGAAACAGAAGATATTCAATTTTCCATTACCCTGATTACCTGAGGAACAAAGCTAGACAACAGGAAATGGGAAGAATGAGATACTGGAAATAAGAGGCAAGAGCTACCCACTGTTCCATGTCTAACACTAAGAACAAAATAAATGAGAAATGCATCCATGTATAACAAAATTTAAGCTCAAAAACACTGGAATTATAGGAAGGTCCTAGCAAGAATTTAATCTTTTCCATAAATTATTTTCTCATTCTATATTCATTTCTTCTATAAAATAAGGATGTAACAACTAGCAGATAAGCAGTCTACTCACCCAATATTCTCTTTTTCACCCTATCTAATAAAAGAGTAATATGCAAATTAACCATCACACCATAAGCCACACCCACTAGCCAATCAGGAGCAGTATGCAAATTAACCCCAACCAAGATTGCTACAACCATGGAGAGAACAGGAGGGAGGATTGGGTTTCCCCAGTGATAGAGGAAGCCAAGCTTTCTGCACACCCAGGCCGGCCCAGGCCTCTGCTTAAGGTTACAAAGTTTCAATGATAGAAGATACATAAATCCCAACAGAAATGGCTGCTGCCATGGAGCAAGCAGAAGGCTTGGTTCCATTCTAGGCTACAAAGTTTCAATTGTAGAAGATAAATAAATCCCAGATACCAGAGCCTCCCGTTAGGTCACCGGGGAGTGTGGCCGGCCTGCAAACCACCACAGGCCCTCACCCAGGCCACCCCACACCACAAGGGAACCCCCACCCAGATCCGGGACACCCTTCAGAGCAAACCAGCTGGCCCCACCAATGCACCAGGCCTCTATCCTATCTAATAAAAGAGTAATATGCAGATTGACCATCACTCCAACACACAAGATGGCTGCCCTCATGTGATCAAAGATCCTGCCCCCATGTGGGAGGAGCCAGGCTTGCAAGGGAGGGCAGTTAGGGGTGATCAAGCCTGCAGGGGAGGGCAGTTAGGGAAACCAGGCTGGTAGGGGTGCAGTTAGACAGCAATCAGGCTGGCAGGGGAATGGTTAAGGGATGATGGGGCTGGCAGCAGGCGAGCAACTGGGAGCCAGCAGTCCTAGATTGTGAGAGGGATTTCCGACTGCCCGTTTAGACCCAGTCCTACTGGGATCAAGCCTAAACGGGCAGTCAGACATCCCTCAAGGGGTCCCAGATTGGAGAGGGTACAGGGTGCTGCTCCTGATTGGCTAGTGGATGTGGCTTATGGTGTGATGGTTAATTTGCATATTACTTTTATTAGATAGGGTGAAAAAGAGAATATTGGGTTAGTAGACTGCTTATCTGCTAGTTGTTACATCCTTATTTTATAGAAGAAATGAATATAGAATGAGAAAATAATTTATGGAAAAGATTAAATTCTTGCCCCCTCCCGTGCATGAATTTCGTGCACCGGGCCTCTAGTTAATTATAAACCTCAACGATGTCTTCTTTGAAAGCTAGAACTAGAATATTCAAGGATGTAGCCCTAAACATCCCTAACTTTCTGCAATGTTATCATACATATATGCATTAAAATGAGCATATCCCAAAATGTGTTACCCCTGAAACTATTATTATACCAAAACCAAAAGGTATATTTGTTCAAGCAAAAGTTTGGGGAGAAAATCTATACTTCTTTACTGGAGGTCTTCAAAAACTTTAATATATAAATACTAGAGACCTGATGCACAAAATTCGTGCAAGTGACTCAGCTTTCACAGCCCTAGCTTCATTCGGAAGATTGTCCAGACGGTCATTCTGCTGTTTGGTCTAATTAGCATATTAGTTCTTTATTATATACCATATAATAGAAATCTCCCATATGGGAAGTGAATAAAACACACAGCATTTCTCAAATGTATACACTGCTAAGAAATACTTATTAATAGCACAAGTATTCTAAGAAAGACTATTTGACAAACACCAATCTTGTTCTGTGAACTACATTTAATTTTACTCTGAATGATCATCTATTCTTAGTTTCCACTTATACCTAGTAAATGAGTACGTGGCTTAAGAACTCTTTCTAATCACTTGTGAAGAAATTCAAGAATCACATGCTAAATGCCAAACAGAAAACAAATGATCAGATAAATGTGGAGTAAAACTATTCCCAATGGTTTAACATACTGCAGGTAATATTAGCAGGAATCCAATTTTATAAAAGTAAACAAATGGCCAAGGATAAGACTAAAGTAGTATAATTAAAAATCCAGGACCACCAAGTACTATTAGTTTGAAATCTGATCTTTTAATGTATGAAACAACATGTTGGTAGCCCTGGGCAGTGTTGCTCAGTTGGTTGAACATCAGTATATACACTGAAAGGTTGTTGGTTTGATTCCCAATCTGGACGCCTTCCCAGGTTGTGGGCTTGATCCTGGTAGGGGGTGTGCAGGAAGTAGCAAATCTCTCTCTCTCTCTCTCTCTCTCTCTCTCTCTCTCTCTCTCTCTCTCTCTCTCTCTTTCTCTGTCTTTCCTCCTCCCTCCCTCCTCCCCCCTCCCCTGGAAATCAATTAAAAAATCTTAAAAACACAACAAAAACATATTGGTAATCTCTATCTAACATGTATGTTAACCATTTTCCAGCATTAAATTAGAGTCAAAATCAAGACTTGATAGTGTTTTGGTAGGCAAAATAACATTTAATGATATTTTATTAATGGTAAGGCATAACATTATTATAAACAATGATAAACCCACCATTTCATATTGATTAACTGCCAATAAATGTTTTATAAAAGGCAGGTGCCTTTAGTTATCATACTTACCGCACTGTGCACAAATTGGTAACTTCTGTACTGAATTACAAAAATAGCAAAATGCTCTATTCTTCTGCCGCCTTGTCATGTAAAATAAATTTTAAAATATAGTCAGTAGCAGAAACAATATCAGAGGATCTATATTATCACATACAGATAGAAAAAGAAATAAAAATTTACCTCTGACATTTGTCACATTCCTGTAAAATATAAACATGACATTAATTTCCTACTGGCTGAAAATTGCAAAATTAGTTGCATTATAAAGAATATCCTGTTCTTCATGTTAAAATGTAAATGACACTTGCCCAAACCCTCCAACTGCCCCAGTATACAAGAATCTACACATAATAAAGGTATGCTCTTGGGCATAAGGCCCTAGACAAAGAAGTGGCATTTTCACAAAAGAGGTAAATAGAGGTAGTTTGTTTTTTAAAGAATCACACAAATAATAAAGAGCAGACACAAAAAAAACAGTGTAGAACACAATATGATAAAGCTTACAGAAAATCCAGAATCTTAAAAGTATGATATTAAAAATTCTCAACAATCTAGTCTCTAACTACTTTTCATATTGCTGTTCTATTCTCTTTAGATTCAAGTCACTATTTGCCAGCCAATTTCAAAATATGCCTTGCACTCTCTTTATGTGTGCCTTATTTATTCTAATACTTTGCCCTGAAATGTCCCTCCTCACAGTGTTTCCCTGTTGGAAGTTGTGGTGATGATCCCACCTCTTCTGTAAACTGCAGCCCATCCACACATTCAGCTTTATCACCTCTTAGTCCTAACTGTGCCTCCACTGCAACACTCACAAGTCTGGCTGTCATTGTATATACTTAGGAATGTGAACTTCTTTCATCTTGCCCTCGACCCCTTGACTCTAGAAATGACCCTGGCACACAAAAGGGGGGCCCACTGTCCTATCTATGCTATGTAATCCTGCTCCCCGATTCCAGCCATAAATCTTAGTCCCAGAAATGGCACCACAAAATCCAAAGTATCAAAGTTCCTTCCCTCTCTGAGGTAATGATATGTGATACAAGATTTGCGAGTTATCAGTGCCTATGAACCCAAACAAATGGAGTAAGATACCTGAGAAAATGGAGCTAATAAGCAAAAAAGAACAAAAGCAAAAGATGGAACTACAAGGTTGTTCCATGTTCCAGTTGTCCCTGTGCCCCAGCTATATCCTTGCCCTGTCCAACTATACAAGTTAGTCTACTATTTTCTCCCGATTACTTAGGTTGGATTTCTCATTTATAAACAAACAGTTCTTAAGCACTGCACAAAATAACTGATCCATAAGCCTGTGGAAACAGGACTGTGTCATTCACCTATGTACCCCCCACAGTACCTAAAATAGTATCTGACGGCACAGAGTACATACACAACAGTTTGTGGAATTAAGTCATGTTAAACAAGTTATGTATGTCTGATGAAACAGAAGAAGAAAAAAATACAAGTGGGAATAGGAAAAGTAAAGAGAAGTAGAAATTGGGAAATGTGGGACAAGTTAGAGTAACATGGTCAAAGAAAGGACTAATATTGACATAAATATTACTTGTTTTTTGCAACTTTGACCAAAGAAGCCATGAAGTGATCAGGACTAATTTGGCATAGGGAAATAAGGTAATAGGACAGGAAACCAAAAGAGATGTCAAGAACAGCAGAAAGTTTAGAAATGGAAAATCAAGTAAGTTGTAAAGAACTGCTACGAGAAAATGATAAAAAGGTTCCCAACTAATAAGATAAACTGAATTAAGACACATAAGTTCAGAGAAGCTGGAAAACTTTTCACAGTGATCCTAGTATGTATTCTTGTTCAGTAAGTATTCATCACCAAGAATAGCCAAGGTAATATGCAAGGTAACATAAAATCAAACAAAAATCATAGCTACTCAGTATTAATGAAAACAATGGACATGTTTCTAACACAGATTTCAAAATCAACAAAATATATGCAGCGACACTGTATTCACTAACATTTTTTTCAGGTGTTTTTCCGATAACTGATACAGTTTTTCAACTATCAACTGGTATTATAAAAAGCTGTTACCATTGAAGCATTGCATGGGTGTTTAGCTAAATCTATAGTGCTTCTCGAGGCTCGCAGCTGTTTTTCACGTTCCCGGCGGTTCTCAGCCTTCTTCCTCGCGCCAGTCTTTTTTTTAGGCATTTTTTCCCTCTTTCAACACAAGAGAACAAACAGAGAAGGTATAAGTGCCAGGTTGCATTTGCTATTCTAAATAAACTAAGAAATTTATTCTCATTAAATTTTAAACTCAAACCTGTCATTTTGCCTGGTAAGCAATATTAGGCCTTTATGAAACATTAAGCACACATTATCCCAAGTAAAATAAATGCCTTTTAAAATAATGCACTTACTTCCACTACCAAACAATTCTAAAAAATGGAAATACACGTGCACGCGAGCGTGTACACACACACACACACCCCAAATCATCGTAAAAGCCAAGTTTTCTTTCCCATTGAGGAAAAAAAAAGTTCCCCTGGCATTAAGTATTCTTTAAAAATTACTCTGTATCAAGGTAAAAAAATAAAATGATTAGGCAGATGTCATTAAAAAGTATATTATTTATCCAGTTTACATCACTGTTCGGAACTTTATATTCAGACTAGAGGCCAGGTTCAATTTCGTTCAAGGGCATGTACCTTGGTTGCGGGCACATCACCAGTAGGAGGTGTGCAGGAGGCAGCTGATCAATGTTTCTCTCTCATTGATATTTCTAACTCTATTCCTCTCCCTTCCTCTCTGTAAAAAAATCAATATATTTTTTTTTTAAAAAGGCTCTGCCTCCTAGGCAGCCATTGGCTCCTCACAGTTCAATTAGTATTTGGTTCTGATTGGTCAGCTTCTATGCCTGTCAGTATCAAAAGCTCCACCTCCTAGGCAGCCATTGGCTCCTCACACTTCACCCAGATTTGGTTCCAATTGATAGGTTTCTATGCCAGTCAGCATCTCCGGGCATATCAACAAGCCTGATCAGAGAGGCAGAACTGATCAGCAGCCCCAGCAAAGGCCTGACAGAAAGAGAGGTATGGCTGCTGGCCAGGCCCAAAGTAAAAGAGTGAGGCAAGTGCTGATCAACAGCTGCCATAGAGGCTACAGATCAGACCCTGCTTCTCTCTCCAGGTCTCTCTTTGGGCCTGATCGGCAGTCAGTGCTGGGTCCAGGCTCTCACACCCGCAGCAGTAAGTGCTGGATTGCCACGGCAACCCAGTACTGACTTCTGGTCGGTCAAGCCTTCAGTCGTTTTAGATGTCATGGACCCTGAGTTTTTTATATATTAGGAACAGAGACCTGGTGCACGAAATTCATTCATGGGGGCAGGGTTCCCTTAGCCCAACTTGCACCCTCCCCAATCCAGGACCTCTTGGACATCCCTCTCGCAATCCGGAACCACTGGTTCCTAACAGCTCACCTGCCTGCCTGCCTGATCACCCCTAACTGCCTGGTAGCCCCTTACTGCCCCTCCCCACCTGCCTGATTGCCCCTAACCACCCTTGCTTTGGACCCCACCACAGTGGCTTTGTCCGGAAGACAGACAACTGGAAGATGTCTGGTCCACCTGGTATAATTAGCATATTACCCTTTTATTAGTATAGACTAGGGGTCTGGTGCACGAAATTTGTGCACTGGGGGTGGGTGGTCCCCCAATCCAACCTGCCCCCTCTCACATACTAGGAGCCCTCAGGGGATGTCCAACTGATGGCTCACCCCCAGCCTCGCCAGAGGCTTTAGGCCTTGGGCACCCAGCCATGGCCCTGCTCAGCTCAGCCCCTGCCGCCTGCGACCACCCGGCCCCAGGGGCTGGGCACTCACCGCCACTTCCGCTCACAGCGCCCAGGGGCTGAGCGCTCGCCGCCACCACCCTTTCATCTCCACCCCCAGGTCCCGGTGCTGGCACCACTTGGCCCCGCCCCTGCTCCTGATTGGCTGGTAGCATAGCCAATCCGGAGCAAAGGCGCGGTAAGTTTTGCATGTTTCTCTTTTTATTATATAGGATGATCTGATACTGACAAGACCCAAAGATTAACAAGTCATGGTTCTCCTATGTAATCTATATATATAAAAGCCAAAGTGAGCAGCCAGTAGCTATGATGCACATTGACCACCAGGGGGAAGATGCTCAATGCAGAGCTGCCCCCTGGTGGTCAGTGTGCTCCCACAGCCAACCTCCCACAGCAGGCCAACCTCCCACAGCCAACCTCTTGCAGTCCCTCTCCCCAGCCAACTGGCCCCCATCAGCCCTGATGGGCCTCATGAGGACTGGCAGAGATGGCCACAATCAGCCCAGACAGCCAGGCCGAGGGACCCCACCCATGCACGAATTCATGCACAGGGCCTTAGTATCTAAATAAAACATCTGCTAGGCAAATCAAATGACAACATTAACTACAAAGTCAAACTAGTCTCTCTGAAAAGATATTAAAGGTATTATAATTTTGCTTTTACTCTGAAAGCTGCCCTTCTGTCTCATTAAATGAGCATACATGAGATGGGCAATAGGTTTGCAGTTGTAATACAAATAAATAATACAAGAATTAATAATACAAGAATAAACTGTTTCGCACATTCAACACTGTAAACCTACTTTTGCCCATCCCTGTATATTAAGTCCTCCCTTAACCTTGTGCACAGGTTCTGCGACTTTTCAGTGACGTGACCTATAGCGAAACCAATTTTACCACTGGCTGATTCACATAAAGAGAAGTTCCTAGCTATCTCATGGTTTTAACTAAATGATTTGCACAAAATTTTAACAGGGCTCAAAGTTATGTTTAAGAGTATATATTTGCCACATTAAAATAATGACTTTAAAACTGGCTTTCATCATTTAGTTGAAAGAACTACCACATTTGGTTCAAGGTTTTTACTAAATAACACATCTTTTGCGGATGTTTGCCTCCCAGGTCTGCCTGAGATACTAATCACTCAAATGAAGAGACACACTAATGAAAGAACTTAACACGTGATTGCTTTGAAATCTGAATCTCAAATTTCTTAATATTCTCAAAATACGTATTTTTAAAGTCTTTTTTTCTAAGAGTGATTCTCAAAAAATAAAATAATAATAATAATCAACTGCAGAATTTCCTAAAAGTACAGATTTAGACTTCTAGGCCCTACTCAGGATCTAGGAATTCCAAACCTCCAAGGACAGGCTCAGGTTTCACAGTGGTGACACACAACCTCCCTGAAGACACAGATCCAAAGAAATCAACATGTGCCCGGGAGACGTGGACAGAGTTCAAGGGAAGCGCTCCTTTAAGAGACTTCGATTTCTTTTCAAAAGGGCATATTGCAATACAGCAAAACCATGCACCAGCTTGTACTGGAAACAACACGAAGGTCACTCAAGAACTTTTCCTACTTTGGGTTTCAACCCCTACGTTAGAATAGCCCATCCAAAAAACCAAGTGATGGGAAGTTGCGACTTTAAAAAATGGACAAATCAAGCCAGGACGTTTAGTAGCTGGTTACTCAAGTACTGCCCACGCCCACCCGGTCCCCCTTTCAGTTTTTAACATGACAAAATCTACAGGGTGAAAAAAACGTGTACTGTTATGGCCAACAGAGCACAGGAAATAATCATCAGGTGATCACACGAAGGAATTCCATACGTTCCCAGGGGTGAACCCCTGAGAAAGCTGGGCCTCATGTTTTCTCTCCTCCAGTTATGTCAATCTGAAGAGCAAATTCTTTTTTCTCAGCCTCAGATGGGGTTAAGCCCCTCTCCAGCAACGCTCCGACTTCACCGGAACTCGGCCCGTGTCGCCAAAAGAGGAAAACCGGGGTCGCCACGGACTGGGAGGGAAAGCCCGCAGCCAGACGACGCGGCGGGGTGAAGGGGCGGGCGGCCGGAGACTCGCCGGAGGTGCCACGCGGCTCGGGGACCCGCCGACCGACACCGCCCGCGGGACACCCTCCCTCGCGCGCGCTCCAGGCCGACCTCGCTCACCCTGGCGGGGAGGTCGAGCTCACTCCGAGGGCAGAGGGGCAGGGAGCGGCGGGGCGACGCCCGCGGCGACAGCAAACCCCGCTCGGGGACCACGACCCGGGGTTAGGAGGTACGGACACGCAGGGAAGGCGGGGAGCCACTTTCCGACTCCAGGAGCCCGACCGGATGTCCTCTGACGTCAGCGCGTCCTGACGGCGGCGCGTAGACAGGGAAGGCCCCGCCCACTTCTGTTCGCCCCACCCCGACCCTCCCGCTCCGGCAGGGGGGCGGGGCGAGGTCTTCCTCTCCCTCCCGATTGAGAGGAGGAGGCCGGAGAGAAGAGGAAAAGGGGGGGAACAGAGTTGGAGGAGCTGGGAAGGCCCGTCTGTTTTATTTTTTCAGAGAAGGAGGAATCCTTAGGAAGAGAAAAATCTGAAAGGAAGAGGTACATGAACTCGCAAACTTGGTACTGTTTCAGTGGACTCAGCAAATGCTGGCCTAATTCTTTGGGAAACGTCCCCCCGTCGGTTCCTCACATCCCACTTGCCAGGCTGGCGGCCCCAGCTGCGGCTGCAGTTGCTTGGGGAAGCGTCTCCGAAGTGCAGGGTTCGCATTCCCCCGCACGCCCTCTCCTGTTGGGAGGTGGGGCCGCTCCCCTTGCTCCCAGGGCCTCACGCAGATGACTATTCCCTTTTCTGGGTGGGTAGCCGTGCCACTTTTCACCCGCCATCCTTACCCTTCTTGACCCACACCTTAGTCTTGGAAAACTTTGGAACTTGATTTCCGACTTCTGCCGTCACCCGTTAACGTCCAAATGGAAGACCCGTTCTCTTGGGTTCTTGATTTCTTCCGCTCCAATAGCCATCACCTGCACTCCACGACAGGCAACCAGTTCTTAAATGTTTTTGTCTCAGGACCCTTTTAAAACTCTTAAAAACGGAAGACCCTCGTGAGCTTCTGTTTGTGTGGGTTCTGTCTATTGATGTTTACCGTATACAAATATTAAAACAAAACTTGAAATACTAATTCAGTAAGAATAATACTCATAAGTATATTACATGTTAGTATAAAGAACATGTTTAAATGGAAAAAAATAGTTATGTTTTTCCAAACAATATAACATTTTCTTTTGCAGTTCTGTAAATGTCTTTGATGGAAAGCTTAATAGAAAGCAAGTGAATTCTTATATCTGCACTGCTATTGAAAAATGTGTTGATGCTCTCATTTTCCCAACGTATGGTAAGCCAGAGTAATTGCAAAGAACCCTCTGGGGAAGGACTGGGGAAATTATTACAGTGTGCATCTTTTATGATATTCCAGGCTTCCTCCTGGGGATCTAGCATTTTCTCTGCTGATGGTTTCCAGATCCAAAAACTGGCTCAGACTTTAACACCCAGCAAAGAATTGTGACTGGTTATTGGCATGTGGTCCTCCGGCACCTGATCTTGCACTCCTTGATTTCTTTTGATTATATAGGTGAGCAGTGTCCTTGTTTGGTGCCCATCCATTATGCTCCTAGGGATACTGTATTCTGTTATCCGTCTCTCAGATCTTCTCAGGAGCAGGCCCTCTCCTCCATTTGCCACGTCTCCCTTGCCACTGATTAAAATAAAATTACCTTGTAAAGAAAGCAAAGTTATTGACCCAGTGATCAGGAGGAAAACGTAGGGCAGATTCTGAAAGAAACACAGGTTGTGGGCTGAGGAGACCTCAGCAATGTTTTCAACCAAGTTGGGGTCACTAGTCATTAGTCAGGAATATGGACTGAAGAACAGTAGTCCCTCCTTTGGAAAACTGATGTTTGAACTACTCTGCTATTCTTAGACAGTCCCTTATTCTATAGGTCAACTCTGTTATTTTTAGATAGTCCCTTATTCTGTAAAATAACAGTTTTAGTTTGAATAATAAAGATAAAAACTTTCTCAAACTGTCTGACCTTACAAGCTAGCCATCTAACGTAGTAGACTAATACTGATAATATTCCCATATTCTCATGCCAAGTATTTGTTCATTATGTATCCAAGGTTACAAACTATCTGCAAAAATAACGTACCCAGAGCTCTTTGTAAAATCTGCAGACAAAGAGCTGAAAAGGGTATAAATGAGGAAAACTTCCTCTGTGACTTTGCTCAGAGATTTAGGAGACACCTCCCTCTGAGCACATGCGTAATAAAGACTCCTAACTAATTGGCTCATTAAGGCATCTTGTATCTAGCTTGATGATTGACGATATAACAGGACCATGTTCAGACTCAGAGTTCAGGAAAATCTAGGATTCACGTATTTCAGGTGTCTCAACCCAATTCATTGCATCAGGGTTTTTTCCCAAGTCAGCATTGGGATCTTGGTATGGCCAACCTAACTGAGCTGCAAGATTGTTCATTCCCATTGGAGCTCTACCACACTTTCCAGTGCCGGGCCTTTTGCGCAGCTTTCTGCCTTCCCACTGTAGGAGATAAAAACTTCTTAATTTGCTACCAAGGAGGCCTTTTGAATTTTACTCATATATTTAATAGCCACTAACCTTCCTCAGCTTTTTGTGTTTTGCAAAGACTGGATTTTGATTAGCAACAGCCAATTCCCCTGTTTTTAAGATTACTATCTCCTTCCTATTTCTTAAATGTCCAATGCATCACACCCACTCTAGCGTACAGGTAACCACCACTATTCAAATGTTCATGTTACACCATTTCACTTTTACAAAAGACCTACATATGTACCTGTTTTTACTAAACAAAAGAAATCCAAAGAGGATTTCTAAGAGTGATTCTCAAAAATCAATTGCAGAAATTCCTAAAAGTACAGATTTAGACTTTGGGCCCTACTCAGGATCTAGAAATAGCCTTTGCGGGGTTTTTTTGTTTTGTTTTGTTTATTTGTTTGTTTGCAGGGATTCCTTGTAAAGTCGACATGCACCTGAGCAGTCAGAGTGGCCCTGCCAAGCTCCCTCCCTGGGAACTACACTCAGCATCTCCACATCAAGCCCCATAGTTGTGAACTGTCTATGAGCATCTGTTCTGAATCTCGATTTATTTTGTGCTTCATTAGCAAGATGTGTCCTAAGGTATCAGAAAAGCCTGAGCGCTCCTAAGGGTGTTATGGTTAGCATACAACTGGACATAATTGTTACTTTAGGTTTATATGTTATTTGGTATGATCAGTGAGGTTATTTTTGGGGTATGGGAATGAGCAAACACTTTTTTATATAATTTAATGGTAATTACATTTTTGTTTTCATATAACAGGGGAAACATGTATTATCTTCTATTAAAATACATCCCAGTTCACTACTAATGAAAGTTTTACCTATTTGCACTATTATCTTGTGTCAAGGTCTGTCTGCCCTACACCTGTCACCAGTGAGGAGGTGGCAATGACAGTCAGCTGGCCAATGACTCAAGTCAAAAATTCCATATGAGGGTCTCCTTTCTTGACTCATCTTTGACATCAGCTATTTTAGATTCACTTCTCTGGAAGCGAATGAGTTAGAGATACAACTTGCATTTGGCTGGGTCCATCTGGTTGAAGCCAGCGTGGTAGCCATAGGGAAACGTCACCATGAACTCTCCAGCCTCCTGAGTGATCCGACTGAACGGGACCCCGTTCTCCTTGAGGACAGTGGGCGAGATGAGGGCCACCTTGTGCCGCAGGAAGGCCTCGCAGCCCCGAGAACTGCCTGGGAAAAGCTCCCTGGCCAGGCGCTCCAGGCGCTGGGGGCACCCCGTACCACGTCTTGGGCTCCCCGAAGTGCATGCAGGTAGTTGATGCTGTAAAGGTCCATGTCCTCCGTGTGCCAGGCGAAGGTGGTCTTCCACATGCCACAGTACAGGTAGGGGGTGTTGACGCCTTCGATGACAACCCCACACTCCTGCTCCAGCAGGTCCTGGATGGTTCCCAGGTGGCCAAGGTTCCATTGTTTGGTGTTGGCATCAAATAAGGAGCCACTGATGTCAGCGGCATATATGGGCGAATGGTACAGGCGTGTTTTCCAATATTTCCGCTCCAGATCCTCAAAATCCAAGTGTGGTGGAGTCTGATATTTTGCACTGTTGGCCAGCAGGCGATAGTCCCCCACTGTCATGGATCTCTTATTTTTGTGGTATTGAATGAACACACCTGCTCACCCAGTCGCCACCTGCTGGAGGGGAGTGGGTATTAAGATGTCAATGACATCATCATAGGTCTGTCTGGCTTTCCATTCCTTGGGTGGAATGACCTTAGCCAGGCCAGCTCGATGGGCACCTTGAGATTCTATGGAAGCAATATATTTATCAAAATCATTGAACTCTTCTTTGGTTGGATAAAATATCATTATGTTACAATTTGGATTCTGGGCACAATCAGCCTTGGACTTTATCGCTTCCATCAATAAGCAAACTCCAAAGATTTTAAGTATGTTAGATAGTTCAAGATGCTGGAAAATGCTACTTTTTCAAAAATGGATTTTAATATCTATGAGGTAGGAGGAGCTTATGTGATAATTCATCAAGCTATTAAGACTTATGCAAACTAGATGGTAAAGTTTATTAGGCCTGCTGTTTCACCAGAAGACTCCACTCCTGTGATATTCCTCCGGTGGCTGTCCTCTGGAGATCTACTGAATTATGAAATCCTTGCTGTGGGATACCATATGTAATGTCTTCTGATCAGTCTTTAAAGCAAAACCTTCCTTACCGAAGAGTCCAAGGATCCAGCCTGCCTTCTTCTCCTCTCTGTTTGTTTTTTAATGCTTTTATCATATTGCCATGAAAATGATGTTTAAAATTAATAGGTTTTTTAAAATATATATATATATATATATATTTTTTTTACAGAGGGGAAGGGAGAGGGATAGAGACATAGAAACATTGATGAGAGAGAAACATCAATCAGTTGCCTCCTGCACACCCACTGCTGGGGATGTGCCGCAACCAAGATACATGCCCCTGACCGGAATTGAGCCTGGGACCTTTCAGTCTGCAGGCCAATGTTCTCTCCACTGAGCCAAACAGGTTAGGGCTCTGTTGTTTTTTTGTTTTTTTGGTTTGTTTTTTTTTAGGTTTTTTTGGGTGTGTGTGTGTGTTTTTAAATGCTTTTATCATATTGCCATGAAAATTATGTTTAAAATTAATAGGTTTTAATAGATACCCCCTTTTTGGTAGCAGGGGGTAGATTAAGAATATTCCTTTCTATTATTGAGAGATTTTGTTTTAACTATGAATCGGAGAAAAAATCATGAACTCTTAAAAATAAAATTCAAAAGAGAAGCAACCCAGTAGAAAAGTAGATAAATTACATGAACATGCAATCTAAATCCAAACCCCCCCCCTCCACAAATTGTGAATAAATACATGCAGTTACTTTTAGCCTCTTTAATAATCTGGTAATTTCACACCTTAGTCAAATACTATCAAGAAACTATCAGGAAATGTATGCAAGAATAGCAGCTTTATAGAAAAATACTGCAAACCAGCTGAAATGTTCACCGAACAGTGAATACATTAGTAAATTGTTACATATTCACCCAATGCAATGTTAAATGGTAGTGGAAATGAACAAACTACAATAATATGCAGAATTGTGGATGTTTTTCAGAAATAGAATGTTTATATATATGTTATATTTATAATTTTCATGTAGCAAATATTAAATATTTTAAATTATATTAGTAAATGTGAATCACCTGTGTGTCCTCTCATTACTCCCTACATTGGTGGGTGTTGGGAGAAGTAATTTGCCATGGACCCTCAGCTTCACATGACATAACATGACTCGCTGCACAAAGATCAGACCTGCCTCTACTTGCTAAAAAAGGTAAATTCCCCAATTTCAGTGTTCTTTGGTGATGATGCAAATCTATGTGCACAGCATCTGCCTGGCCCCTCTGTACTATTTCCATGAGATTTGAGAATCAAGGGAAATCAATATGGTCATGATTATCCAGCCACTGCTGTGCCATGAGACTAAAGTCTTCTGTCCCTGATCCAAGAGCCTTGTATCTGTCAGTACCCATAAACAGTAGCAGTCTGCAAGTTAGGTAAAATCCCAGACAACTTCATAGACCTGGACAGTAAGCTGGGAGACTAGAAAGATTTCAAAAGACCTTGACCCTGTTTAGTCACTAACTAGCTATCTTGAGTTGGCCTATTCAGTACTGTCCACAGAAATTTTGTCCCTTTTATGTAAAAGGAGATCATTGAAGTAGATAGTCTCTAATACTTTGTGATTCTAAATTGTGTGAGTATGGAAACATGTCCTGAGATGGAGAGTGAAAGCACTCAACCAAAAAAAAATGGAGCTTGCAAGAAGGAATTGAAGCTCTTTTGTAATCTCACTTTGTGTCTGAATCTTACATCACCAAATGCTTTGGTGGGTGGAGGTCCTTTCTTCTTCCTGCCTTCTGTTTTCTTTATTTTTCTACCTCTGGGCATTGATACAATGGAAACAATGATAGAGAAACTTGCCAACCACTCAGAGTCTTCTTCCTCCTTTGCTTTTTCTCTGCATTAGAGGGTTCTGGGTTAGATTCCACCAGTGAGAGGCATGTGACTTGGGAATTGGAAGAGAGGCAGAAGCCATGATTATTTCTCCTGCAGAGCAATGCAGGCACTTGCTCTCGCTGACAGTAGAAATGGAGTTTTGCCAGCCACTTCCAGTCATTTTTTAAGAATAACTCATTTCAGCTCTATAGATTACTGAGATGATTGGTGGTTTTCTGCGGTTCCTTCAGTTTTCCACATTGCATGAGAAGTGATTGTCTTCACTTTTGCTTCCTCAGCTCTTGTTTTGTTTGTTTTTAAAGTACTTAAAGCCTCGTGTTAAATCCTTCCTACCTGAAATGCCTGCAATGGTCTCTCTGGACCTAACTCAGCGGTCGGCAAACCGCAGCTCACAAGCCTCAATTGGTTTGCCAACCACTGATCTAACTGAACCCTCTCTGATAAAAGAAGGTAAAAGTTGGGGAAAATCTACTTTAATTTGGTTTATTTTCAAATTTTTATACTGTCAAAAACTTTAATAGCATTAGAATCTATTAAGGGTTAGTTTTACATTGCTGCCATAACCACCAAAAACTTAGGAAAACAACATTTAAAATAAAATAAAAAACACAAGTTTTTAAATCTTGTAGCTCTGTAGGTCAGAAGTCTGAGTGGGCTTAAATGTGTCCTCTATATGGGATTTCATGAAGAAAAAATTAGGGTGTCGTTGAGTCTGTATTCCTTGGTGGGGGCTGTGTGGAAGAGTCCTTTTCCAATCTTATACAGCGTTTTGGTTCACTTCGTTGTCTTCTGGTTGTAAAACTGAGGTCCTCGTGTCTGTGTGGGCCATCATCAGGGGCTTGCATTTCGTCGGAGAGGCTTCCTTGATTTATTCATTCTCTTGTTTTTTCTATGGTGCCTCTAGCAATAGACTCATGGGGCTGTCACTCTCACATTTCTGGATTCTTCTGCCTCATCTCTGTGAAACCATCCAGGGGAGGGTCTCTGCTTCGCCCACCCAAATCATCCGGAATGAAACTCCTTTGCTCGGTTTCTCTTCAGTTTTGCCAGCAAAGTCCCTTTTGTCAAGTCACATAACATAAGGCAGATTTCCAGGATTAGGGACTGGTCACATCTAAAAATTTGAATATTATTTGTTATTTCTTCTTTCTTTTTATCTTTATTGTTCAGTTTATTAATTACATTGTTCCCTTTTTTTTCTGCCCTATAGTTCCCCTCCACCTGGTACCCATCCCACCCTCTGCCCTCACCCCCCTCCACTGTCCTCTCCCATAGTTGTATGATTTTTGTCCAGTCTCTTGCTGCACTTCCCACACCCCCTTTCTCCCCAAGAGTTGTCAGTCCATTCCCTCTCTATGTCTGGGATTCTGCTACATTCACCACTTTATCCTGTTCATCAGCTTATTAATTCACTTGATTTTTAGATTCATTTGTTGATAGATGTGTATCTGTTGTTCCTAATTTACACTTTCATCTTTTTCTTCTTCCTCTTCTTAAAGAATATCTTTCAGCATTTCATATAGTATTGGTTTGGTGGTGATGAACTCCTTTAGCTTTTTCTTATCTGCAAAGCACTTTATCTGACCTTCAATTCTGCATGGTAGCTTTGCTGGATAGAGTAATCTTCGTTGTAGATTCTTGCTGTTCATCACTTTGAATATTTCTTGCCACTCCTGTCTGGCCTGCAGTGTTTCTGTTGAGAAATCTGCTGACAATCGTATGGGTGCTCCCTTATAGGTAACCAACTGTTTTTCTCTTGCTGCTTTTAATATTCTCTCTTTGTCTTTTGCTCTTGGCATTTTAATTATGATGTGCCTTGGTGTGGTCCTCTTAGGGTTCCTAATATATTGGGGTTCGGTGCACTTCTTGGACTCCTAAGTCAATTTCTTTCACCAGGTGTGGGAAGTTTTCAGTCACTATTTCTTCAAATAGGTTTTCATTGTCTTGCTCTCTCTCTTTTTCTGGCACCCCTATAATTCGGATGTTGGTATGCTTGAGGTTGTCCCAGAGGCCCCTTACACTATCTTCAATTTTTTGGATTCTTTTGGATTCTTGCTTTTTCAGCTGAGTGGATTTTACCTCTTTGTATTTCAAATCTTTAACTTGGTTCTTGGGGTGCCCCAGAGCACTTTTAGGTCTTTGCATAATATTTTTTATTTCAGTCAGTGTATGCTTAATTTCTGGTTGGTCCTTTTTCATATCCTTGAGAGTCTCCTTCATATCCTTGAGTATCTCCTTCATTTCCTTGTAGGACACATTCATTTCCACGTTGGTCTTGATAATTTCCTTGCAGGTCTCGTTCATATCCTTGAGGGTCTCGTTCATTTCCTTTTCGGTCTTGCTTATTTCCTTATAGGTCTCTAACTTTTGTAGGAGCATCTTGAGAAGCCCTATAACCATGGTTTTGAATTCCATGTCCAGTCGTTTTTTTCCCTCCATTTCTTTCACATCTGATTTCTTTCCATGTCTCTGCATGGTGGCTGCCTTCCTGAATTGGTCAATTAGCTTTCTGTGGTAGATGTCCCACAAGGGACAGTGGCTCAGCCTCCCCAGTTACCTGAGGTGGATATGGGTTACACAGTCTTGCTGAAGTTAAGCTCAGGTTAATCGTTGTTAGCACTTGGAGGGGTTCACCTCCAGGCCAATTGTCTGTGAAGTTTAGCTTTGCTCAGGTTGGATGGGCAGAGTCTCCGGGACAAGCAGACAGCGTTAGCTCCGCCCTATGTGGCCCCAGGGAGTCTGTGTCGGTGGCAATGGCCGCCAGCACCTCTGAGATAGAGCTGCTGCCAAGCTCCACCGGCTGCCGGGGAATTCAGACTCTCCCCAAATGAGTCTGCACACCCAATGTCTCACCCAGGGTCATAAAACAAAGCAGTCTAACGGTTTCCTGAATGAGATAGCAAGTCGCAGAGCGCTCTCTACGTGGTCACGACCACAGCTGAGCTGTTCCCAAGTTCACGTGCAAGCTTGCCTTCTCCACAAGCCGGGAGACCCCTGCAGCACCCGAGCTTCTGCATGCCCTCCCACTGTCCAGTTTTTACCCTGTATGATAGTGGGTTCCCTGAACTTCGCCCAGAGCTGGAGAATCAGTCCAGTGGGACATCTTTGTCTCCCCGTTCGAGAAAACTGGCCGGTTTTCAGCCGCCCGCCCTATCTGTTGGCGCGCACACCAAACCTCTCCCCGCACGAATCTTCAACGCTGTCCGCTGCTGCTCCTCTGAGTCACAGTGTCTTATCTTCACTTTTATTTGTGGAATTTTCACTCGGACAGCTTCCTGGTGATTCTGGAAGGTGTTTGTTCTTTCATTAAGTTGTAGTTTTAAAATTGCTGTGTATGATGGCAAGATAGGTGTTTTACCTATGCCACCATCTTGGTTCCCCCTGTTATTTCTTCTTTATATGACATACTCACTTGAAATCTTATGACCCGCCTTGACTATAGCCATCTTCTTTGGCTTGGTATTAGGGTTTGGAGGCACTAGAGATGGAAAGGAACAGCCAATGCAAGGAGAACAATGATAACACAGACCCCAAAGTGATTTTAGAGAGAGTACTCCAGGAGTGGTCACGGATGACCTGGAAATATAGAGTGCATCATCTTATAAAGATATCACCGTAATAATTTCATTTTTAAAAATTAAGATGCACAACCCATTTCTTCTCCAGCAGTTACACACACACACACACACACACACACACACACACACACACGCTTGGGAAACAGTAATTTCTTGAAATCAGTCTCTGCCAAAAGCCTGCTCTGACATGCATGGGGAATTTGGAATTGCTTCTTAGGATCTAGAAATTAAGAGGTTTCGCTGTGGGATATGGCGATATTACCAATTCTCTTGTCAAATAAACAAATTATGTGTCTAGCTTCATACTGAGATGAGATATATTCCCTGCTATTTGGCTCCCAAGAAGAAATATTTCTCATCATAATAGATACCCCCTCAAACCATATTTGTGCTTTGATGTGGAACAAAAATATTCATTAGAAGAGTGACTGACCCTTTGGTCCTGCCTCTAATAAATCCATCATCTATCTCAATAATAGAGACTATTTTTCCTCTCTAATTTTGTCCTCCTAGACCAAATTCCCATCCTTATTATTTCCTTTATTGCCTACAAAGCACAGTCTAGAAAGGAAAAAATGAAATATTCAGAGGTAAATAATAGTTTTTAAAATCTTGTTTTATCATCTCAGCTCCTTTGGTTTTTGAACATTGTAGAAAAAATAGGATATGAAAAACATTTCATAAGCATTCTTTGTGAATAGCTTATATACCTTTATTAGCCATTTTACTTTAAGAATGTTTATCCCAAATGGGTTAACTATGTTTGGAAAAAGACTTCAAGCCATGCATTTATAGATATATATCAGATGACCTTGCCAAAATTTTACCCTTTAAAATACCCCTGGATTTTGCTTAAATGAGAAAGAATTTTTTAAATAATAAATATCCTTAGCTTGCAGTCTTGCTGAAATTAGGACATTAATATATTGGACCCTAAAAACGTTAATATTCTACTAAAGACTGAGGACCTACTCAGCAAGTATAATCATAATCTTTATATTTGTATTACAATTATGTTTACTGATAATTTTACTCTAATTATTATTTTTTGACAAGATGTGTGTCAAAGTTGTCACTGTAACCCTAAGAGTTATTTCCAGCTCTGCCACTGACAGTATCCTTAGTGTATCTCCTTTACAATCTCTCTCCACCCTTAAGGAGAAGAATAAATTCATAGAAGAGGATATGGGATGGAGAATATTTGTACTTATTGAATGTCTACTATGAAGTAATAGAGTTGTGAAGGTGTATAGATAAATTTTGTCTTTTTGTCTAAAAACAACAGGAAGCCAGGACTGTCTTGTTGTGGTGTAGAATGACAAGACTCCAGAGAGAAACCCATCTAGGACCGTCTAGCAGAAGGATCCATGCGAGGTGCCAGAAAGCTGATAGTCCAAGTCCAGTGTCCACTCGAATGGGGGCAGGAGAGATTGTAAAGGGGTTGAAAAGGGGAAGATATAGGAGAAAGCCACATATATTTATATCTACAAAGACTAGTCATGCCAAGGTCAAGGATTAGGACTACTGACAGATGGAAATCACCTGGAATCACTCCAAGGACAGAGTATGCAGGCCTTGTAGGGGCTATTTACATAATTTCAGCTCAAAGTTGCAAGGGCAGGCCAAGTTAATTTAAAGGTGTAGACACTACATTAGGAACCCCAAGAAAGAATGAAGTCCTTTTCCTGGTAGTCTGAAGCAACCTCTTCGCTTTTCATTTTGTTGAGGGGTTTATGCTTATGGGCAGGGGTTTGTGTGTCTGAAAAGGCAATGTGAAAGGAGAAAGGAATGCGGTCACGTGAACAGCTGGAAGAGGGCATGTTAACGGGTTGAAGAGGTCACTTGAACAGCCAGAATGGGCACAGGAACAGCAAGATGGAGCCACCTGAAGGGCCCTGGACCAGTGTACACACTCCAGAGAGTAGGGCCATGTGTCAGCGCAGAGGGGCGCAGGTGAACAAGGGACAGGAATCCTGATGGTCTGGAAGTGGATATGTGAATGGGGGCAGGGCCAGGATATCCTGACACAAGCTGGTTTGAAAACTCCCCAAAAAATTTCTTTTCCAGGCAAAACAAAATCTGCCAAGTAGGCAGACACACACCATTTTCTGGAAGGACTTTGACAATGGGACTGTTGACAAGTGGGAGAGCGGGGCCAGCGGACCAACCAGGGAGGTGGCACAAGAGAAACAGAGCTAGCAACTGGATTTCCGTGCCCAGATTCTAGATGCCAAAACTGAGGCTCAGAGAGGGTAGCAGAGGTCCATAGCCTTGGCTCACGTCCCAATCAACTCAGCCCAGATGTCAGGTGGCTCCACCAGCTGCCCAGGTTGCAGAGCCACATAATTAGGTGAAAATGGCCACCTGAACAAGGGAGCAGAGGCAAGTGAGCATGTGAACAGGGTAGGGGGCCCCCACCCTCCTGAACAGAGGGGCAGGGCTCCTGATCAGCAAGAAGCGGGCAGGTGAACAGTGGGGCATGTGATTATGGAAGAGCTGTTTCTCCAGGATGGAGGAGGACCCACGTGATGATTGAAGGGATATGGCCAGAAGCCCCCTGAAGCTAAAGAAGTAGGAAGGACCCTCCCCTGAACCCCTGGAGGGAGCACAGCCCCAGACACCTGATGTCAGATTCTGCCCCAAGTAGGGGAGAGCTTGTGTTCCTGTTTGTTTAACCCAGTCTGTATTCATCACAGCAGCAGCCTCAGGAAACTTACACCTCCTTGCCCATCCATTTGGGAATTGACAGGGATCTGGGAATAGCAGGGGCCAACAGGGAGATTCATCCATGTGTCTGTGCCTCGGCCTGTCTCCTAGTCTTCCCTTACCCCCCAGGACTCCTCCGCAGTGACCGTTCAGTGGACTCAATAGGGCAGGCTGCTCTGTGGGAAGTGCAGTTAATTTGGCTCAGAGACTCCTCCACTTGCTGAACCCTGGGCTGTTAAGTTGAGGCAGGTTACTCCATAGCCCCGCCCTTACCTACGAGGCATTTCCCCTAATGCTTTCTGAAGCACCTGGGATGACAGAAGCCAGCAAAAACTGAGGTTCATAGAAGGCGAGCAGAGGTCTCTAGCCTTGGCCCACCTCCCAGTCAACTCAGCCCAAATGAGAGGTGGCTCCACTAGCTCTACCCAGGGTGTGGGGCCACATGATCAGGAGGAAGTGGTCACCTGAGCATGGGCGGAGGGGCAAGTAAGCAGCTGGAAGTGCACGCGTGAATAAGGGGGAGGGGTAACATGGACAGCCGGGACTGCGCATGTGGTCAGCGGGCGGGGCCATGTGGACACCCAGGAGTGTGCAGGTGAACACGGAGTGGGCCTATGTTAGGACAAGCAGGGGGCACCTGAAGATGGAGGAGCCATTTCAGATTCTGGCGCCCAGACTGTTCCTGTTTGTTTAGGCCAGTCGGTAGTCATCGGAGCAGCAGCCTCAGGAGATAGACCCCTCCTTTGGGGGCTTTGAGCGGGTCTGGGAACAGCTGAGCTCTGTGCTCTGCAGCAGGAGAGATACCCCCGCCCCCCCAGACCTGTCACTGCAGGGCTCCCAGGGAGATCCATCCCTGTGTCTGTGCCTCGGCCCTGTCTCCTGCTCCCTGGGGCTCCTCCGCAGTGACAGTGCAGGGGGCACACCAGGCAGGCTGCTGGGTGGGAAGCCGCTTGGTGGGAAGCGCAGGCCAGGTGGTTCAGGGACTCCCCACCGCCTTGCCCAATCCCCAGCTGCAGGATGATGCAGGGCACTCCCCAGCCCCGCCCTTATCACTCAGGCCTTTCCCCTAAGGAGTCCAGCCTGGTGCTCCCGTTTCTGAAGGACCTGCATTGACAAGATCCAGCAACTGGGTTTTCGTGCCCATATTCTAGATGTCAAAACTGAGGCTCAGAGAGGGGAGCAGAGGTCCCTTGCCTTGGCCCACCTCCCAGACATCTCAGCCCAGAAGATAAGCAGCTCCCCCAGCTTCCCATGATGTGGGACCACATGAGTAGGCGGAAGTGATCACCTGAACAAGGGGGCAAGGGCAAGTGAACACATGAACAGGGGTGAGGGCTTGTAGGAAGCCAGAAGTGGTTATAGCTGGTCTTGGGCACCTGAACAGGGGGGCAGGCTTTTGGTCAGCCAGAAGTGTGCGCAGCCCATAGTGGGCCATTGAAAAGGGGTCGAGGGAATGTCACCCCCAAGAATGCAGTTCTGGTCCTGTAATATGACATTGCAAAGGGTTGAGCTGGGTCCCTAGTTAGGATTTATTACTGACTCCTATGTAACTAATGTCAAAAATCATTTCTAATGCCCTTCTCCATTTTCCCTTACATTCTATAAGGACTGGACAATCTATGGCTCATTTGTTTTCCAGCTGGAGCAACCATGTTATGTAGTTCTGGCTAATGAAATGTCAGGGTAAGTAAGGGAAACAGGGAAGCTTATGAAGAAGGTTTCTCTCCCGCCGAAAAGAAGTGGGAGTAAGAGGAGTAAGACTTTGCTGCTAGCTGGCCCTGCTGCCTGCCCGTGAACCCGAACATGTGAGCAGAGGCTGCTAGGATCTACTCAGCCCTCTCACAGCCATGAGAATCACAAGAATGAACATCTTGTGTGAGAAAAACCATGTCCTGTTGAGACAAGTACCAGTCAGTCGGCCTGTGGTTCAGAGCACCATTCTGAATTGATACACTACAAAAGGGAAAAAAGGACAAATTAGATGGTTATTAGAAATGGCAGCAGAGCCCAGGTTTTGGCTTAGTTTAGTCAGCCATGTTTTGTTTCCCAGGAGAAAGTGTCCGTGCCTGTGTCTGGACTGTGGAACCCCACCTTTCTGACCAGGTGGATTGCATTCTATTTGATCATCCTTGGAGGAGACCTTCAGCTGAAGAGTAATTAGCACTAATTAGTCTGTTCCATCTTTCCCTGGGCTTCATGTGGAATAAGGACTGAGAAGCGGCTAGCGGGCTCTGGCCTGGCAGCTCTGGTGCATCTAGAAGTTAGGAGGACAGGGTTACTGCCAGGGGCCATCCATGTGAAAAAGAAGCAAATCTCTCCAATCCCACTAAACTTGTGTGGTGGGAGTTATGGAAGGTGAGTGTCCTCTAGTGAAATACAAGTGTGTTTAAGCCACTGTGAAAGGATTTGGCCCCAGCAGTGAAAACTCTATAAACAAGGATGTGTAAGAAAGTGAATGTAACCTTTAAAAAGATATGGAATAGTTATATGATCAAATGACTCTTTTCTTTATAAAACAAATTGCTATTGAACTCCTTTAAATATCAAATCCCCTTGACAATGAAAGAAGAACTTTGAAATTCTCAACCTAAACTGGTAAGGAACAATGCCAATTTGAAGATTAATCGAAAATAAAGAAGCTCATAAGTTGCAATATGAGAGAGTGGGGCAATATTTATGGATTTATTCACTTGGGAAATATTGACTGTCCTCCATCTTTTCGCTGAGCTGAATAGACATGGTCCCTGCCCTGCTAGAGCATGCAGTTGAACATAGGAGAGAAACTTTTAACCAGTGGGAGACTTTAATAGATACCATATTTCTATACAAGTCCTCTGAAAGAAAGTAACGGTTTTAGAAGAAAAAAAGAGGATCCTAATTTAGACATCAAATAAGGTTTCTGGAGAAAGTGGCATGGAACATAGACCTGAAATATGACTAGGTATTAGTTAGAGGAGTGCAAGGCAAGCATTCTCAATTTTACCAGAATACTTAGATTGCAAAATATATAATTGGATGTGTAATATATTCATTAAATTTGACATGTGGAAGCAGTTGGACAAGCCAAACTACCATCCACATGAATATCCTGGCCCTTGTCAGTACAAGTTCAAAGCTTTGGCTGTACCGCCATTCTCTGGCCATCTGCACCCTCCCCAGCCTCCTCTCAGCCCCCAAGGAACTCGTCTTTAAGCTAACGACAGTAAATAGATGACAAGTGGCCTCTCAACTGAACATTCTGAGCAGTTGAGAAATTGCCCGTTACCTTAAAGTTTCTCCAGGGTTGTTCTTTCTGACACATCTTTCACGTGGAAGGAAGGAAGGAAGGAAGGAAGGAAGGAAGGAAGGAAGGAAGGAAGGAAGGAAGGAAGGAAGGAAGGGAGGAAGGGAGGAGGGAGGAGGGAGGAGGGAGGGAGGGAGGGAGGGAGGGAGGGAGGGAGGGAGGGAGGGAGGGAGGGAGAAGAAAGAAAGAAAGAAAGAAAGAAAGAAAGAAAGAAAGAAAGAAAGAAAGAAAGAAGAAAGAAAAAGGGAGAGAATGTAAGAGAAATTAACATCTTTGAATCTGAAACACAAGATGACTCTTCTACACATTTTTAACCTTGCTAGATCTCTAATTAGATAGAAAGATTCCTGTCTGAAACCAATCTGTCTCACTAATAGAAAGATGTGGACAGGAAGTTCAGAAAGCTGGTAAACAACTTTAATTGCTCTGAAAGGTCAGAGATAAAAGCATTGTTAACTGAAACACCTCTGTTTGTTTTTTGTATATTTCTGTTATTGGAACTTCCTGCCTAGGGTCCCATAGCCTTAATAAAAGGGATAGCCAGGCCAGAGCACAGAGCAGTCCTTCCACTAGAGATGGGCTACTGCCTGCCCCCCATTTCCCAAATTCATACTTTTCTAAGTCTGTCTTCATTTGTGTGCAGCCTTCTCCAGAACCAGAACCCTGAACCAGGGACCCTGAATCACACGGGATGTGGAAAGGATTCCTACAGATTCCAATTTACTAGCACTGTGAATTCAGCTCCAGAGAAAATAGCATGTGAATGCTATCTCTCTGTTTCTCTCTGTCTCTGTCTCTGTCTCTGTCTCTGTCTCTGTCTCTGTCTCTCTCTCTCTCTCTCTCTCTCTCTCACACACACACACACACACACACACACACACACACACACACATACACATATACACAGAAGTTTCAGAAATACACTTTGAGAAAATATAAGGCTCAGCCCTAATCTTCCCCAAGTAAAGAAATGTTATTTTAGTTACCTCCAAAAAGAGAATTTCTACAGCCTTCCAAAGTACTTCTTTTCAATATTATAAATATCCCCGAATTTTTAATGAAACAACTTTTTAGTTTACTTCTTTTTAATCAAATGGCCATAGTTGTCAGTTCTATATATATTTGGGGGTGAAATATTACTATTTAATTTGAAAAGTGTAAGTTATCATTCCCCCCAAAACATTTGTCATATTCGCTATTGTATTTATTATTTATAGTGCTCCATAACAGTATAACATTCTCTATGGTAAACAGAACATAAAACAAGCAAACAAAACAGCAAACAGTAAGCCCTTTGTTCTAAAGGAGTTATCGTCAAGCACCTCCTGAACTCCCAAGGTATCAATTAGATTTGCTGAACAGTCATGATGAAGCACCAGGGCTCTTAATTTATTTCATTCCATTAATTTTCTTCTGTAATGTCAGAGAAAGCAGAACAAGAACTGAGTGTGAGAAATCACATATCCAGGAAAGAAAGTTAGTGCATGCATCTAGATTGCAGAAATGCTCTTCAAGAAAAATTGGCTTCCTAGGAAAGTTTGACATTTCTGGACGATGAAATGCCCTGTGTCGTAGTTTCTGCCCTGATCTTTTTTTTATTTTATGGTTTAAAGTATTACATATAGTGGTACATATATCTCCTTTTTCCCCCTCCATTGACCTTCCCCCAGCCTCCCCTAACCCCTGTCACATGCCCTCATCATCCTCCCACCCCAACCTCCAGTGTCTTGTGTCTATTGGTTGTGCTTATATGCATGCATACAAGTCCTTTGGTTGATCTCTTTCCCTCCCTCCCCAACACTCCCCAGACTTCCTGTTATAATTTGACAGTCTATTTGGTGATTTACTGCCTCTTATCTATATTTTTTGTTCATCAGGTTATAATGTTCTTTATTTTCCATAAATTAGTGAGATCATGTGGTATTTTTCTTTCATTGCCTGGCTTATTTCACTTAACATAATGCTCCCCAGGTCCCTCCATGGTGCTGCAAATTGTAAGAATTCCTTCTTTTTTATAGCAGCATAATATTCCATTGTGTATATGTTCCATAGTTTTCTAATCCACATATCTGCTGATGGGCATTTGGCTGTTTCCAAATCTTAGCTATAGTGAATTGTGCTGCTATGAACATAGGGATACATATATCCTTTCTAATTGGTGTTTCTAGTTTCTTTGGATATATACCTAGAAGTGGGATGGATTACTAGGTCAAATGGGAATTCCATTTTTAGTTTTTTGGGTTTTTTTTTAGGAAACTCCATACTGTTCTCCACAGTGGCTGCAGCAGTCTGTATTTCCATCAGCAGTGCATGAGGGTTCCTTTTTCTCTGCATCCTCACCAGCACTTGTCATTTATTGATTTGTTGATGATTGCCATTCTGAAAGGTGTAAGATGATACCACATTGTTGTTTTGATTTGCATCTCTTACATAATTAATGACTTTGAGCATGTTTTCATATGTCTCTTGGCCTTCCTTCTGTATTATTTCAAAAAGATTCTATTTAGATCCGTTGCCCATTTTGTAATTGGATCATTTATCTTCCTTTTATTAAGTCGTATAAGTTCCCTGTAGATGTTGGAGATTAAACCTTTATCAGTGATAACATTGTTCTCCCATACAGTGGGTTTTCTTGTTGTTTTGTTGATGTTTTCTTTTGCTGTGCAAAAGATTTTTATTTTGATGTAGTCCCATTTATTTATGTTCTCTTTAGCTTCCATTGCCCTAGGAACAGTATCGGTGAAGAAATTGCTTCAGCATATGTCTGAGATTTCTCTACCTGTGGATTCCTCTAGTATTTTTATGATTTCCCAACTTAAATTTAAGTCCTTTATCTATTTTGAATTTATTTTTGTGTATGGTGTAAGTTGGTGATTCAGTTTCATTTTTTTGCATGTATCTGTCCAATTTTCCCAACACCATTTATTGAAGAGACTGTCTTGACTCCATTGTATATTCATGCTTCCTTTGTCAAATATTAATTGAGCATAGTCGTTTGGGTCTATATCTGGGTGTTCTATTCTATTCCTTTGGTCTATATGTCTGTTCTTGTGCGAGTACTAGGCCATTTTGAGAACAGTTGCTTGTAATACAGCTTGAAATCTAGTATTAAGATCCCATCTACTTTGTTATTCTTTATCAGGATTGCTGTGGCTATTCGGGGTCTTTTTTTTAATTATTATTCCAGATGAATTTTTGGAGAGCTCTTTCTAGATCTGTGAAATATGTTGTTGGTATTTTAATGGGAAGCGCATTGAATCTATAGATTGCTTTGGGTAGTTAGACATATTAATCATGTTGATTCTACCAATCCATGAACATGGTATGTTCTTCCATCTGTTTGCGTCTTCCTCTATCTCTTTTGTTCATGAGTTCATTAGTTTTCCACATATAGGTCTTTTACCTTCTAAATTAAGTTTATTCCTAGTTATCTTAATTTTTTTTTTTTGGTGCAATGGTAAATGGGATTGCTTCTTTAGTCTCTCTTTTTGTAAGTTTACTATTGGTATATAGAAATGCCACAGATTTCTTGGTGTTCATTTTGTATCCTGCTACATTGCTGAATTCAATTATTGAGTCTAATAGATTTTGATGGAGTTTTTTGGGTATTTTATGTACAATGTCACCTGCAAATAAAGACAGCTCTACTTCTTCTTTTCCAATTGGATACCTTTTATTTCTTCTTCTTGTCTAATTGCAATGGCTAATACTTCCAATACTATGTTGAACAGGAGTGGTGAGAGTAGGCATCCCTGTCTTATTCCTGTTCTTGTGGAAAATGGTTTTAGTTTTTTTGCCCCTTGAGTATGATGTTGGCTTGGGTTTTTCATATATGGTTTTTATTATGTTGTTGTATGACCCTTTAATTCCCACCTTGCTGAGAGTATTTATCAAGAAAATGTGTTGGATTTTGTCATATGCTTTTTCTGCATCAACTGATATGACTATGTGATTTTTATCTCTCAATTTGTTTATATGATGTATTATGTTTATTGATTTGCAGATATTGTACCATGCTTTCATCCCTGGGATAGATCCTACTTGGTCATGTTGTATGATCTTTCTGATGTACTGCTAGATCTGATTGGCTAGAATTTTGTTGAGGATTTTGTCATCTTTGTTCATAAAGGATATTGGCCTGAAATTCTCTTTCATTGTGTTGTCTTTATCTGATTTTGGTATTAGGGTGATGCTGGCTTCATAGAATGAACTTAGAATTGTTCTTTTCTCTTGAATTTTTTGGAATAGTCTGAGAAGGATGGATTTTAATTCTTCTTTGAATGTTTGGAAGGCAGCTATGCTAACCACTATACCACCAACGCCCCTTCTTTGAATGTTTGATAAAACTCCTCTGTGAAGCCGCCTGGCCCCGGGCTTTTGTTTGCTGGAAGCTTTTTGATGACTGCTTCAATTTCTTCCATAGTTATTGGCCTATTGAGATGTTTAGATTCTTCCTGATTGAGTTTTGGAAGGTTGTATCTTTCTAGGAATATGTCCATTTTCTCCAGGTTGTCCAGTTTGTTCGAGTAGAGTTGTTCATAGTATTTTTAACAATCCTTTGTATTTGGGGGTGGGGGGGTCTGTTGTTATTTCTCCTCTTTCATTTCTGATTTTGTTTACTTGAGACCTCTCTCTTTGCTTCTTGGTAAGCTTGGCTAGAGGTTTATCAATCTTGTTTATCCTTTCAAAGAACCAGCTCTTGGTTTTGTTAATCTTTTGTATTGTTTTTTTTTGGTCTCTATGTCATTTATCTCAGCTCTGATCTTTATTATTACCTTCTTTCTGATTACACTGTGATTTTCTTTTTTTATATATAATTATCTTATCAGATCTTTATTTTTTTTCATTATATATATATATATATATATATATATATATATATATATATTCTTTAAAGTATTACAAATAGTAGTACAGCCGAGACCGGTTTGGCGCAGTGGTTAGAGCGTCGGACTGCGGACTGAAGGGTCCCGGGTTCGATTCCGGCAAGGGCATGTGCCTTGGCTGCAGGCACATCCCCAGTAGGGGGCGTGCAGGAGGCAGCTGATCGATGTCTCTCTCTCATCGATGTTTCTGACTTTCTATCCCTCTCCGTTCCTTTCTGTAAAAAATCAATAAAATATATTTAAAAAAGAAACTTTATAAAAAAAAACAAATAGTAGTACATATGTTTCCTTTCTCCCCGCCCCCATTAACCTTTCCCTCACCTTCCCTACCCCCCAGCACATGCCCTCACCTGCCGCCCCCCCTCCCAGGGTTTTGTATCCACTGGTTATGCTTATATGCATGCATACAAGTCCTTTGGTTGATCTCCCATAGCCCCCACCCCCCCTCCCCTGCCTTCCCACTGTAGTTTGACAATCTGTTCAATGCTTCTTTGCCTCTGTATCTATCTTTCCCCCCCGTTTCTTTTCTTTAAAAAAATCTTGCATCTGCATACTAGAAATAAACATATAAGAACAAAAATGTTTGAGTCTCAGCTTCAGTGTCCAACAGTTCTGAGTCCCAGTTTCAATGTCAAATAGTTCCTTATGTGTACATGTCAGCAATGATATCTGGATGGTAGACACATGGTGTCAATGCAGGTTCTACCATCTCTGGTTTGGTCCTGGGCTGCCTGCAGCGATGCACAGCTGCTGACTGCTAGCATGGCAAGGTGTCATCAGCGCCTTCCATCTCTGGCCTGTCTTTGTGGTTGAAACAGACTGTCAGTTCTTCTTTCTTGCAGGAATCCATATGGTCTTGGAGTTGTTTTCTGAAAATATACAAACATATTCTTGACCAAAAGTTAATAAAAGAATCTTTTCTGTAAATTAGATTTGGGATTCTTGTTATTTTTGCCCAAATGATTTTCCTTTGGCTTATTTTGACACCATGTCTATTTTTTGCTATTAGCATTACAAATGGAAATTACTTTTCTGAAGTAAGAATTTTCTAAGTGTAATTTACTTACAGGATATTTTTCCTTACATGATATTACTCCACTATCCTCCCCCCCCCCCTTTTTTTTTTATTAATGGGAGCTTTTGGAAATTTCATATTGCATTCTTGATAACTTTAAATTTTAATTTTTGCACAAAAATATGACTGCTTTAGGTTCTTTGCACATTAGGCAATTTTACAAAGAGATGAACTACTAATAGAAATTTTAGTTAATATTTTAGAAACAGCTTTTTGTCCAGTACACTTAAATTTTCTTGAGTATTCACTTATTTCAATTAGCCAATTTCAATTAATCTGAAAACTTGATTACTGTTTTACTGTCAAATTTAATACTCAAACAATAATCTTAGTTTACCCTGTAAATATTTATGGAAAGGGATTATTTGCATTCTTGAGTAGGCCCTGAGCATTCCTAGTGCTAGATTGAATTTAGATATAGGGCTGTTGTTGCTTGTCGAGTCTCTCTCTGTAACCTGGGTGCAGGGGAGGTAAAGCAGCTATGGGGGGAGGAGACCCCCCTCAGAAGGGGTGAGAATTCAGGCCCCTGAAAAGTTAGGGGAGTGAGGGTCTGGCCCCACCTCTGTTGACCTTTAAGTTCTCTCCTGATGGCCCCTCTGTGGCTGTGCCTGTCTTAGGTTATTCCTTCCCTGAGGAATCTTACCCATCTCTGGCTAACCAGCCATCCTCCGAGGCCAAACAGGGTGATGTGAGGTTCAGTTCTGTCTCCTTGGTAGTGTATGCCCCCGTGGCCTCCATGCCCTCACCTGCTGGTGGGATCCCATTACTGATCACATATCTTGGGGGGACTCAGGTTTTATTTTTTCAGGGAGTTACACTGGGCTTTTCTTATTGCTCTCTTTCTAACTCTTTGAGTTGTAGGGTTAGGTAGTTTATTATCATTGTTTTTTATTTTTTGCAATAGGCTTGTAGAGCTATGAACTTCCTCTCAAGACTGCTTTCACTGTGCCCCATAAATTTGGGGTGGGTGGTCCCTCAACTCAACCTGCCCCCCTCTCACATACTGGGAGTCGTCAGGGGATGTCCAACTGATGGCTCACCCCCAGCCTGCTCAGCTCAGCCCTGGCTGCCTGTGACCACCCAGCCCGGGTGCTTGCCGCCACTTTTGCTCATAGCCCCCAGGGGCCAGGCGCTCCCTGATGTCACCACCACCACTGCTGCTGCCGCCGCTTCCCCTCATAGCACCGTTTCATCTCCACCCCCGGGGCCTGGTGCTCACGCCACTTGGCCCCACCCCTGCTCTTGATTGGCTGATAGCATAGCCAATCAGAAGCGAAGGTATGGTCAAATTTGCATGTTTCTCTTTTATTATATAGGATAGCTAGATTGCTACTGATGATATTATAAAATTAAACTTTTTATAGCTTGAATGTTTTACTTATCCTTGACTTAAAATAAAACCAATAGACAAGAGTGTGTTTAATAGAGAACATTTACAAGATTTAAAAGCTTTCATCTGGTGACATAAAATGTTGAGAATGAAAGGCACTGAATGAAAGTTTTGCTTGTTAAGATAAAAGATGAGGAAATATTGGTTATATTGCTTTTGAAGTATATTTTATTGATTTTTTACAGAGAAGAAAGGAGAGGAATAGAGAGTTAGAAATATCAATAGGAGAGAAACATCAATCAGCTGCCTCCTGCACACCTCCTACTAGGGATGTGCCCACAACCAAGGTACTTGCCCTTGACAGAAATCGAACCTGAGAGTTTTTAGTCTGCAGGTCCTGCGACACTCTATCCACTGAGCCAAACCAGTCAGGGATGTTATATTCCTTGATGACAATAAAAATGTAAAAAATGTAATCCATATCTTGTGCATGGAAGTTTTTTTCAGCAGATTTTGTTGTTGCTGCTAATCCTCACCCAAAGATACTTTTTCCATTGATTTTTAGAGAGAGTGGAAGAGAGGCTGGAGAGAGAGACAGAGAGAGAAACATCAATGTGAGAAAGACATCCATTGGTTGACTCCCCCAACGTGCCCCAACTGGAGCCAGGGATTGAATCTGCAACCCAGGTCCATGCCTTTGACTGGGAATGGAACCTGTGACCCTTCAGTGTGTAGGCCAAGAGTCTAATCTTTGAGCTATGCTAGTCAAGACTCATCAGATTTTTAACTGTTTTATGCTTTACTGTGAGCATTTAAATTATAGTTTGTTTATAAGTAAACAAAGCAGCATTGCCAGTGAGTAGATGGGAAAGTTAGATGAATTCTGAAATTCAATATTCCAAAGTACACCTTTGTAATAGATGAAACAATGTACTCAAATTTAACTTTACTCAGTAATAGATATGGCATGCTGAGTGGACTCGGCCTTAACTCTTTGCTCAGGAGTTGGTTCTGATGCAAGTGGGAAACAGGGTTGTACTATATTAGGCTCAGCATAACAAGTTTAAATGAAGGGAGTTTCTTTTAACCATATTTTCAATATGTTGTATAAAACTTGGTTTTGACAGTCTGATAATCTAGAGGCACTCTTCAGCCATTCAAGTATTATATGGTGATTCATGTTATAATTAAAAATAATCTACAGGTATCCCAAGACATGGAATAAATGTCATCTATATGATCAAGTTCCTTAAAATAATTGTGATACCTGGTATTACAGGCTACGTGGTCCAAGCATATATATGTTTGTAACATTCAAAACAACCAAAGGCTTGACCGAACGCCAGGCTGCACGTGCAGCAGGCAAGCGGGCTGAATTACTGACCTCTGGGAGAGAGAGCGAGTGGGGCTGATGAGCAGTGGCAGTGGCTGCTGGCCAGGCCTCTCTTTGTTTCTCTCTCCAAGGTCAGCAGTTCAGCCCACTCATCAGCAGCCTGGGGCAACTGCTGATCAGCCTCACCTCTGTGATCAGGCCCAGAGATAGGCCCAGAGATGCTGACTGGCATAGAAACTGACCAATCAGAACCAAATGTGGGTGAATTGTGAGGAGCCAATGGCTGCCTAAGAGGTGGAGCTTTCAATGCTGACTGGCATTGAAACCAACCAATCAGAACCTAGTCTGGGTGAATTGCAAAGGCAGAACCTAAGGTGGGGGCTGAGAAGGGGTTTTAAGGGCAATAGTGTTTGGTGTAAGGTGCAATAAAGTGATTCAATTTCTTAATGACTGATTTGGCAGTATAGTGCATATGGCTGGCTATCAGTCCAGATATAGGGATTATGTGTTTTTGTCTTCCAAGAGCATCTCTTTCTGCTGAAAAAGGCTCACGCCCCCCCCCCATTTAAGCAATCCTATCCTATATATCTATACTAATAAAAGGATAATATGCTAATTAGACTGGGTCAACTAGCCATCTTCCAGATGTCCTACTTTCTTCCAGACAAAGCCATGGTGGTGGGGGCGGAGGCAGAGGCAGTTAAGGGCAACCAGGCTGGCCTAGGAGGGCAGTTAGGGGCAAAATCAGGCTAGCAGGGGAGGGCAGTTGGGGGTGAGATCAGGCAGGCAGGGGAGAGTAGTTAGGGGCAATCAGGCAGGCAGAGACATTTAGAGATGATCAGGCCAGAAGGGGAGAGCAATTAGGGGTGAGATCAGGCCAGCCTTGGAGGGCAGTTAGGGGGGATGAGGCAGGCAGGCAAAGGCAGTTAGGGGCAATCAGGCAGGCAGGCAGAGAGATGAGGAGCAATCAGGCAGGGAGGCAGACAGGAAGGCAGGTGAATGGTTAGGAGCCAGTCATCCTGGATTGCCAGAAGGATGTCTGACTGCCGGTTTAGGCCCGATCCCAATTGGACATCCCCCAGTTGGGATCTCTGATTGGAGAGGGCGCAGGCCGGGCTGAGGAATCCCCCTCCGTGCATGAATTTTGTGCACTGGGACTCTAGTTTATAATAATGGAATATATTGTTTAACATGATGAAGCCTGAACAGGCTCATTAACTCTAAATTTGATTCAGTATCTTCGTTTCTTTTCATTTGCAGATCCATGATTCCACAGTTCTATAACATTAGCTTAATTATGTGAGCAGTGAACCATCCCTAACTCTAGATTTATGTTTAGTTTGGTGAAAAATAAATATTAATGTTGAGATTCTTATTTCTGAAATGCTTTTCTGAGCAAATTCATTCATCTCCTTTATTTTTTTTGGGGGGGGGGGGAGGATTTCTAGAATACAGCACAATTAGAAATTGTAGAATCATGGCATTTTAGGAATGAGGACCTTGGAGATCACAGAGATAAGAAGGATGCATTAAATGATTCATGACTATGAACTAAACAGTTCTTATAAAAGTACCAGAATTATAATTACATTTATAAATGCCAAAATGGCATTTATTTCAACAAATGGCAAATATTACAACAAAAAGGTTAGAACTAAAAGCTGAAATAAGTAAGTAAATTACATTAGAGTCTTAAATTTAATAACTTAAAATAGATTCATTAAAAACCTGAATAACTCAAAGGAAGCTGAGAATATTGCTGAGTATAGGGAGGAATTTACTTCCCAATGTGTGTATGCTCACTAGCCCTCACGAATCGCATTCCAAGCTTTCCCCTTTAAAACTGAAAATGAATCTTTTTATTGTGATTCTTGGACATATTCTTACTACTCAACATGAGAATGTTTTTTGCTTTTCCTTCCTATTGAATTACTTTATTCTTTACCAAATTATAACCATTAAAAATTATCCAAGAAAGCCGAGACCGGTTTGGCTCAGTGGATAGAGCATCGGACTGTGGACTGAAGGGTCCCG
This sequence comes from Antrozous pallidus, assembly GCA_027563665.1. Lineage (NCBI taxonomy): Eukaryota > Metazoa > Chordata > Mammalia > Chiroptera > Vespertilionidae > Antrozous > Antrozous pallidus. The sequence continues at coordinate 52,512,779 of CM050516.1, read as the reverse complement.
GGTTCGATTCTGGTCAAGGGCATGTACCTTGGCTGCGGGCACATCCCCAGTAGGGGATGTGCAAGAGGCAGCTGATCGATGTTTCTCTCTCATCGATGTTTCTGACTTTCTATCCCTCTCACTTCCTCTCTGTAAAAAATCAATAAAATATATATTTTTAAAAAAATTATCCAAGAAATATTTATTGAGAAGTTAATCTTACCTTAGGTTTTCCCATGAGGTGATAGATCTTTACATTATTGGTAACGTTTTTACAATTCTTCATATTCTTCATGGCAAAGACATCTTGTACAAAGTTATATCGTTTCACATTCATACAATTATATGACACTTGAGATATGATTCATCAGAATACCAAGCAGCATTCTCCTGTAACGCAGACTTCTAATTGCTCCAGTCATTTCCTCCTAAGTAGGCTTCCTCTCTGTGCTTATTCTTGTGACAGCTGATTGGCCTTCGCCAAATAGTCCATGACAGCTCTCAGACTTCCCTTTTCCTCATTTTACAGTACATTTGGACTAGTGGCTATAGAACAGTGTATTTTAAAATTTTAGCATACATTAGGGTACTGTGGAGGGCTATGAAAATACAGATTGCTGGATCAGCTCCCTAAATCTGGGGTGGGAGCCTGAAAACTGCCTTTCCAACTAGGTGATGCAGATGCTGCTGATCGGGAACCCAGATTCCAGAAATTCAGCTGCAGAACGTTGGAAAACCAGGGAGCTGCACGACAACGGATTGCTGTAAATTTTCCCCAGTTGTTGCAGAAAGTAGTTTGGGGTTAAAAAGCAATTGGTGTTTGCTGTGTCTGAAATGTAAAGGAATCAGAAATAAAACCGACAGAGCTGGAAACATTTTCAAAGGCTGAAGACTCGCAAACATTGAGAGGCCTTAGGATGCCTGGGGCTGCTATCCCCTACCAGTGTCTGCCACCTTGGGACCCCAAATATAGGATATCTACGTTTTTTTCTATGCACTTTTCAAAATTATCCTGCTCTGCATTGACATGACCTTTTTAGAGTGTCATTCTAGAAGGTCATGTTCTCTTCCTAGACTTGTTTATCTCTCAATTTCCAAGGTGTAGTTAAAAAAATTGAAAGCCTGTTCCAGGGATGAATGCTGTTTTCCCCATTCTGGTGCAGCTTTACTGGGATAATCTGTGATCAAATCCTGTGAGCGTTCTGTCCTTGCCTTCTTCTTCCCTACTTGAAGCCTCAGAAATAGATAAGTGAACAGAAAGGCGGACGTCTGGGTAATTTTATCTGCCCTATTCATCTTTAGTGCCAGTGCCCAAATCACCATTAAATATCAACTTAACAAACAGAGGGTAGAAAGTCATCTGTCCATAACTAGAGGCAAAATCATAGGTGTTCTCAGGTTAGGCATGGGTACCTGAATTATCTCCATATATGTCCTGGATCATTTATTTAAGGAAACAATATATCTAGAAAGATCTAGTGATATAGCCAATGGATTCCAGTATTGTTTGCAATATTAAAAACTGAAAACAAACAAATGCTTATCAAAGTGGCTTCCATTATGTCACAGCGTTGTATGACCTGGCCTTGACGGGGAAGATAAAGACGGAGAAGACCTACCAGCTCTCTGGCCCAGCTGAAAGGTGACAGAGCTTAGTGAAGCTTCTTTACATACCCTTGCACTAGGCCCAGCACTAAGTGAAAGGTAGGTACCATCCTTTTCCAAATCATATCCTTATACTCCCCCTCAATCTTAATAGATGTCGCCCGAAAAACAAAAATAGCAATGAAAAAGGGTATGTGGCCAGATGCAGGGGTTGGCAATCTGGGACCCATCGGCCAGACCTGGCTCACTGCCTGTTTTGGTGCATGTTACAAGCGCCGTACAAAATTCATACAGATGAGAGTTTTTAAATTTGTAAAGGTTGGGAGAAAATATGTCAGGAATATCTTATGGCATATGAGAATTATCAAATGTCAGGATCTATAAACAAAGTTTCCTTGGAGCACAGCCATGCACATCCGTCCACACATTGTCCATAGCCTTTTCTATGCACTTTTGTGATCTTCTGTGTCACAATGGCATATTTGATAAGTTCCAAGAGAGACCCAGGATGACCCACCAAGCCCAACATATTTCCTTAGCTGTTCCGTCACAGAAGTTTGCTGACTTCTGCTGGAAAGATTTGGAAACAGTTGTTAAAGTAATACCAAATGCTCTAAGCTCTTGAGCTGCTCCCCCTTTAAAGTGCTAATGTGGTTTTTCAGTTCCAAATGGAGGCTAGTTTCTGCAGCATTTCCTGAACTGACTAGTGAGGAGCCGTTTTTTTTTTTTAATCTTTATTGTTCAGTTTATTAATTACATTGTTCCCTTTATTTCCCCCCTATAGCTCCCCTCTACCTGGTACCCATCCCACCCTCCGCCCTCACCCCCCTCCACTGTCCTCTCCCATAGTTGCATGATTTTTGTCCAGTCTCTTGCTGCACCTCCCACACCCCTTTTCTCCCCAAGAATTGTCAGTCCATTCCCTCTCCATGTCCGTGATTCTGTTACATTCACCAGTTTATCCTGTTAGTAAGCTTATTAATTCACTTGATTTTTAGATTCACTTGTTGATAGATATGTATTTGTTGTTCATAATTTACACTTTTATCTTTTTTCTTCTTCCTCTTCTTAAAGAATATCTTTCAGCATTTCATATAATATTAGTTTGGTGGTGATGAACTCCTTTAGCTTTTTCTTATCTGCGAAGCACTTTATCTGACCTTCAATTCTGAATGATAGCTTTGCTGGATAGAGTAATCTTGGTTGTAGATTCTTGCTATTCATCACTTTGAATATTTCTTGCCACTCCCATCTGGCCTGCATCGTTTCTGTTGAGAAATCCGCTGACAATCATATGGGTGCTCCCTTATAGTAACTAACTGTTTTTCTCTTGCTGCTTTTAATATTCTCTCTTTATCTTTTGCTCTTGGCATTTTAATTATGATGTGCCTTGGTGTGATCCTCTTAGGGTAGGGTTCCTATATATTGGGGTTCGGTGCGCTTCTTGGCCTCTAAGTCAATTTCTTTCACCAGGTGTGGGAAGTTTTTGGTCACTATTTCTTCAAATAGGTTTTCATTGTCTTGCTCCCTCTCTCTTTCTGGCACCCCTATAATTCGGATGTTAGTATGCTTGAGGTTGTTCCAGAGACCCCTTACACTATCTTCAATTTTTTGGAATCTTTTGGTTTCTTGCTTTTTCAGCTGAGTGGATTTTACCTCTTTGTATTTCAAATCTTTAACTTGGTTCTTGGGGTGCTCTAGAGTATTTTTAGGTCTTTGTATAATATTTTTTGTTTCAGTCAGTGTATGCTTAATTTCTGGTTGGTCCTTTTCATATCCTTGTAGGTCTCGTTCATTTCCTTGTAGGACTCATTCATTTCCAGGTTGGTCTTGATCATTTCCTTGCAGGTCTCGTTCATATCCTTGAGGGTCTCGTTCATTTCCTTTTCGGTCTTGCTTATTTCATTATAAGTCTCGACCTTTTCTAGGAGCCTCTTGAAAAGTCCTATAACCGTGGTTTTGAATTCCATGTCCAGTCGTTTTTTTTTTTCCCTCCATTTCTTTCACATCTGATTTCTTTCCATGTCTCTGCATGGTGGCTGCTTCCCTGAGTTGGTCGATTAGCTTTGTGTGGTAGACGTCCTACAAGGGAAAGTGGCTCAGCCTCCCCAGTTACCTGAGGTGGATATGGGTTACACAGTCTTGCTGAAGTTAAGCTCAGGTTAATCGTTGTTAGCCCTGGAGGGGTTGACCTCCAGGCCAATTGTCTGTGAGGTTCAGCTGTGCTCAGGTTGGATGGGCGGAGTCTCTGGGCCAAGCAGGCAGCGTTAGCTCCACCCTATGTGGCCCCAGGGACTCTGTGCTGGAGACAATGGCCACCAGCACCTCTGAGAGAAGAGCCACTGCCGAGCTCCACCAGCTGCCGGGGAATTCAGACTCTCCCCAAGTGAGTCTGCACACCCAATGTCTCACCCAGGGTCGTAAAACAAAGCAGTCTGACGGTTTCCCAAATGAAAGTGCAAGTCACGAGTGCTCTCTGTGTAGACAGGCAAATGTGCTGTTCCAAGTTCACGCACACTCCGCACAAGCTCACCTTCTCCACAAGCCAGCAGACCCCTGCAGCACCCGAGCTTCAGCATGTCCTCCCACTGTCCAGTTTTTACCAGGTATGATAGTGGGTTCCCTGGACTTCGCCCAGAGCTGGAGAATCAGTCCAATGGGACATCTTTGTCTCCCCCATTCGAGAAAACTGGCTGGTTTTCAGCCGCCCGCCCTAGCCTCTGGCACGCACTCCTCCAAACCTCTCTCCGCGCATATCTTCAATGCTGTCCTCAGCCACTCCTCCGAGTCACAGTGTCTTATCTTCACTTTTATTTGTGGAATTTTCACTCAGCCAGCTTTCCGGTGATCCTGGGTGGTGTTTGTTCTTTCTTTAAGTTGTAGTTTTAAGATTGCTGTGCATGACGGCAAGATAGGTGTTTTACCTATGCTGCCATCTTGGTTCTCCGAGGAGCCCTTCTTTTGATTGCATGTTTCATGTCTTACATATTTTGAGGAACTCCAGTTCCGGCAATTTCATTCTGGAGCACAGGCCCTCAAAGTGAGAACACAAAGTGAACAAGAAGGAACGAAGAGCTAAAGCTGAAATATCTGTGAACGAATTAGCAAGAATGGCCCAGATGAAAAGAAGATTTGAATTCTAAGTGCCTCTCAAATTATACCCACAGAACAGATGACTCCTACTTGGGAGTATAACAACCGGGGAAAACAAATTTGAGGAAATGATGTTTTTTATTAACAGATAATCTCACTATCTATGCCTTGTAAAGAAAAAGAAAAATGGTCATTCTAAATAAGGGGAAACGTCTCAGAAAAAAAGTGGCTGTCAGTTTGTCAGTTCAGTAGAATGCTTGGTAAATGTTAATGCTAAATGCACAAAGCATGAGCTTCCTTTAGTTGTAGTTCCTAAAGCACAGGAAGTCAGTAAATATTAGGCAACAACAGTTATCATTTCGCTTGGGATTTTATAACAGGGGCAGGCTGTTCTTTCTGGAAAAAAAGAAAACATATTCTCCCTTTGTGGAACAATAGCTACCTCTAGTGGCTGTCTTGTTATAATGCTTTATATTTCCTCAAACTCTCCTAAAAAATTATAGAAATGGAATTTCCCATCTTTCCAAATTTTAAATGTGAGTCCACTTATTGATGTCGGCCTGCAGACTGAGAGGTCCCAGGTTCGATTCCAGTCAGGGGCACATGCTCAAGTTGTGGTCTCAATCCTTAGTGGGAGAGGAGGGAGGGTGCTAGAGTCAGCCGATAAATGATTCTCTCTCATCACTGATATTTCTATCACCCTCTCCCTTACTCTCTGAAATTAATAAAATATATTTTAAAAGCTCTTTGACTGTAGACTGACACCGTTTGACATACTTGAATCTTGGTCTTCTCACAGCACTGTTTTGAGTAACAGTGAAACTATAGTCAGAAGTACTCTAGAATATACTAGAGGCCCAGTGCATGACATTTGTGAACTGGGGGAGGGGGGTTCCTCAGCCCAGCCTGCACCCTCTCCAGTCTGGGACATCCCTCTCACAATCTGGGACTGCTGGCTCCCAACTGCTCACCTGCCTGCGAGCCTGATCACCCCTAACCACTCCCCTGCCAGCCTGATTGATGCCTAACTGCTCCCCTGCTGGTATGATTGGCCCCAATTGCCATCCCCTGCTGATCTGGTCGCCCCTACCTGTACTCCCCTGCTGGCCTGCTCACCCACAAGTACCTTCCCTTGCCAACTATCTTGTAGTGGCCATCTTTGGCCACTCGGGGGTGTCCATTTTATGCAAGAGTGTGAGGGTCAATTTGCATATTACCTCTTTATTATATAGCAGGATTGCAAATAAGAGATGCTAATATGATCCTTAGAGTTTTAAAAACATGCCAAGAAATTTGAGATACGGAATCAGTATAGGAATGGGCAACAGAGCAGTTGGGGCCAAAGAAGAGGAGAAAATAGATTGCCTTCTGAAAGCTAAAATGTGACATCAACTCCAAACGGACTGGGAAAAAGAAACGTGAAGTCCCCCTGGATTGTGATGAATTCACTGAGCTGGACATCATTGATTGCCTCTTTCTTCCCTGTTCTCCTCTACTGGCAGCACCCTAGTTTTGTTTTGAGGCTTGCCCTCCTATGCAGTGTGGGTTACTAGTGGCTGAATCAATCATACTTCTATTCCTTAGTGAATGGGTTTGGCCATGTCTATATGACCCCACCAAAGTCAGTGGGATATGAATTCTTCTTGGAGGCAGCAGCATGCATGGCCATGGTCGGAAAGACTTTTTTCTGGCTATATAAAAGGAGTTTAGAAAAAGCCCCACCTACATTTTAGAGAAGATGTTGTCATGTCTACATGTGGCATCTGAAACTCCAACAATTGCTCACTGTGAGGGAAGACACTGATGACGCCCTGGAGGTGACAGAGCAGAGAGGCTGGCGACAATGACAACCTGAGCCCTTAATGACAATGTGGCCTTGTGGGTTTAGCCAACCTTAGAACTGTCTGCCTCCGTCTCGTAATGCTGAGCCCATTGTTTTTAAGCCATCTTCAGTTGGGAATTCTGTTGCTTGCACTGAAAGGCATTCTTACACATTCCTCTGAGGCCTCTAGGCTTGGAAATGCCTGGACCTTGGATTACTTTCTTTTAATCATCTATAGCATATGCTCAGAGTTATAATTCAATATAATGTGTACCATAATTTTTATACTAGTGAAACAACAGGAGGTCAGACAAAAGAGAAATCTATATTGGTAAGATATCTGATGAAGGATGGCATCACCCAGGCTTTACTTTTATGAACAGGCACACTGTTCTTATCTCCTTTCACTGTGCCAGGCATAGAAGTAGGATTAGTGATAGAATTAACCAGTTAACTGCCATGCATCCAAAACAGAGACCATCCCCACACGCCATGATATTGTGAATTTAATTGCGTCTATAGATACTTATGGTGTACAAAGGGTTAAGTAAGAGTCTCATTCTGAAATATAGATTCTCATTGAATAATGGTTTTCCTCTCTTCCTAGTCTCTACCAACATATATCCTTTTAGCCATCATATCTTACTGAGAGTTCACCCTCTCACATAAGCTTTTCCCAAATTAAATTCACCTATTAATTTATGTATTCAAGACTATGGTTGCATTAGATACAACTGCTTAAGTTTTCAGCTGCATGCTGGCATGTTCCGTCTCTCTAGATACACACCTGGATGGCAAGGAGCTCAAGCAAGGACAGATTTTGGCCTCCACTTTTTTATAAATATATATGTTCTCTGACTTTTCTCAATTCTTCCATAATCCTCCAATATTTAGCCTTGGATCTAAACATAGCCATAACCAGTAAGTGGTGAGAACTGCCCGCCTTAGCAGCCCTACTCACATAATGGTGTTGAGCTGAACAAATGGGCTAATGAAGGTCAGAATGACCTTGTTCTTTATTATGCAGCCTGCAAAGTTCCATTTTAGTTTTATAAAAGCTGGTTCCTCTCCCTGAGTGGGGAGAATCTGGCTACTTATGTGGGAAGGAAATAAGTTGGAATTTGGTCAAAGAACAGATAGCACTATCACCCAGACACAGAGTCCTGCTTTATGTCAGCTATTAAGGCAGAGTTTCCTTTCAACTCTGGACATTCTTGAAATAACTAATGGCAGAGACTTAATGCGTGCCTTTTATGTGCCTGGGATCATTCTAAGAGCTTTTACATATGTGTACTCATTTAATATTCACAGCAAACTGATGAGGAAGGCATAATGACTATCTCTGTTTTACTCATAAGGAAACAGGCAGAGGTGGGTGAAGAAACTTCCCCAACTGGCAGATCTGTGATTCAACCTTGGCTAATCTCACTGCATAGCCTGCTTTCTTAATCATACATTACAGCATAATGTATTTGTGTGTGTTCCTTGCTGCACCTCATCCCCTAATTAATTATTGACCTATTTATGAGACATATAAGCACCTACCGTGTGCAAAGAGCAGAAAGTTCAAAGACAAATTAGACATCATCTCTGCTCAAATCAACGCGACAATCCAGTTGGGAAACAAATAGAAAAATAGGTATCGGACTGAGGACCCAACATCCCTCTGGACGTTCTCTTCCTACTGTCATCCACCCACTCAGTGCTTTCTTTCTACTTTAACAGATTAATGTTCAACTGATGAGTGCTTTTTAGCCATGTCTACTTTTTTGTGTATATTAATTTACAGAGGCTGCCATAACAGAGACTCTCTGGCTTGAAACAAAGTTTATTTTCCCACATTTCTGGGGGCTAGAATTTCAAGATCAAGGTATCAGCAAAATTGGTTCCATCTGGGGCCTCTCTCCTTGGCTTGTAGATGTCCATCTACTCCTTGGTTCTTTACAAGTTTTTCCCTCTATATCTGTCTGTGCCCAAATTTCTTCTTCTTATAAAGACAACAGTCAGATTGGACTAGGTTCCAAATCAAGGACCCATTTTTACTTAATTACCTCTTCAAAGCCCCTCTCTCCAAATACAGTCACAATCTTACTTACTGGGGTTAGAACTCTGTTATATGAATTTTTTTTCAGGGTAGGGGGCACAGCTCAGCCCATTATACTGCATTAACTCCTTCTTCTCACCAACTTCTCCAAAAAGTGCTTTGACAACTTTAATGATTTTAAACCCCCAGCACTTGGAAAAAGTAAAAACCTTTCTCAGCTCGAGGCAGGGAAAGAAAACATAATTATGCATATTGCAAGTTATGTGTATAATTAAGATGTTGTGAATAGTCCTAGGGACATCCTTTCATTTATTCAAAAACACTGCCTGGAATTGTTTTCATAGGCTGAATTAATATTTTTCTCATTGCAAGGTATTACATGTATTACATATGTATATTACATATGAAGTGAAGTTTGTCCTAAAAACAAATATAGGTTGAAGTCCCCTTTCCTGTCCCCTTTAGGGATTAGTCTATCTCAAACATCTTCTGGGGCAGAATAAAATGAAGAGTTGAACCTGAGAATGAGGATAAAGGAAATGGAAGGGTTGGGAAGACCTTAATACATAAGTTATAGTGAGGCCCATTATTCATTTCAGTGAAACTGAAGGCAGTGCTTCCTGGGAATAAATTTTACCTTTGTAAATAGTTACAGGGATGTAAAGTACAATATAAGGAATATATTCAATAATATTGTAATAACTATATATGGTGTCAGGTGGGTACTAGATTTATTGAGGGATTGCTTCATAAATTATATGTGTCTAACTACTATGCTGTATACTTGTATACCTGAAACTAATAATAGACAAACATGACCATACTTCCACTACACCCACAGCTAATCAGTGTGAGTATGCAAATTAACCCAACAAAGATGGACGTTAATTTGCATACATAGGCGCCCAGCAGCCTGGGTCCAGGAACTTTCTCAGCACCCAGGTTACTCTGAGGTAGGCCCCCATGGGTCCTGAGCAACCTGGGAAGGGCCTGAGCCAGGGGCTTCTGGGTAGGGGCAGAGCCAGGTGATCTGAAGGAGCTGGGGGTTCTCTATCCAGGCCCCAAGCCTGGGCCAGAGGCTTGGGGCCTGAGCAGGGGCAGAGCCAGGTGATTAGAGGGAGCTGGGGGTCCCCTGCCCAGACCCCAAGCCCTGGCCAGAGGCTTGGGGCCTGGCCAAGGGTGAAGTTGGGCGATTGGGAAATCAGAGGAAGCCTGGGCTCCCCTGCTCAGGCCCTAAGACCTGGCCAGAGTCTTGTGACCTGGGCAGGAGTGGAGCCTGATGATCAGAGGGAGCTGGGTGTACCCTGTCCAGGCCCCAAACCCCCGCCAGAGGCTGGAGCCTGGGCAGGGGTGGAACCGGGCAATTGGGTGATCAGAGGGAGTGAGTAGCCCTTGCCCAGGCTCCTAAGCTTTAGGCCTTGGCAGGGGTGGACCCAGTGATTGCAGGGATCTGGGAGGGCCCTGCCCGCTGCCCAGTCCCCGAGGCTTTAGATCTTGGCAGGGGTGAAGCTGGCGATAGGAGGGAGCTAGGGGGCACCTGGCCAGGCCAGGAGGCTTTAGGCCTTGGCAGGCACAGAGCCAGAGATCAGAGGCGATTAGTGTGAACTACAGAGGAAATGCCTTTTCTGACCACTCATTGGCTAAGCTCCCTGTTTGCCACTGGTAATATTCTTAGTAACTTGGGTATACGAATCCAAAAAAGGTGATCTAGGGTTTTTCCACCACACTCCTGGAGAAAAAAACAATGGTTTGCTACTGGAGGGCTAAGCAATGTCATATCCTGGCCTAGCCAGTTTGACCCTGGATAATGCCTACGCTTGCCAACCATAGGGTCCGGTTCTATTCTAATCAAGGGCAGGCTCCTCCCTGGCTAGGACCCAGGTCAGGGCTCATGCAGGAGGCAACCAATCAAAGTGTTCCTCTCACTTTAATGTTTCTCTCTGTCTTTCCCTTTCTCGTTCACATTCTCTAAAAATCAGTGGAAACATATCCTTAGGTGAGGATAAAAAAGGAAAAGAAATGTCATATCCTATGAAAGACACATCTTGAAAATGCCTAAAGAAAGTTGTCATTTTTTCATGGTGAAGAGACTGGAGTCTGTGTTGATGAAAATACACTGGTGGCTACAGTGACTGGCAGTAGCTGCAGCAGCGGGGTCATGGGGCTGGTGCCTTACCCTGATCATCCCGGTTGCCTCAGTAAGACTTCCCCTGAGGGCTCCCAGTATGTGAGAGGGGGCAGGCTGGGCTGAGGGACCCTGCCCCAGTGCACAAATTTTGTGCACTGGGCCCCAAGTATAAAATAATATTGGATGTCAATTGTAATTGACAAATAAAAACTCAAAAAATTACTTTTTTTTTTTACAAATAAGTAATAAAAAACAAATTAAGAAATGGATGGTATCCCAACAATTATGAAAAATTACTATAAACAACTCTATTCCAACAAAATGGACAACCTAGATGAAATGGTCATATTCTTAGAAAAATACAAGCTCCCAAAACTCAATCAAGTACTTGAATAAAAAACCTGAATAGACCAATAATGACTGAAGAAATCAAAGCAGCGATAAAAAATCTTCCACCAAACAAAAGCCCTAGTTCAGATGGCTCTACAGGAGAGTTCTACCAGGCATTCAAAGAAGAACTGAAACCTATCCTGCTCAGACTACTCCAAAAAAAAGTCAAGAGGAAGGCATACTGTCAAGCTTATTTTATGAAACCAGCATTACCCTAATTCCAAAACCAGATAAAGACACCACAAAAACAGAGAACTACAGGCCAATATCCTTGATGCACATAGACGCTAAAATCCTCAACAAAATTCTAGCAAATTGGATTCAGCATTACATTAGAAAGATCATACACCATGACTGACTGGGATTTATTCTAGGGGTGCAAGGATGGTACTATATTCGCAAATCAATAAATGTGATACTTCACATAAACAAACTGAGAGACAAAAATTACATAATCATATCAATCAATACAGAAAAAGTATTTGACAAAATTCAACACTCTTTCTTGATAAAAAAAATTCTCAGCAAAGTGGAAATAGAGGAATCATACTTCAACATAATAAAAGCCTTATATGACAAACCTACAGAACAGAGAACCCAGAAATCAATGCAAGCCTTTATGCTCAATTATATTTAGCAAAGGAGACAGGAATATACAATAGAGTCAAGACAGTCTCTTCAATAAATGGTGCTGGGAAATTTGGGCAGATACATGCAAAAAATGAAACTAGATCACTAACATACACAAAAACAAACTCAAAATGGACTTAAATGTAAGAAGGGAAACCATAAAAATCCTACAAGGTTACATAGGCAGAAAAATAGCATACATATGTCATAGCAATATCTTTACAGACACAGATCCAAGGGCAATGGAAACTAAGGAGAAAATAAACAAATGGGACTATATCAAAATAAAAAAAACTTCTGCAGAGCAAAAAAAAAAAACCATCAACAAAACAACAAGAAAGCCCAATGCATGAGAGGACATATTTGCCAATGATATTTTTGATAAGGGTTTAATCTCCAAAATTTACAGAGAACTCATACAGCTTAACAAAAGGAAGATAAATGATCCAATCAAAAAATGGGCAAATGATTTACATACACACTTTTCAAAAGAGGACATTCAGAAAGCCCAGATATATATATATATAAACATGCTCAAAGTCACTAATCATCCAAAAGATGCAAATCAAAACAACAATGAAATATTATCTCACACCTGTCAGAATGGCTATCATCAACAAATGACAAGTCCTGGCTAGGTTGTGGAGAAAAAGAAACCCTCCTGCACTGCTGGTGGGAATGCAGACTGGTGCAGCCACTGTGGAAAGAGTATGGAGTTTCCTAAAAAAACTAAAAGTGGAACTCCCATTTGACCCAGTAATCCCACTTCTAGGAATATATCCCAAGAAACCAGAAACACTAATCAGAAAGGAATATGCACCTCCATGTTCATAGTACAATTTACAATAGCTAAGATTTGGGAACAGTCTAAGTGCCCATCAGCAAATGAGTGGATTAGAAAACTGTGGTACATCTACGCAATGGAATACTATGCTGCTATAAAAAAGAAGGAATTCTTACCATTTGCAGCAGCATGGATGGAACTGGAAAACATTATGCTAAGCGAAATTAGCCAGTCGGAGAAAGATAAATATCACATGATCTCATTCGTATGTGGGATATAATGATCAACATAATTTGGTGAACAAGAATAGATCCAGAGACAAATGGTAGGGGAACAGGGGTTAGAGAGCAACCAAAGGACTTGTATGCATTTGCATTAGCATAACCACTGGACACAGGCACTGAGGCAGTGGGGGCTTGCCTGGGTGGGAATGGCTGGGAGGTGGGGTGTACAATTAGAGAAAAAGAAGACAAATGTAAAACTTAAGAGAATAAAAAAAAGTCGATGGCACTTTGTGATTTGCAGTGTGCTGTATTGAAGTAATAGTCATGTCACAGGCTGAAGCTATTTTCAGACATTCCTTGTTCATTTCTTCAAGATGGTAGACTATGCCCTCCCAGCACTCATTATTCAGCTATGTTCATCTCAAAACTGAGTAACTTTGAAAAAAAATATCCTTTTCATGTAACTGTACAGAATTCCATAGTGTGGGTATTTAATTCACTCTCCAGGGACATAGGCAATATAACTGAATTCCTACCTAAATTTCATCCTGGTGTTGTCTTACCCACTGAAGAATCCCTGTAGCCTAATATAATCCTATATCCTATATAATAAAAGGCTAATATGCAAATAGACCAAATGGTGGAACAACTGAACAACCAGTGCTATGACATGCGCTGACCACCGGGGGGCACGTGTGGAACATGGTGGGCATGGGCAGCAGGTGGCAGAGCATGGAACATGGTGGGCATTCGCCATGGCGGGATGGTAGAGCAGGTGAGCAGGGGTACCAGACCAAGGTGGGGCACCAGTCGTTATCCTTGGGGCGAGCTTCTGGTGGTTACTAAAAATTCTTTGCTTCTGTCTGCCACAGTCCTGCCTGCCGCTCGCACTCTCTGCCGGTGCCCGGTGCCCGCCCCAGTTGCTCAGCTCAGTCAGCAGGTGTGAGGAGTGGCTGCCAGGCCCAATTGCTCCTCTGGGTTTCTCCACCTCCCCCTGCTCCTGAGGGGTGATTAGGGCAGCAACCACAGCTTGCACCTGTGCTGGACCCACTTGCACCCACTGCTGGTGCAGGCCTCAATCACTCTGTGCTGTTAGTGGAAGCGAGCAGGGCTGGTACTGTCAGTGCATGGGAGCTGGAGCGGGACTACCTGTAGACAGGGGGCTGGGGGCCATGGCTGGGGGCTGGGCTGGAGTGTGGAGAATGGACCGAGAACCATTCCTGTCCCCACTACTGCCTCGCAGTCCACAGTGCCTTTTGAGGTGCATGAATTCATGCACTGGGCCCCTAGTCCTCTAATAAAATTTCAAAGGTTCATTTGTTTCTAATGATTCATAGCAACATTCCCCAAATTGCTGAACACAGATTAATAGATTGTATAAAAGCCATTGTTAAAAATTGAGTAAATGACAATTTTATCACTTGTTACTAAACTACTTTATTTGGACATAAGTGAAAGGTTTATAAAAGAACACAAGGTAGGTTTACATCATGAATTTTTCTGAGAATTAAATATTTCCCAACAATAGCCATCTGTTAAGTCCATTGGAATAGCTTTGCATTTCTGGATGAAATTTGAAGTTAGTATATTGAAGAAATTTTTGTGAAGAATTTTATTTTGTCATGGCAGCACATTGCCTTCCTCTGGGGATTTTTAATTAATTGTCAATACAAATGTTATAAAGATTCAGAACATCATTTTCTTACTCATCAAATCCAGAAAACTTTGCAAACAGAATAATTAAAGCCTTCCATAATCCTAGTACTATTTTATTCCTAGGTAAAATATTAAATTAGATAACTTAAAAGTTTCCTTCTATTTCTAATATTCTTGCAATTTTCTGACTCTTCCAGATTACTATCAACCTAGCTAGAATAGCGCAATTTTTTCAAAGAATGAGTAAAATCTTATGTAAGCCTCTTTTAAAGAAAATCCTGTCTTTCGCTCCCAATGGTGACTTAAATTACTTTTATAATAATACGAGAGGTCCAATGTATGAAATTCGTGCAAGAGAAGGCCTTCCCTCCCCCAGCCGCCAGCACTTGCTTGCCTCTGGCACCCAGGACCTGTGCTTCCCTCACAGTCACAGCTTCGTCTGGAAGGCCTCGGGTCTAATTAGCATATTACACTTTTATTATTATAGATTACTTATGTAGGTTCAAACACCAATCTAGGGACATTCTGATCATTCTTATGCAACTATAAAGCAATAAAACTTATTGATAATCAAACAATAAAAGTTTAATTTAATATGCCTGACCCATTTTTTTCAGAATTGTTCATCGGGTATGTACTATATGCCAGGAACTAACCCAGGTGCTGGAGTCACAGCAGCAAAGACCACAGATGAAAATCTCTTCCCTCTTGGAATTTATATTATAGTAGAGGAGAGAGAGAGAAAGACAATTTTTAAAACATCATCTATGTACAATGTTAAATGGAAATGAGTTGGAAACAAAAAGTAGGAAAGGAAGTGGACAATACAAGAGGAGTGTTCATTTAAAAAAATAATTATTTATTGTTTAAAGTATTACATATGTCACCTTTTTTCCCTCATTGACCCCCTCCAGCCCGTCCCCATCCCCACCCCAGGCCTTCACCACCCCATTATCTGTATCTACTCATTTTTAACAGAGGGCTGTATGTGCCAATGCCAGATGTGGTGCCTGTAAGTTTTGACTCATACTCTCTTTCCTAGAACCCATGGCTTCACCTAACACCGAGGAACTCATGGGAAGGTGGGAAAATTGAATCTAGCTCTATGACTAAAGGAAGAGAAAATGCAAGTTGGTGAAAACACAGCAATCTTGGCATGCTAATATTCCCTTTTGAATTAAGCAGACTTATTCCTGGAAACAACCGAACATCCCTTGCAGGTTTGAACCACTTCACTGAGCTTATAGCATGGCTGAGACAGAGATCCAGAGTGCACCCTCGCTGTGGGCGAGAGTCCAAAGAAAATGGAGAAAGTGTGATTGATTTAGCTCTACTAATGCTTTCAATCTCATCAATCAGAAGATGGAGGAAGAGAGACTCCAGGAATGCTAATCTAGGAAAATCGTCCACTCACAAATATGATTCTTTTTCCTACTCTAGCCTCCTCAGCACAGATGCCTGAGTAATCCTGTTGAACACAAGTCAGATGGTATCACTTCTTTGCACAATGCCTCCATATCATTCAGGGTAAAAGGCAAAGTTTCTTAGAATGGCCTCCATGGCCCTTCCTGAACTAACTTCTCCAATATCCTTATGTCCTCGCCCACACTGCCTCTTCAACATCATCTTTGCTCACTGCACTACAGCCACACGGGTCTCCTTGCTGTTCCCCGGATGTGCCACATTTACTCTTACATCAAGGGCACTGGCCGTTTCCTCCAAGTTGTCCACGTGGTTCA
The DNA here is from genome assembly GCA_027563665.1 of Antrozous pallidus. Classification (NCBI taxonomy): domain Eukaryota; kingdom Metazoa; phylum Chordata; class Mammalia; order Chiroptera; family Vespertilionidae; genus Antrozous; species Antrozous pallidus. Next base: position 52,496,685 of record CM050516.1, on the reverse strand, counting down.
CCCCCTCGCCTCCTCCTCCCAATGAGCAGTAAGATGCTAAAAATGTCTAAACCCAGGTATGTACTGAGGCATGTATGGTTGATGTTACATCCATCCTGATACAAATATACCCTGAAACACACCTCGATTCCTCAAAATCTCCAAAAGATAGAAAAGTTGGGAACCTGAACCATGGAAGAACCCAAGCATTGGTGGATCTTCCATAAGATCCAGTCATCCGAGTAGGCCCTGCCAGTGAGAGACTTCTATCCTAGACAAACAAATGGACTGTCCAGTTTATACTACTTATGTTTACTCTTTTTTGTCTATACACCAGAAAATATGAATTTCATGTTCTTTTTGTAATACCTGGTTTTAAAGATTATTCAATTTAGTGTAACCATGGCAGATATAGCAAGAGTTAAATAGGCTATCAACCATTGGCTAGCCCACAGAAGTCACACTGTGATAAATGGAAACTAGACTGTTCACAAGAACACACACATATTTGTGTTCTCTCTCTCTCCTTCTAATTGGAAATGTTCCATGTATATTTTAGCCATATAGCCTTTTGAGTTCCTTTATGTTTAATTTGTCTTAATAGCTTTATATTTCCTTATGGCCTGCCTCATATTAAGCTAGGCTTCATAATATTCTGCATTTTGTGCATATTTTTATTAGTTTCATCTTATCAATTTATACTTATTTCAATCTCAATTTGCATTTATTTCTTCATAGGCCTGTGTTTATTTTCTTTTGTCACTTTAATAATATTTCAGAAACTATTTAAATTCTTTACAGGCTTCTTTGCCATTAAAAATTATATTATACACCTAATTTGGGTAAAGTTCAAAAGATTAGTTACTAATTTTAAACACTGACTAGTGTGGGAATTGAGGAACTGAGATACAACTGTTGTTATTCATAAATTATTTTAAACCTCACTCTCCCCCACCTCACCCCACCCTCTGCCTCACCCCAGTTTTCTAAATTATCTATGATTCTCAACCTGGCCACACAGTACAAGTATCTGAGTTGCTTTTAAAATTGCCATTGTGAGAGCCCCATCCCTGGTCAACTTAATTCAAATGTGTGCAGGTTTATGCAAAAATAAAAATAAAACAAACAAAAAAAATACCTTCCTGGGTGATTCTAATGTATAGCCAGTGTTTTGATTTATTCCAAAATTTGAATCTGGACTTGAAGTGAATTGACAGTTAGTCCTCTCTCCCACAGCTATCATCACAAATAAATCTGAGGATGTATTATAGGAATTCCAAGTTCTACAGATTCATTTGGAGACCCTAACAGAGTCCAACCCCACAGCAGCAAAGCAGAAGAGGAATTGTATAATTGTACTCGACCTGATTAAGAGAATCATCCAGTCCACAGCGCCTTAGAGCTGGGGAGATCTGGAGAAATCGTCAGTCGACGATCATTTTATAGAAGAGAAAACAGGCTTGGAAGGGGCTGGTCTGACCCCTCACATTAGTTATGTGTAGTAAAGAGGGGAGAATTCAGACCAGACAACTTATATGAAAACAAACACAGGGATTGGCTTATGAGAAGATAAATAAATAAATGTTATTTTCTCCACCTTATTCCTTCCCAGAGACTTTACTATGTGGCGAGAGAATCGGTCAGTGGAAATAAGGTAATGCTAAACTCTTGTGATGGCCCTGTGGGACTCAAGATCAATGGATGTTTAGGAATTAATATCCAAAGTAAAATACACCAAAATGAGAGGTTAGTCATCCTGCAGTCTTGACCTCAATTGAAAATTAAGCGCAAAGCTTGGCTTAAAACCCTGACGCCTGTGCCGTTCAATCCTGAGGCTGTCTGTCTGTGTCTCCCTCAATTGTGCTGATGGCTGTTCACCAGCCCTGCGGGAAGGCACTTTGTCACGGGGAAAATATTTATAAAAGTATCCTAAACAGCTGGCTAGAAAGGGCAGGAGGAGGGCCTGGATTCTCTTCCCTCTGGTATTTGACAAAGTGTAGTTTAAAGCTGCTCATGTCTAACAGCTGTTATGAGCTGTCAGGATACAATTCTCCGAGTGTCTTGGGTTGTAGATACATCACCCCTATCCTGACTTTCTGGTGAAAGAGGAAAATATCATATCAAAAAGGACCCACCCCCCCGCAAAAGCCAGTTTTTAAAAATATACCCAAATAAAGTAATAAATTAGGACAAATTCTGAACAACCATTTGAAAAAATAAGAAGAAAAAAAGGCGTTGTGTTGTGGTAGAAAAGTTTTCTGTTGGTTTTGGCTCACATCCCAAGAGTTTGTATATGCTGACTCTCCATGTCTAGTCTCTCAAAGAATTTCATGGCAAACTTGTTTGGAAGGGTTCTGGCTAGTGAGAAGGATAAAGAAACCCAAGTTAAATGTCAAAATTGTACCAAAGACTGAACTAAATAAAATTCCTTTGATTATTGAAAAAGTGAAAAAGAAGGAAGATTATTTTTAGCAATGTATTGTTCTGAAATTTGAGAACTTAATGAGGGAATATAAGCAAAGAAATGAATACTATTAGTTTCATGCACACCCTCCTTCTCCCCCCATAACTTTACCATAACCTTCATTTCTATCTGCAATACTTGCAACAAAAGCTACAGGAATGGTTGGACTCTGAAAGTTCATGGTTTCAGAGAAGCGATCCTGCTCAAATGAGGTTGATGAAACAACATCTGAGCTGAGGTGATCAAAGAAATTTGCCAGAGGCAAAAGAAGTGAAGTTATAAGTCAGAGGCAAGTTAATGAACAAGGTGGTGAATATCTAAGACAAAGAGAATACCTAAGGCAATTCTTCAAATTTCTATTTCTTCATTTGTGTAATGGGACCAGTGATACCTATATCATAAGGTCATCTTGAGAATCAAATAAAATAATCTGTTCTGTGTAAAGTGTTTAGAACATATAGTGCCTGCATATACATTAAGTGTGCAAAATTATAGCTCTTCATTACTTTTTATTACTCAACATGTTTATTGATGCTCACTTTGGAACAGGCATTGTACTAAATGCTTGGAATACAAATAGAAGTAGGACATTCTGCCTGGAGGTGCTCAGCAGGCCAAGTCCTTGTAGAGCAAGCATGTTAAACTCAGGAGGTCCACATTAAATATTTTTATGGCCCAGCCAAATGATGGTATGTAAGAAACATTTTAATAAAAATTTCTTAACTTTAAAATATCTTGTTATACATAATCCTTCCTATCTAATAAAAGAATAATATGCAAATTAACCATCATTCCACCACACCCACCAACTAATCAGGAGCAAGTATGCAGATGAACCTAACCAAGATGGCTTCAGCCATGGAGAGAGCAGGAGGCTTGGGTTTCCCCAGCAATGGAGGAAGCCAAGCTTTCTGCACACTCTAGCCAGCCTAGGCCTCCACTCAAGGCTACAAAGTTTCAATTATAGAAGATAAATAAATCCCAACAGAAATGACCAGGGCCATGGAGCAAGCAGGAGGCTTGGCTCTACTCAAGGCTACAAAGTTTTTCAATTATAGAACATAAATAAATCCCAGATTTCAGGGGCTCCACCTGGATCACCATGGGGCATAGCTGGCCTGCAAACCACCACAGATCTCGCCCAGGCTGCCCCAGACCCCAAGGGAACCTCCACCCTGATCTGGGACACCCTTCAGGGCAAACCAGCTGGCCCCACCTATGCACTAGGCCTCCATCCTACCTAATGAAAGAGTAATATGCAAATTGACCATCACTCCAACATACAAGATGGCTGGCTCCATGTGGTCAAAGATGGCTGCCACCATGATCACCTCAGCTCAGATGATGTTTCATCATCCTCATTTGAGCAGGATCACTTCTCTGAAACCATGAACTTTCAGAGTCCAACCAGTCCTGTAGCTTTTGCTGCAAGTATTGCAGATGGAAATGAAGGTTATGGTAAAGTTATGGGGGGAGAAGGAGGGTGTGCATGAAACTAATAGTATTCATTTCTTTGCTTATATTCCCTTATTAAGTTCTCAAATTTCAGAACAATACATTGCTAAAAATAATCTTCCTTCTTTTTCACTTTTTCAAATAATCAAAGGAATTTTATTTAGTTCAGTCTTTGGTACAATTTTGACATTTAACTTGGGTTTCTTTATCCTTCTCGCTAACCAGAACCCTTCCAAACAAGTTTGCCATGAAATTCTTTGGGAGACTAGACATGGAGAGTCAGCATATACAAACTCTTGGGATGTGAGCCAAAACCAACAGGTAGCATTTAGTTGACATCCAAAAGAATAGCTCTTTGGGAAGCACTGATTCAGGCAGAAACCCAAAATGTGCGGATTTGGAGGCAAAGGCAATGGGTATTATTTATGAGAAGGAGAGCAACAATTACATCAATGGCAGGAATTTCTAATAGATGCAGATAAGCTGACGTGGGGATGTTAATTCTAAAAAGTTCTTTAATTTTTAACCCTGCAGTCACAATGTCTGCTTTCTTTGCTATGTTTCCAGTGTTGTGGGATTCAATGCTGCTTTAGGCCACAAAGGTTACTGTGCCCAGTTTTAACATTCCAAAGGCTTGAGAACTGAGATGGACAAGGCCGTTCATCTAGAATGGCAGCTCTGACTCCATTTTAAAGTGTCTGCATTTATATTATGTTTCACACACTAAGGAGCCCTGGAGACACCCACTAATTCATTGTGGCCTGTGCTGCTTGGCTGAGGGAGAAAGTCCCTCCCTTAGGCCCAGACTCACGACTAAGTTGTTTCAAAAACTACTTTAGGGAGCTCCCTTTACTTTGGGGTATGACAGATTAAAGTGAGGCCAATCTTTGGAAAAGCAATTTGCACCCTGGACCTGTCAAGAACTTGAAAACCATTCCTGCGCTTTGATCTGGTAATCTTCTTTCCCAGACACTTTGCTGAGGCAAATTACAGGATTCTTACCCTAAACAACTCCTCCTACAATCTTCCTCTTCTCAGATGACAGTATCTTCCCACCAGTTGCTTAGACTCCAAACTGTAGAGTCCTTCTGGAATCTTTTCTTTCATCCCCAACTCCAGATGCCCCAGAGGATTCTGTTTGTTCCATCTTCAAAATATGCTGGGGATCCAATCACTTCTCACCTTGTTCATTGCCACTGTCCTGGCACAACAGTATCCTCTGTTTTCCAAATTATGGTGATAGCTCCTGATTGTTCTCCTTGCTTCTGAACCTGCTCCAATACCATTAGAATAAACTTTTAAGACAGGCCAGACTGTGTCACTTCGCCCTTAAGGAAATATAGTCTCCAAAGGTTTTTCCTCTCACTCAGAATAAAAGCCAGAGTGTTGTTACCCTGGACTCTAAGGCCCCATGGGCTCTCTGCTCCCTCTCTCCTAATCTCATCTCCTTCACTTTTTCTCTGACACCTCTCCATCTTCCATGGCTTCTTTGCTGTTCTTCAAACATAATAAGCACAAACTTACCGCAAGGCCACTTCATTTATGGTTCCCTTTTCATGGTACAACCAGTCCCCCAAACATACACATGGATCTCCTCCCTTCTTTCAGGATTCTCTTCTGGACTCTCCTCATCAGAGCAGCTGATCCTGATGTACAAAGTACCTTATATAACACTAGAGGCCCAGTGCATGAAATTCGTGCTCCAGGGGGGTTGTTCCTCAGCTCAGCCTGCACCCTCTCCAATCTGGGACCCCTCAAAGAATGTCCAACTGCCCGTTTAGGCCCGATCCAGACAGGATCGGGCCTAAATGGGCAGTCAGACATCCCTTTCACAATCCAGGACTGCTAGCTCCCGACTGCTTGCCTGCTTGCCTTTCTGATTTCCCCTAACCACTTCTGCCTGCCAGCCTGATCACCCCCTAACCACTACCCTGACAGCCTGATTGATGCCTAACTGCTCCCCTGCCATCCTGATTGCCCCTAACACCCTCCTCTGCAGACCTGGTCACCTCTTAATTGCCCTCTCCTGAAGGCCTGGTCCCACTTATCTGTCCTCCCCTGCAGGCCTGGGTCCCCACCCCCAACTGCTCTTCCCTGCAGGCCCAGTTGCCCCCAACTTCTCTCCTCTGCCAACCTGGTCACCCCTAACTGCCCTTCCCTGCTGGCTTGATTGCCCCCCAACTGCCCTCCTTTGCAGACCTGGTCCCTCCTAACTGCCCTCCTCTGCTGGCCATCTTGTATTCACATGGCGGCAGCCATCTTTGACCACATGGGGGCAGCCATCTTGTGTGTTAAGAGTAATGGTCAATTTGCATATTACTCTTTTATTAGATAGGATAGGTCACCCTCCCTCAATCTGATGCCTTGGTCTTAATAGCACTTACTGACATAATCTAAAACTTAATTTTTTTTTCAACTTCTCCCACTTCAGAATGTAAACTCCATGAAAAGGAGAACCTTATCCATTTTATTCCCTCTGGTATACCCAGCTCAGTGGTTTGAGTGAAGCTACTGAAGTGAAGGAGCAGTTGTGCTGGAAGAGAATCATTGGCACAAAGGTGGCAATAGATTAATATTCCCCACCTTCCCCCCCCCCAAAAAAAGGGCTTTTGACTTTCTATTTTATCATGAATTAGATTTCAGCTTCACTGAAGTAATAGATAATAAAAACCAAGATCTTACAGATTTTATCATTATTTTTTCCTGAACCACTTGAAAACAAGGTATAGACAGAATGCCTCATCGCTACTAAATACTTTAGGGCAGGGGTGGGGAAACTTTTCTGCCAAGGGCTATTTGGATATTTATAACATCATTCATGGGCCATATAAAAATTATCCACTTAAAAATCAGCGGCTATTTTTGGTCAAACATTTAATTAATTCACACCTAATGTCTTGGCAGGGCCAGACCAAATGATTCCGTGGGCCTTGTATGGTCCTCTGGCAGATGTTCCCATCCTTGCTTAAGGACAATATTCCCACACAAGGACATTTTACACAGTGTGAACATCCAGGTCAGTATTCAGGTATTCAGCATTGATAGAGTGCTATCATCCAATTCACAAACTGAACTCAATTTTTGCCAGCTGTTTATTTTTCCTGTCTGGTCCAGGAGTCAGTACAGCATTATTTGTTGCATTTAGTTGTCACATCTCTTAAGTCTCCTTTAATTTGGATTAATTGGTTCTCCCATCTTTCTCTGTCTCTCATAAGCTATAAGAGTTTGAAAGAATATAGACCTTTTGTTTTGTGGGATGCCTCTCATTCTGGGCCCTTTGAAAGGTTTCCTATGTCCAGATCCACGCTGTGCATTCTTAGCAGAAATGTGGCACATCACAACAGAAAGTATGTGATCAGTTTTCCAGCTGGCTATGCTTATCTTGATCGCTTGGTCAATTTGCTGTCTCCCAGGGTTCTCTTCAGTAAATTAACCATTTCCCATCCTGTCGTCAATAAGTACTTATCCTGCTTCACATCAAGCATCCACACCCCCACACACCCACCTTAGCACCCACTAAGGACGCTTGCCTGAGTCAAAAACATTGCCAAAGGGTGACTTTCTATCTCCATCCATCTTAGTTGACATCTTCCACAAAGAGATATCCTTTCTTCCCATTTATTAATTTATTCTATCATTATTTATTTATCCCTTCATATTAGCATAGATTCATGGATTCTTGTTTTAGCCGATGGGTTAGAATCAGTTACTATCATTCTCTATTTTGATGCTCAAATTGTCCCAGATTTGGCCAGTGGGAGCCCCATCCAGCTGACTTGTGTGTCCCTTTGGCATGCTCTTATCATGCTCTGAGCACTTCCCTCCACACTTACTTTGCACTTTCCCAGCCCAAGCCCTGGAATCAGCCCTGTTCCTTTTAAAAGCATATGACACTTAGAAGCCACGATCCTCTGGCCACTTGATGTATCTATTACTTCTAGCTTCTGAGAGAAGATAGCTGTGGTGTATATATGTACGTATAGATATGTGTGTATGTGTGTGTGTGTGTGTGTACATATACACATCCATATATAATGATTTTGCATTCATTTTTAATCCAATCCAATACCTTAAGGTTCTTTATGGCTTTCTTTCTTTCCATATTTGTAAACTTCTTCAACACTAAGGAACCTGGCTCTCAGTGTAGTCAATATTTCACTTTTCTGCTCAACACTCCTGTACTTAATCAATCTCTGAGCCAGGTTGCTGTCTCTTTGATTCTACAAACTTCCCAGCTTCCAAAAAGAAAGGGTAAAGAGTAGTTGTACATTCTTTTTCAAAAAATGTCTAAAGTTTTACATATGTCTTTCCCCCCAACTGTCCACCCTCCCAGCCATTCCCACCCCGGGCAGCCCCCACCGCCCCAGTGTTTGTGTCCATTGGTTATGCTAATATGCATGCATACGAGTCCGTTGGTTGTTCTCTAATATCCCCTACCATTTGTCTCTGGATCTATTCTTGTTCATCAAATTATGTTGATCATTATATTCCACAAATGAGTGAGAACATGTGATATTTATCTTTCTTCGACTGGCTAATTTCACTTAGCATAATGCTCTCCATTTCCATCCATGCTGCTGCAAATGGTAAAGATTCCTTCTTTTTTTAATAGTGGTATAATATTCCATTGTGTATATGTACCAGTTTTTTAATCCAGTCATCTGCTGTTGGGCACTTATGCTGTTTCCAAATGTTAACTATGGCAAGCTGTGCTGCTATGAACATAGAGGTGCATATATCCTTTCTGATTGGTATTTCTGGTTTCTTGGGTGCTCTCAAATGGGAGCTCTATTTTTAACTTTCTGAGGAAACTCCAGACTGTCTTCTATAGTGGCTGCACCAGTTTGCATTCCCACCAGCAGTGCACAAGGATTCCTTTTTCTCGATATCCTCTCCAGCACTTGTCGTTTGTTGATTTGTTGTGCATTCTTAATGACACAGACTCCTCCAGTGTTGTGGCTGGAGAAGAATTGCTAAGACATGGAGAGATTTGGGGAACCACTTTGCTTTGCTATAGCATCTGTACAGAACTAGCTGGGGATGAGGAGGAGTGAGGGGCGGAGGGAGGGGACAAGGTCCCCTCCCTCATCTCAGTGGTTTGGGAATCAGGCAATGTCCACTTTTGCCTGCAGCATCAAGCACTATAAAAAGCACTGGCCCAGTTGCCTAGAAGCCTATTTTCTAAAATGAAAACACACAAATCCAGCACATCAAATACCACAGAGACAAATTCTTCTTAGTAATTCTTTTTGTGCCTGCTTCTAATTTGGATATAACTACCAGCTATTTGCAGTGCTGCTGAATACAGAGAAGTTGCTGGTGAAAAGTCTTTAACAGAAACCTGTAAACTACTCAGGTCCTGGGGGAAAGGAACACTTTTGTTTGCATTGTGAATTGAGTCCTGGGTTGTCTGAAAAAGTGCCAGGTGGGAAGTACAATGGGAGCCACTGAGAACCCTCTTGCAAATTGGTCTAGATACTTCCTGTGGCACATATCTCAAGTCAAGGAAACTGTTGGTGTGAAAGGAAAATAACCAAACATTTCATTGGGATGGAATTGTCCTGTGTCACAGTTTTAGGAACACTACTCTAGAGGGGATGTACTCTCTGCTGACTGGTTGTGATCTCTCTGCACAATTAACCCACGCACACCTCCCTTGCCTATTGCGGCTGTGAGTCCTCTGTTACCAGTCCTGACAACCAGAATAAACAGTGAGGAAACATCTCACCCAGCTTCTCTTCTTGTAGAGTTGGACACACTCATTCTGCAAGAAAACAAATGTCACACATTTGCTTCCAGAAGGGAGGAACGAAGCCCATTCCTACACTCACCTGAAATAGAGTGGTCCCCAGACCAGCAGCACCACCTGGGAATTTGTTAGAAAGGCACATGCTATCTGGAGCCCCACCCGAGACGTGCTAAGTCAGAAAGTGTGTGGCAGGACCCGCCAGTCTGAGTTTTAACCACCCCTAGGTGATGCTGATGCACACTTACATTTGAGGGTCACTGTCCTAGATCTTCCAGGCGTGGCTGGGAAGGACCTACCCACCCGCTGGCCTTACCTTGGGATTAGGGAGCTCACTGCAGCTGTTCCTGCGAATAGGAAGGCTGATTACAACAGGCACATACACACACACACACTTCGCTGTATATAAGGTGCAGAAAGTCGTCCCCTTACACATCATAGTTCAAGGGGGCGCGTCCCTTTTTACCTCTGCCCATCCAAATCGCATATGGAGTTGGATTTGAGACCCAGCAGGGGTCGCTGCTGCCCATAAAGAGAGACCCAGGGAGCTTGGCCAGCGAAGCCTCGAATCTTTGACATCACACTAAGCTCCTCCTTGCACGCACACATTACACACACACACACACACACACACACACACACACACACACACACACCATATACGGACACAGAGACCGAGTTCTTCTCTCTGCCCGCTCGCACCCACTACCCAGGAACCGGCCTCTCCCTCGGCAAGTGTGTCCTGCGTGGCTGCCAGCGAAGCGAGGAGCAGGAGCGAAGCGCCCGCAGCGCGAGGGAGCGGCGCGCAGAGGAGCAGTGGCCGGGACACCCTGGGCAGCACCCCGTGCTCCCCGCAGCCGCGCCCGCCCGCGCCGGGGTTGAAGGGCGCAGAGCCGACACCCCACCGGCTGCTAGGCCCCCTGCCACCCCTATGAGAAGAGAAACCCAGCGAAGGAGCAGGACGCTCGGCAGCTGGACTCCTCCGCAAGCCCCGAGCGCCCCCTCCTCCTGCTCCCCTCCGGCGCCCGGGAAGCGAAATGCAACCGCCGCGCTCGGGCTGAAAGGGGAAGGGGCCGGCGCCACCCACCCGCTCGGAATCCGGTCCCCGCGGCGGCTGCGCGTCCCGGCCTCGGCCCCCGGGGCTTGGGAGTGAGCAGGAGCCCGAGCAGGAGGAGGCGGCAGCCGGCCCGGGGTTGGCCGGGGCGGGGGAGGAGGGACGGGGCAGGAGGAGGGCGCGGGGGGCGGGGAGGGGGCCCCGGCGGATGAAGATGGCAATGTCTCTCATCCAAGCGTGCCGCAGCCTGGCTCTCTCAACATGGCTGCTTTCCTTTTGTTTCGTGCATCTGCTCTGCCTGGACTTCACCGTGGCCGAGAAGGAGGAATGGTACACCGCCTTCGTGAACATCACCTACGCCGAGCCCCCGCCGGACCCCGGGGCGCCGGGCAGCGGCGCCGAGCTGCACACCGAGAAGACCGAGTGCGGGCGCTACGGGGAGCACTCGCCCAAGCAGGACGCCCGCGGGGAGGTGGTCATGGCCAGCTCGGCCCACGACCGCCTGGCCTGCGACCCCAACACCAAGTTCGCCGTCCCGGCCCGCGGCAAGAACTGGATAGCCCTCATCCCCAAGGGCAATTGCACGTTCCGGGATAAGATCCGGAACGCGTTCCTGCAGAACGCCTCCGCCGTGGTCATCTTCAACGTGGGCTCCAACACCAACGAGACCGTCACAATGTCCCACCCAGGTGAGCGTCCGGGAGGCGCGGGGGAGGGGCACCCCGGGGATGGAGGCGGTGGGCCTGCGCCTGCCTGCCCCCAGCGCCGTTCGGGGTGGGGGGGTGGGGGTGGGGTTCTGTGTTTGGGCAAAGACGCGGCTCTATTCCGTGGACCTACTAAGTTTCGCTGTGCGTCACTTTTGTGGGGGTTACAAAGATCAAGGGTTAACTGAGTTGGGGGACCTAGGCAGTGTGTTCGGCTTAGATTAGAGCCGCTGGGACTAGGGTCGCCGAGGTGGCCTCATTTCTCAGAGGAGGGAGGATCCGAAAGGTGCGGTTCAGGTGTGAGGGACGCCCCGCCCCGCACCTGTGTGCAATGGGTAGATGTGATAACTGGGCTCTGCGCTCGCTGGGGGCATCAGGTATGCCCCCGTTCGTGTATCAGGAGGGGTAGGGTTACTGGCGCTCGAGCAGATCGCCTCCTTCGAGAACTAGCTTCTCAAGTCAGGTTTCAGGGCTTCAGGGGAGACTGGGCACCACCCCGCCCCCTGGCTCGCCGCACATCAAACATAATGGTAAAAGCCCTGTGCTCTCTGCCAGGCTGTCATCCTGAGAAGCTGACAGGCTGGCACGATGGTAAATAATAACTATCTTCACCAAGTCAAGAAAGACATGGTGGCCATAAAGTTAGGTCTACTTTTTTTTTTTTTTTTTTAGTATTGCATTGCCCTTTGCTTGATTGGGAGGTTAAATATGTTTGTGCCAATAAGAGGATTTCAGGATAGAAAGGCTCGGCTTTTCTTAAGGATCGCAGGGTGCCAGGACTAGAAATAGGTTACTGCCCTAAAACTGGCGATTTACCCCTGACTGACACAGCGGTGCTTCTGTGGTAGGAAGAACCAGAAGTCCTCTCCAGGCTTGTCAGCATAAGCAGAATCCCGGAGTCCAGGGCGCTACTTGTTTTGTGCACCCTTCCTTCCACAGAGGAGTTCCTGGGCAGAGGCTGGGGCATCCATAGGGAGAAGGGAATAGAAATGACATGCATTTTCTGACTGGAGTCATCTAAGAAAAAAAAAAAAAACAACCACCACATTATTTTCCTTAAAAGCCAGATACTAATAAGCAGTTATACTATTGAAATGGAACACCAAGCTTTGGCTACATTGGGATGAGGGAGGGGTGCATTCTTTGGGACCAAGTTTTCATTCCAAGACGTCATGTCACCTATTAGTGAAGTATCTAACTGGTTTTTTATTAGCAGAGGGTCATCATCATTAGCTGTTTTTAGAGGAGGAAATGGTCAACCGTAACAAAAACAGGTGTGGACAGCAATGCTCCCAACACCTAGGCCAGAAAAATGCAGTATGGTAATTAATGAAGAGGCGGAGAGGCAGTAAACTTAGAACAGTTACAGTAGTGCAAATAGGAACACATGATGTGCTTTCTCATAATCAACAGTTTTGTAGGGGAAAAGATTGCATCCTGACCTTGAGTCATGAGAGCATTACTTAAAGTATGATATTCAAGGATTTGGAGGACTTGGGAAGAGCACTGTAAGTCATGTAAAATATCTTTAAGTAAACATATTTAATATCTTAACTTCAACTGGCAGGGTGGTGGGAAGTAGATTTATTTATTTATTTTTATTTTTTTGTCCTTTAAATGCCAAGATTGTTGGCTGACTTTGAAGGATTCTTTCAATGTTTCTTTGTGCATATGCATGAAATCTTAAACTTGGCTTCTTGGAACACAGACTAAGAGGCATCATTTGTTCCTGTCTAAAAAGGTTCTGCCAGAACTGCCAACACATTGGATCAATTAATGGCTTGCCTGTTTTTACAGAAAGCAGTAAGCTGATTTTCTACACAAACGGTGCTTGATTAAGACCTCGTGGGAATAAAGGACTTAGTAATAGTTTGAAAGCTAAAGACTAAATAATGCGAAGGAAATTCTCTGCTATCTAATTATTCTGTTTTGAAAAATGTGTTAATGCTGGGTCTGCTAATAGCCATGAAACTTCCATAGTACCATTTGATGTATTGCCACACCAGGAGACTCTGCATTCGCTTTACTCAGAGATTGCATTGATTTCTGCTAAAGTCCCATTATAAGTAGATACATGACCCAGCAGGTTGGCAAACCCTTCACTCTTAAATTCTTCTCCCTGAATCTCAAACAGTGCCAGCAATGGTCTGCTGTCAGTGTCTCCCTCTTAGCTCCCCAAGGCCTTCATTTTTCTAGTTAAATTTGAGTAAGATTTTTAAATTCATTGTAGGAAATACATTTTAGGTGCTAATCAAATCTTATTTTGGTGAACATGGGATTCAATATTAAAAAGTTCACAAATGCAGAGAAGCCTTACATTTGTGAACTTTTTAGTCATGAAAGAGTTAACATCAGCCTTTGCATTTTTCAAAAAAAAATCTCACCTCCTCTAGGTCCTTTATTTTTGGAACTGATAGCTTTCAGGTGAGGAAAAGGTCTGAATTTAGTTATGCAACCCATCATGTAACACTTATGCATTATGGTAATATGACTCCCACACAGCCACTATCTCGGAATTCCATGAAATAGAAATCATTTCCCCTTCACATTTCCATATAGCAGTTCATTTAGAATGTATTCCCTTTCCTGCTTAAATTATTTGGGGTTTCTGTCACTTCTGCAATTATGGTTTCTCATTCACAAAGACACAGATTCTCCTGGGATAGACTAATAGTTTTATTTTGTTACCAAGTTTTAAATCTTATTTGAAGTATGACAGTTTTGTTGCCATACAATTCACATACCCTACAAGTCACTCACTTAAAGTAAATAATTTAATGATCTTTACCATACTACAACCCTCACCACTAATTCCAAAAATAAACCCTATGTCCATTAGCAGTTACTTGTCATTACTAACCAATTTTCAAGTTCTAGTTAATCAGTAATCCACTTTATGCCTCTATATATAATTTGCCTATTCTGAACATTTCATATCAATAGAGTCATGTAACATATTGTTTTGTGTGTGTGTGTGTGTGTGTGTGTGTGTGTGTAACTGTCTTCTTTCACTTAGCATAATATTTTCAAGGTCTGGCAATACTATAGAATGTATCAGTATTACATTCCTCTTTGTCAAGTAATGTTCTTTTGTATGTATACACCACCTTTTATTAATTCATCAATTAATAGACATGTAGGTCCTTTTCACTTTTTGTCATTAAGAATAATGCTTCTATGAACATCCATGCATGAATTGTGTGTGGACATTTCTCTTGGGGACATACATAGCAGTGAAATTTCTGAGTTGCAGGGCAACTGTATGGTTTAACTTTTTGAGGAACTGCCAGATTATTTTTCAAAGCAACTGGGCCATTTCACATTCCCACCTGCTGTGTATGAGGATTCCAGTTTCTCCACATCCTTATCAACATGTGTTGTTATCAGTATTTTTTATTTTGACTATCCTGTGGTTGTGAACTGGTGTCTCCATTGTGGTCTTAATTTGCAATTCCCTGATGACTATAGTTACTTTCAACATAATCTTGATTCTTTCTCTGCTTTTTATTTTGCTTAGTTCCCCTTGTTAGTCATTTATTTGTTCTTTCAGCCCATACACTTTTTGTCCTAGGGAAGAGGGAGAAAGACATTGGTAGAGAAAAGAGATCTATCTCTTTCAATTAAAAAAAAAAGCCCATGGACCAGGGATTTTATAGGCCCCCTAAGAAAGGATGTGAGGAACTGTGTCTTCATTGATTTAGGGAGCTTCTGGCAGGGTTTGTCTTGTGAAAGTGACAGCAGGGTGGGCAAAAAGCTATAGGTATAAGAATACAGTCTCCACCTAGTGAGAGCCCCAGGAGTGAACTTGCAGGTGCAAGCAAAAGCCATGAGATCCGAATTAAGAAGTGTAGCCTGTAGAGCCAACCACTTGGATTTGTGCCCTGGCTCTGCTACTTCCTCTCACTGTGCATCTTTGAGAAAGTTACTCAACCTCCTGCAGCTTCCGTTTCCTCACCTGGTAAATGGGAGATAATAGTATCTACCTCAGTTGGTTGTTGTGTGAAATAAATGTGTTAGCACAGTGCTTACATCTGTAGCTGGCATGTAGCCACCAATAAATGTTAACCCTCATAAGCATTGTACACAGTGACACCTAGGAGCCACAAACTGGAGCATCCAACCCCAGGGCTCAGGGGGCCCTGGCAGCCTCAGGAAAGAGCTCTTTGTTTACCCTTTCATGCATTAGAGCGGTTGTGCCAGTCTCTGTGGTTCATGGGATTTGATACAAATATTCCATATCCTTCAGATGGTTGGTGAGCTTTTTCAGATTCTCCTGTTGCATTTGTCCTTTCTCTTGCCTTAAACTGAAATCTCATCATGGCAGGACCTGTATGATAAACATAGTGGATCTGCAGGTGTATGGATGCAGTTTCTGACTGAACTGTGATATGGAAGAAATGGTGTGTTTCCCCCCCACCCACCCCCGCCATCTCCACTCTTTTAGAGTGTGTTTGCCACCTTTTTGTCTATTGTTCATACATAGCTAAAGGGAAAGTAGGAAACTAAACATCTAGCCTTCTAAGAAGAACTATTGAGAGATGGGGTCCCTAATAGTAGTTTAGGGATGGAGGGAGGAGATGGCTGCAGTAACTGTCTAGGCCAGTGGTTGGCAAACTCATTAGTCAACAGAGTCAAATATCAACAGTACAACAATTGAAATTTCTTTTGAGAGCCAAATTTTTTAAACTTTAACTTCTTCTAACGCCACTTCTTCAATATAGACTCCCCCAGGACATGGTATTTTGTGGAAGAGCCACACTCAAGGGGCCAAAGAGCCGCATGTGGCTCACAAGCTGCAGTTTGCCAACCATGGGTCTAGGCAATAAGCTCAGCCCTTGGTGAGGAAGAATCCAGGGTGAAGTGTATCTCCTGTATTCTGGGACTTTCTCCAAGGTTAGGGAGAAAACGTGGGATATTTACAGAGGCTCTTTCCCATGTAGGCGGGTGCTAAGAGTTTAATCCCTGCTCAAGCTACATTTATGGCCATTACTTCAAATGTTCAAGTCCTCCTTTGCCTTAACTTCTATAGAGGAAATAGCTGCTATAATTATCCCCCCACCCCGCACCCAGGACTAATTTTTCTAGAATATTTTCAGGGTTTTTTTAAAGTTTTGTTTTTTTTTACATTTTCCTTTAAGTAATATGTTTGCATTAACTGTTTTTTAGTGTATCACAGCCCTCTCTTTGGGTGGTAATACTATTGTTCATGTAGTACTTACTTTGTGACGGGCATGTATTATGTACTTTATGAATGTTCGTTCACTTAATCCTCAACTCTGCTGAGATAGGCACTGTAATTATCCCTGTTTCACAGACAAGGAAACTGAGGCCTAGCCAGGGGAGGTAGTAGGTGGCAGAGCTGGATGTGCAAACCCCAGCAGTCTGTCTCCTGGGTCTGGGCTTGTAACTGCTGCCCCATATGCCCTCTCAACTTGAACAGATGCTCTAAAAATTAGACGAGGACAGTGGTGACTTAGTCATGGATGTGGGGGATGATCTGAAGTCAATTCCTTTTTCAGAATTCTTGCACACGTCTACAGGCCAAATGCACCAACTTGCAGGCTGCTGTTCTATGCTGGGAGAAGTGGGACCTTCCTCTGATGAACCATTTGGCTCTGGATCAGCCACTTCTATCCTGGGTCTCAGTTTTCTCGCTTAAAAAATGAGAGGTTTGGTTAGTTGTTTTCTAACTGCTGTTTGAACTCCATCATTTCTTCTTTATATATTCAAAAATTAGGATATTTTTACTAACATTCAAATTTCTGGCATTGCTTTAGAAAATCCGATGGCAGGCACTTATATGCCTGCATGGCGGCAGGCAGCCAGCACAGAGCTCTGGCCGGCCCTGCAGATGGTCAGCGTGCCCGTTAGTTGGCCCAGATCCCTATCACTTCCTATGGTCTGGCTCTTGGCCTGCGCTGCTCATTGATCCTTTTGCCTCAACCCCAAGCCATTTGCAGCCTCAGCTTTATGGAGTCAAACAAGGGTTAGTGAGGAATGTTTGCAGAAAGCAGATGTGGTCTGGTAGAGGGAGAAATTCATACAGCTTGAAAACTGTTTAGAAATTGAAGAGATTTCCCTGAGAGGGGAAGCTTTCTCTTGCATTCAGGTGGAAATTAGACATGAATAGTGCATGCTTTCTTTTTTTAAAAAAAAATATTTTATTGATTTTTTACAGAGCGGAACTGAGAGGGATAGAAAGTCAGAAACATCGATGAGAGAGAAACATCGATCAGCTGCCTCTTGCACGCCCCCCACTGGGGATGTGCCTGCAGCCAAGGTACATGCCCTTGACCGAAATCGAACTCGGGACCTTTCAGTCCGCAGTCTGACGCTCTATCCACTGAGCCAAACCCGTTTTCGGCAGCACATGCTTTCTTGATGCAGGATTCTTGCAACAGGTTCTCATGGGTGATGTCTGAAGGGCCTTTCCATGCCCGAAGAGCCTCCGGTTCCCCTTCATTTTTCTCTTAAGATGCATACAGAAAGCTACCATTTATGTTTGGTCTTAATCTCCCAGGCCACCACACTCTCTCCCACTCCTTTGTCTTTGTGTGTTTGTTTGGCACTAAGCGTTGCCTCTTCACCTGTCTTTCTGCTGGCAGCCAGATAGCCAACAGCTAGGAACTCCAGACTCTGTTATTAAAAGCCATACTTCAGTGTCAGTGTGCAATAACATTATTGGCAGTGTAACTTAATATGGCCTGGCATTTCAAGGAACTCTGTGCCTTGTTTACTCATAGCAGGTCATAGAAATATATGTCTGGGGGATTTGAAAGGCATCTTGTCTCCTACCTTCTGGTCTTTAGTAAGGATTCCATCCTCGTCTCCCTTGATGCCTCTATTCTTAAGACTCCCCTGAGGTCTCAGAAAGGAAGGAATTTCAGGACCATGAAAACTGGGAAGGTTTGCAGAGAACCTGGGACTTTGTAACTCATCCTTTTTAGTTCTTTAGAAGGAATGAGTATGCCTCTGGCGCCAGGTTACTTTGTTTGGAAACCAGTCTCAACTTTGTAAAAGAAGGAGCCTTACCATTATTGTTTCACTTCTGGACATAAAACTCAGTATATAAATAATGTGGTATTTTGCTGGTCCCTGAAAGTCTTCAGTGTATCCCCGCAAGAAATACTTGATCTTGCGTATACTCCAAGGAGGATCTTAGCTGAATACTGACTGAAGTGGTGCTAGAATTCTGTGTATATGATCATGTAAATTTCAGGGAGGCTAAATTTGAATTAAATGAACCTCAAATCGTATTCAAGTTATTGCAGCTCTTAGGGTTTTTATTGGTAATATAAACCCCAGAGAAATTCTGGTGGTTCTAGATGAAAACATTGTCTGTAGGTATAATTTTTTATTTTAAAATTTCAGGGATTAATCACTTGGCAGTTTAACATATGATAGACTAAGTGTGCTTTATAGAGTGAAGTGAAAAATATTAATGATGACGATTAGATCTAGGTCTTCTTTACCATAAGAAGAGGAAAATTAAATATTCTTACTGCTTCAAAAGCATTGGTTATAAAATTATTCCTATAAGGTTTATTTTTTAAAATATCTTGTATATTCTATAATATTGTAATAGTTAGAAAATATTTTTTAGTAGAAAGAAGCATCGTTTATTTAAAAATTGAAGCTTATGTTTTGGATTGTCTAAATATTTCATAATAGAGAGTAAAAAAAAAGAATTAGTTGTATTTTTAAATGCAATATATGGGTTATTCATGTCCTTTCCAGGCATAGATATACAATGAGTACATATATTAGGTAAAATCCAGGAAATGTTTTGTTTCTTATCCAATCAGCCTGATATCGCTCCATCATAGATGGTGTTCTACACATACAGTCCACACAAACACTATTGAAAAGACAGAGATTTGAGGATTTTCAGAGGTGTTGACAGTATGCATACATAATGCCTTTTCCCCTCTTAAATCTGTGGTCATCACTGTCTACAGAAGATATTGTCCAGCCATTCTGTAGCCATGAACTGACTAACCCCTCATCAGGAATGTAATTGAAATGATCCAAAGAATAGTGGGAGAGAAAGGATGTTTCCCCCTTTATTTATCAAGAAGATGCTTGGCATATTCTTCCTCCCAGATACCCACAGGACTGGCTGCCTCTGCCTCCCTCAGGTCCCTTCTATATATGACCTCATCACTAAGGCACTCCCTGGCTACTCTCTGACAACAGCAGTGTCCCTCCCCCATATCCCACCCCCAGTGCACCCTCTCCCTCTCCCTGCTTCATATAATGTGTTATCCCATCAGAATGTAAGCTACACAAGCAGCAAAGCTTTTGGACATTATTTTTATTGTTATTCATGGTAAATTTTCCAAAGCCTAGACGAGTCCCTGGTGCATGGAATGTGCTCAGTAAATATTTATTGTTAAGATCTGTTAAATAATCTGGAGACCGGAAAGGTGGACTTTCTTAATATTAGTCTCTAATTTCATGAAAAAAAGTATTCTATGATATTAAAAAATTTTTTTCTTAGCTTTTGACAAGGAAATTCTAAGTTGAGTCTCTCATTAAAATGTTTAATCCTCTTGTAGAATGTGCCGTGAAATGGGGGCCTGGTCCATGTTCATGGTCTAAGAGGAAAAAGATGTATTAAGTAACAAGGAGAAGGATCCAGGGTGTCAAAAGTTATAAACAAATACAATTCTGTGCATGTGTTTAGGGTCCTGCTGCTTAGATAGATAGATATCCTATCTAATAAAAGAGTAATAATGCAAATTAACTATCACTCCACTATAGTCACAAGCCTCGCCCACCAGCCAATCAGGAGTGAGTATGCAAATTAACCCCAACCAAGATGGCTGCAGCCAAGGAGCGAGCAGGAGGGAGGCTTGGGTTTCCCCGGTGATGGAGGAAGCCAAGCTTTCCACACACCCTGTCAGGCCCACGCCTCCACTCGAGGCTACAAAGTTTCAATTATAGAAGATAAATAAATCCCAACAGAAATGGCTGCTGCCACAGAGAGAGCAGGAGGTTTGGCTCCACTCCAGGCTACAAAGTTTCAATTGTAGAAGATAAATAAATCCCAGATTCTAAGGCTGCTCTTGGGTTGCCACTGGGTGTGGCCAGCCTGCAAACCACCATACAGGCCCCTTGCCCAGGCTGCCCCATGCCCCAAGGGCACCCCCACCATGATTCATGACACCCTGAACCAGGCCTCTATCTATCTAATAAAAGAGTAATATGCAGATTGACCATCACTCCAACACACAAGATGGCTGCCCCCATGTGGTCAAAGATGGCTGCTCCCATGTGGACACAAGATGGCTACCACAAGATGGCCAGCAGGGGAAGGCAGTTGGGAGGGACCAGGCCTGCAAGGGAGGGCAAGTGGGGGTGATCAAGACTGCAGGGGAGGGCAGTTAGGGGTGACTAGACTGGCAAAGGAGAGAATTTGGGGGGACCAGGCCTGCAGGGAAGGGCAGTTGTGGGGGGAGACCCAGGCATGCAGGGGAGAGCAGTTGGGGAGGACTAGGCCTGCAGGGGAAGGCAGTTAGTGGCAAACAGACTGGCAGGGGATCAGTTAGGCATCTATCAGACTGGCAGGGGTGATCAGCCTGGCAGGTAGAAGCAGTTAGGGGCAATCAGGAAGGCAGACAGGTGAGCAGTTGGAAGCCAGCAGTCCTGGATTGTGAGAGGGATGTCCGATTGCCCGTTTAGGCCCGATCCCACTAAACGGGCAATCAGACATCTCTCAAGGGGTCCCAGATTGGAGAAGGTGCAGGCTGGGATGAGGGACACCTCCCCCCTGCAAGAATTTTGTGCACTGGGCCTCTAGTATCTATATAGAGATTTATCTATATATGTGTGCCTTTTTAAATGAAAGAAATATACCTCAGAAAATATACAAACACTTAAAAAGAGGATGATAATAACCACCAATAACTTTACTATATTATATTTCTTTTTGTGGATACATGTTTACTTTTACCAAATCAGGAATGTTACATATATATTAATAGCTTTTTAAAATGTAAAATTATATTTTGACATTTTCTTGATGCTTCCATGACATTTCTATGATGTTTCCACTTTTCCTCTACATAGACAATGCTGCTGCACCTACATCCTTATGTGCATCTTATCTCATGGGCTGCAGAGCAGGTTTTAGCATAGCCCATTTAGTGGGCTCACTCGGTAGTGTGGCGCTCCTTTAAAGGAGAAAGGACAGCTGGCAGTCTGAGGTACTGCTGATGGTGCTGCTGCAGTCTTAGAACAGCTTTTCTGCATCACTTTGCTCCAAGGTAAACCAGTTTGGCAGGTGGGGCAGAACGTGAGAAATCAAAAGAAATGAAACTTCAATGACAGAAGCATCAGAATTACAACCAGTGAAACCCCCACCTTCCCCTTGCACCGAGTCCTCTGTGGTTTATGTGTCGGGGTTGCTAAATGCAAATTGAACAGGGAGTTAGGAAACTTGGGTTTGGGTTGTGGTTCTATCACAAATTGGCCTTACTGTTGGCAAGTCACTTCCCCCACTGGATCTTGGTTTATATCTGTGACTTCCCGCTCTTGCTTCACATTAGAACCAGGGAACTTAAAACTTACAGATGCCCAGAGATTCTGATGGAATTGGTCGAGTGTTGGGAGGGGATGCTTTAGATGATTCGAATGTTCAGCCAGAGATGTCAGCCACCACACTGGGTGAATCTAAAGCCTTCCTCAGGCTCTTAGATTCCATGATTCTTTAAGTATTTAAAGAAATACTTAAAACTGTTTCTTCGATATCAAAATCCTACATGAAAAATTGTTAATATGTTAACTCTAGTGGCTAAAACTATGGTGGTGTGTTCAGTTAACTATTACCTCAAGACATGAATTAGTGATTTGCTAATAATAAACAGGTTTAGAGACTAGCAAGAAGGCAAATGGCAAATGCAGCAAGTACAGGGAAGCATACACACTGGTGTAAAACAGTCAAAAAGAGTACAGCAATGTGTCAGAAAGGATTAGCATCGTTTCTCTTTCTTCTAATATTTATTCTATCCAACAAAGACAGACGTTTGAAGTCATTTGGTTGGTGAGAGTGAGATGACATCCATTCTGGAATGTGAGCAGAGTGGGGCAAGGGGCTGCCCAGAACTGGGGGTTTTGCTGGGCAGAAAGGACCAGGGACTCTCAAGAAGCAAGTAATACACCTAAGTCTTTGAGTCCTCACCTGTGAAATGAGCCTCACACGTTATCCATCAGAGCTGCTATGGACACTTGCACTAAATAATGCAGCAAAGGGGAAACTTTGAGCTGTTAATAAATGATTAGCCACTTAAATTAGGTTCAATGAAATTTTATTGCTATGTTCATTATCTTGACTGTAGGCTCTGGACATAAGCGGTAGAGATGCCCTGGTATATTTACCAAGTAGGAAGTACCAAGTACCCTATTCCACTTATCTGGGTTGTCATCAATCCAGTTTGGGAGGCAGTATAGGGTGGTGGTGAAAAAGATGATTCTACAACACAACTGATCTGCATCTGAACACGGAGAGAGTCACCTCTCTGAGCTGTCAAGAGAAATATGTTTTCTCCCAGCCAGTGTGGCCTAGTGGTTGAGAATGAGCTATGAACCAGGGGGTCATGATTTGATTCCAGGTCAAGGCACAAGCCCGGATTTTGGGCTCAATCCCCAGAGTGTACAGGAGGCAGCCGATCAATAATTCTCTCCCATCAATGATGTTTCTCTCTCTCTCTCTCTCTCTCTCTCTCTCTCTCTCTCTCTCTCTCTCTTCCCCCCCCCTGAAGTCAATGAAAATATATTTTAAAAAAAATATATTTGCAGTCACACTACATCTTAACACATATATATTATCACCAGCTGAGTCCCAGCTACCCTGACCTCTGCCTGGACTGCTCGGCTCCTCTAGTGAGTAGGGTGATGAATTTAATACATATGCCTGAAATCAAGAGGTGATTTTCAGTAAGGATATCTTACCTTCTGGGGATATCTTTCCCTCAGTCCTCTCCCAGGGGAAGAGAAGGTAACTGAGAAACAGCTCAGTAGCTCTTTAGAAAGGCGAATGTAGCCTCACATGGCGGCTGCTGACAGGCTCCCCAGCTGTCATCTACTCATCATGCCACTTGCAGTTCCTCCACAAGGATGCTCAGGCCTGGTCACAGGGGAACTGCGTGCAGAGCAAAGCTCCTGCACACCAAGACACAGCCCATCCCTGAGCTGCTAGACAAGAGGCCCTGGGAGGTGGAGAGGGTTATGTCACACCCATTTGCATTTGAACCCTGCTGCCCCGGTGCCCTTGGAAACTGAACACAAAAAGTTTTCGATAATCCTAGGTTCCTGGTCTGTCTTACTCCCAGAAAACCTCCTTCCTGATGGAACCCGAGCAGCAGTTTTTGTCCTCCAGTAAGTACCTGGGGATTGCGGAAATACCCAAATAGACTTTAGCCTCGGGACGAGTCGCTCTCTGGTGGGTTCAGAGCAACCCGCCCTGAAAATGAGCAGCTGAGGAGTCCTCAAAGGTCTGAAGAGGAAATTGCAGAATGTTCTCACCGTGCAGTGCCTTTTTTTTTTTTTTGAGGATTTTTTTTATTTTTTTTTAATCTTTATTGTTCAGTTTATTAATTACATTGTTTCTCCTTTTTATCCCCCTATAGCTCCCCTTCACCCTGTACCTATCCACCCTCCACCCTCACCTCCCCCTCCCCACTGACCTCTCCCATTGTTGCAAGATTTTTGTCCAGTCTCTTGCTGCACTTCCCACGACCCTTTTCTCCCCAAGAATTGTCAGTCCATTCCCTCTCTATGTCCATGTCTCTGTTATATTCACCAGTCTATCCTGTTCAACAGCCTATCAATTCACTTGATTTTTATGTTCATTTGTTGATAGATGTGTATTTGTTGTTCATAATTTTATCTTTACCTTTTTCTTCTTCCTCTTCTTAAAGAATATCTTTCAGCATTTCATATAATGTTGGTTTGGTGGTGATGAACTCCTTTAGCTTTTTCTTATCTGCGAAGCACTTCATCTGACCTTCAATTCTGAATGATAGCTTTGCTGGATAGAGTAATCTTGGTTGTAGATTCTTGCTCTTCATCACTTTGAATATTTCTTGCCACTCCCGTCTGGCCTGCATCGTTTCTGTTGAGAAATCCGCTGACAGTCGTATGGGTGCTCCCTTATAGGTAACCAACTGTTTCTCTCTTGCTGCTTTTAATATTCTCTCTTTGTCTTTTGCTCTTGGCATTTTAATTATGATGTGCCTCGGTGTGGTCCTCTTAGGGTTCCTATATATTGGGGTTCGGTGCACTTCTTGGACTCCTAAGTCAATTTCTTTCACCAGGTGTGGGAAGTTTTCAGTCACTATTTCTTCAAATAGGTTTTCATTGTCTTGGCCTCTCGCTTTTTCTGGCACCCCTATAATTCGGATGTTGGTATGCTTGAGGTTGTCCCAGGGGCCCTTTACACTATCTTCAATTTTTTGGATTCTTTTGGTTTCTTGCTTTTTCAGCTGAGTGGATTTTATCTCTTTGTATTTCAAATCTTTAACTTGGTTCTTGGGGTGCTCCAGAGCACTTTTAGGTCTTTGTATAATATTTTTTGTTTCAGTTAGTGTATGCTTAATTTCTGGTTGGTCCTTTTTCATATCCTTGAGAGTCTCCTTTATATCCTTGAGGGTCTCTTTCATTTCCTTGTAGGACTCATTCATTTCCACATTGGTCTTGATCATTTCTTTGCAGCTCTCGTTTATATCCTTGAGGGTCTTGTTCATTTTCTTGTAGGACTCATTCATTTCCTTTGTGGTCTTGCTTATTTCCTTATAGGCCTCGATCTTTGTTGGAGCCTCTTGAAAAACCCTATAACCGTGGTTTTGAATTCCATGTCCAGTCGTTTTTTTTCCTCCATTTCTTTCACATCTGATTTCTTTCCATGTCGCTGCATTGTGGCTGCTTCCCTGAGTTGGTCAATTAGCTTTGTGTGGTAGACTTCCTACTAGGGATAGTGGCTCAGCCTCCCTGGTTACCTGAGGTGGATATGGGCTGCACAGTCTTGCTGAAGTTAAGCTCAGTTAATCGTTGTTAGCACTTGGAGGGTTGACCTCCAGGCCAATTGTCTGTGAAGCTCAGCTGTGCTCAGGTTGGGTGGGCGGAGTCTCCGGGCCAAGCAGACAGTGTTAGCTCTGCCCTATGTGGGCCCCGGGGACTCTGTGCCCGGGGCAATGGCTGCCAGCACCTCTGAGAGAGAGCCGCTGCCGAGCTCCACCGACTGCCGGGGAATTCAGACTTTCCCAAAATGAGTCTGCATGCGCAATGTCTCACCCAGGGTCATAAAACAAAGCAGTCTGACGGTTTTCTGAATGAGAGACAAGTCAGGGTGCGCTCTCTGCACCGTCACGCAGCCGATCTGTTCGCGCGGAAGCTGCCTTCTCCACAATCCGGCACACCCGGCAGCACCCGAGCTTCGGCGTGCCCTCCCACTGTCCAGTTTTCACCCCGTGTGATAGTGGGTTCTCTGGACTTCGCCCAGAGCTGGAGAATCAGTCCAGTGGGATGCCTTTGTCTCCCCGTTCGAGAAAACTGGCCGGTTTTCAGCCGCCCGACCTCTCCGCGGTACGCGCTCCAAACCTCTCTCCGCGAATCTTTCAACGCTGTTCGCCGCTGCTCCTCCAAATCACAGTTTCTTATCTTCACTTTTATTTGTGGAATTTTCACTCGGCGAGCTTTCTGGTGATTCTGGAAGGTGTTTGTTCTTTCGTTAAGTTGTAGTATTAAAATTGCTGATTATGACGGCAAGATAGGTGTTTTACCTTTGCCGCCATCTTCCGTGCAGTGCCTTTTAGTTCTAGTCCTTGGTCTCTCAAGTTCTGGCAACTCTGGTAGCCTTAAACTCCATTTCCCCCTTCCCAACCCAGTAAGACTGCAACAAGTCTCGGCTGTTGCTTTCTGTTTGGTCACTATGGGTTGAGACCTAAATTGGCAAATTACCTGAGGCAAAAAAAAAAAAAAGCAGCAAGCAGCAAATGTAGGGCTCACTTAAGTGTGTTTTTCTCCTTTCTAGGATGTTGGCCCCTCATGCCCTATTGCATTGATTACAGTCATGATCTTTAAATAGCTATTAGTTTGATTTTTTTTTCTTAACCCACCTTTTATTGTTGTTGTTAATGGGAGGGCTCTTCTCTTACACTCTGCTCCAGCACAGGCAGAAGAAGAAATTGCCCTGGTTATTTCTGCCTATGCAGTTCTGTTCCTAAGTTCACCTTAGTATTGAACGATGCACCAGTTCATGATCTAAGAACCTTTGTGTAGCTGACAATGGACATGGTATTTGTTGAATTAGAAAAGAAAATGAAGAAAACAAAAGCATGCTAATAGCAACTAGGTTGTGTAAGAGTGAAGGCATTTGGAAGAACTATGGAGGAGTATGACCTACCCCAGTGGTTGTAACCACATGTCCTCTCCGGGTCTGAAGCAGGCACAAGTCAAGAGCACCACAGAGATGTGAGCTATTTTGGAGACCATTTCACACCATTCCTACCTGAATGATATGATAGAGAGGGAAGTGCAACAACTTCACTGAGAGAGGAGTGCTTCTGAGATTATCAGAGGGGAAGAAGAACTGGAACAAGTTAATACCGGGTGAACCATGCTGGCTGTGACGGAAAATGTAACCGGTGTGCTGGGATGTGTCAGAGGACACCCAGGAGATCTGAATGAAAGAAATTAGCTGGCCACTGTCTACCTTTGTCTCACCGCAGTGTAATGGCATTTTAATGACTCGTCAGAAGAAAAATGTGTGTGACTGTGTGTGTGTGTGTGTGTGTGTGTGTGTGTGTGTGTGTGACATTTGAATGGATGTTAAAATGGTTTGATCTTGTCTAGTTTTCTTGGCAATCCCATTCATATGGAAAGGATGATGATACACTATACAGATAAAATCCCCCTTTCCTGGAGTCCAAGTGGCACGGGTTATTGTCAGATGATGTAGCAGACCTCATGCTCCCTGGCATATGTCCTCATCACTAACATTTGTCCAGAATTCACCATGGGTCAGGCATTGTGTTAGCCCATCACATCAGTATTTGGACAGGCTACATTGTTTAGTAGTTAAAGCCAGGCTAGACCCAGACCCAGCAGACACAGATCCCAGCTCTGCCTCATTATAGTAAGTTAACCAACCTCCATGCCTCAGTTTCCTTGTATGTAAAATGGCAATAATGATAATAATAATAATAATAATAATACGACCTATTTCAGGGGGTTCTTATGAGAATTAAATGAATTAATATGCATAAAGAACTTACCTACATAGTAAGCACTATAAAAGCATTTGCTAATAAGAAAGCAGAGTAACACATGGTACTAGGATTCACGTCTATTTTAACCAAAAGCCTATGCTTCCCGCCCCTTATAATCTAGTGCTTCTACATGCTAATATCACTATGCTGTACAGATTACATTAAATTGATGTCACCTTTGATTTCTAAGAACAGTGAATGCTAAGATAGAGAAAATATCTATTTTTATTGCATTTATATTTTTTCCCATTTGGGCATTGGCTGTAGCATCTTTTAACCTTTGATATATTTTAGTCTGAAAGACTAGACATTAAAATATTATTCTTTTGGATCATAATATATTTGTCTCTCTTGACATAGTACTTTTCTCTACTTGATTTCATTTATTCTTTTTTCTTTTTTAATCCTCACCTGAGGATATTGTTTTCCATTGATTTTTTTTTTTTTTAGAGAGAGTGGAAGTGGTGGGGTTGGGGGTGGGGAGAGAGAAAAACATCAGTGTGAAAGAGATACATTGATTGGTTTCCTCCTGCATGCAGCTGGGGCTGGAAATCAACCTGCAACCCAGGTACGTGTCTTTGACTGGGAATCGAACCCGAGACTCTTGGGTGCATGGACCGATGCTCTAACTATGGAATCACACCAGCCAGAGAGATTTTATTTATTTTTATAATACAGCATTTCCTGGGTGAAAAGATTCTAATCAGCCTACAGATGAAGGATTTGAAGCTCACAGAGTTTGAGTTCTAGCCAAAGTAGGATTCAAGTTCATATGTTTTCACTCTTAAGTCAAATGTTTGTCACTGTGTTCACATATCTCCTTAGCAGTTGTGACTTGAGCACTTACCATACACCGGTGTATTAAACCCCAGCTACACAAAGACGAGATGCCATCTTTTCCAGCACAGGTTACCATGTAGCAGACAAGAAGGGTCCAGTGGAAGTGTGATATTATTAGTGTGAACAGAGTGCTCTAGGGACATCCAGGAATAGCCTCGAGATTTGAGGGAGGCTATGCAGAGGAGGTGACATTTTACAATAAGGAGAGCTGTGTGAAAGGCAGAAGATGAGAGCACTTTACGTAGAGGAAACCATTTATTTGATTGCTTAGGGAAGGCGAGTGGGCCAAAGTGGCAAGCCAAGGGGTCTTATGATAAGGTGAGACTGAAACACAGTTTGAAACAGGAAGGGTGCCGAGGAAGTTGGACATTTCCTGTAAGTGATAGGAAATCATGGAAGGTTTTTTGGAAAACATTGTCAGAGTTCTGTTTTAGAAAATAATTGTGCTAGCGTACTAAAGTGTGTGTATAAGAGACATCGGTTTGTTTGTGGTTTTTTTTTTCCGGAGGGAAGAAAGACTTTATTTTAGTAGATAAAGAAGCCATTAAACACTGGAATTGTCTTTGGCTCTTGGTCAGAGAAGGCATCATGAAAATAGCAAACCTTAAAAAGGAAATTAAGGCAGAAAGTTTCGCTAAGAAGACAAAACCACAAAATCAATATTCTGATAATTATCTGCAGAGCATAGCTGCTAGACTGGGATTTGGTAAAATCCCACCTCAAGATTGTTTTTATTTTTATTTATTAAGGTATTGCATATGTGTCCTTACCTCCTCCCCCCCCCCCCCCCCCCCTGCACACACACACATCCTCCACTCATGCCCTGGTGTCTGTGTCCATTGGTTAGGTTTATATGCATATACATAAAGTCCTTTGGTTGATCTCTCCCCTTTATCCCTCCCCTCCCATACCTTCCCTCTGAAGTTTGATGGTCTTATGGATGCTTCTCTGTTGCTGGATCTGTTTCTGTTCATCAGTTTATCTTGTTCATTATATTCCACAATAGAGTGAGATCATATGATATACTTTTCGAAAGAGGACATAAGGAAGGCCAAGAGACTTATGTAAAGTCAAAAATCATCAGAGAGATGTAAATCAAAGTAACAATGCAGTACCATCTCACACCTGTCAGAATGCTTATTGCTAACAAATCAACAAATGACAAGTGCTGGCGAGGATGCAGAGAAAGAGGAACCCTCGTGCAGTACTGGTGGGACTGCAGACTGGTGTAGCCACTGTGGAGAACAGTATGGAGTTTCCTCAAAAAACTAAAAATGGAACTCCCACTTGCTCCAAATGAGGGCAAAGCACAGAAATCCCACTTCTAGAAATATATCCCAAGAAACTAGAAACATGAATCAGAAAGGATATATGCACCCCTATGTTCATAGCAACACAATTCACCATAGCTAAGATTTGGAAATAGCCTGAGTGCCCATCAGCAGATGAGTGGATTAAAAAACTGTGGTACATCTACACAATGGAATACTACAATGTTGCAAAAAAAAAAGAAGAAGGATTTCTTACCATTTGCAACATCATGGATGAAACTGGAGAGCATTATGCTAAGCGAAATAAGGTTTTAGAAAATGTTAATTATGAGGCTGATAACAATAGTCTAGAGAGTTCAGAAATAATTTCTAGAAACTGGTGGCAGAGTTAGTTATATATTTGTAATCGATGAATGATTAAACTATACTAATAAAAGGGTAATACGCTAATTAGACCGGATGTTTTCCAGACATCCTTCCCGACAAAGCCACAGTGGCTGGGGCTGAGGCAGAGGCAGTTAGGGGTGAGCAGGCGAGCAGGTGAGCAGGCAGGAGCATTCAGGGAGAGATCAGGCCAGCAGGGGGGAGCAGTTAAGGGGAGATCAGGCTGGCAAGCAGAGGCAGTTAGGAGCCAGTGGTCCTGGATTGTGAGAGAGTGCAGGCTAGGCTGAAGGACACCCCCCTCCCATGCACATATTTTGTGCACTAGGCCTCTACTGATATTATAAAAATGGAATATTAAAAAAAGAAGAGGTTTGGAAGCTAAATGTGGAATCAGTGTTGGGCATGTTGCATTTAAGATTGCTGAGGCTGGGCACAGATGTTGGCACCACTAATATAGGACAGATAATTGAAAATGTGAGGCTGATAGGAGCAACACTGGAAGAGGGGTAGGTAAGGATAGACACCTGGGGTAGGGTTAGGGCAGAGGGAACAATTATGGGGATTGGGAGTAGAAAGCAATTTTTTGGTTTTGGAAACCTAGGAATGAGAGAATTTCAGTAAGTAGGTACATAACAATGCCAGATGCTGCTAAGAGATCAAGAGGCTGATATTGGATTGGACATGCAATGATGCACTTGAACCAAATGATAGCAAAAGTCCTATTCAGTTAACATATGGACTCTTTGAGCTTCCTCTCGATTCTCCTAAGAGCAAAAAATAATATTTAAACAATTTCTGGAGAAATACTTTAATTTATGAAACCATTACTAGAAGCCTATTATTATTTATCTATGGGTATAAATTTGGTACTATCATTGCTAATCCTGACATTTAAATCTCTAGAAACAAATTTGTTAATGGTTGGGTTTTACAGAATCCTGAAAACTATACTTAATTTAACCTTCTCAACAATAAGCAAACATGGTAGGGATTATAAACATGAGTTCATGCTTGGCCAGTGTGGCTCAGTGGTTGAGAGTCAGCCCATGCGCCCAGAAGTTCCTGGTTTGGTTCCTGGTCAGGGCACATGCCCAGACTGTAGGCTCAATCCCCAGCAGGGGGCGTTCAGGAGGCAGCTGGTTTATATTGATGTTTCTCTCATTAATGTTTCTTTTTCTCTCCCTCTCCTCTCCTCTCTCTCTAAAATCAATAAAAACTTTTTTTTAAAAAAATGAGGGCAAAGCACAGTCAACATATTAATATTTGGATGCCAATTCATAGTTAGGATAACTAATGTCTGGGGACTGTTGATGTATAAAAGTATGAGTGTGTGTGTGAGAGAGAGAGATGGGGGAGAGAGAGAGATGGGGAGAGAGAGAGAGAGAGAGAGAGAGAGAGAGAGAGAGAGAGAGAGAGATCAGCCTCTTTTGCAAATAAAAGGTAATGGTTGCTGAAATGCCAGCATTTAAATGATCACCATGATGATGCTGTATATGAATGATCATTTAAATGCTGGCATTTCAGCAACCATTACCTTCTATTTGCAAAAGAGGCTAACAATTTGGGCTCCTCTTATTTCTGCATCCAATTTGGATTTGGGACATTGAATGAAATTATCAAGTTGTTGTTGTTGCTGTTATACACAGTATCATTTGTTGAATGAAGGCTTCAGAGAGAGGAAAGCAGTGTTTTCCATGAGCTTGAATATATACAGTTAGTGTATAAAGAGATCTAAAGGCAACATCTAGTCATTGGAACCTCGTAATCTTTTATAATTAACTCTTTTCCCCCTTAAAGAATATAAACATGTCATAGCTCTTCAGCTGCCAAGTTGCTACTCAGCTCCAACTACCATTAGCTCTATTGGAGGTGATTCAAAATAGAAGACAGAGGCTTCTACGATGATGTTGTAGCACTTGGGAAGACGGCTCTTGTGGCTATGCTTGGAGCTCATGTAATAGAGGCCCATATACTTTCTTGATCCTTATGATCTGTTCTGAATCGCAGGAGCCACTGTTCTTTTTGTGCTGTGAGCAGGAAGCCACCTAACATTCTCCACTGGGTTCAGGGGTGAGCCAGTTAGGTGATGGGCGTAAACCAAGAGAACTTGACCTTCATTCTTTTCTTCTTATGCCCCCAAACCTCATCACCTCCTGCTTCTTTTTACAACCCCTAATCAGAACATGCTGTCTCCATTAAGTATTTCCTTATTGAGGTTTAACCTTGTTAAATTTTTGTGTGTTTATTCAGAATTGAGGTAAAACTTTGTTTCCCCCCTGTAATCATACTGCATGTCCTTTAGTGAAGACTAAATGGATGTCTGAGACCTTTGTGTCTGTAATATTGTGTAAATGGAATCATCCTAGTGTCTAAGGGAACTTGACATCTTAACCATACCAGTGTTCCTTAGACTTCCTGTAAATAGGGCAATTTAATTACATTCCCACCTGTCTCATTAACCTTTTATATCAGTTGTTTTTCTAACTGCAATTCAAATAATAAATTTAGAAGGTTGGGCAACATTCTTACAAATGAATCAGAAAAGAAAAATAGTACAATTCACTGCATAAGGGTAGCTATTGTTTTGCAAAACATTTATTACATATCCATGTTTGTATGTGAGAAGTCACAACGAATTTAAAAGCTAAGGTCTTTGAGAACATCCTAGTGATTCATGATGAGTTTTTTGCTCTGCTGAAAAAAAAATGCCCCCAACGTTCAGCATTATGATCCTGGGTCATCTCACCTATCCCGTGTTCCCCTGTTTGTTAATACAAACTCACACACAAGGATTTCTGTGTAGAGGGGTATTCACAACCTTGGGATTAGACTTTCCAACACCCTCCTCGATTGTGCAGAGGCATTTGTAGTTTTTAGCAGAGGCAGAGGGCCATGTGTTCACGTGGGGGTAGGGTCTCTAGCAGTGTTGTCTCCTGTGAACCAGCAAATAGGATCTAGGTCCTCTAGAACTCAGTGAGTCCCGTTGGTGGTGGCTGCACCTTCCAGGAGCAAGGCTCTGTGCTGTAAGCTCCCAATCAGGGAGGATGGCGAAGTGAGGATCCTGTAGTTGGTCTCTTCATTTTCAAAGTGTCTGATGAATGGAGGTGAGTGAGCGTATGACAGAGAATCAGGGGACAAAAATGACAAGCTAAATGGACTGGAAGCCATAACCCCTCTCCTCCTTCCAGGCTATGTTTTAGTCAATTCTCGTGAGGAAGCACTGTAGTAACACCAGAACCACACTTTAATTATCTACTGTTTTTATTATTCAGTTAAAGGCCCTATTTAGCAAGCAGTATACAGTTAGTTCCATTGTAGGAGATACATTTTTCAAGCATGGTGTGATCAGTTTGGAAGTCACAGGCCCTCCTATTGAATTATCAGCTCAGCAGCCATAACAGGTATCCCTATGGTTGCGTCACTGTGTGGACCACTGAGCTGGGAAAGTAGGATGGTCTCCAGACTGGGTTATTTTTGTTTGTGGACACTGCCACTTACATAGGAATGTCCCAGCTATGGGGTGGACGTGACATTATCTACTTCTCTTTTAATGTGAAAACAGCACCCCTCTCCCTGCTCCCCGGTGTGGTAGGGAAAGTATAAGGCGGATAATGGCAGAGTGTGTGTGCTGACAAGCGAGCTGAAATGTTCATGGCCCTTAAGAACGGAAAGAATCGGGGAGCAGTTGCTTAATGTATGCACTGTTGCTTTTCCTTATTGTTTTTTACATTCTGTCTTTTGACCACTTTCATTTTCCTAGATGGGTGAACGAAGCAGTGAAACCTAATCAATATTTTTTTCTACTACTGATAGTATTGCTATAGTGTTAGTAGAGAAATGGCTTGAAAAGAATAACATGTGGTTTTGTTTATACACCTTCTGTGGGTATACTTCAAAGCTTATCCAAATACATTTGTTTCCGTAGCAGTGCCCTCAGTCAGTGACTCCCAGGTTAGATATCACTGAGGCTGCTAAATGTCAGCAGGGGGAAAAGCAGTAAAGTTGTATCTCTGTGCCAACTTGCATTGTATTGATCAGTTTGCAGTGTGAAGGTTTGAATATTCCTGATGCCATTACTTTTTTCATAGCTGATATCGAGTGTTCGTGATTTTCACTTTAGAAAAGATAGAAGAAAATTATTATTCCTTCCCATTAGTGCAAAAATTTCCAGAATATTTTCTCCAATTGAAGGTGAAAATATCTTACACTGTTCTTCCAGGAGAGAATTATTTATCTAACTAGAGGCCCAGTGCACAAAATTTATGCACAGGGTTGGGGAAGGATGCCCAGCCCAACCTGCACCCTCTCCAATCTGGGACCCCTTGCGGGATATCTGACTGCCCATCTCTCTTGTATTCCAGGACTGTTTGCTCTCAACTGCTTGCCTGCCTCTGCCTGATTGCTCCTAACCACTTCTGCCTGCCAGCCTGATCACCCCTTAACCACTCCCCTGCCAGCCTGATGAACACCTAACTGCTCTCTGGCTGGTCCTATTGCCCCTAACTGTCCTCCCCTGCAGGTCTGGTTGCACCTAACTACCCTCCCCTGCTGACCTGGTCACTCCTAACTGCCCTCCCCTCCAGGCCTGGTTCTCTTCTACTGCCCTTCCCTGCTGGCCTGGTCTCCCCCAACTGCCCTCTTCTGCTAACCTAGTCACCCTGAACTGCCCTCTTTGCTGGTCTGATTGCCCACAACTGCCCTCCCCTGCTGGCCTGGTCCCCCCTCCCAACTGCCTCCCCTAACTGCCCTCCCCTGCAGGCCATCTGTGGTGGGCATCTTGTGTCCACATGGGGGCAGCCATCTTTGACCATGGGGGTGGCCAGCTTGTGTCTTTGAGTGATGGTCAATTTGCATATTACTCTGTATGTGATGTTTTAAGAATAAAGCTAAGCTGTGAGCCAATGTGTATAATAAATTCTTAGTGACTTTTCTTTTTCTTTGTTTGAAGTTTTTATGTAATATTTATCACTAG
The DNA here is from genome assembly GCA_027563665.1 of Antrozous pallidus. Taxonomy (NCBI): domain Eukaryota; kingdom Metazoa; phylum Chordata; class Mammalia; order Chiroptera; family Vespertilionidae; genus Antrozous; species Antrozous pallidus. The sequence continues at coordinate 52,461,548 of CM050516.1, read as the reverse complement.
AATAAAAGAACAATGTTATTTTCTTTCTAATTGGTCCCAGCCATCAGTAGAAAGGGTTTCAGGTTTCTTGATACCACATTTAGAGTAGGTTCCCACATATTATGTAGTATGTATGATACTGAGTAAAGGGACAGACTAAGGAAGAGCCAGAAGCCCAGGAAGGTGCCATGTGGAGCAGTGCAGGTTAATAGAATGATTAATGTTTATTTGTTTAAGGATTTTTGAGTACCAAAGCACAGTGATAGTAGGTCTGAGTTAAAGTATGTTTAAAGTAAGGGAAATGAATATACAGAATGCTATGCATTTCCAAGGAGGAAAAAATTCATTCAGGTTTGGGGCTCATTGGAGACTTTCTGCAGGAAGTGGCATTTGACTTAGAGCAAGATTCGGAGAATGTTGAGAATGTGTTGAACCATATGAAAAATAACAGAAATCCACTTATGCAAGCCAGATGCTTTTTTAAAGTGTTATTTTTTCAAAGTATTAAAGTATAACATGCATATATAAAAGTGCCCAAATCATAAATACACTGCTTGATGGATTTTCAGCGAGTAATCAAGCCTGAATTAAGAAACAAAACACTAACTAACCCATTAGCATCCTTATGCCCCTTCCAGTCATTAATCTTCTCAAGGGTAACCACTGTCCTTGCTTCAAATTCCAAAGATTAGTTTTGTCTGTTTTTAAATGTATATAAAGAGAATTATATAGAATGTGTTCTTTTGTATCTAGCATCTTTCACTCAACATTGTGTTGTCAGTTTTACCCATGTTGTTGCTAGGTAGATATAATAGCAAACTCTACAGAGGTATAGACTTAACCCGAAGTCATTAAAGTGCCTGAATCGTATTTGTAATCTCAATATCTGCCATCATATTGACTTAGAGTTGGCACTAAGTAAAGACTTGTGAAATATATGGGTGGCCGCAGGAAACAAATTAATTTTCTGAGCCAAAAAGCAACCAAGTGCACTCTGCAAGCAGTTATCAGTAGGTAGGGTGCCTGGCACTGCGCCAGGTGCTCACACAGGTCCCTTGTTCTATGGAGCTCACATTCTGTTTGGGGAGAAATGAAAGACTCCCCAACAACATGGTCTTGCATATCGTGGTCTGCTTTGGTAAATGATGCTTTTACATTCAGGCTGCTGTCTGAAGAGACACATGAAAAGAGTAATTGCATCACGTTTTCCACTTGCTGAGGACATGGCTGTATTTCAATGATTTTCAGAGCTGGAAAGAGCATTAGAGAGCTTTAAGTCCTACATAAAGAACTCGCTGTGGTTGTCGGCCACTGATAACCCAACAAAGGAATTTGGAAGTCACTTAGGGATAAAAGAAATACAACACTGATGATTCTTGGAGTTTCTTGGAATTCCAGCCTAATTGGGATGCTAATCGGGACTTCAGGATCTCTTGCCTGTGTAAAGGAGTATGCAGTCTTGTAAGTCACTGTGTTACCTTTCCCAGAATAAAAATGAAAGGATTCTTCGATCATAGTACACTTCGATGCCATCTTTTTGAAGTTGACAAGTATGGCCAGAAAGACTCTAAAGTACCATTAAATATGGTATCTTTATTTTTAAGCTTATTATATGACTTATTGCAATTTAGGACAATAATAGCTGTACAAACCTTGTACTCATCCTTTTGGTGGTACTTTTGCTTTATAACAGGGAAATAATTTTCTAAAATGAGTATAATTAATTGTCTTACAAGCTAAAAATTATCTTTAGGTGGTTTTTTTTTTTTTAAGTATGAATGCATACTACTCCTTGTGTTTCAAAACAACAAAAAACCCAAACCCAGAAACAGAAGCACAATGAGCAAGCAGTAAACATGGTCACTAACCCTCTCTTCCACCCTCCCCCATTTCAGAGGAAACTACTGTTAACTGTCACATGCCTGTCTGCACAGAACTCTGACTTTAATTACAAAATGTATCATGTATGCATGAGTACATATAACATGTAGGTAAAGTTAAAGGATAATGACAAATAACTACAGATAAATCTATTCCCAGCTCTCTGTATTCTAACTGGATTACTCATAAGTAGCTCCTTAGAAGCCCCTCGGTGCCTCTCCAGGATCACATGTGTCTTCTTCCCAGAGGCACCATTTTCCTGAAATTTTTTCTATTTTTGTTTTGTTTTCATTGATTTTATTTATTTTTAATACATTTTCTCAAAACTGACTTTTTAATTTTTTAATCTTTATTGTTGAAAGTATTACATGTGTCTCCTTTTTTCCCCATTAACCCTTTCTAGCTGGCCCCTTCCCCAAGCCTTCACCACCCTATTGTCTGTGTCCAAGGGTTTATTGATTTTAGAGAGATAAAGGAAGACAGAGACAGACAGACAGACAGACAGATGCATCAATTTATTGTTCCACTTATTTATATATTTGTTAGTTTATTCTTGTATGTGCCCTTGTTGGAGACTGAACTTGCAATCTTGGGGCATTGGGACAAGGCTCTAACGGTTAGAGCCTAACCAACTGAGCTACCTGGTCAGGGTTATTCTGAAGTTCTTAAGTCATACCCTTACTTTGTTGTTTAATCCTTTCATATGCAGCCCTAAATATATATATATATATATATGTGTGTGTGTGTGTGTGTGTGTGTGTGTGTATACACACACATTTTTGTTTTACTTTATACACTATATGAAACTGTGTATGTATCTATCATCTTACTATATTTATATAAACCTAATATATAAATCTTAAACAACTTTACAAAACCAGCTATTTTACTTAAATGGAATAATTTTGTCTCTGTATTGAATTAATCTATTTGCTCTGCAGGTTCCCTTTTATAAAGGGTAAAACTCTATATTTGGTTTTGTTTCCTAGAGAAAAACTATAACCTGGATATTATCTTCTAGATAAATAGCTTGAAGGGATATTTGAGGACATACAGCATTGCTACAAATCAGAGGAATGAGAAGATAATATTCTTTTCAATTATTTAAGAGACAGTGATAGTACTTCAGGTCATGGAAAGAGTTATTTCTTAAACTGAAGTCATTGAATGATAAACATTCAGGACTAGTAAGCTGTCATTTTTGTTGTTGTTGTTGTTGTTCTGTGTTTCTGATTCATGCCTAGGGATGAAATGGACTCATTCATTTGAATATACATTTTCCTTACATTTAAATATGATTCAAATTAGGTGCTGTCTTACTCATACCACACTATACTACTTATTAAGAGGTAGAAATTAGGTATGTATGATAGAGAAGGAAATGGGGCACTTAAAAAACTGTTTACTGTCAAAGAGCATGTTTTTAATTTTTGCTCATTCTTCATTTATGCATATTTTAGTAAAGCTTTAGCTAATTGCCTTTGTAGCTTTCATATATTTCTGGAAAGATAGCAGGGTCGTGTGAGGGATTTGGACTATGCAATTTTTGTACATACATGTGAATTGTGTGTCCACATTCTGTCATACCTGCAGAAAGGACTCCACAACCAACTTTGTGCCCATCCTTGGGGTCTCCATGCATTTGGGCAAAAAGGAAGGAACGAGTGGAGATGTATAACAGGGTTCTCTTCCTGTGACATGGGTTTCCTACTCCCTGTGCCCTTCATATATTCATGTGTCTTTTACGATTTTCGGTCTTGGATGGTTTCAATATCTCCATAACTTCAGTAACTTCCAGAAAGGCAGAGCCAAAACTCACTAAAACCAGTACCACCAACATGTAAACCAAACCTGTTCATAGTTTTTTCTAAACGTATTAGAAGAGGAAGAGGAGGAGGGCAAGAAAAAAAGGGCTTAATGTAGGACCAAGAGAGTGGCCTTGAGCATAAAGCATTCTCACAGGAGAAGAGCCTTTTGATTCATTGTGTGTGTGTGTGGGGGGGGGGGGGGGTTAATCGATGATTTTCCTGTTTGTGGTAAAGAAAAAAGTCAGTATTTAAGGATCTCACTTCTTAATTATACAAATTCAGAAGATCTGGTTATTTCCCTGTGTTTTCTGGCTTCTTGATAAATCTCCCTTTGGTATGAGGGGGAGCTTTATACTACTGTTAATGGATTCACCTTTCATGAACCATTCTGATGGTTCATCAAGAATATGCCTTTTACTGCAGATGCTCTTCAAAAGTCAGAACATAAGAGTACAGAACACAATACAAGAGTATTTTTAGTCTATATGACAAGTGTCCACAGAGGGCTTAAAAGGGGTTGGGAACATAAGAAAAATGGTGTATTACTATCTTTTTTTCAGATTAATTATTGTACCCATTGCTTTAATATAGAAATCCTTCACCTGAAGCTGGAGGGAAACCATGCTGAGCATTGTATTTGCAATTGTAGCTAACATGCTACTGAAAGATAAGTTTGCCCGATGTTCTTTGACTTGGCAGACAGCCTGCTCTATTAGGCACATATTCCCTCTTGCATTGAGTTAGAAAGGCAGAGTCAAGGAGATAGAAAGTCAGAAGCCAGAGCAGGAGAGCTACCCCAAAAGCATTAATCTCAGGACAAGAAGACCAGAACAGTCAGAAAATTCAAGAAAAACCATTCATGATGCATATGGCTGTTGAACAAGAATTGAATCAAATCCCTCAATTACGACCATCATTGGTTTCCAAGTTCTGTTGTTTCCCCAAAGCTCAGCTCATACCCTATACACCAGAGCAGCAGTGACGTGGGAATCACTAATCCCTCAGTTACCATGCACATCACTTTCAGGTATTTTTAAAGAACCTTCAGGGAACATAATATGTCTGATTACTCTGGATCATTTTAGTCCATTTTCTCTGAAGAGATGGAACAGCAGAGGGATGGGAAGCTCAATGACGGTGTTGCACAGTGGTGGCAAACTGCGGCTCATGAGCCACATGAGGGTCTTTGGCCCCTTGAGCATGTCTCTTCCACAAAATACCATATGCTGGTGCACACATACAGTGCGATTGAAACTTTGTGGCCCATGCGCAGAAGTAGGTTTTCAGCTCTCAAAAGAAATTTCAATCGTTGTACTGTTGATATTTGGCTCTGTTGACTAATGAATTTGCCAATCACTGGTGTGGCACCATCTGGCCATATGGGGGACTGAGCAGATAACCTAAACAGCAAAGCTGACGCATGCTTTTGGGGAGCAAATTGCATTTGGTTTCTTTGGTACAAACACATAATTATACCTCAACAGTGAAACAGTATTGAATGACGAGTGACCATAAAGTTCTGAGAACCCTGGGACACAAGTGGAACAGTTTATGGTTTTGAAAATTAAACAGAAATCCCCATAGGGAGTATAAATTGGAAATAAAACTAAGGAATCCTTCTAAGGGTTGTTTTTTAATTCACATGAAGATTGCCTATCTCTAAAGGAATAATTGATTTTTGGAAAACTATCAATCTATTCTCTTGCCCTAAATATAGATAGATAACCTCTCTCTCTCTCTCTCTCTCTCTCTCTCTCTTTCTCTCTCTCTCTCTCACACACACACCTCTCTCCTCTCTCCCTCTCTCTCTCTCTCTCACACACACACACCCACCAATAGTCCAATTATTTTTACTTTGTTCTGAAGGACTTCAGTCTTACATATCTCTTTGCTTATATTTCTACATTATGCTTTAAAATTTTTTTAAATATATTTTATTGATTTTTTACAGAGCGGAAGGGAGAGGGATAGAAAGTCAGAAACATTGATGAGAGAGAAACATCGATCAGCTGCCTCTTGCACGCTCCCTACTGGGGATGTGCCCGCAGCCAAGGTACATGCCCTTGCTGGAATCGAACCCAGGACTCTTCAGTCCCCAGTCCGACGCTCTATCCACTGAGCCAAACCGGTCTCGGCTCTACATTATGCTTTTAAATAGTATCAAATAACCTTTGGAAAATAAAATTTCACTCCTTTATTAGGGAAGTTTCATATGTCTAAAGTTGCTAAACATGGAACACACAAAATCCCTCCTTCGCTAAGATTTGGTTGACCATGGTGTTTTCTTGTCTCTGTTCAATCGAAGCAATGTCCCTAGGTGCTTCCACGTGGAGCAGCGTGGGCTCTTTTTTGTCTCTGTGTCCTGGTCTCTCTCAGTAGACAGGAGAAGGCCTCTCCTAGAACTCTCTCTGCTTAGAGTGAGTTTCATGGCAGAGAGCTCAGAGAAGATACAGGAAGAAGGCTGAGGAAATCTACCTAGCCCCAAATAACAGCTCAACTGACACCTAAATATCATTTATCCTAATGACTGATAGGGCTGTTTGTAAGATAAAATAGAGTTCCCAGAATGCTCACACATCCTTGGCCCTGGCCTTTCCACAATTTGAGCAGTAATGCTGCTTGCACCTGACGGGGTCGGACCTGCGGGGCTGACAGTGCTGAAGGCTGTAGACAGCCAGAGGCCCTCCAGTGGTTGTGACTTCAGGTGTTGTATTAGAGGTGCTGTGCCATAGGTGGCCACTTATCCAAGGGGAATATTTAGTGAATCCTGCTGACAACCTTCATGGTAACAACCACATTGGATTCATGTTCCAGCAAATAGGTCACTTGACCCAGAGCCATACGAGCAGATCATGTTTGGTCATCAGACTTTTCGCATGTGGCCCCAGAACTTTCCATCCTTGTGGCGGTGCTCCCTGGCTTCGGAGAAATTCTTATTGACATCCTGTCACCTTCTCGCTGCCCCTTCACCTGCAGTCTGACTTTCCCAGCCGAGGGAGGGGGGCGGGGGAGGTTGCAGCTCCAGTATCCTAGTCTCTCCATGACGGCCAGCCTGTCTGGAAGTCTCACTCTATAGCCCTCCTCAGAGCTGAGCTTGAGTTGTCGCTGCTGACACATGTCCCCTTGCTCTTTCTCACACAAATACAATTCTTTTAGAGGCAAAAAAAAGGAGAAAAAAGTGCAATTTTAGATAAGTAGTTGTTATCTCACAGAATAGAACCTTTCTTTGGAGTCGTTGTGAGAAGAGAACATATTTGAGATGAATCAGGAATATAAAGTGAAGCTAATGAAGAAATTAGACATGTTTTAAGCTGTCACAGTGCCACATTGTGACACGAGAAAGGAAAATTTTAATTGATAATAGCAGCTGGAACTGGATTGGGTGAAGAGAGCAAAGTGGCCAGAATGAGGACAGACAATTTCAAAATTGATGGTGAACCACAGATTTGGTTTTGTGTTTGTCCTTTGCAGCAAAAGCAAACCCAACAGTAGCAGACCGGCTGAGGCATCCTAGTAGAGGGGGAGGGGAAAGGACAGCTTTCGGAGGTGCCTGAGAGAAGAGGCAGGGACGTCATGACAGATTATGAAACGATTTGCAGATTAATCTTTCTGCTACAGCCCACTAATCCAGCCTCCCTGGGAAAAGCTGTTTTTTCAAGGGAGAAGTCCCTTTTCAATTTTTGTTTGTTTAAAATGTTTACTTACATGTATCATTTTTTTAAGTAGGAATCTTTTTTTCCAATTTTCTGTATAATATACACTGTCATTTTGAAAGCAGCATCTGTCTTATAAATTTAAATAATGTAAAGTGTAGTCCTGACTACACTTTATGTGCCTTTTCACATACAATCATCACAGCAATGCTCTGGACTCACAATTGCTTTCCTTGCCATTTCCCTGTAAGGGGCTGAACCTCAGAGAGGATAGCAATTCACTCAAAGTGTTACAGGCTTTCTGGTCCAGAGCCTACAGTTCTGACCACTGCAAAACAGGAGCAGGATAGCAGCTAAATGCCAGTCATTAAATCTGTATATAATAGACCTGTCAAGAGGTACTACTCATCCCATTTTACAGATAAGGAAACTGAGGCCAGAAGACAGGCAGACATAATAGGGTTTTAAATTGTGTCTGTCTCTCCCTCTAAATCATTCTCTTTCTACTGATGTTTGTGGTATTCAGCAGATGCTGACCTAATCACAGCAGCTGCCTGTACAGGCACACCTCAGAGACACCACCGCAATAAAGCAACTCCACACAGAGAGTCATAGGAATGTTTTGGTTTTCCAGTGCACATCAAAGTTATGCTTTATACTATGCATTATTAAGTGTATAGTAGCATTATGTCTTAAAAATGTACATGCCTTAATTAGAAAAAAACCAAAAAAAACCTTTATTGCTAAAAAATGCTAACCATCATCCAGGCTTTCCATGAGTCAATCTTTTTGCTGTGGAGTGTGTTGCCTCCATGTTGATGAAAATGCAGCATCTGCTGAGAGCAACAAAGCAGGTCACAGTAAAATGAGGTATGCCTGTCCTTTTATAGAATCTACTATGTGCCAGGCACTGTTCTAAGCACTTTACATATATTAAATCCTTTTTTAAAAAAAAGTGATCCTGTGTGATAAGTACTCTCATTTACCATCCCTTTTCTTCAAATGAGGACATTGAAGATGGGAAGGTTAAGTAACTTGCCCAAGGTCACACAACGATTAAGAGGTAAAACTAGAACTTGGGCTCAGGCAGTCTAACTCTAGCAGTTAATAACTTTGTACACTCTCCTCAAAGAATGAACATAAGAAAAGGAAAAAAGAATAAAAGCCATCTTTTGGCTTTCTTGGGAATTTTAGTGGCCTAAAGTTTTTCAGAATAGAACAAGGCTTCATTTGTTGATTGAAACTAGGATAGGATGTGTGGGATGCAAGGGCTGCAGTTGGAGAGAGCAGAAAGTCAACCTTTTTAAAAAATGTATAGTTTTATTGATTTTTAGAGAGAGGAACAGAGAGAGAGAAACATCACCCATCAGCTGTCTCCCACACGACCCCTGCTGGAGATTGAGCTCAAAACCCAGACATGTGCCCTGACCTGGAATTGAACCTGGGGCCTCCCAGTGCACAGGTGGGTGCTCAACTACCGAGCCACAATGGCCGGGCACATGTTAACCTTTTTAGTGGAATTGACCTCTCCAAGCAGTCTCCACACAAAGAATGCATCACAGCAGAGAAAACCGCCTCTATCCTTTACAACAAATTAGGCAAGTCTGTCAGCAAATTGTCTCTGTTAACACCTGGTGAAACTGATAAAGATGACGAAACACCACTTCATTAAATGGCACTATCTAACCCCATGCTGTCACTGTGAGGTGGGCTGAGATATTTTGCATTTGAAATGGAAGAGACTTGTTATAAACCTCTCTTTAATCTTAAACTCCTTTTAAAACTATTTATAGACATAATCTGCTCTGATTTTGAAAGCAGGCCTGGTAATAGTTTAATATGGGATAGAGTGAAATCGTTTCCCTTGCAAAACAGCAAAGCATGTAAAATGTAGGCCCTCCTCTCCAACATCCCTTTAAAAACAATCCCACAAGGTCTTCTGAGATTTGAACGTGAGGTTCTGGAAAGGAGAAGATGGATGCCTGTTCCTTTCATTCACGGAGGTCCATGATGGCCTCGGGTAACTCCGTCACACTTCACGTTGCCCGCTGACGCAGGCCATGGTCAAGTACAGGGATCTACAGTTTCATCGGGTCTCATTTGGGACCAGGGTAAATTCTCAGAGAACTGATTTATGCTCTTTGTGCTGCCCTCACAATTTCCAAACATGACCACATTTTATAAAAAAATGAGAGCAGACTGTTGTACTTCCCTTGGGATGCTTTGGTTTCAAGGTGGTGGGGGGTGGGGATTCTTCTTTTTTTTTTTTTTTTTCCTGGCTAAAATCTCAGAGATTGATGCAGGCTACAGCTGCTGTTTTTTGTTTGTACTGTTTTTAAATCGTTTCAAGAAATATCAAAGACTTTGTAATTTAGGTCAGAGAAAGAACTTAACCTCATGGTCAGGGAGGCAGGACAAGGCCCTAAGCGCAGCCCATCCCTGGCCGGGTCTGCAGTCTCGGAGGGCCGGTCGCCAGTGGGTCTTCAGCAGCTTGCGAGGCCAGGACAAGCAGAACCTCTGCAGGTGCTGACCCCTGACACATGGTGAGAGCGCCAGCCTGGCTGGTCCTGCTTAACCAGAGAGGGGAACCTTAGAAAAGAAGGCTAGAATCTTCCCCAGGTTATTAACTAAACGATGGTGGGGTTTAGTCTTCATGGCCTCTGTTCTTGTTTCCACAGTCAGGAAACTCCTCTCTCTCTCTCTCTCAACAAACAAAAACTCATACACAGAGATAACAGTAGGGTGCTTCCCAGAGAGAAAGGGGAGGTGAGGGGGAAGGGGATCTCATATATGGTGGCCAAAGGAAATTTGACTTTGAGTAGTAAACACACAATGCAATACACAGATGATGTATTATAGAGTTGTACACTTGAAACCTATATAATTTTATTAACCAAGCTCTCCCCAATAAATTTAATAACAAACTAAAAAAAGAATTTTTATTTTTTAATTATAGTTGACATATAATATTATATTTGTTTCAGGTGTACACCCCAGTCATTAGGTATTATAAAACTTACTAAGTGATCATCCCAAGAATTCTCATACTCATCTGACACCATACATAGTTATTAAAATATTATTGACTATATTCCCTATGTTATACTTTACATCTTTTATGACTATTCTGTAACTACCAATTTGTACTTATGAATCCCTTCACCTTTTTCACCTATTCTCCCACCCCTCCTTCCCATCTGGCAACCACCTACATGTTCTCAGTATCTGTGAGTCTGTTTCTGTTCTGCATGGTCTTTTATTTTTATTTTTAGATTCAATTGTTGATAGATATATATTTATTGCCATTTTATTATTCATATTTTCATTTTTTTCTCCTTAAAGAAGACCCTTCAACATTTCTCATAATATTGGTTTGATGGTGATGAAGTCCTTTAGCTTTTTCTTGTCTGGGAGGCTCTTTATCTGGCCTTCGATTTTAAACATTTTAAAATACATAGGCAGTGAAATTTACTTACTGTACAATCCTATGAGTTTGACAAGAGTCATGGACCACCATAGCAGTCAAGATACAGAACAGTTTCATCACCTGTCAAAATTCTCTGGGTTGTCCCCTCTGTGGTCAAATTCTGCCCGACTCCTATCCCCTGCCAACCAAGGCTCTGCTCTCCACCACGTTTTTTTGCCTATTATTGTCATATTAATGGGATCATACAGCATGTAGCTTTTTGCATCTGGCCTCTCACACTGCATTTGAGACTCATTCCTTGTGTCCTGTGTATCAATAGTTTGTTATTGGGCCGTATTCCTTTTTGTGGATGTACCAGAGTTTGGGTAGTCACTTATCCACTGAGGACATTTGCTTTTGGGAGGTTATAAATAAACTAGGGGCCCGGTGCATGAAATTTGTGCACTGGGGGGGGGTGGTCCCTCAACCTAACCTGTCCCCTCTCCAACTGATGACACCCCCTTGGGCACCCAGCCATCGCCCTGCTCAGCTCAGCCCCAGCTGCCTGCGACCATCTGGCCTCGGGGGCTGGGTGTTCTCCGCCACCGCAGCTTCATCTCCACCCCTGGGGCCCGGTGCTCGTGCCACTTGGCCCTGCCCTCACTCCTGATTGGCTGGTAGCATAGCCAATCAGGAGCGAAGGTATGGTCAAATTTGCATGTTTCTCTTTTATTATATAGGATAAGGCTGCTATAAACTTTCATGTGCAGGTTTTTGTGTGGACATTTTTTTTTTCAGATCTCTTAGGTCCCCTCTCACTTTTGAATAGGCCTAACTCATTCATTTTTATCTCCCCCTTTTAAAAATTAAATTTATTGGAGTGACATTGGTTACTAAAATTATATAGGTTTGAAGTGTATGATTCTATGATACATCATCTGTATATTGCATTGTGTGTTCATCACCCAAAGTCAAATCCCCTTCCATCACCATATATTTGACCCCTATTACTTTTTATTACTTCCCTGACCTCCTTCCCTTTTGGTAACTGACATACTGTTTTCTGTGTCTGGAAGTTTTTATTTGTTTGACTTGTTTGCTCTTTTGCCTTTTCTTTCCAAATAAAGGGAGAAGGGTGTGGAGTGAGCATAGAGAACACCACAGCTCTAGTGCAGGCAATGTTTCCAGGGTCCTTGGCTGCTGCTTCTCAAGCTGTACCCAATAGACTAACATTTGGGGGTTTGAGAAGTAAGAATAGTAATTCCATTGATATCAGGTGACTGAAGTAGTGAATTAGACCGAGCTATCTTCTTTCAAACAGGATCCTTTTGACCAAGGGAAGGAAATGCCATTCACTGACATATGAATGGATTCAATACTTAAATATAAGTAAAATTTAAAGTAAAAAATAAAACATTTTGTTGAGTGCTTATAATATGAAATATTTTTGTGACATATATTTGTGTTTTATAGGCAATGTGTTTTTCTTTTTAATCAGAGACTTACAAGTAAAGATCTCAAGAGGCCCAGCATGGCAATTCACTTAAAGTCTCAAAGATGATGGTGTAGGGTCAGGGTTCACGCACATAAAGATGCTAAACTTTGCCGAATGAAGAATAAAGGAGGAATAAAACACACAGTTTGAAGCCTTGAAAGAAAAACATATACTGTCAAGGTGGGGAACCCAATCTTGAGTGACTGGTTAAATCCAAGCAGATTTGCTTATGTTTTAGGATTCATGATCTGATCTTATGCTCAAGGAAGAAATAATAAGCATCTGCCGAAGCCGGTTTGGCTCAGTGGATAGAGCGTCGGCCTGTGGACTGAGAGGTCCCAGGTTCAATTCCGGTCAAGGTGGCTGCGGGCACATCTCCAGCAGGGGGTTTGCAGGAGGCAGCTGATCGAAGTTTCTCTCTCATCAATGTTTCTGACTTTCTATCCCTCTCCCTTCCTCTGTGAAAAATCAATAAAATATATTTTTAAAAAAAGAAATAATAAGCATCTGTCTTAAGAGAAAAGAAAAATTGCATACAAATGATACAATTGTGTGCTGTTTTTTAAAAAGCAGTTTTAGTGTAGAAATGGGAAGTAGGTCTAACTAAAGGCTGGTGGAGAGGAGAAATGAATTTGGAGCTAAGAGCAAAAGGCATTAGATTAAAGCTTGCAAGGTCTGGGAAGCATTGGAAATTATTTGACCTATGCCTGTCAGCATATTCTGTGCAATGTTAGAAAACTTCAAAGAAATCTTAAAAGAATAGTTCCTATTTATAATTTTATAAAAGATATGTAATCTTTTAATGGGTAGTATTTCCTCATACATTTTTATGAAAACAACTGACTAGATAGTGTCCTTATTTTTCAATTAGATCTTGAAAAGTAATTTTTAAAAGGAAATGTTCTTATGCTAGAGATTTTTCCACTAAACTTCATATAAGAAAAAGTAAGAAGAAGTGATAAAAGATTGTTTTAAGTACTAGGAATGAAACTATTTTGGAAAGCCCAATGGAAAATTCTTTAAAGTCCTATTTGGATTAGATTCAACTCAAGTCATGAATTAAAAACTACATTAGAGCCCTAGCCAGTTTGGCTCAGTGGCTAAAGTGTCAGTTTGCGGACCAAAGGGTCCCAGGTTTGATTCTGGTGTCAAGGGCATGTACCTCTATTGCAGGCTTTTCCATGGCCTACATACTGGTAGGAATGTGTGCAAGAGGCAACCAATTGATGTGTTTCTCTCACATTTATGTTTCTCTCTCTCTCTTTTCCTCTCTCTTCCACTCTCCCTGAAAACTAATGGGGAAAATATCCTCTGGCAAGGATTAACAAAAAATAAAAATTAAAAAAATAAAAACTACATTAGAGACAAATAAAACTGAAGAGATTCTTTAAGTGATTTATTAATATGAAGGCGCAGTTTGAGGAAAAATATAACAACATTTTGAACCTTTGATTATTAGTCTGAGATTAAAGGGGATAATTATAGTTAGTACACAACAATAGATTTTGATTCTGACCTCAAATTTTAGCTACGATTTAATGTTTTATTTGGTGGGTTACTTCAAGGCAGGCTGACATTGGTTTGGATCTGGAATGGTGGATCGTGGTCCTTTCTGAGGCCAAATACAGCCCACCATCCATTTTTGTGAATTAAGTTTTATTGGAACACAGCCACACCCATTTGCCTCACTGTAGTGCACAATTGAATAGTTATGACAGATTATATGGCCCACAACACATTAAATATTTACCTTCTCACTCTCCAGGAAAAGTCTGCCCACCCTTCCTCTAACTAGGGCTTCCCTTATTTGGGTGACTTTGGTCTAGATTCGGTACCTGGGACCACGATTTTTTTTTTTAAATAAGTTTGGTAACTTTTAGTTTGTACGCATTTTTTAATTTTATAATTTATTTTTTTCAATTACAGTTTCCATGTAGTATTATTTTACATTGTTTTCAGGTGTACAGCATAGTGGTTAGACAATCAAAAGTGTTCCCCCTGATATTTCCAGTAGCCGTGTGGCACTGTACAAAGTCATTACAGTATTATTGACTACATTTTCTATACTGCACTTCTCCCTAGGACTGTTTTGTAGCTATCAATTTGTACTTCCTAATCCCTTCACCATTTCCATCCAAGATCTTGATTTTCATTCAGAGAGATTGAATTGCACTAACGAAACTCATAGGAGATTGTGTTTCAAAATTCAATGCGCTATACCTGTTGAAACAGTTCCTGTGACACTGCTGCATGGCTGTGGGTGGACAGGTGCTCAGTGTGAATGCCCTGGAATCTTAGTAGAAGCTGCATATCATACAGAATCTCAGGCCCCAGACCTACTGGATCAGAATCTGCAATCTAACAAGATCCCTGGGTGGTCATATGCACGTTGGTTTGGATACCACTGCTTTGGAAATTGCTTGAATTATGGCAGAATCTCTCCGCTCTCTTTTAACTTTTTTTGTCTCACAAAGAAACCAAATAAGAGTTACCAAGAGCCAGCCCTGATATTCTGGCTTTTGCTCTTTAGGCCCACACAAATGCAGTGTTATCCATACGTCAGAAGTGGTAGATGGCCTTTATCCTGAAAGAACAAAAGTTCCCATCATGCTCTCTTTCAATTGCAATGCCTGTACTTCCTAGAAATGTGTAGGTGGCTCTGCTGCCCATAAACATCTCCCTCTTAACACATGAGCTTTCAAGAGCCATAGAATGTTGTGTTTTCATTGAAGAATGAAAGGTTATCACACACTCAGAAACCCCATTTTTAGATTTGTGCCATATTTTACATTAATTAAACTCTAGGCCAAATTGTTTCATGCTTTTTCTAGCAATAAATTTCCTTCCTCCTCCTCCCTTTTTCCTCTTATTTGCCTCACTTTATTTTCTTTCTTTTTTCTTTTTTATTTCTCCTTTTTTATTTATGTCACCCTTTTGTTATCAATATGCAAAAGTCTCTCTTAAGCATTAAACTGGGAATGCTACCCAACTTTATTTTTTTTAAAGACAGCATTCACTAGTAATAGCTTGGGGAATTTTTTCTTGGCTCAATCTCAGTGCTAACACTTGCCAGATAAACTTCCCAGATTCATGCCCTTTATTGGGATTCAAACCCAAAACTCTTCTGTGCTGGAGCCATCACACTAACCACTGAGAAACACTGGCCAGGGCTAGTCTGATTATTTTCAATAATTATTTCTGTTGCTGCCATATAAGTATTAGGTAACATTTACTGTTAACATCCTTTTCTTTGAGTATGTTTTATTTATCCCCAGGATATTAGCAAATAGCACAATAGCTCCAATTTAATTTTCTGAAATGGTAGGAAAAGAATAATTAAACCTCCAATGCAGTCATTAAAAGATGGAATTGGCATCTTACATGAATATACATCCCGACTATAGCAACACATGAGGGGAGGTGTGAAACATCATTTTTTCCCTTTATATTTCTCATATTTTGACATAATTTACATTTATAAATGTAAGGCCAAAAACAAATGCATCCTTCCTGGTTATAACTTATTCTTAATACCTATGTTTAATTTTAGATTTGGCCGCTATTTATCACATATTTGACAATTAAGTAACCCCAATTACACAGAATCTCCTCAACTAAAATAGTTTTAATTTCATAGTGTTTTATGCCAGCTTTCTCAGTCATGAGGGTGAATGTGTTTGCAATAAAGCATAGAATTATTTAAATTGAAATCTAGGCTATTTAGAAACAATGTAGGATGGCTGTGGAAGCTTCAATATAATTTTTTGTAAGTACACATGATTTCCTTCTCTATATTATGATCAAATAACTCATTTGGAGATAAAGCTACCTTTTCACAAGGCAAAATATATATCCAGAGTTTTATAATATTAAGTAAAAATTATGTGTTGTTATGAAATTTAACCAAATACTTTTCTTCTCTAAAAACTAAAAGAACTGGCCAAGAAGCCAGAAATATGAACACTAAGGAATGTTAAAGTTGTCCCTTAAAAAAATACCTTTATTGTTTAAAGTATTACATATGTCCTTCTTTCTCCCCCCATTGACTCCTTCCAGCCTGCTCCCACGCCAGGCAGGCCAAGCCAGTTGTCTCTTTTATTCTAAAGTGTGAACACATATAAAAAAAGATGCTTTTTAATATCTTGTTAACATCTCCAAAATAGCCAGATTCTTTTAAATGTTAGATTTTCAGGTGAATTACCTCAGCTTTCCATCTTACTTTGCCTGCATAGCTAAAGCTCAAATTGCAACCAGAATACTTAATGAATAATTAATGGTATTCAAGAGAAATGTTTACAATGGTGGGGAAAGGTTACTGAAAAAAAGGTGGAACTGCAACCGGGCTGAATTCTAAAGACAAATGCAGAAAACTGGGCCCTGGAGTAGCACAGCTAAGCTTCTCATGAAAGCACACATTTATTAGACTAAAAAATATATATATAACTCTGAGGTTGAAAACAAATCAGCAGAGAACTTTCCATTTGATGATTGATTGGTCAGTCAACAATTTATATTTTTAAAGTTAGTAATTTAGACTTGGTGAAAATGATGTAAAACCCAAATAATTGAAATTTGTATCTGGAAGCAATCAAAAGATCATAGAATAAAGGTGAGGAGGCTAAGGAATAAGTTATTTGGCTAAATGTATGATCCCCTAGCTGTGTTGTTGGTGGCCAAGAAAATCCCAGTAAGGCAGGGAACTGCTCAAAAGGAATGGGGACTGCAAGGCAGGACAGACTTTGAAGCCAAAGGAAGGTCATGGGGTATAAAGTAAAAGAACAAAACACATGATCCAAGGTAGGAGCCAAATGTCCCCTCTTGCTCTCCAAGCTCTTCAAAGAAATCTAATGCCACCAAACTCACCGAGTTCTGAAGGGGATAAGATTACAGCCCTCTTCAAATGTTTAATGACATGTTTCTGTTGTCTAAACCTACCTGGGCTCCTGCCAGTTAGCACAGTCATCCAGCCAGCAGCCATGCATTCAGCCATCCAACATACTTTCATCATTGATCAACTCTATGACCTCAAAGCCCATAAGGACACAGTTGGTGCCTTTAAGAAGCTCACACAGTCCGTCAGTGAAGGTGATTAAGGCATAGGAAAAACCCAATGGTGAACATGTATTAAGTATGTTACTGTACACCAGCAGCTGTGCTACATACGTTGTCTACTACGTTTTATTTAATTTTCACAACAATCCTTTGAGTTAGCCGCTGGTTTTTCCCCTCGCTTAAAAGATGAGAAAGTTGAGGAATAGGGCAGTTCACTGACTTTGCCAGTAACCAGTGGAGGCTGGATTGTGACGTGCAGAAGTCTGGCTCCAGGACCCTTGCTCTTCCTACCATTTCATGGAGTGAGCAGGATGGAGTTCTATGTAGTGATTAAACATCATGCTAATGATTATGTATGGACCACAATATGTTTGCATTAGATTTTGTGGGGGAAAGCAAGCTAAAGAATCGGGTGGTATATCATGTACTCAATTTTTAAAAGCCACCAAAATATTCACAGTATTGTCTCTAGAAGGTGGGATTAAGGTGAAGGTTTTTCCCTTTCTCCTCCTCCTCTCCCACCCCTACCTTCTCCTCCCTCTACGTTTCTCTTTTTTCCCTTTCTTCTTCCTTTTTGTTTCCCAAACATGTACAATGAATGTAGTAATTTTACAAGAAAAATATTATCAAAAGTTTCCAGTAAGAATATATCCACTCTATGTTAAAAAAAAATAGATGTTCGCTCATCTCAATAACAAGGCATCATCAAGATCAGAACATCAATTGGATGTACACACTTAATTGACAATACGTACTTTCTTCTTGGTGCACAGATTGGTTTCACCCAGTAGGTCATGGAGCACAGCCCTAGTGGCTTCTGATTATTGCACAATTATTTCCGTTTTATTAAAGGGTGGGTGATGCTATGTTTAATTAGAAGATTTCATGGAGTTATGCCCAAGGTAGTGAAGTTTAGTCTTCATGCCATCACTTTCAGAGCAGAGGGTTTGGTCCTGTTGGTGGGGCAGGATGTTGGGGGATGGGCTCTTGCCCAGGTTTGCTGTGTATTGCTGAGAAGGCAGACACTAGAATACAGGCACTCGGTCAAAGTGACTATTGATTCCTGGAGTAGAGGTGAGAGGTTATAAGGACACAGGGGAATCCAGTGGAGGCCAGTGGGATGGGGTGGCAGAAAAGGGTGGAGATGGAGAGCTGGCAGAGACAATCTCAGTGACCCTCCTTGCAGGGCCTTTATGAACACCTAGTGTGTTTTAAAGGCCCAGAGACATAATCATCAAGCAGACTGTTTCTCCAGGTTCTTTTTTTTAAATTTCTTTATTGATTGAGATATTACATATGTGCCCTCATTCATCCATTACCACCCCCTATCTCCCCCCACTCATGCCCTCACTCCCCTGGTGTCTGTGTCCATTGGTTAGGCTTATATGCATGCATACAAGTCCTTTGGTTGATCTCTCCCCCTTACCCACCCTCCCCTACCTTCCCTCTGAGGTTTGACAGCCTGATCAATGCTTCTCTGCCTCTGGATCTGTTTTTGTTCAGCAGTTTATGTTGTTCATTATATTCCATAAATGAGTGAGATCATGTGATATCTATCTTTCTCTGACTGGCTTATTTCACTTAGCATAATGCTCTCCAGTTCCATCCATTCTATTGCAAATGGTAAAAATTCCTTCTTTTTTACTACAGCATAGTATTCCATTGTGTAGATGTACCACAGTTTTTTAATCCAGTCATCTGCTAATGGGCACTTAGGCTGTTTCTAAATCTTAGCTGTGGTGAATTGTGCTACTATGAACATAGGGGTGCACATATCCTTTCTGATTTGTGTTTCTAGCTTCTTGGGATATATTCCTAGAAGTGGGATCATAAGGTCAAATGGGAATTCCTTTTTTAGTTTTTTGAGGAAACTCCATACTGTTCTCCACAGTCTGCATTCCCACCAGCAGTGCATGAGGGTTCCTTTTTCTCCACCTCCTCACCAGCACTTATCATTTGTTGATTTGTTGATAATAGCCATTTTGACAGGTGTGAGAAGATACTGCATTGTCGTTTTGATTTGTATCTCTCACATAATTAGTGACTTTGAGCATGTTTTCATATGTCTCTTCGCCTTCCTTTTGTCTTCTTTCAAAAAGTATCTATTTAGGTCTGTTGCCCCCCCCCCCTTTTTTAGAATATATTTTATTGATTTTTTTACAGAGAGCAAGGGAGAGAGAGAAAGTTAGAAAC
The DNA here is from genome assembly GCA_027563665.1 of Antrozous pallidus. Classification (NCBI taxonomy): domain Eukaryota; kingdom Metazoa; phylum Chordata; class Mammalia; order Chiroptera; family Vespertilionidae; genus Antrozous; species Antrozous pallidus. The sequence goes on along the minus strand of CM050516.1, from coordinate 52,442,081 downwards.
ATCGATGAGAGAGAAACATTGATCAGCTGCCTCCTGCACACCCATTACTGGGGATCTGCCCACAACCAATGTACATGCCCTTGACCAGAATCAAACCTGGGACCCTTTAGTCCGCAGGCCGATGCTCTATCCACTGAGCCAAACCAGATTCAGCTGTTGCCCATTTTTTTTATTGGATTGTTTATCTTCCTTTTGCTAAGTTGTGTGAGTTCCCTGTAAATGTGGGAGATTAAAACCTTATCGGTGATAACATTGGCAAATATGTTCTAATGCAGTGAGCTTTATTGTTGTTTTGTTGATGGTTTCCTTTGCTGTGCAAAAGCTTTTTATTTTGATGTAGTCCCATTTGTTTATTTTCTTTTTAGTTTCCACTGCCCTAGGAGCAGTATCAGTGAAGAACTTGCTTTGGTGTATGTCTGAGATTTCACTGCCTGTGGATCCCTCTAGTATTTTTGTGGATTCCTCTAGTATTTTTATGTTTTCCCACCTTGTATTTAAGTCCTTTATCCATTTTGAGTTTATTTTTGTGAATGGTGTAAGTTGGTGATCTAGATTCATTTTTTCTGCATGTGTCTGTCCAGTTTTCCCAACACCATTTGTTGAAGAGACTGTCTTGACTCCATTGTATGTTCATGCCTCCTTTGTGGAATATTAATTGAGCATAGTGATTTGGGTCAGTTTCTGGGTTCTCTATTCTATTCCATTGATCTATATGTCTGTTCTTGTGCCAGTACCAGACTGTTATAAGAATAGTGGCTTTATAATACAGCTTGATATCTGGTATTGAGATCCTACCTACTTTGTTCTTCTTTCTCAGGATTATTGCAGCTATTTGGGGTCTTTTTTATTCCAGATGAATTTTTGAAAAGTTTTTTCTAGATCTGTGAAATATGTCATTGGTATTTTAATGGGGATTGTATTGAATCTATAGATTTAATCTATAGTATGGACATTTTGATGATGTTGATTCTACCAATCCATGAACATGGTATGTTCTTCCATCTGTTTATGTCTTCCTCTTTCTCTTTTTTCAGTGTTCTGTAGTTTTTCACATATAGGTCTTTTACCTACTTAGGTTCCAGATTCTTTTTTTAATGTTAAAGCTCATTCATAGAAATAAAGTACCATGCTCTTAATTACTTTAATGTGAATTATTCGCTTTGTGGATTTAAAAAGAAATATTGATCAACTTCTTTTGCTTTCTCTGCATTTTACTGAACATCTGACTCTCAGAATTATAACAATGAATTTGCCAAATGAACCAAACAAATGATTTTTCAGGATCTGTTTTCAATCATACGTCCTCTTGTTATTCTTTTTTTTCCGTTTTTTTAAAAATATTTAATTAATTAATTTATTTATTTATTGGTGCTGCTTTTTTTAAAATTTCTTTATTGATTAAGGTATTACATATGTGTCCTCATCACCCATTACCCCTTCCAATCCCCTCCTCCCCCCATCACCACTTATGCCCTCACCCCCCTGGTGTCCGTGTCCATTGATTAGGCTTATATGCATGCATACAAGTCCTTTGGTTGATCTCTTCCCCTTACTCCCGCCCTCCCCTACCATCCCTCTGAGGTTTGACAGTCAATGCTTTTCTGTCTCTGGATCTGTTTTTGTTCATCAGTTTATGTTGTTCATTGTATTCCATAAATGAGTGAGTTCATGTGATACTTATCTTTCTTTGACTTGCTTATTTCATTTAGCATAATGTTCTCCAGTTCCATCCATGCTCTAGTTTGAAGCAGACACCTTTTTCTTCCTCTTAAAGAATACCTTTCAGCATTTCATATAATACTGGTTTGGTGTTGATGAACTCCTTTAGCTTCTTCTTATCTGTGAAGCTCTTTATCTGGCCTTCAATTCTGAATGATAGCTTCGCTGGGTAGAGTAATCTTGGTTGCAGGTTCTTGCTATTCATCACTTTGAAAATTTCTTGCTACTCCCATCTGGCTTACATAGTTTCTGTTGAGAAGTCAGCTGACAAGCGTATGGGTGCTCCCTTGTAGGTAATTAAGTGTTTTTCTCTTGCTGCTTTTAATAGTCTCTCTTTATCCTTTGCTCTTAGCATTTTAATTGTGATGTATCTTGGTGTGGTCTTCTTTGGATTCCTTTTGCTTGGGGTTCTGTGCACTTCCTGGACTCGTAAGTCTATTTCTTTCACCAGGTGGGGGAAGTTTTCAGTCATTATTTCTTCAAATATGTTTTCCATATCTTGCTCTCTCTCTTCTTCAGGCACCCCCATAATTCTGATGTTGGTACGTTTGAAGTTGTCCCAGAGACTTCTTACACTATCCTCAAATTTTTTATTCTTTTTTCTTTTTTGGTTGAGTGTTTTTGGCTTCTTAGTATTTCAAATCTTTTACTTGATTCTTGTGTTCCTCTAATCTGCTGTTGGGTTTCTGTAAAATATTTTTTTATTTCAGTCAGTGTATGGTTAGTTTCTAGTTGGTCCTTTTTCATATCCTCAAGGTTCTTGCTGAGCTTATCGGCTTTTTCTAGGAGCCTCTTGAGATACCTTATCACTGTGGTTTTGAACTCTATATTCAATCGTTTGTTTTCCTCCATTTCTTTTGTTTGCAATCGTTTTCTTTCTCTCCCCATTTTCACTGCTTCCCTGAGTTGGTTGGGTAGCTTTGTGTGCTAGGTGTCTCAACCTCCCCTGTTACCTGAGGTGTACACTCTTGGTGCACCCCTTTGTGGACTGTGTATACAAGCCTTGTTGCAGATAAATCTTGTTTGTTGTTGGTATCATTGGGAGGAATTGACCTCCAGGCCAACTGACTGAGGATCAGCTGTGTCTACTCTAGGAGACAGCCTTCAGTGCCTGGACTTGCAAATTTGCCAAAGTCTCTATGCTCAGTTTGGATGGGGCAGAGTTTCTGGGTGGGGCGGAGTTTCATGGTGGAGCTGACAGCCTTGGCTTCCAGTCAGCCCCGGCCTACGAGGTCGCTGGGTCCTAGCATCTGCAGGCAATCGCTGCAGGCACCTCTGTGAGAAAGGTGCCCTCGCATTTTGCCTGCCACCAGAACATCCAGTCCCCAATGGATCCAGAGTCTCAGATTTCCGCCTGGCACCTGGGTTCAGTGCAATCGGAACTCCTTTTCCCTTCCGCCAGATGCCAGCCACACAGTCAACACAACGCCCTCACTGTGAGCATTCGTGCACCCTCGGAGTTCCACCTCTGGCCGGAGCTCCTTTCTCCTAACAGACAGCCATTTGTCCCCTCTGGGCTCACTCACGGGCATACCTACGGAGGTCTGCATCTGGCTCTTCCCCTTGGATTCCGCCCAAAATCCAGGTTCTCCCCATAAGGGCCTGGTTCCCCTGCGTTTTGAGTGCGAACCCAACTGGGTTCAACGAAGCCTGCAGTTCTTGTCTCCTTTCTGCCAGAGCACCCCTGCCAGGTTCAGACACCCTGTCCTCTCTCGCTCTCGAGTCTCCACCTTACTTGGGCTTTGCAGAGGCTCTGATTATCTGTATGCACTTCTATGGCCCTCCAATTTCAGATCTTCCAGTCAGCCAGCCTTCCCGTGGTTCCGGACAGTGTCCAGTCTGTCCTTCAGTTCTATTCTCATAATTGTGTGGGGCAAAAGCCTAGGTATTTACCTATGCCACCATCTTAGTTTTTCTCCTCTGTTTGTTTTCCTCTTGTTATTCTTGATTGGCAACTATAATTAGTTGCTTCTGCCACCATTGTCACATCAGTAGCTCAAAACACCCAACTGGGGAATCTGAATGGTTGAGATATCTAATCCCATATTAATTTCAAATTAAATAACTCACTTTGGCTCTCAGAGCCTCCAATTGGACAATGTACTCCTTTCACCCTTGCTTAATCTTGACCACTGCCTCAGTGATTGTGATATGTTGGTTTATTTCATGTGTAGAATTTAACCACAGATTTTCATGCTGGGAAACAAAATAGTTTTTGTTGTGAATTTTATATAGGTAGATTTTCTTCTTTATTCAAACCCTGGGCCTTATGTGCTGTGATAGTCAAAGTAATGCAAGGCTATATGAATAAAGTTATAAACTCTCTCTGAAAGGTTCTGTTGTATGTTTTAAAAATATGCCACAAAGGCCTCAGGCAGAGGAGAGAGGAGGGAAGGAGCAACCCAAGACTCTTTATAAGAAGATCTAGCAAAGACTGTCAGTGCTGACTAGTCAGCCACATCCTCTCACCAGCCCACACTCTTCTATTTCAAGGGCCTGGGCAGGTGTTGTAGGTATTATTATTTTAGGGGGTGGGGAGGGTTATTATCTAGAATACATTGGCTGGAAAATGCTTTTTTCCAGCTTTAAGAGCTCTTTCTCTTAAATATATTTATATAATAAAAAAGAAGAAACATTAAATTGTAACTAGAAAAATATTTACTCATAATAAAAATCCCAAATTCCACAACCAGTTTCATTTCTTTGTCTGATATTTGTTTTAAACATATAATAAGTAGTTTTATAATAATTATAATATATGTATGCATATGTGTATGTTTTTTCTACTTTTTCCTTAATATTTTATAAATGTTTCTTCACATTTATTAATTATGCTTATCCTTTTAATTGCAGCATAATATTCAATATTTATACATTTAAAACAATATGGAGTTACTGAACATATTTAGTGTTTTTTCATTGGCAAGTATCTCCCCATATATATTATCAGCAATTAATGAATTTAACTTTTTTACTCTAGTCCAATACTAAAGACCTTTATGATTAAAAATAAAAGTTTTTCTGAAATATTTGCTGGTGTAATTCTCTTCATTTGTATTTCTATAATTATTAACAGTTAAATTTCTGAATCTCTTACCCCCTTTTATCCACTGGTATTTTGATGATGATTTTGTTTATTTTTAAATGTGGTTTATTTTACTAGAAATTAACCCTTTACTAATTATAACTGCTGTAAATTTTTTCCTCTTTCTTTAAGTTTTTTATCTTAATTTTGTTGTCCTCTTAGCTCTTATTTTTACCATGTTCCTGTCTGGTATGCCCCCTCCCCCTTTTTTTCCCTCTCTAGACCTCATATCTGAAGATTTCTTTAGGCTTATGTTTGTATCCTTAGTTATGTTGGATACACTTTTCATTTGATAGCTCTAGTACCTATTGATAGACTGTAATTTCTTTTTCACTATTAGCAAAATACAAACCCTTGAAATACCTAGATCCTTCTTATTCTCCCCTTTGCTTCATATTTTTAAGATACTTTTCATCCCTTAGTTGAGGCAGAGCTAATTAACAACATTTCATAATACCTGTCACTCAGAATAGGTGCTGACCTTGAACAGCTGGCTGGCCCTGCCCGGATTGAGTAACTGGCCTGACTGCTGCTCTTGTTTGGAAAGTCTGCTACTGCTACCTTGTTCTTAAATTTTATCAAAAGGGAGTGTGAAAAGTGAGAGAAGAATTATGTTGATTTTCAGCCAGCTTGGTAAATTGAGGTAGTGTCTACAAAACTACATATAGCAAAGAAGCAACTAGGAAAGATGCCCCTTTCCTTTAAAAAAAAAAAATATATATATATATATATACGTATTGATTTCAGAGAAGAGGGGGGGGGCGGACATCAATGATGAGAGAGAATAATTGTTCAGCTGCCTTCTGCACACCCTGCACTGGGGATCAAGCCCGAAACTGGGCATGTGTCCTGGATTGGAACTATGATCCTCTGGTTCATAAGTTGATACTCAACTACTGAGCCACTCCAGCTGGGCAGGGAAACCCTCTTCTTCATCATATAATTGCCATGGCTAATTGTTTCCCAACTACATGTAGTTCTGACCCATCCTGATGGCTGCATGCCAAGGTGGTCATCTTGTGGGCTTTGTTGCCCAGCAGTCCATTGCTGGGTAATGTTCTATTTGTAACATTCCTTCAGAACATAGCTAAATGGAGAACTTGTGCTTCATTGTACTTACAGCAGCTTTTTTTTTTTTTTTAGCTTCTTTTAGCTTCCTTTAGCTTACTGTGCAACAGTTGCTATGAATCATCATGCCTCCTCTTCCCCACACATTCCCAGCCGCCTGATACTGTTAGAGCAAGTAGTAGTTCACTGGTTCCATTCAACACTGTTTTTTGTGGAATCTAAACTGTGGCTTTATGCGACATGGATGAAAGTACCCATGAAAGTGAAGACAGGGTGCAGCGTAGATCTTGGTCTCTAAAGAGAAAGTCACTACTCTGGTGTCCATTTTAAATCAATTTGATAGAATTTCTTGTGTTTCGGGGTTGCATTTGGGCATTTTAAAAAATCTTGTTTTGGCTCCCATTTTCTGTTTTTCAAGGTTAAATGACTTCTAATAATACCCATTGGTACACTACTTGAAAGTATTTATTTTTGATATAAGTTTATCCTGTGAGTCATCATCTATGTGTGCGCCTATCTTTGATCAGTTCTGGGAATGTGTTAGTTGCACAAGCCAAGATCCTTGACCGGGTCCAGCTTCTGCCTTTTGCTGCTACAGATGGGAATCTTGTTGGCAGTGGAGAGCTGTGGGCGTGCAAGAAGGGGTCAAAATTCCTTCAGTAGGAAAGATAGAAGGCATTTGATATCTTCAGAGTACTGTCACAGCAATGTAACATGTGTAAAAACAAGCAGCTTTTAAAAGCCAATCCCCTCACACATGTTTTTTGAACTTTTTGAGATGTAGGCAAGCTGTGAAATATTAAAGCAGGGAAATGCACGTGCGCGCGCGCGCACGCACGCACGCACACACACACACACACACACACACACACTCCACACACTGCTCCCATGAGCCTGGGAAGATGTGGACTGAGCTTCAAAACTGAATTTGAACATTTTTCAGTGGAGAGGGTTTATGTTGTTTTATTGTTGTCTTGGGCAAATATTAAGATTTAAAAGGCAAAGAAAATGCTCCAAAAATACATTGCAGACAAGGTGAAATAAGCAAGATCTCTCCTTTTATCCTCACGTGTGTCTACGGAATGACAAATATATCCCCTCTTATCGAGGCCCAGTAATTGTGAGGCCACGTGACCTCCTATCTGGCAGTCATTCCCTCACCAAGGGAATGAATGTGGAGAAAACTGAGCACGATGAATTGCCTTTTGGTTTGAATTCCTCTCCAGCTAGCCAAAAAAGTAATAAAAACGGTCATGGGAACAGAGCAACACAGATGTTCAGAAGCTAAGGAAGCAGTCAGCAGTTTGCAAAGAATTCTTCATGCACCATGCTTCCAAAGATATGGAACCAATGACTCACTGAAGTGTAAACTTCAATTTTGGCCCTGGTGGGTGTCAGTAAATAACAGTTGTATGAAAGCAGTGTCTACTCTGCAACTTCCTCCCAAACTTGTGGTTGTGCATTTCCTAGAATGCTCCAATAACAAGTTTATATATGTCCTAGGCTTTGGCAACCGAAGAGTGCACTCTAGTCCAGTCATGAATGTAACAGAAAAGAATGTGCTCTATTTAAAGAGGAGTGTTGGTGTCTATTTCGGTAGGAGACAAAATTTGAAAGCTTTTATTGAAATATAGTTCCTCCAGTCCCTTACCCAAGGTTATAAGAAGGAGAGACAAAACCTTATCACCAATCACTCAAATGATATTTGACAGCATTTTACCTGCTGCATAAAGCCCATCTTAGGATCATAATTAATTCCAGTATTTTCATAACTCTAAACATTTCCCATTTCTATGCATCTTCTGATAGTCTCCCTACATAATTTGATCCTTCTCTTTGGTCTTCCTGTTGTCTTTCTTCCTGCAAAAAAATCTTTATTGTTTCATTTGGTCCAATGCATGGGACTGTGCTTCAGGGTGGTTAAAAGAATGGCCAGTAGTTTCTGGAAGAGGCTCAGGTAAAAGCCAGACACCAGCGGAATGCAGAGGGGCCCTACAAAAGCCTCTGGGCTCCAAAGCTCCTAGTCCTGCTTGAGGGTGAGCCTTTGAAAGAGATACTCACCCGGCCCCCCTGGGGTCCAGCCAACCTGCAGATGTTAGTCAGGTGTGGCCCATCTTCTTGACCAGTTTCATCTCCTCACCCTGGAAGTGGTTTTCCAGAAGGTCACAGAGATGAGGGTCTGCACAGGTAGAACCCAGGGCCTGCAGCTCTAAAAGGGCCTGTTCCAGGTTCCTCTCTAAGGCCAGGGCGGCTTCCATGGTGTCCTGGATTTTGCCCACTCATCCTGGAAGAGAATGAGGCCACCGTGCTTGTTGTGCAACTTTAATAGATGTCCCTCAGGCTTCTTCTCCGCCAACTCGAGGAAGAAGTGGCCCATGCCCTCCAGAGCCACATCATCCTGATCGAAATAAAAACCTGGAGAGAGATGGGTGTGAGAGGCCCGCAGTCCAGGCTGGCCAAGCCATTGACTGCAGCTTCCACCTTGGTGGAATAATTCTGAGGAATATGGGAGCTCATTGCTGTTCGGCAATAACAACGTAAAGTAGATAAAGAACCTGGTGTGTTGGCTGGTCCTGAAGGTGGTCCTGAAGGTGGTGACTGGATAAGATGTGGGAGAGTAACCGGGGGCTGGGAGAAGGGGCGTTCCTGGGTCTGTTTCGTCCACTGTTGAAGCAACAGACAAATCCAGGACCACTGAGGGCACTGCCCCTTTACATTTTTATAAGTTATTTCAGTTTAAAATATATTGCAAAAATTTGATACTTAAGAAAGAGAAGAACTCTTTAGGAGGGGGGTATTATTTATCTGAAAGTTATTATAATAATGGATAAGTATGTTTTCATAAGTTAAAAAAAGAAGGGCCTACAGCTTTTAGGTTACCACATCAGCATAATTGCTTGAAAGCAGGGACCTGACTTATATAAATGTTTAAAATCCAGGATCCAAGGTATCGTGCTTTGAATGGAGTAGGACCCTTGTAAGTGTTTACTGACTTTAATTTAATATTTGTTGAATTTAAAACATGGATTTTAACAGTGCTTATCAAACTTCTGTGGCACGCACCTGAACACACTGGAGAATAAAAGGGTTGGTATGACCTGTTTAGGATTCTGTGAATTCTCCTATTTTGTCTTAAATTTTTGCATTCTACACTGGTGCATCAGTGTTGGAAACTGGGTAGAGTTTAACGATTCAAAACATGGCTTGCGTTCCTGGAACTAACACTTTTGATTTTAATAAAATTATATCCTTCAAGCAACATGTATGATCCAAATCTTGACCATTTAATAGCCATAAAGCAGATTTGTTTACTAACACTTCCTAGCAGAAAATTCTTTACATAAGAACTAACTAAAAGTTCAAAATGTTAGTATCTTTAAAGGAACTCTGGATCTATATCCAAATCCTGGCAATGGAGACAAAAGAACCAATTTCATGTAATATAAGCAGTAATATATGAAAAATGGATACCTAAAATTTCAATGGTCATTCTCACACTCTGAACCTCCCAACTATATATATAAAACTAGAAGTCCGGTGCACGAAATTCGTGCACGGGGGGCAGAGGATGTCCCTTAGCCCAGCCTGCACCCTCTCTAATCTGGGACCCCTCGAGGTATATCCGACTGCTCATCTAGGCCTGATCCTGGTAGGGCAATCGGACATCCTTCTCACAATCCAGGACTGCTGGCTCCAAACTGCTCACCTGCCTGCCTCCCTGATTGCCCCTAACTGCTTCTGCCTGCCCAACCTGATTACCTGCTAACCACTACCCTGCCAGCCTAATTGATGTCAAACTGCTCCTCTGCCAGCCTATTTGCCCCCAACTTCCCTCCTCTGCCAGCCTGGTCACCCCTAACTGCCCTCCCCTGCAGGCTTGATTGCCCCCAACTGATCTTCCTTTCAGGCCTGGTCCCTCCCAACTGCCCTCCCCTGCTGGTCAGATCTCCCACAACTGCCCTCCCTTGCAGGGCCTGGAAGCTCCCAACAGCCCTCTCCTGCTGGCCATCTTGTGGTGGCCATCTTCTGTCCACATGGGGGCAGGATCTTTGACCACGTGGAGGCAGCCCTCTTGTGTGTTGGAGTGATGGTCAATCTACAAATTACTCTTTTATTAGATAGGATAGAGGCCTGGTGCATGGGTGGGGACCAGCTGGTTTGCCCTGAAGAGTGTCCCAGATCAGGGTGGGGGTTCCCTTGGGGTGAGGGCAGCCTGGGTGAGGGACCTGTGGAGGTTTGCAGGCTGGCCACACCCCCCAGCAACCCAAACGGAGGCTCTGGAATCTGGTATTAAGCTATGTCTACAATTGAAACTTTGTAGCCTGCAGCGGAGCCAAGCCTTCTGCTCGCTCCTGGGGCAGCAGCCATTTCTGTTTGAAACATTGTAGCCTAGAGTGGAGGCCTAGGCCAGCAACAGCAGACTGAAAGCTTGGCTTCCTTCATTGCCAGGGAAACCCAAGCCTCTATTCTCTCCAGCTCAGTGGCTGCTGCCATTTCTGTATCTTTTATAACTGAAACTTTGTAACATTGAGTGGAGGCCTAGGGAGGCAGAAAGCTTGACTTCCTCTGTTGCCGGGGAAACCCAAGCCTTCCTCCTGCTCTCAGTGGTGGTAGCCATCTTGGTTGCGGTTTATTTGCATAATCTGCTCCTGATTGGCTGGTGGGCGTGGCTGGTGGACGTGGCTTGTGGGTGTGGGGAAGGTATGGTCAAATTTGCATATTACTCTTTAATTAGATATGATTAGTCATAGCTGAAAAAGAAAAGGACAGAAAAAAAATCCTGTCTTGGGCTGGAAAATATTTTTTGCATCTAGATGTAATCAAAGAACATTAAAACAATTTAGACAGATAAGAAACCTCCTTCTACTAGTTCAAAGGTAGCACACCCAAAAGCTCACATTTACAGCTAATCTCTCACATGTTTGGGGACTTTTATTTGATAAAAACAAGTTACGAAATATTAAAGCAGAAACACACACACACACACACACACACACACACACAAAATGTGCTCACATGCGTCTGGGAAGGCCTGGACTGGACCTCAAAATTATGAAAAACATCTTACTGACACATCAGTTAATGTCAATATTTGTTTTGGTTTGCAAATAAGAGTAATCTGTTAACAAATCAATTTATTTATTTTTAACTATTGCTTATGAAGCACTTCCTATGTGCCAGAACACTAAAATAAGTATTTTGCAAGCATTTTCTCCTTTCATTCTCACCATGACTCCTTAAGATTACATTCCAATAGAATTCCCATCTATACTAATAAAAGGGTAATATGCTAATTAGACTGAATAGACCATATGTCTTCCAGACATCCTTCTGGAAAAAGCCATAGTCTCAGGGCCAAGGCAGAGGTGGTTAGGGGCAATCAAGCAGGCAGGCCAGAGTGGTTAGGGGTGATCAGGCAGCCAGCCAGGAAGGCAGAGGTAGTTAGAGGTTATCAGGCAGGCAGGCAGAAGGGTTAGATGAAATCAGGCAGGCAGGTGAGTGGTTAGGAGCCAGTGGTCCTGGATTGGAGAAGGTGCAGGCCGGGCTGAGGGACCCCCAACCCCTATGCATGAATTTTGTGCACCAGGCCTATAGTTGAATAGATAAGAAAACTGGCAGCTTTGAGAAGTTAAGAAACTTTTGGCCAGGTGCAGTTCTGTATTTGTGTGAGAAGTATGGTTTTTTGTAATTTAGGTTTAAGTAGGACATTATTTCTACATGCATTTCTTTGTTATATTCCACTGTTGTCTTTTTTCATGATGTACTTTTATTCTCCCTCAGCTGGTGTCCTTTTCTTTATCCTCATGCCTTTCCTTACCCAGGTGATCATTCTACCATCTCTAATGTCAGAATACTTTATACCTTGGCATGGCCTTTGCCATGATGTGTTGTGATTTAGCTGTTTAGATAAGACATTCATAAGACTCAGTTGTATTGCTATTACAACATTTAATATAAGAGGCTGTAGTTTGTTAGTTATCTGTCTCCCTACTTGGGATCTGAGCTGCTCAAGGATAGAAACCACTTTTAGATCTTCAGGCTGAATACTACATAGTAGGTGCTCAATTAGTTGGATGTTTGTTTGTTTATAATACTACATAGTAGGTGCTCAATTAGTTGGGTGTTTGTTTGTTTATAATACTGCATAGCAGGTGCTCAATTAGTTTGGGTGTTTGTTTATTGTTGGAAAAATAGCCAACATTCACTAAACAGTTTGGTAAATGCTTTGGAGAACAGTAACCCCAAAAATGAATGACAACACTTTTAAAAATTAATAGTTTTGCCATAGCCAGTTTGGCTCAGTGGATAGAGTGTTAGCCTGCAGACCAAAGAGTCCCAGTTTCAGTTCCAGTCAAGGGCACATGCAGGAGGCAACCAATCAATGTGTTTTTCTCATATCGATATTTATCTCTGTTCTTTCCCTCTCTCTAAAAATCAATGGAAAAATATTCTTGGGTGAGGATTAACAACAACAACAAACACACACATGCACGCACACACACACACACACGCACACACACACACACACACACACAAGTTAAAAGTTATCTCAGCCAGTCTCATGAGGCTGATGCCCTTTTTAGGAGCTATTGATTGATAAAATACATAATGATCAAAATCTACCACACATTTTGTAATATTGAAATGTACTTGAATTTTGTAGAATACTCTGCAGGCATTTGAAATCAATGCTATGTGTATAAATGTGTATATTGTGAGTCCACCTACTGACAGTAGGTGAATAAGAAATAAGAATTATAAGAAGTACAAGAATTGAAATAAGGGTATTTCAATTTGTCTACTTCTTATAGTACTTCTTATACAGGCAGAAAACCATTGATATGTGTTTTTAACACCCCTCCATGCAGGACAGATCCATGGTTTGCCTAGGACTGTTCCGGTTCATGCCTGTTGCTCTGGTGTGTGCCTTGATTTGTGCAATAAATTATGTTTATTAAAATATCTGAAATTTTAAAATAAAATATCTGTAAGCAGATATTTGTGTTGCATTTGTTTTATCTTGATCCAGAAAAACTATACATAAAAGAGAAAGTTGGAAGCCTATTACTTCCATCTCCAAGTGCATTTTCTTCACTAATATCGTTAACCTGACTTACATTTCCTTCCTTGTTGAGCTCAAAGTAGTATATATTTGCTTATCATTTCTATCCATTAGCCTTTGATCAAATGTATATGTGTTTCTGTGTGTGTTGCATTATTAGAGTAAGTTGGAAAATAACTCCTCTCAGATCATACTTAGTCCTTTTTTCCTCATTTTCTGGAATGACCTGATGGTCAACAAATCTCACTGGTTGCCTAATTCAGTTCTACACAGATCACATGTGTGTAGGTGTGTGTGTGTGTGTGTGTGTGTGTGTGTGTGTGTGTGTGTGTGCAAATTTTAAGAACTATTATAGGGGTGGGGAACATCCATTCCTGGGGCCATATAAGGCCTGCAAAGTCATTTTTAAAAATATTTTTTTTATTGATATAAGAGATGAAGGGAGAGTGAGAGAGAGAAACATCAATCAAGGGAGATAATCATTGATTGGCTGCCTCCTGCACACCCCCTACTGTGTGCTCTGACTAGGAATTGACCTCTTGGTTCATAGGTTGACATTCAACCACTGAGCCATGGCAGTTGAGCTAGGCCTGCAAAAATCATTTGGTCTGGCCCTGCCAAGGCATTAGTGGTGAGTTAATTAAATGTTTGACCAAATATAGCAGGCTAATTTTTAAGTTGATAATTTTGTATGGCCTGAGAATTATGTTATAAATATCTAAATGGCTCTTGGCAGAAAAAAGGTTCCCCACCCCTGAACTCTTATGAAATATTCATAAAAACACATTCATTTTATAATACACACTTTGCTCCCCAGTCACCATGTAGACACAACTCAGGTATCTGCATCCTTTCTGAGGGTAAATGGTGTCTTGGATGTGCTTGAGTACCAGTTATGGAGACCTCACCCCCTGAACTCTGAATCTGGCATCCACATTAGAATTTTGAGTCACCACCCAGAGCCACCTCCCTTTTCCAATGGCCTGGCTGTCTGTGGTGAGGCTGTTGCTCTCTTCTTGCTTCTTGTCCTATTCTCCCTCCTCTATTGTTGGGGCAGGAGGGCTCACTTGAGACCCCCTGCCTGTATGGAGTAAATGTGATCTCCACTCCTTTCAGCTCTATGACCAACATATCTGCTTCTCTTTGTGTCTCTTGCCATCTCCTACTATTCCAAGTCATTTTTTTGTTCCTTTTGCCATCAAAATGTGAAAGAAATTAATTATTTTTAAAGCTATTATTAGGTTATCAAATGTCAGTCTGTTCAGGCTGCTGTAACTACTGCAGAATGGATAACTTACAAACAGCAGAAATTTAATTCTCACAATCCTGGAGGCTGAAAGTCTGCCAGCATGTCTCTGGTGAGGGCCTTCTTCCAGGCTGCAAACTTCTTCTGTCCTCACTTGGTGAAAGGGACTAGGGTAGTTCTGTGGGGTCTCTATGAAGGCACTGATCCCATTCATGAGGGCTTCGCCCTTGTGACCTAATTACCTCCCAGAGGTCCCACCTTCTAAGATCATCACACTACGTGTTAAGATTCCAACAGGTAAATTGAGGGGACACAAACATTTCCAACCATAGCATCAAAATGAGTTGCCAGCTCCATTCATTCCTCAGCCTTCTTTCTTGATTTCTTGGACTAAATCCCCTGGACAGGGTAAAAGATATTTAAGTGGCACCACTGAAGGTCATGTTCTGAGGCATGGCTCAGAGTATAGCATGCACCCCAACCGTCTCCATCACTTTCCCCAGAGGTTGAGGGGAGTCTTGTCTTCCTTCATTGTTTGGAACCTAACCATCAGCCAGGCACCTCTTCACCTGGAGCACCAGGGGTACATGCATAAATAAAATAAGGTGTGACTAACCTGACTGACAGGATGGCGGTAGAAAATAAAGTCTGCCTTCTTTGCATGTTATAATTATTTACCATATAATTTAAATTCTATAAACTATAAATATTTGAACTCAGCAAAAAAATTATTTCTATTTCAGCATATTAGTATATATGATTGTTTACGTATTGGTTGCTTTAAAATGTAAATTTCTCTAACCAAGATATATCTAGGTGGAAACTTAGATATTTTTTGTGATACTCTGGTTGATTCTACAGGGCTATGTACACGGTACCCACTAACTGATTTGCATGGTTAATCTTCCACTGAATGCCTTTTCTGAAATATTATACAAATGATATTGAATTTGGCTCTACCCACTTTCCCAGGAAAAATGAAATCAACTTTTACAGCTGGAAATAATTTAGTCCTGAGCATTGAGCGCCTTAGCTTTCTCTCTCAGGGAAAAATGCCTTTTTGATCTAACAGTTTATTGCAAAAATATGGTTCTGGCTTCTGTTTACATGATGAAAGAATAAAATAAATTGTATTATTTTATTGGGAAACTGGGATTAAATGTAATTCAAGGTTATTTGAAAATTCCAAATCTTGAATTATTTCATTACCTTCAGGAGAAAATGCAGATCTAATGTTTTCATTAGATTATGTTTTATGTTTTCAGTCTTGTCTCAAATTCTCATAATGAAGTTGATTTCTCTTGTTGTTATCAGCTTATCCTCATATTAATGTATCCCCTTAAACATTATTCATTGGCTTTTTTCCCATCACGATGTATTCCCCCTAAACCTCCTTCCATCTCCTCCCCACTCCCCACCACACTGTTCTCCATTGGCTTCTTAAAATCTTTATAAATGAGGATGTAGTGACTTAAAGTAGGTTAATTTAGTCTGTACTAGCCATTTAAGTGATGTGTAATAAACTTTTGGGTGATAGATACATTTATGCTTCCTAAAAAAGCAAAGGGATGATTTAATAGAAAGATGATGAACAAGAGCTATCTTACCTACTAAAAACAAAGCAAAATAAAAAACATGTACCTTTTAGGCAAGATAAATAGATTATAATATTCTAAGAATGTGCTTATCTTGAGTTTGCTGTGCTGCTTGATATTAGGATATTATTTTTGAATATTTTTTAATTAAATGTGACATCAGCAAGCATTATCAATATTTTTCGGATAGATTTAAATGTCAACAATTCTGACAAATATGTTGCAATTGGGATTTTCCTTAACAAAACAGGAATAGAAAATGTGGCCATTTAACTGTAGAGATTCATCAAAGAGCTAATGGTTTTCCCCTAGTGTGACCCATTGGTTCTCTAACACACCCTAGGATTGCTCACAAGTTACTTCCCAAAGTGCAGGAGTTGTTCTCAAAAACTTTTGAGTCATGTTATTGCTCAAAGAATAAAATATTGGGTTGTTCAGTGGGTATAGAGTTTTATTTTTGCAAAATGAAAAAGTTCCAAAGATGTTAACAACACAAATATACTTAACACTACTGAACTATACATTTAAAAATGGTTAAGATAGTAAATGTTATATGTTTTACGTTTTTTCCACAGTAAAAATTGAAATATTAAATTTAATATTTAATATTAGGGGCAGTAATGATCTGGTCTCTCAACTGTCTTTCTTGAATCATCTTTTGTTTTTTCATTCAACAAAGCTTTTCAAGCACCTGTTATACTTCAGAAGCATACAAAGCACAGCAATGGAAAAGGCCCAGCCCTACATGCAAAATTTAAAGTAAAATATTGCTAGAGTGGAAAGGACTCCTATGTTCTTATTCCTTATGCCTTTGACATAGTGCTTTAATACTTTCCATGTACACTTCACATTTGTGTACTTCTACAGCTTTATCGGAGTGTCTGTCCCAGTTGCCCTTCTGCTTTCCACTTGACTCAATTCTTATTCTTACCTATTGACAGTTCTTTTTTAAAGAACCCATTAAGCCGAAACCGGTTTGGCTCAGTGGATAAAGAGTCGGCCTTTGGACTGAAAGGTCCCAGGTTCGATTCCGGTCAAGGGCATGTACCGTGGCTGCGGGCACATCCCCAGTAGGGGGTGTGCAAGAGGCAGCTGATCGATGTTCCTCTCTCATCGATGTTCCTGACTTTCTATCCCTCTCCCTTCCTCTCTGTGAAAAAATCAATAAAACATATTTTTTTAAAAAAGAACCCATTAAAACTGACCCGAAGATAAAGCTCTTTCTTTGGCAGCCATGTCGTGTTGTGTTATGTGCCTCTCCTTGTCTTCCAGGCCTGGACAGTGGTTGTTGGTACAGTGTTGTGCATGTACCAGACACAGAAGCAGGTTTGCTCAATGAAGTGACATATTAAAATATCTGAAATTCTTTTCTTAATACATACCAAATACATTGTTTTCGTTGTCTAAATATTTATTTACATTTAATTTTTAATTAAAATAATTTACATAAACTTATATTTAACATTTATTTATTGTCATCATCTTTCTTTTTTTGGATCTGAAGGTTCAGTGCATACCACTAAATGACTATATACTTCATTACACTTATCATGTGTACTTAGATTCTCTCTCTTATGTAGGAGTTGAATCAGTTCAGGGACATGGCCTTGAGTGGAGCAATTAATGAGGCTCACTGCTTTAGAACACCACTTATGAAGCAATAGTGGCATTTCATGGGATTTAGATCTATTTTAAATATACATGTATATTTACCCATTGTTATTAAGTGTATAATTATCCACTAGGCATCCCATAGCATTCTTCTTAGCATAAACTATAGGGAGGGCTCCCATGTTCATGACATTGAGCTGCAGCAGAGGGGGGCTCAGATTTGGAGCCTTTTGCTTTCTGGCTCACACTAAGAGGACTAATATGTGGGCATGTGCCAGTTTCTGCATCCCCCAGAGCCAGAATGAACATCTAATTTTAAGTTAACTTTGTCAATTATTTCTTTTTTAATTTCAGCTTTATTGAGGTGCAATTGACATAAAATTGTAGGGTATTTAAAGTGTACATCATAATTTGATATACCAATACATTGTGAAAGGATTCCCACATCCGTCACCACATATATTTATCTTTTTTTTTTCATGAGAATATTTAAATTATACTTTTTTGATAAATTTAAGCTTTGTTTCTTCTTTATTTCTCTCTCAGCTTTGGAAGAAAGAGTGCCTAACCACCTCAGAGTTATTAAAATACATTGCATCTATGGCTTTTTGAGTCAAATTATAGAGAGCTGGTTGAAGTAAAAGATACTTTCATCACCTCATACGTTGCATTGATTAGCTGAAGAGCCACCAGCACTGCATTTGGGAGTCATCAGATCAACTGTGGTTTCTTTGACTAGCCAGGACTGTGTTTTGTTTTGTAAATTTTTAAAGTTTTCATTGTGGTAAACAACATAAAATGCACCATTTTTGAAGTGTACAGTTGAGTAGCATTATGTTTATATTATTGTGCAACAGATCTCTAAAAGTTTTCGTCTTGCAAAACTGAAACTCTATACCCCTTAAACAATAACTCCCTTCTCTCCTTCCTTCAGCCCCTAGCAACCATGATTCTGTTTTCTGAATCTATAAACTTGACTACTTTAAATACATTACATAAGTGGAATCATATAATACTTATGTGTTTTCTGTGTGTGGGTGTCTATGTGTATGTTTCAGAGAGAAATGGAGAGGGAGAAAGATATAGAAACATCAATGATGAATCATTGATCAGCTGCCTCCTGCAAGCCCCACACTGGGGATCGAGCCAACTACCCAGACATGTGCCCTGATGGGGAATAAAACCATGACCTCCTGATTCATAGGTCGATGCTCAACCACTGAGTCATACCAGCTGGGCTAATACTTGTATTTTTGACACTCACTATTTCACTTAGCATAAGGTCCCCAAGGCCCATATCCATACTATAGCATGTGACAGGGTTGTATGTATATGCCATCCTATCTAATAAAAGGGTAATATGCAAATTAACCATTACTCCATCACAAAGATGGCGGCACTCAGTCCCTTCAGCCTCCTCGGGTTCTCCAATTGGGGGGGGGGGTGGTGTGTGTGCAGGCTGCTGCTGGGAGCGGGCAGCGTGAGTGGCTTGGCAGAATGCTTGCATCATCGCTGCAGCGATGGAGGGCCTCTGGGTGATGGGGAGCCAGCCCGCAGCTGAGACAGTGGGCCTACCTCCTGCCGAAGCAGCGCAGGTCCCTCCCAGCTCTGGTGAAAGCTGCACAGCTCCAATGGAAGCAGCACGGCTCTTGGGGGCACACTGTGGGTTCCCACCGGCTCCCAGGGAAATGGCGAGCAGCCTACTGCACACGATATCACATGATGAGCTACCAGTATTATAATAATCTCTTCATGTGGGGATGGATACGTGGATTGCTTCCACCTCTTAGCTAATGTAAATAATACTGCTATAAACATGGATGTGCAAAGATCTCTTGGAGATCTTGTTTTCAATATCTGAGATTATACACCTAGAAGTGGGATTGTTGGATCATATGGTAATTCTACTTTTAACTTTTTGAGAATCTGCCATACTGTTTTCCATAGAGGCTGCACCATTTTACCTTACAACCAGGGGTGCACAAAGGTCTCAATTTCTTCACATATTTGGTGATACTTTTTTAGTTTGGTCTTAATAATAGCCATCCTAGTGGATGTGAGGGGATACCACATGGTTCTGATTTGCATTTCTCTCGTGATTAGTGATGTTAAGCATCTTTTCATTATGCTTTTTGGCCATTTCAATACCATCTTTTACAAAATATCTAAGTTCTCTGCTCATCTTTAATTAGGTTATTTGTTGTTGTTTTTTGTTTATTTTTCTTATTGAGATGTAGTTCTTTGTTTTTTGTTTGTTTTTCTTATTGAGGTGTAGTTCTTTAAAAATTATGTGTATTAACTCCTTATCAGACATATGATTGCAAGTATTTTCTCCTATTTTATAGTTTGCCTTTTCACTCTGTTGAGTAATAGAACTGGCTTTAACATTTGATACTATAATTTGTTTAGAAATTGTCTTTGGCTGGTCTGCTGACATGTGACCAGTGATCTCTTCTACCCAAATAAGTATATCTGACCATGAAGTCCAGTTCTCTGTTAAGGTTATCCAACTTCCATAAAATTAATCACACTAGTAGGGGCAATGCTGTAAAACTTTTCTGTGCACTAAAGCTTTAATGAAAACCTTAGCATTGTCCTTCTTGTAACTGCACTAGCGTGTCAAGTGCTAAATGGCACTCTGGTTTAAGTTCAGAGATTGTTCAAGGGTTGCAGTGGGAGGTGCAGGTAGGCTGTTTGCCCTAAGTCTAGTGTGACTGATCCTGAGTTTGTGGAGGGGGATGGCTGGTTTCTATTGTGTAGCCACTTTTCATGGAACTTGAGAAAATATGAGCTATACCAGTAGGGACAATCTGAAAGTTACTTGGTGTTGTATGGGGATTCAAAGCCTGTTTCTATATATCATCAAAAAAAATGATATATACTAAGTAACCAGAATAGAATCTAAGGAGAGTATTTGCCTTTTTTTTTTAAGGAAATGTATACAGTCTGTTGTTTTTGCAGAACCTTTCCTTTTTATCTCAGGGAATATCAGTGTGTTCACAAGTTATATATAGTCAACCTCTCCAATGCAGCTAGCTATTGGGTGATTGCAAGAATAGCTGTGAAAATATTTAGGCCACCCATTCTTAGAATCATATGCTTCTTAAGTAGTCACAGAGAAAGCCAGTAATCATTCATGATCATGGTGTATTTTAATAAGTGATGTGGATTTGGGTGAACATTAATGATTGCCAATTTCTGAATCTTTCCTAAATTAATGTCATTATGTCAGAGAAAGTCCAATAAGTACATGGTTATTTTTAGGATATGAGCTTTACTGACAATGTTTATTTTTAATGTGAAATGGTATTTTTAATATTGTAAAACATGAAATAAAGTGAAGTTTCAAGATTACCCTTAGGAATTTTATAGTGTTTCAAATTTAAAAAGCACTTCATTTTCATTGTAATTCTAGCACTAATATTAAAGTCCAGAGCCTTAAATACTCAACAGTACTTGCTTGAAAATAAATTACAAAATCATAATCAACATTAAATTTTCAAGAAGGATATTAAGGGGCATGGGGCTGTGTTGTTGATTCCTTTTATTTGTTGTTGTTTCTTTAATGTTCTCAGTAAAATTCATACTTCATTTGTCTAAAGAGCCATAAAGCTGGAATTTTCTAAGAGCACTGTATATAATGATTATGGCAAAATTCCAACATTTTCCAGTGGGAAACGGGCTTTTATTCTCTTGTAAACTGTCAAGCTGTTGGCAAAAGCAAGCACTCTAGTTAAATGACTAAGCAAATGGTTTCTGAATCATACCCCAGTCCTTCAGAAGGATCCATAAGAAACATCTGGCTAAGTGACTAAACTCCATTTGTGGCCATGCATATCAAAGATTAATCATCAAGGATTCTGACTAATTCCAGCCACTGCCTCTTAATGGATGCCAGATGTGAACCTATCAGCTTTTTTCATATGACATCAGAAACATTTGAATGGAGCAGTTGTATAGCACTCTATGGACTAATATGATTAATTTTAAAGAGGGGTCTGTGGGTGCCAGCTTGTCCTAACACTGTGTATGCTGAGATTTCAACAGTGCATCCATCAGTAGCAGCGTGTTCTCAATCTTTTGCAGTCCATCATCTGTTAGATTCTAGCTTTAAATTCGTGTGTATCTTGATGAAACAGGGTTAGACAAAAATATTCTAAGCTCATTATCTAAGTAGCTTCAAGAATGCTAGCAGAGAGGACATTAAAAATCAATTTCTAATCTAAATGTCCATGAATGAGGTTAAAGCAATTGGCATATATCCATATGTTCTGCACATTCAGCCATTCAGGGTCAAGGCTGATAGGGGCCTCCTCTTCCTCATTACATCACATCTTCCTTGTTACATGACTTCCAAGGTTGCTGTCTGTGTGGACATTCAGCCAGCAGAAGGGAAAAGAAAGGGAGGGAAAATGTGGAAGGTTGTTGTGGGATAGTCAGGTAAGTGATACATATTCCCTTGACCAAGATGTAATCACATGGCCATATCTAATTGCAAAGAAAGCTGGGAATTGTAGTCTATGTGCCAAGACAAAGAAGAAGCAGGTTTAGATACCAGCTGCCCAATCTCTGCTACAGAGGTGGTGGAACCTAGTAAAAGAAGAGCATTTCATTAAATTCGTGTGTGTGTGTGTGTGTGTGTGTGTGTGTGTGTGTGTGTGTGTGATTTAAACCATTCAAAAAGTACAATACACTTTTTAGGAAAAAATCATTGTGTAAATAACACTTAGAGCTCCTTACCTAATTATAAACCATGTACTCCAGAGAATGTTGTTATTTATCATAGCTTATGAGCATGCTCTAATTCCTTTTTAACCAAGCTGGTTCCAGACTTAGGACGAACTTCTCCGTGACCTGGTTCACTGCATCTTGGGGATTTTTCTTTTCCTCCTCTCATTTCAGTTGACAGGCCAACTGAAGAGGAATGGTTGTATAATAACCTGACAGGAAGGAAGTAAGCCTTGGCTGTGGTTCACTGGGGAAAGCTTCCAACCACATATATCCTGCAGTCACTGTTAAGACCCTGCTCTGGGCAGCCTTATGGGCCACATTTGCAACCCAGAAGCATTACTCCTCATTCCCACTGCTCAGATGTCTTTGGAGCTCCATATTGCTCCTCATCACAGGATCCACCCTTTTTAGACTATCTGATAAGATTTCAATCTGACATTTGCCTGTTGTCAACTTTGCATCTTGCCATTTTTTATTTCCTTTTAGTTTTCTCTGTACCAGAAGCCAGAGTTTCTCACACTGATATTCTACAGAAGACTTTTCTGGGAGGCATTATCAGGTGTGCTGTAGACAAGATGTATTACATTAATTCAGAAAGTACTAATACATTTGGAAAACATTATAGTGCATACTGCGTTTCCTCTTGGAGGTACATATGTACTGAACTTCTGAAAAGGTCTACAGCTTAGATGCTTATTTAATTTTGTTCACTTGGAGTTTACCATACTCAATTGAACATAGGAAGTGCATTGTGCACCCTACCAAGGGGTCCTTGAGCACAAAGATGCACAAAGCATCAAGTGGGATGTTGCTGCTCTATGTGTGGGGTCCAATGTGATCACATTAGACCTGGGTGTCTACTTTATTTCTATTGGACAGCACTACTCTAGGATTTCTTGTGAATTCTTTGCTGAATTCTATTGCAATTATGTCCATTTTAAACAATTGATGCTTGCTTATATATAAACCCATTTTTATCAATATGTTTTATATTTTTTTAGCAAGGATCTTTTAGTAGTAAACTTTGAATCTTTGTCTAAAAATGCCCTTATTTCAACATATGTCTTAAATGGTAGTTTATCTAGTTATGGAATTGTATATCATCTTCCTCCAGCTCACTAATCCTCTCTTTAAACTCTAAGTGAATATTTAACCCAATTATTGAGGTTTTTTATTAAATTACTTTATTCATCATTTTTAGTACAATTTTGAATTATTTGTTTTCATGTACCTGGTCTTTTTTGTGTGAACTTTGTTCTTTTTACTATTTTAGCTGCCTCTTTTTCTGATTTTAAGATTTTGGTGTGTTTATTTTATAAGCTCCCTTCATTATTTCTATGATCAGAATTGCTTGAAGAGTTCTAATCCAGCTGTTGGTTTTGTCGGCTAACTCTTGCCCAGCATGCATTACTTTCTCGTTTGGTTTATAATTTGGAATTGTGAGCTCTTGTTTGGTGGAGCTTAACCAATTATAATCGTATGTGCCCTGGGATGAGGGTATATCCTCCATGAGATATCTTGTGTTTGCTTCTATCAAGCACCTGGTAGTATTTCTGGGAGTTACTGAAACACATGTTAGTTTAAATTTGAACCCTAAGCCTAAGTGGGAAGAGATCCGTATGAACTTTAAGAAGAGACATCTTTCCCCATTTATCCTTATTGTCTTCCCCAGTGGTTGAGAGATATTATTTTCCCTGGTTCAGTGTTCTAATGTGGGAAACACATTCTGTGGTCCCATTGTTAGAGACGGATTTCAATTCCAACTCATGTCTTGAGCATCTGCCAAGCCTCTGTTTTTTGTGTGAAAGCCAACTTCTCAGTTGCCTGGGACCAACCCATTGGCAGCTCAAGTACCACCACCTCCACCTCCATCTAGTTTTGGTTCTAGAAATGTTTCTCATGTTCCCACAATTGCAGCTATGCATTTCAAAGAATGTGTCTTTGCAAGCATTTCTTAGGATTTTATAAGAAGTGGATTTACAGGGTAATTATTCTGACATATTGCCATAAACTGTTAATGCATGTTAAGTGAGTAGGGGTCTGTGGATGAAGTATAAGAACAATCTGTAAGAGACACCAGAGCAAACAGGTAGGAGAGACAGGAAAACACAGGAGTGGTTTGTTATCATTCAGTTTTCATTCAGTTTTTCTAGACAGATGCTGTCCAACTTGGTAACCACTAGTTTTCTCTGGCTGTTGAGCCCTTGAAATGAGGATGGTGAATTGAGACATGCTAAAGGAATAAAATACAAATCAGATTTTGAAGACGTGGTATAAAAAAGAATAAACTATCTCAATTTTTATGTTGATAATGTATTGAAATGTTACTTTTATATGTTGGATAAAATAAAACATTAAAATTAATTTCAGCATTTTTAAGGTGGCTATTAGAAATTTAATTTGTGGCTCCCCTATTTCTATTGGGAGTACATTAGAGCACATTAAGTACTGTTTGAATAAAGGAAGGGTACACTCAATTTGTCTCTCACTATTCCTGAACGTGGTATATGATGAGACCCACAATACCTGCAAATACTTCCCATCCTATCTCTACAATGGATCCAATTCTTATAGCAAAGGGAGTAGTGAGAGGTGAGAGAATAGAATTTAATTCACTGCAGTGTAGCAAATTTAGGTGGGAGAGTAGTGGAGGAAATGAGTTTAGTAAATGCTTTTGACAATCATGTGAGTAGAATAGCACACCTATCTTTCTTTGTTAATAGTCTTCCTTATTTTTTTAAATATATTTTTATTGATTTCAGAGGGGAAGGAAGAGTGAGAGAGAGAGACAGAAACATCAATGATGAAAGAGAATCATTGATTGGCTGCCTCCTGCATACTCCACACTGGGGATCAAGCCCACAACCTGGGCATGTGCCCTGACTGGAACTGAGCATGCGATCCTCAGTCTGCTGGCCAATGCTCTATCCATTTAGCCAAACCAGTTAGGGCAAGTCTTCCATGTTTTTTGTCACACTTTGTTTAGATTATGTAAAAAAAGTTTTGACACAATATATAATGAATGAAAAACACATAAGAAAAGGAATCTCAAAAAAGAAAATAAACTTTCTCAATTTGATAGTATTTTTTTCTTTTTTAAAATAAATTTTATTGATTTTTTTACAGAGAGGAAGGGAGAGGGATAGAAAATCAGAAACATCAATGAGAGAGATACATGCTATTAATTGGAATTGAACCTAGGACCTTTCAGTCCACAGGCCGACACTCTATCCACTGAACCAAACCAGTTTTGGCTGATAGTATTTTTTTCTCTAACATCTTAGCCAATCTACTTCCCCAAATCAATATTCATTCATTTATCATTTGGGTATACAGAAGGAGAAAGAGGGTGCTAAAATGTGGGAAACACCATACACTCAAAGTATATGTTTCATTCGGGATCATTAGACTTGCTCAGTGCTTGAATGATATTCTGCCTTATGGTTGAGAAATGAGCTGTAACTGTAAAGTCAGACAACCAAACAAAAAATTTCCAAAGGCATCATCGTACTTGCGTCTGTGGCTAGTCATTAAGCCAATAATGTGACATTTTTCGGGTGTTTTGCCATATTTTGTCTTTATCGCTCTGTACATTTCACAATACCCCTTCTAACAAAGTCTGTGTGTTTTTCCTAAGTGGTAGGGGAGGGGGAAGTAAAATTATGGAGAGGATCATAAGCTCACAGATCTGAGGTTTCCAGAGAGCTGTTATTCTACCAGCCTGTAGAACAAACCCTGGAATACAAGCCTTGATTTCAAGTTTCGTTTCAGCTGACTGTCTCCAGAGACCACTTGTGCCTGTGTAAAGAGGCCTTCCTTTCTCATTGTCCCATTCTTTTAAATTGGCTCCAGTGCCTTAGCACAGTGGTCAGCAAACTCATTAGTCAGCAGAGCCAAATATCAACAGTACAACGATTGAAATTTCTTTTGAGAGCCAAATTTTTTAACTTAAACTTCTTCTAACGCCACTTCTTCAAAATAGACTCGCTCAGGCCATAGTATTTTGTGGAAAAGCCACACTCAAGGGCCCAAAGAGCTGCATGTGGCTCGCAAGCCACAGTTTGCCGATCACTGCCTTAGCACATGGGCTGGGCCTCCAGTTGTAGTCACTGTAGCTGCCATTTCAGGATTCTATTCAGATGAGAAATGGACCACGAGCTGCAATGCAAATTCTCCTTTGTTCACTTACTTCAGGGGGAGTTAGCAAGCTGTGTGGCTCAGCTAAGGTATCATGTTTTCCCTTTGAGTCCAACTGCCACAAAAGTTTATTTCATGTATAGTGTCTTCATGCGTGGAGTACTGGTGTGGGCACCAGGGACAGATGGGCTTTGTCTCGGGGTGTCACTGATAACCCGATTCCCACCTGGTGGGCCTTTACCTGTAACCGTGGGACACATCTGTTCCCCCAAGGGCCTGAGATAGGCACATGGACCAAATGATGAAAGCATTTGAAAATGGAAAGTACAGCTGTCTTTGAAGAGGAATTATCTGTAACGTTTATCAGATGCTGTCCTGATTCCATCCATATGCTTAGTGTTCAGTTCACAGGCAAGAAATTGTCCATTTACTACCTCCATTGTTGCCCGGAGAACAAAATGTCCCTAAAGCCTAATGGAGAACCAGAGTTGGTGATTATGCCTCTTTTCTTCCATTATCTCTTGACCCCTAGACTTCCAATGCCACTCACCAGTGTTTTTGAGCAAGATAGCTAAATTATCTCTGCTGGAGTGAAGCAGCCGAGCCAGAGAGTACGAGGACGTGTTTTACCTGTTCAGAGCAGCTTAACCACAGTGTGTGTTTATTTTCATGGCCAAGGTGAAGGGTCTAGTTTAGCCTGGATCTCATCCTTAACCCTCCATGGGTCTTACCCGATAATTTAATTAAATGTAACAGCTTAAATCACGAAGAGCTTCTCGGGGGAAAAAACACCACCATATCATGGGATGATGTGTTCCAGCTTTAGCCTGACTGTAATGGGCCGGCTGAGCTGAGTAAATAGGAATGAATGTACGTTTGGCCGTGGTTCACAGGGTTTACCACATTGTCCTTACTGTTTAGAAAGGTTGGGGTTTAGAGATCCACAGCCTCAGCATGTACAGCCTTTAGCAATGACTTTACCTTAGAATGCGGTTGTATCACAAGTGCATATCAATGATCCAAGTGAAATTCTTCATTCCTGGAGATTGGGAGAGGAGGAAGAAGAGAAAAAATAATAACTTTAAATATTCCAACAGACCACAGAGTCAGTGCCGGGACACACCAGGGGCAATGGAGCCGACTGGCCGAAACCAGAGACACCTACAGAAACCATGCATGAAACAGCTGAAGGGCTTTTCTTGCCATTGTCCAATAAAACAAAATAAAATGAGAATAAACCAACAAGCCCCAAAGAAAATCTCCAGTGGCCATTGAGAAGAGGGTGCTTTGTGGGTGAATAAGCTGCGTAATGAAGAGTCTAGAGAAGCGCTGACTGTCTGAGTTGAAGGTGGTGATAAAGTTGCCAAGCAGGTGGTCCAGTCAACACCAACCAACCACTTACGTTGTACATATGGGTGGTTCTGGGAGTTTTTCAGGATAATTTTACCTTACAAGCTGAATTTAGAACCTAACTTTAAGTTGCTGAATTATTCAGTTTATGTATTTAAAGCTATCAACTTGGGAGGCTCCATCAAAGGACAAAAGCAATAACCTTGCTTCTGAAACCTTCTATAATGTAAATATCTGTGGTTCAGAAGAACCATTTGAATTGGTTAGCATTAAAGGCACATGAGAAACATTTGCTCTTCCCAGAGTTGGGAATGTAGGAAGATTTTCACATGCATTTTCCAGATGGCAGGTTATCTGAGTCGCAGTTTAGTTCTTAAACATATGCTGGGGAATTTGGTGGTGGGGGTTGGTTGGGAGAAGTAATGGTAATGATTATGGAAATGTAGGACATATTTCTAATCCAGAGAACAGCTCACTTGAGAAGTCACTTAAAAACACTATGACTTGTTCTCAGATTTTCTTAAATTAAAATTTATACTCAAATGAAAGTGATCAAATTGTTGATTTTCTTCATCTAAGAAGAACTAAATGTAATCATTCAGACTCTTAAAAAGCACGACAGCGACACTTTTAAAATAACTTAACCAAAGAATGTCAGAAGAAATGCACTTCAATGAGTAAAATGAATTTAGGATTCCCTGAAACATAATTCTTTGGGTGTTTATACTTGGGGGAAATTGTTTTAAATCAATTACATAGAACTAGAGGCCAATACCTAAAATTGTTTTTCACTTCTGACATGGATCTTTTCATTATAGACCATTGGTTCTCAATGTGGGGCACACACCCCACAGAGGGGCAATTTGATTTGTAAGGGGGCAGTTTGAGAATGAGTTATTAATAGTGAATGAATTTTTTTGCATTTCTTATGGTTCTAGGGGCCTCACATGTAGTATATAAATATACATTGTGACATATTTATGCATTTCAGTTCTCTATTATGACTTGAAATTTTATTTGCTATTTTTTCATAGCCCTTCATATTATTGTTTTTAAACAATTTCTTAGTGGTTTCTTTCTCAGTATTTCAACAGTCTTTTCATTCTTTTATTTTTCTCTTTCATGGATGCTGTGTTCTTTGGAAGCTTGTTTAAACCAAGTTAATGGGGTTTTAGGCTTCCTTCACGTGAATAGAAGTTCACTTTTTGAATAATAAGAATCAGTCATAGGGTGATGGGGGGAGGAGGCATCAGGATTTTAGAGATGCTTAGATGAGGCCTGGGCAAAAAAGGTTGGGAACCACTGTTATAGACCATTGTTTTAATTTACACTTTGAGATCCATTAGTTGGTTTCTCTTTGTAAACAAGATGAAAATGTTAGTGTGGTCCACACAGAACCAGAATTATGTTTCAGGGAATCCTAGATTCATTTTATTCATTGAAATGCATTTCTCCTAACTTTCATTGAATAAAGTTCTTTTTTAATATATTTCTTTGCTGCAAGGTTGTCTTCAAAGGAAGTATTTGTAACTCTATACATGTATAGAAGGAAACCCCCAGCAATGCTGTATAACTGAGACAACTCCTAGGAAAGAGACCTGTGCAGTATTTCAGTGAATATTTTACCTTCCCCACTTTATTTTTTTAAGTCAAAAATATGGGGTCAGTAGTTTTAGTGGCAATTTAAATTTCCCTTCTTTAAAAAAAAAGTGTGCATGAATGCAATGGCACAATGCTGAGAGGGTGACAGGTGTCATCTTCTCTTCCCCCAAATTCTTTTGTGATTGCACTGGCAGATAGTAGACAGCTGGGAACCTTTCTGGGCATCCTCTCTCTGTGCTACCTGTCTCTGGACCCCTTGGTGAAGGTGACAGAGAGGAAGCTCAGAGGAAGGCATGTAAGGCCAGTGGTGTTCCTTTGACTGTTTCTGACACAGAAAATGTACAGGGAATAGAAGGGCAGCCCTGGGACCTGTAGGTGGGGCCAGCAGCATTTAAAGGGATACTCTGAGATGGACGGAGCTGAGTGTCCTTGGAATAAGCAAGAGATCTTGCTGGATAGGGAGAGAACTGGTCTAATTAAGCAAGAATGTGTAGACCAAAGAGCGTTTGCAAAGGATGTCTTGAGAATAAAGAAAAGCAGAGACTAAATGAAGGCAGTCAGTTCCTTTTCTCTCTGCCACGTCATTCTTCCTTCTAATAACAATTTTTACTAGGTTTGCCTCCTTCTAAAATTATATCACTTCTTTACAATATGGTTGTTTTGATTTATGTCCCTAAAGCATTTACACTATCAGAGCCTCTCACATCTTAACATCCTTAAATTTCTTGATAAAAAATAAATATTTCTCCCAATTGGAAGAACCACCTGGTGAGGATATGTTTTTATTGGTTGTTTTTTTAGAGAGAGAGAGAGAAATGGGTGTGTGTGTGAGAGAGAGAGAGAGAGAGAGAGAGAGAGAGAGAGAGAGAGCGCACGCTTGGGTATGTGCCCTGACTGAATAGAGCCCATAACCCTTTGGTGGGAACCCATGACCCTTCATCAACCAACTGAGCCATGCAGGCCAGGGCCCCACCTGGTTTTTAAGTGTGTTGGTCATTTGTTTCTATACACGGTGTACACGTCTGTGTAAAAGACAGCTATGGATTCACATTTGCTCTCAAGTACCTCAGACTCCCTAGATTCACTTTGAATGAAAAAGAACCCAGAAACTCTGACTAATTATGATATTTTTTCATAAGTTCTTAGAAATGTTTTAAATCTAACTTTAGTAAGTAAGCTACTCACAGCAAGGATTTCTCCTTTTAAAACAAAAACAAAAAACTGGTTTTCCCCCAGTGCTTAGCCAGGAGTAGTGTCTCAATTAGATGTTGCTGTGAATTGTTTGCAGACAGAACAGAAATTTACATATCCCTCCAGTTTCTTTTAAATATGACATTGGTATGTCTGTGACAAGCAGCTTTGTGTTGTATTGCTGAATAAAGAAGTTAGTGCATCTTTTACATACAAAAAGAAAAAGCCACAACACTTTTTTGTTCATATGTACACAGTCTCCATTTTTTTCATGTAAATCTTTGCATTTTGTCCTCTCTCTCTCTCTCTCTCTCTCTCTCTCTCTCTCTCTCTCTCACACACACACACACACACACACACACACACACACACACGCAAACTCAAAAAATTGTAATGCCATAATGCAGGAAGAGAGAAGGGAAAAGCCAATTCACTTGCCCATCAGTACCCAATTGTTACATTGAAGGGATAGGGATAGGGATAGGGAAACTGAATTCCTGTGGCTTCACAGCCAGGTCTGGAGGGCAGCCCCCACCCCCACCCCCAACACCGCCCCCCACACTCCCGCTGGCCATGCAGGACAAGAGGCCCTGAACTGTTTGCAGACAGCTTCCCAGTGTTCCTCCAGGACAAGCGGCCTCCCCAGGAGCTTTAACAGCGCTTTGTAGGGCTCCTTGTTATTATTTGAATTGTGGCTTTTGAAAGAAAAGATCCTTTCTTTCACAGTAACTTCAATGTGATTGGCAGTGATTAGTGAAAAAGTAATATCTAAAAAGAGTAGCTGTGCTCAAAAGAGAATGAGGTTAACCAATATGAAGCCGTGGCCTTAGATTATGAAGCCTTGGAGTTCTATTTAATAGCAAGAATGTTCTTTGTTCTCCAAATCACCAGGTACATCCCTTGATAAGCTTATAGCAATTCCTTTCACTCTGAGAAGATATTTGTGCGTGTGAACCTGAAATTTGGTTTTATATGCCCTAAGACAGAATTTATAATCACGGAGTGAATGAGGGTCACTTAGATTCTAATTTATCATTATGAATTTACTTTTGTGATAATTGAAAATTTCAAGTTGACTGCAGTGAAGAGAAATATAGAGGACAGGAGAAGATAATGAACATTTATTGGCTATCTTGGCACTGTGTCAGGTGCTTTTATAGAAATTATTCTATTTAATTCTTACAGTTTGTAGACTTTGTGCTATTTACCAAGTCCATGTCACACAATGACAGAACTAAAATGGAAATCAAATCTATTTGACTTCAAAGCTTATTTTTGAGTTATTGAGGCATGCTGTCTAGACAGGGAATATATTATAGATTTTGTTTTTCTCAGAATGAGTAAGGAAAGAAATCAGATGATCTGTCAGCTGTGTTTCTGAGAGAAAGGTGGATTGGGGGAGAAGCAGAATCTGGAGTGGGTAGACCTCTCAGTTCAGTTGCCAACAAAGAGATCTTTTGATGGGAAATATCTTTATGACTTTGGGCTGGCAGACTGAAGTGTCCCAGGTTCAAGTCCATTCAAGGGCACCTACTCGGTTGCAGGCTCAATCCCCAACCCTAGTCAGGGCATGTGTGTGAGTAAACCAGTTAATGTGTCTTTCTTACATTGATGTTTCTTTCCCTGTGTCTCTCCCCTCTCTTTTACTCTAAGAATCAAAGGAAAAGTATCCTCAGGTGAGGCTTTAAAAAAAAGAATTTACTATCTCACATATCTGTTGTTTTCTTACAAACATCTATATTTTAGGCCAACGCTATTCTCAATACAGTATAAACTCAAGTATACATACATTTTGCTTTAAAGGAATAAATACCTAAATCTGATTTGTTCTCCTATGTTTTATAATCTCAAGTGCAATTCTGAAACTTAAACATATGGAGTTAAGATAATCTCAAAAGCAAAAGATTTATTAATTTTCAAAGCACTTCTTCCTATTTAGAAATGATGTGCTATCTAACTAGACAGTTGGGTATGAATGAACATCAGAACTGGGAATTTAGGACCCATACTTTCTCAACGCACTTCCTTGTCCCTGAGGCAAAGATAAAATTTGAGTAGAGCCACAGCCTCAAATTTCCAAATGTCAAGTAAAACAAACAAGCATGTATTGCCTAATCAACCCTGTCTGATTCAATCACGTGTTACGGAGAGGATTCAGTATGAAGGAACTTGACATTTGTCTCTGGTTTTAACTATGTTCCCTCCCCCAGCTTCTTGTTGCCAGATGTCACTCTGCCAGGGATCATCTTGTTCAATTCTTACTGTTGCCACACAGATGTTTACAGGAAACTACAAATCTACACCTAAGCTAACCAATCCAAGACCAATGGAAAATGCACCAAAAGTAGGGCAGTGTGTGTACGTCTTATTCTTCCTCACTCTTCACTCTAGTTATTAAAAATATATACCCAAATTTTAGCAAATTCTAGGAATTAAGTGCTATTAGGAAAAAAATAATGAATGAAATAATTCTCTTTGCTCATAATATTTAAGATGTGACCAAAGTCAAATGTGTCCCTCTATCATAGTGCATGATATACTCAAGTTATAAATGGGTTGTATTCCAAAAATTAATTTGTTAACACCCATTGTTAATGTAGGCACATTTATTGCAGGTTTCATCTTCAGGAAACATTCAGTTCAGGAAACAATTCCCAGAATAAGTATGTTATACAGTGGTTGGGCCTTCCTACCACCTTAGAGAAGCCTGCTGCTCCTGGAAGTCTAAGTGCTTAGTAAATACTTCCTCTCTTACCAGGCATGAGTGTGGCACTGGTCATATCTGGGTTACCTTCTGCCTCCTGGGTGCTGTTTCTCTGACTCTGATAGGCTCCTTCTCCTTTGCTCAGCACCAATGTGGAATTCCTCTACATTTGATCCTCTTTCTCTCGCTGTGCTATCTACCTGTTCAACTTTGTCCACGTCTGGGCTTACGTACCATCTACATTCTGACAGCTGCTAAATGTAGATCTCCCCTCCTGAACTTCTCCACAGATCATCTATAGTATCTGTATGATTTCTCAAAGTCACTTCAGACTTAGCATGTCCAAAAACATGTCTTCTCGCCCAGATTTGTGTTTCTTCCATCTCCCCTGCCAACTTAAAAATGGCTCCACCATCTGTCCAGATGGGTGGGTCATTCTTGGCACCATCCCCTTCTCATCCCTCAGGCCACTATAAGCACTGTCCATTGTAACTTCAAATGTACTCATTTCTCTCCAATACTCTGAACATTCTGTGCTCTTTCCTGCCATGGGGCCAATGCTTGTGCAGTTTGTTAGAACAAAAAAATCCCTCACTTGAGCTTTATTTTTATTTTAAAAGAAAGTCATCTGCTGTAGTCAATGATTTATTGATTTGTTCACATCTATAGGGAGGAGAATAATAGAAAGTAGAGTTTTAAAGTTTTCCTGGTGAATACCAGGTAGAGAGCAATTTCCTGTGACAACCAGGATTAATGGTTGTGTTAGAAAGGCAGTGAGCTGCAGACCATGCGGCTCACATATGGTGACAACTTCTTTAAAAAAATCTATCGAGGACAATTTTATAGTTACAAAATACCCCCCAAAAGTTACTATAAGACTCTAAGTTATTATAGAATCAGTGACACAGGGATCATTTGATCAGATTCCTGTCCCCATACTCACCTGGGTCTGTAACCTCTTAACCTTACTAGAGCAGTCTTACTAATAGCTGCCTTTTAGCAAATTTTCATCATTCTATTAGCTGCTTCTGAATAACATAATATAGAAAATTATAGACATAGCTTTAAAAAGTTCAAGGAGTTAGAATTTCCTGCCTCCTCATTTTCTTTCTGCTCCCACCCCCACCTCTGCTGAGAAAAACTAGTCATTCTTCAGAGTTCAGCTTCAGTGTCGGGCCTCAGAAAGCCTTTTCCTGACTCCTGGCCCTACCCCAGGCTCCTTTGTAGAACATTCCCAGAGAGTCTCATTCCTTTCCTTCTTGATAGTTATCTGAGTTTATAATTGTACAAATATTGGTGGAGACCTTTTTATTAATATATGTCTCTTCCACTAAACTTTAAGCCCCCTGACTGTAGGGAATGTGCATTTTTTGTGTTCACCATCATTACAGTCCTAGAGCCCAGCATGGCACGCTGCAAATGCTCAGGAGACATATGTCCAGTGCTGCTGAATGAATAAACTGAACACAGTACAGAACCACTATGGCAGATAGAATGTCTCTGAGAAATTGCATTTGGAATCCTAATTGGTTTTTCCTTCCACTCGCTAGAAGAACCATCCTTCCTCTCTGACCTTGGTGGGCCTCCACTATCTGCAGGCACTACTGACATCTACACAGCTGGTAGTATTCTGATGGCCTGAATCATGGCTTACCAGAGCTACGGCTGGGGAAGCAGAAAGGTAAAAGTGAGGAAAGACCTGGAAGGGCAACATAATGGAAATGGAGAGCTAGGCAAGAGTGGGGCTAAAATCCTTAACTGTGGAGATAGCATCGTTTCACAGAGAACCTTGTAGGATGGCTTCCCTTCTCTTCAAAAGCTCTGGTGGTTGAACTGACCCTTCAGAAGCCCGTCTCTATTGAATGGAACACAATTCAATCTTGTAGCATCTTTCGTTTCCCCATGTTGGGTCACCAGAGGCACTCTTGGCCTTACCCCCCTTCACTTGGATTTAGGGAGTTGTGGGGAGAACAGAATGGTGTGCCTAACTGTTGACTATTGGAATGTAGGCAGTGTTACTGATATAGAAAAAGGCAACTGGGGGGGGTGGCGCAGAAGATGACAGTACAAGAAGGATAAGCCATTTATCTCCTCAGCCACCAATCTCCTCAGCAGACTTCAATGAACTGTTGTCCTGGTAGTTTGCCAAGGTTGTAATTCAGTCCATTATCAATCTGTGTGTTTGGGGTGGGGGACACTGCCTAGGTCCCTGAGGTACCATTGTGTATGGTAGATGTTCTTTTCTGGGTTATAAATTGATCCAGAAAGCTAGCACCCATTGTAGTTCTGTTTTGTATGGGGTGCTGCACCCTAAAATCATTTCCACTGTCCTTTCTCTGCTTGCTTCTCCAAATTCAGTAGTTCCCTAATTTTTTCTTTTTATCTCTCATACTTGGCCCAATGAATAATAATTAATTTTGTGTCTACTCAAGAAAAATATATCTAGCAGGGCAGAAAGAGAAATTGAATGTCCTAAATGAATGACAATCACTTTAGAGTGGTGGTGGGAATTCTAGCATTTGGTTCATTCTTTCGACAAATGTCTTTTAAGCACCTATTACGTGTCAGGCAGTGCTGTAGGACTTTAGATATACAGTGGTGAATATTACAGAAAATGTTCTTTCTTTTTGAAATTTTGAAAGTGCTCCTTGAAGAATTTAAAGGACAAAACTAGAACAGCCCTTTGAAATTATCAAAGCTGACGTACCTCCTCATTGAGAATATGGTGGCTTCGTACGGGAAGGTACCAGCTTTCCCTCTGCAGACCTTCCCCTCTGCATTACATCTGACTTGCTTATAGACTGCTAGCCCTGTTTGCAGTTATGCTCTTTAGTGCATACAGCAGTCCTGCTTAAAAGGATTAGCAATTTCTTGGTGAGATTAGGCCAAACGGTATTCTTCTCGATGCAAGCCCAGAGAAGAGATGCATTCTCTGAGCTGAGATGCATTGAGTAACTCACAAGAAGCATTTCCATAAGACAGAAATAGTGGGTGTTTATTTAATCACGTCATTTTGACCCATTCTCTTAATCATTCAGTGTGGCATAGTTTAAGATAGTGAGGAGAGGAAGGAGGTGGGGAAGGGCGATGGATTAAGGGCTGACATCATATGCAAATCAAAACAATGAGGTACCACCTCACACCTGTCAGAATGGCTATCATCAGATCAACAAATGACAAGTGCTGGAGAGGAAGTGGAGAAAGGGGAACCCTCTTTCACTACTGGTGGGAATGCAGACTGGTGCAGCCAATGTGGAGAACAGTATGGAGTTTCCTCACAAAAACTAAAAATGGAACTGCCATTTGACCCAGTGGTCCCACTTCTAGGAATATATCCCAAGAAAACAGAAACACTGTAAAAAAGGATATGTGCACCCCTATGTCCATAGCAGCACAATTTACAATAGCTAAGATTTGGGAAATTCCCATCAGCAGATGAGTGAATTAGAAAACTGTGGTACATCTACACAATGGAATACTACGCTGCTATAAAAAAGAAGGAATTCTTACCATTTGCAACAGCATGGATGGAACTGGCAAGCATTATGCTAAGCAAAATAAGCCTGTCAGAGAAAGAGAAATATCACGTGTTCTCATTCATTTGTGGAATATAATGAACAACTTAAATTGAGGAACCAAAATAGAACCAGAGTCATAGAAGAATTGAACAGACTATCCAATCTAGAGGGAAGGTGGGGGGTGAGGGGACCAGAGATCAACCAAAGGATTTGTATGAATGCATATGAGCATAACCAATGGACACAGACAGGGCGGGGGGGGGGAGGTGGTGAGGACAGGTGCTGGTGGGTGGGGGCGGCAGGGGGAAAGGTCAATGTGGGGAGAAAAGGAGACTTGTTTAATACTTTAAACAATAAAGAATTTAAATTAAAAATAAAAAAGGCTGACATCATAGATCTGTTCTTAGAATGAGAGGCTGTTGATAGAACCATGGGAGGAGTCAGATGACCTGGCCTAGTGTGAGCTTAATCTAATACAGTAAAGACTATTATGCATGCGGCTTTGACAATAAACATATTCAAGGTGAAAAGCATTTCTAACACTCAAAATTGTAACTTCAGTTAATGCTTCTTTCACTGTATAATAATCTGTGATAAAATTATTTGGTTTCTCTAAGTAGAGCTGAGATGTTGTATTTTCCCAAACAAAGTGGGGACTCATACACAGAATGATTTCAGGTGATGTCTGAATCAATATTGTATATAGAAACATATATAGATATAAACACACATATATCATTCACATTTAATTTAACTCACAGCTGTTATTTGTTACTATGAAAGTTAGCTTTATAAAATTTCATTATATTTTTAATTCTCCTAGGACAGTGGTTGGCAAACTGCGGCTTGCAAGCCACATGCGGCTCGAGAGCCGAGGTTTGCCGCTCTGTTGACTAATGAGTTTGCCGATCACTGGGATAGGGGCTTAATCACAAGGAACAACAACAGCCTCTAATAATTGGAATCGAGAGTCTAGCAAACTCATTAGTCAACAGAGCGGCAAACCTCGGCTCATGAGCCGCATGTGGCTTGCAAGCCGCAGTTTGCCGACCACTGTCCTAGGAGATTATATAAACTAATGCTTTCATTGCCTTTTACAATTGAGAAAATCTGTTGTATAATTACTGAAACTGAAAAGACAGGAGAGAAAGGAAGGTGATTATAAACAAGGAGGGGATATTTCAAGAATGAACAAGAACTTGGAAATATGAGAAGATAGAAAATAGTCAAAGAGCGAAGTATATATGTAAAGCGAATCTAAAGAAAAGAGAGAAAAATTACTCAGAGAACTCAGCTTTGATGAAGTAACACAGAATTCAATTCATTTTTGAGGGATTTTCAGTTAGAGTTTTAAATATGGGTTGCATTTTACAACTGTAAGCGAAGTGGGAATATAATCTCTTGGAAGTTTCCCATAAACTTATAGGTATGGGAAATACCTGGCCTGTGTCTTAGTGGGTTAAATCTGTGCACCTCAAACCTTTTTCCAACATAATTATTCAATTGTAAGTTAGGTCAGGTTAATTTATTTAATTTCTTTTCTGTGTAGCAACTTTTAAAAGGTCACAGATAAATTAGTACTGAATGAGTCATTCTGATAGTTATTATAGCTTAAGACTTGTTAAACTTATTTATATTTGTTGCCATTTGTAATTCTAACCAGCTGAAAAAACTTTTGAATAAGGATGCCTATGGCCAGGGATTACCATTTATGAAACCTCCCAAACAAAATCATGTTGAAATATAACATTTTAAACAACTACTCATTTGTATGTTTTATTCATTTTATTTTATAATTATAAAAATTTTTTTCCTCATTTAAGGTGTGGGGAGAGAAATTTTTTTTAAAATCCCATTACCTCTGCCTTGACAATAGCATATGGCAAGAACAAAGTAAAAATTTTAAGTCCAAGTAGGCACTTATATTTATCTTGAAATTGATATACTTTTAAAGATCTTCTGACTTGTGCATGGAAATATTACTGTATTTATTTTTAATATTCTTAAAGAGTTAAATTAATCTGCCACCTGCATGGCAATTTCACATTGCTCAAGTTGGAATATATTTGTTGGTAAACCAATATGTCTGTGTACTTACAGTATTTAATAAGGATTCAAGGGGTAACCTGCTCTTGCATCCAAAGTTCTAGGGACTTTCCAGGTTTAAAGCTATAACCAGTAGTCTCCTTTACATGTTTTGACCCAGGGAATCTAGAATGCATTTATGAAATTTGTGCTTAAATATTTTCTCTTTCCTGTTTTTGAATTACTTAAGTAGATAAAAGATTGCCCTGTGTTCAGAACTATTCACTAGGAGAGATTTGGAAGCAGAATTTTCTAAACCAATTCCTTGAAGAGCCTTGCTTGGCTTCAAAAACTGGTTTTCAGGTTCATTTCAACTCCTAATCTGATAAAACTCTTTCATCAGCTTTGCTATGATTGAATACAATGGAAATGGGTTATGTCCAAGGTTCAGGATGAGTTCAATATTATGAAATTGTCACCCACAATCCTGAGTCATATTTTCTCTTGTGGTCACGTCCTCCAAATCTTGGTAACAAAAGTGCCATTCTTTTAGCCTTATTGTCGTTAAGAAAATTATTCCATGCCCAAACCATAAGGATAACTGTTCCTTGGTATTTCTATGTCATATATACCCTTGAAAATAAGAATTCAAATCTTAGACTGAAAAATAAAAACCATCCGTGCTTCAGTAGGCTTTTCAATATTGCTCTTTCACCAGGAGAGTATTCCTGGATCTTTCTCTTCCAAGTGTTAGATTGCCCACCAGCAGTCACTAACTTTCCTCTTTGATGTCATTGATACCTGAGCAATGTGTGTTTTAGTGATTGGCTTAAAACCATCTCTCTTCCTTTGATAGCAATAGGAGTTGTCAGTTTGTGAGATGGAGTGCCTCTATATCACCCTGTCTGGAAGTGTCCAGGCTTCCGAAAAGTGGGTTTTCAGAGTAGTAAATTCTCAAAGTCGAGCATGTTCTGTCTTCCCTGCCTTGAGAAGGATAGTAGAAGTCAGAATGAGAAAGATTGTGTCCGGAGCCGCATATTTGTGAGGCTTAGAGATCTAAGTAGATCTGCTCACATTGATAAAGAACTCCTGGGTTACAATCTACTATTTATTTTTCACAAGTCTGAAATGGCACTGTTTTTGCATGTGAACTTGACTCTTGTCAGTGGCATATTTTGCTGTCTGTGTGACATAGATCCAGTACCCATAACTGAAAGAGACTTAGAGATTCTTCAGTTACATCCTACAGAAGTTGATAGTTCAAGGTCACAGCCCCGGGGGCAGGAACTAGGACCAAAAGCTACTCAGACACATCCTGTAGGGCTGTTACTGTGTGTCAGCCTGTTGCTCCTCTGCAGGCCAGGCATTGCAGCTACAACTTAAGCTTGGTTTACACTGACCAGAGTCCATGATGGTACCTGTCTGACTTTGCTGGGACTGCTACAACAGAATACCACAGACTGGATGGCTTGAAAAAAAGTGGAATTTTATTTTCTCATAGTTCTGGAAGTTGAGAATCCAAGATCAAGTTGCCAGTAGGGTTGGTTTCTGGTGAGGGCTCTCTCCTTGGCTTATAGATGGCCGC
This sequence comes from Antrozous pallidus, assembly GCA_027563665.1. NCBI lineage: Eukaryota > Metazoa > Chordata > Mammalia > Chiroptera > Vespertilionidae > Antrozous > Antrozous pallidus. The sequence goes on along the minus strand of CM050516.1, from coordinate 52,401,851 downwards.
CTTCTCCCTGTGTTCTGTGTGTTGGGGGGAGAGAGAGAGAGAGAGAGAGAGAGAGGAAACTCTGGCATCTCTTCCTTTTCTTTTAAGGACATCAGTCCTATCAGGTCAGGGCCTCACTCCTACGACCTCATTTAACCTTAATTACCTCCTTAAAGTCTCTGTTTCTATATACAGTCACATTGGGGTGAGGGCTTCAGCATATAAATTTGGGGATGGGGACACAATGCAGTTCATAACATTACCTAACCATTAAACGAAGTCCACAGGGAATTGAACTAGAGTCTAAGTTGGACTTTGTTTTGCATTGTTATCTACCTGGAAGCAATTTCAACTAGAGTCTCTTCATCCCTGAGTGAAGACACTGTGCATGAGGGCTTCCTAAATTGAAGTTAGGGTGTGCAGTTACTTGGAGTCTTCAAAAGCACGGAGTCACCAAATGGTACTTCTAAAGTAATTTTTGAATATGTAATACATGAGTATGATACAGAATTCAAAAGGTATATAGTGACAAATGCAGCTGCCTCTCCTCTATCCTAATCTGCATTGACAAGCCATCTGTGACAGTCTTTTTCCTTTTACATCAATAATAGCATTTTATGCACAGTTCTATACTTATTTTACATAATAACTTTTGACAATTATTAAAATCAGTGCCTATGGAACCTATTGTATACTTCACATTTTATAAAATATGTGAAATATTTCATTGAGGATATACCAGTTTTCTACCCAGTCTCCTATTGTTGGTCTCTAAGGCCATATTTCTAGATTTTTCAATTATATTTCTTTCAAATATACAAACTGGGCTGCAGAATACTTTTTTTTTTTTTACAAAATGTTATTCACATATATACATACATAAACATCTGCAGGACTGATTTCTTTAGAAGTAGAAGTGCAATGTCAAAAGGTATGTACAGCTTAAATTTTGGTAAATAATCACAGTATGGTTCCCCATCATGGTTTATAGGAGAGGGGTTGGGGAAACTATGCAAATTTGCTTCTCATTCTCTCTGTATATTGGCTCATGAATCTCTCACGCTCTGGAATGTTCTCCAAATACCATTCTGCCTCCTTGTACCCACAAAGTTTTTCTTGATGACCTCTTTTCTCACTTGTATTCTTAGTCTGTACCACACAAAGCATCTTTAGTGTATGGGTTCAGGAAATCTAATTGACTACAGTACTTTCTAACACTTTGCTAAATACAATTTTTCTCTTTAACTGTATTTCTTGTGCATATGTAATTTCCCTAAATTCCCTAAGTAGAACCCAAAGTTTACCTTGCTTCTATAATAGTAACATATATTTTATAACATTTAGTATGTTAAGAACTTTTGTATTCATACTGTAGGCCCAGTGCATGAAATTCATGCACTGGTAAGGTTCCCCCCCACTTCCCTTCCTGGCTAGGGTCTAACCCCCTTCCCCTGGCTGGCCACACCCCCTGGTCGAAGGGAAAAATTGCATGCTACACTTTTATTATATAGGATTTTATTCTTTAATCACCCTTTTGAAGTAGCCAGAGGGTAATAATTTTATATAATAAAACCCTAATATGCAAATCAACCAAACGACAGAACAACCAGTCGCTATGATGTGTACTGACCACCAGGGGGCAGATGCTCAATTCAGGAGCTGCCTCCTGGTGGTCATTATGCTCCCACAGGGGGAGTGCCACTCAGCCAGAACCTGGGCTCATGGCTTGCGAGTGCAGCAGTAGTGGTGGGAGGCTCTCCTGCTTTCGTGACAGCGCTAAGGAGCAGCAAGCAGGGAGGCAATAAGGAGTGAGGGGTCCCAGATTGCAAGACAGGTGTCCACCAGCTGGCTTAGCCCACCAGCAGGAGGACATCCCCTGAAGGTCCCAGACTGGGGGACTGAGAGACTTCCCCCCAAACCCCAGTGCACAAATTTTCATGTACCAGGCCTCTAGTAATAATAAATTCTCAAGTTTATGTAAATTATTATTAATGTATAATTATAATAGATAAATAATGCATAATTAATATACAATATTATATTATTATTTCATCATAGAGATAAAAGAACTGAGATGCAATTAAATTGAATGCATGGCATTATGAATAAAGGCAGGACTTTAGTTTTAACTATTCCAGATCAAATTTATTTTCCACTATCTCATACTATCTGTTAACATTGAGTAGTTCTGAGCACTCAGTAAAGAGTGGTAAGTTGATTAAACATAAGCTTCCATCCAGATAATCCAGGTGAAAACCAGATGGGTGACAGCCTTGAGTGAAACATCCACCCTACTCTCTGCTCTGCAAGCCTGGCAATGAATCATTTTACCCTTCAGGGCTACCTTCAGGGAATACTTAAAACCTTTTTCATTTGTTCATAGCCTAGATTTCCTCACTCTCAGTTCTTACTTTTTTTGGACTTGATGCCTTCTAAATGTGGCTTTTGTTGTGTGGCCAGCCACCACAATAAGGCCACTCACTGTTCAATATTAGCTATTAGCTTCCAGCTTCGGTTTGTTTAGGGCTGATTAAATAGTAGAGGGTGTGTGTGTGTGTGTGTGTGTGTGTGTGTGTGTGTGTGTGTGTTGGAGTAGCAGCTCTGCAACCAACATTTATTAAGAATTGATTTCCTGATTCGTTTGTATCCTTGGCGTAATACACAGATCAGCCTGGTCCCAGACTTGTCTCTCCTCTCAGATTCTTTGAGCTGTTGCCTTCCAGACATCCCAGTAACTCCCCGTGTGGGGAGATGTTAATCTGCCTTCAGTTTGCAACACTTGATCCTTGGATATCCACTCCAAATATGGTTAATTGGCTGGTTCCTTTTTAATCTTTTCCATGAGCAGGTCTCCCGGATTCTGGAGGCATGCATGTGTGCCTCCTTGCTGCATGCGAAGTTGGAGAGGGAGCTGAGAGGGAGTGAATAATTATTTGGAAAGCTCTTACATTCTCAGAGGCTGGTGGCAGCTATTTTTAGGCCCTTGGAGGCAAATTGTCACTGTTATGCCAACAAACATGCAACTTTTTTCATGCCAAAACGGACCAGACTTGTAATGCTTCCTAGCCAGTGTTTTATATTGAGTGAGTGTCACTGCCTTAGTCAGGATTCTGTCCCCAGGATCTTGCTCATGTGCTAGGATTTAGGTTTTGAGTATGGGGTGTGGCATAGCAGCTAGTAGGGGCAGGGAGGAGAGGAAGACACGAATTAATTATCCTTCTCAACTTCAAGAAAGAATAGCTTTAACATTTATTGAAATTAGCCTCAGTCTGAAGTCAGTCTATTCCAGCAGATTGAAGGCCTTAGGGAAATCATAAATAATCTTACTTCACCTGGTAAACACAGGGGCTCTCACTATAATCCAGAAAGATCTGGCTCCAGTTGCATGCCTCTGTGAGGCCTCCTCCAGAAATATGTTTTACTCCCACCTTCGGTCTGGTAAGCAGAATAATGCTCCACCACCCACATCTCCAGAACCTGTGAATATGTTGCCTTATATGGCATAAAGCACTTTGCAGGTATGATTAAGTTAAGGATTTTGAGATAGGGAAATTATCGTGGATTTGCCAATCTATATATATATATATATAAAGAGCCAGGATCTATAACATCCAAAACAACTGAATGGACAACCAAACACTGGAAGTCAGTCCTGCCACACTGCGGACGCTGCAGTGACCCAGCACTGTCTGCCAAGGAGGCTGTGGATCAGGCCTGGAGAGAGGCCCAGAGAGAGAAACAGGGTCTGATTCACAGCCCCTGTGGCAGTCAATGCTGGGTCGGTACTGTAGAAGTCAGTCCGCAAGCATGGCAACCCAGCACTGGCTGTCAAGGGGGGCTGAGAATCAGGCCCAGGGAGAGGCCTGGAGAGAGAAGCAGGGTCTATCCATAGCCTCTGTGGTAGCTGTTTATCAGCCCTTGCCTCTCTTTCTCTCTGGGCCTCGCCAGCAGCCACAGGGAGTCCCTCCCTCCCCCCCCCGCCTCTCCGATCAGGCCTGGAGATAGGCCCGGAGACACTGACTGGCATAGAAACTGACCAATCAGAAAAAAATTTGGGTGAATTGTGAGGAGCCAATGGCTGCATAGGAAGTGGAGCTTTTGACACTGATTGGCATAGAAACTGACCAATCAGAACCTAATCTGGGTGAACTGTGAAGGCAGAACCTAAGGTGGGGGCTAAGGAGGGGTTTTAAGGGCAACAGCTATTTGGTGTAAGGTAAAAGAAAGCAGTTCAATTTTTTAATGCCCGGTTTGGCATTATAGTGTATATGCCTGGCTATCAGTCTAGATATAGGGATTATGTATTTTTGTCTGCCAAGAGCTTCTCCTCCTGATGAAAAAGCCCTCCCAATCCCCATTTAAGCAACCCTATTCTATATAATCTATCTATACTAATAAAAGGGTAATATGCTAATTAGATGGGGTCAACCGGCCATCTTCCAGACATCCGACTTCCTTCTGGACAGAGTCATGGTGGTGAGGGCCAAGGCAGAGGCAGTTTGAGGCGAGATCAGGCCTGCAGGGGAGGGCAGTTTAGGGCAATATCAGGCTGACAGAGGAGAGCTATTGGGAGTATGATCAGGCCTGCAGGGGGAGGGCAATTGGGAGCATCCAGGCCAGCAGTGGAAGACAGTTGGGGGTGAGATCAGGCCTGCAGGGGAGGGTAGTTAGGGGGGATCAGGCAGGCAGGCAGGAGCAGTTAGGACCTAGCAGTCCCAGATTGTGAGAGGGATGTTCAGTTGGAAAGGGTGCAGGTTGGGCTGAGGAAACCCTCCCCCACCCCATGCACAAATTCTATGCACCAGGCCACCAGTATAATTATAATGTTTCTTAGGCATGAGAGTCAGAGAGGAGGATATGTGACAAGGAAGCAGGGGGTGGAGTGATGTGTCCACAAGCCAAGGAATGCAATCTTGAAAAGCCAAGGAAGAGTTTCTGCCCAAGAGCCTCCAGAAAGAGCACAGCCCTACTGACACCTTGATGTTAGCCAGTGACACCCTTTTCAGACTTTTGATCTCTAAAACTGTGAAATAATAAGTTAGTATTGTTTAAGCCACTAAGTTGATGGTAATTTGTCACAGCAATGGGAAACTAATATACTCATAAAGGTGATTTGATACCCTGAGGGAAGATGCATCACTCCCCAGAGTATGATCTCTCATCCTCTCCACTCGGTCCCCTGCTGTGGTGAATAAAAGGATATCCCTTGGTTCCTGTGGTGGAGGAGGCTGACTCCCAAATCCCAACTTTTCTGCCTTGATAAAAAGAAGAGCCCCTCACCATGCAGGACTGACACCATCTTCCCTGGTTGTTGGTGAGTCGGGGACGGGAGAAGGATTTCTCATTCCCATACCACACTGACCCTTTGAAATAGCTATATATAAGTGCCTCCCTCCCCCTCCCCAACCAGGGAGGATCAGCATCAGAGAGCTTTGTCATGCTGAGAAAAGCATTAAAAGTAGAGTAGACTGTGCTTTTCTCTCAGCTGCTTTGGCAATGACCAAGCTCTTCTCCTGCTACCAGCCTCAGGAGCAAGGCCAATGCCAACACTCATCTGACATGCTATAGCCTACTGGATATCTCCCCTACCTGCCCTGGGATACAGATCAACTGTGCAGCCTTCCAATATCTTCCTTTTTTTCCCCCAATCCTTGGTTAATGCTTTATCTCATTAACCCTAGCAAGTTTATCTGAAAACTAGGGACCCGGTGCATGAAATTTGTGCACTGGGGGTGGGCAGTCCCTCAACCCAACCTGCCCCCTTTCACATACTGGGAGCCCTCAGGGGATGTCCAACTGATGGCTCACCCCCAGCCTGCCCAAGGCCTAAAGCCTCAGCCTTGGGCACCCAGCCATCACCCTGTTCAGCTCAGCCCTGGCTGCCTGCAACCACCCGGCCCCAAGTACTGGGCGCTCACCGCCACTTCCACTCACAGCGCCCGGGGGCCAGGCGCTCCCTGCCACCGCCACCACTGCTGCTGCTGCTTCCCCTCTCAGCATCCGGGGACTGGGCACTCACCTCCACTGCCGTTTCATCTCCACCCCCAGGGCCGGGAGCTCAGGCCACTTGGCCCCACCCCCGCTCCTGATTGACTGGTAGCATAGCAAATCAGGAGCAAAGGTACAGTCAAATTTGCAAGTTTCTCTTTTATTACATAGGATGCACGTATTCAGATGGAAATTTTGAAGGCTAAGAATAAGACACTTAAAAATATACTCAAGGGTACTAACATTTTAAATAAATGGAACTGAGGTTGGAATCATTACTGCACATTCTTTTGTGACAGGGAATATGAGAACTTGAAGAATTTTTCATATTACCAATAAAATCCCTCCCTCCTAGGAACAAGATAGATTTACTATGTTGTATGTATTTTCGGATGGCACTTGGCATTATTTTAAGAATTTTGGTTCTTGGATGACCCCTTTAAGATTTGCACTGTCTAAAGATCAGAGCATTCCCATGATTCCAGTCTTTCCACACTTGGAATAATTTATTCTACCACTGTCGTTGGAACAATCAACCATGCTTTCCTTGACTCTCTGAATTTACCCTTTAGTTACTATGATTCCCATATAAAATTAATGTTCTCACATTTCAGTTAGAGTTTATTGATATGCTTCATATTTGGAAAGCTGTTTTATCAGTTGCTGAGCAACCCAAATATGTAACTTTTGCCTTCACTAGAATCTTATTCAAGGCTGAAGTCTTGACATTCAGAGTAGAATGTTTCTAGTGAGGAAATGGAGTTTTATGGTTGGCATCTGTTGGAATGGCTGTGCGGCTCCAGAACTAATATTTGCAAATGGTTTTCCAAATCAAAGTTATTAATGTGATGAAGAAAGCCATCATTTTGTTTCACTTTGGAGTTGTTTATAAAAGAGAGGACAAGTGGTAATTTCCAGAATAAGCAAAGGGAAACGATTAGCGCCAAATAACGGACACTCTGTGTTGACTGTGAACACAGCATATGGACAGACTGTTTGGGTGTCGGGACAGGCTGTGCATGAGCAGGGTTTCTTAGCATAACCTACCTAGAATTTGGGAAAATCAAATAAATGCTGGAAAACAGGTCCAAAAGAACAAGACAACAATTATTTTTCAATAGTTCTTGACTTTTTTTTTTTTTTTTAGTAGCCATGTCTCTTTACATAAATTAGTAATGACATCAGTCCCATGTCTAAGGACTCTCTCTCTCTCTCTCTGGAGGCAAAATGCTCTTACCTTTTGTGTTCAGCAGCGACCCAGAACTGGCTGGGTCTTTCTAGAACCAGCCTGTCAGCATTCACATATCCTTTGCTTCAAGTACTATCATCTCTAAGGCCAGATGCTCAATAATTAAGAAGCATTCAAGATTTGTGTTTCATCTTAACCAGTTTGGCTCAGTGGATAGAGGATTGGCCTACAGACTGAAGGGTCCTGGGTTTGATTCTTGTCAAGGGCACATGCCTGGGGTGTAGGCTCAATCCCCAGTAGGGGGCATGCAGGAGGCAGCTAGTCAATGATTCTCTCTCATTATTGATATTTCTATCTCTCTCTCCCTCTCCCTTCCTCTCTTAAATCAATAAAAATACATTTTAAAAAAAGATTTGTGTTTCATGTGGTAAAAAACTAAAGAGAAGGTAGAGAAGATGATACTTTGCTGCTTCAATTTACACATTTCCTTACAATATACAGTATTGTTAATTGTATTACAGGATCAAAGCTCAAAAGAGACTTATCAATATCATTAAGCAAAACTTCCCAAGCCCAAATTTTGTGGTTTTTTATTCTTTAAAGTATTACAAATAGTAGTACATATGTTTTCCTTTTTTTCCCCTGTTGTCCTCCCACCAACCTTCCCTTCCCCCCAGCACATGCCCTCACCTGTCCCCCCTCACCCCAGTGTCTTGTCTCCATTGGTTATGCTTATATGCATGCATACAAGTCCTTCGGTTGATCTCTTACAGCCCCTGCCCTCCATCCTCCCCTGCCCTCTCCCTGTAGTTTGACAATCTGTTCAATGCTTCTTTGCCTCTGTATCAATCTTTTTCCCATTTCTTTTCTTTAAAAAGATCTTGCATCTGCATACTGGAATAAATATAAAAGAACAAAAAATGTTTGAGTCTCAGTTTCAATGTCCAACTGTTCTGAGTCCCAGTTTCAATGTCAAATAGTTCCTTATGTGTACATGTCAGTAATGGTATCTGGATGGTGAACATATGGTGGCAATGCAGGTTCCACCCTCTCTGTTTTGGTCCTGGGCTGCCTGCAGCGACACACAGCTGCTGGCTGCTAGCATGGCAAGGTGTTGCCAGTGTCTTACATCTCTGAACTGTCTTCATAGTTGGAACAGATCTGTCAGTTCCTCTTTGTTGCAGGAATCCATATGGTCTTAGAGTTGTTTTCTAAGATATACAAAATATTCTCAACCAAAAGTTAATAAAGGGATCTTTGCTGTAAATTAGACTTGGGATTCTTTTTATTTTTTCCCAGATGACTTTCCTTTGGCTTATTTTGACACCAGGTGTGTTTTTCATGAGTGTCCTGCTATTAGCATTACAAATGGAAATTAATTTTCTGGAGTAAGAATTCTCTAGATGTAATTTACTTACAGGATATTTTTCCTTACATGCTATTACCCCACTATCACCACCCCCTTTTTTTTATTAATGGCGGCTTTTGGAAATTTTATATTGCAGTCTTGGTAACTTTAAATTTTAATTTTTGCACAAAAATATGACTGCTTTAGGTTCTTTGTATGTTAGGCAATTTTACAATGAGATGAACTACTAATAGAAAATTTAGTTAATACTTTAGGAACAGCTTTCTGTCCAGTACACTTAAATTTTCTTGAGTATTCACTTATTTCACTTGGCCAATTTAAATTAATCTGAAAACTTGATTACTATTTTACTGTCAAATTTAATACTCAAACAATAATCATAGTTTACCCTGTAAATAATAGTGGAAAGGATTATTTGCATTCTTGAGTAGGCCCTGAGCATTCCTGGTACTAGACTGAATTTATATATAGGGCAGCTGTTGCTGGCCGAGTCTCTGTCTATAACCTGGGTCCCAATCTGAGCTGTGCATGGGAGTTGAAGCAGCCATGGGGGCAAGAGACCTCCCTCAGAAGGAGTGAGAGTTCAGGCCCCTCCAAGGTTAGGGGGTGAGGGTCTGTGCCCACCTCTGTTGATATTTTAGTTCTCTCCTGTTGGCCCCTCTGCGACTGTGCCTGTCTTAGGTTGTTCCTTCCCTGAGGAATCTTACCCGTCTCTGGCTAACCAGCCATCCTCCAGGGCCAAGCAGGGTGATGTGAGGTTTAGTTCTGTCTCCTTGGTAGTATATGCCCCCGTGGCCTCCACACCCAGCACCTGCCTTGGGATCCCCTCGCCTACTGGCGGGGTGCCGTTACTGATCACATATCTCAAGGGACTCAGGTATCTTCTCCAGGGAGGGCCCACCAAGCCCAAAGTTTTTGTGAAAGGCAGGTTTATTGAGCTATATGCATGTGAGAAAGGACCATCAGCAGTGGCAGGACTGGATGGAGAAGACATGTCCAATGTTCTAAGATTGACAAGGCTGTTTTGTTTTTTTCAATATGTATATTTTTTTATTCTTTAAAGTATTGCAAATAGTGGTACATATGTTTCCTTCCCCTCCCTCATTAAACTCCCCCCAGCCTCCCCTACCCCCCAGCACATGCCCTCACCTGCCGCCCCCCCCCAACCCCCTGTCTTGTATCCATTGGTTTTGCTTATATGCATACATACAAGTCCTTCGATTGATCTCCCACAGCCCCTGCCCCCCACCCTCCCCTGCATTCTCACTGAAGGGCTGTTTTATTTATTCTTTATTTTTTTAATTATATTTTTATTGATTTCAGAGAGGATGTGACAGGGAGAGAGAGATAGAAGCATCAGTGATGGAGAATCATTTATCGGCTGCCTCCTGCACACCCCCAATGGCGATCTAGGCCACAACCCAAGCATATGTCCTGACCTGGAATCAACCTGTGACCTCCTGGTTCATAGGCTGACACTCAACCACTGAGCAATATTGGCTGTGCTGACAGGGCTCTTTTATACAAACCCGTTTGGAGAAGAAAGATATAAGTTGCTTTAAAAGAATTTATATCGGCTCTAGATAAAATGATAGGAGAAGGTGAAGGGGGCTAGTTCTATTTGTGGGTGCAGTCTGTAAGGGAACTGTGTTTGCTTTGGGGGGCTTGCTTTGGGCAACAGTCCAGAAATAGCATGCATAAGCAAGATGCAGTGGTGCCTGGTGGTTGGCTTCTTGGTTATTCCGTCTAGATAACTGCAGAAGTGGCCACCTGGATGGAAGTTAATTCAAAGTTTGGAGGTACTAGTATATTCAGGAATATTATCGGTCTTTTGTTGGTTTCAGCCTGCAACTGTTACCTGATTAACATCTTTTTTCTTCCGTCCACCCTCCAGTCTGCTATAATTTAATTGAGGACATTTCAGAATTTTCTTCTTGTTAATACGAATATTTAAATGATTTTACTTCTTTGGGGAAGCTTAGCTTATGCAAAATAACAACATCTATCTGTAAGATCATAATTTCTCTGTTAGCAATCAGATACATTCATCTTTCTAAACATTTTTAAAAGCCTGCTTCCAAGCTGCCACCAACCCCCTTTTTGTCTTGGGTAAGTCTCTGGGCCTCAGGTTTCTCTTTTGAAAAAAATATAGAGATTGGACTTGACAGATGGTCGCTGGGTGGCACTCAGAAGTAAAACTGTGGTTCTACAGCAGCTTTTCATGGCTCTGTCCACATCTGGAACCTCTTCCAGTGATTGGCTGAAAACTGGCGCTTTCTTTGGGTGAGCGGATCAGATAAGCCGGAGCCAGAAAGCCATAACCTCCGGCCCCACCAGGATAGCAAACCCCTGTCTTCACATTCCTACTGGGTCCACATTGCCTTAGCATAAAGGCCTCCTGGGTTCTGTTTTCCAACAATGATGAGCTCAAACGTTACGGATTAAACAAAAGGGGGCATCTGGAAATATTGCTGACACCAGGCCTGTGTGCCCCAGGGGTTAGGCTCACTTTGGAAGCGACCAGGTTTGGGCAGCAGTGAGGCCATGTGGAGTTTTCTAGCCCTAGGAACTAAAATAGTAAACTTCAATTGTTCTTAAGAAAGGGATTTTCCAATCTGGATCTTCAGTAGAGAGAGATCTTCTAGTTTTCAAAAACTACTGAAAACAACTTTGGAAAATACTGAAAGGAAACAGAGAGATGAATCCAATGAAATAATGTGCATTTACTAGTTATGCAGTTGTTGACTATAAAACAAAGGTTGACTAGAAACTTTATCACACACAAAAACAGATTTATTTGGGAAAAAGAAAGGATTGCAGTCCGGAAAGTGCAGACTTAGTGATCTGTGCACAAGTTCTGCCCAAGAAAAGAGGAAGTACCTTATAGAGGGGAAGATGAACTCAAGGGGAGGGGTGGTTCCAACCCTGGAGCTATGTTTAGCATAGCGTTCTTCCTGCAGGGCCCTGGCAATGACATCGAGGGTGAGAGCTCCTCCCACAGGCCTCCTAATTCCTGTTTAGGTTAAGATCTCTGTCATAATATTTTTTAAATATGTTTTTGTCTATTTTTGAGATAGAGAAAGAGAAGAAAGGAGAGGGAGTTAGAAACATGGATGAGAGAGGAACTTTGATTGGCTCCTTCCTGCATGCCCTCTACTAGGGATCGAGCCCACAAGTAAGGCATGTGTCCTGAATGGGAATCAGTACCTCCTGCTTCATAGGTTGGCACTCAACCACTGAGCAGCCTCTGTCATAAACTTTGATGTAGTACGTTGGGAATTCCAGGTCACTTCTGCCAAACAAATAAGCAAAAATTATGAGAAGAGATGCTTCATGTATATTTCCCTATTCTATACAATGGTACATAATAGTGTGCTATAACTATCTGTAAGTTCATTAAATCTAAGATATTGTGATTGTTAATTGTAATTTCAAGTTCTTGCCATACATTATTAAAATAGTCTAGTGGAGAATAATTTTTTTGTCTTTAATTTTTTTTATTTACAATATAACTTATATTTAATAGTAGTACATATGTTTTCCTTCCCCCCCACAATATCCTCCCCCCAGCCTCCCTTACCCCCCCAGCACATGTCCCCACCTGCCCCCCTCCCCATCCCAGAGTCTTTCATTCATTAGTTATGCTCATATGTATGCATACAAGTCCTTCGGTTGATCTCCCCCAGCGTCCGCCTCCCATCCACTCCAGCCTTCCCCCTGAAGCTTGACAGCCTGTTCAAGGCCACTCTGCCTCTATATCAGTCACTCCCCCTGTTTCTTTTCTTCAAAAATATCTTGCCTTTGCATACTAGAAACAAACGTATAAGAGCAAAAAAAAGTTTGAGTGTCAGTTTCAATGTCCAACTGTTCTGAGTCCCAGTTTCAATGTCAAATAGTTCTTCATGTGTACATGTCAGCAATGGTATCCAGATGGTGGACACATCGTGGCACGCAAGATCCATCCTCTCTGGTTTGGTCCTGGGCTGCCTGCAGCCACGCACAGCTGCCGACTGCCAGCATGGCAAGATGTCATCAGCGTCCGCCATCTCTGGACCGTCCTCGTGGCTGGAACAGACCCGTCAGTTCCTCACTGTTAGTGGAGAATAATTGATGTGCTATTTCCCGGTAGCTCAAACCAAAACAAAACACTCGTCCAGGTTTGCTTTAATTATCTATTTCAAATTAAAAATTAAACAATTTTTATTTTTTATCCCTTAAGAGAATAATATGAGTTAGACCGTTAGTTGCTTACCCCTAGTTATGGTCATTTTTTCCTTTGAAGATTAATGAATCTATCTGCCTCAGAGATTCCTTTCAAAGTTAACCCTATCATGTTGCAGAAATGACAACTTGCTCAGCCTGGGCCTCTTGGTCCTCAGCTATTGGAGGGGTCTTTGTAATAATTGGGTGCTCTAGATTGTGCAGAAGCTTAATCTTTGTTTCTGGGTTGCAGTGGAAGCCAAGGTCGGTGTTCTCCTTCCTACCCCCACAATACCTGTCTTGGTAAAATGCAAGGTTTACATTGCCTGGAATCTTTTAAGTAATTGTTTGATAGGTGATGTTGGTGATAATAATAACTTAATTTTATTGAGCTTACTATGTTCTGGGTCCTTTCTATGCATTATCTTATTTAATCCTCACTTAAGGACTAGTCAGCACATTTACTATTAGAGTTTTTTGAGATAATGAATCTGAATTTTAAAAAATTAGGAAATCTTCCTAAGTCATCCAGCTAGAAGTTCTGTGATTCTGCTTTTTAATTTAATTTATTAGATTATTAGGAAAAGAAAAATGCTAAGGAATTTTGGTATCTCAGAGTTTCCTATCCTATGATTCCATTGGTCTGCTCCTTAATGAGATTTACATGTATATTGGTTTTTGTTCAAACTAAAATGAGAATTTAAAATATCTTATATGCAAACAGATGGTGCTTTAAGCATGATTATTTGCTTTAGTAAAAATTGAATTGGCCATGGCTGGGTGGCTCAGTTGATTGGAGCATTGTCCCATACACCAAAAAAAGGTTGCAAATTTGATTCCCCCATCAGGGCACATGCCTTGGTTGCAGGGTTTGATCCCTAGTAGGGGCATATACAGGAGGCAACCCATAGATACTTTTTATATCGAATCTCACATGTGATGTCTCTCTCTCTCTCTCTTTCTCTCCCCCCACCTCTCTAAAAACAGTAAACATATCTTTGGGTGAGGATCAAAACAATAAAACTAAATCATTATAAAAAATCAATTTGTTATTCAATGATTTGTTTTATTTCAGCCTGAACTCTATGATATCTTTTTTTAAATATCTTTATTGATTAAGGTCTTACATATGTGTCCTTATTCCCCCATTACCCCCCACCTCCCACTCAAGTCCCCACACCCCTGTTGTCTGTGTCCATTGATTAGGCTTATATGCATGCATATAAATCCTTAGGTTGATCTTTGATATCATTCTTAATCACTTAAAATTCTCATGAAGAATAGAAGTAAGTTTTATTTTAAGTCTGATTCACTGACTCTCCTCCTATCTAATAAGAGAGTAGCATGCTAATTGATTGTACCTTTGCGACAGCCACCAGCCAATCAGGAGTGAGTATGAAAATTAACCAAACAAAGCTGGAAGGTTCACTTGCATACACAGGCACTGAGCCACCAGGGATGGGGTGGGATGGGATACTTGTGTTGTCACTATGGCAACGACGCAGGTGTTCCCCACCACCCCAGCTGCTCCAAACCTCTGGGCAGCATTGGAAGGCAGAAAGGCAGCTCCAGTCAGAGTGAAGGCAGTGCCAGCAGCCAAGGAAAGGAAGGCCCATTCCTGCACAAATCTTCATGCATCGAGCTTCTAGTGTTCTAAGAAAATGCCATGGTGAGGCTATAATAAAATACCTTATTTTTATATTTATTACTTCTCCTACAGCTATCATAAATTCATAGAAAATGAATTCTACACATGTATAAACCAGGAAAAATGAATTTTTTTTAAATAGTGTGAATCACTGATCATCTCAGATGTAGCCGAGGAGCCAATATTGGTGTGGTAATTAAGTTCCTAGAACCATCAAGGAAAATAAAATTGGCTATTGTTAGCACCTCCTAATTTTTTTATCTCATAAAAGTTAATTGTTATTGAGTGTCTGCCTCTGACTGTAATGACAAATCTCCATTTAAGGGTGCCAGTGCATAATTGAAATGCACTTCAGTCATACCCAGTGTTTGACATATTTCAAGTTTTCAGAAAAACTTTGGGGAAGCTCACATTAACCAGCTTTTACCTAACAACCAGGTGAGCCTTTAATATATTGAGCTTAGTGATCTTCTGGAGAAATCATGTCAGTTGGCTTGCACTACAAATTATTAGTTTGGTTCCCAAATAATAAATGTTTACACTCCTAAACTAGACCTACCCTGAATTTGTTTTTATCCCTGAGAAAAATTTTTTTTTTACAAAATAAGACTATGTTCCAGATAACACCCTTCCCATTCCCAACAAGTATAGTAATACATGGGTTTCAGGAAAGGCCCATGGTTCAGGATAGCATCCTGAAATAGAGAAGCTAACAGAACACACTTAAGAGCTATCTAGCATGACTGCTTATTATGGCCAAGGATGGCTTTGTAACCACACATGTAAAGGGGATAGCAATAATTTTGCTTGACAAGGACATTCTTTACTGAAGCATACACAGAATGGAAACACTAAGGGTGAATTTTACTGTGAACTCAAATAAATTAAATAAAATTAAATTATAGGTCACTTGAAAAACTCCATGGCAGTATAATGAAATTTAATGACTCTGGTTTGGGACCTGTTTATATAATGTGGGAGGCAAAGGACAGAAAACTCAGCCCAAACTGCCTTTATCAAAATAACTGCAAAGTCTAAAGGTTTTGGTTTCAGGTATGGCTTGATCAAGGCTCAAGTAATGTCATCAGATTATTTCTGTCCTGACTCTTTAGCTCTCCTCCTGTACCAGCCCTTTTCCAAGTCTTTTCCCCTTGTATTGCTAAGATAATTTCCACAACTTAGCCTGACAGATAGTCCTGTGTAAGACCAACAGAGAAAGAGGGCCGTGGCTTTTCTCTTAATTCAAATAAGAGTCCTGTGTGCCATGGTCATACATGACCAGGGACTATGCACAGTAGAGCACTCTGCACTGCCAGGATTAGGCCTTTGCAGTTGAAGATTCATTGTATCATGAAAAGGGTGGGACAGAGGCATTCCCATTTTATCTGTTTGACAGTAATGATACTAATAAAACTTAACATCTATGTCCTGGTTTTTATGTGGCAGGCCATATGCTAAGTGCTTCATTGTGAATTACCTCATTTACTAAAAGGACAGAAAAGTCCCCTCTGATGAGTATTTTTCTCAGTGACTCCAGTAGTAAGATCACTAACTGAGAATATGGATGGGAAAGGGCGTGCACTTCTAATGTTTTCCCCTCCACTTAATATACTAATTCTGTAAGATACTCTGCTTCACATTAAGGAAATTTCCTTATATTACCCTTAATAAGAATCAGGAATGGGTGCCATCCTCAACAGATAGTTTCCTTCTCTATGAAGCTGGTTGTCCCACATCTCTTTATCTGAAGTCAGAGAAAAGGGGAGATAGGTCCTGGGGTGCACATACTCAGTTCTGTATGGATGGGGCCCTGGAGTAGCTAACATCATCTCCACTCACATCTCAATGGCCAAATATTAATCACAGAGCCACCAGTAGCTGCAAGGGAGGGCAAGAATTCACACCTCACTGAATAGCATGTGCCCAGCTAAAACACGAATACTGTTGAAGTGTAAGAGGTTGGAGGACAGCTAACTACACAAGATCATAATATGCTTTGTTCCTTTAATTTGTTGATGCACTACAAAGCATTCATTTATTTTCTAATGTTAAATCACCCTCACTTTCCTAGGATAAATCTCACATTGGTCAGGAAAATTTTTTTATTTGATTGTTGGAGTTGATTTGTGAATGCTTTATTTAGGATTTTGGCATCTGTGTTTACTAAAAGTATTTTTAAACTAATGTGGAAAATTGTAATACTTTACATGTATATGGTACTTTGCAATTCCTGAAATTATTTCACATATGTTATCATCAAGAGAATTGATGATTATCAGGAGCTATTAAAAAAAGCAGTATATAATAAATGTGTAAATAGAAAACATCTATAAATGGAAACTGCCTTTTCTTATTATTGCTTAAACTCTAAAGGGCTGTCAGTGAGACTAAAGTAAAGATTAGGAGGGAAGAGGATGCAGAGGACTGAAAAGGGTTTGATTAGGAGGGAAGAGGATGCAGAGGACTGAAAAGGGTTTTTGTTCACAGGAGCCCAAGAGGGAGTTACCACCTCCACATCTCCACCCCCAGAAAGCAGAGAGGAATGGGGCTGCCGGCCCTTTAAATGTCTAGCCCTGTGCTGATGTTCTAGACATTCTATCAATGTAATGTTTAAACAACCTGGTTGTGAATTTATAAGTAAAGGATTTCCTGGTTATTAAACATTCTTTCTTAACTTTTGTTTTGATTTCTTATCTGCACAGACTCAATTAGGTCATGGCAACTGAGCTCTCTCCCGGGAAAAGGAAGCACTAAATATACAGGGTGCTCCTGCTGCCTGTCTGGCAGCCAGGTCACAGACATGCCCTGGTCACACAGTGTCTCACAGGGTTAAGGAGCTTTTCCAGAATACACAACAATTACATAACAGTGATCACCCAGAAGTGTAAAGTGCTTTTGAAAGGAAAATAGGTGGCCAGCTGACATAATTTTTCAAAAAGAGGCAATTGATAACAGATTAGGCATCACAGTAAACATAGAATTGCCCAAATAGCAAGGCCTGTTTGTAGAGATGACCCGTTAAAAAATATGCCGTTTGTTCACTACTCTTCCCTGAGTCTCAGAGCCTCTGGTATGTCATAGGTTAGGTACTTAGGGCAGTATTCACTCTAAGATCACTCAGCAGAGCTTTCAGCCCTCTCTGTCTCTCCTCAGTCCTCCCTCCCTTCCTCCTTCACATGCACCCTCAGAAGCAATGACACCACAGTCTACCTGGGAAGAACATGCTGGCTGCACATTCCAAAATGAAGCAAAGATCAGAGAATTGTCTGATAAGTCTCATTGGTGCACTATCCCATTGAAACAATTTGATCCCACAGTAGCTTTTTGCCCTGGACTTTGTGCATTGATCCAACTGGTCAGATAAGTCATCCAAATCTACTTTCCTTTTTGCTGTTTGGGGAAAGCCTGTGTGCCTAAGTTGACTATTTCTTCTGGGATAAATGCACACCATGCACAATACATAACCGAAAGTGCATGGAGAAATACCCCAGCAACCCATCTATTACTTACATCACTATCCCTAGAAATTCATTATGAATATGGATGATGAATACAGTTAAAGTCTAGGTGACTAGAACCTCCCTACTGCCATCTTCCGTCTTTCTGAGCAGATGTCATGTGTCATGAAGACACAACAGTGGTATGAGCCACACAGGTAGTGTAACTAAGCACCTCAGTTAATTATAGTTAATTATACTTTACCCTACGGGGGAAAAAATGTTTTCTCAGGTTCCTGAAAATGAATGATGAGTAGTTTAGAACTTCATAGATGTCCAAACTTTGGTTGCCTATTTTTAATTGCTGACCTGGGGTTTGAAACAAGCTGTTCAGTTCCAGAGCCCAAATCAGTACCATTAGGCCCTATGGTCTC
Source organism: Antrozous pallidus (assembly GCA_027563665.1). NCBI lineage: Eukaryota > Metazoa > Chordata > Mammalia > Chiroptera > Vespertilionidae > Antrozous > Antrozous pallidus. The sequence goes on along the minus strand of CM050516.1, from coordinate 52,383,607 downwards.
TTCATATAAGTACATAAGAGGAAAAATGTAAGGGGAAAATTAGTAGAAGAAGAGTTAGGCTACCAGATAGTAAATTTGCTAAAAGCCTAGACAACTATAATAGCCTGATGTGGGCTCACCAAAAAGTAGGTCAACCTTTCAGTGAAGTAAAATCCAAAGGTAGATCCAAATATATCTCAGAATTTAGGGTGAAAATAAATTTCATCCTAACTGTCTCCCTTCTGCCATCCTATATAATAAAGAAGTAATATGCAAATTAACCCTCATACCCTCAAAAGATGGCTGCCTACAACCAAGCTGGCAGGTTAGTAGTGAGGGATGACAAAATGACTGAACAGCAAACTTCATGGGGCAACTAGGCCAGCAGAGGTGTTAGCAAGGGACCACCAAATGACTGAACAGCAGCAGGCTGCTTGGGGTGACCAGGCTGGCAAGCAGGTGAGCAATTAGGAGCCAGCGGTCCAGGATTATGAGAGGGATGTCCAACTGCTGATTTAGGTCTGATCCAGGGATGTCTGACTGCTGCTAGTTTAGGCCCAATCTCAAAACCAGCAGTTGGAAATCCCCCAAGGGGTCCTGGATTGGGGAGGGTGCAGCCTGGGCTGAGGGGACCTCCCTCCCATGCACAAATTTCATGCACCGGGCTTATAGTCTCATTATAAGATCTCAATACATGTGTTGTTGTCAAATCACATTTAGGTAGTTCAAGATTTAAATGTAAAAAGTAAAACTAAAATGTTTCGAAAAACAGTTTTAAATTAATATTTCTGTCATCTTTGGTGGAGGAGCTTCCTAAGCAGAGTGAAACTAAAAGCCATAAGGAATAGAACGATAAGATTTGACTATGCAAAATTTTAAACTTGTGCAAGTCTATGCATACAAAGTCTTATAAATAACCCCAAATCCTCTTGTCAAAAAATATCTTATTCCAGAGCTTTAAATAGATAAGCTTTAAAAATATAAGTAAAGGGATCAGTTATGTGGAAAGTTATGAATCTACCCACCACTTAAGTCTCTCTAAGATGGCCACAGCACCAGGATGAGCCTCACCAGGCCAGATTAGTCTGCAATACAAAGAAGTTATTTCTGTAGAGACAAAACCTGCTGGCAGCCTTAATCCCTCCCAAAACCTCAGACCACATGCAGCCATTAACCAAAGTAAACATGGAAAGAGGAGCATTGGAATTGTCAGTAAATTCTGCACAGTTGAAATTCAAACCATCAGTTTCAGTAATTCCCAGAAGTTGACAGCTAAGTCTAAACACTGTGTGGCTTTGAGATTTTACAGCTGGGCCCATGCAAAGGTTTCTGGAATTTAAAAAAAAGAAAAAAATAATATAATTGATGTAGCATACACAGACATCTTTGTATGTCATTAGCTTTTAAAATATTTATTTAGCCCCAGTGAGTAAAGGAATCAAAGAATGTAGGATTGAAAACCTGTGTAGAGATCAAGGTCAAGTGAAAGCCCTAAGTAGCTTCTAAGAGACTTGCACCATCCTGAGCCATTGTAAACTGGCAGTTCAGTCTGGCGGGCTGAAGCCTGTGAATAAGGCCAGCTTTAAGCAACTATGGCAGTGTTTAACTTTGTCCCTAAACTGCAACATCCTCATTATAAATTTTCTCTCTTTAATTTGTAGTGACCTCAAGGAATAGGATATCTCCGTGTGGAAGTGGGGCCCAGGAAGAGCTTTGTGGGCCTACATTTGAATGGGGTGATCCCTGAGAACCTATCCTAGTGAAACATACTCACAGTGATGTGTCAAGTTGGTTCATTTGCAACTGCTCTCACATCCTTACTAAACACCCCAGGTAGAGGTCTCAGAACTCCTCACTGAGAGGTTGAGCCTCACATAGTGTCACAAAGAATAGGGACAGTGACCCAGATAACTCTGACCCGAGAAAGTTGCCCCTCTTGCTTCAAATTATGCAGTAAAAGGGGCATTGTGGTGGGAGTATTTGGGAGTGGAGATGAAATAATCCTGGAGTTATCTATTCAGCCTCCATCTTCCCTGGTTTGGTATAGAGATGCATAAGCTATTTACATTGAACTAGGTAAAATAAGCAGAAAATATCTCTGAGACCATTTATTTTATGTTAACAGATCATGTGAGATCTTGTTAAGAAACTCTATTCAGGATATCTTTGGGTACTCACTGTAGGAGAAAATAATAAGTACAGATCTGTGATCAAGTATTCAGAGTGTCTGAGTGATGGAAAGAGAAAAAGGTTACCTACCGGCAGATGGCAAAAAACTGTATTTGATCTTTGTGCCATGGGGTCAGAGTGCCTTTTCCTCTTCAGGGGGGTGGGAGAGTTGTGAAATGCAATTTAGGGCTGTAAACTTGGACTTGTTGGAAAGCAGCTACCTTTATTTAGCAGGATCAATGACACCTTGGACAGTTGAAGGGTAGGTTGATCATGACCTCACTGTTACCAAAATTATTAGTTCATTTTGGGTTCTTTCCTCATAGTCAAGACAGCAGCATTTCAAAGTAGCTAAAGAAAGAGAAAATTTGGCTCAGTTTCTGGCTGTTCAATCTTAGACTTGCACCTGGATATTAGATCTGGCAAAGAATCATCACAAGCAATCTCATTATATGGATGTATGTTACTTTATCTGGACATTTCACTATTATTTTCCTGCTCTCTCTCATCCCCTTACCCTCATCCTTCTCACAACAGGCGTAGAAGACATCGTGGCGATAATGATTCCTGAGCCCAAAGGGAAGGAGATAGTCAGCCTGCTGGAAAGAAACATCACGGTGACAATGTACATCACCATTGGTACCCGGAACTTGCAGAAATACGTGAGCCGCACCTCGGTTGTGTTTGTCTCCATCTCCTTCATCGTCCTGATGATCATTTCCCTCGCATGGCTGGTCTTTTATTATATCCAGAGGTTTCGATATGCAAATGCCAGGGACAGGAACCAGGTGAGTAGCAAAAAGTTTTTCTAAAATTTAAAAATAAATAAAACTTAAAAATTACTATAAAAATAAGACATGTTACTGTGTAAACTTATAAAATCACACAAAATACTAAGATAAGACCAAAATTACCTATTATTCCTCCACTCAAGATAAGGACTTAATATTTGCTGCATAAAGCAAAGTAAAAGGGGAAATATAGATACAGAGGCAAAGAAACATTGAACAGACTGTCAAACTACAGTGGGAAGACAGAGGAGGGTGGGGGGCAGAGGCTGTAAAAGATCAACCAAAAGGACTGTATGCATGCATATAAGCATAACCAATGGATACAAGACACTGGGAGGGAGGGGGCAGGTGAGAGCATGTGCTGGGGGGTAGTAGGGAAGACGGGGGGATGGTCAGTGGGGGGAAAAAAAGAAAACATATATACTACTATTTGTAATATTTTAAACAATAAATTATATATATATTTTTAAAAAGAAAAAAATATTTGCTGCATAATTTTTGAGATCTTTTCCAATATACTTATGTTGATGTTTTATTAATATTGTTCTGTAAAATGGAGGGGCTTTGTCCTATATTCCTATTGCTCATCTTAGGCACATAATAAAGGAGAAAGGGAACATGAGTTGATATTATGCTAATAGTGGCAACATAATTTAGGAAAAGCCCAAATTTCCTCCTTGTGGATAGAAGAAAAGGAAGTAAATAAAAGCTATTATAAAAAGCAATTAATTTTTGAACAGATAATATATATACATGGTATAAATTTCAAAAGGTATAAAATGGTGTAAATAAAAAGTAATTGCCTTCCCATGTGTGCCTCTTAGTTACCCAGGTCCTCTGCCTGGAATTTCTTCTCTTCTAGAGATATTTTATGTGCTTGCAAATGCATGTGCAGTTGTGTGTGTGGTGTGTGTGTGTGTGTGTGTGTGTGTGTGCGTGTGTGTTTGTGTGTGAACAAATAATAGTGCACTTAACTCTGTACCATTATTTCTCACTGTATCTAAGAGATTAATTTTTATCAATACTCAATCCAAGCTGCCTTCTCATTTCTAATGCCTGGATAGCATATCCTTTTCTACGTATGTTGTATGTATTAAACTGGCTCCTATTGATGGACATGTTTTCTCTTTTTTAAAAAAAATCTACAAGTAACACTAAGCACATCCTACTGATCAAATTTGGCCCTTTTTGGCCTTAGAAGTAAAGATTGGTTGTTAAGTCCTTTCTAGTATCTAGTCTAAGATCCTCAAACTCTGGGGGCTCCACAGAAGAGGCTCAAGGTTCTGCTACTCAACTAATCACCTCCCTTCTTAAACTCTGAGATGGAGAGCCAGGGTCATGACAGATTCTTTTTAATTTTGTTTTATTGATTGATTTTGAGAGAGGGGGAGAAGGAAAAAGGGAGAAGGGAAAGAGGGAAACATCCATTTGTTGTTCCACCCATTCTTGTACTTGTTGGTTGATTCTTGTGTGTACCCTAACCAGAGATCGAACTGGCAACCTTGGCATATCCAAATGATGCTCTAGTCAACTGAATTACCTGGTAGGCCAAGGACGTGACAGATTCTCAACCTGAATGCCAATGTCCACTACAGGTAGCCTCCCTTCCCCTCCAGGAGGTGAAGGAGCCATGTGTTCCTCACTCCCCAGATGTGCCTCTTTGGCAGCTGTTCACCCTGCTGATGCAGCGAGCAGCATTCCTGCCGTGGCTGGGGCAGGTGAGCATGCCTGCTGGTGATGCTCGGGACCACTGTCCCTCTATCTCCTAGGATATCCCATTCTGACACAAAGACTGGGTCTGTGTTCTGAAAACCACAGGATTCTTGGTAGACAGCGGCGATTTCAAACATGGGCAGATCAGATAAATGATGTAAGGTTCTTTTTTGTTTTTCATAAACAATGTTGCCTTTGAGGCTAATCCAAGGAAATCAGACCTGGTTTGTGTTGTTTTATGTGAGGCCTGGTAATGACATTCAACCAAGCTTTCTTGAAAGAGGTACTCTTCTGTATGAATACTTTTTCTAGTATTTGCATGTGCATGGCCCATGGCCCTTTGATTTCCTCTACACATTTGGTCCTGAAGTTAAGCTGGAGCAAGGGAAGCAATGGTATTTAAACAAACTTGAACTCCACAGGAGAAGAGGGACAGAAGGGAAATGAGTATGCCAAGTGTCCCAGGGGTCAGAGATGCTTCTGTATCCTAAAAAGTCACAACCAATTCGGTCCCTGATGTGTCCCTGCAGGAAGTGCAGAGCCCTTGGGAGGATGGAAAAGCGAAATGTTTGTTATATCTGTGACCTATTCAATGAGATAGTTAGCCATTGACTTGCTATGTTTAGATAATTCAGGTCCCAAGGATCTTTGCCTCCCAGTTCTTTTCTCTGTGGAAGAAAATCCTGACCTGGTAAAACTGGCAATGACACGACTCCACATACCTAATTTTACTAATGAGAGGGACCGGGTCCAGAATGTTAAAGTGACTTGGCCAAAGTAACACAGTTAGTGACAGAATTAGGACTGAAAGCTGGATCCTCTAACATCCAAGCCATGCCTTCTCTTCTACAACACCTCCCACGAAAGCTAACCCTGATGTGTCTCCCTCAGGTCACATGTGCACAGCTTTAAGTCATGGCTCTGTGAGGTCACCAGGCTGTCAAGGAAGCCAGGCTGATTCCCTTACCCACTTTACTCATTGACGGAATGGTGACCTACATCATAGAAATCAACTGAACTGGCTGTTGCATCAGCCAGGCCTGGAAAATTCATTATGTATTAGAGCAAGCGAGAGAAGTGTCTGAGTCACCCGTGGCCACATGAGGTTCCAGAGGACTGGGACCAACTCTGTTTATGTTTATAGTGTCCTCTCTTCACCTAGGACATAAGAACACTTTGCTGTTTTTTTTTTACTTGGTGATGGTGATGAGAATCATGATTATCAAATACAGCTGTCAGTAAAAAGGGGAAAATACGATACAAAATTATCTAATCAGATGAGATGGAACATAAACTCGATTTTGATGCTGTATTGGTATCCTTATGTTCCCAGTTTGTTTTTAATCATATTCACTGCATGCATGTTTATAGCACAGAAGAGGACAAGAGGAAAGTGTCTTCTTTTTCTCCATTTCCTAAATATGTAGAAGGTCACTAGTTTATGTGTCCTGGGTTGAACTGGAGTCTGCCATTGTTGGCATTTATGTAGGACTTTCTTCTTTTAATAAATGGTTCTTTTTTATTTTCCATGAAGCCATTTGTCTTCACTACTGCCAAGGAACCAATAACCTTGGTAAATATTTTTTATATTCATTTAGATTCAATTGATGGGTAAATCTAATTATTAAGATGGCCCAACTCCTGGTGATCTTTAGTGAAAAGCATGATTTGGATCTAGTTGGATTAGAGAAAACCTGTAGGAGCCCCTAGACAAGGGAGAGGAGAGGAATCACCCTCTGAAATAAAAAGCCTCTAGAAACTTGAGTTGATCCATCAATGTGTGAGGTGGCCTGTAAATGTACCTGCAGTGGTCGCTAAGTCTCCTATTAGCAGCCCGTTACTCTGCATTTCTGAGAACCAACCACAAAGGAAAGGATGAGTTTTGTGACAGACTTCTGATTCTAATCCCTACATTCTCTATTCAGGCTCTACACCAGGCTCAGTCTGAGCAGGGCCTGTAGTTGTTCTCTCCTTTATTCTTGGTGCAGTTAAGAACCCGAAGACAGAAGAGACCAACTGCAAAAGCTGCAACTGCTTTAGTTGGACCATTTCATTAAGGATGTTTATGTTTTCACTCATCTCTTTAGTTTGATTTTGGAAACCCAGTAGTACTGGTTAGAAAAGTGTTGCAAGTGAGTCAGTGTTTTTATTTAGAAGTCAATATTTCCTGGTCATTTTTGTGTCACTTAAAGAGAAATATAAAATTTGACCACATTTCAAAACTTTATGGTGCTTTCCCCTTTTCTGGTTAATCTAGACTTCTGTTGAAAACTCTAGCACTCCACAGTCTCATAACTATTATCTATATCTCAGAAGCAGACTTTTCTGTATTCTCCAAGGTATCTAGAATATCTGCTCTGCCCCTGGCAAGTTAGACTTTCTTATCCTTTGTCAGCCACTCACAAAATGTTACCCTTTCCCTCCAGAAAGGAGGTATTTGTGACTTACCATCTGAAATGAGGGTGGTCTCAAGGCACTGCAAGGGAAAGGAATACCCTCACACCATTTTTCAGAATGATGAAGGAAAACATGTCTTTCTTCCTTTGTGAGTCGTCTAATTTCTCAGGACATCCAGAGAGGAAGACCTCTTAGACTTGGTGTTGAGAGGACTTTATCATTTTCTTTTATACTCAATTTCTCCATCTGCTAGTTCTGCTCATGTGAGAAGCCCATCTCCCAAATGACTTTTAACCTCCACTGAACTCTTTTAACCTCCCAGCCCTCAGTCACCAAATGACAGTAATGGAATTCCTCTTTCTAATCCCCTGACCATTAACTCTGCTATTAGCCATAATCCCTGACACCCTAATGTCAGTTTACATTTCCTGGATGGACAAACCATTTTCTTTTTGTTTTTTATAAAGGCAGCTTACATCTTCCCTTAAAAGGGTATGGAAACAGCTTTATATTTTTGTGGAAGAAAGAAGGGAATTTTTTTTTAAAACACCCCCTTTTTATTCAGATAGAACCAAAAGCAAAATAAAATACATGGACAAGATAGAATGTAGTCTTTGAATTTACCTTACATGTTCATATTTAAAAAGGACATATTTAATTTGCTTTAAAAATGATTTTAAATAAATTAAATTTGAAAACATTATTTCCGATTCACCTCCTTAAAAAAGGATGGTCTTTCTTTGAGTATAATCCAATACCATTGTTTGAAAATAATTTTTGCTGCCTTATTGCTCTGCTTTAAAAATAAAAAACAATTTAAGTGATTGAATTGGGGCCAGGTATTATATAATACAAATTAAGCACAATTACAGAAATATCTGAATTCATAACTTAAACTTAAAACAATCAATAATTGACTGTAGGCCCAGATCTCTTATTCTAAATATAATATTCTATAGGTTTTCTGCATTTAGTCCCTGTAACAAGTAGCCCCTTCTCCATGTCTTTCAATTCTTGCTCCTGTCTTCTTGAATGAAAAGTAGCTCTTACTGGCAACAAGCTGCATTTGCCAAGGTCAGGACTATAGCTTTGCTTATCTAACCACATGTATCATGGTTAGCCATATATTTTCCCGTTAATTGGCTAAATTTCTCAGGTTGTTTTCCATACTAAAACAACAACAACAAAAAACAGTCTCTTGGTTTAAGATTTTATTCACTCATCAACGGTTAATGGGATTCCACTAGATAGTAAACTACAGAGAGCAGAAATTTGTGTATTTTCACTACCATTTTTTTCCCCAAAATCCAGAGCTTTTGAAACTGGGATAAAGTATGTGATCTGAAATACGTGTTGAATGATCCAGTGTCAATCACTGAAGGCAGCTCAATTCATATTAATGGGAAGCAAACATAAATACAGTCCTGTTCTCAGGGAGCTTACAGGAGAGAAAAGTAACTAGGAGAGGTCTTAAAAATAGTATATATTGTCACAGGGCTATGAAGTAGAGGGACAAGGTGCTGTGAGGGTGTAGACCAGAGGGGTCTTCTCTCCTGGAAGACATCTAGGAAGGGCTCCCCCCAAAATGACTTGATATGAGACCAAAGGATAGTTAGTCAATAACCAGAGGAAAAGAAGGGGGAAGAGAGTTGCATCCTTTTTAGTTTTACCTCAGTTCCTTTTCCTCTTACTCTGTGTCCCCCATTTGTGTTTATCATTATAGACTCTATTTTTCCTGCCAATTTAGTTTGCTATCTACTCCTGGACTTCTGCATAAATCTCAAGTGTATATGGGTGTCCCTTTAGGAAACAGCCAAAGCTTACTCTCCTGTTAAAAATGCCAGTGATGATTTTAAAAATTAAAAATGAAATATCAAAAAGGAAAGTAAATTAACATGGAGAATATCTCCTTTTCTAATTTTTTACTCTAACTACTGTGTGTATAGGCCAGCTAGTGTTGCTCAGTGGTTGAGTGTTGACCTATGAACCAAGTCAAATACAGTATTTCTTGATGTGGGTTATGGTGGTTACATAGGGGCATGCTGTATAATTGTTAATTATGTATTTCCCTATACCCATACTCACATTGAAACATACACAAAGGAGGCAAAATTGGCATGTAAGAGTGTGATATAATAGGATCGGACAAACTAAATATAAACCTAGTTTGGGTCTACATAAGTGATTGAAATTCTTTAAAATTCCAACCGAGTTACCTGCCCTTGACTGGAATCAAACTCTAGGACCCTTCAGTCCACAAGCCAATGCTCTATCCACTGAGCAAAACCGGCTAGGGCCTCAATTTATTTCTTTCGTAATCTGTATAAATGTAACCTGCACTAATGTCACTGGACAGGATCTTTCCATATCGTATGACACTTGCTTAACATGGGGGCATGAAGACCTTCTCTCTAATAGACCTCAATTACTAGAGCTGCTTTGTTCAGACATCACCATGCCATCTCTTTCAGACATCATCATTAATATTCATGCCACTCGTGCATGATTTCAGAGATAGCTGCCCTGGTTTATTAAATGTTATTAGAAGCAAAGTCAAAAATTACAGGCCTTTATTACTAACCAGCAGCATTTACTGTTTCAGCGCCGACTGGGAGATGCAGCGAAGAAAGCAATCAGCAAGCTTCAGGTCAGGACCATCAAGAAGGGGGACAAGGTAACAGCCTATTTTCTTTTGGGTGATGGGCTATTTAAACAAGCTCCTGGCTTTACTGGCCACCAAGGTAGAAGAGAGAAAAGGATGGGAAAGGGGAATGTATGCTAATAGTTCTCCCATAGGCATCTGTTATTTTACCCATCTTTATTATTAAATACTAGAGGCCTGCCGAGACCGGTTTGGCTCAGTGGATGGAGCATCGGCCTTTGGACTGAAGGGTCCCAAGTTCGATTCTGGTCAAGGGCATGTGCCTTGGTTGCCAGCATATCCCCAGTAGGAGATGTGATGTTTCTTTCTCATCAATGTTTCTGACTTTCTATCCCTCTCCCTTCCTCTTTGTAAAAAATCAATAAAATATATATATTTTAAAAAATACTAGAGGCCTGGTACACTCGTGCAAAGGTAGGGTCCCTAAGCTTGGCCAGCAATCAAGGCCGATCTGTGGAGCAACTGGTGGGGCGATCGGGTGTGTGGGAGGGTACTTGCATCCACCTTAGCTGGCCTGGGGCCTGCAGGCTGGGGGCAGCTCCTGCGTTGAGTGTCTTCCCCCTGGTGGTCAGTGCGCTTCATAGTGACCGGTAGTTCCACCATTTGGATGATTTGCATATTAAGCTTTTATTACATAAGATAATTTAAAGCCTTTTATAAAAAGTATACAATAAGACTGCAAAGTAGTTTGGATAGAAAATATGAGAAATTTAAAATTAATGTAGGAAGAGCAGATAAAGCCAGGATGAAATTAGACAAATGCATTACCTAAAATGCCTAACAGAAATGGGTCCCAAATTTAAGTGGGTGCTTTCTAGCAGCCAATGCAAAGAAGGAAATAATATTCCATTTTCAAGCAGTAGCTTATTACCTTATTCTAGTGTCCCACAAGATTTAAAAAGAAAAGATAGTTCCTGTGTTAGTACTTGATTCTTTGCAAAAAAAAAAAAAAAAAGACACTGTTATGTGCTGAACGATGTCCTCCACTATAGTAAATGCAGGAAGCATTTTTAGTGCCTTAGAATTCTAGTGTCTAGAGCCCCAAAGTCATTATAGCAGCTTCCCTCTCTTGTAACAGGATGACATACAGCCAAAAGCAAATGCATGTCTAGAGGATGGACAACAGAACAGTGCAGTCCATACCCATGGCCTCTGAGGATCTCTCTTCCCCAGGAGAAATGTTAAAGCAGTGGATTGCAGACATGGATTTGGAGCTGTTGGTAGCTTATAAGGGATTCATGACTCAACATGCATTCCATATGTTTATCTCTAGTCTGAATAATTGATTTGTCTCCCTAATTATGTGCTGCTGTTTTTCAACTATATAAAAATTCTGTTGAGCTTATTATAACATTCACTTAAAATCTCTACTGAATTTAACGTATTTTTCTATTACTTTTTCCCCTGAAACAGAGAATAATGAAAGAATAAGAACTACTATATAAGTAATATTTTATGGAGTATTAAAGGAGATTTATATACTTGGGGAAGAGAGGGAGGAATCAGAAACACTATTTTAGCATTGTGTACATTAGATTCCTGAGGAATGGAAAGATTAAATATTATTCAGATATTTCTCCATAAGCGGTATCTCTCATCTTCAAGTTTTTGCTATGTCACCTCTAATTATAATAAATAGCATTATTAGTAATGGTACCTTTAAAAATTGTTCCACTTGCAATGGAACCCAAGAGACAAAATGTGGAGGTTAAAATGAATGAATGGAAACTAAGCCAGTGAATAGTAAATTATTGATTAAGAAAACTGACCCCGAGACCATTGAAGCCTGCCTCTGAGGCATGGTCCTTTGGCATGCTATTTGGGTAACTTTACAGGAGTTGAGAGCACAAAAGAGGGCTCACGTGTGCTTTCTGTGTTGCAGGAAACAGAGCCCGACTTTGACAACTGTGCAGTCTGTATTGAAGGGTACAAGCCCAGCGACGTGGTCCGGATCTTGCCCTGCCGGTGAGTCACCAGGCTGCCCACTTTGACCTGGGCGAGTGTGGCGAGTGCCCGCCAGCCCCTGGCTCAGACCTGCTAGGCCCATCTGCCTAAACGTCTCCATGTTTCACTGTCAAACAACCGGAAAGTTCATTTTTTCTGTGTAACCTTCTCCTGATCCTCTGTGCACCAAAGGAGGTATACCTCTCGGAAGTAGGACCTCATAATACAGTTTGATAGCGAGGATCCCAGTACTAGTTTTCTTTAATAGATTTGTGATACTTGATTTTACAGTGCTATTCTCATTAAATGAGTAAAACCTTTCAAATATTTTATCAATGATCAGCAGCCAGGAAGTGGTCAAGATTAAGTAGGAAGCCAAAAGCAGATTCCATTTCCTTTGTGTGGTTGGTTTTGGGGGTTTTTTGTTTCTTTGTTTTGGGGGGGTTGGGGGGACTCTTTTGTTTGTTTTACTAACAGGCACAGAATGTGACGATCTCCAGACAAAACTTCTAGAACCTATAAGCGAGAGTGCCCGCAAGTGTAGCTGGAAAAGCTCCCCAGGTGATTCTCACGCAATCCTCACTTCTCTCGCTAATTGACATTTACTGTTAAGGTGTCTGAATTCTTTTTATACAGTTAAAATTAAACACATTTAAATAACTTAATTAAATTATTTTAAGTTGCCTTAAAAGTTGTCCTCCTGTAATTAAAAACCTTTCTGCATCTGCTCAAGTATTCTAAAAATGAAATTAAATTCTGCCTTGAACAAATGGTCTTCACTTGAAAAGACTGGCATTAAAGAGTCTTAAAGTACTCACATAAATAAAGTAGAAAAATATACAAAGATAGAAAACACCCAAAGATACAACACAATCCATTTACTCATAAAACAACACATCTTTAAAAACTATTCATTAGAAATACAAAAGAAATAAAATATGCCCTTGGAGGAATTGGTTTAATAATCCCAAAATGACAAAGAAGTGACAGAGAAAAAGTCACAACCAGGATATTGAAATAAATGCAGAAACCCTCAAGGGGAATGAATGGGTTGTACTTGAAATGCTTTTAGGCCAATTGATCATTAGGAAACCAGGCCTGAGGAAGTGCACCCTGGTGACCCCAGCCAAGGCTTTGAGTGGGATTCTTCTCCTTGGTTTATAGTTGCCTGATTGTCTCTAAGATGAAACAGTAAGCTGGGCACATAAAGACTTGGTAGTTTCCTTCACACGAGGATACTATACATAAATTCTCTCTCTAAACATATATGGCATTTACTAAGTGACTTCTAGAAACGCTGGCAAAGAGTAGCAGTGTGTGAACCTCAGAGAGCCTCTCAGCATAGCATCTTTTCATCTCTGCAGATTTTACTCAGGGTTTTATATATCCTTATAGTTACAAGTAAGGAAAGTGCTTTTCTTTGTTTTATTTCTTGGAGACTGTTTAGAACCCTGTCAGGCTGCTCCTAATTAAATATAAATATAAATATAAATATAAATATATATATATATATATATATATATATATATATATATATATATATATGTATTTGAAGCAGCCCAGCCAGTGTTGGCTCATTGATGGAGCATTGACCTGTGAACCAGGGGGTCAGGTTCAATTCCTGGTCAGGGCACATGCCCAGGTTTCAGGCTCAATCCCCAGTGTAGGACATACACGAGGCAGCCAATCAGTGATTCTCTCTCATCATTGATGTTTCTATCTCTCTCTCCCTCTCCCTCTCTGAAATCTATGTATATAAAATATCTAAAGCATTAAGTAGCAACTTTTTCCTGAGTATCCAAAGAACTTTACAAATGTAATTAAGAAAATATATTAGGGGGGTGAAGGCATGTGCTGGGGAGGCGGGAGTGAGTGGAGCAAGGTCATTGGGGAAAAGAGGAAACATATGTAATACTTTAAACAATAAATAATTAAAAAAGAAAATCTTTTTTAAAAACTAGGTACGTCATAACTTTAGCCCCGTAATTCATACAGTGTAAAATACCTTGTTCATTTAGAGCTCTGGCATAAAGATATTCCATGTTACTACATACAGTTGGTAGAGGCTGCATAGTAGCCTAGTCATGGACATACCACAGTTCACTTCACCATGCCCCTGTGTGTAACACCTGGCTGATTACAGTTTATAATTATGAAAAATTACATGGCTTTAGCAGCATTTAGATTGTCATGATATATCAAGCCAGATCTCCTTTTACTCTAAAATATTTTGGAAATATTAACCAAGAAAAAAAATAGCATTCTAATATTTATCACAAAAAATAATAAAAACTTTAGGAACTTTCTTTTCTTTCTTTTTTTTGGGGGGGCGGGGCGAGGAGAGAGGAGACTTGTTTTATGTATATTACCCCTTGCCCTAAGCTGGTTCAATTTGACCTCAAGCTTTCCCTTGTTATATGATTACTAGAGGCTCGGTGCACAAAATTCATGCACGGGAGGTGGGGGATGTCCTTCAGCCCAGCCTGCACCCTCTCTAATATGGGACCCCTCAAGGGATGTCCGACTGCCCAAATACCCTCAAGGATTGCCGAACTTCCCACTCACAATCCAAGACTGCTAATTCCCAACTGCTCGCCTGCCTGTCTTCCTGATTGCCCCTAACCACTCCCCTGCCAGCCTGATTGATGCCTGACTGCTTCCCTGCAGGCCTGGTCACCCTATGCCTTCCCCTGCAGGCCTGCTCCCCCCAGCTGCCTTTCTCTGCAGGCCCAGTCTCCCTCAACTTCCTTCCTCTGCCAACATTGTCACCCCTAACTAACCTCCCCTGCAGGCTTGATTCCCCCCAACTGCCCTCCCTTGCAAGCCTGACCCCTCTCAACTGCCCTCTCCTGCTGGCCTGATTTCCCACAACTGTCTTCCCTTGCAGGCCTGGCCCCTCCCAATGGCCCTCCCCTGCTGGCCATCTTGTGGTGGCCATCTTGTGTCCACATGGGGGCAGCCATCTTTGACCACATGGGGCAGTGGTTGGAGTGATAGTCAATTTGCATGATACTCTTTCATTAGATAGGATTTGGTTCTCAGCTTATTCCTTGATTCTTTTTGCTTCAAGCTCCTTACTGTCCATCTGCTTTTATTTCCTTATTGTAGACCCTCCTTTAAATAGTGAACTTCATTGAACATTCCCAAACACAGATTATACTTATGGCTGTTTGATCTTAAACTCGCCATACATTTTTCTTCTATGCTGACTTTAAAATCAAGATATTTTGTATGCCTGTTGCTGGGTTCTGCCAGACAGTTTGCAGTAATGTATGTTATCCAACAAAGGCATTGGCATTTGCTTTTTGCTAGGTAATTTCCTCTGGGGTATTATTAAGTCTTTGTTCCTATGAACTTCATAGACTCTCCCATTATTTCCAGGATGACTCATACTTTGCAGCTCCTTGGAGTAAAAACTGTTTCCAAAAATGTTCTAGTTTATTGTCTTCCTTCTCTGATACTCTTTTCTGTGGCCTCCTTGCCCCTGACATGCTGGGTATATCTCTGCTCTGTTGTTGCTGAGTAGGGTGTCTTTCCGTATCACTCAGGAATGGATGCTCTTGTACCACCATATTTTCAAAATTATTCTCTTGTTTCCTTTGTCTCTTTCAGAGACCTTTGTGTGAGTAAGGAACTAATAATGATTTCCCTCCTATTTGTTGTCATGATAATGATTAAAGTTGTGCACAGACATACCTACCAGCTCCAAGACTAGTTTTAACAACAGACCTATGCTATTCAGAATCAATTCTTGCTTTTGCAAGTGCTATTTTAATTAAGTTTAAAAACTTTTTAAAAATACTTTATGAATGATCATGAAAGAATCGATAGCCCAAATATGATCAGGATTGAGTAGGAAGTAAAAGGCAGATTCCATTTCCCTTGATCTTCTTCCGAATGGGAACAGAATGTGACACCACCACCAAAACTTTGGGAATCTAGGAGAGAAGAACCAGCATTGTGTATGCTATGCTTTTAATTTAGCCTTGACTTTTGTTAACTGGAGAAAATGTCAATGAAGGGATCTAGATTTTGATGCAAAAATGTAATTTATCTAAGAAACGATTAGGTTTCACATATTCCATTCAAAACCTGACAACTAATGATAATGGTACATATTTCTAGTTATCATTATTGCTATTATTATAGTATAATTTGTTATTACTCTTATCATCATTATTGGAACTATTACTATTCCTAGTACAATGACTACATCATTATGACCTTCAATTCTTTCCTATCTTTCTGTAGTAGTCTCCTTACTAAGTTTTCTGCTCCTACTCCTGCTCCTTAATTGTTCATTCTGATAAGTCTATTTTTAATTATCTGGCTATAGACTAGATTGATTCCAAGTGCTCTTCAGCAAATACAACTTTAAATTCATCAAGTTTATCAGAATTTGGACCGAAAAATTATTTGAGGGACAATTAATTAAAATATACTTCACTCCTTGCATTTTTTTAAATTCTACTTCTGCAACAAGGGAGATTCACAGAAAACTAAAAACATGCATTATTACCTATTGGCTCCTTACAAGGGGGATTGAGTTGGCTGGTGCAATGGCCATTGCCTTCATCCTTGATATCTGTATGAATCACCCTTGGGAATCCTGCCATGTGTGCCTTAGTATTTTATACTCTTCTCCATGGGGACTCACCAAGCAGTTCATGTATGGGATAACTACATTTCTCCCAAGCAAGGGAATGTTTTTATATTGTGGGTACTGAACAGTGGTACTTCCAGATTTTCTCTGTGCTTGCTGATGGGGAACTAAAAGCCAGTGTGCGGCCCACACACAGCCAAAAGCTATCTTTGCGGCCTCATCCCTGACTCTGCTTTATGCCTGCATTCTTGGTTTTCTGTCTTCTTTTACTTTTATGACTTCTTCTGGGATATTTTTATCTCCTAAGTCTTCTTAAGTTCCTTCTAGAATAAACATTTTCCTTGTCTTTAAAACTCTGTCAACATAATTTTTAATCCTATATAATAAAGAGCTAATATGCTAATTAGATCAAACAGCAGAATGACCTTCCAGACGAAGCCAGGGTGGCTGCGAGGGTCGAAGCAGTCAGGGCTGCGAGGGTCTACCCTTGCATGAATTTTGTGCATCAGGCTTCTAGTTGTTTTATAAAATCCCATATAGCACAATTTATTTGATTATTTTTGGACATTCAGTTGCCCCCCCCCACACACACATACACACTTTTTTGCTGTTATAAATAGGCTGTGCGTATAGACCTTAGTTCACATGTTGGCATATTTCTTTTTTTTTCTAAGGTTAGGTATTCGAATAACCTAATTGTTTTTCATGAAATTGTACTGAAAGAGTTTTCCAGCCAGTCAGAGCAAAGAAAACTATTCTAAGCGAAGACAACTTGTTGTAACCAGGAATTGTTAGCTTATAATGCCCATCAGGATGGAGGAGGAGCAGGCTGGTTCAGATCACTTAGGACCTGAATACCCAGCCAAGGAGCCTGGGCTGTAGGCAGGTGCTGGGGGCCCTCTGAGGGGTTTAGCTTGTGCCACATGCACAGCACACTGACACCATGTGCAACATCATGTGGCTTGAAGGGATATGACTGGAGTTAGGAGGCCAGTTAAGAGATTGTTAATCTAAAAAATAAAAGGCCAAAGTGAAAAGCAAGAATCATTTATTTGCAATTAAAAGAATAATTATTCTGGAAATACTGTCAGTCCTATATTCTTAGTGCTATGGGATTGGTCCAGGATGGTTATTAGTCAGATGTCAGGTGGTCTGGAACATGGGAACCAGGAGGTCTGGTCTTATCCAGTGTCTATGTGAGCCCTGCAGGGGGTAATCAGGTGGCCTGGATATGTGAGTCCTGCAGGGGGCAATTAGAGTGTTAAGTTATCTGCAGGTCCAGATGTATATCCAGGCATCAACAAAGGACTGGAAAGTTCAAACAAGTATAAGTTCCCAGCGTAGTGAGAACAGGAATTGAGTCTTTCCTCGTAACACAATGTTCATAATGTTAATAATCTTAGCAGCTTGGTTAGAGTGAACTCCACTTTATTTATTCCCTGTCTTCACTCTTCCCTTAAGATTATTGTAACACTGAGGCTTAAGATTACTGCAACACTGAGTGCTGGAGGCCTGAGTAGGACGGTTGGCACTGTGGTTGTAGAGAGAAGAATCTAGTCAAGTGAGACTCAGAGGAAACCCCACAGCATGAGTCTGCTTTTGGAATAGTTGAAAATGGCTGCCTATATCGGTTGGTGACTGGTAGATGCATCTGTTTGTGTTTAAAACATGCTCTTAGAGATCAACCAAAGGACTTGTATGCATGCATATGAGCATAACCACAGACAACAGTGGGATGAGGGCATGAGCAGGGGGTGGGGGTGAAAAGGGCAATGGGGGAATAAGGACACATATGTAATACCTTAATCAATAAAGAAAATAAAAAATTTTGAAAAAACATATCCTCAGATGAGGATTAAATAAGTAAATAAATAATGTAACTTACATTTAAAAAACACCACACATGCTCATTTTTTTTTCATTCCGATTCCAAACAATAAAAGAAATCTAGCAGCTGGCACACTATTACTTCAAAAACCATAACAGAAAAACAGATTTTAAGCACTAAAACAGAGTTCCTTTATCACTTAAAACATGTGAGGACCAACTCTGACTTATCTTTTGGCAACTTTCTTCTGAGTTATCCAGCCCCAGACCAATCCCATACCTGGGCCATTAAGGCACACTTCCATTTTGGATAGATAATTGTTCGATTCTGTGCTACTCTTCCTCTTTCTCTTCTCTCCATTTTAGGTATGAGGCTTAATTTCAGTTGTGTCCGTTTAAGAGCTCTCTTAGTAATGCAGGACATGCAAGAAATACTAACGTTGTTTTTTTGTCTTTGAAACTTAAGCCTACATTTTACAAATATCTGAATATGACTAATAGGATTTCTGCTGTAAGAGACACAGTAATATCCAAGACTAAAAATCAAAAACAGAATAAGTGGTTACCGTTAAATTGCAGTACAAATTAACCGTGAAAGGACAAGTGAAGCTTGTAGGTGCCAATTGGGGTCATAGATACCCTAACTGGCACAGGAATTCAAAATGACATTTCAATATCTGAGTCAGATAGCACCTAAAAGTGATAGGCCTGAAGATTTGGAAAAAGAATTTTTGAGGACAAATTCCAATTTTGGTCTTCTAGTTTCTTTGAAGGTCTATTAGCTACCATGTGTCTACAATTGACAAAGACATTCATAAATCATCCCTGTCCATCTAACCAAACAGACAGACAGCTATTTTTCTTTTTCAGTTGATGTGACTGGCATATATTTTTAACATGAACCTGATTATTAATTGACTCCTCAAATGCAAGCACCCATTAACTCCTGTCCCCCAAAGACAGGTGACATTTTCTTCCACCAGAGAAGTAGCTCTGAGAGACATCTAGTAGAAAGGACATGGCAAATAGTAAAGGGATCCATTTGTAGAACTTTCTGAACAAGCACCTAGGGTAAGATTTCCAGGCTTGCCTGCCAAGGCCCAGCCTCATTAAAATCAAGTTAATGAGATGTACTGAACTAAATGTAGGTGAGCACACAGTAGTATACCAATGAGTGGCTGGCGTCTGATGGGCCCCCCTGAAAGACTGTTCAGTGTGTCCCAGAGCAGTTCCTTGTTTTCATGGGTGCTTCCAACAAACCCACCTGGGCAGTTTGTAGCCTCACCTGCCTGACCTGAAACTCTGAAGTGGGATCCACGTCTTGAATCCTTTCATGATAACCCAGAGTGACTTCTCAGTTGGATGCTGCTATTCATCTGGAAACTTCCCTTTTGGGGGGCAGGGGACACAAGACTTTCCTTGCCAGATATGGTGTGATCATTATAAAGAACATGACATAAAGAAGAATTATAATCTGATGTAAAAATGGGAATCATTTTAATATTTGACAACTCCAAGCATCACAATCAAGTTGTACTGAAAGCACTAAAAATAAACACTAGCCCCTTAAGCTGTTTTCCCAAGGGATCAGTGTGATTTTTTAGATGAGTCAAATGAGCTGAATGTCTTTGTGGGGAGAAAATTCCAACCTCTTTATGAGTAAAAGAAATTTACAAAATGATGAAATGTGATCAGGATTTCAATGCTGAGTCCTATAACTCGTGAAGTGGAAAATAAAGGGCTGCTGTCTAGCCGGGCAGAAATGGTCTGTCCTGACTTCACCCTGTGACATATCTTGATTAGAAACAGGTTTTTTCCAAGATCTTTTTTTGAAAACAGTGATAAATGTTGGCTGGTTTTTATAAGGTTTGACTCACTCTTTCAAGCCCATATTATGCAAGTTAGATTGGGCATTCTGTCTATATAGAGATGTGATTTTTGAAATAACTTTCAGGGTTTCATGGCTAATACATTTTTAACAAGTATGAAGATGTAAACAAAAAAGTAATCTCACTACTGAGAAAGAAATTATTATTAATATTGGTCTATTTCATTTTTTATAATTCATGTACATAAATGCCATATATGTAGTTATACATTGTATGTTGTTAAGTATATACCATGTATTTAAACATTGTAGAATCAGAACATTAATACAGTTTTTATTCTGATTTCTTATTTAACATTAAAAAGTAAGCATTTTCAAGGTAACTGGGGAGGCAGAGCCACTGTCTCTTAGAGGACATCTACCACACAAAGCTAATCGACCAACTCAGGGAAGCAGCCAAAATGAAGAGACATGGAAAGAAATCAGATGTGAAAGAAATGGAGGGGAAAAAAACGACTGGACATAGAGTTCAAAACCACGGTTATAAGGTTTTTCAAGAGGCTCCTAGAAAAGGCTGATGAACTTAATGAGACCTTCGAGGATATGAATGAGACCCTCGAGGAGATGAAAAAGGACCAACTAGAAATTAAGCGTACACTGACTGAAATAAAAAATATTATACAAAGACCTAAAAACAGTCTAGAGGACTGCAAGAATCAAGTCAAAGATTTGAAATACAAAGAGGCAAAATCCACTCAGCTGGAAAAGCAAGAAGTAGAAAGAATCCAAAAAATTAAAGATAGTGTAAGGAGCCTCTGGGACAATCTCAAGCATACCAACATTCGAATTATAGGGGTGCCAGAAAAAGAGAGAGAGCAAGATAATGAAAACCTATTTGAAGAAATAGTGACCAAAAACTTCCCCCACCTGGTGAAAGAAATTGACTTAAAAGTCCAAGAAGCGCACAGAACCCCAAACTATAGGAATCCAAAGAGGACCACACCAAGACACATCATAATTAAAAAGCCAAGAGCAAAAGATAAAGAGAGAATATTAAAAGCAGCAAGAGAAAAACAGTTAGTTACCCATAAGAAAGCACCCATACGATTGTCAGCGGATTTCTCAACAGAAACTATGCAGGCTAGACGGGAGTGACAAGAAATATTCAAAGTGATGAATAGCAAGAAACTACAACCAAGATTACTCTATCCAGCAAAGCTATCATGCAGAATTGAAGGTCAGATAAAGTGCTTCATATATAAGAAAAAGCTAAAGGAGTTCATCACCGCCAACCCAATATTATATGAAATGTTGAAAGGTATTCTTTAAGAAGAGGAAGAAGAAAAAGGTAAAAATAAAAATTATGAACAACAAATACATGTCTAGCAACAAATGAATCTAAAAATCAAGTGAATTAAAAATCTAATTAACAGAATAAACTGGTGAATATAATATAATCATGGGCATAGACTAACAATTCTTGGGGAGAAAAGAGGTGTGGGTGGACAAAAGAGACTGGACAAAAATCATACACCATGGAAGAGGACAGTGGGGGAGAGGTAAGGGCAGAGGGTGGGATGGGTACCAGGTGGAGGGGAGCTATAGGGAGGAAAAAAAGGAACAATGTAATTAATAAACTGAACATTAAAATATTAACAAACAAAAGAGCATAGTCCTACTGTGGAATAAGAAAGAAGGAAATAAAATAAAAAAGTAAGCATTTTCAAAAATAAAAAAAGTAAGTATTTTCACCCAGCTGGCAGGGCTTAGTGGTTAAGCATTAAGACCTATGAACCAGGAGGTCACAGTTCGACTCCCGGTCAGGGCACATGCCTTAGGTTGCCAGTTCAATCCCCAGTGGGGGGTTGGGGGTATGCAGGAGGCAGCCAATCAATGATTCTCTTTCATCATTGATGTTTCTATCTCTCTCTCTCCCTTCCTCTCTGAAATTAATAAAAATATCTTTTTTTTAAAGTAAGCATTTTCTATAATTAGAAATTATTTTAAAATATCTTAGTGGTTGCAGAGTAGCCCATTATTGGAGTTTAGTTAACTGCCCTCCTATTGTTCAGCATTTAAATTGCTTCCAGTTTTCATCATTATAAAAACACTAGAAGTCCAGTGCACAAAATTTGTGCCAGGTGTGGGGGGAACCCTCAGCCCAGCCTACACCCTCTCCAATCTGGGAACCCTCGAGGATGTCCGACTACCCGGGTAATCAGATATCCCTCTCACAATCCAGGACTGCTGGCTCCCAACTGCTCACCTGCCTGCCTTCCTGATTGTCCCTAATTGCTTCTGCCTGCCAGCCTGATCATTCCCTAACCACTCCCCTGTCAGCCTGATTGATGCCTAACTGCTGCCCTGCCAGCCTGATTGATGTCTAACTGCTCCCCTGCCAGCCTGTTTGCCCCCAACTTCCCTCTTCTGCCAGCCTGGTCACCCCTAACTGTCCTCTCCTGCAGGCTTGATTTCCCCCAACTGCCCTCCTCTACCAGTCTGGTCCCCCCAACTGCCCTTCCCTGCAGGCCCAGTCACTCCCAACTCCCCTCCTCTGCTGGCCTGGTCACCCCCAACTGCCCTCCTCTGCAGGCTTGATTGCTCCCAACTGCCCTCCCTTGCAGGCCTGGTCCCTCCCAACTGCCCTCCCTTGCTGGCCTGCTCACCCACAACTGCCCTTCCTTGCAGGCCTGGTCCCTCCCAATGGCCCTCCCCTGATGGCCATCTTATGGTGGCCATCTTGTGCCCACATGGGGGCAGCTGTCTTGTGTGTTGGAGTGATGGTCAATCTGCATATTACTCTTTTATTTGATAGGAAAGAGGCCTGGTGCATGGGTGGGGGCCAAATGGTTTGTCCTGAAGGGTGTCCCGGATCAGGGTGGGAGTTCCCTTGGGGCATGGGGTGGCCTGGGTAAGGGACCTTTGGTAGTTTGCAGGCTGGCCATGCCCCCAGTGACCCAAGCGGAGACCCTGGTATCTGCGATAGCCTGGAAACTTTGTAGCCTTGAGCAGAGCCATGCCTTTTACTCTATCTGTGGCAACAGCCATTTCTTTTGGAATTTATTTACCTTCTATAATTGAAACTTTGTAACCTGGAGTGGAGGCCTAGGCCGGCTAGGGCTGCAGAAGCTTGGCTTCCTCTATCGCCAGGGGCAACCCTAGTCTCTGCTCTCTCCAGCTCCGTGGCTGCCGCCATTTCTGTTGGGATTTATGTATCTTCTATAATTGAAACTTTGTAGCTTTGAGTGGAGGCCTAGGTTGGCAAAGGCAGGCAGAAAACTTGGCTTCCTCCATTGCCACAGAAACCCAAGCCTCCCTCCTGCTCTCAGTGGCTGCAGCCATTTTGATTGGGGTTTATTTGCATATTTGCTCCTGATTGGGTTGTGGATGGGGCTTGTGGGCGTGGCTTGTAGTGTAGCAGTGGTATGGTCAAATTCGCATATTACTCTTTTATTAGATAGGATTACCTTAATTGTTTTTATATATTTTCCTATGTATATATCCCTTAGGGTACATTGCTAAAAGTGAACTTACTGGGTCAAAAATGATTTTTTTAAAATATTTTATTGATTTTTTTACAGAGAGTAAGGGAGAGGGATAGAGAGTTAGAAACATTGATAAGAGAAACATCGATTGACTGCTTCCTGCACACCTCCTACTGGGGATGTGCCTGAAACCAAGGTATATGACCTTAACCGGAATCAAACCTGGGACCTTTCAGTCCAGAGGCCAACACTCTATCCACTGAGCTAAACCAGTTAGGGCCAAAAATGATTATAAAGGACCTTCATAAGTTTTGTCCTACTGCTTTCCTGAAAGATAGTAATGGTTTACACCCGACTGAGTGGGTTGTGAGGATGCTTATATTAGTGTCATTTTGGAACTTTGAAGTAGAACCATTTGAAACATCTTTCTCATTTGATAGGCAAATATGAAGGTAGCACTAGTTCTTTTTCTTTTTTTTTTTTTAAGGAACTGCCATGGATATTCAGAACCAATATATATACTCTATTGAGAGGAAGGGAGACGGATAAAGAGAAACCTCCATGAGAGAGAAACATCTATTGGCTGCCTTCTCCATGCCCCCTCCTGGGGATGGAGCCTGAAACCCAGGTTGTGCCCTGACCTGGAATCAAACAATGACTTCCTGGTTCATGGGCCAATGCTCAACCACTGAGCCACACCAGCCAGGCAAGGTAGCATTAGTTTTAATTACCATGTTTTTTTAATTTCTTTGAGATATTACTGTTGACTAACTAGCTCTTCATATATCTAATCTAAATTGTCATTGTCTAAAAGATGCTTATGAATTTTAAAGGTATTAAAATGGGGATGGGGAATGGGATGGCCTAGAATTGATAAAATGTGATATAACTATTTTAAATTTTTTATTTTGATATTTTCAATAAATAGTGCTGTTTCTCTTTTAAATATTTTGCTTGTTTTGATAATGCTTTTGATTAACAGTAAAAAAAGGTAAAATGTATGAATTTTATCTTTGTTAATTTTTATTTATTCCTCTCTCTGCTTCCCTATCAAGAAATAAGAAAAAATTGGTTAACTACGTTTTTAAAAATGTATCTGAAATTTATATTAGTGTGAAACATTCCACTCAAAGCCATTATTTAAAAGATGCATACTTTCAGGAATATAACTTAACATACTGTGCCAAATTAAAAGTTACATAATGTGGTAGGAGTGTAAAATAGCACAACTGCTTTGGAAATTTGACAGTTTCTACTAAAGTTAAACGCATACTACCCATCTATCCTAGCAGTTCCATTCTTGGATATGTATCCAGGAAAAATGAATGCTACGTTCACAGAAAGACTTGTGCAAGAGTTTTCCTAGCACATTTTTCATAATAGCCGAAAAGGAAAACAACCCAAATGTCTAACAACAGGAAAATGTTTAAACAAATTGAGGTACAGACATGCAATGAAATATCACTCAGCATTAAAAAACAATGTATATTAATAAGTATACATTAAAGCGCATGTGAACCTGAAAACATTGTGTTGAGCAGAAGAAACCCAGGCAAAAAAAAAACACAAAAAACAAATATGCTTTATGATCCCATTTATATGAAATTCAATCACGAACAAAGCTCATCTATGCTAACAGAAGCCATAATGGGGGGTACATGGCAAGGAGTGGGTACTGACTGGTGAGGGGCAGGAGAGGTCTCTTGGGGAAACTATATCTTCATCTGAATAGTATGTACACTATAGTCATGGAGCCTTTTTAAGATTTAAGCAATTTTATACCTACATTTAAAGTAATGGGAGGAAATTTTTAAGTACCAAAGAAGCTATACTTTGAACTTAAAAAAAAAAGGTAGTTCACATTGTACCATAGTCAAAATTACATAAATTTCAACTTCAAAGTGTGCTGATGGTGTTTTCTAATAACTTTTCTTTGATTACTTTGGATTTTTATGTGTACCCAGCCAAACATTAGGCACATCACTGAAACTCAGGGATGAAAGGAGGAAACATAAAAGGAGATGGCAGGACTGGTAAATGATGTCTGATGTGTTCTTTTCTGTCGTCTGCAACGGGGCAAATGCCGCCAGAGGAAAGAAGTCTTGAACTGTAATAACCTTGTTAAATATGGCATTCTGACTTCAAATGTCCTGATCCCCAGTTATATTCATCAACTAGACAGACGGGAGGAATGCCAACCAGTCTTGCTGCCCCAGCCAAGTGATATAATTAGACCAGGGTCAAGTTTTCAGCAGGAGCCTCCCTCCGCCAGAAACCAGAGGCGCGAGCGACACTGGCTATGAAAGGAGGGTTCGGCAGTGCCCTCAGAACTTGAGTTCCCCAAGGATCAAGTTCGGCCACTGTAGCTAAAAAAAGAAACACAGTTTACTAGCAGGAGGATCTGATGCATTGTCTTAGTTTTTTAAGTTATGTTGATTTTTCCTTACTGCTATTTAAATCCAATACTATGGACAACTGGGTGAAAAAGTGGCTGTTTATTAAAATATTTTAACGTTAAAAGCACTCTACTGTTTACAAAGCTCTTTTGCATATAATAACTAATTGGTTATTATATATATATATATATTATATATATTATATATATTATATATATTATATATATTATATATTATATAATTATAATCACAATTATATATATTATAATTTTATATATGTGTATATATATATATCTTATTTATCTATAATATAGATAGAGTAGGTATCATTAATGCCTCATTATTTCAATTTTTAAAAAACTTAATTCAGAGAGATTGGCCACAGAGCTTAAAGCAAAGGCATGTTTTCTGACTTCTGAGCTGATCTTTACACTGTAACACTGGCTGTGGATCTGCCACCTTGGCCCCACCCTCCCCCTGCCCCATAAGGGTGCTCTGCTGTGCTCTCAACTCTCTGGGGATATGGTTTTGGCTAAAACTCTGCCTCAGAAACTCACATCTCCTTTAAAGCCAAATGTCAAAGGACCCCATGCATATGAGTTTAGATCTAGCCCAGCCTTAAGGATTTCACTTTCTCCATAGTGAGTCCAAGCTTGTTATTACTGGGCCTGAAAACACTCTCCTTCTTCACAGAGGGCGG
The DNA here is from genome assembly GCA_027563665.1 of Antrozous pallidus. NCBI lineage: Eukaryota > Metazoa > Chordata > Mammalia > Chiroptera > Vespertilionidae > Antrozous > Antrozous pallidus. The sequence goes on along the minus strand of CM050516.1, from coordinate 52,357,113 downwards.
TGCTTGTGCTAGAGGTGAGCAGTTATGTACTATAGTGCATTCTTTTTCCTCTCCAGCAAGTGCACCTGCTAGCATAGCCTGTTAGCTTGCCTAAACAGAGTAATTATGTTTACAGCAACAGCCAGAAGATGGTTGCTACTGGTTCTGTGTGACAGCTCTTTTTTCCCCTTTCCTTTTCTTCTTTTTCTTTTTCTTTTAAACGTTGTTTATGTAACCTAAATAGAGGGAACCCAGAAAATGCAGTGTCTCATAATCGGTCCAAATATTTCAGACCACGCCCAATGGCAGTCGCCCCCACAGCAGGAGTTGGAAGGAGTTTATGGCAGGAGAGGCTGTGCCTGATTCACACCGAGCCCAGAACACAACACAGTGATCACTGTAAGGACTGTCTGCAGAGGGGACAGAGAAAGATGAGACAGTATGGAAGGGAGTCACTTAATGACACAAAGTTTATCATCATGGTCTTTGATGGCCATTTCACCAAGGAGGATGAAACAGCTTTCATTGATGCCAAAAGGAAAGCCAGGGGACCCTGATCTCAATGGCAGGGGGCAGGGTCTTATAGCCTCCAAAAAGGAATGAGATGGAAAGGCCAGAACAGCCCTTTCTCCTCCATGTGGAGAAACAAAATTGTCATTCCATTGGAGTAGGATTTACACATACAGGTGAAAGGACAAGAGAAAACAAGAATTAATAGATGGGGAAATGAGCCAAACTAGGTTTTCAGTGCTGCTAAAAATGTGAGACCTGATTTTATTATTCATCATCCTCTCTGCATCATTATGCAGCTGTAGACATCATGTTTTGTAAGGTGTTTAAAGAACACTTTCTAAATGTTTGCATCCCTTCGGTGAATTAGGAAGAAGAGTTTGATCAACCCCCTGTTGTACCTACCATTTGTGGGGATTGTTAAGAGATAGAATATTTTGTCCTTTTGTTCCTCTGATGTATGTCCTCACCCAGCCTTTGTTAAAACATGGGAAGGGACAGTGCTCCTACTGAGAATTGCACAAATAGAAAGAGTTGAGATTGACTTTGCCTTACAGATGTTTACTAAACTGGTGGCTCATTGCACTAAATTCCAGTCTTCCCCTATTCTTTTGTTTATTTATTTAGTCAAGTGACTTATTTTTCTGTCCATGGCAGGGGGGGTTGCAATTCTATCTAATAAAAGGGTAATGTGCAAATTGACCATCACTCCAATATATATGATGGCCGCCCCCATGTGGACACAATATGGCCACCACAAGATGGCCAGCAGGGGAGGGCAGTTGGGAGGGACCAGGTCTGCAAGGGAGGGCAGCTGGGGGGGACCAGGCCAGCAAGAGAGGGCAGTTTGGGGGGACCCAAGCCTGCAGAGGGGGGCAGTTGGGAGGACCAGCCCTGCAGGGGAGGGCAATTGGGGGTGACCAGGCCTGCAGGGGAGGGCAGGTAGAGAGGACTAGGCCTGTAGGGGAGGACAGTTAGGGGTGACCCAGCCAGCAGGGGAGGGCAGTTGGGTGCAACCAGACCTGTAGGGGAGGATAGTTAAGGGCAACCAGGCCAGCAGAGGAGGGCATTTGGGATGACCAAGCCAGCAGGGGAGGGCATTTAGGGGTCATCGGAATGGTAGAGGAGCAGTTAAGGGTCAATCAGGCTGGCAGGGGAGTGGTTAGGGAGTGATCAGGCTGGCAGGCAGAAGCAGTTAGGGGCAGGCAAGCAGTTGGGAACCAGCAGTCCTGGATTGTGAGAGGAATCCCAGATTAGAGATGGTGCAGGCTAGGCTGCGGGACACACACCCACCCTCCCCACCCTCCCACCCCCCGCATGCACAAATTTCATGCACCAGGCCTCTAGTTCAATTATAAGGATATAGTCTTCATATTTGATGGTTAACAAGAAATATGATGCTAGAAATAGTAATTAATGATCAGCATGATCACCCTTTGAGTCATTTCAGCATTTCTTTTTGTCTTAGTACTTATTGTGATTTTTTTTAATTTTGAGTTACTTGCATTCAGCCTTAGAAAGTTCATTCTGAAGAGTAGAATACAGAGTAATAACAACACCTAAAAACAAGATGCAGCCTTAACTGGTTTAGCTCAGTGGATAGAGCATTGGTCTATGGACTTAACAGTCCCAGGTTTGATTTCAGTCAAGGCCACATACCTCGGTTGCAGGCTCCTTGCCAGCCCAGGCCCTGGTCAGAACATGTGCAGGAGGCAACCAATTGATGTGTATGTTTTTCTCACATCGATATTTCTGTCTTTCCTTCTCTCTTCCACTGTCTCTAAAAATCAATAGAAAAATATTCTCAGATGAGAATTTAAAAAATTAATAAATGTCTATATACATAAAAGGTTAACATGCAAAGTGTCACCTCTGGAGTTCAACACGGAGTTCAGTTGCTCACTATGATGTGTGCTGACCACTAGAGGTGACATGGAATGAAGGAAGGCCCCAGCCTGCAGCTGGCAGCCAGGGAAGGAAGGCTCTGACTGGCAGCTGGAAGGCCCTGATCACTGGCCAGGCCTAGGGACACTACCCGTGCACGGATTTCGTGCAGCAGGCCTCTAGTATATAATAAAGAGCTAATATGCTAATTAGACCAAACAGCAGATTGACCCACTGGACCACCTTCCGGACGAAGCCAAGGCTATGAGGGTCGAGCCCCTTGTACGAATTTCATGCATCAGGCCTCTAGTAAATAAATAAAAACAAGATGCAGTAGTAGTATTGATAAGATTAATGGTAGTTTACAATTAAGGAGGGCCAACACTTATGATTTAAGCTTTGTGAGCATTATTTATTCCTTCTCTCTCTCTCTCTCTCTCTCACACACACACACACACACACACACACACACACACCACACACATACACACTCATACACACACACTTACACTTATTCACTTGCAAACTCCATACCTGTAAGATAAAATTTCACTGATGAGGCTCTGAATCTTGGAGAGCTAAGCTGTGTCTAAGATTAAACAGCCAGAAAAGTGGATCCAGGAGTGGCCTTGACATTTTAGTTCCACTGAAGGGCTGTGGCACTGCTTTGAAGGAGGGACCTTGTCTTATTCAAATTCATACCCAGCTCCTAGCACAGAACAGAATGGAACAAGGGGGTGACGTAACTCATACTTTATTTTAAGAAGATAAATCTGGCAAGAAAGAGTGGGATGAAGAGAGCAGGGAAAGACTGGTGACATGGAGACCAGTTTGGATGTTAGTGGAATAATACAGAGAAAAGGGTTATGAGATTGTGAATGAGGGAACAGCACTGAGAACAGAAAAGCAATGTGTATGAAAGAAATTTGGGAAGAGTGGGTCCATGGGACTGGGTGACCTGACCATGTGCAGGCAGTGAGGAGTACCGGGCCTTTGACAAATATACACTAATGCAGGAAATATTTCTTACCTGTGTGCCAGGAACTGTTCTCAATGCTGGGATACAATAGTACACAAGGCGAAAGGGTGGGGGTGCTCTCGTAGAGGTAATCTTCTCATTGGGGGATGCATCAGTCAGGGTTCCAAACATGATATTCCACTATATATTTTCAAGGAGTTGGCTTATGTGATTGTAGGGGCTGGCAAGTCTGAAATCTGCAGCACAGGCCTACAGGCTGAAAACTGCACAGCAGTTGATGCTGCCTCCTTGAGCCAGAATGTCTTCTCTTAAGAAGGTTTTGTTCTTAAAACTTTTCAACAGATTAGAACAGGCCCACCTAGATTATTTGGGATAATCTCCTTTATTTAAAGTCAACTGATTATACATATTAATCATAGTTACAGAATATCTTAGATTAGTTTTTGGTTGAATAGCCTGGCCAAGTTGGCACATAGCACTAACCCTAACCATCGTAGAGGCTGTAAGAACAGTGAATGGAAAGAAATCACGCAGAGTGTTAGGGAAGAAGCACTCATTCTATGAATTGGATACTCAGGGAAGTCTTCTCCATGTGAGTAGTAGATCTTCATCTTACAGATGAGGCAGATGAGACTTGGAGATATTAAGTGTCTTCTTTGAGCTAAAACAGCTAATGAGGGGGCCTGCCCTCGTTCCCACTCCAGACTGTTCAGGAGACACAGCAGAACCTGCCTCCCAGGGCCAGTCAAAGGGACCAGAATGTTTGACTTGGTTCCCAAGAGGAACACCAGGTGGTGAGAAAAGTCAGATGAGGAACTTGTTTCCTGAAGGTAGAGTCTGAACATAGGGAGAGAGGGATCTCTTGAGGAGAAAGGTGGTTGTACAGGCAGGACTCTATCCAGCCTCAGCCCGTCCCTCACTGTACTGGGACCACTTCTTCCAGTGCCCCGTCAGGGCTTTTGTCCAGCCAGTGGTTCTGCTTAGAATATCCTCCTTCCTCTCCCCTCCCCTTCACATGGATGTCTATGCAGCCCTCCAGTCTTAGCTTGGGCACTTCATCAGGAAACTCTGCTTGTTATAATCCTCCCCACTCCTGTCTTCTAATGTGGTACTTAGCACTGGTGTCATTAAGTAGTTTATTTTATATTGTTATTTTATCAATGTCTGCCTCTCCTGTTATACTCCCTAAGGGCCAAATCTCTATCATGCAGACTCCCAGTGATGAGCACAATTCTTGGCAGACACTACTTGTTGGACGAAGGCGTGGATGAGGGAATGAATGAATGAGATACATGCCTCCCAAGCAGCGAATCTGCAGGGCATTCTAAACAGTAATCCGCCAACACAATGACACATCCACCTTGTCATTCTCCTTTTTTCTAATCACCAATCTGATCACATCCTCTATACAGCTAATCCCATCCTTGGCACATGGCTACTTCCCAAGTTCAATTTAAAGGGCAGCCCCTTCCTGCACAATTCTCTAATTTGAGGCAGGGAGGACTTTTTAAGCACTTGGCCTAAAGCTGTCTAACACAAATAACAGTGTGAGAACTGTTAGAATGAGAGAAGAGAAGAACGAGAAGAGAGAGTGAGGGTACTACTCCAGGTTTAGGGCATCACTGAGGAGAGAGGGTCAGGCATGGATGCAATGTCCTAAGGAAACCCTCACCCTTAAGACAGACAGTTTCTCTTCTTGCCCCAGGCAGGCACTTCTGACTGCTTCTGCCCGTGGTCTGGAGTCTTATGAGTGAGAAAACAAGCTTCTGACTCCAACAGTGTCTGACAGAGTGGCTCCTGAGAGCCAAGTGGAGAGGCAGTTCAGTTAGGCGCTCTCCCGCACCTACCAAATGCCCCCTCAGCCCGCCCCCAGATGAAAGCTCAGAGGACCTGCCACCAGCAAATGGAGTGGAGTTGAGCACATAAGTCAGCTGTTCAATCAGGAAAGGTTACAGCCCCTCTCACTCTGGCTTCTGACTTGACAACCAGCAGCCTGAACAACTAACAAGGTCCTTTGTGTTGTTAAATGCTTCCAGAATCTCCTCTGCCCTTTATGTCAGACCTCCAAATATTAATGGAAAGGAGCCTTTATTTTGCAGTTGTCTTCCAACTGTGGGAAAAGAAAGTCTGGAATTCTGTAAACATAGTATCTATCAAGTTACCCTGACAGGTCTGTTCGAGTTTCTCCCCTTGTGTTCTTTCCAGTAAATATGTTTCCTATTGAGAAAGAGAAACATCTCTCTGTCTCTACACTTTCTGAAACTTGGAGTCCTGGAGGACACTCCTGGGATCCAGACAGTTTGTCTGCACCGCCGTCAGGGATGACAGGACGCTCATTGGTCCAGGTGTTAGGAAACGGAGGTTCGAGTCTTGGCTCTGCCACTGGGCAGCTGAGTGACTTTGGACAAGTGTCTGGGCCCTGGTGAAATAGGGAGTCTCTGCAGTTGCTGCCACTCTAAGCTGTATGGTTCTCATTGCAGGCATCTTTTCCACAAGTCCTGTGTTGACCCCTGGCTCCTAGACCATCGCACCTGCCCCATGTGCAAGATGAACATTCTTAAAGCCCTAGGGATCCCGGTAAGCACAGTACAGCCTACAGCCTCATCATGTCTGTCTTTCTGCATTACCCCCGGAGCAGGGAGAACATGTCACACCTGGCTTTCCCTCTGTCCCCTCAACCTATATCCTGGGCGTCATCCAAGGGGGCTCTAAGGGAATGCCCAGGTCTGAAAACATTTGCCCTTCTCCCCACATCCACTGTGTGTGTCTGAGAGTCCAGGTGCTGCTTGTGCAGCTTCTCCTCCAGGCTGCAGTGAGTAGACGCAGGCGGAACACCAGCTGAGGCCCCATGGGCCAGTTGTGTATTGATTTCCTCTTGTGTCACAGCCCCTGAGCTGTCATCACAGAGGTCTCAGGCCACATTTTCTGATGGTGCCCCAGTCCCCGAGCTTTCAGAGGAAATGGGCTCTTCCCAACACTGGGCGGGGAGAGCAGCTGCTGGGAACCTGGCTCAGAGCTGCTGCTGAACTCAGATCTGCGGAGACCTTGACCAAGCAGGACACCAGAGCCAGAACCCCTTCATTCTAGTGTGGCCCTCCAGCTGGTGCCTCCATTATAGGGTTTATAAAATTGACTCGCTCTGCCAGTCGTAATAGAATCCTACCGGCTGGCTGGCTTGACACTCCAGGGAAAGACTTTCCCAGGCCCATGGCAAGTGAAGCCCGCAGACTAGTGGCTGGTGAGACAGCAGCTGCCATTTTAGCGCAGGAAGCCAGCCAGGCCACCCAATCCGAGGGCTGCACACAGCGATGTCAGAAAAACACAGGCACTGCTAAAAGGAGCTAAATAAGCAGGATGCAGAAACTGGCCTCCCCCTCCCCTTTACTGCAACCTCCCTGTTGTCACTCCTCACTACACTAATGGCAGAGAATAAAGAGAATGTTAATGGTCCCAAGATGTCACTGGAGGAGGAAGGAGCAGGTCAGATATCAAAGGTTTTCTTTAATGCGGAAGGGCTCACTATTCTAGGACTATCAGAGGGACTCTGCTGGAGAGGGCACACCTCAAGCATTAAGAGGCTGTGCATTGGCTGAAGTTTCTCCCCTATACCAGCTGCCTCTGTGCCAGCTGAGTGCCAGTTTTCACGATTGATGCACCAGAAACAAATTAGCTGGTGTGACTGTGTCTTTGAATTCGATTTTGAAAGGCAATGCATTAAGTTCTCAGATCAGAGTTGTAAATGCATAATGTAGTCAAGGTGAAAATCAATTTACTGTGAACATGAAACATTAGTTAAAACCCAACACCTCTACCAGGCACTGGTGACTTAGAAATTCATCTCAATGCTTGCACTTTTCAAACTCCTGGTAACTGTTTCTTACAAGGGATGGGGAATGTATGTATATGTGTGCTTGCACGTGTGCACATCTGTCTTTGGTCTCTGATGTCTTTAGAATACGTGCTCACACTTAGAGATCGTCGCATCGCTTGACTTAGCTCCTATTGCTCAGGATACTTTCAGAGCTCCTAAGTGTCGATTCCAATACTCCTTCTTCAGAATAATGAAGCCAAATTTTTTACTGAAAAACATTTGACTCCAGACTTTTCCTGGGAAGGTACAACTTCTCCAAAAGCTACTTGTAAATGAGTTGAGGATACAGCTATTCATTGTTTTTAAAAGATTCCTTCATTTGGCTTATTTACAAAACGCAGAGCATTGTGACTTTTAGCAGGTGGGCCTTCTGGCCAGGGTTTATATACCTATCAGGTCTAGATAGGATTTTTCTTAGCATGCTTGGCTTCTGGGAAAATTAACATTGGTTGCATCTTTTGGGTTTTGCCAAGGATAGTTAAGGGCCAGGTGAACAGGAACGTGACACCCATCCGAGCTCACCCCAGAGAACAGAACATCCTCCATGAGGAAGGCACGTAGATTACACTGCTTCTCAGCAGCACCGAGGCTCAAGGCTCGGGACTCCCCCCCTCGCCCTGCCCCCATGCCTTCCTGAGACTCCTCTTGTTTTTGTCCTGGTGGGTGATACTGCTCTGGATCTGGGAAAATTTTTGGTTGTTTCCATGCTATCCTCCATCACTGAGTAGCACCATGCCTAAATTTTGCCAAAGAGATGACATTTTTACTCCATTCTTAGAACTTTCCATGTCATTGGCCAACCTCACAGCCTTCTTAGCTAGAAAACACTTCCTATAGCTAACTGCAAACCCTTTCTGTAGAGCTAATGGAATTGTTTTACAATCTTCCTAAACTTCTGTACTCCATTTCTTCTCAATCATGGAAAATTAAAAAGAGCCTGTCACTCTCTGGTAATTGGTGCCTGTTGGTCCTCCATCTCTATCCCTTACATATGCTCATTGCTCAATAAATGTCTGTGACACATAGCTCTTCTGAAAGCTGCCAGTCAGAGAATCACAATTTATGAAATTCGCCCTGATCCCTCTCTGATCAATGTCCACTCACCAATGACTTGGTTGTAATCTTGATGGACTAGCTAGTCCAAATACAGGTGGCAGGAATTTCTGATTTGTTTTTGTTTCTGTTGTTAACTAAGTATTCTGGTGGCTGCCTATGCTTTAAGGCAAATAAATATAAGCTGAAAGCTAAGAGCTGGAAACATTTTCATTTTGTAAGTGGATTTCTCTAAAATGAACTAAATAATAAAAACACAGCTCAGGGCTCATGAAATTCCCATTATGATGGGCATATTTTTTTAATTATATTTTACCAGGAGAAACAGAATACTGAACTGAAAGGTGAGAGGAGTGAGGGGTCCTTTATTGTCAGAAGTGTTGTCATCTCTTTATCTACATTATGGAGCTTCAGCCTCCTTTCTGTGCAGTCAGGTCTAGGTGTCTTGTAAGATGAGAGAACACAGGTGTCAGTGAATACGCCTAAAATGTACCATATAAACTGGGCTTTTCATATCCCAGCAAACACCTTCTTCCACCACTGTTATCCAAGTGTGAATAGGATGACTGTTTGATGGCAAGGACAGTGTAGGTGGTAGATTCACGAATCCCTGTTTGGCAGTTGGTTGATTTAGGGAGTTTCCCCAGGCCAACCTGAATTTGAATACCTATGCCTTGTCCACTTTCAGATGATATTTGACATCTTTTACTAAACATTATGATGATAATTCCTCTTAGACAATTATAAATTGGGCTTCTTTTCAAAATCTGCTATTTGATAAACCATTTAGAGTAGATATAATCTATGTGAGAGTTAGTAAGCCTGATGTGTTCAATATTATATCTAACCCAAATTATTTATGCCTGCTAACACTCAGTCTCAGTGAGCTAATTCTATCCTTCTCTTTCCTCTCCTTCCTCTATTAAAGATGTAGCACTGTTCTTTTTTTTGTCTTTATTGTTCAGTTTATTAATTACATTGTTTCCCCTTTTTTATCCCCCTATATCTCCCCTCCACCCTGTACCTATCCCACCCTCCACCCTCACCTCCCCCTCCCCAATGTCCTCTCCCATTGTTGCAAGATTTTTGTCCAATCTCTTGCTGTACTTCCCACAACCCTTTTCTCCCCAAGAATTGTCAGTCCATTCCCTCTCTATGTCCATGTTTTTGTTATATTCACCAGTTTATCTTGTTCATCAGCCTATCAATTCACTTGATTTTTATGTTCATTTGTTGATAGATGTGTATTTGTTGTTCATAATTTATATTTTTACCTTTTTCTTCTTCCTCTTCTTAAAGAATATCTTTCAGCATTTCATATAATACTGGTTTGGTGGTGATGAACTCCTTTAGCTTTTTCTTATCTGCGAAGCACTTTATCTGACCTTCAATTCTGAATGATAGCTTTGCTGGATAGAGTAATCTTGGTTGTAGATTCTTGCTCTTCATTATTTTGAATATTTCTTGCCACTAGCGTCTGGCCTGCATCGTTTCTGTTGAGAAATCCGCTAACAATTGTATGGGTGCTCCCCTGTAGGTAACCAACAGTTTTTCTCTTGCTGCTTTTAATATTCTCTCTTTATCTTTTGCTCTTGGCATTTAATTATGATATGTCTTGGTGTGGTCCTCTTTAGATTCCTATATTTGGGGGTTCTGTGTACTTCTTGCGCTTTTAAGTCAATTTCTTTCACCAGGTGGGGGAAGTTTTCAGTCACTATTTCTTCAAGTAGGTTTTCATTAACTTGCTCTCTCTCTTTTTCTGGTACCCCAATAATTCGGATGTTGGTGTGCTTGAGGTTGTCCCAGAGGCCCCTTACGCTATCTTCAATTATCTGAATTCTTTTTGTTTCTTGCTTTTCCAGCTGAGTGGATTTTGCTTCTTTGTGTTTCAAATCTTTGACTTGGTTCTTGTGGCCCTCTGGACTGCTTTTAGGACTTTGTGTAATATTTTTTATTTCAGTCTGTGTATGCTTGATTTCTACTTGGTCCTTTTTTTTATCCGTGAGTGTCTGGTTCGTATCCTCAGAGGTCTTGGTCATTTCCTTGAGGATCTCATTCATTTTCTTGAGGTTCTCATTCATTTCCTTGTAATTCTCATTCATTTGCTGGTTGGTCTTGTTTATTTCCTGGTCATTCTCATTAAGTTGATCGGCCTTTTGTAGGAGCCTCTTGAAAAGCCTTATAACCGTGGTTTTGAACTCTATGTCTTGTCGTCTTTTCTCCTCCATTTCTTTCACACCTGATTTCTTTCCATGTCTCTGCATGGTGGCTGCTTTATGTGGTGGATATCCTCAAAGGGACAGTGGCTCAGCCTCCCCAGTTACCTGAGGTGGGTACTCTTACTGCAATCCTTTATGGGTTGTATTCAGTATTTTTTAATTTAAACCCAGCTTGTTATTGTTAGCCCTAGGAGGGTTTGACCTCCAGGCCAATTGGCTGTGAAGGGAGACTGTGTTCAGGTTGGATGGGCAGAGTCTCTGAGCTGCGCAGGCAGCCTCAGTGTCAGCTGCATCCTATGTGGTGAGTGCGCGCACACAGGTCTCTGTTGGATGGGGATGGCTGCAGACACCTCCAAGAGAAAGCTGCTAGTCTCTTCCCCTTGCCAGACAACTCTGCCTTTCCCCAAATGTGCCTGCACGCCAAAAGTCTAGCCCAAGGTTGTAAAATAGATGGTTTCTGGAACCAGGAGACAAGTTTCCGGGGGGCAAGTCGCGGGTTTGTGCGACCCTTGCTCCCAACCTTCTTTTCCTCGCCTCCGGGTTTCTCGCAGACTAGGAGACCTCTGCCGCGCCCCGCTTCCAGGGTGCGTCCCCCGGACCTCGGACCTCGCCTGGCACTGGGGAATCTGTGCAGTGGGACATCTCCATGTACCCCGGATCTCGGACCTCACCTGGTGCTGGGGAATCCGTGTAGTGGGACGTCTCTGCCCTCCCCATTGGAGAAATCCGGCCGGGTTGCTGCTCCAGCCCCAGCCTGCGCGCGCAACCATGATGGCTCCTAACCTGTTTCCGTCTGAAAGGCTGCGCTCCCGCCGCTCCTGAGTCTCAGTGTCCCACCTTTACTCTTATTAGTGGAGTTTTCATTCAGCCAGCTTTCTGGCGATTCTGGGTGTTGTCTGTTCTGCTGTTATGTTGTAGTTCTTAAATCGTTGCGCGGGGCAGAACAATAGGTGTTTACCTATGCCGCCATCTTGGTGTTCCTCTAACACTGTTCTTACAGTTCACAAAGTAAAGGCAAATGCCCTGAATCAAAATTGACAAAATACGTTTTTAAATAAAGAAAATAAATAAAGGAACAATATCGACAAGCAAACACAAAATTTTGAAAACCATGTCAGTTTTTATCACATATATGATTGCATTTAGGTGATTGTGGCTGAAGAACAACCACACACTATTCTCACTGGGAAACCTTTTCCTCCCTGATACCCCCACACAACAGGTTTTGCTTAGAAGCATCTTTACATAGTATTAAGGAGAGAGAAAATTATTTTTCCTCCTACCTTTCTAGGTTCTCCAGCTGGGGCCCTGTAAATTAAACTCATGAAAGATTAACAAGAGAAAATCAAGCCAACATTTATTAACACATGTACCACACCTACACATGGGAATGTTTAGTGATGAGTAACTCAAAACAGTGGTTAGGAGTTGAACTTATATAGCATCTTCAAAAAAGAGGAATGAAATTTTAGAGAAGCAGCAAGACAAAGGAAGAGAATGTTGGGTTTCTAGAACAGCAGATTGTGAGGAGGTAAATATCTTGGGGAAACTAAGGGCAGATAAGGTCATGTTAGTAAGGTTTGTTTGTGCATATCCATTTCAGAGTCAGTTCTCAATAACTGGTGATAAGAATGTTCTTATCTTCCTGATACAGAGGGGGCACACATCTACAAATTTATGTCCTGCTTTTATGCACACACAAGGACAGAGAGCATTTCTTTATGTACTTCTCAGTTATTTCAGTTCAAAATAATCCTTATGCCAACATATTTAGGGGTGGCATTTTCTGCTACCCTTCAATAATATACCTTATCTTTGAACAGAACTTGTCAGTTTTTAAAGTATTTTCTCAAATCCTCTCTTAATGTAGGGCCGATTCTAATGTTCCCAAGTTTTCAGAGCAGTAAACTGAGACTCAGATAAAATTTCAAACTGACATTTTCTGATCACTTACTAATTGTTAGGCACTATGTGATTCAAGAGCAATATAATATAGTTGAGTTACTTTAAAAAGCTTGTGTCTCACTTGTATATGGAATCCACGAAACTGAACTCACAGAAATAGAGAACAGATAGGTGGTTGCCAGAGGCAGAAGGTGGAGGGTGGACAAAATGTGTGAAGGTGGTTAAAAGGTACAAACATCCAATTATAAGATAAATAAGTTCTGAGTATGTACAACATGGTGACTATAATTAACAGTACTGTTTCGTATGTTTGAAAGTTGTTAAGAAAGTAGCTCTTAAAAGTTCTCATCACAAGAAAAAATGTAACTAGGTGAGGTGATGGATGTTATTGAAACTGATTGTGGTGCTCATTTGGCAGTATATACATACTAGTATACCAAGTCAGTATGTGTACATGTCAAATTAATACAATGTTACAATACAATAGTACATGCTAACTATCTATAATAATAAAAGGGTAATATGCTAATTAGACCGAATGTCTTCCCGACATCATTCCAGACATCCTTCCTGATGAACCCAGGGCCAGAGGGAAGCTGGTGCTGGCAGTGAGGGGAAGGAAAGCCTACTACTGCATAAATTTTCATGCATTGGGCCTCTAGTATCTTAATAAAACTGGAATTTTAAGAAGGCAGACTAGTAGAGTAAGAAAATGCAGTAACCCATAGGAACATGGGATAAATAAGAATAAGGTGTTATAGTACTGAGGATGGCTACCTGGGAGGGAACACTACTCACTACTTAGAAAAGGTGACATTTGGACTTGGAATTGAGGTGTGATTAGGGGTTTCTGCCAGGAGGATTAGTTTTAGATCTTGAGATGGGAAAGGGGAACCGGGTGATTGGGGCAAATGTCACCTTGAGCAGAGGAACAGCCTGAGCTTAAGCTCTGAGATGGGGAATATATGATGTTCGGTTTGTGTCTAAAGGCTGGAGATGAAGCCAGAAGAGTAGGTTGGGAGAAGCTATAGGGTGCCTGTTTTGCCACCCTAAGATTGTAATTCATTCTTTAGGAGAAAAGAAGAATCATACCTGTTTTTAAAAAAGAGTGCTCTGGTGAGAAAGTGGAGAATGGTATGTACTGGGAGGGAACTATAAAGAGATTAGGAGACCAGTAACGGGATGAGAAATGTTTGTAGCACAATTGTTCATGATCAAGGTCTCAATCAGTGAGTTTGGCGGTTCAGTCATTCAGTGTATTGACTTTCAACAACTTGAGTTTCAATGAATTGATTCACTTCCAGTAGAGACAAAAAAGCAAAAAGAGAGAGAGAGAATACAGAAAAAAGGGGAATGAGCTGAATTTGAGGGTTTTGTGGGGTGATGGAGATTTCTAGCTATTGGAAACACAGGTTGGTGGTCAAAAGACTGGCTTAATAGCAGAAAACTAGGACAAGAGTCCAGCACTTTGAGTTTTTTGCTTTTTGCTCCAAATGAGTCCATGAGCTGTAGATTTTCTATTTTAATGAACTTTTAACACAACATAATCATTGTCAACCCAGAATGCACACCTTCACACCTTGTTCTTTATCCATTGGAAGTGCAAAACCACTTAATTATCATCACCCAAGACAATGTTGATGTTCAGAACAAAGCAAAAGTAATAATAATTAATAGCTATTCTTAGTATTTCTCAAGCCCATCTCTCTCCAACACTACCTGTCATAATGAGTTTGGGTAAATGTATAACAATAGAAAGTCATTTTAAAAGCTGCTTGTGGAAGAGATATAAATATAGTCAATATCACTTTAAACAGCAGAACTAAAACAAATGAGTAAAACTTGCCATGTATCCCAATAGTGGAATAATCTAGCAAAAGTGAGCAACACAGGCTGCAAAGCAAAGAGCTCCGGTTTCTATGTTGTGCAAGTAGATACTGTGGGGAAGAGTCCTGCAATGATGGGTAATTGCACTCCGTGGTCTTACCCTAGTGTCATGATTCTAAGATTTTCGTTTAGCTCAATTGCATATTAATTAAATAGGGCTTTTTTCAATAGCAGGTTTTTGGCTTATGTGTAACAACAAAATATAGCCTCACCTCGTTGTGTGTGTGTGTGTGTGTGTGTGTGTGTTGAATAATTCACAGTTCTATCCTCCTCTCATGTCATCAGTATTTGCAAATAATGCATGGGCCTTAATGTAATTATATTGCCACTCCTGGGATTAAAACCTCGTATGTAGATCAAAATGGAACCTTTGGAAAGGAAATTTTGGGAAATGTTTTTTTGTTCATTACAAACTTTATGTAGAAATTTTTTAAATAAAATGGTTCAGGAAGAAAGCAGTAAGGAATTTGGTTTTCCATTGGGATGAAATATCTAGGCTGCAGAAATTTTGCTTCTAACTTGATGACACTCACTGAGAACAGATACTTTTCTGCTCCTGTCAGCCCAATGCCGACTGCATGGATGACTTGCCCACCGACTACGATGGATCTCTGGGAGGCCCACCGACCAACCAGATCACAGGTGCAAGCGACACAACCGTAAATGAAAGTTCAGTCACTTTGGACCCTGCTGTCCGGACTGTGGGAGCCTTGCAGGTGGTCCAGGATACAGACCCCACCCCACAAGAGGGAGAAGTTATCTTTTCTACTAACAGTAAGTTCTGTGCTCAATTGTGCTGTATTTAAAAGGGCTATTGCCTTGTAGGAGTTGTGGAAAAAACATTCTCTCAGGATCAAAAAAAATGCCAGGTTAAACAATTATACCTGATAGGCCTTTAGAAGCCCAGCTCTTTCCAGAGTCAGCAGGGCAGACAGCACACCTGGCTCTGTCCTGCCGCCCACACACTGACACCTGCTCTGCACACTCCCCATGCTACCTGCAGCAGGTAGGGTGGCAAGTCTGGCCTCAAGAATGGAGGGCAGGTGAGAAAAGCAGATGTTGGGTATGCTCAGTGGGACTGAGATAGGGCACAACCCCCTCCCTCCACTCCACGCCTGTGCATGCGCGCACGCACTGTGTGTGTGTGTGTGTGTGTGTGTGTGTGTGTGTGTGTGTGTGTGTGCTGGTCTGGACTGCTTGCAGGAAAGTGCTCTCCCCTGCTGCCCCAGGACTCAAATGTAAATATTACCCATTTAGAAGGGCATTTTCCCAGTACAACCTAAACCCCTATGCATGCAGCATATTAATATACCAATGGGGGTTCTTCCCCATCTCCTGCATAAACGTTTAACTCAATACTGTTCTGTTTGATGTTAGTTGTAAAAATATTGAATATTGAAGCAAAAATAATCTGAAGTATTTACTCATCACTTTAATACAGTAGAAACAGCTTCAGGCATTCTGAGAAAGCCAGCCTGCAGATTAACATAGGTTGATGGTTAAAAGAGGAGATGGATAGGGTAAGTTTTAAATAAGGTGTATTTCATCCCTGGATAGAAATAACCAATTCACTGTAGAAAGTTTGGAAATATAGAAAAACAGATTAAAGCATTTTAGGATATTTTCTTTTAAGTGTCCTCTTTTTACACATTTGCGATGTTTATACAATTTATAAACCATTCATGCTGAAATTCAAAGATAGCACTTTTCTAATGAAGAAACATAATGGTCTTCATTGTTAAAAGATTGAAAAATGAAGAAAAGAATTTTAAAAATTCAAAAATCACTCATTACCCCATTACCCAAAAATAATCATTCTTAACATTTTGGCATATTTCCTGATAATCTGTTATGATGTACTTGAGGCAAAACCGTGGGGGCTGACCGTTGAGTGTGTGATCATAGGACTCTCACAGGACCTGGAGAGAAAGCAACCTCAAGAGGAACTTGGTGATAAATATCTGCCCAGGCACGGTTTATTCATTTTGGGTAGATAGTGTTTAAACTTGACGTTGAAAGGCATAGGGACCACAAATTGAAACACTCGCCGTTGAACATTGAAAGTCCTTAAAGATAGGTTTTGATTCCTTTGTTTTGAAGGTGTAGAGTGGTGCTGCCCAATGTTGTTAATGCAAGCCACAAACACAGTTTTACATTTTCTATAACCACACTACAAAAATGGGTGAAGTTCATTTTAATCATGTTGTTAACCCAATATATCAAAAATATTTTACCTTCTTTGATACTAACTGAGAATCTGGCAAGTATTTTTTACTTACGGCACATCTCAGTGCTACCAGCCATGAATCAAGTGCTCAGGAGCCACGTGTGGCCAGTGGCCCCATACTGGAGGACTCACTTAGAATCCTAGTAATTTAGGAAGAACCTTGAAGGTCATTTAATTTTTGCTGTGATAAACTTCTAGTTTTTACCATGAGAAAATTGTGGCCCAGAGGAGTAAGTGGCTGATTCAAAAAATAAGTTCTCATTTCACAGTACCAGATTATCCTATTCATTTCCAGTCATTGGACATCTTCAGTTACCATTAGGTATATCCATCAGTGGCCTCTATTAAGTATAGAGGGAGGCCTAATAGAATGTTGCTTCCACCTCAAAAACCTTGAATACATGAGCCTTTTTTGAGCCCATCAGAAGAACTAAAAATACATTATTGTCCTTGCAATGAAATGATTTTTTTTAATATTCAGAAGAAAATCTGTCCTCTATTAGATTCCTTATTTTGAAAAGTGAATACATGCTTCATACATCTCAGAAAATCCTAGATGGTAAATGAAGAGGCATTGCATATAGGTTTGAAAAACATCAAAAATGAAATTGAAAGTTATGATCAGTATCCATATAATTTATAATCTGTAAACTATTTTTGCCCAACATAGACTCCAAGTGTTTAGGTCATAGCAGGCGTTCAGTAGATGTTGATTGAATAACCAAAGGTGAAAGTGTTCGATCTAAGCTTGAAACAAGGAGCCTCTATTCACACAGAAGGAAAATGACAGGTAATTTCAAAGGAAGGCATTGGTAGAGACTCAGAGTGATGAGAGTTATATGACCACATCTATAGCCTGAAAATTGATGGCATATAGCAGTGTGTGTATGTGTGTGTAGTATAGAAAGTTATAGTATAGAAACTTAATTTTCTCACAAAATATTTTTCCTAGACCATTTATTTGTGATTGCTTTGATTTATGGGGATTTAACAGAATAGTTTAAATATAATAATTCTGATTAGATGTTAATGGTTTATACCATTAACCAAATGACTATAGATCCCTTAAGGGAAAATTCTTTGCTCTCTGTAGGTTTGTAAATTGATTGCCTTGTGCCCTAACTCAAATAAACCATCAATAAATGAATAATCACAGATGCATGAATAAGTGGGTGAAAAAATTCAAGTTCTCATCAACATTATTGTAACCAACTCTATAATGCTATTCAAAAAAATATTGGATGGAAAAATAAATGTAGTTGTGATACAGTATTGCTCCATGTCACAACCCATTGGGGATTGGACCTGATTTTTCTTCACATTATCTTTTCCTACCTCACATCTCTACAGACCCAAAAAATTTACTAGAAATGAGGAAATAACAGTAACTAATAAATATATAACACCAACTATACAACAGGCACCCTTTAAAACCACTTATGAAATTAGCTCACAACAACTTTATGGTAAATATTATTTTTAGCCTCATTTTACTGATACAGCAACGGAAGCACAGAGAGATTGAAATGACTGACCCAAGGTCATAGTGGCAGGTGGAGCTGGAATTCAGAGAAGCCTCTGGCCAACCCCTCTGCTAACTACTCCATGCTCAAAGGTGCCCTGTGGGAGAAAATGGACACAGGTGCTCACTCCCTTCTCATTTTATTTATTCTTTTCCTCTGTTTTTTGAAACCTCTTAAAGCTCAATAATGCGTGTAGCTCTTACTTGAATTCTCATTCATCCCTCCCTCTGTTCTTCCTTTCCTGGGTTGTAAAAGTCATCTCAGTACTTGGGAGTGAGCAGGGAGGGTGGGTCTAACAGATTGCCTTTAGAGTGAAGACAGGAAAATCTGGCACTAAAGGATTATCTTTAGCTCCCAGGAAAAAGAAATAAGGGAAAGCATTGACACAGCAAAGGAAATCCGAACTTGCTGCAAGTCTGACATTTGACAGTCATTCTTTAAGCATATCTTTAATGTTTCTGACAATCCACCTTATATGACCTCACGTGGTAGTACCAAATCATAGTGTTTCTCCTGCGCCTTGGTTAGTGCAAGTGGCCATGTGTACGAGTGTCCAGAGGTCACTCACCGGTTTCTAGCTGCCTGTCTGATACCACCAAAGCTTACTTTTCCCTCTGATTCCCCAAGCCCAGGCTGCAGTTGTTGGACTTGCTTCAGCAAGGGAAAAGTTCCTTAGCCTAGAAGGAAAGCACAGCTAAACAAACAGCCCTGGATGTTGGGAGATTCCAGAGAGGAGCTAGAAAAAGACATGAAGAGGAAGACTATCAACCCTTTCCCAAGACACTCAGTGTGCTCCGTGTCTTCCCAGGGGAGCTGGAAACCTTCCCTTTGTTTCTCCAGGAAGTTGTTGATGCCACCATCCATTTCCTGTACTGAATTTACACAACCATCTAATTACCCATTCGCCCTTCCTTCACCTCAAACTAGAGGATCCCCACTGTCAGCCCATGGGTGGAGAGTGGAGGGTGGAGGGAGCTGGGGCAGAAAGAGACTTGGGGAAGACAGAATCAGGATGTTGTAAATCTGCCTCAATACTCTGAGGAGCACATGGCATAATGTGTTGGGCCAGAAGAACACCTGGTCTTCTAGTTTTACGGAAGGAAGCAGTACACATGACTTACTGCTAAAACTCAGCCTGTTTAAATGAAATGTGGTATGAAATTCCTCTGAGAAACTTCCATTGCTAACTTTCTATCAACTCTGGTCCTTGGGGGCGTGAAGTGTATCTAATATGTAGTGCAAATGTCATTTGTGATGTATTCAGATACCTCTCTGTTTGCTGCATGGCCACAACTGTGTTGAGTGGCTGTAATATTCCCCAGCCCCTGGGTGAAAATTCCAGCAAGAATTTTCTGCTCACTCTTAAGTAATCGACAGTTCTAAGAGGCCCTTTAGATCCCAAACTCAGACAAAGGAATTTTTTTCCTGCAAGACCTTTCCCTTGTAGCAATTCCCATAACTCCAGACAGAAAGGTCTCTATTGCTTACTCAGGAGGCCTCTTGCAGCCCCTGTGCTTCCGCAGTCTGCGTGCAGCCTCTGTCTGCTTCTAGTGCCTGACCCATCAGGAGGTCCTTAGGGAGAGGCCCAAGTGGAGCCCAATCCTGCTCGCTGTCCCACGTGGCCTGCTCTAGGGCACTCACACATCACCTGCCCCGACAGCCCTCTCCAGTATAGCACCATTCCCTGGCTCCTGACACTACCTAGCCTTCACCTCCTCTCCCAGACTCCAGGCAGGAAAGAAACCTGAGTCCATGACTGCCTGTTTAGCTTTTCTAAGGCCAAGTCAGTTCTCCCTGAGCCCCACCTACAGGTTCAGCATCCCCAGAGTTCACACACTGTGTGGGGGCTGGGAAGGAGCCCTTCTCACCCCTCTGGCTAGAGCAGTGGATTCAGCAGGACAGTTATCTCTCCACAATCTCATGACCTCTCTCTTCACCTCTCTCTCTCTCTCTCTCTCTCTCTCTCTCTCTCTCTCTCTCTCTCTCTCTCTCTCTCCTTTTTATTGTCTCAAAATGGGTGATGGGGTCAAGAATCACAAACCTGCTTCCCTTCAGATCCCTTGTACATCAGGCAGTGGGCAGGGAGCAAAGGTTGGAGAGGCTGCCTCCTTTGCTGTCCACATCTCTTCAGTAAAAATAGAGGCAGGAATAGAGTGTGCAAAAGAATGAGTTCCTGAATGTCTTAATAGCTAAGACTGTATCTTCACCAGAGGATACAGTCTTAGCTACTAAACCACTGTCCCTTTGCAAAGAACATGGAGATAGATCAGCCTTTTTTGGTGGGGGTTAGAGGGGGAGGGTTCATACTCTTCAAAATACACTCACAAGGACAAAAGTAATTAGCACAGATGAAACTAAAGCATTTTCAGGGGAAAAAAAGTCATTAACAATTGTCACTGCAGTCACCAGGAGCTCTCCAAGGATACACCTTCCATGCCGATTTTGCAAAGACTCCCAAAAACTTCATCAGAGACTGTGTGGAATCTCTGGAACGAACCACTCTCTCTCATTTAAAGGTTTCAGTATAAACCTCTCTGGGGATTCTTCTTTGCTAAAAACACATTCTCTTAAAATCAGGCCAGAAATAACATCCACTCCTGCATTTTTAAAGTTCTGTGTTTATTGTTTAAGGAACAATTCATGAAGCCTTCAGAACATCTATGTTCAAAACTTGTCAACGCCCCTGGCTTGCTCTGACCGCAGCCTGAACATGAAAATAAGAGAAAGCGTGTGTCTGCAGGACTCTTCCAGGAAACTGGATCCTGAGCCTCTGAGTCCAGACAACTGAGAGGAAAGGGGAGGGTTGCTGATGTTCCTGCACATTTCTGCTTCAAATGCGCAGCTACACTTTGCTGTATTTGCAAAGCAACAATTTTCAGGTTTTATGTGACTGTAAAATATACTGATGCATCCAGAAATAAACACATCTCAAGAAAGCATTCCACTGTTTATAAGGGAGAACAAGAGTGAGTAGCCATGTCAGCTTTTTTGACTTGCATTAAAACTGGAAATGGCAAAGTGGCTATTCCTGACTGTGGATAATATGCTGGCTGGATCTAGCTATGAGAATGCCCTCCCTTGGTGCCCATAAAACTCACATTAGCCCTGACAAGATGACTGCTGGGATCTGTGAGCATATTCCATTGTGTCAGCCAACAGAATTGACCGATCCTTCAAGATTGTAGACCCCACTGTCATCTCCTCTTCAGGAAATAGCTAAGCCATGGTGGATGACTTCACAAAATGAAGCATTTGCAGATTGTGACATAGCTCCCCATGTCTCATAACGTGCCAGGTTCCCAAAGCAACATCATCTCCTTCTTTCTGGGCCCTGCAGCTCAAATGACAGCTTCCACAGAGGGACAGCTGTTCTGAAGAGCAAAGATCTTCGCAATAAGCACATGCCTTGATCATCAAGTGACCCAGATGGCAACTCTCCAATCGACAAGCCACTAGGTTTTCCTTAACATTCCTCCTGGATTAAAAACACTTGTCAGTCCAAGAAAGCCCACAGGGCCAGCCTCCCAGGGTTTCCTGTCTTATGTGTCTGGTGCCTCTGACAGGGAGGATTGAGGATCTGCAGACTCACAGACAGCCTACAAGACAGTTCATTCCTTTAGACCACAGATATATCAATACTCCGCTCAGACATGACACAGGCTATCCTCTTGGAAGAAACGTGTCTTCCTGAAATGAAGTAACTCAGCCAGCAGACTAAGCTCATCCCTTTCTGGGAGATTGTCCCATGTTCTGAGTTACTCTTTGATAACACCATCTCCCAAGGCTGTCTTGCTTTGGTACATGCCGTGGCTGTCATGGCTCGGCAGCTGTTCCAAGATGAGTTGGGGAAAGGGCTGTTGAGCAGACCTGCATTTTACCAGACACAGTCAGACTGAGCATGGGGCTCAGCAGGGAGGTGGCAGCTAATGGCAGGAATCACAGTTGGCAGGTCAGCACTTCTTCAGTGTGTGAGCAGCATGAAGTGTAAATAAGATAAAATTTCTCTTTTCATTTCAGTTCTAAAACAAATCATGGGGAGTTTCATTATTCAGAGATTGAGAAAGCAGAAACAGCTGAAAATGCCTTTTGGATGACATGAGAATTGGCTCTGAAAATTCAGAGTCTCGGGGTTCTGTAAGTCTTAAGTATTTCAGAAATGAAATTCAATGTCCCAAGGGATAGGGGGTGTATAACTACCAGAACATTACTGGGGCTACTTGAGATAAGATGATATCATGGAAACACCACTAGCCAGAGGCAGGAAGTTTGGCCCTTAGTCCTGATTTGGCCTCCAATTACCTGTGGGCCCTTGGGTAAATTGACTACCCTGTCTGCACTTTCATTTCTTCATTTGGGTCACTTTTAATAACAGAAAAAATACCTTTGATTCATCGATTGATTGTTCTTCCTAAGATCTCAAAGAATAATTTACCCACAGTACCTTGTTCTGCCTGCATAGCATTCTTATACAGTAGAAATGAACAATAATATTTATCCCCAAAGGAAAAACCAAAGCAGAGGAGGTACATCGAGTTTCTGCCCTGGTTCAACTGTCTTTCCAATACTGGACCACATCGTTAAACATGGTCCCTGCAGAGAAATGCCTGAGAAGCTCATTTATTCCATACTAAGAGTTCAGAGTTAAAAATTGAATTAAAAGGTGCCCCTATGAGGTGATTTAAGACTCAAGGGCATCAAGATTGGTTGTCTTTTTTAAACATGTTTTATTGATTTTTTACAGAGAGGAAAGGAGAGGGATAGAAAGTTAGAAACATCGATGAGAGACAAACATCGATCAGCTGCCTCCTGCACACCGTCTACTGAGAAAGTGCCTGCAACCAAGGTATGTGCCCTTGACCGGAATCAAAGCTGGGTCTTTTCAGTCCGCAGGCCGACGCTCTATCCACTGAGCCAAACTGGTTTCAGCAAGATTGGTTGTCTTGATAAAGGAACCATCTAGAATCAACTGAAGATTTTTGGCAGCACAAAGCAGATTGAACCAACATGCTTATTATCTCTGCTATCTAACCAAATCCTGCCAACCTTGTAAAAGGTTTAAACCTGCAAGGACACTAAAAAATAGAAAATGTTACAATAGACAATATGTCAACACATTTTGGATGGCAAGTGAGTGGAAATTCTCTTCATGAAATAGGGAAAGCTGAAATCTAAGTGCCTCCTAAAGGAGAAACCAGTAAGAAGCAGGTGGTTTTGCCCTCACAGCATCAAGTCACCAGGAAGGCTGAAATAATGAGTGTTGCTCAAAACAAGGTGGTTTGAAAGACTTTGTGTAGAGTATTTATATCCCCCAGGTTCCCTCCCCATCCTGAGCCTTCTGCTAGTTGCTTTAGGCCCATATTGAGGTCTCTTCCTCAGTTGGCAAGCCCCACCCATGTCCACTTAATCATAGTGCCTCATTTGTAAATAGGAATGGAAAGCAAGGATGGCTAGAGAATTGGGAAAAAAATACTCACTAAATCCACTAAATCTAAAAAAGAGAAGATAATGAATAAAAATAAATTTCAAGGAAACCAAAGTAATTCAGAGCACAGAATTCTATAAACCATCATTTGTATCCTTAGAGATATGAGGTAATAGTGCATGTATGAGATAGAAATATGATAGGAATTTTCAGAGAATGAGGAAGAGGTCTTGGAAATTAAAGCCTATAGAAGAGTGAAAATTCAAAGATAAAATACTATTTGTCTTGTTAAACTATGCTATGGTGTGAAATAAATTTTTAATTAATCTGATTTAAAAATAAGGAAAAACAGGGTCAGTTGACTTGCCATTGAAGAATTAACCCACTAATTCAACACACATTTTGTATTAGCATCTCACACCCCACTCTCAGTATATGCTTTGTCTCATAGTGAAAATTGTGGCCTTGTATGACATACTTGGCTTCAGAAACCGGGTATGGTACCAAACTTTTAAGAGTGTTTCCTTATTGCATGCTACATTTGTGTTATATTTGCAATGCACTGGTGTATAGATTTATTTTCTAAGTTAGTGACTTCAGTTTTTACTGTGAAATTACTTCCTAGTGCTCAAGCCAATAATATGCAGTTACTCTATATTTTTTCTACTCTATTGCTCTGCATAGTAAAACAATCACCACATCATGTTCATTATTCCTTTGAGCCTCCCTTCATGTGCCATTTCCCTCTGCCACTGCCACCCTTCAAGACCTTATCATCTCTTGCATGGATTTTTGCCATTTCACTCCCCTGTTTCTAGTCTTGCCATTCCCCGTCTGTATTGATCCTGCTCCCTCAATAATCATCTGTAGAAATCTGATCTTAGTTCACTGTTTTTCTCAAAACATTTTTATCACCTATCTCAAGCTGACTAATGGAAACAAATCAGTAAGCATTTGGCCTCTGCATCTCTCTCTATGTTTTCCCCACTTCCACCTGGCACATCACACAGAAGCATTTCTAAGCCACTGGTTCCAGATACACTGTCCCTGACACATTTCCCTCCACCCACCAAGCTGTACATACCCTTCTGCTGTGTTCTCTTGATGTCTTCTCTGCTACTGCAAGTAGGATCTGGTACTCCTCCTACAATTATCTCCTTTCAGATAGTTAGCTCTGTTATTATTCCTTGAGAAAGCATGAGTCACCCACAAAATGTATAGGTCTTCATATAATTTGGACCCTGACTTTTCCCCTTCATGCTCTAACTGGATGCCATAAACTGTGCTAGTTTATGGCGTACAGTTAGACTCAATAAATAGCTGAACTAATTAATTATTTAATTAATTAATATGTTGAATTGTAAAGGAAACTAACAATAGCAATAATTAGAAATGGAAAATACTATATTGCAATATATGTTTTCATTTTGTGTGCTAATGAAAATAAAATATCTATACATATATACATATATATATAAATTCTTTCAAGGCCCCAGTAGAAACAGCCTCTCTAGAGCCAGTTCCTATGGGATGACACTGTGACTCTCCCTACCCCCATGTGACAGGAACACAGATGCTAAACTGTTCCCCCATCATGAGGAAGGTGGGAGACTAATGCCTTGTAGGAATGGATTGATGATTTATTATTTATCACCATTGATATTTGACTACACAGTAGATACAGGGAATTAAAAGCTGTGGAGAAAGATGAAGTGGCAGAAATAGCAACAAAGCGAAATGTGGTGTAGAAAGGCTCTCACACCTGACTGTACATCAATTTCTGAAAATGCCCTGGAAATATCATAAAACCAAATGCCCAGAAACCAGTGCAGCTTAAATGAAGCTCTTCATTTTTGTTTTATACCATTGGTGCTATTTGTAACATTAACCCATATTGAATCAAAATGACCTTACTAAGAAATAATATGGCCTTGGGAAAGCCAGGTGACTTGAGCATTGAATAGATTTGGGCTCAAATCCTGGCTGGCCACTGAATTAGTAGCCAACTCACTTAACCTCCCTGGGCCTCAAGCTCCTCATTTTTAAAATTCTCCAAATAAAACCTACCTCACAGTTGAAATGTATCAATGTTGATACAGCTGCTGGCTCAGCGTCTGGCACTCAATAAACCATAAATGTACCCCTGGTCCCATTGCGCACGTCTCTCCCCTTGTGAACAGACACATCCCAAGTATCCATCAGTGTGACCGAAATGTCTTTATATAAAAGTATTTCCACAGCACCTTTATCACGTGGATTCCAAAGCCAGGGAGCTCTGGGTTGTGTCCTCAACCATTTGTCTGTGGGGATGAAAATGTCATTACCGAGGAACCAAGGTGGCGACATAGGTAAATACCCATACTGCTGACCTGTACAACAATTTCAAAACTACAACTGAAAAACAAAATGGACATCATTCAGAACTGCTAGAGGGCTGGCTGATTGGACATTCCACAAATAGAAGGAAAGATAAAAGGACACTGAGACTCGGATGAGCTGCAGAGAGCAGAGTTGCCGATATATGCAGAATCAGAGGTTCAGAGCTGTGTGCAAGCAGAAAGGGCAGGCGGCTGCAAACCCAGCTGGTTTTCTCAAACGGGGAGGGAGACAAAGGTGTTCCACTGCACAGAGCCCCAGTTCTGGGCAAGTCTCGGGGAACCCAGACTCATTTGGGGTGAAACTGGACAGTAAGGAGGAAGCACACTGAAACTCTGGAGCTGCAGAGGCACGAGAGCTATCAGAGAGGGCTTGTGGCTGGCTCTATCATCGGGAGGGGAAAACAAACAAACAAACAAACTGCCGAAGTGCTTTGTTTTCCCATTCCAGGTGAGTCTTTGGGTGTCCAGACTCATTTGGGGAGAAACTGGACTGTCCGGCAACAGGCAAAGCTCCAAGCAGCTTTTTCTCAGAGGTGCCTGCAGCCATTGCCCCAGGGCATGGAGACCCAGGCGCCTCTTAGGGCGGGGCTGATGGGAAACCAAGGCTGACTGCTCAGCCCAGAGACTCCGCCCCATCCAAGCTGAGCACAGCAGCTCTCCCATCGTAAACACAGCTGATCCTCATAGCTAATTGGCCTGGAGGTCAACCCCTCCCAGTGATACCAACAACAACTTAGGCTTAACTACAACAAGACTGTGCAACCCATAAAGGGATGCACCAAGAATACCCACCTCAGGTAACTGGGGAGGCTGAGCCACTGTCCCCTAAAGGACACCTGCCACACAAACCTACTCGATCAACTCAGGAAAGCAGCCAAAATGCAAAAGCAAGGTAACAGATCACATGTGAAAGAAATGAAGAAGAAGAAAAATACTGGACATAGAGTTCAAAACCACAGTTATAAGGTTTTTCAAGAGGCTTCTAGAAAAGGCCAATAAATTTAATGAGACCCTTGAGAATATGAGTGAGACCCTTGAGGATATGAGTGAGACTATGGAGGATATGAAAAAGGACCAACTAGAAATTAAGCATACACTGACTGAAATAAAAAATATTATACAGAGACCTAAAAGCAGACTAGAGGACTGCAAGAATCAAGTCAAAGATTTGAAATACAAAGAAGCAAAAATCACTCAGCCTGAAAAGCAAGAAGCAAAAAGAATCCAAAAATTGAAGATCGTGTAAAGAACCTCTGGGACAACCTCAAGCATACCAACATCCGAATTTTGGGGGTGCCAGGAAAAGAAAAAGAGCAAGATACTGAAAACCTATTTGAAGAAATAGTGACCAAAAACTTCCCCTACCTGGTGAAAGAAATAGATTTAAAAGTCCAGGAAGTGCACCAAACCCCAAACAATAGAAATCCAAAGAGGACCACACCAAGAAACATTATAATTAAAATGCCAAGAGCAAAAGATAAAGAGAGAATATTAAAAGCAGCAAGAGAAAAACAGTTAGTTACCTACAAGGGAGCACCCATATGATTGTCAGCTGACTTCTCAACAGAAACTATGCAGGCCAGACGGGAGTGACAAGAAATATTCAAAGTGATGAATAACAAGAACCTACAACCAAGATTACTCTACCCAGTGAAGTTATCATTCAGAATTGAAGGTCAGATAAAGTGCTTCACAGATAAGAAAAAGCTAAAGGAGTTCATCAACACCAAACCAGTATTATATGAAATGCTGAAAGGTATTCTTTAAGAAGAGGAGGAAGAAGAAAAAGGTAAAGATATGAACAACAAATACACATCTATCAACAAATGAATCTAAAAATCAAGTGAATTAAAATCTGATGAACAGAATAAATTGGTGAATATAATAGAATCAGGGGCATAGAAAGGGAGTGGACTAACAATTCTCGAGGGGAAAGGGGTGTGTGGGATTGTGGGAAGAGACTGGACAAAAAGCGTACACCTATGGATGAGGACAGTGCGGGGGGAGGTGAGGACATAGGATTGGATGGGTACTAGGGGGAGGGGAGATATGGGGGGGAAAGAGCAACATTATAATAATCTGAACAATAAAGATTTATTAAATTATAAAAAAATGTTATTACCTTGCTTAACTTTGATTATCACTTTATGTCCTGAGCTAGAACTGCCTGCCCACTTGTCATTATCTTTTTCATTGATTGATCATTTGAGCTGTAGTCTTTTATTACCATGATCTCATATAAAATGATGACATCCTTACAACATCATTTACAGAGAAACCTATGAGCATATCATGAGGCAGCCCATCAGTCAACAGCCCATTTGTGTGTATTCCTAGAAAGTCATAATTATTTCTTCCTCCACATGGCTCTCTATTGGTTGTATTCCAAAGGCAGCCACCCTACTTATAATCTTAGTGTTTTGAGCATGCAGACCTCAGACAAATGACCTGTTGAGAAACTAATAATTTCAGATTGCCTAAGTCTTGATGTTCTTTTTGTGTTTATAAGTGTAGCCTTAGGAGATAGTTTGGAGCAAAAATTTTAGAAGTACTCATTGATATAAACCTTCAAGCTTGCAGCAATGGAGTCCCATAGCTTCACATAGGAAATCAACAAGGAAACATTTTAAAATGCAAGGTATCTAACTGAATAGCTTCTTATAGGGTGGTCTTCAGTGCACTTCCTTCCCCTCTTTAGCAAAAAAAATTGCAGGGGAATTTCTGGAGAAAATAAAATAAATTGTGGTTAAATGATTCAGCCCAACTCCCCTCCAAGCTCCATGCTGGACATAGCTGTGGTGATGATCAGTTAGGTCACACTGAACTTGGTCTGGATAAGTCTGAGACTACCAAGATGAGAGATAGACTGTCCCTCCTCCTCACTTTGGAAACTTCCTGGGGAGCACACACCAGGACACCAGTGAGAAGCAAGCCAGGCTCCCTACACATGCATGTACACATGTGCACACATACCACCAGCTTGAAAAGGTTGGAAGCAGCAGCATAATGGGCCTCATTCTCTTATGATAACAATTGGCTGCACCTGAGTCAGACAGCACCCTGGAGACAAGGTGTCTTCTGCCATTTACCACAGCTTTGCAACCCGAAATTGAGGGACAGTTTCAGGGCAACAGTACTGCTTTCATATGCACTGTTGTGAATTGTCCTACTAGGTCTCATTAAAATCAGACCTATAAGTAAAATCATGTAGCACACTGTATGTGTGCTTATTAAGCAACAGCATCACAGTTAATTAGCTCACTGGTAACTGATGTTCACAGCAGGGAGGAACAATTAGATTTATAGACTTAAGCTCCATCAAAAGCTCCATCTTTTGTCAAACAAATCATTTATTTATATGAAAAACTTATGCCTTAATCAGAGCTGTCAGTACTAGAAAGGATTGGAGGCACTTAAACTCCTGCTATGTAACAAGAACAGTAGAAAGAATTTTTAAGAAAAAAACACATTATGATAACACTGCAACTGTTACTTAAATATGGAGTTAATTAGAAAATTGGAAAGCAACGTTTGAGCAGAAACACAATGGGTTAGAAGGCATGTCTTCCCTGTTATGAAGTTAGGGAAAATTTGTGCATTGGGATAAACACTTGTATGCATGGGCACACACAAACACACATAAATGCCTATGTTGAAACATGCATGTATGTGCACATATGTGTGTCAAGAACACATATGCACCTAGTTACTTACACAAGCATGTTTATACACTCCTGTCTGCAAACCAAGTGAAGCATGTGTGCATGCCTCAGACAGTACTTTTATACACACATCTGCACGTTTGTATGGTCTACATGCACGCCTGCACACAGACACATGACTCAGCACCATAAACTCGGGGTCAAGGATTTAATATGTCTCAGCAGGAAGTTTCTGATCATGACTCAATTAGTCCTACAAATGGAACTGTAGTTCCAGCTGAGCTCATTGGAGAGGGAACAGCTCCCAAAACAAACCTATAGATTATTCTATTTCATTAATGGACTTAAAGGCTGTCTAATATCTGAAAAGAGTAAATGTGCCCCTACAGATAAGGCAGCCCTTCATTTTAGGTTCAGTGTATTCTTAGCACTTATGCCCTACAATAGATTCACACACTCTCTGGCCAAAGCACACTTGTACGTGTCTGTGTCCACAGTGGAGGACACAGCATAATGGGCCAACTTCAGTTGGTGAGGCATCAGAGGACATGACCAAATGGCAAGGGCACTGGGACTTTATTGGACAGCAGAGAGAGGTCTTGAAATCCTCCTTCTAATTAATATCCCTGAAAATAATTTAAGTTCTTAGCAGTAGAGCTAAGTCAAGGCCCAGCCCTGCCACCTGCAGCTGTGCAACCCTGGGAAAATTGCTCAGCCTCTCTGAGCCTCCATTTCCTCATCTGTAAAATGGAACTAATAGTAGTACCTCAGGTATTTAAATGTAATGCAAACTCCTTAGGAAAGTGCCTGGCCCATAATAAGTGTTCGGACCTATTTATCTACAGAGGAAAAGGTAGAGGGAATTCAGACATTATTAAGCATATACCTTGTGCCAAGGATCTTGCAGAGAGATTGCTTTGTTTTATTTCACCTTTGCAATCATTATCACTCTTTTACATACAAGGATTTGAAGTGAACAGTCCAGGAAACTCATCAAAAGTAACTGGCAGGCAGAGAGAACTCTGGTCACTCTCCAAAGTCCAGGTTCATTTTAACACAGTGGAGCTTCTCAGGTGTGGCCTGAACACCCACCTACCTGGGCTGGAATTATAGTGTAGACCTCTGGCCTCACCCAGATTGCTAAATCTCAATTTTCAGAGGTAAGCTGAGAACATTCATTTTTATCCAGCTTCCTCCACGGTCTTCTAAAACCAGACTTGAAAAACGCATGGCATTGGTTCAGAAAGCCTACCCAAAGAGGACAGACCGGGCTATACAAGCATTCTAAGTGTGGTCTTACCACTGTGGTTCATGTACATTCTGTCTGTGTCTGTCCTGTGCTCTTTCTACTCAGGGGCATTGGAATTGGGACATTCTCTTCAACCCAACCAACTTCACCTAGTTCTTGTCAGAGTTTTGGGAGACCCCAGCTGAACCCTTTTGTGGAGTCTACCCACACATGCAATATGGACGACCACTGGTCCCTGTGGGGAGGATCCCAGTCCCAGAAGAAAAGCCATAGAAAATACAAGTATAGCCCTACCTGGTTTGGCTCAGTGGCTAGAGATTGGCCTGCAGACTGAAGGGTCCTGGGTTTGATTCTGATCAAGGGCACATTCCCAGGTTGTGGGCTCAGTCCCCAGTAGGAGGCATGCAGGAGGCAGCCAAGCAATGATTCTATCTCGTCACTGATGTTTCCATATCCCTCTCCCTTACTCTTGTGCATAAAAGTGTAATATGCTAATTAGACTGGACGTCCTTCCAGACAACCTTCCAGATGAAGCTGGGGCTTCGAGGGAAGCCTGAGTTCCAGGTGCCAGAGGGAAGCTGGTACAGTCAGCTGGGGCAAAGAAAGCCTACTCTTGCACAAATTTCATGCATCGGGCCTCTAACACACACACACACACACACACACACACACACATATATATATATATATATATATACACACATATATATCCTATCTAATAAAAGAGTAATATGCAAATTTGACTGTACCTTTACAACACCCACAAGCCATGCCCACAGCCACGCCCACCAGCCAATCAGGAGCAAATTATGCAAATAAACCGCAACCAAGATGGCTGCCACCACTGAGAGCAGGAGGAAGGCTTGTGTTTCCCCGGCAACAGAGGAAGCCAAGCTTTCCACCTGCCTAGGCCTCCACTCAATGTTACAAAGTTTCAATTATAAAAGAAACGGAAATGGCAGCAGCCACTGAGCTGGAGAAAACAGAGGCTTGCGTTTCCCTGGCAACAGAGGAAGCCAAGCTTTCAGTCTGCCATTGCTGGCCTAGGCCTCCACTCTAGGCTACAATGTTTCAAACAGAAATGGCTGCCGCCCCAGGAGCGACCAGAAGGCTTGGCTCCGCTCCAGGCTACAAAGTTTCAATTGTAGACATAGATTAATCCCAGATCCCAGAGCCTCTGTTTGGGATGCTGGGGGGCATGGCCAGCTTGCAAACCTCCACAGGTCCCTCGCCCAGGCTTCCCCTCACCCCAAGGAAACCCCCACCCTGATCTGGGACACTCTTCAGGGCAAACCAGCTGGTCCCCACCCATGCACCAGGCCTCTATCCTATCTAATAAAAGAGTAATTTGCAGATTGACCATCATTCCAACACACAAGAGGGCTGCCTCCATGTGGTCAAAGATCCTGCCCCCATGTGGACACAAGATGGCCACTACAAGATGGCCAGCAGGGGAGGGCTGTTGGGAGGTTCCAGGCCTTGCAAGGGAGGGCAGTTGTGGGCAATCAGGCCAGCAGGGGAGGGCAGTTCAGAGGGACCAGGCCTGCAAAGGAGGGCAGTTGGAGGTGATCAAGCCTGCAGGGGAGGGCAGTTAGGGGTGACCAGGCCAGCAGAGGAGGGAAGTTGGGGGCAAATAGGCTGGCAGGGGAGCAGTTAGACATCAATTAGGCTGGCAGGGTAGTGGTTAGTGGGTGATCAGGCTGGCAGGCAGAAGCAGTTAGGGGCAATCAGGGAGGCAGACAGCTGAGCAGTTTGGAGCCAGCAGTCCTGGATTGTGAGAAGGATGGACGTTGCCCATTTAGGCCCGATCCCTTGAGAGGTCCCAGATTGGAGAGGGTGCAGGCTGGGCTAAGGGACATCCCCCGCCCCCGTGCACGAATTTCGTGCACTGGGCTTCTAGTATATATATATATATATATATATATATATATATATCCACATATATATGCACAAGTACATTTTTATTCAGTCCTTCCTTCATGGAGGTTGAATCCTGCCAGCCAACATTGCTCTATAGGGCAGAAGGGCACTGCCTCTGCACTGTTGTAATAATTTCTATTTTGCACATGAAATGGTGTGGACCTGACCAGTGGTTCAGGCACTCACTGACAGTTTGAGCATAAGCATTGACTCTAGCATTGCCTACTGGTAAAGGGAGATGCTTTCTCTGGAGAAAATACTTCAACCAGCTGAGATACTAGAGTTAAATCCTTGATCCAGTAGAGCAGAAGATACATTTGGAAAGGATTGCAGTTGGTTTTTTTCAATATATAATTTTACTGAGGAAAAAGGCCTTTAATGTCATAAAATTAACTCCTGAACAGAAAAAAAGATAAGGCAACAAGGTTACATTTTATAGTTCCTTTGGGCTCATGGCAGCTAAAATCTACTAATTTATTAGTTGGGCACAGCTAAGCAGCATTTTAATCTTCCACCAAAGGTACAGGGTAGATAATATATTTGGAGAGCTTAATACTTGGAAGGTGGTAATAATGATAGGAAGTCTGTCTTTGTTACTATTTTTCTATCTTGAAGAACAATTACAGTTATGGAACACAGAACCATGACTTAACTCTCATAAGATATACTGCTCATTGCTTAGAGCCAAATATTTTCTCCTCCCAGGCATATTGCTGGGAATTTGCCTTTACTTTGATGCATGTCTATGCTATGATATCCTCGTCTTCTACTTCCAGGGTTCCCTTGTGCCTACAAATGCATCCTCTCTTAGAGAAATCTGAGTCTAAAAATGCACCCATAAAACAGAAAAGTATACACACCCGTGAGGCTGGAATTACAAAGTTTTGAAGAATAAAATCTTCAAATAGTCTCAGAAATCTCACCCAGCTCTCATGTTGTCCAAACCTCCTGCCCCTCCCTGCCCAGGAGACTTTCTCTTGGGAGAGTGGAGGAAACAAAGGCTGCCTGGGATTTACTGGGTTTACAAACAGGCTGTACAAATGTAAAGTTCTCAAGACCCTGGCTGCTTTTTGCCAGGCTTGTAGACCCCCTAGGGTGAAGGTATCTGCTCTCCCGGGTGGTTTCTGGGAATTGAGGATGATCCCTTGGTAACCATGGAGACTCAGCTGCACACCAGATGAGCAACAGGTTATGTATCTTTTGAGAATTTATGGATTTTAACCACTCTGTGCGGTATTTATCATCGTTGACAAAGCATCTCACTTACAAGGGACTTTAGAAATAGTGTGGGCAGCTGTTGTTCTGTGGCAAAGTAATTTAAATATTTGCAAGAGGGAAAGAAATAAACATTGACAACTACATGGCAAGCAAGACCTGTCCAGCAATAGAACACCTTCTTCCTGTTGGGATGCCGGCTATGCTTGTGGCTGCAGTCTTCAACAATACAGGTTCCAAAGGTTCCTTGGTTGTGGGCTACTGAGAAATATTAGCAAAATGATCAGTGCAGCATTCTGCCATAAAGGGTCATGGTGAGGCAGGAACTCTGTCCTGGACAAATATTTAGGCCAACTAAGGAGTTAAGGGGGTGTGGGAGGGTGTTCATAATCAACATCAGTGATCATTTCAAGTAGCAGCAGTGTGGTCCTTAAAAACAATCAAAATCCAGACTCTACATGGGCCATATGTCGAAATGACTTTATGTTGTGCAAAGCTCACAAAACATGGGAAGAATGCTGTAACTAGTGTTAGCCTCATGCCTGTCTTCAGCATGTGACTGGTCATGGGGCGGGGGAGGGAGAAACTCAGCAGTGTGCCCTTCTGACCCCAAACCCCATTTCCCCTGCTGGTGTTGGTGCTTTTGAAAAGTATTAAATTATGGAAACCCCTTGAGGCCCTTCCTGTCCCCAGCACCTCTTATTTATACAAAAGTTCCCTGTGTTGTTTGTGTTTTTTTTTTTTTTAAAGAATACTGTAACTAAAGAAAAAAGACATTGTAAAGTACTCTGAAAATATCTGTAAGACCTCCACAGAAATTAATCTAGAAGTCTGTTTCATTAATTAAAACCAACAATATCAAAGATATAGTCTAATATTTATTAATGCCTATACTGAGGTAGGATAAAACTATCTCTGAAGAAAGTTATATTCTAACAGATGTGTTCAAGGTAGATAGAAGTGATTTTGCCAAGTGCTACTTAAAAAAAAAATAGGTCTCATTTGCCATATCTGCTAAAGTTACTGTGCATGTAAGGGATTTGTGGAGTTTGTATTAGTTTATCAGAGATGGGGGAGAGAGAGAAAGAGAGAGAGAGAGAAGAGAAATGGTCACTCTGGGGCTGATGCAGGAAATAGTAAGACCTTAACACCCCTCCTTAAATTCCAGAAACTCCCACTGGGATTTGTTCAGGGAATTTGGCCTTTTGAACAAAGATTCAAGGCTATTAGGATGAAATGCATCTGTCTTAGATTTCCATTGTTACTATTGGAAAATTGCTGGTTTTTAAGTCCTTTTCCTAATTCTGCGTTTATCATGGATATGCTCACCCAGTCACAATGGTCCAACTATAAATGGTACCTTTTCAATTCTCACCACTCCTTGTTTATGTTGAACAAGCTGTTGGCACAACAATCGGCTCAGCCACACCTACCTGTGTTGCCATAGGGACAGGCTCCCCACAGGGAGGAGCTGAGCCTAACTCTGAAACCATGAAAAAGCAACAAGAAACCATAAACTGACCTTAGAAGATCCCCACTAAGGTGGAAGGGTTGGGAGGCAGGAAAAGATTGCTGGCCGTGCAAATAAATGAGACCCTTTACTTGCTGTGTGGTCTAGACCTAGTTTTGCTTTGCCTGTTCTAAGGGCTGGCCTTGCCGCCTTAGTGTAATGTACGCTATGTAGCACTGATGTCAATATTTTTAGCCTTTAAAATATCAACATGATATCTTCAGATGTTCCCATTCATTTATTCATTCCAGTGGTTTGAATTTCCTTTTTATTGAATTCATTAGGGTGATATTGGTTCTATTTGTAAAGCATTGGGGATGGAGCTTTGGTACAGTCTATGCAAAAATTCCCATCCTCTGAGAGCAGATAAGGAACCCACAGCACCTGCTATTGAAATGGAACAATGCTTATCATGTCAGTGTGAGGTTAGGTCTTCTAACTCCTAAAACAGCTCTTTCCAACTCTCTTATTTCCCCTTTTTGAACACACTCTCGAACGTTTTTAAAAACGCCATACTTTCTTCTGATAAATATAAAAATCTTATCCTTTCTCTTGAGAGTTTTGAACCCAAATCCTCCCCCAACTTGCCCTTGAGAGTCGCTGCTATCTTTCCTGGACCCCACCTGCTGGGAAGATTTTGTTGAACTTCAGAGTCAGTATTTTTAAAAAATTATTTGCATTTTGGCATTGTCCAGATACGAAATGAAATCAATACTTTGTGGGATGTTTTACCAGACGCACTATCTTATCTGCCTCCTCACTTATTTAGTTGGTGGAATGGGTTCATTCAGCTGTGACCGCCAATAGAAGAGCAGCTTTATCATTATCACTATCACAGGCTATTTTAGTAAGTGTTTCTCTAAACCAGAAACTGGGCTCAGTGCTTTATAGCTATTAGCTTATTTGATTGACCAAGTGAGTGATGGATTAAAGCAGTGGTTCTCAACCTTTCTAATGCCACAACCCTTTAATACAGTTCTTCATGTTGTGCTGACCCCGATGGTCTTAGGCTCTACAGCAGCGGTTCCCAACCTGGGGGGGTCGCGACTCCCAGGTTGAGAACCACTAGCAGGGTTACCTAAGACCATCGGAAAACACAGATATTACATTACAATTCATAACAGTAGCAAAATTTTACAGTTATGAAGTAGCAACGAAAATAATTTTATGGTTGGAGGTCACCACACATGAGGAACTGTATTAAAGGGCTGCTGCATTAGAAAGGTTGAGAGCCACTGGATTAAGGAAACTCTTCTAGCTTTATCCGATGGCTTATGAAACAAAGTGACAGAAGACCCAAGAGACCAGAAGAGCAGAGGTTTCTATCTTTGAGGGGCAGTGTGGAAGGCAAAGGTGTGGCTGACCTTAATGTCCCCCATATTTCCTGTGCCCTTTCACAGGCCCTCACGTTATTGAACAGCTTATCTCATTTGTATCTACTTTATTCTTTCCCTAAACCCATGGCACAGAACTCCCATTGCATACCAAATATTGATTACGAATTCTGGTTTTGTTCTAAACACAAAGAGCTGGAAATTATATTCTGGGAGCCAGACGAATAGATGCAGTTATGATTTTATGACATGTGTGACTAGACCACTGCTCTTGCTGTTATATGCTTTAGAGAGAATCCATTAGGCTTTTTCAGAAGTTATGTAAACACATACATTATGGGAATTTCAGAAATATATGGTGTGATATCATATACCATACTCTAGGTCAAAGCACCAGGCCTCTTTTCTTTAGCTAAGCGTGAGTTGATCAGTTTTTCAAGGTGTATTTGTGCCCCAACTTGGAGCCCTGTCCTCTTTGACCATCCCCCAAAACACCAGGTTCTGACCAATTCTCAAACCTGCCAAAGGCAGATGAAGCAGCCTTTATGGCAGAGGTGCCAGTAACCAAGGCTTCTTCCAAACGAATGACTTTCAGTCTTAATTTTTTAAGAACAGGTTTCTCTCATGCTTTCTGGGGAAACCGATGGTCAGGACGGTCATAAATGGCAACTATATTAAAGACCTTAAATCGATTGTGGTCATAGAGCCGCATGATATCAAATGAAGCCTGCCGATTGAGATCCAAATGTTCTAATAGCAGTGTTCCATCTGCAATTTAGCATTGAGCTATTCATTTACCTTATCATTTTCTGATGCTCTTCTTGAGGACTGATATGTTAGCAACTTATTTAAAAGGCTTCTTTCCTTTTCAAAATTTATATGTAAGAAAGTGTGTCTATTCCTGTTCTCCCCTCCCCAACCCCTTCCAGGGAGAGGCAAAAGCTTCTCACTATGCCGTGTCCTACGGCTTGACCTTTCAACTAGACCTGTTTCCATCAGAGCTCTGTTCTCTAGTTTCTTCTGGCGCTCACGCTGGACTATCTTGTAACAGGGTGGCATTTGTACAAGCAGTAAGGAGGAGGCTGTCACGTGGCAAATGAGCTCTTTATGAAATGTTGATGCATCAACTACACCCAATAACACTGAAGAAATAGAACATTACAGAAACAGTGGGATAGTGGCCAGGGAAAGAGAGGACACCTCTTGTTTACCAGCACATTAATTGACAAAGGAGGAAGCCAAGAGGCTTATGGGAAAGTCCACTTATATGAAATACGTGAGCATTATCTGGCATAGCATGTGCCAGGAAATGAAGCAGTGTATTATAATTATTACTATTTTATGCATAAGGAAACTGACATTGTTTCTTTTACAACAGTTTAAGCAAGTACTTCGTATGCACAAACATAATATAATCCATGTATGTTAAAGTCAGGACACTTTAGACCTGCATTCAAATCCCTCTTCAGTTTTAGTACAGCCTCTCTCCAAACCTATTGCTTGTATTTCATGAGACCAGCAGGGAAAATGGAAATCACTCTAGGTATTTATAAATAGGGGAATTTACTACATACCCATCAAAGCTCATAAAATCATACACTTTAAATAGATGCAATTTATTATAGGTAAATTATGTTTCAATAAAGTTGATGTAGAGAAAGAAAGAGAGAAAGGGAGAGAGAGAGAGAGAGAGAGAGAGAGAGAGAGAGAGAGAGAGAGGAAGGAAAGGAAGGAAAGGAAGGAAAGGAAGGAAGGAAAGGGAGGGAAGGACGGAGGGAGGGAGGGAGGGAGGGTTTGGAAGACTGGAGAAGCAAGAGGGCATTGCCCAGAGCAACTGAGCACACACACAGTGTTCTGCTGTTGGAGCACTTTTGCTTCTGCTTGGGAAACCACTGGCACTGCTATAAATTGAGAACTCGGTATCTTCCTCCCTCTAATGCTGTTGAAAGCATTGCAAGCACTTCTGGAGCCCACAGTGACCTGCCTGACCCAGAAGTACAATAACTTCCCCCTTCCTCCTGCCTTCCAATCTCCTTAGCAAGACTTAGGAGAAAGCCAGCTGGCAAGGGAGTCTGGGAAATGTAGTTCCCAGTCTTTTAGCTCCCTATGAAACAGGAAGAGGGCAGAGTACCTACCAGATACATCTGGCACATAGCTTATCATTCTCCATAACCTAAGCTACACCAAAACCAAACCACATGCCTGACATTTGCTCTGTTGATACTTAGTCTTTCTGGTTCTCCTGAAAGGAATGTATAAAAATTTCTCCAAATCTTTATACTTAAAAATACTAATCGGATCTCTCCCTACAGGTTTACATGTCACCTATTTATGAACCCTTTTGGCTCACCAATCAGAGGTGGAATTTCCCCACCCCTTATATCTTACCATTTTACTTATACCTTTTTTTTTTTTTAGCACATATCACTTTGTATTAAATGTGCAGCTACAAGTCTGATATCTTTTACTAGATCAAATTCAACTTAGAGGCAGAGCCTATTTTAAGGTCATTTTTATCTCCTGCAAAGCTCATCAGCAGTGTCATTTACCTAGTAGGTGATCAATAAATATCTGTTGAATCAATGTGTGAATAAATAAATCAAGTCTCTGGATAATTTTATACAATTGCAAAAATGGGTGAGTCTGCATGATATCTGCCTGAGGGAACCCCTTTCACATCCCGCGTGGGGTCCAGTTCAAGGTTCGGGTTTTGGAGAAGGCCCCACACAAATGAAAAAGAGACTAGAAAAGTATTAATTTGGGAATATTGGGGGCCAGGCGGTAGCCCACCTCTAATTGGAGGACTATACACCACTCTGGCCTTGGTATCCCTTTTATTGAGACTATAGGATACAGCCATAGCATTTAGGCAAGAAATTCTAATAACAGAAATTTACATAACACAAACAGAGATGGAGGCTACTTCAGCTAACAATGTTTCAACTAAGTAGTGAGCAAACTAGCTCTGATCTTTAAGAGCAATGAAGGTTGTTGACCAGCCTTCCATGTTCCCTGTCCATGTCTCTCTAATTAGTGAGACAATGATCAGTTTCCGGCATCTGCCTGTCTCTCCAATTCTATCTGGCAGTTTCCTTTTTCTCACTCTTTTTTTTTATTCCAATCATATTCACATTTACAAGAATCTTCCATATACTCTGCTTAATGCTTAAGGTGTTCTATAGGTTTTTCTAATTGAGATTGTACAAAAAGCTACTGACAGCATAAATGTCCACTAGATTTTGTTCCTTTTGCTGCAAAAACTGTGTGAAGCCAATGCAAATATCACAGTGTTTCTTCTCTTGGCACTTAGTAAGGAATTACTCAGTGAATGAACTGTTAAGGAAGTCAGTAAGAAGTTTGAGCCATTGAAGAAAACATTTATCTTGCTGGATGAAATGTCACAGAGAAAGGAAAACAATGATGAAGAAGAGAAAAGCCAAGTGAATTCAGACAATTGTGACCTAATTTAATATACAAATTTCCAGGGAATTCTCCTTTACCAAGTCAGCATAAAAACAATGCTTTAGACCTCCCCATCTAGAAGGTAAGGAAGAATTTTCCTGATTTGAGCTCATGAAGTTTATTCTTATAACTATGAGCAAGAATTTGAAAAGGCAAAAGTACCAGTTACATCCAAATGATTTCGGGAGTCGCTTGTCCAAATGGAAGAATTTGCATCATCAGCTGAGAACACTTGGTTCCCAGAGGTGGCCAAGTGAGAACAACTTGGCAGCCAAATAGAAATCTGACAGCTCTGCCACTCCAGAGTAGCGTAGCCATCAGCAGCACTTGCTTGCGTGGGGATGATTCCATTTTTGCCTCTTGCTATGGACTTGACTTTGGACATTGTTGGCTTCCCCTGATATGTAAAACAGTCATTGGGGGAACCACATGCCTACTTTACAGTGTCATTGTCAGGATAACCACATAATGTATGTGATCACTTAGCACAATGCCTGACCCATAGGGTCATTGTCATTATCACACAACCCCTAGGAAAGTGACCCAGAGCCCTGCCCTTCTCACTGCAGAAGCCACTCACTCATGAGAGGGAAAATTTAAACCAAATCAGAAGTTTATCTCCTCAGAAATTCTTGTTAACAAAATAATTCGAAGGAGTACATTTCCTTATTGAAAACAACTTTCCCACTGAGATAATGATGGAGAATAATAGGCCGAGGGCCTAAGAAACCGCAATTCTGAGAAGAGATGCAAAGATAGCAGCCTTGTCAGTCTGCTCCTCTGCTTGAGTAATCTCCCCAATGGTATTCTTGTGTAACACAAAGAGGAATGGAAATGATGTCCTATTTTCAAGAAGATCAGCATTGGTAGCAGTGGACAGAGAGATGCTGTTCTTCCTTAGACCTTATTAAGTGCATTGGGGTGGGGAGGATGGGCCTCTGTGATGCAGAGCAGTGATCAACATGTGAACACCAAACCTGCTGGAGAATCAGGACACCTGGAGGATGATATTCATCACCAACTATTTCCCCTCAACACAGACAGCACAATTCCGAGGGCAATGTTTCTGACTTCCTAATAGAAGAGGGCTTATTCCAGCCTGCTACCGCTCTATGCCTTCTTTCATAAGACAGGCAGCGGAGTAAATGTCAAACCTCATTCTGGGAAGGATAACTTTCTGCTTTAGCTTTGAATAACCATCATAAAGAAACAATTAAGGAGGAGAGCACTGACTTCATGTGAAGTGAATAGAACACAGTCAGTGACATGGAACCAAAATATGCTTTAACAAAAAAGCCAAGCCACTTCGTTGCAGACGAAAATGTGTTCTTCAGTTCACCCTGCAAAAGCTCTTAGTGAATGCTTCTTAGCCTTGTCTGGTTTCTGTGAGAATTTGGTAAAGGAAACCCTCTCACCAGAAAAAATACATATATGCTGATACCCATAAAAGTGTAATTGTCATTCTAGGTACTTTTACTCCCCTGAAAGCTCAGTAATCTTTTGGTTAAGAATCTCAACTCTGTACTGTCGATATGGCCAAGTTCATGGACTCTGGAATCAGACAAGGCTAGGATTTCTACTTCCCTGCATTTTTAACCTTTTCAAGCTTTAATTTTATCACCTAAATATGGAAATTATAACTCTTCCTGTGTCATAGACTAACTGTGAATATTAAATTAGACAGTCTATT
The DNA here is from genome assembly GCA_027563665.1 of Antrozous pallidus. NCBI lineage: Eukaryota > Metazoa > Chordata > Mammalia > Chiroptera > Vespertilionidae > Antrozous > Antrozous pallidus. Next base: position 52,315,234 of record CM050516.1, on the reverse strand, counting down.
TAAAGAACTTAGCATAGTCCCTGTCTTGTACTAAGTACTCAATAAGCACTAATATTGTTATCTATACTAATAAAAGGGTAATATGCTAGTTAGACTGGGAGACCTTCCAGGAGACCTTCCAGAAATTCTTCTGGACAAAGCCATGGTGGCGGGGCCGAGGAAGAAGCTGTTAGAGGCCAAGAGGGAAGGACAGTTGTGAGTTATCAGGCTAGTGGGGGGTGGGGCCATTGGGGTAAGCAGATCAACAGGGGGGCCAGTTGGAGGCAAGCAGGACTATAGTAGGGATCAGTTGGAAGTGATCAGGACAGTGCGGGGGGGGGGGGGGGGGGGAGGAGGAGCAGTTTGGAGTGAGCAGGCCAGCAGGGGGGCAATTGAGGACCAGCAGGCCAGTGGGAAGGAAAGGTGGGGGCAAGCACACTGTGGGGGGGAGGGCAGTTGGGAGTAATCAGGTTGGTGAAGGGGCATTTGGGGGTGAGCAAGCCAGCGATGGGGTGCAGTTGGGGGCAAGCTGGCCAGCAGGCAGAGTGGTTAGTGGCAATCAGGCAGGCAGGAAAGCAGGTGAGCGGTTAGGAGCTAGCAGTTTCAGATTTCGAAAGGGATGTCTGACTGCTGATTTAGGCCTGATCCCTGTAAACTGGCAGTAGGACATCCTTCGCGGGATCCCAGATTGGAGATGGTGCAGGCCTGGCTAAGGGACAATTCCCCCACCCCATGCACGAATGTTGTGCACGAGACCACTAGTTAGCTAATAAAATACAAAACTTGAGCCTCTCAAAGCCAAAGAGGAACTTCAATTCATTTTCACTGCTACAAACATTTACCAATGGCAGGATTCTAAAATGAGAATGTGGACCCTAGCATGAGCCTGAGCCAGAGAAGTGATAAAGACAGGCCAGGAGTGCCCCAGGACAGACAGGACAGACCTCAGGGTCCTACAGTCTCAGGTTGGAAGAAACTTCAACCAGATCCTCTGCTGCAGACAGTGACATCCAACCACAGCAGAACTATAATTGCAATGCCCGTTTCACAAAGGGAGACCTCTGACTCCTTGGTAACATTTTATCTATTAAAGAGGAAGGTGATAAACCAAATGTCTTAATAATTTGTGAAATTAAATGGGAATGAAAGAGATAAAGAGGATATGGATAAATGGTAATGGAAGGAGACTTGACTTGGGGTGGTGAACACAATATAATATACAGATGATCTATACTAGAACTATACACCGAAGCCTATATCATTTTATTAACCAATGTCACCCCAGTGAGTCCAATAAAAATTAAATAACAATTTATGAAGTTAAAACAAATCCCACCACTTCCAATTTTTTTATTAACCACAGTTAAGATATTGATCAAATTTACTTTGATTTAAATGTAGAAATATATGAAAGCAGTAGTTATGGGTCAACAAAGTAGGTTACAAGGCAGCATTGAGAGCAGAATTTTCTGCTTACCAGCTAATCAGATTCTCTTTAACGCTGTGATAAAGAGGTTTAAAGCTGAGAATTAGATGACTTGGGGTCAGTCTTTAAATCCACCCTCACCAGTGAGGTACCCACAGTATCTCGTTTCTTTGGATATGGACTATTAACGGTGAGTCGGTACCTATAGGAGGTAAAAAAGCAAAATATATTTAAAAGGCCCAACCAGCAGGCTCAGTGGTTGAGCAATGACCTATGAACCAGGATGTTACTGTTCGATTCCTGGTCAGGGCACATGCCTGGCTTGTGGGCTTGAACCCCAGTGTGGGATATGTAGGAGGCAGCCAATCAATGATTCTCTCTCTTCATTGATGTTTCTATCTCTTTCTCCCTCTCCCTTCCTCTCTGAAATTATTTTTAAAAAAGAAAGAAAGAAATCAGTGAAACGATGTTCTCTATTTTCAGGCTGTTTGCTGGCTTACCCTCCTCTGTTGTGCCCTTCTTGCTCCCTGACATTTGAGACTCAAATGTCTACACAGGCCAAGAAAGTAACATGATCCAGTGTGCAAACTGTTGGCCAACCATGGTGCCTGCCCTGGAGTCCCTTTCCTTGAGCTAAGGGGGACATCCCTTACCCAGTTCACCCGAGTGATTTCCATCTGGGAACTGAGCACCTGTTGCTACTTTTTTTTTTTCAAGATAAAATTCAAATATAAATTTGTATGTGAAATAGCCTGGCTTAAATACTGGTAACTAATTCACACTTTCAAAGAAGTGCTATATGGGCCAAACAAATTATCTTAGAGGCACCAGTTTGAGTTTTTGCCCATAGGTTTTGGTGTTTCTGGGAACTCTAGCCCTGACTTGTCTTCTTGTTGTACAATCTTTTCCTAGAAAACCTCATCCGCTCCCATGGTTTAAAATATCTTCTCTACCCTGAAGCTTCCCAAATTTACTGGTAGTTACAGCCTCTCCTCTACACTCCAGACTCTACATCTAGCTGCCAATTAATTCCACAACAACATTGGCTTTTTTATGGGCACCTGAAGCATCGCACATGTAAAACTCATCTATCCCTACCTGTTTGGCTTCCAGTTTCTTCAGTTCAGTGAAAAGTACCCGTGTTGCTCAAGAAATGTGGGAGTCATTGTTTCTCCTCTTTTGCTGCCCTTGTCCAGTCCATCACTTTTCTGTATATTCTTCCTCTCAATCCTTTTTTAATTTGTTCCCTTATCTCCAGTCCTATTGCCACAGCAAACCACCATTACATTTTATCTGTTTCCACAATAGTTTCCCCTGGATTATCTCTGTCCTTTGTTCTTCCGGTCTATTCTTCACTTAACTGCCAGAGAGATCCTTTAAAATATTAAGTGGATAACATCACACCTGTTTAAATGCTCTCTGTGTCTCTACAATGCATGAAACCCAAGAGAAGGAAGTGTGTCAAAGAGATAATGTACTATTGTGTAAAATGGACTGAGAGATTTTTTTTTTTTAGCCTGTAAAGCAATACTAATAATACCTACATCGGAAGGTTGTTGTGAGAATTCAATAAAGGCCACTGTTATTTCCACATTAGTTTTACATTGGCCTTTGCAGGAAAGAAGGTAAAAATTACATTGTTAATAGCTACTTCACACTCATCTGCAAAGAACCTTCTCAATGTCTTAGTGACAGCATTTTTCTTTGTATAATCATGGTCTCAAAGTAAAACATTTGCCTTGATTAAAGGATAAAAACCTGCTTTTAAAAAGTATGGAGCAGACCAAGTTCAGTTGAAAACATAGGGCACAGTAAATAATTTCCAATGTCTTCAGATAATATTTAATGTTTTGAGATGAAAAATGATTAGATAATGTGGTTGATGAAAATATCACATCATGAAAAGTGAACCCTTTTTTTTTTGCAAATCTCTATTTTTATTGATTTGAATTCACCTTTGCCTTGAGCTGTGCAGGACAGTCCCTTTCCAAAATAGCATCCCGACTTCAGCAGCCCCTGGTTTTCGCAGCCCCCATGGCCCTTTTTGCTTTTAATTCACACATTCCAATTTAGAAAACACTGCTGTGAGAATGAATCTGAGAAACCTGCTGAGGCTGGTGGCTAAGGAGCCGGGAGTGAGGGTGAGAAACTATCCAGGCAGGTGCAGTGAGCTATCTCTATAGAACTCTAAGTCGGTGATTTATCTGTGCTGCCTTTTTTTCCTACATTTATATGAAAGTCACAATACCACTGTGATGAGCTCTTGCTTGTATTTCAACATGAAATAAATTATATCATGTGATTATCAGAGCAAAAGTTTTATAACCATCAGCCATCTTCAGTACTTAGACATTTTGTTTGGACTTTTAATTGCATGTTTATCTTGCAGAATAATTGAGCATATAAGATCTTTTGGTTGTAAAGCTGCCTTTTCTGCAGCTGAGCTCCCCTGACTTTCCTGTTCATATTCCCTAGCTTGACTCTGCATTCCAGTCATACTTAAATATGATCTGATGTCCAGCTAAGGGCTCCCTATCACCTCCAGATATCTCTATGTGCTATTGCTGTGCTTAAAAGATGCTTCCGGCTAGCCGAACCGGTTTGGCTCAGTGGATAGAGCGTCGGCCTGGAGACTGAAAGGTCCTGGGTTCAATTCCGGTCAAGGGCATGTACCTTGGCTGCAGGCACACCCCCATTTGGAGATGTGCAAGAGGCAGCTGATCGATGTTTCTCTTCCATTGATGTTTCTGACTTTCTATCCCTCTCCCTTCCTCTCTGTGAAAAATCAATAAAATATATATTTTTTAAAAAAAGATGCTGCCAAGACCGGTTTGGCTCAGTGGTAGAGCGTCGGACTGCAGACTGAAGGGTCCCGGGTTCGATTCCGGTCGAGGGCATGTGCCTTGGCTGCGGGCACATCCCCAGTAGGGGGTGTGCAAGAGGCGGCTGATCGATGTTTCTCTCTCATCGATGTTTCTGACTTTCTATCCCTCTCCCTTCTGCTCTGTAAAAAATCAATAAAATATATTAAAAATAAATAAATAAATAAATAAATAAATAAATAAATAAATAAATAAAAGATGCTTCTGGCTAGAATGCTATTTATCCTGTAGAATTCAGTTTAATCATTGCACCCTATAGGAAGCCTGCTTTGATTCAGCAAATGATTATGTAGCCCTCTTTCCTGCTGCTGTAACACCAGCCCAGTGCTTATCCCATTGCCTTGTAATTGACTAGCAGCTACTGGTCAGCCTGCCTACTGGACAGGAATCATCTCACTCTCTCTCATCTACATCCTTAGCACCTAGCACAATCCTTAATACAGAATGGGGTCTCATTATGCCTCGAGTGAGTGAATGATATTTGTGCATTGCAAAATGTTTGGGAGTAAAATGGGAAAAAAAATTAATGACAATGAGTATGTCTTAAAACTTGAGACAACACTTATTAGCATTTTATTTGTTTTCTTGCTTGTAATTAACTTTTTATGTCAAGCTCACTGCATAAAAAGCTTTGAATATGTTGTCTTCACTTCTCAGTATACTGTGAGCATATTCTAATGTAACTACAAATTCTCTGGAAATGTCACTTAAATAAATGGTTGTAACAAGATGTCCTTTAGAAGTAACATAGTTCATTCAGATATTCTCGGTTGTTAGTTTTGGTTACGTGGAATATTTTGCTGCTATAAGTAATGATTAAATGAATGTTTTAGCATCTGATTATTTCTCTGTAATACATTACAGAGATGAAGTTACTGGGTGAAAATTTCGCAGTTCTACATGTAATCTATCAAAGTGCCTACCTCAGTGTACCCTTAACTATAGGCTGTCTTTAAAAAAAAAAAAAAAAGTCCAGATTTCAGCCGAAACCGGTTTGGCTCAGTGGATAGAGCGTTGGCCTGCAGACTGAAAGGCCCCAGGTTCGATTCCGGTCAAGGGCATGTACCTTGGCTGCGGGCACATCCCCAATAGGAGGTGTGCAAGAGGCAGCTGGTTGATGTTTCTGACTTTCTATCCCTCTCCCTTCCTCTTTGTGAAAAATCAATAAAATATATATATTTTTTTAAATCAAGATTTCAGAAACAAAAAGAATACCTCATTTTTACCTTATATTTATTGGTCATTTTTATTATATTCCTCTGAATTGTACCATAGTAATCTGCCCATTTTTCTATTGTTCTGTTAGTTTTCTTATTGATTTAAAAGCTCTTAATATGTTTAAAATACAGTCATTTATAAAATTTTTACAAATTTTCCAGTGTGATATGGGTCTTTTGATCTTTTTTATGTGTGTTTTTATTTTTATGCACACTTATCAATCTTTTCTTCTGTGAATTGCTCAATTGTTTTTTCTTATAGAATGTCTTGCCCTGCTTAAATATTTTCCTACTTTGATATATTTTCTTCTAGCTTTATTAGTTTCTTTTGTTTACATTTAACTTTTTGCCCCATTTAGAATTTATTTTGGGTGATAGCGTGACTCTAATTAGATGTTGTTTTTCACAAAATAGTCAACTTTTCTAATATCTTCTCTTGACCTTCAAAGCAATGCTATTAAAGACAATTGTACTGAATAACCGGCATCATCTGAAGATGTAACTCAGAGTTCACCATGCACTTTGCTCTCTCCTCCCAGGTGAGCAGGAGCCAGCTGTCAGCAGTGACTCTGATATCTCACTGATTATGGCAATGGAGGTTGGACTATCTGATGTAGAACTTTCCACTGACCAGGACTTCGAAGAGGTGAAATCGTGAAATGGCGAACACAGAAGAAAGGGATGGTAGGACCCATGGGGAAATGGGGGAGGAGTGCCCGAGACTTGGACCAGGCACATACACCTCCAGAACACCTCGGCATTGGCAGGGTGCTCTGCTCAAGAACGTTCATGAAAAGCAATATCCAAAGTCCAGTTGATCGGAATGCAGTTTCTCCGTCTCTACAACAGCCCACAGCCTTGGCAGCTGGGAAGTGGAAAGCTGGTGTTCCTTCCCGGGCCCTTGCAGACACAGAGGCCTCTAACACAGACTGAAAGGACACTTTCAGGGCTTCTCAGTGTTCATTTCAGTTTTTCCCCAGTGTTGTTTCGTGTTTGGGAATTGTTGTTTGATTTCATTGGCAGATTCTTTTTAAAGACTGTGTATAGTTCTCTGTAGGTCCACTCCTTTGTTTTTCCTTAGATCCACTCCAGCTTTTACTTGGAGCTGTATTTCGAAGCACCTATCCTTGCTGTGATCAGTCCATGTCAGTGGCAGAGCCTGAGGACCTTGACCTCTCAGCATGAGTGTGCATGGCTTTGGAAGAGCCTCGCCATCCTGCAACAGGCAAAGGCCAGCTTTCATTAAGAATCTAAATTCTTTTCAATGGATCTTAACACTCCCAGCTGCCAGAGACCCCAACACTGAGCTTTAAATGTGCTGAGGCTGCTGCTCATTCTTCTCAATGACATCACACTGACTCCCAGCTGCCAGGCTCTGTGAAGGGCCATGTGAAATGAGAAGGAAGTTGTAGGGAGACAGTTTAATTTATCTGCACCTTACAGTGTGTGGCTGAAATTCTGAGCTCAGAAGTCCCCTCCAGGCATTAAGGCCACTCTCGTTGGCTGTAGATATTACCCATTCTTCCTGAAAGCAAAATGCCTGTGGTGCTGGCTCTCCCAAGGCGAGGCCAGGCTTTGTTACCTCACTGGCTTCTGCAGGAGATGGGAGCTTTAGGAATGTCAGCTTGGAGCCTGGTGTCCACCACCATGGGGGTCTCACCTTCATTCCAACACCTCTGTTACACCTCCCCAGACCTCGAGGGATTTAAGTGAATCCTTTACAGATTGCTTCCCAGGTCTCCTTCAGGGTGTCCAGACATCAAGTTGGGAGGGAGGTCTGAGTCGATAAACCATCTGGTCTAAAAAGTCCAGCATGGGAGTTGACTAAATCAAGTTCCTCCTGACTGAGAGAGACAGAGAAAGAAAAAGAGGTATCTGCAATTTGAAACTGTTATGTTTGTATCTTTTTTTGTAACTATGACAGAAATGTGCTATTTTTTCTGTGGGCAGTTTTGTAATCCATTTAGACTCTCCCCACACAGATGACTAAGGTGGTGAGCAGTCTCCCTGGACAGCCATGGTCACCTTGTCCTTTGTAGGAGGCTGACCGGGATAGGAAGTTGCCATCCCTGAGTTCTCTGTGCATCCATGAGGCTTTTCCCTCTCCTCACACTAACACTCATCCAAAAACAGAGTTTGGCTCTGCCGTGCGACCTTGCTGCCTGCTGAAGCACAGAGTATAGGTCAAGGGTCACTGCTGGATGCTCTTTGTCACCAGCTTTGACCTTTCCTACTTGATGCTTTCTACTTAGGTAGCAAGGCTAAGGGAAATATTGCCATCTTCAGAAATAACCCGTCTGTCTGGGAGTCCAGCAATGAAGACGGCGCTGAGGCAGGAATCAGGAGGCCCAGGTGAGCCACGTGCTTGCTGGGCCTCCACCTCTTCCTCTGTCAAATAGAGGAATTTAACAAGGTGGCGCCCAAAGCTCCGGTGGCCTTAAGACCACCAGTGAGCAGTTGGCCAGGGGATCTATTTGTTGCAGGTGATGATGGCAGGTAGCCAACTTTCCACCTTGGAGAAGCAGAGGTGCTGGGCATGTAACATAGAAGAACGGTTTGGGGATTTGGTGATCCTAGGTTGCGAAAAATGAACATCTCAGTGATAGACGTTTTCAGCCAAAGGAGGAGTTGTTTGATTTCACCTTGTTCAAAAAATGCTGTTAGTCAGAGTTTACCTTCTCTGGACCCCCTCAAAGCCTGGTCCTCAGTGTGCAATTTCCCAGTCAGAATGGGCCTGCAATACCTACTTTTCCTTCTGTCAACTTGGCCCCAAACAAATTTCAGTGATAACTTTAGTCAAGTGGACTTAGAAGGATAATTGAACAGCAGAAGAAATATACATTGTATTGCTTACCCAGAGAGAAAATACCTGTGGAGTGCATGGTCCTTTGACCATGGTTCTCTCTTCCTGCCATGCCTAAGTGCATAGGAATCAGTTGCATGTGGCTGCAGCAACCTCTAGAGGACGCTGTGTAGATGCTGGGGGCCAGGAGGCTCACTGGAGATCTGTGGGCCCGACCTCACAAAGGCTCTGCTGCAAACCCCCTGAGTCTGCAAGATTCTCTAGTTACCAAAGGTCTGTCTCTGGAGACTCCTCCTGTAGCTTTGGTAGCTAAAAAACAATTTTTTTAACTGGCATAGAAGGATGCAAAAGAAATGGAAACAGCCCTTCCCCCACAGTGTTTCTCACCACCTCCCACCAAAGACCTGGGGATCCCATGGTTCATGGAGGATGTCAAAAGGTTGGAGAACCCTCTAGAAGTATATACAAACTTTCTGCTTATTTACTGATTTGCATTTTTCTGTTGTAAGTGTCGAGACGAGCACCGTCCAATACAAATGTAATGCCAGTCACACGTGTGATTTCAAGTTTTCTACTGGCCACATTAAAAGAAGTAAACATGTAATAATAATTTCATAATATATTGTTTAAATCCAACATTATTGTTTCAACATGAAATGCCTGTAAAATGAACTCATGAAATACCTTACCTTCTTTTCCATACTTAGTCCTCTAAAGCCATTGCATAGTTTACACTCATGGCGCATCTCAATTTGGATGAGCTACCGATTGGACAGCACAGGTCTTCAGCTTCCACAATATTCTCACAAGGTTCCCTGACCCTTACAAAGAAAAAAGGTGAAAACTTAATTACCTCCCAAGAGAGCTAGACTCCACCCAAGTTGCCTAATCAGAGGCCCCGAGATCCGTTTGTTCTGTAATGGATGGAAATTTCTGCTTGGGCTTTCTAACCCCACCACTGATGTCCATTACCATTTGCAGTGATTTCTCTGACCAGTTGTTTTGTAGGAAGTCACACAAGCCATGTTGATTTGGTGCTGAAACAAAAGGATATCCCTCACTTCCATGGCAAGTCCTTAGACTTGATACATGGCGCACAAGAGCCAAAGAAAATCCCAGACTGGAGTCACCCAACTTGACCTCAACCCCTAGCTGTTCTTCTTCCTCTAGGAGTTGCTACCACCTGTTGACTGGTCCCTTCCGATCCTGAAGACAGCACCTGCATATTGATTGAGTCTCCAGGGCTTGTCACCCCTGAAATGTCAACTGCACCATCTAGGCAGGGCGAGGGGAGAGTTTGAAAAGGTAGAAAGTTACTAATGGCAAAGGCACCTGCCTATTCTGACATCACATAGTGAGCATCATACCCACAGAGGCAAGTCTCCATCCAAAAAGGTTTGTTGGTTATTTTGTCTTGTTTTCAGCATTTCCCTCATTCTGATGGAAATGTCTCCGGACTTTCTTGGCTCTGGGTTTGGTCGTATGGAAAACCATGGTGCCCTGGCTATTTCCCATAGTGCCCTGACCTCTGCAGCCACCATGCTTTCAGGACTGAAAATACTGACAGTGAGCCTAGCATAGGATTCTTTCTCATTTATGAGTTTTGTTTAGGTGAAACTTCTCGAAGAGCATGCAGAATAAATGGCACTTAGTTATCTATTGAGTGCCTCAGCTTGACTGCACACAAAGAAGTCGCATGAAATCAAGCTCTTTCAGAAAATCTGGATGTAGAGTCACACCTCTATGGAGCGAAGACCCAGCCCTCTGGTCCCAGGGTCCCAGAGGCAATATCCAGTAGTATGTGTTATGTGCTCTGACTTAGATTTCTTTCCCTTTTTTTGTTCTCTGACTGCCTGTCTGTTTCTGTGTATGCACATCTACACACATTCTTCTCTCATTTTTCAGGAAAAACCTTGGTGGCTCTAGAGCTATAGAGTCACTAATATGATTACCATAATTAGTGATGGTGTTTTCTTCTTATTCATGACAACATCTATAGTTGCACTTCAGAAGATAATACCCAGTTTACTCTAAAGGCAAATTAACTTCCTCCTTAAAGGAGCTAGCCCGATTTTCACTTTCATGTCTAATTTTATCACAGACCATCTATAGCTATTGCTTTTTTCTCCAAGGCTTCCTTGCCAGAAAAGTCTCCCAGGCAAATAATGGCAAGGAAACAACTCCAGAATGCTGTCTAGGTTTAGTATCTTCCACCTCCAGTGTCTGTGACCTTCCTGGCTCATCTCAGGCCCCAGGGGCCACGGTTTCTTAGAAAACTGTGTGGGCCATGCCATATCTGATGGCCACCCTGCTTTCCAACATTGTAGCATAAGAGCTTGCTCTTTGTAAGTGATCTGAGAGGCCACCTCTTCCTTAAGACCGAAAAAGAGACACAAAGAAACCAGCTTCCTAAGGGGAGGGACACAGGGTGCCTTGGGCACTGTTCTGTGTCCCAGAAGTCCCTCATCCATGCCATTGCAGGCCAGGACAGAGAGTGCATCTGGTGATGGCAGGCCAAGGTGGTATAAACACCACCTGCAGGGAGTGGGAGCAGAGGGTGGCAGGCTATGAATAGGGACATTCTAATAAATAAATGCTCATCTCCTGGGTTTAGAACCAACCTGGTTCTTTCGTGTGTGAGTGTGTGTGTGTGTGTGTGTGTGTGTGTGTGTGTGTGAAGGAGTTAAACACTCATGGTTGCAGAGCTTTGGATTACCTAAAAACTAAATTAATTCTGAGAAGTAGGTAGGAGTTTCTTATCACCTACCTCTTCCCTTTTCCCACTTCGGTCCTTATCTCACAACTCCAGACAATTGGTAATAGAACGATCATTTATAAAGGTCCTTAGATCAGTAGCACACTTTTCTATGTTGAGTCTTCTGACAGCACTGAAGTGTCACTCAAAACTAGAGAAGTGATTCCAGGTCTTAGATGTGGACCTTTCACTATCGATCCCCTTAACGGCTCAATCAACTTGTTCTGCAGAGAACCTGCTGATGTCGTTCACGTCTCTGCTTTCCTCCCTCTGAGCTATGCCTGCTTCAGTGCTTCATCCGTGGCTTTTTTTCAGGAATCTCAGTGATCAAAGACCTTCTCATCCTTGTCACTATTGACGTTTGCACTTACTATGGAGTCCTTCACTCTGGGGCCACTCAATCAATATCTGTTGATAATATGATAAGGCAAGTAATTACATTTTTTTAAAGGCTGAAAGTCTAAACAGAGCACAGGAGAAAGATCTGCAGAGAAGGTAGCTCAACCTGAGTTACCCATAGTCACTGCTTGGTCTGGTCATCCTGAAGGAGGTGGAGGGCTTAAAGAAGCAGGGGAAATGCGGGGACTTGTTTGCTCTATAAACCAAAGACGGCTCACCATCCAAATGGACACATGCTTCTTCCCTTGACCAGTTGAATTGTCTCCTAAGGTTCTCATGAAGAAAAGTGAAGGTGTGTTGCCTCATCAAAGGAAACCGGGGTTTCTCTTACAGGCTGGTGATTGATCTTGACCTTTCTAAATCCAGAAACATAAAAACAATATCTTGTGGCCTTAGTACCACAGCATCTTTAAAGTCTAGTGGTTAGTCCCCTTTTCCCTCAGAAGTTTTAGAGAAACCGAGTGCTTTATTCAACTCAGAATATTGTCCTCTTGAAGAATGTGATGATTTTACAGAGCCAAAGAATTTTCATGTAGAAGAGCTAGTTAATTAGTATCCCACTCTTTTGAAGAAAATACCAAACTATGGCGGTTAAAAAAGAATGATTAACAGAAACTCTGCAGTCTGCAATTGTGCTGGTATCTATGGCCCTTTCTGTTCAGTAGGATGTTATTGCGAGGTGGCAGAGCGCCCTCTGCTGCAAAATCACCATTCTTTCAGCCAGTTGATTTGACTAGAGTTGTCATTTCATCAACACCTCGTTGTTTGCCTTTTATTATCCAATTTCTCTTCGTAGTTGAGAATTTGGTTTATCAAAAAAGAAAGGTATGTCACAAACCCTGAAAGGTTGAAAGCGAACCTCACTGAAGACCTCACTGTCAGTAGCCCTTCCTTCTGTGAAAGGTTGACACACAATGTCGGCTCTGTTTGTAACAAGAGGCCTCTGGCTGGAATGTTGGTGCAGAGTTATAAGGCAAGGGCCTGATGGTTTTGTAACTTAACTTGATTCTTGTCAAATTGCAAAGGAAGATCAATAAACAGACTTTATATGAACGTAGATTATACGAAATATGTGTTTTTGTATGTGTACATAATAATATATTAACTTCCTGCTTTCACATTAGTAATCTGAAATGGTTGTACCATTTTATAATTAGAAAGAGATGTAGGGGTGGGGGAGGGTAGAAGGGCTGTTATTTTTATAGTGGATGTTCCTTATATTTAGAAAACTTGAAGTAATTTTGTATTTGTGAAAAGTTACATTCCATTCAACTCCTGAAAAAAAATTATAATGGGTCTTGTTCTTTAAAGTATTCATGAGCTGGGAGAATGATGATCCTTGTTTCCAGGGAGCCTTCTAATAAGCTTGTATGTGACACCCAATTCTGTAGTCTACAGACCATGACCTGCAATTGCCAGTTCAATGTGAAAATGGAAAAAAAAATTATTTTAACCCCTCTGTATATAGCACATTATTTCCACCAAAAAAGACATCTGCTACAAAGAATGCACTTACCATTATGAAATAGTCCAACATGGCATCATAAATCCATCTCTAGGAGCTCCCTACTAGCAAGAAAGAAAGAATCCAATGGTTTTATTTTTTTTCTAAACATGAATTGTGTTTTTATTGTAAAATGAGTGATATGGCAGATAGAATTTGACTTCGCTTCCCAGGAGGTCTCTCTGGCCCTTGTGCAGATCATGCACATGGTGGCCCCAGTCCAGCAGTCCCCACCCTCTTCCTATTCAAATCCTGAGACTGAGCCCCCTGGATGAACTGCCACATGACTCAAAACCCACAGTTATTCCTGATAGCATTTTCATGGGTAACTTTTAATTTGGACTTGGATCTTCTCTTCAGAGCTGAAAAGTTGAGTAATGGGTTATGTATCTATTTTATCCAAACATCATCTCCTGTACAAAGTCACGGGCATATTTAAATGATTAGTTAAGGCAGTGTTGTTGTTGTTTATTTCCTGTGTAAATCTCATTTCTTCTTACCCACCTTGGGCCCCTACCTTATTTCTTCCAAAGCACTTTATATCTCGAAATACAAAAAAGTTTTAAAAAACAGTCTTTAAAGGGATTTGTCTTCTGTTAGGAGACACAGACTTTTTTTTCCCTTGATTCTATTCTCTGTGTACTTGGAGAGCATAAACCTTTTGTCTCCTCCTGGGAGTGTTGAAATGTTAAGGATGAGAGTTGGAAACATTCAAGCATACAACATGACTAATTTTGTTATATAGAAGACTGTCATGTAAATAAGTGCCATCATGTTCTTATGTACTGGTTTTAAAAAGTGCAACTCTAATGATTGGAACAAGATTGTGAATTCCAGGAAATTTCATTGCAAAATTTTGTTTGGTTTTGTTTTTTAATAAAATGGAACTAGATACCTGTGTCTGTGTCATCTGTGTTTCCTCATAGTGCTTCTTCATCTTGAGTTCCAGAAGGGTCCTATGGATTTTGTTTTTTATTTTGTTTGTTTGTTTGTTTGTCTATTTATTTTTAATCGTCACCCGAGGATATTTTTCCATTGATTTTTAGAGAGAGTGGGAGAGAAAAGACAGAGAGAAATATGGATGTGAAAAATACACCTTGATTGGTTGCCTCCTACCCACGCCCAACCAGGGCCCTGGCCAGGGAGGAGCCTACAGCCGAAGAACATGCCCTTGACCTGAATCGAACCTGGAACCCTTTGGTCTGCAGGCTGAAGCTCTATCCACTGAGCCAAACCAGCTAGGGCTGTCCTATGGACTTAAAAACTCTGATATTTATAAAAATCCTGATTATGGTCAAAGAAGGAGACATTTCAATAACTTCATTATTTCTCTTCTGTAAGTCAAGTACTCGGCACCTGATCTCCTCATAGCTCTCTGCATCTCTGTGAAGTGATGAGCATATTTTGAACAATTCAGAAACGTGGGGGCAAATTTACCTTGTGGTGTATCATGCCGGGACTGAGCCCTATAGTCTGAGCCGTCTGGAGGCGGGGCGGGGGGTGACCCTATGCATAGTTATACCCGGGGCCCAACAGGTGCGCTGCATGGCCAGGTCCCTTTTTATATTTACTTGTACATTTCTAAAGGATTTTAAAACATCAGTTCTTTTGAATTAGCAGGGAAAGGAAATGCTAATGAAATAAAGATGGGAGCCAATAGCCTGGGGAGGAAGGAAAGGCCCCTATTTGCTGTTCACTCACTTGAAACTGCCAGGCCCCTCAGCGTGGCCCGTCCAAGGTTGCGGCACAGCCCCTGGAGGTGCAGGGGGTGGACTTGCGAAGCGCATGGCCAAGCCTGCCTTCCACCTGGCCGGATGCCCTCCCTGCTGTGGGCTGCACACAACCTGCTGGTGGCCACTCAAACTACATGGAGGGTGGCAGCCCCTGAGCTATCCACTCCCCTTCCTGGCTCCCCAGGAGCCTTTGTGACCACAGTGGAAAACATCAGTGCTTGGGGCTTTGCTCTCAGGGCTAGTCCACACGGAGCTCACAGAGAGAAAGATGCTCTAGAGTCCAGAGGGATTCTTAGTAACAATAACGATTATACCACATGACAAGGGACTTTAAACTTTGCTTATGCTTACAACAGCGCGATCTTTCTCTGCCCAGACGCCTACTGTCTGTGATGAAGCTGCAGTCTGGGGCCCTGAGGCTGGTTGAAGCACAGAGTCCCAAGGTCAATTCATTGGAAAAACGCTTCATACAAGACATAGGAGCTATCAAGAACTTAAAAGAAGGCTGTTTTTAAGTCCCCGATGTAACTTTGCATTACTCAGCTTAAAGCTGAGTAAAAACAAATCCCTTTTTTAAGGGTTATATTTTCCAACACTGCACTGGACAAGACCATTGTGTGGAATGTGTTGATGCTCCAACTAGAAAGAAGCTACTGGACCCGGGTCCTCCCCTTCCCCATCTCACATGCCCCACAAGCCGTCCTGTTCTTTCTGTCCCTGCGCCACATCTAGCAGGGTGAGGTCAGCCTGGAGCCACTTCACCCTGAGCCGAGACGCCCCAGGAAACACGTGTGGGCGCTGCTCCAGGACATGTGTGTGCGAGGGAGCACTGGTGGCTGCGGAGCTCACAGTCACACTTTCCCAGAAGTAGGGGTCCTCCCTCCTGGACACTCCACTCTGGGCTTTTGTTTTGCAGCATCTTTATCCTTTTGAGGATGGAAAATGGAAAGCTCCCCAGAGTTTTGTAACAAGCCAGCAAGGCCAGCTTTGCACCCGACTCTTAGTCTGTTAACACCTCTGGGGGACTAGGAGTTAAATCACTATTCAGAGAGGAAAACAAAATGTGTTTAGTTTTTTCTAAGTCTCATAATTCCTCCTAACCCCTTGTTAACATTGCTACTTCTCTCCTTGCCTTGGCAGACAAATACATGTGCCAGGTTGGAGAAGGAGTTTGGCGAGGAGAGAACACCGGGTTTTTGTTTTCTTTGGTTTGTTTGTAGTTTGTTTGTTGATTGTTCAATGATGATTACAGAAAACGGACAGTACCAGCTCCTGAGAAATTCAAGTGACAATTTATGAGCTACTTTCAGGCAATCGTTCCATCACCCGTAGTGATCCAAGCACAGAGAGTTAATTTACCTTGTATGTCTTCACACCCATTGGTATGGAGTCTCCCTCAGATCTCACTGTGCCTGTCTGTCCTTGGCAGTGAGAAGAATAAGGGGCTGTGACCTCAGACCAGGAAACCCTCAGCTCGAGCAGGTTCATTCTCCCTTTGCTGCTTCGTGTCCCAGCGCCCTGGCCCGGGTGGGAAGCCCCCGGAGCCCAGGCAGTGGGGCCTGTACTCGCCAGCACCCTGGGAGGCAGAAACTCAACTCCCAAGCCCCTCCGACGTCTCTGCTTTCGAAGACATTCCCGCCAAGCCCCCTTGGGAACATGGGACTGTCTGGTCAGAGCCGTGACCTCCTGTCCCTCAGCATCCCATCCACGCCTCCCTCTAACATTCCCACCCCCTTTGTTCTCTAGGGTCCTTTGCTAAACTGGGAAGAAGAGGGCAGCTGCCTTTGGTTACTATGAGAGCTGTACACACAACACAGCTGCCCCTGATATTATAGATCTAGCAGGAGCCAAGGCTCTCAGATCTCTCCGACACACACACACACACACACACACACATACACACACACACACACACAATTCAGAGCTTTGGAATGGGCATCAGTGTCTATAAATAAATGTGAGAGCAGCGTAGTTGATTACAGAATGCAAGGGTGCAACGGAGTCAGGCCTGAAGATACGCTGGGCGCGGGTCTGATGTTACACCCGCAAAATTCCCAGTGAGTCCAGTCACACAGAGCCTCTCCTCTACAACATGGAATGTTAAAAGTGGGGCCCTGCCTCTCGTCACTTTCCCATTTCCTCTTTCCCATTCCTTTGTTTGAATGGAGGAGGAAGAGAGAAGGGAGGGTGTTAACTGAGGCCAGGGTTAGAGCTGGAGGTGGGGGGAGGGTCCTGACCCAGGGCCAGAGTTCTCTGGCCGGCACCACAATCCTTCCATAAATGCAGGCAGCTCCAGGCTGCTCAAAGCTCTCAGGAGGGGAAAGCAAGAAGCACTGAGAGCTGGGCTTTGTTATAGCAACGGGAAAATGGTTGTATAGTCAGGAAATGCTCCCTGAACAGCAACAATTCTAATCTGCAAGCAGAATAGGATGGAGGGAGGCACAGTATGAGAGAAGGTACAAACGCACATATTCACACACTCATTCACTCTCACACACACCACCACCACCATTACTGCCACCAACACAACCACACACTCCACCACAACCACAACCCCACAGTGAGTTCCCAGCGAATGCGGGCTCTTTTTTAGCTATGCAAGAAAGCTCATCACATTAAGATCCCAAGGAGAGTTATATTTCGTGTTCTTCTTCTGGCCCCTGCTCCAGTGCTGAGACATGCTTGCCTAGAAGCACGGGGAGGGGGGGGGGGGGGGCTTCTTTCTCTTCTTCTTATATTATGGCGCATGGATGGGGTGGGGGGAGGGGGGGAGGTCTAGATGTCAGAGAAACCCTCCAACTACAGGACACTTGAAAACATGGGGATAAGCCGAAACCGGTTTGGCTCAGTGGACAGAGCATTGTCCTGTGGACTGAAAGGTCCCAGGTTCGATTCTGGTCAAGGGCATGTACTGTAGCTGCGGGCACATCCCCAGCAGGGGGTGTGCAAGAGGCAGCTGATCGATGTTTCTCTCTCGTCAATGTTTCTGACTTTCTATTCCTCTCCCTTCCTCTCTGTGAAAAATCAATAAAAAATAAATAAATAAAACATGGGGATAAAATACCTTAAATCTTCTAAGTAGAGATTTAGCTGGTGGAAAGTAGGAAAAAAGCCTGGAAGCCAGAAGCTAGAAGGAAGGACCATCGGGAGGAGAAAATGACCCTGAGAAAGGGAGTGTGCCCTGGGAGCATGTGCTGATCCCCTTGGTCCAGGGAGCCACAATTTTTTTTTTCTGTGGTCGGCCTGATAATCAATATTTTAGGCTCTGTGGATCACATATGATTTCTATAACTGTCTTTCATTGTAGGGTTTAACAATCCTTTTAAACTGGACAAACTGTCCTTCACTCAAAGGCCATACAAAAACAGGCCACAGGAAGGGTTTTCAGGGACAGGGACAAAGTCCAGGGTCAAAGTCAGAG
Source organism: Antrozous pallidus (assembly GCA_027563665.1). Classification (NCBI taxonomy): domain Eukaryota; kingdom Metazoa; phylum Chordata; class Mammalia; order Chiroptera; family Vespertilionidae; genus Antrozous; species Antrozous pallidus. Next base: position 52,297,115 of record CM050516.1, on the reverse strand, counting down.
ACCTTGGCACAAAGCCAGCTCCCACTGTGGCAGGCAGGTAAGCTAGGCACAGATTTAGTTTAAAGTGGTCCCCAGATTGGCAGCTACACTGAAGTGTTTGGTAAAATCAAACTCATAACTCCCTGAAGCTATACTTCTTAAACCCAGACCTCAAAGATTCTCACACAGCAAGCTTCAGGAATATGAACTCAATCAAAAACCTCAACAAAGGCCTGGCCGGGTGTCTCAGTTGGTTAGAGCATTATCTCCATACTAGAGGCCCGGTGCACGAAATTTATGCACAGGCAGGGAGAGGGGGGAGAGACATCCCTTAGCCCAGCCTGCATCCTCTCCAATCTGGGACCCGGGTAGTCAGACATCCTTCTCACAATCCAGGACTGCTGGCTCCAAACTGCTCACCTGCCTGCCTCCTTGATTGCCCCTAACCGCTTCTTCCTGCCAGCCTGATCACCCGCTAACCACTACCCTGCCAGCCTAATTAATGTCTAACTGCCCCCCTGCCAGCCTGTTTGCCACCAACTTCCCTCTTCTGCCAGCCTGGTCACCCCTAACTGCCATAACCTGCAGGCTTGATCACCCCCAACTGCCCTCCCTTGCAGGCCTGGTCCTTCCCAACTGCCCTCCCCTGCTGGCCTAATGGCCCACAACTGCTCTCCCTTGCAGGGCCTGGAACTTCCCAATGGCCCTCTCCTGCTGGCCATCTTGTGTCCACATGGGGGCAGGATCTTTGACCACATTGGGGCAGCCCTCTTGTGTGTTGGAGTGATGGTCAATCTGCAAATTACTCTTTTATTAGATAGGATGTCAAGGCTGTGGGTTCAGTTCAATCTACAGTCAGGGCACATACAAGAAGCAACCCGTGAATGTATAAAAAGTGGAATGATGAGTTGATGTTTCTCTCTCTCTCTCTCTCTCTCTCTCTCTCTCTCTCTCACTTTCTCTCTCTCTTGCAAATCAATAAATAAAAAAAGAAATCGTTAAAGTGGTACAGTTAAAAAAAATCTCAGCACAACAGATAGAGGAAATGAGCCACTGAAAGAGAGTGCAGAGTCTTACTCATAAAGATTAACAACATGGGAATCATCGGGTGCAAGACAGAAAATCCATGTTGAGCCCTAGCTGGTTTGGCTCAGTGGATAGTGCGTCAGTGGATTGAAGGGTCCTGGGTTTGATTCCGGTAAAGGGCAGATGCCCTAGTTACAGGCTCAATCCCCACCAGGGGGCATGCAGGCAGCAGCTGATCAGTGATGATCTCTCATCATTGATGTTTCTATCACTCTCTCTCTCTCTGATATCAATTTTTAAAAATTATTTTTAAAAAGCAAAGAAAATCCATATTTAAAGGAGCCCTCCCAGTGACTTCAATGCACTAAACTAAAGTTTACAAACTACCACTGTAGTCATTTCATACCCAACAGCAGGGCCCCAAAAGTAGAGCAGGACTGCGGAGCAGGTGGCATCATCACTTTGATTGGGCTGCTTTGATGCTATGATGGTGGATTTGGAGAAGACTGAATTTCATCAAAAAATGTTTTACTGCTTTGTACTGTGCAACTTGTATATAGAGAAGGAAAAGTCTGGGTTATCCCGCAGGGTCCCATGTGATCGATCTAGCCTTGCCTGCATCTCCCAGGTTCCTCTCTGAATATTCTCCCCGGCTGCCAAGCTGCTGTCACCCTGGAGCTGTCGGCTCAACACTGTATCCTCAGTGAGGATTGTCAAACTAATGGCTGGTCTGGAATCATCTCTCCCCAGGGAAAGGCCCACAACAGGAAGACCAAGTTGCACAACTAGGGGGCGCTGCTTCCACAATGTGCAGCCTTTTAGCCCAAAGGCCCCAAGCCCAGGCTGGCTTATAAAGAGAAAGAATTGCGTGTTTGGGAATTGCTGGCTCTGAAGAGTAAACTTCATAGTGACTTTAAAATAAAATAAATACACAGTGCTCATGAGTGCTGCTATCATGTTAATTTAGGAATACTAGCAAACAGTTGAGTGCTGGAGTTAGTTTAGGCATGTTTGTGTACCAGGCACTCAGTAAGTGCTTGTTATGTTTCATGTCCTTTGGCCTTCACCCTACCAGCTGAGGAAAGTACTGGTATTACTCCCATTTTATAGTTCAGTTAGTAAAGCTTAAGAAGTGACTTTCCCAAGATCACACAGCTAGTAAGTGGCAAAACTGCTCACAAACGCAAGTCTTTCTGTCTCCTAAAAACTACCCTTCACCACCATATTACATTTCCTTCTGTCTTTGGAAAGGAAATTAAGTTGTCGAGTTTCTCTATATCTATAACATAAGAAGAGAGATATTTAAATTAAAAGAAGCAAGAACAACCACAAAGTAACTTTGCAGTAAGAAATCCAATAAGCAAATAAATAAATAAATAAATAATAATAAAAAGAAATCCAATAAGCACCCCCACCCTGACCCACCACTCCACCCCAGCCAGGTGATCAGAGCTCACCTCTAAGCTGTAAGTCATGTCAGTAGTGTGTTCCCGGATATGATGGGATAAATGTACTTTTCTTCCCAAAAACGTCAGATACATCCGCATGGGGAGAGAGGTAGTCTACTAAATACATGACCTGTAGTTTCAAACTGTCAAGATCATTGGAAACAAAGTCACAGAAGCTGTCTGAGATCAGAGAAGCCCAAGGAGGGTATGACGAGGAAATGTAATCTACTATCTGGGATGTGATCTGGGAACAGAAAAGGGACATTGGGAGAAAATTAGTGAAATTCAAATAAAGTCTGAAGTTTGGTTACTAGTAATGTACCAATGTTGGATCCTTGACTGTGGCAAATGTACCACAGTGATGCCAGATGTTGACAATAGGGCCAACCAGGTGTTGTGCTATCTTTGTAACTTTTCTGAAAAACGAAAACTACCCTGAAATAACTATTTGAAAAGAAAAAGAGATGCTTTCATCAAACAGAAGAACCCATTGGATTACTAGAGACATGAAAATTGGCTTTTGATGATATTGTGGAATTTTCTTACCTGAAAATTATAAAAATAGAAGAGAAAATTCCATAACTTTAAGAGGTTATATTTGCTTCTGGAAGTAGAAGATATTATTTCTCAATATCAAATTCAGATTTTTTTAGTTATTTTATTTTTAATTTAACATTGGTTAATAATATCATATAAATAGAAAGTGTACAACTTTATAATACAATTGTATTCTCCATTGTGTGCTTACTTCCCAAAGTCTAGTCCCCTTCCGTCACCATTTTTTAACCCCCTTTACCCTCAGCAAGACTATAAATTTACCCTCAGCAAGACTATAAATTTGTGACTTGTATTAATGTAATCCAGAATAATTGGAAAATGTGCCAAATGAGAAGCTAATCATTCGTAATTATGCCAAACTTACTGCAAAAGTAATAAATGTTTCTTAGCTGGTGCACAACAATCACATTTAACATAAGATGGGTAAGCCACATAGACACCAATACACCAAATGTTACAGAACTCTTACCCTTTGTGTTGGTGTTTATTGCAGTTGAGTTGTTTCTCCCAGTAGGGGGCGCCATTGACCATAAAATAGAAACAATGGCCTGGCAGAGGTGGACAGAGGTGCAAGGCTTCCACCTTGAAGTTGATAGGATAACTGTGAGAGAGAACAACCATTCAGAAATCTTCTCCAGTAATATCTGTACAGTAAGAAAGGGGTAGTTAGGCCAGACCGGTTTTGCTCAGTGGATAGAGCATCGGACTGCGGACTGAAGGGTCCCAGGTTCGATTCCAGTCAAGGGCATGTACCTTGGCTGCAGGCACATCCCCAGTAGGGGGCGTGCAAGAGGCAGCTGATCGATGTTTCTCTCTCATCAATGTTTCTGACTTTCTATCCCTCTCCCTTCCACTCTAAAAAAAATCAATAAAATATATTTAAAAAAAAAAAAAAGAAAGAAAGAAAGGGGGAGTTAGACAATACCAACCAACATGGCAGGGGAGGGGACTGTACCAGATAACTGTCCCTTAGGTCTGCACATTACTGAAGCCAGATATCTGCCACTCGACGAAAAGCAGGTTAGAAATTATAAAACTAGAAATATTTTAGATTAAGCCAGGCATGTACGTTCCTAAAAAAAAAAAAAAAAAAAAAAAAAAAAAAAGTCAGAACAATGTTCCCAAAGTATCGTCTGCTTATTGATTGACCATGAGTGTTTTGTTCCACATAGCATTTCCCAGGGTAGTTCATGCACTTGATTCTTAAACGCAGCAGCATGAGAAGCGCAAGCGCGCGCGCGCACACACACACACACACACACACTTAAAATCCTTTCATGATTGCCCATTTCTGTTAAACCCAAGTACAGCACAGAAGCCTTAACATGATCTTGGTCCCACATGATCTGGCCCCTGACACCATCTGCAGAATGATTGTGTGCTGCTCCCACTCCATCCCTGAACTCCCTCACTACCACCACCACCACCTTCCTCTAATCACTGCCTGTACATCCTGTGGGTCTCAGCTCAGCAGCCTTCCCTTGGAGAAACCTTCACCCCTAAGCCTTGGTTAGGTAGCCCCATTAAAGGCTTACAGAGCATCTCGTGCTTTGCCTTTGGATCCCTACTGATAGGCCTGCTCCATGTGGTAAACACGGCACTACACAGCGTTCAGCATTAATAATTCATGGATGCCATGGTTGGACTGATATCAGTTCTCCTCTCTAGACCACACATTCCTTGGGATTAGGATGTAGTTTTATCCTCCATATGTCCCAGTGCCAAGCACAGGGCCTGCTTTAGAGTAGGTTTTCCATATGTAATTGTAGAATAAATGATTGACAAACAACCGAGTACCTGCCATCTGCCTGGTCGCCCGCGAGCGGGCTGGGGCTGGAGCAGGGACCGGCCGGATTTCGCCCACGAGGAAGGGCGGAGGCATCTCACTGCCCAGATTTCCCGAGCCGGGCGAGGTCCGAGATCCAGGGTAGGAGAGGTCCCCCTGCACAGATTACCCGGGACTGGGCCCGGTCCGAGGTCCGGGGGACGCACCCTGGAAGCGGGGCGCGGTGCGCAAACCCGCGACTTGCCCCCTGGAAACTTGGTTCCGGAAACCATCTATTTTACAGCCCTGGGCTGGACTTTTGGTGTGCAGGCACATTTGGGGAAAGGCAGAGTTGTCTGGCAAGGGGAAGAGACTAGCGGCTTTCTCTTGGAGGAGTCTGCAGCCATCCCCATCCAACAGAGACCAGCGCGCGAGCGCCACATAGGACCCAGCTGCCGCCGCCGCCGCCGCTGCCACGCAGCCCAGAGACTCCGCCCATCCAACCTGAACACAGTCTCCCTTCACAGCCAATTGGCCTGGAGGTCAAACCCTCCTAGGGCTAACAACAAAAACCTAGGTTTAAATTCAAAAACACTGAATACAACCCATAAAGGATTGCAGTAAGAGTACCCACCTCAGGTAACTGGGGAGACTGAGCCACTGTCCCTTTGAGGATATCCACCACATAAAGCAACCACCATGCAGAGATATGGAAAGAAATCAGGTGTGAAAGAAATGGAGGAGAAAAGACGACAAGACATAGAGTTCAAAATCACGGTTATAAGGCTTTTCAAGAGGCTCCTACAAAAGGCCGATCAAATTAATGAGAATTACCAGGAAATAAACAAGACCAACTAGCAAATGAATGAGAATTACAAGGAGATGAATGATACTTACAAGCAAATGAATGAGACCCTCAGGGAAATGAACAAGACCTCTGAGGATACGAACCAGACCCTCACAGATAAAAAAAAGGACCAACTAGAAATCAAGCATACACAGACTGAAATAGAAAATATTACACAAAGTCCTAAAAGCAGTCCAGAGGGCCACAAGAACCAAGTCAAAGATTTGAAATACAAAGAACCAAAATCCACTCAACTGGAAAAGCAAGAAACAAAAAGAATTCAGATAATTGAAGATAGCGTAAGGGGCCTCTGGGACAACCTCAAGCAAGCCAACATCCGAATTATTGGGGTGCCAGAAAAAGAGAGAGAGCAAGTTAATGAAAACCTACTTGAAGAAATAGTGACTGAAAACTTTCCCCACCTGGTGAAAGAAACTGACTTAAAAGCCCAAGAAGTACACAGAACCCCAAAATATAGGAATCTAAAGAGGACCACACCAAGACATATCATAATTAAAATGCCAAGAGGAAAAGATAAAGAGAGAATATTAAAAGCAGCAAGAGAAAAACAGTTGGTTACCTACAGGGGAGCACCCATACGATTGTCAGCGGATTTCTCAACAGAAACGATGCAGACCAGACGCGAGTGGCAAGAAATATTCAAAATAATGAAGAGCAAGAATCTACAACCAAGATTACTCTATCCAGCAAAGCTATCATTCAGAATCGAGGATCAGATAAAGTGCTTCGCAGATAAGAAAAAGCTAAAGGAGTTTATCACCACCAAACCAGTATTATATGAAATGCTGAAAGATATTCTTTAAGAAGAGGAAGAAGAAAAAGGTAAAAATATAAATTAAAAGAAAAAACTTTTCGCCCAGAAATTAGAACTAGCAATACTTGGGTAGTTATATGATAGGCTTTTTGGGAGATTTGGGGAAACTAACGTCAGCAAAGCACTTAAATGTTAGCTTCAAAATATGGAGGAAAAACAAGAGATATGAATAAGAGATAAGATGACATAAAACAAACATGTTGTCATATTTGACACAGGTCACCAGAAGGGCATATTTTATAGAGAAACATCTCCCAGGATGCCTGTGACAGGGAGCAGGTTAGCACCTCTACATGTTCATTTGGGTGAGGCTGGTGCTATTATTAAACCAGGGAACCTGGAGAACTCAGCTCACTTCTACTTAGCAAAGTAAGGCCATAGAGAGAGAAACATATGGATGCCAAGGAAAGCTATGTTCAATGCAAAATTGTATTGCACTGCCCTGGACCAATTCGAACACTCTTTGCTTAGGCTTCTCTGTGACCTCAAATGTGTCCTATCCTTGGCCCACAGGAGCTTCTTGGAGTTGGCTACTAAGTGCTTCTTGCATGGTATTAGTCACGGTATTACTGGCCTTGGAGAGCTTCCTCACTGTCAAATATATCAAATGTTCCAGTATTATCAAATACATCTCCTGCCCCAAATACCTAATCAATCATACTTCTAAAAAATAATACATCAAGGAACAATCTGGACACTGATTGTGCTCATTGCTACTAACTTGGTTATTGTTTCTATGCCTCCTCAGCGGTAGGTACATGGTTGTTTTTTTTTGTTTGTTTGTTTTTTGTTGTTAATTTTTTTAATTGATTTTTTACAAAGAGGAAAGGAGAGGGACAGAAAGTCAGAAACACTGGTGAGAGAGAAACATCGATAAGCTGCCTCTTGCACAACCCCTACTGGGGATGTACCTGCAGCCAAGGTACGTGCCCTTGACTGAAATCGAACCTGGGACCCTTCAGTCCTCAGGCTGACGCTCTATCCACTGAGCCAAACCCGTTTCGGCAATAGGTACATGTTTTAAAAGAAAAAAAAAATCTCTTGACTTACTGACATTTCCAATTCAAGTTTAGTATTACTAAGTTTTCTTTTTTTTTTTTTTAGTATTACTAAGTTTTCTAATAAACTGCTTCTCTGCTACGTCTGTATACATTTCCTTAATTCTATGATGAGGATACAGGTAATGATAAAATGACAATATCTACTAAATATTTATTTACCCCACACTATATACATAATAGTCTCAGAAAAACAACACTTAGATTTCCGAATTTACTTCTTCTGATAAGAAGAAAGCCCATTCCTGCTGACCTCAGAGGAAGTGAAGCCAGAGAGACTAACAATAAAAGAGAGTATCTTTGCCACAATGTGTAGGTTCTATGACATTTAGACTCTTAACAAAGACCATTCTGTTCTAGGAAATGCTGAGTTAAGTTATTCAGACCAATGCTTCTGGTAAACAAAACAAAATGAAAACATTTATTTTTTAAAGTAAGAAAAAATATAAGTAAATATAGACAATATACACTGAGTGGCTAGATTATTATTATCTCTGAACATAATAATCTAGATTTTTATGATCTCTAAACACATAATATACTCAGTGTATATCCTATATAATAAAAAGATAATATGCAAATTGTCCCTTTGACCAGGAGTTCAACCAGCAGGCAGGCCAGCCAACTGCCCATGTCCCCTCCCGCTGGCCAGGCTGACAGGACCCCACCCATGCATGAATTCATGCACTGGGCCTCTAATATATATATATATATATATATATTGAGTGGCCAGATAATATATATAATATATCTTAAGACAATTAAAGAATTAACAAAATAGGAAGGAATTACTAGGTCCACAGTAAATGAAAATCAGGATCCCAGAGGTGCTAATAAAAACAAAGCCTTGCCATACCTGGCTTGGCTCAGTGGATAGTTTGATTTCAGAAAAGGGCACAGGCCAGGGTTGTGGGCTCAATCCCCAGTAGAGGGCATGCAAGAGGCAGCTGGTCAATGGTTCTCTCTCATCATTGATGTGCCTACATCCTTTCTCTCTGAAATCAATAAAGATACTTTAAAAACATAACCAAACAAAAACAAAAACCTCTTCTCTGATCCTTCATCTGGAGGTCTTCTCAACTGCAAGCCCTAAAGACTCAGGGACTAGGCTATGGTTTGCTCTGATTATTACTTAGGATAGAGGTATCCTGGCTTCCTGTTTCTTCTGCCATTGCTTGGTTCCTGCTTGGACATTAAATACCTAGAATGCCCCCCTGAGGCTCAGGAACCATTGCAGAAGAGGTGGACGTGTGAGACTGTAAAAGCCAGATAAGAGGGGCACAACTGGGCACACAAATCTAACTCCATCTTCCAAGCTCATTTTACTTTGTAATGGACCAGAACCCCATTGCCTGATATTTCTCAAGACTGAGGGATCACAAGAAAGGGGGGAATTGTAACCAAGCAGGAACTCAGTTTCTTTAAAGTTATCCTTTCTCCTTTCTATCCACTCCCTTCTTTAATCATTAAGTCCTGAAGACATCAGATTCTGGTCAGTATCAAACTGTCTTAAGAACAAAGCCTCAGATCTGTTGACACAAAAACAGTTTCGGTCAAGCTAAAGATAGCATCTTGACTTCAGTTGCTATCCTTAGCCCCAGACCCATGAAATGGAATGACAGTTACCTACGAATCACATCCACACAAAACCAGACAGAACAAGGCCAAGGCCGTGGCTGACATGAGGACTTGATACAATGATCAGCTCCTCCCTGCCTTGGCCCAAATCAATTCAGTAGAGCCCAGGACCCCAATTCCTTTAGTTACCCTGGTTAGTGATTTTTTTCCTTATGTATTTCATCCCCTGGGAGCCAGCAGGGAGCCAGGTACTTGAGCACTAGCTTACTTTTGATACTCCCATATTGGCATCACTTCCTCAACTAATAAGCCCTTACTTTCTTTTTTTAATACATTTTATGAATTTTTTACAGAGGAAGGGAGAGGGATAGAGAGTTAGAAACATCGATGAGAAACATCAATTAGCTGCCTCCTGCACACTTTCTACTGGGGATGTGCCCACAACCAAGGTGCATGTCCTTGAACAGAATCAAACCTGGGACCCTTGAGTCCGAAGGCTGACACTCTATCCACTGAGCAAAACTGGTTAGGGCAAACCCTTACTTTCTTATCTGCAACAAGCAAACAGAAGCTTCTTTCACTCTGAGAATAGTTATCCACCCTTAAAAATTAGGAGTTTCATTTTGGTGACCTTCTAGAGAGAGGAAGAGAGAAGTCAAGCCCAGAGACTACATAAAACATGAGGTCTAAATAGGAGATTCATCTGTTTCTTCATTCTTTTAATTATCTACATGTGACGTGGAGCCACTACCAAGAGAAGACCAGGTTGATTAAAATAAATGGATGACAACCTCAGCCAGAGAAGAAGCAGAAGTGAGAGTGTGGGGGCAGACAGAGAAGAGAAATGGGAAATACTTCCTTCTGAAGTGAACTCTCTGTGGATTGAAGCTGCCACAGGAGCAAAGCCTACTCTGTTTTGAATCAGCCTCTGGATGTGTGAACTTTGTTCAGTTATCAAGAAAAACTTTGTAATGGCCCTCCACCCATCAAAATGTTAAAGGCTTAGCTAAAGGATTCAACTGAATTTGAACCATCAAGCATGGGAGCACAAAGCGAATCAGACACAAGTGAGAACAAAGTTAAACCAGAAAGGTCAGCCAAGATAGCTTCACTTCCCCTAATCACTTCCTAGTCTCTGCAAGGCCTGGAAAATGTGTGGTATTGAACTTTCTGAACTGCTTGGGGAACCCAAATGTTGCTTCCCAGCATCTCCTCATTCTTTGGGGGAGGAGGGGTAAGGGCTACCAGGGTAACTGGTTCCAGTTACACACAAGTCACTCCACGTCCCCAGACTCTCACCCCACAACCCAGCCTCCATGGGCAAAGATGCTGTGAGACAGTGAAAACCAGATGGCTGTGGGACGGACGACATGGCAAAAACAGAGAGACAGAGAACAGGAGATAATGAGACCCACACATCCATCACTGACCAATTTGGCATTTACTAATCACATCTCATTTCTTGACTTTATGAACAAATTAAATCTAATTCCATTTTTGGAGAACCAATAGCTTTGGCTGAGAGCATCACTGGTTTTCTCTGTATCTCTCATCCTTCATGAAAATGTTCCCAGGCTGCAAAGTATGGCCTGAAAAGGAAGTCTGGCCTCAGTGGACTCCATTCATTCATTCAACAAAATTTATTGAGCACCATCTATGTGCCAGGCACTGCTCTAGGCTTTGGGTAAAGAGCAGAGAAAAAATAAAGATCCACACCCTTGTGCAACTCATACTGAAGCGGAGGGAAGAACATAGATGCTTGACAATAAAGATAATAAGTTGGGAGGTAATAAGTAATATGAAGAATAAAAAGCATAGAACAGGGTAAGGGGAAATGGGTATGGGTGTTGAGGAATCTTTGCTTTGTTAAATAGGATGGTCAGGATAAGCCTTGTTGAATACGTGAGCAAGGACTTAGAGAAGGTGAAAGTTAGGAAAGTAGCAGCCCTCCTACTATGAGCAAATATCTTTTCAGATATTTCCCCCAGGACCTTCATGACATAACAAGGAATAAAGTCTGTAATGAAGTCTGGCTTCTTTCTCCCAAAACTAATAGAGAAACCATTTCAGTCTTAAAAGGCAAATAATTACTACAATGCACAACAAAATTTCAAGGTAACTCTGTGACATTCAAACTTAGACATCACAGGGAATTGGACCTGAACAAAGCTCCTCATTTTTCTCAGTTTCTCTTTTTAAATTTTCTGCTTCTCCCTAAAACCAGAGAATTCTCAGACCACTCATTATGTATGAGGATCAATTACTATATTAAACAAAAAAAATAGTGATCCAGTAAACTGTAGATATAGATCCAGCATAAACAAGACCGGAACTGTCCTCCTGAGCCACAACAAAGTCGGGGAGAAGAAGCCGTTTGTCACATGCTCTGTACTCCAACTGCGCTGGACCGCAGGCTACTTCTCAAGCTCACCATGCTGCCCCATGACTCCATGGCTTTCTCCATGCTGCACCCGTGCATGGAACAGAGCCTGGAACAGACCTTTTCTCACAGCCCTCATAAGAAGCTTGGAAGTGCCCTGCAACATATATTTCAAGTACAAATGTAAGGAAGGACATTATTAATATAAGAAAAGTGATTAGGAAGCTCCTGGAATCCATTTCCTACCTCTGAGTGTGGCTCTCCTTAGCTCCAACTTCATGTGAAGGGACCAGCCCCTCTCACAGAAATGGGCAGTCACTCCAGTGTGAAATCAAGCCCAGATCCCATCTGTAAGGCCAAAGCCATGGGGAGCCCCCTGCAAGGTCCAGGCTTCCAGCTCACAATAAGGTATGCTGTGCACAAACCCTAACCAAATGAAGGGAACCAAGCCAACCACAGTCAGAAAAAGAAAAGGTGCTCTAACTCATAAACAAACATCTCTTTTTCATACAGGGCCCCTGCTTTTGTATGTTAGAAATGGAAACAGCACACTCTATGCTGAAACAATGTGTGCAGAAAGATCGCACCAGGCCTTGCTTAGTGAATGCTTTGAATTATTCTCGGTAACCACCCAACTGGTAGGAAATTCTCCTGCTTGGCCCTGTGCCTTGCTATTGGCCCTTGAGTTCTCCTGTATTACTGAACTGATAGTGATCCATTGTGCCAACAAAGGCAAGGAGGGAGTTCACTGCTGAGGTCCAGTTTATTGAGCAGGCCCAATGGTTTCACACATTTACCCATATCAGTCATATGAGCTTTTCACCTGAAGACAACATGGGAGACAAGTGGTTTTCTGGAAGACAGTTCTAGGAGGGACATGCAAAATCTTTCATTCAGCAAGAGAAGAGGCAGTTCTTTTGTGCCTGAACAGGGCAATGAAATAATGGGGCTACCAATGACATTGTCAAAGAAGAGCCATCTAGTTCAAGTGACCACCACAGATGGCGTTGAAGGGAAAAGAAATCAGAAGAGGCAGTGTTGAGAGTGACCAAGCAAGGGGATGGACCATGCCTACTTTGCCTTGTGGTGTTTAATAGTAGATTTAACAGCTTCAGGTGGGCTATTGCTTTAACAACAGAGAAACTGGCCCAGCTTCCAGACGAGGAGGATAGTCCCAGGAGGATGCAGCGAATTCATGGTCTGGGATACCAGTGCACTAAGATGGAGCAGTACTGACACAGCCAACAGTGTGCAGGGGATTGGCCAACTTCTGAGAAACATACACCACAATTGCCGCCTAAGTTTTCTCACAATGCTTTATCATCCCACTGGCTACATTTTGTTCTATTTTCTGAATTACATCAAAGAGAAGAAACTCAGTTTATCCAGCTCCAAATTTGGTTGATAAGGTATGGATAAAATGACATTTTTGAAATGATTCGTGAATAACACTGATAACACACTATCTCTGTGGGTTTGGGAAGGAATACAGGTGTAACATCAGGATTGGGTTTAGGCAGCATCTGTCTCATTAGTCGCTTGAAGAAAATACTCAAGTTTTAGTTTCCTCATCCATAAAACGTGGTCCATACCTTTAGGAAAGAAGAATAAACATGAAGGGGTTAGGTCAATGTGCTCTGTGAGTTTAAGAGCATTATAAAAATGTACAGTTATTGGTAATAGCAAGATAGGATGCTTAGAAAATACTGACAATGATCCCCAAGAAGTTTCATAATAGCAGATACACAAATTAATACACCTAGCTGATCTCCAGGTGTGAAGACATCCTTCCTAATAAAACCAAATACAGATACCTATATAGAGTGGAATCCTAAAAATATGAAGTTCATTTTTCAACAGCTTTATCTTTGGAGAAACTTCAGGGAGAAAAACATGATACATCTTTGCAGTCTTCTCTTGGAAGAGCTCATTTACAGTGGCATGTGCAAGCTTTGTTGATATCTAACTAGATTGAATCAAATGAAACCTCCAAGCCTTCAAACTAAATTGGAAAAAGAATAACAAGAAGTCTCTTCAGTGATGTCATTACTTAAAATTGGGCATAAGTTGATGAGTACTTGATGTAGAGAGCACCTGGGAAGGCACATGAGCATTTCTTTAATTATTGTCAGCTGAATCCATTGGCATTGGCAGAGCCACCTCCTGGAAATACGCCTTGCCAGAGGCAGGAATGTTGTCAGCTTGACCTTCATCCCAGGCTCCAGGGGGTGGGTTTTGTTATCTAAATCTAGCCAAGCACCAGGAATGAATATGACTCGAGCCTACCCAAAAATGCACATAATCTCCTTTGTCTTGACCTTTAGTAAAACTTCCTGGTTTTTGCTGTATGAAATAAACATGCTATATTGGCACTGGGCCCCTGTCTCTCCATCAGAGGAAGGTGGTCCCACCCTGCCCCAGCTTTTTCCTTCTATCTCTGTGTCTGTCTCTTTCTTTCATTTTTCTCAATCCCCAGCAGCCCCTACTCAGGAACTGGACCACTCTCTAGCCACCCTGGACTCGAGGAGAGAAATATTTACAATTTGAGGCACCTTATTGTGCTGATTTGATAGAAGACATTTATCTGGTCTTTCCCATCCACTTGGGTAGCCTGCTCTCTTCTGTGAAGCTTCCTGGGCAGGAGAAGAACCCCCCAGACAAACACTATTTATAGCTCTTGGACGTTTGTTCCCTCATTTCCTCTATGCTGGTTCTCTTTCACAATTTTGCTGGCCAAATCCAAGGTTGGACATCGATGTCACACTGAGCCTGCACAGATCTGCTTTAAAATAGTCCTACCGAAGTGGGGAGCATGCCTTCCTCTGCCAGCCACTGTCACAATGATCCTAGAGATGCATCTGGTTTCCCAATGCCCTACAATGACCTGTATGTGAAAACCATCCTTTGATTGCTGCTCATCGCCTGTCTACCCGAGACTCAGGCACAAGTCCATAGTATTAGCAGGAGATGAACTCTCAAAGAGAGCCTATACTGCCCCTTAAATTCTCATCCCCTTGCTTCTGTCCTGATGCTTCCTCACCCTTTCTGACCACCATTACTCCCTAATAGTTGGCTGTGATGAAGCTTTGTTTCATCATGAAGCTTTCACTAAGTGATGGTTGGAACTCTTTCTTCCCTCGTTCATCACTAGCACCCCATGTCTGGTATATCCAGGTGGCAGCCTAAGGCAGAGGCTCAGTAGCCAGAGGGAGGGCTGCTCAGGAAAGGAAATGCTAGCCAAGATTCTAACAAAGCTGGAACAATTCCAGGATAGATGTAAGATTTCCATCATTTACAATATTTTCTTGTCCTAGTGCTAAAATCTGAATCATGCCCATGAGCCACAGTGCACTGATGTCCTGAAAACCATATTTGCATGCACTTAGCCAGAGTGAATTCCAGTTCCATCTCTTTCCCTAATCAAGATATTAACTTCTCCAAAGCAAAATGCCCAAGCCCTTTTATTAGCCCTGGTATTAGCATAATGCTCTGAACATGTAAGCAAATTCTTCCCAAAGATAAAGTGTAAGGGAGATGAGCATGCGTGGGGAGACATCTCCATTCTGTCATTTCCAGGTATCCACAGGACACTGTAGTGTGTGTAACAGAAGCTGCTGTCATCATCCTCTGGATATTTGCCAAGTGCTCCATCATCATGTCCCCAAGCTGCTCTTCGCCACCAGTAAGCCTCTGTGTGAGCCATCTGCTGCCGGGGAAATGCTGACTCTGCTGCTCGCAGAACTTGTCACTGTGGAGAAGAAGGGAGGCCTCCACTGGGGAGGAGCGGCACAGGGCTCTCATGGTTTCCACTCTCATCCCACCCCTTGCTTGTAGCCATCATGTGCTCAGCACTAGTCCTGTTGGCTTCTAAGGTGGATCCAGGAACTTAAAGCTCCTGAGTGGCAGGGAGGAGGGTCTTGTTTGGTGTTTGTGTTGTGTTGTTGTCCATTTAGCATCCTCCGTCAGAGCAGTGCCTTGAATTGAAGTGCCTGGTAGAGGAGGAAAGCCGGGGAGACTGTCCCTCAGCTGCAGAAGAGACAGCTGAGGCTCTGCAGGGTGCCAGGCTCTCTCTGCCCCAGCTGGCTTTCTCTGGTTAGGTGCCAGAGGCAAAGACCCTTGCAGGGGCAGCTGCAGGCCAGCAGAGGAGCCCCCTAGCTGGGCCGGGGGAGCCAGGGACTCTGAGGCTCCCTCGACAGCTGTCTCTGCGAGAGGTGCCTTCTGTCTCACCAGGAGGTTTGGCCATCTGTTCATCTTCCTGGGAAGATCCACAGTCTGGCCTTGCATGGTGCCTCTCCCTTTGACCTTTTCCCACTTAAAGAACTTGCTTTATTTATTTTCTGATCTCATTAGGAACTATTTCTACCAGGCTTGTCCCCTAAAGCCTCTGTATCTGTTAGTCAATCCAGCAAGCGGTGCGGCTCCTGTTGAAAGGGAGTGTCTTACCTCTCCCCTCTTTCCCCACAGTGTGGTTAATTTTTTGGGTCAATGCGGCTGTGCAGGTGTTTCTTTGGAGATTAAAATTGAAATCTGTGGACCCTGAGTTAGTAGGTTAACCTCCATTCTGTGGATGGGCCTCATCAGACCACGTGAAGTCCTTTAGAACAAAGACTGACCTCCCCTGAGCGAAAAGAAATCTTGCTAGTAGACTGTCTTTGAATTTGCACTGCAGCTCTCCCAAGTCTCCAACCTGTAGGTTTTGGCCTTATCCAGCCTCCAGAATCACGTGAGACAATTCCTAAAAATAAATGTCTAGATAAGTAGATAGATAACATAGATATATATACAGATATACACAGAATATATATACTGTATATATATCCTGTTGGTTCTGTTTCTCTGTAAAAGCCTGATTAATACCCCCTGTTCCTCTGTTCTGACTATTGACTGTTCCCCTGTGGTTGGAGGTTGAGAAAATCACACTCAGAGGCCTAACTGAAAGCATGAGAGACAAAGTCTGCTGAGCCAGGGCAGGTCCTCACCCTGAATGGCTCTGCACTGGCACTGAGGAATGATTTCCTGGTACATGCTCGTCCCTTTCTCCCCCCTACGCCGCCCCCCCCCCCCCCCCCCCGCCAGTCAACAAGCCATTTCTGAGATCCAGTTCTCACAATATAAGGAACCCACCACTCAAGTCTTCTCAAGAACCAAGATGCCCCCCTTGAAATGCCTGAAGAGCACCAGAAGCAGGGACCCCTCTCTAGGTGGGTCTAAGGTGAGTTATGAGAGTGTTCATGTGCGACCAACCGCAGGTCATGCAGGGGTTGGGGAAGCAGAGGCTGCTTTCTCAGAGGGCTGACATCGGACTGCGTCTGGACTGATGCGTCGGGGTAGAATGGGTGAAGAAGAGCCAGGAGAGGATCTTTGCTTGGTCTTGGAGGAAGGAGGTGAGATGATGGCAAGAAGTTTTTTTTTTTAATTTAATAAATCTTTATTGTTCAGATTATTACAATGTTGCTCTTTTCTCCCTCCCCCCCATACCCATCCCATCTTCTGTCCTCACCTCCCCCCGCCCCCCACACCCTGTCCTCATCCATAGGTGTACACTTTTTGTCCAGGCTCTGCTGACACCCTCCACACCCCTTTCCCCAGAGAATTATCAGTCCAGTCCCTTTCTATGCCCCTGATCTATTATATTCACCATTTTATTCTGTTCATCAGATTTTTAATTCACTTGATTTTTAGATTCACTTGTTGATAGATGTGTATTTGTTGTTCATAATTTTTATCTTTACCTTTTTCTTCTTCTTCTACTTCGTGAAGAACACCTTTCAGCATTTCATATAATACTGGTTTGGTATTGATGAACTCCTTTAGCTTTTTCTTATCTATGAAGCACTTTATCTGACCTTTTTTAAAAATATTTTATCTTTATTGTTCAGTTTATTAATTACATTGTTCCCCCTTTTTTCCCCCCTATAACTCCCCTCCACCTGGTACCCATCCCACCCTCTGCCCTCACCCCCTTCCACTGTCCTCTCCCATAGTTGCATGATTTTTGTCCAGTCTCTTGCTGCACTTCCCACACCCCCTTTCTCCCCAAGAGTTGTCAGTCCATTCCCTCTCTATGTCCGTGATTCTGCTACATTCACCAGTTTATCCTGTTCATCAGATTATTAATTCACTTGATTTTTAGATTCATTTGTTGATAGATGTGTATTTGTTGTTCCTAATTTACACTTTTATCTTTTTCTTCTTCCTCTTCTTAAAGAATATCTTTCAGCATTTCATATAATATTGGTTTGGTGGTGATGAACTCCTTTAGCTTTTTCTTATCTGCAAAGCACTTTATCTGACCTTCAATTCTGAATGATAGCTTTGCTGGATAGAGTAATCTTGGTTGTAGATTCTTGCTATTCATCACTTTGAATATTTCTTGCCACTCCCATCTGGCCTGCATTGTTTCTGTTGAGAAATCCGCTGACAATCATATGGGTGCTCCCATATAGGTAACTAACTGTTTTTCTCTTGCTGCTTTTAATATTCTCTCTTTGTCTTTTGCTCTTGGCATTTTAATTATGATGTGCCTTGGTGTGGTCCTCTTAGGGTTCCTCTATATTGGGGTTTGGTGCGCTTCTTGGATTCCTAAGTCTATTTCTTTCACCAGGTGTGGGAAGTTTTCCGTCACTATTTCTTCAAATAGGTTTTCAATATCTTCTTCTCTCTCTTTTTCTGGCACCCCCATAATTCGGATGTTGGTATGCTTGAGGTTGTCCCAGAGGCTCTTTACACTATCTTCAGTTTTTTGGAATCTTTTTGCTTCTTGCTTTTCCAGCTGAGTGGACTTTGCTTCTTTGTATTTCAAATCTTTGACTTGATTCTTGCGGTCCTCTAGTTTGCTGTTGGGTCTCTGTATAATATTTTTTATTTCAGTCAGTGTATGCTTAAATTCTAGTTGGTCCTTTTTCATATACTCCTGTGCAGGAGTCAGCTGATTGATGTTTCTAGCTTTCTGTCCCTCTCCCTCCTCTCTCTAAAAAAATCAATAAAATATATTTTTAAAAATAAAATAAAATCTGCCCTGTGTTATTTCTGGTCTGCTGACTTCACTGGTCACACTGGCCGACAATATTACCTTTTAGGTTAAGGCCTAGTTTACCCTTGTCTAAATGGTGATAATAATACCTGCCTCACAATGTTGCTGTAAAGGTAAATAGTGTATTGGATATGAAACGCTGAGCCAATATTTGGTGCATAGAAATGTTAACAAATGTTGATAATATTATTGGACATTATGTGCCCAAAGAAGAGAACTGAAACCTCAAGGAGGAACCCACAGAGCCAGGTTGCGATGCTCAGCTCTCTTCTGATGGAGCATCCGCAACCTTGTGAAATAGGTAGACAAGTTCAGACATACCCTCCTCACCTATGCAAATGTTCCTTCACAAACATCATGTTACTCTAGAAAGCAGAAGACATCTGCAAATCAAAAAGGACTGGACACTTGAGCAGGAAACCAGACCCAGAAAAAAAGAAAATGTATTTTTTTTCTTTTAAGTATATTTTTATTAATTTCAGAGAGGAAGGAAGAAGTAGAGAGAGAGAGAGAAAATCAATGATGAGAGAGAATTATTGATCAGCTGCCTCCTGTAGGCCCGACAATGGAAATCGAGTCCGCAACCCAGGCATGTGCCCTGACCAGGAATCAAACTGTGGCATCCTGTCACATAGGTCAATGCTCAACCTGGCATGCCAGCCAGGCAAGGAAACATATCTTAAATTGAAAATAAACATAGGCCATAATGAAAAATGGTCTGGCTGGCGTGGCTCAGTGGTTGAATGTTGACCTATGAACCAGAAGGTCGGGTTCAGTCCTGGTCGGGGCAAGTGCCTAGCTTGCAGGCTCAACCCCTAGTGTGGGGCATGCAGGAAGCAGCTGACCAATGAATATTTCTCATTGATGTTTCTCTCTCTCTCTCTCTCTCTCTCTCTCTCTCTCTCTCTGTGTGTGTGTGTGTGTGTGTGTGTGTGTGTGTCTTCCTCTCTGAAATCAATAAAAATATTTTTTAAATTTTTCCTTTAAAAAATAATGCAAAATGACCTTATCACCATCTCAATGAAATAGGGGAGAAATCCTGCAAGTGTCTAGCAAGCAGGAGATGGTACATGGCGACGAATTGCCCCGTATCCTTTAACTGAGACCCTGTTTAATGTCACCTATGGTCTCTTAATGTGCTCTCCGTCATATAAGTTTAGAAAATGTGATAATATCTATAGGTTCCCACAAGGTCAGTTTCTCTGACCTATTTTCTCCAAAGGCCTTCAGTTAACCATTTATAGACTTTCTTACTATTTTTAGGCTAAGTTTCAGGGGAAAAGTTTGGGGGAGGGAATTCTGTTCTACTGTTGACTACTATCTAAGTGATTGTTTATTCCCAGTGAGTTTAATTTCGCCGCCACCAGTTATACTTGAGAAACAAGGAACTCTGTTTTGTATTTCTAATCTTCCCTTTGGCTAATCTTAAACAAGGTCTGGCCTTTGGCTTTTGCCACTGTGGTAACAGCTCTCAGCTCCACCTTTGGTCTTAAACAAGCAGTAACCACCAACACTCCCTTCCCATTTCCACTTACCTGCTCTAATACCTGCAGACAGACGAATTTTCTACTATACATCAAAACACCATGACTCAAACATATCTCACTAGTCTCTCTGTTAAGCAGACCACCTCCTATGCCACCTAGGACCCCAGTTTCCAGGTGGGACATGATGATGGCCATCTATGATGGATAACTGGATGGAAGCACTTGGCAGAGGGGCCATGAGAAGTTGAAGTCCAGCCTGTACCCAGAAGTTGAAGTCCAGCCTGTACCAGAGAGGTGACTTTATCCAGGTCTCACAAAAGACCCGCAGGACAATGGCAGATAACTATCTGTGCAGCTTCTTCTTTCAGTCACATTCATTGGCTGCCAAGTCCTGGAAATCATACCTCCTTATTAATTCCCACATCGGGAGTCTCTAACAGCCCTGTTCAGGTGCTCAGTCCTGCCTGTCCTAGACACAACATTCTCACCGAAGGGTATCTAAAGCACCCCTAAAGGGTAAGTCAGCAGACTGGGCATAGGCCTTGGATTTGCAACACTAGACAGAGCAAATAATATACCCATTCTACAGATGAAGAATCCATTTTTACCCAAAGGACTAAAAGCAAGGAGTGTGCCTGAAATCCTTAAGAAAGGCATGTCTCAAGAATGCAAATGTGGTCTTCTCAGCTGAGAATGTTTTCCAGAGAGGACAGGACCTGTCCTCACAGTGAAGAGGAAGGAAGTAAAAGGGGGTGAGGGGCACACGGGGCAGGACTCAGATTTTCACTTCCACATTCTGAAGGTTGATGCAAATGAGAGGAAGCCAACAGAGCAGGCCTAAAACACAGCGGAAATGGTTAGCTAGCCAAAGAGCCAGGCTGTCCCTAAGCCCCGTTTCCTTGCTCCCCACCTCGCTTAAAGCTAAACTTGTTAGGGGCAGAAATAGAATATTGGGAACTAGCTAGTAGTTATAAGAAATGTTAATCATGTTCTGTTAACCATGTTTTGTTGTTGTTGTTCTGATTAAAGAAAGCACATTCTAACCTGTCTGGGGGTTGTACATCTCCAGAAACTGGGAGTCAACCTGGGAATGCGGTTCCATTTAAAAAGAAAGATGAGCTGAAACCAGTTTGGCTCAGTGCATAGAGCGTAGGCCTGTGGACTGAAGGGTCCCAGGTTCGATTCCGGTCAAGGGCATGTACCTTGGCTATGGGCACATCCCCAGTAGGGGGTGTGCAAGAGGTAGCTGATCGATGTTTCTCTCTCATCGATGTTTCTGACTTTCTATCCCTCTCCCTTCCTCTCTGTAAAAAATCAATAAAATATATTTTAAAAATAAATAAAATAAAAAATAAAAAGAAAGATGAGCTAAAACCCGTTTGGCTCAGTGGATAGAGCATCGGACTGTGGACTGAAAGGTCTCAGGTTCGGTTCTGGTCAAGGGCATGTACCTTGGTTGTGGGCACATTCCCAGTAGGGAGTGTGCAAGAGGCAGCTGATTCATGTTTCTCTCTCATCAGTGTTTCTAACTTTCTATCCCTCTCTAAAAAAATCAATTAAAAAAATATTTTTTTTTTTAAAAAAAAGAAAGATGAATAACCTTGGGGCCAAGACAAAGGAGTCCCACTCCAGCCAGCGTTGTTTTTAACACCCATTTTGCATACCCATTCTTATTCCTTTTGCTATTTCCACATGTAATCCTTTTCTACCTGTTGTGATGTACCCCCATTTTACATAGGATGCCTCAAAAAAGTTGAATTATGGAGTCATTTTATTAAAAGCTGGCGGTATACGAGTGGCTAATGCTCTCCAAACCTTGCAGCCCCAAATAGCTCAACACATCTGGCTTATATTGGCGGACTATCACAAAGGTAATGATTACATCTTTGGGTCTGGAATGGGGAACTTACTTTGCAAAAAGGCATTTTTAGAGAAGCAGAAATAGAGCAAGTTAATATCTAAGAATCACTAAATCGACAGAAATACATTATCTGGGACCACCTGGTCAGGCAATCCTATCTCATAAAAGAACAATATGCAAATTGACCGTATCTTTGCTACACCAAATAAGCCATGCCCACAAGCCACACCCACAGGCCAATCAGTAGCTATATGCAAATTAGCACACAACCAAGATGGCTGCTGCCCATGGCAGGCCGAGCCAGGTGGGTTGGGGGCAGGGCCAGGCAGCGATCGGCCCGGATCGCAGGGTAATGGCTGGCTGGGGTTCCCTGGCCGAGGTCCTCTGCCCAAGGATGGAAAGTCTGGGCCAGAGGCTTTCAGCCTTGGGCAGGCCATAAGTGAGCCATCAGTAGGACATCCCCTGAGGGCTGGGGATGTGAGAAGGGACATGTTGGACTGAGGGACCACCCACTCCCAGTGCACGAATTTTGTGCACTGGGCCCCTAGTTTAGAATAATTGTGCTGTTCAGATTTTGGGATCACTGAGTCAACAGGAATGCACTCTCAGTAGCTACTTGAGGCAATTTAGGATAATTGTGTTCTCCTGACTCCAGGACCACTGAGTCAACTGAAACTCAGTTATCTATAGCTACTGAGACAATTGGGATAATTGTCCTGTCCTGGTTCCCAGAGAAATGTGCCTCGATGACCAGTGAGAGCACAATCATTGGGATGTTCAAACCGCCAGCAAGGGAACATTCAATAATACATCAGTTCAGAAAATCAAAATAACTCTTCTATTATTTTAGCAAGCAAGTAAATGGGTACAGAAGCCAATTAGCAGGTTAAGTTAAGGTTAAAACTGCAGTGTCTACCTAAGACAATTGCTGCCCTACTTCCCACCTGCCCTAAGCAGCTGGTGTATGGGGGAGTGCAGAGTAGATTTTCATGGATGACCTGCTGCTCTCCTGCACTGCCGGCAGTATCAGATGGAATAAACGCTCATACATGATTCAGCCCTGTTTCTGCTGAATCGGCTCAAGTAGTGACAGGCAGCCTCAGGAGGTCAGTGTCCCAGGAAGTTACTGCCCCAAACCCCCTTCTGTCTCCTAAAATAAAAGGAGTAGTTAGACCCAGAAGGTTTGCTCTAGGTAAGCCGAGTCATGTTGGGGAAAATGCATTTCATTTCACATACCAAATCTAACTGAAGATCCCCAACGTAATATTCTGAGCATGCCCTGATACAAAAAGGATAGGCAGGAAGACCAAAAAAGGTTGAGGGCAGGAGAAAGAAAAGGGCCCAGAGGAAGTGACATTTTATTAACGTTGGGGTCAGTCATTCAGAAAAAAAAAATTAGATAATATGCTAATAACTATCCCCTGGCCAAAGTGTCCCACCCCCTCTCTGCTGTGCCTCAGTGTGACCCCGGTTTGTCCTTCATCAGGAGAGTTCAGCAGTTGCACTTCCCAGATTCAGTGAAAAAGACAGATGAAATCCTGGGGGGAATGAGAACAGGTCAAGGGCATGTGGAGATGGGGAAAAGCTGAACGAAAGCAGCACTGACGGTCAAGGATAAACAGAGCTGGGCTCCAGCAAAAGTGGTCAGGGTGGATTTCCGTAGTAACAGCCACTGCAGTGGGAGAAAGTCACGTGAACTGAACTCCTCTTAGCTGCCTCAGGGCTGGAGGCCTTTCAGAGGTGGAGTGTACCACGGAAAGGCACCGAGAGCCAGGAAGAGCGTGGGTCCGTGTGCCTAGGCGACCGCTGTGTATTCACTGGTGCTCATTCAGAAGGCAAACACCTCTCGGTGTTTATGACAGGAAGCCCTGACTCAAGGTGCCCGGTGGAGCAGAGAGTGACACTTCCTCCTTGAATGCTTGATCTCTGAAGAGACAGCTCCCAGGTCCTTGGAAAGACTGACAGTTCTGGGTAGTAGACAACGCATGTCTCAAAGGGCAGAGACCGGATCTGTAATTGCAAGCTTCCTAGAGTCACTGCCCTAGGAGGTGGTTTGGCAGCCTGTCTGTCAATTTCCAATTTGGGCTGGAACACACTGTAAATGCTCCTGGCAGCACTGAGCTGGCTGGTGTGGGCCCTTTGAGGGGGGCTGGAGTCATCTTGGTGATATGGGATTTGGGGGCAGGATGATTCCTGGGCTCTTTGTCTGTCAAAGTCGAAGAACGAATCCACAGACAGAAGATGGTATAGCAAAGAAGAAAATTTATTGAAGAACAAGTACAGACTCTCACATGGAGAGGGAGAAAGAGGCCCACAGCACAGACTCCTACGTGGGAAGAGGAAAAGAGTCCCAAAGAGTTCCTTCCCCACCCCACTCCCCGTTTATAAAGGCTGCAGTTCCTGAGCCTCTATTAGCCCCTCTGATTGGCCACTATTCCCCTTTGATTTGGTCACTGTTTGATTTGGTCACTATAGTAACTTCTGAGCTCAAAGGTCAAAACCTCACTTGGGACCAGTAGGGCCCTCCTTTGTTTTGTAAATATAGACCTTTAGCTACTCCCAGTTCCCTTATCTTATGGAAATGTAACTTCTGCCTTTTCTTGTTTTATGGAAATGTAACCTTTGTAGCTCTGTAGCCCCTTGTTTCTTCCATGGACCCCCTTAATCTTAAAATTTCCTAAACCTGCCTTTTTCACCCCTGAAAATTTCCATTTCATTGAGGATGTGGCCTTGAGCTGTTAGAAACCATGCCAGTGTTTGCTCAAGTCTCTTAGTATCTGAGGAGGGGAGGTTGAAGGTTTATAGGTCAACTTTATCTCCTTACAGCTACAATTTTATTCAGTGGTTTTGTGAGGAAGACATGAAGCAGAGGAAGGGATTCATCCAAAAGCAAAAATGAGAAGTGGGAAGAAGAAGGACCAGCAAGAGGACTCTCTAATAACTGGCTGGCTCTGTGGTGAAGGTGAATTCTGTTCTGACTAAGCTGAGGATCTGTGCCTCCTTGCAGACTTGCCAGGTCCGGGACTCCCTAATAGTCTCAGGTAGAAAGTTATTTCCATCTTCTATTCTATGAGAGCATAGTGTGCAGTCCAGACTCATGGGGTGGCTCCAGGGCTCTCAACCAGAGCCAAGCATTGACCCAAGGCCCTGGTGGGCCTGCCTGGATGGATGTTCAGGAGTGTAGCTCCTGGATGGCTTAGTTCCTCTGCTGCTTCTGTCTCCTCTCAGCTAAGAGAACTCAATATCAAATTCCCTCCATGAGCTCAAAGATGATGGCAGCACTGCCCAGGCCAAGGCACCTGATACCCTCGGAGTGCATGTGTGGACAGGTGCTAGCCTGAGCCAAGATTACATGTAAGAAAGGAGTGAACGACAGCCTCATTCAAAACAAACTCTCCGTTAAAACAGCTAGGAAGAAGAAACAGACAACTGGGAAAACGGGGAAGATTCCCAGGGAGGGATGGTGTTGGAGGAGGCAACACCTGACAATAGAGCCAGGGGGCTGGGAAAGAAGCTTTCAAGGCACCTAGCAGGTCCTAAAGTCATCCCACAGAGCCATTAAAAGGCAAAGCAGATATTACCCAATAAACCTTCTGAGTAACACAACTTTGTGCTGAATAGATTTTTTTGGGTTTTTTTTTTTTTGTTTGTTTGTTTTTTGGGCTCTGGGTACAGATTCCAGTTTTCATCCTCATACTACTGAGGAAGAAACTGGTCTTGCAGAACTTTTTATCTAAATGCAGAGGCCAAGCAACTGTGAACAATGAACTGCCCTGGGGAGGATGGCTTGTTATGCTGGTGCCAGGACAGATCATCAGATATGGCCTGGGGGCCTTCCTGTAAGCCCACAAAAGGGAGTGGAACCATGTCTGCAAGACAAAGACCCCAGAAGGTTATAAAAAGTGAAGCCCTCTGCGAGTTTCTTCACTCTGATTTGGAAATTATTCCCGGAGTCCTCTAGTGTTAATAAACAGAGTCCCTCCCTTTCTCTTCTTTAACACTATTAGTGAAACATACACAGTGTGAATGCAAGTCAAGGTGACGCTCCTCAGACCCCTCCCACCTGTTACAGAGGGTGAGTGGGGAGGCAAGGTGGGAAAACCAAGGCAGAAAGAATAGCCAATTCTAGACCCTCTCTTATACCCCATTCCCAGCACCCAATATGGAAACAAACTAGCCATCACCATCAGTGTCCAGGGCCATTTAGCTTAATCTTTTGTTTATATTTTTTCTGTAGATAACAATCTCAACCTATTTTACATAATTTTATTTTATTACTAGGGGCTCAGTGCGAGAATTTGCGTGAGACCCAGGACTCAGAGTTTTGTGGCCACCACTGCAGGTGGCAGGACCCAGAAAGAGTCCTGCAGTCACTGCCGCTGCTGCCACCGTGGGAGACAACCCAGAAATCCACCAACACCTCACCTCCAGTCAAGTTCTCCAGAGTCAAGTCCCCACTGTGCACGCAGCTTCCTACTGATTGGTCATTACAGCATGGTGGTGTGACAACCACAGACTTTTTATATAATAGACTAGTGGCCCGGTGCACAAAATTCGTGTACGGAGGGGGGTTCCCTCAGCCCAGCCTGCACCCGCTCCAATCAGGACCCCTTCAGGGATGTGTGACCCCTAACCACCTCTGATTACCTGCCTGATTGCCCCTAAGTGCTCCCCTGCTGGCCTGATTGCTCCTAACTGTCTCTGCTTTGCCCCATACCTGGGACCCAGGCTTCCCTCCTTCTGGCCAGCTATAGGCACCCAGGACCTGGGCCAGTTTCACTCAAGCCAGCTGCAGCCACAGGCACCCACGGGCACCCACAGACACCCAGGACCACAGGACATGCTGCCTAACCCCAGGGCTGGAAAGGGCCCGTGCCCCTCTATGTGCCTGCCTGGCCGAGTCCCACTACTCTGACTACCGTGGCTTAAAGAACTTTGCCGTATATGTTCTCCCCAGCCTCCTGGAGAGAGGGCATGAGCTGAGAAACTGGAGATGCTGCAGCCCCCTAAGGGCACGCCTTCTTCAGCATCTCCAGAAGCCAGAGCACCTGGTTGGAAGGCTCCTGGCTCCGATCCTGGCCTGAGGAGGCAGGGAGCTGCGGAGTGTGCATGGTGCTTGGGGAAAGGGTGACCTTACTGTACTCGCACACACTGCCACTGACAATGGCATGAGGTCATGGAGACTGAAGGAGCAGAGAAATGCATCCAGAACTGGGGGATCCCAGGCCAACCCAGCAGGTAGGCACCTCTCTGACAGCACACCTTACAGACAGCGTGCCCCGCAGCCCCAGGCAGGCCTCCCACAGCCGTCCAGCCCCTTCGTGGGGCCCCAGCTTTGAAAGCGCACGCTGCACTTTGGCCATGCCCCTGCAGGCCTCGCCAGCCTCACCTCCCATCCTGCTGGCCATGCGCCCTGCTCCTGAATGGCTGGAGCCAATCAGGAGCCAAGGTACAGTCACATTTGCATGTTACTCTTTTGTTAGATAGAACTAGAGGCCCGTGCACATGGGGTCCCTTGGCCTGCCCTGCAGGAATCAGGCCAAGACCAATCTCTGGGTCTGGGGTGCGGGTGAAGCATATTCAGGGCAACAGTGCCCCAGCAGCAACCTAACCCACAGCCGATTTCCTGAGGAATCGAGCTCTCTCTTCTGGTCATTGTGCTTCATAGCTACCAAGTGAACGGTCAAATAGTCAGATGGTCACTTAGGCTTTTATATAGTATACTAAAGGCCCAGTGCACAAAATTTGTGCACGGGGGTGGGAGGGTGCCCAGCCTGCACCCTCTCCAATCTGACAACCTACAGGCAGTCGGACATCCCTCTCACAATCCAGTTATACGGGCTCCCAACCGCTAGCCTGCCTGATTGCCCCTAACCACTTCTGCCTGCCAGCCTGATCACCACCTAACCATTCCCCTGCCAGCCTGATTGATGCCTAACTGCTTCCCTGCCAGTCTGATCACCCCTAACTGCCCTCCCCTGCCAGCCTGGTCCCCCCAAATATCCTCCCCTGCAGGTCTGGTCACTTCCAACTTCCCTCCCCTGCACACCTAGTTGCCCCTAATTGCCTTCCCTTGCAGGCCTGCCCCCCCCAACTACCCTCCTCTGCTGGCCTGGTCACCCCTAACTGCCCTCCCCTGCAGGCCTGATCCCTCCCAACTGCCCTCCCATGCTGGCTTGATCGCCCACAACTGCCCTCCTCTGCCGGCCATCTTGTGGTAGCCATCTTGTGTCCACATGGGGGCAGCCATCTTTGACCACATGGAGACAGTCATCTTGTGAGTTAGAGTGGAGTAATGGTCAATTTGCATATTATTTCCTTATTATATATGATATTTATAAAATTTTAAGCTGATTTTTTAATGTCAGAAAACATTGTTAAGGTAATCTAGGGGCCTGGTGCACAAAATTTGTGCACTGGGGGTGGGTGATCCCTCAGCCCAACCTGCCCCTTCACACATACTGGGAGCCCTCAGGGGCTGTACTACTGACCACTCACCCCCAGCCTGCCCAAGGCCTAAAGTCTCTGGCCTAGGCTTTAGGCCTTGGACAGCCAGCCATCACCCTGCAATGGGGCTGATGGTTGGCTCCGCCCTAGCCCCACCACCCCCAGCCCCGGCCTTTACCCCAGGCAGCTCACACCCGGCTAGCACCAGTCTTGGCCCCACCCCTCCAGCCCAAGCCTTCTCCCAGGCCAGAGTGCACTGGCTGCCTTGGCCCCGTCCCATCGGCCCTGGCCACCTTGGCCCCACCCCCCCATGCCCTGGCCACCTTGGCCCCACCCCCCCATGTCCTGGCTGCTTTGGCCCCACCCCCCCATGCCCTGGCCGCCTTGGCCCCACCTCCCACAGTCCTGGCCGCATGCTCGCTGGCTGGCTCCGCCCCAGCTCCTGATTGGCTTATGGGCGTGGCTTGATCAGAGGTATGGTCAATTTGCATATTACTCTTTTATTAGATAGGATATGTTTTATTGATTTTTTTTTTTTTTACAGAGAGGAGGGAGAGGGATAGAGAGTTAGAAACATCGATGGGAGAGAAACATTAATTAGCTGCCTCCTGCACACCCCCTACTGGGGATGTGCCTGCAACCAAGGAACATGCCCTTGAATGGAATCAAACCTGGGACCTTTCAGTCCAAAGGTTGAAGCTCTATCCACTGAGCCAAACCAGTTTTGGCTATTAAGGTAATCTTAAGAATTACTTATGGTTTAACTTATTGGGCAATTGTCATTCTTTAACTTTTGCATATATTATTTGATTTTCTTTACCAGCTCATTTTAAGTCTTTATTTATCTGTGTCCACCTTGGAAAATGTCTTTAGAAAGGAACAAATACCAGTCAACACTCCAATCCTGGGGAAAGAGATGTCTTGTCTATACTATGGATTTAAACGGGCATCGTTGCAAGTGTCCCATGTACCACGTGGTTCATGATTCAGGTTCAGGGTTTAGGTTCAGACTCTAGAGGAGGCCACACAAAAATGAAAAAGATAAGACAAGAAATAATAATTTGGAAACTGGGGGCCAGGTGAAGTCCAAGGAAGGACTCTGCTTTGCTCTGGCCTTGCCATCCCTTTTATTCAGGTTTGGGATACCCCCATAGCCCTTAGGCAGGCAATTACAGTAATACCTCCTTGATAGCCTATCAGCAAGGATTTACATAAGATTAAAAGGTGGAAGTTGCTTCAGCTACCTTTGTCTCAACTAGACAGTGGGTGTATGGCTTTGAACCTTGCCAGAACTTCAAGGTCGACCAGCCTTCCAGCTCGTGTCCACCCTTTTCTGCTAATAAGGCAGTGGGCAGTTTCCCACACACTTTCCTACTCCTGGGCAGATTCCCAAAGTGATCTCAAATAAGACCTAACTATAGTCAGATAGGAAATGCTAAATGCTGCTTTTTGAACCATTAGGTTGCTAGTGAGACACTCCATCCAACATCCCCAAAGGAAACTCTTGTAAACTATTCACATGATGGAGTTATTTTGTCCCCAAGATCATTCCATCTCCATATGGAGATTGTTCTAAGTACGTGAGGTTAAATCTCTATCATAACAGGCTGGAGGTCAGACCTGGAGAAGGAGGTGGGCCAAGGAAAAGAGAAGTGGCAACACCAAAGCAGAAACTGGAAGTGCGCGCCTGATGATGGCTTATTTGAGCAGCTTAGTTGAGTCTGGGGATGCTGAGCCCTGGACCTCTCTCTTCAGATTGTCAGAGTGCAGACAAGGTGGCTGGTCCTGGAGGAGGTCTATGGCATCCACAGCCATCATAGCTGACAGCGCCTTCAAAAATTAAAGAGTGTTAAGAGTAGCAATTCATAAAGGAGGAACATTAGTGAATTTCTATATGTTCTATTTTTATAAAATAGATATCTGCCCTTATACTGGCTGTCTTCTCTTATGAGTCTTCCGTGGTTTGATAATTAATGTAATTTTTTAACAATGAAGTATTAGTTTTGAAAATAAGCTAAGCATAAACCCAATTCATTACTCTAATGAGATCAATAAATAATTCATGAATTTTTGTATTGCAAGAGAGAGTTTAATTTCTTTAGACTAGTCTCTTGGCTATGTTCACAAATCTTGATTCAAATAAACTTCTATGTATCATAAAATGAATTCTGGAGCACAAGAGTTCTGAGTTAATGATGTTTTTTCCTGTTGAGTGTGCTACACGTCACAACACAACCCTTTTAGGTGAAAGGGCAGAGCGGGACTGCAAAGACAGCTGCCATTTGGACTGTGTGACTTGGCAGCCACCATGTAGGCCACGTGATATGTAAACTTACCTGGGGGATGCCATCTTGAAATCACAAAGACCAACCCCTCCCTTTGAATTAGCCAATCGCGAAAAACTGTGCACTTGAGCTCCAATCAAGAGCAAAGGACAGGACAGGTCACGTGTGTTAGGGATTATTTGTGTCACTAGCCCCAGCCATCACCCAACTAATTGGGATCGGCCAACTCAGTGGTTTGCATCTGGCCCCACCTCCCTATAAAATCGCATGTTTTGGATTTTTTTTTTCCTCCTTTGTGTACTGCCGCTGCTTCGGTGGGGGCAGAGGGCCAAACCCAGGCTTGAATAAAGGCTCTTTTGCTTTTGCATCGGACTTGGTTCCCTGGTGGTCTCTGGGGATCTTCAAATCTGGGCATAACACAGGATGCTGGTGGCCTTTGACTTGGTCAAGCCACAGCACTGCATAGCACCCATCACTGCAGCCTCGATGTGCTCTTCACAGACATCACAGGGGCATGGCAACCCCCTTCCCACTCATCCTCATCCTCACCTCTACCCAACTGAGGGGAACTGAGAGAGAAGCACAGATCCAGTGAGCTGAAGACAGACCGGAGAGCATATGTAGTTCTAAACCCCCACATACACATGCCTGAGTATGCCCTACAGTGACCGGTCTCATCACAAGATGTCCTAAACACGATACCTGTTTCCTCTCCAGGTTACTCAAGTCCAAGCAAATGTATTATACAAAAGGGACACCTGCCATTTCACTGACTCACAGTAACAGCTGGCATTTACTAAGCTTTTCCTGCGTGCCAAGCACTGTTCTATGTATGCTGTATGTGTCTCAAAAGAAGATGAATAATTTGCCAAACGGACACAGGTAAAGGTAGTCTAGCTGGGACTTGAACACCAGCAGTATTACTGCTCCAGAACCAGATGCTTTTCATCTTTACATCATTCTCCCTCCCTTCTCTCTTCCTCAACATTTTCCAGTAATAATAGTAGTACCTTAGCTTGGGATGTTATGAGGATGAGAAAAAAAAGAAAACCCTTAGCATGCTGCCCAATACAGAGCAAAGCTCAGTGAGTGTTTGTTGCCAGATAACCTGCCTTAAAGTCACAGTGATAAGAGACTGAACCAGGACAACAACCCGAGAGCCTGCTCCTGAAGGCCATTCTTAACCCTGCCAGTCCTGCTGCTGAGTCGCTGACGTCAGGTGAGGTGCCCTGTGCCCTCGCGGGAACAAAACCAGCACTCAGGAAATGTCAGTGGTGTCCTATTCCCACATCTCCCTCCTCCTCTTCACAGGGGGATGAACCAAATTACAGAAACACTGATTTCATAAGATACTGAGCAACTTTGAAAAGTCTGATCCAAATGCCACGTCATACTTCTTTTCTCATGCTTACACACCAGACAAAAAGTCAAGTATGTGAAACAGAAGACACAATTTTTCAAAATGTACCATGAAGGTACCCTTTTTCTTCCCTATTATCATCTGGCCCCACTCTATGAAGACCAGGAGGATGGGATGCATTCCTCCTTAGTCATGCTATGTCATGCGCCCCATCTGGGTTGCTCACAGTTCTGTGCTGGGCACTTTGCTGATTGAATTGTGCAAGGACAGCGTCTGCCTTTAGTATGAGTATTCAAGCTTCAGTTTTGAAGGAAGTTGGCAGTCACCTGATCTGTCTTTAACAATTAATGGTGCACTTCTGGGTTTTTTCTCCTAAGAAATCTCATAGTCTACACATTATGGGAGACAATCACCTGACTTGGTCCTCCGATTTTCTCGTGAGGAGATCTCTCTGGCCATCTTGGCTTATCTAGATTGCAAATCAAACCTTAGATATATTCACAGAAGAAACTTACTGGCAGCAGCTGCATCCTCCCAGGAGGAAACTAGCTCCTCTCTAGGAGCCAATATGTGCATGACTGGGTCTTGTTCAGAGTCTGGGCTTTGGGGAAAAACAGAGGGTATGCTGCCTGGGCTGTGGGCTTCATCCCCAGGGGATGGTGGGAGGATGCAGGAAGCAGCTGATCAATGGTTCTCTCATCATCGATGTTCCTATCTCTCCCTCTCCCTTCCTCTCTGAAATCAATAAAAATATATTTTAAGAAAATGAATTAAAGATGTGTTTTTTTAAAATACCTACTGAGTACCAGATACTATGTAGCTGTTTAGGGTACAAAAATGAGAGATGCCAGAAGTGAGTATGTAGCCTCCAGTCCGAATAGAGGTTCCCAGAGGTGATGACTCTTGCACTGGGTGCTAATAGAGTTATCAAAGCAAAGACAAGGAGAAAGGAAATTTTCAGGCTCGGGATACAGGAGAGTGGAGACAAAGCATCTATAATCAGTGTGAAGGGGGTGGACATCAGCATCCAGAGCAGCTGTGCACAGACTAGGATGAGGGAGTCCTCAGGGTGAGGTCCTTGCAAACCAAGCTGAGACTTGATTTGTAAAGCCATGGGGTACCAGTACAGGATTTCTAGTGGAGTGTGTAGCACCCTCTGAGTTGCCACATGACCTCTAACTCCCCCGTTGACCTCTCATTTTCCTCATTTCACCTCTGGCTATTTCTCACGTATGCTGGGTGTGCTTTCCAGACATGTGCCCTGACAGGGAATAGAAACCTGACCTCCTGATTCTTTAATCGAACATTTCAAATTTAATAAGTTCAGAGCTATCAGAATTTTCTGCGAGTTAAATTGGAGCTTGGGGAAGACTAGACTTGGGACTAGAGGTGGAATTCCTACATACAATATTGTTGCTCACAAGGAGTTCAGTGCACAGAAATGCCTGCTGGCTTACCTATCTGGTTGCTTGTTTTCTGGAAGTCAAACTATGGAAACGCTTCTTCACAATGTGAGAAGTAAGAGAGCAGTTGCAAAGCCAACTGCTCTTTGCCCTGGAAGATGGGTAAACACTGGCATATTCATTTATTCATTGCAGCCTTATTAAGGGCAGGCCCAGTACTACAGCCTCCCTCTGTTCTCCTGGAATTCAAAATCTTGTTTGGATAACAGATGTGTAAACAGACCAAACCTGTCCTTCTCCTCAAGCATTTAAAATGAAATGTTTTGACCTGAAGGCACATGGTAAGTGGTGATTTGTCTTTCTGCTGAGATCACAGTGTCAGAGAAAACTCTTAGCTAGTGAGCGAGCAGAACCAACAACCCAACACCTAAGTCTGAATTGGCTGTACTCATCATTCTCTCCTCAAAATTGAGATTGCCGTAGCTTGATATATTTCTGGGGTGGTGGTGGTGGTGGGGTTAAATTAAAATGGTCACTATGCTGCATTTTATAAGGAAAATAAGTTCCATTGCACTTTTTAAAAAATATATTTTATTGATTTTTTACAGAGAGGAAGGGAGAGGGATAGAAAGTCAGAAACATCTTTAGGGAGGAGGAACCAAGATGGAGGCATAGGTAAACACCTATCTTGCTACCCCACACAACAATTCCAAAACTACAACTTAACGACAGAACAAACATCATCCAGAATCACCGGAAAGCTGGCTGAGTGAAAATTCCACAAATAAAAGTAAAGATAAGACACTGTGACTCAGAGGAGTGGCAGAGCTCATCCTTGAAGATACACACAGAGTCAAAGGTTCAGAGCCATGTGTGCGAGCCCTGGAGGTCAAACCCTCCTAGTGCTAACAACAATAAGCTGGGCTTAACTTCAACAATACTGTACAAACCATAAAGGATTGCAGTAAGAGTATCCACCTCAGGTAACTGGGGAGGCTGAGCCACTGTCCCTTAGAGGACATCTACCACACAAAGCTAATGGACCAACTCAGGAAAGCAGCCACAATGCAGAAAAATAGAAAGAAATCAGGTGTGAAAGAAATGGAGGAAAAAAGATGAATAGACATAGAGTTCAAAACCACAGTAATAAGGTTTTTCAAGAGGCTACTAGAAAAGGCCAATGAACTTAATGAGAACTACAAGGAAATAAACAAGACCTACAAGGAAATGAATGAGACCTACGAGGATATGAAAAAGGAACAACTAGAAATTAAGCATACACTGAATGAAATAAAAAATATTACACAAAGACCTAAAAGCAGTCCAGAAGACCGTAAGAACCAAGTCAAAGATTTGAAATACAAAGAAGCAAAATCCACTCAGCCGGAAAAGCAAGAAGCAAAAAGAATCCAAATAATTGAAGATAGTGTAAGGGGCCTCTGGGACAACCTCAAGCATGCCAACATCCTAATTATGGGGGTGCCAGAAAAAAAGAGAGAGCAAGGTAATGAAAACCTACTTGAAGAAATAGTGACAGAAAACTTTCCCCCACCTGGTGAAAGAAATTGACTTAAAAGCCCAAGAAGTACACAGAAACCCAAAATATAGGAATCTAAAGAGGACCACACCAAGACACATCATAATCAAAATGCCAAGGGCAAAATATAAAGAGAATATTTTTAAAAATATATATTTTATTGATTTTTTACAGAGCAGAAGGGAAAGGGATAGAAAGTCAGAAACATCGATGAGAGAGACATCGATCAGCTACCTCTTGCACGCCCCCTACTGGGGATGTGCCCGCAGCCAAGGTATATGCCCTTGCCGGAATTGAACCTGGGACCCTTCAGTCCCCACTCCGATGCTCTATCCACTGAGCCAAACCGGTCTTGGCTAAAGAGAATATTTTTAAAAAGCAAGAGAAAAACAGTTAGTTATCTATAAGGGAGCACCCATACGATTGTCAGCGGATTTCTCAACAGAAACGATGCAGGCCCAATGGGAGTGGCAAGAAATATTCAAAGTGATGAACAGCAAGAACCTACAATAAGATTACTCTATCCAGCAAAGCTATCATTCAGAATTGAAGGTCAGATAAAGTGCTTCACAGATAAGAGAAAGCTAAAGGAGTTCATCACCACCAAACCAATATTATATGAAATGTTGAAAGATATTCTATAATAAGAGGAAGAAGAAAAAGGTAAAAATATAAATTATGAACAACAAATACATATCTATCATCAAATGAATCTAAAAATCCAGTGAATTAAAAATCTGATGAACAGGATAAACTGGTGAATATAATAGAATCATGGACATAGAGAGGGAATGGACTGACAACTCTTGGGAAGAAAAGGGGTGTGGGAGGTGCAGCAAAAGACTGGACAAAAATCATGCATCTATGGGAGAGGACAGTCGGGGGTGGGGAGGTGAGGGCAGAGGGTGGGATGGGTACCGGGTAGAGGGGAGTTATAGGGGGAAAAAAGGGGGGAACAATGTAATTAATAAACTGAACAATAAAGATTAAAAAAAAAAAGAAAGTCAGAAACATCGATGAGAGAGAAACATTGACCAGCTGCCTCCTGCACACCCCCTACTGGGGATGTGCCTGCAACCAAGGCACATGCCCTTGACCAGAATTGAACTCGGGACCTCTCAGTCTGCAGGCAGACGCTCTATCCACTGAGCCAAACCGGTTTCGGCTCCATCGCACTTTTTGGGCATTTGGGCATGCAGAGCAAATTTGGAACATCTCCTATAATTACTATGCACTGTGAAAAGTACATGTTTAGTATCTTACGGCTTTTTCCCTAGGAAAGGGGTAGACCAATAGTAGAGATTTTTGTAAGGAAAATAAAGCAAAGATCCCATTTTCAGCATGAAAAGCATATCCTCTGTTTTTTCCCGAAGCCCATACTATGAACAAGACCCAGTCATGCAAATATTGGCTCCTAGAGAGGAGCTAATTTCCTCCTGGGAGGATGCAGCTATTGACAGTAAGTTTCTTTTGTGAATATTTCTAAGGTTTGATTTGCAGTCAAGATGGCCAGAGGGACATCCTCATGAGAAAACCAGAGGACAAAATCAGGTGATTGTCTCCCATAATGTGTAGACTATGAGATTTCTTAAGGAGAAAAAACCCAGAAGTGCACCATTAAATTATTCAAGACAGATCAGGTGATTGCCAGCTTCCTTTAGAACTGAAACTTGAATGCTCATGCTTAAGGAAGACACTGGCCTTGCACAATTCAATGAGGGAAGTGCCCAGCACAGAACTGTGTGTGAGTAACCCAGGCATCCTCTTTGGAATGTACCGCATGACATAGCATGACTAAGGAGGGATGCATCCCATCCTGCTGGTTTTCATACAGTGGGGCCATATGATAATGAGGAAGGAAGAGGGTGCCAAATCCACAATATGTTTTTTAAAATTGTGTTTCACAGCTTAGACAATCAGCACTTTGTAAATTAGCACATGGGACAAGATCACTTGTAGTGCATTA
Organism: Antrozous pallidus; assembly: GCA_027563665.1. NCBI lineage: Eukaryota > Metazoa > Chordata > Mammalia > Chiroptera > Vespertilionidae > Antrozous > Antrozous pallidus. The sequence goes on along the minus strand of CM050516.1, from coordinate 52,260,262 downwards.
TGGTTCACAGGCTAGAATGCTCTGATAAAACCAAGGACAATCACATCGAAGATGCACAGACAAACTTTGTGCTTAACAATGGATTTAATCCCACTAAGACTCAAGGTGGATAAAATGTTCATTCAAAACTTAACTGTCATGTACAGCCATCCTCATAAAAGTACCATAGTTGAGGAGAAAAACTGTTAACATGTAATTTTAAAAATTAAATATCTATCTCATGAACTTAAAGTTTCATGAGACATCAGTTTTCAAAACATGTTAGATTCATTAAAACTCTGAAGCAGCTGTGCCTGTAGGGGACTCTCTGCTTTGTGAACCTGGGCCTGCCCTGTTTAGGAAACATTGACTCAGCCTTGGCAGGAGACCGGGGAAGTTTACCACGAGCTTTACATAGGAACCCTGCACGTCTCTTAAAGGGGAAATTAGAGTCCTTGGCATTGCCCCATTTGTTTCCCTTTCACCTCTGAGCAAGATGCTGGGTAATCACTGACTTGTTTAAACACAGTGGCGATTCTTTTCAGTGCATAGTCTAAACATCTGGAAGAAAGGGGAACATAATCAGATCTCCCTGTACTAGACCTGCCCTGGTACCCAGTGAGAGGAGGAGGCCAGAGCTGGAGCCTGCTTTGCAGTGTAACTCCCCGTGGGAAGGAAGGATCAAAGAAATCCTGGATTCAGAGGCAGTCACATTATCTCAAAATAGCACTTAGCCACAGGAATAAAGGAAGGGTCTTTGTTCACGTATGTTTATATGCACAGGCCGATATTTGCAAAGATGTTCACTAAAAAGCCAGTTATAATCTGTAAACAGTGAGATCTCCAAAAATCTTGCTAAAAATCTCTAATGGGCCCTAGCCGGTTTGGCTCAGTGGATAGAGTGTTGGCCTGGGGACTGAAAGGTCCTGGGTTTGACTCCGGTCAAGGGTACATGCTTGGGTTATGGGCTTGATCCCCAGCGGGGGCATGATAGGAGGCAGCTGATCAGTGATTCTCATCATTGATGTTTCAATCTCTCTCTCCCTCTTCCTTCCTCTCTGAAATCAATAAAAAGATATTTTAAAAATATTTTTAAAAAAAAACAATCTCTAGCCGAAACCGGATTGGTTCAGTGGATAGAGCATCGGCCTTTGGACTGAAAGGTCCCGGGTTCGATTCCGGTCAAGGGCATGTACCTTGGCTGCGGGCACATCCCCAGTAGGGGGTGGGCAAGAGGCAGCTGGTCGATGTTTCTCTCTCATCAATGTTTCTGACTTTCTATCCCTCTCCCTTCCTCTCTGTAAAAAATCAATAAAATATATTAAAAAAAACAAACAAAACAAAAACAATCTCCAATGGTTGCCTCTAAATGGCATTTTGGGGAAATTTTACTTTCTCTCTTATACTTTTCTATCAGGATCATTTTTATAATAAACATATATTCTTTCTATAACCTGAAAAAGGGAACTATTTTCATATTGGGAAAGAAAAGCATTATTGTGTCGGTTGAAAGCCCTAAAATGTAATGGAAATTGCAGCAAAATGCAGTCACATAATTATGTTCCACCCCAAATAAAAACCAGTGCAAGACACTTTTCTACAAACATGTTCAATGAGGTTGTGGAGAAGTAGGCAATTCTCCGTGCAGCTCCTGGAAAGGACCGGAAGAATTTCTAAAGAGTCATGAAAGCACCTCCCTTGTGCATGCTCAGAGGCCCTGTGCTAAGCCTGGGGATTTAACACCATCTTCCCACAGTCTTGCCTCTGGGAAGTCACAGTAGAGAACTTTGAAATGGGCAAGTGTCCATCTTCCCACAGTCTTGCCTCTGGGAAGTCACAGTAGAGAACTTTGAAATAGGCAAGTGTCTTCCAACCTTCTCTTGTGGTCTATGCTCTTTACCTTATCACTCTTTCCTATCCATTAATACTTGCCATGACTGATAGATCCTCCCTTCCCCCAACTGGTGGGAGGAGTATGATGTAACCTGTGTCTGCAGCCAGGACATCCCCAAGACATTGAACCACCAATCATCGTGTGCCGAGTGCCCTGGGCCCCACCCCTTCCTGTTCCTCCCCTCAAAAGGGTGTCCACCTCTGCAGTGTTGCCCTCTCCCCAGTTGCTGGACAGTCGCTAGACAGTCGCTAGACCTCCTCCTCCTCCTCCTCCTCCTCCTCCTCCTCCTCCTCCTCCTCCTCCTCCTCCTCTTCCTCCTCCTCCAATCCTGATTTTTCTATCTTGCTCCTTAGTGCTGAATAAACTTCCTCTTTTAAAATGGCTTGGTCTCCAACTCCCTTTCCTGGGCCTCGAATACAATGACAAAGAGTTAAGCAGCAAAGGAATATCTGCTAATACCTTGCTTCATTTTTTTTTTTTCCTTCTGAAGAGGTTGCTGTCTTTTTTCATTCCTTCATTCTAGGAACTCAGGTGCATTTGACACAGATCACCTGGCTATAGTATCTCCAACATTCTCCAACATGGATAGAAATAAAGTTTTATTTCTTTTCAGTTTCCAGAACATCTCAAGATTCAAAAGGTGGAGCGATCCACTGAATGAAGGCAAGGTAATACTATGACAGATCATCGCTATGTTGAAGAATCCTTCCCCTCCAATCACACTGCATGTAAGGATGGTCCTGTCTGCAGATCGGTGCAGCCACTTAAAATGGAAAGAACCAAACTATGGCTTCTGTATCGGCAATTAGCTCTATTACTTGCAGAGCAGACATTTTAATGACTGGTTGATCTAGTTTTTCCTGCTGGATTAGCAAGCAACTCAGGTGCACAGTATAGGTCACTATATCAGATATCAAAGCTACTGCAAAGTCTTGGGTCTTGGAAACAATATTACTCTTGCCTGCCTGGACAGGCCACTCTTCTTCTGCCTCACTGGACACTAGACATTCCAAGTACCCTACTGGAGCTACTGCCCTTCCAGGCTAGTCAGGGAAGATCTGGGCTTTTGCTTTTTTTTTCAGTGGTCCATGTTAACATGTTACCTTTAGCCAGAAGGCAAGGGGAGGTGTTGCCTTCTCCCTCAGAAGCATTAGCATTTTATTCTTCTTCTGGGTGAATTCTCACTGTGGGAACTCTAACTGAATTTTCTGCTGGCCCGACCACACCTGGGAGTCCTGGGCAATGGAATGCTTGGTACAACTAAAATTTTGCAGCTTTTAGCCCTACTTCTGGGCCATGAAAGGGAGGGCACAGCAGTGGGAGGTAAGGGTGTGGGCAGAAATCAAGTACCCTGAACTCCATGGTATTTCCAAGGTTGGGCAAGTCCCTAGGGGGCAAAGTAGAGGACTTACTGGGAGAAGGGTGAAGATAGAGAGGAAAATACACCACTGTGAAGGTGAAAAAGCAGAAAATGTGGAAAAATTATACACATGCAGGTGAAAAGTGTCAAAGCATAGCTTTGTGTGCTAGGTGTCTCAGCCTCCCCTGTTATCTGAGGTGGACACTCTTGGTGCACTTCTTTGTAGACTGTGTGTAAGGCCTTGTTGCACTTAAGTCTTGATTGTTGTTGATATCCCAGGGAGTAATTGACCTCCATGCCAACTGGCTATGAGGATCAGCTATGTCTACGCTGGGAGACAGCCTTATGGGACAAGACTTGCAAATTTGCCAAAGCCTCTGTGCTCAGCTTGGATGGGGCAGAGTTTCAGGGTGGAGCGGATTTTCAGAGTGGAGCCGACAGCCTTGGCTTTCAGTCAGCATCGCCCCACAAGGTCACTGGGTCTTAGTGTTCCCAGGCAATTGCTGTAAGCACCTCTGAGAGAAAGGCACCCTCAAGTTTCGCCCACTGCCAAACAGTCCAGTCTCTCCCCCAATGAATATGGACTCCCAGAAATTTGCCTGGCACTGGGATTCCATGCAGTTGGAATTGGGTTTTAGCACCATCCAGAGCTCCTGTCTCCCTCCAGCCAGATCAAGCCAGCAGCACAGTCAGCAGTGCCCCCTCTCTTCGCGTATTCGCGCACCAGCGCCTCTGGAGCTCTGCCTTTGGCTGTTCCCCTGAGATTCCATGTCACAATCCAGATTCCCCCCCATAGGGGTTGGGTCCCCTGGGTGTCACCCAGAACCAGGATTCAGTGCAGTTGGAACTGGGTTCAGAGCAGTCTAGAGCTTTTGTCTCCTTTTCGCTAGAGCATGCCATCCAGGCACTCAGATGCTCAGTCCTCTCTGGCCTGTCTTCTCTGCACTCGTGTGTCTCCATACCTCAGGCTTTGCAGCTGCTCTGATTCTCTGTATGCGTTTCTGTTTCCTTCTAGTTGTAGAATTTCCAGTCAGCCAGCTTTCCTGTGGTTCTGGATGATGTCTGTTTTGTCTTTTAGTTGTATTCTTGAAATTGTTGTGCGAGGCAGCAGCCTAGGTGTTTACCTATGCCGCCATCTTGGTTTCTCCACTGCCTCTCATTGATGTTTGTAACTCTATCCCTCTCCCTTCCTCTCTGTAAAAAAAATCAATAAAATATATATTTTTTAAAAAAGCTAAAAACATTAGTTACATAAAATGAAAGAGCCTCTATGGAAACACTTCAAAAATATTAAAAGTTATAAATCCTATCTAATAAAAGAGTAATATGCAAATAGACCATCAATTCTAGTAACAAGATGGCTGTCCCCATGTGGTCAAAGATGGTTGCCCCCATGTGGACACAAGATGGCTTGCAGGGGAGGGCAATTGTGGGCAGTTAGGGGTGACTAGGCAAGCAGAGGAGGGCAGTTGAGGCAGACCAGGCCAGTATCAAGCAGTTGGGGGGACCCAGGCTTGCAGGGAAGGGAAGTTGTGGGGGACCAGGTCTGCAGGAGAGGACAGTTGGGGAAGACCCAGGCCTACAGGGAAGGGCAGTTGGGGGAGACCCATGCCTATAGGGAAAGGTAGTTAGGGGACCAGGCTAGCAGGGGAGGGCAGTTGGGGGGGGACCAGGCCTTCAGGTTAGGGCAGTTGGGGGAGTCCAGGCCTGCAGGGGAGGTCAGTTGGGGAGGAGCAGCAGTCGGACATCCATCAAAGTGTCCCAGATTGGAGAGGGTTCAGGCTGGGCTGAGGGACAACCACTCCCCCCCATGCACGGATTTCATGCACCGGGCCTCAAGTATATTATTAATAGAGTGTGAGTGTCTTACGTACCTTGTGGTTCAGGATTCGGGTTCTGGTTCTGGAGAAGACCACACACAAATGAAAGAGACAAGGCAAGAAATGATAATTTGGAAATTGGAGGCCAGGTGGAAGCCCAAGGAAGGACTCCGTTTTGCTCTGGCCTTGTCATTCTTCTTATTCAGGTTTGTGATATACCCATAGTCCTTAAGCAGGCAATTTCAGTAACAGGCAGATTATCTTATCAATAAGGATTTACATGACTGGTAGGGTTGCTTCAGTTACCCTTGTCTGGACTAAACAGTGTGTGCATAGCTCTGACCTTTGCCAGAGCTCAAGGTCTCCAGCTTTCCGGGTTCCCTGTCCACACCTTTCTGCTAGTGAAGACAATGGGCTGTTTCCCACAATACGGTTTTTATATGTGTGTGTTTTGCAATTGTATTGTTTTTATGTGACTGTGTGACTGAAGCACTGTACTGTGAATGAAGGTGCCGAATGGCATTTTTGAGTCTGTGTTATGTATGTGAAATTCCCATAAATGTCTGGAGGCCTGAAATGTTTTGTAAAGAGGCAGAAGAGCTGTCAATGTGGCAATAAAAAGGGAAACATCCCTTGAGAGCCCACGGTGTAGGACCCCCACACATGCAGAGGCAACCTTATGGAAATGACTGGGTGTGCTCACTGGGCCATTTGAAGGAGTTCAGAAATCCAACTGTGACAGTGTCCCAGTTTCTCCTTTAGGGACGTAAGCACAGGTGACCAAGGGTGCCTCAGCCAGTCTCTAAACAGACACTGACACGTACAACACAAGGTACTTCCTTAATATTGACTGACATGCAATGCACGAATCACACACAGTTTATTTACCAGAGTCCTGGTGGTTTCCAGACCTCAGCAGACCACCCAGGGATCCACGCCAACAGACACCCCCCCCACACTGGATGTTGGACATTGCAGCTGCAGCTTGGCATCTTGTTTGAGGCCTCGGTTTCACAGCTCATGGTTCAGACTCACGGTCCACCGCAGAGCTTGGGCAGATGCAGGTAGGAGAGTAGAGAGTGACCGTCTGTGGAGGAGCAGGAGAGCATCTCTGATCTCCTCTGGTTCCTTGCTCTTTTGATGTGCTCACATGGGGGTCTTCAGTGTGTCTTATCAGTGGGTCCCAGGAACCTTGCTATCTGATCTTACATATGGGGTACAGGTCACTTTATCTATTTTCTACATACAGGCCACTCAAAGGTTCTTATCAATTTGTTTACATTACATTCCATACTTTCAGATATCACACTTTAATTCCACACTTATCCTATATTGTATTTTATCCTTATTACTATTACTATAACAGACAGCTACCTAAATAAAAAATGTAAGTCCACCCAAGAAAGTGTCATTGAGTGCTCTGCTCATTGGGAAAGGGAGAAGCCCCTAGGATTGTCCAACTTCCACGCCAAAGCAGAGCTTGGTGAATTCTCATCCCTGGGAAGAGGCACCCCTTTGTGCCAAGCTATCTGTGGCTCTCCTGAGTGTAAAAAGAACTGGAAGGGTCATCAGATACTTAGGCAGTTGAGCTGTGATCACTCAGGAGAGTGGAAGTATCTGGGAGAAAGCAAAACCGTCTAGGGATCAAGCTGGCCTGGTTTGAGTGTCTCTTATTTCAAAAAAATTAATTCACTTATTAAATGTGGATAAATCCCAGAATTCTGCCATGCCTAGCCCCCAAAGCTCCAAATGCCTGAGATAGGAAGCTGTGGTGTGAGTTAGTTGGTCTAAGCTTTTGGGCTGCTTCCAACTTCGCTAATGCTCATGCCCTACAGGTCAAGGAAAGAAGTGATGTAATGCACTTAGCTGGGCTACTTTACAATGGAATGGAGAGGAAGGAGGAGGGCTTACAGGCGGTGACAAGTTTAGCGCATGACTTGCCCCAGGGATGCAGGAAACAAAAACATCGACAGCCATTGGCTGCGTCCCCTTTCTGACCGGGTATCCAGCTCCCAGTCTGGAACCCTGAAACACCGATTTCCTGGCAAGAGGGGTGGCGCTAGCTTACAGAGCGTCAACCACAAACACACACACCCCTACGGAGACTGGCAGCGTCCTCCCCGCTGGGATGGGCGTGGGGCCGAGGGTTTGCCACCCGGTCCCCAGAAGGTTCCTCCAAAGCCAGCCGCAGAGGCAAGTCGCGGCGCCCAGAGCCCACGGAGGACCCGCGCGCGAGCAAACTGGGGCCACCTGGGCTCGCTCCGAGTGAACCGCGCCGCCGTCATTCATTCGCTGCGTCTGGGGCGCCCTTCCCGCGGGAAGCTGGGCTGCGCCGCGGGTGCGAGTGGTTCCGACGCGGAGTGTTAGGGCTCTGAGCTGCTCGAGACCGAGGCGGCCCGGAGTTTTGGTCGGCGCCGCGGGAGCAGTCGCGCCCCACGCCAGCTCGGCCCACACCGCGGGGCCGAAGCAGCTTTTGTAGCCCGCACAGCCTTGCCCACCGCCGAGCCGGATCCCGAGGACTAGGCGACACCACTTCCTCCTCCTCCTCCTCCCGCTCCCCTCGCCGCCCTGGGCCGCAGCCGGGCTGCGGGCGGCAGGCCTGGGCGTCTGCGGCCGCGGGCTCGCGGGAGGCGGCGGCGGCGCGCAGGGAGGATGCTGCTCACTGTGCCCGCGTCCTCGCCGTCCTCCCCGGCCGCCCGCGGGGGCTTTGTTGTGGCCGGGGCGCCGCGGGCCGCCCGCTACTGAAGTCGCTTTCCGCCCGGGTGCGGGCGGGCGGGCGGGCGAGCGTGTCCGGGAGTGCGCGCCCGTGCGCGCCGGTGTGTGCAGCAGCCGCCCCGCCGCCCCATTGTGCGTGCGCCCGCGGCGCCCGGGACTATGTGGGTGAACCCAGAGGAGGTGCTGCTGGCCAACGCGCTGTGGATCACCGAGAGGGCCAACCCCTACTTCATCCTGCAGCGGAGGAAGGGGCATGCGGGCGATGGAGGCGGCGGCGGCGGGCTGGCGGGTAAGAATCCGCGGCCGGTCCCTGCGGGAGGGTGGGGGCCCCCCCGAGCGCTGCGGCGCGGGCCGCGGCCCTGGGCTGTGGGCATCCGAAACACCGCCCGGTGCCCAGGGGCTGAGCCACCCGTCCCACTCTGATGGTGGGAACGCCTCGGGAGTCGTGATTTTTCAAACTGTTGAAAGAGATGTTTCTTTTCTGACCCCGTCAGGCCGGGGGCGCTTCGTGTACTGGGCGCCCCATAAGTGGGTGATGGTGATGGGCATGGAGTCTAGCTAGTCTGGAGTGGGGGTAAGTATCAGCTTTTAGGAACTGATTGCGGTACTGCTTCCCTCCCCCCACCCTTTGAAAAAGCAATCGCTTTACTTGGGGGCACGAGAGGTGGAGGACGATTCATCTCTACTACATTCCCTTTCGTGGTAATGGCAGGATCAGGTATAAAATGTTCTTTTGTTTGCAGGGAAGCAATCAGTAAGGAGCTGGTGCGGTCATTTCCTATAGTAGTTACAACCGAAGGGAATGAATAAGGAAAAAGGAATTTTTTGTTGTTGCACCGAATTAGACATAGCAAAATAAGTTATGTGGTTGTGAAAGGAATTAGCAGTCTAACTGCATTGTAACTATTTTAACTCGATCACTTCTCCCCGAACCCTCTCACAAGGTATTATTACTATTATCACTATTACAAAAACCATGCCATATCACTCAGGATTATAAAATCAGACCCATATCCCAAGTCGTGCCACATCAGAAAGGTCTTCCTTTATCAGCTAACAAGCTTGCTTGGTGACAGGTTTTAAGTATTCTTGAATTGCATACTAGAGAAAGTGGACCTTTGCTCTCCATGTTGGCTAGAATGAACAGAATTGAATACTTTTTACAATGAAAACATCACCAGGAGAAACAGGCAAGGTTCAGCCAGGAGAGAGACTGCAGCAAAGAGAGGGCCCTTGACCAACCACTTGAGCATGTTACCCTCCAGGAGCTTGCGTGCTAGGTAAATTTTTGCTTTTTAAAAGCCCTTAGAAGAAAACACTCTTGATATAATATGTATTCAGTTGTGATTGTAATTTATAAACTAGATTAAAATTCTAGTGTCATATTGTATGGCATTTACTGGTTTGAAAGATCTTGGCTAGTGCATCAGTAGGTAATCTAATTTTTCCTGCACTTTTCTACCACAGAAGGGAAGGGAATCTGCAGAACTGCAGACCCCACTCTGTAAACTCTGACCAGTGTACTAGAATCAGAATTTTCCAGTTCATTTTGTAGAAGTTGTTTAATTACATACATGAATATGTAACTTGCATGTCTAATATTGGGATCATCCCAGATTGTCCTTTAAGTCTAAGACAACAATGTGGAGTTGATAGTTTATTGTATTAACAAAGAACATTTCCTGCCTGCAATTAACCCTCCTATACCATGTTAACTACTAAGTATTTATTTTCTAGAATCATTTGTAATAGGTTAAGAGCCTTCTTTTTCTAGGTAACATTTTAAATGTATGCTTACTGACTCATAGAGCTATAACTGACTGCAGCCCACTTGGAATCTCATCATTGATGGCATTTCAGATCAAGTTGAATCTTTTTAATTGAGAAATCATAGCTTTTACACATACTGCTGGAATAATTGAAATTATTGTCATTCCTGCCAACAGAGACCATTTTCAGCCCACAGAAAAAACTGTTTGCTCTGCTAGGTTGACGCCACATCAAACATGGCAGGAGCATTCAAAAAGTCCTCATGTACAGTATGTTCTGATTCTAATGTGAATTAGAATCAAAATAAATCACTTAAAAATGTTTGTTGTCAACTTCTGAAGGGCCAGTGTCAGGAAGCTCACAGCCTAGTAGGAGTAAAGAAATGTTGATAAAGTAGTCATACAGATAAATTGACAGGAAGTTGCCACTCCACAGGGTCACAGCCTTGTTCAGAAACCGGAATCCAGCCTAGCTGAAGTGAAGGGTTTTCTGTGGAAGAACAGCTCAGATAGGGTTGCCAGAGCCAGTGAACAGCACAGAGGCGCGTTCACGACGCTAGGTGGCAGGAATGACAATGCTGGAGAGTGTGAGCTGGAGCCATGCGGGAGGAGCTTGGACCTCTGAAAAGCAGCCACCCCTAGAAACTCAAGACCACAGCAAAAAGGGAACGGGGAAAACATGCCACTGCCTCTCATGAGTGGAACCCAACAGGCCAGCTGGGAAGGGTGTCCTGGCGATCTAGTCTCTAGGATCAGCCTCCAGGAGAGATGTGGGGGGTTGGGCCTAATTGAGAATGACCAGCACTAAATCAGGAGAACATGAATTGCTTACCCCAATCCTGACTCAGGGTAGGAGTGGGGGTAAGGAAAGATTCCTTGAAGAAGTGACACTTGAGTTGACAGTTGAAGAAAGGAGAGATTAACCTGTGAGGAGTAAAGGGAAGAGCAAGTTTTGGGTATCAGGAAGAGGTCGGGAGTTTTCTATAATGTGCATGCAATCTGGACCAGTACACATGTCTACTCATTAAATGAATGACACATGGGTAGGAAACCTGCTCAGGGTGAATTGGCCAGGAGTGCTCAATGGTCCATGATACTTGGTAACAGGGGAGTGCAAAAGGTGTGAAAAATAGTGGGCCACAGTTTTAATTCAGTTATTCTCTTCGTGATTCCAGGCAATATATGAATACTAGGGGCCCGGTGTACGAAATTTGTGCACTGGAGGCGGGTGGTCCCTCAACCCAACCTGCCCCCTCTCACATACTGGGAGCCCTCAGGGGATGTCCAACTGATGGCTAGTGAGGCTTTAGGCCTTGGGCACCCAGCCATCGCCCTGCCCAGCTCAGCCCTGGCTGCCTGTGGCCACCTGGCCCCTGGGGCTGGGTGCGCGCATCTCCACCCCGAGGCCCAGCACTCACGCCACTTGGCCCCTTCCCCGTTCCTGATTGGCTGGTAGCATAGCCAATCAGGAGTGAAGGTACGGTCAAATTTGCATGTTTCTCTTTTATTATATAGGATATGTAGGTATTGACACAAAAGATGTGTTTAAAAAAACAAAAACAAAAACAGACCTCTACTCATCTTGACCAGCAGGCTTGAACCTTATCCACTGAGCCAAAACAGCTAGAGCCTTTAAGAGTTTCCTGGCATTCTTTGTCTTTTACATTTACACAACATTTTCAAGTCCATTTATTAGATTCCACCCAAACAACAGCAGCAATAAAGACTTTTGAACTGTTGGGATTTTGAGAGTAAAGTCTAGTATAAATAAATTTGGGCAAAATTGATATCTTTTTAATATTGAAACTAATGGTCCATGAACATGGTATGTTCCTCGATTTATATAGATCTTTTAAATTTTCTCTCAGTGATGTCTTGTAGTTTGCTGTTCTAGGGACACTGCATATATTTTCTGCTTTGTTGTCCTCATGCACAGAGAGGACCCACTTTTATGAAGAGATCAGGTTTGAATAGAGGGGTACTTCCCAGGTCTACACACAAGCCTGTCGTGTCGTTGTGTACAATCAGGAATTTGTCATTGAGAGTAGGGAGTTGGTAATACTAACAGCTGTGGCAGATATCACCTTGAGGTCTGCCCCCCCCCCTCCTCCATGTGTGCTTCATGGCCAGTGGATACAGGCAGTGCCACAGGGGAATTAGAAAGCCACCGGGGCTGCTCTTCACACAGCTCTGTGTTCCCTCCTCCTCAAGGGCTCTGGTCTTTTCCAGTCCTTCACTTAGTAAGTAGACAGCTGGAGTCAAGCCCCAGCCTGCCCGCCTGTTACCAAGAGATGTGATTTGGGAAGTTTCTTCCTTTCTGAGCTTGATTTTACATATATATATATATATATATATATATATGATGATGATTTAATAACCTCTCAGCAATCGATGTGAGGATTATGGGAGATATGTGATGTCAAATACAAGAGCTATAAAGAGCCATCATAGTTGACATCCCATCATTTTTCTCCCCTGGCTGAAGATCTCATGTAGGTGTGAGGAGGCAACTGCTCTAAGCAATTCACACCCAAGTATGAGCAATTCAAGAGTTCTGCAGTTTACAGAGACATGGCATTTCTAAAAGGGTGCTGTTAAAACAAATAGTATCTATCAGATATTTAGGTAACTTAAAAAGCTAAGTCAAATATTCAAGCTTTTTGTAAAGGGTAATTTTTGATCAGCAACTTGAAATTGTGTCTACATACCTTCTTTCCTCCTGGTCCCCCTCCTTCCCTACCTGTACATGCACATTTTGAAAGCTCTGCCAGTAAACAGTGCGGATGCTCCTTGACTTACCATGGGTTACATCCCGATAAAACCATCGTAGTTGAAAATATCCTACCTTGAAAATGCATTTAATACACTTAACCTACTGAACATTGTAGTGTAGCCAACATTAAATGTGCACAAGCTCTTACCATTAACCTGCAGTTAAGTAAAATCATCTAACACAAAGCCTTTTTAATTAAAGTGTTGACTATCTCATGTAATATATTATGCATATCACTTTCTCAGCATTGTATAGTCAAAAAATCCTAAGTTGAACCATCATAAGTCAGGGATCTTCTGTACTCTCTCTGCTTCCCTCCCTTCCTCTATTCTTTCTCCTCTTTTTTCTCCCTCTCCTTGCACAAATGACTCTCTGGTAGTGGCAGATGGGACTACCAGAGAGAGGACTGGGGTAGAAGATGAGGGGCCACTTTCTCTCTGTATATGTAGATTCAGATGTAGATTTTGATAGAGATATGCAGCTATAGATGGTTAATTAGTTAACTGGGAATTTGTAACTTAGAAATATTGGTCACCCCTTATTTACAGTTTTGCTTTCCACAGTTTTAGTTACCCCTTGTCAATTGCAGTAAAAAGTATTAAAAGGACAATTCCAGAAATAAACAGTTTGTAAGTTTTAAATTGTGCACCATTCTGAGTAGGGTGATGAAATCTTGAGTTATCTCCTGCTTGTGGTGGGAATCATTCCTTTGTGTCTAAGTCCATGCTGTATGTGCTACCCATTTGAAAGTCACTTAGTAGTTGTTTGTCTGACATCACAGTGTTTGTCTTCAAGTAGCCCTTATTTTATTTAATGGCCCTAAAGACATTCATGTAACTTTTATCACAGTATATTGTTGTAATTGTTCTATTTTTAATGGTTCTATTTTTTATTGTTAGCTATCGTTGTTAATCTACTGTGCCTAATATATAAAATTAACTTTATCAGAGGTATGTATGCATAGGAAGAACCAGATATAGGATTTGGTACTACCCATAATTTTCGGTATTCCCTGGGTGGGGCTGTCTTGAACTATTTCCCATGGATAAGGGGGGGACCACTGTAGTTAAACCAGAGAGCCATGAAGAAGTCATTAACCCATTTCCCCATTTCTTTGTGTGTTCTTGTTGCTTTCCTAGTAGATGTGTGTTCTAAAAAGCTCAAAGGATAGGCCAGTTATTTTTTAAGTTGTTTTGAAACTGTCAGATGGCTTCTGGTTTGCTTCAAAGGGCATCTCACAGTTTTGATTTCTACAGCCTGAGGGGGCTAGGTTTCCTATCGGTGGGATCCATTAAGGTTCTAAATCTCCATAGGAGATCTGGATTAGAAATCTTCTTTGGGATTAATCAACTCTTCTACCTTCTGTTTGGTCCAAGTTGTACAAAGCTTGGTGAATAACTATCCAGTTCATGAGATGAGGTCTCTGATATGCACCCCTAACCTTTCAGCTCAGTATTCTAAGACTTGCTGGGCAAGTATTTGCTGGAGGGAAGGTCAAGTAGAACATTGAGAACTTGAGCTCTGTTTACACTCTAAACAAAAAAAAAGTGAACCCTGTTTATCCATTTAGTATTTTTTTTTTAGATTGTGTTTAATACTTTTTAATAAGGAAAATTATTTATATTTCAGTAGTACAAATGAATTTTTATAATCTTAGCCTAGGAACCAAGGTAGTCTAATAAAAATAAGCAGAACTTAAGAAATTTACACTTGGACTCTTAAATTCATTGATTCTTTTTCACTCCATTAGCATTTTATATTACTTACATATCTATTACTATAATGAATAATGTAAAATAAATTATTTCTAAAAGCATCTTTATAATAAATTTTCAAATCTATGGGCTGTAAAGCTAAATTTCAAAAAGTCATTGTTAGTATGGCCATATTTTATTAATGCTTGATTATATCTTTTTCATTAACTTTACAATTAGCATAGACAGCATATGCAGGCAAAGGAGCTAACATTAGCTGAAATCTTTCTATGATTTAGGCATGTGCTGAGAACTTTTCAACATCAGTAACTTGGTTTTTAAGACACCTCTGCTATAAATGAGGAAACTGAGTGCTGGAGAAGTTGAGTCTTAAGACCAGGCTCTTGTTAACAGGCAGAGCTTGGATTTGTACTTAATTTTGTCTGAATGTAGAAAGAGAAGGATAAAAAAACAAGATAAAAAGAAGATAGGAAGATGAAATCGGCATGCATCCTTTGGGAATGTAAAGGAAATTGACCCCAGTCTTAGAAATACAGTTTTGAGTGTAGAAATGAAGGGAACAAGCCCAGTGGCTCAATGGTTGAGTGTCTGTCTACCTATGAACCAGGAGGTCACGGTTTGATTTCTGGGTTGGGGCACATGCCTGGTGGTGGGCGTGCAGAAGGTAGCCCATCAGTGATTTTCTCTTATCATTGATGTTTCTATGTCTCCCTCTCCCTCTCTCTCTGAAGTCAATATAAATATATTAAAAAAGAAAAAGGAAATGAAGGGAACAAGCAGAGCAAGGCTGTACCTTCTCCCGTGTTGTGATGTCATGGTCTAGTGCTTTAGGGTTCAGTAACATGACTCTATACCAGAGAGGAAGTCTGGAAACTAACTCTAGATTTTTCTTAAAAAGATTCCCAAACTTTCTCCATTTGCCGCTTTCTAGTTAAACTGTCTTTAGGACCAAAGATGGAGCCATTCCAAGTTATACAATTAAGAGGCACTGAACCTTTGGATTTAGAACCAGACAAGGGAAAGGCTTGTTTGTATGGGCTTTCCACAAAGAAAACAAATACCTGTGTTTACAGTGAGGGAGGTCACTCTCAAAAAGTTATGGCTACCAAAGGCGGAAAATGCAAATTTGACCTACAATATTGATTTTTATTAATGTAATTTGTGTCAAATGCCATAAGGATTTTCTTTATTTAGTATCTGCCTTTTTTCTCTTTGTGGATATAAAAATATTATTGTGCTTTTCCTAGGATCATTGCAATAGTTTGGCTCCCTTAAACTACTTTTTCTTTTTAAAATATTAAATGAGTTAAGAATATCAAGAAGTCCTTGGATGACATGAAGTCATATATAAGACTGATGGAATTAATTAGGAATGTAAATTTTTGGAACTGAGGCCCCACTACTTTTCATCGGTTCCTTAACGTAGATTGTGAATCAAACTAAGAATTTTCCACCAAAGTGATTTTTAGGAATTTCTAGGTGCTTGCAACAGGATTACTATAAATTGTAAGAAGTCTGGAACCATTTCCAGGTCATTCGATTATCCTTCCAACTAGTAAAAAATGTTGTTTGCGCTATAGTATTTAAACAATAGGAATATATCACTGTCTTTTAATAAAATTATAAAGTGTTATGCTTCTTTTCTACTTTTATCCTGATACCCAGATGTGGGCCCTTTAACTACAGTTCCTGTAAGATCCTAGAGGTGTGAGTGCATGCACACAGCGCATGTGTGTACTTCGAGGTACATGCGTTGAGTGCATATGTGTGTGTTGAGAAATGCAACAGAGTGAGGGAACGGAGGGCATGGAGTGAACCGGTGGAGGGGTCTGTCTTCAGTCTCAGGCCCGATGTTGTCCTGGCTGCTCCCTTCTGGGCAGATGCCCCCCTCAGGGAGCCCTGGGGACCCCCACGCTCTGTTAAGTGGAGTACCCAGCTCTGACAGGCAACGGAGAGAAAAGTGGGGTCTGAATACAGAACAGTGAGTTGGCATTTCCCTTTTGCACTCTAACACCCGCCTCTCAGCTGGTCACTGTGCAGTTCTGATTGGATGGCTTTGACTCAGCAGTACAGACCATGCACAGTGCTTCACCTGAGCTCCTCCCAGGATGCTAATCCTGAGGATAAGACCCGCAACCTCCCCTTTCTCCCTGTTCTTTGTTTCTCAGTTGGATCGCTTCTGATCTGTCAAACACGGCCCTGCCTGAGTGTAGCCTGTGATCTTTAGGAAGAGGGTGCCATATGCCTTCTGACTAACCATTTATCTGCTGTCATCTGTTTACCTGAGCCCACTGTCCCTGTCCCCTTACCCCACTCCCCACCCCACTCGCACCCCATCTTTTCTCATAAAAGCTAGTTTTCCCCTCTTCTGAAAACCCCCATCCTATGGCAAATCCCATGGAGTCTTCATAAAGGTATCATGTAGTTTCGTTTTTTAAAAAGAGTAATAAATGTATGGGCTTTTTTTTTTTTTTAAAGATTTAGATGAGCACAAAGATTTTATAAAGTCTTAAATACCCCCCTCCCCTGTTGTAACTTATCAGCTATATCGTTGTCTTAAAGGATCCATATGTTTACCAGTACACAGAATAGGAGAGAGCATTTTTAAAAAGCTTAGTAAATAGAGATAATCATTTTTGAAAGGGCCTTGGGAATGTCCTTGGAATAAAGTGTAAATGTCAAAGAAATTATCTGTTTGTTTTAAGATTGTTTATGGCAAGTATATTTTACTTTAATTGTAAATTGTATTTTCTGTGAAGGAGTTCAAACCTCATTGGCGGTTGCTAGCTAAAGGACTTTCTGGAATGGAAGGAGACGCAGCAGTATCCTCTCCTAAATGTGTGACCATGGTGCTTAACTTCTTTGAGAAAGTGTTTTTCATCTGAAAATGGGGATGGTTCTCCCTCCCCATCTCACATATTTTCTATGGGGGTCTAATGAGATACTAAAAGTCCTTTGATAGCCAAAAGCATGTCAGGTATATTACAGTATGAGGATGCTGTGTTTCCAAATGAAGTCCTCTCTTAACAAAGTTTCATCCATCTACTCAGCAAAATTTGGCTGACTGCAGCGGCAGTATCAGAAATCTACTGAGCAGCCCTCAGTCCAGTGATCTGCAAGGACTAAGTCAAAATCATCTATAATAATGAAAGCATAATATGCTAATTAGACTGGACGTCCTTCCGGATGTCCTTCCAAACGACCTTCCTGATGAAACTGCGGCTGTGGGGCCCATGGGGGCTGAGCCCCTTGCACTTTCATGCATCGGGCCTCTAGTGTGTACATAAAACAGCCTTACCCACAAAGGAGCTGATAATCATTAAAAAGAAGGAAGGACAGGGGTGGGGGAAGGAAGAAGGAAGAATAGAGAAAATAGAGGAAAAGAAAGATGTTTGATATAATAACTGGGATAGTAAATTGTCAGGCTACTTGTTTCTTAAATCCTGGTGAAATTATTGCTTATTTCTTTATAAGTGGAATAATGCATTATTTGACTATCACACACACACAGTTAAACAGTCTCATGTACCGTGAGACTTTATGCACCTTTAGATTGTGTGTACTTTGTTTCTGGCACAAAGTAGGAAGCAGAGAGAAAGCCTGCTTAACTGTTATGGAATGGGGAGTGGGGGTAGGGGCAGTGTGGCAGCTTTTGTCCAGATTGCCTAGGTGTAATCCAGAAGAATCTGGGTTTGAGTATGTAAATGCATGTAATAAGCGTTTAAATGTTTTTTAGTGTAAAGGTGCAGGATGGTTTGCTGGAATTAACAGGGAGAACGAAGATCCAGGCATTAAGAAGTATCAAACTTAGTCCCCCCAAAACCCTGAAGGACCTAGAAAAACATCTCTTGGAAAGAGAAACTTCTCTGGAAGGACTCTTGTGTTCCTGGGCAAGTCTGGTCCTGATACCAACTAAATAAAGGAGGGATTAGTACTTGGATATTTAATAACTCCTGGCATTTTAAACCCAAGTAATTATTTTTTAAAATTTATCTTTATTGTGGAAAGTATTACAGGTGGCTCCCTCTTTCCCCATAAACCCCCTCCACCATGGACCTGTTTTCTCCTCACCACCCCCCCCCAGGCCTTCACCACACCACTGTCTGTCCATGGGTTATGCATATATACATAAAGTTCTTTGGCTAATCACCCCTACCTTCCCTCAGATTTATCAGTCTGTTCCATGCTTCTAGGTCTCTTGATCTATTTTAAAATATATATATATCTATATATATATATATTTTATTGATTTCAGAGAGAAAGAGAGAGGGAGGGAGAGATAGAAACATCAATGATGAGAGAGAATCATTGATTAGCCAACCTCCTGCACGCCCCCTACTGGGTATTGAGCCCCCAAACCCGGGCTTGTGCCCTGACTGGGAATTGAACTGTGACCTCCTGGTTCATAGGTCTATGCTCAACCACTGAGCTACACTGGCCAGGTTGGATCTCTTTTGTTCATGAGTTTATTTTGTTCGTTAGCTTACACATATGATTGAGATCATGTGATACTTGTCTTTCTCTGACTGGCTTATTTTGCTTAGCATAATACTCTCCAAATCCCTCCATGCTGTGTCAATGGGTAAGAGATCCTTCTTTTTTTACTGGTGTATAGTATTCCATGGTGTAAATGTTCCGTAGCTTTTTTTACCCAGTCATCTACTGATGAGCATTTGGGCTGTTTCCAGATCTTTGCTGTTTCCAGATCTTTGCTGTTGTAAATTATGCTGCTGTGAACATAGGGGTGCATACATTCTTTCTGATTGGTGGTTCATTTTTCTGCCTGTTCTATGAAAGTGGAGTCTTCACTTCCCTACGTGCCTCCATTGGGTACTTTGCTGTTGTGATGGACAAGTTGAACTTAGGGAATGTGGTTGAATGCAATTCCATTTTCACATCATAGGATCTCCTGGCATTAGTAGAGTTCATTAAAACTATGGGGTTTTGTTCAAATTATGCATACCCCGAACATCCTAAAAGAAACAAAATGACTGACGTACACCTTGACTGTCATGACTTTTATGAGAGCTTCACATTCTCAACCCCATGAGGTCTTTTCAGTGTGTTGTCCTGTGACACCTGAAATGTGCAGTTGGGGGTGGGGAGTGGGGTGGGGGAGAGAAACCAAAAACCAGTTAATGGCAATTCTATAGCTCTGGTGAATGAGGACTGTGTGAAATCAGAAAAATTCAAAAAGGAGAAAGTAAGAATTAAGGATACTAAAAGGAACAAACAATACCAGCAGGATCTGGCATGGTCCTCAGAATGGCACTAATGCTTCCATTTATTTGTATTGCATATGCCTTCATTTCATCAAAGGAAATAGATTTTCACCTTCTCTAAAATGGCTAACAAATTGAAAGCTCTGACAGAACTGTGACTTTCCTACCATTTAAAGTATATGTATATGTACACACCCTCATATAACTCAGAAGCTGCTTGAACTTGAGAAAATTGTTTCTTTTCCCCTTATATTGGAGAGAGGCCAACATTCCTGACTGTTATTGAACATTGTATCAAAAGAATGTGCCTGAGGCCTGTAGCCAGTGACCTTTATAATCACTGTACACTTTTGATGGGGAAGTATTTATCACAATACTTTCTTTAATTTAAGTGCTGTAGAATCTACTTGTTTTTAGCTTTAGCCTTGGTGACAGGCCAAATAGCACAATGACATCCTGTACTGCCCCTACAAATATTTAAAAAAATAAATACACATGAGAATCCCCGTGTATGTGTGTGTGTGTGTGTCTGTGTGTGTGTGTATACATAAATACACACACTAGAGGCCTGATGCATGAAATTTGTGCAGGGGGGTTTGGGGGAAAGGGGTCCCTCAGCTCAGCCTATGCCCTCTCATAGTCCAGAGAAGCCCTCGGGGTTTGTGTGACTGACAGCTTAGGCCCGCTCCCCATGGAAGTGGGCCCAAGTGGCAGTTGGACATCCTTAGCGCTGCCATGGAGGCAGGAGAGGCTCCCACCACCACCTCTGCACTTGCCAGCCTTGAGTCCTGCGCACTGACCACCAGAGGGCAGCTCCTGCGTTGAGCGTCTGCCCCCTGGTGGTCAGTGTGGGTCGTAGTCACCTGCCATTCCTCCATTCAATTGATTTGCATATTACCCTTTTATTATATAGGATTTGGTAGACTCTGGGTTTTTAAAGAACATTTATATGTGGAGAAAGTTTCATTAGTAAAGGGTAATAGTGCTTCTGCAGGGCCATTGCGTAATGGAAGAGAGGTGTTGGGGGTGTAAAGAGAGGCCAGCTGATATCTCAGGTGGAGTCTACAGCATGCAGTGGTTGGATGAGCTCTTTTTTATTTTGCCTTATCTCTATTTTTACTCTCTGGCTAATTCATCACTCACTAATTCAGTTATGTATTCATCCATTCACTCATTCATCCATGAAACAGATGTTAGGTGTTAGCTACATTTTTTTAAAACCAAAAATGCAGAAATATATGACATCATCCCTATGTTTGAGAAACTGGATTCAGCAAGAATCTGCACAGATGTTTAAGACTGAAATTAGTTTCTTGGTTTTTGTTGGGACTTAATGAGAGAGGCTGTGAAATGCAGACTGGACTGTGTGTGCCCTCTGTGGAGAACTGTTCCTTATGCGACATGGGGATATGTCATCATGGGTTGTCCACCCTCTCATCCTATGTCATAGGTGGTTTGAGACTCTGCCCCAGGCTGGGGTTTGAGAGCCTGGCAGTGAGCATAGGAATGGGGCCAGGCTGCTCCCCAGCTGTAGGCAGTGACACAAAAGGGGAGACCAAGGTGAAGCATGACTCAGGGGTCAAAGAGTCTGACCCCCTCAAAGACTGGAAAATGAGGGTCAAGGCAGTCTTCATCTGGGGCAGTGAATAGAGGCAACTCCTCTCAGTGATATTAGTTAATTAGTTGCACCTGCATTCTATGTACTATAGGGTCTACCTGCTGGGGGTCTGTGTACATCCTCAGGCTGAATGCTCCATAATTTTTAAATTTGACATTTTATTTTTTTGTTAATAATAACATGAAAATAAAATACGGTTTTTTTTATTGATTTCAGAGGGAGAGGGAGTGAGAAGAGAGAAACATCAGTGATGAGAGAGAATCATTGATCAGCCGTTCCCTACACACCCCCTACTGGGGATTGATCCTGAAACCCGGGCATGTGACCTGCCTGGGAATTGAACCATGACCTCCTGGCTTATAGGTCGACACTCAACCACTGAGCCACAACAGCCGGACATAAAGCAATCTTTTTTTTCTCTTTATTGTTCACTTTA
The DNA here is from genome assembly GCA_027563665.1 of Antrozous pallidus. Taxonomy (NCBI): domain Eukaryota; kingdom Metazoa; phylum Chordata; class Mammalia; order Chiroptera; family Vespertilionidae; genus Antrozous; species Antrozous pallidus. The sequence continues at coordinate 52,238,961 of CM050516.1, read as the reverse complement.
TTAATTACATTGTTCCCTATTTTTCCCCCCTATAGCTCCCCTCCACCTGGTACCCATCCCACCCTCCTCCACCCTCACCCCCTCCACTGTCCTCTTCCATAGTTGCATGATTTTTGTCCAGTCTCTTGCTGCACTTCCCACACCCCCTTTCTCCCCAAGAATTGTCAGTCCATTCCCTCTCTATGTCCGTGATTCTGCTACATTCACCAGTTTATCCTGTTCATCAGCTTATTAATTCACTTGATTTTTAGATTCATTTGTTGATAGATGTGAATTAGTTGTTCATAATTTACACTTTTATATTTTTCTTCTTCCTCTTAAAGAATATCTTTCAGCATTTCATATAATATTGGTTTGGTGGTGATGAACTCCTTTAGCTTTTTCTTGTCTGTGAAGCACTTTATCTGACCTTCAATTCTGAATGACAGCTTTGCTGGATAGAGTAATCTTGGTTGTAGATTCTTGCTGTTCATCACTTTGAATATTTCTTGCCACTCCCAACTGGCCTGCATCGTTTCTGTTGAGAAATCCGCTGACAATCATATGGGTGCTCCCTTATAGGTAAGTAACTGTTTTTCTCTTGCTGCTTTTAATATTCTCTCTTTGTCTTTTGCTCTTGGCATTTTAATTATGATGTGCCTTGGTGTGCTCTTCTTAGGGTTCCTATATATTGGGGTTCGGTGCACTTCTTGAACTCCTAAGTCTATTTCTTTCACCAGGTGTGGGAAGTTTTCGGTCACTATTTCTTCAAATAGGTTTTCATTGTCTTGCTCTCTCTCTTTTTCTGGCACCCCTATAATTCGGATGTTGGTATGCTTGAGGTTGTCCCACAGGCCCCTTACACTATCTTCAACTTTTTGTATTCTTTTGGTTACTTGCTTTTTCAGCTGAGTGGATTTTATCTCTTTGTATTTCAAATCTTTAACTTGGTTCTTGGGGTGCTCTAGAGTACTTTTAGGTTTTTGTATAATATTTTTTATTTCAGTCAGTGTATGCTTAATTTCTGGTTGGTCCTTTTTCATATCCTTGAGAGTCTCTTTCATATCCTTGTAGGTCTCGTTCATTTCCTTGTAGGACTCATTCATTTCCAAGTCAGTCTTGCTCATTTCCTTGTAGGTCTCGTTCATTTCCTTGAGGGTTTCGTTCATTTCCTTGAGGGTTTCGTTCATTTCTTTGTAGGTCTTGCTTATTTCCTTATAGGACTCACCTTTTCTAGGAGCCTCTTGAAAAGCCCTATAACCGTGGTTTTGAATTCCATGTCCAATTGGGTTTTTTTTCCTCCTTTCTTTCACATCTGATTTCTTTCCATGTCTCTGCGTGGTGGCTGCTTCCCTGAGTTTGTCAATTAGCTTTGTGTGGTAGACTTCCTACTAGGGACAGTGGCTCAGCCTCCCCAGTTACCTGAGGTGGATATGGGTTGCACAGTCTTGTTGAAGCTAAGCTCACGTTAATCGTTGTTAGCACTTGAAAGGATTGACCTCCAGGCCAATTGTCTGTGATGTTCAGCTGTGCTCTGGTTGGTGGGCGGAGTCTCCGGGCCAAGCAGACAGCGTCAGCTGCACCCTATGCGGCCCCAGGGTCTCTGAGCAAGAGCCGCTGCCGGAAAATTCAGCCTCTCCCCAAATGAGTCTGCACACCCAATGTCTCACCCAAGGTCGCAAAACAAAGCAGTCTGATGGTTTCCCAAATGAAAGAGCATGTCACGAGTGCTCTCTGCGCGATCCCGCAGCTGCGCTGTTCCCAGGTTCACGCGCAGTCCGCACAAGCCTGCTCTCTCCACAAGCCGGCAGACCCCTGCAGCACCCGAGCTTCGGTGTGCCCTCCCACTGTCCAGTTTTTATCCCGTATGATAGTGGGTTTCCTGGACTTCGCTCGGAGCTGGAGAGTCAGTCCAGTGGGACGTCTTTGTCTCTCCCGTTCGAGAAGACTGGCCGGTTTTCAGCCGCCCGCCCTATCCGCTGGCGTGCGCTCCAAACCTCTCTCCGCACATATCTTCAACGCTGTCCTCAGCTGCTCCTCCGAGTCACAGTGTCTTATCTTCACTTTTATTTGTGGACTTTTCACTCAGCCAGCTTTCCGGTGATTCTGGATGGTCTTTGTTCTTTCGTTAAGTTGTAGTTTTAAAATTACTGTGTATGATGGCAAGATAGGTGTTTTACCTATGCCGCCATCTTGGTTCTCCCATAAAGCAATCTTAATACAAGTTATTTTGGGTTATTGGAATGACTACTGTAGGGCTAACACATGGTGCTAGTGCTCAGGTTAGCACTCGCATTTTTGACTGAGAGCAGCTGGAATACAAGAAGGATGCATTGGCCAAGGAAGGTCCATTGATTGCACAACACACTACACAAGGTTTTCTGAATTTGAATAGAGGAAGAGGAGAGTCACCACCTTGCATAGTGAAAGGTAATGCATAAGCTGAATTCCAGGAACCTGTGCAGTGTTCCCTATGCAAGTGACAGTACTGTCAACAAAACAACTTATGTTCACTATAATTAATGAGGTCTTTTCAGACTTTTGCTAGTTTTATAATTTTGTTGCATTTAATTTGAAAATATATTTGGTTTTCTAATTATAAATGAGCTTTGTGCATAAGAAGTTTTTACTTGTAAGTATTTAAATAACATCATTTGAAGGGGGGGAAAGGTAGTATGAGGTGGGGTTGTGAGACTGTTTCTATCTTTAAGGTTTGTAGTTCACATTTGGGAAACTGAAGCAGAGAAGAACTAGGAAAGACGATTCTTAGCTCCCTAAATTCTTGAAGTTAATGATTAATGTTCTCAGCAAACAATGCCTTTGACATAGTCACGAAGACACTTTGGAAAATGTAAATGTTTTTAGTAACAATATGTTTATTTATATGGTTCAAAGATCCAATGATATTAAAAGGTAGACAGTGGAAAACTTCTCAGCCCTGTTAGCCCCTCATAGTGACCACGGTATTCACGCTTTGTGTATCTTCCCCAGATCCTTTTTGCATGTACAAGCAAATACCAGGTATGGCTTTATCTCAGCCTTCCCCCAGCCCCTTGTACGGAAAGGTTTTTCTGCACTTTTCTGTGAGCAGTATGTCTTCTTATATCAGCACATAGATGTCGTCATTCTTTTCTTTTTTTTATAGCTGCTATCATCCCATTATATGGCAATGCCATATATTTAACCACTTCCCTATTAATAGACACTTAGGTTATGTTCGTACATTTACTATAAAATTAATGCTACAATAAATAACCTTGTGCATGTCCTTTAGTCAAGTGAAACATGGCTAAAGGATAAACACCAAGAAGTGGAATTGCAGGGCCATTGGGTACATGCATGTGGAATTTTGATAGATGTTGTTGCCAAATCACCATCCCTCCGGGTTTTAGCAAGTGACAGTCTCACAACGGTGTGTGCAGGGGGCCAGTATCCCCAGTGCTGTTAAAGAGAATGCATTATCCAACTTGGGGTTCTTGTCGTTCTGATACGAGAAAAGGGCATCTTAGTTAATTTTTAATGTATATTTCTTTGATAAGTGATGTTGGACATTTTTCACATGTTTTCCATTCATTTCTGTTTCTTCTGTAAACTGATACTGTTGTTTGCGCACTTTTTATTGAGTGGCTGCTCTTTTTCTTTCCAACATTTAGGAACTATTTATGTGTTAGGGACATGAGCCCTTGCCTGGGATTTGAACTGCATCTTTTTTTCCTAGTTTGTCTTTTTGTTGTTGTTGTTGTTGTAAATCCTCCACCGAGAATATTTTTCCATTGATTTTTAGAGAGAGTGGAAGGGAAGAGAAGAGACACACACAGAGCGAAACATCGATGTGAGAGAGATACATTGACTGGTTGCCTCCCACATACACCCCGACTAGGATCAAGGATCAAGCCGGGAACCAAGGTACATGCCCTTGACCGGAATCAAACTTGGTTTCCTTCAGTCCACAGGCTGATGCTCTATCCACTGAGCCAAACCAGCTAGGGCCCTAGTCTGTCTGTCGTGTTTTTGTCCTGTAGAAATATGGGGGTTTTGTGTAGAAGAACATACACTTTTCTAAAAGTGGTTTCTTGATTGTGAATCATAGTTACAAAGCCTTTCCACTCTCAGATTCAAAGGGAATTTTGAAAAAGCTTTGCAAAAACAAGGCTGAATAGGTTGTTGTCCTGGGCTGTATCACAGCCACGTGGCATTGAACTCACTGTGGCTCATCCTGCATCATTCTTGTCTAGCATAGCTTCAGGGAGCTGAAGCTGGACGAGGATATTTTCAGTTGCCTATTGAACCAGTAACAGACTTGCTCTGTTCTTAATCTGCGTCTCATTTCCTTTTCTTGGCATATTTGGAGAGGGTGGAAAGAGAAAGGTAGAGCAGAAGTGACCAGCATTAATCAGGCCATTCATTACAGTATCTTACCACTTGTGATTTTTATCACTTTTATTATCTTAAATTTATTCAGAAAGCAGTGCTACCTGTATAGTTGAAAGGTATCACTTTGAGCATCGAACTTGATGCTGATAGGAAGCCTATATATTTTTGTTTGTGTTATTTTATTGTTTAAAGCAGTGGTCGGCAAACTCATTAGTCAACAGAGCCAAATATCAACAGTAGATTGAAATTTCTTTTGAGAGCCAAACTTTTAGAACTTAAACTTTTTCTAATGCCACTTCTTCAAAATAGACTCGCCGAGGCTGTGGTATTTTGTAGAAGAGCCACCCTCAAGGGGCCAAATAGCTGCATGTGTCTCACGAGCCGCAGTTTGCCGACCACGGGTTTAAAGTATCACAAATAGTAGTACATATGTCTTTTTCCCCCCCATTGATCTTCCCCTGGCCTCCCCTAGCACATGCCCTCACCCTCCCCGCCTAGTGTCTTGCGTCCATTGGTTATGCTTATATGCATGCATACAAGTCCTTTGGTTGATCTCTTACCTCCCTGTCCCTCCCCTTCCCAGCCTTTCCACTGTAAGTTGACAGTCTGTTCGATGCTTCTTTGCTGCTGTATCTATCTTTTTATTCATCAGGTTATAATGTTCTTTATTATCCATAAATCAGTGATAGCGTGTGGTATTTTTCTTTCACTGACTGGCTTATTTCACTTAGCATAATGCTCTCCAGTTCCATCCATGCTGCTGCAAATGTAAGACTTTCTTCTTTTTTACAGCAGTGTAGTATTCCAGTGTAGATGTACCACAGTTTTCTAAACCACTCATCTGCTGATGGGCATTTAGGCTGTTTCCAAATCTTAGCTATTATGAATTGTGCTGCTGTGAACATAGGGGTACATATATCCTTTCTGATTGGTGTTTCTATTTCCTTGGGATATATTCTTAGAAGTAGGATTACTGGGTCAAATGGCAGTTACATTTTTAAATTGTTGAGGAAATGCCATACTGTTTTCCACAATTACTACACCAGTCTGCATTCCCACCAGCAGCGCAAAAGGGTTCCTTTTTCTCCGCATCCTCTCCAGCACTTGTCCATTGTTGATTTGTTGATGATAGCCATTCTGACAGGTGTAAGATGGTACCTCATTGTTGTTTTGATTTTCATCCCTCTGATGATTAGTGACTTTGAGCATGCTTTCATGTGTCTCTTGGCTTTGTGAATGTCCTCTTTTGAAAAGTATTTATTTAGATCTTTTGCTCATTTCTTGATTTGGATTGTTTATCTTCCTTTTGTTAAGTTGTAAGAGTTCCCTGTAAATGTTGGAGATTAAACCCTTATCGGAGATAACATTGGTAAATATGTTCTCCCATGCAGTGGGCTTTCTTCTTGTTTTGTTGATGGTTTCTTTTGCTGTGCAGAAGCTTTTTATTTTGATGTAGTGTTATTTGTTTATTTTTTCCTTAGTATCTCTTGCCCTAGGGTCTGTGTCTGTAAAGATATTGCTATGACATTTGTCTGCATTTTTGCTTCCTATGGAGTCTTGTAGGATTTTTATGGTTCCCCATGTTACATTCAAGTCCTTTAGCCATTTTGAGTTTGTTTTTGTGAATGGTTTAAGTTGGTGATCTAGTTTCATTTTTTTGCATGTATCTGTCCAAATTTCCCAGCACCGTTTATTAAAGAGACTGTTTGACTCCATTGTATGTTCTTGCCTCCTTTGTCAAATATTAATTGAGTATAATGGCTTGGGTCAATTTCTGGGTTCTCTATTCTGTTCCATTGGTCTATATGTCTGTTCTTGTGCCAGTACCAGGCAGTTTTGAGAATCATGGTTTGGTAATATAGCTTGATGTCTGGTATTGCGATCCCTCCAACTTTGTTTTTTCTCAGGATAGCTGTGGCTATGCAGGGTCTTTTTATTCCAGATGAATTTTTGGAGAGTTTGTTCTAGATCTTCGAAATATGCCATTGGTATTTTAATAGGTATTGCATTGAATCTATAGATTGCTTTAGGTAGTATGTACATTGTAATGATGTTGATTCTACTAGTCCATGAACATGGTATGTTCTTCCATTTGTTTATGTCTTCCTCTATCTCTTTTTCCAATGACCTCTAGTTTTCTGGTACAGGTCTTCTTTGTCCTTAGTTAAGATCCCTAGGTATCTTAATTTTTTTGGTGTAGTCATAAATGGGATTGTTCTTTTCATTTCTTTCTGTGAGTTCATTTTTGGTGTATAAAAAGGCCACAGATTTCTGAGCATTAGTTTTGTATTCTGCTACATTGCAAAATTCATTTATTAGATATAGTAGTTTTTTTTTTTATGGAGTCTGAGGTTTTCTATGTATAGTATCATGTCATCTGCAAATAAGGACAGTCTTACTTCTTCTTTTCCAATTTGGATGCCTTTTATTTCTTCTTGTCTGATCGCTATGGCTAGTACTTCAAGTACTATATGGAACAGGAGTGGTGAAAGTGGGCATTCCTGTGTTGTTCCTGTTCTTAGGGGAAATGAGTTTAGTTTTTGCCCATTGTGTATGATGTTGGCTGTAGGTTTGCCATATAAGGCTTTTATTATGTTAAGGTATGATCCCTCTATTCCCACTTTAAAAATATATATATATATATTTTATTGATTTTTTTACAGAGTGGAAGGGAGAGGGATAGAGTCAGAAACATCGATGAGAGAGAGACATCGATCAGCTGTCTCTTGCACGCCCCCTACTGGGGATGTGCCCGCAGCCAAGGTACATGCCCTTACCGGAATCGAACCCGGTACCCTTCAGTCCCCAGTCCGACGCTCTATCCACTGAGCCAAACCGGTCTCGGCCCTCTATTTCCACTTTGCTGAGATTTTTTTAATCAAGAAAGGGTGTTGGATTTTTTCAAATGCTTTTTTCTGCATCAGTTGATATGATTATGTGGTTTTTGTCTCAATTTGTTTATGGGATGTATCACATTTATTGACTTGTGGATATTTACCATCCTTGCATCCCTGGAATAAATCCCACTTGGTCATGATGTATGATCTTTCTAATGTATTGCTGAATATGATTTGCTAGAATTTTGTTGAGGATTTTAGCATCTATGTTCATCACGGATATTGGCCTGTAGTTTTCTTTTTTTGTGGTGTCTTTATCTGATTTTGGGATTAGGGTCATGCTGGCTTCATAGAAAGAGCTTGGAAATGTGCCTTCCTCTTGAATTTTTTGGAATAGTCTGAGGAGGATAGGTTTTAATTCTTTGAATGCTTGGTAGAACTTCCTTGTAAAGCTGTCCGGACCAGGGCTTTTGTTTGCTGGAAGATTTTTTATTGCTGTTTCAATTTCTTCGGTAGTTATCAGCCTATTCAGGCTTTTTGATTCTGCTTGGTGGAGTTTAGGGAGCTTATATTTTTTAAAGAATATATCCATTTCATGTAGGTTGTCCATTTTGTTGGAATAGAGTTGTTCATAGTATTTTTTTCATAATTGTTTTTATTTCTGTGGGATTGGTTATTCCTTCACCTCTTTCATTTCTGATTTTGTTCATTTGGGTCCTCTCTCTTTGCTTCTTGGTGAGCCTGGCTAAAGGTTAATCAATCTTGTTTATCCTTTCAAAGAACCAGCTTTTGGTTTTGTTGATCTTTTGTATTGTTTTTTTGGTCTCTGTCATTTATCTCTGCTCTGATTTTTATTATTTCCTTCCTTCTATTTACTCTGGGCTTTTCTTGTTGCTCTCTTTCTAAGTCTTTGAGTTGTAGGGTTAGATAATTTATTGCCATTGTTTCTTGTATTTTGATGTAGCCTGTAGAGCTATGAACTTCCCTCTCAAGACTGCTTTCACTGTGTCCCATAGATTTTGGATTGTGTTTTCATTGTCGTTTGTTGCCATGATGCTTTTTATTTCTTCCTTGATCTCTCCGGTAACTCAGTCATTGTTTAAAAGCATACTATTTAGCCTCCAGGTGTTTGATTTTTTTAATCGTTTTTTATTGTAGTTGATTTCTAGTTTTATGCTATTGTGATGTGATAGGATTTCTATCTCCTTGAATTTGAAGAGACTTTGCTTGTGTCCCGATATATGGTCTGTCTTTGAAAATGACCCATGTGCACTTGAGAAGGATGTATATTCTGTGGCTTTGGGGTAAAATGTTCTGAAGATGTCAATTAATTCCATCTGATCTAGTGAGTCGTTTAGGATTGATGTTTCTTTGCTGATTTTTTGTTTATAGAATTTGTCCAGTGCTGTCAGTGGGGTATTCAAATCCCCTATTATGACTGTATTGCTGTCAATCTCTCCCTTGATATCCTGCAGAAGTTTTTTTTTTTTTTAATGTATTTGGGTGCTCCTATATTGGGTGCACATATGTTTACCAGAGTTATATCTTCTTGTTGGATTGCTTATGGAGCCTATATTAATATTTTCTCACTTCGGTAATTCTAAGAGCTTGTTCAGATTGGAAGGAAGCTGTCCTAGACTGGGAAGTAATGATGTAAATCAGTTCGTTTGAAGCCAGGTCTGTTAGTGATGCCTCTCACATTAAACCCTTCAAGGAAGGCCTTAATGATGAAGTTGTGGTCTATGGACATCCTTCTTACTTAGTCACTCAGGGTCTTGAGAAGAGAAGCTGTGAGTGTATAGCAGATGAGGGGTAATTACTAGGAATTATTAGAGTTTGTAATTCAAGATGCCATAATCACTCAGACACAGTACGGCCTGTCTCATTTGAAGGGACTCTAATGAGTGGATACTATGTTTTCCATCATACAGTGTAATTTTATAGTCTAAAAAAAAATGAAAACTCATCCACCTCCCAAAGGAGGCTGAAAGAAATTAAGAAGAGGGAGGAAAGGGGGCAAGGGGAAAGAGAGGGAATGAGAGATGCTAAGAGAGAGCTCCCAAGAGTAATTAGCCATAATTCAGTGACCAGGGAGGAGAGTTACAGGCAGAACCCAATGCTCTGAGAAGGAAAGAAGAGAGGAGGATGGGAGGCACACCCAGGAAGGCGCGAGTGACATTTCAGACTAGTGGTGCTGAGATTCTTTTCAAACTAAAATGTAAATGAATAGCAGCAGGGAGCAGAAAATAATGGTTTGTTTTAATAATAGTTGAAGAATGAATAGGTTTAGAATGATATCATATTTTAAGAATTGTCATCAGGCCTGAATCATACTGTTATCTCTCACATGTTATTTCTCAGACTAGTGATTCCCCACTAAACCAAAGGTTTCTTAAGATCAGCATAACATTTCACCGCTGGACCCCAGATATATGGGAAGTCACTCTGCAAATGTTTGCTGGATGGATGGATGAATGAATGATCTGTTAAGGGCATATTTAAACCTCTGGCATAAGTTCAGACTGAATAAAGATACTTAGAGTCTTGGCTTTATTATAATAGTGACTCACCTGTCTGTTTGTAAAACCGGATGAAAAGGGTAACGGAAAGGATTTCAACAACCACACTTGGGTTCAGCATACACTGCTGCTGCTCCTTCCATATTTTTTAGCCTTTTTTTCTTTTTCTGTTTTGAGGAATGAATGAATGAATGAATGGATGGATGGATGAATTGAAAAATGATCGGTGGTCCATAGAACTTCTCAAATAACCAAACACCTTTTTTAGTCATGGCATCTATGGTGGTCACTCTAATAGAACAATAAGTTCATATGCCCAGATGATTCTGTTCCTCTCCTGGCTTCTGGCCACTGGAACTATGCTGACTGTTGAAGTCTGGCCTGAGTAAATCTCTGATCCACCACAGATCCCCTGCTGCAATGGATTGGACATCAGTTGATTGAAAAGCAGGCGTCAGGCCTGTGAGAATCCAGGATAGGAGAGAGTTGATGATGGACAGGGAGAGTGGAGCTAGAAACTTGGACCCACTGAGATTAGGCATGGTGTCTGAGGAAGTGTCGGCAGAAGACAGTCAGGTGTAAGGCCCAGGCAGAGATGAGCGGGTGTTAGCAAGAAGGGAGATTGTGTGCTAAGGGAATTGGGATGTTGGGCAGCATACCAAGACAGACAGTCAGGCACTGGAGGATGTTTCTAGACATGGGGTCAAAATGATCCATTGTTAACAAGACTAACAAGCAAGTTGGATGTTCCTCAGATACTCTTTGACACAAAACAGAGCCTGTAGCCATGTGCCGGTATTTCGTGTTCCCCCCACTCTGGGACTTGAGTTCATTGGGACCACCACTGCAGGCCCACAGGCAGGCTAACGGGACTTCCAAGGCAATGCCTGTTGTAATTCATTTTAAGGGGGAAGCATCTTTGTTTATGAAAAGTTCTTAACAGTTACATAAGTAAGGGTTAAAGAGAATATTGCCATCTTTATAAATTGTTGCTGAAATACAAGAAAAGAAATGGAAGGAAGCTGCTGTGGGATCTAAAGTAGATAAGGACAGAAATAAGGTTATATTTTTTAGAAGCTAAAGAAAGTCTTGATTATTACTCTTTTTATCTATACTATTTCCCTCTGAGCATCCTCAACACCCTTAAAGACATTATTCTATCTTGGCTGGCCTGGCTCCACAGTTGAGCGTCAATCTATGAACCAGAGGTCAGGGTTCGATTCCCAGTCAGGGCAGAAGCCTGGGTTGTGGGCTTGATCCCCCCAGTATAGGGCATGCAGGAGGCAGTTGGTCAATAATTCTCCCTCATTATTGATGTTTCTATCTCTCCCTCTCCTTTCCTTTCTGAAATCAATAAAAAAATACATAGTTTTAAAAAAGGCATTGCTCTAGAAGCCAGTGTAATCAAAGTACCACAGCATTGTGTCCTGCTGCCCTAGATCCAATGCTGACACATAACCATGTGCCCGCTGGGCCAGTTACTTCTCTGAGCCCCAGTGTCCTCATCCATGCAACAGGGGGAATAGTTGTGTATATGTCATAGGATGGTGTGAGGCTTAAAGAAAAAGTGCATACAAACTGATTAGGAAAGCTGCTAGCATATGGTCGCTGCTGTTCATCGTTCTTGGTGAGATTGGTTGTTGTTTTAAGTGTCGGTTGGAATAGTATATGTATGGCTGGCATATATGTGCATTGCTTTTCATTTCTTTAACCCCAATGTGAACAAGGCTTCCCGTGAACAAGTAGAAATGTGAGTTCTGTACCTGAGTTGGGAGTCTAAGGTCACACAGCTTCTAAGTGAGGAAGTGGAGACTTGAACCAACCACCCCTGACGACTTTGCACAGCCCTGAGAGGGCCCTGCCATGTTAGAAACGTTCCTACTTTCCACTAGACGTACCTAGACCAATGCAAACATCTAAATGTTTGCCTTGCCTTGCTAGGTACTCACCTGAATTTAAGTTAAAGGTTAGTTTTTCTAGGGGTTTCCCTGATGATTTTTTGAAAATGATTTGAAATATGCATGTTGTTAATCCCCTAATCATTGGGCTCACTCATTATGAAAGTGTTTGGCCTTTGTGGTTGTTTACTCGTTGGACTATCTGGGGAAGGTCAGTGGCCTGAGGCCCTGAGCATAGTTTATATGGGGCGGCCCCAACCTACTTTTCCTTGGGGTCCTTTCAGGGGAGTGAGGAATAAGCATCAGAGACCCTCAAACTTTTACAAAGAGGGGTTTTACGATCGTAATGAAAATTTTCTGAGAGCTGGCACAGACAAGCAAAGTTTGGGCACATGTCACACGCGTCACCTCCCGATGCACATATTCAGTTGTATTGTTTTCTTATAAGAAAATAAAATCTATATTTCATGTACATAAAGTAAAACATGCATGTGTCACCTGGGAAAACAACATACTGTCCACTGAATGGTGTGAGTGCACTGAAGCGAAATGTATAGAAACTTTGTAATGTGCTGCTATTTGAACTAAACTATTAGTTTAGTCTAATGCAAAACTTTCCACCCATTTTCATGTCAGCACACTTTGGAAATGGTAGCATTTGCAGGGCCCACAGGGTAAGGACCCGCTCAGCTGCCCCCAGGGCTGAGGGGTCTATATGCAGCCACATTTGGGGGCCTCTCCTGGGAGGTGGTGGCATAATAGATGCAGAGAAGAAGGGGTGGGCCCCTAGGAACCTCTGGAGCCCCGTTTTCTTGTCTCTCTCTCCTGGATTGCACAATGTGGCACCCAGTAGAAACGCTGAGTATTTGTAGTACAAACCTCTCAATTGCCTACCCTTCACGCCCTGCTGAGCTGTGGCAAGGATCTGTTTTCCTGATCCACATTCTAGATTTCCCGGTTCCCTGGCTCTGGAGCAGCAGGTGCTAGGTGAGGTGCCTGGCGCTGCCCAAGCCTGTGGCTGCCTCCTCCTCTGTGCCCAGCATCTTCCTGGCCGACTGTGGTGACAGCTGACATGCTGTCTGGAAATTGATTTGATAGCCGTTAATGAGACATTGCACAAGGGTAAAGGGGAGTTCTGTGTAAGCCGATAGAGAGGGTGAATTAGCCCTGAAGGAAAGACCATTATCTCTCTCAGGTCCTTTATGTCGTAGCTGTGGAACAGGATGGCCTTCGAGGTTTGAAGAGGCATCTTAAATATTCTTCATTTGTAACTGGAAAATTAAAAACAACTTGGGCTTTTTTCTTCACCCCTCCTGCCATCCTTAATACAATTTACAGAAAGGAAAGTTAGTGCAACTGTCTGTTTTCTGGAGCCAGAGAGCATACATTGTTCGGGTGGCCTGGCAGAATCTAAGGGAGAGAGGGAAACTTCAGTGTTTATTCAAAGGGAGTATTGGTAGAAAAACGTTGGCAGAAAGGGAATTCTTACATGTGATTATCTTTTTAAAAAAGTTTAAAGATATTTATTTTGGTGTAATCTATTTGTTGTTGTTTTTTTTTCAGTGTTGTGTTCCATTAAATTCAAAGAAAGAAACCAAAATATGAGATTTGTGGTTCTTTTTTTTTTTTTTAGAGCCCCCACTACTGTGCCCTCAGGGTAAATGAGCACGGTGTGTTGTTATATGGATCTATGCCTATGTGTGTATATACATGTATGTGTACATGTTATTCTTCATAGTCGTGTACATGTTATTCTTCTTAGAGATTAAGGAATGAGGTATAGAAGATGTAATTCAAGTTGCAAGAATTATAATAAGACCTTCATTATTTTAATGGCTTCCATTTGTTAATAAAACAATAACATAAGAATAATTTGCTCATATTTCATCTGTGTTCATGAGTCTCTAATTGAGGGTCTGAATCAGTGACGTTGCTGCTGTCAGAGTTGGTAATCACTCTGCTCTGTGTCTGTTGTGCACAGCATCGTTCTTAGCCTGAAGAAAAGAACAGTTTCTTGGAAATAATTTTGAAGTCACTTTGCAAAGAAATGGGCCCTAGCCCAGTATACTGCTTTTGTTATTGCCAGTGACCCTTTTTCCCCACCCATCAGTGATGTTTTTCAGAATAGTTTACAAGCTATTTCTAGGCCATTCCTGAACTACTACTTTTTTTAAACAAATATATTTTATTGATTTCAAAGAGGAAGGGAGAGATAGAAACATCAGTGATGAGAGAGAATCATTGATTGGCTGCCTCCTGCACGCCTCCTACAGAGGATAGAGCCCGAAACTCGGTTATGTGCCCTGACCTAGACATGAACTATGATCTCCTGGTTCATTGGTCAGTGCCCAACCACTGAGCCACACCAGCCGAGCTGAACTATTTCGTAGGGAATCTCAATGTATTCCATAAGGGACTCACCTGCATTTGCAGGTTATTTACATATATTGAGAACCAAAATGGTATCATAGACGACTTGACAAAATAAGGGCATAAGGGCCTTACCTGCACTGTGCAACTCGTTTTGCAGTCAAACCATCTTTGGCTTCTTGTTTGGTGTCTCCCATTGGTTCCTGTTATGAGTTCTCTTTATTTTCAGGTCCTCCCAGCTCAGTTTTCTCTTCAAAGGCTTCATCTGGACCTTTGTTGATCTACTGCAAACTGAAATGTCTCTGTGAAATACCCCTTCATCTGATCCGGGTGACTTAGGGCTGAGCTAGAACTGTAATTCTTCTGAAGAGAGAATGCAAGGGGAGTTTCAAGCTCCCAAAGTGGTATAAGGTCAGACAAGACTAGTAAGCCAGCCTGGCTGCCGCTGTATCTCTCCCCTGTAAATAGCATGATTGTTTTAATTACAGTTCTGTAGTCACTATATCTATTCTGGAATATTCAGATGCAATAGAAAGCATATTATTAAATTGTTGTTAATGCCTTGATACTTTTATATAACACTTCTCCATGTCCTACAGAAGAGGGTGTTGACTCAGAGTCCCTCTTCGATGCAGTGAAGGGGGTTAGTTAGGATGCTAACTGGGTGCTTTTGGTTGCAAGGAACAGAGACTCAAGTTACCTCAACTACCTGGTACTGTGTCCAAGAGCCATAGGAATCACAACTAGGCCTGCAAAGCAAGACAGCCAGGGAAGTGGCTCCTCCTCTCCCCTCTCAGGTCCCGAGGATTTCTTTTCCACCCTCCAGATTTATGCCCACTTCTCTTCTTGCTCATGACTGGCTTTCTCACCCCCTGCTTTATTCTTTTCCTTGGTGTTGCTGCTTCTGCATTATCTGGCTTGTTTGTAAATCCTTTTTCATGGAATCCTTTCAGTGTCTGCATCTCTAGCTTCTTGGCTTTTCTCTAAGCATTTCTCAGCTCATATTCCCTTGAGAGGGTGTGGGACCTGCCTCATCTTTCACACTGGCCACATGTGTGCCCTGTGTGTTTGTTCTGACTGTAGTCCCTGGTGAAAGGCAGCCTTATTTTGCACAGTATGACATTCCTCCTCACCACCCCAAACACAGCATGCAAAGGGTGACCAGTTCTTAGAGTATAGGGTACAGGGCCCATTACAGAATAATGAGAACGAATTTGTTCTGTAGTTTCATCTTCTATAAAATCTTTTAAAAATATATATTTTATTGATTTTTTTACTGAGCGGATGGGAGAGGGATAGAGAGTTAGAAGCATCGATGAGAGAGAAACATTAATCAGCTGCCTCCAGCACATCCCTCACTGGGGATGTGCCCACAACCAAGATACATGCCCTTGACTGGATTAGAACCTGGTACCTTTCAGTCTGCAGGCCGATTCTCTATCCACTGAGCCAAACCAGTTAGGGTTCTTCTATAAAATCTTATATCAGGATTTTCATTGTGATACCTTATTATTCCTTTATTAGTTTTCTATTGTTGCTTTATAATACATGCCTGTTATAAATAATTATAAGAGCACAAAGTTTATATAAAATACAGTTCCAACAGCATAACGATTACTTTTAAAAACCCAGTTCTAATAGTCAAAAGAGTCTCTGATCTCTTCTCTAAGGGTATCTCCCATATAGATGTCTTTCCCCAGAGCTAACCATTAAGAACAACTAAATTATATCCTTGCAGTCATTTCTTACATAGATGTAAGCACAGAGAGCCTTGCATATAGTAGTATATCCAACAGCAACACCTGGGGTGAACGTAATGAATGTTCTGTGATGGATGCAGTGAAACTAATTTCATTCATTTCAGATTTGTCTTGTTGATTTGGGGGCTATAAACTTCCTGACTCAAGATAAGCTAGTTGTTTAGCACCCTGTTCCTATACCTGGGTTGGACAATATAGGACTGACTATATGAATATATATCATTTTGTAGCATTGCTGCACTTCATATACCAGAGGGGGAAAATGAACTTAAAAAAAAATGTCTAAGAGGCAAAGGACGATCCCTCTCCATTGAGATGTGTTTGAGGATAACGATTCTTTAGATACTGCCTCCGAGCAGGCATGTTGTGTCCTAGCAGAATATTACTAACTTGTGGTCATCTGAAATGAAGTAGCAGCTTTATTGTAAACACAGTAGCCATCTGTTTACTGGATGGCATGATCTCTCTCTCTCTGAGTAAAGAAAGCCAAAACAGAGGATTGGAAGTAATTGAGAAAACAAGGAAAAAACATTTGTTTACATCATAATGGTATTGAATGTTCATTTGAAAAAATTTTGAAAACACGGAAGAAAGTAAAATTAATATTTTGGATTTGGGGATACACCGATCGTGATTATGTTAATTTTTTAGTCTTTAAAAATAATACATCCTAGCTAATAAAAGAGCAACATGCAAATGTGACCATACCTTGGCTTCTGATTGGCTATGCTACCAGCCAATCAGGAGCAGGGAGCATGGGCAGCAGGATGGGAGGCGAGGCCCGTGTGGCATGCGGGGGTGTGGCCACGGTGCAGTGTGCGCGAGGAGGTGGGACTGGGCGGGCGCTGCAGGGTATCTGGAGCAGCAGGAATTCTGGGAAATGTAGTTTTGAGCTCTGGTGAACATGTTGGGGCTGTGACCTGGCTTAGGCAAAACTTCTATTAAAGCTGTGAACTCTCTGTAGGAGAGAGTTTGAAGTACTGAGTGTGGAACGTGGAAGCGGCTGGGGGTGGTGGTGGCGGCAGCACCCCACGGCCCCCCAGCCGCTTGAGCGCAGAAATGGGCAGGGGGGGTTGGGGAGGGGTAGTGGTGGCTCTTTTTCTTCTTAGTTCACAGCTTTAATTGACGTTTCACCTAAACCCAGGTCACATCCCCAACACGTTCACCACAGAGCTCAGATTATTGGTCAATTCAGTGAAAATGGTACAGAAAAACTCACTAAGGAACAACAGCTTCCTGAATCTGTTCACTCATATCCTATCTGACCCAGAAATGCAGAATATTACCATCAGACACATCACAGGATCAAAGCCTTTGCGTCCAGGAGAAGCTTAAAAGGACGCAGGCTTTTCCATTTGCTCTGCTCTTCCCTCCACAGGATTATCTTCTGACACAGCGAGTTCAGAGTTCTCTGGTGATTGCAAGGACCTAGGTCCTCATTGCCTCCTCCCCCACCCTCTGCTGCTCCTTGAAATAATCGATCATCCCTCTTTTGGGGGAAAGGAAGGGACACATTAAAGAAGTCTTCTCTAAAGGGATGCTTATGAAATAAAATGTAGAAAGCACTACAAGAGAAGAATGTTTTTTTTAGTAGACAAAGCAGCTCTATTAGGCAACAGGTTTGGGAGCCCTGACAGCCTGAGCCCACGCTGGCTACCTACAGGGGCGCTTGCACTTCCACCAACCTTCTCCGCTTTACATTGCAACATGGTCTTCTTGGTGAACACAATCCGTAACGAAAAACTCCTGAACTACACTGTGTTTTACAGATGGTTTTTTTTAAATTGAGGCTTTAGGCCTTGGGCAAGCTGGGGGTGAGCCATCAGTTGGACATCCCATAAGGGCTCCCAGTATGTGAGAGGGGGCAGGTTGGGCTGACGTACCACCCCTACCCCGTGCATGAATTTTGTGCACCGGGCCACTAGTAGGTTATAATATAAACATATTATACTTATATTTTGAAAGATTGGGATCACATAACACAAAAATTATAGTTGTTTTTTTTTTCCTTTTTCCTCACATAACCTACTAGATGCATTTTGTGATGACATTGAACAATTATTTGGGGACATGATTTTAAATGTCAAAGTATCATTATAGAGATGTCCTTATAATTAACTTAAACTTTCCAGGTCTTTTCTAAATGTAATTTGGAGTTTTTAATTATTCTACTTCACAATATTATTTCGTGTGGTGAAGGTTCTGTGAATTAGGAGGGCTGGCAATCAGCTGTGCGCAGTGAGTGGCTCCTATAAATTCTGTCTGACAGAAGGGGCCCGAGGACATCCAGGTTTCCCTGGCGGCAACATGGTGGGCTTCACTGCCCCCACCAGTGCCTGAAGGGCTCCTGCATCCTTGCTGTCAAGGCTGACCTTGGCCCGCACTGGCTGTCAGTTTCTGGCCCTACAGACAAGATCTGAGCCATACACCTTCTGTCACATAAACAGCAGCAGCAATGAATGTAACAAAATGCATTTCTCGCCCTAACTGGTGTGGTTCAGTAGATAGAGCATCGGCCCATGGACTGAAAGGTCCCAGGTTCGATTCCGGTCAAGGGTATGTGCCTTGGTTGCGGGCACATCCCCAGTAGGAGGTGTGCAGGAGGCAGCTGATTGATGTTTCTAGCTGTCGATCTCTCTCCCTTCCTCTGTGTAAAAAATAAAAATAAAAAAAATCAATAAAATATATAGATGTTTCTAACTCTCAATCCCTCTCCTTTCCTCTCTGTTAAAAAAAAATCAATAAAATATAGTTTTAACAAAATGCATTTCTCTTCTTGAGGAGGACTTGCTGGAGGAGTTGGATCACACAGGTGCTTGGAGTGGGGTTTTTTGTTTACTTTTAAATTTTTATTTTATTTTATTGATTTTTCACAGAGAGGAAGGGAGAGGGATAGAAAGTCAGAAACATCAATGAGAGAGAAACTGATCAGCCGCCTCCCACACCCCCCCCCCGCCCCCCACTGGGGATGTGCCCGCAGCCCAGGTACATACCCGGAATTGAACCTGGGACCCTTTAGTCCACAGACCAACGCTCTATCCTCTGAGCCAAACCGGCTTCGGCTGGAGTGTTTTTTTAATAAATGCATTCCATTGTCCTCATTAGTCCGTTTCAGAGCAGACTTGAATCTCCTGACAAAGGTCTGAGAACAACTAGTGTGTGGGGATGAAATCCTGTGGAACCACTGGGGTCAAGGTCAGTCTGCTGGGTATGCAGCCTGTCCTGTTACACAGGGACCTGCACCTAGAAGGTCTCAGGCTTAGTTTAATGTTTCGTGGCTCTCGTGAAATGCTTAAGAATTTTTGAGCAGGAGAACCTGCAGTTGCATTTTGCACAGGGCCTTGCAAATGATGGAGCTGGTCCAAACTGGGCTCTAAAGTAAGATGGGAAGAAAGTATTTTAATGACTCCTTCTCAGACTCCGCCCCAAAGAAAGGAAGAATCAATTCCAGCTGCCCTCCCCATTTTTTTTATTTTAAATATATTTTATTGATTTTTCACCGAGAGGAAGGGAGAGGGATAGAAAGTCAGAAACATCGATGAGAGAGAAACATCGATCAGCTGCCTCTTGCACACCCCCTGCTGGGGATGTGCCCGCAGCCAAGGTACATGCCCTTGACCGGAATCGAACCTGGGACCTTTCAGTCCGCAGGCCGACGCTCTAGCCACTGAACCAAACCGGTTTCGGCCAGCTGCCCTCCCTTTTTGCAAGAGGAGGTGCCTGTGACTTTAAGAGGCTGGCTGAGGGGTGAAATGGAGTGGCTCCTGTCCTGGCCTTCTCAGGTGCCTGGGAGATTTGAGCAACACATACTGACTAATCAGCTGCATGGAGACCTGGCAGACAACATGCTCTTCCGATTTCAGTCTTCTGTTCGCTTGGTGATAACCCAGCCTGTGCTTTATCTTTTAGGATAGAAAATAGGAATGCTGTGGCTGCTTTCTCTGCTTTTGAGCCCTGACTTCCTGGGTTTTATAGAAGGAGCATGAATGTCAAAGGCCCTGTGATCAAGTAGTTTGAAATGCTACAGAAGGAGAGCTCTGCCTCCCTGAGCTGTCATTCTGCACCCCACCCCCTCCAGTGCCCTTGAACCTGCCCCTCTCTTGGTAACCCACTGCCCTTGTCCACATTCTCCACAATTTAAAACAATGCCCTTTGGGATAGACAGTGAAAACCTCATACCTCCCCTGTTCATGTCTTCTTGCTTTCAAGAGAGAACTGATTTTGTTGAGTTTTATTTCAATTTGTACTAGGAAAATAATTTTTTTGCATTTCCCAAATAAGTCATATTAGGAATTGAGTGTTCTCTTTAAAACTATACATGCAACCCTAATAAACAATGTCCCTAGGAAATAAATATGTATTTTTAAATCCTCACCCGAGCATATGTTTTATTGATTTTTAGAGAGGGAGAAAGGAAGAGAGAGAGAAACACTAATCGGTTGCCTGGTGTATGCACCCTGACTGGGGGATCCAACCCACAGCCTTTTGATATGCGGGACAATGCTCCACCCAACTGAGCCACCTGGTCAGGGCCTATAAATATTTGTGTGTGTGTTTCACCTTATTTTACAAAAATATGTCTGCCACAGATTGGAAACTAAAAAATAAACTGATTCTAGCCAGCAATTATTTTCTTTGTGATTAGACTTCTCATTCATTCAACTTTCCACAGAGAGAGAAGTCCGTGTGTGTGTGTGTGTGTGTGTGTGTGTGTGTGTGTGTGTGTGTGTGTGTGAGAGAGAGAGAGAGAGAGAGAGAGAGAGAGAGAGAGAGAGAGATGTTTTCTTTCAAGGCAGCCATGATCTACTTCTCTGGAGTGGTATCATGAAAAGCATTTGAGTGGAGAGGAAGTGTTATGGATGATCTGTTCAAACCAACAACAGTGGTTTGAATAATGGTTGAGATTTTTACAGAAATATATTAGAGGGGATGGAGACTATGCAGTCCTTAGGAAAATAAAGAAACTCCCAGTCTATTCTGCACTGAAGGTGGAAATCCCCCTGTGGAATTGGTCTCATTGTAACCAACTGGAAAATGCCTGATAAGCTCTGATTGAGAAACTGAGAAAAACACATTGCCCCCATCTGCAGTCCCAGCACCTCTTGCAACAAACCTCCCATGTCCTTTCCTCCTTACTCCTTATCGGAGAGCAGCCAGCACCTACAGTAGCCTGTGCGTACCTTCACATTGCTCATCACCGTTATTCATCACTAGGACTCGGGTGCATTCATGGGGACGGAGCTGACCCTCACCTGGCAATGCCCGAGTGCCCCTTCACGGCTGTGCACACAGGACAGTTTCCCTCGTCTGTCACTAGGCCCTGGCCTGTATAGTGTGCAAACTAATGCTTACCGGTCTATGTGTGGGATGAAAGAATTTAAATTGGTTCATTACAATCTTTTGGATTTTCTAGTTTATTGACAACTGTTAATTGCTGGACTGCTTCCAAAAAGTAGAATAGAAACATTTGGGCTTTCCCTGAATATCTCTGTGTTTGATCCAACTTAATGTAAATCTCAATATTCATTAAAAAGTGACAGGTTCCTTCGGAAACTAGAGAAGCTGATTTCTCACGGTGCGAAGTTCGAGATGTGAGTTTGGTCAGAGTCTCTAAGATGGAGTTTTCCAGCCTGCTTCTCATATCTTGGTCGCTATTCATTGTAAGTTCGTAGACTATTTTACCTAGGACTTAATATACTGGGTAATGTATAAGATGAATAAGTAAGCTCTGTGTAATAATTCTTGCTTTCTCCTAATGTCGATCAAGCGGAAAGCTTTGTGGCTCACGTTGTAAATATTCAGCATCATATACTGGACCTGAGAGTATAGGCTTCGGGAATTTCAAGATAAAAAAAAAAGCCCTTTCTGCCCTCAAAGAGCTCATAGGTGATCTTGACCTGGATATCGAGAGAAATAGATATCTGCCAGAGAGAAAAAAGAAAAGACATTTCCTCAAGACAATAGGAAAGACAACTCACAGAATAGGACACTGGATTGGTTAGTAAACAGGAAATAGATTCTCAAATGCATGGATAATCAGAGAAATGCAAATCTAAACAACAAATAGATAACATTTCCCACCCTTAAAATTGGCAGAAATAAAGAAATTCAGTGCTACTAAGTGTTGGAGACTCTGAGAAACAGCTGTTCCCTTACTTGCCTGGCAACAATGCAAACTGGCAGTCACTTTGAAGAGCAGTCATGTCATCCTATCTAATAAAAGAGTAATATGTAAATTGACCATACCTCTGATCAAGCCACGCCCACAAGCCAATCAGGAGTAAATTATGCAAATAAACCCCAACCAAGATGGCTGCAGCCACTGAGAGCAGGAGGGAGGCTTGGGTTTCCCCGGCAACAGAGGAAGCCAAACTTTTAGCTTGTCCTTGCCTGCCTAGGCCTCCACTTAATGCTACAAAGTTTCAATCATAGAAGATACATAATCACAACAAAAATGGCGGCAGCCACGGAACTGGAGAGGGCAGAGACTAGGGTTGCCATGGCAATGGAGGAATTTCGTGCACCAGGCCTCTAGTATCTAATAAGGTTTAAAACTGCTCCTACCCTCTGACCCACCCATTACACTTCAAAGAAATGTTTTCACTTGCTTAAGGACCAGGTACAAAGAAAAAAAATTGGAGATAAACCCAGAAGTCCTTTATTAGAAAAACTAGAGGCCTGGTGCATAAAATTCGTGCAGGGGGACATGGGATGTCCCTCAGCCCAGCCTGCACCCTCTCCAATCTGGGACCCCTCAAGAGATGTCCGACTGCCTGTCTAGGCCCAATCCTGGTAGGATCAGGCCTAAACGGGCAATCGGACATTCTTCTCACAATCCAGGACTGCTGGCTCCAAACTGCTCACCTGCCTGCCTCCCTGATCACCCCTTAGCCACTCCCCTGCCAGCCTAATTGATGTCTAACTGCTCCCCTGCCAGCCTGTTTGTCCCCAACTTCCCTCCTCTGCTGGCCTGGTCACCCCTAACTGCCCTCCCCTGCAGGCTTGATCACCCACAACTGCCCTCCCTTTCAGGGCCTGGAACCTCCAACGGCCCTCCCCTGCTGGCCATCTTGTGGTGGCCATCTTGTGTCCACATGGGGGCAGGATCTTTGACCGCATGGGGGCAGCCCTCTTGTGTGTTGGAGTGATGGTCAATCTGCTAATTACTCTTTTATTAGATAGGATAGAGGCCTGGTGCATGGGTGGGAGCCAGCTGGTTTGCCCTGAGGAGTGTCCCAGATCAGGATGGGGGTTCCCTTGGGGTGAGGGTCAGCCTGGGTGAGGGGTCTGTGGCTATTTGCAGGCTGGCCACACACCCCAGCAACGCAAGTGGAGGCCCTGATATCTGGGATTAATCTATGTCTACAATTGAAACTTTGTAGCCTGGAGCAGAGCCAAGCCTTCTGCTCGGCAGTCATTTCTGTTTGAAACATTGTAGCCTAGAGTGGAGGCCTAGGCCAGCAATGGCAGACTGAAAGCTTGGCTTCCTTCATTGCCAAGGAAACCCAAGCCTCTGTTCTCTCCAGCTCAGTGGCTGCTGCCATTTCCGTTTCTTTTATAATTGAAACTTTGTAACATTGAGTGGAGGCGTAGGCAGGTGGAAAGCTTGGCTTCCTCTGTTGCCGGGGAAACCCAAACCTTTCTTCTGCTCTCAGTGGTGGCAGCCATCTTGGTTGGGGCTTATTTGCATAATCTCCTGATTGGCTGGTGGGCATGGCTGTGGGCGTGGCAAAGGTACGGTCAAATTTGCATATTACTCTTATTAGGATGAATGTTATGGTACAGTGAAATATTTTTTAAATATATTTTATTGATTTTTTACAGAGCAGAAGGGAGAGCGATAGAAAGTCAGAAACATTGATGAGAGAGAGACCTCAATCAGCTGCCTCTTGCACGCCCCCTTCTGGGGATGTGCCCGCAGCCAAGGTACATGCCCTTCACCGGAATTGAACCTGGGACCCTTCAGTCCGCAGTCTGACGCTCTATCCACTGAGCCAAACTGGTCTCGGCTACAGTGAAATATTATACAACATTTAAAATGAATAAATCAGATTTACAAGTGCAGCCTGGGTAAATTTTGCAAACTTGTTATTGGATAATAAAAATAGGTTGCAGAACCATATCTACTCTTTATAATTAATGTAAGTTTTAAAATGCATATCTATATAACCAATATTTATGAACATACACACAAGCCAATAGAAGGATAAAGACCCATATGGGAAGGATATAAAACAACTTGAGAATGATGAATTAGAGAGAGGGAAATGGGATTGAGGCACAAGGGGACCTTTGTTATGTGTTGTTTTTTCCTCTTAAAAAGAAAAACAACAACCCAGAAAACAGATCTGAAAGGCCTAAGGCCAAGTGTTAAAGTCACAGTGGTGGTAAATGTATTTTGTAATTTCCTATTCTTTTCTCTGGTTTTGTTTATTTCATTAAACAATAGTGCTTAACATAAACCTGGCTGTCTCTGAGTGGGTGCTATTGTTGTTTCCAGGCCAAGCCCACTCCCGGACCACCCTGGCTTGGTCTTTGTAGATCTGGACTCATCTCCCACTGGTTACAAGGCTGAGGGGACAGAAGGGAGTTCAAGAGGTCTTTAGGATTCTGTCCACTTTAAGTTAAATTATTCCAGGATCATCAGTAGATGAATTGGTCTTTTGTCCTGGCACATTTCTATGTGCCCAGCACTCTCTCCTGACATTTCCCTGCCTCCCAGAGAAGTGCTGCCCAGGAGTGGAGACAGGACTGCATCTGGACTGTGCCACTTTGGCAGAGTGTTTTCGGAATCTTGAAAACAGCACTTCTATGTTGCAAAATGCCCTCGAAATAATGTATTGGGTGGATGCAGAGAAGAGTTCTTTTGGGGCCATGAATTGAGTTAATCTATCTCCGATGATCAAAGACTGTTTAACACTGAAACAGCTGACTAAAACAGCTGCTGAAACAACACTTTGTGTGGGACATGACGAATGGTTCAGTATTTTGACAGCCGTTTCAGAGGAATGAGTAATACACGGCTAAGAAAATCCTGATTGCTGCTTTTTTGAATTCTCTCAACCAGATCACCCATAGTCTGGTGTTGTGTACATACAGAGGACTTGGAGTATTTTCTCTCTCCCAAAGGCTTGACTGCTTGTATGCATAAAGGTTAGCTAGCATGGTGCTAACTTACTATTTTGGTTTTCAAAAAAAAAAACACAAAAAAACCTAACTTTACCGTAGCTGGTTTGGCTCAGTGGATAGAGCATTGGCCTGCACTGTAGGGTCCCAGGTTCGATTCCAGTCGGGGTCACATGCTCGGGTTGTAGGCTTGATCCCCAGTAAGGGGCAGGAGGCAGCTGGTTAATGATTTGCTCTCATCATTGGTGTTTCTATCTCTCTCTCTTCCTCTCTCCTCCTCTCTGAAATATATTTAAAACAAACAAACAAAACAACAAAAACCTAACTTCTACAAATTGGTAGTCACAGAATATTCCCAGGGATGTTAAGTACAGCATAGCTAATAGTGTCAGTAATATCATAATAATGACAGTGCCAGGTGGGTACTGGATTTATCGGGGGACTTTGTAAATTATATATCTAACCATCTAAATTAATAAAATAAATATTGACTTTCAAGTATAATTGAAAAAAAAAATAGCTAAACTTCTCCATTCATCAAACATATGTTCAGAATCTTACCGTGCTCCAAGCGAAGTGTAGGGCTTGGAATTCTGAAAGAATTAATTAAACTCTGCCATTAAGGAGCTCGTAGTCTGGAGAAAGGAGAAGAAATGAGAAAAGGCAAAATGTGCAAGTGATTTTAAAGAAATGCAATAGCTGCTACAAAAGCAGGACTTGGAGGGAGGTCAGGTTAGAAAGAGGTGACATTAGATAATTAGGAGTTTGTCATCTGAGGCCGTGGGAAGTGAGAGCTGATGGGCATGCACAACATTCCAAATGGAGGGGGAAGATTGGTCAGTGTCTAAGTGAAAGGGAACATCTGGGTTAAGTGGAAGAGTGTGTTTATTGATTTGACTGGCCAGCAGCTATCTCAGTTCTCAGTATTACTTTTGTTTGGATATCCAGTTTTCAAATAATTTTCACAAAAATGTCCTACTTGTATGTGCATCTAATGCAAGTGACTGTCTTAACTTCTTTTTTTTAAATGTTAAATTAAAATTTTTTTTATTGATTTCAGAGAGGAAGGGGGGAAGGAGAGGGAGAGGGAGAGGGAGAGGGAGAGGGAGAGGGAAACATCAATGCTGAGAGAGAATCCTTGATCAGCTACCTCCCTCCTGCACTCTTATAGGGATTAAGTCCACAACCTGGGCAGGTGTCCTGACCAGGAATTGAACAGTGACCTCCTGGTTCATAGGTTGACACTCAACCACTGAGCTACGCTGGCCAGGCCCCTGTAATGTATTCTTCACTTCAGTTATTATATCCTTTATTTCAGACTGGTTCTTTTTTATGTTTTCTATTTCTATTTTTGTTTCCTATCTCTTTGTTGAAGTTCTCACTGAGTTCATCTACTCTTCCCCTGAGTTCATTGAGCATCTTTGTAATCAGTGTTTCGAATTCTGCCTCAGGTAGATTGCTTGTCTCCATTTTGTTTAGTTCTTTTTCTGGAGTTTTGTTCTGTTCTTTCATTTAGGACATGTTTCTTTGTCTCCTCATTTTGGCTGCCTCCCTGTGTTTGTTTCTATGTATTAGGTAGAGTTGCTACATCTCCCAGGCTTGGTAGAACGGCCTTTTGTACTAGTTGTCCTGTAGAGCCCAGTGGTGCAGCCTTCCTGGTCACACGAGCTGCTCCTCCTACCCGCGGGCAGTTATAGCCTCCTGTTGTAGTTGAGCCTTGGTGGCTGTTGGCAGTCAATGGGAGGTATTTACCCCTAGGCCAATGTGAGGACTGGCCATGACCACCACCACAGAGGATCTGTTGTGCAGGGATTGACCTCACAGAGCAGGACCTGCTTCAGCAGAGCTCTGGTGCCTTCTGAGTCCACCTCTTGAGTGGGTCGCTTGTGGAGGAGGTTGGGTGGTGCTTTGATATGGCCTGTAGCTGTCCACTGGGTGCTCTGGCTCTGGGGCCTCCTGGGAGGTGCAGGCTAAGGTCAGTTACCTGTGTTCTGCCTGGGGCTACCTAGCATGAGCTATAAAGTGATCTCTAGATGGCTGCTGCTTGTGCTGGGCTTAGAGGTGCCCAGGAGAGGCCAAGGTGTGAACCAAGGCCAGCTGCCGATACTGCCAGGCCTGGGGTCTCTTAGTGAAAGCTAAGGGATGGATACACTTAGGCTAGATGCTGTTTGTTTGAGAGATTTTAGAAACGTCTGAAGGGTGAGCCAAGACAGGATCTCAGGCAATCTCCATGGCAGTTAGCCAGGTTAATGGATACTCAGAAATGGCAGCCACCTGCCAGCTGTGTGAGGAGAGGGCTCAGCAAAGGAACAGTGGCCTCTGCCAACATTTCTGTCTTGGAAAAAGCTGCCCCTCTAGGCCTCAACTTAATGCCAGACAACTCAGTTCTTCCTCTTATATCCCTGAAGCCCCAGTGCTGGAGCTCAGAGTAAGTGGGTCTGAGTAAGTCCATGCACAGGCCCTTTAAGAGGAATGCTTGGGACTCTAGCAGCTCTCCATCTCACTCAGCCACAGTCCTTGCTGGTTTTTACAGCTAGAAGTTATGGAGACTTCTCTTCCTGGCATGGAACTCTGGGCTGGTGGGCCTGTTGTAGGGCTACAACTCTTTGCTTCCCAAGGGGGATCCTCAACAGCTGATATATCCCTCCAGATTTTTATCCACCACATGTGGGTGTGGGACCAGTCTGTTCTGCATTTCCACTGCTACCAGTCTTGATGTGGCTTCTTCGTTATATCCTAAGTTCATTATATTCTTAGAGGACTTCTCTTCAGCTACATTTTAGGTGGTTGTCAATGATGGTTGTTCTGCAGTTTGTTGTGGTTGTGGGAGGATGTGAGTACCTGTTTATCTTCACCACCATCTTGGCCGGAAGCCTCTGGAGATGGATTTTAATTGGGGACATTTACTGTGATGAAAGATGTGTGGGTTGTTGGTTCTTTTTCAGAGGCCTTCCTTCCTTGGCAGTACAGAGGTCTGGTGAGACATTAAGGCTGGAGAAACCATGGCTTGGGGAAGCTGGGGTTGAGAGCTGGAAGTGGCAGAATCAGGAGTGGAGAGTTCCAGAATCAGGTCTGCCCCTGTCAGTGCTCTGCCTGGAGAGCTACACTTGCCCTCAGTTAATCTTTATCTCCCAGGACACTTTGTCAGAGGCTCTTTGAATCATGTAAGCTGATCCTCGACTGCAACTCTCTGATGCCAGACTGAAGTTTGTTCTTCCCAGAATTGGCATATGTGACACTTCCAATATTGGGGACATTTTATTTATCCTTTTGATTGAGGAAGAGGGAAGGATTACAAACATTCAGTTATCCTGGGTGATGCACTTCTATTTCTTTTTTAAAAATATTTTTTTATTTCTTTTAGAGAGGAAGGGAGAGGGAGAGATAGATAGAAACATTAATGATGAGAGAGAATCATTGATTGGGTGCCTCCTGCATGCCCCACACTGGGGATCGAGCCCACAACCCTGGGCATGTGCTCTTGGCTGGAATCGAACCCAGGACCCTTCAATCTGCAGGCTGACACTCTACTCACTGAGCCTAACCAGCTAGGGCTATTTCCAATTGACATAGTAGGGCGTTCAGTTTAGCTGGCACTCATTTGCTTTTCCTATTAATATACTTTTCCACCTACAGATAATTGAAAAGTCATTAGAGATCTTTGCAGCAAATATGAGTCACCGTAGAGAAACAGACATGCACATATGTGTGGCATTATGTAGAAATCTTGGAAACTTCTGCAGGCCCTAAGGATTGTATTTTTAATGTACTTCATACAGTCCAGAGCAAACCAATGAATTAGCTTCCACCTCATGCAAAGTTTGTTTTTCCTGGTATGTTCAGGTCAGCTACTGGTCACTGTGGTTTGGAGTAAACCTAAATGGATTCCTGTCCTTGGACAAAGACCAAGGACAACTGTAGACTTCCCCATGTTAACCTTCGTTAGGCTCCTTGATTAATAACCCTGGCTCAGGAAGGCAAGTGCTATTGCGGTCACTTTACAACTGAGGCAGTCAAAGCGGCGAGAAACTAAATGGCCCGTCCACACCACAGAACTGGTTGTAATGGAGTCAGAGCCGGAACTGAGCTCTTCTGAACATTGACTCATCCACGGCTCTTTCCATGGCCCCAGACTGCCAGACAGACGGAAGTGAATTGCAGTGGTATTATTGCCAGGGCGTTAATTCTATGGTCAGAATCAATCCTCAAGAGGACACTGGTGGTGACAATTTCAGGAAAACGTGTGGTTCAGATTCAGCAGAACTTTATGAAAAGCCTTCCAGGGGGCAGGTCCTGAGCTTGGTGCTCTCCGCTGTGCTGTTTATTTCCCATGGTGGCCAACCAAGGGAGGCGGGGCCTTCAGCTTTGCCTTGCCAACCTCAAACACCATCATTTCCATCCAAAGGCATCCTTAGTAATCATGCAACCTATGTTAACAGTCAAATTAACATTCTCACACTGCCCTGGAATTGGACACCAAGGGCACCCTTACACATTTCTCCCTCTTTCCTGCCCTTAGGCCTCCTGGTGGGTACCCTTGATGTCGTGTTGGACTCCAGTGCCCGGGTGGCTCCCTACCGAATCCTGTACCAGACCCCAGACTCTTTGGTCTATTGGACCATCGCCTGTGGTAAGTAGCAGATTTGGAAATATGGAGAAATGTTAGATAACAATGTTTTGTCAGGAGGGAAGGAACTTTAATTTGTGGAATGCAATCACTTGGTGTTTTAGGATAGGTAACTAGCCATTTCAACAGATGAGCCAAATCTCAACGTCTTAACACCAGAAATGTTTCCTTCTGACTTTGGTGAAGTCTTGTTTGGAGCCTGTGGCTTCCACCACCTGTAGTGACACCCTCTGGGGCACAAAGCCTCCAAGATTAGCCTACAAGGGCCAGGTAGGAGGTGGAGACACACCTGTGTTTAACTTCCTTGGTTCAGAAGTGTCATTGCTTTGTCACTCCATTGCCTAGAACCAGTCACATGGCCCCAGTCTAACTCCAGGAGAAGCTGGGAAATGAAAGAATATTTGGGGCGGGGGGGACGACGCATAGTAATTCTATATAATAAAAGCCTAATATGCAAATCGACTGAATTGCGGAACAACTGGTCACTATGACACGCACTGACCACCAGGGGGAAGACACTCAATGCAGGAGCTGCCTGCTGGTGTTCAGTGCGCTCCCACAGGAGGAGTGCCGCTCAACCAGAAACGGCTCTTGGCTGGTGAGCACAGTGGTGGCAGGAGCCTCTCCTGCCTTTGCTGCAGTGCTAAGGAGCAGCAAACCGAGTCGTAAGGAGAGAGGGCTCCGGACTGCGAGAGGGTGCAGCCAGGCAGAGGGACCCCTCCCTAATCCTCCAGTGCACGAATGTTTTGCACCAGAGCTCTAGTGCCTATATATTCCAGTACAGGACTTCCTACTGAGTAGGGATTCTTTATTTCTCCTGATAATTTGCAATGATGTGCTGTGCCTAAAATGTCGATAAATAATTATGCTATTACTAGAAGCCCAATGCATGAAATTTGTGCAAGAATAGGCCTTGCTTCCCCCTGGCTGCCAGCACTGGCTTTCCTCTGGCACCCAGGACCCATGCTTCCCTCACAGCTCTCGCTTCATCCAGAAGGTTGTCCGGAAAGATGTCCAGACTAATTAGCATATTATGCTTTTATTATTATAGACTAGAGACCTGTTGCAGGAAGATTCCTGCAAGAATAGGGCTTCCTGGGGCCTGAGCAAAGCTCCCTCCCATCTTCACTGCCTCGCTCCCTCCCATCTCTGCTGTTTCTCTCTGTTCTCTGCTGCCTTGCTCCCTTCTCTGCTGCCTCGCTCCCTCCCGTCTCTTCTGCCTCGCTTCCTTCTCTGCTGCCTCGCTCCCTCCCATCTCCTCTGCCTTGCTCCCTCTTTTCTCCCCCGCCCCACCTGCTTCTCTCCCTTCTCCCCCACCTCACCTGCTTGCTTCTCCACAGCTTTGATTCCTTCTGCAGTGCTTGGCTTCCTTCTATGCTGTCTATACAAATTAACCGCCATCTTGGTTGGGTTAATTTGCTTACTTGTTCTGATAGGCTTGTGGGTGTAATAGAGGTGCAGTCAATTTGCTCTTTTATTAGATAGGATTAGATCTCTCACAAGAACATCCAATCCAAAGTGGCCAAGTTTATTTTAGTTATTTGTTTGCATGTGGCTTTTCAAATAGCCATAGGAAAAGAAGGGCACTGAACACTCCTTTTTTTTCTTTTTCTTTTCTTTCTTTTCTTTTTTTTTTTTTTTTTTTTTTTTGGTCCTCACTTCTTTTTTTAAAATTATTAATGGATTTTTTTTTTAGAGCAGTTTTGGATTTTAGGAAAGCCCAACAGGTAGTTTGGAGAACCCCCATACACTTTCCACATACATCATTTTTCCTGTTATTAACATCTGACTATGGAACATTTGTTCCAATTAATGAACCAATATTGATGCACTCTGACAAATAAAGTCCATAGTTCATTTAGATTCCTTAGTTTTTACCTAATAACCTTTTTTGTTCCAGGAGCCCATCAAGTATATCATTTTATATTTAGTTGTCATATCTCTTTAGGTTCTCCTTGGCTGTGGATTTTTTTTAGATTTTCCTTGTTTTCTATAATCCTGTCAGTTTTGAAGGATATTGTATATTGTAGAATGTTATTTCAATGGAATTTGATGTTTTTCTATGCTTATGTTTGGGAGGGACAGATTTTCGGGAGGACAATCACAAAGAAATAGTGATATTTTCATCACATCATACCAAGCAAGGGTACATACTGTAGACTTGATTTATGACTGAAGTAGTGTTTTTTTAGGTTTCCCCACTTTCAGGTTAGTTTTTTCTTCCATTCGGCCCTCTTTGGAAAGAAGTCACTGTACACAGCCCACACTTAAAGAGTGAGGAGTATTAATTTATTTAACTATCTTTATCAATAAGGAAGCATGGATATTCTGTTCTTTGGGGGATGCTAATGCTACTTTATTTTGTTGCTCCAATCATTTCTGTTTTGGCCATTGGGAGCTCTTTTAGTTGACTTTATTCTATTTTTAAATTGATCTCTGCTTATGGGCAAAGACTATAGGGCGGTGAAGGCCTGGGGTGGGTGTGGGAGTGGGCTAGAAGGGATCAGTAGGGGAAAAGGAGGGGCATATATAATACTTTTAACAATAAAGATTTAATTATCCTGTCTAATAAAAGAGTAATATGCAAATTGACCATAACTCTGCCACATCCATAAGCCAACCAGGAAGTGAATATGCAAATTAACCCAACCAAGATGGTTGTTAATTTGCATACCAGGTGGAGAGCAAAGACTGAAGACAGTGTAGAAGGAAGCCAAGCACTGCAGAAGGAAGCAAAGCTCCCGAGAAGTAAGCAAGTGGGGTGGCAGAGAAGGGAGGGAAGCAGGCAGGGCAGAGGAGAAGGGAGGGAGTGAGACAAAGGAGATGGGAGGGAGTGAGGGAGAAGAGAAGGGAGGGAGTGAGGCAGAGGAGATGGGAGGGAACGAGAAAGCAGAAAAGGGAGTGAGGCAGAGGAGACTGGAGGCAGTGAGGCAGCAGAGAAGGGACTGAATCAGAGGAGTGGGAGTGAGTGAGGCAGAGGAGACGGGAGGGAGTGATGCAGCAGAGAAGGGAACCAGGCAGAGGAGATGGGAGGGAGTGAGGCAGCAGAGAAGGGAGTGAGGCAGAGGAGACGGGAGGCAGCGAGGCAGGGGAGACGGGAGGGAGTGATGCAGCAGAGAAGGGAACGAGGCAGAGGAGACAGGAGGGAGCGAGGCAGCAGAGAAGAGAGGGAACTTCGCTCAGGCTGCAGGAAGCCCAATTCTTGTAGGAATCCTCCTGCAACGGGCTTCTAGTAAATAAATAAAAATAAAAATGAATAAATTGATCTCTGCTTGATAGGAAGGAAGTGCTATGCTGGGATAGCTGTAATAGTAAAAGCGTAATATGCTAATTAGACCAGATGTCTTTCCGGACAAAGCCAGGACTACGAGGGGAAGCCTGGGTCCCGGATGCCAGAGGGAAGCTGGTGCCGACAGCCGGGGGAAGAAAGGCTTACTCTTGCACAAATTTCATATACCTGGCCTCTAGTAAATATATAAAGATAATCAGATCCAGTCTCTGCTCTTAAGAACAAGAGTAAGTACTCAATTACAGCCCAGTGGGAACAAGTATCATTCGGTGCCATTTAATTGTGGGGCTCCCAAATAAATCCAGGAATCTTGGCTGGCCTCCTCCATAGGTAGGGGGAGATATCTGGGTGTGGTGTCAGGCTGCTGGAGGGCTCCAGTGTCCTAGTAATGCTTCCTCAAGGATTTCACAATACCTGAAATTACAGTTGTATCCTTTAAAGTCACTCTGGTTAAGATGTAAACAGCCCCCTGAGAACAATGGAATGTCAGTCATTGTGCATTCTGGTGAATGAAGGGCATAGAGAAAGCCATCTAGGAGTGAGGGATGGGGATTGGAGTGAGAGGGAGAGAATAAAGGGTATAGGCAGAGGCAAGCTAGGACCCTAAAGAAGATAGACAGACCCTGTAGCCCAGGCAGAGGCGGTTCATTCAGTACAAAGTGAAACCCTCAGTAGCTACTGTAGAAGAGGAAGTACCCTATGCTAGTTGGTTGGGAAAGTATTACATTTACTTGGCAAACCATCTACACGTAGACAGTGTAGCCAGCAAGTGAAGAAGTAAAAATAAAGGAAATTAAAAACCAGGAAGAGCCACAAAACCACTCTACTCATGGAGGGTGTGGAAAGGACACTTTGACACATTCTCACTTGCCTTCCACTTGTGCCCGGAGGCTTTGAGTTCCTCTGGAGCCTGGATCTCCTCTGATCTCTCCTGGGTACTCTCAGTTCCTGGCCTTCCTAGATCCATAGACATGGACTGGGACTCCTCTTCTCCTATCCCCTCAGCCCTAACCATTTCCCTCTGACACCTGACATGACTACTCCAAGGTCTGTTTCTGGGACTTTGCTGTTCTATAAAGTCGACCCTCTGAATGCCCATGTGGGGAAGAGCCAGAGTTACGCAGCTGAGTTATTTCTGAATGATTTTCCAAGCTGAAGCTAAGGAGCACTACCAGGCAGTAAATGCTGATGGCATAATTTATGCCACAAAGAGATGTACTTTCATTTTTCGCACTAAGTACTGTCTGCCACAACTGCGCGAGCTCATACTAGAACAGGTTCAGCTTCTGTGTCTATTGATTGCCCATAGACACAGCTCCAGAATTTCCTGGGGCAGACTCCACGGAAGTGACAACCATTGTGAAAGTCCCATTCACCATTAGTTGTTCTTTCTTATCGATTTCTGTTTCCGTCCAAATTGCTGGCTCCCTTTCATGAGAAGATTTTAAGAGCAGAAGCTGTACCTTAAAGATTTCTTTGATATGCTGACCTTTTTGGTTTGTAATTTTTTAATGTTGGTGCGACAGTCTCTTGGGAGCTTTATTTTCTTGAATTTATGAATCGTTCTTCTAAGAGAAGCTTCAGTAAAGAAGCGGGTGAGTCTAATCCACTGCCCTATAGGGGCAGAATACAGAGGATTCCAAAAGCTTGTTCTACGCCACGGCTTGTGAATC
This sequence comes from Antrozous pallidus, assembly GCA_027563665.1. NCBI lineage: Eukaryota > Metazoa > Chordata > Mammalia > Chiroptera > Vespertilionidae > Antrozous > Antrozous pallidus. The sequence continues at coordinate 52,204,509 of CM050516.1, read as the reverse complement.
TTCCAGAGGTGTCAGTTGAGTTAAAGGGGCCTCTGCAATCATTGTCTTCACCTAGAGCACTTCCTATGTGGGAGCGGAAGTCTAGTGGTAAATCCTAGTCATGTGATTCTTCTTAGACTTGAGCCCGTGGATCCGGGCAGGAGGAGGACCTAGTCTAACTTATTGCCAATAGAATAAGGACTTAAACCTTGGCAATGTGAACCACAGAGAAAGGGGGTGGTAGTGAGGGGCGTGTGCATAAGTTATTTGGTGAAACATTATTTTCCTGTGCTTCTTTTTATTACCTCTAACAGTCTATATCTAGATCGGCTTGAAGAAATTGCTTTTTTGTTTTGATTTTTAATATTTCCATGGCATTGAGACCTTTAATTGGGAAGGGGAGCCCAAATCCTTCCTGTGTAATGACTCTTTCTTTTCACTACTACTAAATGGAGCCACATTTTCTTTGGTTGATAGGACAATGGCCATCAACTCTCGCCTATGGAATTGCTCAGTGGTTTGCGCTGAAAATGGTACTTTTCACCATAAAGAATGTAAAAGAAGCTGTACCGCAGGAATTTTTTCAGCTTGCTTTGTTGAGCTGGTTGTACTCTGACAATTCTGCCTGTCACTCAAGAGTCGGTGGACTGATGGTTTTGCACCTGGGGTAATGGGTTCACCAGGGAGCCACACAGCTACAGGTCTTGTCCCAGTAGCTGGTGTTTTGGAATTGATGCCTCAGAGGCAGGAGAGAGCCAGTCCTTTGCCCTCCTTGGCCTTCAGTGGACTTGAGTAAAAGGCAACCCATTTGGCTGTCCCCATTAGAAGGACTAGAAGGTTCTAACAGTAAGATGTGTTATACAGCCTCAGGGAAAATGTGGACATGTAGAAATGCAGGTCACTCCAAGGACATTGTCTAAAGAGGTGCTCTGGGAAAGGTGGCGAAGAAAGTTCTAAACCGGAAGAAGGAACTGTTAACAGTTCCTGGATACATATGACCTTCCAATAGGCCTGATAAGGGAATGGGATGAGGGTTCTTGATGGACACCTCACTGATAACACAGCCCTGAACAGTGCCCTGACTTGGCTGCCCATTAATTTAGTTTCCCTCTTTACTATCCCAAGACCTCCTCTGGGCCTAGATGGCCATTTGTTTTAGAACTGTAAGACATTAGCCACCACCTTGTTCAACACTCATAACTTAATAGGATACAGAGCAAAGTGAATCGCCCAAGTTCATATTGCTAGTTATAGCCATGTAGTGCAGAGCTTAGATTGAGTCCTCAGATTACCCTGCTTCCAGCCAGTGCTTTTTAGGCAGCACCATGCTGGTTGTTAGGATTAAACATTCTTTTTTACTCAGCAGCTGGTCAGGCCCAGAGTTTAATTAAAGATTGCTAACTGGTTCTGCTTCTCTATTCTTCTACATTAGCTAGAGAAAATGTCAGGTAATTTAGTTGACTTCCACATGAGACACACTCCATGTCAGCCAGTATTGGATAATCCTTTCTTGATCAGTGGAACTCAAGAACTAGTCTTGGATCCTTTAAAGAGCAGCTTAAAAAAAGGTTTTAGAAAATATAGATAGCAAAAAGAATAAAAAATTAAGAATCAATAATAGCACATCACAAATCACATTTCAGACTTTATCCTATATATAATAAAAAGCTAATATATGATAAGTGTCTGGTCGTTCTTCAACCAGTCAAAGCATAATATGCTTTGGCCACTCAACCACTTGCTATGATGTGCACTCACCACCAGGCTGGTAGGTTAGCTTGCTGCTCGGGTCTGGCAGATTGGGACTGAGTGGGATGGGCTGGACATGCTCCAGAGCCCTCTCACAGTCCCTCCCAGGCTGGCCAATCTCCCACATCCCTCTCTCTTGGCCTGGCCTGTGCCCTCTCGCAATCTGGGACCCCCTCGGGGGATGTCAGAGAGCCAGTTTCAGCCTGATCCTGCAGGCCAGGCCAAGGGACCCCATTGATGCACAAAATTCATGCACTGGGAGTAGGTGGTCCCTCAACCCAACCTGCCCCCTCTCACATACTGGGAGCCCTCAGGGGATGTCCAACTGATGGCTCACCCCCAGCCTGCCCAGCCATCGCCCTGCTCAGCTCAGCCCTGGCTGCCTGCGACCACCTAGTCCCGGGGCCTGGGCACTCATCGCCACTTCTGCTCACAGCGCCCGGGGGCCAGGCACTCCCTGCTGCTGCCACCACTGCTGCTGCTGCCACTGCTTCCCCTCACAGCGCCTGGGAGCTGGGCGCTCTCTGCCACCGCCCACCGTTTCATCTCCACCTCTGGGGCCCGGCACTCGTGACACTTGGCCCCGCCCCCGCTCCTGATTGGCTGGTAGCATAGCCAATCAGGAGTGAAGGTGTGGTCAAATTTGCATGTCTCTTTTATTATATAGGATGTGTCTATACATACAGGGTGGAGCAAAAGTAGGTTTACATTTGTGAGTACACAAAACAGTTTATTGTATTATTACTTATCAATTATCCTATTGTTTTTTATATAAACCACTATAAGTCTACTTTTGCCCCACCCTGAACATATATATGGATATACGTGGATCCATATATGTGAATAGACTCTCCATGCCAATAATAGAGTTCTATAATGTCAATTTCATAGGTATATAATATTTTATTGTGTATCTAACATAATTTAATTAAATGATATGCTGTTATTGGAAATGCAGGGGTTTTCCACTAATGTTAACTGCATTTTGAACAACTTTAGTGAACATCCTCTGAATAAAATCTTTCACATTTTCTTAATTATCACTTTAGGATCCATTTATAGAAGAAGGTATGCTGAGTCAAAGCATATGCATATATATAAATATATAAATATATATATATAAATATATATATATATATATATAAATATACATATATATATATATATATATATATATATATATATATATATGGCTTTTAGTGTTTCTAGTCCGATTGCTGAGCAGAAAGAGAGTGATTTACGTTCTCTCCTTCGGGGTAGGGGAGGACGTTGGCACTTAAGTAAAATAAGGACACAACCCACTGACTCTTACTGCTACGTTGTATGAGTTACCTGGGCCTTTCCTTTCCCAATGTGCTGTAAAACCACTTTGGTCTGGTCCTGCCAAGCCTGTAGGGCTGAGTTAATAGTAGTATTATAAGCATATTGTTATGACCCATCAGAGATTACAAGCAGAGTTATGTAAGAAACTTGGAATAGTTACGCAAGGAGTTGTTCTAGTTATGTTTTCTGCAGTTACATGCACACTTGCAATCCAGACACAATCTCCCAGGACCAGGGAGACTCCTGCTGAATGTGTGTTAGTCGGGCAACGGTTAAACAGTTAGGACTTCTTTGTGTCCTGACATTTCAAGATGAGACTGTTACTTATGATGATGCCAGCAGTTATGAGCAGAGAGCAGTGCTGGTGGCAAATGCTACAAGGCTAGTGTTGTTTCAGTCTGGGGGTTGCCAGGCAAGTTGACTTAATGTTTCTTATTGCAGCCCAAGTGCAGTGACTTGATCGGCAGCTGTGAGGATGACCTCATCCCATTACATTACAAGGCACTGGTGCACGTGAGCTCATGAGAGCCCCGGGCTGCTATTCCCTGATGATAGTCCATTTTTACATCCATTCATTATTGAAGTGAGGGAGGATCATTTTTTGCCCTTTGTAGGAGGTGATTACATTGGATTTTTTCTGGCATATCAAAGCCCTCTTACTGCTGTGACTTAGCCATTATAACCTAGTCTCCTAACAAGATCAATATTACCCTATGAGGTGCAGGTTCTAGGAGGGAGAACAGAGGGAAGGGCTGAACTCCCTATCTGTAAAAAGTGATGTAGGGCGTGTTGCTGCCTTCCCATCTGAAGGTGACCTGAAAGTTTCTGGGCTCACCCCGTCAGACTTGACCAGAACACTATAAACCGCTCCTTGAGTAATATCGTTATGACACTGATGGGAATTTGTAGGAACTCAATTGTGTATATCAATTAGCCTGTGATAAAACTGGCTTCATTGAATGTCATTTCACAAGTCACAGAACCTGTGGCCAGCATTAAGTGAAGACTTACGGTCCTTACTCATGGGTTTCCACCTGCCTCTGTGTTTCTCTGGAGGAGAGAGATCATTGTTGGCGTCAAATAGTGCAGACAAGAGCCTGGCTTTTTAGGTGTCTTTGTTTGAAATTCTGACATTTATTATTGTTACCATTTTTACATTCATACAGGTGGTTCTAGGAAGGAAATCACTGAACACTGGGAATGGCTAGAGCAGAATCTGCTGCAGACACTGTCCATCTTTGAAAATGAGAATGACATCACCACTTTTGTGAGAGGAAAAATACAGGTAGGGGGTGTTTTGTTTTGTTGTTAAACTTTTAAATTGGAAATTATGTAAAACAAAAAAGTTGTAAAAACAGGCAAGAATATGTATTTTTCCTCTTTCTCTTTAATTCTTACACACGAGGCTCCATGGATATGTTCCTTTGCATTTTCCTTTTCTACTTCACTCCTGCGAAACATAGCAATTGTCACATGTTGTTTTTAATTTTTATAGATCTCTTTTGTATTTTGAAATTATTTTTATTTTTTTAAAAATGTTTTTATTGATTTCAGAGAGAGGAAGGGACAGGGATCAAGAGACAGACACATCAATGAAAATAATATGTACAAGAGATAATACGTACAGTCATTGACCGGCTGCCTCCTGCACGCCCTGTACTGGGAATTGAGCCCGAAATCCAGGCATGTGTCCTCTCCTGGAATCAAACTCTGGCCGGGTTCGTGGGTTGACACTCAACCACTAAGCCACATCAGCCAGCCTGAAATTATTTTTAAGCTTACAGAAGAGCTGCAAAGATAGAGCAGAGAATTCCCATAGACCCCTATGCTCAGCTTCTCTGAGCATTAACATTGTCTATAACCATGTAAATTTACCAATACTGAAATTAACATCAAGATGATGTTAACTAAACTAACAGATTTTATTTGGATTTTATACTTTTTCCATTTACGTCCTTTTTTATTTTGTAGCCCAAACCACGATCCCATGTTGCATCTAGTTCTTTGTGTTTTTGAAGCTGCATATTGTGTGTGTGTGTACCGTGGACAATTCTGCCAGTCTCCTATACTTGGACATTTACACCTTTTCTAATATTTTTGCAATCATAAACAATGCTGCACACCTATGTACATATTATTTTCATATTGTTGTGGATGTATTTTTAAGATAAACTGGTAGAAGTGAGATTGCCAGATCACATGGTGAATGTATGTGTCTTTTTGCCAAATGTTGCTAAATCCCCCCCCATCTTTCACTCCACTGGTAACAATGGGAGTGTCTGTTTCCCTGCAGCTTCACCAATAGGGTGGACTCTCAAGTTGTTCAGTGTTTGGCAATCTGATGGGAGAGAAATATTTTAGTGTTGTTTTAATTTGAACTTATCTTACTTATGAGTGAAATTGAATATCTTCGTATGTTTAAGGGTCATTTTTATATCACTGCTTGTAAACTGTCTACTTCTTCTGTCTTTTGACCTATTTCTCTATTGGACTGTCGGTCTTATTTTTCTTTAGTTTTTGAAAGTCCTTTTTTACATAAAGGTCATTAGCCTTTTATTGATGTTGTACATATTTTCTCTCAGTTTGTCATTGATCTTTTGACTTTGCTCATGATAGTTTTTGCCATGCAAAGTTTAACTTTTATTTAGTCAAAATTAGCAGTTTTTTCTGTTGCAACATCTGGAGTTTGAATCACAATGAAAACCACTTTCTTTGCACCCAGGTTAAGGAGGAATTCTAGGAAGTGATCTGATAGTGTGCTTCTCATTAAATTTCCACAGAATGATCTATTTTTATTTTATATCTTCTTCACGTGAACACATAGTGATTTTATACTCAGAAAAAGAAGTATAAACATACAAATGGAATCTCTTTGTTCTTTAGAATCTAATGTTTTTGAAGAGAGAAATAAATTTTAACTGCACCACAAAAACATTAGTAAGGACTGAAAAGAACAAAAGCATCCTATCTAATTAAAGAGTGATATGCTAATTGACCATACCTCCAATCAAGCCACAGCCATGCCAATCAGGAGCAAATTATGCAAATAAACCCCAACCAAGATGGCTGCCACCACTGAGAGCAGGAGGGAGGCTTGGGTTTCCCCAGCAATGAAGGAAGCCAAGCTTTCCGCCTGCTGTTGTGGGCCTATGCTTCCACTCAATGTTACAAAGTTTTAATTATAGAAGATATATAATCACAACAGAAATGGCGGCAGACATGGAATTGGAGAGAGTAGAGGCTAGGGTTGCCCGGGTGATGGAAGAAGCCAAAGTGCCTTCTGCAGCCCTAGTGCCTAGGCCTCCACTCTAGACTACAAAGTTTCAATTATAGAAGGTAAATATCCCAAGAGAAATAGCTGTCGCCACAGAGCAAGCAGAAGGCTTGGCTCCCCTCCAGGCTACAAAGTTTCAGTTGTAGAACATAAATAAATCTGAGATCCCAGGGCTTCCACTTGGGTTGCTGGGGGTGTGTGGCCGGCCTACAAATCACCATAGGCCCCTCGCCCAGGTTGCCCCGCACCCCAGTGGAACTCCCACCCTGATCTGGGACACTCTTCAGGGCAAACCAGCTGGCCCTCACCCATGTACCAGGCCTCTATCCTATCTAATAAAAGAGTAATATGTAGATTGACCATCACTCCAACACACTAGATGGCTGCCCCCATGTGGTCAAAGATCCTGCCCCCATGTGGACACAAGATGGCCACCACAAAATGGCGAGCAGGGGAGGGCCATTAGGAGGTTCTAGGCCTGCAAGGGAGGGCAGTTATGGGCAATCAGGCCAGCAGGGGAGGGACCAGGCCTGTAAGGAAGGGCAGTTGGGAGTGATCAAGCCTGCAGGGGAGGGCAGTTAAGGGTGACCAGGTCGGCAGAGGAGGGAAGTTGAGGGCAAACAGGCTAGCAGGGGAGCAGTTAGACATCAATTAGGCTGGCAGGGTAGTGGTTAGGGGTGATCAGGCTGGCAGGCAGAAGCGGTTTGGGGCAATCAGGGAGGCAAGCAGGTGAGCAGTTTGGAGCCAGCAGTCCTGGATTGTGAGAAGGATTTCTGACTGCCCATTTATGCCTGATCAGGCATAAATGGGCAGTTGGACATCCCTCAAGGGGTTCCAGACGGGAGAGGGTGCAGGCTGGGCTGAGGGACACCCCCTGTCCCTCTTGCACTGGGCCTCCAGTATATAATAATATAAACCTCTTCCTTGCTCCCACTCCCATACCTCAAAGTGAGGACTTAATCACTGCTCAAGATTGATAATATGTTTCTTTTCCATCCTTATTAAGGAGATTGGAAGACTAGGGAAAAAAATAAAAGTGAGAGAAGGGGAGACATTGCAGATGGTCCGTGTGAAGCTAGGAGGAGATGGTAGACTCCAGACTAGAAAAAAAAGTTAGTCTAGATTAATTGGGATTTGTTTTAGTGATTAAAAAAAAACATATTTTCTTTTTAAAAAATATATTTTTATTGATTTCAGAGAGGAAGGGAGGGGGAGAGATAGAAACATCAATGATGAGAGAGAATCATCAATCTGCTGCCTTCTGCATGCCTCCTACTGGGGATTGAGCCCCCAACCCAGGAATGTGCCCTTGATCAGAATCGAACTCTGCACCCTTCAGTCTGCAGGCCGACGCTCTATACACTGAGCCAAACCGCCTAGGCCAACAACCAGATTTTATAACATCTTTATTTTGTTTCTCAGTCATATATCTGAATTTCTGGGAAATAATGGAAGTGAAAAGAGTCTGAAAATCCCTAATTTGATCATGCAGGAGGGGCAGGGTGGAAGGGGCAGCCTACTGGTGTGGGAAACCCAGAGACAGGAGGCATCTTCTCTCCCGGAGCCACTGAGGTGCTCAGTTACTTTGTCATGTTATTGTCGTTGGGAAATAAGTACAGAAAAAGAGCTGTAGCAGGACACAGAAGCTTATAAGTGACAGAAGCCAGGAGAAACAAAACAAAAACAAAATAAAGACTTAATTATGTCCAATAGCTGTTCTTGTCACAATTTTTGTTACATCAAAAATGTAAGGTTTAATATCGCTAAAACCAATTATGAGGAAGGAATTGCTACTAATGCAATTTTATGTGAAAGAATGTCATTCATGTGTAAACGAATGTTTAAGCTTTCACAGATTAATAAGAGAACCAACAAATTTATTTGTTTGAGATTTAATTAACTTTTATAAATTCTGAATGTAATAATTAACTATAGAGCCAAATATAAGTCAAACACCATAGAGAATATTTTGTGTATTTCTTCCTAGATTTCTAATATGCATTTTATCATAATTGCAGTCTTACTATACATTTAATTTTATATCATGTCTTTTTTCTTTGACTAATACTATAAACCACATTATATAAATTTTAGTTGTTATTTTAATAACTAATAGTATTCCTTAATTAACTTTATCATCTCTCTCTCTTTAGATGTATCCTTGGTTTCTAGACTAGTGGGGGGCTGGCACAAGCAATAATACCCTGAACACTTTTGTTCAGATAATTTTTCCCATAGTTTTTGCTTTTTTCCTTTGGGATAAAGGAAAACGTTGGTTAATGGGGTAAGCAGTTTAACATTTTTAATGGACCTTAGTAGATATTGTCAGTATATTAGAATCCCTACATGATTACACCACTGCTTACTTTCAGCATTATAATAGTTGTTTTAAGTGGTTTTTCAAACTGAGCAAGTTAAAGTTGGTGTTTTACTGTTTTAATTTTCTATCTTTGATTGATTATGAGGTTGAACACTTTTTCATGTTTGCTTAGTTCATTTTGTGTGTTTGTGAATTACCCATCAATGTCCCTTGTTCCTTTTCTTGGATTGAGTAATTTTCTAAAGTTATAGGGAGCTGTTGCCTAGAACCAGGTGACCTATTTCATATTATGTAGAAACTGTAGAACATACAAGAAGGAAATATTCTATCCTTTTGTCCCATCGTCTGGTCAACCTGGGTGAAAAACTATAGCAAACCAAGAAGAGGTTCTGGACTCTAGATCCTCTCTGTTCCTAAAGGAGGGAAATTTGGGAATATAGCTTCATGGGCACTATTATCCTCACTAGTTGAAATTAGTTGGCAAGGCCTGGTCTGTTTGTATGAGTGTATTAGACCCCAGAACGTTTCAGAGTGATGTTTCTCAGTGCTATAGCCGCATAAATCTTCTCATTTGAAAACATTTTCTTTTTTAAACTTTAAATGTGTATTCTAAATGTGGTATTTAGTGGGTCTTTGGATAGCAGGGTCTGAACTTAATGTTTTCCACTCAAAACATATGGGTATCATTTGGTTTGTTATACCTCACTCCCTTCCTTATTCCCCTTATTCTCACTTCAGGTAAGAGCCCGACAATGGGTCGAAAATGTGAATGGTCTAGAATTTTGGATTTCAGACTGGTAGCAGTTGGGAACCACTCAGGATTTTTATACTAAGAATTCTGTAGCCAAAATAAGTGTTAGGAAGATAAATTTGTAGGGAGCATCCAGGCTGTACTGGAAGCATAAGAGCCCCAAAGCAGGAATTCCATGTATGCATCAGTTGCAATTTTTTGTTCTTGGAATATGGAGGGTTCAGTCATATCAAGGAGAATCCAAGAAGGTTGCCCAACTTCACACAGCTAGGTGGTGATATTGTTGGGATCTGAACCCAGAACTTTCATGCTTGAAAGCTCATGCTATCCAGTGGTGCCTTGAGATCAGAGAAGATGAAGATGAGGTTAGAGGGATTTGATGTTACAAAGTGGAATTCGAGGGAGCATTTTTTTTTTTTTTTACGAACAGGTATATGTAGAAGCCAGTTTACAGGAAATTATGGTGGAATTGGATAACAATAAAATGGCCTCTCAAGCTATTCAAATGATTAACAATAGAATTAGTCAGTCACTTTCTGTCCAAAAATTTCATTTCCTGTCCAGCTGATCTAATTTTTGCTCTTACATTCACCCCTTTTCTGTTTAAATGGTTGCTTGTTCCTTTTCTCTAAGTTCCCTAAAACTATTCATGGCCCTAAGACAGCGGGTTTGTAGCCAAGTGTCAGTTAGTGACATGCCTTCTGGTCTATCTTTCCTTCCTTATCCAGTCATGATGAATTTTTGTTGATTTTTGAGAAAGGCAGAAATTGACCTTTGGCATAACTATCATGATAAGCTTGGAAAATCAGTAGATCAAAATCTTTACATTTCCTCTTTTATAAAATAAAATTATGGATTTTATTCTAAGTAAACTTATTCACAAAATGATTAGCACCAAAAATAAATACACCTAAAAGAAATTAAGAAAAAAGTGATTAGCAAAAATAAACAGATAATACATCTATATTGTTATTTGAAAATATTTTCGTGCACAAATACTACTTGTTAATTGGCTTAGAATTTTGGGGTTGCCTTTGAAAAAATGTGTCAGTTTAAAAATAGTGTAGTCTTAGAAATTGTTGTTTTTTCCTTTCCAGTATGTACAGCGTACAGAAAACAGCAGCTCTCTTCATGGTAACACTGCTGTGTGCTTTTGTTTCATCCCTACTTAGGGCATCATTGCAGAGTATAACAAAATCAATGATGTGAAGGAAGACGATGACACAGAGAAGTTTAAAGAGGCCATTGTGAAATTCCACAGGCTGTTTGGGATGCCCGAGGAAGAGAAACTCGTCAACTATTACTCTTGCAGCTACTGGAAGGGGAAGGTCCCCCGTCAGGGTTGGATGTACCTCAGTATTAACCACCTTTGCTTTTATTCTTTTCTTATGGGAAGGGAAGGTAAGTTGTCTAGGATTTCAGAGGGAAGCTTAGGAAATTCTACTGAGTTTTGCCCTGAACTCATAAACCACATACCAAAATTAATACCAAAAATAAATCTATAGTTATGATTGGGTCAGTATTGCCTTTTAACTGTTTAACAAGTGAATTATTTTCAATTCAATATTCGTTAAAAAAAAATGTGTCTATTAAGTAATAAAGATTCACCAAAGGCATAATTAATAAATGACATGGACTTAAATTGACAATAATTATGAACTTGGAATTTATGTGGTTTGTATTTGTCTCTTATAACTAACAAACCAAACAATAATAGATGTGGACACACAGATGCAAAGGAATTCAGGACACCTGGGAGTTGGGGTGTGCAGTTGCAGTATCTCAGAGGGGTTTTAAGGAGCGCGGAGCTGACTGAGCCTTGCTCCCTGTGCTCAGCCAAGCTGGTGATCCGGTGGGTGGACATCACTCAACTGGAGAAGCGCGCCACACTGTTTCTGCCCGACGTGATCAAAGTGAGCACACGGTCCAGCGAGCATTTCTTCTCCGTGTTTCTCAACATCAATGAGACCTTCAAGTTAATGGTGCAGCTCGCCAACATAGCCATGAGGCAGCTCTTAGACAACGAGGGATTTGAACAAGATCAATCCCTGCCCAAGCTGAAAAAGAAATCTCCTAAGAAAGTGTCTGCTCTAAAACGGTAGGTGCCAGAGAGGGAGTCTCACAGACTTTGGAAACAAGAAACCCATTCATTTGTTCACGAAATGTGACATTTTCTGAACAACTCGAAGGCTCCGAACGCTTTCTGGGTCGAGATACCAGAGTGGGAAAGGCTGCCTGCGGCTCCCAGCACAGGAAGTGAGGCAGAGGTGGCCAGCTCCAGCACAACCTGGCGGGAGCTCTCCTGGCCCCGTGGGCACGCACACACAAGATGGGCAGAGGGCAGGAAAGGCCTCTCAGTAGAGACTGTGAGGAGCTGGGGGTCTCAGTGGTAGTGGAAGCTGCCCCTGGACATTCAGTCTGGTGGCTGTTCCCAGCAGAGAGAGAAGGAAGTCCATCCCGTGTCTGGAAGGTGGCAGGACACAAGGAAGGAGAGACTGCTGAGAAGCCTGAAGGTCTGGGTATGGGAGCAGAGCTAGAGAGAGAGTGAGGAAAACGTTGACGCTCTCTAGTGTGACTGTATGCAGGGAACTGTCCTACACTGAGGTGGGGAATGAGAGAGGGATGAGCATGTCCAGGGATGTGAGAGCCCAGTTCTGATCCTGTCCAGTAAGTTGCCTGCAGGACATCTATTTGGGGATTGGACCAGTAACACATGGAATTGGAAGTCACTGGCTTAGAGCTGGTAGTTGGAACCGGACAGATGTCACCACAAAGAGTGTCTTTGGTGATTTGAGTCATGTTTCAACAGAGTGGTGGAGGATGAATGGGATTACTACAGTGCTTTAAATAGCAAATGAAAGGAAGGAAAGGGAATTAGGCAAGCATAGCCAGCTTTAAAAAAAATCTTTGGTAAAGGAGGGGCATTGCTCTCTTTAGAACGTAGAAGATCTGAATACAGGTTAAGAAGGGAAGAGTGTTTAGATGAAGGTAGGTGCAGGTAGGCGTGGAAGAAGGTAGGGACAGGGACAGGGGGAACAGAGATAAAAGTATAAGAAAACAATAACTTTAATCTTTTGTGACAGGGAAAGGGAGGAAGACTAGTGGGGATGGAGGTAATTTTGGAGATGGAGGGAGGGAACTCCTACCTAGCTTCAAGAGGCTAAGGTCCAGTAGAGGTGAGGGGAGAGGTTTTAAGAACCTATATGAAGAACAGGAAGAGAGTCAGGGGAAAAGATTACAGTTAGAGGACCCAGCTGAGGCTGTGGAAACGAGTTGTCCAATACAGGTGGGTCTTTCCTGTATTTCAGGCCATTGTGTTGTTGATGGAGGGTGGCAGTGAGATCAGCAGACTCAAGAGGCTCGTTTGCATTCTTACTAGGTCTTTCTTAAAAGATACCCTCTCCCCAAGTGGCACTGGATACGTGTAAATGTAACAATCTCTGTAGAAATTGTTGTATTCCTTTAGGAAAAGAATGAATTTTCTGTGCAGGCCTAGTTTCCTAAGACTCTTGAACATTTTCAGATATTGATTATAAAATGACTTCAGAAGGGATCTAACTATGTTAAGATAATTTTATTATGCTTTTGGGTCATAGGTTGCCAATAGTAAGCCAAGAAGGTAGGGATAAATCCAGCAAGATTGAGGAGGGGAAAGGTGGGCTGGGGACCCTCCATAGCTGCATCATTTAGAAGATATTGAAACATTCCTGTTGCGTGATGTGAGTTGTTATTATTGCTTTCCAGCGATCTTGACGCCAGGGCCAAGAGTGAGAGGTACCGTGCACTTTTCCGGCTGCCCAAAGATGAGAAATTAGATGGCCACACAGACTGCACCCTCTGGACCCCATTTAACAAAATGCACATTTTGGGGCAAATGTTTGTGTCCACAAATTACATCTGCTTTACCAGCAAGGAGGAAAACTTGTGTAGCCTCATTATCCCACTGCGGGAGGTAAGCCTCAGGTGAAATGGATTTTTAAGTTTCATTTGTGACGCTTTTCTGTGTGAGCCAGGAATACATTTACCAGAGGCTGGCTGGCTTTTAACCGAAAGTGAATGTTCACAATTCTTTGGTTGGCACCTGCCACCTTTCATGTGTTGGCGTTGATCTGAGTGACGTTGGGACCTGAGAGAGTTCTTCCAATGGCAGCCTAGTGTTTTCCATGGAAATCTCATTCTTATTTAGGTTTGGTGAGGCCCACGGATCAGGAGCTGACTGCCGTTGAACGATAGATTGTATCTTTGGGGTGGTGAACACACACTACAATATGCAGATGATGTATTATAGAAATGTATACCTGAAACCTGTATGATTTTATTCACTAGTGTTACCCCAATATATCCAATAAAAATGAATGAACGAATAAATAAATGAAAGTGCAATTAAAAAAAAAAAGTAGATTGTTAGACTCACAGATCCCACTGGGAGGGACCATAGCAGCCACTTGGCTAAGCACCAGGCAGGCAAAGGGAGCAGGGGAAACTGTGTGTAAGAATCATTATTGTGGTTCCAAGGGAAGGAACAGAAGAGGCAGGGGTAAGGAGGCTAGTGTGAATAATTTCAGTGGATTCTGGGGTGTAGGTGCTGTTCTCCGTTATCTGGTATCTGGCCCCAGGGCAATTAGGGCAGGTGAACAGTGAGCCTGAGTGAGAGAGCTGGATAGGGGAGGTGGTTGGGCTGTGGGCTCTGGATGGGTTGGCTTGCAGAGGAAAGGCCAGTTCCAGGTGGGTCTCTGGGAGTTGTCTAACTCTGGAAGGTTGGTCCTACCAGGGTCTGCAAGTCCCCAAGATATCGAAGCATCAAATACAGAAACTGGAAAATGTAGTTATTCCACCTGGCTCACAGCCTGAGGGCAGCTTCGTCGGAAGGACAGGCCTTGATTGTGAATCCAAAAGCCAGGTGTTCAGATCTGGCCTTCCGATTCCCTGTAATGGAAGCACCAGGGCTGAGCCCAGCCCAGATCTGCCCAGTCCTAATCTCGGCAAGTTCTAGAGTCTGCATCGTAATCAAGTCCCAGGCTGGTTCTCATGTACAACCAAGACGAGGAAGCAGTCGTATTGTATGTGGGTGGAGGCGGGCTCTGTCCTGTCTGCACAGGGTGCTCCTGTGGAAGTCTGGCTTGAGGTTTGGGCTTGAGAAGGAGCCCCAGGTTAGGGCGTCAAGGGCTGGCAGACATGCAATTTCTAACCTGGAAACTTGCAACCTCCCCTAGCCCTTTTTAGGAGTGAAGGTGGTTCGAAATCTTGGTTATAAAAATGGGCCCTTTGTTAATATTCCCTGTAGTCAAGGATTCCAATTTCCCTCTGTCTTCATTTCTTTTTTAAAAGTAATTTATGGTGGGAATGGCTTTGGGTGGTGAGGGGTCAAGTGGGGAAAAAGACATATGTAAAACTTTAGACAATAAATTTAAAAAAAATAATGAAACAGAAAACAATAAAAATAATTTATGTGAGCATTTTTCTTCTTGTAAGAATAATGCACCATCATTACAGAAAATATGTGGGATTATAGACACATAAGAACAAAACAAAAGTCGTCCCTCGTCCCACCATTCAAAGACAACCGCTGTGAACATTCTGCTGTGCTGTTCTCCAGATTTCTTCTCTACTTTGCTGTGTATATATCATTGATGTCATTCAGTTATAAACAAGGAGAGTTTTTATTTTTTGCTTATTTCCTTTAACAACAAGTGTATTTCTTTCCCTTTTTTTGTTTTCTGTTTTTTTTTTAAAAAATTTTCTAACAAGTATTTATTGTTAGTTAAACCATGATTCAGGGGAGGAACCAAGATGGCGGCATAGGTAAAACACCTATCTTGCCGTCATACTCAGCAATTTTAATACTACAACTTAACGAAAGAACAAACACCTTCCAGAATCACCAGAAAGCTGGCCGAGTGAAAACTCCACAAATAAAAGTGAAAAGAAGACACTGTGACTAGGAGGAGCGGCGGCGGACAGCGTTGAAAGATTCGCGTGGAGAGAGGTTTGGAGCACGCGCCAGCGGAGAGGGTGGGCGGCTGAAAACCGGCCAGTTTTCTCAGAACAGGGAGACAAAGACGTCCCACTGGACTGATTCTCCAGCTCTGGGCGAAGTCCAGGGAACCCACTATCACACGGGGTGAAAACTGGACAGAGGGAGGGCACGCCGAAGCTCGGGTGCTGCAGGGGTCTCCCGGCTTGTGGAGAAGGCAGCTTGCGCGAACAGCTCGGCTGCGTGACGGTGCAGAGAGCGCTCTGCGACTTGTCTCTCATTCGGAAAACCGTCACACTGCTTTGTTTTACGACCCTGGGTGAGACATTGGGCGTGCAGACTCATTTGGGGAGAGTCTGAATTCCCCGGCAGCCGGTGGAGCTCGGCAGCGGCTCTCTCTCAGAGGTGCTGGCGGCCATTGCCACTGACACAGAGTCCCTGGGGCCGCATAGGGTGGAGCTGATGCTGTCTGCTTGGCCCGGAGACTCCGCCCATCCAACCTGAGCACAGCTGAACTTCACAGACAATTGGCCTGGAGGTCAGCCCCTCCAAGTGCTAACAACGATTAACCTGAGCTTAACTTCAGCAAGACTGTGCAACCTATATCCACCTCAGGTAACTGGGGAGGCTGAGCCACTGTCCCTAGTAGGAAGTCTACCACACAAAGCTAATTGACCAACTCAGGGAAGCAGCCACCATGCAGAGACATGGAAAGAAATCAGATGTGAAAGAAATGGAGGAAAAAAATGACTGGACATGGAATTCAAAACCACGGTTATAGGGCTTTTCAAGAGGCTCAAACAAAAGGTCGAGGCCTATAAGGAAATAAGCAAGACTGCAAAGGAAATGAATGAGTCCTACAAGGAAATGAACAAGACCCTCAAGGATATGAACGAGACCTGCAAGGAAATGATCAAGACCAATGTGGAAATGATCAAGACCAACGTGGAAATGAATGAGTCCTACAAGGAAATGAAGGAGTCCCTCAAGGATATAAAGGAGACTCTCAAGGATATGAAAAAGGACCAACCAGAAATTAAGCATACACTGACTGAAATAAAAAATATTATACAAAGACCTAAAAGTGCTCTGGAACACCCCAAGAACCAAGTTAAAGATTTGAAATACAAAGAGGTAAAATCCACTCAGCTGGAAAAGCAAGAAACCAAAAGAATCCAAAAAATTGAAGATAGTGTAAGGGACCTCCGGGACAACCTCAAGCATACCAACATCCGAATTATAGGGGTGCCAGAAAAAGAGAGAGAGCAAGACGATGAAAACCTATTTGAAGAAATAGTGACCGAAAACTTCCCACACCTGGTGAAAGAAATTGACTTAGGAGTCCAATAAGCGCACCGAACCCCAATATATAGGAACCCTAAGAGGAGCACACCAAGGCACATCATAATTAAAATGCCAAGAGCAAAAGACAAAGAGAGAATATTAAAAGCAGCAAGAGAAAAACAGTTGGTTACCTATAAGGGAGCACCCATATGACTGTCAGCGGATTTCTCAACAGAAACGTTGCAGGCCAGACGGGAGTGGCAAGAAATATTCAAAGTGATGAAAAGCAAGAATCTACAACCAAGATTACTCTATCCAGCAATGCTATCATGCAGAATTGAAGGTCAGATAAAGTGCTTCACAGACAAGAAAAAGGTAAAGGAGTTCATCACCACCAAACCAATATTATATGAAATGCTGAAAGATATTCTTTAAAAAGAGGAAGAAGAAAAAGATAAAAGTGTAAATTAGGAACAACAAATACACATCTATCAACAAATGAATCTAAAAATCAAGTGAATTAATAATCTGATGAACAGGATAAACTGGTGAATGTAACAGAATCACGGACATAGAGAGGGAATGAACTGACAACTCTTGGGAGAAAGGGGTGTGGGAAGGGCAGCAAGAGACTGGACAAAAATCATGCAACTATGGGAGACGACAGGAGAGGGGAGTGAGAGCGGAGGGTGGGATGGGCACCAGGTGGAGGGGAACTATAGGGTGAAAAAGAAAGGGGGAACAATGTAATTAATAAACTGAACAATAAAGATTAAATAAATAAATAAATAATAATAAACCATGATTCAGGATTCTAGGGTGGGTGTACCCAGGCCCCCCTTCACCTCCCTGGAAGAAGGATGGAGGATAACCAGTTCAGATCTTCCCAGGAAACGTGCCTTCTGCTCAGCAGTCATTCCAGATCGAAACCCAGGATATGGGGCACAGGGACTTGTACACACACCGTACCATTCGCACACAGAGACATCACCCCCTTTCGCAGTCATGCCTTCTCACAGCGGTGGAAGTCCAGGTAGTTCTGCCAGCAGTTCCTGGTCTGGTTCTGGCTAGGGAAGCGGCTGTCAAAAGGAGCAGTCCGGTAGTTCTTGATTTTTGTCTTGATGTCTTCTCCCATGTTGCTGATTCCTGAAGACGCCCCTGAAGCCACTCGCAGCTCAATGTGACCTCAGCAAAAAAACTCCTCCGTCTGACCGGAAGCGGAATTAAAATGGGCAACAAGTGTATTTCTTAAACTTTTCTCTTTATCTCTAGATATTCTTTGGTGATAACATTTTTAATGACTGAATATTATTTCATTCAATGGATATGTAGTTTATATATCCAGTTGCCTATTATTGGACCTTTGCATTATTTCTAGTTTTCTCCCAATCATATATATAATTTTCCCTAAATTATAAAGTCCTAGAAGCTTAGTTGGTGGACTAAAAAGAATGGAAAATGTCAGGCAATTGGCACATCTAATTCTTTCTTTTTTGGCACATCTAGTTCTTACAGGATGAGCTAACTGGTATTCTGACACCTTCTAATGCCAAGATACTTTGTTGGTGGTGAGTTCTGAGATGGGTAATTCAACAGTATTTACGTTTGAATCTGAAGTGGATTTTAAAGCTTTTCCAGCCAATTTACTTTCTTTGCCAATAAACTGTTCCTAACTTAATTTTCTTCATCAAGTCCTACCTGAGTGTAGGAAAGTAGAGCTACCTGAAATGGCCAGGGAAACCCATTTTGGATTAAGAATGAACCATGGCAGTCCGATTATGAATCTGAGCGAGGCACAGTTCTCTGAACCTGAGGGAAGGGAGCAGAGAAGGCCTGAAGGTGCTACTGGGACATCTGCTCGCCTGTTCAGAACCTGCCAAGGTTTTGGGTCCTTGTTTACATGTTAGTGCGATTACAATACAATAATGAAAGCTAGGGGAGTTGGGAGAATGGAGATGGATATTCTCAGCCCATCTTCCCCTCGATAGTTTCCTAATAGGCAGTAGGGCACAGACAGCTCAGTCGCATTTCAGGGTAGATCTGAGCAGGGACAGCAGTGGAGGCAGCATTAGAAATAAAGCATGTTTGGGTTGGAGGGATGTAGCTCAGTGAAATGGCAGTGCCATTCCCTTAACCTGGTGAAACTCGGAGTGATATTAACAGTGGAGCCTTAACCCTCCCTCACTAATGGAAGAAGCAAAGGACTTAATGTAATTTTTATTACCTTTTGGTAATGATAATGACGAAGCTGAGGGGTGGGGCCCCCACCTCCCACCCACTTTCCAGAATCGGTCTGAGTAGAGAGCCGTCTCTCTGTGGACCACGTACCTTTAAGAACTGAGTTAAGCTGACGGATTAGCAAGGGCCCCCATGGGAACGTTCAGTCCTGTTTGAAATGGACATTATTAGCATTAGCTAGACTAGGAATTGACTAGAGATTATTAACATATATTTCACATCTAGACTTAAAGTACACCTGGTCAACTGATGGTCAGTGATTACACAGAATCAGGTAGCTGTAGATTTTTTGTTGTTAATCCTCATCCAAGGGTATCTTTTCCATTGAATTTCAGATTGGAAGGGAGGGAGAGACAGAGAGAAAAACATCAGTGTGAGAGAGACACATTGATTGGTTGCCTCCTGCATGCATGGGGCCAGGGATGGAGCCTGAAGCAGAGGTACGTGCCCTTGACACCAGAATTGAACCCCATGACACTTGAATCGATAGGCTGATGCTGTAACCACTGAGAAAAACTGGTCAGGGCAAGTTGCTATAGATTTTGAAGAAACTTCTGAGGCAGCAAAGCCAGAGGATAAAGTGAGCTGATCAGATACCTCATTAGATAGAGATTCCAGATGAACAGCCCCCCAACCCCCTTTAGTCATAAATTTTCTTGTGAGTGTTCCATATTAACTTGGAGAGTTTATTAAGTTCCAGTCTACTTTATAACCCAAAGTAATGAAAATGTGTTTCATTACATTGCAGAATACTCGAAGGTAGCTAGTACCTTTTCCTGGAGGCACCAAGCTCACGGGATACAAACCTACTAGAATTCGTTTGATGACAGTATTTTGTAACCCACGTTAAGTGAGCATTCAGAGGTTTTTAGGTGGGGGTTGCCAGTCGTTTCTGTTTTCAGGATCCAGCCAGGTAAAGGACTTTCCACTTGATCAAGATCCGCATGCTCTTGAGCTTAAACCTTTAATTCCCTTGGCATCTGTCACTTAATTCTGACACCTGGTGCCCAGAAATGAATTTGTGAAAAAAAATTGTTGTGAGCTTTTACAGGTCTTTTAAAAATAGGCATTGTTTAACTTTTCCTAAGTGCCATGGGAGAATCCTCTTCATGATAGGAGGGTTTTTTTACTGTTTCTCTAGCCTCTTTATTCGCTTTCAGGAAAAAAGGACCGTTTTTATGTGCAGCTCCAGGAATCGCAGAGGATTCATTTAAAACAATATCTAATTGTGTGCGTTTATAAAATCTGAGTGCAGAAGTCAGATCCTACGGTTTGTCCCTTTATGGATCCCGGTCTGATTATGGTCGCTTTGCACTTGGGCTGTTAATTTCTTAGGCCAGTGGTCAGCAAACTGTGGCTCGAGAGCCACATGTGGCTCTTTGGCCCCTTGAGTGTTGCTCTTCCACAAAATACTATGGCCTGGGCGAGTCTATTTTGAAGAAGTGGCATTAGAAGAAGTTTAAGTTTAAAAGATTTGGCTCTCAGAAGAAATTTCAATCGTTGTGCTGTTGTGTTGATATTTGGCTCTGCTGACTAAATGAGTTTGCCGACCACTGTGACTTAGGCAACACCAGTAGGTTTTTTAGCCTTGAAAGGAAAAGTTTTTTAAGTTCTTCTTTGAAGGAAATTGCATTTCACATGAAAATGCTGATGAAGAGGTTAAAGTTGGACCTGTCTAAACTGCTTGCAAGTAGAATGAAGAGGAGGAGGGGAGTTTTAATTATATAGTCAGAATCACTGCAATTAAGCCATTTATCTAGGGCTTGCCTTGAGGTTTATTTTTTCCTAACATGCTAAAGAATAAAAGTTCTAATGTGCTTATTCCAGTCTGCCGTTGATGAAAATCCTATTATAAACCACCAAATGTATGTCTTCAGCTCAGAGCTAAAACAGATGTCTCCCTTCTGTACTTCTCTCCATACCCCCACACACACCACACCATCCCCTAGTGCAGATGGGGTTGCAGTTAAGCCACTTACATCATGTCTGTTCAGAATTGAGTGAAGCCTGCAAAGCCCTGGAGTCCGAGGGAGACGGATTGCCTGTGTTCTGAAAACCACCCCAACATTGAGCTTGGTGAAAGAAACCAGCACGGGACTGCTTGCCGTCTCATATGCATAATGCAGCAGCTCCATGAAATTTTAATGAAAATCAGAGAATTCCTTCATAGGGTGTCTCAGCTTTGGCACTGTGAGTGCCCTGGGCTGGACTGCGTTGGGGGGCAGTCTGTCCTGGGCACTGAAGCATGTCTGGCAGCATATATGCTTTGCACATATACTAATCTGGGAGAAAAATGGCCTCTACCTACCAGATGCCAGCTGGACCCTCCACTGTGACACAAAAAAAAAAAAAAAAAAAATGCCTCCAGAGGTTGCCCAGTGTCTCCTGGGACATAAAATCACTCTCAGCTTAGAAGAAACGGTTTAGAAAAAACAGCGAGATGGTAACTTCTGGTATGAGCTCCAGCTTGATTTGCTGTTTGATTTCATTGGAACAGAGTCGAAAATCTGAATTTGCCTCAATAAAATAAGCATGGTTCACATAGGACATCAGAGTGCTATGACCCTTCTTTAGTGCTGACCAGGAGCTGCTGTTGGGGACTCCCTGAGAAGTAATGCGTTTTGTCTCCTGTTTCTTTTCAGGTGACAATTGTAGAAAAGGCGGACAGCTCCAGTGTCCTCCCCAGTCCTCTATCCATCAGCACCAGGAACAGGATGACCTTCCTGTTTGCCAACTTGAAAGACAGAGACTTTCTGGTGCAGAGGATCTCTGACTTCCTGCAGCAGACAACCTCCAGAATCTACTCAGACAAGGAGTTTGCAGGGAGCTACAACAGTTCGGACGATGAGGTCTGTGGAAGACACCTGGGGTGTTTTGGTCTGTCCTGTTTGTCTGGGGTGTTCACCTGCTTGCCTGTTTTGATTGACCTTTGAGCTTGACAGCTATGCTAAGACATGCCACCTACCCTAATACCCAGAGCAATATCTCATTTAAATCTCATGGCATTGGTATTTGAGACCATAATGCTGGCCAGAACCTTATAGATATCTGACCTTATCCTCTTATTTTATGGTTGAAGAATAATGAGGTCATTTGTCCTGGCTACACAGTAAGTGATTCTGGTCCATTAAGTGACATTGTTGGGAATGGTACAGAGGTCACTAAATGAAGTCGCAAACCTTAAATACAGCATCCTTATGATGATTTTACTTTATTATGATAAGATACATATCATGTCCCTCTTGAATTACACCTGACCAATATCCAGGGAATCTGGAGCACATAAAAACATATCACTCGGCTCAGGTAACAGTGCAAGTTACTGGCAGCTAAAACATACTGTAAAGGTGATGAGCTCACAAGTAACATCTCTGGCCCTGTCACCTTCCCCAAGCTTTTGTGGGAATTTTGGAGGTACCAGAAACTGGAGAGGAGAGGAGGAAGGACATTCTGTAAGTAGATGATTTAATCACAGCATGCTTTGCACATATGCTAATCCAAGAGATAAATGGCCAATCAGTTCATTGCAAAAATACAGCCGAAATACAGGGAAAACCTATTTTGAGGATTGAAGTTCTAAAGCCTATAGCCCATGCACTTGTCTGATTCCCACCAAAAATGCTGGCTTGCTGCCTTTCTTCTGTTTTTTCACAAAGCAAGAAACTTCTTGAACCATGGCATGGCTTTTGTTACCTGTAGAGGATGCTAAAGGGTTGCTGCCCAAACCTTAAGTGTCTCCTTCCTCTCTGCGATTGCAGGTGTACTCTCGGCCCAGCAGCCTCATTTCCTCCAGCCCCCAGAAAAACTCGAGCTCGGACTCTGAGGGAGAGCGCCAGTTTAACCTAAATGGCAACAGTGTCCCCACGGCCACACAGACCCTGATGACCATGTATCGGCGGCGGTCTCCCGAGGAATTCAATCCGAAATTGGTGGGTCCCTCCTGTTCTTCTCGAAACTTTATGTAATAGATAATTACAATTTAAAAATATCTATATT
The DNA here is from genome assembly GCA_027563665.1 of Antrozous pallidus. Lineage (NCBI taxonomy): Eukaryota > Metazoa > Chordata > Mammalia > Chiroptera > Vespertilionidae > Antrozous > Antrozous pallidus. Next base: position 52,181,621 of record CM050516.1, on the reverse strand, counting down.
AATAAAAGCATAATATGCTAATTAGACCAGATAACCTTCCGGACAAAGCCGGGGCTGTGAGGGCCGAGGAGAGGCAGCTGCTGCGGTGGTGGGGGCCGAGCCCCTTTCATGAAATTTGTACATCGGGCCTCTATATAAAAGTCTAATATGCAAAGTGTCCCCTCCAGAGTTCGACTGACTGGGAGTTCGATCACTCACTATGGCATGCACTGACCACCAGGGGGCAGCATAGAATGAAGGGAGGCCCCAACCCATAGCCGGCAGCTGCTATGGACCCTACCTGTGCAAGAATTTCATGCACTGGCCTCTAGTTTTTTAAATAAAAGTGAACTTATATCTATGTAAATAGATACTTTCTTGTACATAAAGCAGATCTTGTGTAAATGAGTCATTAGGTTTCAGAGTGGTTTTTCATAGATGGTGATGAGTTCTAGAGGGTATAGGTGACTTTTTTTGGTCTTTTTAAAAAAATAAATCTTTATTCAGATTATTACAGTTGCTTCTCTTTTTCCCCCCCATAGTTCCCCTCCACCCAGTTCCCACCCCACCCTTTGCGCTTAACACCTCCCCACTGTCCTCATCCATAGGTGTACGATTTTTGTCCAGTCTCTTCCCGCACCCCCCACAACCCTTTCCCCCTGAGAATTGTCAGTCCACTCCCTTTCTATGCCTCTGTTTCTATTATATTAACCAGTTTATTCAACAGATTTTTAATTCACTTGATTTTTAGATTCACTTGTTGATAGATATGTATTTGTTGTTCATAATTTTTATCTTTACCTTTTTCTTCTTCCTCTTCTTAAAGAATACTTTTCAGCATTTCATATAATCCTTGTTTGGCAGTGATGAACTCCTTTAGCCTTTTATCTGTGAAGCTCTTTATCTGACTTTCAATTCTGAATGATAGCTTTGCTGGGTAGAGTAATCTTGGTTGTAGGTTCTTGCTATTCATCACTTTGAGTATTTCTTGCCACTCCCGTCTGGCCTGCATAGTTTCTGTTGAGAAATCAGCTGACAATCATGGGTGTTCCCTTGTAGGTAATTGTTTTTCTCTTGCTGCTTTTAATATTCTCTCTTTGTCTCTTGCTCTTGGCATTTTAATTATGATGTGTTTTGGTGTGGTCCTCTTTGGATTCCTTTTGTTTGGGGTTCTGTGCGCTTCCTGGACTTGTAAGTCTGTTTCTGTCACCAGGTAGGGGAAGTTTTCTGTCATTATTTCTTCAAATAGGTTTTTAGTATCTTACTCTCTCTCTTCTTCTGGCACCCCCATAATTCAAATGTTGGTATGCTTGAAGTTGCCCCAGAGGCTCCTTACACTTTCTTTATATTTTTGGATTCTTTTATCTTTTTGCTTTTTCGGTTAAGTGTTTTTTGCTTCTTTGTATTTCAAATATTTGACTTGATTCTTGTGTTCCTCTAGTCTGCTGTTGGGTCTCTGTAAAATATTTTTTACTTCAGTCAGTGTATGTTTAATTTCTAGTTGGTCCTTTTTCATATCCTCAAGGGTCTCGCTAAATTTATCAGCCTTTTTTAGAAAATTCTTGAAAAATCTTTTAACCGCAGTTTTGTTTTGTTTTAAATATATTTTATTGATTTTTTTTTTACAGAGAGGAACGGAGAGGGACAGAAAGTCAGAAACATCGATGAGAGAGAAACATCAGCTGCCTCCTGCACACCTCCCACTGGAGATGTGCCTGCAACCAAGGTACATGCCCTTTACCGGAATCGAATCTGGGACCTTTCAGTCCGCAGGCCGACGCTCTATCCACTGAGCCAAACCGGTTTCAGCTTAACTGCAGTTTTGAACTCTATATCTCATTGTTTGCTTTCCTCCATTTCTTTGATTTGTGACCTGTTTCTTTTCTGTTCTTTTTTAAAAAATATATTTTATTGATTTTTCACAGAGAGGAAGGGAGAGGGATAAAGAGTTAGAAACATTGATGAGAGAGAAACATCGATCAGCTGCCTCCTGCACACCCCCCACCGGGGATGTGCCTACAACCAAGGTACATGCCCTTGACCGGAATCGAACCCAGGACCCTTCAGTCCGCAGGCCGACGCTTTATCCCCTGAGCCAAACTGGTTTCGGCATGACCTGTTTCTTTGTGTCCGTATTTTGGCTGCTTCCCTGAGTTGATAGTGTGGCTTTGTGTGCTAGTGTCCTGTAGGGCCCAGTGGCTCAGCCTCCCCAGTTACCTGAGGTGGACACTCTTGATGCACTCCTTTGTGGGCTGTGTGCACAGTCTTGTTGTAGTTAAGCCTTGATTGTTGTTGGTATCACTGGGAGGAATTGACCTCCAGGCCAGTTAGCTGTGAGGATCAGCTGTGTCTGTGATGGGAGAACTTCTGTGCTGGAGACACCCTTTTGAGACAAGACTTGGCTTCAGTGGGGCTTTGGTGCTCACTGAGTCTGCCCCCTGAGTGTGTCCCTTTTGGATCTGAGGTGTTGTAATCTGGATGGTCCTACTCTGATCCCTGGGTACACTGGCTCTTGGATCTCCAAGGAGGTGCTAATTTAGCCTCTGCCTGAGGCCACCCAGCAGAAGCTACAGAGAGATCTGCAGATTCCTCTTCTTTGTTTGGGTTTTGGAGGTGCCCAGATGAGGCCCAACTTTGAAGCAGTGCAAGCTGCTGTAGGGCCTTGGGCCTTCCTTTGGATGTTCTGGGTATCACCGACTTAGCTGCAGTTTGTTAGGTAAGTTTAGATTTCAAAGGACCAGGCCATTCATATGCAGAAGCCTCTGTGCTCAACTTGGATGGGGCGGGATTTCAGGGCAGAGCACACAGCAATGGCTTCCCATCAGCTCTGCCCTACAAGGCCCCTCGGTCTCAGTGTCCCACATTAATCCCTGCAAGCACCTCTGAGAAAAAGCAGCCTTTGAGTTTTGCCCACTGCCAGACAGTCCAGTTTCTCCTCATATGAGTCTGGGTCCCCAGAGTCTTGCCCAGAACTGGAGGTCAGAGAAGTTGGGAGCTTTTGTCTCCCTCCCAATTGAGAAAGCCAGCCACGTACTCAGTTGTCAGCCCTCTCCTTATACACGTGCACCTCTGTACCTCTGCTTTTACTTCTGCAGCTCCTCTGAGTCTCAATGTGCTTTTCTCTTTCCTTCTAGTTGTATAATTTCCACTCAGCCAGCCTTCCTGTGGTTCTGGATGATGTCTGCTTTGTCTTTCAGTTGTAGTTTTGAAATTGTTGTTCGAGGCAGCAGTTCAGGTGTTTACCTATGCCACCAACTTGGTTTCTCCCCATTTTTTTGGTCTTGATTTCACTACTGTTTAAGTCAACCATCATATAAGTTCTTAGTGTACATTTTAAAAACTTACTTGAACTTGGAGGCATGGATATACCGTCATTACTATCATCTGCATTCTGCTGACCCGTCTCAGGGAAGAGGAATTTTGACTCGGGGCCAGAAGGCATCGTGACAGGACCGCAGGGCATGATAGATGGGCCTAATTAGGGAAGGAGGCTAGGTGTCTGAGTCCCCCCTTCTCATGAGTTCTGTCCAGTACTCGGCTCTGTTTGCAAGGGGCATTGTGCACACTTTCCATGGGACCTCTCACAATCCTCAGAGTCCTTTGGGATGTCGTCATGCGTCATTATTCCTTTCAGGCCAAGGAGTTTTTGAAAGAGCAAGCCTGGAAGATTCACTTTGCCGAGTATGGGCAAGGGATCTGCATGTACCGCACAGAAAAAACTCGGGAGCTGGTGCTGAAGGGCATCCCAGAGAGCATGCGGGGCGAGCTCTGGCTGCTGCTCTCAGGTACGAGGGCTGAGTGGGATCCCGGGCCTCCCTGTCACCCTCTGTTTTGCATCAGAGTTCTTTCAAAGATGCAAACCCCACTGCAGAGCTAAATCTTTCCTGTCCAGAGCATTGAAGTCCCTTAATAAAAATACAGGACACATATTTAGTGAACCCAGCTGTCAAAGCCTCCCCTTTTGAGTCCTGATAACCTCATTTATTATTTACTGACATTATTTAGGGGGAAAAAAGAATTCAAAGGACTGGAGTATCATTCTCTGTGGTTTTGGGAGTCCTTTTCCTTCCCCAGCTGTGTCATTGATTATGTTGAAGTATGACAATCTATGGTCAGAGCAGTCATTGGTGTGGAGAGGGAGGGGATGGGAGGAGTAAGGAAGGCTTGTCCTTGATTGATTATCCCTGGAGACAGAGGAGAGACCAGAGTCTGCACAGATCACACTTCTCCGCCAAGCTGGAGATGTCAGGAAAGTCAGGGGACAGACAGGTCATGCACCCATAGGACCGATGTGTCCACCTTTCCTGATCCAAGCCATGCTCATGCCCACACATAATCCAGTCAGGTCAAACCTGGGAGCCCTGAGCCCAAAGGTCCTCCTAGCCTCGTCCCTCACAAACATCAGTGCCTTCCCTTGGGCGGGGGGTCACCAGTCATGACTATATAGTTCAGGTGCTCTGCTTGGGTGGAGGCCTGCAATGTGCTCATTCTAAATTGGTGGGTGTGAATATTTCTATTTGAACCCAGTATGATCCTACACTAGTGTTATTATGAAAACCTTTCATTTAAAAAATAACAAAATTAAGAGAGTTTCCAGACTTACAGAAAAGTCTTAAAACAACAACCTCATAGCTCTTTTTAAAAGCAGGTGTAAATGGTGATTTGATTGCCCATAATGAGATGTAGTATTAGCATCTCAGAAGTAGGACAGGTAGGATCTTGGAAAATAATTGGCTTTATCTGTTTTATGTAGAAGTTGCTCCTCCTATCCTCATTTACAGGTCTTGTTTTTCTTGGCCTTAAGTAGACCAGCCATAGCTCCTCATTTAGAAACTCAAATTTGAGTCAATTTCTCTCTCATCACAAACCCAGCCCAGGACGACCCTGAGTGTCCAGTCTTCCGCCTTCCTGGGGGTTGGCAAACTCGTCTCCCTGACAACCTGATTCCAATTGCTGGCAGAGTAATCAAAAAATTCCATTTTCATCTTCCTTATTCAGATTGGGAGTTATTTATAGCACGGTTCAGATGAAAATGAAACTTGAGAGGAGCACCAGGAAACAGTGTATGCAGCACTGTGTTGCGGAGACATTTAGGCACAGTATTTTCTCTAACTGGGATGAGCTCCAGCAGGCCAGAGGGTGAGTGGCCTAAAGGCCACCTTGATTAGGTATAAAAGAGCCCCCCTTTTCAGCCTGTCCACCAGGGGTGGGGTTCATGTGGAAGCCAGCTTGCCCATCGGGAGAGAACCCCAGCTCCTAGCAGGGGAGCCCCTCCTGCTTCCCATGACCCTTAGGGACTCTGACAAGGACCTGGCTCAGTGTCCCAACTGTGAAGGGAGGTGCAGGCCAAATGGCAAGTCAGCCTTGCAGATCACCCTTGAGAACAGAGCTAAAGCCAATGTTAAGTAGCTGTCTGACAGACTTTTCCAGGGCAAGTGTGAGGGTAAGGCTGGGCTCTGGGTGACCTTCAGGGACAAGGACTGGGTCAGCACAGGGCTCAAGTTTCTAAAAAGTAAAATAGAAATTAATATATACATATCTATATGTCTGTATTCATATAGACACATACACATGTGCACATTATATAATATATATGTGTATAGTTTGCATATATTTGTATCATATATATTTTATACTCATATATAAATTATATTTATGTAACGTATAGGAAAGTATAGTTCACACTTACATAAATTACATATAATTATGTTTAGGTTTAGCTATTTGTATACAGGGTTTTTCTTGTCTTTAAAAAATTTTACATGGAAGTCCCTCAGCCCACCTCTGTACCCGCTGCCCAGCCTCTCATCTATGGCCATCATTCCCCACTGCTGGGAATGCCCTACACCCCAGCAATTAAAAAAATCCCTCCACATATTTTGTTACCTCTTCTCCAAATGGCTTCTTACTCTTCAGTATGGCTATTTAAGCCCCTCAGAGCTGCCATTTCAACTTGTTTTGAGAGGCAAATACCTGTTTTTTCAAGTGCAATCTTAAGGAAAACCCCAGTTAAGTAAAAGCAGAGCTGCTGTGTTAGAAGGGAGGCCCCAGCCGGGCTTACTCTGATGACCTCCCTCCTCTGCTCGACCCCACAGGGTGGTCTGCGGAAGCTGCTCAGAAAACAGTTTTCAGGCTTGTAGACCGCCCTCCCCGTGAAGGGGTTTGTACATAGCCAGCTCACCATGGAGCTTAGACAGAAGACCCCTCCGGTGTCCTCGGCTAGCCATGAGGGCAGCACACCACACTACCTCGGGACTTACGGTTACTTCACAGGTGCCTCTGAATGGCTGGGGGAGTCAAGAGGTTCGATGTGTGAGTTGAGGTTGCAGAACAAGGGTAGGGCTTCCACTTTTGACGTGGTGTCTGTTGGTATTTCCCAGGTGCCATCAACGAGAAGGCCACACACCCTGGGTACTACGAAGACCTCGTGGAGAAGTCCATGGGGAAGTACAACCTTGCCACGGAGGAGATTGAGAGAGATTTGCACCGCTCCCTCCCAGAGCACCCGGCCTTCCAGAACGAGATGGGCATTGCGGCTCTGAGGAGAGTCTTAACAGCTTATGCTTTTCGAAACCCTAACATAGGGTACTGCCAGGTAAACGTCACAGATGGTTTGTACTAATTGTGTTACTAGCTAGTAAGTAAGAAGAAAAAAGTCATCAGCGCTATCACTTCACCGCACCAGGGTTTCTTGACCTTGGCACTGTTGGCATGATGGACTGGATATACTTTTTAAAAAATATATTCTATTGATTTTTTTACACAGAGGAAGGGAGAAGGGTAGAGAGTTAGAAACATAGTTCAGCTGCCTCCTGCACACCCCCTACTGGGGATGTGCCCACAACCAAGGTACATGCCCTTGACCGGAATCGAATTTGGGTCCCTTGAGTCCGCAGGCCAACACTCTTATCTACTGAGCCAAACCAGTTAGGACTGGATACTTCTTTTTGTAGGATTGTCCTGTGCTTTGTAGGATGTTCCATAACACTCCTATTTAACGACATGTTTGACAGCATCTGGCTATTAAATGCCAGTAGAATCTTCCAGTCGTGGCAATCGAAATGTCTCTAGACTTTGCCACATTTCCCCTGCAGAGCAAAATCTCCCTGGCTGAGGAGCAGTGCACTGAGCAGAGGAGCCGGGAGACAAGAATGCCCTGACGAGTCATCACTGTCTAGCAGGCGACCTCAGAGAGTCCCTGGGGCCACACTGATCCGCCCTCATCCTGGGGTAGCAGAGAGCATACCTGAGCACCAGGCCTCTACTCCTGCATTCTGGGTCCCACAGTGCTCTACTTTTGCATCCTCCTAAATAATCATGACCTTGAGAATATAACTTTTATATGCTATAGTTGTAATTACAGTCCATATTACAATAAGTGCTAAATTTGATTGAAAAGTGTTGTTCCGCATACCAACTAAAATGATCTTTTTGACTAGTACACAAACCACAATCGAGAAAGGTCCAAGATAATGTGATCTTTAAGTTTTAAAGGCCACATATTTAGAGAGGCCTTTTCTGGCCAATCGCCTAAAAGCGAACGGCTTAATTCCTACACACACAAACACACATACATTCACTCAATACAGGTCTCGTTGTACAGCATTTTATTTATTTGATTTATTTATTTGATAGCACAATTTAAATATACCCCAAAAATTGATTAATTAACCTTCATATCTTTATTCTGTCTCTCTGACACCAACACTTAAGTCCTGTGTAACTTGTTACCACTGTGTCCTTTCGCATCACCTCTCACCCTTCACCTCCCAATACCTAGTTCAGAGCCAGGTACAAAGTAGACCCTTAAAAAAAACTTACCTTGACTGATAACTGGCTAGGCCAGTCATGTCATGACCTAGAATCGTCTGGTTAATTCTCAAGTGGAATTTTAGTAATGATTTCACTTGGGAAAATATTGAGTAAGACTTACTACAATAAAGAGCCTATTAGACCAGAATTCCTTTTTTGGCATTTATATTATAGAAATATGATGAACAATTACTGGTTTCTAGAAGATCAAAGAAGTACAGGAATAAGTTGGCCTCTGATAGAATGGAGTTTATATCTGTCGTTTGATTGGTCTCTTTTTAATTAAGAGGAATTGAGATTAAAGTAGTTGAGATTGTCTCCTTAAGAGCTATTTGATAATATCTTTTAATAAAGCAAGTTACTCTAGAATGTAAGTCCTGGTACTCAGGACCTTCCTTATCCAGATGGAAATAATAGGCCAGGACTCTTAAGTTTAAATGGTTTCATTGTTCTCAGAGGGGAGCCTTAAGCCTGTGTACCTGGTTATGGAAACCATTAGGATAGATTAAAAAGCTTTGTCAAATAGCCTCTGGACAAAGTTTGAAGGAGGGTTTGCCTGTCTCTCTCACTGAATGTTGGTGTTCCCGAAGACCCTTAATACTTACAGGCCAAGGACTTAAGTGATTCTACACATTTAAAAAAGTGAAAATTTTTATTGATTTCACAGAGGAAGAGAGAGTTGTGTGTGAGAGAGGGAGGGGAACAGAGAAACATCAGTGATAAGAGAGAATCACTGATCAGCTGCACCGGGAATTGAGCTAGCGATCCAGGGCATGTCACCTGACTGGGAATCCAACTGTGATCTCCTGTTCATGGAGGTCGACACTCAATGACTGAGCTACTCTGGCTGGGTGGTTTTGCATTTTTAAAGGATTGTAGACAACATAAAACTCCAAAGAATATGTGTGTGTAGCTTGCAAAGCCTTTAAATATTTCACCTGGCTTTTTACAGAAGAAGTTTGCTGGCCCCTGTGAGACTAACTCAGTCATTGTTTAGATTAACAAATTGCTTACTTTACTTGTTAAAATGTGTTTGATGATATCTTTCCATTCTTGTAGGCGATGAATATCGTCACCTCAGTGCTGTTGCTTTATGCCAAAGAGGAGGAGGCTTTCTGGCTCCTGGTGGCTCTGTGTGAGCGCATGCTTCCCGACTACTACAACACCAGAGTTGTTGGTAGGTGGGGACGTACTTATGTTTTCCTCCACATCTCATCAAGAAGGTGTTTGTTCCTACAGCCCTGATACCGGCTAGAACACAATTTCCAGCCACCAATTAGGCAAGAACGTTTCAGACTGCCCCACAGTGGGAACGCAAGGGCTTAATTCGATATAGATTGTAGACTGTTAGAGTCTGTCTCAGCACCAATTGTGATCCCTTTGCTTGGCTGCGTTAGTGAGAAGGTGCCCTGTGTCTTCTGCTGCAGGTGCACTGGTGGACCAGGGCGTCTTCGAGGAGCTGGCGCGAGACTACGTCCCCCAGCTCTACGACTGCATGCAGGACCTGGGCGTGATTTCCACCATCTCCCTGTCTTGGTTCCTCACCCTGTTTCTCAGCGTGATGCCCTTTGAGAGCGCAGTGGTGGTGGTTGACTGTTTCTTCTACGAAGGAATCAAGGTGATATTCCAGCTGGCCCTGGCGGTGCTGGATGCAAATGTGGACAAACTGTTGAACTGTAAGGACGACGGGGAGGCCATGACCGTTTTGGGAAGGTAGTGTACCAAGGTTCTTTGAAAACCACATCTGGATCCTCTCTGTACTTTTGTTTCCTCCTGGGTTTCCTGAGTTTTAATTGGCTGGGTGGTAATCATCATGCCCACTTCCCTTGGTCAGCTGAGTATTCATTTTCATATGCTTGGTTTTTAGAAGTTAAGGGAATTTTACTTAATTAAGGAAATCGCAGTCTTTTGTTTCCAAGTGCAGAAAATGTGTGAACTGCAGTGGGAGAATTCTAGCTCAGCCTCCTAGTGACTCAGCCTCCTGAGTTGTTTCTTCTTCCAGGTACTTGGACAGCGTGACCAATAAAGACAGCACGCTGCCTCCCATTCCGCACCTCCACTCCCTGCTTAGTGATGACGTAGAGCCTTACCCCGAGGTGGACATCTTCAGACTCATCCGAACCTCCTATGAGGTAAGACTTGCTTCCTGGTTCAGTGTCACAGCGCTCTGAGAGTGTCACTTCCATTGCTAACCTCTAGGTGTACCTTCTCCCTTTTACCTGCTGAGAACTGGTTGCTGGAGCAAGTTGCTACCTTCCAGCTAATATCTTTGAGCTGCAGAGATGGACACTGAATGGGGTCTATGACTTCTCCTGGCTGTAATACCATGGAGCAGATGTCTGACAGATTCTCACCCTCTAGTTCTTATGCCCATCCTGAAACCTGGTTGAGTGGCAGCTCGGATTCAATTCTGGGTGGACTGAGATGGGGCTGTTGAGAGCAGGCCTGGGGAGGTTGACCAGCACACACCATTTTGCTTCCTATTCTCATGCCAAGTGCTAAGTCTTCTCTGAAGTAGCTAAGCCAATCCTCTTCAGTCCAGGGCGCATAGAATATCCTGCACCATCCTAGAGAGAACCACCCCTGTGAATCCTCTAGAATTGCTGGGCCTAGTGGGGAAGCTGTCTTCTGGTCCACCCTGACCTTCGATCTGGTCTTGAATCACAAAGTGGAGCTGCTCAGGGTGAAGGAACCAGAGTATTATGTGTCTCATAGCATCTGGTGTTTTATGAAGCGCCTAGGACTCAGTGCCCATAACTCCTCATGGTTTATCTTTTTCTCTACTTAACCTTTTGACTTGGTGACGTTCAATCCTTTCAAATCACTTAAAAAAATTTAAGCCAAATTTTAAAAAATATAAATTTACAGGCTCCATTGCAGACCAATTCCATCTGAATCTCTGGCATGAGGCCAAGGATAAGCATTTTTTAGAAGTTCCCCAGCTGATTCCAGCACCCGGGGAGGGCTGAAAGTCACTGCCCTAGTTGCAGAATGGGGCCACTCATCACAGAGCCGATGATAACCTGGTTTGGATGGACGCATGACAGCAGAGTCTCGCCACACATTTATTTCTGTGCTTTGGGATAATCAGCCTGGAGAATAGAAAAGTAGGCGAGATACTGGAGCACTGAGACCTAGTCAAGCACTGCCTCCCTCCTTGTCAGGAGGTTGCTCTGATATGTTGATCTAATTTCTCATCATTTTCTGTGAGGAGAGATAATAGCTTTATTCATAAATGCCTCGAGGGGGAGAAGCTCACTCATGGTGTACCCTCCCCATTCCCCGCGCCCCCCCTGGGAGGGATTGTAGTGACAGTTGGACAAACAGTTTCCCTTTGGGTGGGAGCTATGGGTGATGCTCTGCAGTTCTGCAGAGTTTTCCAGCAGGAAAAGACGAAGTCCCAGCCTCACGTGGACTCGGACACTGGAGGGCCCAGGACACAGTAAATTACTCCGCAGCAATGAAAATGAACAGTTTGGATAAATCTCACAGCCGTAATGCTGAGTGAAATAAACCAGAACCAAACGAGAACAATTCTGGGCAGTTTCTTTCGTATGGCGTTGAAAAAAACAGCGCTTCCTAAGGTTCCAGACGGCGCCTCTGTATCAGGATTGTGTCCCCATCGGTCCTGCAGACACCACACTGGGTGCTTCGGCAGGTTTCTCAGATGTGCCCATCTTGCTCTCTTCCAGAGATTTGGAGCGATCCGGGCAGACCTGATTGAGCAGATGCGGTTCAGACAGAGACTGAGAGTGATCCAGACCCTGGAGGACGCCACCAAGCGGAACGTGGTGGGTCCTCGGAGAGCCGGCCTCTGGCCCCTCCCCCGCCTTCCTGCCCGCCCAGAAATCCCCCTGGCACACTGCGATGGGTTAGACGAAATTCAGGAACTTGCCCAATGTGACATTTTGGAGTTTATGAAGCTCGTTGTATTTGTTCTTTTTATAGGTGCGAACCATTGTGACAGAAACGTCCTTCACCATCGATGAACTAGAAGAACTTTATGCTCTTTTCAAGGTGAGTTTCAAAGTAAATTTCTGTACATTCAGGGGATAAAAAAATTTACTTTAGTAATTAAATTCTAGATTTTCCTGTTACATTTTTAAGGAAAAGCGTGGGTTATAGCATGCATAAATAGGAAGATGAAGCTGAGAGCATAAAAATGGAATACTAATATGAAAAATAAACATATTCTTCTAACTCATTTAAGTTGATGTGTTAAGCTTTCTTCTATTCCATATAACATTTCCTTGGACTTACTACTTTATAGGGATTCACAAAAGTAGGTTTACAGCTGTGGAATACACAAAACAGTTTATTCTCGTATTATTCTAATCATAACCTTCATGTCTTTATCCATTCAAACCTACATTTTTGTGATTTCCATTTCATAATTCAGCACAGACCAGAAAATATTATGTTACTGAAGTAAAGTAATGCAGATTTTTTTCTTTAGGAAAAAAAAAACAGTTTAGTCATAGCCATCATTATCAACATCTTAGGTGAAAATGTGCAATTGACAGGGGGGGGAAATTAAAAGATGCCTTTTAGGCAGGTATCAATTTTATCACGCTCTCTAACTGGGTAGCTTGTATACGGTGTCTATTACTGCCAGAAATAAACTTGGCTGTATTGAGGACTGTACAGTTAGTACAGCAATAATCCTGGCTAGTGTGATTCAGTGGTTGGAATGTTGTCCCACCCACCAAGAGGTTGCAGGTTCAATTCCCAGTCAAGGGCATGTATCTGGGTTGCAGATTTGATGCCCATCCCAAAGGTAGTGTGAGAACAAACCATAAAAGTACAAACATAAAGGTCTGAGTTGAATACGAATAATTTAGAGTCAGAATGTGAGAGCTGTATTGGGATGTTCTGTTTATTTTAGTTTCACTGATGTCTGACCCTGGTAGGTGCTCCAAACATGTATGTTGAGTACAGAAGTAAATTGTGATTAGTTATCAATCTGGTACACACTCTACATGCTTTGGATGTGAGCACAGAGAGATTGAGGCTTCATAGTTGGCTAGTGATGTGCTTTGTCCACCCAGCCCCTATGACCCACAGAGTGGGCAACAGCGCCCCCACCAACCTCCATTCAGCACTTGAGAGTGAAGTCTCCGTAGGGTGCCATTTACCCAGATCGCTAAAGCCCTGCAACTAATCACTTGGTGTACATGGTTATCTGTAAGAAAGGGGTCCTTCTTTGATTGTAAAGAAAAAAGATAATGATCCAGTTGAAGCAAAACAAAAAAATATAATGATCCAATTGAGATCCAATTTTAAAGGGATTCTGAGGACCAGGCAGAGATCTGCCTCACAGGGGAGTGGGGAGAGAGGGCCAGGATTTGGGTAACTAAACAGAATTGGGAGTAGCAGCTGTAGGCAGCAAGACCATGGACAGGTAGATAATGGAAAGGGATATGAATTAGAAAGAGGAGGCCGACACAGAGGGACACCGGAAAAGGAGGGACAGGGCTGGTGGTGAAAAGTCCCAGCTCCAGAGATCAGTGGAGCCACGTCTTCTACCTGAGCACCCTTCACTCTTGTCTGTGCGCCTGCAGGTATAAGGTGTGTCATCTGTGCCCTTAGGTTGTGCCTGGGAAAGCCAGCTTTTCTTATGCTCAGAAACCCTGCGCTCAGGGTGTGTTGACAAACACAAGTTCTCCACCCCGAGAAAGAATCCGAGACCCTCATTGGTGGCAGGGATGGGAAGGAGTCTCTGGTACTGTGAAACCAAGATAAAAACTTCAGTTATTCACTCTGTCTTGAGTCTTTGAACACTAACTGGTTTTAATTTATTAAACACTTAAGGAGACATGACTGTGTGTCAGGCACCCACCCTACCAGGCCTTTCAGCTTTTCGGGAGGGACGCGTCCCTACAGCTGCAAAGCTAAGATGCCGTCCTCTCCCAGGCACGTACTGTTGGGCTTTGGGCTAAAACTTGCTAGAAAAGGTGAAAGGCTGCCACCATGACACAGATTTGGTGGAAAATGTGGTCCAGAACCCCTTTGCCCTAGTTTCTTTTGACTCTTTCCAAATTCATCACTTCGGTTCTTTTTCAATCTCTGCGCCCTGTCCCCAGATGATGGGCTGTGGGACCTCAGCCCAGAGCAGGGTGATGATCTTCACAGCTTGTCTTTCCTGAGGGTTATGAGCGCTGTGAGAGTGTCTCTATCACCTTCAGACTGGTTCCAAAGTCCCGTGGGTGCCTTAGTTAGGAGGAAACCAGAGGCCCGGTGCGTGAATTTGTGCATGGTGGGGTCTAGCCAGCCTCCCCCCATTGGGGCCTATCAGGGGCAGGGCCTGCCAGTGCGGGGAGGAGAGATGTGAGAGGTTGGCTGGCCGACCCCACCCCCTGGTCAAACTCCTGGTGGAGGGGACAATTTGCATATCAGCATTTATTACATAGGATGCCCTGGGTAACCTTTATCCGCTGACATCATTCAGGTAAAGGGGACCCCTCCCAGGGATGTGTCACCAACAGTGCCACCCAGAGACGGGCATCACTGGTGATAGATCAGGGTACAGTGCAGCCCCTGAGATTTCAGCCTCCACCTCCTTCCCTCTGACATCACCCCTGCCTCTGCCCATAGCCAGGCACGAATCCCCATGCCCCGGTGAACTAACACAGCCTTCCAGTATTCTCCCAGGGCTACATTGCAGAAAACCTGGTTTTGCCTCTCTTCCCCACCTCTTCTTCCTCTTCTCATCCCTACTCCTACTCCCCGCTTTTCTAGGTGTTAGCTGCAATTCCCAGTACACCACTGCGATAAAGACATTGCTCTTCTTTGCTCCTTTGTAAGTGAGAGCAAAATGGAATTGCTACACACTCACGACAGACTCCCTCCCCACCTTTTCAGAACCTCTGGGCGAGGGGGAAGGAACTGTTCTGAAAGTGCTTTGTTCTGTGGTAATATGTATACATGTTTATAGCGAAATCGTGAAACAGGGAATTAAATTAAAATGCAGCCCCTTTTCATGGCCATCTCCTCTCCCCCACCTACCACCCAGCATTAACGTGTGTGTTTTTTTTGGGGGGGGGGGGGAGCGGGGAGGAAGGGAGATTCTTCTGGTCCTTTCTGTATGTTTTATCTTTGTGGTCTTCCTAGAACAGGCATCTCTTTCTTCCACAATCAATATGACCTCAGGAAGAGAGAGGCTGCCTCTCTTCCAAGGATGGAAGCAGGAAGCTCTCTCCTCCCAGTGGCTCCTCCCCATACCTGCTCTAAGCTATTTCAGATGAGAGAGAGAGGAGGGCTACCCTTTCGCAGCTTGAGTGCTGCATGGTCACCAAAGTTGAGCTTGGCCGACAGATATGAGTTATGGGTGTAGCAGGCATTGGGAGGCAGAGGGTTTATGGGACAGTAAATTATGAACTGGCACACAAAATGTCATTATGGTCGGCTTTGGCTAAAGGCTTGGATGACCTGTGTGGGCCACTGGAGCCCTGGACTTTGTCATTCTCACCCAGAAAACCAAGTGGCCGCGTGGCCTACATGACAGATACTTTTCAGGTTAACATTCTCTTTATTTCTTTTAAATAAAAATAGTGTTCATCTTCAAGGGAGTTATTTCTTAAAATGCTTATAGAGTGTGTATAAGAGGAGGAAGATTGGGGTGGGGCTTCCCTTTCTTTCTTCACCTATTTCAGTAACTGAAT
Source organism: Antrozous pallidus (assembly GCA_027563665.1). NCBI lineage: Eukaryota > Metazoa > Chordata > Mammalia > Chiroptera > Vespertilionidae > Antrozous > Antrozous pallidus. The sequence goes on along the minus strand of CM050516.1, from coordinate 52,166,169 downwards.
CGGATCTTTCGTGTCCGATGTTAACTCTGGAGATGGTTGCCATGGAGCTGGGGCGGTTGGGAGGAGGGAGGGTTAGGTGGAGATAGAACAGAAGAAGACAGAGGTGCCTTGAGACCAGAGCAGTGCCCCAGGAGGTGCGCACGGATTGGCCAGAACCCAGTTTCCATGCCTTTTCTTCCAGGAACCTGCTCCGAGATGCAGTCCTCCGACCCGTCCTGTCCTTTGTGTTTTCAGGCAGAACATCTCACCAGCTGCTACTGGGGCGGGAGCAGCAACGCGCTGGACCGGCACGACCCCAGCCTGCCGTACCTCGAACAGTACCGCATTGACTTCGAGCAGTTCAAGGGGATGTTCGCTCTTCTCTTTCCCTGGGCCTGTGGCGCTCACTCCGACGTGCTGGCCTCCCGCTTGTTCCAGTTACTGGACGAAAACGGAGACTCTCTGATTAACTTCCGAGAGTTTGTCTCTGGGCTAAGTAAGGATGTGATGTGGCCGCATGACCCGGGAGGGCATGGTGGGCGGTAACGCCTGTGGTGGGCAGTGCTGGCTGGCCCCACTATGTTATGACATCATTGTCTTCGACGTTAGATAGTCCCCACCACTAGTTAAAAAAATCAGAGAGTTCGCAACACAGTAAAATGCCAACCTAAACCCCGAAGCCGCAGATCATAACGGGAGAAAAAGAAATGTTGGGGCGGATTGCGTTTCTTTGACCCCAAAAAATTACATTTTTATTATATATGCAATGTTTAACTAAATTTCCTAGAAGCATTTCATGATGTTTTTAAAAAGGCCTAAGAAAACCACACAGCTCCGCAGTCTGCAGGGCAGCCTTTTCTTTCGTTAGCAGTGAGTTAGCGGGAGGAAGGACCGTGGCTCACGAGAACGCACACCCACCCCTCACCAGCAGCATGTGGTTTCCGCCTGGCAGCCTCGCTGTCTGACCTGCTCACTGCCCTCTATCCTAATGGACTCTTCTTCACTTGGAATTGAGGGGAAAGGCCGCCTCGTAGTTGAGCTTGGCCGACGGATATGAGTTGTAGGTGTAGCAGGCATTGTCAGGCTGCCAGGATGAGATAAGGAAAAATGCTTGTTTTTTCTAAGTGTGCTACTCGGTGACCTTGGGCCACATGCTTTAAAAGGACATGCCCGAGACGGGTGAAGGTGGCAGGGACAGAGCCAATGATGGCTCCAACAGTGCCCGGAACCTTTCAGAATAGTGACTGGAGGGCTGAAAGGCCAGAGAAAGCTGATGGTCTCTAAACAGGCAAAGAGGTGTAGATGAGGTCCTCTTAGGTAAGAAAAAATTACTTGTGTAAAGTACTCATAAATATGGGGACATGGAGGAACTAGCCTTGGTGAAGGACAGGCACGGTTCTGATGCCGTGGACTTTGTCCTTAATCACTGCATCCAGACAACAGCCCTTTGAGGTCATAGCAGTACTGATGTCTAACATTTCCACAGCACTGGCTCTCAGCCACGCATTGCCCTCATGCTTCGTGTGCATTTCATGTGCCTAAAGGACACGGCCAAGCTGTAGCTCAAACCCAGGCCTCCTGGAGGCACAGTGTGTGCTCTTACTATTACTACCCACCTGCTTATAATTAGATTTCTCATTTTCAGTTAAAGAAATGGAAGCTCAGGAAAGTTACGTGACTTGCTAGGACATTTATATGTTATGGAACTGAACTGGATGCACAATTAGCACACGCTGGGCCCAGAGTTCATAAGAGTGCTGTCTCAAAAGCTCATTTTTTCCTAATTACCCCATACAAAGACAGCAAACACAATGTTTGGTTTTGTTTTGATTTTAGGGAAGAAGGAGGTATTAATTTTTAACTACACATAGAATACCTAAGTGCATTTGGCTTTTTTAAAAAGTGAGACAATCCCAAGAAGGCAAAGGACTCCTTTGACTCAACCCTAACTTGCTATTATATTGATGTCTATGAAAAAGGTTTGTTCTCTTTAAAATTGTCATTGAACAAGAACAAGGAAGAGGAAAAAGAGAGGTTCTGCATATAGAACGTGATAGAAATTTACTTAGTGCAGACAACTCCAATAAGAAAAATAATTTCCAAAATCTTCAAGAAAGGAAAGAGAGCCCAAAAGAGAGAACGTGGGGAAAGAATACACAAGCTTGCCGAGACCGGTTTGGCTCAGTGGATAGAGCGTCGGACCGCGGACTGAAAGGTCCCAGGTTCGATTCCAGTCAAGGGCATGTACCGCGGCTGCGGGCACATCCCCAGTAGGGGGCGTGCAAGAGGCAGCTGATCGATGTTTCTCATCGGTGTTTCTGACTTACTATCCCTCTCCCTTCTGCTCTATAAAAAATCAATAAAATATATATTTTTTAAAAAAGAATACACAAGCTTCTTAAAATGCAGGGGGTTCTTGAGCAGAGCAAGCTGCTGCCCAGATGACTGAGAATTCTGAGCGGCAGTCGGTCAGGTACAGAGATGGAGACAGGTTGGCCAGAAAAGCGAAATTCTGTTCAAGTTTTTGAAAATTAAAACATGAATTCTGGTGAAGATGGCTCTGTAACTTTATTTTTCTTTTTTTAAATGCCACGGCCTGGGCCGGCACTTTTTTTTTTTTTTTTTTTTTAATATATTTTATTGATTTTTCACAGAGAGGAAGGTAGAAGGCTAGAAAGTCAGAAGCATCGATGGGAGAGAAACATCGATCAGCTGCCTCTTGTACACCTCCAACTGGGGATGTGCCCGCAGCCAAGGTACATGCCCTTGACCGGAATCGAACCTGGGACGTTTCAGTCCGCAGGCCGACGCTCTATCCACTGAGCCAAACCGATTCGGCTGGATCTGTACCTTTAATAAGAATCCCCAGAAAGATTCCTCTAGAAATCTGAACAATAAATGGTCTATAATGGAATTAGAAATAAGGGATTGTTATCAGCAGCCATGAATTAGCTGTATCTCCTTTTCCAATTGTGTTTCCAAAAGGTAAGACTCTCTAAAGACATCACAGATGCCAATACGCAGCTGGTCATTAGATAGATAACTCATAGTGAATGGAGAAGGTGGGAGCATGGAAGTGGGAGCATTTTGAAGTCGGTGATTGCGTGACTATCTGAACACTGGCCCCAACGTGCAGTGTTTAAGGAGTCAGTTTCAACCGAGAGTTCTCTAATAAGAGTTCTCCAATACCGTGGGCTTGGTAGGAACCTCTGTGATTGTTTCCTAATTGACTCTCCCAAGGTCTCAGAGTAAGTACCGAGGATTTGAAACCAGGAATCCTGGTTCCAGAGCTCTTAACCCAAACATGGCCTGGCCAGACCTTCTGTCACCTAGAGTCTTGTAAAAAGTAGACTTTTCTGGGGAATGCTAAGCCTGGAGGAGTTTCTAACACATGGTGCATTTCATGTTGGTGTTTTTGGAATTCTAGGTGCCGCCTGCCATGGGGACCTCACGGAGAAACTCAAACTCCTGTACAAAATGCATGTCTTGCCTGGTAAGTGAGCCATACACAGCAGCACATGCACGTAACCATGACCTGTTTGCAATTTTTGATAGAAAAAATCACTCACTGGTCACTAAGAATGAACTGAATAATGACGCTCTACCTAACTTCCTGCGTTGACTCCTTGAGTCTGCAGTCATTTACCTGTCAGAGTAGGAGCTGTGTTGACAGCAAAGCGTAGTTTCTGCGAGAGAAAGAATAACTAGCATTTGACACCACGTGGAATTCCAGGCACTCTGAGATGTTGAATCTAGGGGCAATAGTTCTAGCCCTGACAGAAACAAGTAGGAAAGATGGATGAGAATGTAAGTTTTAACCAAGGTTGGCCTTCAGCTGGGATCTAGCTAACAAAATAATTAGAGCAGGAGTTGGCATTCAGATAGAGAGAGGGTAAAACTTTCGACTGTGACCCTCCCCCACCTGTGTACCTTCAGCGCTTCCTCCTGCCCTGGGTCACTTCTCTACCGAGTGCAGCACAGGGTCAGCAGCGTGGCCCTGCCTGTGTGAGAATGACCTTTCCTGCCCTCTCCAGAGCCATCCTCTGACCAAGACGAGCCAGATTCTGCTTTTGAAGCAACCCAGTATTTCTTTGAAGATATCACCCCCGAATGCACACATGGTAAGTGACTTTTTCCACCAGGATACTGTATTTCTTTTCCACAGAGCTCTCTGCCCCTGGGAAAAGTTGCCTCCAAAGCTAGTCAATCAAAGAAATATACAGATATGCTTGCTTGATATGTTAAAGTTATTTTTTAAATTACAGTTTATATTAAATACTATTTTGTATTAGTTCCGGGTGTACAGCATAGTGGTTAGACAATGATATCCTTTACAGAGTGTTCCCCTGTTATTTCCAGTGCCGTACAGAGCTATTACAATATTACTATCTTCCCCACGCTGTACTTTACCCCGCATTACCATTCTGTTACTGCCAATCTGTACTTCTCAGTCCTTCACCCTTCTCACCCAGTCCTCCAACCCCTACCGCCCATCTGGCAACCTTCAGTCTGTTTTTGTATGTGTCTATGAGTCTGTTTCTGTTTTGTTTGTCCGGTTACATTTTTCTTTCGATTCCACATAAGAGGGAAATCATGTGGTATTTGTCTTTCTATGATATGTTACTTTCTTTTCACATTTTTGAATTTGGGCAACTCTCGGGGCAGGTACTCCAGCCCACTGAAGGGACCATGGGCCTCGTGTCCACTAGCTTAGAGAAGACACGTCTGCTGAGCTGTGCACCCTGCTCCCCTCTCCCTGTCGGGCAGGCTCAGCAAGAACGCCATGCTGTTTCTATGCTGCTATCCCCAGTCTGGACAAGCGCTTGCATCAGAAAGCGTTCTCTCAGACCCGCCTTTGCTGTGTGACAGACAGGTGTCTGCAAACTCCAGCCCGTAGGGCCAAATCTCACTCAGAATGGTTCTGACGTTTTAAAATGGTTTTAAAAAATCACAAGTAATCTTTCATGCCATAGGAAAGTTATATCAAATTTAAACTTTAGTACCTATAAATAAAGTTTTATTGGAACACTGCCAAGTTATTATTCATTTGTATGTTGTCCATGGCTGCTTTGATGCTACAGGGGTGGACTTTGGAGCTGGGGCCGAGACACACCCCACCTGCAGGGCCTAATATAGAGGGTGGGCAAAAGTAGGATTATACTTCTGAGTACTTGAAACACAGAGTTTATCTTTGTTTTATTAGTTGTTAATTATTGTACTATTTTTCACATGAACAACTGCCTCATCCCGCATTTACTGTCTGGTCCTTGACAGAAAAAGTTTCCTGAGTGCTGCCTGTGTGGTTATTAGGTCTGCAGAGACATGATCCATCTCGTTGTGTGTATCCCCAACTTATTATATTAAGTTCCGTACTGCTTTGTCTTGCCCGATTAAGCAGCGTCTCTCCGCTTGCCACTCCAGTGGGTTATCTGCCTTCTCGTTCATCTTGAGGGCGGCTTCATGGCTTGCCCAAGTCTGACAGTAAACGTGGGTTGCTCCTGAGTCCTTTTGCCTCTTAAATCTTGCCATCCCAGAATAAGCACAGCTTAGAACCGCTTTTAACTGTGAGCCCTAAGTCATTGAGCAGAGGAGTGAGCCAGACCCAGACTCACTATTACCGGCACAGAATTGGGAGATAGAATCTGTCAGTGCTTTGGACAGAAGCTATGCTATTACCTAGCTGACCTCAGGCATCCAACTTGAAAAGTACTATTGCTTTGTGTTGAAAATTTTAAAAATTGATATAACATATAAAATAAGCTAAAGATGTCTTAAATCTTGTAATACAAAGGTAACTGATAATATCTGGATACATTTCTTTTCAGTCCTTTTTATTCTTATATGTAATTATAGTCAATTAACTTTAATTTGGGATCAAATTGTCTGTGCAGTTTTATATCCTGTTTATTTTTTTTTTCACTTCAAATCCAGTAAGCATGTTACCACATCATTAACCATTCTCTAAAAACATGGTTTTAAATGGTTGTATACTATCCATTGCATGGGGTTACCATACATTAGTTTTGAATATCTATACTCATTTGCTAAATCATTGCAACTGGATGAGGAGAGGACTTTCTCAATGACATATAATACGTTGTCCTCACTCTGTCTTCAAAGCAACTGGGATTACTTTGACACTAAATTCAGTCAAGGTCCTATCGGGCAGACAGGCACCTTGTTGGTGGTTGAAGAAGCGCTGCAGGCCCTTCCACCGCTGACATGATGGGAAGCTGGGTGCTGTCCACCCCTCTCTTTCAGAGTGCTCGTGTGCTTTGTAATATCCTGCTCTAAGAAGGGGGGAAAAAACACAAGTTAAAAGTGATTTCCCTGAAAGTCATTGTTTTCAAAATGCCAGATTATAAATCTGAAGGAATTTTGGAACATATAACATTTGTTTTCTTTTATCAACATGGGTTTTTGTTTCTTTTTAGAAAGTGAGTTTTTGGTCTTTTGTGGGGCCTGACAGAAAATCCATCCCCTGTATGCAGTTAGGATGGCAGTGTGACAGAGGGGGAGGGAAATCAAGAGTCGCCAGGGCAGGCGCCACCCCTTTTTCTGTGCTGAGGAACGTGTGACATCATCCCTTTGCTTCCTGGTTGTAGTCAAACCCCAGTGGTGACAGAGAATCTGGAGGCGGGTATTTCTTCACCTAGAAATAGGGTTGTCAGATAAATTGCGGGACAGCCCGTAAAATCTGATTTCAAATGAGCAGTCAGCAGTTTGTTTAGCATGTGTGTCCCAGGCGCTTTTTGGGGCACACTTTACTAAACAATGGTTTGTTGTTCTTAAATTCAAATTTAACTCAATGTGCTGGGCTTTTATTTTGATTTGTTTTTGCTAAGCCAGGCAACCCTACCTAGTGGTTTCTCTGTTTTCTATTACAAGTGCTAAATGTATGGGTTTGTTACATAACGGTCTACTTTTCCTTCTGCCTGTTCCTTGGCAGTGGTTGGCCTGGACAGCAGAAGCAAGCACAGCGTAGACGATGGCTTCGTCACTGTGAGTCTGAAGCCAGACAGAGGTACGGGCTCTCTTCTGTACGGTTACCTCGCTGCGGGTTGGACACTGTTTCTTGGCGTTGGAACACTTATTTCTCAATATCTGGGTTTTAGGGAAGAGGGCAAATTCTCAAGAAAATCGTATTTATCTGAGGCTCTGGACTACAGAAAATAAGTCAAAATCAAAGAATGCAAAGGATTTACCTAAGTTGAATCAGGTAAGCTCTCGATAGTTCAGTCCATTCATATTAAACCTGACAACTCTGTTTCCTGATCGTAGGTAATGTAAAATACCCCTCAAAGGCAGTGGTAGCTTGGGCACTTAGGTAGTATCTGTTGACACCCACTGTATGCTCAAAAATATGCTCAGTTGTGAGAAAATGACTGCTCAGAGAAAATGTGAATCATGAAATATCCAGTTTTGAGAGTCTACACCACATTCTAGTCATTAGAAATACCCTCAGATACTCAAAGGACCAGGCTGAGCTGTTTTCAGATCTCTGCTCAGCTATGAACATGTCTGACATTTTTTTCTTCAAAAGCTGATATGTAATGAGGGAGATGAAACAACACAGGTAATCAGGACACAGTATGGACGGCTGACTTTCCTAACAGAAAACAGATAAGCCATCTGGGTGGGGCGTGAAGGCATTTCTCTGTCCAGGGCCCCCAGCAGAGGTGTCTGGGGAGAAGGGACCTGAGCTAACCTTGGAGAAACTGACATGCCTACCCAAGGATGTAGGTATTAGATGAGATGAGATCTGGGATTTCCCTAAGATACTTCAACCAAGAATGAAAACGTTAAAAAAGCAACTGTGTAACACAGTCTTAACCCTAAGCAGTGCATATGTGAAGGTTCATTTCATTGAATCACCAATGTTGCAAGTTTTCCAAATTGTTAAACATGGTACTCTCCTTAAGAGACTAGAGAGTGCATCAACAACCCCCCTTCCATCCCCATGCACAGGACTTTTCGGGGATCTTTCAGGAGTCCTAATGCCATATGGCTTTGCAGGCCACTTCCGTGCTCCCCAGGAGATGCTGACATTCTCTGTGCCTTCCCAAATCCCTCCCAGGGGCAGTTCATCGAGCTGTGTAAGACGATGTACAACATGTTCAGCGAGGACCCCAACGAGCAGGAGCTGTACCATGCCACGGCGACGGTGACCAGCCTCCTGCTGGAGATCGGGGAGGTGGGCAAACTCTTCATCACCCAGCCGGCGAGGGAGGGCGGCAGCGGGGCCAGTGCCCAGGGCGTCCTGGGAGTGCCCTTCTCCAGGAAAGGGCCTGGCCAGCCTTACGGGGCGGAGTCCGCGGAGCCCCACCCGGCCAGCTTGGCGGGCGACAGTGAGGAGCACTCCCTGGGTGGGCAGATGGAGGACATAAAGCTGGAGGACTCCTCGCCCCGGGACAACGGGGCGTCCTCCTCCATGCTCATCTCCGACGACGACACCAAGGACGACAGCTCCATGTCCTCGTACTCGGTGCTGAGTGCCGGCTCCCACGAGGAGGACAAGCTGCACTGCGAGGACATCGGGGAGGACACGGTGCTGGTGCGCAGCGGCCAGGGCACCACGGCGCTGCCCGGCAGCACCTGCCTGGACCGCGACTGGGCCATCACCTTCGAGCAGTTCCTGGCCTCCCTCCTCACGGAGCCCGCCCTGGTGAAGTACTTTGACAAGCCCGTGTGCATGATGGCCAGAATCACCAGCGCGAAGAACATCAGGATGATGGGCAAGGCGCTCCCCTCGGCCAGTGACTACGAGATCTCGGCCTTGTCTGGCTGACCCGCCTTTCCTGGGAGGGGGCAGGGAGGAGGGGCCAGGAAAGGGTCTTTTTTATGTTCTTCTGTCTTGAGGTTTCTTTCTTTTAAATTAAATATTTATTAGTACCCAGCTCAAAACCTAGTGTTTTCATAATATAATACAATGCAAACTGTTGGAGAAATATTTAACACCTTACTGTAGGTATAGGCTCTCTCTTGTTGGGGGAAGGGGGATTTACCAGAATACAGTATATTCAGTGAATTCCAAAAAAAAAAAAAGAATCTGTCTGTGATATGTGTGTATTATAACTTAGTCTTGCTGTTGAGCTGTATACATGGTTTTAAAATATATATATATATAATGCTGCTTAATGCTAAATCAGGCAGCAGCCGTTTGTGTAGTCAGACTTTTAAAGTAAAATCAGAGCTGTAAGGAAAAGGAAATTGTTCTTAAATGGAATGGGCATTGTCAGCTGGGGTAAATCCTAGACCACTTTGGGGAGCATTAAAACTATTTTTTAAGATTTGAAATATATTTCATAAAAAGTCCTCTATTCAAAAATTATATTCCGCAGATATTCCCCTCAAGGGGAAAACAATTGAGGTTCTAAACAATGATAAAAGTGTGATTTTTATATGGTGCCAGATTAACGGTTTTATTTGGTCAATTCGGACAAATTTTGCATTAAAAAAAAACACGGCTATTATTTGTGTCAGCTGCCAGAATTCAGAGAAAGGGAACAGCCTTTTGTTATAGAGAATCAAAGTGGCAACAAAGATGACTGAGGGCTCAGGATTTTTTTTGCAACGGGAGGAAAAATAGAATAAAAGTACTGATGCTTCTGATCCTGGATTTTCAGCTTCTTCTTACTTATTACAAATAAAGCAAAAAATAAATAAATACGCATTACCATTTCCATACTCTCCGTAGATTCCAGAAATTTATACCATGTATCACCTACGATCATCTTTCTGATTAAATCAATTTAGAGATCACGTAAATGGGGGGGGGGGAACCCTACAAGATAAAGTAACTGAATGTTTTAAAGCAGAATTTGTCACTTTATATAAAAGCATAGTATGCGCTATTTCCTGAATGGATGTGGAAATGAAACTAGCACACCTGCACTTTGGAGTCATGCTTCTTTTCTGTGACTGTTCTCACTTCAGATGTCGGAGGTTCTTCCCTTCTTGTGGACTTCATCGCCATGATCACATTTCCTTTGCTTCTTCAGGATACTCCTTTCAACGCATTCCTTTATGTTACTGTACATTATGTCCTTATTTTAGCCGTTGCTGTTTTTGTTGTGTTTTTTTTTTTCCAATTTTGTTTACAGAATGATTTTTAAACTGTCAAATGAAGTAGTGTTGCCCTGAAATAAGATAAATGTGAACAAATAAAATACATCAGATACTCAGATATGGTGTATGGGTGTTTGAGTTCCTGCTTGAGGTAAATGACGTTCTTTTAACAACATTGCAGGGGACATTATATTAGGCAACCATTTTCACTAAACATTTTTATAGGCAAGTGTTTTGAGATAAGAAATACAGTGTTTAGTGATGTGTATATGAAGGCATGCATTTAAAATAAGGAAAGGAATTTTATTAGTTACCTGGTTACTGAACTTAAACTGCAGATGTGAGTAAAGGGTGAAAATCCATGTTCCATTCTTTTTTCGCAGTGTTTTAAATCTTTATTGTTGAAAGTATTTCATATGCCCCCTTTCTCCCCTGTTAACCCCTTTAGCCCTCCCATGTCTCCCGCCCCAGGCCTTCACCGCCCTTGTTTCATTATTAGTACACTGTGATGCCACCCTTGTTTCATTATCACCAGCTCACGGTAATACCATTTGTTACGTGTTTAAGTGAGTGACTAGCCACTGTTTGACTTGACTCCAAGATTGTTACACATTCTTCCATCATGTGTTTCTATCGTTAAAGTCACTTAAAGATACCTCAGGAAATAACTCTTTAAAATCCGATTCTTTCAGGTTGAGGGTGAGGGATAAGCATGTGTTTAAATGTGTAGCCCTGTCCTGGCTGGTGTTGCTCAGTGGTTAGAGCCTCAGCCAACCCCTGGAAGGGTTCAGCTCACCAGTCAGAGGCCCATACCTGGGTTGCAGGTTTGATCCCTCGCCCCTTTGGGGCACGGGCAGGAAACAACCAATCCATGTGTCTCTTCATAACATTTCTCCTCCTCCCTCTCTACCTACCGTCCAGTCCACTCTGAAAAGCAATGGGAAAAAATATCCTCCGGTGAGGATTAACAGGAAAGTAAGTAAATGATAAATGGGTCGCCCTAGATGAATGAGAGGAGCCGGAACTTCCGTTGTCACAGAAAAAGGCACCCTAACCCTGAAAGCATGTGTCTCCGGATGCTGTGGTAACTGTCATTCGTGCCAGCACGTCACGGTGCTCTCAGCGTGGCAGCAGCTTACCTTGCGGTGCTCGTGTTAGTGTGTTTGCTTCTATACGATGCGAATGGAGGAGCCTCAGACGTGACAGTCCAGCTTGGTCTCTGAGACAAATGAGACAAGTAGGCTTGTCAGCTCATTCCTAAGGCAGGCAGAGTGTTTCAAAGAGCATTTTCTAAAAAAAAAAGAAGAATGTTCCTGTCTAGCCTTTAATGGTTGGGTTATGTCTTTCTAGCATCTCGGTGGGTTATTCTCAATTTCAATGCCTTGTGATTTACCTTCTGTGGGTGGTCACTTTCTATCTAGCTCTTATGACTTGTTTCCTGTGCTCATGAATGCTCCACCCCAGCGGCTGGTGGGCTCAATGTCTCCATCCTGAGAGACTGCACCTGGCCTCCCAGTCAGCTCCCCCTGCAGAGCATTAGCCCTGGCCTCAGCAGAGCAGCTTTCAGAGAGGAAGCCATGAAAGAGAACATGGGGTAAGGGAGGGGATGGCGTGGAGGAAACCTTAGGCCAGGGTGATGGGCAACTGAGTGTGCAGGAAAAATGAGTGCAGCAGGAACAGGGAATGTGGCAGGAACGGTGAGGCACAGAACAGTGAGTGCGCAGGAACAGTGAGTGAGCAGAAAGAGTGAGTGCGCAGGAACAGTGAGTGTGCAGGAACAGTGAGTGTGGGAACTGAGTGTGCAGAAACAGTGAGTGCGCAGGAACAGTGAGTGTGGGAACTGAGTGTGCAGAAACAGTGAGTGCGCAGGAACAGGGAATGTGGCAGGAACGGTGAGGCATAGAACAGTGAGTGTGCAGGAACAGTGAGTGCACCAGGAACAGTAAGTGCACCAGGAACAGTGAGTGTGCAGGAACAGTGAGTGTGGGAACAGTAAGTGTTCAGGAACAGTGAGTGCACCAGGAACAGTAAGTGTTCAGGAACAGTGAGTGCACCAGGAGCAGTGAGTGTGGGAACAGTAAGTGTGCAGGAACAGTGAGTGTGCAGGAACAGTGAGTGTGGGAACAGTAAGTGTGCAGGAGCAGTGAGTGTGGGAACAGTGAGTGCGCAGGAACAGTGAGTGCACCAGGAACAGTGAGTGCACCAGGAGCAGTGAGTGTGGGAACAGTAAGTGTGCAGGAACAGTGAGTGCACCAGGAACAGTGAGTGTGCAGGAGCAGTGAGTGTGGGAACAGTAAGTGTGCAGGAACAGTGAGTGCGCAGGAACAGTGAGTGTGCAGGAGCAGTGAGTGTGGGAACAGTAAGTGTGCAGGAACAGTGAGTGCACCAGGAAGAGTGAGTGTGCAGGAGCAGTGAGTGTGGGAATAGTAAGTGTGCAGGAACAGTGAGTGTGCAGGAGCAGTGAGTGTGCAGGAACAGTGAGTGCACCAGGAACAGTGAGTGTGCAGGAGCAGTGAGTGTGGGAACAGTGAGTGAGCAGGAACAGTGAGTGCACCAGGAGCAGTGAGTGTGGGAACAGTGAGTGTGCAGGAACAGTGACTGCACCAGGAACAGTGAGTGTGCAGGAGCAGTGAGTGTGGGAATAGTAAGTGTGCAGGAACAGTGAGTGCGCAGGAACAGTGAGTGTGCAGGAACAGTGAGTGCACCAGGAACAGTGAGTGCACCAGGAACAGTGAGTGTGCAGGAACAGTGAGTGCACCAGGAACAGTGAGTGTGCAGGAACAGTGAGTGTGCAGGAACAGTGAGTGCACCAGGAGCAGTGAGTGTGGGAATAGTAAGTGTGCAGGAACAGTGAGTGTGCAGGAGCAGTGAGTGTGGGAACAGTAAGTGTTCAGGAACAGTGAGTGCACCAGGAACAGTGAGTGTGGGAACAGTGTGTGTGCAGGAACAGTGACTGCAGGAGAAAGAGTAATCGTGCTGGAGAAACTGCAGATCCGCCACCTCTCCTGTCCAGCATGACTCTAGTATGGTCTGGGCAAGAGGGCCATATGCCACAGGAAGTGCTGCAGGGCAGCCACAGTCAGTGAGAAGGCTTGCGTCCCAATGATGTCCTTGCCCCACCTTGGCAGCCAGCAGAGGGCAGCTCCCACAGTTTGATCTCATCACAGTAATTAGGGAGCAGGCTAGGTTTTTCCTCCCTTTGCTGTCCCTCTCTTGGTCTGGCCCGGACCTAGCAGCTGACTACAGCTTTGCCTAAACCTAGAGCCACTTGGTCTTTCTATTTTTTTAAATATATTTTTATTGATTTTTAGAGAGGGAGAGAGATAGAAACATCAATGATGAAAGAGAATCATTGATGGGCTGCCTCCTGCAAGCCTCCACTGGGGATTGAGCCTGCAACCCAGGCATGTGCCCTTGACCTCCTAGTTCATAGGTCGACACTCACCAATAAGCCACTCCAGTCGGACAATCTGCCTTCTTCAGTCACATCTGGGCTGCTGGCCACACTCCCATCAACACCAGTGTTCTCTTCTCACACACCTTCCCTGACATGCAAAGTCAGCACTCTGAATCATAACTAAACTGAACGATGAAAGACATTATTTGTTTGCCTTGGAACTTCTCTCATAGTAGGGAGAGTGGATGATTTTTGAAGTGTTTCCTGGTCCTTTAGATTTCTTTTGGATTTGTCTTCTAACTTTTGGTGTCTTGTGTTCTACAATAGTGTGCAATTTTCATGAGATCTTTTTAGGTAGATATGGCTTCTGTTTTTTTGTTTGTTTTCCTACTTCTTCAATTCCATTCACTATGGCAACAATGAGAGAATAAAATGAAAGAGGATGAGGAGGTTATAAAGCATAATAAGTTGCTCCACCCTCACTGAAGATGAGTAGCTTTTCAAATGGAAGGTAAATGGTTAAGTGGTTCTTAACAGCCATTTGTAGTTGCCACAGAGCAGACCTGCTGCAAAGCCTCCAGTTAGACCTGTGTCCCACTAGGGGGTGATGTTGAACTAAAGACCCTTCCCTGTGACATTCAATAGTTTCTGGATAAAGTTTTGTTTTTTCATTCAAAACTAAAAAGATCAATTCCTTTATAATGCTCCAGACAACTAGAGCAGAAATGGGGGCAAAGCTTTGAATTCAAGGGTAACTGAAATGTAGAGCTTACCAGAACTTCTGCTTAGGCAGCTGTCAGCAGAAACTGCACTTGATTCTGTTGCAAACACTGAAAGCCAAGGATCAAGGAAGAAAAGATTAAATGGAAGAGAAATGATGTCCTTCATGATGCAAACATTACTTAACATTAAATACACTGAGTGGCCAGATTACTATGATCTCTGAACACATAATCTGACCACTCAGTGTATATCCTCCCATATAATAAAAGGTTAATATGCAAATTGTCCCCTCAACCAGGAGTTCGACCAGCAGACAGGCCAGCCAACCGCCCATGTCCCCTCCTCCTGGCCAAGCTGGCTGAATACCTCCCATGCACAAATTCATGCACCAGGTCTTTTATATATATACTAGAGGCCTGGTGCATGAAAATTCATGCACTGGAGAGGGGGGTCCGTCAGCCCAGTCTGCCCCCTCTCACAGTCCAGGAGCCCTCAGGGGCAGGAGGCAACCCAGCAATCAGGGGAAGGCAATGCCCCATCATACCTCTGCTGCTGCCACTGCCGGCAGCACCTCAGCTGGCCCTGGTTGCCTGAGCCTCAGGCAGCCCTTCGTGGCTGGGCAGCTGCCATCCAAGGCTTGCCTGTGTCTTGGGTGTTGTCTGGGAAGCTGCCATCTGAGGTTTGCCTGTGCCTCAGGCTGGCCCTGGGTGGCTGGGAGGCTGAGAGGGCTGGGGGATTCCAGAGGCAGATGAGGTGTGGCTGGACATGGCCATGCCGCATGAATGCCACCCCTGTACTGGGCACCACCATCTTTGAGGATGTGTCAGTCAATTAGCATATCCCCTAATTATTGGTTGTGGGTGCTGCCATCTTTACAAGGGCATGATGATCAATTAGCATATCCCCTCTTTATTAGATAGGATATATATATATATATATACTAGTGGCCCTGTGCACGTGGCGGGGCAGGGGGGGGAGTGGTTGTCTCTCAGCCCAGCCTGCATCTTTTCCAATCTGAGACCCCTGTGGGATCAGGCCTAAACTGGCAGTTGGACAACCCCCTTACAATCCAGGACTGCTGACTCCTAACTACTCACCTGCCTGACTGCTTTATCATCCCTAACCACTCTGCCTATTGGACTGATGCCCCAACTGGTCCCCTCTGCTGGCCTGCTCAGCCCCAGTGCCCCCCCCTCCACTAGCCTGATCACCCTCAACTGCCCTCCCCTCCTGGTCTGATCACCCCTAACCGCCTCTGCCTCAGCTGCAGCTGAGGTTGTGATTGGGACCCTCGCCGAGGGAGGCTGGGGGGGGGGGGGGGCAGGCCAGAGCCCTTTCTGTGACTGGGGCTGTGATCGGGACCCGCACCACCTGCAGCGCCGCCATGGTCGGCTAGGAATGGAGGGGGCCCACCCGCCATCTTACTTGGGGTTAATTTGCATATTGCTCCTATTGGCTGGTAGTGTAACGAAGGTACAGTCAATTTGCATGTTTCTCTTTTATTAAATAAGACACACACACACACACACACACACACACACACAAACACACCCTGAGTGGCCAGATTATTATGTGTTCAGAGATCATAATAATAATCTGGCCACTCAGTATATTTCCCCAGAATTTCTTTGTGTTTAAAATGTAATTTCCCCTGGATTCATGGCCTTAAGGTGGCAACATTTCCCTCCCCAGCCCTGCCAATAACACATTTCCACCAGCCAGTCTCATGGGGCATAGAGCTCCATCTTGCATGGCTAACACACATCTGGCACCTCCCATGGAGGCTAGTTTCCTCTGCTCCCTCTACAGGATGTCCAAAAGTATGACCTAAGTCAGGTCGTCCTTCAACCTCAGAAAGATTGACCTCTCCAAGGTCATTTTATCCTATGGCACACTTTTTCATTTCTCTGCAATGGAGGCAACCTCAGTTGCTCTTTTAAAAGCTGCAATCGTGTCATTTTGCCTGTAAAACCCTCAGGCAATTGAGGAGTATCGGTGGACACCAATGAAGTTCCTAATTCCAAGCTGACTGACTTCAGCCCAATTAGCTACAGTGAGGATGCTAAACTCTGGTTGTAACAGTGGCCAAACGTTCTACTCACACAGTATGGCAAAACCCATATTTACGGAATAAGATTTTACTACAGAAAAAGAATCACAAAGATCTCAGTCCAAATGCCCCAGTCTTGCAGAGGAGGAAACTGTGCCTTAGAATGTTGTACTCATTTTGATGGAATAAAAGTGAGTCTGGCAACTCTTCAGTTTCAAACGTATCTTGTTTCCAGACATCTAAAGAAACAGACTTTTGCTGGAATTCCTCAAAATCTTTGTTAGGCACAAATATTAGCATTCAAGTTTTGTCCTTGAGAATTGCTAGCATTTCAGAGTGCTTTTCTCCATTGCCCTGGGGCGGTGGGGGTGGGGGAGAGCCTGGCCTCAGGCAGTCTTCCCTCAGGGTGTCTATGTCTTGCTTGGTCTTAGTAGGAGCTGGACAAGCTGGACAATGGGGGCTGGTGTCCCTTATACTCCCTCTCTGCCCACAGGCCACCTCACCTCAGGAAACATCAGAATCATGTTACCATGGAAATGTAAACTTTCTGCTGCTTCTCACTATTTACAGTAAAAAGAATCCCCTTTGTCTTTGAGTGACAGTAAAAATTGCTCAGTACCAATGATGACTATAGTTTATAATACTGTGTTGAATATAGGAAATTTGCTAAGAGACTAGATTTCATGTGAAAAGATGAACATGTCAATTGGCTTGACTATATTATAATCATTTCACTATGTATATGAATAACAACTCATCATGTTATACACCTCAAATATGTTTAATTTTTAAATCTTAATTGTTTAGTTTATTAATTACATTGTTCCCCCTTTTTTATCCCCCTATAAATCCCCTCCACCCTGTACCCATCCCACTCTCCGCCCTCACCTCCCCCTCCCCACTGTCCTCTCCCATTTTTGCAAGATTTTTGTCCAGTCTCTTGCTGCACCTCCCACACCCCTTTTTCCCCCAAGAATTGTCAGTCCATCCCCTCTCTATGACCATGATTCTGTTATATTCACCAGTTTATCCTGTTCATCAGATTATTAATTCACTTGATTTTTAGGTTCATTTGTTGATAGATGTGTATTTGTTGTTCATAATTTATATTTTTTACCTTTTTCTTCTTCTTAAAGCATATCTTTCAGCATTTCATATAATATTGGTTTGGTGGTGATGAACTCCTTTAGCTTTTTCTTATCTGCGAAGCACTTTATCTGATCTTCAATTCTGAATGATAGCTTTGCTGGATAGAGTAATTTTGGTTGTAGGTTCTTGCTACTCATCACTTTGAATATTTCTTGCCACTCCCATCTGTCCTGCATAGTTTCTGTTGAGAAATCCGCTGACAATCGTATGGGTGCTCCCTTATAGGTAACCATCTGTTTTTCTCTTGCTGCTTTTAATATTCTCTCTTTGTCTTTTGCTCTTGGCATTTTAATTATGATGTGTCTTGGTGTGGTCCTCTTTAGATTCCTATATTTTGGGGTTCTGTGTACTTCTTGGGCTTTTAAGTCAGTATCTTTCACCAGGTGGGGGAAGTTTTCAGTCACTGTTTCTTCAAGTACGTTTTCATTACCTTGCTCTCTCTCTTTTTCTGGCACCCCCATAATTTGGATGTTGGCATGCTTGAGGTTGTCCCAGAGGCCCCTTACACTATTTTCAATTATCTGGATTCTTTTTGTTTCTTGCTTTTCCAGCCGAGTGGATTTTGCTTCTTTGTATTTCAAATCTTTGACTTGGTTCTTGTGGCCCTCTGGACTGCTTTTAGGACTTTGTGTAATATTTTTTTATTTCAGTCAGTGAATGCTTGATTTCTAGTTGGTCCTTTTTCATATCCTTGAGGGTCTCGTTCATATCCTCATAGGTCTTATTCATTTCTTTGTAGGTCTCATTCATTTCCTCGTAGGTCTTGTTCATTTTCTCATTGGTCTTGTTCATTTCCTCGTAGGTCTTGTTCATTTCCTCGTAGTTCTCATTAAGTTCATCGGCCTTTTCTAGGAGCCTCTTGAAAAGCCTTATAACCATGGTTTTTAACTCTATGTCTAGTCGTCTTTTTTCCTACATTTCTTTCACACCTGATTTCTTTCTATGTCTCTGCATGGTGGCTGCTATTCTGAGTTGGTCGATTAGCTTTATGTGGTAGATGTCCTTTAAGGGACAGTGGCTCAGCCTCCCCAGTTACCTGAGGTGGTTACTCTTACTGTAATCCTTTATGATTTGTACAGTATTTTTTTAATTTAAGCCCAGCTAATTGTTGTTATCCATAGGAGGGTTTGACCTCCAGGCCAATTGGCTGTGCAGGGAAACTGTATTCAGGTTGGATGGGCGGAATCTCTGAGCTGAGCAGGCAACGTCACCATCAGCTATGCCCTATGTGGCGCTCAGGTCTCTGTGTTGGGTGGTAATGGCTGAAGGCACCTCCAAGAGAAAGCCGCCGCTGGTCTCTACCCATTGCCAGACAACTCTGCCTCTCCCCAGATGAGTCTGCACACCTAATGTCTTGCCCAAGGTTGTAAAACAAAGCAGTCTGGTGGTCTCCCGAACCAGGGAGCAAGTCGTGCTTCTGTGCTATTGTGCACTTTATGTGCAAAACTGCTGTTCCAAGCTACGCGCACTCTCCTCAGACTCGGAGATCTCTGCCGCGCCCGACTTTTAGGGTGCATACCTCGGACCTCGGACCTCGCCTGGCACTGGGGAATCTGTGCAGTAGGACGTCTTCACACTCCCCATTGGAGAGATCCAGCAGGGGTTGCTGCTGCCAGCCCTACAGCCCGTGCGCCCATGGCTCTGAACCTCTGGCTTCGCACGTATCTTCAAGGCTGCGCTCCGCCGCTCTTCTGAGTCTCAGTGTCCCTCCTTTACTTTTATTTGTGGAATTTTCACTCAGCCAGCTTTCCGGTGATTCTGGATGATATTTGTTTTGTTGTTATGTTGTAGTTTTGGAATTGTTGCGTGAAGCAGCACAATAGGTGTTTACCTATGCTGCCATCTTGGTTCTCCCCTGTTTAATTTTTATTGGATGAAAATAATGAGGTCATTAAGGTGGGCCCTAATCCAATGACCGGTGTCCTTATAAAAAGTGACACACAGACGTGCACACATGTGCGGGCTCACACACACACACACACACACACACACACACACACACACACCCTGTGAAAAAAGACAGATCATCAGGGTGATGCTCTAACTCCAATGATTACCCCAAACCACCAGAAACCAGGGGAGAGCCATTGAACAGATTCCTCCTCATTGCTTTCAAGATTTCCTTCCCAGAGCTGCATAAATCTATTTAAAACAGAACTATCTTTGTCACTTCTCTGTCCCCGTCCCTTGCCTGGGTAACTCCTACTCACTCTTCAAGACTTGGATCTGTGTGCACCTTTTCCAGGAAGCTCCCAAATGCCCACAGTCAGAGTGAGGTAGCCTTCTCCCCTGCTCCCCAATCACCGGGTACATCTCTAATACTGCCTTTAGCATATTGTATCACAACCCCTTCCTGTGTCTGTCTCCTCAGACCTTCACATAGTGTATGCAGTGGGTGCTCAATAAAGGCACGTGAAATCAGGCATCCCCCTTCATACCTTACCAAGAAATACTGAACAAGAAAGTTTAGCCAAGGATCTATCCAAAGAGGATATATCTCACAAGGTCAAGGAAAGGCCCAGGAACCTGGAGCAGAGCACAGTGATACAGGGCAACTTGAAGCTAACCAGACTCCCAAGAGCTGCTTCATTGTGAAATTCAGCTGGGCAAACCCTCTGGGAGAGTAAGCAACAGGTCATGCTGCAGGTCATAGGAAAATAATGGAGAGAAAGCTTAATCTCTTATGTGAGACGCAGGCATTTTAAAATCTGTCTCGAATGTGTTTGCAACCATCATATTAACCACACAAGTAAAATGTAAAGGAGAGAGCTTCTATGAACTTTTAAGCACACAGATATATTTGCACATTATAAAGAGTACATAACCCTACCTGGTTTGGCTCAGTGGATAGAGCATCAGCCTGCTGACTGAAGGGTCCCTGGGTTGCAGGCTCAATCCCCAATAGGGGCCGTGCAAAAAGCAGCCCATCAATGATTCTCATCATTGATGTTTCTATTTTTTTCTCCTTCTTTCCTCTTTGAAATTAATAAAAAATATATACATATTTTTAAAAGGAGTACATATAGCCCAGATGTTTTTCTATCGTCTCCTTTCCATTTTTTTTTTGTTGTTGTTCATTTGTTGCTTTCAGTTTAATACCCCACATGGGAGTGAATC
Source organism: Antrozous pallidus (assembly GCA_027563665.1). NCBI lineage: Eukaryota > Metazoa > Chordata > Mammalia > Chiroptera > Vespertilionidae > Antrozous > Antrozous pallidus. Next base: position 52,145,686 of record CM050516.1, on the reverse strand, counting down.
CAACTTATTGTTAATGTCAGGCTTCATCTTTCCCAGACCCAGGACCAACAGTTCATCCCACAGGGGCTGCTGCGGGGCTGCTCACAGCCGGCCCACTTCGAGAAGGCCTTCTGGTGCATCCAACTTCCACGTCCTGTTGGACAGAGGCCAACAGTGTTTGAAGCAATGAACGCAGACAAGACCGCTCCAAGGTGACCTCAGTTAGTCTTTGCTCCTTCCCCCGGTGTCTGAGTCACATTCACACTTACGCTGCAATCCTAGACCTTTAGCCAAGGCCTCTCTGCCAGGCACGACGCACATCTCTGAATTTTCCACTTGTCTGGGAGATTGGGAAGAGGAGGGATGTTGGAAAGAGAGGGTCCTGGACTTGAGCTATGAACTCTGACCCACAACTATATCTTTATCTAAACAAAGGCCCCAGCAGCGCCTGAGAACCAGGAGCTTCTAGGCTTTTTCTCAGCTGGAATGTCTCCATCTCACCCCTGTGCTCTCCTGGCTGCTCTTAATAAAGAGACCTGGGATCCAGTCCTGCTTCTCCTATGGGATAACTGTGTCCCAGGATGGGCCACTAAGTCAGGGGCTCAGGATCTCAGAGTGTAAGGGATCCCGCACGCCTTTCAGTAAAACCTTTATAAAGGTCAATGCTTTGGTTCCCTACAACAGCCTGCAGTGTGGTCATTCAAACTTCATTAATAAAACATGCAATTGCAATAATCACTTCCTATGCCCTTTCTACGTGCCATGCTGTAGTTATTGTGCTAAGATATTTACTAGTGGTATTTATTTAGATCCTGACAACAGCACCATAACTCTGATTATGTACCCATTTAACAGACAGGAAAAAATGTAAAGAGATTAAATACATTGCCTTAGGTCACATAGGTGGCAAATGACACATTCAAACCCAGGTCCTTGTGACATTAAATCTGCTGCTCTGAATTAATATTATACCAAAATACCTGAAATGTAATACCTAAAGAGACAGAGAACTCACAACCCAAATAGCATTACATTTCAGATCAGATCACAGTGACTAGTGGAACATTTCTTACCCTTATCTAAAATCTGTCAGCTTACACATTGCACCTCTCAGCACTAGTTCTTTTCCTTAATTGTACAGAATGAATCTAGCCTGGGCACTGGCTCTGACTCCAAGTGTCTGAGGACAGGGATGGCCCGGTAAGCCATCTCTTGCTCTTCATTTGCTGGTCCCCATTGGGCCTTAATTCCTCTCAATCTCATTTCCCTAGATTTCCTGTATTACCTTCCTCACCTCTAGGTTCTACTGAGGATGAAATAAAGTACTTTTTTAAAGTAAACATGTAGTAATGTTTAATCTTCTCTTGGTAGATCCCCTAGTAATGTATATAAAACAAGTAAAGGATATACATTTCATGTGATTTTTTGATAACTTTTGATGTGACTTATAGAAAAAAAAATGAGCATATCTAGCCACTGTTCACCTTTAAAGCATTGGGAAGTATCATGTCATAAATTTCTGGGGAAGGAAGTTTGGGTGCCCTGTGGCGATTAAGACTGTGGGGTTAGACGGTCCTAAGAGCACCATTCAGTGGCTATGGGACCCAGAAGAAGTTACTTAACTCCTCTGGGCCTCAGAAGTTTCCCCATCTGTGATGCGATATAACAAGAGTACAAACCGCAGGGGGCTTCAATCGGGATGAAATGCCTTGAATCTTGTCAATTTCTTAGAGCAGAGTCTAACACTTGTAAAACACGGGTAAGTATTAAATGCATACAGTAGATAAATCTTTCATAGGGTTATGAGGATTACATTCATCAGTGCTAAGCACAAGAGTGATCTATTATTAAGAATAACCTAAAGATGTAGAATATTCATTGAGAAAGTGAAGAATTTGAGGTTCAGAAAAGTTAATTTGTTCATACTCACACAGCTAGTACCCTAATCACTACATTATATATAGCCCCTTAATCAGAATGGAAACGAATGTTTCCTCCTTAACATAGAACTTGCTAGTCTCTCTTTGGGCATCAGTGCTGCCTTATTCTATTGGCTGGGCAGGGTCAAGAAAACCTCTCCCCACTGTCTCCCAGTTCCTGAGGGCGGCCTCCCTGCTCGCTTACATAACAATGCATATGGGCACCTGCACACCACTCAGATGCACAGCTTTCAGACAAACACATCTAGTTCCCATCTAGATCCCAACTGAGGTGGCCATTCCCACTAACTGCTGTTTTAAATATTAATCTGTAATAAGAATCATCCTATATATGACTTTTTCATATTCTGGCTAATTATTTTAGAGTAGATATTCAGATATGGAATTACTGGATCAAAGGTTACAGACAATTTTCTTGGCTCAATGCCAAATTGTTTTCTCAAAGAATCATGTGAATGTAAAATGCTATTCTTAATACATTAGTATTATAATTCTGTTTTAATATCCATAACCTATAATTCTAACATTCATTATTTACTTATATTTATAATATTTAATTTAAAATGTATATGCAAATGTTTTAATAATTATAATTTTGGTAGGGACAAGGGGTTGATTTATAAGGTAAAAGAGGTACTTTTTTATTATTGATATAAAATATAGCCCCACCACCTACTTGTAGAGTTTGTATTTTTCCTTTTAGAAATGATCTTTTCTGCCATCTACACTAATAAAAAAAGAAACATACAAATTGACTGTACCTCCGCTACACCTACCAGCCATGCCCACCAGCCAATCAGGAGCAAGTATGCAAATTGACCCAACAAATATGGTGGTGGCCACAGAGCTGGAGTGAGCAGGAGGCTTGGGTTGCCCCCTCCCCTCCGAAATCCTGCCCACCCTGGCTGGCCCTGGCCTCCACTCAAGATTACAAAGTTTCAATTATAGAAGATAAATAAATCCCAGATACCTGCTTCCAGCCAGCCCTGGCCTCCACTCAAGGAGGTGCTGAAAAAAAAAAAGAAAGAAAGAAAAACAGGAGGGTTGGGAGCTTGAGTCACCGAGGGACATGGCCTGCTTGCAAACAGCCATCAGCCCCTCACCCAAGCTGGCTAGACACCCCAGTAGGAACCCCTACCCTGAAGGGGGTGTGGCTAGCTTGAAAACAGCCCTCAGCCCTTCACCCGGGCTGGCCATGCCCCCTGAGCAGGAACCCTCACCCCATGGGGGTATGGCTGGTTTGAAAACTACCACAGGCCCCTTGCCCAGGCTGCCCCATGCCCCAAGTGAACCCCCACCCTGATCCAGGACACCCTTCAGGGCAAATCAGCTGTAAGTATGCTCAGCTATGAACTCATGCACCAGGCCTCTATCTATAATAATAAAATGGTAATATGTTAATTAGATTGGGAGACCTTCCAGACATTCTTTTGGACAAAGCCACGGGGTCAGGGCTGAGGTAGAGGTGGTTAGACGCCAAGAGAGTGGAGCAGTTGTGGGTGATCAGGCCAGGATGGAACGGCAGTTGTGAGTGATCAGGCTGGTGGAGGGCAGGGCCATTGGGGGTAAGCAGACCAGCAGGGGGGCCAGTTGGGGGCAAGCAGGACATTAGTGGTGATCAGTTGGAGGTGATCAGGACAGTGGGGGGGGGCAGTTTGGAGTGAGCAGGCCAGTGGGGAGCGAAAGTGGGGGCAGTTGGGGGCAACCACACTGGAACTGGGGAGTAGTTGGGGATGATCAGGCTGGTGGGGGGGGGGCAGTTGGGGTGAGCAGGCTGACAGGCAGAGTGGTTAGGGGCAATCAGGCAGGCAGGCAGGCAGGCAGTGAGTGGTTAGGAGCCACCAGTCCCAGATTGCTAGAGGGATGTCCGACTGCCAGTTTAGGCACAATCCCTGTAAACTGGCAGTGGGACATCCTTCAAGGAGTCCCAAATTGAAGAGGGTGAAGGCTGGGGCTGAGGGACATCCCCCAACCCGTCGCCCTGCACAAATTTCATGCACTGGGCCCCTAGTTTGTACATAAATTACAACTTGATATTTCCTACTGCTGGCTGAGAGAATTATGGGAGCATATAGAACATGATTCAAATGTGCAGTACTGTTATCTTTTTTATTTACTGTGAAGACATTTGTTCACCATTCCTGATTGATCATAGTTGGAACAAGGACAGTTGTAAATGTGCTCAATTTTAAAAGAGGAAAACAGGAATTTAGTGCATTAGGAACTTGCTGCCCTTCCTTAGTTATGTCATGAAAGGCCTGCTACCCTTTCCCACACTGACCTATCTTTACCTCCTCCCTTCTTTGTGCCAGAAGAGCAGAAGTCTGACCCTTTGGGGACGCCACCCTCTCCCCTACTGTTCTCTCAACCTGAGGCAAACTTTCGCCTACTTCCCAGCGCCTCTCCCAGAGCTGGCAGGCCCCCTTAGAATCAGAACCATTTTCAGACTCTTAAATCCCTAGAACTCTCATGAGGCTTCTGACTTCTGCTTCTTCTTGGACCCCGAGAACGGGGCTTGTGTCCCGCCTCTCAGGTGCTCAGTCACCACCGACCCACACTGCCTCCTGAGAAGTCTCTAACCGACCACACCTGTTAATAACCCAGCAGCTCTTGCTGGCTCTCTTCCTCACAGTCTCAAATATATCCATCCCCTCTCCTAATTTGTCCTTATCTGCTTTGGACTACATTTCCTACTTTCTAACAGATATATTCCTCATATTCTCTCCCCTTCTAGAAGCTTCCGTTTCACCGTCTCCTCTAATTTGTCATACTCCACCTTTTTAAAACATGCAAACATGTGCCTGTGGAAACAAAACAACATATGTATTTCAGGGAGGAAGAAAGAGGGAGATGGAATCATTGATCAGCTGCCTCCTGCACACCCCGCACCGGGACTGGGTCCATAGGTTGATGCTCAACCACTGAGCCCTCCTGGCCCGGCAATAAAACAACTTTTAATTTACTCTGCTTTTCCTTCAAAATGTGCTGAGCCTTCTTTTTTGTAGTCCAAACCCCAAAATTCCACTTGCTTGCCTCCAGGGCTCTTTATTTCAACAGGTGTTTGTGGAGGAGAAACTCTAATCTTCTCCTCCTCAGTCCCTCTGGCCTGACCTCCTGTGGAAGCCCCTGAGGACTGGCTTCTCACACAGGACACAACCTGCTCTTAGAGATGACTGGGGGTGGGGGGGGGAAACAGGGGGTTATTCTCTAGGGCAGCATCTTATACTCCTCCTGCTCCTGCTCTGGACAAGAAGAATAAATGCAAGCGCAAGTAGATCTGCGCACAAGGACAGAAGTAGGTAAAGCTCCCCCCCGCATGACAAACACAGTTACGATGTTTAACTTGTCACTCCAGGTAACTTAGCAGCAGGACTTCTCACCTGGGGTGGCTCTGGAACCACATCCTAGGAGTGCTGGTGACTGTCCCAGGGTCACAGGGGGGTGACCAGGCAGCAGAGCTGCACCTGGAGCCAAGCGGCCTGTGTGGACCTTTCCACTCACTCTCCTAAGAAATGAAAAGGAGCAAGTGACATCTCACTTCATGTAGCAGTTTAGCAGTTGGCCAGTTGCTTTCTGTGTGTCTATTATCTCATTGGACATCCTCCTACAAAAAAGAATTGCTCAAACAAAAATTTATTTGAAAAGTTCAGTGTTTTTGGTTTCTGCCTGGGATTTTTCCAGGTCTGGATTTGGTGGTTAGAGAGGAGAAAGGAGGATGCCTTAAAAGGGAAGCCTAGATGGTACCTGCAAAGGTCCTGGGGACCCCCCCCCCCTCTTCCTTCGGACAGCCCCAGATCCTCAGGACCTTGTACCAGAATCACTGAGATTGGGCTTAATTGGGGGGGGGGGGGGGGAGGGACGGCTCCCCGCCCAGCCCCGGGGCGCAGTCAAAGGGTGACAGAAGTCATGGAGGGTGCCAGCTAAGGGTGCGCCCTGCTCAAGAGCCGCGCTCAGGGCGCAGAAGACCAGGTGCGTTTTGAGTGCTCTCAGGGTGAAGGGAGGCTCCCCAGACACGGCCGTGCATGCGGGTGGGAGGGACTCAGCGCCCCAGGACCCGCCCTGCAAGTTCCAAACCCGGCTCTTTCGAGATCTGGCGTGGCTCAGCCTGGAGCTGTGGACTACATAAGTCCCCCACCGAGCGCAGGGCACGCAGCGCTGCCAGCCGGGGCGCAGTGAATGTTCCTGGGGGGAACGTGGGGAGGGAGGCACTGCCCGACTGGGCCCCACTCCTGAGCTCCTCCTTTTCCCTGTGCCCGCCGCGGACCACCAGGCTGCCAGCCGCCCAGCTCCCCAGGGTGAGAGAGCGGGGTTGCTGCCAGAGCTGAAGGCAGTAAAGGGTCAGAGAGACTGAACTTCCACCTTTGGGGCTGCAGCCCTTCTCGTCGGCGCCAGCGCCTCGCTCCTCCGCAATCTGAGCGAGGATGGAGGGCGCAACAGCCGCGGAGGCGAAGCCCACCATGGGGGTCAAGATCTTCTCAGCCGGACTGGCGGCCTGTGTGGCGGATGTGATCACCTTCCCGCTGGACACGGCCAAAGTCCGGCAACAGGTAAGGAGCAGGATGGGGAGGGGGAGCATCCCAGGGAAGACAGATCTGACTCCTGCGTTGATTTACCTGAGCAAAGGTAGGTAGGACAGGTGGCCACTTTCAACACCAGTTTGCCTCGGGAATGGGCGCATTAGGGGGGAAACCGGAACTTTTCCGGGATTGACTGCAAAATCACAAGGGCCACGGAGAATGATTATCTAACCCCCAATGTTAAGGGGGCACTATGTGTTCTCAGAGCGAAGCATATCAGCCCTCGGGAGTAGACAACCCAAGCTCTTTCTTCTTCCATCCATTTATACCTTTCAGAGAGAAAGGAAGAGGGAGAGAGAGAGAGATGTCAGTGATGAGGGAGAATCATTGATCAGCTGCCTTCTGCACGCCGCACTCTGGGGATCCAGCCCGCAACCCGGGCAGGTGCCCTGACCAGGAATCCAACCGTGACCTGCTGGTTCATAGATGGACGCTCAACACTGAGCCACAATGGCAGGGCTCTTCCGTTTTCGATTCAGCGGGGCGTCATCCCATCCTGCTTTCTGGAGAGTTCATGGGGGGGGGGGGTGAGGATGGGGGAGGTGAATGTTTAAAAGTACATTGTGGCTGGTCATGCTCCGTAGTATGCAGTGATAGCTGTTAGACAAACAGATAAATAGACAGATAAAGGGATAGATAGGGGAGATGTTGCTGGAAGGGAAAAGGAATCGCAAATAGAAATACTGGAGAAAATCTTGCCTCTCCGCAGAGGACAGCCTGATACCACCCTTTACCATTTCTCACCAGGAAGGATCCCCTAGTCATAGTCTCTTCCCTTTGACCTGTACTTTTCTCATTCCCAGATTCAAGGTGAATGCCCGAACTCTGGGGCCCCGAAGTATAAAGGTGTCCTGAGAACAATCATCACGCTGGCAAAGACGGAAGGGCCATTGAAGCTCTACAACGGACTGCCTGCGGGCATCCAGAGACAAATAAGTTCTGCCTCTCTCAGGATCGGGCTGTATGAGAACGCACGGGAGTACTTCACCGAGGGCAGAGAAAGTAAGCGACCAGTCTTCCTGGGCCCACAGCCTGAGGCATGCGCTGTGCCCAGCTCTGTTCAAACTGTTTCCCACAGGGTGCGGGGCTTCAGGACAAATTGGCAAGCAAACCTCAGTATCTGAACCAGTGCCTCCCTTCCTCCCCCCTACCCCCCCCCCCCAAGTTAGGAAAGACTGAAAATAAAAAAAAAATAAAAAAAGAACTAAATATGGTAAATAACTAAGCCACTGGTTTAATAGGCATTGTGTTTTCCTTGAAAACCCTCATTTCTTAAAAAAAATTTCAGCTTTGAAGTCTCCTTGCCCCACTACGATTTAGCATGTATTTAGTGCACGATCCACACGTGCATAGGTATTAGGGAAGTAGAAAAGATATAAAGATACAATAATAATAATCACTAAAATTGAAAAGAATGTAGTTGTATTCTGGGTCTTGATGGTTTTTTCATTTTGCTTGATTTTTTTTTTTCCCTTGTGGATTTCAACAGTTAGTTTAGGAGGCAGGATCTTAGCTGGGTTAACGACTGGAGGAATATCCGTGTTCATTGGGCAACCCACAGAGGTCGCGAAGGTCAGACTTCAGGCGCAGAGCCATATCTATGGTCCAAAACCTCGCTACACTGGGACTTACAATGCTTACAGAATTATAGTAACAACGGAAGGATTCTCTGGTCTTTGGAAAGGTAACTAATTCTGAGGTAGATTTTAAAATCATTAAAACACACATATCCAATTAGCACCTTATCATAGAAGGGAGCTATTAAACATTTTCTTTTTTATCTCCTCAGGGACTACTCCTAATTTGGCAAGAAATGTCACCATCAATTGTACAGAGCTAGTGGCATATGACCTAATGAAGGACACCCTTGTGAAAAACGAAATCCTCGCAGGTAATCTCCCACGTGACATAACAAACAGGATTGCATATTTACAATTTCATCTTGGAACTTCTTGCCACATTCTACTGAGTCCCTTAATTGTAATAGTTTGAAATACTTTCGAACATATAAAGAAAAATACTAAAACCCTAAGTTTTAAGTTTCATTGCAACGTATTTTGCAACAAAAACAACATGCAACTATATTCTTATGTCAGCATTACTCTCACTTAATACAAATGGGATGTTTGTTAGCATCTTATTCTTTATACCGGAGGCCCAGTGCATGAAATTCATGCATGGGGAGGAGGGTCCCCCCTTAGCCCAGCCTGCACTCTCTCCAATCCAGGATCCCCTAACTGCCTGGTTGCCCCCAGCTGCCCCTCTGGTTGCCTGGTCACTCCCAACAGCACTCCCCCACCAGCCTGGTCACCCTAACTGCTGTCTCCGCTGGCCTGGTTGCCTCTTACTTCTCCTCCGCCCCCCGCCAGACTGGTGGCCCCCAACTGCCCCACTCTGCCAGCCTGGTCACCCCCAACAGTAACCTCTCACCCCCTGCTGGCCTGGTCACCCCATGCATCCTGCTGTTCAGTCATTTGGTTGTCCCTCAATAACCTCTCTGCCAGCCTGGGTTGTAGGCAGCCATCTTGTGAGGGTTAATTTGCATATTACATTTTTATTATATAGAATAGCAGGACTTGGGCAGTGAGTTCATTCTGCACTGTATCCAAATGAGCTAGTTACATGAGTCCATCAGCAGTTTCATCCAAATGTAGAGCCATCAAATAGGTTCCTAAAGTTGATATTCTAATAGGTTCTCAAGACATTGAGATTCTTCTGGGACAATGACTTTAATAAACAAGTATCTGATGCCTGTGTACCAGGCATTATACCAGACCCTAAATGCACAGAGAAAACTGACAGGATGTTTTCCAAAACACAACCCACTATGCTATGCATGTACTATTTGCCATTGTTTTCCATTGTAAGTATAATCACCTTTATTATATTTATTTATAAGGCATCCCATGTTGACTTCCAGGTTTACAGTGATATGATAAGTACTAGTAGCCCTTCCCTAAAGTCTGATGTTGACCTATTCCATTGATCCATTTTAGATGATATACCCTGCCACTTTGTGTCGGCTGTTTTCGCTGGGTTTTGTGCAACGCTTATGTCTTCGCCAATGGATGTAGTGAAAACCAGATTTATAAATTCCATACCAGGACAGTACAAGAGTGCGCACAATTGTGCAATGACCATGTTCATTAAGGAAGGACCGTCAGCTTTTTTCAAAGGGTAGGCTGTGATCTTCTGTATCTATAATGATGTGCTTAGGCTATGTACACTCTTTGGGACACTGTCTCAGCTGAACAATTGATATAGCTGAGCAGACATAGTCTACTATGAAGTATAATTAGCGTTTCCTTTTCCTTGCCATAGATTTCTCTCACCTATCAATTCCACTGTGCAGGAAAATTAAAATTAATTTTCTCAACCTTGATTGGCGGCTTATTCGACATAATTGGTCCCAATCTATAAGAAATGTAAATAATAATTTGCCTTCTCTGGGAAGAATTACAAAGCAAAGGAAAAGCATAATAAAGGACTTTGAGAAAACAGAATTTGCTTTTTTAAATTTAATGGACTACATGTAGTTCAGATTATATTAAAGCAAAACTAGAGAAAAATCACTGTCATTGATCTAGAAAAGTGATGTGGAAACACTCACAAAGAAACGTATTGTACAGTGGATCACATTTCCATAAAGCAATATTACATTATATTGGAAATGACCTTCCTAAGAAAATATATTATCAACTAATTTATGGATATGCTCAAGAAGGATTATACCAGTGGTAAAATAACAAAATTCTATAACTTTTAAATATTGTAAGGCAATGTCTCAAACCTAATAAGATAAACATAAATTCACTATACACACTATACATCTGCTTCATACATTAATACAAATGAAATACATTATAAAACTAACTTTAAATGGATATGCCAGTTATTCACATCAGCCATTAAACAATAATTTTTTCAAATTTAAAACCTTTGGGGGTCTACATGTCACAACAAGGATGAACCCTGAAAATGTAATGCTCAATAAAATGAGTTAGATACAGAAAGACAAATATTATATGATTCTACTTATCTGAGGTACCTACAGTAGTCAAATTTATAGAGACAGAAAGTGGAATATACTTAGCTAGAGCTGCGAGGAGGCTATAGTGGGGAACTATTTTTTTTTTTCCTCACCTGAGAACGATTTCCTCTCGTATGCTCCCTGACTGGGGATTGAACCCGCAGCCTAGGTATGTACCCTGACCTGGAGTGGAACTTGTGAACCTTTAGTGCACAGGATGGTGATCCAACTGAGCCACACTGGCCAGGGCAATGAGCTACTTTTCAAAGGGTACAGAATTTGTGTTTGGGTTGATAAAAAGGTTGTGGAGATGGATAATGATGATGGTCGCATACGAAGTGAATGTATTTAATGCTACTGAATTATACACTTAAAATGGTTAACATGGTAAATTAGTTAGGCATACTTCATACCTTAATTAAAACACATACTATACACACATCCAAGAGTCAGAAGAAATATGTTAAGAGACCCCTCCAAAAATCTTTGGGGATGGTATCTGTAGGCCAGATCACCTTTTTTTTTTTTTTTTTTTTTTTTTTTTTTTAGATTTCAGAGAGGGAGAGAAAAATCAATGAAGAGAATCATTGATTGGCTGCCTCCTGCACATCCCCTACTTGGCATCAAAACCTGCAACCCAGGCATGTGCCCTGACCAGGAATCAAACCCATGACCTTCTGGTTCATAGGTCAATGCTCAACCACTAAGCCACACCGGCTGGGCAACTAGATCACTTTTTAAAAAAATTTATCCAAGGCAGATTTAACTGATGACATTTTCTCTTGGAATATTTCATTGCTGCAAACAGGCATTCAAAATCAATGATTGTTCTGCACAGTTTGGCAGAATTCTTAAAAAACAGCAACCAAAAAAGAAGAACAAATCCAAGAAACACACCTACACCCGGGGCAGTCTCTCTAAGGATAAGAATTGCCAAATTTTACACAGCATCAATTTCTCGACTCTGGAAAATGGTTTTTAATTTCTCCTTTTATTTCATCTTTAATTTCCTTTCCTCTCTGAAAAGAAGGGAAGGCTATGAAAAAGGAGGAGATAAGCTTTGGTTTGGGGGGAATGTATTTGTATAGCTGTTTTGAAGCAGTATAGGTAAAAAATAGATGAAACTATTTTAGGCAGAAGATAAAGAACAGGTGCTTTTAAGCATCTTCATTTGAGAAGTGGCAACATGCAAAGCAAAAGCTGCCTGTGTTATAATAGGTTTGAGAATGTCAAGCAAACTAATATACCAGTGCCGTGCACTTTTCCAGGTTACTACCTTCCTTCCTCCGACTGGCATCCTGGAACGTCATTATGTTTGTGTGCTTCGAGCGGCTGAAACAAGAGTTGATGAAGACAGGGCAGCCTGCAGAAGGAGCCACATGAGCGTCTTCAGGAAAAGGCTGGGACAAAGGGTGGGAGCCTTTGCCAACTAGATGATGAAAAGCCAACCAAACAAAAAACTATTCCCTTTATTTCAACCTAAAAAGATAAAGGAATTCTGGTAGAGTAGAAAATTGTCAACTATCCCTCCCAGCCCCCCGCCCCAAAGGAAAACTAATACCTTTTATTTCTTGTGACTTTCAATCTGTTTTAAGGAGGGGAAAGCAAGACATTCAATACTCACTGTGGCAAATATAATGTCTGGATAAGTTACTGCATTTGATATATCATTGTGTGTGTGTGTGTGTGTGTGTGTGTGTGTGTGTGTGGAGGTAGTTTATGATTAAATATGAGAAACTTGAACATCTTAATTATAACTCAAATTGATGAAAAAGGAACATTGAGTGAAGTGTCCTTTATATTTATAAATACTTAAAAATGAGCAGTTATAAAAGAAAATTTACTGTTTTCTTTTCATATACTAACCCAGTTATCAGTGAATATATTCAATAAAGTATTGCTAATACCTTTTAAAGTTTGTCTTTTTGGGTCTTTAGTGAATGTAAGAGTTGAAGTTCACCTACAATATTTGTGTAGAGCAACATTCCATACAAAGGTCTTTAGAATCAAGAGTCACAAATTTACCTTGTTATTAGTAGAGTTTAAAAATTTTGTCTATGTTTTATGACATCTATAACAAGTTCTATGCTAAGACATATCATTTGGGCATTGTTGTTATTAGAATCATGGCATCGTTCCTAGAATCACAGAATTTTAGATCTGAGGTACCTTTGGTTAGATAGAGCAGCAGACTCAGGCAAAAATGAATCTTCAGGGCCTTTTCCCAGCAAAGCCAAGTTTGTCATTAAAACCTGTAGTCACCTTTTTCATGGCTACTCACGAGTGCAAAAGTAGGGAAAGAATAAATGAGATTAAAATATTAGAGCCAACTCCCTTAGCTTTTTCTTGTCTGGGAAGCTCTTTATCTATCCCTTGATTCTAAATGATAGCTTTGCTAGACAGAGTAACCTTGCTTTCAACATTTTGAATATTTCTTGCCAATCACTTTAGGCCTGCAAAATTTCTGTTGAAAAATCAGCCGACAGTCTTATGGAAGCTCCCAATGGAGGTAACTAACCACTTTTCTCTTGCTGGTTTTAAGATTGTCTTTAATCATTGACATTTTCTTTATGATGTGTCTTGGCGTGGGCCTTTTTGGGTTCATCTTGTTTGGGAATCTGTGTGCTTCCTGGAATTGTATGCCTACTTTCTTCATCGAATTAGGGAAGTTTTCTATTATTTTTTTCAAACAGGTTTTCAATTTCTTGCTCTCTCTCTTCTCTTTCCGGCACCCTCATGATGTGAATGTTGGTAAAACAAGGAATGGCAGAAAAGCCAGGAAGCCCAAATTGTTCTAATAACTTCTTAAACAGGTAATCAGCAGATGAGTTAAAGTCACAAAAAAGAATTCTGTGTTTTCTGATTTACTCTACAGAAACATGGCTAAAGGATTAAATAACCATGTTTCATTTATGCTGCAGCAACACAAATGACTTCAGTAAGAGATGGGAGGATGGGAAGAGAGCAGAAGTATTAACATCAAGGTTTACAATAGTTTCAACATGTTTTTTTATTTGCTCACAACATTCCAAACACAATGACATCATATTTCAACTATTGCTTTTACATAGAAATTAGTTGCTTTATCCAAAGTAAACAAAAATCTATTTCTTTATAAGTTGGCAACTAGCTTTTTCCTTCAGGGAAAGCTACTGCTTAAATATTTGTTGGATACTTTAACGGAACTATGGAATCGCCTTATCATAATATTGCAGTACTTGGATCTTACCTGTACTACATTTTAAATTTCTGTCAAAAGCTGAAGCCAGAAAATAAAAGTTCACTCATGATTTTTTTCTCCCAGATTTTTAACGACTCTGTTAATTTTCATTAAAAAAAAAAGCAGATGTGGAGAGGTTCATAAATATGAAAATGGAAATTAAGCCTCCCCAGCCTTGTTCATAGAGAAGGTGGGTGGACCATTTATCCTGAGGAAATAGCTGCTTCACTAATTCAAAAAGGATAACAAGCATTATTGCTCTCAAAGCCAAACCTCTTCTCTTCTGTGCCATGAAAACATGTAATCTTTCCTGTTCTGGCCATGAGTGTTCACTTTTCACACTCATGTATGTAATGGGCAAATCTTTGAGCAAGTTCTACCTCACTGAACACCAAGAAAAGAAATGTACATAAACCACTGTGAACACTGGAATAAGAATGAAGAGTACATATGTTTTCACATAGAAAAATACATACAAATTCAAGTAGCTCTTAAAACAGAAGAATTCATGATGGACATTCTCAGTAAAAGGATGGTTTTTTTAAACTGTAAATGGTGCCAGTAAGACACTAATTTTTCTATCTAAGTCTATCATATTTAATACAAAAAAGGTTGGTCTTGGTTCACCGATATCCCCTGGTTTCTCCCATTCTTTTTTTTAAAAAAGATATTTTATTGATTTTTTACAGAGCAGAAGGGAGAGGGATAGAAAGTCAGAAACATCTATGAGAGAGAGACATTGATCAGCTGCCTCTTGCACGCCCCCTACTGGGGATGTGCCCGCAGCCAAGGTACATGCCCCTGCCGGAATCAAACCCAGGACCCTCCAGTCCGCAGTCCGACGCTCTATCCACTGAGCCAAACTGGTCTCGGCTCCCATTCTTTAAATATTGTCTTTCAGAACATATCTGAACTACAACCACTTAACTATTTTTTTAGACTATGTTGTCACTGGCACACTTTCTTCAGTCTAGCACATACAACAGTTCATTTCAACATTGATTCACTTTACTCATGCTAAAACAATCATAATTTTCCTGCTACTTCAGTTCTATAACTACCTTGGTAGTTATGATTATAGAAACGAAAAGGTTCTCAACATGGTTTAAGACTACATAAAATTCTAACATGACATATGTGGACAACAAGGAAAAGGAAGAAGGCAGACACAATTATCCCATTTCTCTTTTCATCTATGTCGCTCTTACCTAAAAGCCAGAAGGCACATGTCACACTCTAATTTACAACCAGTGACACTGAGCTTGGCTTTCAGACTGTCAAAGCTAAGAATCTGTGGGTGGCTTAGACCAGCTCAATGTAGAGCTATCTGAAAGGGTTACTGATTAGTTTAAGCAAAAAAAAAAAAAAAGAAAGAAAGAAAGAAAGAAAATAACAATATATATGCTATACAAATAGAAGTGGATTTAAAGAACATAATATTGAGGAAACTTGCTAATGACATTTAAAAATATGAAAAATATTTTTCTCCCTATAAAGGAAAAACTTAAATTACTTAAAAAGTTTCTCCTTTCATACTTGAGTCATTCTTTTATTAAGATATCAACAAAGGTTTAAGTAAGTTCAAGATCTCAACTGCTGAAAGATTAAAATATAAAGATAAGTCTTTTCAACATGAAAATTCAAAGACTAACAGAATTGCTTTCTATGTAATAGTAAACCTGTGATAAAAAGAAACTTTAATGGTTAACACTTGATCCTCATCAGGATTTTGCTACAATTAGAACTCTAGCTGGATTATAAAGCATTAAAAACACTTAAAAAATCAAGTTAAGACACTCACAAGAAACCAATGTTTAAACTCCTGTTATATTGAATAGCTAAACTGCCATGATTGTAATAAAATGAATGCAATTTTAAAACGCTTTATCATAATTTTAATGCATGCACTTTTAATGTGCTATGGCAGCAGTCACCAACCTTCTGGACCTCACAGACCACCAGTGGTCCACGATCCACTGGTTGGCAACCACTACTCCAACGGTTTCCTGAAATCAGCGGTCGCCAACCTTGTGGACTCATGCACCAGCAGTGGTCGGACCACTGGTTGGTGACCACTGCTCCAAAGGTTTCCTTACAACACCACATCTGTTATTTTCCAATCGAATATTTTACCACTCTTCTCTTTGGCAAGTTTGAAGAGAGAGTTATTAATAAGCATGAACAATACTTAAAAGTCTCAGGTCATGAACAATACTTAAAAGTCTCAGGTCTTGATAAATCACATAAGAGCCAGTCCTTCCACACTTAATAGAGACCATATTAAAGGATGTACCGTCGTCGTGTTTTAGATTAAATTATGTCTTTAACAGGCAAGTTTCTATAGGACTTAAGGAGAACTTATCATCATATGAACCTATCCCCAAACTCTTTTAGTTCTGCTATGAGATTAATGTAAAAAACATATGCAGAACAAACTATTCCCATTAGAATCTCATTACTATGTAATCCTTAACACGCTTGCTACTTTAGGAGGATAAAGCTGTACAAAATGCATAATCATCCTCCTCAGGCTACTTTAGAATCCCACGAATTGCTAACTCAGATAATATCCATATGGTTCATATATCATCATCTGGAAACACTATGGAATAAAGCAGAGAAGCAAGAATTAACAGTAAGCAGAATAAGCCAATGCCATTTAACTAACATTTTTATAAAGCTTTAAGTTTTCTTTTTAAGTTCAAAGACAGCTTTATTGAAACAGCAACTGTCCTTTGAATACAATCAAGATATTCTGAGCAAATACATCTTTTTTCATAAACACCGACAAGTAGAAAAACCCCATAAAAGGTTCTCATACCAAGCATCAACTAAGGTTCTTTTCTACAACTGACAAAAAGCAAAGACTGAATATGAGACAATGTCTTTAAGCTTTAAAATAACACTGCAAGATTTCAAAGTGTGGGGTTTAAAAACAAAAAGCTAGTCACCAATATTGTTGTTCTCTTATCTATTATGCTAAATAGGCAAACCAAAAAGGTTCTTCTTCCTCTCTGACATGTTGCTACTACTAATGAAGCAACAGTGACATGTGACTGAGAGTCAAATGAAAAAACCACAAAGAACCATTCCTAATTAACCTGCAAATAAGAGAAAGAAAATAAAGAACAATTATTTCCAAATTCAAAGACAAAACATGTTAAGAGGTTTGCAAAGATACCAACTTGAGAACTACAACACATAAAAGTGAAAACTGATATTTATACATTTTAATCAACCAATTTAATACAAATACCTGATTTGTACTTTTATACTAAATGAGTTAAGTCCCAAGTTCCAAACTGTAGACTCCACAAAGGGTATCTTTGGAAGGATAAGGTACCTTTGGAGGACAGTGTATAAACAACTGTAAACATACACTGATTGTCCACTAGCTTTCTTAAATAGAACTTCTGAAATATTTCTGTAGGAAATTATATACACGTAGTGTAATTGATCAGATAATTTCTATTACAACATATAAATTCTGCTGTATGTGCAAAATGTGGTAGAAATAGAAGATACTAGGAATGATTCATAATTTTAAAGTAAGTGATACATTATAATCCAGTAAGAGTCCTTTAATCTTTTCATGAAACTTCTCTCTATATATGTTGAAATACATAATGCTTTCAGGCTTTTCTTCAAACCAAAACTTGTCAAATTCATATACAAGATAACCTGTAGTTAAAAAACAAACAAAAAAACACATAGTGCTTAATAGTGCCATCCAAACCATCTTATTTTAAGAGTATATAAACATCCACTGAATTCCACATTCCATATTTAGTTTCATAAATCATTGGAAACTACTAGAAACTTGAGGCATTTCAAAGTATGTTCAACATAAACGGCAATTTCAACAAAATCCCTCAAACTTAAAAGACATAATACTGTCAAAAGATACCTTGAGAACAGGAAAAAAAATTATTTCCAAAGACCCCTGAAACACAAAAATGAAAGTAACAAAAAAATGTTGGACAAGGATAAATTACAAGAAAGCTGTTTTCTAATTGATTTCTAAAATTCAGAGATATTTCTACCTTTTCCAATGAATTATCAATAACTCCTCTTTTTAAAAAGAATACATAAACTGTATGCCCACCCAGCATGGCTCAGTGGCTGAGCTTCCATCTATGAGCCAGGAGGTCACAGTCTGATTCTCAGTCAAGGCACATGCCTGGGGTTGCAGGCTTGATCTCCAGTGTGGGGCGTGCAGGAGGCAACCAATCAATGATTCTCTCATCACTGATGTTTCTATCTCTCTCTCCCTCTCCCTCCCCCTTCCTCTCTGAAATCAATAAAAATATACATTCTAAAGACATAAAAAGATAACAACAAAAAAAAAAGTAGAGCATAAAAACTAAGCTGGATCTGAATTCTTTGCTTCTGAGAAATATCTTCTGAAAATGGGAGTTCATGCAATTAAATCATCAATGTTCAAATGTCATCAGAATAAAAGCTAATGGAATAGTGGTAATATGACTGCTTGAAGAAAATCTATTAAGTAGCCCCAACAAAATAAGACAACATGGACTTGAAATAAGTGTGTGTGTGTGGGGGGGGGGGGGGGGGGGGGGGGGAGGAGGAGTATGGGGAGGATGTTTTTAAATTGAATTTCCTTACAAGAGTAACAAAATAATCTGCAAATAGTCAACAGCATTCATTAAACAGTATTCAAGAGGGAAAGTTCATTTTATAGTTGATAAAAGATGGATACCTACAGAAAACTGCATAAACACTACATTTGCATACATGTGAAAACATTGCCTCACTGAATATTTTTAATCAGCAAATAAAGAAACTGAAATACAAAGTACTTCAGGGAACTCATCTTCCATTATTTTCCATTTTCCCAAAGATCCTAAATAACAAAATGATAGAGGAATTATACATTATGTCTTCCTAATGATTTTTAAATGTCCTTAGAATTAATTGCTTTTAATACTCACAATAAAACTGATGAAAGTGTTCCATTGTTGGTACACCAGGAACAAAGTTATAGAGATGAAATTTCAAAGCTTCACTCTTCAGTAAGCTATAAGCCATCTCTGTCAGATTGATTCCAACTATTGCATAAGAATACCTATGTCAGAAACATTATTAGTTATACTAGCTAGCCAAATAGCTCATAAATTTTAAATTATGCAAGGAATGAGTTGCTTTGATTCATTTCTAACACAGTACTGATTTTACAATAATCTCTACATATTAAGAAAAATAACCAGAATAGATTTAAAAAAATTATTCTTTAGAGGCTATTGATGTTCTGGATATAAATGAAAAAGTAAAAATAAAGCTCTGGTCATATGACTATCTAAAACCAAAATCCTTTAAAATCTAAAAGGAGTAATATTTATATATATATATATATATAATATATATATGTATCTATCTATATATATGTGTGTACACACACACACACACACACACACACACACACACACACACACTGAGAGGCCAGATTATTATGATCTCTGAATGCATAATAATCTGGCCACTCATTGTATATCCTATATAATAAAAGGCTAATATCCAAATTGTCCCCTTGACCAGGACTTCAACCAGCAGGCAGGCTGGCCAACCATCCATGTCCCCTCCCCATGGCCAGGCTGGCTGGATTCCATCCATGCACGTATTGATTCACTGGGCCTCTAATATATATATTCACTGAGTGGCCAGATTATTATGTGTTCAGAGATTATAATAATCTGGACACTCAGTATATATTCTCATTGATTTCTAAAATACACTGGGTAATCTGACTTTTCTCATTTATTACCAGGATATTTGTTTTTATGATGTAATATTGTTAGAATGTTTTTCAAAAATAGATATCACTGGAATATAAAAATAACATTATATGATAAAGCTAATAATATGACCTCAATTTGCATTTCATGGCACAAATTTCAAAGTTTTTTCTCATATTCCTATTTCAATACTATTTCCTATTTCTATTTTCAAATCTATTTCTCAAAAAATCTTTATAAAGGTCCTTTATCCTCATTTATAAACTAAATTTTGTGATAAAAAATATTTAAATACACACAAAATTGATAGCCTTAAAAATAATGTATCACGAAATATCCTTTAAAGCTCTTATCAGTTAAAATAATCTCTTTTAAAAAACACCTCAGGAAATATTTTCAAATCAGATGATCTAATCAACTTAAATTCAAGAACTTAGTTTCTTTAATACATCTGGCTTACCCTAATTTTGGATGATTTGAACGGGCAACAATCCGATGAGCTTCCCTGGTATAATTTTCACTGAAATACCTAAAAAGGTTTAAGGAAAATAATGAAATTAACAGAGGTCAATCAAACAGGAGCTGTCCAGAAGCAATTCTAAAAAGTTAGTCAAAATGATAGTTCTAGTACTGCTACAATAATCCCAATCAATCTCCATCCAAAATCATTTCAATGACTCCGAATGCTTCTGAATCAATCAAAATTTAATTCTGAACTATCAGGCCTCTCTAGCACAGACCACAGACCCTTGACAAAGCTTTAAGATTTGTTTTTAACAAATAACTGAGCTAACAAAGGACTTTATACCTACCTTTAAAAAAGTCTAGAGTTCTTATTAATTTATTTGTTCTAAATTTTCTATAAAATGGTCAATGTGTACCTATTAGGACAGTCATCCTTTCCAGTGGGCTTAGTCCTCTATGGCAACTTACGTCTGTATTATTTAATATTACTTTCAGTGCAATTAGAAGAATGTCAATAAACTCCATTCTGCACTCAAAAATCCACCCTTGACCTGTGGTATAACTAAAATTCTGGCCATAAAACAGAAATATTAGGAGAAACAGGTAAAGCTATTTCTTTGTAGGCTCATCCATCCTGTTGGCTGGAACTCATGCAACCTCTGAGTTCTTAAAGGTAGAGACCAAGTCTGTTCAACTTTTTATTTTTATTTTTTATTTATTTTTTAAGCTTTTTAAAAATCTCTATTGTTCAGTTTATTAATTACATTGTTCCCCCTTTTTTCCCCCCTATAACTCCCCTCCACCTGGTACCCATCCCACCCTCTGCCCTCACCCCGTTCCACTGTCCTCTCCCATAGTTGCATGATTTTTGTCCAGTCTCTTGCTGCACTTCCCACACCCCCTTTCTCCCCAAGAGTTGTCAGTCCATTCCCTCTCTATGTCCGTGATTCTGTTACATTCACCAGTTTATCCTGTTCATCAGCTTATTAATTCACTTGATTTTTAGATTCATTTGTTGATAGATGTGTATTTGTTGTTCCTAATTTACACTTTTATCTTTTTCTTCTTCATCTTCTTAAAGAATATCTTTCAGCATTTCATATAATATTGGTTTGGTGGTGATGAACTCCTTTAGTTTTTTCTTATCTGCGAAGCACTTTATTTGACCTTCAATTCTGCACGATAGCTTTGCTGGGTAGAGTAATCTTGATTGTAGATTCTTGCTATTCATCACTTTGAATATTTCTTGCCACTCCCATCTGGCCTGCGTCGTTTCTGTTGAGAAATCCGCTGACAATCCTATGGGTGCTCCCTTATAGGTAACCATCTGTTTTTCTCTTGCTGCTTTTAATATTCTCTCTTTGTCTTTTGCTCTTGGCATTTTAATTATGATGTGCCTTGGTGTGGCCCTCTTAGGGTTCCTATATATTGGGGTTCGGTGCGCTTATTGGACTCCTAAGTCAATTTCTTTCACCAGGTGTGGGAAGTTTTCGGTCACTATTTCTTCAAATAGGTTTTCATTGTCTTGCTCTCTCTCTTTTTCTGGCACCCCTATAATTTGGATGTTGGTATGCTTGAGGTTGTCCCAGAGGCCCCTTACACTATCTTCAATTTTTTGGATTCTTTTGGTTTCTTGCTTTTTCAGCTGAGTGGATTTTACCTCTTTGTATTTCAAATCTTGAACTTGGTTCTTGGGGTGCTCCAGAGCACTTTTAGGTCTTTGTATAATATTTTTTATTTCAGTCAGTGTATGCTTAATTTCTGGTTGGTCCTTTTTCATATCCTTGAGAGTCTCCTTTATATCCTTGAGGGTTTCCTTCATTTCCTTGTAGGACTCATTCATTTCCATGTTGGTCTTGATCATTTCCTTGCAGGTCTTGTTCATATCCTTGAGGGTCTCGTTCATTTTCTTGTAGGACTCATTCATTTCCTTTGCGGTCTTGCTTATTTCCTTATAGGCTTCGACCTTTTGTTGGAGCCTCTTGAAAAACCCTATAACCATGGTTTTGAATTCCATGTCCAGTCTTTTTTTTTCCTCCATTTCTTTCACATCTGATTTCTTTCCATGTCTCTGCATGGTGGCTGCTTCCCTGAGTTGGTCAATTAGCTTTGTGTGGTAGACTTCCTACTAGGGACAGTGGCTCAGCCTCCCCAGTTACCTGAGGTGGATAATGGGTTGCACAGTCTTGCTGAAGTTAAGCTCAGGTTAATTGTTGTTAGCACTTGGAGGGGTTGACCTCCAGGCCAATTGTCTGTGAAGCTCAGCTGTGCTCAGGTTGGATGGGCGGAGTCTCCGGGCCAAGCAGACAGCGTCAGCTCCGCCCTATGTGGCCCCAGGGACTCTGTGTCGTGGCAATAGCTGCCAGCACCTCTGAGAGAGAGCCGCTGCTGAGCTCCACCGGCTGCCGGGGAATTCAGACTCTCCCCAAATGAGTCTGCACGCCCAATGTCTCACCCAGGGTTGTAAAACAAAGCAGACTGACGGTTTTCCGAATGAGATAGCAAGTCGCAGAGCGCTCTCTGTGCGGTCACACAGCTGAGCTGTTCGCGCAAGCTGCCTTCTCCACAAGCCGGGAGACCCCTGCAGCACCCGAGCTTCGGCGTGTCCTCCCACTGTCCAGTTTTCACCCCGTATGATAGTGGGTTGGTTCCCTGGACTTCGCCCAGAGCTGGAGAATCAGTCCAGTGGGACGTCTTTGTCTCCCCATTCGAGAAAACTGGCTGGTTTTCAGCTGCCCGCCCTCTCCGCTGGCGCGCACTCCAAACCTCTCTCTGTGTGAATCTTTCAACGCTGTCCGCCGCCGCTCCTCCTAGTCACAGTGTCTTATTTTCACTTGTATTTGTGGAATTTTCACTTGGCCAGCTTTCTGGTGATTCTGGAAGGAGTTTGTTCTTTCGTTAAGTTGTAGTATTAAAACTGCTGAGTATGACGGCAAGATAGGTGTTTTACCTATGCCGCCATCTTGGTTCCTCCGGTTCAACTTTAAAAAAAAAAATATTTTTATTGGTTTCAGAGAAGAAGAGAGGTAGAAAAATCAATGATGAGAGAGCATCATTGATCAGCTGCCTCCTGCATGCCCCCTGGTGGGGATCAAGCCCACAACCTGGACATGTACCCTTGACTGGAATCAAACCTGGGACCCTTCAGTCTGCAGGCTGACACTCTATCCACTGAGCCAAATCAGCCAGAGGCTATGCAACTTTTAAATCACCTCACAGTAAACCAGGAGTCTTACACATGGACATATATGATGACTGACTGGATGTTGAAGATTTACATATTTTATTTAAATTTTAGAGCACAATCACTGAAATTTTCATAAAGCATACAAATTTCTAACCAGATTTTCCCTTCTCTACTTTTTCTCAATTTTAACACAATTTAGCTCAATTTCAGGACTAATTTTTTTATAGTAACTATATGAACTTTGTTAATCATTAGGGTTCCCATTCCAGGTATTTTGCAGTCTATAAATCACAATTCAAGGATAAACCCACACACCAGAATCTCTTCATTTGCTTATCTTATAGGAGAAAAGTTATATTCCAGTCTATTTTCTAGAATATTTCTGGCTATCAATTGTGATTTTAGTTACATATTTGGCAATTTCACATATAATGTGCTCAAGCATAACTATTAAAGAAGAAAAAAAGAGAGACTGCATACAGACTCTGGAAGCCTGGGATTTAGATCACCTGCCACATACGGTAAAGAATAAGTAAGAAGAGACTTCATTATCATTTTATCTGGTTACATTTCCCAAAATGGAATTGGCAACCAAAAGGAGAGAGGTGAGAGGGTCAAAAAAAGTAATAAAATCCCAGTCAGTATGACTCAGTTGTTGAGCATTAATCCTTGAACTAGGTCACTGTTTGATTCCTTGTCAGGACACATCCTCAGAGTTGCAGGCTCGATCCCCAGTGTGGGGCTTACCAGAAGAAACCAATCAAAGTTTCTCTCTCATCCATGTTTCTATCTCTCTATCCATCTTCCTTCCTCTCTCTAAAATCAATACATATATATATATATTAAAAGTAATAAACGAGTGTAAGGAATTCTGTTGGAGGTATCAGAAGGGAAGCCAGGAAGTGAAACGAAGAAAGAAAGTTGTTGGTAAGAAATCACACACACATACACAAGTACATTTCCAATGTCCTCCTATTGTTGTCAACACATTAGTAAATGCTTTTAGCACTGCAGCTATTAAAGTTTAGAGATAGTAGAAAATTAAATTGGAGATTTACATGTAATTTCATTTAGAGAAGAAAAGAAAGTTTATTTTCACTTACACAAGGTTGATTAATCCAAGTATGCCCATGCCTCTGAAGTCCGTTTTGGGATCATCACCCTGGAAACCAATGTCAGCCCATTGCTTGGAGATTCTAGCCGTCAATTTTGTCGTGGGCATTAAAAGATTCCAAAGCTGTACAAACATGCTTTCATATTACAAATAATAGTGATATTCTTAAGTTACCAAGATTTTTTCCTTCTCATAGCTGATATAACTAGTATGTTAAATGCTTTCAATTAAACAACTTTTGTAGACAAATTATAGATTTGACAAAGACTGTGTTTAGAGAACTTATCAGTTATCATAAAAAATGTATATTTATTGCAACTTAAAAGACATAAAAATTTTGGAATACATACACAGAAATCTAAAACAATGAGATGTCTTTATTTACTAAGTAATCCTACCTAATAAAAGAGTAATATGCAAATTAACCATCACTTTAATCAGGAGCGAGTATGCGAATTAACCCCAACCAAGATGGCTGTGGCCATGGAGAGAGCAGGAAGGAGGCTTGTGTTTCCTTGGAGATGGAGGAAGGCAAGCTTTCTGCACACCCTGGCCGGCCCAGGCCTCCGCTCAAGGCTACAAAGTTTCAATTATAGAAGATAAATAAATTCCAATAGAAATGGCTATGGCCAGGGAGTGAGTAAAAGGCTTGGCTCTGCTCCAGGATACAAAGTTTCAATTGTAGACAATAAATCCCAGATACCAGACCCTCCACTTGGGTCACCAGGGGTGTGGCTGGCCTGCAAACCACCCACAGGCCTCTCGCCCAGGCCGTCCCACGCCCAAGGGAACCCCCACCCTGATCCAGGACACCCTTCAGGGCAAACCAACTGGCCCCCACCCATGCACCAGGCTTCTATTCTATTGGGGTGACACTGGTTAATAAAATTATAATGGTTTCAGGTGTACAATTCCATAATACATCATCTATTGTGCTGTGTGTTTACCACCACAACTTAAATGTCCTTCCATCTCCATTTATATCCCCTAAACCCTCTTCTATTCCCTCCATGCCCCTTTCCCCTCTCATAATCACCATACTGTTGTCTGTGTCTATGAGGGTCTTTTGCTTTAAAAATAAAAAATAATATGACTTGGTTTTAACTGAATATATTCCTTAAAACTGAGATAAAATATCAGGCAGCTATTATGACATAACATAAGACAGCTTTCAAGTGTTAATAGCAATATAACATTTAAAATACTTAATCACTTTCTAAATCTGACACCACACATCATCAAACAAAACAGACTCCCAAAATGGATAAGTTTATGAAAATCGGAAGAACAGAAATATGTATTTTTTTGTTTCTTTCAATACCACTTCAGGCATTGTTGAGTAAAGTGCTCCTAATAAAAGTATCCTGGTACCCAAAATAAAATGCAAAGATCTGTGACCCTGCTTTAAAACAGAGGACAGGACTTTGCTGGCTCTGAAACTAAATCAGTGATTAGATTGGGTTTTATCTGGTCCTTCTTTAAATTATTAACAGATGTCCCTTTATATATTTATAATCTATTTCAGAATTAAAGCATTTAAAATAACATTTATTTGAATATATTTTAATGATGCTTATCAGAAAATTACAAAAAGAGTTAACTAAAAATCTTTCACCGACAGAACAAAATTCTCTAAGGGGCAATAACAATGGATGGCTGTAGAAGCCTCGAGAACTTGCACACAGACCTTATTAGCTCAAGCCTGATTTATTTCTGTAGTGTTCACCAACTCCAAATGCAGAAAACAAAACTTACCTTGAGAAGCAGCTGTTCATGTTGGAGGTTATCAGAATCATACGGTTTTTTTCTCACACTTTCTACCTCCAAATAGAGCTGTCTGTAACCGGATATCTGCAATAAGCATGCCTTCATGCAGATTTTAAAACTGAAAATAACAAAATTATTATTTAAAAAATCATTCCTTCACAATAAAGTAATGCCTTCCATAGCTTGTGGTTCATAAGTCTATTTAGAAACCATTTTCTAGCTTTCAGTTTAATACAATAGGAATCAATAGCCTCCTTAAACACAAAACTTTATATATAAAGTATCAGGAAGTGTATAACAAATCAGGATCTAGAAAGAGGACAAGACATGGTATGAAGGACAAGCTTGGCAACTGTGTCTTCTTTTCATGCTTTTCCTGGGCAATCTCATACATTCCCAAATCTTTACAGCCAATTATCACCAATAGACTGAATTTTCCAAGAATCCTATACAATAAAGATGGAATATGCAAAATGACCATCACTTCATGACTTCAGTGCCCACAGCCAATAAGGGGAAAATATGCAAATTAACATGGAAAATATGGCAGCAGCCAGCCCATAGTGAAGGTGGGAGGTGGCTCCTGGCCCCAGAGTGAAGGCAGGGGGAGGTGGCTGGAGCGAAGGCCTGGGTCCTGGTGCTGGAGGGAAACCGGTGCTGACAGCCAGGGTAAGGAAGGCCTATTCCTGCACGAATCTTTGTGCATTGGGCCTCCAGCACATATATATCAAAAAGTCCAGGTCAGGTGATCTCAGTTCTCCCAAATATAACAGTTTGTCCTCCCAGAAGAAACATGCTTTTTCTTAACAAGTTGCTAACATTATTAATGGCCTCACTAATCATTAGTTCCCCATGCTAGAACCCTCGAGCTCTGACTTTCCTCTCTACACCAATACATCAAAAGATCCCCAACCCTCATCCTTTCTGTCTCTGAAATGTCCCTCACAGCAATCATCTTCTATTCATTTATGATTATGTATTTATAGCTTTACCATCTCTTACCTAAAGGACACAAGCTTCCAAACTGTTCGCTCTTACTCCTTCTGCCAGTCTCCCATATCCCAAATATTCTATCATCTATTTTCTTCAAAATATGTATCTGATAATATGACTTGTTAGCTTAAAAAAAAAAAAAAGAAAAAGAAACCTAGAGAACATCTGTCCCTCAGTGTGAGATGTAGTCCAGCACTCCATTCCTCCAACCACCACTCTGCACAAGTTCAATGCCCTAGCTACAAAGATTCCTGATCATTCCCAGATACTACAGCACTTGTGCCCAGTTGGCATTCTTCCTCTGCATGGCATGTCCTCCCTACCCATTCAACAAGGTCCAGCTCAAATGTCACCTCTTCTGTGACACTATCCTCACTTTCCTGTACCCTTCCCTGTTCCAGCCAAAATAAATAGCTCCTTCCTCTATATTTACACAGAAAATTCTGACTAAAGAACAAATTACTGAATACTTACAAGTCAAGTACTGTTCCTGAGAACTCAAAAGTGGAGTAAGTCAAGTCCATCTCTTATGGAACTTAAAATGTATTTGGGAAGAACAAGTATAAATCAATGATTATAGTACAGTGGGTTATGTTATGATGGAGAGCTCTGTGATAGGACAGAGCAGGGGCCCTAACACAGACTGGAGGGGCCAGGGAGGACCTTCTTGGAAAAGGACAGGGCAACTGAATTTTGAAGGACAAGGATATATAGTAGCTGCAGTTATTTAAGTTACCTTAAAGAAGGCAGATGGTAAATAGGCAACAGTACTGAGCAGGGAATCAAAAGATAACAGCTTTAGATCTGTTTCTGTCACTCTTCTCTCTGGACCCCCTGAAAGCATGGAATCAGATGCTCTCCACAACCCCTTCAGCTGTAACGCTTCCCAACTGTGTGTGATCACCACAACTCACAGGATGTAGGCGCATAATAAAAAAGAAGCTGTCAAACAGCATACCTGACATCCTTCTCAGGGTTGATATTCTTTTCTCTCATTATATCTTCTATGCACTTGTCCACTTCACTCTGAACAACAAGTGTTGCTTTCTGTAAAACCTATAGATGTGATAAACAGCTGATTGAGAAAAATCCCCAACTGAAAAAGAACAGTAAATTTTGAGGTATTTAGTCAACTCTACAATGCAGATTTTAAATGCAAACTGAAACCAAATTTGTTTCAAATTTTCAGTAGGGCTTAAATCACTCAAGCAATTAATTAATTACAGAGAAGCAACATGTTTCAAATGAAGACTTCCTTAACTGAAAAGGAAAAGGTTCTCTTAGTGAATGAGCAACCACCATAGTGTGCTTATGAAGTAGACACTTTTTATAAAATTCAAAATTACATAAAAATTTTAAAGGCAGAAGTCAGAAAATTTTTAAATGCAGAACAACACAAAATAGAAAACGCAAATAATCTTGTAATCTTACCACCAGTGATAGCCACCAGTAACAGATTAGCATGTATGCTTTTGGTCTTTGTTATATGCATACAAAACAGACTTCTGAAATAATACAACCTATAAATGTCCAATGGATCCTTCCTTCCATGAAACAAGCAAGTGCATAAGAACCTATCCTAAGTTCACATTCTAAAATAATGTTTCCCCCCAAGACTTGCTTCCCCCGAAACTATCGAGTCTTGAGACAAAATAAACAAGCAAAACTGAAGAACAAGGCAAATTATTCAAATACCTTCTTTGTGCATGAATAGTGCACACACATGCAGAGGAAATATTTTTAAAATTAAAAATTACTTGTAAAGTGGGAAAATATAAACTCAATACTTTATACAGGAAAGACTTTTCTGATAGGACATTAATAATTAATTTTAGCCGAAACCGGTTTGGCTCAGTGGATAGAGCTGCAGCCTGGGGACTGAAAGGTCCCAGGTTCGATTCCGGTCAAGGGCATGTACATTGGTTGCGGGGAAATCCCCAGTAGGGGATGTGCAAGAGGCAGTTGATCACTGTTTCGACTTTCTATCACGCTCCCTTCCTCTCTGTAAAAATCAATAAAATATATTTTAAAAAATAATTAATTCTAAAATTGAAGCATCCTTTTAAAGGAAAAGTTATCTCCCAGTTAAATTATCTGGAATTATCACCTTGATATGATCCTACCTTATTCTTGGAGTACATCAAGGAATTTTCTGAAATGAAAAAAAGGACATCATCACTTAAATACTGTTTGTAAATTACTCCACTTTCAAGGAGTATACAATCAAGCCAATAATACATTACTTTCATAGTGCTAGAAAATATTACTTTTACTTGAATAAAATAGCAAACATCTTAAAATTTCATTCTTACAGTATCCTTATAGATAACTAAATGATTCCAAAATCCTCAACCCAACCCAACATACCACAGCCAAAGGGGTGTGGTCAACCTAATTTCCCCATCATCTGTTCCTGTGCAGACCTCCAAGTGTACTAACAATTGCAAATTCACACATGGCTATCTCGGAATAGCGCATGTCACAGAAACTTGTGCTAAGACTGAAGAGAGAGTGCTCTCTACTACATTTTCTTCATTTGTTAGCCTTAAGGAGTAATCATTTCAATTTCAGGAGCTAGCAACTGAATCACACAACACAGTGGCAAAAATGAAAAGACTTTAGATTATTTATCCATTCTCAAACCAGACAAATAGCTTCTTGGTTCTTGTTTTCTATTTCAGTAAGAATGAGTAACATTTTTATTGGTTTATTAAACAATTTTTTTTCTGGCACATTTGCTTGAAGTTTTTTTCTTAGCAATTTGAAAAATTCCAGAAAAATGCTTTTGCTATAAAGTAAAGCATTAATGTATGCCCCCCCCACACACACTATAAAACACCAATGCTGCCAAGATTTCTTATCAA
Source organism: Antrozous pallidus (assembly GCA_027563665.1). Taxonomy (NCBI): domain Eukaryota; kingdom Metazoa; phylum Chordata; class Mammalia; order Chiroptera; family Vespertilionidae; genus Antrozous; species Antrozous pallidus. Next base: position 52,115,797 of record CM050516.1, on the reverse strand, counting down.
GAGGTACTTTGTTCTTCTCAGAATAGTTAAAAGGGCAAATCAAAAGAGCAAGCAACAATTTAAGTCAGCCACAAAGTTGTGAGAAAAGTCGGGAAGTAAACAAACTTCAATCATCCAGCTGCCCTGAGGCTTACTCTGTCTTTATGTCTGTCATCCTTTCATGTTGCCTTGGATACCAACACTCTCTCCCCAGATCTTACAGGCGTGGATTTCTTAGTTGAAGCACCCTTGTTCAATTCAAAGAAAGCCTGGTTAAGTCATGGTTTTCCATTCAACACAGTGAGCATCAACTGCAGTTGATCCCTGGCCTTCTTTACCTGGGCCAAAGAGAAATGACCTCCACCACATTTATCACTCATCTGTGTTCTAATTTAAAGTAATATTTTCAATTATGCATTTAAAGCTGATGAACTTCAAAAGGTACTAGAGCAGTACTGTTCAACAGAAATATAATGCACGCCAAAATGTGGACTTTAAAATCTTCTCGAGTAGCCACATTAGAGTGAAAGAAACAGATAAAATAAATTTTACTATTTTAAACCAACATACCCAAAATATATGAAACCAATATACCTAAAGTATTTCCACATATAATGAATATGAACAATTACTAATGAGATCTTTTTACAACCTTTGTATATGAATTCTTTAAAAGCCAGTGCATAGTTTATACTTCCACTCAAATCACATTTCAGGTGCCCAATTGACGCTAGTGACTACTGGCTAGCTAGGGTACTAAGCAGTGCATGTTTTGGGTCTAATAATGATTCCTAGGGATCACTGTATACTTAGTGCTGTCCTTTCATGAATTACATAAGAAATTAAAAGATTGATGAAGGATGCTGAGTATAAAAATGGATCTAGATAGAGATAATCTCATCACTTGGATGAAAATTTCAAAGGGCTTACAAAAGTCTAGAGATTTTTCTCTAGAATATAGGTTATAAATATAATCTAAGGCACAACTAATGAATTTAAGAAGCTAGAGAAAATAATTATTTGCACAGATGGGAAATTAAATAATAATCCTTTTCTTTTTCTACAAGGCCATAGTTTTAAAGCTGAAAGGATTAAATGCTAGATTCCAACAATTATAAAACTGAGTTCAGGTGACTTAATCAAGACATACAAGGAGTGCATCTGTCACTGAATATTGAGAAAAAATATTCAGAGTAAAAGTTTCATTAGTTTTAATTATTATTTTTCAAATAACATTACCTATCCTGTGTGTCCTTTGTGCACCTACATAGGTATCAAAAATTCGCTGCAATTCACACTTTCCAGTCATCTGTCGTAAGAGCCATTTCATCCAAAATCGAAAAAAGTGCCCATAGAAGAAGTCCCACAAAGAAATAAACATTTTTTTTTCCTGGAGAAAGAAATATATGACAGGTTTAATTACCTTAAACTGAATTTTAAAATGGGAAAAAAATTAGTTTATCCAACTTACCAAATCTCAAACTATAATATCTATTATACTATTCCACTGTAGAAGTGTTTTAGAAATCTAAGGAAACAATGACAGGTGTAATATATACAATTTAGATTAAATGATGGCTGGTCAAATGGCCAATTTATTACTTTAAAAAAATTAACTGTCAAATCAAAACTACTTACTTAAGCTCTGTTCCCTATTTTAATTTTTCATTCTTTGATAACTGGGGCTCAACAGTTCACGAACAAGAACAACAAAAAACCCAACTAAACAACAACTAAATAAAATACCCCATGTATCAGAACTGTTATAAGGAATAAGCTTTTCTTAATCCCTTGTGGATGATTCCAGTTGCATCTATTCCTGTCAGGTGATGCCAGCAAATAGAAACACCACACACGGCTTACAAATTTAAGTACACAACTCGAACACTGAGTAGGTCAAATCCTGGCTAAGTCTTGATTTTCCTTCCAACAGGTGAAGGACTGAATACTAAAGAGGGAAATGAACTACACCCTCAATAAAACGGAATCCTTATGTCTTAAGAAAAACCTTCAGCTCCTACATGAAGCGCGATGGGGGCAATGCAAGTGAGTAATTACTTAAAAATAAACAAAAATGCTCATCTCCTTCTTGTCTTAGACATTCCCACTTGTACATCATCTCTAGAGCAGGGCCTGTGAGATTGTCAATTTCGAAGTCCCCGCAGGTCAGAGCAGAAACGGTGCTCCTCGGAGATGGGCTGAACTGGAACGTGAACGTGAACCCATCCCATCCGCGCTCATCGAGACAAAAGAACTGCCAAGCGGAGGGAGAGCAAGCCTCGCGGCGCCCGAGCTCCCCAGACCTAGGGAGTTGCTAGGCCGAGTGCCCGTTTCGGAGCCCGGAGGAGCCCGGCTCCGTCTCTGCCCGCAAGTGGGAGGGACGCCTCGCACAAAGCCCCGCCGGCCCGGCGCCCCGCGGATCTGCTGTGGGACGCCGCGGGGCTCGCGCCCCCGCACGGAAGCAGCACGGGGCGAGAGAAAAGAAAGAGCAGCCACCTCACAGGAGCGGAAGAACTAGGGGAAGCTGGAGTCTGCCTCGGTTTCCCCAACTGCAAACAGCCGGCAACGGAAACGACGCTACCCGCACTGCGTCCCCCACTAGCACGGTGACCCGGAAGTCGGGGAGCGAGGCATCAGGAACGCCTTTCCCGAAACACTGCCCGCCCCGCCTCGCCCTCAGGCCTCCTCTGATTGGTCCCTGCTCCACCAATTGCCAACGCAGCAAGAAGGTCGCGCAGAGTTGCTTTGGCGCGAGCGTGCAAAAATTGAAAGGACGCTAGTCGGTTTCCCTAGCAACGGCTACCTGAAGGCACGCCCCGCCCCGCCCCAAAGATTGATCTCACCTGGGGCTGCTGTGGAGCCTGCTCTCGCGGTGTTTTGAGCAAGTTGACACTGTGCAGCTTCTACACTCCAGGCGCGGAAGAAGCAGTGTGCTTTTGGTAGCTATCATTGCGCTTTCACCTACATTTAACCTTAATTCCGTGTATTTTCTACCTCCTGTTCACATATACGGAGGGCCGACTTAAACTCTACGTGGATTTTCTACTGTATATTGGACCCCAACCCCACGTTCAAAGGTCAGCTGTAATTATTAATGGTTCCACTTTACGGATGAGGAAACAACGTTTAATAACTTGTTCGTGGCCAATCAGTGGCAGATAAAGAGAGTCCTATATATTGAGGAAAGAAGTTTGGACTTAGTACTATAATAAAAACATCTAACAGTTAATTAATCAAACACTTATTCCTTAACTGGTTGTTTTTCTTGACAAAGAAATGTATGTTCTGATTTTAAAAAGTCTAATCTCTTAATTTAAGTACTTGTTGTTTGCCTGTTATGTACCAGTCAGGGTTCTAAAAGGTAGTCTTACAGTAAATAAACACAAATATTTATTGCCAGGTGATCCTAAAATAAGGCGTATGGGGAAGGGGAGTCTCTGTGTTAAGGTGACATTTGAGCAGTGTCCAGATGAAGTGAACCTTATGAGTGCGTGGAGAAGCAATATTTTAGGCACTAGAACAGCAAGTTCAAGGGCATTGAACCAGGAACATACTTCCTAAATTGGAGGAATAGCAAGAAGGCCAGTGTGGCTGGAGGAGAAAGAACAAGGGAAACGCAGAATGTAAGTACAAAGGAAAATTTATATTGAAAAAATAACTCCACCTATATATATATACACACACACCCACACTCAAGACTCCTGGTACTTGAGCCCCCTTGCTCAAAAACACTAATGTTAGTTTCTGGTTTAAACCTCCAAGAATATTCTATGTAAGTGTGTATATGTATATTCCTTTCATCCCCTTGTTAACACACATCGAAGCAGTAAAACACACTTTTCCACAACTCAACCAACATTTTTTAAAAGGTACTAATTGTAAAACACTAGACATGTGAAGCTTGCTTAAGCCATTAACCCCACTCCATAGAAGCAACTGATGGTCAACTTGGTAATGAAATGTGGACATATAATAATAAAATCATAGAATTTTAGGTCTTGAAAGAAACTTGAAGATCACCTCATTGAATATTTTTATTGCGCACAAGAAGATTCAGAAAGGCAAAATGTACAGCCAATTTGGCAAATTAAGAAGTAGAAACAAACTTCTGTTTCAGGGGTCTCTGCATTTGTTCACAAGACCTTTGTGAAATAGAAAGGAATATAATCCTGTCATAAAGTGAGAGAATCCTTTTACCTTTTCAATGTGCTGTACTGAAGGTAGGGAGTGCAGAGAGCTTTTGTCTTCATGCTGCCTGTTGGCTCACTTCAAACATGTTTTTCTCCAAGAGAAGAGCCTGCTAGTCTGTTTGGTCAGAACCCGAGAAGTGAACGGAACTGCACTTACTGGAAGCAGAGCCTGTACATTAAGTTGTCAAATGCATGTGATTGCCTGTTTGCATGTAACTGGCAAATATATTAGGCCAGATCTGTCCCTCTGGGAAGATTGATTTTCTCTCTTTCTCTCTTATTCTCAGATTTCCTTTTTCTATGTATCTTGGCTTAATGGTAGTTAAGTCCTAAGCTTAGAATTCTGGTGTCAAGAAAAAGGTGGGACGTACTGAGGTTTCTAACTAAGCTGTGTGCTTTTATCTGGTCTTATCATGGAAAACAAAGGCTGCAGCATACTGGAGTTTGGTAATATTTTTTAGTAGTACTGAAGAGTCCCTGCTTTCTTATATTAGTAGACAAACTAAGTAAACAAACTAAGACACTGTTGATTTTAGAAGCTGCTTAATAGAAAGGGTTATTAGTATGGCTGTTAATCAACAACTTCTTGCAGTGTTCAGCACTTGATCCACAGAGAACCCAAGTTAAATATTAATGCCCCTTTTTGAAGTTTGTAAAGTCTAGAGTATAGTGAATTTATACTGAGAAATGAGTTTCCTCTGTGGAAGCTTTAAACATATTAAGGACAGTGGCAGTCCTGATTAATTTATACTGATTTGTGTTGCACTTTGCTGAAATTATAGTATGGTAGGCACTGATTAGGGGGAACTCCTCATGTTTAGGTATGATTCTTTCAATGGGAGAATGGTGAAATATTCAGAATGCCAAGGCAGACTTGTTCTCACAGCCACTGGTAATGGGATTTACCGATGAAAGTTTAAGCTATTCAGAATTAAGTTATGGGTTGGGGTGAAAATGGTAACCAGAACAAAGAAACATCGAATCAGATAGAACTATTTATATGATTGTTGTTGTTTTTAAGTTAGAGGATAAAGGGAATAGAGAAGCAGGAACGTTAACAAGACCCCTACAAAGGGTTTGGTGGCACATTAATTATAGCTGAGACGAGGAAAGCCCACCTCACCTAAGTTTACCTATCAGATTTGCTCCAGTGATCCCAGTCTGCATGAGTTTAAAGCCAGTGGTGTTGAAGGAAAATAGGTATGTTTAACTCAGGGTAGTGATTTTAATTCAACTGTTAGTGTTGTGGGAGAAAAGGACAATCAACTTGAGGGACAAGAAATCTTTATTTGACCCCAGGTAGGAGGTCTAAGATTGTATGATATAGTCAATGTTGAGTGGCAGAGGCTCCAGGTTTTAAAGGACTATTTGCCAAGCTATAAAATATATATAATGAGCAGTGACTCACATATGCTTCTGAGACCCTATCATTCGAACACATTCACACATAATTTTAGAAGTTTCTGACACCAGAATACACGCAAATGGGAAGCTTTGAACCAACCATAATATTGCCACCTTGTGGCTACCATTGGGATGTGTAGACTCAAAAAGTTCCTGATGATGGTGCTAGAGAGCTAGTTTGCCAGCATGAGAACATTTCCTATAACTTAAGAATGGCAAAGTATATTAAGATCTTGACTATCAATGATATGATATGGAAAATATCAGAAGGAGATCGTTATAAAGAGGAATCTGCACAACAAAACTCTCACATAAAATGGAATTTGTTTCTTGAGCGGTATCTGAAGTGTTACACACACACACACACACACACACACACACACACACACACACACACGGGCAGGTAGCATCTCTGCTTTAGAGCTAATTCGTTGACTTCTGTTGCTGAACAGTCTAAACCTCATGACTCTCCACTAAAATAAAACACATTTCTTGGTTTATCCATGAGAGCTGCAGTACAGTAGAATCTCCATTAAAAAGTCACCAACTCTTGCTGAGACCAGTTTGGCTCAGTGGATAGAGCGTTGGACTGCGGACTGAAGGGTCCCAGGTTCGATTCCGGTCAAGGGCATGTACCTTGGCTGCGGGCACATCCCCAGTAGGGGGCGTGCAAGAGGCAGCTGGTCGATGTTTCTCTCTCATCAATGTTTCTGACTTTCTACCCTCTCCCTTCCGCTCTGTAAAAAAATCAATAAAATAAAAAAAAAAATAAAAAGTCACCTACTCTTTGTTCCATGGGCAGTAAATAAGTCAAAGCAATGGGCCAAATTGAGAGCAATATACACGACAGTGAAGGAATAACAGTTTGTGTGCCTCGGGGCAAGGTATCAACATTTAAAGAGTCACAGGTAGTAACCAATATGAGAATATTGGTGAGTAAGCATTAACAATGGCCCCGGTGTAGGGGATGCAATTGTGGGAAGCCCTAAGGAACTTCCAAGGGAGGGTTATAGTGGGTCACAGAGATGCCCACATCAAGGATTGAGTTGGTTCAAGAAGTACAGTGAAATGTCGGGCTGATGCCGTGCCATTCCCTAGAAGTAGCCACTTCGGTAATTTTAGTGAAGAGAGTGGTGCCAAAGTCATGCGGTAGTGGTGGAATAATGATGTGTATCATTTGTCTCTTAAGTCACCAATGTGGCAAGAGACTGTTGAATGCTCATAACTACACCAAAAAAGCAGCCACTTAAAGATGACATTTGGAATAGTCCACTGGGCACCGGGACCCAAGCCTATAAACCAGTGAGCTATATAAGATTACTATTTTCAGTCCCTAGAGGAGTTAGTTGGGTTTGACATTTATTCTATCTTGGGCTAAAGTCCAAACCCTGCCAAGGCTCTCTGTTCCTTGTCAGACATCTCTCTGGACCAAAGAATGCATTCCACACTCCAGTGTGCAGAAATGGGCTCCCTAAATCCCAACGTGACATGAACATAGTGTATTCCATACCATCTATGAAGTAGTTATTAACTTGATACTAAAACTGGCAACTGAAGCATTATTGAAAATACAGTGTGAAGATATGGAGGGCTGACTGAATCACTTAGGTCAGTGGTTGGCAAACCGCGGCTCGTGAGCCACATGCAGCTCTTCGGCCCCTCGAGTGTGGCTCTTCCACAAAATACCACGCCTGGGTGAGTCTATTTTGAAGAAGTAACATTAGAAGAAGTTTAAGTTTAAAAAATTTGGCTCTCAAAAGAAATTTCAATCATTGTACTGTTGATATTGGGCTCTGTTGACTAATGAGTTTGCCAGCCACTGACTTAGGTGAATGTGTTTTGTTCAAATATGAGAGGAACTAAAGGGGGAACGGTTTTAAAAAAGGACATGAACCAACCATTCCCAATTTTATGGCTTCAAACAGTAACTTATTTCTTGTGATTCTTTGGGTTGTCTGGCTTCAATTAGGGAGTTCTGCTAGTTTTATGTGGGGTCCCCACATAGCTGTATTCATTTAGAGCTCTGCTGGTGCTAGAACGTCCAAGATGGCCTCTCATCCTTGTGTCCCTCTCCACGTAGTCTCTAAGCATTCCATAATTTGACTTCCTGACAGCATGGCAGCTAGACTTCAAAAAGGAGAAGGTAAAAGATGCCAGTCCTCTGAAAACCTGACTCAAGAGTCCCAGAACATTCCTCCGCTACTTTCTATCGATCACAAGTGATAAAGTGGGTGGGTGCAGGCCCCACTCCACTCGTGAGAAGCAGCATGCACAGATGAAAGAACTGTTGAAGTACCACAGTTTCTCTAAGGAAAATTTAAGTGCTATTACCTTGGGAAAGACAATTAAAAAAAAAAAAGACCATTCAGCCTTGTTGATCCATGTTGGACTACTTGTCTATACCATATTCCTGTGTCTGTTCATCTAATGGTTGGGTTGTACGCTCTGTTTGCTGGAAGGGACATCCTCAATTTGTCTTCTCTAGGCCTTCTCATTCAGGGGAAAATCCTAGAAGCTTGTTAGCTCTTTTTCCACTAGTCAGGCTAGTCTTGGTACATTCATGAATATGAGACAAATTTTTGCATTGAATTTTTTATTTTATTTAGAGGGTATAGGGGAGATAAATGGTTAACTTCTGGAATATAAAGGCCAAGGGGACATAATAGATTTCCCTACACTGGTGGTAGAAGATGTGGTGTCTTTATTAAATAAGTATCTTGGGGTGGTTTGGGCATTTTTCTAAGTATAACCTATGCTTCTATGGAGTGCTATCATGCAGTGATTCTCAAATGTAGTTCCTGGGGTGGGAGCAGGGTAGAAGGAATCAATGAAAGAAAAAAGGAAACATCTGTAATACTTTAAGCAATAAAGACAAATAAAAATAAAGTGAAGTTCTTTAGGACTGCAGTATCAGTATAATTTGGGCTTGTCAAAAAAGCAAAATTTGGAGTCCCAGTCTTAACCTACTGAATCAGAAACTCTGAGGATGGGCCCAGTATTCTGTGTTTAACATTTCCAGCTTATTCTCTTGTGCATACTGAAGTTTAGCAATAGCAGTCATAGATGGTCCATAAAAACTCCTTTTGTTACTGTCATTTTCCTGAATTGTGTTTAACAAATGGCACTCACATGGTACAGATGGCTTATTTCTAAGTAATTTGAAACAGAAATAGGGGCCAAGACAACCTACATTTTTATCGACAGTCATTATCTTTCAGATTGTTTTCTCCTTCAGGATCCTGCCTACATAGGAGACTAGAAAAATCTGTCCTTATTGCTTACTTTTCTGTGTTACTAACAGTTATGAGACCAGTGTTTAGATCTGGGTTAACTGAAGAAGACTTAAGGGCTGTGATGCTGGTGGTATCCCCAGAGGCCACTCTTCCCATTTCTATTATTTGAGCAAATATTTATCTTTAGCCTGGTAATTCTCTACTCCCACTGGTCTGAATGTGACATTAAAGAGCAAATCACAAAAGGGAAGTCTGAAGGTCTTTGAGAATGCTACTGTTGTCTAGCTTCTAGATTGCCTAGAGTGATATTTATTATTATTTATAATAATTTACTATTACTATTGGCTTTAGTGGTACTGGGCAGGGAGTACAGTGATTGGTTGTGACTATAGCTCAGTTGTACCACAGGCTTGTGTTTCAGTTAGTACCTTTGATCTGTAACATGCCCTGCAATGTGCAGTGGGGAATCCTATATAATAAAAACCTAATATGCATATTTTCCCCTGGACTGGGACGGGGCTCCCTTGCCAACTGTGGGAAGGGAGACCCTGGCTGGTGGCCCACAGCCACTAGGGACCCTATGCATGCATGAAATTCGTGCACTGGGCCTCTAGTGTGATATAAAAACGTATCATATAAGAAGTGTCTTTCTCTTCTAGGGGTTTACCACATGGCAGAGGAAATAAAATCTGTGCATAACAATTAAATATGATGCAGGCTGAGTGCCCTGCGAGAGGATTTGAGTGTTACAAGAGTTCAAAGAAGATGGTGGATGGAGACCAATGAAGGCTTCGTGGAGGAAGTGGCATTTCAGCTGAATCTTTGATAGGTAGGAATAACCAGCAGGTGACTATTTGTATCTCAAGCACCTATTCAGTGACTGCCACACAGTAGGTGCTCAATAAATACCATGTGTTCTGTCTGACTCACAGACAGATCATTGGCTGACTAGCAGATTTTGGTTTTTCCTTTCTTTGGAAAAAGACAAAAGAAGAAGATACAATTTTACAAAATGTAAAAATCAATTTGAAGATATACTGATTTCAGATACATTAAGGTGTGAGAGCAAAGTGCTTTTTTGAATCTTAAAGGCAGCTGAAATGTGAACCTGGAGTTAGTTAGAGAACAATATATTATTGATTTTGCAGATATCTTTGTGTTGAATAGCTTCCTTCCCCCACCTCACTCTAGCTTACAACTTTCTCTACTCTGCTCCATTGCCCAGGAGGCAGGCTTGTATGCACTAGGACAGTGGTTGGCAAACTCATTAGTCAACAGAGACAAATATCAAGAGTACAATTGAAATTTCTTTTGAGAGCCAAATTTTTTAAACTTAAACTATATAGGTAGGTACATTGTTATTAACTTAATTAGGGTACTCTTTCAGACGCACTGTACGTGCATGCCCACACATGGTATTTTGTGGAAGAGCCACACTCAAGGGGCCAAAGAGCCGCATGTGGCTCACGTGCCATGGTTTGCCGACCACTGCTCTAGGATATCAAGCTGGACTTCCTTGCTTTCTGGTTTCCCAGAGAGCTTAGCCAAAGTGAAGATTGGCAAGAGTCTGATGGGCTGCAGGAGGATAAAGTGGACGTATTTATTTCTCCCAGTTCCCTATTTGGGGAGCTGGCTGGGTCATTGCTTAACTAAAGGCCACAGCTCCTGGCCACTAGCTCACAAGGACATGGCTTATAATGACAGGCTGGCTTGTGTTAGAATCTTTGTTCCTCAAAGGGTCAGAAACCAGTCCTGTGGTACAAGACTGGTTTAAAGTAGAATCTGTTTTACTAGGCACTGCCAATGAATCCCACACAGGAGTAGAGTGATCAGAGTGGAGAACCCCCCCAAACAACAACAACAACAACAACAACAACAACAACAACAAAAACCGTTTAAGGAGACTAGAGAGAGTCTCACCCTTCTGAAGCTCACCTAGTGTTTCCCAGCCTTGGTTGAAGGTCTGAGGAACTCCTACTTTGAACTTGGGAAAGCTCAGCAAATCTCCCTAGGGCTGCTGTTCATTGTATACATAACTTTTTCTTTCATAAAAGTTGACTCCCTGTTCCTTTGCTGGGAAGAGGGTACCAACAGATAAAAAATAAAGGTAAGGGGATTAAACTAAAGGTCTGAAATTAATCACATCCTACATGAACATTTAAGGACTCATGGAGCTGGCCGAGGTTTGGCAAACCGCCTAATCCTCACAGCTTCCAAATACATGGTAACATTTAGTCTACCAGTGGTCGGCAAACCGCAGCTTGCGAGCTGCATGTGGCTCATGAGCCTCGGTTTGCTGACCACTGACAGACACTGAAGTCATTTGGATCTGTGATAGTTACCATTTAAGGCTAAATCATCTGAAAGTAAAGATACATATTTTCTGTAGGAATTTTTGAAATCCATGTGTAAGATTTGAGGAACCATTTGGAGCTGTGTAACCTGAGACCCTATATGGAAACTGTTTAGCCCAGAGTCTGGCACAAAAATCACGCACTAATACATACAGGAAGACAAAGTAAGTTCCTGAGCCCTCACCATGTGTCGGTCCCATAGTTGGGTCATTTAACTAACCGCAACCCCACAACCTTCCGATTCTAAGCGCTGAGCCATACTCGGAGGCCAAGGGTGCAGAGTTCTCTTAGGGAAGGGCGCTCCCAAGGGCGGCTGTGCCCGGGTCCCACGGACACTGTGGGGAGGGTGAGCAGGGGCGCGCGCCAGGGGCGCAGGCGCTCGCGTGCTTCTTTGTCCTCGGTGGTGTGGGCCCTGCTCCCCCTTCACCGCTGCGCTGCCCGCCGCCCGCCGCCCGCCGCCCGCCGCACGCCCCGGCCAGCTCCATGAGGGCCAAGCAAGTGAACTTGCTGGTGGCGCTCGTCGCGGTCATACTCTTCAGCTTCTCCTGTTTCTGCATCTCCAGGATGACTCAGACCAGTAAGCGGAGGGTGGCCTCTCCTGCCGACTGTCTTGGCTCGGGCTCCTGGATCGCTGGGTCAGAGCGAAGGGGATGGGCTGACATAGGGACCTGGGGGGTCACCTGCTCTCCTAATAGGGGCTTCACAGAGGTAGCCCCCACGCCCTGGCCCTGCCAGCGGTTGAGCTGTAACGGACACCCAGGTCTGTCCGCGGCTTTGACCGCCGATGGGCACGTGCGCTAACGCACTGGCCTGCAGGGCCTCGGGGTCCGGCCTCTGCCTGTGCCTCTTCCCACGTGTGCCTCCTCCCACGTAGGTTCAAGGACCCGATCTGTGTCCAGCAGCCCCCACCCCCACCCCGTTATTTCCAGAAACGTGAATGTCTGACTCCAAGAACGGCACTCACGTAGCCAGCATCTTTCCTCTTTCGTGTTTGACCTTTTTGAGCCACACTTCAGGGCTCCCTCGGTATATTCTGGGCAGCTGGAACGGGGTGAGATGGTAGGGAGAGATATAACCAACAATTTAGAGTACTGGTTTGGAATCTGACTAATCTGGCTCACGTTACCACTTTGAAACACGCCAAGGTTTTAATTTATTGTTGTCTATGGAGTTCCCAGTGTAGCAAATAAAAATGTAGGTTGCCCAGTTAAATATCAATTTCAGATAAAAAATGAGTAACTTGTTAATATAAAAATTGCATAGAATACACTGATACTAAAAAATTGTTTATCTGCAATTAAAATTTAACTTGGTTTCCTGTATTTTATCTTTCAACTCTAGGCCATAGTGTAATATATTAACATTTATACAGTTAGATTTTGAACTGAAGATTTAGGGATTCTGCAAACATATTAACCCAGCCTTTCAAGACTGGCCTTGGGTTGTTTTAGGTTAAATTTTCATTCTTCTTTTTATACTCATTTATGATTCAGGGTGCACACTAAGTAATTTTGGTAGTATAGTCAAGGATAAAGTCTGGAAGTGGCTTTAGTCCTCTATTTAATGTTTACGTCCTCTAATTAATGTTAAAATTATGTTTTAGTCCCTTAAGTAATACTAAATTTTGTCACATACCCACAATACCAACATTGTATGCCATTTGTTTAAAGATTAAAAATGTATATTAATTTATATGATTTATACTACTAATCTTTCATCATTTTATACTCTTTCACTCTTTATTTTCTATAAAGACCATTTCCAAATGTGTCTTTTATTTATTTTGGAACAATAAACAATGAGCTATTTTATTTACAAAAAATAAGTCATTACTCATAATTAGCAAAATGTAAACTTCTTTTGATAGTAATTTTAGAAGACAATTTAGATTGGCAACTTCATAGGACACTTTAATACAATTAACATTCTTTTATTGAAAATGTAGACTTTTTGAGCTATGTAGTGTTTTTGAAAACATAACCATTTTGGTGTGTTTTCTAGTTATGACCTGCAAAAACAAATTTGGTTCCTCAGAGTGTTTATATTCCCATCATTCATATGTCCAAGTTCAGAAAATGAGATCTTGAGAATACACTTTTTAAAAAAAAATCTCACCTGAGGATTTGTTTATTAATTTTAGAGGGAGGAAAGGAGAGAGAGAGAAACATCAATGTACAAGAAAAACATTGATCAGTTGCCTCCTCCCCATCCAAGTGGGGGACCATATATAATCACCAAGGTATCTGACCTTGTGGGAATGTATCTGTATGCCTACCATATACCCTGCAGCAGGACTGGCGAGGTGAGAGCTCCCTGGTGTGGTCAGCAGAGTCCAGGATCCAAGGTCTAGTCACATTTCCTCTTCACTATTCCTTTCTCCCTGGGCCTGTGCACCTCGAAGATAATTCTATTTTGACAATTCCATTATACTTAGTTGTTCAAATATACGCTCCTTTCTCCCATCCCTTGCAAGCCTGATTGTTAGTTAATTTAGAGCAGGAACTGGACTTTATCCATGTTTTGTTTACCTATCACAGCACAGTAAGTGGCACATGATACCTATTCAGTGGGAGAAAGAATGAATAACTCGGCATGCTTCTCCTTACTGGAAGTATTTAATGAATGAAATAAGGTAGAAAAGTTAGGTCATAGCCACATTGTATAGGACTTTGTATACTAAGGCAAGTTCATTTGGATTTTATTCAGCTAGCATTTAGGGAACCTTTTAAAGTCTTTGGGCAGCGTTTCCAGAAGATTAACTGTGGATTGGAGGTGAGAGACCAATTAAAAGGCAATTATAATAATTGTGCAGCAAGAGGCAATAAAGATCTGAACTCTGTAGTAAAGTCAATGATGAGAAAGGTGAAACTATTAAAGGTCTACTGACAGTACTTCTTACATTTTAACACAAATCTCAGTCTCCTGTGAATCATTAAAATGTAGCTTCTGACTCAGGAAGTCCTGAGATACATGTCTAACAGGCTCACAGCTGGTATCACTGGTCTGTGCTGGGCAGTCTGGTAGCTTCTCTTTATTTCTACTGTCCCCTTGCTGTGAGACACAAAGGCCAGTGGTCCTCAGGACCTCACCTGGTTTATGGGTGGAAGTCAAATATTAAGTGACAAAACTGAGATTCAATCAATTGGCCCATTGCACCTGTGGACTACTTTGCAAGAAAGATAGTTTTATAACAGTCCACTCTCACAAAGAGTACCTCATTGAATATGAGAGTAATATAAATATTTAAAACAGAGTACTGATGAGTTGAATTGCCCGATCAAAATGAACCAGAACTAAGCCTAGAGATTGTGTCCTTTAATATCTCTGTAAGGTTGTTTCTGCAAATACTACTTCCTCCAGAGAACACGCTTTCTTTTCATGTTTACCAAATTGATCCCTCAGGGCCTGACTCCCCTTGGCCCAGATATGTTGCATCACCTGTGTTATATCAACTCCAAACACACGATCCCTTTGACAAAGAGAATATTACCTGGGAACCCTAGTAGCAGGGCAATACTGCTTATACTAAAACCCTGTTTAAACTTGTGAACATCCCCACGTAGTACCCACTATATGGATATTTAAGATTTACTGGGGTAGTTGCAGTTCTTTTGATGAAGCGTGGTTCTGTTTCAGAACCTCTTAAATCAATTTCAATGCTGTCCAGTCCATTCTTTCGACAATGCTCCCTGCTGGATTTCAAAGACTGAATTCTCTGCCCAAAGCTAAGGCTAGTGTGAGCCAAGGCAGGGATGAAATCAGACTGGGCTGTATTCTTTCACTATATTGTCTTGCTCAGTTTAATAAGTGCCTCAAGATTTTTGCCCTCAAACCTGTAATACCAGCCCTAATCTTGCCCTTGAACGTCAAACTCATATAGCCAGCCTCATAAGCATCACAATGGCTTTCATGACATTATGTGTTCTTTTTCATAGCTGCATGATATTCAATTGATAAATGAACAAAGAGTAGTCCACCAAAAATGTTTATTAGACATTTGTCAAAGCATTTTTTAATATGCTTTGCCACATGGTCTGCATGCATTATTGAATTGCATCTTCACAACAACTCTGAGGCAGGGATTCTTATATATCCATTTACACGTGAAGAACAGAGGCTAGCAAAAATTAAACAGCTTGCTCAAGCTGCACAAATATTAAGTGACAAAACTGAGATTCAATCATATGTGATTTAAGAGCCATCATATTATTAAAAGGATATTCTGTAATTTATTTATCATATTTCCATTGTTAGGTACTTAGGTTGTTTCTGATTTTCTTACAATGATAAATAATGCTGCCCATGTTGAACATTCTTAGAGCCAAATCTGTACATATTCCTGGTCATTTTCTTTAGATAAATTCATAGAAGTGAATTTTCTGGCTCAATTGGTGTTTTCCTCTAATTACAAATCTGATATATGCACCTTCCAGATAGTGCTTAACATTTCATTTTTTCCAGTCTTTTATGCACAAATATACACCATATGTATGTAGCACTATACGTATATACACATATACACACATTTAGTGCTAGATATATAGCTATAGAGAAGCATATATTTTGTATTTTTGTTATATATTATGAAAATTGTATAATACCATTGCTACATATATAAACATATACATATGTGTTTTCTATGCAGGTAATCAATTAGTTAATTGTAGAAACGATATTTTGGAGTTTAAGGAAAATTTTCTACGTTTAAAAAACAAAACTGAAAGAAATCGCCAAGAGCTGACAGATGCCTTGAGTAAAATGAAGTATGCCAACAGACAGAATGGTGATGTATCCGTAAACTTAGGTTTGTGTTGCTTTGTTTTGATGCATGGTGGTTTGTTTGTTTTATGTTTTGTGTTTGGAAATTTACATTTTATGCTTCCTGATTGTGGGACATTTCTCCCCAATAAATATAATTAAATCAGTTCTTGCTCTTTTATTGTCAGACATGGAAAAATCCGGTAAGAGACATCATTGCTTCTCATCTCTATCTGGAAGGTTGTCTTTCTGTGTTTTCAATCTCTGTGAATTGCACCAGCATCCATGTTGCATTCAGTAGATGCAGCCAGAAACTAAGTATCATCTCTGACTCCTGCCTCTCCCTCCTGCATACTTACTTCCATGTCAGTGAGCAACCCAATTGATTCATAATCCCATATGCCTCACACATCTGTCCATTTTTTCCCATCACCATCTCTACTATCCTAGTCAGGTCACCTTCGTGTTTCATCTAAATGTCTGCTTAACACTCTTATTTTTTCTCTGTCTCTCTAGTCTTGTCCCCACCTACCTATCCTCACTGAAACCAAAGTGAAGACATATATATCAACCTTCAGTGGTACCCATTTTCTTCAAGATCTAAAGTCCTGCCACATGCCTCCCCACTCTCTCCACCCTGCCCCACTCTTAAAAACGCCTGGAGACCACTGATCTGTTCTCTGTTCCTGTAGTTTTCCATTCTCCCAAATGACATGCAAATGGAATCACACAGATAACCCTCTGAGACTGGTTATCACTTAGTGTAGATTCATCCAAGTGTTGTGTGACCAGTTGTTTGCTCCTTTGATATTGCTGAGTAGCATTCCATTGTATGGACGCACAATGGATAGTTTGTTTCACCAGCTGAGGGGCATTTGGGTTGGGTTCAGTTTCTGGGGTGATTACAAATACCTATTGCTATAAGCACTCATGTACAGGTGTTTTGTTTGACTTTTCATTTCTTTAGGATAAATATCTAGACTTGGTGGGCATATGATAAGTATATGAGTAACTTTGTAAAAAACTGCCAAACTTTTAAAAAAGTGGCTGTACCATTTTGCATTCCCCGCAGCAATTATATGAGAGCTCCAGTTCCTTCCATTTATTATGGCCATTCTAATATCATGGCATCTCATAGTTTTAAGTTGCATTTCTGTCTAATGTGATGATGTTGAACATTTTTATGTGCTTATTGTTCTTCCATCTTCTTTGTAATATATCTGATCTTTTGCACATTAAATCTTTTGCATATTAAAAAATGGGTGGTTTGTTTTCTTGTTGAGTTTTGAGAGTTTTAAAAATATATATTTTTATTGATTTCATAGAGGAAGGGAGAGGGAGAGAAAGATAGAAATATCAATGATGAGAGATATCATTGATTGGCTGCCTCCTGCATGCCCCCAACAGGGAGTCTGTAACTTGGGCATGTGCCCTTGACCAGAATTGAAACTGGGACCTTCAGTCCACAGTCTGACACTCTTATCCACTGAGCCAAACCAGCTAAGGCTGAGAGGTATTTTTTGTTGTTGATGATGTTTTGTTTTTAAATATATATATATTTTATTGATTTTTTACAGAGAGGAAGGGAGAAGGATAGAGAGTCAGAAACATCAATGAGAGAGAAACATTGATCAGCTGCCTGTTGCTGCCACTGGGGACATGCCTGCAACCAAGGTACATGCCCTTAACCACAATCGAACCTGGGACCCTTCAGTCTGCAGGCCGACACTCTATCCACTGAGCCAAACCAGTTAGGCAAGAGGTATTTTTTATATATCCTGGATACATAGCAAATGAATATGTAATTAAGAAATATTTTTTACTAGTCTGTGGCTTGTGTTTTCATTCTCCTAATGTGTCCTTCAGAGAGCAACTATTTTCAATTTAGATGAAATTCAGTTTATCCATTTTTTATGCATTATGCATTTGATGTATCTAAGAACTCTTTAAGAGTCATGGGAATTTTCTTTTATGTGTGTTTTTATTTTAAAGTTTCAGATTTTACATTTTAGGTCTATAAAACCTTAGAGTTTATTTTTATAAATGGTGTGAAGAATAGGTTAAGGTTCAGTCTTTTTTCTGTGGATGTTCAAGTGTCCTGACACCATTTGTCAAAAAGGTGTCCATTCTTCATTTAATTGCCTTATATCTTAAAAAAAAGTCAATCTACCATATTTGTGTGGGCTTCCTTCTATAGCTCCATAGCTCTATAGATACAATAGAGAATTTGTATTGGTCTGTGTATCTGTTTTTTGTTTTTTTTTTGTAATACCACACTGCCTTGATTAACATATATATTATGAATTAAAATTAGGTAGTGTGAATCCTCAAGCTTTGTTCTTCTTTTTCAGAATTGTAGAGGCAAATTTAAATGCATGGTCATTGTAGCTCATAGTGACAGATTTAACTTAAATACAGAAAGCCCTCACTTAACATCTTCTGTAGGTTCTGCAGCTGTAAGGTAGATGATATCTAAGGAAACCATGAACTCAGAAGCCCTATTTTTTCTCTCAGGTGAGAAGGAAGTGAATACATTGGATAAGAATGAACCAGTGTCGGATACATTTGAAGTCTTAAAGTTCTTTCTCCCTCATCTGAGGAAAGTAGACAGAATTTATCCTGATGTAATCGTTGGCAAAAAGAAAGAAGGTGGTAAGAAAATTGGAATGGGAAAATCAAATACAGATATTCTGACCTTTGGGAACATGCCTGTAAGTTTAAAAAAGTCATCCATTGAAATGATGCTCAGTTTGATTCTTAGATCACCAGCCTATCTGGCATGTATTTGGATAACTAGAAATCAGTATATTGTCTGGCAGAAAAAAATAGTATAATAAATATTTGGAGGCTTGAATTTAAATTCAGGTTTGATACAGATGCTTTGAATATAACTCAAGTATATGTTAATTATCTGCTCAGTATCTGATAACTCTTTTTCACCCTTGGCTTGAAATCTATTCTCATCTGATTATCTGCACATTTCCCCATCTTTATGGGAACTGAGGTCTGAAAGGTTTTACAGCAGTGACCCTTGAGCTAAACCTTGAAGACTGAGTTCAAGCTCATCAGATACAGAAGAGGAGAAAAGGGACATTAGACCAATACTCAGAAACTTGCCTTTCTCACAAACCTCATTCATTCCAATGAGTGTGTCCCTCTGTGCCAGGGGTCAGCAAACCACAGCCCCAAGGCTGACCCTGCCTGTTTTAAGAATGGTTTGCTGGATCATAGGCATGCTCATTGCTTACTTGCTGTCTGTAACTGCTTTGAGCATAGAATCTTGGTATCTATTTAGGATGGCATGGGTCTGTTCTGCCAGTGCTTTGGTCATTATTGGGCAATAAAAGTCACATAGAGACAGATTTATCTCATCAAATCAGTTGGAAATTACCTCATGTACTGTTTTCACAGATGACATTATTTCAGAGTATTTTTGTTATTTGGGGTTCTAGTGTCTCCTTAGGAAGAAGAGTAGAGAACTGACCAATGCCTTCATATCTAGTTAGAGGGCACTATAATAAATAGAGAGTGAATAGTTTTCTTTTCCACTCTACTGAAATTGTCTTGGTGTCTATTTAATGCATTTCCTAACCATCCACTGCAAATTGGAATTTCCTTAAGCAGAAAATGAAATCCTATATAATAAAAGCCTAATATGCTAAGTGTCCAGTCATTTGTTCAACCAAAGTGTAATAGGCTAGTGATATGCTAAGGCCACTCAGCTGCTCACTATGACGTGAACTGACCACCAGGGGGCAGGCATTTCAACCGGTAGGTTAGCTTGCTGCTGGGGTTCAGTCAATTGGGACTGAGCAAGATGGGCCAGACATGCCCTGGAGTCCTCCCAAGGCCCCTTCCTGGCTGGCCAACCTCCTGTTTCCCTCCTTGGCCCCGACTGGGCACCGGTGGGGTCCCTTGGCCTGACCTGCGCACTCTTGCAATCTGGGACCCCTCAGGGCATGTTGGTTTTGGCTGATCCCACAGGCCAGGCTGAGGGATCCCACTTGTATACAGATTCATGCACCGGGCCTCTAGTATATTATAAAAACTAACAGCTTTTGGTTAGGATTACTTCTGTAATAAAATTTCAAGTACTATTTTTATGATTACACAACTAACCCAAACATAGAAATAAGCATAGACATTAATGCTAAATTATATTTTTCTCTGTGGTTTGAAATGGTGATGCTATGATCGGGTGTCTGCAGTGTCTTTTGCACTTGGCATTTCCACTGTTAAGAGACGAAATCATAGTTACCTGAAGCAAACGCTGACCTCGCTTATTTCCAGGATGACGCTTTCGGAGCAGAAGGACTCTGTAGTGATTGTCTCTATTGCAGATGTACGTATGAAGGCCAACCCGCTCTCCTTGCTCCCAGCCTGCAGTCTCCATGCTAATCACTGTATCGTTTCAAATTTCCTTCTCAAATTTCAAAAAGCAATTCACAAATGCCTTTTTTAGATAGCAGACAATGTATTTAATACTTTTTTGACAACACCAAGAAAGAATTAAATGTCAATCTAAAGCGTTTATTTAAGTATCATATTTCCATATGGAGAAATAAGATTACATTATTGAATATGTAACTAGGCCTGGCCAGTATGGCTCAGTGATTGGAGAGGTCATAGTTTGATTCCCAGTCAGGGCACATGCCTAGGATGTGGGCTCGATCTTCAGTGTGAGGTGTGCAGGAGACAACAGATTGATGAGTCTCTTTCATTATTGACATTTCATTTTTCTTTCCCTCCCACCCTCCCTTCCTCTCTGAAATAAATAAAAATACATTAGAAAAAAATGTAACTAGAGGCCTTATATACTATATGGTACAGAACTGTATTTACAAACAGAACATTAAAAGTGATGTTATAGTAATAAAACCTGCCCAGTAAAAGGTTAGCATAGGAATCAAGAGATAATTTACATTAAATAATAGCTACCACTAATTGGGGCACTCCTTCCTATATCTGAAGGATTGTAGACAATTTTTATATACATTATTTATAACCTGCATTACATCTGTATAAAGGAGGTAGTACTATCCTGATTGTACAGATGAAGAAATGAGTTTATGAAAGTAATTTTCCTAGTTATTAATAGAGCAGATTCATCTCTCCAATGGCCCCAAAGTTTTCTATCTTGTAGTGCTATATAAGTACTGTATAAATGTTAACACAATAAGGCCTTTGGGAGAGGAATTTGGCAACATGTATCAGATTTAAAATGTGTATATCTTTTGTCTCAGAAATCTCAATTCTGGGAGGTTATCCTAAGGAGATAGCCAGGCAAGAATTTCAAAATGATAAAATATGACACACTAGTACCGTAGTTGAGAACATAGACTGCATCTAGATTGCTAGCTTCAGATGCCTGGTTGGTGAACTTGAACCCGTTACTTCTCTGTTCTTCACTTTTCTTAGCTATAAAATAGTGATGATAACATTACCTTAATCACACATAATTGTTTTGGCAATTAAATTAGCTAATATATTTAAAGTATTTCAAATGCTGTGTGGCATGTAGTAAGTGTTCAATAAGTAATTATTTCAAGGATTTTTAGTGCTAAACACCAAAATATTGAAAGTAATCAATATGTCAATAAGAGACTGATTGAATATTCATGTCTACACTGCAGTGATCTGTAACCATTGAAAGAATGAATATTATAGTTACTGAAATAAAACCGTGTCTAAATCATATTGTTGAGTAAAAAAAGTTGTAAAGCATTCTGCTTAATATACCGTATATGCAAAATGTGATAGAAAGAAGGGAGGAAGATAATACAGATTGATGAAATGTGTAAAGAGAAAAAGAATGAGTAAATTTTAGAATGATATAAATAATGGTTTACATTAAAAAATTAGTAGTCATATATAAAAACTATACATAAATATCAATTTATATTTACATTTAAGTATAAAATATAAACATGGTTATCTCTGGATATTGGGAATTGTTGTCCTTTATTCTTTTTTCTATTATTTGCATTTCCTATAATAAATGTGTCTTTGAAAGCAGAAAAACTCTAAACAAAACAAGTAATAGAAGAACTATTGGGAAAATGTAAATAAAAGATTAAGCAATCTTTCTCTCCAATTTTGATTTCTTAATATTGGAAGCATATACTTAATCTCTGAAGTGTTTTGTCATTTTTTTTTGCATTATAATAACCTTTGTTCATTTGCTGCTGACACAATGTACATCTGCCTAAAATATATTGATCAATAAAATATGGGGGACAAATTTTAAAATGGAATATATAATGCTTAAGAATTAGAACTTCAGAAAGAAAGAACCAAGATGGCGGCATAGGCAAAACACCTATCTTGCCGTCATACTCAGCAATTTTAATACTACAACTTAATGAAAGAACAAACACCTTCCAGAATCACCAGAAAGCTGGCCGAGTGAAAATTCCACAAATAAAAGTGAAGATAAGACACTGTGACTCGGAGGAGCGGTGGTGGACAGCGTTGAAAGATTCGATCGGAGAGAGGTTTGGAGCGCGCGCCGCGGAGAGGGCGGGCGGCTGAAAACTGGCCAGTTTTCTCGAATGGGGAGACAAAGACGTCCCACTGGACTGATTCTCCAGCTCTGGGCGAAGTCCAGAGAACCCACTATCATAAGGGGTGAAAACTGGACAGTGGGAGGGCACGCGGAAGCTCGGGTGCTGTAGGGGTCTGCCGGCTTGTGGAGAAGGCAGCTTGCGCGAACAACTCGGCTGTGTGACGGCGCAGAGAGCGCTCTGCGACTTGTCTCTCATTCGGAAAACCGTCACACTGCTTTGTTTTATGACACTGGGGGAGACATTGCGCATGCAGACTCATTTTGGGAGAGACTGAATTCCCCGGCAGCCGGTGGAGCTCGGCAGCGGCTCGCTCTCAGAGGTGCTGGCGGCCATTGCCCCCGGCACAGAGTCCCCGGGGCTGCATAGGGCGGAGCTAACGCTGTCTGCTTGGCCCGGAGACTCCGCCCATCCAACCTGAGCACAGCTGAGCTTCACAGACAATTGGACTGGAGGTCAACCCCTCCAAGTGCTAACAACGATTAACTGAGCTTAACTTCAGCAAGACTGTGCAACCCATATCCACCTCAGGTAACTGAGGAGGCTGAGCCACTGTCCCTAGTAGGAAGTCTACCACACAAAGCTAATTGACCAACTCAGGGAAGCAGCCACCATGCAGAGACATGGAAAGAAATCAGATGTGAAAGAAATGGAGGGAAAAAAAGACTGGACATGGAATTCAAAACCACAGTTATAGGGTTTTTCAAGAGGCTCCAACAAAAGGTCGAGGCCTATAAGGAAATAAGCAAGACCACAAAGGAAATGATCAAGACCAACGTGGAAATCAATGAGTCCTACAAGGAAATGAAGGAGACCCTCAAGGATATAAAGGAGACTCTCAAGGATATGAAAAAGGACCAACCAGAAATTAAGCATACACTGACTGAAATAAAAAATATTATACAAAGACCTAAAACTGCTCTGGAGCACCCCAAGAACCAAGTTAAAAATTTGAAATACAAAGAGGTAAAATCCACTCAGCTGGAAAAGCAAGAAACCAAAAGAATCCAAAAAATTGAAGATAGTGTAAGGGGCCTCTGGGACAACCTCAAGCATACCAACATCCGAATTATAGGGGTGCCAGTAAAAGAGAGAGACCAAGACAATGAAAACCTATTTGAAGAAATAGTGACTGAAAACTTCCCACACCTGGTAAAAGAAATTGACTTAGGAGTCCAAGAAGTGCACCGAACCCCAATATATCAGAACCCTAAGAGGACCACACCAAGGCACATCATAATTAAAATGCCAACAGCAAAAGACAAAGAGAGAATAATAAAAGCAGCAAGAGAGAAACAGTTGGTTACCTATAAGGGAGCACCCATACGATTGTCAGCGGATTTCTCAACACAAACGATGCAGGCCAGACGGGGCAAGAAATATTCAAAGTGATGAATAGCAAGAATCTACAACCAAGATTACTCTATCCAGCAAAGCTATCATTCAGAATTGAAGGTCAGATGAAGTGCTTCGCAGATAAGAAAAAGCTAAAGGAGTTCATCACCACCAAACCAACATTATATGAAATGCTGAAAGATATTCTTTAAGAAGAGGAAGAAGAAAAAGGTAAAAATATAAATTATGAACAACAAATACACATCTATCAACAAATGAACATATAAATCAAGTGAATTGATAGGCTGATGAACAGGATAAACTGATGAATATAACAGAGACATGGACATAGAGAGGGAATGGACTGACGATTCTTGGGGAGAAAAGGGTGGGAAGTGCAGCAAGAGACTGGACAAAAATCTTGCAACAATGGGAGAGGACAGTGTGGAGGGGGAGGTGAGGGTAGAGGGTGGGATAGGTACAGGGTGGAGGGGAGCTATAGGGGGATAAAAAGGGGAAACAATGTAATTAATAAACTGAACAATAAAGATTAAAAAAAAGAATTAGAACTTCAGCACTACATTTAGAGTAGAATATGTTTCAGTATGTAACAGTATCTAGAGATTCAATTTATGACTGTCTTAAGAATCTTGAGGAGGAGGAACCAAGATGGCAACACAGGTAAATACCTATCTTGCTGCCCACACAGCAATTTCAAAACTACAACTTAACCAAAGAACAAACACCATCCAGAATCACCAGAAAGCTGGTTGAGTGAAAATTCCACAAATAAAAGTAAAGATAGGACACTGTGACTCAGAGAAGCGGCAGAGGGCAATGTTGAAGATGCGCACGGAGTCAGAGGTTTGGAGCCCTGCAGCGAGCGAGCGGAGAGGGCAGGCGGCTGCAAAGACAAAGGTGTCCCACTGCACTGATTCCCCACTTCTGGGTGAGGTCCAGGGAACCCACACTCATATGGGGTGAAACTGGACAGTAGGGAAGCACGCTGAAATTCGGGTGCTGCAAAGATCTGTGAGCTAGTGGAGAGGGAGAGCTTGTGCACGTAAGCTTGAGGTCAAACCCTCCTAGTGCTAACAACAATAATCTAGGCTTAACTTCAACAAGACTGTGCAACACATAAAGGGCTGCACCAAGAGTATCCACCTCAGGTAACTGGGGAGGCTGAGCCATTGTCCCTTAGAGGACATCTACCACACAAAGCTAATTGACCAGCTCAGGGAAGCAGCCACAATGCAGAGACATGGAAAGAAATCAGATGTGAAGTAAATGGAGAAAAAAAACCAACTGATTGGCCATAGAGTTCAAAACCACAGGTTCTAAGGCTTTTTAAGAGGGTCCTAAAAAAGGCCACCACCTACAAGGAAATGAACAAGACCTACAAGGATATGAAAAAGGACCAACCAAAAATTAAGCATACACTGACTGAAATAAAAAATATTATACAAAGACCTAAAAGCAAGCTAGAGGACTGCAAGAATCAAGGCAAAGATTTGAAATACAAAGAGGCAAAATCCACTCAGCTGGAAAAGCAAGAAACCAAAAGAATCCAAAAAATTGAAGATAGTATAAGAGGCCTCTGGGATAACCTCAAGCATACCAATATCTGAATTATAGGGGTTCCAGAAAATGAGAGAGAGCAAGATAATGAAAACCTATTTGAAGAAATAGTGACCGAAAACTTCCCCTACCTGGTGAATGAAATTGACTTAAAAGTCCAAGAAGCACACTGAACCCCAAACTATTGGAATCCAAAGAGGACCACACCAAGGCACATCATAATTAAAATGCCAAGAGCAAAAGACAAAGAGAGAATATTAAAGCAAGAGAAAAAAAGTTAGTTACCTATAAGGGAGCACCCATATGATTGTCAGCAGATTTCTCAACAGAAACGATGCAGGCCAGACGCGAGTGGCAAGAAATATTCAAAGTGATGAATAGCAAGAATCTACAACCAAGATTGCTCTACTCAGCAAAGCTATCATTCAGAATTGAAGATCAGATAAAGTGCTTCGCGGATAAGAAAAAGCTAAAGGAGTTCATCACCACCAAACCAATATTATATGAAATGCTGAAAGATATTCTTTAAGAAGAGGAAGGAGAAAAAGGTAAAAATATAAATTATGAAAAATAAATACACACCTATCAACAAATGAATCTAAAAATCAAGTGAATTAAAAATCTGATGAACAGAAAAACTGGTGAATGTAACAGAATCATGGGCATAGAGAGGGAATGGACTGGCAATTCTTGGGGAGAAAAGGGGTGTGGGAGGTACAGCAAGAGACTGGACAAAAATGCACTTATGGAAGAGGACAGTGGGGGGGGGGC
Source organism: Antrozous pallidus (assembly GCA_027563665.1). NCBI lineage: Eukaryota > Metazoa > Chordata > Mammalia > Chiroptera > Vespertilionidae > Antrozous > Antrozous pallidus. The sequence continues at coordinate 52,089,632 of CM050516.1, read as the reverse complement.
TGAGGGAGGAGGGTGGGATGGGTACCGGGTGGAGGGGAACTATAGGGGAATAAAAAGGGGAACAATGTAATTAATAAACTGAACAATAAAGATTAAATTTAAAAAAAGAATCTTCAGTACTATAATAGAGTTATTTGCATCATGACATATATTTTTAACAAACATCTTAATTATATACATTCAGAATTGCCTTTCAGAGAACTCAGATTTGACAATAGAATGGTCATTATTCAAAATATTTTTGAATTTTATGTTGGGAATGCTTGTAGACCCTGCAGCTACATATTGTAAATGCCATTTGTAATGTAAAAAAAAATCATATGAGGGAATAAACCACCAAAAGCTATTTACAAATGAGTCTGTCATCTAATCTAAGCATAATACTCAATAAAAAGTAGGTACAAAAGTTTGTCAATGGAAGAACATTTGAGAGTTTAGCTGAGTAATATGATCTGGAAATAAGTGAAATAATTTCAAAGTAAGCGTATTGTTATATAATACTCATAAAATGAAGATATCTTCAAAAAAGAGCAATTCTTTAAAATAAGCCATCTGACATTTAGGGCAAAACTGGCTTAGATGCATAGCTTTCATATACCACAAGTTTTTAAGTGAATTAACAGTGATATTTCATATTGTGACAAAAGGAGAATGACATTTTCATATTCAAGTCAAATCTTTTAGTCACATGGATATTTTAAATTCTTTTATAGAAAGTAAAAACACTAGAAATGATTAGGAAAGAATGACATTCCACACATAAACCAGGTTTATATGTAGCAAATATGTATTAATAGAAGTAAGGGGCATGCTTAGTTTCATTAAAATATTTTTCTCATTTTTAGAGTAATGAAGAGTATTCAAAATCTGTTGTTGACATGATTACAAAAAAGTAAGTACCCTTGGATAAATTTTTAACTGGCTGTTCTTTCATTTTTCTATCCTGTTTTCTGTCCAGTCATTTTATTAGTGACTAGAGGCCCAGTGCATGAAATTCATGCAGGGTGGGTCCCCTCAGCCTAGCCTGTGTCCTCTCCAATCTGGGACCCCTCAGGGGATGTCTGACTGCTGGTGAAGGCCCGATCCCAGGGACATCCCACTCACAACTGGGGACTGCTGGCTCCTAACTGCTCATCCGCTTGCCTGCCTGGCTGCCCCTAAGTGCCCCCCCATGCCAGCCTGGTCGCCCCCAACTGCCCCATGCAGCCTGCTGTTCAATTGTTTGGTTGTTCCTCACTAACCCCCCTGCCAGCCTTCTTGTTCCACGCAGCCTGCTGTTTGGTTGTCCATCTGATTGTTTTGGTCATGACGGCCCCTGGCTTTTTATATATTGGGATCATATTCATTTTAATGTTTATCTGTGCTCTATAGTTCTATCTTAGCTATGATGAAGTATAGCTTATAATTTCCCCCATTGTGTAGGTTATCTACCTATTAAACTCCATATTTTTAATGTTATTTTTGTTATAATATTTATTCTCCATGAAATCCATTGTCTCTGTGAGAAGCTTACTGGCTTATCTTTAAAAAAATTCTTATGTTTTTTACTGTATGAAGCTACTTTCACTGCTCCTGCTTAGGGTCTCCTGCTGTATGCAGTCCAGGAGATGAAAACACTGATGAACCAATATGAAACTATCAAGCAAGATGCTGTAGAATGTACCCAGCCTTCCAAATCTCTATGTTCCTGTGGGCGATAAAACTGGAAAAAACCAAAATCACCAGAGGCTACTATTATTGTGGTGTCTGGGGAGGGCAATATGAAAACTTATAGAGTAGTGAGTATTTTACATAATCCAAAAATATCAAGAACCACTTTCTTGAGAAGGTAACAATTAGGCTAAATCTAAGGGTGAAAGTAGATACTCTTCAGGCAGACAAAAGGAGGAAGGGAATGCCTGGCAAAGAGAATTGCCTGGGAGGCAGAAAGACCAAAAGGGGAGTATGTAGATTTTTGGAAATATAAATACGTTCTGGAACGTGCATTTTGTGTATTTTAATTTTTTGATATGTCTCTCTCTGATTTATAAAAGAAATACTTTGACTAAGAGTGTGAGTTTTATGATATTGATATCATGTGTCAACCTGTGAAATAATTCAAATAAAATATTATATGGACATGTATAAGGAAATTCCTCTTAAGTATTTGTTATTTTGATATATCAAATATTTAATTACAAACCTCCATTTACTTCTATTGATAGATTCAAAAGGCAAGTGAAGTCTGGATCCTTAGAGGTCATTTCAATACCTGCCTTTTTTTATCCAGACATGTTACATGCCATGCAATCAACTGAGGACTCACAAAAACTAAAGAGGTATGAAATTTAGAAAACTGTAGCCTTAAGTAACTAACTTCACTTGATGAAATGTTGGAATCAGCATTTAATAGATCCTATTTCAAACATAGCCAGCTCCTATTGATTTGCAAGAGCTATGTGGATTACTTTCCTAGTCTGTATTCAATGACATCAGTTGATAATATGAAACCAGGAGCATTTACACCCTTAGAAATGGGCAAAAGCTACAAATCAGGGCTGACCCCCTTGTCCCACACAGAGAGAGTGTTGTTTTATGTTTTTAATTTCTAGAGTGTGCCTTTAAGCAAAATTAAATAATGACGAATATTAACATATTTTATTATCTTTAGTTGGCAAAACAAACAAGTTTTGGATTTTTGTTTTTTGATGCTGTATGCCCAACCCAAGGCCATGTATTATCTACAGGTATGACCTTGATATAAGTATAAAGTGGAAGTTTTCTCTCTCTCTTTTGATTCCTTCCTTCTTTATTGTATTCCTCCAGCTCCCTTTATACTCATAAAATAGAAAATATATTAAAATACCACAAGGAAGCTTAAAATTGATTATATATTAACCTTCTTTCTGGGGTCACTATTAACAGAAGAAAATATAGTTACCTGAAACAAAATGAAAGTAATTTATCTAGAAAAAAAATTGTACTGCTGCCTACATTTGTCTGCCTACAAGTTATTGGTTTAAATAAATATAATTTGAGTACTTATTATATGTTGGGCAGTGTATATGCTTATCCCTGCTACCCTACATAGCTTCAGATTTATGGATAATACAAGTGGCCCAGTGCATGAAATTCGTGCACATTAAAAGGGGATTAATTAGAGGAAATATTTTAATATTGCTATTTGCCCTTTCTCTATAATAGAAGTGTCAGTGATGGAAGAAAATTAATAAAATGAATATGAAAATCTTCCTCTTGTCAGAGTTTGGGGCATGCCATGGGATCCAGAGTCAAGTCCTCAGCCACTCATGTGTGCCTCAAAATTACATGAGACCCAGACCCAACTGGGGCCCCATTGGGCTAGATCCAGACTTGGCTGGTCCCATCCTTGTCAAGCCCTGCCAATTGGGAGGGGTTGCAAACTCAGATCCCCTGGTGGGCAGGGTAGGGGGCATGGCCTAAAGTCCGCCTGCCTGGGCTGGGGTAGGGGGAATACCTTGAGGTCCCCTGTCAAGCCCTACCAGGTGGGGGGCATGCCTTGAGTTCCCCAAGAAACTGATTGCTTATTAAGGCTCTTTACGGGAACTTGGCCTCTGCTGTGGGTGCAGCCATCTTGTGTTACGGAAACCCCTGCCTTCGCTGTGGGCACCACCATCTTTGTGGCAGAGTGACAGTCAATTGCATATTCCCTCTTTATTATATAAGACTAGAGGATCAGTGCATGGATTCATGCACAAGTGGGGTCCCTCGGCATGGCCTATGTGCATTGGGCCAAAACTGCTCTCTGACATCCCCTGAAGGGTCCTGGATTGGGAGAGGGTGCAGGCCAGCCCAAGGGACCCCACTAGTTCACAATCCAGGCTGGGGAGGGACCCTGGAGGTCTCCAGGGCATGTCTTGCCTGTCTCGCCCAGTCCCAATTGGCCAGACCCCAGCAGCAAGTTAACCTACTGGTTGGAATGTCTGCCCCCTGGTGGTCAGTGCACTGGTAGTGATTGTTGAACGGTCAAACGGTCAGACACTTAGCACATTAAACTCTTATTATATAGGATAGTAATATAGTGCATATACTGTATTTATGGAATAAATCAATTGCCTATAGTTTGTACCCCCCCCCGAGTTCCTGCGTATTGTTAAATAGTAATGTTATGTTTCCCTCCAGTAAGTGTTTCCTCACTACATGAGACACTGTGCAGTTGTAAGAAGAGTTTGAAGAATATCATTAAAGTACAGAGTTAGAAAAAGGCCTGAAGAAAGATCTCTTTTATTGGAAGAAAAAAAATTTTTTTTTGATTCCTACAATGGAATTGAAACACGACATCCAGCCAGTATACTCTTAGAAACACAACTACTCTATTTTGTGCTCTGGTAATGTGCCCGAGGACTTCCACATTCTTCTTCTAAGACATTTAAAAGACCTTCTGAGTCTGGAGATTATGCATAATATGTATTAAATTTAAAAAGAGCCTGGCTGGTATGACTTGGTGGTTGAGCAGCAACTTATGAACTAGGAGGTTATGGTTCGATTTCAGTCAGGGCACATGCCCAGGTTTTCAATCTCCAGTAGGGGGTGTGCAGGAGGCAGTCGATCAAGGATTCTCATCATTGATATTTCTATCTATCTCGTCCTCTCTGAAATCAATAAAAATATATTAAATTTAAAAAGAAAAATCTAGTTTCTATCCTCCCCATCAAGGACTATTTTGAGGTTTACTGTCAATCCTACAAAGAAAATTTTGAGTGAATGAATGTTACATGTTAGCGTTCAGGAAAGAAAGAGATAATGCCCGGTCTTAGAATCAGTAAATATCCTCAGTGAACTGAACTATAAATAAAATTATTACCTCATAAAAACATTTTTCAGTGTAGTCTATTGAAAGTCTTTTCAATTTTCAAGCTAATATAAATTATTCAATGGAAGCACCAAGATACTAAAGCTTTTTTTTCCCCCCAGCTAGAAGATGACATCATAGCTAAAAAGATGTACTTTACAAAAATCACAGATTTTGTACATAGTATCACTTCAAATTGGTTTTATATTGAGTTTTCAGTTCTTGGATTTATAGGTAAGCAATGAGTCAATTTTGTGGGGTCTAGGTTTTTAGCATGATAACCTTAATAGTTCTTAAGACATTATCAAAAAGTTTGTTACTAAATGAAAAGAAATGGCATGATTTCTACAAAAATACAGTTACTAGTAAAATCAGATTCAAGAATCTGAATTTCAGAAAATGTATTTTTAAACCAATTTTTTTTCTGGATGGAAAATGTGAATAAGCTATTGACATATATGCATCTGTGTTACAAAAACGTTAAGACACCCCCCCCCCCCCTTAAATGCTTGCTGTGAGGCTGGCATCCAGATTAGCTCCGTGACTAAGATAAACTTCTCCCAATTTTACATAGAAAAAGACATGCAAAAAGCGGTTGCAGAGAAAAGAATTTTAACTTAAGACTGTTGTACTGTGAAGTTCCTGTAATTCCCGTATTCCAAAAGTGACATAACAATATAAAAAAAGTATATGAGTTATACCCACCAAGAAAAGTTCCTAAAATTGTGCTCATGATGAGATTTTTAAAATTTTATCATTTTCTCTGAACTTTCCTTTTCATTTCTTCCCTCCCTTCCATTCTTTTTTAAAATTTGGCTCTGACGGCAGCAGGTTCAAGTACCACGCTTTCTTTGTGGTACGTGTTTTCATTGCTCAGGCAGGCGCCCTCTCTTATTTTATTCTTTTGTTTTATGCCCGATTTCTACTCCCACTTCCTCCCACCCCTCCAATAGATTTTCACTCTAATATGTGCAAAATATCATATAAGCATACATATTTCCATGTAAAATATTTGGTGTTGATCATGTTTGTACCTGTTTAAAATTGACATAAGTGGTGAAAGTGATAAACCTCTCCCTGTTCCTTACATTTTTTATCTTCAAAACTAGATGTTAAAACTGTCAGCATGTTGCTTTACATTTGTTTAGTTCATTGTTTCTTACCGCTGGGTAAGTGCTACCTTAATAACCCATTGGGCTCACCCATTCCCAGAGTGGTGGACCTTGATGGTCTGCAACTCTGCCACCACAAAGAAGTGAAGTGACATCTATGTCCCCTGGAGTGGGATCACTGAGGGCCAATTAGCTGGGTCTCTAAGTACTGCCAGTTGCCTCGCACATTGTCTGAACAGTGTATGTGCCCCTAAGTAGTGAGGTGAGCACCTGCTTGATAACATTTGATTTTCCCCAGCAAAAATTTTTTTGATCTTGGGCAGAGTATAAAGCATTTCCTGGGTTGCTAGTAAAATCCATCTATTCTTCATATACTTACTTGACCACTTACTTTCTTTCCCATAGTTTCTATAGAGTGGTATGGAATCCAATCTTAAGGCCCTGAAGGTTTTTGCTCAGCTTTGGTTAAAATAAGAAAATTAGGTAACAGTAATACCTGATGAGAAGCTTGCAGAGAAAATAATTTTGTTGACATATTATTCTTACAATTTTAAATTCTTTTTATCTTTCTCAGCAAAGTCAGGCATGAGAAAGATAGAGAATATTCACTTTCTGATCTCCACAAGTGAACATTGAACACGGAGCATGCTGGATGTGATACTGAAGTCTTCTTTAAGATTAACTTTACAAAGTCTTTTTAAAGTCATAACAGTTCTTTAACTGATATTTACCAAAAATATGAGCTTACTAAATAGGACTTTACAATATGCTAACAAAGATAGGGAAAACATAAATATTAAATCAACTATTTCCATCAGTAAATCACTTGCTTTGGTTACTTTTTCTCCATAGGAAAGCTATTTAAATCTGAGGACTTAACTGACTTCATACGTTTTTTTTTAATGTTCTACAAAGATAAACCCATAGACGGGCTGTTGGGGAACATTTTTCAGGTAAAGATGTGTAACCCAGAAGAAACTTCTGTGAGTATGTTTTTACTTTGTAAATACCAAATATTTTAGAAGAATACTATCTGTTTAATATAATTACCTAAAATTTGTTTACCAAACCAATGCTGATGAGTGCATCAGTTTTTTAACTTCCAATATTCTAAATTTTTATTGACACTTCTACCCATTAAATGAAGTACTAAGAGGTCAAAGTGCAGGGAGATGTGCAAACAATGGGACATAAAAGTGAAGAAACAGAAAAAAGGCAATAAAATGGTAAGCCGAAATCCAAATATGTCCGTATTTACTCCAAATATAAACAGCCAAGGGTACCAACTAAGAGACAGTTTATCAGAATGGATTAAAAAATACTATGCAATTAATTGCTGTCTGTACTCAATTTAGATATGCTATAGATAGGTTAAAAATAAAAATGGCAAAAGAGCCCTAGCCAGTTTGGCTCAGTGAATAGAGTGTCAGCCTGTGGACTTAAGGGTCCTGGGTTTGATTATCGTTAAGGACACATGCCTGGATTGCAGGCTTGAACCCCAATAGAGGGCATGCAGGAGGCAGCTGATCAATGATTCTCATAATTGATGTTTCTATCTCTCTCTTCCTCTCACTTGCTCTCTGAAATCAATAAAGATATATATATATTTAAAAAGATGGAAAAAGATATTCCATGCAGACACTGTTACAGGAAATCTGTAGTAGCTGTATCAATATCAAAGTAGATTTCAAAGCAAAAGAAAAATTGCCTAGGGATCAAGAAAGGTACTATCCTTCCATATAATAAAAGACTAATATGCAAATTGATCATACCTCTGATTAAGCCACGCCCATAGCCACACCCATCAGCCAATCAGGAGTAAATTATGCAAATAAATCCCAACCAAGATGGCTGCAGCCACTGAGAGCAGGAGGGAGGCTTCAGGGTTTCCCTGGAAATGGAGGAAGCTTTCTGCTTGCCCTTGCTGGCCTAGGTCTCCACTTAATGCTATAAAGTTTCAATTATAGAAGAAATATCCCAACAGAAATGGTGGCAGGCATGGAGCAGAAGCTAGCATTGCCCGGGTGATGGAGGAAGCCAAGCTTCTGCAGCTCTAGAGCCTAGGCCTCCAAATCCAGGCTACAAAGTTTCAATTATAGAATTTAAATAAATCCAACAGAAATGGCTGTCGCCATGGAGTGAGCAGAAAAGAAGGCTTGGCTCTGCTCCAGGCTACAAAGTTTCAATTGTAGAAAATAAATTAATCCGAGATCCCAGGGCCTCCACTTGGGTTGCTGAGGGGTGTGGCTGGCCTGCAAACTACCATAGGCCCCTCGCCCAGGCCATCCCATGCCCCAAGGGAACCCCCACCCTGATCTGGGACACCCTTCAGGGAAAACCAGTTGGCCCCTACCGATGCACCATGTCTCTATCCTATCTAATAAAAGAGTAATATGCAGATTGACCATCACTCCAACACATAAGAAGGCTGCCCCCATGTGGTCAAAGATCCTGCCCATATGTGGACACAAGATGACCACCACAAGATGGCCAGTAGGGGAGGGCAGTTGGGAGGTTCCAGGCCTGCAAGGGAGGGCAGTTATGGGCGATTAGGCCAGCAAGGGGAAGGCAGTTGCAATGGACCAGGCCTGCAAGGGAGGGCAGATGGAGGCGATCAAGCCTGCAGGGGAGGGCATTTAGGGCTGACAAGGCCAGCAGAGGAGGGAAGTTGGGTGGCAAACAGGCTGGCAGGGGAGCAGTTAGAAATCACTTAGGCTGGCAGGGTAGTAGTTAAGGGTGATCAGGCTGGCAGGCAGAAGCGATTAGGGGCAATCAGGGAGGCAGGCAGGTGAGCAGTTTGGAGCCAGCAGTCCTAGATTATGAGAAAGATGTCCAACTGCCCATTTAGGGCCGATCCTGCTGGGATCAGGCCTAAATGGGCAGTTGGACATCCCTCGAGGGGTCCCAGATTGGAGAGGTGCACCCCATTCTGAGTAGTGTGATGAAATCTTGCACTATCCAGATTCGTGCAGCCCAGGATGACACCAGCCCTTTGTCCAGCATCTCTACCTTGTATATGCTTCCTTCCCATTAGTCACTTAGTACTCAGCTTAGTTATCAGATCCACTTTCATAGTATTGTGTTCAGTTAATCCTTATTTTACTTAATAATGCTACATTCACATAACTTTTATTCCAGTATGTTTTATAATTGTTCTATTTTATTAGTTATTGTTGCTAATCTCTTACTGTGCCTAATTTAGAAATTAAACTTTCTCAGAGGTATGCATGTATAAGAATAAACATAGTATACATAGGGTTTAGTACAATCTGTGGTTTCAGGCATCCACTGGAAGTCATGCAGATAGGGCCAGGGTAGGGCGGGGGGAAAAGGGAGATACTGAACTTGGTACAACAATAACCTGGTTTTCTAAGATAGAGTTCATGAAAATACTTCCTTTAATTAAAGTCCTTTTGTGTTTCAACTCTTTCATTCTATCATTCCTGTGAAGAAAAAGCTAAGAATTAAATGTCTTGTTAAAATTTTTAAATTTTAATATAGGCTGATGGCTAAAGCATAATAAAAATATTTCTGTCAGTCAATGCAATAAAAAGGAATATTTGAGGCCCGGCTGGTGTGGGTCAGTGGTTGAGCATCGGCCCATGAACCAGGAGGTCATGATTTCATTCCTGATTAGGGCACAGGCTCAGGCTATGGGCTGGATCCCCAGTAGGGGGCGTGCAGGAGGCAGCTGATCAATGATTCTCTCTCATCATTGATGCTTCTCTCTCTCCCTCTCCCTTCCTTTCTCTGAAACCAATAAAAACATATTTTTAAAAAAAGAGTATGTGAGTTTTAAGCAAAAATTATTGTTTCTCTTTCCCCAGGAGAAATGTGTAGAACGAAATAAGGAAATTCGTATTCGATATAAACCTTCCCTTTTCCAGCATGTGGGCATACAGTCATCACTTCCTGGAAGTGAACAATATTTAAAAGTAAGATTTTGAAATGGTAATTGAAAAAGAAATAATGTTTCAAGAACTTACAAACTATCATTTAGAAGAGAAGTGATCAGAACATGAGCGAGACTATAAAATATGGTTATTTAGATACAATTCATCTTATGCCAGACTGTATATTGGTGAAGACCAATCATCTTTTTGAGACCCAAGTTATCTGTCATGGTTGGAAAATTCAGCCTATGTAAATTTCTTTGCCTCTCTGTTTCCAGCTATGCAAGTTAAAGAGTAAGACTTAAAAAGTGTTTTGAAAATCATAAAGTTAATTGTTTCATTATTTTAATGAAACAATATTAAAAATTTCATAAGAATATTTCAAAATAAAATGTCCCTGCTGTTAAATTCAAATATATTTTCATTCTTATTTCAGGCCACTATTTACCAAATAAACAAAAATTCAGCAGTTTGATTTTTAGTAATTTTAAAATTTTCCTTCATTTTTGGAAACAATTTGTAATTGACTTCAGCATCTTGGTGGGGTAGAAGAAGCAAAGACCTCAGAATCAAAACACTGCGTTTTCAGTTATGGTGCCTATATATACGGTATTGGGCAAGGCCCACTGCTCCTGTGAGCTCTCTCCGCCTGTAAACAAAGAGTTTAAATGAGATGGTCCTTCAGATTTCTTCTGTATTTGAAATACTATCAACACATCTGCACACAACAGAGCGAATGGTTGCTTTGAGCCTTAGTTGAACTGAGAAAAAGGCACATCTGTATCCTCCCATCATTTCATCAATTATTTATGACCTTCTTTCCACCTCCTCTTTCTTTGTGTATTCATTATATGGTGCTTGGGACAGTGCCTGGAACGCAGTGAAAACTCAGTAAATGTCAGCTATTACCTATCAGGCAAAGTGGAATTCAAGATAAAAAGTGTTGGTTAAACAAGACAACAAGTGTCTGGAATAATGAAAATTTAACTATTAGGATTCTTTATGTAAAAAGTAATACCATAAAAATACATGAAACATAGCCATAGGTGATGCAGAAAGAAATTAGTCTATGCCATTCTATTTGTTGGTGCTATTATAATGGGATGTTTTTCTTCCGTTATATGCATGCTAGAAGCCCAATCCATGAGATTCATGCAAGGGGCTCGGCCCTCGCAGCCCTGGCTTCATCCGGAAGGTCATCCAGATGATAGTTCTGCTGTTTGGTCTAATTAGCATATTAGCTCTTTATTATATAGGAGGATTTTTCTTGCCGAGTAAGATGTTTTAATCTTATCTTTGTAAATTCACAACAGATTCAGTAATAGGTACATATAATCACTAATTTTTGATGTTATAATCTTAGTTTCTTTCTTTTTTTATATTTCATACCACATAAAATAAACAGGAATATATAACAGCTTAATGCTATGTCAAAGTGATTATATTTACATTATTTTTTAATTTCTAATAGGATATCTACTATTAGGAGTTACATAATTCTAACACCTTTTATAATGATCAGAATTCTTTGGCAAAAACGGCATAGCAAGGATTAGACTATTTCTCAACCTTCTTAGTGGATAAACAACTATGACATAATTTTGAAAAGTTAAACCTTCAATTATAAACTGGTAAGTATAAAATGATATACTGTATAAACATATAGAATATCAGATGTTAACCATATTTTATATTCTTCTGTGTATTAAAGTTCTTTGTACATATAACTTTAAAAAAATATTTTAAAGTTTATTTCAGAGAGGAAGGGAGAGGGAGAGAGAGAAATATCAATGATGAGAGAGAATCATCCATCAACTGCCTCCTGTGTGCCCCTCTCTGCCCACTGGGGATTGGACCTGCAACTTGGGCATAGGCCCTGACAAGGAATCAAACCACATGTGGCCGGGCTGTCCATATAATTTTCTGGTACATTCCGTAATATTTTATTTTAGAAGAATCAATAAGTATTTCCTTTCTTTCTTTCTTTCTTTTGATCATGTACTGTAGATGTAGATGTACAGTGAATTTGGAGATAATAGATCTGAGTTTAAAGCCTTATTTGTATCAATAGATATAACAATATAGATGAATCTCTGACACATTATGCTAAGTGAAAAAAGCCAGTTGCAAAAGACTTTCAATTATATGATTCTATTTGTATAAAATTCTAGGTAAAGCAGGTCCTGATGTCTCATTATGATGTAATTTGCATTTCTTTAATAATCAGTGATGTTGAACAATATCTCATAGGGCTTGATATACACATATGTGTGTATATGTAAATATAATAATGAAATACACATTTTAATTAAATATATATTTGTGAAATGTCTATTCAGATATTTTTCCATTTTAAAAAATTAGGTTGTTTGCCTTTTTAATTTTGAATTGTAATATTCCTATATTGGTATAGTCCAGTGGTTGGCAAACTGAAGCTAGCGAGCCACATGCGGCTTGCAAGGCGTGGTTTGCTGCTCTGTTGACTAATGAATTTGCCGACCACTGATATAGTCTGACCACACCTTTCAGCTATGGCTTGCCCTTTCATTTTCTTAAGAGTGTTAGCTTTTTTATTTTTATCTTTCTCTGTCACATGCTTTCTCAAATATCTAGTGATTCATGGTTGCCTGTGAATTTAGTAAGCTTATAGAAAACTAGAGGCTCAGTGCACAAAATTTATGCATGTGGGGGGTTTCCTCAGCTCAGCCTACACTCTCTCACAATCCAGGGCTGCTGGTTCCTAACTGCTTGCCTGCCTGCCTGCCTGATTACCCCTAACCACTCTGCCTGCCTGTCTAATCACCCCTAACCACCTCCGCATGCCTGCCTGATTGCCCCTAACCATCTCTGTATGCCTGCCTGATCGCCCCTAATCACTTCTGCCTCAGCCCCCACCACCATGGCTTCATCAGGAAGGACGTCTGGAATGATGTCCAGAAGGTTGTTTGGCTGTCTGGTCTAATTAGCATATTACACTTTTATTATTATAGATGTCAATATTGGTCAATTTTGAGTGGTGGCAATATGGGTAAATTTTCTCCCCTTCCCTGTTCACTACACTATACTTATCCTCATGTTTATTTATAAAAATATAAGAATGAAGGAGGCTTCCTAGAAAGTTTTGGCATATAGGTAGAATTTGTTAATTTGCAAACTGTATTAGTATATTTGAGTGTCTAGGTTGCTATTGTTTTGTGGTGTGTGTGTGTGTGTGTGTGTGTGTGTGTGTGTGTGTGTGTGTGTTTGCCTAGTGGTATGAGAGAAGGAGCACCAGCATGCCAGGATACAGGGTGCTTTGTTTTGGGCACAGGTGCCTGCTCTGGTTATATCAGGCGGCTCACTCCACTTTGGTTAGAAAAGACTGGTTGTGTGTGCGTTGCCTGAGCCATAAAGTCCTGGCTTCTCAGGTTTGGGTGGTCAATGCTCCTGACACAGACTCTTATTTCATTCTCTCAGTTTACCCCAGTTTAGCTCCCATCTTCCACCAAATCTGCCATCTCCACTGTAGCCCCCATCCATGTGTCTAGTCACAGATACCTCATCCCCTCTTTGCCAATCTGTACTCTCTCATTACATTTATTTCTCTCATCAATTTGATGAAAGGTCTCCTAGGCTAAGAGTCCCCCTGCATCCTTGACCCTTTGGAGTTTCACCTTTTTTATGCATTTACTGTCATTTCATTGAGGTCTAGCTATCCACCATCTTGAACCAAGAGTTTGGATATTTCATTTCAGTTTTAAACTTTTCTTTTTCTAATCCTCACCTGAAGATATGCTCATTGATTTTAGAGAGAGAGAGGAAGGGGTAGAGAGATAAACATTGGTGTGGGAGAGAAACATTGATCAGTTGCCTCCTGTACATGCCCCAACCTGGATGGGGAGATCAAACCCACAACCTAGGTATGTGCCCCGAACAGAAATCAAACTTGAAACCTTTTGGTGAATGGGACAATGCTTCAACCAACTGAGCCACCTGGCCAGAACAGCTTTTCAAAAATTCAATTTTATTAAGTAAAATAAGATTTACTTATGGCCCCATAGAGATTGTAATCCTCTCTTCTTTATCCAGGACCAACCTTATGTTTTCCTTAATATTCATTCCATAATTCAGTCTTCTTTTTTTAAACACAGCTTTATGTAAATTTCCCCCCAGTCAATTAAATTATATATTACACTTCTCAAAAAACCGCTTTTTAAATGTAAGCTATAGTTTAATAAGCAGAAAAAATAGCTTATCTCTATTTATCTACCTTGTAGTTCAAAAATAAGTTATTGAAACAAAATTTCTTACTGACAATTTTTTTTTAGTTTCTGAAATGTAAAAATCTTGCCCATTTTTTAATTTAAAGGTTCATTATCATTTTATGTTCTACATCTATAATAAACTTTCAAATAGTTCTTTTAGAAACAACTAAAATATTTCAGTATCAATACTTCCTGAAAGCAGTGGAATTTATATAATTTGATAAGCTTCCTCCTATGTGAGAAGTCATTTTCCTTTTAGTGCAGTGGAAGCAGTTGAATTAGTGTAATTTGCTTTTGCTTCCTCCTACATGAAAAGTAATTTGCCTTTTACTGCATTCATTGCTCTGGGCATAAGGCAAAGTATTGTGATGTGTTGGATATGGGTTTGCCACACAAAAAAAGAACTCACAGTTACTTTGAATTTCAGTGAAGTAATGGCTTTTTTTGTGCATGACACATTTGTTTTGCTGTTGTTGCTAAACCTAAGCATAGTTGGAGGTGATGGAGGGAAGCCGTAAGTTTATGCCCTTGACTGGTATTAACGGACCAATGACATATGGAATGTTTGCATTTTCTTAAAAACTATTAAAGTTTTATGTCTCTCTTATGTAAAGTCACATTTGACAATTTTCTCTTAGAATTTGGAATTAGAAAACAGAAATTCTTTGCCAGAGAATTGTCAGGGTTCCTTTGGTTCACTGTGGGTTTTTCCCCTCTTTGGTGAACAAAAATTCCAAAACTAATTTTATGGACATATAATATTTATCATATATTCACAGCATAATTTCTCCATTCCTCATTTTACATTTATTCTCTAGTTTTCTTTCCTATATTTCTGTTAAAAGATTATTATATTTTCATGTTGTTTCCCTAAATATTTTCTTCATTGATACTTTAAATTATAAAAGTAAAATAAAATGGAGGTTTAAAATATTTGTACCTTATCTACAGCAGTTTGTTGGCTGTAATAACAATCCAACAATACAGATTTTCCAGGGGTGGAGATCTATTTTATAGATGTTACAGTTTTATAATTTTTTAAATTTTTTCAATTATGGTTTACATTCAATATTATTTTGTATTAGTTCTGCATAGTGGTTAGATAATCATATACTTTACAAAGTGCTCCACCTCCCCCCCCCCGATATTTCCAGTACCTACCTGGCACCATACATAGTTATTATATTACTGACTTTATTCCTTATGCTGTGCTTTACATCCCTGTGACTATTCGGTAACTACCAATCTGTAATTCTCAATCCTTGCACCTTTTTCACCCATCACCCCAATACCTATCCCACCTGGCAAACATCAGTTTGTTCTCTGTATTTATGAGTCTGTTTCTGTTTTGTTCATTTATATTATTCTTTAGATCCCACAAGTACTGTAAGTGAAATCATATGGTATTTGTCTTTCTTTGACTGACCTCTTTCGCTTTCTAGGTACACCCATGCTGTTACAAATGGTAAAACTTCTTTTTTATGGCCAAGTAAACTCCATTGTATATAGGACCACAGCTTTTTTTTTTATCCACTTGTTTGTTGATGGGCACTTAGGTTGCTTCCATTTGAAAGAATATATCCACCCCTATGTTCATTACAGCATTATTTTTTATTTGTATTTCAGGAAATACAAAGCTAATAACCATAACAAGAAGAAACTGTAATACCTTGGGACCTCAGAAACTGTGTTTTCTGAATGGCATCTTTCAGACATTGTAATATTGAAAGTATATAATTATATAGAAAAGGAGAAAACAGTGAACAAACTAGTGGAATTGGAAGCATTAAACTATCTCTTATGTCAAGAAAAATCAGAACATTTATTTATGATATTTGAACTCATAAAATTTAATATCAAAATAGTTAAGGCAGGGAAGCTTTTAAAAATTGAGAAATGTATTTTATTGACTTAGATAGTGATGCTATTACATAATCTCAATGAATATTTAGAAGTTCAGAAACTTGACATTGTCATGGACAGATTCAGTATGAATTGGGGTAGGTATGTCCTAATACATTTTATTAAGACATCTAAAGAAGCAGAAAGCAAAAGTTGAAGCAAGCCAAGGTCTGACAGTACCATAATATATTCTTGTTTTTTAAATAATGTATTTAAAATGATAAACTTATGCCTAAATGCCATTTGATCTGATTACCAAACATCTTGATATGTATATATTCTGATGGTCATTCAGTTCTCAAAAAAAAGAAAGACTTCATACTTTCTCTTATTATTACCTTTTTAACTCATTAGTTATTTGGGAATGTGCATGGGTTTTTAAAAATATATATTGGTTTGCCATATTTTATTGTTGATTGCTTATTTAACTACATTGTTAGAGAACTTTATGTAATAAAATTTGAGAACTGTTATGAATACTTATGTTTCATACAAATTTGATAAGAATGTATAGTCTCTATATGCATTTTAAAAGGTTGCATTAATTTGTTTTATAAATGTATTGTGCTTTTAAAATGTATTCTTAAAATATTCCTATTTATTTGGTACAGGGCTCCCTGATGTCAGCCTTTTAAATTTACTTGTTCAAGTCTTTTGAGTCCTTACTAATTTTTGTCTGCCTGGTTCATCAATTTCTCATAGGACTCCATTAAGATCTACTATTCTTCTTGTTATTCTATGGAGTTTTAGTTTATTTATTTTGAGAAATAATGAGACATTTCCTCCTTTTTATCCTTTGTCAAGTATGAAAATCTTAATTTATACTGCTGTTTTATCTTTGAGTGCCAAAAATGCACATTTACCTCAGTATGAAATGTATTACATACCAAGTTATAAAGAGAATATGCAAGATGAATGGTTCATGTGTCCATTTCATTCTCACCTTTTAGAGGAAAAGAAGTATAGTGAAAAAGACATTTTATGTGTATTAAAAATTTTAATTTGACTTAAATTGCGAATTTTTAAAATTAAATTTGCCAGAGCATATTTCAAGCTATTATGAAAAATTAAAGCTAAGTCCAGGTACAGCACTTTTTGAAAAGATGGCAACATTCCTTGAAAAGGTGCCTACCATCCAAGACTCAAACAAAACTCCTGACGGGGTGGGACCATAAAGTGGGACAGTATTAAAGGATGCTGTCTGACATATCACCGACTGTGACTGAAAAGCTGAGGTGATTCCAAAAGGAATGCTGCTTTGGTGCTCGGAAAGAGGCATTTGAATTTTGACCAAAAGACCCGAAGAGTGGCAGATGCTAGAAGGAAAAAAAAGAAGTTAAAAGACAGCCTTAAAGATTTAACCCCATAGCTGCTGTCCTTAATGGACTGATTGCAGAATAAAGAGTTTTGGTGATCAGCACAAAGCATTTCTAGAAAATGTTCCTAATGTGACCAGGAGAGATGTCCCCGCTTCCCAAATGCTGGGTGTTTGGAGGATCTCACTCACCCGCATGGCCTCTGGTCTGAGGTCAGAGGGAGGGGAGGTTTGGAGAGCCTTGGACACTTATCTAGGATATAGCAGAGTAAATAGTGCTGATTGGTTGGTTTGGGCATTTGGTTTATAGCATTCACACTGATTTTGCTTCTTAAAAATCACCTTTTCTTTACACCTACACATGAAGGCAAATTATTTGTTTAACCCTCTGACTCACTAGAGCAGATAAGTTTGTAAAAACCACATTCAGACCAGATTTAGTGAAATCTTTTTTTCTTAAACACCTTCTTTCAAGTGAAAAGAAGTTCTGCAAATATTGAGACATAATTGAAATTCTGTTGCCAAAATGTCTCTCAGGTATTGAGATAAGCCAATAACACCTGCACTATTTACTATTGAAGTAAATAGTCATATGGTAATATTACTAACTAGAGGCCCAGTGCACGAAATTCGTGCACAGGAGGTGGGGGATGTCCCTCAGCCCAGCCTGTACCCTCTCCAATCTGGGACCCCTTGAGGAATGTCTGACTGCAGTTAGACATCCTTTTCACAATCCAGAACTGCTGGCTCCAAACTGCTCACCTGCCTGCCTCCCTGATTGCCCCTAACAGCTTCTGCCTGCCAGCCTGATCACCCTCTAACCACTCCCCTGCCAGCCTGATTGATGCCTAATTGCACCGTTGCCAGCTTGCTTGCCCCCAACTTCCCTCCTCTGCCGGCCTGGGCACTCCTAACTGCCCTTCCCTGAAGGCTTGATTGCCCCCATCTGCCCTCCCTTGCAGGCCTGGTCCCTCCCATACCCTCCCCTGCTGGCCTGATCGCCCATAACTGCCCTCCCTTGAAGGCCTGGAACCTCCCAATGGCCCTTCTCTGCTTGCATCTTGTAGTGGCCATCTTGTGTCTACATGAGGGCAGGATCTTTGACCACATGGGGGCAGCCCTCTTGTGTGTTGGAGTGATGGTCAATCTGCAAATTACTCTTTTATTAGATAGGATAGTAGTAGCAATTGTAAATGTGATCACACCCATGGGTAGAAGGGAAAGAGTAACCCTCTTCTCACTTGGGTATGTAAAACTATCTTGGGGTTTGTTATGTACTCTTATCTGGACCTTCTACCCTCTGGCAGAATTGCAACAATTATGAACAAGCCAGAGGCCCAGTGCACGAATTTGTGCATGGTGGGGTTTGGCCAGCCCACCCTCATGGGTCCCATCCAGCCAGGCCTGGGGGGTGGGGGGAAGAAGAGTCGCAGGCAGTTGGTGTCTGGCCCTGCCCCTGATTGGGGTGTTGGGGGCTGATCGGAGGAGGCCACATCAGCTGGCAGGGGGGGCGGGTGCAGTTGGGGCCCAGATCAGGCTGATTGTCTGCTGCAGTGCATGTCATAGTTACTGGTTGTTCTGGTTGTTCTGCCTTTCTGGTCCCTGGGCTTTTATATAAATAAATAATGGGAACTAAATCTGGGCAGGCTTTCCCCATTGAAACCATCTTGTGTTTTTTCCCCCTTAATTATCTTGAGATCTATTTTTAGATGGTGTGTTGATATTAACAGCCAACCAAAGGCAATTCATTATATGAGAAAGTTTATGAGCCAATAGGTTTTTTTTTTTTTTTGCTGGTATTAGTTTTATTTTCTTTTCTTAAAAAGTGATCAAATGAACGATTTATTAGAAAAATGCAGTCTACCCAAATTGATGCAAGTGGAGAGAGAAAGCTTAAACCAATCAATATTCATAGAAGAAGAAAAGCTTTTGAGAAACAATAAGAAGAGCACAAAGAGGTACCAGACATAGATCGTTGCACAGGGAGATTCAAGTACACTTTTAGAAACCAGGTAGTCCCAATATTTTAAATTTGTTTCAGAATATAGCAAATAATGAAAAATTTACAAATTATTTTATTTTTTAATATATTTTTATTGATTTTTTTTCTTTTTTTCTTTCTTTTTTTTTTTTTTTACAGAGAGGAAGAGAGAGGGATAGAAACTCAGAAACACCGATGAAAGATAAACTTCGATCAGCTGCCTCTTGCACACCCCCTACTGGGGATGTGCCCACAACCAAGATACATGCCCTTGACCAGAATTGAACCTGGGACGTTTCAGTCCGCAGGCCGACGCTCTATCTACTGAGCCAAACCAGTTTTGGCACAAATTATTTTAATGAGTAGCCATTTCATGCACACCCAATTCTGATGAAAGCACAAAAAGAAAGCCAAAGGCATATAATTTATGACAATTGATATAAAAATCTTAAATGCAATATTAGAAGTAGATTCCCAAACCAGTAGGAAAATAATACAGCATAACCTGGTGTGTTTTTTTAAAACCAGTAGTGCAAGAATTAGATTAGGATTCTGTTAGGAAACTTGTAATAGAGCATACCATACTAATAGGTCTGAGGAGAAAAATATGATTAACTTCACAGATGCTAAAAAAGCCATTTAAAAACTCAACAGCTACTTCCTATAAAAATAAATAAAATTACAACTAATAGATATTTCCTTAACATAATAACATTAAAATTTCCAGATAAATTACACATATGGAAATGTATGTACTAAAATTATTTCTCGATATAAAATTAGCACCTGTGGGTATCCTGTATTTTAATTTGCTAAACTGACAACCATAGATGCCTCATCCTAAAGATGGTTCTTACTTAATGGAGAAATAGTAGGGTCATTTGCACTGAGATCAGAAATATTGCAAAATTTTTAGTTTTTAGCTTCTTCATTGCAAACTTTGAATATATCCTTTAGAAATTATTTCCAGCAAGTAGAATTGTCTTGGTTATGGGCCACAGAATTATGTTGAATAATAAAAGTTGGAAAGACTGAAGAAATATTAAAGTACCTCAAGTTAAAAAATAACCAATAAACACTATCCAAACACTATCCAAAAGGTGACGGCGTCAAAAGTCTGGAGTTGGTAGCCTTATTACTGATGCAATGTGAAAAATATCCCCTGACCCTGGCGTCTAGCCAATAATTACAGATTGTGCATGGATCGCCATCAAGCTCAGCCTGAGACTCTTTAAGAGGGGCATCACAAGTCAATACACAGTTTATTCTTCCAATAAAATTGGAAGATTTTGATTATAGCAAGTTCAAAGTCCAGATTTCCTAGGAAATATAAGTAGTAAAAGCTACATGATCCAACAGTGAGGGGGCAAAAAAGAAAAAAAAAATCAGTAGTACATTTATGCTGTATTTTTATGTTTAGTGTGCTGGTTGAGACTACAGGTTCTGAAAGAGACAGACCTGTATTTCAACCCTGATATTTCCATATTTACTCTGGCAAGTAAATTCCATTTATTTACCTGGATGGCTGTGAAGGCTACTGTAAAGAAGATCTTGTAAAACCCTTAAGAGTACAGCAAATACATGTTAGCAATTCATAAGAGTGTTTGAGGAAAACACAATGCATTTATTACGTTAACATCTAACATACGTATATTCACCACGCACACGAAATAGGACGCCTTCCTGCTGACCCCAGTCCTCTCTCCGGACCTGAAAAACTGCAGGAAAAGCCTGGATGCTGTTGAGAAACCTGATTGATGCTCCTGGAATTCAGGACCCTAAGATGCGCACCAGGAGGCAGAACCCCACTGTTTGCAGAGAGGGCAGGCGCTGGTCGGGAGGGAAAGGTTCGTGGAGCTAATCGCGGAGAATCCCTCCCCCCGGACCCGGAGCCGAGCCCGCGCAGCCCGCTCGGGCCAGGCGGTTGAGCCCGCGGAGCAGGTGCGCGCGGCCCGCCCTCCGCCGCCGCCTCCCGCGCCCGGCCGCACGCGCAGGCGCAGTTAGCAGTCGCTGCTGGGCAGCCGCGGCAGGACGGGTCTGGGAGACGCGGGGACCAAGTGGCAGCGACTCGGACATATGAGCTGCCACTGCCGAACACGGGCCCGCCAGACAGGTGCGTGGGCGCAGGCCGCCTCCCCGCTGCCCCTTGCGCTCCGGGGGTGGGGTGGGGTGGGGAAGAGGAATCGACATCATTGCTTTTCCCCCCAGGGTGTGTGTGTGGGGGGAGAAGGGGCTGGGACGCACCCCTTTCTTTGGCGACCCGCCTGGCTGAACGGTGGGGCAGGTGAGGGAGCGGCGTGAAGATCGGGATGGGGGTGCCGCGGGGAGTTCCTGGGCGGCTCTCCCGCCCTTATGGGGAGGAGGGTCAGCCCGGCGGCGGGATTTGGTGCCGCCTGGGGCCGTTGGGTCCGGCGGAACCGCCATGTCGCCTGCGGCGCTGGGCTCGGGAGGACGCGAAGTGCCAGGCGCCCTCTGGCCGGGCTGTCCCGGAGGCGGAGGCCCCCGGAGCCGAGGCCGTTACTCCAGCGGCCACTATTCCAGCGCGTTCCACGCTCGAGCCCGGCTGCCGAGAGGTGGAGAGGGGAGCGGGGGTCGCTGCTTGTCCCACCCGCTACTTCTCCCCAAAGCGTGAGTTGGCTCCCGGTTCGCCATCCCCGCCCCGTCGGCGGCGCCTGGGACTCCGGGCCACTCCCTGGATGCGCTGCCTGGAGCCGGCGGCGCCGCTGGGGACCAGCCGCGGAGTTGGGTGACAGCCAAAGAAGCCCTAATGACTGGAGACTCATTATCTCCTAAAGGCTGTTTATGATCCGCCAGACGCTTTAGCCGGCTTTGTTTGTAACATTTCCCCAAGTGACAAGAGGGCACATTTGCTTGGGATTTAAAAAGCAAAGGACGGCAGAGCTCAGGACAAGCTCAGAATGGGCAGAGAGAGAAAGGAACTCCGATGGCCACAGGGGGCGGAGCGGGGTGGAGAGTGGGGGGAGAAGAAGTCTCAGCTTTAGGAAAGAGTTCATTTATACTGAAACGTTTTGATGCATAAGAGTCATTAAAACCCCCGTCTGGCCTTAAGGTTTTGCTGGCTTTAACATTTTACACTGCGCTAAGTCACTTAATCACTCTGGGTAAGCCCTCCTTTTGGTGACTGTAGGTTTGATTTCTTTTCAGTTTACACTATTTGCCTTCAGATCTAATTGGTTCCATCTTCCAGTCACATTTACACCTTATCCATAAATCCTTAGAACAAAGTATTTTATATTCTTGACAAAGTTAATTATTGTGTGTGTAAATAGTGTATATTGATGGCTTTGAACAAAGTGAACGGTGCAGTAAATTAGCCTTATTTCTTATTTTCAGTACCTAATAACATTTAGTGCTCTTAAATAGAAAGCTAGAATTGTTAACCTTAATGGACGATTGGGTCATCTAATTTAACCTTTTTATGTGACCAATGATAAAACTGGCCCAGAGCAGTTTTAACCCATTGGCTTTTTATTTAACCCATAGCCTTTTTATTTTTTTAAAAATATATTTTTATTGATTTCAGAGAGGAGGGGAGAGGGAGAGAGACAGAAACATCAATGATGAGAGAGAATCATTGAATGGTTGTCTCCTGCACACCCCCAACTGGGGATGGAGCCAGCAACCCAGGCACCTCCTGCACACCCCCAACAAGGGATCAAGCCAGCAACCCAGGCATGTGCCCTTGACAGGAATCGAACCTGGGACCTTTCATTCTGCAGGCAGACACTCTAGCCACTGAGCCAAACTGGGTAGGGCTGACCCACTGCCTTTTTAACAATAGTGGTGTGGGTTCAGTGTGTTTTCTATCATCTCATTCTGTAGATGAGTTCCCAAAGCTGCACGACAACTAAAACTTTAAATAATAGTGATTTTCAAATACTGTTTTTGAGGCACACTAAGCATTGGATGTGTCTCCAGCCAGCCATTAAACCTGAATAGCAAAAAGGCATATAAGAATAGCACATAGGAAAGCATGAATATGTTAAATAGGCGAGTGTTGAAGAGAATGACAGAAATGAATCTTATATGGGCAGAATATATGCTGAGCACTACAGAGAACTATTGAACATTTTTATAGACAGCAAAATAAGAGTTGCTTTTTAAAAGAAAATTCATGCCAGAAGGTGGAGGATGGATTTGAAGATTGATAAAACTGGAGCTGAAGAGGCATAGTGGGAGTTCTCCCTTCCAGAAAGCATGGGCTCTTTTCCCAGGCTTAAGGCTGTGGCCTGGGGACAGAGAGAAACAGGGAAGAAATACCCAAACGTATTTAGTTACCAATGACTAGTTTTAAGATAATGCTTGACTGGAGGTGCAGTGACTGGGAGAAGGGAATTAAGGAGCTAGAGAAGCAGGTTTGGGAGGAAAAACCAAGTTCAAATTAATGGAAGATTTGAGACATCCTTGAAGATGGATAATGATTTGAAACTAAAGAGGAAGTGACCTCTGAACTGTGAATATGATTTGAGAGTTTTAGCTGGCTTTTATAGCTAGAAGCCAAGTATGTTTTACTAATTCCTGTAAGTTTAATGTCTGATACATGCCTAGCACATAATTGATGATCACAAATATGTATGAATGATGAATTTTATTACTGGCTAGACTCCCCTGAATTTCTGGAAACATTAGCTATCACAAAATGAATGCATTCTGCAGTGTGTTACTTCCTTCTCTGAGAAAACAGCTGCATTTTAAGCAGAGTCTTGCAGCTTCTTTGGAAGCAGGCTACCTGCCAGCAATGTCACTGTAACCTATCTCTCCACCTCATCTGTGTTCCTTCAAAGTGAATTTTTAAGAAAACCCTTTAATTTTGGTAAAAATTTGTCCACTTTTATTTTTGTGATGTAGTAACACAAAACTTTTTAATTTTTCTGTTTATTATCTTTTCTAAAAAAGCAAATTATGAATTGAGTTGTTCAAATGCAGCATGTCCACAGCAAGATTGTGAAATAACTCATAATCAGAGACCGTTTTTCATAAATGTAGAGTAGAATTTTAAAATGTGATTAATTCTCCATATTAAATCAGATCATAAAACAACAAACTTCCTAGATTATTATACTCCTACTCTATAGAAATGCCTTCACTGTCTTAAGTTTTAACATATTCTAATAAACTTTAGAGGACCAATATCAGAAGCATAAAGACAGCTATTATGTAAGGATTCAGTTCATACATTTTTCTAAAAGTTAAATTCCAGAAAGCATCTATTATGTAAGGATTCAGTTCATAAATTTTTTAGGAGTTAAATTCCAGAAAGATTTTTACCTCCAAGGAGCTTGTAGACTTTCATAGTGAATGCCCCCTAATTTTATTTCTGTTTTTCCCTAATTGCTTAGAAACCCGTACACTAAATTTATTGCTGCCATGCTGCTAAGAGAAAATCTTCCTGTTGGTTGTTGCTTAGAAACATCTATTTGCCTTTTTCCTGGAACCTTCTCCTGCGCCCCCCCGTCATTTATGCATTCATTCATTTATTTCATAAACATGTATATGTTCCTTTTTATCATGTCTCAGCACTCTTTGGAACACTATGAATACAGAAATGATAGAGAATTCCAGTGCTGGGTGAGCTTACGTTTATGTTTATTTTGTTTTTTACAAGCTTCCCCAAGCTGTTGTTTTGGAACTATGTAGAAATAGTATAATTCCAAATAAATAAGAAAATGTATCATTATAATGTTTACATTAAAAATTAGCACATGATACTATTTAGTCAATTTTAACTTTAGTGTGTAGCTATAGTTTCAAAACCCAGTGCAGATTTATTCACATATTCAGGATTTCAGTTCTCATCATTTCACTAATCCCAGACTTTAGTAGTTTCTCACTTTTATAACATTGGATCCAGACTACTTAGGTATTTTGTAGCACTTTGTTGTCTAAATATCCAGAAAGTTGTATTTCCAATGATTATTTCTGCTATTATGGTTCTTTCCCACTTTTTGCTATTTTTCTTAAGGAATTGTTATTGTTTCTAGGTTCTTCTGATTTAGAAAAATATACCCAGTTTTCATTAACAAATATATTCATAAATGTAATTCTAAAAAAAAATCAAAATAAAAAAAGCCACCTCAGAGGCCTCACATGGTTTCTGGTGTTCCTGAGGAGTGGATGACTGTGATGGTTAATTGTATGTGTCAACCAAACCACAGTGTGCCCAGATATTTGATCAAATAGTGTTCTGGGTGTGTCTGTGAGGGAGATTTTGAATGAGCTTACATTTGAATGTTAGAATGAGTAAAGCAGATTGCCCTTCCCAATGCTGGTGGGCCTCATCTAATCAGTTGAAGGCTTGAATAGAACAACAACAAAAACAGAATGCCTCCTGCCGGTATTTAGCTGGTAATTCAGTCTTTTCCTGTGTTTGGACTCAAACTGAAACATTGGCTCCTCTTGGGTCTTGAGCTTGATGGCTTTCAGACGGGAATTTATACCATTAGTTCTTCTGACTCTCAGGCTTTCAGACTCAAGAGTAGACATGCAAAACAAGCTTTTCTGGGTCTCCCTCTTAACTCCACTCCACACCTAACTCCAAAGAAAATATAATCTAGTATTGTCCCCGGGAAAAAGAGAAAACAACTTGATGATCACCTAGCAATCTTTCTCACACTCTACAACAAATATTGGGGGCCCTGTGATTGTCTTATATTTAGTGCTTTAACTATCTCTACCATGGAATTGAGCTTTACTTCAATACTAATAAATGACTTGCACTTTATAGTTTGTGATTTGGAGTTCTCAGTGGAAATTTATTAGGGCTTTTTAGGGGATGTTGGTAAAGTTCTTTGAGGTATATCAGTCTGCTTGGTCTTGGTTTCAAAAAATTAGGGAGAATGGTATTTCAGTGGACAAAGTTACTTATACTTTAATTTGTTATTGATTAGCCCAGAATCAATGGAGAGAACTTACATCAGATCAATGATACATGAAAATGAAGGCATAAGTGATATTTCGTGATTTCAGCAATTTGTATACAGTGAGAAATACAAAAGAGGCATAGAACCCTGGGCTTTCTATCTTTTATATGTTTATAAGGAGGGAAGATGGTAGCATCATTAAATGTTTTACCTTATACCATATAAACAAATGCTTGCTGCACTAAAACTGCATAGCTCAGAACAACCGTATAGATCAATACAGAAATAGAGGACTTGAACAATACTAGGTGTACTGGTTAGTAATGCAGATTTTTTTTCAATAGATGTAGTTATGCATATGTTGATATATATGCAATTTGATATGTATGCGATTTTGTTGTATTGACAGCAAGCTTCAAAGCTTCATATGTCAAATTTGCTGACGGTGTTAATAGCATAGATATTTTTATACTTAAAAATGTTGAATTTTGTGCCAAAAAATAAGAGCATTTGGGGGGAGTTTTAATTCATTACTTTATTTTGAAGACAAGTGCTGCTGAATACTTTGGGAAGCTTATGATGAACATGATCCATCTCAAGATACATGTGAACGCTGGTTTAAATGCTTTAAAAGTGATGATTTTGCTGTGAAAGACAAAGAACATCCAGGTCAACCAAAAAAGTTTGAAGACCAACAATTACAAGCATTGTTGGATGAAGATGCATGTCAAACTCAAAAACAACTTGCCGAAAGACTAAGCGTGGCTCAACAAACAATTTCCAATTGTTTACAAGCAGTGGGAAACATTCAGAAGGAAGGAAAATGGGTGCCACATCAACTGAAAGAAAGACAAATGGAAAAGTGAAAAGTCATCAGTAAAATGTTGCTTCAAGGGCATGAAAGTCTTTTTTTTTTTTTCCATCGAATTGTGACTGGTGATGCAAAGTGTATTTATTTTGAGAATCCCAAATGCACAAAATCCAGGTCAACTATCAACTTCGACTGCAAGGCCAAATTGCTTTGGAAAGACAATGCTCTGCGTTTGGTAGGATCAGGAAGGTGTGGTGTATTATGAGCTTCTAAAACCAGGTGAAACCATTAATATTGATCGCTACCAACAACAAATAAAATAATCAATTTGAACCATGCTTTCATCATGAAATGACCAGAATGTGCCAAAAGACATGGCAAGGTAACTTTGCTTCATGCTGATGCATCATCACACACTTCAAATACAGTTAAAGACACATTAAAAGATCTTGCCTGAGAAGTATTATCCCACCTGTCTTATTCACCAGACCTTGCTCCTTCAGAGATCACCACTTGTTTCGATAGATGACACACGCACTTTTTGAGCAGCACTTCAAAACATACAAAGAAGTGGAAAATTGGGTCTCTGGATGGTTTGCCTCAAAGCAAGAAAAGTTCTATTGGGACAGTATCCACAAATTACTTAAATATGGGGGAAATGTGTAGCTAGTGATGGACATTACTTTGAATAAAGCACTTTTGATGTTTCTCTTGAAATTATTGTGTTTTCTTTGATGACAAATTCCACATTATTATCCAATGCACCTAGGACTATAAACTATTTGGACATATTAGGACACATAAAGAACACTCCATCTAATAACACCAGAAAGAAAAATGGATACCAACTTATTGAAAGAATAATACCAATCTCTCTCTAACTCCTTTAAAATATTTAAGAGGAGAAATAAGTCTGGACTCATTTGATAAGGCAGCATTACCAAAATATCAAAACCAGACAGAGACTCTGTAAGAAAACCTCAGACCAATATACTCTATGAATATTGATGCAGATACATGTTTTTCTTTTCTTTTCCTTTTTTTCATTATTAAGTACTGTCAATGCCACTCAATGTATTTTTTAATCTTCATTGTTCAGTTTATTAATTACATTGTTCCCCTTCCCCCCCCCCCTATAGCTATGTTCCACCTGGTACCCATCCCACCCTCTGCCCTTACCTCCCCCCACCACTGTCCTCTTCCATAGGTGTATGATTTTTGTCCAGTCTCTTGCTGCACCACCCACACCCCTTTTCTCCCCAAGAATTGTCAGTCCATTCCCTCTCTATGCCCATGATTCTGTTATATTCGCCAGTTTATCCTGTTCATCAGATTTTTAATTCACTTGATTTTTATATTCATTTGTTGATAGATGTGTATTTGTTTTTCATAATTTTTATTTTTACCCTTTTCTTCTTCCTCTTCTTAAAGAATATCTTTCAGCATTTCATATAATATTGGTTTGGCAGTGATGAACTCCTTTAGCTTTTTCTTATCTGCGAAGCACTTTATCTGACCTTCATTTCTGAATGATAGCTTTGCTGGATAGAGTAATCTTGGTTGTAGATTCTTGTTATTCATCACTTTGAATATTTCTTGCCACTCCCGTCTGGCCTGCATAGTTTCTATTGAGAAGTCAGCTGACAAATTTATGGGTGCTCCCTTATAGGTAATTGTTTTTCTCTTGCTGCTTTTAATATTCTCTCTTTGTCTTTTGCTCTTGGCATTTTAATTATGATGTGCCTTGGTGTGGTCCTCTTTGGATTACTATAGTTTGGGGTTCTGTGCTCTTCTTGGACTTTTAAGTCAATTTCTTTCACCAGGTGGGGAAGTTTTCGGTCATTATTTCTTCAAATAGGTTTTCATTATCTTGCTCTCTTTTTCTGGCACCCTTGTAATTTGGATGTTGGTATGCTTGAGGTTGTCCCAGAGGCCCCTTACACTATCTTCAAATTTTTTTGGATTCTTTTGGCTTCTTGCTTTTCTAGCTGAGTGGATTTTGCCTCTTTGTATTTCAAATCTTTGACTTGATTCATGCAGTCCTCTAGACTGCTTTTAGGTCTTTGTATAATTTTTTACTTCAGTCAGTGTATGCTTAATTTCTAGTTGGTCCTTTTTCATATCCTCGAGGGTCTTATTCATATCCTTGAGGGTCTCATTCATATCTTCGAGGGTCTCATTCATATCCTTGAAGGTCTCGTTCATTTCCTCGAAGGTCTCATTAAGTTTATCGGCCTTTTCTGGGAGCCTCTTGAAAAACCTTGTAACTGTGGTTTTGAATTCTATGTCCAGTCGTTTTTTTTCCCCCCTCCATTTCTTTCATATCTGATTTCTTTCCATGTCTCTACATTGTGGCTGCTTCCCTGAGTTGTTCGATTAACTTTGTGTGGTAGATGTTCTCTAAGGGACAGTGGCTCAGCCTTCCTAGTTACCTGAGGTGGATACTCTTGATGCAGCCCTTTATGGGTTGCACAGTCTTATTGAAGTTAAGCCTAGATTATTATTGTTAGCACTAGGAGGATTTGACCTCCAGGCCAATTGGTTGTGAGGATTGGCTGTGCTCAGGTTGAATGGGTGGAGTCTCCAGGCTGAGCAGGCAGCCTTGATTTCCCATCTGCTCTGCCCTCTGTGGTACCTGGGTCTCTGTGCCTGGTGGTAATGGCTGCAAGCACCTCTGAGAGAAAGCTGCCGCCGAGCTCTACCCGCTGCCAGACAATTCAGCCTCTCCCCAAATGAGTCTGCACACCCAAAGTCTCACCTAGGGTTGTAAAACAATATAGTCTGGTGGTTTCCCAAAAAAGAGAGCAAGTCACAAGTCCTCTCTGCGCACTCATATGCTTCTGCAGTACCCAAGTTTACGCACACTCTCCACAAGCTTGTAGACATCTGCAGTGCCCGAGTTTCAGTGTGCTTCCTTACTGTCCAGTTTCACCCCATATGAGTGTGGGTTACCCGGACCTCGCCCAGAACTGGGGAATCAGTTCAGTGGGACGCCTTTGTCTCTCTCCCTGTTCGAGAAAACCAGCTGGGTTTGCTGCTGCCCACCCTGTCTGCTTGTGCATGGCTCCAAACCTCTGACTTCGCGAGTATCCTCAACTCTGCCCTCCACTGCTCCTCTGAGTCACAGTGTCCTATCTTTACTCTTATTTGTTGAATTTCCACTCAGCCAGCTTTCTGCTGATTCTGGATGATGTTTGTTCTGTCGTTAGTTGTAGTTTTGAAATTGTTGTATGGCGCAGCAAGATAGGTGTTTACCTATGCCGCCATCTTGTTTCCTCTGATACATGTTTTTCTTAAGTGCACATGGAATATTCTCTAAGATAGATCATATGTTAGGCCATAAAACATGTCAGTACCTTTTTGAAAAATCAAAATCATGCAAAGCATCTTTTCAATTACAATATAATGAAACCAAAATCAGTAGCAGAAGGAAAACAGGAAAATCCACAAATGTGTGGAAATTAAACATCATACTCTTAAACAACCAAAAAGTCAAAGAGAAAATCACAAGGAAATAATAAAATAACTCAATATAAATGAAAACAAAAATACAACATGCCAAAACTTATCAGATGCAGTGAAAGCAGTGCTAAGAGAGGAACTCACAGCTGTATATGCTTATATTAAAGAAATATTTCAAATTAACTAACTTTATATCTTAAGAAAGTAGAAAAATCAAAGCTAGCAGCAGGACAGAAATAATAAATATTACATGGTAAATGGAATAAGTCTTTGAAAAGGTCAACAAAATTGACTAACCTTTAGCTAGATTGAATAAGCAAAAAAGGAAGACTCATATAATTAAAATCAGAAATGAGAGAGTACATTTCTACAGATATAAAGAGAATATTATGAACAATCACTGGAGGCCTGGTGCATAAAATTTGTGCACTTGGGGAGGGGGTCCCCCCAGCTTGGCCTGAGCCCTCTTACAGTGCTAGAGCCCCAAGATCAATTGCCCCAAAGAGGTAGGCCCCGCTCACCCATCTGGGGCTCCTCAATGGATCACCCCAAAGAGGTAGGCTGGAGCTGGGGGTTCTGCTTCTGCAGCAGGTGCACAGAGCTGTGGGAAGCCCAGCAGAAGCCAAGTGGAGCCATCTTGTAACAGCCTGAGGGCATCATGTGTGAGGGTGTGATGACTACTTAGTCTTTTATTAGTAAGGATATGCCAACAAAGTAGACGATCTATATCAGTGATGGGCAACCTTTTGAGATTGGTGTGTCAAATTTGCCAAAAAATTGAGCATAAATTGGGTAGTGTGTCACTTTGAGAAAATAAAACATAATTTCATGATATTTATAGTTTAACAAAAATGTATAATTGTAATATATATCTGTATTTAATAAACAAAAAACTAATTATTTAACTTGCCTGCTTAGTGACTTCTTTGTTCATCTGTCAGTCGGTTTCTTTTGTTGGTCTTGATATTATTTAATTTGTGTGGGGTGGTGTAAAGTAAGATAAGTGAGGGGGAGGGGGAATTCTTTAACTAACCTGCCTATTAGTGACTTTTTTGTTGCTGAATTTCATTGGCTAAACCTTCAATTGAAAGTTGGTATTTTGTATACTTCAAGCCCAAGCAACTGGTACAAACTTCATCTGTCAATCTGATTCTTTTGTTGGTTTTGATATCATTTAATGCTGAGAATAAGGTCTCACAAAAGTATGTAGAGGGAAAAATTGTGAGTCAAGACATTGCTATATTTTTCAGGGTGCTAAAAGTGTCTGGTAATTGGTTCCAGGCACTCTAAATTCCTGTTCGTAGTGGCACTCCTCTTGATTCTCAAAGCAGTACCTTTCCAGGTTCTCAGGCTTTGACCTCAAGTAGACAAACAGCTGAACCCAGATGCTGTCTTGAAATTCTGCAAGTTGCATCTCCAAATCATCAATTTGCATCTATTGGAAACCATTTAATTCCAAACTACTGTAGACTACTACATCAGGATATTTAATTATTTTTATGGTCTGTCTAGGCTTCTGAATTGATTAAATCTATCACTGAACTGGTCAAGTAACGAGTCTAAAACATGCTGGTACTTTATATGCAAGGGTTCCATTTCATTTTGTTCAGCTGAACTGGCCTTCTCAAAATACTTTGTTACTCAAGGAAAATACTTATAAGTTTTAGTTTCTACATCTCACTTGAAAATTTTAAGTTTACTTTCAAAAGCTTTTATGTATCCAAACATAACGTCAATACTTTGGCCAAAACCTTGTAACTTTAATTCAGTTCATCAATATGAACAGAGAGATCTGTAAAAAATATCAGAGTGTTGACCCATTTATCATCTTCGAGCTGAGAAAAATTTCCCAGATCCTTATCCTCAAGAAATACCCTAATTTCTTCAAAGCACTCCACAAAGCGCTCAAGAACTTTGCCTTGGCTCAGCCGTTTCACATTATTGTACATCAGCAGTCCGTTGTAGGTGGAATCAACCTCCAGTAAAAGTGCAGAAAATTCTTGCTTGTGAAGGGGGTGAGCAGCTATTAAATTAACTATTTTTGTAACAACTGACATTAAATTGGTGAATCCTGCATTGGCACATAAAACCTCCTGATGAATAATACAATGAAAAGGCACAATCGGATGTCCAATAGCTTCCATAAACAATTTGACAAATCTGACTTTTCCCCCCACCATGTTTGGTGCCCCATCTGTCATCACTGACACAACTTTAGAGATATCACGAAATGTTTGTATAATAACCTTATATATTTCACTTCCTGATGTACTTGTTGGCACTGATACTAACTTTATCAGCTCTTCTCTCATTGTGAGACCATCAGAATATCGACCAATAATGGCCAACTGAGCATGTGATGTGACATCAGTAGTTTCATCAAGAGAGATAAAAAATATTTACACTTATGTCTCTCTTTAAGTGATGTTGTACGTTTGTGTTCATTCTCATTATTCAGTCTTTTATGATATTTCTACTGAGTAGTAACTCAGATATTCTCTTTTTTTTATTTATACACATATGCATGCACATTTATTTACTTTTAACAAAATGAGGATATTTTTACGAAACTTACTTTTCTTTTTTTTTTAATCTTTATTGTTCAGTTTATTAATTACATCGTTTCCCCTTTTTATCCCCCTATAGCTCCCCTCCACCCTCACCTCCCCCTCCCCACTGTCCTCTCCCATTGTTGCAAGATTTTTGTCCAGTCTCTTGCTGCACTTCCCACAACCCTTTTCTCCCCAAGAATTGTCAGTCCATTCCCTCTCTATGACCATGTCTCTGTTATATTCACCAGTTTATCCTGTTCATCCGCCTATCAATTCACTTGATTTATATGTTCATTTGTTGATAGATGTGTATTTGTTGTTCATAATTTATATTTTTACCTTTTTCTTCTTCCTCTTCTTAAAGAATATCCTTTAGCATTTCATTTAATGTTGGTTTGGTGGTGATGAACTCCTTTAGCTTTTTCTTATCTGCGAAGCACTTTATCTGACCTTCAATTCTGAATGATAGCTTTGCTGGATAGAGTAATCTTGGTTGTAGATTCTTGCTGTTCATCACTTTGAATATTTCTTGCCACTCGCGTCTGGCCTGCATCGTTTGTGTTGAGAAATCCGCTGACAATCGTATGGGTGCTCCCTTATAGGTAACCAACTGTTTTTCTCTTGCTGCTTTTATTATTCTCTCTTTGTCTTTTGCTCTTGGCATTTTAATTATGATGTGCCTTGGTGTGGTCCTCTTAGGGTTCTGATATATTGGGGTTCGGTGCACTTCTTGGACTCCTAAGTCAATTTCTTTCACCAGGTGTGGGAAGTTTTCGGTCACTATTTCTTCAAATAGGTTTTCATTGTCTTGCTCTCTCTTTTACTGGCAACCCTATAATTTGGATGTTGGTATGCTTGAGGTTGTCCCAGAGGTCACTTACACTATCTTCAATTTTTTGGATTCTTTTGGTTTCTTGCTTTTTCAGCTGAGTGGATTTTACCTCTTTGTATTTCAAATCTTTAACTTGGTTCTTGGGGTGCTCCAGAGCACTTTTAGGTCTTTCTATAATATTTTTTATTTCAGTCAGTGTATGCTTAATTTCTGGTTTTCATTGTCTTGGCCTCTCTCTTTTTCTGGCACCCCTATAATTCGGATGTTGGTATGCTTGAGGTTGTCCCAGAGACCCCTTATACTATCTTCAATTTTTTGGATTCTTCTGGTTGGTCCTTTTTCTTATCCTTGAGAGTCTCCTTTATATCCTTGAGGGTCTCCTTCATTTCCTTGTAGGACTCATTCATTTCCATGTTGGTCTTGATCATTTCCTTGCAGGTCTCGTTTATATCCTTGAGGGTCTTGTTCATTTCCTTGTAGGACTCATTCATTTCCACATTGGTCTTGATCATTTCCTTTGTGGTCTTGCTTATTTCCTTATAGGCCTCGATCTTTTGTTGGAAACTCTTGAAAAACCCTATAACCGTGGTTTTGAATTCCATGTCCAGTCGTTTTTTTCCCTCCATTTTTTTCACATCTGATTTCTTTCCATGTCGCTGCATGGTGGCTGCTTCCCTGAGTTGGTCAATTAGCTTTGTGTGGTAGACTTCCTACTAGGGACAGTGGCTCAGCCTCCCCGGTTACCTGAGGTGGATATGGGCTGCACAGTCTTGCTGAAGTTAAGCTCAGTTAATTGTTGTTAGCACTTGGAGGGGTTGACCTCCAGTCCAATTATCTGTGAAGCTCAGCTGTGCTCAGGCCAAGCAGACAGCATTAGCTCCGCCCTATGCGGCTCCAGGGACTCTGTGCCAGGGGAAATGGCCGCCAGCACCTCTGAGAGCGAGCCGCTGCCGAGCCCCACCGGCTGCCGGGGAATTCAGACTCTCCCAAAATTGGTCTGCATGTGAAATGTCTCACCCAGGGTCGTAAAACAAAGCAGTCTGACGGTTTCCCGAATGAGAGGGCAAGTCGCAGAGTGCTCTCTGCGCCGTCAGGCAGCCGAGCTGTTCACGCAAGCTGCCTTCTCCACAAGCCGGCAGACCCAGCAGCCCCCGAGCTTTCGGTGTGCCCTCCCACTGTCCAGTTTTCACCCCGTATGATAGTGGGTTCCCTGGACTTCGCCCAGAGCCGGAGAATCAGTCCAGTGGGACGTCTTTGTCTCCCCGTTCAAGAAAACTGGCTGGTTTTCAGCCACCCGCCCTCTCCGCGGCACACGCGCTCCAAACCTCTCTCTGCGCGAATCTTTCAATGCTGTCCGCCGCCACTCCTCCGAGTCACAGTGTCTTATCTTCACTTTTATTTGTGGAATTTTCACTCGGCAAGCTTTCTGGTGATTCTGGAAGGTGTTTGTTCTTTCGTTAAGTTGTAGTATTAAAATTGCTGTGTATGACGGCAAGATAGGTGTTTTGCCTATGCCGCCATCTTGGTTCTCTCTCAGATATTCTCTTAATAGTTGCATCTTTATTCTGCATATCGTGAAATAGAACAAGTGCACATCTTAGGAGAGTTTCTTTAATAAGTTCTCCCTCACTGAGTGCTTTTCCATGATGAGCTATGGAGTGAGCAATACTCAAAGTTGCAGATGTTAAATTTGTAGAGCCTTTTATAAATTTAAGAATGGTATTAGATTGGCTTTTATAAAGGTGTAGCTGGCTGGAAATGTATTCCTTCCTTTCATCCTCACTTTTTTCAAGAGCTGGGAATGATTAGTTTCAAAATGTCTATTTATATTCCATGTTCTGCTTACTACTGTTTCAGTACATAGAATGCAAAATGATCTGTCATTTTTTTCTATAATGCCATACATCTCAGTCCATGTCTCTTGAAAGGGTTGGCTACTGCTATTAGCCCTGTAGGCAATTAGGGGTTAACTAGCCTAACTGACCACAAGATAGCACATGTAACTGTCTTTTAGGAAAGGACAGGGTTAATAAGCAGAAATAGGAGTTAATAAGGATGCACAACAATAATAGTGGTGAAATGGAATCTGCATTATGGTGCAAAATGACGTTCCTTATATAAATTAAGGTGGCTGCCGTTATTTCTAATGGCAGGAAACGATACCCATAGTACAGGCCCTCACCTCTCCCAGCCTTACCCTCACTTATCTCAGTAATGATGGTCAATTAGAAATCCCTGACACCCCAGAACAGTAGTTGGATGATGGTTGCTGTGGTTATGTGATTGCTGGTAATGGCGATCACAGGGCCCCCAGAGATGTGTCCCCCATGGCATTCCACTTCTCCCTGCTCTGCCGGCCAGAAGTTAGGTCAAAGATCCCCTAACGGGCTAACTGGAAGTCCCAGAACTAGATGCTCTGTGCCAGAGTTCTGATGTTTTAGCCTACAGACTTTTTGGCATAGAGTGTCTACACTACACTACAGCAAATGTTTCATTCATAAAACGTCCTTCTCGGCATGCAGCCCCATACTTCTCTGTGTTGGACCACATGTGGCCAAGTGTCATCGAAAATGGCTATGTGTGTCAGTGCTGACACGCGTGTCATAGGTTCGCCATCACGGACCTAGATTAAATGGGCAGATTCTTAGATACACATAACCTGTTAAGATTAATTCATGGTGAAATAGAAAATCCTGAGATGGAGCATGTTCACCATAATACACTACACCTTCCTGATCCCACCAGGCTCAAAGATATAGGTCTATGAATAGAAGGTGATTGAATCAGTAACCAGAAACCTCCCAATTCACTGGTGAATTCTATCAAACATTGAACAAAAAATTAATTCCAGTCCTATTGAAACACTTCCAAGTAACCAAAGAAGAAGGAACACTTCCAAACTTATTCTATGAGTACAGCAATAACTTGATATCTGTCAGACAAAGAAACTACAAGAAAACTACAGAACAATATCCCTAATGAATAGGGTTGCAAAAATCGTTACCAATTAAAATGACCAAGTGTCTTCCTGGGATTTATTCTTGGAATGTAAGGATGGTTCAACATATCAAAATCAGTCAACATAAGACACCACATTACCAGAATGGAGACAAAACCCCCACATGATTATCAATTCATGCAGAAAAAGGATTTGACAAGATTCAGCAGCCTTATATAAAAAACTAGGGGTCCCATGCATGAATTTGTGCACCTTGAAAGGAACTGGGGCCCACAAGGCTGCGGTGGGCACAGGGGCAGTCTCGGCCCATCCTCCATGCCCCCACCCAGGCCCTCCCACCATGGCCCCCGGTCCCCTGTCTGCCAAGAGCTCCACTCCCATCACCAGCACTCCCACACACTGATGGCACCAGCCCTGCTCACACCCGCTGACAGTGCCTGGAGTGAGTGCACGGAGGACCATGGTGTGCGTGAGCAAAGAATTTTCAGTAACCACCAGAGGCTTACCCCCATGATAGCAGTTGGTGCACCGCATTGGTCTGGTGCACCTGCTCACCTGCTCCACCATCCTGCCACAGGCAATACCTGCCATGTACTGCATGCATCCCCTGGTGGTCAGTGCACATCATATCAACTGGTTGTTTGTTCTGCCGTTTGGTCTATTTGCATATTAGGCTTTTATATCTGTAGATACTTAACAAACTGTGAGCAAACACACACTACTCACAATAATAAAGTCCATGTATGAAAAGCTAATATCATACTCAATGGTAAAGACTGAAAACATTTCCTCTAAGATATGGAATAAAATAAGGATGCCAGCTTTTGTCCCTTCTATTCAACATAGTATATGTTTCCCCCACTATCTGAAAGTAGACTTTTTCCTATGAAAACTTTCACAAGGCAAACTGGTGTAAAGCAAAAGGTACCTCCACCCCCACTTTTTGAATATGGGATACTTGTACTGGAAGTCCTAGCTAGATCAAGTAGGCAAGAAATTATAAGACCTCCAAATTGAAAAAGAAGTAAAATTATCTCTATTAACAGGTAACATGATCTTATATGTAGAAAAACCTAAATATTCCATACACATACACACACCAAAATACTTGTTAGAACTAATAAAGGAATTGTAGTTTGCCAGGGACTTAGGAGAGGGGGGAATGTAGGAGTTCTTTGATGCATATGGTTTTATTTTTGCAAGATGGAAAGATTTCAGCAGATTAGTTGTATAACTGTGTGAATATACTTAACACTACTCGGCTAGACAATTACAATTGGTTTAAATTAAAACTTGTGTGTTATGTGTATTATACACAATTAAAAAAATTTAAACTGCACAAATTAGTTACTTCAAGGCTCCAGTCCTGGCAATATCTTACTTATTCTTTTAAAAACCAATGTGTGACAAACCTCACAGTTTTGTTTGAAGCTTGATGGCATGTTCACACCCAAGTGTAATAGACTTCAAAGTAATACACTGAATTTCATGATGTAATTCTCATTTGTCAACTGGTATATCACTGAATAATGATACAACACTGAAGAATTAAGCAGAAATAATTAGGTCTATAGTTCTACTTTTTTAAAAAGAATAAATAGCAGCAACAACATTGGAATATATCATTTTCTTAATGGAGACTATTACAGAACTGCATGTCTGCAGAACAGTTTGTGACCACTTGCAGTTTATTCCTAAGTATTTCACTTGTATAGTAAGGTAGATATGGCTATTTTTGGGTAAATATCTTAATAGCTTAATACTACTAGTAATCTAAATTTTGGAAATTTCTAGGAGGTTTGAAAATGCATGCTGTTAACATTTTTGAGATTTCTTTCCATTGCTTTACTAGTAAACATATAATAATGCAGTGGG
Source organism: Antrozous pallidus (assembly GCA_027563665.1). NCBI lineage: Eukaryota > Metazoa > Chordata > Mammalia > Chiroptera > Vespertilionidae > Antrozous > Antrozous pallidus. The sequence continues at coordinate 52,051,003 of CM050516.1, read as the reverse complement.
TAAAATTAAAATAAGAGGTAGCATGGCACATTGATGTAATGTTTCTGGATGGTTTCTAATCATGTGACTTTGACCAGTTTTTTAAAATCTTTCTGATTCCAGTTTGTAGATTAGAAGTGATAATGTCCACCCTGTTTATTTCTTGGGCTTCCCACTAATTCTTCCATGATGGGTCAGTACACCAGAGCTCATACAAAGCACTTAGGAAATTTTTATCCCCAAGAAATTAATTATTAAGAACCTAAAGTATGTGTTCATTTTGAAGAAGATATGGGTCTAAAGTGATTTTAATGTTCATTATTACTGCTATTATTAATTTATGCATTTCTGTTTTACTCAAATGTTATTGATAGTCAAGCAAAACACCTTTACATTGTATAAATCATGAGAGGTTCTTAAATTTTTAGAACAATGAAGCTTTTAGGGTTATTAACAATTAATAAGCAATTGGCAAATATACTCATTTCTGTGCCAGTAAGTGAAAAATTTAAGAAATAAAATTTATTGTTATTGAGTCAAACTGCCCTCCTTCATTTACATCCTATCCCAGTTACACTTCCTTCTTAGGAGTCAGAGAGCTCAAACTCTTCTAACAAATGGCAGCATGCATCATTTTTTATTGTCTTTGAACATAAAGAAGGTGTTATTAACATATCTTTTAATAGGTTATGTTCATATTATGGTAGATCCGTGTTGATTTAAAAACGTGTTTTTTGGTTTTCAACTTTAGAGTAAGAGCCAATGATCTTAGGAAGAAACCAAGGCAAACTAGCCCACACATCCATGTAACATTTTGATCTCAATAGCAAGGGTCCTAATCAGTTGAGTTAAATATATGGAGAAAAAGCTTTGTATAGCCTAATGATTCTTTTTTAGAAATAGCTTTATTGATACATTATTTGCACCTTCAGTTAAATGTGTGAAAGTCAATGGATTTTAAAATACTTAGAGTTATGCAATCATTACCATATTCCAGTTTTAGAACATTTTCAGCACCCTTCCCTCTCCTCCAAATCTTTATATCCATTAACCCTTTCTTTCTACTCTTTTCCCTAGGTAACCACTATTCTATTTTCCATTTCTCTGGAATTGCCTGTCTTTTTAATGGGAACATATAATCTATGGTCTTTTATTATTGGCTTCTTTTACTCAGCTGAATGTTTTTGCAATAGAAGTGTCCCATATTTGTTTAGTTTTTAAGCGGTGATTTGATTTTAGCCAAAGACTATCACATTAAATTGTGATAAAAGTCTTTTTCTTTATTTTTGTTTATCAGTGTATTTTGGCTTTATAATTATAAGATTTCCAGTTATATGTTTTATACACTTATACAATGTTATAATAAAGCAACTTAAACATTTAGGAAAGAAAATGGGGTGCACTTATTATTTGAGTTTGGTGATCACTGTTAATCTGTATCTTGAGATTTGTGCCACTGGCTCTTTGTTTTTAGAAGCAGGCGTATAGCTCTAAAATCTATGTCCTGTGAGATTGAAAGTTTGTATTTTACACATGGTCAAAACATAATTTAAGTAATTCTTAATGATTTGTTTTAAAAGCCATCCTGAAATAAAGGAGGTTTTAAGGAGAAATGATTTCTTTGTAAGTATACTTACACATATTTTTTGTTTTATTTTTATGAATAACTTTTAATTTCACAGATAATCAGTATGCATTTCCAAGGCTTTTGGCTATGTTTGGGTATTTTATGCATCTCAGTTAATGCAGAATTCATGGATGATGATGTTGAGATGACAGACTTTGATGAAAATCCAGAAGAGACAGATGTTAATGAAAATGAACTCTCCTCACAGGTAAGGTTATGAGAAATCAGTTGTACATTATTCTTTCTTTTTATTTTATTTTATTTTTTATTTGTTTTTTTAAATCTTTATTGTTCAGTTTATTAATTACATTGTTTCCCCTTTTTTATCCCCCTATATCTCCCCTCCACCCTGTACCTATCCCACCCTCCACCCTCACCTCCCCCTCCACACTGTCCTCTCCCATTGTTGCAAGATTTTTGTCCAATCTCTTGCTGTACTTCCCACAACCCTTTTCTCCCCAAGAATTGTCAGTCCATCCCTCTCTATGTCCATGTTTCTGTTATATTCACCAGTTTATCCTGTTCATCAGCCTACTAATTCACTTGATTTTTATGTTCATTTGTTGATAGATGTGTATTTGTTGTTCATAATTTATATTTTTACCTTTTTCTTCTTCCTCTTCTTAAAGAATATCTTTCAGCATTTCATATAATATTGGTTTGGTGGTGATGAACTCCTTTAGCTTTTTCTTACCTGTGAAGCACTTTATCTGACCTTCAATTCTGAATGATAGCTTTGCTGGATAGAGTAATCTTGGTTGTAGATTCTTGCTATTAATTTTTTTTTGAATATTTCTTGCCACTCCCGTCTGGCCTGCATAGTTTCTGTTGAGAAATCAGCTGACAATCATGGGTGTTCCCTTGTAGGTAATTAAGTGTTTTTCTCTTGCTGCTTTTAATATTCTCTCTTTATCTTTTGCTCTTGGCATTTTAATTATGATGTGTCTTGGTGTGGTCCTCTTTAGATTCCTATATTTTGGGGTTCTGTGTACTTCTTGGACTTTTAAGTCAGTTTCTTTCACCAGGTGGGGGAAATTTTCAGTCACTATTTCTTCAAGTAGGTTTTCATTAACTTGCTCTCTCTCTTTTTCTGGCACCCCAATAATTCGGATGTTGGCATGCTTGAGGTTGTCCCAGAGGCTCCTTACACTATCTTCAATTTTCTGAATTCTTTTTGATTCTTGTTTTTCCAGCCGAGTGGATTTTGCTTCTTTGTATTTCAAATCTTTGACTTGGTTCTTGTGGCCCTCTGGACTGCTTTTAGGACTTTGTGTAATATTTTTTATTTCAGTCTGTGTATGCTTGATTTCTAGTTGGTCCTTTTTTTTTTATCTGTGAGGGCCTGGTTCGTATCCTCAGAGGTCTTGTTCATTTCCCTGAGGGTATCATTCATTTCCTTGTAAGTATCATTCATTTCCTTGTAATTCTCATTCATTTCCTGGTTGGTCTTGTTTGTTTGCTCGTAATTCTCATTAAGATCATCGGTCTTTTCTAGGAGCCTCTTGAAAAGCCTTATAACCGTGGTTTTGAACTCTATGTCTTGTCGTCTTTTCTCCTCCATTTCTTTCACCCCTGACTTCTTTCCATATCTCTGCATAGTGGCTGCTTTATGTGGTAGATATCCTCTAAGGGTCAGTGGCACAACCTCCCCAGTTATTTGAGATGGGTACTCTTACTGCAATCCTTTATGGGTTGTACAGTATTTTTGAGTTTAAACCCAGCTTGTTGTTGTTAGCCCTAGGAGGGTTTGACCTCCAGGCCAATTGGCTGTGAAGGGAGACTGTGTTCAGGTTGGATGGGCAGAGTCTCTGAGCTGCGCAGGCAGCCTCTGTGTCAGCTATGTCCTATGTGGTGCACGCGCGCGCGAGTCTCTGTTGGATGGGGATGGCTGCAGGCACCTCCAAGAGAAAGCCGCCAGTCTCTTCCCCTTGACAGACAACTCTGACTCTTCCCAAATGTGTCTGCACCCCCAAAGTCTAGCCCAGGGTTGTAAAATAGATGATTTCCGGGACCTGGAGACAAGTTTCCAGGGGGCAAGTCGCGGGTTTGTGCGACCCTTGCGCCCAACCTTCTTTTCCCCGCCTCCGGGTTTCTCGCAGACTAGGAGACCTCTGCTGCGCCCCACTTCTAGGGTGCATCCCCCGGACCTCGGACCTTGCCTGGCGCTGGGGAATCCGTGTAGTGGGACGTCTCCGCCCTCCCCGTTGGCGAAAGAAATCCAGCCGGAGTTGCTGCTCCAGCCCCAGCCCGCGCGCGTGACCAGGACGGCTCCTAACCTGTTTCCGTCTTCAAGGTTGTGCTCCCGCCGCTCCTCTGACTTTCAGTGTCCCACCTTTACTCTTATTTGTGGAGTTTTCACTCAGCCAGCTTTCTGGTGATTCTGGGTGATTTTTGTTTTGTTGTTGTAGTTCTTAAATCGTTGCGTGGGGCAGAACAATAGGTGTTTACCTGTGCTGCCATCTTAGTTCCTCCCTGTACATTATTTCTTTACAAGATATATAGGAGTGGCTAATCTCTTAAGACTTATTTCAGTCAAAATAGTCTTCATTTTCTAAATAAGTAGAAAAGCATGCTTTCCCCCAACTATTTGTTACTTTATGTTTTAGAGTGCCTGTGAACTACAGAAATTTGTGCATGGCACTTAACATGGTTTTATTACCAAATAAATATGGGGAAGGTTTTTACTACAAAAATAGAAGTTCATCACTGGCTAAAGAGGACTAAGTGCTTCTAGCTAAGAGAAAGTTTTTCAGTCTTATTTCTGACACAGCCAGCTCTCTGTAGGTAAAAGAAAAGGTAGGATTACTTGCAGTTCTCCCAGGAGTAAAGTAGCTTTTTTGTGTGTGTGTGTCTTAAAGGAAAAGAAGTACTAAATAAGAAGATGAATTAGAAAAGGAAGCGATGAGGAGGTCAGCAGTTAGTAAGCTCAACTGTGTTTCTGTTTTAGCATCAATAAGATATGCTGTGAGGTGGTGACTTAACAGGAGTCTGAAAAACTTGGCAGAGTTTTTTTATGTCTTGACAATCTGTAAGAGCTTTCACATTGAGGACTATTCACCTATAATAATAAAAGTGTAATATGCTAATTAGACTGGACAGCCAAGCAACCTTCCAGACGTCCTTCTGGATGACATTCTGGATGAAGCCAGGGCTGCGAGGGCCCAACCACTTGAACGAATTTCGTGCATTGGGCCTCTAGTATATAATATTAGGACAATCAGCCATTTTTTCAGAAATATTTTTGATAGAGAGCATCAATTGCATTGTGCCAGCTAAGCTTAAAGGGTGAGAGTAATATGCAGTGGTTATAGACTCATTGTAGAGGTTTCTGTTTGCAATTGCAAGTGTTGTTCAGCTGTTTGATGTGAATATTCACTCTCCTATTAAATTTTAAGCCCCATAGGCACATTCTTTTAAAACTTAGTTTTATGAACGACAGAAAGTAAGTACTAGTTAGTAATCAGAGTGCTAATGACTGAGTTAGATACAGCTACTACAGGGTCTTTGGAGGTGAACTCTCCAGACCAATCGTCAGATACCTATCCTTCTTAACTATAGCTGGTGATAATTTGAAAAGGTGATAAAAAGGGGAAAAGAACAGTTTTGATTTTTGACTCTTCTAATTTTATGGCATGAGTAATCAAGATACAATAAAGTACAAATAGAGGGCAAAATACACAGCTGGTGATGTAAAGAGTGGTCTAATGGAAGAACGAGGCCTCTGTGACACCATTGCACAATGTTCCGTGGTGCCAAAAACAGAGAGCAAGTAACTTCATAGTCAGTTGGCTATTTTCATAGCAGAATCTTGACCCTGTTGATAATTATGTGGAATCTTGTTTAACCATTTGTACTCCATAAGCATCTATAGATGCAAGCAGTGGACCTTTTTAAATTAAATTCAAAATATCGTGGCAGTTAACTGGTTAATTACTGATTTTTCTTTCTTTAACAGACAAGAAATGTTATACTATTAAGACAGGATAGGGACAGTGAAAATAGAAAAAGTACTTTTACGTCCTTTTCCCTAAAGGCTAAGAGAAGACAACTCATAATTAATTATACAAATGAAATCATGAAAGCTGATTCAGAAAGGACCTAGATCTATTATGTTTGGCAAAATTTAATTTCATCTTCAATTCAAATTATCTCTTGATAATTTGTCAATAAATTATCTTTAATCTTGTAAGTTCTTTTGTTGGTATGTTCTATATAGTGTAGCAGTTAAGTGTACAAGCTTTGAGGTAGGACAGCCTGGACTCGTATTCTAACTGGAAGATAGTGGACAAGTTACTTTGTCTCTCTCCTATACTGTCATCATACATGAAATGGGCACAACAACAGTACTTTTCTCCTAGAAGTATGGTGAGGATTAAAAGGCCACCGTATCTCTATCACCACTATCTCATCCATCATGATCATCATCAGAGCATATCATCAGCACTGCATATAGTTTGCTTTGCTGTGCTTTCTCTAGTGAATACTTTTGTTTTATAAGTTCCTAATTTTTCAACAGTGTGATCATTCTCTAGTCACATATCAGTGAAATTTATGAGTCAATTTTAAACTAGCCTACATGCTTACTAAGTTCTTTACCTTGTATTTCTTAAAAATATATTTTATTGATTTTTTTACAGAGAAGAAGGGAGAAGGAGAGTTAAAAACATCGATGAGGGAGAAACATCAATCAGCTGCCTCCTGCACACCCCCTACTGGGGATGTGCCCACAACCAAGGTACATGCCCTTGACCTTGAGTCCACAGGCCGACGCTCTATCCACCAAGCCAAACCAGTTAGGGCTACCTTGTATTTTTATTGTGTTATTTATTTTGCTTCTAATGATTTATATCCCCAAATATTATAACCTGTTAGAATTCTTTTAAGGCCATGTCAACTGTGTCATGAGGCCTTCCCTATTCCTGTTCCTTCTGTGTTAGAGGAATTGGTGTAGTCTTTGTATATCTTTGCACATATAGTATTTTCCCCCCGTCATCAATTCTCTTATATTTTCTTGCATCTTTTCATCACTAGGATACAAAGTTTTGAGGTCAGAGACCATATTACCTTATATCTGTATTATCTATATGTCCATTACATAATAAGTTCTTAACTAGTGAGATTATATAACTAAAATATTTGTGAAGATGAATAACTTTAGATTTTTAAAAATTATTTTCTAGATTAAATATAAGACACCTCAACCTATAGGAGGAGTATATTTTACAGAAACTTTTGATAGTGGAAGGTTGGCTGGGTGAGTATTCATTCAAAAGAATGATTTCCTTGATTTGTTTTTTTGAAATTGTTGGTAATTGGCTTATGAATATTGCCCCTACTATGGAACTATAAAAAATTTTAAAGTGCTTTATTTGACAGTGTAGACCAGTATCTTAACATATTTTTGTTATGGATAGAAATGTTTAACTTGAATAGTTATTTATTTATATAAAGAAAATAAAAACAAATTACAAATATAAAGTAAAAATTTATAATTTTATTCCCCCTTTAGGACAGATATTAATATAATTTTACATGACAAATTTAATTTACTCTTCTAAATAATGGTAAAACAATAAGATTTATTACTATTGATTATTATATGACAGACACTGTCCTAAATAGGTAGGTAAATACTACCTTTATCTTATTTTTTAGGTGAGAAAAGGGAGGCTTAATGTATCTTATCCATGATCATACAGCTGATTGCAAATAGCAAACCTGATTTAACTCTAGCCTTGCAGGATGATGTATAGGTGTCCGATTTAGCCTCTAACTATTTATTTTTGAATGAGAAGGAACTGTTGGATATTCTTTTATTGTTTTTCTAATATGCATTGTATTGATAAATTACAGTTTTATTTTTAATGCTATACATTTGCTTTTACCTTTACTTATAGGTGGGTTTTATCAAAAGCAAAGAAAGATGATACAGACATGGAGACTTCCATATATAATGGTAAACTGTTTACTTAAATATTACTAGTATGACCCATAGTTCACTAACTTTTGAGATTATATAAAATATGAATGTGGGGCCTCATTCTTCACAATAGAACACTCAGCCTTTTATCTCTTTTCCAGTATTTCTTGGAGTCCCTGGGTAATCCATACTTAAGCCACCAATATCAGATTTTCTTACAGGACTACTTAGTGTTCACAGTAGTTAATCATAGCATCTCTCTCTCTCTTTTTAAAATATATTTTTATGCCGAAACTGGTTTAGCTTAGTGGTAGAGCGTCGGCCTTTGGACTGAAAGGTCCCGGGTTCGATTCCGGTCAAGGGCATGTACCTTGGCTGCGGGCACATCTCCAGTAGAGGGTGTGCAAGAGGCAGCTGATCGATGTTTCTCTCTCATCGATGTTTCTGACTTTCTATCCCTCTCTCTTCCTCTCTGTAAAAAAATCAATAAAATATAATAAATAAATAAATAAATAAATATATTTTTATTTTATCAATTTCAGCGATGAAAGGAGAATTAGTAATGAGAGGGAATTACCAATTGGCTACCTCTTGCACATCCCACACTAGGGATTGAGCCCGCAAACTGGGCATGTGCCCTGACCTGGACTGTAACATCCTGGTTCATAGGTTGATGCTCAGCCACTGAGCCACACAGGCTGGGCAATGATAGTGTCTCTTAAATATTTGTGAAGATGAATAACTTTAGATTTTTAAAATTATTTTCTAGATTAAATATAAGACACCTCAACCTATAGGAGGAGTATATTTTATATAAAGTTTTGATAGTAGAAGGTTGTGCCCGCTGCCCAGAGGCCCTAAGTTTCATTTTCACATGTTTAGGAATAAGCAGATGTGCATAAAACATTAAGTGCTGGGATATAGGGTTTACGTTGGGAATAGACCTATTTACATTTTTCAGATTAAGTTGATAAAAATACAATAGATGTTTAATAAATACCAATCCTTTTAAGTGACCAACTTTCAGGATATCCTATGAAACCACATAAATTCTTTTATGAAGTTTTATTTGCATCAGATTTTATATTACCTGGTATTGTCTACATGGTACTAAATGGTACATGCAGTACTAGTGATAGGTGGTACCTTTTTCATAGCTGATAAGTGTCTGTGCATAATTGCAAAGAAAAAGCAACATAGTTTTAAAAATGTTTTATTTAAAACTAGATCTCTAAGAAACTATTTGACATTGAAACTGGGACTCAGAACAGTTGGACATTGAAAATGAAACTCAAACATTTTTTATTCTTATACATTTATTTCTAACATGCAGAGGCAAGATAATTTTGAAGAAAATAAACAGGGGAGAGTGATTGATATAGAGGCAGGGAGGCACTGAACAGGCTGTCAAGCTACAGGGGGAAGGCTGGGGTGGATGGGAGGCCGATGCTGGGGGAGATCAACTGAAGGACTTGTATGCATGCATATGAGCATAATCAATGAATGAAAGACACTGGGGCGGGGAGGGGGGCAGGTGGGGACATGTGCTGGGGGGTAGGGGAAGCTGGCAGGAGGATAATGGGGGGGGAAGGAAAACATATGTACTACTATTAAATATAAGTTATACTGCAAAAAATAAAAATTAAAAATTAAAAAAAAAAAAAAAAACTAGATCCCTGGCCTGGCCTGGCCTGCAAAGATCAGGCTGAAACCGGCTCTCTGACATCCCCTGATGGGGTCCTGGATTGTGAGAGAGAGGGTGGTTCTCAGGTGATGCCCTCCGGAATCAGGCTCCCTCTCCTTTGGTTCCAGATGCATCACCCAAGAACTGCAGCTGCCAAGTCACTGCAGCTCAGCAGCTCCTGCATTGAGCATCTCCCCCCCCCCTACCCCCCCGGTAGTCAGTGTGTGTCATAGCTACTGATTAGAGTGTCTGCCCCCTGATGGTCATTGCATGATCGGACAGTTGCTTAGGTTTTTATATATATAGTTTACTAGTAGCCCTGCACACAAATTTGTGTGCCAGGAGCTCTCTGTGGGGCCTGGCTGCTCCATGCCCACTGCCCAGAGGCTCTCTGCTGCCCAGAGGCTCTCCACAGTCCAGAGGCCCATCCGCAGCCAGGCGTGGAACATTTGCTTAGTCGCCAGAGTGACTACACAAGCATCTGCCCTTGCCCCCGGGGGCGTTCTGAGCCTGATGCCTAGAGGCCCTTTGTGGCTGGGGTTGAATGCTTGCCTTGTCACAGTGACAATGAAGCAAGCATTCCGCCAGGCCGCTCATGCTGCCCACTCTCAGTGACCGCCCTCCTGGGCCTGGGGGACTCTGGCGGGGCTGAGAGGTCTGGGTGCCGCCATCTTTGTGACAGGGTGATGTTTAATTTGCATATTACCCTTTTATTAGATAGGATATATACATCCTTAAAATCCTAAAGATAAAGGTGTTACATATTAAAAGAAGATGTTTTGTTTTGGACAAAACAGGTTAGGAATGATAATACAGGTTATCAGTGTGAGAGAAGTAACATCAAGTAAATTAATCTTTTTTAGAAAAGTATAGTATAACCAAGTTAGATGGGGAAAAGAAAGAGAAACCTGAAAACTTTTTTTAAAGAAAGCCCAGTGAAGTCTACAAAATGATATACCGAAAACACCTTTCTCTGACTTATAAGCCTGGTTCAGATTGTTGCTCTTTGGGTTTTTTCAGAAAGAAAAAAAATAATATAGAAAGCATTAGTTATTCAAAAATGCTTGTTTCAAGTTGGCACAATGCTAGAAAATAGCCAATTTTTGTTAGAGTTTTTTTTGGAATAGGTAATCCTACAGTTTTCAAAATTAGAACTAATTAATATAAGTTGGTTATTTTCCTTTCTAAAAAGAGGACAAGAGAACATTCGAATACACAACATTTGGGCTACAGATATTGTATGCAGCCCATAATCTCATTTCAGGAGCTTCCTGACCTTAAACTTGGGGAATTCTGGCCAGAGAGGGCCTAATGCAGCTTTGCAATGGTACAGCATGTGCTTATCCAGTGCCTATCCAGTGCTTGCTACTCTTTGGTCAAAAGGTCTGAGAGCTGGGAGCGGCTGGAGCGGCAGGGCGGCGCAGCACGGCACTAGGCGACGCTACAGGGCCGCGGCGGCAGCGGGGGCAGCGCGGGAGCAGGAGACGCAGCGGCGTCCCCAGCAGCAGCAGCAGGACGGACTCGTGGACACGCGCCGCTGCCGCCGCCGCCGCCGCCGGGCCAGGCCGGGTGTCGCGCGCCGAGGCTGGCGGGGAGTCGCCGCCGCCGCCGCCGCTGCCGAGGTGACTGAGGAGAGAGGCGCCTCCCCGCTCCTACCTCCGCCGGACGTCAATACCCAGTCCCCAGCTCGCTTTGCTTTTCGTTGGAATAGACGGTGCACACTTATGGCGATTCTGAGTATGAGGGCAGACTTCCGCCAGGCTCAGCACAGCGTTTTTGCTGACAAGTGAGCTTGGGGGGTTTTATGTGCCATAATTAATATTGCCTTGAAGACTCTGGACACCAAGACTGGCCTCAGAAATAGTTGGCTTTTTTTTATTTTTTATTGCAAGCATATTTCTTTTAATGACTCCAGTAAAATTAAGCATCAAGTAAACAAAAATGGAAAGTAATCTACACTTTTAACTTGTCTCACTAGTGCCTAAATGTAGTAAAGGCTGCTTACGTTTTGTGTGTAGTTGGATGTTTTTGGAGTCCGAAGGTATCCATCTGCACACATTGAGGCCCAAGTTGAATTTGATTCAAGTGGATTCTGAATACTTCTGCTTATCTTGAAGAGAGAAGCTACTTAAAGAATAAACATGTTGAATAGGGAAAACACTGATTGATAATAGGCATTTTAGTGGTCTTTTTAATGTTTCCTGCTGTGAAACATTTCAAGATTTATTGATTTTTTTGGTTTGTTTTCATTTTTCCCATCATACTCACACACGCACGCTCACACTTTTTATTTGCCATAACGAACCGTCTAGCCCCTGTGGAGATCTCCTATGAGAACATGCGTTTTCTGATAACTCACAACCCTACCAATGCTACCCTCAACAGGTTCACAGAGGAACTTAAAAAATATGGAGTGACAACATTGGTTCGAGTTTGTGATGCTACACACGATAAAGCTCCAGCTGAAAAAGAAGGAATCCATGTTCTAGATTGGCCATTTGATGATGGTGCGCCACCCCCTAATCAGATAGTGGACGATTGGCTAAACCTATTAAAAACCGAATTTCGTGAAGAACCGGGTTGCTGTGTTGCAGTGCGTTGTGCTGCAGGATTGGGAAGGGCACCTGTGCTGGTTGCATTTGCTTTGATTGTGGAATGAAGTATGAAGATGCAGTTCAGTTTATAAGACAAAAAAGAAGGGGAGCATTCAATTCCAAACAGCTGCTTTACCTGGAGAAATACCGACCTAAGATGCGATTACTCTTCAGAGATACCAATGGGCATTGCTGTGTTCAGTAGAAAGAAAGATAAACGAAGGCTGACTTGATTGTGGCATTTAGAGGGAACTCTTGGTACCTGGAAATGTGAATCTGGAATCTTGACTGTCATCAAAGTGGTGATGGATTCAGTACTCCTCAACCACTCTCCTAATGATTGGAATATAAAACAAAACCAAAACCAGAAATCCCTCTATAAAATGAATAAAATGTTTAAGAAAAAAAAAAAGGTCTGAGAGCTGATTGGCTTAGCCTGGGAAGTGTGAATGCAACTTGTGTTCATTGTACATGATTTTCAAAATAAAATTTAAATCCCCACCATAACTTCTGCAAAGTAAGAAAAGTAGCTATTGAATACCATGTGTTTCAAAATGAGGCGAATTGCACATTTTGTATTAAAGATATTCTCTGTCTTGTCTGTAATTTTTAAAATATCTCAGTTTAAAAATATGTTGAGACAAAGCACATTTTGTAATTTCATTGACAAATTTTTTTTTCAAGAAATCCAAAAATGAAGCCAGCTTTAAAAGGGCTTTAATCAGATATTGTAGTGTTTGTTATTTATTAGTTTCCACAATTTTAGTTAAGAAAATGAAACCATTCTCTGGTAAGAGAAAAAGAAGTAGGCATACATACAGTTGCAGATATTAAAATTTGCTTTATTTTTCCCAAATCAGCCTTCATAGAAAAGTCCTAACGATCACCACTTCTGATAAATAATTTTTAAGTCAGTGTTTTGGTTGTATTTTAATTTGCTCTGCTTTATATTTTAGGAAGATGGGAAATAGAAGAACTGAAAGAAAACCGAGTGCCTGGTGACAGGGGACTGGTGCTGAAATCCAGAGCAAAGCATCATGCGATATCTGCTACATTAGCAAAACCCTTCATTTTTGCCGATAACCCTTTGATAGTTCAGTAAGTTTCATGTTTTTAAAAATTTTCTTAAATTTATATTAGTTTTATATAATTTGATTTGTGAGTATAACTATAGTGGTTATACAATGGGATAAAAATCCGGATCTTCCTTTTCGGTTTTATTTACTTAAACACACAATGCATGTGTACACACAAATACCCTGGGGTTTTGAGTGAAAAGCAGGTTAATTAAGAAATAATAGACAGTGACTGAAACCAGACATAGTAAGATAATTAAGCTATATTTATATTTATAGACATAACTTACAAATTGCTCTTCCTCGTTCTTAGCTTTTCATTAAGCTCTTTGGTCCCCAAGTCACCTGTAAAAAAGCTGTATCTCTTTTTATGTTGTTTTACCGAAAATAATGAATGTGCATATCTAAGTCACATTATGCACCGTTTATTTTATTTTATAGTCTTCAAAGACCTGAATTTCTTTGACAGCTACTGCCTAAAATAAAACTATGGAGAAAGCTTTGAGGAAAACAAACTCTCCTTTATTTAAAAAATGAAAAAGGATAAAACAAAACCTTTCTTCTGATCATAAGAGAAGCTAACTTTTTTTTTTGCATTTTTTGACATAGTAACTGATGCCTACTTTAATAATATAGAAAAAGAATATAGTTAAATGAAAATTACATTGCTCACATATTCAATTATTATTTATCAATTAAAAAATGTAATACCATTTTAAGATCTTAGAGTTAATCATGGTACGAAAACTATAGGATTAAGTTCACACATAACATTAAAAATTTAACTTTTAAAAGTCATCTATTATTACAACTTCATTTAAACATTTTAGTACTATTAATTATAATTTATGAAAGCAATGGTAGTTTTGACTCATAAAACCAATATAGGAAATTTAGAAAATTTTAGTCATGAGAAAATAAACTCTCCTTTGCACAATTGTACTTACATTGTTTCTTTTTTTTTAAGAAGTCAAGTAAATTCAGTTTTTATTTCTCCGTGATTTTTACTTATCTTTATTGTTGAAAGTATTACAGATGTCCCCCCTTTTTTCCCCTTTGACACCTTCCTGCCACTCCTACCCCCTCCCCAGAGCTCAGCCTCACTATTGTCTAGGTCCATGGGTTAATCATAAATTTATATAAGTTCTTTGGTTTATCTCTTCCCAAGTACCCCCCGCCCCTCGACACACACACTTTCCCTCTGAGAATCCTGTCTGCTGCATGCATGTCTTTGGATCTATTTTGTTTGTCAGTTTATTTTGTTCATTAGATTCAACATATAAGTGAGATCATGTGATATTTGTCTCTCTTTGACTTATTTCACTTATCATAATACTGTCTAGGTTCTTCCATGCTGTCTCAAAGGGTAAAAGGTCCTTCTCTTTTATAGCTGCATAGTATTCCGTTGAATAAATGTATCAGTTTTTTTTATCCACTCATCTATTGATGGGCACTTGGGCACTCAGGCTGTGATGGGCACTCATCTGATGTTTCCAGCGTCAAAGTGAAAAGGGAACCCACTGTATGGAAGAATATATTTGCCAGTGATACATCTTATAAGGGGTTAATTTCCAAAATATAGAAAGTACTCATATAACTCGATAAAAGGAAAACAATCCAGGTTAAAAAATGGGCAGAGGACCTAAATAGACACTTCTCTAAAGAGGACAAACAATGACCAAGAGACATATGAAAAAATGCTTTATGTCACTAATAATCAGAGAGATGCAAATTAAAAGATAATGAGGTTCCACCTCATACCTGTCAGAATGGCTACCGTCAATAAATCAACAGACTGCTGGAAAGGATGTGGAGAAAAGGGAACAAACCCTAGTACACTGCTGGTGGAGATGCAGACTGGTACAGCCAGTGCGGAAAACAGTCTGTTGTTTCCTCAAAAAATTAAAAATGGAACTGCCATTTGATCCAGTGATCCCACTTCCAGGAATATATCCCAAGAAACCCGAAACACCAATCAGAAAGAATGTATGTGCCCCTATGTTTATAGCAGTATTATTTACAATAGCTAAGAGAAGCTAATATTTTGAGCATTTATTTACCCATTGCTGTGACAGTCCTCTGAGGTGAAGGTCTGGGCATGTGATAGATGAGCAACTAGAGACTTAGAGCTTAAATAACTTGCTTTTACCCTCAGAGTCACTAGAGTAAGTGGCAGAATCAAGAATAAATCTCAGGTCTTTCTTACTCTAAAGTATACACTTGTCACCATATTGTAGAGATTTTGAGAACTAAAGCAAAGTAAAAATAGGAGGGGAAATAACCATGATTTGGCATCTCAGATAATCAAAATGTTACTGTATTTCTTGTTCTTTTAAATACAAAATGTATATACTATGTTCACACCTTATTAAAGTTTTGTATTCTATTTTTTACTCTATTATCACTAAAGTTTCTTACCTCTACATCTACATCTACATATCTATATCTATCTCTATCTCTATCTCTATATCTATATATCTATATACACTTTAAAAATTGATTTCAGAGAGGAAGGAAGAGAGAGAGAGAGATAGAAACATCAATGATGAGCGAGAATCAGAACCACTGCCTCCTGCACCCCTCCCCACTACTGGAGATCGAGCCCGCAACCTGGGCATATGCCCTTGACTGGAATCAAACCTGGGACCCTTCAGTCCACAGGCGGATGCTCTGTCCACTGAGCCAAACCGGCTAGGGCTAGTTTTTATCTTCCTTTTTCTTAAACTCATTAAACCAAATCATAACTTTTTGGTTTTCATTGATAGATATTTCTTCACTGATTTTTATTATTTTTAGTTAATCACTTTACCCAAATTCTCTACTAAATGCTGCTTAATAAGTCTGTGTCTCATTGCCTAACTAGTTCCTTAAGGTGTGTGTGTGTTTGTGTGTGTGTGTGTGTGAGGGTGTGTGAGGGTACTGAGAAGTACTCAGTGTTGTAAATCCATGAAGAGACACTCATGTCATTTCTCTCCTTCAGCTGTTCAGCTGTTATACTATATTTCCCATCTCTTCTGGTTATTAAAATCTGAAATGCTCCAAGTTATTGATTGAGATTATGAAATCTCTTTGCTGGAGGCATTTAATGGGAAATATAATTCTTTGACATGGTTAGGTATAATTGAACTAAAAGACAAATTAGTAGTGCACCTGGTTATCTAGGATCATTAGTAATTTCTTAGAGTTCTATTGCTGTGCCTATGGTCCTTATAGCCTTTGTTTTTTAGTCTATTAAGAAATATGTGTAGTGTACACCTTATCTGAATTTGAAATTCCGTATTATTGTTTTAGTCAAAGTATTTTATTCTTAATTCTACAGTTCTGATGGAAAAATTATTTTAAAAGTTAGTTGGCTTTTTAGTGCTTGATAATCATTCTTTTGACATTTTAAGGATGTGCATAGAAAAAGCATTTCTGCTCATTTCCTCTAGGCTGTGGATGTGCTTATTATGGGCTTTCTGGCAATATAAAATATTTGTGTTTAAATGAATGGAGAGTGATATAGTAGATTTTAAAAGAGCAATTAGTAATTTTTACTTATCAGCAGTGTGATTTTTTCCCTTTATTTAGATATGAAGTAAATTTTCAAGATGGTATTGATTGTGGAGGTGCATACATTAAACTCCTAGCAGACACTGATGATTTGAATCTGGTATGATATTTTAATGTTAATAAGTTTTAAAGTTAATAAGTACTTTAAGGAGTAATTGATACAATTAAAAACGTTTAATTTTCAACTGAAATTGAAAACACCTTTGAAAATCTTCATCTAGCATGAGTTTTCATGGCTTTTACAGTGTGCCTTCAAGTTTGATGTACAGCCATATTACTTGATGGCACTGATTTTTGTAATTTTTAGCAACATAAAATTTTTTTCCATGTCTATAAATAAGAAACAACATGGTGCTTATGATCAACTTAGAGTTATTTTCTTTACCAAATAAGAATCATAAATTTGTTCAAAGAAATAAGATAACAGAGCAAAATAGTGAAACGGAATGATCAAAGAACTAAATAAAAAAGGTGGGCCAGTTCAGAAATTGGCAGCTCACAAAAAATAATTAAAAATGTTTGTTTCATAAAGAAGCAGCTTGTATTAAGCCCGTGTGAAGGCTGGAGATGTTGAATTCTTACAGCGTTCTCCTACAGGAGGCTGTGTCGGGAATCCTGCGTACAGCAGGAGTAAGGTGTAGGAGATGGTGACACACCTGTCAGAACACATGGCTCTGTGCAGGCTGTGGAACATGGAGTAAAGGAGTCATGCACTATTGGGACCTGGCACAGAGGAGGTTATATAGTAAATGTGCAAGCTCTTGTTTAGGTATTACCAGGTGACAATCACCTGAGGGTATAATGACGATAAAAAAACCTAGTGCCAAATATTTCTTTAAGCACTTTACCTGATTGATTCAGGTGATTCTCAGAGAAACCTTTTAACATAGGTATTATTATTATCTCCATACTTCAGAGGTGATGAAACAAAATTACACAGAGGTTAAGGAAATTTCCAGGGCCACATGCAGCTAATATAAATGGCAGCAGTAGGACTTGAACCCCAACATCTTACTCTAGATCCCATGCTCTTTAACAGTAGGCCATGTCAAATGAGAAATTACTAGTAGTAAAACGGTAGTAAAAACAGTCTCCATGTCTGTTTTTGTTTCTGAATTTCTCTTCACTCTGCTCAGCATGGTCATTTTCTAGTGTATTCCTGAAAAATAGTGATGGATAATTATTGTCTTAAGGTCATAAATCTGCCTCTCTCTATACTTAATATTCTTAATAAAATATTAGTAAGGCAGATTTGCATAAAGTAACTAAGTGTATTATGTTGTTGCTAGGGTGGTTTCAGCTTCCCTACTACATCTTTATGAAGGAAGAAGTGTGTGCTTTTAAGAAAAACCTATTTTGAATAATATTTGTCATTTTCACACATCCTTTTTTTGTCATGTGGGTCAAATAATTCTTTGGTGAATTAGCATTTAATACATTTTTGTAAAGTCAGCCCAATTGGATAGACTAGAGAAATTCATTAAATACTCTAATTCTGGATTAATCCCATCACTCATCTCTCTTTGAAGGAAAACTTTCATGATAAAACATCCTATACCATTATGTTTGGACCAGATAAATGTGGAGAAGATTATAAGCTTCATTTTATCTTCAGACATAAACACCCCAAAACTGGAGTTTTTGAAGAGAAACATGCCAAACCTCCAGAAGTAGACCTGAAAAAGTTCTTTACAGACAGGAAGACTCATCTATATACCCTTGGTATATCCTTTTCATTCATTCATTCACTCAAAAATATTTGCTGACTGTTGATATTTTCATGGCAAGTGCTTTGGGAGAAACAAACATGGATCCTATCTTTTTAGGAAAATAAGACAGGCATAATTCTAATATAGGTGGAAAGTAAACTACCATTTGAGAGGTACAGATGAGGTAGTCAAGAGTTCAAAAATCAATATCACTTCCAGTTTGGTGACTCTGAGAAAACCTAGTCAAGGAGATTGTATCTGAACTAGTCTTGAAATGTAGATAGAATATGGAAGGTAGGAGGTGAAAAGGATATTTTAGGCACTATGACATTGGTAGTGCTGTAAGAATAGAAAACTGGAAATAAGATCAAAGAGGAAGAAGTCTATAAGGCCACACTGAAAAGCTTAGACTTTATTCTACAGGCAGTTGTGATGACTTGATAGGTTCTACCTCAGGGTGGTTGTGTCCATATCTAAACTTGGAAAGGGAAAGCATTGAGCAACCATGTTTAACATGCTTGGCTCTCCTTTATGAAAATAGGAGTTTGCATAGATGTTCAGGGGGCAGGACATTATAGGGATCATTCTCCTCTTCCCAAGTACATATGGTTGTAGAGCTACGGTCTGCCCTGATTCTGTAAAATCACAGCATGAGATCCAACAGCACAACTCCATCCAAGACTGAGGCATTTCAGCTTTCTTCCCAAAGACTGCAGTTGCAGAAATAGTCACCTGGTCTGCACAGGCATTTTTAATGGAAACATTGACATCAAAGACTGTATATGAAATTGGAAAATAGTACTGGATGTTTTTGGGAACATACATTGTAGAAATCATGTGAAATTATAAGAACAAATTATTTAATCAGACTTTACTGTACAAACCTGGTCAGAAACAATTTGGTAGTATACAGTATATTAAAGACCATAAGAGGTTTATGTCTTTTGAAACCACAGTTTCAAGAATTTATTCAAATGACCTCTGTGTGAAAATATACTATAAATTAGAAGCAACCCAAGTGTTACAGTAGGGATTTTCTATACAGTGCAAAATGATAACTATGAAATGTTTAGCAACAGGAAAGCAATGCTTATAATATTAAAATGGGAAAAGAAAAGATTCAAATTGGAGACACATCATAGTGGTCACTAGGCAAAATATGCAAGCAAATAGAAAAAGGCTAGGAAAAAAAAAGAACTAAAATTGTCATTAATCATTTCATATGTACCATGCTCTATGCTAGGCAGTTTGTTTAGAATCATCATGTGAGGGGAGCAGTTTCTCTCTATTTTGCCTTAATTTAGCTTAAGTAACTTGCTCTAAGAAGCAATAGTAACTGATAGGACTAGAATTGAAATTCAGGTCTGACTCTTAAGCATTTGCTTTTCTATTTATAATATTTTACAATATATAAAATCTTTGTTGTGCTAAGATTCAGTGACTTTTTTCTTTCTTTTTTTAAAAGCCCCTCTGTAATACTGTTGTATTCTATAACATTGTTCTGTAATTGTCCTAAGAACCTTAACAGTGTGCCTTCTGTAAACATGGAAGGGGGTCACTAGGTAAAATTTGTCTTTGGAAAGAATGATAGATTAAAATAGCTGCCTACCATTTGTTTTGAATAAGCTAAGGAAGTAAACGGCTGCCAACAAATATCAGGATCCTGCCAACTCACTAGTTAAATGGGCTACTGCTTCCTGAAGAAATGGCTCTGAAATACAGCCAGTCTCCAGAAAGTTCAGTCACAATACCAAATTATATCAAACTCAAGTACTGCAATTCAGACACAAACTCAAATAATGAAAACACACACTCAATATTTTATCTTCTTTTCTTCACTATTTCCTCTTCTACTAACAGCTGAGATTACCACAAAGAAGGAAAAAAGTCAAGCTAAATGCAAAACAGTACTAGCTAGATCCTTCCTAATTCAAGAAAAAGGTGTTTCTCAAGAAAAATATTGTAAAGAATGTTTTCTGAATAAATTTCACAATTGAAATTGATTTTTTTAAACTAGAGTTTAAAAAGTACACAGCAAATAAGTGTTATGTAAAAAACATCTTTGAACAAAAAAAATCCATTGAGAAGTAATGGTACGTTGTATTATGTTGTTACTTAAAATTTTATCTTTGATTTTAGAAATCACTGAATCTAGTAATTTCAGCATATTTTAACTTCATACATTGGTAATTCCTCTATTTCTGGTTGAGAGAACATCTTACCCAGGAAGTTTAGGGTAGTTTTATTATTTAAAAGATTATTTAAAAAATGTCTGTCAATATGATAACTATATTTAAATTGGTCTTTAGTGATGAATCCAGATAACACATTTGAAGTGTTAATTGATCAAATAGTTGTAAACAAAGGCAGCCTGCTAGAGGATGTGGTTCCTTCTATTAATCCTCCCAAAGAAATTGAAGATGCCAGTGATAAAAAACCTGACGACTGGGATGAAAGAGCAAAAATTCCCGATCCTTCTGCCATCAGACCAGACGACTGGTAAGCCAAGTTTTCAGTAGTAAACCATTATTTGGTATAATTAAATAATGGCACAAAACTTCTAAGTGAAGTTTACTACTAATGAAATGTATTCTTTTAAATATCAGAACTATTTACTTTGGTTATTTTGGGTGGGGTACTTTTCTAAAATGGATTTGGCACTTCCCTGCTTTTTAATTATCTTTATTTTAATTTAATTAACATTTTAATTTGGTTCCTTTTTTTTCAAATTTTTATTTTTTAATTTTTGTGCTCCCAGTGCTATGGAGAAAAAGTTCCATGACTCTAACACATTAACACTTTATTTTAATTTCTAGTTTAATCTTTATGATATGTATGCATATTTTACAGAGTTGTAATCTTTTCCATTACTTAGACTTAAAATAGGTATGTGGCCTGAGCTGGCTTGGCTCAGTGGATAGAGCGTTGGCCTGCGGACTGAACCTGTGCCCAGATTCGATTCCAGCCAAGAGCACATGCCTGGATTTTGGGCTCCATCCCCAGTATGAGGCATGCAGGAGGCAGCTGATCAATGATTCTCTCTCATCATTAATGTTTCTATCGCTCTCCTCCCTTCCTCTCTGAAATCAATAAAGAAATATATATATATATATATATATATATATATATATATATATATATAGTATGTATATAAATAAAATAGGCATGTCTTCAACATCTTAGAAAACTTTGGTATATAGAAGTCAGTCATGCCAGTTTGCTTAACCATAATTTTTTTTGCTAGCTGAGTATTTGTGTCATTTTTATTCTACAGGATTATGAATATTTTTCCTAAAATAAATGTATTCTTTTCCTGAGTTTCCATAAGCTTGAGTCCAAATGGTGAGAGATACCTATATGTCTCTCTATTTCCTCTCTTCCAAGAACATTATTTTTTTCTGCTCATTGGGTAACAATTCTGGTTTCACTAAGTATTTTCTCTGTCAGGTGTATATAGTATTATTTCATACAGTTAAATTTATATATATATATATATATATAGTTCTGTTAGTTGTGATGAACATATATAATGATGTAACTACCACCACAATCATGACAGAATATATTTACATCATCAAAAAGATCCATATCCTTTTGCAATTTCCTCCTCTCACCCTTTACCCCAGGGGACAACCACTGATCTGATTTCTGTCCCTTATAGTTTTGTCTTTTTAGACTATCATATAAAATGAAATCATACAGTGGATAGCTTTTGTTTCTGGCTTCTTTCACTTAGAGTAAGCTTTTTGACATTATTGTGATTATTGATGTGGTTGGACGTAAGCATATCAACTCACTATTGTTTTCTGTTTGTCCCATATATTCTGTGGTTCTTTATAAAAAGATTTCCTGACTTATTTTATATTAAGCTATTTTATTTTATTATTCTACTTTTTTCTTTTCTGTTAGCTTATTAGCTTCATTCTGGTTTATTTTACTAGTTGCTCTAGGGTTTACAATATGTATCTTTAACTTATTTCAGTCTACTTTTAAATAGTATTAAACCACTTTATGTCTAAGTGAACATTTTCCCCCTTCCATCCTTTGTGCTTTCATCATGCATTTACTTCTATGTATGTGTGAAGGTCACACATATTTATTCTTTAGTCAGTGTCTTTTAATCAGACAATTAAGGGGAAAGTCCTTTTAATTGCCCACATATTGACCATTTGTAAGTAACTTAATTTTTTTAAAAAGTCCTCATCCAAGGATATTCTTATTGGTTTTAGAGAAAAGGGGGGGGGGGGAGAAGGAGAG
This sequence comes from Antrozous pallidus, assembly GCA_027563665.1. NCBI lineage: Eukaryota > Metazoa > Chordata > Mammalia > Chiroptera > Vespertilionidae > Antrozous > Antrozous pallidus. The sequence continues at coordinate 52,028,605 of CM050516.1, read as the reverse complement.
AGAGGGAGAGAGGGAAAGGGAGAGAGAGAGAGAGAGAGAGAGAGAGAGAGAGAGAGAGAGAGAGAGAGAGAGAAACATTGATGTGAGAATAATTGCTTGCTTTCCTTACATGCCTTGGACCAGGGATTGAACCAGCAACCTATGTATGTAACCTGATTGGGAATCAAACCCACAACCTTTTGGTGTATGGGACAATGCTTCAACCAACTGAGTCATACCAGCCAGGGCTCTTGTACTCTTATTCTTTAGTGTAGATACAAATTTCCATCTGTTACTGTTTTCCTTTTGCCTGATAAACTTCTCTTAATACATTGTAGTGTGTGTTATCATTGAATTCTCTCAACTTTTAAAAAAAATATATTTTATTGATTTTTTACAGAGCGGAAGGGAGAGGGATGGAAAGTCAAAAACATTGATCAGAGAGAAACATCAATCAGCTGCCTCTTGCACAACCCCTACTGGGGATGTGCCCACAGCCAAGGTACATGCCCTTGACTGGAATTGAACCCGGGACCTTTCAGTCTGCAGGCCAATGCTCTGTCCACCTGAGCCAAACTGGTTTTGGCTAAATTATCTCAACTTTGAATTGTCTGAAAACTTTTTTTATTTTGCCTTCCCTTTTGAAGGGTATTTTCACAATTGGATTAAGGTAAATAGTTATTTTGCAACAGTCATGTCTTTTCTTGGAGCTTGCATTGCTTCTAATGAGAAGTCAGTTTTCCCCATCTTAGTTCTTTACCTAATATGCCATTTTTTTTCCTTTTGGGTTTTAAGATTTATTTTATTATTATCAGGTTTAAATGTTTGATTTTCTTGTTCCTTGATGTAAATATTTTGTGTGTGTTTTTTTGCTTTGGGTTTTTTGAGTTTTTTTTGGAATGTGGGTTTATAGTTTGAATCAAATTCAGGTAATATTTGGCCATTATTTCTTTAAATATTTATATGTACCTCCTCATCTCTTTTTGGAGGGTACCACTTAATGTATATTAGAAAGATTGCTTTATATTAGCCTACAGGTCACTGAGGATCTGTTTTATTTTTTAAATCAATTTTTCTTTTTATGCTACATTTTGGAAAGTGTCTATTTCGATTTCTTTAAGTTCTTGATTGTCTGTGAACATTGAGGGGACTACCTTTTCAGAACATAGAGTGTTGCTCCTGGAACCAAAAGTGTTAACTGGTTAGTTCTCTTGTAGATAAAGAGGGATACTAATTAGTAATGAAAATGTCTTTGTTTTCAGGAAAATAGTGTAATAGGGAAGTAACTTGTTCAAGAAGGGAAGAACACTACAGTTTTTTAAACAATAAAAAATTACTTAGTAGTGTATCACTTTATGAATTTATCAGAAAAGGTAGGAATTCATCCTTGTTATAGGTTTTCTAACATTGCTTCGTATTTGTTTTCCCATAAAGTATAACGATGACACTGGCAAATAAGTTTGCCTTTAAATGAGAGAAACTGCATATAAAAATCGCATTCCGATCGGTGATATGTATTAGAAGTTGTCATATATATAAGTGTATAAAAATGCTCCTTTAAATTTTAAACTCTGGTTAGTCTGAGCCCTCAGAGACTCAGGATAACACTGGTATCAGGCAAGTACTAATCTTTACAGAGAGTTGATTGTTTCCATTTACTTGCTTATTTTGTCTTGTTTGGAAAATCGTAACATAGTCTTGTTTGAAATTTCTACTTTTCTTAAAAATTATATTAGTAGTTCTATTCAGTACATATTAAAATTGTGGTTATATGTTTTAGAATTTATGAAGTTCTATTTTTAAATTAAAATATAAAATTAAAATTACTAAAATTAAATATTTAAAAATGTTAGTGTAGAAAAGACCTTTCTAGATATATAAAATTGAAAAATTATAAAAGAAAATATTACTAAATTTTAACATTAAAATAAATGATTTGTACATGGCAAAAAAAATCACCATAAACATGAGAAACTGGAAAAAATATTTAAAATTCATATAGCTACCTATACTAGTAGAGGGCTAGTTGTTTTTTTTTTAAAACTAATTTCTAATAAATTCTAGGATATTCATTACAACATTATTTATAATAGTACATTTTGGGGAACACTAAATGCCCCTCAGTTGTAGATAGGTTAAATAAATGAAGGATATCCTCCAAAGAGAAGACTGTGGAACTGTTAGGAAGAATGAAGCAGATGTGTATGTATATAAAATAGGGCTCCTCGGGAAGTCTTCACATGCCAACATCTAATAGGTATTTGTTGATGAATGACTGAGTTTTAAATGACATAAGCAACATTTAAGATACTTTATATAGAATGCTCTTTGTATAAAAAATAATATATACATATGTGCATGTATGCATAGAGTGCAACAGGGGCAATGTACAAAAAAACTGGCAAGAAGATTTAGGTGGATGAGAGATGGGGACATAGTAGGCACAAAGACAGAAGGGCAGGAAATATTTTCAGTACCTTCTGAATTTTGTGCCGTGCATTTGTAAACCTTTGCATAAGTAATAACTAACATAAAATACTGGACTTATACAGGGATGAAAGTGAGCCTGCCCAGATAGAAGATTTAAGTGCTGTTAAACCCGATGGCTGGCTTGACGATGAACCGAAATTTATTCCAGATCCCAGTGCTGAGAAGCCTGATGACTGGTAAGCATCTTTCATCTCCAGAGGTCCATCCATTGCATGTTTCTTAGTTGCTCTTTTGTTGCTAGTGTATATGACTGACAGTAGAGAATTGAGGTTTTATATTTGCTTTGTTCTAATGTCCTAAGGAATGAAGACATGGATGGAGAATGGGAGGCACCTCATATTTCTAATCCAGCCTGTCAGATTGGGTGTGGTGAGTGGAAGCCTCCCATGATAGATAACCCAAAATATAAGGGAGTATGGAGACCTCCAATGATAGATAATCCTAATTACCAGGTAAGGACCACTTGTTCCAACCCCATTGTAGAGTCAAAATGTTACATTAGTTCTATTATACTAGTGCCCTGGTGTACAGACTCATGCACACTGAAAGCAAATTATTTAGGTCGCTGGTGGGGCGGGACTGGGTGAGATGGGGCAACGCTGGGCTCTAAAAGTGTCTGAGGAGTGAGCGGGGTCCCTCCAGCAGGTGGGGTCCCTCAGTCTGGCCTGCAGGGATTGGACCAAAACTGGCTCTCCAACATCCCCAGAGGGGTCCTGGTTGCAAGAGGATGGTTTTCGGGTAACACACCCTGGAATTGGGCTTTCTCCTCTCAGGTTTTGGGATGTGTCACCCAAGAACCACAGCTGCCAAGTTACTGCAGCTTGGCAGCTCCTGTGTTGAGCATCTGCCCCCTGGTGGTCAGTGCATGTCATAGCTACTGGTTGGATGGTCACTTAACTTTTTATATATATATATATATATATAAATATCTAGTTATTGATAATGTTACATTAATGATAGAAAATTGATTTGTAATAGTGTGCCTTTGGCTATTTTAAGAAGTCAAAGAACATAGATTCCAACTAACTTATAATAATAAAAGTGTAATATGCTAATTAGACGAGATGTCCTTTCGGATGAAGCTGGGGCTGGAAGGGACAGGTCCTGGGTGCCTGCGGTGGCCAGAGGGAAACCTGGGTCCTGGGCGCCTTCTGGGGGTTATAGAGAAACCTAGATCCTGGGTGCCAGAGGGAAGCCAGTGACGGTAGCTAGGGGAAGGAAGGCCTACTCTTACATGAATTTTATGCATTTGGGTGTCTAGTTTATATTTTGAAAGTAAAGCATTCTTTAATTTTCTGGAGAAATAAAGAACTGGAGGTCAGTCACATCATTCTGTATTTTTCCTAATAATCATCCTATCTAATAAAAGAGTGACATGCAAATTGACTGTACTTTGCTACACCCCAAGCCATACCCCCAAGCCAATCAGAGCGAGTATGCAAATTAACCTAACCAAGATGGTGGTTAATTTGCATATCTGCACACAGAAGATGGCGTAGAAGGAAACCAAGCACTTCAGAGGGAGCAAAACTGCAGAGAAATAAGCAAGCAGGGTGAGGGAGAAGGGAGGGAGCAAGGCAGAGGAAACGGGAGGAGTGGAGACGGGAGCGAGGCAGCGGAGACAGGAGCCAGGCAAGGAGATGGGAGCGAATGAGGTAGTGGAGAAGGGAGTGAGGCAGCAGAGAAGGGAGGGAGCTTTGCTCAGGCCACAGGAAGCTCTATTCTTGCAGGAATGTTCCTGCAACAGGTCTCTAGTTGTAGAATAATATTCTATTTTAGAATGAAATATAAGAAATGACTTCTGATCAAAAGGACTGCCTGTACTTAACTAATATGCTGCTTACTTTCTATTGTTATTAAAATTTGGAATTTTTTTTCTAAAATTACTCAGATACCTTTTTAGTGTACCTACTTTTTTTTTATAGTAGAAGTCCATTATGTCATACATTTAATCTTGTATTTTTATCTAATTATTCATTGACATTTTCTAACATGTATTTTACATATGCAGTTACATATTCTAATTGCTTACTTTGTTTTTACTCATAGCATTTATCACCAAATATTTATTTTGGAAATTTTTTTCTTTAATGTCTATCTCCCTCATCAGACTTGACCCTCCATAATACAAGAACTATGTTCGTCACTGTACCCCTAGCTCTGGCATAGTGCCTGACATGGAATAGATACATATGATGTCGGAGTGAGTCAGTGAGTGATCATACTGTCAAACTGATTTAATTGGATTGATTGCATTTAATTGTTTCAGACTTAATAGAACTTTTATGTTGGATAATTATTCTGAGATTCAACCATGATTAATGCCTGTCATGGGTATATATTAAAAGGAGTAGCTCCATTTTTGCCAAACAGTAATCTCTATGATTTGGGCCATTTTAATAACATCTTGTCTTAAATACTTTACTAAATATAAAAAACTTGTCTATGACCAGGTAGCTCAGTTGGTTGGAGTGTCATCCCGTACACTGAAAGGTTGTGGATTCGATTCCAGGTCAGGGCACATACCTGGGAGGCAACCGATTGATGTCTCTCCCTCTCTCTCAAAATCATTGAAAAACATATCCTCAGGTTAGGATTGCAAAAAAAAAACTTGTCCAAAATAGTACCCTTTACTTGTGAAATTTAATTGCTCAAATTTCTTTGTGTGTTGGATTTTCACTCTGCCTTTTTTTCTGTATTATTTATAGGAACATTATGTACAGAATAAGCAGATTTCATTTCCATTGAATTATTAATGAGTTAATATCAGAGTTTTCTTTTTCTCGAGTTATTATAGATGATTTCACTAAACAACTACTTAAGTAGCATTTATAATGAAATTATTTTATTTGAAAATGTCTTCCATTTATTTTTCTTCCAGGGAATTTGGAGTCCTCGAAAAATTCCTAATCCGGATTATTTTGAAGATGATCATCCATTTCTTCTGACTTCTTTCTCTGCTCTTGGTTTAGAGCTTTGGTCTATGACCTCTGATATCTACTTTGATAATTTTATTATCTGTTCAGAAAAGGAAGTAGCAGATCGCTGGGCTGCAGATGGTTGGGGAGTGAAAAGAATGATAGCAAATGCTAATGAGGTATGGAACTGACCATATAGTAATAATGGAATTTGGTCCTGTTGTAGTCATGCAAATTATCCTTTAAAAGGTAAATAAATATTTAATAATTATTGAGTATCAAATAAATGCACTTAAATTTATATAGATAGAATATTTAGCTTTATTATGATACAACATCATTACAAACTATATAATGAACTATATATGTCCTAATTTCATTCATTAAATTATGATAGCTATAATGAGGTTATTTGCTGTTTATAGAAATGATGCTACTTATTTCTGTTTGTAGTCTTTGTCTATAAGTCTTTGTCACCTTGTCAGTTCTAGGCCTAAGTGGTAGCAATAATTCCCAGGTTGATTTTATTAATAAATCCTTTAAAAGTATAGAATGAGTTATCAGAGCTGTATACTTCTAAATGAACCAGATAACACAGGTTGGGGCAAAAGTAGATTTATAGTTATTCAAATGGAAAATAATAAAATCAATAAATAAGAATTCAAGAATAAACTGTTTTGTATACTCACAACTGTAAACCTACTTTTGCCCCACCCTGTGTATATCTATTAAAACCTAATTGTATCCTTCAATTTAAAGTTACCAAAAAAGAAAATTGTCATTATTTTTGTTGGTAGATTAGCAGTTTCCACCTATGTAGTAACATATCTTCTACTACAAAGTCTCCAACAGCAAGGGATGCTAATAATTAATAGGTTTAAACTTACAAAGTGTAAGAATATGAAGTATTTTTTAGTTTTACAAGTTCACACTTCTTAATATAAAACGTGAGGTAAAATAAGTTTTGGGGGTAGGCTGTATTTCCTGATGAAGGTTGGTAATTTGAGTTACATTTTCATGCTTATTTTCTCTGCAGCCTGGTATATTTACACAGCTAATGGCAGCTGCTCAAGAGCATCCCTGGCTTTGGCTCATTTATCTTGTGACAGCAGGGCTTCCAATAGTATTAATTATTACATTTTGTTGGCCAAGAAAAGTAAAGGTAAATAAATGAATTTCCTTCACCTTAAACACACACACACACACACACACACACACACACAAACTCTTAGTGTTTAAGAGTTCTATGAATTGAGGAAGTGGTTCTTCAACTAAATTTTGTATAGATTTTTTATTGTGTATGATGTCAATTATTGCATTTAAAAAAAATACAGTGCCTTGTGATCCTGACTGGGTAGCTCAGCTCGTTAGAGACTTGTCCTGATACCCCAAAGTTGTGGGTTTGATCCCCGTTCAGGGCACATACAAGAATCAGTCAATGAATGCATAAATAAGTAGAAAACAAATGCCTCTCCCTCCCTCTCACCCTCTCTCCCTTAATAAGTAAAAACAGTGTTTTGCTTTTAGTAAAAATAGCTTATGTTAAACTACCACAGAAAAAATATGAAGATGCAGAGTATAAAAAATCTGACATCTGTAAACCACAAACAAAGGGAGCACTAGAGCAAAAAGTGAAGGAAGAGAAAGCAGCCCTGGAGAAACCAGTCGACTTGGAAGAGGAAAAAAAGCAAAGTGATGGTGAAATTCTTGAAAAGGGTAAGACAGTGATAGTGATTTATAATGAGGACCCTGGGCAAAGCTCATAAAAACAGGAGATTGTCTGGGAAACATTAGCTCTTGTACTACTTGTGTACTGTCAGAATTACACCATCAGAAATTCCCAAGAATGCGTGTCTGTGGCAAAGGCGAGTAGTCATCCCTGCCTGGGTCTTGTACTCTCAGCAGCCACCACTTTATTCAGCTTTTTGTCTTCTAAGAAGAAAGATACTTCAATATTGTTCAGTCGCTTACGAGCCTAGCAACTATGAATTCCATGTGCCCCAGTTTTTTGCAAGGAATTTTCTTGACTCCAACAATGCAGATGAGATGGGCTGTGTAGCCCATGGTCTGTATACAAGAGAACAGGCGTAAGGCAGGTGACTGCAGCGACAAAATCAATACTTTCAATGGCTGTTGTTTATTAGATAGCTTATCAAATCAAATAAATAATTTAATCTCCTGAAAGGGTTGCTGAATCGTATGTCCCCTTCCTACTTTATACTAACCCCCTAAAGATGAGCATCAGTTAGAGAACGCAGGCTTTTTGGTGGCTCTCCATTGAGGCCTCCTCATGAACATCTAGGTAGGTGTAAAACTATTGATATTTGCCTGTTGTCTCCAGCCAAGATTCAGGTTGAGCCCCTTATGACTTAAATTATATCTTAAACACTATTTTTAACTTTAATAAGTTTATGAAATAGTTGATTTAAAAACACACATATATTTATAAATGTATATGTGCATATATATACACACAGAGATTCTTTGGTTTTCATATTAGACTGCTTAAGAATTCTTTAAACCTGTTCCTTCAAATATAATTATTTATAAAATGTATAATAATTAATATTTTTAGTTATTTAAAAAATTTCTAATAGAAGAGATTGTTTTTAAACATTGGAATTTAAGTAAACCCCCTTATTGTACTAATTGCTTTTCAATAACAAAATTCTCATTCATCAAGCCTTTGCCTTTAATAAAATCTGTATTCCAGAAGAAGAAGGTGAACCTGAGGAAAAGAGTGAAGGAGAAATTGAAACAATAGAAGGACGAGAAGAAGGTAGTAAGTTAAATAAGTCTGGATCCGAGGATGAGGTGAGCAGTTCTAACAGAAAATAAACCAGTTTCTATGTATGATCATTAGCCAAATGTTTATGTCAATAAAAGCAGAAATCTGTTTTGTAAAGGATTTTTTTTGCCATTTTTCTCTCAGCTTTTATAAGAGCCTCCATAATGTTTTTAAAATATATCCATTAAGCAAGAAAATACTATAATTTATATCATCTTAATGCCTAATAAAATACTATAAAGCCAGCCCATGGTTTATAAAATATATAGAGACGACTGTATCTATAAAATATTATAATTTTATCATTATTCTGTTGTAAGGTACAATAAACAGACCATTTGAATATTTAAAAGGTAATTGTGTTTATTACAATTTTCTTAACAGTCATTGCATACACATTCTCATTGATTCAGTAATTTACATCCCACATTCTAAAATATTTTGCTCATTGATTGGATAGTTGAGCACTATCTGCCTGACATGGTGCTTTTCTCAAATCTGTAGTAAACTAGTTTCCCCATTAACTTGATGGGTTGTACCCCTTTTTATATCCTGATTAGAGGCCCAGTGCATGAAATTCGTGCATGGGGCGGAGAGGAGGGGTGTCCCTCAGCCTAGCCTGCACCCTCTCTTATCTGGGACCCCTCGAGGGATGTCCAAAACAGGCAGTTGGACAACCCTCTCACAATCCAGGACTGCTGGCTCCCAACTGCTTGCTTGCCTGCCTTCCAATTGCCCCTAACAGCTTCTGCCTGCCAGCCTGATCACCCCCTAACCACTCCCCCACCAGCCTGGTTGATGCCTATCTGCTCCCCTGCCATCCTGTTTGCCCCTAACTGCCCTGCTCTGCAGGCCTTGTCACCCCTAACTGCCCTACCCTTCAGGCCTGGTCCCCCACAACTGCTCTCCCCTGCAGGCCTGGGTCCCCTCCAACTGCTCTTCCTTGCAGGCCCAGTCACCTCCAACTTCCCTCCTCTGCCAGCCTGGTCACCCCTAACTGCCCTCCCCTGCAGGCCCGATCATCCACAACTACCCTCCCTTACAGGCCTGGTTCCTCCAAACTGTGCTCCCTTGCTGGCCATCTTGTGTCCACATGGGGGCAGGATCTTTAAACACATGGAGGCAGCCATCCTGTGTGTTGGAGTGATGGTCAATCTGCATATTACTCTTTGATTAGATAGGATAGAGGCCTGGTGCATGGGTGGGGGCCAGCTGGTTTGCCCTGAAGGGTGCTTGGATCAGGGTGGAGGTTGCCTTGGAGCATGAGGTGGCCTAGGCGAGGGACTAGTTTGCAGGCCAGCTACACCCCCCAGCAACCCAAGAGGAGGCTCTGGTATCTGGGACTTATTTGTCTTCTATAATGGAAACTTAGTAGCCTTAAGTGGAGGCCAAGGCAGGCCAGGGCTGCAAAAAGCTTGGCTTCCTCCGTCACCAGAGGCAACCCTAGCCTCCTGCTCTATCCAGCTTCATGGCTGCCTCCATTTTGGGGGGGGATTTGTTTATCTTTTACAATTGAAACTTTGTAGCCTGGAGCAGAGCCAAGCCTTCTGCTCCCTCTGTGGCAGCAGCCATTTCTGTTGGGATTTATTTATCCTCTATAATTGAAACTTTGTAGCCTTAAGCAGAGGCCTGGGCTGCCCAGGGTGTAGGGAAAGCTTGGCTTCCTCCATCGCTGGGGAAACACAAGTCTCCCTCTCGCTCTCTCCGTGGCCACAGCCATCTTGGTTGGGGTTAATTTGCATACTTGCTCCTGATTGGCTAGTGGGCATGGCTTGTGGGTGTAGTAGAGGTATGGTCAATTTGCATATTACTCTTTTATTAGATAGGATATGAAATAGAACTTTCCACAGTACCTTTTTTAAGTCAGTTATTATGGTATCAGAACCATCCAGGCAAAATCAGAACCAGAGCTTTTTTTTTTTTTTTCCCTATCTAGCATATACCAAAGGCAGTTTTCTATACTTCTCCAGCCCTTGAAGAGCTGCACAGTCTTGCCCCAGAGTCACAACTCTTACTACTTAACGTTAGATAGGGTGACAATATATGATGAAATAAGCTTTCAATTTTGTCCATTTGAAGAAATCTCCTAAATAAACTTGCTTTATTGTTATTGCTTTCTAAAGCTTATTCAGTACATATACCTGGTTACTGGTCTTAACTGCTTTGTGAGCTTTTAAAGGGGTTTGGAGATCATTTTCCAGGATGAACATCCTAGTTGGGTAGAGATAATTTCTTCTAGAACAGAGTTTTCAACAGCCATGTTTCAGCTGTCATTTTCTAAGTAATATTTGCAATCATTCATGTGCATATATATTTGTTACATTTTTTATTGTTGATACTATTACAGATGTCCCCCATTTTCTCCCCCTTTCCCCACTCCACCCCTCCCCAGGCCTTTATCACACTATTGTCTGCGTCCATGAGCTATGCATATATGCACATCTGTTCTTTAGCTAATCTTTTTCTGTCCCCCCTCTAGTTACATTTTGCTTCACATAATATTTTGTGTACCTTTACAATATTTTAATTCCATCTTCCAGTCATTTAGTCTCATATACATTTGTTAGTGAGCTAAAATAAGCCACTTCTTGTATATTATAACCTTCAAAAATAATTTTAATTCTTTTGTATAATATATAACAACTCCATTATTTTATATTGTTACACAAGTTTAACTTATGTGTAAATGCTTATTCTAGAAGGATAAGAATTAAAGGGAAAAAAAACAAACAAACCATAAATTTGGTGTTTACCTTTCCCCTCTCCTTTGTCTCAAAGTACTATATGCCAGAAATTCTGTAACACCACTACAGCAATTCATTATGTACAGAAATACTGTGATGAAGTTAGGGCTTAATATCTGCCAATGAAAATATCATATAACCTTTAATTGTGATATTAAGTTCTAAATCTTAATATAAAAAGTTGTGAATTGAGTGGTTAGCAGTATTCCTTGTCAGATGCATATTTGATAAGCAGAATTATTCTAAAACTGTAATCATGCCAAAAGGCGAACAAATTAAAACATCAATTTATATACACATTTCTGGTCACGTGCATGAAGTAAAGGAACATATATTAATATAAGATAGTATTTTATTTTTAGAATGTATTTTAGAGAATAAGGAATATATTATTTACTACCCCTTACTAGTTTACACATAGTATCAAAATAAACATTTTCATAATTCCTTTTTTCTAGATGAAGGAAGCAGATGAGAGCACAGGGTCTGGAGATGGGCCAGTGAAGTCAGTACGCAAAAGAAGAGTACGGAAGGAGTAAATGCTACTCAAGTATTTTTAATCCCTGAGAGAAACGTGGCATTCTAAAATCGTGTGCCAGAACTGAACTTGAATCAGTCTGCACATCCTGTTTTTAATATCTAGTAATGTTACTCATAATTTCAGAATCCATTATAGTCTTTTCAGGAAAAAAACAGAAACTTTGAAGCTACCTGGTCTTTGAATTCAGAATAAAAGTGGCAAGTTACATATCTGATTTAAGAGATTAATATCATTATAAGTTACAGTTTTAATAGTTTGGAGAAAGTTTTGGTTTGTACAGTGCAAAATAATATGCAGCAGCTTTCATGTTTTTGGAAAAATCAGTTATTGGAATTTCCTCTTGAATGGCTATACTACAATATAACTGGTAGTTCTACAATAAAAATGAGAGTGTTCTGTTGTACAGAGCTAAATGCAATAAAGTTTCTATATGGTTGTTTAATTCTATCAACATTTGAAAGTGTTGTGTGTGACCCACATTTACCTAGTTTGTGTCAAATTATAGTTGTGGTCTGTTCACTTACTAGTAAATTACAGATTCCTTTAAAGAGGTGCTTTGATGGCCAACAGGTCAACAAAACAGAAATGTCTAAGTGTCATTCACAGCCCCACTGATCAGTAGTGCAGTATAATTTACATTTGAATACAAAGATAATCTATTCATCAAAACAATAATTTTTCCATGCTTTTATAGTTGTTTTATGCTATAATGCCATACCCTATTTCATAATATTGCTTATGTGTACCCTGCTGTCAAAATAGAATTTAAATATTTTTCTTCTTTAATTTATATCCTTTTTAATAGGTGAGCTATTATTGGGAGGCTTTAATTTTCTGTTCATTAAGAAATTCTAATGGCTAATAGATATGCTTTATATTTTTGTCTTGCTTTTTTTCCTAATGAATTTAAATCTATTCTATTCCCTCATCTAGCTTCAAAGCTACCTCTAAGGTAGGTAGAAGCAACTATTACTACTTCTCCTCTTTTTAAACTACAGTAGTTACCAAAAGTCATAGAATCCTATCTAATAAAGAGGGATATGCTAATTGACCCTCACACCATCACAAAGATGGTGGCACCCACAGCCAATAAGGAGGGAATATGCTAATTGACTGTCCTGCCCTCAAAGATAACAGTGCCCACAGCCAATAAGGGAATTTGCTAATTGACTGCCCCACCCTTAAAGATGGCAGTGTCCACAGCCAATAAGGAGGGAATATACTAATTGACTGTCATGCCCTCAAAGATGGCAGTGCCCAGTCCCCTCAGCTCCACCGGGCAGCAGGCACAAGTGGCCTCAGGGTGGGTCTGGCCACTCTGTGCACCTGCCTCTGGAGTCTCCTAGTCCCCTCAGCCCCCTAACCCCCTAGAGCTGGCCTGAGGCACAGGCAAGCCTTGGATGGCTGCTGCCCAGCCACCCAAGAGTGCCCGAGGCTCAGGTAACCAGGGCTGGCTGAAGCTTGTGCTTTGGGCAGTGGCAGCAGCAGAGATGTGATGGGGCGTTGCCTTCCCCTGATCACCATTTCACCTCCTGCCCCTGAGGGCTCCTGGACTCTGAGAGGGGGCAGGCCAGGCTGAGGTACCCCCCACTCCAATGCATAAATTTTCATGCACTGGGCCTCTAGTGATATTATAATGGAGCTGGGATGTTCCACTTAAAGTATTTTAAGAACTTTTTATGTTTGGGTAACAGGTTGCACTCTTTGGAAGGTGATCTAAATCTTTGAGACCACAAAACTACTCTAATACTATCTAAAGAACTTTATACTAATTGGGTACTATCTTGGATTCCTTAATGGATATACACACCCCATCTTTGGACAAGCACCAACTAAGTTCCCATGTACCCTTCTCACCAGTAGTACATTTAGAATGCATGCATAGGAAAATGAGTCTTTAGCTTCTCCTTTTACTAAAGGAAGCTGAACAGTCTTATTTTAGGGAGTGAACTGAAAATGAAAATACCTTCTTTATTCCATTGGTGTGTTCTGAACTTGCATAAATTGGTGCTGGCAATCTTGATATATAACCATACTTTGTATTTATTTAATAATAATTGAACACATCTTGCAAGGACCCCTTTTCTTGCTTCGTATTTGGAATGTCCAAATGAACTGGACATATTGATTCTAGAAGAGAATGTTTCTGAAACTATTTCAGGAGATAAATCCTTTATTATGGAAACCTTCTTGTCTGATAGGTATCTTATATGTAAACATTTTTTTCTACAGATTTATTATTAAAGGTTTTTTTTGTTTGTTTTGTTTTTACTTCCTTGGTTGCAGATTTAACATTTTGTTAAACTCCAAGAGCTCCAGTGGTAAAATATGAGCAACCAGTTTTGCCAACTCATTGCTACTGATGTAGATGTGCCCTCTGTGACTGCACCATAGCTGAAGGTTTAACCAAAACTTACCCTCATCAATGTGTACTAGACCCATGTAGTAGACAGACGTAGTCCCCCTTAATCCCAGAATGGCTTTTTCCTTTTACCACCCCAATATGACTTTAAAATGACTTATATTTTGTCCTTTTCTCTAATAAAGAGATTTTGCTTTTATTTTAGTTAGCCTTTTAAGAGACTTTTTAACTTGACCAGGCTAATATAGCATCCTTTTTCTTGAATTTTTTAAAGATAGCCTTACCACCACTGATTATATCTCTAGGAAGAAATGTTAGAATAGTAGCCTTTCTCAAAACTTTGCAACTGTGCCCCATGCACTTTTTCTGCAAATTAGAATGGTGATAGGTAATTAGTGTGACTTGGAAGTCATGGTTAAAAATGCCAGAGCCATCTTCAGTTTCTGCCAGCTTGCAGCACCTTCCTGAGAACCATTAGTTGGGAGGAAAATTTCTTTATTATTTTATATTATTTTTCACTCTATCACATCTTTTTGTGGGAGATGAACCTAACTTAAAAAATACAACCTTGGAAATCTTGGATCCTTCTTCAAATTCCTTGCCTTTATTTTAAAAATTAATGTATAATATCCTATAACGTTTGTTAAATAAAATTATTCCCCTACACACCCAGAAACTACTACTTAAGGAAGATATGCTACTTACCCTATGGCTTTGAACAACCCTGGATATACCACTACAGCACCCAGTTACTTAGGCAACCAAATCAAAACACACACAATCTCTCCAAAAATAAACAAAAAATGAACACACACAATCTCTGAAACAGCCTTTTTATTAAACAGCAAAGCAAAACTGCAACACAATTTTAAACATTTGTAAATTAGGTAACAAAAGAGATACAAAATGTTTTGCAGTATGATTATACCAGTATAATCATATAGCTAAAGTCATTCATTGAATAGTACACCAATACAAACGTAAGATTATTCCATGATTAAAAGTAGCCCAAATCTAGTAACTATAATTTATATTGATCTATTTTCCTATATTTTAATATTATTTGATATTAATTTCCTTAGCAAATGGAATCTACAAACTAAATTTAAAAAACTGTTAAAGAATAATTAAAACTGCATACTAAGAAGCTGGGCTTACAGAAAACTCTGGGAGAAGTGAGATAAAATACTGAGAACATTATCAACTAGTTTACATGAAAACTCCCATTTTATTCATGATTCTGATACTGATATACTCAAAAAGTTTTTCAAAAATTGATCTGCTAGATACTATAAATATATTTTGAGACCAAACTCTTTGTAACTATTGTAGATGCGGTTTACATAAGTGAGTCAAACTTAACCCACTTTCATTTATATTCCCCCAAAGATCTAATCTATGCCAGAGATAACACAAATCTGGAGTTAAAAACATCTGGAGTTGGTTACTACTATTTACCAAGTACTTTTTCCATCTTATTTCTATTTTTCCTCACAATTTTTGTATTTCAAACATCCATACAACCAGAGCTCATCTTTTCAGATCCCAAGGTATCTGTGTAAAAGGAAGTTTTCAACCACAAAATTTCCCATCTGACAATTCAGCTTCAAGGAAAAAAACCCACTTCATTTTTATAGCTTTTGTTTTTTAAATGATTAAACAATTCTACCTAAATCCCAGTATTAAATACAGTCATGCACTGCTTAATGACAGGGATACATTCTGAGAAAAGCATCACTGGGGAATTTTGTTGTGCAAACGTCACAGGGTGCACTTGCACAAGCCTAGATGATACAGCCCATTACACACACCTAGGCTACATGGTATTCTACCTGTTATATCTTCAGTCTGTCATGGACTAAATGTCATTATGTGGGCGGGTGGCTGTATAATAAATAACAAACCCTAACTTTTGGTTAAGTTTCAACAATACTGTTCAGGTTACTCTCATAAATGATTAACTACTAAAATTGCTCTTACAAATGTGAAACCAGTTTTTCCTTTAGGGTAAGGGAAATAGGAAGGAAGGAGTAAATGAAGAAGAGGCACAAGATAGTAGACAGGGTACATAAAGCTGTGTACTCAGTACATGATTTTGGTCACTTTTCACAACATGGTTATTTTCTTATATCTCCTACTATTTAATAAAAGACGGTGCTGAACCTAAATTTGATTAGACATCAAATTTCATAAATATATGCATTTCTAATTATAAAGTCTCTACATTTTCATGTTTTCATAGACTAACATAATAAACTCATGGAAGTCTGCTATGCTCTTAATTTTGCCTAGATCTGACATTATCTGACATAAATATTCAATGAAACCACAAACAAAAGTACTATAACTTCTGGAATCCAAGTTTTTTTTTAAAAAAAAAATCAGCAGCAAATCCATAACAGAGAAAGGATATTGATCTCTTACTTTCTTTTGCTTTTTGTGTCAGTTGTTTGAAAAACACTAGAAGCTGACATGAGGTTTTCTATATATTGTCCAAGAACTTGGTTTTCTGATTTTAGCTTCAGATTTTCTTCCTTCACTGCATCTACCCTTGCAGAGAGGTCTATATTAAAAATAAAAAAGCCCATTATCGATAACATGATGGCAATGTTTCCGTTCTATAAAATTCTTGCTTCATTCTTGAGGGAACAGTCCTTGAATTTTCTATTTTAAAATTGAGATTACTTTAGAAGTTAAAGTAAAAAAAGTAAACAGAGTGCAAATAGCCCAAATTCCTAAAATGAGATTTCACAGTAGACTAAATGTTACTTCTTTGTAAACAGCATTTATGTTGACTAATACCTAAAATAATTTTTAAAATTTGGTAGGTAAATACAACTAAATTTATATATTGGATAC
This sequence comes from Antrozous pallidus, assembly GCA_027563665.1. NCBI lineage: Eukaryota > Metazoa > Chordata > Mammalia > Chiroptera > Vespertilionidae > Antrozous > Antrozous pallidus. The sequence continues at coordinate 52,011,924 of CM050516.1, read as the reverse complement.
AGAAAGCTGGTTTCCAAGCAATTGAACATTTTGTATTTTTACATTAGCAAAAAGTTCAAAAGATGTAGTTCTTGATGATCAAATAAAACATCACATTCATTCCTTTAACAACTAAGTACTGGGTGCTCACTAAAGCCTGGCACTCACTGTTCCAGAGGCAACAGTAACAAAGAAGAAAGGTCTTTGCCCTCACAGAGCTTACATTATAATGTGCATTTAGAGGGCCCCATGTGGGGTCAGGAGAAAAAGCAAGAAGCGTAAGGATCACCAAAAGCAAAAGGGAAGTAGCCCTTTTAATACAGTATAGTCAGAAACAGCTATTTTGATCAAGAAAATTTGACCACAAACCTAAAGTAAGAGAATGAGCTTAAATAACTATGGGAAAAGGCAGAGGGAACAGCAACTGCTAAGACCAAGTGGAAACATACAGAAAGAACAGTGGGGGATGTGAGGGGCAGAGTATCTGGGGTAGAATGTAAGAGGCCTTGTGTGTGACATGGCTCTGAAAGGTGGAAGGGAAGTAATAGACTTCAGAGAATATCTTGGCTTTTATTAACCGTGACATGGGAAGCCACTGGAGCGACATGATCTGCTCACTCAAAAAAAAAACAAAAAAACCCCCCCAAAACCAAAAAACCCACAAAACATACACACACACACACACACACACACACACACACACACACACACAACCAAAGAACCCCGAAACTCAACTTCTTAATTTAATTAAAAACCAAAAGATGATATTTTATGTAAGACATTTAGAAAATGAAAAACTCAGATCAATTTCCTTTTAATTTCTAGGGTTAAAACCGCTTTTAGTACAAGTAAGACTTAGTAACACAATGTTACCTTATTAAAAGGAGCTCTTCACGTAAGTAGCATTATGTTAGACTTTAAGAGGGAAGCTTAAGGACACTACCTGACTTCCTTATTGAAGCATATCAGTTCTTTGAAATCACCAGTCAAAGCTACAGGCCCCAGGGAGAAGGGGACAGGGGAGACTATTGAAATGGGCCTGAAATTTATACTTTTTAAAACTGTGCACTAACAAAATTTAACAACACAAAGGCTTACAATTTCAATTAACTTATATTACTCAAGAAAACTACAAAATGCAAGCTAACCTTCAAGTGTGTGTTGGAGTTCCAACACTTGATTAATAAGTCGTGTTTTTTCCTCCAGTTCCACCTGATTTTCAGCATCAACTGCTGTAATAAAAAGGTTCAAATTTATCATTAACATTAGGTACCATTGTGTAGGGTAGCACTTAAAGATCTGCAAAACGTTTTATATTTATTATCTAACTTGACTTATGCAAGACCTGTGAAGCAAAAAGTTCTATTCCCACACTACAGATAAGGACACCAAGGTAAAGATAAAGTGCTTTGCCAATATCTCACAGTTAAGGTACAGAAGCTGCCTTAAATCCTTCCCAGAACTTGAAGGGATATAAGTAAGTAAATTAGCCAAATTCAAAATTCTAAATATTTGTCTCTGTTCTTTCCATTAATAAAGCAAAAGCACCCACAAAACCAGGATTATACAAAAGGAAAATATAGAACATACCATCCATGTCAGCATTCATCATCTTGGGTAACAAACTTTTGGACCTCGGATACAAAATCCTTGGTGACTGGTCTGCAATCAGAAAAATACACATAAACACAGATAAATGAACTTTAAGCTTGTTTTTCCAAAGAAAATTATATGACCCAGTGGGATCCTTTCACATGCTTTACTGTTTCTAAGAATAAACACCCAATGGCTAAGTAAGCAAAGGATATGTACAAATAGTTTACAAAGAGAAGTAAGAGAAAGTGCCGAGTTTCTTGGTTATCAGAGAAGTACATAAAATACAACTGTACATCTATTATTTTTTAAAAAGATGATCAGCCCTGGCCAGTGTTGCTTCATAGAGTGTTGTCCCATGTACTGAAGGGTCACAGGTTCAATTCCCAATCAAGGCACATCCCCATGTTTCTGTTCCATCCCTGGTCCTGGTGCTTTGATGTTTCTCACATCAATGTTCCTCCCTTCTCTCTCTCTCTCTCTCTCTCTCTCTCTCTCTCTCTCTCTCTATTGTGGGGGGGGGGGGAGGGAGAGAGATAATGATCAATGCTAGCAGTTACAGAAAAACTTAAAACAATGTCATTGTGCATTAATAAAGTAAATGCTTCACATATTTTAGTGCATCAAATCAATAGAAGAACATTGGAATTTACAGATGTGGACACTACACCTCAGAAAGTCTATGCATCTTGCCTTACATTTCTGAGCCAATGTCTGTACCAATTATTTGAATCCAGGTCTATAAAGCCCCCTTTTCCATTATGCAATGGACGGAACGTTAATATGACTTTAATCCAAGTTTGCCAAACATTTCGCTACTCTTGATGTCAAATTCCTTTGATATTTCTGCTAACAAATCAACTGAAGATAAATTACATTCCCTTCGAGCTGCATCAACTGTGAACGTGGTTTGTTTGCTCGGGTCCGTTCAAGTTCTCACTTGTTCTGGTTACATAAGTCCACAAATTAAAGAATTGTTTGGCTAAACAAAGGTCTGAACGGGAGGCAGATCCCGAGGAAAGGGCATTTTACTGAGCGCAATGAGTACAGCACAGACTATGGAGAGCTGTGGATCTCAGGGGCAGGAACGGAGTTGGAACCACGGCACAGCAGTCCTTACCACCGTTACGTCACAGAACTGGGATCAACGCACTGGACGACAAAAGCCCTGCTCTTCAGGAATGGATGCTCTCGCTCGGTTCTACAGAACCCCCAAAACAGGCCACCCAAGAAGATGCTAACCCGGGAGCTACTTTCAACGCCTGCACGGATGTCGCCAGCCCTCACCGTACCGCTCACTTGCCCCGCTCCCCGCCTCGGCCTCTTCGCCCCCCACCTCCGGGGCTTGGCAGGCAGCCGAGGCCAAGTGCAGGCGCGCCAGGTCCCCTTCCGCCCATACGCCCTCCCGCGGCCCCATTAGAGGGCGGAGATGCTGGACAGCGCCCTGGGCTCAAAGGCAGCGGGGAAAAGGGCGGCAGGAGGTTCTGTCAGGGGTCGCGGGCGCCCCACGCCCGGAGGAACTTTTGGGCCCAGTGATGAGAAGATGAGAAAAAAGAGGCTGCGCGGCAGTTCTGCAGGGAGCCAGGTCCCAGCCGCCCACCAGCCGCCCAGGCCCCAGGCCGCTCCTCCCGGGCCCGGTGCACCGGGCCCAGTCCAGCCCGCCCCGGCCGCTGGGTCCTCGGCGGGACCGAGGCCACAACTCCCGGGCCAGGCCCTCTGCTGCCCACGAGCCCTCACCTGCAGTTCGAGGCGCCGGGAGGGGTAGGTACCCGGAGGATGCTACAGGCCCCGACTCTGGGAGCTATAGACACCAGCAGCTCCTTCCTCTCCGCCCACAGAGCTTGCGCGGAGCCGGGTGTCCCGCCCCGTCCCGCCAATCCCCACTCCAGAAGGCACGCATGCGCATTAGCTGCCCAGCGCCCCAATCGTCTTCCCTCCTGGCTCCAGGCTCCACCTTTTGCCTTAACGGGGGAAAAAAAAAAGAAAGAAAGAAAGAAAGAAATGAAAAAAGAAAAAAAAAAGAAAAAAAGAACATCGGCATCCAATCAGCATTTAGGTCATTGGGGGCGGGTCCTGGAACAGCAACAGCCAATGACAGCACAGAAGGAAAGTTAAGCGTGAGAAAGCCGATGCTGGCGGTCTTCTAGGGAGACTGAAAATTGAAGTCACAAATCCAGTATGAAAACTGACAGCTGTCAGGAATGAGGTTGGTAAAAAGAAACGCCGGGCAGGGGAGAAATTCAAATGTAAGAAAGGAGCATTCTTGGACATGACAGATAAAGAAGCCCAATTATTTGCAATGTCGTGGTTCCTCAATTCTAAAAGCAGACTCTTGCATATTTTTTTTTCACTTCCCAAGTCGCAAAGCTCCTATATGCACCTCTAGTAGATTGTTCCTCTCCCCAACCTTTCCAAATGCCACTTAATAATAGAGTTGACAAAACACCTTAATTGTATTTTGGTGTATAGCGCTTTCTCTCATCTTATTCCACATTCATCCTCGCAACAACTCACAGAGAGAAACTGAAGCTTAATAGTAAACAAATGTCTTGCTCAAGGTCATACATGCAGTGTGTCAGGCTTTGGAGTGTAATGTAATGAGGCTTGATACCATTCATAGATAGATGGCCCTTGACATAAAATGCAGATCCTGTTTGTTTTCAATATATGTTGAATACAATGTCACCCTGAGTTATAGGGGTGACATTTTGACTACCTGTTTCTTGGTTTTTTACTTTGGGGTGCAGTTTGCTGATATAGAAGAATCTGAATTATATTATGCTGAGTGAAAATAGCCAAACAGAAAATGTATAGTCTGTATAATTTTATTAATATAAAGTTCTACTATTTGACATTGAAACTGGGACTCAGAACAGTTGGACATTGAAACTGACACTCAAACTTTTTTTGCTCTTATACGTTAGTTTTCAGTATGCAGAGGCACGATATTTTTGAAGAAAAGAAACAGGGGAGAGTAATTGATATAAAGACAGAGTGGCCTCGAACAGGCTGTCAAGCTACAAGGGGAAGGCTGGAGTGGAGGGGAGGCAGATGCTGGGGGAGATCAACCGAAGGACTTGTATGCATACATATGAGCATAACCAATGAATGAAAGACTCTGGGATGGGGAGGGGGGGAAGGTGGGGACATGTGCTGGGGGGTAAGGGAGGCTGGGGGGAGGAAAACATATGCACTACTATTAAATATAAGTTATATTGTAAATAAAAAATATATAAAGTTCTAGAGCAAACAAAGCGTATCTAGTGTGATAGAAGTCAGAACAGTGGTTGCCTGGGGTAGAAGATGAATGGAGGGTTGACCTCAAAGGAGTATGGGGGAACTTTATGGTGTAATGGATATGTTCTATAATATCTTGATTGACGTGGTAGTTACATGGTGTATCCTATAACTTAAAATGTGTGTATCTGATTATGTATTATATTTCTGTAATAAAACCAATGGAAATTTCTTTAGGGTTTGAAATATTCTAGGCATGTTTCTTGTGTTTTTTTACTCAGTTCTCAAACAATCCAATGATCTAGGTGTTATCAATCCCTTTTCACAGATGAGAAAATCAAGGTTCAACATCAGATAGTTAGTGATAGGCTGAATCGAAACCTACCTTTTATCTGTTAAACAAGCATCACAATGCCTACTTTGTTGAATTTTTATTAGAATTGTCAAAATTAAGTAAAAATAAAGCACTGCAAACACTTTTCAAATTGAAATGCTTTGAAATCACAGCCCAAAGAAGGTGGGTTGGAACTCGCAGCTCAACCTAACCAACTCAAGTTTCTACTAAGGCAAAAGTATCAACATTCATAGGATGGCACTCATGTTGAAATTATCTGGAAAAGATTTTAAGCAGCTATTAAAAAATACTTGAACAAGTGATCACTAAAAATCTTGAAACAGAAGTTATAATCAAAAGTATAAGCAACATAATAGAAGCTATAAATAAGAACCAAATGGAAACTTTATATCTGAAAAGTAAAATAAGTGAAATAGAAAACTGCAAAGACTCAATGACAGGATGGAGATGAAAATGGAAAGAGCTACTGGAGGCTGCCTCAGTAGAACTCATCCAAACTGAGCAACAAAGAGAAAAATCAACAGAGAGAAAACACCCCATAATCTCAGGAATAAAAGACCACAAAAAAAAGACCTAGCATTTATGTCATCAGAGTTCCAGAAAAAAAGGAAAGAGTATGGTACTGAAATACAGGGATGGGAAAAGTAGGTGTACAGTGTGAATACATGAAACATTTTATTCTTTTGAGTTAATAAAACTATTATAATAATTATATCCTGCATGTATTTTTCCACATGAACAACTGTAAATATACTATTTCCCACCCCTGTATATTTAAAGAAATATGGATCTCCAAGTTTGGGGAAAGGGATGATTAGAAAAATAATCTCTGAAAGGATCTGGGGATGGGGTGAAATGAAGAGCACTTGAGAAACACTGTTCTAGACAGCACCAATATCACTAACATCACAAAAAGCGATTACTTTCTGATGGAAGAAGGATGCACCACCATCTGTGAATAGTCTTGTCAGGAAAAATAAAAGAAATTGCAATCTGACCTGATCAAGCCGCTGAAATTATCAATTTTACACAAAATACAGAATATTCATTCAATCTCCTGGACAGAATTAGCAAACTCTGGCTATGGAACAAAACAAGACAAAAACAATAAAAAAAACAATTCTCCTTTCTTTAAAAAAGAAAGTAATTTGCACTGGAGGAAAAAATGGAAAGAAAACCTGTAGGTAAAAAGATACTTAAAACACATACTTCTTTTAAACAAACAAAAATCCTATGGTTTATGTTGGATGTATCCTTGGATGATAAAAGCCATTTAAAGGATGCAAGAAAATGATTGCTAGTCAGTAGAATACTAGTGACCCAGTGCACAAAATTCGTGCATGGAAGGGGGTTCCCTTCACCCCAGCCGCACCCTCTCCAATCAGGGACCCCTTCAGGGATGTCTGACTGTTGGCAGTCAGAGATGTCTGACTGTTGGCAGTCGGACATCCCTCTTGCAATCTAGGAACACTGGCTCCTAACTGCTCTCTGGCCTGCCTGACTGATTGCCCCTAACCCCTCTGCCTGCCTGAGTGATCGCTGCTAACCATCTCTTCCTGCCTGATCACCCCTAACCACCTCTGCCTGCCTGTCTGATCACCTCTAAGTGCTCCTCTGCTGGCCTGATTGCTCCTAATTGCCTTTGCCTTGCCCCACACCTGGGACCCAGGCTTCCTTCTCTCTGGCCAGCTAAAGGCATCCAGGAACTGGGCCAGCTTTACTCAGGCCGGCCACAGCCACAGGCAGCTGCAGGCACCCCGCCACAGCCCGGCTGGCCTAACCCCACGGGGGCCCCGCCCCTCCACAATACCTTGGCCTGGGGAGCAGTAGACGCTGCCCTGCCGCTGCCAGCTAGCCTGTGGTGCCCACCCCGCCTCTCCATGGGGTTCCGGTCCGGGACCACCAGCCCAGCGTCTGCTCCCCAGGCTGGGGCCCCTCCCACCACCCCACGTCTAGGTGTGCCTCGGCCCCGCCCCCACTCCTGGTTGGCTGGTAGCTAGCAAAGGTATGGTAATTTGCATGTTTCTTTTTATTAGATAGGATGGTTATTGTAGAGCATTCAACTTTTTAAAAATTCCAGAACCCAACATATATCTTGGTAGATAATTTAAACTTTAAAGGAACTCTAAGATAAACTAAAAAATTATAATAATAATAATAATAACATGCAAAAAGATAATCATAAGGCTACAGAGCAATAGAGAATTCACAAAATATTGCAAATTGGATAAAACAGTGTTGCTGATGCTTAAGTTCTGCCCTTGAAATAACAAAAATGTGAAGAAGAAAAAAAGGCACACCCAAGTGAATATAAAAAGGGAGTTGAAATTTTGGCAAAGTAATCATGAAGTGAACATTCATTAAACTATATATTTATTTTATACAATGTTCCATACTTGCATTATATTTTTTCAAATAAAAGCTGGATTTAAAATAGGCACTAAAGTTTGCTTCCTTTGAATAGGGAAAACATACAAGTACAAATAGAAACCACTGAAATTGCATAGAAATATTTGATTATGACAAATATTCATGTGATCTGAAATATGCATATATTAATGTCAAACTATATAAAATCAGTAAATTAAAATATTTTTATAGAGTATGGGAAACTCCAAACTGAAAACTGTTGTTACAAGGCAATTAGTTATATGAGGAAGAAATGATAAATAATAAAATAGGGAACTTACAGATAATTTTGATCTTCCAGTCTAACATGCTCTCATCACGCACTTAAAAACTTCTAACTTGTCTTAAGTAATTAGAAGGTTCTAAACATACCATGGATATTTTAAAGTGAAATATGCTAAATGGAAGCATTTTGATAACTTTCAAGTGTAAGCAGGTGTGTTCCCTGATATTTTAAGCTCATTGATTTGCAAAATATGTTTCATTTAATTTCTAAATAAGAACTCATATTTTCCTCTCCCCCTCCCCCCCTAAAAGGTTATTGAATCCATTGGAAAATGAGTGCTGTCCCAAACTTGGTGAGTAAGGAATATATTCTACTAGCTGAAACTTGATTTCAAAACCAGACTTAATAGTATATCATATTGCTAGTTGGTAAATTAGGTTGTTCCTGTGTACTTTTCTCAGGATTATAATTTTCTGGTAATAACCAGTAGTTGGCTAATTTGATCAGAATCATTTTCATTCATTTTTTAAATAGATAAAAAGAAATTACCAGTGTATTTTTAGAGTTTCTCAGATGAGAATCAGAAGGACGTTAGGGTCTCCATGGAATCAATCTTTGAACTTTGCAACAAAATTTAAAATAATTAGAAATGATTATCCAGTCTAGATGCTTATTTTTCTCTTGACATAGTCTTGTCTAATCAGTGATGCAGCTTTAGTGATGCATGTGCAAAGCGGTCTTCCCAAACTGCATACCTTTGGTTGTACAAGATGAGCTTTTAAAAATAGTTGCAATGGCTGCATATTTTAAAAAATATGTTTTTATTGATTTCAGAGAGGAAGAGAGAGGGAGAGAGGTAGAAACATCAATGATGAGAGAAATCATTGATCAGCTGCCTCCTGCACACCCCCTGCTGAGGATGGAGCCTGCAATCCAGGCATGTGCACTGACCGGGAATTGAACTGTGACCTCCTGGTTGGTATGCTCAACCACTGAGACGTGCTGGCCTGTCTACTACATGTTTCGTTGTAATAAAAAATATGAATACAACTACTCTCAATTTGCAGATGCTTGGCCTAGAACAAAGCCAAGTTCAAAAATGATATTAAATGGTTAATTTAATGTGGCAAAAACTATGACGTTGGTATGCAAATGACTGGTTTGAAAAATCCTGATCTATCAAAAAAGTAATAAGCATTGGTTTGAAAATGAGGAAATCTGGGTCCCAATTATGGCTCAATCTGTATTTGTTCATTCAATTCTTCACGTATATTTGCTGATTAGAAAATTTATTTTAGTGTTTATTATGAGCTAGATAGTGTAGTGCAGTGGTCGGCAAACTGCGGCTGGCAGTTTGCCGCTCTGTTGACTAATGAGTTTGCTGACCACTGGGATAGGGGCTTAATCACAAGGAACAACAACAGCCTTTAATTATTGGAATTACGAGTCTAGTGTATCCAAATATTTGAAATTGACCACATGCCTGTGGGGGATGAGTCACTTTACTATCGACCCCTGTTTCCTCAGATAAGGGGTTGGAATAGAGTTCATTCTGCTTCTCTAATATTGTATAAAATAACATTGAGGAATTTATCAGATAACAATACCAATGAGCTGTAGTCGATGGTACCTCATATGTAAGAGTGAACCCTTGATGGTTTGGTGGTTTTTTTTTTTTTTTTTTTTTTTTTACCATTGTGCTCTTGGCATCGTGCCTGCCACAGGTTTTAACGGCTCTCCTGAGTGAGTGATCTTTGCTCCATTCTAGCTTCTAGTTTGGAGTTTCTCTGATTCTCTATATATGAATCTGCCATTATCAATCATTTCAGCTGGGTACATCTACCACTAAATTATTATAAAGTAATCTGCTTTAAAATCAAGACTAATCATTGGGCTCTTGGACCATAAAAGGGATTCTGTTTTAAAAAGGCAAAGTGATTCCTTAAAGGGGATTAGGAGTCAGTTACAGTGAAAACTAATATTCTATGAGAGAATGCACATGATTTGCTACCAAGATTCTAAAATGCTGTGCTGCTCATGAATTATCTTACTTTCAATTCACAAGCATAATCTTCATAGTTTTCTGTTTCCCTGGTAACCACTTATACTTAAAATAATCAACTTGGGAGATTCTTCTGTCAGGATGTGTCAGGAACTGAGATTTTGCACTACTTACTAGCTAGCAAGTTAGCCCGCCAGGACTTCACGAATGCCTGACTCCTTAAGTTTCTTGGGGGCACCAACTGATCTTCATTAACGTAGCCTCATTGCCCACTACACGTGCGCACCAAAATATTGGTTGAATGAATGAATATTCTGTTCTGGGTCCTTACTTTTTCTGTCTTATAAAAGGCAGTGTCTGAGCTATGTTAGAGGATGACACTGGATTTCCACAGTGTCTTTCCTCCTCAGAACTCACACTACTTTCTATCAAATTATCTTACGGCCCTGCATCACATCCCAGTGAGAAGCAGTTTTCTTCGTGATTACAGTCGTGGCTCTTCTCCCTTCCACAGCGTGAGGTGCACATGGAACATCACCTAGAGTGACAACTGATGTCACCTCAGAGCATATGTCTGACAACTGTCAGGAGGTATTAAGAATAAACACAAAGATACCATGAATGCCATTTAAGGGCACAGATAGGGAACTGCTAATGACTTCATTACATTTTATATTCTCTTTGAGGCGGAACACTGCTGACCTCTAGTGGCAAAATTGATTCAAAATAAGCATTCTAATACTATGGAAGTAAGATAAGATGTGCTGATTTTGAGAGGCATGTAAAAAATACCAGTGCTAAGATTAGGGACATGTAACAAACTTCACCACTGCCTTTTGCAGCTTTAGTGATGCATGCACAAGGTGGTCTTAGAAAAATCAGGTGCAGAGGTAGCAATTTATAGTTATAGGACACACACGGCACAAAGGGAGGGCAGCAAGGGAGACAGGACATGCACTGTAAATGCCGCCTTTCAGCACAGGAACAGCTTATTTTAATTTAATTTTTATTTGGAAACAATCTCAACTATGGAAAACTTGCAAATACTGTACACCAAGAAGGGTTATTTTTTTATATTCCTGAATAATTGAGAGTTAGTTGCCAAACCAATACCCTGTCACCCCTGGATGCTTTAGTGCACATTTCTTACAAACAAGGATTTTTCTCCTTTACAATCACAGTACATCTGACAAAATCAGGAAAATGACATTCACACATCACTATCATCTAATCTTCAAAGCACACTGAAGTTTCACCGGTTGCCTTGACAATGTTCACTGGGACAAAAGCACCTGGCTCAGAACCATACATTGCATTTACTTGTCATGTAGCCTTAGCCTCCTTCAACTTGGGTCCATTCCTCAATCCTTACTTGCCTTCCATGACCTTGATGTTTTTAAAGATCATAGGATAGTTACTTTATAAAATATTTCTCAATCCTTTGGCAAGAATATCACAGAAATGATGTTATGTTCTTCTCATTACATCATGTTAGTGGTATATAATATCTGTGTATCTCTTCACTAGTGAGGTTAACTTTGATATTTCGATTATGGTGGTGTCTTATTCTTTTTCTTTTAATAATTAGCAAGTATTTGGGGGGGCAATATTTTGAGACTATGTAAATATTCCACTTAAGTGCTACTTAAGGAAAAAGCATACTTTGTAAATGAATAACAAAGGAAATAATAGCCTTAGAAGTAATATGAACAGTTAATAAGACTTAGTAGCAATGAGTTTAACTGCCCAGTGATATGCAAATTGTAAATGCTTATACCTAAATTTACCTGAGCTAAAGACTTCCTTTTCATGCATTTAAAATAGAAAAAAACATTTTTTTAAAGTTATTTAACTCAGATTAATGAGGTATTGCTTTATCTTCAAGCCCTTAAACCAGCAGTACAATAGGAGCAAAAAGTACAAAGGTCAGGTCATGAGATCAGAATGGAGAGAAATGAAGGAGGAGAACCTAAGACAACATATATGTGAGAGAGAAGGCAGAAGGGAGGGAAGACTGTGGAATGAGAGGGAGAACAGGCCATAGATGGCAATGGAGAGAGAATAATGAACAAGGTGATAAGAAAGAACACAGTGGATGAAGATTCGTGGAGGGAATGAGTGAAAAGGGAGAAGAGAAGGCATGAAGCATGATGAATTAAAGCTGCTGCTATCAATCTACCTCTATTAGAATGCTGAAAATGAAGCCACACAGGATGGTGTTTTTCTTACAACAATCGCCGGAGGAAGGTTGTGAGAAATAGGGCAGTGAAAGGACAAGGACAGCTCTGCGGTGTCTCACCATTTTGTCGAGGTGGCATGTTTGACAAGTGGAAGTTAAGATCATGATTCAAACTCGAGTCCTGAATTTGAGGTCCATGTGAAAATACCAGTGTTTGGTTTGTCAATATCCAGTCTTCTGAGAGCAGCACTGGGGAGGCTAGCCACATGGTAACAGGATCACGTGCTGCCTTACTCTTCCTCCCTCCCAGGCACCACGCACCACCGGAAGTGCCCTGCTTGCGCCTTGAAGCAGACACCCTGAAGTTACAGCCTGAAATGAGTGCCTACTATATGCTAGGTTCTCATTGAATACTTGATGAATGTTTGAATGAAGAGTTCTTCCTTGTTGGTCATCCTTCCCTACATCTATTTTGGAGACTAAGTTACAGGATAAGAAGAAATGAAGGCGGTATAAGAAGTTTAATAATTCAAGGCAGTAGACAGAGAATCTGTATACACTTCATGAAAATACTACACGGAAAAGATTTCAAGATACTATGTAGTTCTTCGTCTTGTTCTCTAAGGATATCCTGCAGATTATAACCCATTCACTGAATCAGGAACCATGAGTCTATTCTGAAGTAAATAAATAAATAAATAGTAGCAGTGAAATGGAATATTTACGTAGTCTCACAATATCTTCCCCCCAAATCCTTGCTAATTATTAAAAGAAATAGGAGTAAGACACCACCATAATCGAGGCATCAAAGTTAATCTCACTAGTGAAGAGATACACAGAGATTATGTGCCACGAATACAACGTTATGAGTAGAACATAGCATCACTTCTGTGATATTCTTGCCAAAGGATTGAGAAATATTTTATAAAGTAACTATCCTATGATCTTTAAAAACATCAAGGTCATGGAAGGCAAGTAAGGATTGAGGAATGGACCCAGGTTGAAGGAGGCTAAGGCTACATGACAAGTAAATGCAATGTATGGTTCTGAACCAGGTGCTTTTGTCCCAGTGGACATTGTCAAGGCAACCGGTGAAACTTCAGTGTGCTTTGAAGATTAGATGATAGTGATGTGTGAATGTCATTTTCCTGATTTTGTCAGATGTACTGTGATTGTGAAGGAGAAAAATCCTTGTTTGTAAGAAATGTGCACTAAAGCATCCAGGAGTGACAGGGTATTGGTTTGGCAACTAACTCTCAATTATTCAGGAATATATATATATATATATATATATATATATATATATAATAACCCTTCTTGGTGTACAGTATTTGCAAATTTTCCATAGTTGAGATTGTTTCCAAATAAAAATTAAATTAAAATAAGCTGTTCCTGTGCTGAAAGGCGGCATTTACAGTGCATGTCCTGTCTCCCTTGCTGCCCTCCCTTTGTGCCATGTGTGTCCTATAACTATAAATTGCTACCTCTGCACCTGATTTTTCTAAGACCACTTTGTTCATGCATCACTAAAGCTGCAAAAGGCAGTGGTGAAGTTTTGATACATGTCCCTAATCTTAGCACTGGTATTTTTTACATGCCTCTCAAAATCAGCACTCATGTTAGGATTCATCTCTTACTTCCACATACTAGGAAAAGTAATGTTAATCTTATTTTTAAGAAAAAAATTATCATAGTATCCTATAAATATAACATGAAAATGTGGTAACATTATTTCTTCACACAAATAAATATAGTTTTCTAAGTTCTCTTCCCATCCTAGGTATGGGCTATATGTACATAAATTATTTTCACATGCTTGTAATCACATCATAGGTACAATTTTACATTCTACTTTCCTTGTTTAAATCTATTCCAATATTGTCAGAGAGCCTCTGGGGTTCTTCTTGCCCTCTAATTCTATGATTACATTTTTGAAACACTGACCCCATAATATAACTAGGAGACCATATTTCATTATTCAATACCTGCAATGCAGGCACCTTATTGCTTCTACCCAGTCAGTATAATACAGTTATGCTATATATCTAGAAGTTTCTATCCTGACGCATTGTCATTTGACAACAGCTTTGAAGTCACTCAGACCCGGTCTGGAATTCCAGTTTTCCTTTGGACAAGTCATTAAATCTTTCTGAGTTCTAGGTTTCAAGCTGAAAAATAGGGGTAACATTTATCACATGGTATTTGTGAAGATTAAATGAAAAAATTAATGTAAAGTTCTTAGCACTGAGCTGGGTATGTAATACATTCTGAATAAATGTTTGTTGTTGTTGTTGTTATTATTATTATTCATCTAAGAGATGCGTGACTAATTAGTAAAAATTGGACTTACTCCACGGATTTAATTTTGTGACTCAGTTTTTTTTGTAAATTTCACTTTTCTTTGTTTTTTTTCACAATTTCTTTATTGATTAAGGTATTACATATGTGTCCTATCCCTCTATTAACCCCTCCAAAACTCCCCCCACTCATTCCCTCACCCCCCTGGTGTTCATGTCCATTGGTTAGGCTTATATTCATGTATCCAAGTCCTTTGGTTGATTTCTCCTCCTTCCCCACTCCCTCCCGTACCTTCCCCCTGAGGACCAGCATTCTGGTCAATGCTTCTCTGCCTCTGGATCTGTCCCTGTTCATCATTTTATGTTGTTCATTATATTCCACAAATGAGTGAAATCATGTGGTATTTGTCTTTCTCTGACTGGCTTATTTCACTTAGCATAACACTTTCCAGTTCCATCCATGCTGTTGCAAATGGTAAGAACTCTTTCTTTTTTTACTGCAGTGTAGTATTCCATTATACAGATATATCAGTTTTTAATCCAATCATTTGCTGATGGGCACTTAGGCTGTTTCCAAATCTTAGCTATGGTGAATTGTGCTGCAATGAACATAGGGGTGCATAAATCCTTTCTGATTCGCGCTTCTAGTTTCTTGGGATATATTTCTAAAAGTGGGATCACTGGGTCAAATGGAAGTTCCATTTTTAGTTTTGTGAGGAAACTCCATACTGTTCTCCACAGTGGCTGCACCAGTCTTCATTCCCACCAGCAGTGCAAAAGAGTTCCTTTTTCTCCGTATCCTCGCCAGCACTTGTCGTTCATTGATTTGTTGATGATTGCCATTCTGACAGGAGTGAGATGATACCTCATTGTTGTTTTGATTTGCATATCTCGGATAATTAGTGGCTTTGAGCATGTTTTTATATGTCTCTTAGCCTTCCTTCTTTCCTCCTTTGAAAAGTGTCTATTTAGGTCTGTTGCCCATTTTTTGATTGGAGTGTTTATCTTCCTTTTGTTAAGTTGTATGAGTTCCCTGTAAATGTTGGAGTTTAAATTCTTGTCTGTGGTGACATTGGCAAATATCTTCTCCCATGCAGTGGAGTTTCTTGTTTTGTTGATGGTTTCTTTTGCTGTGCAAAAGCTTTTTATTTTGATGTAGTCCCATTTGTTTATTTTCTCTTTGGTTTCCATTGCTCTAGGAGCCGTATCATTGAAGAAGTTCCTGCGGCATATGTCTGAGATTTTCTGCCTGTGGATTCCTCTAGTATTTTTCTGGTTTCCCGTCTTATGTTTAAGTCTTTGATCCGTTTTGAGTTTATTTTTGTGTATGGTGTAAGTTGATGGTCTAGTTTCATTTTTTTGCATGTATCTGTCCAATTTTCCCTACACCATTTGTTGAAGAGATTATCTTGACTCCATTTTATGTTCATGCCTCCTTTGTCAAATATTAATTGTGTATAGTGATTTGGGTAGAATTCTGGGTTTTCTATTCTATTCCATTGATCTATATGTCTGTTCTTGTGCCAGTACCAGGCTGTTTTAAGAACAGTAGCTTTGTAATACAGCTTGAAATCTGCTATTGAGATCCCACCTACTTTATTCTTCTTTCTCAGGATTGCTGCAGCTATTCAGGGTCTTTTTTTGTTCTAGATGAATTTTTTGGAAAATTCATTGTAGGTCAGTGAAATATGCCATTGGTATTTTAATGGGGATTGCATTGAATCTGTAGATTGCTTTGGGTAGTATGGACATTTTGATGATGTTGATTCTACCAATCCATGAACACGGTATGTTCTTCCATCTATTTATGTCTTCCTCTATCTCTTTTTTCAGTGTCCTGTAGCTTTTCACATACAGGTCTTTTGTCTCCTTAGTTAAGTTTATTCTTAGGTATCTTAATTTTTTTTGTGTGATGATAAATGGGATTGCTTTTTTAGTTTCTCTTTCTATAAGTTTACTATTGGTGTAAAGGAATGCCATAGATTTCTTGGTATTAATTTTGTATCCTGCTACATTGCCGAATTCATTTATTAAGTCTAATGATTTTTTGATGGAGTCTTTAGGGTTTTCTATGTACAATATCATGTCATCTGCAACTAAAGATGACAGCCAATTAGTCATCTTTCTCCAACATCTGCTTTAAGTTTTCTGCCTTCCAAAAAAAGGAAAAAAAAGTTTAAAAAGCAACAACCCAAGTTCTTAAAGATGTAGTCCTCGGAACATAAAAGAAATATTACATATACAGTTTGCTTTTTATAAATGGTCAATTTGCTATGAATTTGCTTTCAAAAAGTGGTCAGTTGGCTCTGAGTTTGCTGAATTTCTTGCATAGTCCAGTGATTACACATTTTGGAAAAAGGATAGTGTCCCAGTTTGTAAACTGGACCCATAAAGAAGTTACTGTCCATATTAGTAAAAAAAAAAATCTACAAAATCTACAAAAATGGTTCTTTAAGAAATTCCTTGAAATAGAGGCTCTCCTTGCTTGGGCAATCAGTGAATATTTCACAGAAAGGCACTGGCTGCGAAATTTAGTGTGTTGGGGCCAACAGTCACTGCAAGTGTGACAGTCTCTCAAATTACACATCAATTACATCTTATTGACAGAAATTCTGTTTTTACACTAAAGCAGAAGGGACAGGCATCCACCATGTAAGTTGAAAAACATTTAATATCACGAAGCTCAATCCATTTCAAATTCTAAAATAAAAAGAATAAGAAACATAATTTAAAAATATCTTCAAATATTTTTATAAAAGAAGCTTTCCAATAGTTATTGTGACCTTAGAAAAACCCACCAACCTTGCTACCAAGAATGAAAACGAAAGCAAAAAGCAAAATATCACGGGTGAGCAGATGATAATAGTCTTTTGTTTGCTGGAGAAAGGTACCAAAGATTCTGAGACATAGGAAAGGAAGAATGTGTTTTAAAATGCAGACTTTTCCAAACAGCTCTGACTTAATGTCATGCTACTGGCAATGAGAAAACCATGCATGCTCACAGCCAAGTACTCTGAGCCAAAGTCATTAAGCTGACACCAAAATGAAAAGAAACCTGTGAAGAGAAACAAGGGAACAATGACTGAGTGAGGAAGAAGGCCACTAAAGGCTTGAAAAGAAGCGATGTTGGCTGCTTGCATCCCAGGAAGGCTTGGGGAGGGAAGACCTGGGTGGCTCACTCTAACAGAAAGGAAGCAAGAGGACACTATGCTGCGAAACCATTCATGTGGGCTGCCACTGAGTCCCTTCTGTGTTCAACATTGAGGATTGAAAGTGAGCACTCAAGTATCTGTGAAAGGAAAACTTGTCTTTCTGGAACAGCTGTGACAGTAACTCTGGTTCTGTGATCGGAGCACATGTTCTTTCTAGTAGGGTCATTCATAGCTTTGGGCCATTTGAAAATTTTATTCGTAGAGTTGAGGCACAGCTGAAGCTGGTTCATGCATTTTGTCCTGCTTATTTATTTATTTATTTATTTATAATATTTTTATTGATTTCAGAGAGGAAGGGAGAGGGAGAGACAGAAACATCAATGATTAGAGAGAATCATCCATCAGTTGCCTCATGCATGCCCCACATTGGAGATAGAGTCACAACCCAGACATGTGCCCTGACTGGGAATTGGACTGTGACCTCCTGGTTCATAGGTCAACACGTAACCACTGAGCAACACCAGCTGGGCTGTCCTACTCATTTAGGTTTCTCCTTCTTCTTTAACACTCCAGTTTCTCTTTGGAGGCTCAGAGAACATTTAAGGATTTCCCAAGGGAGTCCCAGGGTATTTAAGGAAACAAGGCTCTCACCCTCAAATTTTGAACAAGTCAGGTGGACAGAAGGCCTGCGAAGGGTGGTGTATTCAAAGCTGATAGAATCCAACTGGGAAAGAGAGCTGCTGGCCATTCTAAGCAGGGAGCCAACCTGGGAAAGGTCAGCCTCTCCTTAGCTCATGAGCTTGGGTCAATAAAATTCACCCCTGATTTTGGGGGGTCTCCTCTGGATTTTTCTCTAGAAAAATAAACTAGCACATATATGAAGATTTCATATACATTTAGCATAAAACATTCTGACTCCCTTTTCCCCACCCAATAAAACATTTTTCTTTATTGATTAAGGTATTACATATGTGTCTGACTCCCTTTTTTCTTTTGGACAAATGCAGAAAAAAACACATTGATGGTACAAGGCATCTGTCTGATGGATGGTTTGTCTTTTAAAGGGAAAGTCAAAATATTAATGCTTACTCTTCAATGAGAAAATTAGGGAATACTCTTAATTACTGAAAACATTTAGAGACGGCTCTAACACTCCATTTGTTAAACTTGTATATTAAAACCAGGTTTTGCATTATGCTAGATTATTTATTTCATTGAAGTGGATTTCCTCTGATTGAAGATATCTTCGCAGAAGGAGCATTTACAATTTCTAGCAAATCATTTGTGACCCAGAGCCATCCCACTCTCAGGAGCTACTGAGAAGCAGAGTTAATCTCCGTTTTTTCTTATTGAGTCTTATACTAAATCTCAAGGCTTTTTGCTGGGCCAGGGGAGGTAATCCTGATGCCACTGTCCATATTAGCTTCAGCTTACAGGAGCAGGTATTCCACCAGGCCAGTGCCATTATCTCGACTTATGTGGATCCCAAATGTCAACTAAGAAATGCTGAAACTTCCTGCCCTTGCTGGTGCCATGAATGTACTTTGTTCATTTGCACTAAAAAAAAATAAAAAAGTCTACCCTACTTGAGATGATCTTTTTTGACATCCCTAAGGATGTCTGAATAACCTTTTAAATTAATATTCATGGCCAAATTCATTGGAGGGTACAATTTGAGGACTTGGAGCGCCTCACTGGTCCTGACTAGCACACAGCGGACACTAGCCTCATCCTTGTGTACTTAGTTAAGGATACCTCCACTCTGGAACGCGCATCTGCATAGGTTCCTCCCATGTGGTCCAGTGTAACCTGGCAAAGCCCCAGCGCAGCAGGCACCAGGGGGCTGGGAGCTGGTTGCAAACACTGGCTTCATTTACTGCCAGAGAAGAAAGGCCTGCTCCCTTTTCATGGACAAGACTCCTTAGTGTGTCTTGGGCTCAGTGTGTCTCCCAATTGGGTAGCCACAAGCCTCTTTTCTTCTTTAGTCCGCAGATAATGGAGGGGTGAGATGAAAAGGAATACAGACCCTCGATACCTTTTACGTGGAGTGCTAACTAATGCAGGGCCTCATGTCTGCTCTTCTGCTTGGCTGAGGGGATGGCAGATGGCCCTCTGAAAGCTTTTCAAACCCGGGTTGCTTGTAGCAGGGCTTGAGGGGGTATTGTTACATTTCCCATATAGTGGTAGGAAGCGGCACCAAATAAAAGCACACAATTGTGCCACTTCTCTGGGAAGCTTATTACAATCTTACAATGAGGGCTAATTGGCTGAGGCCAAAAGCAGATGCAGAAGCAGCTTTGAATATCACTCAGGAGAGGTTTCAGAGAGCAGGGGCCGGGAGGAGTCTGAGGCACAGAGGCGAACAGCCATGGGAGGAACATCGACAGGGAAGAGGTGAGGCGTGGATGAAGAGGGAAAAGAGAAGCTGTGTTATTTTAATCAGAAAAGATCCATGCTCTTCATACCCACCTCCCACTTCTTCCCCAAGCCGCCGCCTCAGGAAGACGTCAACAGGCAGGCCTGGCTTACAGAGCAGCAACCACAGGACACTGCTGTTACCATGACAACTGTAGTGAACAAGTCTTGGAGCCTTTAAAGGAACTTTTGTGCAAGCTCCTTGAAGTGGACAGAGGAGGAATGAAGACGTACCGTATGAACACTTGCTGTACACCAGGCTAGTTCAAGAAGCTTCCTTTATTATTTCTTTTTTTCTTTTTAGATTGGCTAGTTACTCATATTTTTTGTTTTATTTTTTAAATATTTTAATCTTTATTGTTCAGTTTATTAATTACATTGTTCCCCCCCTTTTCCCCCCTATAATTCTGTACCACCCGGTACTCATCCCACCTCTGCCCTCACCCCCCTCCCAACTGTCCTCTCCTATAGGTGCATGATTTTTGTCCAGTCTCTTGCTGCACCTCCCACACCCCTTTTCTCCCCAAGAATTGTTAGTTCACTCCCTTTCTATGCCCATGATTCTGTTATATTCACCAGTTTATCCTGTTCATCAGATTTTTAATTCACTTGATTTTTATATTCATTTATTGATAGATGTGTATTTGTTGTTCATAATTTATATTTTTACCTTTTTCTTCTTCCTCTTCTTAAAGAATATCTTTCAGCATTTCATATAATATTGGTTTGGTGGTGATGAATTCCTTTAGCTTTTTCTTATCTGCGAAGCACTTTATCTGACCTTCAATTCTGAATGACAGCTTTGCTGGGTAGAGTAATCTTGGTTGTAGATTCTTGCTATTCATCACTTTGAATATTTCTTGCCACTCCAGTCTGGCCTGCATAGTTTCTGTTGAGAAATCTGCTGACAATCGTATGGGTGCTCCCTTATAAGTAACTAACTTTTTCTCTTGCTGCTTTTAATATTCTCTTTTTGTCTTTTGCTCTTGGCATTTTAATTATGATGTGCCTTGGTGTGGTCCTCTTAGGGTTCCTATATATTGGGGTTCGGTGCGCTTCTTGGACATCCAAGTCAACCTCTTTCACCAGGTGTGGGAAGTTTTCGGTCACTATTTCTTCAAATAGGTTTTCACTGTCTTGCTCTCTCTCTTTTTCTGGCACCCCTATAATTCGGATGTTGGTGTGCTTGAGGTTGTCCCAGAGGCCCCTTACACTATCTTCAATTTTTTGGATTCTTTTTGTTTCTTGCTTTTTCAGCTGAGTGGATTTTACCTCTTTGTATTTCAAATCTTTAACTTGGTTCTTGGGGTGCTCTAGAGTACTTTTAGGTCTTTGTATAATATTTTTTATTTCAGTCAGTGTATGCTTAATTTCTAGTTAGTCCTTTTTCATATCCTTGAGGGTCTTGTTCATATCCTTGTAGGTCTTGTTCATTTCCTCATAGGTCTTGTTCATTTCCTTGTAGGTCTCAGCCTTTTCTAGGAGCCTCTTGAAAAGCCTTATGAAAAGCCTTATAACCGTGATTTTGAATTCTATGTCCAGTCGGTTTTTTTCCTCCATTTCTTTCACATCTGATTGATGTCTCTGCATTGTGGCTGCTTTCCTGAGTTGATTGATTAGCTTTGTGTGGTAGATGTCCTCTAAGGGGCAGTGGCTTAGCCTCCCCAGTTACCTGAGGTGGATATGGGTTGCACAGTCTTGTTGAAATTAAGCCCAGCTTATTGTTGCCAGCACTAGGAGCTTCCTTTATTATTTCATTTAACCTCCCAAACAATACTGAGACACATTCTTACTAGTAGATCATTTTGCAACTGAGGAAACTCAGGCCTAGGGATGTTAAATAGCTTGCTCAAAGTCTGACGGAGTCAAATTCAGGCATTTCTGACTCCAAAGTTCAAATCCTTCCTGCCACACTATCCTGAGTCAATTCTTCCAATAGCCAGGTCCTGGCATGTGATAGTATGTGCTCAATAAATGTTTTCTGAAAGCACAACTAAACTGAGCCAGAAGTGGAGATAGGGAGGAAACTCTAAAAAGTAGGAATAATATGGGAAAGCTGACACTAGTAGTAAATTCTCAGCTAGGGGATGGCCAACCTAACTGGCTCTCCAACCAATATACACACAGATTCAAGCACAATTGTTTGATTAAAAAAAAGTATTGTCTATTATGTGCTGAAAGTGTAGATATTTTAAAATCCAGGCTCTGTCCTACAGAAGCTCACAGTCTGTTGGGTAGGAAACATATAAATCAAGAACAAAATGCTGTGAAAGAATACAGGCAGCAATAAGATCGGAATTTTCAGGAAGGAGAAAGGAAACTGGAAGGTCACAGCAGGCTTCCTGGAGGAGGTAGTGCCTGAGTGAGTTCTTACAGGATGGGTAGGAATTAGCCAGGCAAGAAGGGTGAGTGGTGGTATTCCAGGCAAAGAGAGCACCAGTCAGAGGCATGAAATAGACAGCATGTGGGTAGACCATTAAGTGTTTCCTAGTGAGCCCAAGCTGTGTGGCAGGAAATGACACTGAAGAGATAGGTTGAGCCAGGAAGGAGACTTTAAATAAATGCCATATTAAGTGTCTTGGACTTCGTCCATCAGAGGATGAGAGGCGTTGATTGTTCTATGCAAGGAGAAGGATTGATCCAGTCAGTGTGGAGGAAAGATTTGAAAGGATAATAATTGAAATAGGAAGAACAGTTGGGAGGTTGATGCTGTGATTTATGCGGGAGATAATGAAGGCCTTAATCAGAGAAGGGGTAGTAGGGTTAGAGAAGGCCAGGTGTATTGGAGAAATATTTTCAAGTTCAAGTCAACAGATGATTGGATAGTGAGAGATGTGGCGGGGACAATGACATAATGAATTTCTAGCTTAAGTAATTGGCTGGATGATGGAACCATTCATTAAAGTTATGAATCGGGTAGGAGCAGACTTGGGGTAGGGGTGGGGAAGATGAGTTCATTTGACACCTGAGATATATCTAGGTGTCTAGTAGTTAGTTTAAGAATATGAAACTCAGAAGAGAGATAAAGACAAGTGATAAAGGTTCAAAAGCAGAAGTCTAAAAACAGTTTCTTCTGCAATCATATCTATACTGAAGGTGTGTTTTGTTTAGAATTTGTGATAATATTTTAAAATTAGAACATGGGAAAATCAGGAAAGTGTACCACAATTTTTCTGCATTTCTAGAATCTCTTGAAAATTCTGCTTATTTGCATTTCCATTCTTCCCTGGCAACAGTCAGCTGGAAATAGGAAGCAGCTGTGCTCTCTGAGCAGGACTCATGCTTCCTGGGGGCCATAGTCTTCACCTGGCTGGACCTCTGGCCCTGAGTGAAGCTCAGCATTGATTGACATTTTATCACCATTGCTTTTTTGCCTTTCTTATAGTAAAGAAGAAAGTAACCTTAAAAAAAAAGAGGAAAGTAACCTTTTCTTGTTCACTTATCTCAATCCAAAGTAGAAAATGAAATCTAGTCCAAGATAACAGTGTGTTTCAAGGAAAATGGTCATGAGAAATGAAAAAAATTGCCATATGTTTGATATGCAAACAAAACATATTCTGTTGAAAGAAACTTGAGACACCATTGTGAAATAAACTACCTTAAAAGCAGTTGCTGCTAAATTTAAAAGATGCATGGTAACTTTCCACTTGTTTGTGTCATCTTTAATCAGTATTTTCTACTTTTCATTTTATAAGTCTTTAATATTATTAAAATGTCCATAGTACCCAAAGCAATCTACAGACTTAATGCAGTCTCTATCAAAATCCCAATGACATATTTTACATAAAAATAAAAAACTATAAAATTTATATAAAAACCACAAAAGACTCCAAATAGTCAAAATAATTTTTTAGGAAGAAAAAAGGAACAAAGCTAGAAACATACTTCCTAATTTCAGTGTAATAAAAATATATTACACAGCAATGGTAATTAAAAAGTGTGGTACTGAAATAAAGACAGACATATACACCAATGAAACAAAATAGAGAGCCCAGAAATAAATTCATGCATAAATTCATGCACTTCATCAAGGGTGCCAAGAATACACAGTGGGGAAAGGATAGTCTCTTCACTAAATGGTATTGGGAAAACTGAATAACCACATGCAAAAGAATAGAATTGGACTCCTATCTTACACATACATAAAAAACAACTCAAAATGAATTCAAGACTTAAAATGAAAGAACAAAAGCTATAAAACTTCTAGAAGAAAATGTAGAGGAAAAACTTCATGACATTGGTGTTAGCAATAATTTCATGGATACAACACCAAAAGCAAAACTGGACAGTTGAGGCTACATCAAACTAAAAAGCTTCTGTGCATTAAAGGAATCAACCAATAGACTATGGGGGCAATTCACAGAATGGGAAAAAGTATTTGTAAATCACATATCTGATAAAGGGTGATTTCTAAAATATATAAGGAATTCCTACAACTCAATAACAAGAGCATTAAAAGCCCAACTGAAATGTGGAACTTGAACAAACATTTCATGAAGGAAGACATACAAATAGCCAACAGAAATATGAAAAGATTCTCAATGTCACTAGTCATTAGGGAAATGCAAATCAAAACTCTGATGTGATGTTACCTAACACCTGTTAGGCTGGCCATCAAAAAAACAAAGACCACAAGTGCTGGTGAGGATGTGGAGTAATTGGAGACCTTTTACACTTCTGGTGGCAATGTAAAGTGACACAGCTGCTATGGAAAACAGTATGGAGGTTCCTCGAAAATTTAAAAATAGTACTACTGTATCATTCAGCAATCCTGCTGGATATTTATCCAAAAGAATTGAAATCAAGGATCACCATTCGTAGTAGCTAAGATGTGGAGCAACCTAACTG
The DNA here is from genome assembly GCA_027563665.1 of Antrozous pallidus. Lineage (NCBI taxonomy): Eukaryota > Metazoa > Chordata > Mammalia > Chiroptera > Vespertilionidae > Antrozous > Antrozous pallidus. The sequence goes on along the minus strand of CM050516.1, from coordinate 51,987,232 downwards.
TCCAGCAATATATGAATGGATAAGCAAAAATGTGGTATATATACATAATGGAATATTAAGACTTCAAAAAGAAAGACAATATGCCACAGCATGAACTTTATTTTACTAAGTGAAATGAGCCAGTCACAGAAGAACAAATAGTATATGATTCCACTTACATTATATGAGGTCTGAGGTATCTAAGTTAGACTCATGGAAGGAAAGAATAGAATGATGGTTGCAGATGCTAGGGTGTGGGAAAGAGACAGTGGTATAACATTTCAGGTGTGTAAAATGAATACATTCTTGAGATCTGATATATAACATCGTGACTATAACTAAAAGTACTGTATTGTACACTTAAAAATCTGTTAAGAGGGTAGATCTTATGTTGTGTTCTTACCCTATTAAAATAAAATAAAACTTTTAACTAAAAAAGGAAAATGCATGTTGAAAAACCCAATGAATTGGAAAAAAATTGAAATTTCAATAGTTTCTTTTGGAAGTTGAATGAAATAAATTATGATATACCATTGCCTCTGTCCCACGAATACATTGCCTGACCCTAAGTGTGTTTGAATTTGCAACCCCTGTCTAGAGTCACCGGTATACAGCATCATGGACAGTGAGAGTGGAATTTGGAGGAGTGGATGAGATCATCCAGAGAGTATGTCTAGAGAGAGAAGAAGAGTAGGCCAAGGAAAGAATCTTAGGGAAATACTTGAAGGTAGGGGTCCCCAAAAGAGTCTGAGAATGATGAGAGAGAGGTTAAAGGAGAACCTTAGCAGTGTGGTAGCATCAGAGCCAGGGGAGCAGAAGCATGGAGGAAGGAGAGATCAAATACTATCCAATGTTTGCTCTATACTATACCATATGCCTCCCACCCAGAAAGGAGGCCAGTCCAGCTACTGCATAGCTCAGACCAGAGATCCTCACACTACCTTGGATCACAGTGCCTTTAAGTCTGAGTCATTTTTAACAATGCTCCAAAGTCCAGAGGAATACCCAACAGTTCCCTGAAATAAGTATTTAGTCCAAACATCTTTTTAAAAAAATTTAAAATATATTTTATTGATTATTTACAGAGCGGAAGGGAGAGGGATAGAAAGTCAGAAACATCGATGAGAGACATCGATCAGCTGCCTCTTGCATGCCCCCTACTGGGGATGTGCCCGCAGCCAAGGCACATGCCCTTGCCGGAATCGAACCCGGGACCCTTCAGTCCTCAGTCCGAGGCTCTATCCACTGAGCCAAACCGGTCTCGGCATAGTCCAAACATCTTAATACAAATATTTATATCCTTCATACTTAGTAACCATTTGAAAAAATACTACAGCTAACTGAAATAAATTTCAAATTCTTAAATTTCATTCTTTCAAAGCTACAATTACTTACTTATGGGGACATAGGAGTCTCTTGAGCATTTCACAAATTCTCCAACTGACATCCTCATTACCTGCTCTACATTGATTTTTATACAGAACTTGCTTTTATCACAGCAACCACAGAAAACCCAGCATTGAAAGAGATGCCACTGGAAGAAATGTAGCTTATCTAATGTGAAATTGTGAACCGCTCCTAGCCACTGATTCTCACAGTGTCTGACAGAGGTGGAGACACCCCCCCGAAACCTCTGTGGGTTTGCTGTACTTCCCTGGGGCACCTTGGCACACACTTTGGGAACTGTGGGGTTAAAGCTGATTTAGAATCCTATCATTTATATACTTGTTTCTACGGAGATACCTGGTCTGCAATCCATACAACTAACCAATAAATGAATTTATGGAGCACAACTGGTTTGTGACTTGAGTAACTGCTGCCACTGCCAGTTCTCATTCCCCTGGTCTAATAGGAAGTAAGATCACCTAAATAAACATAAAGATAAACAAAGTTTAATGCCTTCAATCCTCTTCCCAAACAAACCTTTTCTCTGAGGTAGCAAATATTTTCTTTTCCTTTCTCTTGCTATCCTCTGAATAAGAAAAAAATCAGTGTTATGATGGGAGGGTGTGGGTGTGTGGGTGGGGGATGGAGACAGTGAGCGAGTCTGAATCAGTCACACTGGCAACCAGCGTCCGAGTACTTGAGGCCTCTGTATACTCAGAAGTAAAACTGAACTTTCCTTGTAGTATCGCTTCCATATCTAGCAGTTTTAAGTACAACACATAGCTTGCCAGTGTGTACCTTGGGCAAGTCACTTAACCTCTCTGAGCCTCTGTTTCATATATGTGTGCATATGTGTATGTGTGTATATATATATATGACATATAATATACGTTATATAGTAATATATAATAGAGAACAAAAAGAAAAGTAAGAAATTGGACTAAACTTTTCAATATTACAAGCCATACTTTTTTCATGCTTTACTCTTGCAAAGACACCGTGATGTCTATTAAACAAGCTGCAGTTATTTCTCCATAATTTGTTTTCCTATTTTTATTTATCAAACACCAAGAGCCTCTTATTAACAACAGTGAACCAGTGCTACCACATCAAATTGATACAATTATCTTCCAAAGCCAGAACACATGATGTCTCAGTTCATTGCCATGATGAGTAAGTGAATAATTTCTGTTTAACATCTTGGAATACTGAAACAGCACGTACACTTCGTACTAGTCCCCCAGCCCGCCGCTGGTTACTATGCTGGGCCATCTCTTACAGCTTTTGCCCTCAGAGTCTGTGACTCCTCTAACTGAGCACGGGAAGAGGCAAGTGGGAGCAGAAGATCCCAGGGCCGTTGTCCACCGCTCTCTCTGCCAACCCAGGAGCACCGCTTACCCCATCCCGGCTTATTTAGCCTTTCTGCCCATGGACTCAGTTAGCAAGAAACTCCAACAGATGCCAACAGTGGACTGCACACCTGACTTCAAGTTACTTTCCTCCCTTGCTCTTGTCTGCGCTGGAAGTGTGAGGAAGGCAGAGGCAGCGACGTGAGAGCAAGGTTTTGGCACCCTCCAAGGCTGGAGAAGTGTTCAGAATGGCTTGTTTCCCATTCACACGCCCGGTCCCCTGATCAGGCCCAGCCCATGTTACTATCATGAAAGAATCCTGGGCTGGGGCGAATTGGAGTGAGCAGGTACTCCATAGGAGCTACACCTACCCACAGCATACAGGGCTGCCCACTCACACGCTCATCATTTATCTCTCATGTGCCTTCCAGAAGCTAAGATACATGTTTCCCTTGATCTTCCTTCCCTTCTTTCCCTTGCTCCCTTCTGCAACTCTCTCATTTTCTAAAATGCCCTAGTGTGAGCACGTTAAGGCCCAGGGTATCCAATTGCTCCAACAGCCCCAGAACTTGTGTCTTTCCTCTCCTCATAAAAGCTGAAAATGCTCCTCTTTGATTTCCAAAGCCCCCAGCATGCTTATGCGGTGCCAGGAGGGGAAGCTTAGCTTGGCTGGCTGGCGGTTGTCCTAAGTCTGGCCACAATTTAGAAAGGAACTTTTTGAATCTGAGCATTTAGGTAGAAACTGGAAAAGTGTGGCTGTATGAAAGAGCAATTGATGTTAAATATTCATGCTCTGTTCTCTGTTAATCAGAATCAGTAACCCCCATTGTTTAGCTGCAGCTCTGGCTTCTTACTAGGGTTGTGCTGAGGGAACTGGATACAAAACAATACCAACCACACACACACACACACACACACACACACACACACCCCTCACTCCCACCCCCACACACCCAGACGTGAGTACTTATATGTTTGAAGTGTTTCCAGTTAACATTGTGCAATTCAGCATTATTAATTTCTCTGGGATAGTTATCCTTCCATCAGCATTTTACAACTATTACTATCTCATCCCGACCCCCACCTTTTCCTTCTCTCATATTGAATTCAGCAACTTTGTCCTTACTTAAAACCCATGTAAAATAGTATTTTTTATGATCAGCATTGCAACATATTCTAGTTCATTTTTCAAAAGTGAAATTATTTTACAAAATAGAGAAGAAATAGACTATAATTGAATAAAATATGGTAATATCATAGGTTCCTTTAGTAACAACTTTGAAATCATGTTTTCTGAGCTTTTGGGAAATAAACATTTTATATTTTTATGTGTTGATTTATTTTTTTTGAAATACATGTAATTCAACCACAGGAACTTTAAAAAGTCACTTAATTTAAAAGGAAAAAGGAAAACAGCACTTAAATAAAATCTTTTTTTCCCTTATATTTGTAACTATATATTTTTTTAAGTTTTCTGCAAAGAGTATATTTTACCACGATAATAAAAATAATAAAATTGATATTTTTAAAAATGGCTGAGCAGTTGCTGAATTCTATGTTTCAGAATCCACCAGGTTCTCCCTTACCTATGTCGTCTGCAAGAGAAATATTGGTGAAGGTGCTGTCCTCCTCTTCCTCTTTGCTGGGCCCGTCCATCTTGTACGCTTTTCAGGTCTGTTAGTGAGGAAAATGAGGGCCAGGAAGAACAGCAGTCTCCCCATGTGATCGCCCTTGTTAAATCATTAATAAATGAGCGTCCAAGAAGGTGCTATCTGATCCTTGCACTAGTCACCCTCTTCCTGCTTGCCACCTGAGAAGGTCCTACCTGAGTGTTATGTTCTTAAATGGAAACGGTTATAGACTCAGATGAAAAAGCCACAATCTTTACCTGCAGCTGTTGAGCTGGTACTCGTGCTGTCCTCTGGCTAGGTGCCAAACCTGGCCTTCGGTCCCATGGCAATTTCCTTAGGCTGAATGGCCTGAGAACATTGTCAGAAAAGCACCAGGATGGGGTTGGGGGAAGAAATGGAACTTCATATAATTAGCATATCTTTTAGGCACCTACAAGAAACAAGGATTTTGGTGAGTGACCTAGCAGCATGACTTGCTCACAGAGCCTCAATTTCCTGTCCTATTCCAGGAGAGGTCTGTGGTAAAGATTAAAAGTGAATAACAGCACCTGATAAATGTCAACCACAATACCAACCACAGATGATCATACATATATGAGAAAAAAGATTCTCCATGGATTGAGCTCATCAATGCCCTCTCCTATTACTGTATATATATCTTACCCCATGAAAGGTCATTAAAATGACAGGGCCTCCCTTTCCTATTTCTGAAGGAGCCCAAGGGGCAGAAAGTTGGCCTTACCAGGCTTTAGGGTGAAATATGCCTTTGTTAGAGGAGGTAGCATTCTTTTACAACTGTTTCTTGGTCCCCTGATCCATATTCATATACACAGACAAACTCAAAACTATTTGAGAATTTCATGTAATTTTTCTTTGCAGGAAAAAATAAGCAGCCAAATTTGATGATGAAATTTAAGCAAAAATTAAAATTGAGTTACTACATTCTGCCCTAAGTGCTTTGATACATAGGATATTTTTATTCACTCAAGTTCACTGTTGTTACATCAAGCCAAATGGATGTGAGCTATTAGAAATTCTGAATGTTACAAATTAAATTCACTAGAATAGAATTTCTCCTAATTTTCCAATTACATTCTACAAATATTGAGTGTTTGTTTTATACAAGCTGGAGACTTTGGAGGGTTCAAAGTAAGGATAGCTTTTGCTGTTAATAAGCTTATACCAAAGCTCAAAGGTAAGAGTTCTGGAGGTTTACAGGAGGGAAAGAGTATACCTGGCTGGCAGGTCTTGAAAGGCTGAGAGGTGACACATGAGATGCATAATCGATGACAAATGGGATCCAACAGGCATACATGGTCATGTGGTGAGTGCTGACTCAGTGAAGGGGCATGGGCGAAGGCTCAGAGTTGGAGAAGCTTTAGCACGGTTGGGAGCCAAGCTGGAATACAGGTTAAGGCCATATGTAAAAGAGCTAAAGCACTCTCTAAGAGAGCTTTGAATGCCAGGCTGTGTTAGCCAAAGTCCTCTAAGAATCAGACACTAAGATGGGATTAAAAGCAGGAGAAGAAATAGGGAGGAAGTCAGGAAAGGCAAGGAAAGCCTCAGACCATGATGCAAGACTGACCCAGAACAAAGACACAACAGGGTGGAAAGTCTAGCTTGTCCTTCAGAATAAGGAAGTTCTGACAAGGTTGTCAAAGAGTACGTGAGCCAAAGTTGGCTATAGAGGAGTCCTGTGCCTCCCAAGAATGGCCTTCCTTAGCATTCTTGCAACACTTAGTTACTAGCTAGGAGCAGCTGGTAGAAAGGGAGGCCTCTGTACAAACATGGATTTCAGTTCACAGCAGCTGGGGCCCCTCGTCAATTACACTCCCTATAGTTGGAGGTTAACAAGGCATGTGATCATAGCCATCATATGACCTTTTTTCAAAGCAACTTTATACACTGAGTGGCCAGATTATTATGATGTCTGAACGCATAATAATCTGGCCACTCAGTGTATATCCTATATAATAAAAGGCTAATATGCAAATTGTCCCCTCAACTAGGAGTTCAACCAGCAGGCAGGCCAGCCAACCACCCATGTCCCCTCCCCCTGGCCAAGCTGGCCGGACTCCACCCATGCACCAATTCATGCACTAGGCCTGTAATGTATGTATATACACTAGGTCTCTAATATATATTCATGTACCAGACCTCTAATATATATATACATATTAGAGGCCTGTTGAATGAAGAGATTTGTGCAATAGGCCTTCCTTCTCTTGGCTTCCAGCACCAGTTTTTCTCCAGCACCCAGGACCCAGGCCTTCGCTCCGGCCAGAGTCTGCCATCTTTGTCTTTGCTGGAGACTTCATCTTTGTCTTCACTGCAGCACTCTGCTCCTGTAGATCCCTTCACACCCCCCCCCCCTGCCCTCAGCAGGTTTCCTGTCCTGCCTCGCCACTCCATGCCTGGAACAGCTGGGCAGCCACCATCTTTGGCCTCCTAATTTGCATACTCACTCTGATTGGCTGTGGGCATAGTAGAGATATGGTCAGTTTACATGTTTGTATATTTTTAGGTAAGATATACTGAGTGGCCAAATTATTATGTGTTCAGAGATCATAGTAATCTGGCCACTCAGTGTATATGATAATAATAACCAGTACTTTAGGAAGCATAGAAATACCTCTCTTGCCTAATCTATCATCTGTCAGTTCTAAAAATAATAACACACACTTAAGAAGTATTTACTGTGTGCTAGAAAAAAAACTTCATGAGGTAGGCACTAATATTTTCACTTAAAATATGAGGGAACTGAGGCATATAGAGAGATGAAATAAAAGACAAGCAGCTAAGTAAGTGGTTGGGCTGGGATCAGAATCCAGGCCCTTTGGATCTAGGGTCTTTGTTCTTTACCACTATATTAAGTACTCTCAATAAAATTATGGGGTCATAGAGGGGATGGAAGAGAAGACCTAACCTGGAAAAAGAATTTAGGAACTAAAATGTCTCTTTGGTTTAAAATGTATATTTGGGTTTTATTTTTTATTACTCATGTCCAATTAGTCAACAGAGCCAAATATCAACAGTACAACATTTGAAATTTCTTTTCAGAGCCAAATTTTTTAAATTTAAACTTCTTCCAGCTCCACTTTTTCAAAATAGACTCTCCCAGGTCATGGTATTTTGTGGAAGAGCCACATTCGAAGGACTAAAGAGCCGCATATGGCTCGCGAGCTGCAGTTTGCCGACCGGGGGCCTAGGCACTTGCTTTTTTGTCTTCTTTCTGATTATCTTTAAGGATTTTTATCATGAATTATCTATCCCAATGAATAGAAGAATGAAAAGAGACAAATCTCAAGTCAGTCATCATTGCTACCATCCCCATAGTTTTTGGGCAAAAGTTATGATGGAGATGATGTTTACTTTTTACTAGAGTGGGAATTATCTGTGGATTTAAATTATTCATGGTGAATATTTACCTCTATGTTTTCTTCTAATAGTTTTATTGTTTTAGCTCTTATATTTAGATTGTTGGTACATTTTGAGTTAATTTTTGTATATGGAGTGAGGTAGGGGTATTATAGCTCCATTTTTTTGCATTTGGTTCCAACACTGTTTGTTACAGAGAAAATGGAATGGTCTTGGCATCCTTGTCAAAAACAAATTGGCCATGAATGTTTGTATTTTTGGAACCTCAGTCCTATTTCATTGGTCTATATGTCTTTTTTTACGTCATTATGACACTGTATTATTTACTATAGCTTTGTGATAAGTTTGGAAATCGGAAAATGTGAGTACTCCAACTTTGTTTTCCTTTTTAAAATAATGTTTGACTATTTGGAGTCCCTTGCAGTTGTATATGAAGTTGAGGATTGGCATAAATTTGGCAATGGGTTCTTAGATTTGACATAAAAAGCGTAAGTAACAAAAGAAAAATAAATTGAACTTCATGTGCACCAAAGGACATTATCAATACAGAATGGGAGAAAGTATATGAAAGGGTTTAATATCCAGAATATATAAAGAATTCTTATAACTCAACAACAAAAAGATAAACAACCCAATATTTAAAATGGACAAAGAACATGACCAGACAGTTCTCCAAAGAAGATATACAAATGGCCAATAAACACATGAAAAGATGTTCAAAATTATTGGTCATTAAGAAAATGCAAATCGCCCAGGCAGTGGTGCTCAGTGGTCGAGCATCGACCCAGGAACCAGGAGGTCACGATTTGATTCCCTGTCCAGGCTGTGGGCTCGGTCCCCAGTGTGGGTCACGCAGAAGGCAGTCGATCAGTGATTCTCTCTCATCACTGATATTTCTCTCTCTCTCCCTCTCCCTTCCCCCTCTGAAATCAATAAAAACATATTCTTTAGAAAAGAAAATGCAAATCAAAAACTACAGTGGAATACCACTTTACACTCACTAACATTGCTTTAATAAAAACTATAAAATGGAAAGTGTGGCTAGGATAGAGAGAAACAAGAACCTTTATACATGGCTGGTGGGAATGTACAGTGATGCAACTACTATGAAAACCATTTTGGCAGTTCCTCAAAAAGTTAAACATAAACTTACTATATGACCCAGCATTTCCATGCCTACAGATTTACCCAAGAGAAATGAAAACATAGATCCACACAGAAACTTGTATATGAATGCTTATAGCAGCATTATTCATAGAAGCCAAAAGGTGAAACAACCCAAATACCCATTAATGGATGAATGGCTAAACAAATTGTGATATATAAACCCAAAGGGGTACTGTTCTACAATAAACAAGAATGAAGTATGAGTACATGCTGCAACTTAGATGAACTTCAAAAATATAGTTAAGTGAAAGAAGTTAGAGACAAAAAGTCACATTTTATATTATCCTTTTTAATATGATAAATTCAGAACAGGCAGGTCCACACAGGCAGAAAGCGAGCTGGGAAAGAGGGAATGTAGAGTAGAGTATGATTACTAACTGTGTATGGGGTGTTTTTCTGGGATGATGAAATGTTTTAAACTAGGGAGAGGTGGCTGTTTAACCACATTGGAAGTACGTTTAATGTCACTAAGTGTATACTTTATAATGATTGATAGCAAGATTGAATTTCACTTTACTTTTTAAAAAGGTTAAGAAAATCAAGCCAGGCCCTGGCTGGGTAGCTCAGGTGGTTCGAGCATCGTCCTGATATGCCAAGGTTGTGGGTTCAATCCCTGGTTAGGACACATATAAGAATCAACAAATGAAGGGATAAATAATAAGCAAAACAATATCAATGTCTCTCTTCTTTCTCTCTCAAATCAATAAATTAAAAAAAGAAAAATGCAACCAGGGAAAAAATGATCAATGGTTTCCTGTCTCCCCATAATATGAATGAATGAATTGAATTAAGAACCCTAAATCATAACATGCTCTACAATTGCAAACTAACATAAGACTAGTCTACCATGTATCATAGAATTAATAAGGCTACTGTGTCTTCTAGAATTAGTAAGGCTAGAAAGAAGGTTACGGTAAGGATACAAATCTTCATTGTGATATTATCTTCCATAAAACAGATGCAAATGAATAAACACGAAGGTTAATATGGTTATGTAAGAAATCATCTGTCATTTTTAAATGGGTGAGTGATAAATGTGTGTGTGCATATGAATGGGTGTTGGGGGTAACAGAGTCAAAGAAAGTACAAAATGAGGAGAATTAGTAAACTAACTAGAATTCTCATAATCCCTTTTGCATGATCTCGAAATACCAATGCATTAATGAAGCACATTGGAAGCCAGTGCTTGCTGTGGGCTTTCAGAGCGTTTTCTAAGCAATAACCCAGGAAACATCTCTAAGGGCTCTGAGTACCAATTATGACATCCGAAATGTGTGTAATCAGTAGATTCCTAGAGAGAAACTGACATCTCTAAAGGAGGGGCAGAGCATTCCTCGGCTGGATAAAAGGTTTTCTTTCTTTAGGGGCAATTTCACATGGAACTATTTGGATATTTTTGACAAATTTGTGCAAATTGAATTACTTCAGCCCATTAGCTATGAAGGGAAATGTGATGGCAGAATTTTACTTTTATTATATGTAGCTAATAATAATAGCTAGCATTTATTGACTGATTATTCTATGCTCAGCACTATTCTAAGTAGTTTACCTATAACGATCTCATTATTCCTCTTACTAATCCTGTAAGGAAATAGAAACACATGGACAAAATAGTTTGTCCAACACCCACAGTCAGGAAAAGCCAGAGCTGGACTCATACCCAAGCAGTCCAGGTCCAAAGTCCACATTCTAACCACCTGGTAGGGGATAGTGGGGCCTCAAATCCACCCTGTTCTGTGCAGGCCAACCCCACACCCCAGATCTACCTTTTTCTAATTTGCATATATGCTAGTGATGGCCCTACATCAATGCAGTGGGAACTATTATTTTTCTATGGTTAATCTCCAGTGGGCACAAAATGTGTTTAGAAATGTAATTCTTGCATTAAGGAGAAAAATTGCCAGCACTTACTTCTATACTTGATGATTTTTCCTTATCTGTAACATGTTTTTCAAAGGAGAGCTTATCCTTATTTTTGTGCCCATAACCTTACTAGGCATTTATTATTGTTAACTCTTCTAAAGTCAGTTGCCTCTTATTATTAAAACATGTCTACTGTTGAGGAGAAAAATAAAGCCATGAATAAAATCTAACTTCAGTAAATTTTCACATGTCCTCCTAGGAACCAAGAAATTGATACATGCTTGTGCAGAAACTCAGCAGAACCAGTCTGAAAAGCTTCACCGCTTGCTTACTAAGGTCAGCCTGTTCCTGTTATTCTGTCTGTGTTGGCGCCCTCTGGTGGTTCAGATACGTGAACTTTAATTTTAAATGCTTTTATCAGTGTTTTAAAGCCTTGACTTGGACTATTCAAAGTGAGTGACAGATTTCCCCTGGTTATATGCCATGATACAAAGGAAAGGACTTACTGTTCAGGTGGCAGTGGTGATTTTGTAAACAGACATCAGCTTGAATAGTATTGATGGGCAAAGGGCTTTTCAAAATTTTGGTTTGAGGTATAACATTATATAGTAAAGTGTGCAAATTATAAGATTATAGATATACTAAAAGTCCAGTGTATGGATTCGTGCACATTGGAAGGAAATTAATTAGAAGGTGGCCAGCGGGGCGGAACTGGGCGAGACAGGGCCGGACACGCCCTGTCTCCAACCTCCTGTGGTCCTACCCTACCAGCCACACCTGGGGCAGTACTGGGACTCAGAGGGCATCTGCAGAGTGAGCAGAGTCCCTCGGGCAGGTGGGGTCATTCGGCCTGGCCGCGGGGATTGGGCTCCCTCCTCTCTTGTTCCAGAATGCATCACCTGAGAACTGCTGCTGCAAAGTCACTGCAGCTCGGCAGCTCCTGCATTGAGCATCTGCCCCCTGGTGGTCAGTGCACATCATACCTAGTGGTTGGTTGGACCGTCGCTTTGCCTTTTATACATATAGATATACTAGAGGCCTGTTGCAGGAAGATTCCTGCAATAGGTCTTCCTGCGGCAGTCTCCGTCACCCCGCCTGCTTGCTTCTCCACAGCTACCATCCCTTCTGCAGCGCGTGGCTTCCTTCTATGCTGTCTTCAGTCTTCGCTCTTTGGATATGCAAATTAACCACCATCTTGGTTGGGTTAATTTGCTCCTGATTGGCTGGAGGGTGTAGCAGAGGTATGGTCAATTTACATGTTTCTCTTTTATTAGATAAGATGATGTATATCCAACACCCAGATCAAAAACATTTCTACACATAGGTAAAGGCTTTTTAAATATTGTTTTGCTTATTAGCATTCACATCTATTTTGCAGTAGAGAAAACCATCTGTAGTCACAGAATCACAACCATCATCTACCCCAAAGTACCTTTAGGGAATGGTTCGTTAAGTGGCAACTGAGATGAAAATGCGTTGTACTCAGAGGCTGACTTTAAGGTGGCACAAAGATATGAACTGTCCTCCACTCCAAAGTGAAAAGGACTCATCTTTGTGCCTTTGCTTGGCTGCAATCTGTTTGATCCAAGTTGAACAGTTTTCCAATTTTATTCCTTCTCTTCTGTTCGAAACACCCTGAGTGCTGTGTGTCCAGGACTGTCAGTACAGAGGGGAGGAAGTGGTGTTCCTTGCTCTCCAAGAATTCAGGGACCAGTTGATTTTAAATCAGAAAGAGGAGGTGGGTGATTACAAACCAGTGTGTTAAGTATGACAGTAATAACAGCTGACATTTATAAAGTATGTTGTCCTAGTATTTCTGTCAGAACATTCCCTTCATCTTCTCATCTGACCTTCATTGCTATTACCTTACTTTACTGGTGCGAAAATGAAGGCACAGAGGGACTGGTGGACAAAATAGCTGGTCAGCATGGAGGCCAGGATTTGGCTGTACCCCCCCTCCCATATGTATTATTTTCTCAAGCACGGCACATGCAGGGCATGAAGGAGAGCAAGGAGATCTTTGACTATCTTGTCTGTTGAGCTGCCCAAAGAGGAGCCATTATCAGCACTCCTGAAAAATATGCCAGAAGGCCTCTTTTTTGATGCACCTCTAGTTCAGCCCCCAACTTTCTATCTTACAGACTCAAGCAAAAACTGGCCACACCATTGAAATATAGCAAAAATTACTTCAGAATTAACACTTGACTATTCATTGCTATGACACACATTTCTCTAAATCACAGGTAATCAACAGAATCAGGTCTCAAATGATGCTTTAAAAATTTCTATTTAAACTGATGATGTGAGTGCTGCTTAACTATCAGTGATTTTTGTTTTTAGTGTTGAAAGCACAGTGGAAGGCAACACTGTAACCTTAGGGAGCTCCAAATAGTTCAAAACAGATCAGTGTAGTGGAGCGAGATTTTGAAATCCCACCTGAGGAGGTGTTTGCACTTCCTTTTGTCAGATTCTCTGAAGCAGGCAAAGACTGGGGACAAGGACAGCAGAGCCTTCTCTCAAAATCGCCAGTGGAATCTCTTCCCCTCAAACACAGACGAATTGTGTCATCGTCACTATGATGTCCTCACACTTAGGCTCCTCAGAGGACAAGGACCAAGTCTGACTACAGTTTTATTTACTGAAGGCCAGGTGCTGATGGGAATGGGAAAATTGTAACAGGATACAGTAGTAGTTAGGATGGTATTAATGTGGGACATGATTCCCGACCCCTTCAAGCCAACTTATATGATGCCAAGGTGTACTGTAAAAATGGGGTTTGTGCAGTTGTTTGAAGAGAAAATAAGGCAGGAGCATTGAGTAGTCCCAAAGCAGTCAGACCTGCCCGCCTCAAAAGACCCAGCCACATTGTGAACAGTGATTTGTTTTTATCAGTTTAATGTTTCAGCTTTGTTGGGATTGCAGTTTTACTTCCATGTTTTAATTTTGTTACGATTTCATAACTGTAAAGAATTATCAGCATAAACACACAAACACACACACACACACACACACACACACACACACACACACACCTTGTCTTAAAACAAAATGACTAAAGAAGTCAACATAATGTATATCTGGGTTGATAACCCAGAAAAGGTTTTTCTCCTTGAGTTAAAAGGGTTCTGTCTATTACTCACTAGTTTGAGAAACACTGTGCTATATAACCCTTGGGCCTACAGAGGGAGACAAACACAGGCCTGGCTTTTCAGAAATTTGAATCAACAGCATTCATCCATTCCAGGGGACAAAACTGAAGAAGTTATACACCAACATTTTTGGAGTGATGACACTACATTTATTGCTGATTTTTTTCTCTATTCTTGGTACTCCTTAAAAGTTGCTACTTATCAAATAGTTATATTCTGCATTTCCTGTTGGAATCTCACTGGCATCCTTGTAAATATTTTTTAAATGTGCATAAAGTAAAGTTCATTCTTTGTAGTGTATAGTTCTATGGAGTTTGACAAATGCATAGAGTCATGTACCCACCATTTATCTTGAGTAAGTTTTAGTGGTTTGAACTTTTGGGGGAAATGGTTCAGTCTATCTAAGTTGGTGAATTTATGAACATAGTGTTTGTAGTACTTCCTTATTATGCTTTAATGCATTGCAATCAGTTATGAGGTCCGATCTTTCATTCCAGATATTGGTAAATTGTGTCTTTCTCTTCTTGGTCAGCCTGATCAAAAGCTTATCAATGTTATGACTTAGTAAAATAAAATCATCTTTCGGGTTAATTTTATGTACCTTTTTGTTTTTCATTTCATTGATTTCTTTTCTATATTATTTTCCTTCATATGCTTACTTTATACTTAATTCACTGCCCTTTAATTTCTTAAGGTGAAGGAACAGGTCACTGAATATAGGTCTTTCTATAGCTCTTTTCTCATATAAACATCTAATGCTACAAATTTCCATCCAAAGATGCTTTGGATGCATTCTATAATTTTTTGATATGTTGTATTTTTGTTTTCATTTAGTTCCAAATATTTTTGCATTTCCCTGACAGCTTACTCTTTGACCTATGGATTATTCATATATGTATTGCTTAATTCTCAAATATTTGGGATTTACCAGATAGATATCTTTCTGATATTAATTTCTAGTTTAATTCCATGTGATTTGAGAATATACCCTGTGTATTTTCTATTCTTTTAAGTTGTTAAGGGTTTTTATGTCTGAGAATACTCTCTATGCACCTGAAAAGAATGTGTGTTTTGCTGCGGTTGGATTCAGTGCTCTATATACTATGTCACATGGACAAGTTGGTTGATGGTGTTTCTCTGGTCATCTATATCCTTACTGATTTTTCTGCCTACGCATTTTATCATTTTCTGAGAGAGGAGTGTTGAAGTCTTCATCTAAAGTTGTAGGTTTATCTATTTCTCCTTCAAGGTCTACCAGTATTTGTCTCATGTATTTTGAAGTTATTGTTGGTAACGTACACATTTAAGATGTTATATTTTCTTGGAGAATTGACTGCTTTTTCATAATAAAAAATTCTCCTTATAGCAGATAATATTTGCTATTATGCAGTCTACTTTGTCTAAAATTAATGTAAATTCTTTGTTAGTGTTTTCATCATAAATCTTACTATATCCTTTTATTTTTAACCCAAATAGGCCTTTGTATTTAAAGTGGGTTCCTCATAGATTGCATATTCTTAGATCTTGGTTGGTTGATTTTTTTTTACTTAATTCTGTTAATATCTCTCTCTTAGCTGGTGTGTTTAGACCACTCACATTAAAGGTGAATATGATGGACTGGGAACCAAGGTGGCAGCATAGGTAAACACCTATTGTGCTGCCCCGCACAACAATTCCAAAACTACAACATAACAACAAAACAAACACCATCCAGAATCACCGAAAAGCTGGCTGAGTGAAAATTCCACAAATAAAAGTAAAGGTGGGACACTGAGATTCAGAAGAGCGGTGGAGCGCAGCTTGAAGATACGCATGGAGCCAGAGGTTCGGAGCTGTGGGCACACACGGGCTGTAGGGCGGTTAGCAACAATCCCGGCTGGATTTCTACAACGGAGGGCAGAGACGCCCCACTGCACAGATTCCCCAGTGCCAGGCGAGGTCCGAGATCCAGGGTATGCACGCTGAAAGCCCAGCGCGGCAGAGCTCTCCGAGTCTGAGGAGAGTGCGTGTTGGAACAGCTGTTTGCGTGTAAAGTGCGCTACAGCACAGACGTGCAACTTGCTCCCTCATTACCAAGACCACCGGACTGCTTTACAACCCTGGGTGAGACTTTGGGTGTGCAGACTCATTTGGGGAGAGGCAGAGTTGTCTGGCAATGGGGGGTTGGGGGGGGAGAGACCAGTGGCAGCTTTCTCTTGGAGGTGCCTGCAGCCATTACCACCCAACACAGAGACCCGTGTGCCGCATAGGGCGTAGCTGATGCTGATGCTGCGTGCTCACCCCAGAGACTCTGCCCATCCAACCTGAATAGTTTCCATGCATAGCCAATTGGCCTGGAGGTCAAACTCTCCTAGGGCTAACAACAACAAGCTGGGCTTAAATTCAAAAATACTGTACAATCCATAAGGGATTGCAGTAAGAGTATCCACCTCAGGTAACTGGGGAGGCTGAGCCACTGTCCCTTAGAAGACATCTACCACACAAAGCTAATGGACCAACTCAGGAAAGAAGCCACCATGCAGAGACATGGAAAGAAACCAGGTGTGAAAGAAATGGAGGAAAAAAGACGACTACACATAGAGTTCAAAACCACGGTTATAAGGCTTTTCAAGAGGCTCCTAGAAAAGGCCAATGAACTTAATGAGAACTATGAGGAAATGAACAAGACCTACGAGGAAATGAATGAGACCTTTAAAGGTATGAAAAAGGACCAACTAGAAATCAAGCATACACTGAATGAAATAAAAAATATTACACAAAGTCCTAAAAGCAGTCCAGAGGGCCGCAAGAACCAAGTCAAAGATTTGAAATACAAAGAAGCAAAATCCACTCGGCTGGAAAAGCAAGAAACAAAAAGAATCCAGATAATTGAAGATAGTGTAAGGGGCCTCTGGGACAACCTCAAGCATGCCAACATCCGAATTATGGGGGTGCCAGAAAAAGAGAGAGAACAAGGCAATGAGAACCTATTTGAAGAAATAGTGATTGAAAACTTCCCCCACCTGGTGAAAGAAACTGACTTAAAAGCCCAAGAAGTACACAGAACCCCAAAATATAGAAATCTAAAGAGGACCACACCAAGACACATCATAATTAAAATGCCAAGAGCAAAAGACAAAGAGAGTATATTAAAAGCAGCAAGAGAAAAACAGTTAGTTACCTATATGGGAGCACCCATATGATTGTCAGCGGATTTCTCAACAGAAACGATGCAGGCCAGTCAGGAGTGGCAAGAAATATTCAAAGTGATGAGTAGCAAGAATCTACAACCAAGATTACTCTATCCAGCAAAGCTATCATTCAGAATTGAAGATCAGATAAAGTGCTTCACAGATAAGAAAAAGCTAAAGGAGTTCATCACTGCCAAACCAATATTATATGAAATGCTGAAAGATATTCTTTAAGAAGAGGAAGAAGAAAAAGGTAAAAATATAAATTATGAACAACAAATACACATCTATCAACAAATGAATATAAAAATCAAGTGAATTCATAATCTGATGAACAGGATAAACTGGTGAATATAACAGAATCATGGACATAGAGAGGGAATGGACTGACAATTCTTGGGGAGAAAAGGGGTGTGGGAGGTGCAGCAAGAGACTGGACAAAAATCTTGCAACAATGGGAGAGGACAGTGGGAGGGGGAGGAGAGGGAGGAGGCTGGGATGGGTTCAGGGTGGAGGGGAGCTATAGGGGGATAAAAAAGGGGGAATAATGTAATTAATAAACTGAACAATAAAGATAAAAAAATAAAAAAATATGAATATGATGGGATTAAAATCTACCGCTTACTGTTTTTTATTTGTTTCATTTGTTTTTATCTCTTTTAACCTTTTTTTCTGCTTTTTCTGGGTTTAATTCAACATTTGAAAACTTTTTTAATGATTGCCCTAAGGTTTACCATATACATTAAAAAAGTAAAATCTGAGTCTATTTTTAAATATATTATAATATTATGCACATAGTTCAAGAACCCTATAACAGTATATTTCCAACTCTTTTCTTCCTTTAATGTGCAATTGTTCTCATGCTTTTTATTTTTATATGTGCTATAAACACAATATATATTGTTAATATTGTTGCTTTAAACAGTTAGTTATTTTTAGAGCAATTAAAATAAGACAAAAATAATTTTATAAGACCTTCATTTATTTTATTTCTAACACTTCAGTTCTTGGTGCAGATCTAGTTTTCTGGCATATATCATATTCTACCTTTAAGAACTTCCTTTAATATTTCTTATAAGGTAGGTTATCTGTTTGTAGGTAAGTCCCTACATTTTTGTTTGTCTAAGAAAGTCTTACTGTTTTTATATATTAGAAGGACATCTTTCTGGATGTAGAATTCAGGATTGATGTTTCTCCCCCTTTAGCCCATTGAAGATATTCTATTTTACAGTTTCTCACAAGTAATCTGCTGTAATTGTTCCTTTGTAGGTAATGTGTTTTCACTGCTGGCTTCATTTAAGATGTTGTCTTGGTAATTGTTATGTCTTGGTGTTTTACTTTTAGTTTTGTCCTGTTATTTGCTGTTTTGTTTTGTTTCTAATTCTTCTTGGTGTTCTTTGAGCTTCTTGGATCTGTGATTGAGTGTTAGCTACTAATTTAGAAAATTTTCAGCCATTGTTTCTTGAATATTTTTTTGTTTATTCTTTCTTTTTTCTCCTTCTGTGATTCTAAATTACACAAGTTAGACTGATATTGTGCCACACATTGTTATATTTTTTCTCACTCTATTTTCTCCTTGTTTTTTTTAATTTGGGTAAATATTATTGACTTATATTCAACTGTATTGGTTGTTCTTTGACTACATCAAGTTTACTGAGGAGCCTGTCAAAGATGTTCTTCATAGCTGTTACTAAGTTTTTTATTTCTAGCATTATAATTTGATTCTCTTATTGTTTCTATTTCTGTACTGAAATTATCTGAGTTTGCATATTGTTTACCTTTTCCATTTGGTCCTTTAACATATTAATCATAGTAATTTCAAATTCCCTGGCTGAGAAACCCAACATGTGTCCAAGCCTACTTTTGAGGATTGCTTTGTCTTTCCAGACTATTTTCCTTCTTGCCTTTTGTATGCCATGTGGTTTTTTCTGTTGAAAGGAGAGCATATTGTATAGGGAAATAGATACTAAGTAAATATTTTTTATGCCAAGATATGAGCATGCCTTTTCTTCTGCCAAGCCTTTAATGTGACAGTTTATGTTAATCTAGTCAGAAATTGGACTGGAAGTTTATTGTTGCTATGGTTACCGTCAGTGCTCCAGAGGCTTCATATTCCTCTAGTGACATTTTGATTTCATTTCCCCTCTTGGTTTTGGGTCTTCACTTGGGCTAACCTCTTGACAGAGTCTGAATCTTGTTCTCTCAGCAATATTCCACTGAAACTCTTGTTAGCATGGTGGTAGGAGATGGGTGAGGGTTGGCCTCTTACAGTCTCATGAAGCCTCAGTCTTAGACACTGGAAACCTGAGTCTGAAGTGTTCCTGCCCCTTCTCCAGAATAGGGCTGGACTTAGCAAATAAGTCTTGTTCCTCCCCCAGTGGGAGAACTTCTCCTTTCCCCTTTCTTCTCTCCTAGCTGCAGTCAGTTTCCACCAGTGCCCTTAGGGTAATACAGTTTTGGTTTCCTTCCCTCTGCAGATTAAGGCTTTGATGGGTAGGGGACATAAAAGAGATGTCTCAGGGTGACTTGGGCAGTGTCTGCTGTTCTTCCCCAGTTAGCACCTTACAGGTCATTTTCTTGGGATTCTTCCTGGTTTTCTTTGTGAGCACCTGGAGTTCTAAGAGGGAAAATTTGCAAGGGGGTGTGAACCCTCCTATGTTTGAAGCCCCCTGGGACTTCATGCTTTTGTGCTAGCCCACAGTGGGCCTTTAACTATTCTTTAAAGATTTTTAATTTAATCTTGTTATTAGCTTTTAATGGGATTCAGCCACATCTGTCCCAGGTAAGCAAATGCTTGAATCTTGTTTCTCCCTGCAGGCCTTTATCTTTCTCTTGGTTTTAAGGTAGGTGTTTGCGATATAGGATTGGGCAAAAGTAGGTTTACAGCTGAGAGTATACAAAACATAGAGTTTATTCTTGTATTGATATTTATTAGTTATTGTATTATTTTCCATACAAACAACTGTAAACATACTTTTGCTCCTCTCTGTATTAGTTCTCTGATAGGTTTGAGAAAAGTTGTTAATTGAAGTTTATTCAGCTTTTTGCTTATTGTTAGGGTGGAAACAATGCTTTTTTCAGCTCTTAATTCTCTGACCTTTTATCACAACCGTTATTTATGTCTTGAGGTTTAAATTTCATCAATATTAACCCAATTTTTAAAGTTTTGGAGAACTTTTGCCACAATTCAAAAAACATCTTTCTAAGTATATTTGGAAACTAGAACTGGGAATCACCAATTAAGAGGGTATAAAAATGTGATGGCATAATATTTTGAGTCACTATTTTATATATATATTTTCTTTTCTGTATGTCTCTCTTACTCAAATGTGGAGCTGATTCTGTGTTTCATTTACCTCAAGAGGGGAGATGTTGTAGGACAGAAAGAAAAGGTAACTTCCAAGAATTTCTGGGTTTTGTCTCCAGAAGCCTGAGCACATAGAACTTAGAGGATTTGCAGAGAAGGAAGGACATACGGGTTTTTAAGAAGCAACAAGGATAACAGGAGGGAAAAGAGCCTTTCCCAGATGAGAAAAAAGTTTCCTGCACCGGGACTGGGTATGAAGAAAGGCCCTGGATCACAGCAGCAAGGATGCCACAGAACTCACGATCCAGGCAGACAGGACCCCTAAGCTACCTTACAAGAGAGTCCCATCTTAGGCGTGACTTGGAAGCATAAAGTACCGCCAGTTCTGAAAAGTCCATAGGACCGAAGACAATGGGAGTCTTAGTAGAAACCTGTGACAAACAGTAGAGTTCTCCACCTTCACAGATAACCGTCACACTGCAGAATATGCTGGACACCTGAGGTGACCTTGAGGGTGGAGGAGCAGCTCTAAGAATGCTAGAGATCCTATTTTCTCAGGAGCATGGAGAGATTGGAGCACCAAGTTCAATATAGTAAATTTCTAGAAAATAGAGATTTATATTGTTTGCACACCTTAATTTGTGGACTAAAAGTCATACCTGCTACTACAGGATTCCATTCCCAGTGACCTGGCTATCATTCTGTTTTGTTTAAAATGTTTTGGATTCTAGTGACTCAAGATTTTTTTTCCACTCCGATGCATCAAAGAGGTTCAATGTGTTCTCAATTGTAATGATTTCTCCTGGGGTGGGGTACGTGGGGTGATAGAGACTAAGGCAGTTTGAATGAATCTTTCAGGTGATTATGAAACTGCACCTCCCCTCACGGGCTCCCTTTGCTTCCACCTGCCTGAAAATCCCTGTTCTCCCTTCTTGGTCTATATGCTTGTTTTTTAGGGCACAGCTTAACTCTTAAGAAGGAGTTGTCATCTAACAAAGACACATGGAAAAGCAAATGCATACCTGTGAAAATATACAGTGTTATTTACATTACAAACAACTAAAGAATAAGTGTATTTGTGAATCTGTAGCTAGAAGAGAAAAAAAATTCCTGGATTTCCTCCTTGTGCAGTGGTTGTTGACTTGGAAAGCTGTCCTTCTTCTGACCCCACGTCCCACAGGGGTTGTAAGAAGAATGTGAAACACAAAAAGCATCTGAATGAAAATGCCTCCAAAAGCGAACTGAGAGAATTACCACACTTTTCTGGTTCAGATCTGTTGACTGAGGGCTGGTGCTGGTGTGTTGAGAGCAGAGACGTGTGGTTTTCCTAGTGTTTCTGCCAATGAGACAGCAGCTAATAGGAATAAGTGTTGGGGGAATAATGCCTTTAGCATGAGTTTTCCAGAGCATCTGTCCAATGCCATTGTGGAGAAACACAGTTGGAGACCAGGTGTGGAACTCATACTCTTATTTTTGTAAATGTCTCACCACCACATAAGGTCATAGCAACTTCATATCTTAAAGCTGCTGTGCACATTGTGCCCATTTCTCTGATCTAATAAAATGATATCATGGTATTTCTTTTCTCTTCTCAGGGAAATGGAAGCACAAAGTTAGAACCAGGTAGAGATCTCTAAAAAGCTAGGTTAAAATGTTCAACAGGTGATTTATTGGAGTCCAGAAACCACCACCATCCCACCAGACAGTGGGGGTGTTATCAGCGACTCACTGAGAGGGTCTAGTTGCTGCCCAAAGAAGCTGCATGTGGGTTGTTACTTGGACTTTCTAATGGAAGACACTTCTGGGAACAGGAAATGTCCTGTCTCTTAAATATTTTTAAGTTGCTCCTATTACAGCACACTGGTGAGGAGCCCAAGCTCTGGAGTTAAAACTGAGCTTGAATCCTACTTACTGCTGTGTGACTTCTGGTTAGTCACTGACTATAAAAAGGGGATAAGACAACACCTGTCTCAAAGGGCTATTGTGAGGATGAGATTAGGGAATGTGGTGCAGAGCCCGTGGAGCTTCACAGTCAGCGCTCGGCAGTGTCAGCTACACTCTTCCCTTTTCAGTATTTAAGCCACAGGCTACCACTTTGTACCGTTACCCAAAGGTCGCTTCCTCCTCAAAAAGGAAAGTCTGTTAATATCCGGGAGAAGAATAGAGATTTACATTTTTATTATTCCACTCGCCGAGAAGAAAGAATTTTATATTCTTTTCAGGAGATTTGTTAGGGTCAAGCAACTAGGTTCTTTATGTAGGAGTCCCAACATATTATAGGGACAGTGAATTGCCACTTAGCCTTCAGATACCTGACAGAAAGTCTAATCTAGTGTTTGATTCTCTTGGGTTCAAGGGACTCAGACCCATTTGGTGGTAGAGGATTACTATAAGAACAGACAGAAAGATGAAAATGGCAGGGAACCATTTTGGCAGCCACAGAGCCATGCCTCCTGCAGGACTGGAGGGGCACTCATGGTTATGCAGAACCTCGGGCCCAGGGACCCCTTTGGCCATGGTCATCTCATTGCCCTCTGAGACCAGTTCCTCATTGCACTTGACACCAGTACCTCCACCTAATATATGGCCAGCTTCTCTGTCCAGATCTACATCTGCTGCTTTTGCTTTCCTGCCTCCTTGAGATTTATACCCAAGAAAGAGCTGTGTGGAATATTTTGTTCTTCAGTGTTTAGGGTTCCTGTTATGGTGCTGAGTTCTCATTCACAGAAAGCACTGGAATCACAAAAAGACAGAATGGGACTCAATTATTTCATGAAATGATGACTTATTGCCTTTATCCTTGGCTTTACTTTGCAAATTAGTAAGAGAGTCTTGAATTTAATAGCTGCTTCCTCAGAATCCTAGCTCAGGTCCTTGGATCTAAGACTCCTAGCTCTTAGGTGCAGGTGGCAGATTTGTAATCAGAGAGATGGTTTTTCTGTTCTTGTTACTCTCCACAGAAGCTCATATGCTATGTTTGAAATCCACATTCCTAATTTGATCACTTTTGATTGCAGGATAAACTTCAGGTTAGTGACTGTTACTTAATTTGTTCAAATAGAAATGCAACAATTTATGACAAATCAACTGACATGAGGATACCATCTTTTCTGGCATGAAAAGATGGAGGACTGACTTAGTGAGAGGTCTTCTAGGAAGCCCTGCACCTGAACATCACAACTGGAGTAGAGGAATAGAACCTAAATGATTATCATTTATTATGTCACCTTAGTTAACATATAAAATGTCATTTCAATTTTACAGAAAATTATGTGAAGGCTAATGTGACCTTCAAGTGAATTTCTTTCTTGGTAGTTCTTCCTATAGGTTGCAAAATTCCTGGACGGTATAGTGATCATTATCTTGAATTTTTAAAAAAATCAGCAAAGAAGCATTCTGTTCTTTGTAATAACAATAGTGAGTTTATGAGACGAGACAATGAAAATCCCTAGATTTCAGAATAAGTTTGCTCCAAACTACTAATTAAATATATAAGTATATAATCACATATGTAAATCTGGGTTTTCCTTTGCTTGTAGTGCCTCTAGCTCAAACTCAAAGGGCATTTTTAGTTCCTGTTTTTCCTTTTTACCAAGCTTGATCTGTGAACGAGAAAGTCTTTTTAATCATCTCCGTGTTGGAAAGTGTGTAGCTTTTGAATCACAGGCTTCATCTTAAAATTAGAAATGCCCCCTCTTCAGAGCTCACGCCAAGACTTTCAAGAGGCATTTGTCACTAGTTTTAGGTCCAACATGTCTTTGGGTAAAAGCCACAAGGAATGTTCCTTGAGATGGTGTAGGTGGGGAAGCAATAAAAAATGGCATTTTTATTCTTTAACAAGTAACTTCCAATTCATATTTGCTAGAAAGCTAAAGAGCTGTTTCTCACTTACAGTGTTTTTCCTAAAATGTTTGCCAAACAAAAATCTTTTAAAAGCAAAGCACATTTTCTCATTGAAACATTCTAAAGCTACATCTTGATGGGGGTATTTGAGGTGACAGAAAAATATTTTATTACTACTGATCACTAACATTTACTGATGGCTTACTACCTACCAGGCATTGTTCTAAGATCTTTACCCCAACAATGATAAGAGATACTGTCCCCATTTCCCAGGTAAGGAATCAAAGGAATAATGAGGTTAAGTAACTAGCCCACAATCTCGCGGTTGAGGTGGAGAAAGAATGAACTCAGAAACTGACCCTGAGCTACCCCCTTAACCTCACCACAGTGCTGCCACCAACAGATGTCCAGGTTCATCGGGAGGAGGGGGAGCATTTTATAGTCTGTCCAACGTGGAGATAAAATCCACTGTACGGTAAATTGGATTGTGGAGTTTAAGGTCTCCATCCCCACCCTTGATATCATCCTATGAACTTATCTAGGATGTTTCTCTTGGCTTTAGACTTTCGTGGTGGATGGTTGGGAAATGTTAATTGCGTGATATAGCTTCACTCATTATATGGGACTGAGTCAACTAGTTCCCTCCCTCCCTCGGGTATTTATAGAATAGGTAGTTGAATATAACGAATTCAGTTTAACTGAGTTCAATGCAAATGTTGTAGTTTCACAAGTGCTACTGAGAAATGTTTGCAGAATTAAGACAAATGAAGATTTTATAATTATGCTTTATTAATGATAAAGCTGGATTGTGGCAACAGTCAGACTCTCTAATGCTTTTCCCCACATCTAAATATTTGTACACCACACATAAAGGAAGGTTGGTGCTGCAGACAAACATATGTGTACATAGATATGTACGCTGTACATACATAGCAAAACAGCCACATCAGCTCTGTCTACTGTGTTCTTCCATTGGAACAAAGTGAGAGCCAGGCCTTCAGATCTGGCCCTCACAGCAAGCAGGTGGGCTCTGACCCCCCTCATGATTGACACCCAATTAGGCAGGAGGTGAGTGCAACACACCCATCCAAAAAGAAAGAGAGAGAAAGGACTGAGTCTCATGCTTAGTCCTTTCAACTCCACCGAGCAGATAGGTACAACTTGGCCCTCAGGGAGAGTAAACATGGTGAGAGAGAGGTGGGCTACATTTACTTTCCAATGGTTTTAAATGAGTGAAAGTTTCTATAATATGTTCCAAGGCCAGAACTCTCTGAGGCAGGGAGAGGGAAGATTCCCTCCAATGCTAGAAACAGTGCTAAATGCTCTGAGCCTGCTGGTTGCTGCCTTGGCAATGAGTTCTTACTCATATAAAACAGGGACACAGATCTATTGCACCTAGAGTGAAGGTTCCTGAGGGTTTTTGTGTGTGTGTGTGTGTGTGTGTGTGTGTGTGTGTGTGTGTGTGTATGTGTGTGTGTGTGTGTGTGTGTGTGTGTGTGTGTGTGTGTGTGATTTATTTAAGACTTGGCCATAACCTTGTGAGGTAAAAGATATGAAGCTAGTTGACAGCAGTTAGGTAGCTGGGAATGCACTTACCACAGCCTCCTGAGAACATTTCAGTCAAGGGGAGAGGCAAGATATTTTCTGTGTCTGAGAGGGAGGAGCATCCTATTGGAAATAAGGAAGCATCAGATTTAGGGAGCATTTAATTAATACTGTATTACTTCCAGCACTTTAGGAATTCCATAATGGAGCAATCCAATCAAGTACAACTAACTGAAGATTAATTTGACTTGACTTTTCACATGGTAAGGTTGAAAAAGTATTAATGTATACAAATTCACAACCATCTCATTTTAAAGATAATTGTTATCTTACTAGCTCAATTCCTTTGGTGTTCTAGTCAGGAAAATTGTGAGAAGTGAAGAGATGCAACTTGATTACATAAGAAAAGGCTTAGAGCCACCTAAAGAAGCAAAGAAGGATAGCACGAGAGGAAGGGGTAGTGACAGGAGAGGCTGGAGACTTTGGAAGAGAGGAAGAGAGAAATTTGAGTAGCTGCCATGAGCTGTGCGATTTGGGGAAGAGAGGAATGGAGAGGATTTGTAACAAGTTTATAATAGGCACTTCTGAATAACCCTGTCTTACCAACATCAAAAGAAAGCTTTAAGCCCGAAGGTGAGGTTCAGTGGTTGAGCTTCAATTTATGAATCAGGAGGTCATGGTTCAATTCCTAGCCAGGGCACATGCCCGGGTTGCAGGCTCTATCCCCAGGGTGAGGCATGCAGAAGCAGAAGGCAGCTGATCAATGATTCTCTCTCATCATTGACGTTTCTATCTCTCCTTCTTCCTTCCTCTCTGAAACTGTGTGTGTGTGTGTGTGTGTATACGCGTGCATGCGCACGTGCGTGTGTACTATATATATAGTAGTATATACATATATAAACATACTTATGTATATAACTTTTTAAAATAAGAAAGCTTTAATAAAGATCTTCATCATTCTTCAAGATTTGGGAATTGGATTTCTTGGGTAAATTATTATGAGGGGACAGACTTTAAGGAATGACGAAGAAGCCCATATATATTTGTATCTGTCAATTTGGCTCTTTCTGGGTTGGGTATCCAGTGGTACTGGCAAGGAGGCTGATTGTAAAAAGGTGAGCCAGGAGGTGGCTGGAGTGCACAGCAGGATATGATAGTGGCTCAAGGAGAGTAGTGTCAGGGACATGGCAGAAGCCAGAGATCCGTGGTTCTATCTTCTTTCTAGTCACTCTTGGCCAACACACTTCCTGTTTCCTATCAATGGGCTTCCCTGGCTGAGACTTGTGAACAGTCTCTGGCAAGCTGCCCCTGGGCCTTCCATCCAGAGGATGTTTGCTGGAGAGGAAGGCCTGCTGGTGAGGCAAGGTCCCCGCTGGTGGGTACAGTGTTATAAACATCACTGTGCTGGACTTCAGGGTCAGCACGTGTGCTGGATGACACTTCACTTGCTTGGCCTCAGTTTTCTCATCTGTATAACAGTCTTGGCAAGTGGATATCAATGATTCCTTTTGGTTATAACATCTCATATTACCTTTCGAGGTACTCATTTCATACTGCAGTGATTGGTGCCATTATGTCCTATACCTGAGGCCTGGCCAACTCTCCTTCCCCTCCCAGATAGTCATCCCTTTCACTTCATGCCCTTCCCAATCAGACCTGACTAGGAGTGAGCAAGGCCAGTGGAGCCATGGCTAGAGCAGGAAAGCTGCCTGCTCTTTAATCTTAATGCGGACGGATCCCGGGAATTCTCGTGTTTTCTGTTCTAAGGCTTGTGGCCAATCACAAGAATTCTTTAAAAATATATTAGCTTGTAAGAACATGTAACAGGTAACTTCAAAATGCAATGGGTGTTTAATTTTAAAGCGTGCCTTTAACATTTATGTAAAATGTTTTTTATACTCATTCAGTAGAAACTTACTTGGCCACTGGGTAGAGCTAGCAATAAAACTACTGGTCTGCAATGTGTTAAGCTCTAAGCTAACTGGGGGAGGGAGCAGGTGTCTCCTCAGTGACCCAGGCACTCTGGGAACCACAGCCCCTACACGTGCACACATGTAGATTGAGATAGTAGAGATTGTCTCTGGAGGTCAGACAGCTTGCGTAGCAGGAGGAGGCAGCTTTGTTTTTCCACAGACACTTCTCAGAGCCACTGAAACAGCAACTGGATAAATATAGAAGGCTGACGCGTGAACTCTGAATGGATGTGTGCGCATGATCATGCATGCACAAACAAGCCTGTGAGCCGGAGACTGCCACGTGGCCCACAACCTCCAGGAATCAACACCGAGGCTCCCACAGCCAGAGTCTGAGCAGAATTCGGTGTCATCAAAGAAGCCTGGCAGGAGGGTGAGATGAGGCCATGAGCACAGTCATGCCCTCAGCTCCTTGGAGCTCTCTCAGAGTTTGCCCTCCGGTCGGCCCAGGCTATATATAACCCTGCTTGCTGCAGTGCACATGTGATCTTTCTGAATGAAATACCAGAAATCCTTCCAGGCTCTGTGAGAGCATCAGATAAGTGTCATTTGAAAGCTCTAGAAAGTGAGTGGGAAACTGAGCAGGTGTTTTGCTCATTGTGAAAGGCAAACACTGATTTGGAAGGTTTCAAGGTAGGGAACATGGGCCAAACTCAGTACTGCCAATTTTTAATTACCAGCACAATTCGCAGCCTGGCTTAACAAAGCCTATTTTGTCAAGCTCTGTTTTAGAACTAGTGAACTGCAGCAATAGCACTAAACAGAAGAACAGTGCAGTAATCATATCTCACTCTCAAAAACCAGTGCTCTGCCCCACTGAGTCCTGGAGCAGGCCCTCCTACCAGCAGATATCTGACACTTCCTTCTTGGCCATGACAACTTGGCATAAGGCCAGGTATCATCTCTCTATAAGACAATCTTCTCTCAGGTTGATCAATCCATATTAAATAAACTATATTAAATCAATTTGATATGTTTCACCAGTAACTTCTTGGGATAAAAAACTATAAAAACAGAGTCTTCTCTCTTCTTATTACCATCCCTAGTCATGACTGTCATTTGAAATATTCTCAAACCATTTGATGGGGAGGCATACAACACCTAAAGGTTACTAAATAGCATCTCCTTGGGGACAGGATCTCTGTGGAAGACCCAGTATCAGGTGACCATCAGGCCTTGGAATGCTTTGGCATGGGTCCCTTTGTAAAACTTGTATATGCTTCAATCTGCTTCTAAGCCCCCTTGCTCTGTGTTTCAGAGCAAGGCTGGTCTGAAACACATCAGATATGCAGGAGGATGCAGTTTCCAGGCATGAGGTTTGCGCAGTCCTTCCTTTTATTTCTCCCTGGGCCCAGATAGGCATAAGAGGAATCTGAGGAACAAGGGGGCTTAGAAATAACAGCAGAGGACTTTGTCTCTGGGATTGAGTCAGAGAAGCAGAAACCATAGCCACAGAGCAGTTCCTGCAGCCCTTTCATTTCTGAGTCAGATAGGTGTTGGCTGACTCTTCTCCAGAACTAACCTTAGGGTGATCATGTTGGAAGGATTATCAGACTCCCTGAGAGAGACCAGGCAATGCAGCCCCTACGCCATGATTCTGATTCCAGTGACTCTACAGTAGGTCAGGCAGTGGTCCAAGTGGTGTTCATTGCAGAGTCACTCAGATCTTGCCCCCAAATATTGACTCAATAACTAATTCCACCATCATAAATACATTTGCGAGAGACAGCCATTGCTTTTTCTTTGAGAGTCATCCGCAAACACTATACAGAAGATGTTTGTTCTTCCCCACCCTTCCCCTATGATGTACAAACTACATAGATTAGGTTTCCTTAGCAACTGACTAGCAGTTAGGTTAGGCCAGCGCGGGCCCTGGCAGGAAGTCAGAGGACTGGGGAAGGGGAGAAGGTGGGGTATTTCCACTCTTCTCTCTCCCTCAGTGGTGTCTCTTGCGGTTTCTTTCATGGTTCCAGCTGCTACCAGGCAGCTCAGCCATGACTCCATTTTCCTCACGGTGGTCCAGGCTCTTATCCCCTGGCATCTCCAGCTCCAGCCATTATGAATCTCAGCCTCATCATCTCTCCTTGGTGCTTCAGCTCTTCCAACCTTTTTTGTAGTGAGTTTCCCTTTTGTGAACTACATGACTTGGGCTCTATTTTCTTGTCCCAACCCTGACTTATTCAAAGGGTTAGCATATAAACAATATAAGAGATAAGAGAAATGAATAGTTTATTTCTCTGCAACACCTACAGTGGCGGTGAAGTCCTAGGGAGCTAAGGGAAGGACCCTAGGGAAGGAAAGGTGAAGACTTTGTCCCACTCTTGTCTACCCCACAAAAGACCCTCTGACTCCAGTGTTGTGTGGGAAAGCCACAACCCAGCAGCCCTCTTCCGCCATCCTGATCTGTCATTCTCAGGCTTTGCACCAAGAATCTCTTCCCCTGCTGAAATCTGCTTGCCGGCACCCATGTTTGGGAGCTCCCGATGCAGGCTTCTGAACATCCACCCTTCTCCCTGAACAGCTTCTCTCTTACTCACCCCTGTCTACATGGCCCTTCCTCCTTTGCAGCCCCGCTGAAAGCCTGAAATCTGAGCACCCTCTATTGTTACACATCCTTCAGCAGGTTATGGATGGGATCTGAGCTTAATGCTCCTGCACTCTTGAGCTTATTTGTTTTTGCCAGAGACCTTGTAGTTTTCATTACACATGCTTTCTTATTTGACCCACAGAAGCTGAAGGTCTATATGGCGATGAGACCATGACTGCTACTTCTTTTGTTGCCTTCCTCTAACCCACTCAGCCCCTCCACCTTCCAGCCCTCATCCCCCTGCTATTATAACATTTAGCACTCTCCAACTAATATTGATATACTGCCTAAACAAGTCCCCTCAGCTGGGAAGGTAGGTTTATATCTATCTGTCAGGACAGCATGCTTTCTGTGGGAGCAAGGCTGGCCTGAAACACATCAGATACGCAGTAGAATGCAGTTTCCAGGCATGAGGTTTGTGCAGTCCTTCCTTTTATTTCTCCCTGGGCCTTGCATGTTTACACTACATTTGCAATGCAGTTGTTTTTATCCCAGTCCAAACCTCCTGAAGGGGATTCTTGCTGATGGCATCTGTGGCAGAGACAAGCTCCTGCCTGAAGAGATAAATTATTTATGGTGAGTGGTGCCCTAATGGATTGTGTGATCAATAATGCTTATAATAGTACAGCACGGACAAATCACAGAAGGGCACGAACGCGCATCTACATCATTCTGAGAAGACGGGGTCCACCAGATAGCAAGAGGAGAAAAGGGGTACTTGTGACGTCATCCTCAAGTGGTTCTGAATGAGGAGGAAAGTGCAGTATTATTTTCTTCTTTTTTTAATTTAAAGGGACATATCAGCTCTTAGTCATGAAGATGACTGCACCAAAGTGCCCCAATATTATCCATTTACCGAAGAACAACCTTGCTGCTCTAATTTTGCCATGAGCCTCCTCATGTTTCTGAGTTTCCCAGAGGCTCTGCCTAGAACAAGCTGAATTTCTCCCTGTGTTGGTATATGGCAGGCCCGCAAGTAATGAAGACATTAGTATCTGTTGCTTAGAGTATTAATTGCTTCACTGCAGCACAGAGCTTCAGTTCCTAGGCAACAGCCAGTATCTCAGCAGACCTCTGTGGAGATGTATGGTCCCAAGCTTAAACTTTCTCAAGATTCTGCTCTTGTTTGCCTTCTGGAAAGCTCCACTGGGGTCTCCAGCTGGAATTTCATATTCAACATGTTCCGAACCAATGGCATTATCTCGTTATCAATGGCACATCTTGTGGTTCACCATGCCAGGGTGCCAAGCTCTTCCGCTCCAAGGCCCAGCTTAGGTGTTGCTCCCCCTCTGAGGCCTCCTTTCAAATCTGAACCCCTGTGGTACTTGGGTTTCCTTGTACCACTCATCACAGCCTAGCTGATGTTCTGCATTTTGAACATGTGTCATCCCCCAAACTATATGAGTCCCTTTAGGGTATAAGCCACGTCTTTATCATCTTTGAATGTCTCAGAGAGACAAAAACAACTATGGTAGAATGGCAGCGTTTGTAGAATAAATGATTGAATGAACAGATTCACAGGCAGGCAGTGGAGGTGGCACAGGCAATGCTAGTTTTCTTTATTGCCTACATCCCTAAAGTGTGCAACAGAGGAGAATGGGGAGGGAGTAAGTCACATCAGATGAGTTCTAGGTGAAAGGTCTTTAATCTCTTTGTCACTAGATTAAGCTCAACCTCCCCTTTCCTGGGTTATCATAGGTATTTCTGAAGATAGTAAGAGTTCTTGGTATTGTTCCCGCTGGCCTTGGGAACTAACTCAGGAGACAATCCTGTAGAAAGGAGAGAGGAACCTGGCTCTTCTGTGCTGGTTTGGATATGGAGAAGCTATAAACACCTTCCCAAGACTCCAGAAAGCTCCAAAGGAAAGGAATACATCAGCATCCAACCACAAGCATTGGAAAGTCCTAAGGGTGACCACAGTCACTTCCCTAGCCACTTATGTGCTCTAATAACCAAGCGAGGTTGGTGGTAGGACTTGAGGTTTCATTTCTACACACTCACACAGGCTTTGTGTCATCTTTCTGAATTGATGGGATTGTTCTGATGTACAAAGAAAGACCAAATTATGTTTCCATAAAATGTGTATAAGTGCCTAGCCCATGGTAGGGCACTTAATAAATGGTCATTTCTTTCTGTCATCCCCTTCAATTGGTGCAACCCAAGATGCATTTCTGGGTTTAATTCTCTAAGGAAAGCTGTCCTTCAAGCTCTGGGAAAGTGGCAGTAACCGACTTGTAGGCAGTTTCCCAGGTGAGGTTTCAGTACCCATGTTGCGGTGAGTTCCTCCATGTGGCAGAACCTGTCCTGGTTATGAGGCACTCTCAGGCTCCATTATTGCTGTGGGAACTTTAATTTTGTATTTTCTCACTTGGGTGCAATTAAGTTTTCAAACATAAAATTGAGCTCAGGTCATCTTTGAGCATTTCATTTACATTTTCTTATAAAGGAAACCACCCTTGAATATATTTGGTTGTGTGATTGCACAGTGAGATAAGGACACATTTAAATATTCAACTGGGTAACTGCATCTACAGTCTGCTTTTATTACTGGCCTCCAGCACTTTCCGTGGATAGGAACACCCACCTTGACAACACCTCTTGACATTCACGTTGGCTCTTGTGAATGACATAGCCTTGCTTAGTTTATTTATTTCTCCTTCTAATCTTAGCAAACCACTTGATCATCACTGAGGCTGATATCCATTCTAGAGACACTGTCCAGGATGACTTCAGGACTATAAATTGCATCTGGCTTCTTTTTAATGCATTTTACCTAAGAATTTTACATATGAATGGGAATGGAGAAATGACAATTTTTGGATAGGCAACTAACTCTACACAGTCTTGCTTTACATTGATTCATTTTGCTCATTCCAAAAAATTGAATCTATCATTCCTAATTACTCAATTTCTTCAATTCTTTAAAAACTAGAACCCAAGAGCACTTTGTTTTCCTGATACCTTTTGGCAACACACTTCTCCTTTTCTGTGTAGTTTATCCCTGATCTATAGTAGTCTTCAACAATAAGTCATTGATGAGGGCATGAAAGAATTAAAAAAAATTAAATGACAAAGACTCCCTTGACCCTCTGTGGTTAGGAGGTGCAATGACCTTGTCTCATAGTTTTGTAATCTGAAAAAGAGCTGATGCAAACCATGACTTGAGATATATTCCTTGTGCTTTGGGGAATTAGGCTTCTTTTTTGGCACATAAGTCCTCAGGAGAAGAGTGATTATATAACTCCATGGCAGTGTACAGAAAAATATATCAAAATTCAACAGTAACTGTAACTTCACAGTTGAGACCCAGGCTCTCATTTGATTATCTAAATTAGGCAGGATTGGGCAAAGATCATACCAGAGGCAAGTTCTCAAGACCCTAACTTCCTTTCAGCAGGAAATGGTGTTGGTGACACAGTTCTGGGAGGCACTCAGAGAGATTCTTTCTGAAGCCAACATCTGGCACAACTGCCTTTTCCGAGGAAAGCTATGATTAAGACCTTGACAGTCTCTGGTGAGTGAAAGGGTTTTGAGATTGTATGTAGCAGTGAAACTTTGGTTGGATTGCATATTTGTGAAGCCTATGAGTACAGCAGTGTCAGAGGGAAGATGCCTTCAAATTTCATATATTCCACCCTTCCCTGAATCCTCAGAGATGAATTGAAGATGGATTTTTTTTTAGCTGAAAGGACCTAGAAAGGAAAATTCAATACCGCACTGTTTTAGAACTTATTAGAAATAAAAAGGAAATAAAAACAATTATTTCTACTGTACATCCTCCTTCAGATCCATTCATTCTCCTCACCTACAACTTTACCTGTGCCCTTGTTGGAAAAGCCCAAGTTAGTTCTCCGTCAATTCCACTCTTTGGTGCCAACTGTCTTTCTTCTGGGCCATATAACCTAAATACCCTTCCTGCTTGTTTGTGAGCTTGGCTTATTGCAGAAATGTCCCTTCCTCGGGCCCATGTCCTGAGGCATGTATAATGGAAGAAGATGTCTGCCTACACCAACCAGCTCCTCAAGCTTGATCCATTGATCAAAATGTCGCCACCATGGAAGAGGTGCCAGCCCTCTGTCTGGAGGTGGTGGCTCATTCCAGAAGAAGGCTGCCTTGCCTAAACACACAGTGTGTTTGAGGACAGGAAGCGAAGACTATTTCATTTGAAAACACCAAGTTAATTCATTTCCTTAAAGCTATTTATTTAGAGGCTAAAGAGCAAAAGCAGAATTCCCACTAGCGCTGTTGACATTTTCTGCCTCGGAATGATTGCCTTTCAATCAACAAAGTGAGTGTTTTTCAGGGCCGGGGCTTGGCCTGAACAGCACAAGAGAGACCAAAATACCTTCCTTTAGACCCCTCCCAGCACAGACAGTCTCCCATCTACACGTTCTGCAGGTCTTAGTTCCTTGCCCACCACACACACCCCACACAGCTACCTGGTCTCTTTCCAGTGCGGTTCTGAGCCTCTGCTAGCTTCCAGTGGCCAGGTTGACATTCATTAGTGCTGATTGTATGTGTGCTGTGCTTTCTGAGCACCTGGAGGAGGAATCCAGCTCTGACTGCTGTCTCCTCTGCCTTCTAAGAAATCTGTACGGGCTCTAACTTGCCTACCCACTCTCCTAAGGAGAAGATAAGAAAGGGGGAGATCAGACAGAAGTATTCTGCCTCTCTGACTCTCTCTCTTTATATCTGAAACAATTCTGGTTATCTGCTAACAAAGCTTTAGTTGCTGGAAGCCTTATGCAGTCAGACAGTTTTGCTCATAAAGAGAGAAGCTGTGATGTGCTCACCACACTTGTTGTCTATTTTCCTGAACCCACTGCTAGATGACATTTCCCAGCCTCTTTAATTAAATGGATCTATGTGACTGGGTTCGGGACAGTGAAAGATGAAGGAAGCGATGGGTATTGCCTGTAAGGCAGGACTGTAATACCTGATGCATGAGCCTGCATGCTCTCTCATCCCTGTTAGCAGGCTCAATGTCACCCAGGGTGAACTTGGGAGACATGCATCAAAGGCAGAGGCTAGGACTCCAGATGACTGTGGAGAACAATCAACAATGAAGTGAGTGGGAAATAACCTTCATTGTGTTAATCCATGGAGACTTTGGAGTTGTTGTTGCAGCAGCTGGCCTTACTTGCCCTGACTAAATACTACCATCTTCTTCCACATCAGTCCCAAAATGGTGTGGTTGCTCTCCTTTTTAAAAAAATACTAGAAATAAACTCTCCAAATTTACAAATATTTTAAAAACCAAAGGACATAAAAATTCCTAAGGGGGTGTTCAAATTCTTTAGTATTAGAATTTATTTGCTTCTAGGACTGCTCAAAGAAAATAAATTTCATGGTAAAGCTTTGATATTTCTAATTCCATCACAGATTTAAGATATATAATCTGACCAGTATTCTATTTAGCTTCTAACTTTAAGAAATTTCCACTGGCAACTGAAGAAGCCTAATTCTTTGAGAGAGGAAAAAAGAAAGTTTGGGGGTCATTGTAAACTCACTTTCCCCCCTTATAAGTTCACATGACTCCTGAGTCGGTACTTAGCATTGCATTTATGTGTGTGAGTTTCTTGCGGACAAGGCCTAAACTTTACAATACTTTATATATCTCACAATAAAATGGTGAGCACAGTATTTGACAGTTTGGTGGGTATTTAAAATAAAATTAACCTTTGCCCATCTTTGTCTTGCATCCTTGGATCATCCCTCTATTTAGTCATTTTGCATTTTGGGCCTCAGGAAAAGTTTAACAGCAGATATTAGAGAAAAGAGGAATATCAGATTAGCCACGAAAAGGAAGGGAGTTAAGGGAAAGTCCCCTAAACTTAGAGGCTGGCAAGTAGCCGAGAGACGTTCCTGCGCCCCCTTCAGGAGTTCACCCAGTGCAGGCCTGGGCAGGAAAGACAGGTGCCCTGCTTACCCACCTTAGTTGGTTCTGCCTCGAAAAGGAAGTGACCTGCATCCAGGTTCCCAGCTAGGACTCAGGAAGCAACACAATCCCGCAATATAACGCTGTTCTCAGGCCCCGACATGGTGTTGAATTTGTGAAAGTGGCAAAGAAATGGAGAAAGATTTGGGACAGCCTCTTGGAGATTTCTGAGGCCTGGAATTGTGTGGCAGAAACAGTATGTACTGAAGAGGTCCTGGAAGGAGCTGAGAGAAGGCTTGGATGTGTCTCTTGGTCAGAAATAAGGTGAGTCAGCAGCCACCTGGGGAACCAATAACCGAAGACCAGATGGCAAGGTGGACACCTCGGGGGAGGCCAGCATGGATGGCGGATGATCCCGAGGACCAGATGTCCTCTCCCAATACCTGGCACCATGTAAGCCTCCAAAATATAGAGGAACCCGGGGAAAGGTGGGAGGGGAGAAGCCAAATTAATTGAAATTAAATTCCTGCAACCCCAGAGGAATGGAGGCTTAAAAGAGAAAAAAAGGCAAACAAGGAATTATATTGCTGCCCCACCTGAATATGTGGAAGGGAATGGATACCTCTTCCATGTGATCCAAGAAACAGAGATTTTTATTAACTTCAAATAAAAGGCAAAAGGATGTAACTAGAATCATGATTTCAGGAGCAATGAAAACCCCACTTTCTCCCACACTTCTGTGTTAATATGTGAATTTCCACCATTATAACATGCCCCTCCTTAGGTTTAAGATTTTCCCTTTAAAATACACATGCTGTTGAGGGGTGTTACCTTATTAATCATTTATTCCTTAATGTGAATCAGCTCATTGTATGTTTTTCTGATAGCAGGGTGCCAGTGAGGAATATTTTCTAGGTAAGAAGAGGAGGGAGAACGAGGGTGAGGGTGGAGAGAAAGGAAGACGTGGAGGACAGCAGGGAATAAATGGATCAAGGGACAAAATAATGTGCAAAAAAAAGGCACATGGTAACCCTGAATGCAAACTCTGCCTACCTCGTGGTTTGGGGTAGGAGCAGCTGTAGGACAGGGCTAGCTCTGTGTTATTAAAACTGCCCTGCTACTCCTCGAGAAGGTGCCACACGCTGTGTGTTTCATCTTTAAGTGCTGCGGTGCCCAACAACATCACCACCCCTCACGCCCTCTTCAAATCTCACACAGCCTGACAGACTTCGGAATTCATAGAGCCCGGCAGTGCACCTGCAAGGCAGGTGCCCATTACATCAATTAAGCACCGATAAACATTATTTCAGTAGAGAGATGGTGTGCCTAACAGGCCCCCAAACTCGATTCAGCAAAGTCCCAGGGCTTGTGAAATCGTGGCTGTCTCTTGAGGGGTTAAACCAGCCTTCTGGGTGACGAGGCTGCAGCAGAGGCAGAGCATATAAAGCAGGTGTTTGCTGTGACAAGAATCTGAAAAGTTAAGCCAGGGGAGAAACAGGTAAATGAAAGCGAACATAAGACCTAAATCCCACAGCAAGGCTGGTGACAGAGCTCGGCAGCCACAGAAAGATATGATTAAGAAGGAAGAAAAACAATGCCCAGTCCTTTGTGTAGGAGGATAGTGAATTATGATGTGTTTTTTTTCTCATCATGACCTTGTGATATTGAGTAGCCTCCCCTTAGGCAATCAATGTTGATATCAGCCACATGCTCAGATCAATAGACACTTCATGGCATGTCAAGAAACTGTTCTCAGAAGCAAAGCAGGCAACATGAGTACCTTGTTCACCCGCCACATCACCTGCCTCGCCGGGAGATAGGATGTGGAAATGGGTCAGCATCCTTCTGCAGATTCGGCGAGGCTTTTCTACTGCACCTCAAGCTGAGCCAGTCTCTGGGTTATTTTCCACTGGCCCAGGCACATGGCCATTTATTAAATCTGGAAATAAATCCTGCACAAGGCCCCAGGGGAATTTGTTTGTTTTGCATGGTTCTAATTCAGTACATCAAGCTAGAAAAGACAGCCACTCCACCCTTACCAGTTCTGAGAAAATAAATCATTGCTTATTTTCAGCCTTTCTCCCTTAAGAGTTTGCCCATTGCTGGCTTGGGATTTTTGAACAGCGGTTCTCAAAAAGAACATGCTCATTAAACCCAATATTCACCAATATCTGGTGAATATTGATGCCATCAGGGGTTGTGAAGAACGCCCCCCGCCCACCAACAGCCCCCACCATGATGAGCCTGCTGCAGGCAGGTACTAATTTACACCTAGGCAGGTGGGACTTCCCTTTTAGAATTTGCACAATGTGCCCAGAGCACTGAGTCTGATATTTTCATTGTGTAAGAATCATCTAGGGAACATGTTAAAATCCCTATTCCTGGGCCTGGATCCCAAAGACGCTGATTAAACAGGTCTGTGGCAGGAAGCCAGGAATCTGCATCTTTGTAAGCCCCGCAGGTGATTTGCCTGCAGGTGGTTTTGTGGGCAAGCTTTGAGCACAGCCCAGCCTGCAGGCAGGGCAACATGGAGGACAGAACAGCTTCTTCTCCTCTTGGGTGTCCCCTTCTCTACCTGCTGTCCGTGCTGACGCTCAGCCCTTGCCCTCAGGATCCTTCCTGCCTGGATTTATTCTCTTCCTCCATTGCCAGGTCCCCCTTGGCCAGCCAGGCTCTGACCACTGACTCCTTCTGGAGAGCATGGGCCTGTGTGGCTTCAATCCCAGTGTGGCAGATGTCAGATTCACATGGGGTGATGGTGTGCAGTGATACTTAGGGTTTTAGTGATTTTTTTCATGGTCCAGGCCACCACAATTACTTTTTCACTAGTACTTTATCCTTTATCAGCCAACCAAAGGTACCAGACATAAGCTCCTACAAACTCCCACCCAGTGCAAACCTAAAGGGGAGGGATCTTCATCATTCATTATAAGCATTTTCTTCAAGAAGGAAGGAAATATACTACCAAAATCTCCCAATTATCTGCACTAATGAAGAAAGCTATGACACAGATAATCCAATTATTTTTACTTTGAAATAATTGCATGGTTTCTTGACAGAAGAGGTGCTTCCTAACTGTGCCTCATCTTTCCTGACGCGTGGCTGATGCTTCCTAAGCCGTCCGTGTGCCCGCTGATTGCATGGTGACATGGAAGTGTGTGGGATGGCCAGTGAGATCCAGTTTCAAATTTATTATGATAACTGCATTCAGGTGCAGTGTGTTACCTGCAAGTCACAGTATCCAGACATTTGGACACAGAAAACCTTGGAAACTAATAATTGTAAGAGCCAGAATATGGGTGGAAACTACCTCTTGCTGTGTCCAGATCAGTGAAAGGGAAGCAAATGTGATACCAGGGCTGGTATGCATGTCAGGTTGTGGTGAGGAGGGAGGGTTGGGTGGGATGGCTCATATGGTCCCTTCTTACTGTGAAACTCCATAGTGCTAGAACTGCAAACCCAGTGGTCAGATGTGGCTCTGGAGATGCAGGTGACCCCTAATGTAGTCTCCACCAGTCTGAAAAACAGAGCACAGCTGCTGTCAGAATTTGGACTCATTTCCTCCAAGTTTTGAACAAGAAAACTCTGTCAGTTGATCAGCCAATTAACATGTACCCAGATGGACTCTCTAGGGCCCACGTCCCTTCCTGGCAATGGGCTGGAGAATGAGGTAATTAGATAGAGAATTGCACTCACGCAAGTGAGAGCTTTTTATATCTAATCATACATAGAAGCAATAATGTCTCCAATCAGGATTCACTTAGTTTTTATGTTGGCATCAAGCACTTCCAGGGGAGGTAAACTGAGAACTGTGTGGTAGTACTGTCCTCTCTGCAGCACCTTTCCCTGATGGTGACACTGCCTTAGTCTCCTGTACTGGATGGAGAGAGTTGGAGAGGAGATGGGTCTTCTAAGTGGGGTGCCCTGGCCTGACACCTCTGGAATGTAACCTGGGACTGCCACTCTCAGCAAAACGTGGTGCCCTGGCATAAGGATGGTTACTACACCTATCAGTGCAGTGAAGTCTCAAAAGGTCCAGAATATCCCCTCTAAAGTAAAAAACCAATGTCTTGCATCCTCTAGCACACAAAAGGGAGCACAGCACCTGATACTAGTAGGCCTCTTAGACTTCTTCTGGATGCAGCATATTCCACACCCTGGAATTCTATTCCAGTCTGTTTACCAACTGACTAAGATGATTGGCACCTCTCCATGGGGCCAGGAGTAGGAATGGGCTCTGCAGCAGCTCCTGGCTGTGGGGCAAGCTGCCTGCCACTCGGGCCATTGATCCAATAGAACCTTGGGTGTTGGAAGTGTCAGTAGTATAAAAAGATAATTGTGTGGAGTTTATGGCATTTCCCAGAAAGAAAACAATTCAGGCCTCTGGGATTCTGGAGGAGGGCTATGCCATCTACAGCAACCTTATATATCTTTTGAGGAAGCTCTTGGCATTATTTCTGGACATGTTTCTTATTGAATGCTAGACTATGGGGCATCACATGATCACACATCCAGACTGTCTATTGTGATCTGTCAAGTCATGAAGTCAGACAGGCTCAGAAGTTGTCTGTTGCGAAATGGAAATGAGTGGAACCAGAAGCAGGAGGAAGTTGCATGAGCAGGGAGCCCAGACTTCCTTGTCACCCATCACGGTTGCATCAACACCTATCCCCAGCTCTCACCTATTGCCAAAGGAGTGTCCCTTATGACCCACTGAAGGAGGATGGAGAAAGTCCAAGCTTGGTTTATGATGGGTCAGCTTATATAGGACTGTGGAGGGTCTGAGATTTGCCTTGTTTACCCTGTAAGCTAACAGGTTATCCTGCCACAGTTGTATAAAATCAAAAGATAAAAGATCAGAGACAAAGAATTTTCTTACTCAGCACAATATCAGTAGCTAAGGTATCAGCATTTTTCTTTGGTACCAGTTCCCTGAGCTCTAATTCCTGTAAGGCAAAGCAAAAAAAAAAAAAAAAAAGTTAAGTGACACCTGAACATGTAGCAGGTTGCATTATAGGAGAGGAACATGAGCTTGTAAAACCCGAGTCTTCTCTAATGGACAGTAATCATGTCTGCTCTTTGTTCTGGAGGGAGGCACTATCACTGTCTTCCAAGGGTGTTCACTGTACTCATCCTGGAGAAGATGGTCTGGAGCAAGGCAATTAGTGCCTCTCCTTGCAAATATGCAGAAACAATAAAGATCCATGGGCAATTGTCTCTCCCAGAGTCTGATATGTGATGCAGGCCAAAAGTGAATGGCACCAAGGTTATAGCCATATTCAGGGGGTGACCATGAAGGACAATCTTCCCAATGGGAAGAACAGTGAGCAGTGCATCTGGTCCTCCACATTGTGACCTAAGATGAGAATATGTAGAGTCTAGGGTTGGTCACAACTAAAAGGGATAAAAGAACTAGAAGATTGTCAAGGAGTCCTGGGACAGGAGCTTGCTAATGGGCATTTGGGTTAAGCACTAAGTGTCAAGATTTTGTATCACACTTTAATATCCACTCAAAAGGCATTCTCACAGGAGAGGAACAGAATAATCAAGCAGACAAAATGACTCAGCTAGTTGAGGTTAGCCATTCTTTGTCATCAGCTATCTCAGAACCGGCGTAAGGGACACATGAAAGGAGTGGACACAGGGACAGAGACGAATACAATGGATGGACCTGACAGTACTGGCTTCCGCTTAACAGGGCTGATCTAGACACTGCTGACCTGGAGCGCAACCTGTCGGCAACAAAGGTCAGCAGTGACTCTCAGCTGGGGCCCTCCTCAGGGAGACCAATGGGCCATTTGGTGACAAGTTGCTTACATTGGGCCCCTGTCAGCTTGGAAAGGTCAGCAGTTCCTCGTAACAAGGATGGATTCCTAATCTCAAAATGAATTTGTCTTTGCTGCCCACAGGTCCTCACCAGCATCATTATCCAGGGGTTTAGAAAAACACTTGACCCCAAGTCTCAGCATCTCTAACAACATAGCACCCAACAGAGAACTCACCTCACTGTAAAGGAAATAAGGGAGTAGAGGGGGCCATGGGATCCCTCACTATATTGCATATCACACCTTCCAATATCTGCCAGTCTCAGAATTCTGAACTGCTTTCTAAAAGCACAGTGTCTATGTATACAGTGTCTGTATGTGTGTGCATGTTTGTGGGTTTGTGTGGCATATATGCATGAGTATAGTATGTGGTTGATACGTGTATATGTATGTGATATGTATAGATATTTGTATTGCGTTGTAGGTGATGTGCATGTTTGATACGTGTAGTGTGGTATATGTACATATGTTTGGTGCATGTGTATGTGAAAATGTGTGTGATA
Source organism: Antrozous pallidus (assembly GCA_027563665.1). Classification (NCBI taxonomy): domain Eukaryota; kingdom Metazoa; phylum Chordata; class Mammalia; order Chiroptera; family Vespertilionidae; genus Antrozous; species Antrozous pallidus. Next base: position 51,944,699 of record CM050516.1, on the reverse strand, counting down.
CATGGTATATTTTATATCCTGTAGTCTCTGTGTGGCATGAATGTGTGTGATGTGTGTGTAGGTATATGGTATATGTATAGAGTGTGTGTGTTGGGTTGTATGCATGTGTGTGGTGTGCCTGTGGGAACATGTATTTGGTGCATAGGGTATGTATGTGTGTGGTCTGATTGCAGAAGGCGTATGTGTGTATTGTGTAGAGTGTGTGTGTAGTATGTATGTGCATGGGGTGTTTGTGGTCTTCCAGCTGAACATTAACCCCTTTTGGGACAGCTAGTGTATCTTCCTCCTGTTACTTCCAGAGTATCTCATCACTCAGCAAGGTCTTGAGAGCATTGTTGGCTGATGGGAGTCAATTTCCCAAGGAGCTTGAAGGCTGCTTGACTCCCTTAGTCGTCCTTGACAACCGGGCTCCAGGGCATCAGCTCCTGCATACATCATGCCTCCCAATGTTGGGCTGGGAACTAACCAGCCGTGACATTGGCAGTCACACTCATGTGCTCAAACCACCCCTGCATGTGACAGAGGCTCAGGCACACAATAGCACACACCACCAGGCTGGGCTCCAAACAGCACAGCAATTCTAGCGAACGCTGCTCATTACAGGGAAATGTGGTCTGTGATCCCATGCTACATCGCCTTTGGTCTCAGCTTTGTCTGTGCAGACAGCAGACCTCATCTCTCAGAAGCTGCGAATGGTTCCATCCAAGGGCAGAGTTGGGGGATGCGGGGGACAACAGCAGGGCTTGCAGGCCAGATGCCTCCATCCCATCTCTTTCTCTTTTTCTTTTTTTAGGCTTTAAAATGCTTTCCTTCTCAATTTAATCTTCCTTCTCTCAGTAAAAACTGTGTGCCTGTAATAACTACAGTTTATCAAGGACCTACTGTGTGCAGGTACGATTGTACATGATCTCTGATCCTCAGGATGATTTAAGGTCAGCATTCAAATCCCATGGTACAGATCAGGAAATGGAGTCTGGGAGTTTAAGGCCTGCCTATTTGAAGGAGTGTGGTTGGGAGCCAGGTTCATCTAGCTCTTCCCACTGTATCACTTACATGCTTAGCGTTGTCTTGGTCCCTGGAAATGGGAGGGGCTTTTTCCCTCCCTAGCCTTTATTACAAGGGAAATACTGCATCCTCATCTCAACTATTCCTTCTCTTGGTATCTCCATTAGCCAAAAGACAAAAATTAACATCTAGAGACACCCTAGAAAAGGTCACAGCTTTACATGACTCCAATCCAGAAAGCAGTGACTAAGGAGCTACTTCCTGTTGCTCTGTCATCAGTCTGTGTCTTCTAAGGACTATCCCCTTGTGCAGGGTCGTTCCACTCTAGCGGTAAAACCTTGCCCAAATAAGTACACCTTCAAATAAATACACTTTCTCCATCCATTTGTTCCAGTTCAGTCACCTGGATTTTCAAAGACCCATTTATGACAGAGTGTGCTCTGCCACAGTTTGCTCCTGCCATCTGAATGGGCTCTTCTCTCTTTCAGCTCCTTAAGAAAAAACTATTCCTGATTGCAGGTATATGTCTAGTGTGAGGAGGCCAGAGAAGAAAAGGAGTCTAATGGCAATGAGCACAATTGGCAGAGATTCAAATCCTGTTTACACCGTATACAAATTCAGAGAAATGGCAATTGGTTTTCTCTGAGCCTTCATTTCCTTTTCTGTAGTTGTGAGGAAACTGACACTGTGTGCAAAGCTCTCACCATTGATGTCTGGTGTGTGGTGAAAGTTCAAGACGTTCACTATCAGAGGTTTTAGTTAGACTGAATAGGAGGCTATGTTAAATTTGCATGATTGTGCTTTTACTGTAAGCCATTAGTGATGTATCCACTTAGGTTTCTACTCCAAAAGAATATAGATTTGATTAATGATAATGAGAATATCAAATATCCCCATTATTCAGAAATAACCTACAGAGAGTCTAAACTTGTCCTTTCCTTCCTCTCTTCTTCCCAGTCTTTTTTTTTTCTTAAGAGAGATAAATAGCAATTATGGAGTCAGGCTCACTGGCTCTTCCTCTCCCTGATAACTGGGTAAGACTTCACTTTATTAAGCAAGATGACATCCTGATCCAAGTTCTCCCCACCTTCCATCAGCCCCTGTTCCCGGGCTCAGCCCTGCACTAGCCCCTCTAGCCCCATGCAACATCAGAACATAGGCAAGGCTAAGCATCCAAAGATTTTTCTTTTAAATTGTTAGCTAACTTCTTGAAGTTGGACCATGTTATCTATTCTGCAGGACAGTCCTGCCCCTCAGAGAATGCTTGAGCATGTTAAGTGGTTTCGCAATGCATTTCAGAAGCAGGTCCTGAATCCAGACCATGCTCATGTATTTCCCAGCTGAACTGCACTGGCATTCTTTCATGGTCCCAAAATGCTTTCCACTGGTCCTTCCTATAAATCCAAGTCAAATCTCTTGACAAAGCAAATTGGGAGTAATAGATGGGTTTAGGGCACTTCCTGTGACTCAAAGAAAATCTATTTCTAGGTAGAGTTTGGGAGAGAGAGTGAGCTGGTTGACATTGAGGAAAATTGAACATGGATAAAAGAATTGCTTTTACTCAGTCTCTGAGCTCTCTCTCTCTCTCTCTTTCTCTCTCTTACACACACACACACACACACACACACACACACACACACACACACACACACCTGCCAGGGTGTTATCTGCATCTAGAAGGGTTCAGGAATCTGGAGAAGGGGCTTTGAGTAAATTCATAAAGAGACTAGACATGAAATATAAATTTGAAGGTATTTTGGGGGAGCCAGAGGAGGCTTAGTTTTAAGTAACTAAGTTCTCCGAGTCTCTGGTCCCCTAGCTTTTTATTAACACATTTGGCCCTATAGCAAAGCAGATATATATATAAAAGGTAAGGTTTGGTTATCAGGTTGGGGGAAATGCCTACAGCTGTCTGGCAGCAGGCAATAATATATGCAGATTTTCAGGTTTGGGGAAATGCTTTCAGCTATCCCAGCAGCAGGTAATATGATTCAGCCCTGCTGAAGCCCCAAGGTTCATCAACCTTTTGATGAACTTCTTGTATTTATCACCTGCTTGAATTAGCCTTCAGCACACACCCACCCATGCATCTTTAAAGAATACCTATTTCTTGCAGATCATACTTATGCTGATAAAGTCAAATACAGCGGTTAGTCATTCTCATTCACAAACCTTTAAATTCCACTAAATTATTAAAAGTGACAATAGACTTCCAATTTTGTGCCCAGACCACCTCACTAATAAAAATGATCTCCTTGTTATGGTTGAGGATATATTTGATACTAAATTTGCCACACATTTTAATAGCATTCAATCTTAAGACTGTGAGTTACTGCATCCTACATGTGTTGGTAACTTACTTTGATTAAAAATGGGATAAATCAGTGAGAGAGGCCTTTCACCCAGGCTGTGTTCCTTTCACGTGAAGGTCAAAATGTACAGTAATTGGTTGTAATATAAATTATGTTTCTTTCCACATTCAGTTTGAGATCCTCATCTGTTTAGTATCAAGAAATCACAGGGATTTCTTGTCATCGAGGTTGGCTCAATTCAAAGATGATTTCCTTAACTCATCGAATGATATTTAATACAATTTAAAATAATGGATGGAAAGTTCATAGAAACTTTTTTTTAAAAAAGCTTCCAGTGGTATAGAAAATGCAATGAGAAACTTGACTCCATTTGCTTTCTGGTGTCAGAAATTTTAAGAACAGGAGGACAGTGTAATTCCCTCTGGTAACACCTGTCACACATCCCCTAGGAGAGGTGATATGGAAGAGCTTCTATCATTTTGATCAGTTGAGCAGCTGGTTTCTCCTTGCTTTAGGATTCATTGGTCTGGTCTGTTTTCTAAAAGGTTTAGGAATTTTAACCTTTAGTAAAATGAGTAGATCCCATTTATATATATATTTTTTTACCTTTATTGTTCAGTTTATTAATTACATTTTTCCCCAATAGCTCCCTCCACCCAGTACCCATCCCACTCTACGCCCTCACCTCCCCCCACCCTCTGTCCTCTCCCATAGTTGCATGACCTTTGTCCAGTCTCTTGCTGTACTTCCCGCACCCTTTTCTCACCAAGCATTATCAGTCCATTCCCTCTCCATGTCCATGATTCTGTTCTATTCCTCATTTTATCCTGATCATCTGGTTGTTAATTCACTTGATTTTTAGATTCATTTGTTGATAGATGTGTACCTGTTGTTCGTAATGTACATTTTTACCTTTTTCTTCTTCCTCTTCTCAAACAATACCTTTCAGCATTTCATATAGTGTTGGTTTGGCGGTGATGAACTCCTTTAGCTTTTTCTTATCTGTGAAGCACTTTATCTGACCTTCAATTCTGAATGACAGCTTTGCTGGATAGAGCAATCTTGGTTGTAGATTCTTGTTGTTCATTACTCTGAATATTTCTTGCCACTCCCGTCTGGCCTGCATCATTTCTGTTGAGAAATCCGCTGACAATCATATGGGTGCTCCCTTATAGGTAACTAACTGTTTTTCTCTTGCTGCTTTTAATATTCTCTCTTTATCTTTTGCTCTTGGCATTTTAATTATGATGTGCCTTGGTGCGGTCCTCTTTAGATTCCTATATTTTGGGGTTCTGTGCACTTCTTGGGTTTTCAAGTCAATTTCTTTCACCAGGTGGGGGAAGTTTTCAGTCACTATTTCTTCTAGTAGGTTTTCATTATCTTGCTCTCTCTCTTTTTCTGGCACCCCAATAATTCTAATGTTGGTATGCTTGAGGTTGTCCCAGAGGCCCCTTATACTATCTTCAATTTTTTGGACTCTTTTGGCTTCCTGCTTTTCCAGCTGAGTGGATTTTGCTTTTTTGTATTTCAAATCTTTGACTTGGTTTTTGCGGTCGTCTGGACTGCTTTTAGGTCTTTGTATAATATTTTTTGTTTCAGTCAGTATATGCTTAATTTCTAGTTGGTCTTTCTTCATATCCTTGTAGGCGTTGTTCATTTCTTTGTAGGTGTTATTTATTTCGGCATAGTTCTCATTAATTTTATCGGCCTTATCTAGTGACATTACTAATTACTGTGTATATTTTTCTTGTTAAATATCTATTTTGAAGATATTGAAGAAAGTTCTACTAGGATAGTTTTCATTCCAAGATGCCAATTCTCTTAAACTTAAAAATAAAATAGACATATGCAGAGGGAAAGCAAATATACACACCTGTTTTTTGAACATAGGGTACAACCTAGAGCAGTGGTTGGCAAACTACAGCTCTCGAGTCATAGTTTGCCGCTCTGTTGACTAATAAGTTTGCCGACCACTGGGATAGAGGCTTAATCATAAGGAACAACAACAGCCTGTAATTATTGGAATCAAGAATCTCCCTAGAGGGACATGAACAAAAGTCTATTTATTTCACCTTCAGCTTCCCATCTTCCAAAACACAGGTGCCTCCCAATAGGGTTATCAGATCAAATATAGGATGGCCCCCATTCAATGTGAATGTAAGATAAACAACAAATAATTTTTAATGTAAGTTTGTCCCAAATATTGCATATAGTTTTTCCTTTGCTAAAGCTGCCCACCTTACCTCAAAAGCTTTTAAGCATATGCTCCACAGCTGTCCTGGGGAGTCAGAGCTAAAGAGACAGGTAATCCCATAGTGTCAAGAGCAGGGAGGTACCTACCCATCCTTAACTCCACCTTTGATTTCACATATGATCAAATAGAGATCCAAGAGAGAAAAACCATTTTCCAAGGATACCCAGCTACCTGCCCCTGTCTCCCAGGGCAGTGCCCCTCCCTCTAAGGACCTTGCCTCCTGGAGGAGTTCGATTCTGACTTTAGAATTAGCCCCTGGGCAAGTGCACGACATTTCTCACTGAAGCCATAGGAGCACGGCCCAAGGAAATGCCAGCCCCTCTCACAGAAGGAAAACAGAACTGGCTACCTTAGTGGAGGGAAGGGGGAAGGCAAATTACAGCGAACAAAGCACAGATTAGCATCTCAATAAATTATCCTGCCACAGGGGCTTCCCATGTCAGGTTTTCTTAAAGTAGGGGCACGCTCCAGTTAGTAATTTGTGATTACTGCGGTTGGTTACAGAATGCTCCCCCTGGAGACCTTTCAGAGTCAGATAGAAACCATTTGTCTTTGTTAGCCAAGTTGCAGCCCTACCTAGAGACCTGCTGGAGGATGAATGTAAATGACCTCCCCAGAACTCTTCTGAACCTTAGAATCTATGAAAATTTAAACAACTAATATAATAATGTTCGAACCTAAGACTAGAATAAATGCAAAAGTAGCTCAGTGTTATTACAGAGTTTGGATATTACTCAAGGATTTACAGAATCAAGGAAAATCCCTCCAAAGGCCCTGGGAATGCCCTGCTTGCTTTCCTGAAACTTCATCAGGAGGGCTCAGAACACTGGTTAGTGATGATTAAGGATGTTATTTATATGCATACAACACACTCAATTTCCTTACCATTTGCAAGGGATACATTCTAAAGAGCAGGCAAGCAGGAAAATGCATTGTTCACTTATAAACAGGAATAACTGGATAATCGAGGCCTTAGGCCAAGGTACCAAGACTCCACTGCATAGTGGCGGAAGAGGCTTCATTTCCAACTCTCCCATTTCCCATTTCTTCTGCTTTTCCAAGGTAAGCTGATTATGGGAACTTACCTAATAAAGAAACAAGGAGCCCATTACCAGAAATAATTTGTCAGTCTTTGTTGTTAGGGGAGAACCCTTCTTCCTCACACCTGGGGAAGGAGAATCATTAGCATAACACTGCTGGCCTTCCCCACCCCCAACCACCCCACCCCTCTCTCTCTCTCTCTCTCTCTCTCTCTCTTTCACTCCCTCCCTCCCTCTCCCTCTCTCCAGGTTCTACTCACCTCCTTCAGGGACAGCGCTCCCCTGTGGAAAGGGCACAAGATGGTTTGCTCAGGTACAGAGCTATTGAGTAAATTTGTTTGAATCTAATGTTCAGTATTTGGAAGACCACCTGTCTTTAAAAACATAAGCCACATTCTTGAATATCAGCTTTCGTAGTAATATTGGTGAAGATTTGACCTCCATCTGCCTTAGTCTTTTGTCTTAATTCTCAATTGGTTCTGAATTCCAGCCGGTTAATTGGGGCCCCTCAAATCCCCATATCCACATCAGGGGTTCCTTCCTGGCCCATGTCATTGGTGATAGGGGTTATTCAACCACAAAAATGGGTATCTGATTGTATGCTCACATAAATTCATGACAGGAAAGAATATGGATCTAAAGGAGCACATCACAAAGCAGTCTGACCTGGATAAGGGTTTCTGGAAGGCTTTCCAGAGGACATGTGCTTGACCCACACACTAAAGGAATAAAAGGATTTACGCAAGTGGAGAATGGGAGAGACAGGATGTTCTTGGTGGAAGCAACATAGTGTGCAAAGCTCTATGTCAGGTGTGAGGGAACCGGCCTGGCTAAAGTGCAGAGCGACAGGGAGAGAGTGGTGCAAAATGAGATGGAAAGGTAGATGTGGCCAAAATACACTGGGTCTTGAGGATCATGTTAAGGATCTTGGTTTTCATCCACAGAGTACTTCTACCAAAGTAAGGATTTAAGCAGAGAATAGAGACAGGTAGGATGAACATTGACTCTATCTGTGGTATGAAGAACAGATGCGGTGAGGATGTAGAGTGAAGGCAGAAAAATTATTGCACTTGCCTAGTGTTGACATAAGAAATGTCCACACTTGCAGAGAAGTTTTTTGAGTTTATTTGACCCAAACGGATGACAATTGCGGGAAAGCAAAACCACAATGGACTGAGAAAATGCTCCGCAGAATAGCCATTTTACCCTCTACAGGGAGTCCTCGGTCACGTGGGACTAGACTCACGTTGTTTCGTGGTTACATTGCCATCTCCCATTTACAGTGTTTATATATATATTTACAAAGTTCCATCATTTCGACGTACATACATATGTGCTTTATATTCTTTGTTATTTATTTACCACAAGTAAAGGCCAGGAATTGTTATCTTTCTTTTAAATTTGTTTTACTGTTTCACTTCATTACTGCTGTGTATGTGCTCCATGTGAATGATGTAGGTGCATATGTAGGTGAGTTCTCGACTTAGGGTGAAACTCTCATTACGTCAAGCTGTAGGAATCGATCTCCGATATAACTTGAGGACTGCCTGCCTGTACATGATAATAAAGGAGGAGACAGGTTACATGAAATTCATTGGTGGAAGATTAGGGAGGTGGGACTAAGTAAAGTGGGGAAATCTCTGAGATTGGATAAATGTAAAATACTCCTTTTACATTAGTGGGTACATTAGGAGAGTTAACAATTAACTTCTACAGCACATAGTGATGGAAAAAGATAACTACGAGGGGTTCTGAGATATCCTGTCCTGGTGGGTGTGCCCTGAGGGTTCTAGAAAAAAGGATGACTCTGACATTTCAAGAGTATGTTATCTTAGATGCAAAAAGGCAATAGACAGGCTCACTTATGGTGATCGTTGTCAAGGAAGCTACAGGTCTAAGATGTAACTACCCACCATGCTTCACTTTTAGGAAATTTAATTTCAGACTATCCTGTGGCTATTTTCGGATTCTAGGTCTGTAAGGCTCACCATGCAGACCTCCCCTGAGCTGGTCAGTTTGAGTATTTGGCCCCTTTTTTATCCATGCTAGGGCAGCAGGGATGGCTGTGAAGACCAGAGCTATGTCAGGGAGAAATAGTTGGTAGTCAATTCTCTGGCACAAAAGAGAATCACACCCCTAGCCAGCTAGACTTAGTTCACACAGATATCTCAAAAGAAGCAAAACAGAAACCACAGAATTATGTAAATGGTATGAATTACAAGTGCACCAAAGTTTCAAAATTCGCTATGGCAATTTCTTTTTTTACTAGAAGTTTTGATAAAATAAAGAGGTTTTCTAAAAAACAATTTAAAATTTGTTTTACCTTCTCCTAAGAGAGCCAACAAATCTCTAATCACATAAGTTATATCCAGGATAATTCTCATTTGAGCCTTTCCCTGGACATAGCACCATCCTCTGTGGGTGATATTTGAAAAGTGACCAATACAGAAATCAATGGCCATCACACTCAGGATATGTTTCTACTGTTTTGTTTTGTTTTAGGCTTTGTTTGTTTTTATGCTGCTTTTCTACTAAAATGGGAAAATAATAATCTCCTTGTCTGTCTAAAAATATCTCTTTGTAAAAATCCCTCCGAAGCTCCTAAGCTACTTGAGTGAAATTATGTTCCTCCCTTTTCCACTAGAAGCACAAAGATAAGTTATTCCTTGATGAAATTATTGACTATATATCCCACATGACCTCCTTTGAGAGCAAGTAAATATTCCCTCACTAACAATGGGTGTGGGATGGAATAAAAATGGAGCAGTTTGGAGAGTATGGGAGTTCTTTGAGATTTATAAAAGATTTGGTAAAGGAGACTGGTCTTACACAGAGGGACTTGGTGATTCACAACAGCGCCCCCCAACTCCTAGTGGGAGAGTATGCAGCCTAGAGGGGTGTGACCTCTACTGCAAGATAACAGGCTCACTTGGCCCAAAATTTCCAGATGTGAGTCTATGTTGAGCTCTAGCTCTTTACACTCCCAAAAGAGAAAATCCACTCTGAGAAATAAAATCTTTTAGTTACCTTTGAAAATTTTATTACTTTAGAGTATGGAGAATAACAATACTTTAAAAAAAATAATTTTGAAAAGCCTGAATTTTAGACTCATCTTCAAAAAACTTTTTTAAAAAAGTCACTTCAAATACACAGAAATTCAAGGTAAGTTTAGAAACTTGGGCCTTACCATTTATGTTGTTGGTTTGTGCTAACTAGGCTGACCAACCATCCTGGTTTACCCAGGACCTTGAGTAATTCCTGGATGTGGAACTTTTTATTTTAAAACTGGTACAGTTAGGGAAAACTAAGATAAGTTGGCCACCTTCCCTAATAAGTATGGCTTATTAATTTTCTCAAGAAGTTGAAGCACCAATCGATTAATGAATATTTGAGTATTTTCATCTGCTCAGCCCTCTGCTAAGCATTGGGAGATACAGAAGGAATAGAGATCATGAGGCCAATCCCTCACCTGACACTCTGTGGCCCCTTTTATTTCTTTAGAGTGTGAGCATAAACTCCAGGGTGTTTATAATCTAATTTCCATGAAATACTCAATGACTCCTTACTAAATATTATTTGTCAGGTACTGTGTTTGATATTTGGGATGAAAGATGAATGAGACATTTGAGTCTGGCCTCAAGAAACTTCCACTTCTGTGGGGAAGACAGACCCTGGTAAAATACAACACAACTTAGAAAGGGCCATTCTACAGCTACAGTAAAGTACCATGCATGCGTGACAGGTAGGGCACAGGTAACTGTGGCTGAAGATATCTGCAGACACACAATGGGCCAGATTGCCTGTGATGTTTCAGGATAGTGGTGGTCTAGACTGTAGCTAATAAATACAGTAATTGTTCAGTGGAGAGAAAGGGCCTTCATAGCAAAGTGACCATCTCTATGTGTTCAGAAGTGATCATCTCTCTGTGTCTGGAGGAAGACTTTATCGAACAGATAGGGTTTAAGGTAGACTTGGATAAATTTTTAATATGTATGAATAAATAGAAAAGACACCCTTGCACAGGCCAGTCATACTGGTATGATATGAATCAAAAATTATGATTTATTCAGGTCTGTGCACCTGAGGTGCAACTGACAACCAACAACCAATCACCAGCAAAGATTAACAGGCAGAGATGATATGAAGAAGTGTAGTGGTGTCACCAAAAATGTAGATGGGAAGCAAGAAAGCTTAACAGCCCTTGGTGTTAGGGGGATTTAATGAAGGAGGAGAATTTCACATAGAATTTAAGTTTGAGAAAAATAGGTTAAGGTCAGATGATGAATGACCATGCATTGTTGCTGCAAAGTTTTGTTTTGTTTTAATCTTCACCCAAAGGATATTTTTTCCATTGATTTTTAGAGAAAGTAGAAAGGAGGGGGAGAGACAGAGAGAGAGAGAACATCAATGTGAGAGAGATACATTAATTGGTGCCTCCTGCACACACCCCCACCAGGGCCAGGAATGGAGCCTGAAACCGAAGTACTGTATGTGCCCTTGACCTGAATTGAATCTGGGACCCTTCTGTCCAAGGGTCAACACTCTATCCACTGAGCAAAACCAGCCAGGGCGTTTGGTAAGAAGTTTGAAACTTCTTCTATAGGTACTGGGGAGCCATTGAAGACTTTTGAGTGCTATAGTGAACATTATATTTAATTTATTATAATCTAGCAAAAGACATTACCTAGGTCTTGTATGAATTAGAAAAGGTGCTGAGTTAGTGACTTAAAACCAAGGGAGTTTTAACACGTGTGGAAGGGAATATTAAAGAAAACTCTCCCTTTTTACTGCAGAATACAGCTGCAGGCTTGGGGGTGGGGAGGCTTTGGTGTCTCCCAAGGAGGGTTGGGAAGTTAGTGCACCTGCAATGAGAGACACTGGGACCTCCTCTACCGAGAGGATCATGGCAGACATGGGTGAGTCTTTTCTTCCACTAAAAGCTATTTCATAAGTGGGTAAGGTCACTTACAAAGAGAAACCAAGGGACAAGATCTTCTGGCTCCAATTTTGAAATAAAAAACCATTGGGGAAATGGTTACACCCATGTATGCCTAGACTGAATTAAACAAAGTGAAGAGAAAGCCTTGCCGGTGTTTCCAGTGGTTAGAGCGTAAGCTCATGCACAGAAGGGTCTCTGGTTTGATTCCTGGTCAGGGCACGTGCCAGAGGCAACCAATTGATGTGTCTATTTCACATTGATGTCTCTCTCTCTCTCTCTCTCTCTCTCTCTCTCTCTCTCTCTCTCTCTCCTCTCTCCTTCCCTCCCTCCCTTCCTTTTTCCTTCCCTCCCTCCCTCCCTCCCTCATTCTCTCTCTGCCGTCTCTTCCACCCTCCCTCCCTTCTACTCTCTCTAGAAATCAAGGGGAAAAATATCCTTAGGTGAGGATTAGCAAACAAACAAACAAACAAAAAAGTGAAGAGAAAAACTATCTGCATCATTCCATATTATAGACTCTTTCCAATTCCTTTCTCATAGTCTATTTCCATTTCTAATTCCACCTGTGCAAAATAGAATCATGCCTGCTTGTAATTACTTATGCATTCATGAATACTAGTAAGTTAAAGTCATTCATCTATTTACAAAGACAGTGTGAATATAGTAGCTTAGGAATTGCTTCTTTTTGCTATAATTTTTAAATGTGCAAAGAGTTTCTTTCTAAAACACATATTTGCAGATGTCACTTAAAACACTATTTTCTGAGATTGTATTTTCCATAGAAAACAGATGTCTGCAATTATCCCTTTTTTGACCTCTGAGACTTATCAAAGTCAAATAGGTAATCATCCAATCAGACGGGCTATCATTATCAGAAGAAAAGTAATTATAATCTGAATATGTTTGAACATGATTATTATAAGCTTTAAGCTGTTACACTTTTGATTGGGGCAGAATTGGGAGACATTATCACTTCATAATTCAAATGATGTAACTTCACTTGTTTTTGTCATTTAGAATCTGGAGAGCTAAATTTATTTAACAATATAATTCTTTAAACATGAACAAATTATGCAATAATCTCCTTAAAACCACGAGAATGCTTCTCAAAATCTTGACAGTGAAATTAGGGGATTTTTTTTTATATAGAGCAAATCAGAGCTTGGTGCCGAGCCCCTCAGAACAGGAAGCTTGAGGCAGAAGTATTCATTTGACAGACACTGTGTCATCTGCTCAGTTCTGTTAAAGAGACCAGCCACCTTCCTGCCTCCCTCTGGCCCATTGTTGGCTCACCCATTGCTGGCTCGGAGAAAAAGCAGAACTAGGCCAAAGACAGAAATGATGAGTGAGAAAATAAAGGGATAAATAAGAAAAAGATTTTTCCCAAGAAGACATGTGAATAAAAGAATGAATTAAATTCAAAACAGAGAATGTTTTAAAGGATTTAAAGATAGGGTGGGGTGTATGCATATGGAGTAAAACAGCATTTCCCATTGAAAAAAAATTTAGACAAACCCGATGGCACAATCTTTTTGTCTAGATGTTTGGTTTGGGAATTTGCTTAATGTGGTGAGATGCTCTGATTTTTCTCCTCCAACTTTTTAAAGATCTGTTCCTTTCACACTGTGCGTCTCCTCCTCTGGGGGAGACGCGGAGATAAAGGGCATTCCTGGGCTTTGGCTAGGCCCTGAGTTCACGTGGACCCGGTGATTGTGTATAAAATGAGCACATGGAGTACTGTAGTCAAAATGTCTGGCATTCCTGCTCTCTGAACATGGCATGGGTTGAGGTTACAAATATAGGCCAGAGGAGACTTTATAGGATTTGAATGACAGCGAATGATTATTTTTCCATAAGCACAGTGTCTTTTAGAATGGGGGCGTTAAGAGGTACCATTCAACTTGTAATTCCTGTTCAGCAAAGACCCAACGCTTCTCCCCAATGTAGCAGAACTTTGGTAAAAGCACTTCATACCTTTCTATCTCCTTTATTAATTTTATCCATTTCTGCAGATTGTTTCTTCTTGACTTGACTTCTTCCCTGCCTCCACTATGCCTATGTGACCAATTCCTTCATTCAACAAAGACTGAGCCCTAACCAGTTTGGCTCAGTGGATAGACCATTGGCCTTCAGATTAAAGGATCCCAGGTTCGATTCTGGTCAAGGGCATGTACCTTGGTTGCGGGAGTATATCTTGGTTACCCAGTAGGGAGTGTGCAGGAGGCAACTGATTGATGTTTCTCTCTCATTGATGTTTCTGGCTCTCTATCCCTCTCCCTTTCTCTCTGTAAAAAAATCAATAAAATATATTTTAAAAAACCAATGAAGACTGATAGTATCAGTATGTACTATCAGTCAAACACTGTGGACATAGTGGTGAACAAAATAGATGAAGATCTTCACCCAGCTGGAGCTTACATTCCAGTTAAAGTCTTGCTAATTCCAGCTGCAGATATAGTAACTGAGAACAAAGTAATTGATGGAGTTATCAAGGATGTAAGGTAGAACTTGCTTTGTCGCCCAGGGACTCAGTGTCTCTGGGAGCAGGGCCCAGGATTCATGGGCTCTTAAACTCCCTATGATTGGGATCCCCGGGAAATGTGAAAGTGATGGCTCAGGGTGCAACTCCCCCAGAGACAGCAGGACACTTGTAAGAGACTCGATCCTGTGCTGCCAGGAACTTCCAGTGCCCTTGGACTTGCACCTCATGGACAAGTGCCCACCCAGGGCACCTTTAGAAGTCGGGGCTGAGCACAGACCCCCTCTGCTCTGCCTGGTGTGACAGAGATGAGAGTTCACTACTTGGTTAGTCCCTCACAGGCAGAGATCCTGTTTTATTGACATGACTAGTGATTGGTAACTCCCTAGTGCAGTGCCAGGCATAGCCTGAGCACTCAGAAACCTCTGAGTGAAGGAATGGCCATCAACTTCACTTGCCCAATCCTTTGATATTCTGTTCAGCCCAAGTGAAAAGAACTTACTTTGTCTCTATGCTCCCTATTGGTCACCAATTCCCAGTGTAACTTATTATCTTGCAAGGTGTCAAAGAGGCAATTTCTAGCTCGAGTCTTACTCCAACGACATCCAGCCCAGGCGTTTAATTATGGCACTGCTTTTAGATGGGGACACTTTGTTGATATTTGCTCTACCGACCAAGCTGACTGTTCTGCACACCCAGGCACTGCTGTTGCTGAATGTAACTTCTTAAAGTGGGTGGCATCCAGCCACTTCTCCCCTTCCTTCTCTTTCCTTCGAATCTACTTTTAAATAAGCAAGGTAGCCTTAACACTTGATGTGTTCATCAGACTTCGCACCGTATTCACTGCCTTTGAACTTTGTGATCATATCATTACCCACCTTTTCAGAATATCCTTTCTAATTTTGCTCGGCCTCAATCTAGCCAACTTTTAAGACCCACCCAGCAAGCATGATAGCCCTGTCATCTCTGAGTGGGGGGGACT
The DNA here is from genome assembly GCA_027563665.1 of Antrozous pallidus. NCBI lineage: Eukaryota > Metazoa > Chordata > Mammalia > Chiroptera > Vespertilionidae > Antrozous > Antrozous pallidus. The sequence continues at coordinate 51,929,691 of CM050516.1, read as the reverse complement.
AGCAGCCTGAATGACATCCCCCCAACACACACAAAGCCTTTTCAGCCACTATAATAAATCTCTTCTCCCTCTCATTACATAGAGTAATTACTTTATGTAGAACTTATTCAACAGATTCCTTTGCTACGTCAATTACCTTTTATATAGTTACTGGAGGCCTGTTGCATGAAATTTGTGCATTGGGAGGGGGTAGGGGAGAGTCCCTCAGCACAGCATGTGCCCTCTTGCAGTCCAGGAACCTCGGAGGATGTGGCAGTGTGCCAAACATCAGGAAGTCAGGGAGGAGCCTGAATCGGGGCCAGGCACCGTGCTGCTCATACTCATCCTGGCCCACTGCACCTGCTGCCACCGCTTGGTAGTACTGCCGTGGGATTGGGAGAGGCTCTGCCATGGCAGCTTGTACTCACCAACCATGAGCCTGCCTTCTGGCTAAGCGCACTCCCACTGTGGAAGCACACTGACCACCAGGGGGCAGCTCCTGCATTAAACATCTGCTCCCTGGTGGTCAGTGTGCATAATAGCAATTGGTCGTTTCACTGTAATGATTGCTTAGGCTTTTATTATATAGACTAGAGGCCCAGTGCATGAAATTCATGCAAAGGGGAGCAGGGGATGTCCCTCAGCCAAGCCTGCACCCTCTCTAATCTGGGACCCCTCGAGGGATGTCCAACTGCCCGTTTAGGCCCGATCCTAGTAGGATCGAGCCTAAATGGGCAGTCAGACATCCTTCTCACAATCCAGGACTACTAGCTCCAAACTGCTCACCTTCCCACCTCCCTGATTGCCCCTAACTGCTTCTGCCTGCCAGCCTGATCACCCCCTAACCACTACCCTGCCAGCATAATTGATGTCTAACTGCTACCCTGCCAGCCTGTTTGCCCCCAACTTCCCTCCTTTGCTGGCCTGGTCACCCCTAACTACCTTCCCCTACAGGCTTGATAGTCCCCAATTGCCCTTCCTTGCAGGCCTGGTCCTTCCCAACTGCCCTCTTCTGCTTGCTTGATTGCCCACAATTGCCCTCCCTTGCAGGCCTGGAACCTCCCAATGACCCTCTCCTGCTAGCTATCTTGTAGTGGCCATCTTGTGTCCACATGGGGGCAGGATCTTTGACCACATGGGGGCAGCCCTCTTGTGTGTTGGAGTGATCGTCAATCTGCATATTACTCTTTTATTAGATAGGACTAGGGGCCCGGTGCATGAAATTTGTGCACTGGGGAGTGGTCCCTCAGCCCAGCCTGCCCCCTCTCACATACTGGGATCCCTCAGGGGATGTCCTACTGATGGCTTAGGCCTGCTCCCTGTTGGAGCAGTCTGGCCTCTCTTTGAGGGAGGCGACTGGGCTGATCAGGGAAAGGTGCCAGCCCCATCACCCCACTACTGTAGCCACTGCCAGTCACCACAGCCACTAAGGTATTTTCATCAACATGGACTCCAGTCCCTTTACCATGAAAAAAATGACAAATTTCTTTAGGCATTTTCAAAATGTGCCTTTCATAAGATATGATATTTCTTTCTATATTTTTCCTCTTATCCTCACCTAAGGATATCTTTCCATTGTTTTTTTCCCTTTCCCTGCGATTCCAGGCTCGGCCACTTCTCAAGCCAACAGCCTCCACAACAGTCTATAGATTTGGGAAGCAGGCACCCTTGCCCCTCCGATCCCAGGCTGGCCCCTTCCCAAGCATACAGCCTCCACAACAGGCTGTTGGCTTGGGAAGTGGGCACCTCCCACCCCTCCAATGGCAGGCTCGGCCCCTTCCCAAGCCTGCAGTCTCCACCCAGACTGTAGGCTTGGGAAGCGGGAACCCCACCCCTCTGATCCCAGGCTCGGCTCCTTCCCAAGCCTTTAGCCTCTACAACAGGCTGTAGGTTTGGGAAGCAGGTCCCACCCCATCCCCCAAGCCTAAAGCCTCCACAGGATGGCCAGCTGGGAGTGACCTGAGTGCCGAGGAGGTTCCAGGGACCCAGGTATGTATGTAAATTAACCACCATCTTTATTGGGTTAATTTGCATACTCACTCTAATTGGCTGTTGGTGTAGCAGAGGTATGGTCAATTTACATGTTTCTCTATTATTAGGAAAGATAGGTGCCCATGTGTGCACTTAATTGTCCAGATGAATAGCAGGTAGCACCTGGGTCAGAGCATGGTGTGAGGGTCCAGCAGACCCAGCTTTCAGTGCAGGTGCTCCCCTTGGTGGAGATATGACCTCTCTGGACTTCAGCTTTGCCATCTGTAAAATATGGGACTTGGACCTGCCCGTGTTAAGCATGTCTTTTTATTCTGATGCTTTGACATCTGGAGTCTGGCTGACTCTGGAGAGAGTGCCCTTCCCAGGGCCTTGCAAGCAGGCCTTTCCTAGGCAAACCAGCCAATCTAGAGCCCATCCCAACCACCTTTTTTGAGTCTCCCGCATTGGACCACTAGTCCATTGCCCTAATCACCCCAGGGCAACTAGGGACAGACCCAAGGCCTCAGACACCACTAACATGATCTAAACCAGTCAGCTAAGCTTGCTTGCCCTGCCTCACCGTGCCCATTCCCACAGAAGGCACATGAAGGCTTTTGCCCACTGTTTCCCCTGTCCTGTCTGCCTGACGACAGACCCTGCTGCTTCTCCATGTGGACCCATGCTGTCCCTTGTTTCTAAGGAACTGTGACTGAAAACATCTTTCCTTATGACAGTCATTTCCACATCTGCCTATCTTACCATACCTGATTAGTGTTCATACCTAACACTAATCCTATGCGCATTTCCAACACAACCCCATATGGTTTTGGTAGTGTTTCTCCACTGGTGGTGGTTTCTGACTTCCAGACACAATGGGGAAAGAGGTGCTACTAGCATTTGTGGGTAGAAGTTAGGGATGCTGCTAGACATTCTGCAATGCATAGGATGGTCACCCACAATAAGAATTATCTTGCCTAAAATGTCAAGCATGGCAAGGTTGAGAAAACCCTGGGTTACAGTGAGGATTTAGCAACGTAAAGTGCTCATTAGAGTCATTCTTAGGCTATCGCATGCATCAGAATCATCTGAAGGGATTATATATATTTTGCTGGGCCCCTCCCAGAGTTTTTAACTCAGTAAGTCTGTGGTAGACCTGAAGATTTGTACTTCTAACAAATTCCAAGGTGATGCTGATGGTGCTGTTTCAGCACCAACTTGGAGACTCATTAGCCTAATTTATAGCAGTCATTCGATAAATTTCTCATAATTGTTATTTTATCAGATCCACTAGGTCAGACACTGAGCCTTATTCTTCACATCCTGCACATCTCTGCATTTGCAACAGGCACTTAATAAAAGAGGTTGATCTCTATTTGACATTGAAGCGTTACTAAGCAGTGAACTCTGCTTACTGAAATACATTTGGGACTCAATTAGAAACTTGTCTAGTTAGGAATATGTTCTCGTGAATAACAAATTGCCCCCCCCCCCAAAATTAGTGGTTTAAAAACAAGCATTTTTTTTTGTACCTCATGATTTGTGTGCCCAGGCAGGGCCCAGCCAGCTAACCTTCTGTTTCATGGGGCATTGATGGGAGCTTCTCAAAGATATTTACCTGGCTGATGGATCCATTCATTCACAAATTTGATACTTTGCTGGAATGGCCTGAAGACTGGGCCCCACTGGGACCTCATTTGGTCTCTCCATGTGGTGGCCCCAGGATAGTCAGACTCATCACAGGGCAGCTTTGGGCTTTCAGAGCCTTCCAGTTAACAGGGTGGAAACTACATGGCTTTTTATGTTGTGGTCCCAAAGTCCCATTTTGTGACTTCCACTACTCTACTCGTCAAAACATGTACCACCACCACCCTTTCCTGCAAAGGGTAGGAGATATAGTTCCAACATTTTAATGGGAAGAGTGTCATAGAATTTGTTCACCATGTTTTTAAACCACCACAGAGTGTTTGATTGCAGCCCTCTTCCTAGTGAATAGAGTAGAACAAATAAGTAAATGACCCTAGGACTTGATCATTTTACTCTGCTGTTCTCCGTTCTGAACTTTTCACGATAAATCTTTTCCCCAAATATATCTTTGCAAGCCAGGCAGCTTCCCTGCTACTGTCTTCATCGTATGATTCTGACTTGGAATAAGTATCCATATACCTGTCAGAATTGCCTAGTGCAGTAAAACCCACAATGAAATGCCCGTCATTGTTGCAGGTTCATTACACAGCATGAAAAATTACATCCCCCAAGGACACGGTCCCAGACGGCATCTCTCTCCCCGTTGTAGTCTGCAGTGCCTGTGATACAGGTATGCTTCTATTCCCACCCGTGGCCTGGCAGTGGGTTCTGTATAACTGGATTCACACGTGATAATCCAGTTCCCTGGCTGATGCCTTCTCTTGCGTCTCCAGAGCCGTGGTCCCTGTGAGATCCTGGGCCCTCTCACCTGCTCAGCATGTCCACAGGAGCTAAACGATGACCTCACCAGCAGCCAAGGACTGCATTGCTCTCTGTGATTACCCGAAAGGGAAAGCAAAATGTCACTTAAAAAGGTAGCTTTTGCTCTTCCAGTACAACAAAGGATCTTCTAGAAATCTCTTATTTTTTAAATGGAATTATAATATGTGCTTTGTTTTGTTTGATCACTTTTATCATTTTTTAGCAGAGGCCCAAGAGATTTGGCTGGGGTAAGGGGGGGGACAATTATAATGATTCATTTGTATACATTTGTCCTAGTGGGAACTTGATCTAGTGAAAATATTATTGGAATATTAAATAAGAAGCACTCAACTTTATTTTCTGTTCTATTTGAAATCAGACACAAGATACAAACATTAAATAGGCCCAGGAGTGCCACAGTAATTCGGTGATTCATGAGCTTCCCCACCGCCCCTCCTGCCCCCAGCACCTTGGTTATTTCTAAGTTGAGTTGACATAGCTTTCTCCTTGTCCTTCCTACTTGACCCTATGTTAGTGAATTTTTTAGCTGCCCCTCCTCCCCATATAAACTCCTCTGTTAAAGATCCTCCCTTAGATAACAGCCTGCATGGTTCTGGAGAGGATGTGGTCAGGCAAGCACACACCTCGCTGTCCTGAAGACCCCTTGCTTTCCAGCAAACCTCTCTCAGCAAGGGCTCCCAGGCTGGTCCTTAGCTGCAGTCCCCTGACTCAGCTGTCCAGCTCCAGAGACCAGTATATAGGTCAGGATCTAAGCAGGAAACAGAAACCACTGAAGAATTTGAAACAGAAGGGCTTTGATGTAGGGATTGATTACACTGGGGATGGAAGAGCCCAGAGGCCAGCCAGGGGGCAGTGAGGGATCCAGAGATTGCAAAGACAGGAAGCTGATACTGCTGCAGAGCGGATGGGAGGGGGCAGGGTTGCAGAGCTCAGGGGTATTGTCACCAGGTGCAGGCTGGAACCACATGGACCTGTCCCAAACAACTGGAGCCAGAGAGGTTGTGCAGCTGCAGAAAGAGAGGAGAAGTACCTATTCCCCCCTCCCTACCCCCAATGCCTCCCATTCTCTGGCTTTGGAAAAGCAACCTATAGGGGTTACTCCCATTTGATTCAGTACAAGGTAGGGAAAGGGCAAGAAAAAGACCCAGGGTAGCAGCCAGGACATGCACTGCAGTGACCCTGCGAAGCTATTCTCACTCAGCTGTCTGTGGTCTACCCAGAGCCCAGCACATGTCCATCCTCCAGCCCAAGGTCAATCTCAGCTGCTCAAATGTCTCAGCCATTGACACTGTAATGATCGATGTACCTTGTCCAATAACAGCCTTTTACATGAACACCCCACTTTGGTCAAATTTCCCATCCTGTCCACACTCCCAGCACCTATTCCAAATCTGAGCTGGAAGTAACCCCTTAGTATATTTTGCTTATATCCTACTTTGTGACAGGGTATTTACATACTTGGTTTATCTTATGTAGACTGTAAGTTCCTTAAGAGTAGGACCTGTGTGTGCTTCATTCATCTTCCTATTTAGCACATCATTTAGCAAGTGCCTCACAGAGTGGAGTATTCACTAAATATTTAGCTCACGAATGGAGAGAGCACCAGCCTTCAGTGTTGGTGGCAGTGGAATCAAAGGGATATAGATGGTGGGGAGAAACTATGACACTGTTATGGCAAAGTCTAGGGCAGGGGGCTGGGGGGACACTGTCCTCTCCAAGTGCCCATTGAGTGCCAGTCATTCCAAATGTTCACTAAGGGACCAGTAACCAATGGGCTAAGGCTCACCTCTTGGAAAGCTGTTGGAGTGTCAGGATGCTGGTATTTTCTTTTCATGGACCATAGAGGTAGAAAGTCTGGAGCTAGAGCAGAGGGCACGGTATATTCGCTTTCTGCCTATGTCATGGGCAGTGAACCCCAAGTCCCTGCTTCTTGTGGACTGCCACAAACAAACGTAGTGTCTACAAACTTCAGATGAAAGATGATAGCTGGCACTGTCATTATCATACTTTTTCATTTTCCCACTATCTTTGAGCTTCCTGAGGACAAGGTTCTACTTTTATTACTTAATTCATTCTTTTTTATAACTATAATATCTAGCACATTGCTGCTCAATAAATGTCTGAAATATCAAGTGTTTCTTAGAGTTTAATAGAGATATGGTTTGAATCCCTCATATAAGAACATAATTATTAAGAAAAGCTATTCATCAGCTGTTTTTTAATGTTCACAGAAAATGGTCCTAGAATCTAATGCTTGAATTAAATTTACAAAAAAAAAAACCAACCCCCCCCCAAAACCCAAAAAACAAAAACCTCAAATCAGAGCAGTTTTCCCTCTCCTCCCTCCCCCACCAGAGTGTATTCTCCAGACTACCCGAATCAGAATTGCCTGGGAGAGCCTGGCCTGGCCAGTGTGGCTCAGTGGTTGAATGCTGACCTATGAACCAATTCAGTGTTCAATTCCTAGGTTGTGAGCTTGTTTCCCAGAAGCGGGTGTACAGGAGGCAGTAGGTCAATGATTCTCATCATTGATGTTTCTATTCCTCTCTACCTCTCCCTTCCTCTCTCTGAAATCAACAGAAACATATATTTTTTTTTAAAAAAAGAATTGCCTGGAAATATATGTATATTTCAAATATTTGAAATATACATATATATTTGAATATACATATATTTTTAATTATGAGCCTTCATCCCAGAATGTTATTTTTTAGGGTGAACCTTGGAACTTACATTTTAAAATTTTTATGGTAAACTACAATTTCAAGACATTGGCCCAGAGTGACAAGTGAGAAAATTCTCACAGGGAGAGTTGACGCAAGTCTGAAACTTAGTTATCCAGAAGATCTAAGGAATTCTATCCATGGGCTCTTTAGGCACATGCTGGAACTCTTTTGTCTTGGATCACTTAGAGTCAGGAAATTAGACAAGATGACCTCACATAATTCTTTCTAGATATTTAACACTATAAAAAACACCTTCTCTATCACCTCCTCAGGTTCACCATGCACAGGAACAAAACTCTGGACACATCATTTCTCTGCTGAAATGAAAAGGGCTTGACTAATTGGTTGTCCTTTTCAGCTGCTTTTTCTTCTGTTCATTAAATCCAATATTTTTCAGTGCCTACTTGGTGCAAGGCCTAACATACTGTATTTCTCTCTTTTTTAAAAAAATATTTTAATCTTTATTGTTGTTTATTAATTACATTATTCCCTCCTTTCCCCCAATTTAGCTCCCCTCTACCTGGTATCCATACCACCCTCTGCCCTTAACTCCCCCACACTGTCCTCTTCCATAGGTGTATGATTTTTGTCCAGTCTCTTGCTGCACCTCCCACACCCCTTTTCTCCCCAAGAACTGTCAGTCCATTCCCTCTCTATGCCCATGATTCTCTTATATTCGCCAGTTTATCCTGTTCATCAGATTTTTAATTCACTTGATTTTTATATTCATTTGTTGATAGATGTGTATTTGTTGTTCGTAATTTTTATTTTTACCTTTTTCTTCTTCCTCTTCTTAAAGAATACATTACAGCATTTCATATAATATTGATTTGGCAGTGATGAACTCCTTTAGCTTTTTCTTATCTGTGAAGCACTTTATCTGACCTTCAATTCTAAATGATAGCTTTGTTGGGTAGAGTAATCTTGGTTGTAGATTCTTGCTGTTCATCACTTTGAATATTTTTTTGCCACTCCCGTGTGGTCTGCATAGTTTCTGTTGAGAAATCCGCTGACATTCATATGGGTGCTCCCTTATAGGTAACTAACTGTTTTTCTCTTGCTGCTTTTAATATTCTCTCTTTGTCTTTTGCTCTTGGCATTTTAATTATGATGTGTCTTGGTATGGTCCTCTTTGGATTCTTATAGTTTGGGGTTCTGTGCACTTCTTGGACTTTTAAGTCAATTTCTTTTACCAAGTGGGAGAAGTTTTCGGTCACTATTTCTTCAAATAGGTTTTCATTGTCTTGCTCTCTCTCTTTTTCTGGCACCCCTATAATTTGGATGTTGGTAAGCTTGAGGTTGTCCCAGAGGCTCCTTACACTATCTTCAATTTTTTTTGGATTCTTTTTGCTTCTTGCTTTTCCGGCTGAGTGGAATTTGCTTCTTTGTATTTCAAATCTTTGACTTGGTTCTTATGGTTCTCTAGACTGTTTTTAGGTCTTTGTATAATATTTTTTATTTCAGTCAGTGTATGCTTTATTTCTAGCTGATCCTTTTTCATATCCTTGAAGATCTCGTTCATATCCTCAAAGGACTCTTTAATTTCATTGGCCTTTTCTAGGACTCTCTTAAAAAACCTTATAACCGTGGTTTTGAAATCTATGTCCAGTCATTTTTTCCTCCTCCATCTCTTTCACATCTGATTTATTTCCATGTCTCTGCATGGTGGCTACTTCCCTGAGTTGGTCTATGAGCTTTGTGTGGTAGATGTCCTCTAAGGGACAGCCTCCCCAGTTACCTGAGGTGTATACTCTTGGTGCAGCCCTTTATGGGTTGCACAGTCTTGTTGAAGTTAAGCCTAGATTATTGTTGTTAGCACTAAGTGGGTTTGACCTCCAGGCCAACTGGATGTGAGGATCAGCTGTGCTCAGGTAGGATGGGCGGAGTCTCCAGGCTGAGCAGGCAGCCTTGATTTCCCATCAGCTTCACCCTATGCAGCACCTGGGTCTCTGTGCCTGGTGGTAATGGCTGCATGCACCTCTGAGAGAAAGCTGCTGCCAAGCTCTACCCACTGCCAGACAATTCAGCCTCTCCTCAAATGAGTCTGCATACCCAAAGTCTCACCCAGGGTCGTAAAAAAATGCAGTCCGGTGGTTTCCCAAATGTGAGAGCAAGTCACGAGTCCTCTCTGCATGTTCACGTGCTTCTGCTGTCCCCAAGTTTACACGCCCTCTCCGCAAGCTCACAGACCTCTGCAGTGCCCGAGTTTCAGCGTGCTTCCTTCTTACTGTTCAGTTTCACCTCGTATGAGCGTGGGTTCCCTGGACCTCGCCCAGAACTGGGGAATAAGTGCAGCAGGACACCTTTGTCTCCCTCCCCCATTTGAGAAAACCAGCTGGGTTTGCAGCCGCTTACCCTATCCGCTCGCGTGCGCCCAGCTCCAAACCTCTGAATCCACGTGTATCCTCAACTCTGCCCTCCACCGCTCCTGAGTCACAGTGTCCTGTGTTTACTTTTTTTGTGTGGAATTTTCACTCAGCCAACTTTCCGGTGATTCTGGATTATGTTCGTTCTGTTGTTAAGTTGTAGTTTTGAAATTGTTGTGTGGCGCAACAAGATAGGTGTTTACCTATGCTGCTATCTTGGTTCCTCCAGCCTAAGATACTTTAAAAGAAATTTGGACTATGAATCAACCATCTGTGAGGAACTTACCACCCAGGGTACGTGAGACATGTGTCAGGAGATCAGGATAAAAACCTAGGGTGCAACTCTAAACACTAAAAGAAAAGTTAGTAGCCAGTGTTGGTTGAGTACATGGAATTAATCATACAAATAACACATCTGACCAGTGATCATTTCAAGCTTGGAGTACACTTGAGCCCAATCTATAAGAGTGTGTATGTGGAAGAGGAGGGAGGAAGATCTGAAAGACAGGAAGGACCAGGAAAGCCGGGAGTTGGAGTGACATGAGCACATTTTAGATGAGAAATAGTAAAACCATTTGATAGGTAAAGTCCAGAAAGGTGGGAAATAGATAAACAAATTGGAAACCTGCTTTGTAGGGGATTCTGATATCATATCAAGAGAATTTTGGACATTTTTTATATGGAAATTGGAGACTTAGGGTTAATATAGTTTGGAGAAAGTAGTGTTTTAACTAGACTAATTAGATGGAAATTTTAAGATAAGGTCTCAAGAGAAAAAAATATGAAGTAGACAGACCAGTTAGAAGGCTATTGCCATGGACCTTACATGATTACTTAACCAGGAAATGGAGTATAGTTGGAATGGAAAGAAGAAACTGATTGAGAGAGATAGAAGTAAAGAAAGGGCAACAGAACTCAGTGGCAAATGGCAACTGGGATTGCAGAGGAGAGAGAGGAATCATAAAGGGCATCCTTTTAAATTTTGTAAGTATTAATCACTGGTCAGCTGTATCCAAACTTGTAGGCAAAGGTGTTTCCTCTGCATCTGAGCCTTGCCAGTGCATTTTCCCATGGACTTAGTGGTGTAATAACCATGCCGGCATGAGTATCCAGGCATTTCTCCATTATACTCTAATGTGAGTTGTTACCAAAGGACTGTCCATGTGAGGTAGTAGCCAACAAAAATCCATAGATAGGTAGATAGGTAGATAGATAAATAGAGGAATCATGATTAGGAGGAAATAGTCAGTACATATTGAAGTCCTCATCATAGGCAAGAGAATCTCTGCAAAATACTGAACTTGAACTCTAGTTTCCATACTGAGTTTGGTTCCCAAGAGAGGAATATGCAAGCTATTCCTGGGGCTTAGTTATTAACTCAGAGAAGAGAAAGCAGACCTAGAGCTCGAGGGGGAGCTGTGGTCTAACTCAGGCCGCATCTGAAGGGGTTCTTCTGCTTCTACAATGAATGAGTTTGAAAATAAGGAGCTTGAAGTAATGAGATCAAATGAGAGAGAGGTTGCATGGCATTGACCTTATATTCCAGAGCAGTGGTTCTCAACCTTTCTAATGCCCGACCCTTTAATACAGCTCCTCATGTTGTGGTGACCCCCAACCATAACATTATTTTTGCTGCTACTTCATAACTGTAATTTTGCTACTGTTATGAATCATAACGTAAATATGTGTTTTCCGATGGGCTTAGGCTCTACAGCGGTTGAGACCCCCAGGTTGAGAACCACTGCTGTAGAGCCTAAAGCCCATAGGAAAACACAGATATTTACATTACGATTCATAACAGTAGCAAAATTACAGTTATGAAGTAGCAGCAAAAATAATGTTATGGTTGGGGGTCACCACAACATGAGGAGCTGTATTAAAGGATCAAGGCATTAGAAAGGTTGAGTACCACTGTTCCAGAGAACAGGACAACTTCTCAGTCAAGGTCAGACTGATTATGTGGCTTGTATCTTATTTGGAGAGAGGCAGAAAATGTCTTATCCAAACACTTCATGAAACTCTAGATGTTCAATGGAAACGGGGATGGAGGTATCCACTCATTTGGAAATGGAAGTTGGCCTCAGGAGCCACTATATTCTGCAGAAAGTGTTCAATGTGGACGCACTTCTGCAAAATAGGATAAGATGAAACCTCAATTCAGATATGAGTAAAGGATGGACAGAGCTTGCTAATAATCTTATCACAGCCAAAAAATGCAGGTCAATTGCACTCATGGATCTGGGCCTTTGGAGGTGTGTGGGCAAAGGAAAGAATCTGGGAAGCTGAAGTGCTCGGCAGAGGGTAGAGACAGAGCAGCTGCCACAGGTTGCCCATTGAAAGACCCTCACGGAGGCTGGGAGCCTGAGCAGCACGCCCGCCTATGTGGGGAGAAGCAGTGGTCAACAGTACAAAGGGAGGCTGTATTGTCCAAGGACCCCACTCCTACCTGGAATACAAATTTCCTCCAGCTTGTCACCAATCCTGCCTGGGAATGTTCCTGATCAAGAGCAGAAGCTGATCCAGGATATGATGATACCAGACCCAGAAGTACAGAACCACTGTGGTACAGGGATTCTTCTAGAAGTGCTAGGGACCTGCCAGGCAGAGGGCTGTCACGTGGAAACAGGAGGATATTAGCTGTAAATGATGCTGCTGCTGGGAGGCACTTGCTGAGTACTTGTAATGTGGCAGGTATTGGACTGAGCTTTTTATACCTTCTGTTGCCTTAACACCTCACAATGAATTTATGAGTCACTATTATTACTTCCAAATGAGAAGATTGAGGCTCAGAGGTTAAAAAAAAAAGTATCTATATTTGCAGTCTGGATTTCTCACCACTGCCAGATACCTTAGATGACTCCTCCCTCTCCCCCTCCTTTTTTTTCTTATTGGTTAGGGGAAGCACAGAGGCACAGACTAACCTACACTCCCCTAGGCTGGAGGCCTCTCCCATGAGTGTTTGCACTCACAAACAGAGGTCTTGAACACAGCATGTGCACAGCCACGTGAAAAGCTTTACTCATCTCCCAGACACCTCCCTGATACAGGCAAAAAGAGGAAATACATTTGCTAAGCTTCTGAGCAGCCACTGGCCCCATCAGAGGCAAGAGCGTCTCTGCAATGATGAGAAGCACTGTCATTTTAACCTGTTGTTGGACTAAACACAATTACGCTAGTGATGAGAAAAAAAGAGGGGGGCGGGATTTGAGATGTAGGATGGAAAGATAAACTCTTGTCCCTTGGTAGCTATTAGAAATATTGCCAAAATACCATGAAAGTGTGAAAGATGACATGATTATATTTGTTTTTCCACGGAAAATTTCCTATATTGCAAGAATTTACAGGGACAGAAGTCCACCGTGCAGATATAGAGCTGGAAGGGCATGGAGGGACAGCCAGCAGCAACATGCCCAGACCCTCCTCTGAGGAAGAGGCCCCACTGACTGAACCCCAATCTGGGGTGGATGCAGGGCAGGTGGCTTTAGGCACAGAGAGTGTGCACAGTTGCCTAAGGGGCAACACCTGCCCGAATCTTCTTTATTTCCCACCTCCAGCCACCTGCTTTGGTGGAATGCCCCGTCCAATGTTTCTTTGGATTTGGTATGAGATTCACATCCTCCTACAAAATTTGCAACATAAGAGGGTGGCTTGGACAGTCAGGAGGCACAAGGAGAACCAGCTGGCGTTCGTCTAGCTGCTCCACAAAGTGGCATACACAGAAGCTTCCAAGAAGTTAGAGCCACCAACCTGGCCCCAAGGAGCTGCAGAGGTTTTAGAAAAGAGCAAGGGAAGAGACACAAAGCATGTGGGTTAACCAAAACCAACCTGAAATCCTTGCAGGCGGGCAATCAGGACTGGTTCTCCTGGAAGAGCCACCAACATCAACATCAGAAGGCCCAGTTGCAGGAAGTTAGTCAGGGCTCAGGCTGCTGAGTCAGGCCTGGGATGCAAACTGTGTAAAGGCCTGGGGTTCAGTCGGGTTATGGGTGGCAAACTCCTCTGACCTGGCAGCCAACCTCGTGAGCAGTAAGTAAATTAGGGCTTTGATCTCTGGAGAAACTTGCTAGCAGACTTGCTTGTAATAAGATAGGACAACAAAAATTAGGGGGATTGGGGTCCAAGATTTGCTCATCCTCTGGTAACATTGATTCTTCTTGTGAAGCACAGTACAAGGTCATGCATCTCAAGATTTTGAGCCTATACCATGGAAGTGAGCTGGCTAGATTAGGTTCCACTTTCCATGATGGATCCATATCTTTCCAATACAGATGTTAAGAGAATTAGTCACATAACATCTGCAAGTTATTTACGGTGTCCTAAAGAGAGAGGCTGCATAAATAGGTAATACAAAAGCAATCTGCCCTGGGGAAGTTACTGATGTGGAGTCCTTGCAGGAATAGGCACGAGGGCCATATGCCAGCAGCACTGAATTGAGTTATAGTGGCTTCTGTGCCTACCGAGAGAGTACTTGCGTCACCGTGTCCCATATTTAAATCTAGGATGCAAATGGAAAACCAGTTTTTACAACTCTAAATACGCTTCCTACTACAGAGAATAGTGGCTGAAGGAAAAGCAAAAATAGCTGCTCACACCACGGTTTGAGAAAATGTAAATCCGAAAACCTTCGTTTTTTAATTGCATGCTACCAAATAAGGAAATTGGGGAAGCAGTGAGTCAACAATATTCTAGCACTTACCAGATTCCAACAAGATGCAAGGGTGCCCTTTAAGATGGTATTCTAAAATTTACATGAAGCTTTCCCCTGACATGCAACCTTTCAGCTCCTGTCTGAAAAATGGGCTGGAACACAGCTGTACGGAACAGTGAGGATGCTGCTCCAATGAATGATTTCAACACTCTCAGACCCCTGAGAACATGGGAATCACACCTCACACATCTGAAGAGCACTTTAGGCTTTTAAAATTACTTTCACCTACATCATCTCATTTGATCACATTTGATTCTCACAAAATCCTTGAGGCAAGGTATTTGTAAGAGTGTGGTTGTCATATCACAATGTCATTGAACTGTGGGTGTTTTTGTAGAGACGGGATGAATCACTCTAGGGAGGAAAAGGGAACAAACAAATGAAAACAAGAAGATTTAGAGATCTAAGCTCCCTGTTGACATGGCCCCTGTATACATTGACACTCCTCACGCACCAAAAGCCAGCAGAAAGGCTTAGGAATCGCTTGCAACTCAAGTGTGTTTTCTTCTTCTCTAAGCCATTAGAAGACAGTTTAAAGAGAGTTGGGAATGTTCTGGCCTTTTGTTTTGAAACTTCCTCTGCTTGTTGTCTACTTGTCTGCTGACTGTAAGATCAGGCTGTGTGCTTTAAACAGATAAAACAACTTCTGCGCAGGCGTCTACGACAGGTTGACTTGCTTTGAATGTGTGGAAATGTTGACTGGGCTCCTCTAGGATGTGAAGATTCTTCTGTCTCAGTGTGACACAAGTGAACAATTTAAAGGAGAGCGCCGTCTGTGGCAGCCTTTTTTGGAAGGTGGCAGAAGAAAAAATGTCTGTTCTATAGCACAATCAGCTATCTGCATCTCCTCAAGGATTTTTCATGAACCTGAGAAGGAAATCTGTATTGTTTTCTTTCCAGGGGCAAACCACCTTTGCCAAGAAACCATGGATCGCGATTTCCAAAGGTAGGGGACATTTCTTCTTGTGTTCCCAGGTTAGCACTGGGCCAGTGTGGAGTTCAAGCCCTGCATCCCAGAGTTTGGGGAAATGCAGTAGATTTAACATATTCACTTACAACGAAGTAACAAAATAAACAAACAAAGGTGACATTGCATTGCCCCCTGCTTCTTTGTACAGAGAGGAAGGGATGAGAAGGGGAGAGAAAAGAATTGCCACCAAGCAAAGATAGTTACTTACATTCTTCCTCCCCTCCCACACCTTGAGTTGTCATCCATCTCTGCGCAACTCAGCTCACCGTGTGTTTCTCCTGCCAGAAGGGTGCCTTCAAGAGCCAGCAAGTGTGTGTGTGTGTGTGTGTGTGTGTGTGTGTGTGTGTGTCTGGGGGTGGGGAGGTGGGGCCTAGCCAGGAGGACATCAAACAACAGGTTATAATAGAAACCAGTGCCCAGGAAACAGGTTTCTGGTCCTGCCTCCATCTCTAATTATCTGTGTGACTCTGGACAAGGCATTCTACCTCCTTTCATCTATAAAACAGGGGGTTGGGCTAAGTATTCTTCTCCAAGGTTTCTAACAGCTCCTAAAAATTAGGATCCTTTTGGTAAGCACTGTGTAGGGAGGTTGTGAAGTGAAGCATAATGATCCCTGTGAGCTGTAAAAGAACAGACCTTGGAGGTGGTGTGAAAAATAATCCACCAGGAATCCTTGTGATGGGCTGGAAAACTATATAGAAGCATCAAATTGTGTGTAGTGTATAACATGAGGGATATGAGATGTATGAGCCAATATAAAATGGGGCTTATGTGGAAAAGCCCACATCTTAACACAGAAAAGCCTGGCTTTTGAAGCTAAGTGGTGCCCTATTCCCTTCTACGATCTTCCCCCCCCCCACCCCCCAATGATAATGTAGCTAGCACCTTGTGCACACAATTAAATGTCAGCCACAGAAAACATTTCCCTTGGCTTTGTTGTTCCAGAACGGGATTCTTTTGTCTTCAATATAATGGATATGCAGAAACAATGATAGAACGGAGATTTTTTTTCCTAAAGCGATGACAAACACACTGCTGCTTCCTCCCTCCCTCCTTCCTCCTTGTCCCCACCCCCCAAAATAAATCATTGTTCAAAAAAAAAAAATCCTATTGTCTATTGTCCACGGAGGATCAAGATCTGCCTAGGAACAGCTCCGGCGGCTCGCAGCGGCCCCGAGCGGCCGGTAGGTGGCGCACGAAGGCAGCGCAGGCGGAGCGCAGGCCGATCTGGGAGGGGGTCTCGCCGCCGCCACCCCACCCTGCCCGCCGCCGTCTTCCACCCCCGCCTCGCGTGCTAATTGCTGGATACTCTACTGGGACTTAGGGGAAAAGAAAGCGGGAATGGGAGGCGGGGAAGGGAGGTGGTGAATCCGGTTCCGAATACACAAAGCCTCCCCGATCTCCGCAGCCCAGGAGCCTAGCGCCCCTTCTCTCTCCTCCGGCCTCTGGGCCAAGGATCCGACCAGAGCAGCAGACAGACCACTAGGAGGAAAATGGTGATCTGGGTGTGAGCCCTTCGCGCTGCCGTGCAGGGCGCCCTCCAAAGCCTGGACACGTCCCTCTCCAGCTCACCCATCCGGGGCATCACAGCCCAGGCCCACCCCAAACGCTGTCCAGCCGCGTGGGGCTGCCTTCCGACTCCGGAATTGTTGAGGTCAGCGAGAGGAGACAGGACCGGATTACAGGCCAGGTCTCCAAGCAGCGGAGCCCCATGTGGGTGCCTGGACCCAAGTGGCGCCATCCGCAAGCCTCCTTACAGGAGAGCGGCAGCTATCCTGCCTCTCAGGCGTGGGTACTGGCGCTGTCAGTTCATGCACCATCCAGACACCCAACCCCTGGCTGGTAGAACATGGTGTTAAGATTCCTGAAGGCCTTAAAGTCAGAGGCCTGGGTTGGAACAGTGAGCATGAACACCTGGGTCTTTGTGACCTTGGGGATGTTCCTCAACTCCCCAGTCCTCCATCTCCCCAGCTTATCTCATAGGAATGCTGTGAGGATTTTTAAAAAGTGGTGCTTAGCTTAGCAAGAGGCCATGGTTGCAGTGATTAGTATTATTAGCAACCTGCCTCTCCTTGAAGGGGGAGGGAGATGCGTAGTCTGCTGCCTTAAGACAGATCTCAAAATACTGTTGCCTAGACTGAGGAGAAAGGGTCTGAGAGGACCATCCTCAGACCGGTCATTCCTAGTGCAAGGTCCCATCTGCCCTGGCCTGCCCTCAGCCCCCATCCCTCTCCCTGTCCCTGAGGCTGGACTGTTACATGTTTTAGTTCCTTCTCACCTCCCTCTCCCTCCTCACCTCCCGCTCCCTCTTCTCTCTGGATGTACCTTCTTACTGGTTGTATTCCCCCACTCATTTGGAGAATTCCTAAAGAATGGATAGCATGGGCTTTGAAGTCAGACATACCCATGTTGGAATCCCAGCTGCCCTAGTTGCCAGCGGGGAAATTGGACCAGTCATTTAGCCTCCCTGGGCTTCAGTTTGCTCTTCTATGAAAACAGTAGTCATAATACTTAGCTCACAGGGTTCCTGTGGAGACTGATGGAGATAATGTATATAAATTGCCCAGCTCGTACTTTTTCTCCAGTACATTTTAAAATTTCAATTTAGCGGTTGAAATTAGGTTACACTGTCTTACAGAAGATAATGGAGGTTCACTGGAATTTCCACAAATGCCCATCAAAGGTGACCCAGCAACTGCTAACAATTAGGTTCTCTGTACCCATTTGAGTCAGCAAGGTTCATTTGCCCTCCAGGAAAAGAGCAGAAATCTAGTGAGGACACATTCTCCCCAGAGCCTCATAGGTATATCTCAGACACTTAAATAGGATTATTAATTCATCGGGGCCACCAGATGCCCATTTTAGAGCAATACTCCAGCCGGAAGGTTCTTACTTTGAGCTGCATTCTAAGCCATGGCGTATGCCTCGCTGATGGGTGATTCCGTGACTCCTTCTTAGCACTCATCACGTGTGCTGCTACCCAAGCAGAGGTGTGGTGGCTGGGGTGTGGCACTGAGCCACCACCTGCCTGAAGTAGGCAGGAGGTCAGCAGCTGTTGACCTTCCTCTGAAAGGACACTTGGGCATTTTCATGAGCATCAGAATTTTGAGAGAAGCTTAGTCATTGGACAGACCAATTCCCATGGGCAGTGGAAGGACCAGTAGGTAGGTGTGGTAGCCTACCTCTAAGGTGGCCCCCTTGCCTTCTGATATACATGTCCCAGGTAGTCACCTTCCCCGTTGAGGAGGACTGACTTATGTAACCAAGTGACTATTGTGCAATGACAGGGTGTGACTTCCAAGGCTAGCGCATAAAAGATGCTGTGACTTCTACTTGCTCTTTCTTATATCACCCACTGTGAGGAAAGGCTGGCCACCATGTCATGAGAACACTCAAGCAGCTATATGGAGTGGTCCTCTTATCAAGGAACGAAGACCTTCTGCTACCAATAAGCCCCAACTTGCCAGCCTTGTGAGTGAGCCATCTGGATGACGTGCCGCCTCTAACCCCAGTCACGCCTACACATGACTACAGCCCAGGCCAACATCTTGCTTCCTGAGAAACCCACACCCAAACCACAGTTAAGCCATCCCTGAATTCCTGACTTACTGAAAACCTGTGTGAGATACAAAACATGTAGGTCTGCTTGATGTGTATCGATGTTATACAGATGACAAATGCAGCAGCACTCCAAAGAGCCAGGGCTTCCATTGCCTAAAGCGGAGCTGGTAGGGAGGGCCGCGCCCCCTCACCTGGTCAGCTCTGCTGGCTCCATAAAATGTCTAGGCTCTAAAAGCCTCTGTTGACCTCACCTGAATGCCCCATCTACAAAGGATCCAGGGGAAAACATTAAACTAGAATTTCCCAGGAGCACTATGTTCACAGTAGTCCTAACCTTTGTTTGTTAAAGAAAGGTTGAGAGTAAGTCATCCCCTCCCTTTCCTGCATCTCTTCCCAGGGCCGCTCTAGTGGTTGGCCCAGGCATGAAATTGCCAGCACTGTCACTACCCTTTTGGTCTTATTATGAGTGTGTCTGTTCAGCTGTGCTGGTTTCAGCATGTCACAGTGAAGTGCGAGCACAGGAGAGGAGGCTCTGTCAGATCTTTCTCTCTTTATGTTAGAAGCCCGATGCTGAAAAGCCGATAGGTCAGATGGGAGGAAACAGGTTACTATGTCCTATGGGGTGTAGAGCCAGGCACAGGATGGATCAGGTGTGGAAGCTACACTAGTCAGGTCACTATGCTGCTTCCTGAAGTTTCCCTGTTATTGTCATCAGTTATCTGATGACCGAAACCAGTGGCTGAGTCCCAGCCCCTAAAAGTGGCAGACTCACTCTTGTGCTCTAACTCTCTCTTAGTAGGAACATCACTTTTTCACTGTTAGTCCCTGGGAAGAATCATGTGCTTAATTCATGCAGAGAAAATTAAAATGACTTACTAGATGGTAGTATTCAGCTGAGCAAGTGCTACTTGAAATCCTATTCTTTCATGATTTCTTATCTGGCAGTGAGTATACTTAGTTAACTCATGCTTTTGTTAAGTCTAAACATCTAAAACATCTGACTGGGCATGTGTACCATTCAGCCAGAGGTCTGTGGCTGTCTGTTTTGTGTAAACCCTTATAGCCCCCAGATCTAGGGCCATAACAGGGTTGGCTTGTCAGGGAACCTCAACCTCTTGTAAGCCATTCCGATCCCCTAAAAATCCATTTCTTGTTTTTGATGTGATTCTAAGGTTCAGTTTTTTATTTTTTTCAGAAAGTTTTATTTCTGTTGTATTTTTAGATTCCAAAGTATTTATTTAAGGTGAACAAATGATACAGCATACACAACTGCTGGAACTGCTTTTTAATTGAGAACAAAAAGGGAGTACCTGGGACAAAACGATGCAATTACCACACATTGTTTTCAGGGAATTTTTGTCAAGTTTGTTTATCTTACTGTTAATGTGATGATACAGCAATCCTTGGAAAAAGAATAACATTTGCGTTAAAGATAAAAATGGAAAGCAGAGTTAGTACAACCCACAAAACCTTCTTTGGGAAGAACTCTTGAAGAAAAACTGACTCACGTTCCACAGAAGAATATGGTGCAGTCGTGTCTCCCTTTATAGTGCCAGAGTGTTCCTGGACAGAGGCCTCCTGACCTTATCAACCCATCATCTATTTTTTTGAATTGATTTCTATTTTCAGGACATTGTTTCTTCCTTTTGTTCCTGATGCATCTGTTCAGTGGTGCCTTCTACTGTGGTCCCATCATATTCCACGTGACCGGCACCCACCTGGAGAATTCACTATGGTGGCCGTGAGCCAGACCCGAAGGTCGTTGTTCAGCCAGGAGACTAGAGGAAGATCTCAAGGATCCACCCACTGATGTCAGATAAACTGGAGATATGTGGAGTCTGAAGGATGATCAGTGTATTACAAAGGATCTAGAAAAGAACTAATAAACTATCAGTACATAGCCAAGCCCTGGATATTTTTTAAAAACAAGCATAACAAAAACCTTTTTATGCTTTTGCTAAGCTTTCTGATGTGTAACTTAATTAAAGAATAGTTATATAGCGCTTACACATTTACGTAGTTCAGCCACCAACCTTGTAAAGAAAAGAAGAAACTGAAGGTATTTATATTTCACTGATAAGTGACGGAGTTGAGTGTCTCTAAATATGTGTTCCTATTTTAAAATTCTGCAGCATAAATTCTATAAATCACTTTACTGTGACGTCAATATTCATTCATTCAGTCAGACATCCAACAATTATTTAGATGCCTAGTATGTGCTAAGCACAGATATGCATCAATGAATAAAACAGACCTGGATCCCTCCTTACAGTCTACAGACAACTAATCCCCCCCCAAACATGTTTAGATATACCCACAATTGCATATATTCTGGAAGAAAATTGAATGGATTCAGAGATAGAGTATAACACAGTGTGCCTACAGAGGTAAAGGGATTAGCAATGGCCTCTCTAGGAAGAAAGCATTTAAATCAACAACTGAACAATTAAAAAAAAGAAAGTCAACTTTAGCCTGGAATGTGCTGACATTCCAGAGAAAACACACACAAAACCAGTGTAGGCAAAGACTCTGAGGGGCTGGGGGAATGTAATGTGTTTAAAAAAGAGTAGAACATTATGGATGCAAAATATTGCAGACTAGAGAACGTGCTAAACCATAGCCTCTCAGGGTTTGATTGGGTAATTTAGTCTGGCCACCTGACCAGTTCTTTAGTCCCCTTCACAACAATCCCTTTGAACAGCCTTTCACATTATGCTTGATTCTTTTCATGAGAGGGAATGCACTACCTTTTGAAGTATCTGTGCCAGTTTGGGTTAATATGAATTTGTTCCAACCAGAAAAGTGGAGCTGGAATCATGAATTGTCGTTACGGGTCTGCACCTGAGGTAATTTCCAAGTTGAAGTGGAAGAAGCTACGAAGATAGCTGTGTTTGCTGTTCTTTATTAAGAGGAGAGCCAAGGACATACAGCCGGCTTTCAAGTTGATAGTTATTTTTGGGAGGAATGAAATGAGAATGATAAGACAGCTCTCACAAACTTCCCACACTTTGCAACTATAGTAAAATTCGTGTCAGTATCCTCCTGCAAACCAGTGACTGCACAGCAAGGTCAGTTAGACTTGAAACACAGCCGTGTGCTTGGGCCAGGGTGATGAAGTGGGAGTGACTTCCTGTGGTATTTGTGGTACATCACGTAGAGGAAGTGCACTGTATCCACCAATTTTATAAAAGTCTTTGATAATATGAGTTGATTTACACACAATCTATAATATTGACCTGACTAATAAAGAAATTCAGTGGGATTCCACAAAGATTGACCAGTTATTTGAAAGAATCCCCCATGGTCAGTCCATACCACTAAGAGTTGAGACTGGTTTGAGTATTTATTTGTTCCCAAGTACATCAAGACATCTGAGTTTCAAGGTCTTTGGGAGGTACGTCCAAGCTGCATAACCCACAGGCCATTCTTCTTAAAGCCATTTATGATTGCTAAGTCAACCTACTCGAGATAGCCTCCAAAGGATTTTAGACCATTTTGCATAGTTATAATATTGCTAAGATATGAAAAGTAAAAAAGTTGACCAAAATGAAATGCTACTCTGTTCAATGAAAATCCTATTGACAGCCAATAGGATTTTACCTCTGAGATACAAGGAAAAAACCTCCACTGAATTTTGCTTCTCAGCAGTAATGCTCTAAAAATATCAAAGCAGTAGGAAAATAAAGCAAAAAAAAAATCAGGATATCTTGGTGGGACTGACAGGTGGAGTATGGTACTCATATGGCATCTGGTTCTAGACCAGACTAAATAAAAATCTACAGATAAGTGCCATAAATGTCACACCAACTTCTTGAGCCAGTTCATGGGATTTCCTAGTAGACCTGCTTCTCATTAAAGGATAAGGACAGATTCATCAGCATGCTTGGAACACAGCCAGCCCCCCAGGACTGAAGGGATGACCACCAGGCCTACCAAATGTCAAGAAGGAATTTCGACAGGATGCCCTTAAGTTGCCCTGTGGTGGGCTGAGGCAGGATGACTCCAAGGAGCAGGCCAAAGGATTCCTTTCAAGATTTGCTGGAGCACACTTTCATGATGACTTGTAGCTATGGCAGCTTGGCAGAGAGAGCCACAGACCTTGCTGGCCAGCAGCAGGGAGAAATGAGCACAGGCATCTGAGAGCCAACTCCATGAGAGAGCCCATCTGGAAAGAGCAACCGACCCTGGGAACAGGGATTAGAATTGTGAGCCATAGGGTAGTCCTTGCCTTTTATACAACATAGAAGCAGCAGCCAGTGTGCAGTATTGTGTAATAGTTTGGCACCGGGTTCTAGAGCCAGGTTGCCTGAGCTCAAATCCAGACTCCATCACTTACTAGCTGTGACCTCAGGACTGTTTCTTAGCCTCTGTAAGTTTATTTCTTCACCCATGAAATGGTAATAATGATCATACTTACCAATGATTTAGGTATGTTGCCTGTTAGAACAGTGTCTTTCCAACTGTTCAATAAATGCTAGCTCTAGAATTATTAGTCTGTATGGCTCCCCACAGGAAACTAGAAATCATATTGTAGTCTGCCATTCATAGGTCCAATATTTATATTTCTGCTATTTATTACTAAATAGGAAGGACAAATTATTAAGGTTTTTTAATATCAGTTTCTTCTTCTGTCACATATAAATAATAATACTACATGGGTTTTATAAACATTAATGAAATAATAGTAATGAAACATCAACAATTGGGCCTGGTATGCTATTGGACCTCAATCAATGCTAGTTATTATTTGCTCTGATTGCCTAGAGTCTGGCAGGGCTCTCTGGTAGAAGTTTTCGTCATGAGACAAGTGATCCGTGTCTCTGCTGCTCAATATGGTAGCCGCTGTGGCTCCTGAGCACTTGAAAGGTGGCTGGTGCAACTCTTCATTTAATTTTAATTCATTTTAAATGAAATATTCACATATGACTTGTGGCTAATGTGTTGAACAACGCATGGTGGGTTGTTCAGGCCTCATCCTGCCCCCCTCCATATCCTGTCTATGCTCATGTCATGTCCAACTGTTGGTCATTGGTATTTCTACCTGGGGTTATGCAAGAGCAAAGAAAGGATGTGAAACCTGATTTTGGCAGATTGGTATGGTGGCATAATATAAAGAAGAAAAGTCAGTACTGAGTCTATGGGAACCATTCCATTCCCATTTCTGCCTACTGTTCTTGGGCAAGTCACTTCACCTCTTCCTTGGCAGGAGAGATTTGATACTGAGATGACTTCAATGGTCCCACCCATCACATGATCACTAAGGGGAGAACATAAGAAATATTACACAAAGAGGAGGAACCAAGATGCGGCATAGGTAAATACCTATCTTGCTGCCCCACACTACAATTCCAAAACTACAACTTAACAACAGAATAAACATCATCCAGAATCACCGGAAAGCTGGCTGAGTGAAAATTCCACAAATAAAAGTAAAGATAGGACACTGTGACTCAGAGGAGAGGCGGAGCGCAGCCTTGAAGATATGCGCGAAGCCAGAGGTTCGGAGCTGTGTGCATGCGTGCCAGTGGAGAGGGCAAGCAGCCGCAAACCCAGCCAGTGTTCTCCAACAGGGAGGGCAAAGGCTTCCCACTGCACTGATCCCCCAGTTCCAGGTGAGGTCCGGGGAAGGCACACTGAAACCCAGGTGCAGCAGAGGGCAAGCTTGTGGAGAGTGCGAGTAAACTTGGAAACAGCAATTTGCGTGTAAACTTGGGAACAGAAGTGCGTGACTGTGCAGAGAAGACTCGTGACTTGCTCCCTCGTTCGGGAGACCACCAGACTGCTTTGTTTTACAACCCTGGGTGAGACTTTGGGTGTGCAGACTCATTTGGGGATAGGCAGAGTTGTCTGGCAGCAGGTAGAGACCAGCGGCAGCTTTCTCTTGGAGGTGTGTGCAACCGTTACCATCCAGCACAGAGACCCATGTGCCGCATAGGGCAGAGCTGATGTTGCCTGCTCAGCACGGAGACTCCGCCCATCCAACCTGAACACAGCTTAACCTCACAGTCAATTGGCCTGGACGTCAAACCCTCCTAGTCTAACAATAATAATCTGGGTTTAACTTCAACAATACTGTACAATCCATAAAGGATTGCAGTAACTGGGGAGGCTGAGCCACTGTCCCTTAGAGGACATCTACCACACAAAGCTAATGGACCAACTCAGGAAAGCAGCCACAAGACAGAGAAATGGAAAGAAATCAAGTGTGAAAGAAATGAAGGAAAAAAGATGACTAGACATAGAGTTCAAAACCATAGTAATAAGGTTTTTCAAGAGGCTCCTAGAAAAGGCTGATGAACTTAATGAGAACTACAAGGAAATGAACAAGACCTATGAAGATATGAATGAGATCTATGAGGATATGAAAAAAGACCAACTTGGGGACCACGTTGCCTAATGGATAAGGTGTCTGACTTCGAAAAAAGACCAACTAGAGATTAACCATACACTGACTGAAATAAAAAATATCACACAAAGACCTAAAAGCAGTCCAGAGGACCGCAAGAACCAAGTCAAAGATTTGAAATACAAAGAAGCAAATTCCACTCAGCCGGAAAAGCAAGAAGCCAAAAGAATCCAAAAAAAAATTGAAGATAGTGTAAGGAACCTCTGGGACAATCTCAAGCATACCAACATCCAAATTATAGGAGTGCCAGGAAAAGAGAGAGAGCAAGACAATGAAAACCTACTTGAAGAAATAGTGACCAAAAACTTCCCCCACCTGGTGAACGAAATTGACTTAAAAGCCCAAGAAATGCACAGAACCCCAAAATATAGGAATCTAAAGAGGACCACACCAAGACACATCATAATTAAAATGCCAAGAGCAAAAGACAAAGAGAGAATATTAAAAGCAGCAAGAGAAAAACAGTTAGTTACCTATAAGGGAGCACCCATACGATTGTCAGCAGATTTCTCAACAGGAATATGTAGGCCAGATGGGAGTGGCAAGAAATATTCAAAGTGATGAATAGCAAGAATCTACAACCACGATTACTCTATCCAGCAAAGGTATCATTCAGAATTGAAGGTCAGATAAAGTGCTTCACAGATAAGAAAAAGCTAAAGGAGTTCATCACCGCTAAACCAATATTATATGAAATGCTGCAAGATATTCTATAAGAAGAGGAAGAAGAAAAAAGTAAAAATATAAATTATGAACAACAAATACACATCTATCAACAAATGAATACAAAAATCAAGTGAATTAAAAATCTGATGAACAGGATAAACTGGTGAATATAACAGAATCATGGACATAGAGAGGGAATGGACTGACAATTCTTGGGGAGAAAAGGGGGTAGGAAGTGCAGTAAGAGACTGGACAAAAATCATGCAACTATGGGAGAGGACAGTGAAGGGGGGAGGTAAGGGCGGAGGGTGAGATGGGTACTGGGTGGAGGGGAGCTATAGGGGGAAAAAAAGGGGGAACAATGTAATTAATAAACTGAACAATAAAGATTAAAAAAAGAAATATTATACAAACTTGATTATTTTTTAAGGTACTGCAGGTTACATTTAGTGTTTCCCAATTTAAACGTGGTGTATATATTGTTGGTATACAAACTAATACCAGTGAATAGACAAAGATACAAAAAAGAAATTGAGGCCAAAGAGCAATTAACCTTGGGGCAAAGAAAAAGGATTTTGATGAAAAAGGACATGTGTCCTTGGGAGCAGAGTGTTCCTGCCATATCCCTCTGCAGTGGCCTTCCAGCAGTGTGGGTGAGAGTGGAGAGGACTGTGAGTGCTGGGGACTGTTTGGCTGGTAAGGGCTTTGGATACACAAACCCAATGCTATGATTTATTGTCTCCTACTGAGAGCAAAGTGGAAAGGAAACTCTGCAAATCAGATCTCCTAGAATCCACCCTGGGTAGAAAGAGCACAGGACAAGGAGGCAGCCTGGAGGCCATGTTCTTCCTTCGGGTCTGTGGCTAACCAGCTGGATGACCCACATTTAATCTCGCTAACTTCTCTGGGCCACAGTTTAATCATCTATGCAAAAAAATTGGTTGGACGGTACTTAGACCAGCTTGGAAAAATCTGTGGTTGTGTTTAGAGCTCCTGAAATGTCAAAGAAGCTTTTTTTTTTCTCTCTCTCTCTTTTTTTTTTTACAGGAACAGTGTGATAAATTACAACAGCAAAACCAGGTAACAATCCCCTCAACACACACACACTCAAATAATTTTTTAATCTTCTGAAGAGTGTGGTCATGCCCTTTTGGTTATGACCCCCTTAGTCCCTATGTGACGCAATTTATAAAGTGAGGGGATCCCATTTACTTATATGTATCATTCTGATTGATTAGCCTTGACAATACCCACGAGTTTTCTAGACATTTTTAAAGAAACAGAGCAAAGTAATTCCTCAAACTATCAGGAAGGTAGTGACAGTGTGTGTGTTTGTGAAGGCAAAGTGAGAAACCTCACCCCCAGTTTCTATGAATGGTGAAATATAATATACACTGTTCTCATTTGGGGTGAGCTGATTATTTGCAGGAAAAACCAACAGACTTTCAGAATAGAAAAACCAGAGGCTGAAGAAAATTATCCATGATAATTGAGTTTATTAATCTATTTGACTTTAAATCTTCTTTCCTCCATCAGTTTTATAGTCTCTGAGTCCACAAATTGTTTTGAAACTCAACCCCTCTTCCTCTGCTTCTCCCAAGGCTGCTGTATGATAAATAGCTCTGCATGTCCTCCCTGCTCTCTCCCCCATTTCTTCTCACATTCCTCTCTCGCCTTGTCGATTCTTTCCTGAGAGTAGGGTGGGAAGAACTTCTACCCCAACAGTCCACTTGCCTAGGCCCTGCATCTAATAACACAGAGAGGAAGTGTTTTAAAGGAAACACTTGGGGAGTGATTCCTATTGACATACACATACCTTTTTCAGATCAGAGGTCTCCTGGAGGCAGTACTAGGTGGACCTTGAACCCCATTAACATCAGGATGAGGCCAAAGAGCCATAAGCAAGGGCAAGTCTGCCCTTATGTTTCTAGGTCCTCTGGCACCTCGTTGGTGAACAAGCTTCCCTGCAGTGTCTATTTCCTGATGAGTCTGTCCCACTAACCTCCCTGGTCAGCAGAGGATCTCTCTTCTTTGTTGGGGTCCTTACAACTCCATTTATGGCTCTTTTATTAGGTTTGCAGGTGCTTTAAGTGAGGGAGGAAAGAAGTGGCATGATTTGCATGGAATTTCAGCTCAGGAATCAAAGAAGTGGAAGAATGTATCCAGTCATTTTTTGAATAAAGGTTGCAAAAATTCTTCAGGGACTGCTGAGAAGCCCTGTCTCTGCTTCAAGCCTAGATTTCTAATATATTAAGTCTAGAAGGGATTTCTAGATCATGATAGGAAAAGGGGCCTAGAGGGAGAGGTGAAACAACATGCCCCAAAGATCAGACATTGCAGAGCTAGTTAGGAGAACTCCAAGACGAACCGCTGAGTCCACTGATTTCCTCAGATCTCACAGCACATACTCTCTTTTTCTCTCCTGATTGTCTTCAAAAGGGATCTTCTGTGGTGGGCCTAAGGAAAAATAGTAATCTCTGAAAGAGACAAAGGAGATTGACAGTCTGTTTGCTAGCTTCCCTTTCTTTCTTTCAAGATATTCAATATTCTGACTTTGCCCAGGAAGTAAAGAGAGAAGAAAATAGATAACTAGCTGCCTTGATAAACAAAACAAAGCAATAATGAAAGCTGCTTTTTAAAGTGTGTGTGTGTGTGTGTGTGTGTGTGTGTGTGTGTGTGCACGTGCTGTGTAAAATCAGGGCCATATATCTTTTCTTCTGATTAAGCTAAATAAATATGTAAATGACCTTCCCATTGAGTGGAACACATAGAAAGGAGGCCTTCTTTGCTTACTCCAGCCCTTAAAAAAACCTAAAAAATCAGCATGGGGACAAATGATTCACTCTACCGCAGACACTGGGTCTCTGGTCTGCCCTGTATTCTGTGAGACCATCTCATTTCCTTTGGGCTTCCCCCAGCTCTCTCCCAGCCCTTGCCAAGTCTCCTTTCATTATTAGTCATTCTAATAAACACTCTTAATAAACACAAACCCTATAAACTAATCCAGGAGCCTACTTTTGGCTTCTGTACTGCCTTTAGGAAAAACTGATACCTGCATTAACTCTTGTCATCTGTCCTGGAGAAATCCAGCTGAGAGCTCTAACATATTTGGTTGCAAGCTGCAATATAATGGACATATTTAGTGTACATCCTCTTGTTAAATGGAATTTGCATTCCTAACTGAACTAAAAATGCTTAATTATTAATAAGTCCCCCAGGGATTAGTGACATTTGGGATGATTTTATCATGCTGTAGATACTTAACAACATAATGTGTGCAGTGGTATCTAATTCAACCTTTTTCATTTCAAAGAACATTGCCTCCCAATTTGTTTGGACTTAATGCCACGTAGATTGTTCCCTGAGCCTGCAGCCCCAGGTGAAGGTAGAGGGAAGTCTCTGAGGAATGGGACAGATTGAAGCTGGGTCTACAGTGCAGGGAGGGCTGGGCAGAAGCACCAAGGAACTGCCTCCTAGGAGATGGAATTGATTTGGGGTGGACTACAAGCCAAATGCTTCCATTTAGGTAGAGGCAATGTGGTAATAAAGAGAAGTTTCTGGAAAGATCACTGGACTATAGGTCACAGGACCAGGAGCTAAGCTTCCAGTTCTACACCAATTTACCATGTGACTCTGACCGAATTACCTAACCCAGTGTTCGGCAAACTCATTAGTCAACAAAGCCGCATGTGGCTTGCGAGCCGCAGCTTGCCGACCACTGACCTAACCTCTTCAGAGTTTTCTCACGTATGTCGGAGGGATGATCACATATTCCTTAGCTGCCTTATTAAATTGTGTGCAATACATATGAAAGTGCTTCCAACAATTAAAGCACTTTATAAGGAATACTAGAGGCCCGATGCATGAATCTATGTCTGGGTGGTTTCCCTCGGCCTGGCCAGCAATGTGGGCCGATTGGGACCACAGGAGGTTCTGATTGGGCCATGGGGTAGGGGGACTTGCTGGCTAAGGGGAGGGACCAAGGTAGGTCAGCCAGCCAGGGAAAGGGGCTGTGGGAGGTTGGCCAGCTACAGGAGGTGGACCAAAAGGGGCAGCCCCTGCATTGAGTGTTTACCCCCTAGTGGTCAGTGTGCATCATAGTGACCAGTCAACTGGTTGTTCAGTCACTTGGGCTTTTATATATATAGATATCCAAAGATGGAATAGAAGGAAATAGCACTTCCTAAGCACCTTCTATGTACTGGGGGTTGTGTTCAAACATGAAGTCAGTCTTAGCAAAACCAGCTGAGATAGTCCTCGTTGCCCCATACGCAGAGGAGGAAATGGAGTTAAATCTCTAAATATAAGCAAAATGTCAAACATCAGTCTTTAAATAAAGTAAGTGTGTAGCAAGTCCTACCATTAGGTTTCTATGATCTTGACCTGGATTAGTCAATGATATTGAATTTTCCACTCATGACTTCCTGTTTCAGGCTGTCACTGTTGAGCCGTTTCTGCCCTCCATAGTCTCAATCATTCCTTCTCCTCCATTTCTGTTCATGCCCCTGTATTCTGTTTTCAGGATGGTGGACATCCAATTTTCACACAAATGCTTTTTACACTGTGGGTCCTGATTGGCAGTGTTAACCTGGAGACTAAGTTATCAATGGCAGTGTATGAGAAAGAAGATTGGAGCAAGGTTGGAGCAAAAGACCAAAGCCAGTCTATCACCTGTTTCACAGGGACCTCTCACTTCACCTCTTCAAGCTTCAGTGTCTCCATCTGTTGGTGGAGAGTGACACCCAGCACCTTCACGCTCAGAGTTGTGAATGTCTTTATAAAGGACAGGCGATGCTGGAGGGGCCTGAAAGACCCCATGCTTCCCGTTATGTAGTAAAATCAAATCACATCCAACAGTCTAAAAATTATAGAACTTTTTTTTTAAAAGAAGATCATCTTATACCTGAAAAAGCACTTGCTTTTTTTTTTTTAAATTCCATAAAATCCACTTCAATGGTTGGACTTAAATATTTGTTTAATAAATAAGCATAAGCATGCACAGGGAGCTGTGGCTATTATTACTACTCATTTACATTTCAACTACAAAATACATTTTCATACTACTTTTACCATATTTAATGTGCTTGTTCTCATCACACACACACACACACACACACACACACACACACACACAGACAGTAGAATTTCAGAGAGTAGTATCGGCACCCTATTTTATCCATATATATAAAAATCCAGGGGCCCTCATGACTGAAACAACCAGACAGAGGACTGAAAAGACTGCATGGGATGACCAGGCCAGTAGGGGATTAGTGAGGGGCAATCAGGCCGGCAGCAGGGGGCAACCTGGCCAGCAGCAGGGGGCAGTAAGGGATGACCAGGTTGGCAGGGAGGGGGGCAGTTAGGGTCAATTAGGTCAGCAGGAGGAGGGTACAGTTGGGGGTAACCAGGTTGGCAGGGAGGGCAGTTAGGGGCAACCAGATCGGCAGGGGGGGCAGTTAGGGGTGACCAGGCTGGCAGGGGAGCAGTTGGGGGAGACTAGGCCAGAAGAGGGAGTATTTAGGGGTGACCAGGTTAGTGGGAGGGATGCAGTTGGGGGTGACCAGACCAGCAGGGGGGCAGTTGGGAGTGACCAGGATGGCAGAGGGGGCAGTTGGGGACAATCAGGCCGGCAAGCAGAGGCAGTTAGGGATGATCAGGCTGGCAAGGGGGACAATTAGGGGTGATCAGGCAGGCAGGCAGATGTGTGGTTAGGAGCCAGCAGTTCCAGATTGTGAGAGGGATGTCCCATACGGATTGGGCCTAAACCGACAGTTGGACATCCCCCAAGGGGTTCCGGATTGGAAAGGGTGCAGGTTGGGCTGAGGAGACCCTTCCCCCATGCATGAATTTTGTGCACCAGGCCTCTAGTAGGTAATAAAACTTAAACTACAAGAAGTAAATGGATTGCCGTGTCCCCACAGATAATTAGGGGCAGAGTTAGGAAAATAGTTTAAATCTCTTTTTTTTTAAACTATGTTTTTATTGATTTTTAGAGAGGAAGAGGGAGAGATAGATAGAAACATCAATTAGCTGCCTCCTGCACACCCCCCACTGGGGATTGGGCCTGTAACCTGGGCATGTGCCCTGACCAGGAATTGAACTGGAGACTTACTGGTTTATGGGTTGATGGTCAGCCACTGTGCCACATTGGTCTGGCTAATCTAAGTCTCGTCTCAAACTCCTTTCTTATCTTAAACTCCAGTGCTAATCCCTCTAGCTTCATTTTCTATAATCCTGGAGACTGGACTTCTCCACTGTTCTGCCTTTTACATCGTTCCTCTCTCTCACACACACTTTACTGCTACCCGGGGCTACGGTGTCTTCTCCACGTTCCTCCCCGGGGAACGGGGCCCTCGAAGGCAGGGCTCTCATTCCTCATCTTCTCCAGGAAGGTTTGTGGGCAAGTAAGAGCTCAGACATGACTCCTTAAGCTTGTTCCTCATTGCAAGCTCTAAGAAAAACCTGCCGAAAATCACATCAGTGAGTCACAGGGACCTCCAAACTGCTCTAAGTGGAGGAGTCAATGAAGCTGCACGAGTAACATGGGCTGAAATCGCTGCGTCGTGATGCTGTTCCAGACATGCGTTTGCTTTGAATATGCTTCTAAAGTGTATCCAGGCCTAAGCATCAGAAGGGAAAATATGGATTGAACACCAAAAGAACAGTTTAAATGGGCACCTTTTTCTGTAGGGAATCAAAATGCAGAGGTTATCAGCTCCTGATGGCACTAGCTCCATTGTGTACCCCAAGCATGTCTAACTCGTGACCTGCAGGCTGCATGCTCCATTTATTTGGCTCGTGTTAGCTTTTGAGTTTGACATGCTTGGTGTGCACACCTTCACAAGGACCTGGGTTCTCTGCATGCCCATGGCCAATCCAGGTTGCTATTACAGTGCCTTTCAAGTGAGCACCCCCTGCCAGTACCACTTGGCAAAAAAACAACTGTTCTATTGAGGTTTTTAATCATTGAAACTAAGAAAGCTGCGCAGGGGAACCCCAACAGAACAGACGGCTGCTGGCCATGGTCTGGCTACCGAAGCTCTGTCAGTAAGAACAAACCCTCTTGAAGGTGCTCCCGTCTGCCTGCCCCACTTGAGCTATGACTGCCAAGGCCAGCATCCCTAGGAAATTGCCCTGTAAAATGAGCAGCTCCTTTTCAGCAGCAGAGTCCCAGCTGCTCCCCACTTCCGAGGCTGCTGTCAAGCATGACAGAGTGGCCAGCTGGGCCTGGCTCGCCTCTCTCCCTGCTGAAGGCCTATGAGGAGTCCGAGCTGGGAGGCACAGGTGGGCAGAAGAAATGTGGCAGCCCCAAGTGGCACACTTGTCCTCCTACCTGCCTGGTTTTTTCCAGCTTTGGGTTGAGGGGGTAGGTGAGTTGAGGATTGGGTGTCCTCTGCAAGCAGATCAGTCTCCCCTCCTATTCCTGGGCAGCATCCTGCACCTTAAAGCCCTGCCTGGAGACAGAACATCGAAGCCAGCCCTTCCCCTAGAAGCCAGAAGGGCCCTGTCTGGCCCGAGCCAGGCTCTAAAGAATCAGCACAGGGCAAAGAGAGGTGGTGGGTGGGGCAGGGAGCCTAGTGTTACACATTCAAAGCCTAATTTCGGATCAGAGTCATACTTGTAGCCAAGCCTGAAAGATCACCGAGGCCCCCAGATGAACCCACAGCTCTGAGGCGGGGCCTGGGCGAGTCCTCATCTCTCTTGCCCACATGCTGCTTGTTTGGATTTTCACTGGTTTTTTTTTTTTTTAATGCCACATCAGTTGGCCTTTTGCCTCCTGCTAGCTGAGGGACAGTACACATTTCCTACCCCGATCTCTCTGTTTGTGTTCGCAAACTGCCCCCGCTGAGAGGCCAACCGGAAGCCTGGTTTCCTCGTGCTGCTGCCTCCCAGCGTTAGGCCTGCCATCCTGCTTGAGGTGGCCCCAGCACAGCCAGCAGCCAGCAGGGCCAGGGCAGCTGCAGGTGGCAGCTTTCTGTGAACAATAAAAGCCACTCTCTCGGATAGGGAAGAGCCAGGAGGCCAGGCAGGCACTGGCCTCTGGGAGCCACAAGAGAGAAGGGCTGCTCCCTTTCCTTCCAAGGGTGTGGGCAATTCCTTCGGAGAATTTGCTGCTGCCAAGAGCCGGCTGTTGCCTCCCTGGAACTCGGGGTATCAGGAAGCTTGTTTGCAGAGCTGGCCAGCCAACAGCCGGAGCAGCTGGTTATAATTATGCGTTGCAGCTTCAGAGGAAGTTGCTGGCTGCTGAGCGTGTGCTGGGTCTGGCTGCACACTGGCTGCTGGGCTTAAGGGAACAATGGAGATAGAAACCAGTGGCAGAGCCGAAGGGGAGGAGCAGGACGAGGGTGAAGACAGGCAGAAAGAAAGGGCGCGAGCTGCTCCCAGCAATGAATGCGGAGAAACCCGCCAAGGATCCCTGCTCTTGTTCTCAGACTGAGAAACAAAGTCTGTGGCCCCCTCTGAGCAGCCTCCTGACTTGTTTTAAAAGCGGTACCTGCTGAATGCTGTATTTAGAGAAGTGTGCCTGGCTGACAGACTGAATAGCACTTCTCAGCCTGTTTAATCTAAATTGATGCCTCACTGCAGCAGCTGGCTATGGGGGGAAAAAAACAAAAGAAGTCGTGATGAAAAGGCAAATCGCTCCTGCCTGGGAAGTACTGCTCCTGGGGCTGCAGCTCAGCATTTCAGGGCCCTGCTAAACGCTGGGTACAGATGGGTGCACCAAGAGGGAAAGACAGACAGCTCTGCAGAAGCGAAATGTGGGTAAACTAACAAGTCGTTTTTTATTTTTATTTTTCCTGGATGGAGAAAAGTTTGCTAGTATCTATTTCTTTATACTCTCCTAGATGTCTTCAGTGTTTCCTAATTTGAACACAGCAGGAAAATGAACGTAGGAGGGGTGGGATATGGGGAAGGGACCGTCTTCCCCACTATGCTCTTTGGGACCCCAGCACTGATATCCGGATCTTCTCTTCAGTTATAGGGGTGATCCCATCCACATTGTCCCTCTGTCAGCAGGTCACCTGCAGTATCTACAAGGCTTGGCATCCCCAACAAAGTATGCAGAGTCCCATGGTTTTCCCAGCTCAGGGAACAATTTCAAAGCCCCAAATCAGACAAGTGGACGGGTCTGAGATTCTCATGGCCTCTCCATGACCCCTCTCCACTTGTACAACTCCTGATTTATGTTGCTTTCGGGGGGCGGGGGGTGGGCTACCTGGTACTGGGCACCCTTGATGTAGAAAACTGACAGCTACGCACAATGACACATTATTGGCTGGGCTGGTAAATGAGGAGGCAATTTCATTACCTTTCCCCCTTGTCCACTGCCTAGCACAAGATGTCTTGAAATGCTATCAATCAGTAGGCGTGAATGCAGAGAAGTGCCAGCCTGTACATGGCATGGCAGCCTCGTTCCCTAATGATTAATGAAAATAAATGATACTATTCTCCTTAGGAACTGATGGGTAGCATCTCCTTATTACCTGGGTACAGAGATTACGGTGACAGGCCGAAAGGATTTTTCCAGAAGTGTCCAAGTAGGCAATATTTTTTTCTTCGTTTTTCTACTTTTTTCTCCACCTGAGGTCTTAGAGTTTTCTAAACACTAAACACACACACACACACACACACACACACACACTTAATTCCGATAGCTCTGCTGTTCAACACAGTAGTCACTTAAGTCAATTTAAATGCATTAAAATAGACAATTCAGTACTTCAGTCATTCTAGGTCTGTGTCACCTGCTTAGGGGCCATGTGGGCTCCATTGGCCGGCACCGCATTACAGAAAGTTTCCGTTGTTGCAGCAAGTGCTGCCGCGAAGCCTGTCCTAGAGCCTCTGTCTACTCTTGTAGCTCAGCACTCCTGTTCCTTTCAGAAGGAATCCTGTACCAGTAATTCTGAGAAAAGTGAAACCTTTTTTCCTTGCCCACAACTTGGATCCGATGAGCTTCATCAAGGCTTCTGAGGGAGAGCTCCCACGTGTCTGTGTAGGCAGGACCTTTTGAGTAATCAGGGGGGATCATCCCAGGCACTGAAAGGACCCAGAGGCAGCAGGAGTCACTCAGGCAGTCTGACCCCCACCTATTCCTTCCGGTACTTCTCCTGGACAGTTCTGAATCATAGCCAGGAGGAGCTCTTAGGAGGCCAAATGGTAGGTCAAGGTAGATACCATGCCGTCTCTGTAAAAATTTGCACAGAAACAGAGTGATCACTGCTATAGATCTACATGGTGTACCACTCTGCTCTAGGAGATTCAGCAACCAGGCTTCATAGGTGGGTGGAGATGCACCAGCAAGGAGGCCTGATGCAGCTGGCGGACCTTCAAAGCATCCATAGGGAGAGATCATACCAACTACCTGTAACCAGTCGCTCAGGTCCTTTGTGGGCATCTTGGTGAGGACAGGGATTAGGCCACATAAAACTTACACAAATACACCAAGAGCTACACTGAAAACTGCAACCAGAGGAAACAAAAGATAAGATATTTAACACTTTTACTAGAAAAAAAATAGTTGTACCCAAACGTTAACTGACTTTTTATTTTTCTAGTTTAAAATACAACTTTGTTGGCATATGGTATGTATTTTGAGTATTTTTTAAATGGTCATTTCAAGCTCCTTTTGGCAAAATTTCCAAATGGGCTTTCTTCTCATCTCTCAGAGGAATGATAAACTATAAAGCTTATTAGCAAGTTGGACAACCTGAATACAAACCATATCCTGAGCCTCCCACACTTTAATTTAAGATGAAAGTGTCCACAGTGCAGGCCCCGTGACCACGGCATGATTCACAAATTCTCATGGTCTTATATTCGGTTCCATTGTGGTGAGGGTATTGGTGCTAACAGCACATTCCTGGAAGCAGATAAACAGGATATTACCCAAGTCGCTTTCTTAGTCCAAGCTACTTCATCACAAAGCAGCCGTTGTGTGTTACAGCCACCAACCTGAGCTATTGACTGGCCTGATTTTCCCATTTTTTTTCAAGAAATAAATGTGGGCCTGGCCTTGTTTGAAAGTGAAAGCTGAAACAGGGAGGGAGAGAAGGAAAGGGACAAGGCTCATCAAGTCCAGCTTGGAGAGTTTTAAGGGTAAGAGTTAGAAACCTAGAGTAAGGGGTCCAGCCCTCTTCTTTCTGACCCCTGTGGGGAGTGTGGGGTGGGATAGGGCTGGAGGGCGGGGCTGGAAGGTTGTTGAATGTTCTCTGGGGAGCATTTCAGAAAATTAAATGGGACTGCTCTCCTCGTCAGTGAGGTGGGGAGGCAGTCTGACAAAGCACAAAGCAGCCAAACAAGATCCAATAAAACCTGGTTCTTTTCCAACCTTTCTCCCCATATTTAGGGCTGCAGACCCTGCCTTCAAGGGCAGCTGTTTCAGCCCAAGCAGCATCTCCCATAGGAGGGTTTGGCCCAGTTCAGAGTCACTAAGCCTCCTGTGGCAGCTGAAGGCCACAGGTCATCCAGCTACAGCGATCAGTTAGCTTCTTGAACTAGGTGTGTCCTCATTTAAGCAGGGAATAGGGCAAGTGGGGAGCAGGGGTACCAGGGGTGGGGGTATCATTCAGACCGTGCCTGCCTGAGGCAGGCTCGCTGTTTCACCTAGCTCCAGAAAGGCCAAATGGTACCCTGATCCTCGATGAACAAATCCTCTGAAAACGAAGCTCCTTCCTAATGAAGCCGGCTGTTTGCTTTTCCTTTAAGTCGTCATAAATCATATGCAGCAACGTTGGCATGAGTCATATGGCTCGTCAGCAAAGCTCCTGCTAAGCCACACAGCTGCACGGGACAAAAATACCTCTGTGAATAGAGCATGTTTGTCCTGCAAGGTTTATGATATAAATAAGAAATCAGCAGAAACGTAGGGGTTCCCTAGCCTCTTGTTCTGAGTCTCATAACCCCTTAGCTGCCTCCTCAATCCCTTCAGCTGCCCTGTGTCCACTCACCTCCCTGCTTCCTTGTCTTTGTCAGGAAAGAAAAGGATCTGATCAAGGTTATTTTCATGTCCTGATTGTCCGATTCATAGCAGAGTGACAGTCTAAGTGGTCATCTGTGTGGAACCTCAGCCAGGTAAAGATATTCGGTCTTCCTATTCCCACGGAATAATGAAGGACACTCCTTTGTGAAAGGACTTGCATATGAATGGGGTGATATGGAGTCCAATGAGCCATGTCCATGTGGCCCAACAGTGAACTTGCCCTTGGTGGGTCTGGGGGTGTTTGGGGACTCAGAAGTGCTGTCTCTCCTCTCTGGATAGTCTGTGTCCTTAGAGAGACATGTCTGGGCCAGGCTCAGCCGCAGCTCCTCAAGGCTTGTTCTGGAGCTGTTGGGGGAACTGAATCAGGCCAATTCCATTGTGCTACCTCAGGCTTCTCAAACTTTCCCCCTCTTCTCAGGGAATCACAAATCAGCTCAGAGAGTCCCATTCCCTGTTACTTCCCCCCTTTATCAGAACTTCCAGAATCTTGTTTTTTTTTGGTTTGTTTGTTTGTTTTTTGTTAGCCTACTTTTATTATTTTGGTTTATATTTAATAATTTCACACTATACCCACTTCTCTGTCTTCTGCGCATGGGTCTGTATGATTGGTTATTGCTTCACCAGCTAATGAAGTTTCTGACACTGACGTGTGCTGTTGGAATGCATTTGCCTCACTAATGGAGGTGCCACTGTATATGTGGGTCACTTAATGTCTGTTAAGTGGCATATCTCATTTACCTTCAGATTAGGGTAGCATTTAATATGTATTTAGGGCTTTGGTTTTAAGAGATGTATTTTTTTAATTAAATACATATTTTGTCCTGATATGTGACATGTTTTGCTTATATATAAAGTGTTTATATAATTTGCCTAAGTTCCGTGAAGTATAAAATACACTAATGAATGATAGTAAATCACTCTATACATATAAACCTCTATTGATTTGTGGGCTAGAAAGAGCTTAAGACTTTTCTAACATTCCAAGTCCTGTTGCTTTTGGATTTACTTCTTCCTGTACACAGGAGAAACCTCTGCTTGCACTGATGCTTTAGAACAGGATTCCAGCCACATTTCTACTTTGAGGCATGGAAAAACCAGGAAAAAACCAGGGGACGAGACATTTTCAGTGATCATCTCTTCTTTTTGAACTGTCTACTGACTTCCTTAGGAAGTCCTCACTTGATGATAAGAATGAACTTCAGTGTCACAGGGAAGTGGATTCGTATGTGTTAGCTTGTGACCTTGAATAGTTGCTCAACCTTTCTAAGCCTCACTCTTTTATCTTTAAAAAGTGGATGATGATAGTTATTTCTTGAGTTGGTTGTAAAATGAAAAGTACTCAGCCTGTTCTCTACCTGTAACATTATTCAATAAATGCCAGTTCTCTTCCTCTTCCTATATTAACATGGGTATCGGTATCAGATAAAACCATATTTAGAAGACAATATGAGGAAGTATGTTTACCCTAAACATACTTCCCCATCATCGTGTAAGGTAATTAAGTAAATTGTCTGCTAGAATGTGCGCCTAGAAAGTTACGTTGTGGATGTCAAAACACCAAGCCACTACTCCAAGGCTCTTGTGCGCTCATCAGCACAGTGTTACGTGGAATGAGTCCTGTAAGGCAGTGAGCAATAAGAGTCTCAGCCAGGCTCCAGGCTGGAGGAGAACCCTGTGAGGCATGTACATACCTGCCACCACCAGCTCCTGTTTTGAAGGCCATGGCGTATAGCCTGCTCACACATCCACCAAATTTCTGTTGAAGTACCACTGTTAAAGTTTCATTGCTTTTGTTTCAAAGTTTATCAGTGACACGCAATTTAAATTAACTTTTTTAAAGGAGTCGAAATATATTGGATTATATCATTTGGAAGTTTAAGAAGATGACACTGACTTCAGGTACACCTGGAGCACTTGTCAAACCACTAAACCAATCACTCTGGCTGGGACATGCAAAAATGTCATTGGTTAGATTTGGGTGACCAGCCTACTCTCAGAGCAAGGGGTAGAGATACTTCTACTTGAACTACATGGACAAAGAGTGAGTTTGGCGGACTTGCAAAATAAAGAGAGTGGTTTCTTGGCAGACAAATGCAATAGGTGTCTATAGCATTATACTGTAGCATAGCACATATTGTGGGAGGGTTAACATGTGAACTAGGTTGTCAGCTGATATGTCAGTCAGGGTCTAGTCAGGAGATAGAAACCATCCCAGTTATTTCAACAGAGAATTTAAAATAAAGAATTTATGACAACTATAAAGTTGTTTGTAGGTAACTAAAAGTATAAAAAAGAGGATATTAATATGATTCCAGGGCTGAGGAGAGAAGGGAAGAGGATGGAATTATCAAAATCTAGAAGTTTGGAGGAAATGCCATATGGAGCTAAAACTCAGACCACTCGCTAATGTGGGAAAGAACAGTTTCTGCTGAGTACTCTTAGCGATGGCAAACAGACCTCAAACCAGTAGGAGCAAACAGGAAGGATTTAGTCCCTTTTCCTCCTCTAGACTTTCAGGCTCTCTTTAGCCCATTAATTTCAGAACCTAAATGGGCTGCTGGCAAAGGAGAAACGTGGTTCACAGAATCTCAGCTTTAGCATCATAAAGCCAAGGGTGAGTGTGGAGCTGAGAGACAATAACTTTATGACAAGGAGGTCATCACACTTTAGCATGCATTGATTGCTCCCTTAAACACTGGCAGAAAATAAATACTAGAAACTTTGAAGTTTGGATGGCATTGAATAATGCATGGAGGTCTGATCATGGGTCTCTCCTACCTTCAAAGTTTCTTATTCCTGGGGCAGAGCAGACCTGATATCAAAGGAGCTATACTAGGTGTGACCATAAAATAAGAGGTATGGAATTCCCAAGAAAGCACTTCATTCATTTGAGTTACTCTTTCAGGCATCCATGCTGCAAGTGGTCAAACTTTCCCTTTGCTAGCCAAGCTGTCGGTAGTCAATGGCTCCATAATTATGGAGCCCTGTTGATCAAAGTTCAGCTGAAACTTTCCCAATGACTAAGCATAAACAACCTTGCCAGAGGAAGGAGCTAGTGTGTTTACACAGAATGTTTGACCTTTTCCTAAGGAAAGGTTCTTCTCTTGGTCAAAATTTCTCAATAACTTTGTCACTTAAGATTAGCTCTTGAAGTCCTGAAGTTTTAGACAAATTTAATTTCTCTGGTTATTTTTAACTATAGTAGTATGAACCCTTTGATCAAAGCAGGTTTTGTGTGTGTGTGTGCGTGCATGCTTTATGAAGCCAGGTGGAAAACACACATTCTATGTAAGCAATAAATGTCAGAACATCAAGTACAATTTGATGAACTTTAGTAGAATAGCTATTAAGCAATACAGTCCTTCCTTTTGCTGCAACAAATTGTGAAGGCTCAACTTTTCAAAGGAGAAAATCTGAACATGAAAAGCACTACTGAACTATGAATCCAGTTTTGTTTTATTGTTAGCAAAATGCTGTCATCTAAAGTAATTTTATTTCTACTAATAAATGAGTAATAAATAACAATTGTTCCAAATAAGAATAAACTTCCCAGGAAAAAAAATTATAGACATACAAATCTGTCATCAGAAGTGACTTTGAGCATGATAAAAATCATAAAAACACTCCACTTTGTTTTAACTAAGTGCATTATAGTTTTCAAATCTGTCTTCCCATTCAGTCTTCCCAAGACCTGTGTGAGGTAGGTAAGATTTATCATTCTACTTTACAAATTCAAAAAACAAAACAACTGAAGCTCAGAGAGGTTTAAGCAGTCTGTGAAAGTTGTAGATGGTAGAACAGAAACCAGCTTTTCTGAATCCTACGTGGATCCTCATAGCATTGCTGCTTCTTTAACTCTATAGTCAAATTTCAAAAAATAAAGGATCATAGCCTGCATATATAAAGTGTTAGGATCTATCCTTTTATCTGGTGCATCTAAAATGTAACTTATAACTGGGAAGCTAGATTTGAGAATAATAATAATAGCTAATGTTTATTGATTATTACTTCTACTCTCTTCCTTATTCAGCTCCTAAAACTACTCATGAAGTATATATTTCCTGTAGTCTCATTTTCCAGATAAATAAACAGAGGTTCAAGGAACTTTCCAAAGTCTCGTAACCAGTAAGCTGTAGAGGAAGGACCAAGTCGGTGTTTGTCTAATTCAAACCCCACGCTCCTCCCTGCTCCTCTGCGCAGCCTCAGCCCTGGCAGGACTGCGTGTTGTAAGTGCTGATTCATCCCACTCTCCCAGACCTGCCTGAACACAGAGGATCTAAATAAAGACCACACAGCCACAGCCTAGCACACTGCAAATATATCCTCACCTGGGAAAGACATGAACTTCAGCGTTTACTTGCCACGCAATCTTGGTTAAGACCTCCTTCACATTCTTTCTCAGTGACCAGGGAGTGACAGTATCAGGGTCATCTTAATTTAGGTCGCCGACTTCTCACTTACCTCCATTGGAGCTTGCCCCCCAAAAGGATGAGCCATTGTCCCGAAATGCGGGCCTTTCCCCTTTGTTTAATACCTTCGAATGAGAGATGTCAGGTAAAATCCAGTCATTACCTAATTAACTGGAGTGGATAATATTCTCAAACTGCAGGCCTAAAGGCAGGAACCAAACTCCAATGCTGGCATAAGTAGTATGTTGGGTTAAAAAAAAATCCATGCACTACCCAGCCCATTTCTTACTAGCTTTGTGTCATTTCAAAACATCCCAGTGGCATTAATCCATATTATGGACTTGAAACTTTCTTTTTTTTTTCTGCATAAAGTCTAACTTATTTTCAAATTATAAAACTCAAAAGTGCCTGAAACCACAAACCTTTTTTTTTTTTTTGGCACTCATAGCTGAAAAAGGTCTGAAGTTTTCCCCCAAGAATTTTTTATAAGGAATTTGCTCTTAGGCTGATGCTTGTTAACTGGAGTTCTTTTTTCTGACCAACTTTTAATTTCCTGAAAAGTGGGGATTATGACATGGAGAAGGCACTAACAAATCCTAATCTGGGCTAATGAGCTGCACGGTTAAGCGAGTGCCAGGCCACTACCAGAAGATAATAGTGCCCTCGGATTTTCTTTCCCTTCCAATTAAGCATCGATGTGATTATCTGCCTGTACAGCAGTATTCCTGTAGTCACTGTGCTAGACTAACAGTCTGAATTTATTTTCTGTAATATTCTTTTTAATAACAATGTCAATTAAAGACATCTGTTGAAAGTCTGTAATGCTTATTTCGTGAATAGACAGCATAAGAGTGTGCGTTAAGAATTCTGTTTTTAGTTTAATGTTATGGGCTGTTAAGGAGAAGGTTTATGGGTGTAACATTATTAGTTGGAATTTGACTCAAATTGAAGTCAGGCTCAAGAATTTACTTATCCATAATATTATGAAGGGCTTTTTGAAAACATTAAAAAGTTTAACTAAACAAGAATATTAGTTGAGTTTAATGTTTTACCTGCAGTTCTCAAGGCCACTCAAAACACTTCGTAATCACCAGATTTCAAATTCATATGTTAGCCCGTCTCTTATACTACAAGACTTTCTGGAAGTCAGAGATTTATTACATTAGGTCAACATTTTAACTCTGAGAGAAAAAGAGAGAGAAATTTGCTGAATTATTTGACTAGAGTTGAAAAAAAATCCCATATGTCACGCACCCTTTGTTAGGATGTGAGGTGCCAGCTGAGCCATGGGGATGGTGGCGGAACAGCAAGGCGCAAGGTCCCCAGCCCAGGCTCGGCCTGGACAGAAGCCACCACACTAACACCATTGCCAAGTAGAAATGAATCACCCTAGCCATTGG
This sequence comes from Antrozous pallidus, assembly GCA_027563665.1. Taxonomy (NCBI): domain Eukaryota; kingdom Metazoa; phylum Chordata; class Mammalia; order Chiroptera; family Vespertilionidae; genus Antrozous; species Antrozous pallidus. The sequence continues at coordinate 51,886,083 of CM050516.1, read as the reverse complement.
CTAGGCTTAGCATCCCTGTAATTTCATTTGAAAACCTCAATGATCAAGATGAAAAGAAAGCAATGAAACATCAAATTTTTCCTCGTGCAGTTTGAAGAGCCCCTCATTCTCCATGTCTGCAGCCTTGACACTTCTTTTGGCATTGCTGTGAGTAACATGAGGGGTAATTCACCACTGTCAGGGAATTTGGCTGTTTCATCACCTGCATAAGAGACCTGCATAACTCCATAGTGATTGCCGTCTGGATGAATTATGTGGCTCCTTCACACATTTTTTGATTGAACTGTGATAACGCAGATAATGCATTATCTGGGGCCCCTCTCTGAGAGGAATCTGCTGCTGTTTCTCGCAGAGCAGTGAAAGAAAGACCTCATGGAGACATTTAAAGTCATATCACCATGCCCATCCCAACTATTACAATCGGTAAGAAGCAGTTACTAGACCAAATGTATTTGCACCCCTGTGTTCATTGTGGCATTCTTCACTGTGGCCAAGACATGGAGACAACAAAAGTGTCCTTCGATAGAGGACTGGATGAAGAAGGTATGTTACATATAACAATGGGATATACTCAGCTGTAAGAAATGATGTGTGCCGTAAGTACTGCCATTTGCATGGATGGACCTTGAACATATTATGCTAAATGAAATAAAGTCAGTCAAAAAAGCTAAGAACCATATGATTCCACTCAGATGTGGTATATTAAACTGAAACTCGTGGACACAAACAGCAGTGTGGTGGTTCCCAGAAGGGAGGGAGGGAAGGAAGCCTAATAGATGGTGACAGATGATCTGACCTTGGATGGTGGGTACACAGTATACCATTGCCAAGTAGAAATGAATCACCCTAGCCATTTCTACTTGGCAAAGTGTACAATTCTATGATACAGATCTTGTATCATAGAATTGTACACTTGAAACCATTAACCAATGTCACTCCAATAAATTTAATAAAATAAATAAATCCAACAAAGCTAAATCTCATTGACAGTTCTTTCAGCTGCTTAGAGCTGATGCTAATTGGTCATCAAGCTCTTAGAAAAGAGTAGATGAAGCCATGTTCACATGTGGCATTCATACCTGGCAGAGGGAATTCCCTGGCTTTGCCATCCATCACCTCTCTATCCATCCAGCCAACATGTCGTTGCATGCCCACTCGACGTCTGGGCTAAGCACTAGCGATTCAGCAGGAAGCCAAACAGATGTAGTGTTGCTTTCCTAGGGTTTCTCATCTGTTGGGAAGACAGGAATGAAGGTTTTTACAAGTGTGATGAATATTAAGAAGGAGACAAGCAGTCTACTCTGGAAGGTTATCACAGGAGAACCTAACCTAATCAGAGGAGTCCAAAGATTTCTTAAAAGAAATAATGCTTAAATTGAGACGTAAAGGAGGAAACTAGGGAGGGAGTGCCTTCGAGTGTGCAAAGTCCCTTGGGCAGGCAGGAAATGCGGAGAAGCCAAGAGAAATGAAGAAGTCCGTATTGGTGGGGAAAGAGAGGGAGGGGAAAACAGGTCCAAGCTGAACCAGGAACAATAAACCAAGAGGAAAAAAAAAGAGTTATATGAATAAGATTTTATTATTATTATGGAGGCATGAGGAATTTTTAAAAATTTTTATGAATTATATCATATATTGAATATATACTGTATAATATACATACTGCATGTGTGTATATACATATGTACTAATATATAGTTTAAGTAACTATATTCTTATTAAACTATTGCTATTTAAACTATAGTTTAAATGAAAATAATAAAAAAAGATCATACTGTACCAATCACCCAGCTTGAGAAATACATTTTTTGTGACTTTTAAGATACTCTTATATTCTCCCCAACATATTTCCTCTCCTCACTTTTATTTATAATTTTACCACATGGGTGCATATCATTAAGCAGTTGATTGGTTGTACATGTCTCCCTGAAATTTATATAGAAGGGATTATATTCTTTGTATTTTGAGACTTTTTTGAAGGAATTATGCTGAGATTCATCTATATTGATCATGTTGATATAGTAGGATAGGACTTCAGTCTACAGCTAAACTTTAATTCACACACAGCGAGACAGGCAAAACAGGTCGAATTTGGAAAATCTGTAGGCAATTCTCATATTTCTTTTCATTCCTTAGTATCTCTGTCCTTTTTCATCCATCTTTACAGTAAGTAACAATGGAGCTAATAATGAAAAATAAATTTACCAGATAAAACCTGATATTTGCAAAAGGTTTTGTACTTTGTCGTACAAGCATATCATTGCATTTTATGCCCCATATTTCTAATTGACAAGTGAGGGACTTGAGGTCTAGAGAGAGATTACCAAACTTTGCAAGGAGCCCCTTTATGTGGCAGAGAGGTAAAAAATCCAGTTTTGCTCAGCCCACATCACCAAGTATTAGGCAATGGGAAGTGAAAACAAGGAGGGACTAAAGACTTGAGTGTTTGAAAATTTGATAAACAGTTTTTCCTGAAATTTCATCATCTCCTTCTAAGCTCTGGGTGTGAGTACAAAGACAAACACATTCTGATTTAATCCCCACGTCTTCCATTCACCCTTGCTTCTGGCCTTCTAAGATTTCTGAGAAAAGCAATGTCACGAACTGCTCTGTTGGCCGGTGGAAAGCTATGGTCAGAACTTATTTCTGTAAGTTTGCTGTACGTTGGAATGTTTAGTGATGAGATGAATTTGCCACAAATACATTGCACTTTAAAGTTTCCAAAGTACTTTCACACTCTATTTTATTTCTCATACTCCAGCAGCCTTCACAGATAGTATTGACTCCAGGGTGAACCTTGGCTGAGATTACATGACGGCGCAGGGAAGCCAGGTTTTCAGTGTCCAAGTCCTTCTCAGAACAAAGATCTTCTTAGTCCCAGCTCCTGATCCAGTCTTCTCCGAGATAGCATGTTCTGCCTATAGCCGGGATCATGTTTAGTTACATCACTGCCTGAGATTATGTTCTGATAATCTCTGAGGTCCTGGATTTAAGCGGACCCTGGAATTTGTCCTAAGGTACAAAGGATTTGAATGGGAATCCTTGGTGCAGAAGGCAAATTTCCAAGACTGGCCCTCCAGTCCCGGGACTGAGTCATACTGGATGAGCTTTAGAGGCCTTGGAGATGACATCAATGAGTCATATCCAACTTGTACCCAACCTCTAAATTTGCATCAGTATATATACATATTTAACATCATCCTTTTACTCCATTAATTGTTTTGAAATATTTCTATCTACAAAACAAACCATTTGAAAAACATGTTGGCTTATGGTCTTGTCTTGCAAAAACAAGGGCCCTAGCTCATGGACCTCCATAATACTTCCAAGACTGTTACATGTGTACAGCACAGGCCTGAGAGCCGCAGCAGTCCCCTGGCATTTGAAGAGTTTGGATTCACTGCTTGAATTAATCCAGAGAGACCCCAGGAGCCCCTGCCATGTGATTTATTGCTTAGCTAAGACAAATGTGACCAAAGTGAGCTGCAAGGTTGGAGACACCACATTCTTCTAGCTACCTTACTGAATGAACCTAGTCACCTGCTTCTGATCCGAATCTTGGAGCACTTTAGCTCTTCTCTCTTCTTTCTTAATCAAAAATAGTGAGAGATGTTTTATGACAAAGTGGTGGTTACCTATGTGGGTATTTACAAAGGTCTTGGGAAACCTTTCTCAAGGGCCAGGAGTCTCCTCTAGTCATCCACAACATTGTTTGAGAGAAAAATAAGATACAATGCAGAATACAATCTACGTATACATATATGTAAAACATGAAAAAGAGGCAATGGACAACTCAATATGAAAGAAATTGTATTTACTCGGTAAGATTAGAACTGTGTTAGTCAACTAGAGTTGTCTTCTTATTCCCATGGCAGTCATTCTGATGGCCACACGTGGATGCAATGGGAACTGTAGTTTTTGGCTGCATGGCTGCATCTCTGCCCTGAGGGGAGTGTGAATTTCAGTGGTCAGCTAGCCATCTGTGCCACAGGGGGGCCTGATTCTCATGTAAAAGCCACCTCCTTATTGCTTGCCTGACTCATGATTGAGCCTTTCCTATGTGGTAGTGCCTCCCCATCCCAGCCTTCACCAACACTCACTGCTCTCTAATTGGCCTGGGGGTTGGGAGAAAGACCTGTGTGCCCACCCAAGTGTTTCTGAGGTCACCCCTTCTCTAACTATGGAGGAGGAGGTGTGACGAGCTATGCTTAGTCCGCACAGGTCTGTTCCGATCGAGCCTTCTTTATTTCATCTGAATGAGGTAACAAATTAAGTGTGAATGAATATAATACAGATTCCGTCCTCTGATATATTTAGTGTCCCAAGGAGACTATGGAAAAAACAGTATTTGACCCTTCCCAGGGCTGAATAATCTTTCTGTCTGGTGGAACAGGGCAGGTTGGGCCTGGCTACGTGACGTGGTAGCACTGCTTATGGTCCCCGAAGGCAGCTGCTTCACCTGCTGTGCACTGTCTCCTGCCCCTGAGAGGCTTCTGCCAGCTCATATTTGGGGTAGAACCTCTGGTTTCTGTCCTTTATGCCAGCCCAACCACTGGAGAGCAGGGTTTAGCCATTTCTGAAAGTCCCCCCTCATTCCTTAATGCCCTCTCATCACAGCCCCTCTGTGTTGCATGAACTTGAAGACCAGGTGGCTATTGACGCTCTATTTTCTCCAGAGTATATTGTGTAAGATCCACAACTCCGACTCCAACTAATGTAAACAAAAAGGAGAAATTTGTGGGAAGGATGATGTGGACACTCTTGATAGTCAGGGAAGAACACATATCTGCAGCGCTTCCCTGTCTCCCCTCTGGTTCTCTTGGCCTAACTGTGGCATTTCCCTTGCTGTTCACTGGATCCTCGCTTTTTCTGCATCTATTGAGATGTTTATATGGTTTTCCTCCCCCCCCCCTTTTTCTGCCTGTCAACATTGATTTTTTTTTGTATTTTAAAGCAGCATTGGATTTCTAGGTTAAACTCCACTTGATCATGATGTATCAACCTTTCTGTGTAATTATTGAATTCAATTTGCTAAAATTTTATTAAGGATTTTTGTCTATTTTCATGAGGAATATTACTCTATAGTTTTCCTTTCTTTTAAAAAATATATTTTATTGATTTTTTTTTACAGAGAGCAAGGGAGAGGGAGAGTCAGAAACATGAATGAGAGAGAAGCATCAATCAGCTGCCTCCTGCACAATTCTTCCCCTATTGGGGATGTGCCTGCAACCAAGGTACATTCCCTTGACCGGAATCAAACCTGGGACCCTTCAGTCTGCAGGCCGACGCTCTATCCACTGAGCTAAAGCAGGGCTAGTTTTCTTATCTTGTAATGTATTCGTCTGGCTTTGATATCACAGTAATACTGCAGTCATAATATAAGTTGAGAACTCTTCTATTTTCTGAAAAAAACAACAACACACAAGATTAGAGTTGGTGTATTAACTCTATTTTAAATATTTGGTAGATTCACCAGCAAGCTACCTGGGACTGGAGTTTTCTAAGTGAGAAGGCTTTCTACTCAATTCAGCTTCTTTCGGGTTAATTTGGCCCCACTATTGAAGCAATATGCTCTGAGTACTCTGTCGTATGCCCTGCACTACAAGGTTTCCCCCACTCTAGCTGGAGAAAACACAAACTGATCCCAGCTCTGTGCGATCTCCACAAATTGTTACCTCTGCTCTGGGAGGTGCCTGTCCTAGCTTCAAGTCATTTTCTCATACAGTATGCCAATCAGTATTTACCTGATGATTCACGGGGCACACTCTGCTGAGCTCTGATTCTTTGTGCCTTTCTCTTCCCTGAACTTGAGCTACAGTGTCTTCCTCAAGCTCTGAACTGCATCTCCTCCACTTAGGGAGATTGCCAGGCCCTGCCTGGATTCCCCCATCTGATTCTGTGGCCTAAAACTTTATCCAGGAAGTACACTGGGCAGTCATTAACATAATTTATTTCCCTCTCTAAGTGATCACTTTCCAGTGCTGCTTGTTGTCCAATGTCTCAACAGCATGACTTCACACTTTTAATACAGAGTTTGTAATTATTTAAGTGGGAAAGAAAATCTGGTTCTTGCTCATTCATCTTGGGCAGAAACAGAAATCCCTTATATACGTATTCCTGTTTGTGTAGACTAAGTTGCTTTGACCCTTTTAAAAAGTCAACTTTACAAAGTTTTCAGTCTATCACAAGCTATGGATTTTTATTTTTTTACAGTGTAATTCTTGCAAATAAGGTCTTCCTGATTTTGTACTTATGTGATTAATTAGACAACTTAAAGTCAGCTCTCATATTTATTCTGTTAATTTTCTTCATATTAATTTGGTTCTGAGGTATTTTGAATTTTGTTTCCGACATCCATTCTACTATCTCATTTATTAAATGAATATTTATCCATGCCAATCATATGCCTGACATTGTTTTAGATGACACAGGGCATATAAACACCGTTCTTGTTCTCATGGAGCTAACAATTTGGGAGTGGGAAGAATACACAACAAACAAACAAAAATAGATACACCAATGAATTCTTTCAAATAGTGCCAAATGCTCTGAAGAAAATAAAACTGAATACTGTGACAAATAATAATCAAGGCAAGAGAGTGGCTACTTTAGCTTAGATTTTCAGGGAAGTTCTTTGCATGTGTATCTTGGTTGCAAACAATAGAAAACAACTCACTTAAGCAGGAAAGACCTTTTGGGAAGAGTTTCAGATATCGAACAGCATGGATACATAAGCTGCAGAAGCCAGCTTCCTTAAGACTCCAGGAAGGCAAAGCTACACTACTGGGCCACCATTACCACTATGAGCTCTTCCACCCTAAGGTGCTGCTGATGTTGTATGGACTCCCCGTGGCACTAGAGTTGCCAGGAAAACTGCTCTGCCCCTACCCCTAGGCATCAGTGTCTTCAGATGGGAAACTCAGGGTTAGGAATTGATTCAAGTCATGTGCACATGACTAAGTTTCCATAGGTGGGAAAAGAGACCACCTGAACACCTGGCCCTCAAAAGTTCCAGTAGTGGGAGCCAGAGATGTTCAGTTGTTGGGGGAGTAACAATGTCTCTACAGCTTCTCTAAAAAGGTGACATTTGAAGCACTATCGATATCATGAGAAAAGCCAGCCACATGAAGATCTGAAGGAAACACATTCTAGCTTAAGGGAGCAGCAGCAGGAGGAATCAGCTTGGCGTTTTCATGGGACATGAAGTCTTGGGGGGCTGGAGCATAGTGGACAAGGAACAGAGTCAAGAGATGAATCCAAGAGGTGGCAGAGGCCTGGCATATGCAACTTTGAAGACCGTGATGGGGATTTGCATGGCATTTTTATTGCACAAGGTAACCGTTACATTATAGGAGGGGGGACGATAGGACCCCTCTTGGTGAAGTTCACTTAAAATTAGAAGCAATTTTTTTCTTCTTTACATTAAATTGTAAAAACGTTATAGATATTCAAACATTAAACAATTAAAAATAATGTAAATATCATTCTATCAATATTTTCTTTATAAAAACAAACATTTTTAAAATTCCTCACTCAAATGTATGTTTATTGATTTTTAGAGAGGGAGAGACAGAAACATTGATATGAGAGAGAAACATTGATCAGTGCTTCCCATACATGCCCCGACCAGGAACCAAACCCACAGCCTTTTTGGTGTAGAGGACTATGCTCCAACCAACTGAGTCACCGAGTGGGCATTTTATCAATATGTTCACTTCTGCCTATTCTCTTCATACCTTGCTATATACATACCTATTTTTATATGTCTATCCACTGAATGTCTACTTTTATATTTTATTCTTTTTACTGAATAATATATATTATACATGTTCAACACCAGGGACAATGCTGTCATGCAAATTTATCTTTACATACTGTCTTTTGGATGAACATTCAGGAATGGAATGAGTGGGTCACAAGATACAAAGTTTTTTTTTAAATGTAATGCCTATTGCCACGGAGCTTCCTGAAAGAATTGCATTGATTTATAAGGTTACCAAAGGTCATGAGTGTATTAGTTTCACCAGTTATATAACTGCTGGTTTTGCAGAGGGAATGTGATCCAGGGTGTTCTTGCTTTCCTTTCTTTGATGACTACTGCCACCCTTGCCCATTGAAGCCACACGGAAAAAGTGGTGGAGCTCAAGGGGGAAGTGAAAGGGAAGGAGAAATGATGCCTTCTCCATTACCAACACACAAATGGAAGACCTTTTAGGACAATTAGCAAAGACATCTTAATGGGATACACTGGTTCCAAGAGCAGAGTAAAACTTGCTGAAAGCTATTGCCATACCTAAAAAAGACTGTCGACTTTAAAAGGGGGACTTTAGCCTGGCCAGTTTTTCTGTTATTAGAGCATCGACCCATGGACCAAAGGGTTGTGGTTTTGATTCCTAATGAATTATTGTTTCTTTTCATCATGTCTTTTCTTATTCATCTGAATCCAGGGTGTGTTTTATTGTGTGCATATTACAGATATTCTTCTGTCATATTTGATGCAAAACTTTTTCACAAACTAATTTTTTCCTTTTAAGGTTAGTGATGTGATTTTGCATTTTTAAGGGTATTTTAAAAGTCTGCTTACTCAAACCTGTCATTTGTAAGTCTTTGCTTGTTTAGATTACCTGTTTCTTTATATCTGAGAACATTATCATTCCTCCACAGATATACATTTTAAAAAATCTTTATTGTTGAAAGTATTACAGATGTCCCTTTCCTCTCCCACCCCCGTTGACCCCTTCTAGTCTGTCCCTGCCTCCCCACCCCAGGCCTTCACCACCCTATTGTCTGTGTCCATAGGTTATGCATATATATACATACAAGTTCTTTGGTTGATCTTTTCCCACCCACCCCCACCTTGCCTCTGAGATTCAACAGTCTGTTCCATGCACACAGATATTATTCTATTTTCTACCATACTCTCATAACATTTTGAATTACTTAGTACTTTTAATTTATTTGAGACTAATTGTTCTGATTCTTTAACATATGGGCATAAATTAATCCCCTCCACCAATATTATAAAATCTTTTATATTTTCATCCAATTTACTGATAAAACTTTGGCAGAACCCAAGTCTGCCATCCAAACCACTAAAAGCTTCATTTGGATTTACACTTATCCATTCATCAATATTCTTGGTAGTTTATTCTTTACCCAGGGATCACCTATACATCCCCATAATTTCACAAAGTACCTTATATGCGTTCTAACCAAGATGTTTATTTGACACCATAAACATTCATTGAATGAATGAATAAAAAGAAACAAGGAGTTAATTAGCCGAGACCTTATCCACTGTTATAATATTCATCTTCTTATATGTCCACAAGGGAAAAGTGAAGGACTTATAGGAAGTCTTCTGAGGCCACCTGACTTCTATTATTTCCTTGATCCACTAGTCTGATAATCCTAATATATAAAAACCCTGCATCTGTCACATCCACAATGTCGGGAGGCTTAACCAACTGAAAGTCAGTTCTGTAGTCAGCGCTGGGTTTGCTGTGGTGACCCAGGCCTGACTGCTGAGGGGGCTGCAAATCAGGCCCAGAGAGAGGCCTGAAGAGAGAAGCAGGGTCTGATCTGTGGCCTCTGTGGCAGCTGTTGATCAGCACTTGCCTCTCTATTTAGCTCGGGGCCTGGCCAGCAGCAGTGCCTCCATTTATCTCCAGGCCTCCACCCAGGCTGCTGATCAGCCCCACCTTTTTGATCAGGCCCTGTTGATAGGCCCAGAGATGCTGCCTGGCATAGAAACTGACCAATTAGAACCAAAGCTGGGTCAACTGTGAGAAGCCAATAGCTGCCTAGGAGATAGAGCTTTTGATACTGACTGGCATAGAAACCGACCAGTCAGAACCAAATTGGCCAGCCAGAGGAGGGCAGTTAGAGGTGATCAGGCAGGCAAAGGCAGTTAGGGGCAATCAGGCTGGCAGGGAAGAGCAGTTGGGAGCGAGATCAGGCCAACAGGGGAGGGAAGTTGGGGGCCATCAGGCTGGCAGAGGAGAGCAGTTGGAGGCAAGATCAGGCTGGCAGAGGAGGACCATTAGGGATGAGATCAGGCCTGCAGGGTAGGGCAGTTGGGGGCGACCAGGCTTCCAGGGGATAACAATTGGGAGCCATCAGGCTGGCAGGGGAGAGCAGTTGGGGGTAAGATCAGCAGGTGAGGGCAATTGGGGGTGAGATCAGGCCTGCAGGGGAGTAGTTAGGTATTAATCAGGTCAGCAGGGGAGCAGTTAGGAGGCAATCAGGCTGGCAGGCAGAAGTAGTTAGGGGCAATCAGGGTGGCAGGCAGGCAGTGAAGCAGTTAGGAGCCAGCAGTCCTGGATTGTGAGAGGGGTGCCCGACTGCTAGTTTAGGCCAGATCCATGTGGGACATCCCCTGAGGGGTCCCATATTGGAGAGGGTGTAGGCTGGGCTGAGGGACACCTCCCCCCATGCACAAATTTCGTGCATCAGGCCTCTAGTGTTATCAAAAGAGAAAATGATGTTAGGCTCACTGCATCCCTGCTGGATGCACACTGACTCCAGTAATCACCACTTCTTTCTTGTCTAAGTGTTTACAAAATGCCTGCTTAATAATCTTTTTTAGGATCCCAGCTGAAATCATCATTAAGCCTCTTGATTTCCAGAATCCATTCCCATCTTGCTTTCTCTTCTTTTTGAAAATGAGGAATAGGGACCATGTCTTACTTGGTTTTGGTCTCCTCTTTGCTGATACTGTTCCGGAAAATAAAAAGTAGTTGCTTAATAAATGTTGAATAAATGAATGAATGAATGAATGAAAAATAACTTATCCTTATCCAACAAAATCTTCTAGACAGCTTAAGTGAAATTATAAAAATAAGCACGCAACATTGGGTAATGCATGCCAGCAAATCGGCTCTATCCCATGGTCCTTTGGGCCGTGATGTAGAAAGTGCTCACTGCATGAGAGGGATTCACAGAGAGGCAGAAACATGAGCTAGTTCTGACATCAGGAAAATGCGCTGCCTGGCCAATGTGACAATCCCCAGTTTTTAGGTTCTTTGAGTAAGACTCGACCCAGGCTGGGAGATATTTGCAGAGATGTGACTTTATTGTTTTAAAGGCTTTATATTGTATTTCTTTTTTAAAACAAGAAGGAAAGAAAGCTTTGTGTATGTCACAACTTCTTCCCAGGTCTGCCACCTATGCAAGGGTACAAGTTGAATCACTAGTCTTTGGGTGTGCAGGAAGAATATTTAACATTAAAACAAAGTGCATTAGAAAGTCATATGCTTTTTAATATTCAACTGAATTCTTTAAAGTTATTGCACATGGATGGTGTTTACTTGTCATAAAGCAGAATCAACTTAATCTTACTGAAGGTCAGGCTGAAGGTCCCCCAGTTTAATGAAGCAGCAATATTAAATTGGAATTAGTAAATTTGTATTGGAGATTCTGATAAGCAATGCCCAATCTAAGATGAGTAATGAATGCAAGGTTAACTAAGGCTACATTCTGTAATGATGTGTTTTAACCAAGATGATTTGTTGACCTGGAGAAATCTTGGTCCACGTAAGAAAAAGAATGTGTACTCAAAATAAGCCTCCCACCTGGCAGGTGATCAACAGTAGGGAGTCAAGTGAGAGTCCCACTTGCTCTCTTTCTGGATCTCACACCTCTCTGTAGGACTATTATAAAATCAGGGGGTCCCTGGTCTATAGTTTCTAGCACCAGCCTCATATTGTCAACCTCTTCCATAGTCTTTTTAAATGTTTTCTGGCTGATACCTGGTTCCCCCTTAGATACATTTTCTCTAGTCCTCTCAGATGATCTGGTAGTTATTTATTCTTTGTACTATGGAGTCAGAGGTGGGATAGGTGTTCTTCACATCCCACATTGCTGCTCTGTAACTGCGCTCCTCTTCTTCCAAAACACTCAGCTTGGAATCTCACTCATCTGATGGTACCACTGACCCCTGGTTTCTGCTATCTACTGACCCTTGCTCCTTGTCTTCAAAATCAATCCAATTATTATTCATGTGATTTCATAAACCAGATCTTCTTTTCAATACCCTGGCCTTTCAGTTCCTTAATTTCTTTTCCCCAATAGCTTCAATGTCTGCTACTCACTGCTATGGTCATACCTTTAACCTTTTCATTATTAATAATTTCAACACTGCAAAAATTTTAATTTCAGACATCCTATTTTTTTTTACCACCCCTGTTATCTTTAGAGGTGATTCTGATTCACTTTGGTAGCCCAATACAAACAATTCTTCTATACAACCAGGACTTTAACATTCTTATCACTCTCTCACTGTTCCATCCCTATGACACCCTCTATTCCTTCCTCACCCAGTTTAAATTTTATAGTCTACCTTCATAGCCATCCCCTTACAATAGAATTGACTCCTTGCCCCTCTCTACCTTTTATTGGCTTGACTTAACCAAAGTCTCAGTTAAATTTCAACTCTACCTATTAGGTACTGATAACCTAACAGCATGACCAGACAAACACCCAAAGATGGCCAGAAAAAACAGCCAGATATGCTGACTGATTTACATAAAGTTTATGGCCACTAACCTCAAGTGGTCCGTGATACTGCCTGGAACTCCTCCTAGTTCCATCCCTTTGTCATGTTCCCTGGTGGCCAGTTCCATTTAGTCTTCCCTCTCTTCAAACCCCCAACACTTCCTCCCACATCTTTGTGCTCAAAAGTCTTCCAACACTACATTCATCCACCTGTGCCCAAATACTCTACCTTTGGGTTCCATCTCCTCTAACTACTCAAGGACATTGCCCCAACAATTGTCCCTTTTATCATCAATTATTCCCTCTCTACTGGATATTTCTCATTACTGTACAACATATTGTCATTTTCCAATTTGAAAAGCCCCCTTGACTCTACTGCACCCCCATTTGTCTCTTCCCCTTTACAGCAAAACTTGAGAAAACAACTACCTATTTCCACCAGTTGCACTTTCTCTTCTCCCATTCTCTCTTAAGCTCACTCCACTCTGGCCGTCTCTACCACCACTTCACCCCAAGCTGCTCTCATCCAGTCACCAATGACATCACATTTTTAGGCTGCAATGGCAGTGCATGGTCCTCACCTATTGATCAATTAGCACCTGTTCTGTGTTTGCCTGGAGAGACCACAGTATACCGTTCTTCTGAGAATGGAAAGGGTGTCTGGTTTTATGAAATTAAATTTGTGGGATATGAACAAACCAATCTATAGAATTATGTCTTACAGCTATTCACCCATCTGCCTTCTCTGAGTTAACAATGATTTATGACAGATCAGTTCTTACTACTTCATTTTAGTATACTTAGATTTCTTGCCAGGGAATGGATTGATGGGGGAAAATTTTAAGGAAAATGGAAATTTTTGTTTTCCAACTGAAAAAGCCCTATTTCTCAATATTTAGAATCACAGAGTAGTGCTAGACTTATACTGTATCTTACAGAACAACTAGCCAAACCTAGAGAAAGCCCAGAAAGGCTAAATGACCTTCTCAAAGTCTCACAATTAATTAGCGACCCATTTGAAATAGAGCCTGAGCTTCTCACATTTGCTGTTCTCTCACACTTGCTATTGACCCGCATCCTTACAAGTCTCTCAATGTCCACATTCTCTAGTGATACTTTTACTCCACTATTCAAGAAATCCTTTTATTCTCCTTGACTGTGCAGAGTCTCTAAGTCCAATGTCCTTTCCAGCGCCTTGGTGCCGATAGCTTTAGCTTTTCTAACAGGTCTTTCAGCATGTACATTCCACACTGATCCATTTCACTCACCCATGGGTGGTTGGGGGTCTTTGGTTCCATCAAGGAACATACTTCAGGCATTAGGGCTCAATCTGACAGTGGCTTTGATTTGTTGCTTTTCCCCCAAGTTATATGAGAGACAGAATATATTCCAGGCCCAAATACTTAAAGATATTCTCACTTGGGCAACATTTGGAAATATAGTCCCAACGTAAAATTCCAGACTTGCTGCTTGTTCAGCCATTGGTCACATGCATTTCTAGTGTTCCTACTCGGGACATCAGAGACTCTGAGCCCTGCCCGAGTTGTTTTTTAGCTGAGTCACTACATTTATGTCTATAATCAGGAAAATGGGAGGAGAAATGAGGCCTTCCCCCTTCGCAGCACACAAATGGAAGACCTTTTAGAACAATGATAGCAAAGACACTTTAAAGGGATACACTGGTTCCAAGAACAAATAAAACTTGCTGAAAACTATTGCCATACTTTAAAAAGACTGTGTTGACTTAAAAAAAAAAAAGGTTCTTCAGCCCTGGCCAGTTTTTCTCAGTGGTTAGTCATCAGCCCATGGACTGAAGGGTTGTAGGTTTAATTCCTGGTCAAGGGCACATACCTGGGTTGCAGGTTCATTCCCCTGCTTTAGTAGGGGCACTTGTGGGAGGCAACTGACTGATTTGTCTTTTTCACACCTCTCTCACACCTTTCTCTCTCTCTCTTTCTCTCTCTTCCCAATCCTCCCTCCCTTCCATTGTCAAGAAATTAGTGGAAAAAGTATCCTTGGGTGAAGATTAACAAAACAAAACAAAAAAAGAGGTTTTTCATAGCATCTAGAATGATAACTAAGACTTCATTCTGTGCCAAGTACTGTGGACTCATGTGTCACATGGTGTATATCACATTGTATACTCACAGTTGTACAGAATAGGTACTATTTTTAAAAAATACATTTATATTGATTTTTATAGAGGAACAGAGAGGGAAAGATAAAAACATCAATTGATCACCTGCCTCCTTCGTGCCCCCTACTAGGGATCAAGCCCACAACCTGGGCATGTGCCCTGACTGGGAATTGAACTGACAACCTCTTGGGGCATGGGTTGATGTTCAACAACTGGGCCACACCAGCTGAGTCAAAATAGGTACTATTATGGATGAGATAGCTGAGGCACAGAGAGACTAAATAGCTACCAAGGTCACACACAATATTGGGACAAGATTTGAACCAGGAGTATCCTGACTCTGGAATCTTCACTCTTAACTATTGAATACCCTGCCTTTCTGGAAGCCACAAGTTAAAGTGCTAGCATCCAACCTTGGCAGAGCCAGATGGAGACTTGGGGACAAACTGTTTCCTTCTAAACAACCATACAGGCAAAGCCATCCCTTCAGTGGAGCGGAGCTCCTTGAGCTATCTCTAATAAGGAGCGATTCTTAATAATATCCATTTTTCTGAATCTCCTCTTATAAATCCACTTTAAGATCTAATTTGGTCTCTCATGGAGCACTGCCTACAAAGGGAGAATGCAGATCAATACAAGGGCCTTCTAGTGTTTTGCCCAGACTCTGTAGGTTCTGGTTAACATGAGTCTGGGTGCTCCTCTGAGCTCACTCTCTGGATGCTGACAGATCAGATGTGGAGCTAAGAGCCAGAGGCCTATTGTAGTGAGTGCCACCTTGGGGAGATCCAGGTGCTGATTGCTCCTTGAAACTGCAGACATCTCGGCATCGCAGACCTTTTCCTTTGAAGTTTTCAGCTGTCCAACCTTCCTTATTAGATTGTGGCCTCTCAATGGGAGCTACCAGTGGTTGAGATGTTTTGGTGTTCCCTACAATGTCTATCATTGCCCTGCCCACATCCCTAGGAAGTTTCTGTGTTCTTCAGCTGACTTCCAGCTGCCAGAATTGCACCTCTGTGCTTAGGGCTTCGCCCCAGAACTGTAGGAGGCATACTGCAGGCTGGAATCACCTGACAATGAATCTGCCCCCGTCCCAGTAGTCTTTAGCCGATGAGTCTTGGGAACAGGTGTCTGTAGACCTCAGCACTCCCCTCTCTCAGGTGGAATGATTCCAGGCCCTGTGTTGCACTATTTCCCCAGGGGATTAGGTTCCAGTCTCCCACCCTGGTCTAGCTTCATATCATGTCCTTTCTGACTGTTCCCCAAACCCCATGTCACTTCTCCACTGCAGCATCCATGTGCAGGAATCCCTGACTTAGGGCCAACACAAAATAAGACAAAGTGTGGAAGGCAAGTGATGGTTACAGAATGTCCCTTGTGCCCAGCATCGTTCTAGGATTGTTATGGGTCTGACTTATGTAATCCTGTCACAGGACAGGGAGTTTCTCGAGGAGCAATCTGAAGCACAGAAGGATGTACACCTTGCTCCTGGGCATGTAGCCGCTCAGCCATCTGCTGAACTCAGACCACTCACTATTCTCCTGGGCCTGATGGCCATCCTGCTTCCATTCTACCCTGTGGCCCTGGCCAGGGCTTCACATTTTGAGAATAAAGACTCAAAAGTGTATGGAATCAACTTGTTGATGTTTCTAGAAAAACCTCTGATGCCTTGTTACTTGTTCTGTGGATAGGTAAAACATGTACCAACATAAGGAAGTGTTTGCAAAACACCTTTTTCTCCTGTGTTCTGCCTCTTCCCTGGGAGTGAGACCGTGCCCACGTTAAGGCAGGGAGTGGGCATGAATCATTTCTAGCCTGTTAAGCAGGCTGGTCCATAAAACTCTCCAGGACGGCGCCCCACGCCTGTGTGCCCAGCTGCACTCCCGCAAATGTTCTGAGCCAGAGTGTGGGCAGAGGCTCAACAACTCCACAGAGAAATACAGCTCGGTGGGCCTTTGCTGTCCTCTCATATTTGATAAATAAGTGTCCAGGTTTTTCCTTTTCTTAGCCTCAGAGGAAAGCTATAATTTGTTGTTGTTTTTGTCGTTGTTGTTTTTGAGGATCTCTCTAGGGTCACATATGGAATATAAACTTAGCAACATGTTTTTATCCTAAAAAACATTAGAGTCCAACAGCAGAATTTACCAACCTGATCTTTCAACTGAATGAAAAGCCTTCACTCGCTCCAGTGCCTCACCTGGCTAAGAGCAACTAGTAAGTGCAACTTCCCTGGTCACCCAAGGACCGAACACAGTCGGTCCTGCCATTTTCGAGGTGAGAATTTAGTCAGGGTCTAACTTCCAGATGGGCCTCAACTCCAAGAGTCAGATCAGTGGTGTTGAGGAGGGGCCTCCAGACAGATTGCCTAGGAAGGCCCTTCCTGTTGCTATGACCAGATAGGTTTCCGTGAGGGAGTAATTGTCCCAGAGCCCCTATTGATTAAATGCTGAGAAACGTGCTTAGGTTGCATTTGCTGTCCGCCAACTAGTGATGGCTCTGTGTCTTCCTATAACTTGTTTTCCAGCTGGGCTTTTTTGTGGTTTAGTATTGAAATAGACGCTTCCTAATTGGATAGATCTCTGTTGGGAGGATAAACCTGATAACTTCTGTGGTGTTTTCATATTAGATATCTCTCCCCAGATCAGCACTGTACTCTCCAGCTTTTCTAAAGCATGACTCTCTGAAGAGCTCCTTAAGCAGGCAACAGCCACATAACTAGTAATTAGTGTCTTGTCAGCTGATATCGGCAGCATTAGTTTTCCACTGCTGACATCAGCAAGTCCATCATATACTTAAAGCTATAGCTCCTCATAATTGTGATGAATATATCTGAACTATCCAATTCATAAGGAGCTATTTTTTTTTAAAAAAAACCATAAAGCAAACCATGTTTAAGTGAAAGTATATGAAACAAATTAAAATAGGAAGTACAAGCCAGATTTCAGCACAAAAATGAATCTGTAACAGCTCACAGCCCTGGACTGTCTTTCCAGCTGTGGCACAGAAATCTATCATAAATCCACCAACAGGTCTGCTCCTTTCTGATTAGGGGATGGTGTTGTTTGGTCAAGGTCATAGAGAACATCTGTTGTAATGACAGAAGTCAGAAGAAGAGCAGCCCTTTCAGCCTCCCCATTTTTTATTCACTGATTGCTCATGAAAGAGCTGGTGAATTCCCCTCCAAATATGCTCTGATGAAAAATAAAACAAAGTAAATACGTGACTCTTATTCTGAAAGAAAAATGACCATGTCAAGCTGATGTTTATTTAAAAATTCCGAAATTGAAATTTCAGAACAACTCAAAAATGGCCATCTCTGAACAGTAACTGTCTCGCTTCTCAAAGGAGTTGCAGGAGGAGGTGACCAAAGTGCAGAATAGGACAGACAGGATGACTTTAAAGAAATTAAATGTGAAGAAAAATATCTATTTTGCTGATAAAACGATTTCATCCTTAGGAAATAATCAGAGAAATTATATTTTTCTTTGAGAAATGTACTTCACCGGTTATTTAACTTCTTCCATCCCCCCAAAATACTGTCGAAGTTACACCTATTTTCAGTCTTTGTTCTGAGGTTTTGCACCAAATTGATGATTGCTACACCTGCAAAGCCTTACCTATCAAACTGAGTTAGCCTGAACCAGACCGCAATTGCACTAAACTTATCAACCTTCGGGAAACTCAGCCTGCCACCACCAAAATACAAGAGCTAAGATTTAATAAAAGCATCCTAAACCGGTAACATTTTTCTTTCTCTGCCATTTGAGACAGTGTTTGTTCATCATATAGAAATGGTAAATATGCATGTTAGAAACCCAGGAAACAAATATGTCAGCAAGCATTTTCTGCATCATTAAAAATTATATTTAAACAGTTCCTCAGCTGTAAATTAAAGAAAGAAATTATGTGCCTAAGCTTTCATAAATGTCACAGACCCAATTCATAGAAATTAATAAACACAAATCAAGTACAATTTATCTTTTTTTTCATTAAATAAAACAGTAAGTCACCAAGTCCAAATTAGACTACAGACACTAACATGTTATTAAAGGGCACAGTGATACTGTATTATCAGAAATGTTAGCAACACATTAGATATGTTTCCTCAAATGAACAGGAATAAATTAGAAATAGCATGTGTATTTTATGACATAGAGTTTTTCTTCCTTGTTTAACCCATCCCTCTTTTTTTAGAGTTTAACCCTTCCCCTGGGGCAACAAATGCTATCAGTTCATGTCACAGTCTCCTTTAGGACGATGCAATACTTGGGGCGATGGAATATTTATACATTTAGGCAAGATTGGGGAATAAAATGCTGATCCTTCACTAGCTTTTATTTCTTTCTTCTTTTTTTTTTTTTTGAGACTTAGAAAAACATTATTTGGGAATATTGGGGGCAGGCGGTAACCCAACAAGGGGGCAGCGTATAGTGATGGTTTGTAATTACCTCGATCTCTGTGCTTCGATCTAGTGCCAACTGGACTGGAGGGGAATGAACTGCTGAGATGAGACAGGGCAAAGATGAAGGTTCTTTTTTAAAAAAAATTTACATTTTTCATTTTACTTTTTATAGATTTATTTTTTAGAGACAGGAAAGGAGAGAGATGGGGGTTATATATATATATATATATATATATATATATATATATATATATATGTGTGTGTGTGTGTGTGTATATATATACGTATATATATATGTATATATATATGAGAAATATTGATCAGCTAACTCCTGCACAAGCCCCGAGTGACCAGGGAGAGAACCCACGACCTGGTTATGTGCTCCTACCAGGAATCGAGCCTGCCATTCCTTGTTACACAGGACGGCGCTCCAACCAGCTGAACCACACCGGCCAGGGTGAGATGAAGGCTCTTTATTAAAAAGTTGCCTTTTCACCAAGAGGGACCCTCTTCTTAATATCCAAATACACACAGCTGATGCGTGAACTTTCAGTTCAAGCTGTGGCTGAAGCCTCTGGGCAGCTGGCACCATGGATCTGTCTCTCGACCAATGGCGTGAGCTGGGCCCTCTCTGGAGAAGAAACCTGGGTCACCCGAGATATGTGATCAGTACCGGGACCCTGCCAGCAGGCGAGGGGACCCCAAGGCAGGTGCTGGACGTGGAGGCCACGGGGGCATAGACTACAAAGGAGACAGGACTGAACCTCACATCACCCTGTTTGGCCCCGGAGGATGGCTGGTTAGCCAGAGACGGGTAAGATTCCTCAGGGAAGGAACAACCTAAGACAGGCACAGTCGCAGAGGGGCCAACAGGAGAGAACTAAAAGGTCAACAGAGGTGGGGCACAGACCCTCATCCACAAACCTTGCAGGGGCTTGAACTCTCACCCCTCCTGAGGAAGGTCTCCTACCCCCACGGCTGCTATGCCTCCCACGCACAACTCACACCGGGACCCAGGTGGCAGACAGAGACTCCGCCAGCAATAGCTGCCCTATATCTAAATTTAGTTTATTACCAGGAATGCTGAGGACCTACTAAAAAATGCAAATATTCTTTTCCACAGTATTTACTGGGTAAACTAAGATTTCTGCTTGAGTATTGAAATTGACAGTAAAATAGTAATCAAGTTTTCAGATTAATTTAAATTGGACAAGTGAAATAAGTGAATACTCAAGAAAATCTAACTGTACTGGCAAAAAGCTTTTCCTAAAACATTAACTAAAATATCTATTAGTAGTTCATCTCACTGCAAAATTGCCTAACATCCAAAGAACCTAAAGCAGTAATATTTGTGTGCAAAAATTAAAATTTAAAATTACCAAGACTGCAAGATAAAATTTCCAAAAGCCCCTATTAACCAAAAAAAAAAGAGGGGAGGGGGGACAGTGGGGTAATATCATGTAAAGAAAAATATCCTATAAGTAAAATACATGTAGAAAATTCTTACTCCAGAAAAGAAAATTCCATTTGTAAAACCAACTGCAGGACACCCATGAAAAAACACACAGGGTGTCAAAATAAGCCAAAGGAAACTCATTTAGGCAAAAATAAAAAGAATCCCAAGTCTATTTTGCAGAGAGGATCCCTTTGTTAACCTTTGGTCGAGAATGTGTTTGTGTGTTTGCAGAGAACAACTCCAAGACCATGTGGGTTCCTGCGACAGTGAGGAACTGACGGGTCTGTTCCAGCCACGAGGATGGTCCAGAGATGGCGGACGCTGACGAAACCTTGCCATGCTAGCAGTCGGCAGCTGTGCGTTGCTGCAGGTGGCCCAGGACCATACCAGAGAGGAGGGATCTTGCATTGCCACGATGTGTCCACCATCTGGATACCATTGCTGACATGTACACATGAAGAACTATTTGACATTGAAACTGGGACTCAGAACAGTTGGACATTGAAACTGACACTCAAACTTTTTTTGCTCTTATACATTTGTTTTCAGTATGCAGAGGGCAAGATATATTTGAAGAAAAGAAACAGGGGGAAGTGATTGATATAGAGGCAGGGTGGCCTTGAACAGGCTGTCAAGCTACAGGGGGAAGGCTGGAGTGGAGGGGAGGCAGATGCTGGGGAGATCAACCGAAGGACTTGTATGCATACATATGAGCATAACCAATGAATGAAAGACTCTGGGGTGGGGAGGGGGGTAGGTGGGGACATGTGCTGGGGGGTAAGGGAGGCTGGGGGGAGGATATTGGGGGGGGAGGAAAACATATGTACTACTATTAAATATAAGTTATATTGTAAATAAAATTAAAAAGTAAAAATAAAAAGTTGCCTTTTCAGATCATAGAATTTATGTTTGTTACACAACTTGGAAAATACAGAAATAGATTCAAAAGTAAAAATCACTAATCATCTAACCTCTCAGAGGTAATCACTGTTAAATTTTGATATGTTTCTTCTGGCCTTTTAAAAATGCAAATATATATGACAAAATTTGAAGTATATACCCTGCTTTTACTTGTGGGCATATTTCACCCCACAAGCTATTCTTCAAACACATGCTACATAGTATTGTATTGTACCTACTGTCATCCACTGAGCCATCCCTGGATGTAGCATGACCATGAACAAGGTGGCTTTCTTCAGTGGAGGTTGAAGAGCCCATGCATGGCTGGCTGTCCACTGAAACTAGAAGGTGCAGTAATGAGACTTTGTGAAGGGGATCTGGCTGAGATGCACTGCTCATGTGAAGACCTGGAAGGAAGGCAATCTCTGCAATGAAGGAAATGCCTGAGATAGGTGTGAGCCTCGTCTGTCCAGGAAGCAGATGGAGAGCAACATAACTAGAAGAGTAGGAAATGAGTCAGTGAGATAGCACTGTCAGGCCGCAATAGGTGACCGCAAGAAGTTTGGAATTTACTCTGAATACCAATAGAAGACTTTGGGGGGAGGGGCTTAAAAAAGGACATGATTGGGAATGAATTCGTTTTTAAAAATATATATTTTATTGATTTTTTACAGAGAGGAAGGGAGAGGGATAGAAAGTTAGAAACATCGATCAGCTGTCTCCTGCACACCCCCTGCTGGGGATGTGCCCACAACCAAGGTACATGCCCTTGACCGGAATCGAACCTGGGACCTTTCAGTCTGCAGGCTGACGCTCTATCCACTGAGACAAACCAGTTTCAGCAGGGATTGAATTAGTTTTAAGAAGTTCTCTCTGGCAGCTATTTATTGGCAGAACTGACTGTAGGGAAACAAGAGTAGATGCTGCAAGACCAGTGGGAAGCCATTGCAGTCAGTTGCATAAGAGACTGTGCTTGCTGTGAGGGGAGCTGTAAAGGCAGTAGGAACTGGTTGGATTAACGTTATATCTGAAGATTTGGGGGATCTAAAGAACAATATAAACAAACAAACAAGACAGACTCACAGGCACAGAGAACAGACTGATGGTTGCCAGAGGGGAAAGGGGGTTGGCAGATGGGTGAAAAAGGTGAAGGGATTAAGAAATACAGATTGGTGGTTACAGAATAGTCATACTTTTGTAAAGTGCAGCACAGGGAATACAATCTGTACATTTGTGAAACTGCATATGGTGGATACTGGAAATATCGGGTGGTTGGGAACGCTTTGTAAAGTATGTGATTGTCTAACCACTATGCTGTACCCTAAAACTAATACAGAATATTGAGTGTAGGCTGTAGTTGAAAAAAATATTTAAACTAAAAAAAAGATAAAACCAACAACATTGAATGGTGAATTGGATGTAGGTTTGAGGGAAAGAACAGCAGGCCCTACAACTCTTACCTAAACAGCTGGTGATTGGAGCAGTCTTTACAGAGTCAGGAAGGCCCTGGAGAGGAAAAGGTTGTGTGTTGCTAGGGGAAGAAGGGAAGCCAAGGGCTCTGCTTCGGAAAAGTTAGGTTTGAGATATTTTATCTCCAGTGAAGATGTCAGCTAGGAGGATGGAGCTGGATATGCCTTGGGAGGGCATCAGTGTGCAGGTGATATGTATCACCCAGGAGAAAATGAGAGCATCAGGCTGGTTAGCAAAAATGAGGAGAGGAACTAAAGAGGGTGCAGGGCTGAACTCCAAGAAACTTTAATATATACGTATCAGAAAAATATGAAATAAAAATGAGAATGGATAACCACTGATTTAGCAGGAAAAACTGGGGGAGTATTGAGTCATAGTAGCCAAGAGAAGAAAGTGTTGCAAGAAAGAGAGAGAGATCCTCCATGTCAAAAGCTGCCAAGAGACTAAAATGATAATTTTTCCATTAAATTTGGCAATGAAATGGTGAAGATGATAGCCTGATGTCATTGGTTGAGAGGAAAATATTAAGTGATGGAGTGGAAACAGTGAGTCTAGAAATAAGATTAAGAGAGTTCCCTTCTATTTGTAATTCACTGTTTCTTTAATCTTAAATATTTAAGTTTATTCCAACATAATTTTTGTATCTGTTGAGAATGATTTTTGTCTTTTTTTTCTGACAATGCTGATTACATTAATATATCTTACGATGAAATGTCCTTACTTGATGGGAAAACTCCACTTAATTATGATGTCTCCTTTATATAGATTGATACATAGATGTATGTTGAATTTAATTTGTTCTTATTTTAGTTAGGATTTTTCTGTCTGTGTTCATAAATGAGATACAATTATTCTATGATTATCTTTTCTTATGCTATCCCTTTCTAGTTTTAATTTCAAAATTACACTATCTACATAAAATGAATTAGGCAGCTTTTCTACTTTTTCAGTTATCTAAAGTAGTTTATATAATACTAGAATTATCTGTTTAATTCCTATAAATCTGTCTGGGTCCAGGAGATGAGAAGGTTAAGGAAGAGACAGAGAGTATTTTACTTGTAGACTCCATTGCTGTAATTGTTACAGGTTTGTTGTTGTTAGGTGTTTCCCTTCCCCTCTCCCCTTCTTCTTGAGTCAGTTTTAACAATGTCATTTCTTTCCTATCGGTTCTCAGATCATTTCTCCACCTTCCTACAGTGAACTACATTTCTGAGAGTCCCTATCCAATTGGCAAGCTTGGGTAATGGTAAGCACTAGCAGAAGACTAGTGGGTAGGAGGAAGGGTGACACCAAGCCATGTCCTCCCTCTGCCTCCAGCAATGGTTGTCTCTTCTGAAGTTCCAGCTCCCACAAAACAGGGTCCAGGTCGCTCTCAGTCCCTGCCACAAACCC
The DNA here is from genome assembly GCA_027563665.1 of Antrozous pallidus. Classification (NCBI taxonomy): domain Eukaryota; kingdom Metazoa; phylum Chordata; class Mammalia; order Chiroptera; family Vespertilionidae; genus Antrozous; species Antrozous pallidus. The sequence goes on along the minus strand of CM050516.1, from coordinate 51,861,837 downwards.
AGCTCCTATCAGTGACCGTGGTTCTTACACTCAATTAATGCCAACTCCCCAGTGGTCCCTCAGGCCCCAGAGGTGGTAATAGCTTCCTGATGGTATTAATCCCAAGGTTGCCTCACACCTGCTCTTTCACTTTGAAGTTCTCCTTTGTAGTGAATCTCCTGCATTAAATTCTTTTTATTGGACTACCTAGCGAGCTCTGTTGCTCTGTTTTCATGATTGGGCCATAACTGATGCAGGTAGTTTATATTTTTCTGAAAATCATCCACTTCATTTGCGTTTTCTAGTTTATTGACAGACGTATGAAAAATTATTGCTTCCATATTTAATTAGGGTGTTTAGAATTTTTACCATATTATAGTTATGTCCTCTTTTTTCATTCCCAATATTATTTGTATCTTCTCTTTCCCTCCCTTCCTCTTCTCTTTCTCTCTCTCTCTCCCTCCCTCCCTCTTCAATCTTTTTGAAGATCTGAAAAATATATCCAGTTTACCATTTCAGCTAAAAAATGGAGCTGGGGACACTACATGATGTATACTGGCTTAATGAACAAAAAATATCACTAGAAGGATGAGAAAGACTATATATAATGTTGGTTGTCTGTGGAAGAGAAATTGGATGGCCAGGCAAAAGAAATGGAAATAAATCTTTTAGTTACATACTACTTCATACATTTTGAATTTTGGACCATGTAAATGACTCTCCAATTCAAAGGATAAGATTTAAAATAGTGCACAAGAGTAGATTTTAGATTTGCCTTCCTTTCTCTTATTTATTTCTTTTTAAATTTTATTAACTTCTGCTTTTAAAATTATTATTACTTCTCACTTTTCACTCTATCTGGGTTTACTCTGTTCTTCTACATCACTTATTTTCAGTTTATCTTTTTATTAGATGAATGGAAGACTATGATTTATCTTTCAATACCATTTATCCTTCTCAATTTTTTACAGGTGGAATTTCATGGTCTGATTTCTAAATATTTTATTTGTATTTCCAACATAATTTTTTTCTTAATCATTGGATTATTTAAGTGTATCTTTACTATTTCAAACATAGGTGCTTTTAAATTTTCTTTTTATTGTTGATTTCTAATGCAAATGTACCATGACAAGAGTTTGTGGTCAACACTTTGAAATTTGTAGCCTTATTTGAATGGTCCATTTTATACAAGTTCCACTAGTGCTTAAAATCAAAGTGTATTTCCTATTTGCTGTGTGATGTGTGCTGAGTGTGTGTATGTGTGTCCACACACATTAACTCAAACTCCATAACTTTACTTTGCAAAATCTTATTTCCTTGTAGTTTTTATAATTGATCAATTAATTTTTAATATGTATATTCAACTATCCCACCATATTTTGCAAAATTGTCTTTATAATTGTCAGCTTTTGCTTTACTAATATCAAGAACATGTTAGTTGCTCAGTTTATGATTGTATTCTTAGAGGATTAATACTTATATTATGTAGTGTCCTGTTTTTATTTTTATTAACACTTACATTATGTGTTTTCTGATATTAGCAAGTCTCTACCATCTAGTGTGTGTTGTGTATTAACCTGCTATGTCTTGTTCTATTCTTTGTTTTCAAATTTTTAGAATCTTTTTAGGTTATGTATCTTGAAAGAAGTATAGGACTTAACTTTTTAAAACTATACTATACTGAATGAAATAAAGAAAACCATCTCTATTTTCAGATAACATGATTGATTGTATGTCTAGAAAATATGGAGGATTCTACCCAAACCAACAGTAACAACAAAAAAGCCTCTTCGAACTCATGAGTTCAGCAAGGTGGCAGGACCTAAGATCAACAGGCCCAAATCAGTTGCATTTCTGAATACTAGTAGCAAACAAGTAGAAACCTATATTTAAACAATGCAGTAGTACCATTTACAATTTTTCCAAAGAACATCAAATATTCTCTAACAATGTATAGAATCTGTATGATGAAAATTACAATATGCTGATGAAAGAAATCAATGATGATATGACTAAATAAAGAGACATACTGTGTTCATGGATTGGAAGACTCAACATAATAAAGATGTCAATTTTCCCAAATTTATATACATTTAATATGATTCTTATGAAAAGACTAGCAAGGTTTTTTGTAGCATAGTTAAAATTATTATCAGATTTGTATGAAATGTCTAAGAAATTAGAATAGTTAAAACAGTTTTTAAAAAGAAGAATAGAATGCCCAGCAGGAGTGACTCAGTAATTGAGCATTGACCTATGAACCTGGAGGTCACAGTTCAAGTTCTGATCAGGGCACATGTCCTGGTTGTGGGTTCAATCCCCAGTGGGGGATGTGCAGGAGGAAGCTAATCAATGATTCTGTCTTATCATTGATGTTTCTATCTCTCCTTTCCTTGCTCTCTCTGAGATAAATAAAAATATATTCTAAAAAATAAAAATAAAAATAAAGTAGGAACAATCAGTCTACCTGATTTTTTACATAGCTACAGTCATCAAGACTGTGCAGTGTTGGTGGGGGAACAGACACAGAGATGAATGGAGCAAAATAGAGAACCCAGACAGAAACCCACACAAATGTGCTCAACTTATTTTTGACAAAGGTGCAAAGGCCATTCAATGAAGGGAGGATAGCCTTTCCAACAAATGGGCTGAACCAATTGGACATCCAGAAAAAAAAAACACAACACAACAAAAAACTGAATCTCAGACCAAAGTTAACTAAATTAGTTCAAAATAAATCACAGACTTAAGTGTCACAGACTTAAGTGTAAAGTGTAAAACTAGAAAAGTTTAGAAAAAAAAATCACTGGAGAAAATCTTGGGGACCTAGAGCTAGGCAGAGTTCTTAAGCTTGATACCAAACGCACAAATCCATAAAAGGAAAAACTGATAATTTGGGTTTCATCAAAATTTAAAATGTGAGCTCACAGAAAGACTCTCTCAAGGATGAAAAGATAAATTACAACTTGGGAGCAAATATCTGCAAAACAAATACGACAAATGACTCTTATCTAAAGAATATAACGAATTCTAAAAGCATCGTACAATCAAATCAGAAAATGGGCTAAAGGCATGAACAAACTCTTCACCAAAAAGAACATACACATGGCAAATAAAATGATGTTCAACTCCCTTAGCCCTTAAGGAAATGTAACTTAAAATGAGATATCACTACATACCTTTCAGAATGGCTAAAATTAAAAAATACTGATGACACCAGATGCTGGCAAGAATCAGAGAAACTGGTTACTCACACATTGCTAGAAGGATATTCAATGGAAAGTAGTTTGGCAGTTTCTTTTAAAAATTAGACATGTACGTATATGATTCAGCAACTGCACACCTGGGAATTTACTACAGAGAAGCAAGAATTATGTTCATGCAGAAACTTGTACAGGATTGTTCATAACAGCTTTATTCATAATAACCAAAAACTGGAAACTACCCAGTTATCCTTCAATGGGTGAATAGATCAACCCATTGTAGACTATCCATGCCAAGGAACAGTACTCAGCAATAAAATGAACAAAATATTGATAAATGCAACAACCTGGGTGAAATTCAAGGGTCTAATGATGGATTTTTTTTCATAAGGTTATAGACTGAATGACTTCATTTATATAACCCTCTTGGAATAGCAAAATTATAGAGATAGAGAAAAGAGTCATGGTTGCCAGGGACTGAGGATGGATGATTGTGGTGGTAGTGACAGGAAGCTCTTCATATGCAAGCAATTTGGTCAGGAATATTCTACACTTTGCAATTAAAAAGAGCAAGCTAAGGACAACCTGAAAACTCTTTGAGAATGTTATTACAACTGAAAAATACAGTTTTCACGGAAGATGAAGAAATTTGTGTTCTTGGAATTGAACATGACATGGAAATATATTATTGATCAATGAGAATTACATTTAAATTCATATTCATACAGTACATAGACAATATAAATTAACTAGAGGCCCAGTGAATGAAATTCGTGCAGGGGGGGGTGGGGGTGTCCCTCAGCCCAGCCTGCACCCTCTCTAATCTGGGACCCCTCAAGGGATGTCTGACTGCCTGTTTAAGCCCAATCCTACCCAGATTGGGCCTAAATGGGCAGTCGGACATCCCTCACACAATCCAAGACTGCTGGCTCCCAACTGCTTATCTGCCTGACTTTCTGATTGCCCCTAACTGCTTCTGCCTGCCAGCCTGATCACCCCCCTAACCACTCCCTTGACAGCCTCATTGATGCCTAACTGCTCCCCTGCCAGCTGATTATCCCTAACTGCCCTCCCCTGCAGGCCTGGTCACTCCTAACTGCCCTCCCCTGCAGGCCTGGTCCCCCCCAACTGTCCTCCCTTGCAGGCCTAGAACCTTCCAATGGCCCTCCCCTGCTGGCCATCTTGTAGTGGCCATCTTGTATCCACATGGGGGCAAGATCATTGACCACACGGGGGCAGCCATCTTGTGTGTTGGAGTGATGGTCTATCTGCATATTACTCTTTTATTAGATAGGATAGAGGCCTGGTGCATGGGTGGGGGCCAAATGATTTGTCCTGAAGGGTGTCTCAGATCAGCGTGGGGGTTCCCTTGGGGTGTGTGGCGACCTGTGCAAGGGGCATGTGGTGGTTTGCAGGCCAACCACTCCCCCTGGCAACCTAAGCAGAGGCCCTGGTATCTGGGATTTACTTATCTTCTATAATTGAAACTTTGTAGCCTGGAGTGGAGCCAAGCTCTTGTTTGCTCCATGGCTGCAGCCATTTCTGCTGGGATTTATTTATCTTCTATAATTGAAACTTTGTAGCATTGAGTGGAGGCAGAGGCAGGCCAGGGAGAGTGGAAAGCTTGGCTCCCTCCATCGCCGGGGCAACCCTAGCCTTCTGCTCTCTCCAGCTCTGTGGTTGCCGCCATTTTTGTTGGGATTTATTTATCTCCTATAATTGAAACTTTGTAGCATTGAGTGGAGGCCTGGGCTGGCCAGGGTATGCAGAAAGCTAGGTTTCCTCCATCGCCGGGGAAACCCAAGCCTCCCTCCTACTCCCTCCATGACTGCAGCCATCTTGGTTGGGATTAATTTGCATACTTGCTCCTGATTGGCTTGTAGGCATGGCTTGTGGGTGTAGGAAAGGTATGGTTAATTTGCATATTACTCTTTTATTAGATAATATCCTTCAGGTTCTGTATGTTAAACACTGGATGACATCTGTGTTAATACATTTTTTAAAATCAACTTTTAAGTATGTAGACATTTGGCTGTTCATCAACTAGAAGATTTTCTATAATGTTGGTTAGAAAATCATTCTGAAAAGCAATCCATCTAAAATTTTAGAAGGCAAATGTTTTAGATTGCTAAATATTTTTCTTTTGACATACTTGAGAGTACAATTCAGAACAAGCTCTATTCTAAAATAATGGTTTTCCATCGAAGAAGGAGATGGAAAAGACAGATTCTCACTTCAAGTACTTTCCTGAAATATCAGTTTTCATAAACATCCATTTGTTTGGGTTTTCATTTCCCTTATCATCAAGGTTATGCAAACACAAGTCTCAATTTTTAAATATGAGTTTTTAAATCATAAATGCAAGATTACATCGCTTGAATGTTCTTAATGTATCTTTGATTAAAATAATACTAGTCTGTAAGAGGCAGATATAAAATGTGGATAATAAAAATTTGGGATTAATTTTTAAAATTACAATAGATTAGTAGGTTCTTTTAAGAAGTAAATTTTACTCCACAATTATTTATTGTAATTAGAGATAATATTTGAATTTCTTTACTATTGTCTTTATTTTGTTTTCTTTTTATAATTTTCCCTTTCCTGTTCTCTGCTGAATTGATAAGTGCCTTTATTCCATTTTTAATTTCTCTAGCTGATTTTGACACTATAATGTATATTTCTCTTGAACACACTGAGGGTCTTTCCATGATTTAGCCATGTATGGAACATCTGATATCATTATTAGTATATAGAGTTTTAGCTTTTCCTCTTTTTTAATCCAAAAAGTTAATTATTTCAGTCAATGTTTAATTAAAATATATTCACTCATTTTGTCGGCTTCTTTGCTTATTATTATTTCTTTCATCCAATATCCTGCCTAGTTCAAATCCTAATTCTTACTAGCTATGAGGTTTTAATCTTTCTGTACCTCAGTTCCCTCTCTGTAAAATGAGGTGAAAAATGGGTCTACCTCATCCATTGTGAGGATTAAAAGTAATTGATGCATGTAAACTGTTAACTATTGTTATAATTATTATCAGGCTTTTTTTCTTTATAATCAACATAATTTTTAATAGGCCTAGGAGAAGGTAAACCTTCCATGGATAAAATAACTTTATTTTGTCACTATTTGCAATGATAGTTTAGTCTCAGTACAAGAATCCAGCTAGATCAAAACTTATTTTCCTTTGCCTGTGTGAATAGTTATTTCATCTATCCGTGCTGATGAAAAGACTGCTGCTGCTGGCACAGTGCCATTCTTTTATAGGTAACTTGCCATTTAGAATTGTTCTATTTGCCCTTGAAGTCTTAGTTTCCCTACAATGCGAATTTTTAAAAAATGTTGCTTGGAATTTATTGTGAACTTTTAGTTTGAGGATATGTCTTCCATTCTGGAAATTTCTCAGCCACATCAAATGTTCTTCTGTCTTTCTCCTTCGTCTGGTTTTCCGGGGACCCCCTGTAGATTTTATTGAAACCCCTCCATCTATTATTCATGACTCTTCACTTTCATAGTTTTCTTTATTTTGTACTGAGTTCTGTGAGTCGTTTCAGCACTACTTCCAATTCTCTCTTTGGCTGATTTCCGTCTAGACTTTATCCCATCATTGAGATTTTTAATGTCAATGCATGTTTCCAAAATTTCCAATCAGTTCTTCTTTCATATCTACTTGTTCTTGAGGGTGTTGAGTTTCAGTTGGTGCCTATAAATATTTACTCAATCTTGTAAATAGCCGCAGTCGTGCATTGAGGTAAAGCAGTGTCAGTACTCTGACCTGCTAAGTTCTCGCGAGTTTAAATGCTTTAAATCCATTCTTACTTAGTTCTAATTTTTGTAAGTCAAGTCTATTTTATGTTAAAAAAAAAATCTCTGATACAGTAACAAGGATTTTTAAAATGCCTAATCTTTTGTTAGTTCCTGTTTCATCAGGCTCAGGGAATCAGCTGTGTATGTGCATCCAGCATTCTCACACTGCACACAGATTCCCAGGAAAACCATACTGGAAGGTAACAGGAAAAATGCAATCACTTCTTTCACTTATCTCTGAATGCTCCTCAGGCAGTGCAATAGGCGCAGGTTAATTTGCAGTAATTAGCAGCTCTGTGGATTCAGAATAGTAGTGGCTGAGACAGGATTCTGACAACCTGTCTTCAACCTTCCTTCAGAAAGCACCTCAGACTCATTCTTCTAGGAACCTAACTTAGAGTCAGGAGGAATGTGAAGAAACATTTCCCCCTCCAAGAGAATGTTAGCACCAAAGCATTTACTCAATGGCCCCTTTCAGTCTGCAAAATATAGCCAGCTCTCCTGCCTCGGCTCTTTGTTTCCCAGGGGTAAATGGTTTTAAGCTTTGACATTTTATTACTTCTGTTTCATTAGGAGCTCAGACTGAATGTGTCCCTTTTATCTCAAAGGATCCCAAAGTCCTCACCAAGTAATGTGCTGGGTGACAACCCCTCATTTGAAGACCAGCCCCCCTCTGAAGTGCTGGACTGAGCTACATGTTAAATCTACTATTGATTAACGAAACCTGCCATGGGGTTGGTTAGAGTCATGGAATAGGCAAGGAGGCCTCAGTTTTTAACTTTTTATACATGGTATTATTAGATATATATTGTCATTGGTATTTTCAATAGATTTTAATGCCAGATATTATTCAAAACATTTCCAAGAAAATGAATGTAGCCATCATTTATATATATATATATATATGATGTACATATGTTATACTTTAACCTTATTACTATCATCTTTATGGAGCTGTAACACAGTGTTTGCAACTTGAAATGGGAGTGCCCTCTACGTATCCGTTCCCTGGTAGGTTCCTGAGTACCAAGTGGGATAGGTTTCTCCCTGACTAGATTTATATGTGGGCAACTGTAGAATTTTAGAGTTGTGAGATGATATGGACATTAACTTTCTGATATAGATAAACACCAAATCACCAGTAAAGTCAAGATCAAACACAAAATTAGTATCAAGCCTAGGATTATGGTTTATAACTTCTGATCTAATGTCCATGATGACAGAAGGGCCTTAAGTAAATATGAATATTTGGTCCATTCAGAAACCATCTGAGATAGTCCTTATAGTTTATAAAGAGTCTATGGGTAGTATAAAAATTGTTACTTCTGACAAGTTACAAACTAAATTAACAATCTCATTAATCCATTCTGGGATACTTAAGAACTGTTTTGAAGACTTTGGAAGACAAAGGAAGATGGCCAAAGGAGCAATCTGCAAATGGGCAGCTTTTCCAGAGAGCCCCAGAAGGAAAAATGAATGAACAAATTTATGAATCAGAGTTCTTTGAATAGTTCTAGCATGGTGTGTATTTGTGGGTGTAAGGCCCTTTGACTTCATTGCAAAGCTTAGCAATGTAAATGTTGGTAAACTTGCACTCTTTCCAGATACTAAACTTGGAGCAAGCTCTTATCACTGAAAGGAAGATAAACCTATCAAACCATATTCAAAATCACACAGATTGTACAGCCCATCCTGTCCATCACAAGTAGCATATTTTGGAAAGTTTAGAGTGTATCAGGCAACTTCACTTAATTGCCCTAATAAACCGGTGTGGTTGATCTTATAATTGATACTGCCTCCATTGGATAAACAAAGAAATTGAGATATAGATGAGTTATGTAACTTGCCCCAGTTCATGCAGCCAGTAACAGCAGGGCTGGGATTTGTACCCAGGTTGTCAGATGCAGAGTTTAGCTCCAAGTCACTATGCTCTATGAGCTTCGTTCTATTTGAGAGGGATGAGAGTTCATGAAAGAAGATATTTCTATACCCCCAGTGCCTGTAACTATGCCTGACACTTAATTGTAATTAGTAAATATTTGTTGGATACACAAATGAGTAAATTAACAAGAGTTAATTAAGCTCCTACCACATTTATAAGGCATGCATGACCCAAGAAAGCTTTTCAAACAAGTCTTTGCTGTTACCTTAGTATCCATCAAATTGCTTCCAAGGTGTCATAATATGAACTTCATAGGAGTCCCCTGAGTAAATTGTTAGCTCTCTGCTGTCAATAAACTGGTGGAGATACTACATAGTGGGAATTACTTGTATCCCTGGAAAATAACTTACGGAATAAGTCTTTGTCAATCCTTGCTGTTCTTCAGTGCCTCTTAGTGAATTTACAAGACGTACATTCTGGATGGAAGAACTGGTGGTTAAACCTAGTGTCTGGAGTCAGCCTTGTCAGCTGTGGGACATTATTACAGTGATCTCTGCCTCAGTTTCCTCATTGAGAAAACACTTTGCGTCCCCTAGGATTATAAGAGGCGTGGTCAGTAAATGGTAACTAGTATTACATTAAAAGGAAGCTTAATTCCATCCTCAGCAAATAGGTATCGGAGGACCCTGTGTGCCAACGCTGCTCTTTGCTCAAGGGATAGACAAACAAGGTCGTCTGCTTTCATGGCTTCATGTTCTAGAAGGAAACTTGAGAGATAAATAAAATAAGATGCACTATATGCTTGATGGTGAAATGTGACTCCAAGAAGGGTAGGAGGATGTAGGAGATGTTGGGGGAGGATTATTTCATAGGGTTTTGGCAAGAAGATCTCTGAGGGACCCACCTGAAAGGAAGTAGGCTGGTCCCTCTACTGGGAATAGAACACTTCAACAGAGGGAATTCCTGGCCTATTAAAACAAAAAAAAAGGCAAGGCTGCCAGGAAGCAGGTGAATTGGATGAGTGGTAGGAGATGGAGGCAGTGAGGTGGAGGAGAGCCAGGTCCTACAGGGACTGCTGGCCATGGGGAGGACTTGGATTTTGCCCTGAGTGAGATGGGAACTGTTGATAATCTGTGGGCAGGGGAGAAACGGAGTGACTACTGTGGGCATAGCCGACTGTAAAGGGGGAGGGGTGGAAGCAGGGAGACCAGTTAGAACGCTATTGCACTGGTCCAGAGAAGGGATGATGGAGGTTTAGACCATGATGGTAGCAGGAGGCAAGGTAAGTGATGGTCAGTTTGTGGATATATTTTAAAGGTAGAGCTGACATGATTTGCTTTGGGTTGAATTTTAGGTATGAGAGAAAGAGGAGAGTCAAGGATCACCTGAAGGTTTTTATACCAAGGTATTGGTAGACTCATTTTCCAATTTTTATGTTATGGGGGTACTGGAAAGAAAGGTTTTAGTCAGTGTTCTCCAAATAAACATAACCAATAAAATGTGTAGATAGATAGATAATAGATAGATAGATAGATAGATAGATAGATAGATAGATAGATAAGGCATTGCTCATGTGATTATGGAGGCTGGTAAGTCCCAAGACCTGCAGGGTGAGTTGGCAAGCTGCAGACCCAGGGCAGTAATGGTATAGTTTCAGTCCCAAGGCCGCAGGCTCAAGGCCCAAGAAGAGCCAATATGTTTAAGTTTCAGGGTAAAGGCAGGAAAAATCTGGTGTCCCAGTTTGAAGGCAGTCCGACAGGAGGAATCCTCTCTCATTGCAGGAAGGTCAGCCGTCTTATTCTATTCAGGCCTTCAATTGATTAGATGAGGCCCACGTTTGGGAGGGCAATCTGCTTTACTGTCTATTGATTTAAATGTTAATCTCATCCAAAAACACCCTTAGAAAAACACCCAAAAGAATGCTTCACCAACTATCTGAGCACCTCATGGCCCAATCAGGCTAATACTTAAAATTAGCCACTACAGAGAAGGAGCAGATTTGGAGAGGAAATCAAGAGTTTTGCTTTAGACATATTAGGTTAAAGATATTTATTAAAACTCAATGGAGAGATGTGGCTGAGCCATGGGTGTAGAGCAGCGTCCTTGAGATATCTTTCCCTTGTACATGCTATATGTAATTCTGATGTGAAATTCCTCCTGTTGACATTCACTTTATTGACTCTGGACTAATTATTAAGATTGAATTGCTAATTTACTGACTTATTTAGCTCTATCAGAAAATTTATTCCTAAGACATCATGGTTTCTCATCTTTCTGAGTCTTCTCCCTTCTGCTTCATTTTTTAGGATGCCCTCTCCTCATCTGTCCACCTGGAAAATACATTTTAAAGATTGATGAGATGGTATCACCTCCTCATTGAATTGTTCCCCAAATCATTTAACAAATTTCAGACTATGAGTACTCCTACTCTTTCTTCTCTTCAGAGTCTCCCTCATTTCCTTTCTTTTTTCTCTCTTTCTAGAAAATAGAAAGTTTTAAATTTATTTCTCTTTATTACGTATACATATACAATTAAAGCAATATGGAAAAGAATACATGATGGCAAAAAGCACCTAAAATTATCTAGAGTAATGATATTTAACTAACTTTCTATAGTTTGCTAGATTTACATATACAACATGACATGATTTTATGAGTGTTTTTAAAATGCAACTTAGTTTGATTTTAAATATCAACAATAGTCCGACCATCATGGCTCAGTGCTTGAGCATCTACCTATGACTTGGGAGGTCACTGGTTCGATTCCTGCTTGTGGGATGATCCCCAGTGGGGGTTGTGCAGGAGGCAGCCTATCAATGATTCTCACTCATCATTGATGTTTCCGTCTCTCTCTCCTTCTCCCTTCCTCTCTGAAATCATTTTTAAAATATTTTAAAAATAATAATAAAGAATAAAAATAAATAAAAATCAACAATATGTCATAAAGATCTTCTAATGTCAATTAACATAGCCAACTATGACTCATTTTAACACTTGCTCATTTGGGTGTATGGATATAACGTCCTTTATTTATCCCATCCCCTAATAGTGGCTTCCTGGCTTTGGGCCCAGTTGGGTCCAGGACAGAAATGGTGTCACAGGACTCGCCATTTTACAGCTCTATGTTTCTCTGGATTAGCTTTATTTTCAAACAGACTTTGTCCATGTTATATCAAAGCTGACTCCAGGCAGCTGCAAACTTAACTTCTTAACATCATGATTTCTGGTTGAGAATATATTCCTTGTATGGTACTTCCAACAGAACTCCCAGAGAGAGCTTTAGTTGGACCTACCCAAGTCATATGCCCATCTTTCAGTCAATCGCTGTGGTCAAGTGGAAAACGACCTGGGTGGTCAACGTGCCCCTAGGGCCAGATGAGGCTCAGTCTCCTCCCCCTTCAGCAAACCATTGGCTGAGAATGCCTAGCCTGGAGGATTTTGAAAAGTCATAAAGATATTTTGTGACCAGGTGACATGGGTGTGATAACTGAAAAGCCAAAACAATAATATTTAAGGCAAATTAACATAGTTTTTTTTTAAAAAAAACAACACACACACACACACACAAAACAACACTAGTGCTTTTGTAGTTAATGACTACAGATTAGTGTAACCTCAACCTATAAGATGTCTATGGTTTGAACTTCATTTTAACCAACAGATGCACTATTTCTACGTCAGGGATGGCTGACTCTCGTCCTTTGCCAATCAGCCTTGTCTTTTTGTCCTTTTTGCAACATCTGTCAGTTACTCATTCACGGTTTGAGCTGAATTGGATCAATGAACTTCCACTGTCCTGGGCAGCCATTACCAGCCATTACTTCTTCCCTGGGCCAGGTCTGGTTCTTATGGAAGCTGAGGTATCACAGACTGTTTGTTTCTCCTGTGCTGAAAATTTCCTTTAACAGAGAATTGGCAGGAGGGGATGCAGGAGAAATTAAGACCATGGCAGCCAAAGCCAAGACCTTTGGAGTTTCCTGGGCACTAATACATTGTTCCTAAAACTGTTGCATTTCAAATTAGATTGTTTTCTGGCCTCACCAAAAGCCTATGTATAACCAGAGGCATGACTGGACCAAGGTATGTGGATGCCCTGGCTAGGTTCACATTTGTGGCCCTTGAAGTCACTTGGCTTGGCATTTACTCAAAGGAGAAACTGAGGGCAGTGAAAGAGCTGAGGTCTCTCTTAGCTGTCTCCCCTCTGCAGTCCCAACCTTTCCTACCCCACCCAGTAAGACAAAATCCTTGTGATACCAGGACGCACTCTTCTTAGCGGGCAGATTGTCAACCATGGACCTCTGCATGACTTCAGGTTCTCATAACTACCCCTCCACCACCTCTACATGAGCAGACAATCCTAGGGTCTCTCCTGAAAGGCATAGCACTCCACGGGGGTTCTAGAAAATACAGTGTTCTCCATCTCATCACACACTTGGCTGGACCATCCTTAAACCTGCCCAACGCAAAGGAATGGAGAAAAATTTGAGGAAGCTGACATTAAGCAAGTGGGTCATTAATCTTTGGAACCAAAGTTAACCATTTCAGAGCCAATGTGAACCAGGGATTGGTGCCATCAAGAAGAGAATGAAATGATAATATGTGTGTGATGCAGGGTGGCAAATTAGTAGAGGAGGGAGAGTTTGCCTGAAAAACCAAGGTGAAATGTAGAACTATTTTCAAACTCTTTAGCTTTCCTTTATTCAAAGGAAATCGCATTCCATATTCAAAGAGAAGGTGGATGAGTTAAAGAGGGGCTAATACCCAACCAATGCCTCTCCTTCCTACAATAGCCCCCGAAGCCCCTCCGAGGGAATTCTTAGGGCTCAGTGTGGCTTAAAAACCGCTGACCTAGACTGTCTACTAGAATAACAGTGAAGAATGCAGTTTGCGCAGAGACAAAGTGGTGTTGCCTAGGCTTGGTTCCAATGTTAAAAAGGCAGCATGCAGCTGAGGAACAGACAATATCAAACCATTAAACAGGTACCTTCGGGTGATTTTTCATCAGACAATGAAATACAATGCTTTCGGTTCTTAAACTGTTGTATCTTATTATTTTTAACGTTTCACTGACATGTATAGGATGGTAAACCTTGCTTTAACATTGGTGTATAATTCTAACTAATCTTAGGTTGTTTTTGCCAGTCCCCTTCTTACAAGTCTTGTTTTAATTATTAATACACCTTTTCCTATCCCTCCCTCAAACTCTAGTCAATCAAGAGCTGACTATACTTCTCTTATTTAGCATGCTGTAATACTTACATTTCCTTCTCCCCACTAGATTGTTAAGCTCTTTGGGGGAGGAAAATATTTCTTTTAAAGTATGCCTCTCTCACACCTAACACAGCCCTCAACAAATATTTGCCGAATTAATGGCAATAGTGAAAGAATGGCTACAAGACCCCTACAATAGTGACAAAACAACCCAAAAGGGAATTCAGTCAGGTGCATAAAACGGAGGCTTTGGAGCCGATTTGTATGCAAGTAATATAAAATGTTTACTCCTTCATCCTCTCCTCTATAAGATGGGCGTGATAATTTGGTGGCGTTGCATCTTCCTCAGGCATGTTGCTATAATAACCTTGAAACCTTTACACCATCCATGAAGTAAAGTAAGTACACAGCATTTGGTACAATTCTCTATTCACTCCCAGAAGTTCTAATATAGATCTTCCAAGCCAGATGAAGAGATAAAGTAAGAGCATATAGGTGAATTCACCTTAAAGGCACATTTGGGCCAACTCTGGTTTATGTTGGGTTATTGGGATAAGCATGTGGAAACGCCTTGCCTGATATCTGACACATGGCTATGGGTGAGTTACAACTGTGAGCGCTTCCCACTGCAGACAGATGCAGTGAGGCTGACCTGACCATCTGCCTCCCCTCCCCTCTACATATCTCCAAGACAATTTATAGATTACCTCGAGCACCGGAGAAACAGCATTTTGAACTAAAACACATCTTATTATACTTTTCTTCCACTGCATTCAAATAGTTTCTGCAGAACGGCCCCACAGCATTCCTCTCCTCTGGGACGACTGTCCAGGGTTGGCCACAGTTCCCTTTCCAACTTGGTAACTGTGATAAATTGTGAATTGGTCAGTCATTCATTTCACTCATTCCCCCAAACACAGTTACAGAGCTCTGTCTTGCCAGGACCCTGTGAGAGGTCCAAACACCAATAAACCATACGTGAGAGACAGATGAGTGAATAGACAGTGACCACACAAAGAGATAGAGTGCCAAGGCAGAGAAATGCTCACAGTTCTCAGAGCCCCCAGAATGAGGGCTGAGGGAGGCAGGGCCAAGGATAGCTTTCTGGAAGGATTATGCCCAAGCTGGATCCCTTCTCAATGTGGCAGCCACAGGCTTCTGTTAAGGCAAGATCTGGCTAAAATGTAGTCATTTCAGTTTCATAGAGATAAATAATCTTAGAATGAGTGGGAACCTTAGGAGCCTACGTCCATGTCATGTTCCTTCAGTGGTGTACTCTCTGGGGTCAGACCTTCTGGGTTCAAATTTGGACTCTGCCACTTTTAATCTGTGCTTTGGCAAAGTTCCTTCCTCTTCTTTACTAGTAAAGTGGGGCTAATAATAGAGCCTGGAAAAGAGCAAGTTTTCAGTGAATGTTGGCCATTAAAATGATAACCGCTGCTATTAATGATCAC
This sequence comes from Antrozous pallidus, assembly GCA_027563665.1. Classification (NCBI taxonomy): domain Eukaryota; kingdom Metazoa; phylum Chordata; class Mammalia; order Chiroptera; family Vespertilionidae; genus Antrozous; species Antrozous pallidus. The sequence continues at coordinate 51,846,300 of CM050516.1, read as the reverse complement.
CACGTGTCAGATATCAGGCAAGGCTTTTCATTATCTCAGTCCCATCATTGCATCTCCTACTCTGAGTCTGGTTGGCCATCATTGAGGTTGGGACTATATTCTATACCCATAAGAAAATGATACAACTCAGTTCTTTGATTATTTGTTAAATAATTGTGTCTAAAGTTAACAGTTTGTCTGCTGATATGCATCCAATAAATAAAAGATTTCATAAATATTTTCCCCAAATTTCAAAAGACTTCAACATCTTAACTTGGAAGTCAGTCCTTATTATATCAAGTGATTTAGCACTGTAGAGATATATGTAAAACAGAATGAAAGGATTTTTAAAAATGTGTCTGCCATGGACTTTAAATAACCTTTTTCCTAATAACCATAACATATATATATATATATATATATATATATGAAAATAAACTCCATTAATTCATATTTTTCTCAAATTTTATGACATGGTCTAGAGCTTAGTAAACCTCTTCTTAATAAAGAATAAAAAGTAATAATGTAAATGGGATCTTGCTAGGAATATTGAAAATACTTACGGACACAAACTTTTGAAACACCCCTAGTCCACAGGGGATGTCACCTACATATAGTTGGTTTACTAGGTAGAACGAGCTCATTAAAATAGCTCCAAGAGGCCATTAATTGTTAGACTAGACAGAGTACGTGCTTTAAAAGTAATGAAACTCTATATCCTTAAATATATCCCATAATTAAGATTTCCAGTTAAATAAATCTGACCTTTTCCCCTAATAAAGAGGTTTTACTATATAGAGATAGATATTAATACAACATACTCAGAGTACTGATGCTGAAAAGGCTACTCAAATTCAGCCTTCTGGGACTTTTGCCTTTGCTTTGCTCCTTACCCACCTCTTAAAGCTCACAATTCAACACACCCAATTAAGGTTAGGGAAGGGCCTTGAGCCCTAAGTGCTAGTCATTCTGGTCCGAGTACTGCATCATTGTCACAAGCTACCTGACAGGCAATGGCTGTGAACTTAAGTGAGTTTACAACTGCCTTGGATTCTTGCTCTCCTACCCCAAGCTCTCTACAGTGTTTCATTCTGTGGAACACAACAGGATTTGGGCAATGCTAGGTTCAACAAAGTTAAGCGTGCTTTGCTGCAAGACCTTGTGTGGCCTTCAGTGTGGTAATGAATCTTTGAGAAAGAGGTGGTATGGATAATCTCCTCAACTTCCTCGGCTCAGAAGCCTTTCTGGTGAAACAATTTATAGGACCAGATTCTTCAGAAGGCACTCTAGCAAACGCCAGAATAATACATCCACTGCATCGGCAAAGTATGGTATACGAATCATCCTGAATCCTTTCAATGGCAGCATTGTCCCAAAGAGCTAGTCAAAACTTATGGGGACCTTACGACCCCGCTCCTGTTTATCTCCCAGCCCAGGTCTCATTTTTCCTCATACTCTGTCACACTCACACTTCTGTGAGAGGACACTGTTGGTGGATCTGCTGAAACCACAGACCTCAGAGCCTCACCCTGGCTGTTTCCCAGCTCCCATTGTGTACCTGCCACCAACTTTTGCTTGCCTTGCTTCTACCCAGTTTTCAGAGTGAGTTCTTGCTAGACCTCCAAGGATGCACCCAGAAGCCTCTTTTACATGTTCCATACCCATTTTATCTCAGTCCCATCATTGCATCTCCTACTCTGAGTCTGGTTGGCTATCATTAAGGTTGGGACTATGTTCTATACCCTGTTATGTTATATTCCCAGTGCCTACCACAAGTGCCTGGTACACAGAAAGCCATAACTTTATTTGTGGAATTATTGAAGTGACAGCTCTTGCTAGACAGTTGAGGGCGTACCCCCTGCTGCTAGTAATTCAGGACTGCCCGGGCCCACTCTGTGGGCATATATAAATGTTTGCTTACTCACAGTGGATATCAGAGGGTTCCTACTCTACCTTAAGCACCAAGTAGGTTCTTAAGGTATAATTATGAAGCCAGTTCTATTGATCCACCATAATAGGGAAGTAGAAGAGGCACATTTACTGAAGTTTCTACACAAAAACCTTTTTCTTATCACTGGGACACTGGGTCTGTCAGATGGACATGGGAGATGACGCAGAGTTGGCCTAAAGCAAACGGAATCTAGTTCAACTCCTTAGAACTGTCAACTTTGGCTCAGAGCCAGAGCCTCAGGACAACCTGGTACAGGTACTTATTCATCAAGCCCTTCTTCTCTTTGGCATCCAGAGAGATATCATCAGAGTCTGGGGATGTAGCCATGTAATTGCTTTCGCATCACTGCTACGGCATCTGATTCCTTCACCATTCTAGAGCACCAACACTGATGATGTGTCTATATCTCAGAGCTGGAAGTGCTGCTCCGTAGCAGGCTCTCGCAAAAGATAACCATGGTCAAGCTATCAGAGTACTTGGTAGGAAGAAGAACCTAAAATTGCTCCCTGTGAATTTGGACTTCCTTTGACTTCCAAGGAGTTCTTCAGGATGATGACCAATAAAACCGGCAACCTTGCAGAGATATATCATGAGAATCTAGAAGTGGCCAGTATAAAGGCCTCTGATTCTTCTAAGGTCACTGGAGTAGATTAACATCTCAAATTCAGGGTGACTTGTCTACATTACTCAAGACTCGTCTTGTTCACTTCCTGCTTCTTTCTTCTAATTGTCCTTGTCCTGCACAATTAGGATGGGGTTTGTGATCTAAGTATGTCACAGTAGAGTACTACACAGATCAGCACCTCCTCCCCCAGGCCTCCCATTGGCCACCACTCAGTTTTACAGTCCTTTCTTTCCCCCACAACATTTTGGTTTTGGAACTTGTGGCTGCTATTTCTACACTCTTAATGAGATAAAAGATAGATGCCTGTGTGTGTGTGTGTGTGTGTGTGTGTGTGTGTGTGTGTACACATACACCCATGAGCAGTCAACCTTTCTTTTTTATAGGATCCACTCATGCACTAAATTTGGGCAGCAAACTATACTGTGACTGTGCAAGAAGAATGGCTCCATTTGTTATTGGGCATTTCTGTACCTCAGAAATGCCCAATGACAAATGGAGCCATTCTTGCACAACCACAGTACTAGTATAGTTTGAGGACCAAATGTGGTCCTCCACCTGCTGTCCCCTAAAGGGAAGGATGCAAATTTTTGTGAATTTTTGCTTTCCCTTCATGATAGAGAGGCAAACAGCTTGATGGGAATGCATGTTGCTGCTAATGTTATATTTTTATTTTTCAGAATAATGAATTCTCAATGAAAAATTAAATTTGGAGTCACAGGAAAAAGCTGGAATTAGAACCCAAACCTTAAAACTGAAAGAAGACCCTCAAACTCGTTGTCTTTGTAAATCAAATTGTAGTCTCGTGTGGTTGTAGGCGTATGTAGTAGGAGGAGGGGTAAGAACTAAACTACCGTGGAAAGAGATTAGAATGAATGTAGAGTCATCCTTTCCTCTGTACAGTGAAGCCGGGTGTTTCCTGAATTAATAAGAGATATTATTTACTGAATGTGTGAAAAAAGAAAAAGGCCACTTTGTGAAGTCTTTTTCTTGCAACTTTTTATAATTTTCTCTATGTTTTTATAATCTGATTCTTGCTACAGCACCAATTCAATGTAATTTTCTAACAGACGTGGAGGGGCAGTTATGATTCAGCATGCTCAGTAACTAGCCCTCTGAAAAAATATGGCCACTTTCATTGATACTCTCCCTCCTTGATTTCACTACTAGGAAGTAACCTCACACCAAGTTAATATTTTGCTGCCCATTTTACCATATAATCCTGTGATGTTAAGGATATAGTTCACCATATAAACCTGATTAATTGAAGAAAAATATAGCTTCTTATTGCTGACTTTATGAGGTTAGAAATAGCACCCAATGCTAATCTGCAATGCCAAGAAATGAAGATGGCTTAAATCATATCTCATGACTAATGCATGAGACCCAAGTTCTTTTATTCCTAGCTATGTTAGAAAACTGGGGTATATTTTTTATCCTAAAAACAAATTCTATAAGATTTATAATATAACACAATATGACTAATTATTGATTAGCACACAATCAACATTTTATTCTGATGATAACAGAAATGTTATTTCTCTATTTTAATTTTTTTGAATTATGCAATGGGTTAAGTCCAGAAGGAAGAATATTCTATTTGATCCTTAATTGTTGTTTTTTTAAAATAGTCAATATCTGGAAATATGATGGAAAGTTTAGATTGCTTTCTGTAGTCACTATTTCATTTTAATTGTACCTGTGAATTCATTTAAACAGAAAGAAATATAACTACTAATGAAGTAATCCTGTTATTTTTGCTTGTTTTTGTTTTGGTCATGACAAACTGTGAAATGCTGTGCTTTTCCTAGAGTTCTAGTGCATGAAATCTGCAATCTTTCCACTTGATTTAGGAAGGACCCTTAATTACTGCTGTCATTAGCACCTAGTGTTCAAAACAGTCTGTTAAAATGTACTGTTAGTCTCACCTTCAAGTCTCTGCTTCTTTAATTTTTTTCCCCAAGGGTAAGTACAACAATAATTGCCTTAATAACAACAATCATATACATTAAATTAAATAACATTCCAAAATTTTTAGTGCCTATTTCTTTTTGTTCAGAATTCAGCATGCGTATGTTAGGACTGGCCTAAAATTTGAACAAGTGTCCATAACGAGGGTTTATTACTAGAGTAGACTTATTGCCTGGGTTTTAAAAACAAGTCACTCATTTGCCTTTTTCTTTCCACTTGGATAGGGATGACAGACAACTGCTGTGAAGCTTCAATGTTTCTGCCTGGTCATGCACAGTTCTTCAATATAATGCATAAATGTATAACAGCAACTTGGGCTAGCTTGATACCTCCCTTGGAATAAGGAAATCCAGCCAGGCGTGTCTATGTGACCCCCCACCCCCACCCCGCTCTCTCCCCACCATGCGTGTGTGGTGTGTGTGTGTGTGTGTGTGTGTGTGTGTGTGTGTAGTACACACACAGACACACACACACAGGTTAAAAGTTAATTCATTCCCAAGATCCCCCAGAATCTTTCTTTTTCTCTTTTCTGGCAGCTCTGGTTCCTAGCCTAGGTTGTACAGGAGCTTGGGGGCGTGGGCGTGGGAGGGGCGGGAAGCGCGAGGCCAGGGAGGCGGGAGGCGGGAGCCCGGCGCCCTGCGCCGGTGTGTGTCGCGCCCGCTCCTGCCGGGTGAGAGTCCGGGCCGGGTTTTGCACCGTGCCCCCGGGCTTGTCTCACGGCCTCCAGCCGCCGCCGCCGCTGCCGTGTTTACTGAGCTCGCGCGTCCTGATATCACTCCGCTGGCATGGAGGAGGAGGAGGAGGTGGAGGAGCGAGAGGAGGAGGAGGAGGCGGCGGCGGCGGTGGCGGCGGCGAGCAGTTGATCATTGTGATGGTGGCAGGAGCAGCGGCGGCAGCGGCAGCCCAGCCGAGCGTTAGGGGCTGCTCTCCGCGCGGCGTTTTGCAAAGGACTTCACCGATCTACTTTTGCAGTCGCCTCGGACTGTCCATGTGTTTACTTCCCCCAGCCCGAGGATTCGCTATCTAGGATCCTGTGAAATGCAACTGAGCAGCCAAAGTACTTTGAGAACACGGGGCGGCATAAACACCAAAACTTTTTTGTGGAAGGAAAATGCAATAAGCAAGCTTGCCGTTTTCCGATGCGGTGTGGAGTGAGTGTGTGTCGCGCGTGTCCGCACTGGAGGCATATGCTTGTGTGTGTACATGGGGTGTGCTTTTCGGTACGTAGGGAGAAAACGCTTGTCAACCACCGGAAATCTCTTGGAATTTATTAGAAAATAATGGATTATAAAAAGAAGGCAGGAGAGGAGCGGATCTCCCCCTGAGTTGCAACCCGATTTGCTGCGGGCTCAGTTTTGTTGTGATTCTTTTTGTTGATAGGTGTCTGATGGCATTCTAATTCCCCCCACCTTTTTTTTTTCTCCTTGAGCTTTACAGTTTTTACAAAAAAAGGGAAACAAAATACCACCCCAAAATCTCCCCCCCCCCTTTTTTTTGCCCCGTCGGGATTGCTGTTTCCATCCATGTGCTTGCGTCTCCCCCGCGTTCCACTTAAACTATTTTAATCCTTGGACCCAAGGAGGAGGCTGATAGGGGGGTGGATAAAAAAAGTTCTTCCAAAATAGTGTGCCCGGGGAGCAGGATGGGGGATTTCGCAGCCCCCGCTGCTGCCGCGAATGGCAGTAGTATTTGCATCAACAGTAGCCTGAACAGCAGCCTCGCCGGGGCCGGGATCGGTGTGAATAATACTCCCAATAGTACTCCAGCTGCTCCGAGTAGCAATCACCCCGCTGCCGGCTGTGGCGGCGGCGGCTCCGGGGGCCACGGCGGCGGCTCGGCGGCCGTTCCCAAGCACAGCACCGTGGTGGAGCGGCTCCGCCAGCGCATCGAAGGCTGCCGGAGGCACCACGTCAACTGCGAGAACAGGTACCAGCAGGCTCAGGTGGAGCAGCTGGAGCTGGAGCGTCGGGACACGGTGAGCCTCTACCAGCGCACTCTGGAGCAGAGGGCCAAGAAATCGGGCGCCGGCAAGCAGCAGCACCAGAGTAAACCCCAGCAAGATGCGGAGGCTGCCTCGGCTGAGCAGAGGAATCACACGCTGATCATGGTGAGGGCGCGCGGGCAGTGGGCGCGGGGCGTGCGCGCGCGCCTGGGGGCGGCGGTGTCGGTGCTGGAGCTTCTTGCATTGGGGGACGGGGGGGGGGGGGTCTGATTTGCACGGCGGGCGACGTGGGCCGAAGGGTTAATGGCAACTTTTCTGAGGTGGGGGGGAAGCTGCTGCGGTCGCCGCTACCTGTTAATCTGTCAGGGTTGTCAGATTTGGGGAAGAGGGGGCGAGAGGGGAGAAGCCAGTCACGACTGCGAGGGGCGGAGGGAGCCTGGAGGAGCGGCGGCGGGAGGCACTGGAAAAGTTTTTTTCTCCTCTCCTTTTCTTAGACACGGATTTGAAAGAGTGTGAACCCAGAGTTGAAACCTCGCTCCTCCTCTTCATCGCTCCCACTCCACCCCGCCCCTCCCCTCGAAAAGCCGCCTCGTCTCCCCAGACCCGTCCCCCTTCGCCCACCCCTCTCCGCACATCCGCCGGGGTCGGGGGAGAAATTGATGCTGTGGCAGATTCTGGGCGGGCACCAAGCCCTCCATGCCTTGGGGGTGGTGGGGGAAGCGAGAGGCTCTCGCCTTTTCTCCCCCAGCTCACCCCCTTTGGGCTGAGAAAGTCTGAGAGTTTTGTGAATGAACTTTGAAGTGGGTGAGAAGCGAGCGAGGATGGCTGCAGCGCGCCTCCGCGGGAGCGCGCGCGGATGCGGGGCGCGGGTGCGCTCCTCGGCGGCTGGAGACCGAGCGGGGTCTGGCCCGGCAGGTGGAGCTGCGGCTTGGGTCGAGCGGAGAGCGGCCTGGCGGGGCGGGAGGGGAGAACTGCGTCTTCGGTACCAGGAGTCCCCGCCACGCAACTTCGCTGGGGATTGTGTCCCCTCCTCCTCCTCCTCTCCAACTCGCGTGCATTCAGCTTCTCCGCTCCGACCCCCGCCAACTTTCCGGGCCCGGCATAGAAGCCCGGAGGCGTGGACGGTGGCGGGGAGGTGAAAGAGGCTTAAATGGCTGGGTGGGTGGGTTCGAGGTAGAAGGAGCAGCCAATGGCTTAACTTCTCCGGGAGGAAGGGGCAGTTCCCACTCCCTCATCCAGAGGCTGGAATCCTTTCTCTTATCTCCTCTCAGGTTCTTTTGCTCTCCTTTCAGGGTGGGGGAGGCCGGGAGCTCGGAAAGGTGTCTGCAGCCCCTTCCCCCCACCGCGCCACCCGGGTTAGCGAGGCGCGGGTGTGCGCTGCGGGCCGGGCGGTGGGAGTGCGAGAGCGCGGAGCGCCTTTGCCCGTGGCCCTGGCGCACAGCTCCTCGACCGGCGACCCTCGCAGTTGGCGGCTGATAAATCGCACACGTCCTGGGCGTTGGGGTCCTCGGCGCCGGGGGCGGTGCGGTGCCGCCGCAGGCTGGGGCGCTCGGGCCGGCGCTCGGTGACAAAGAGCCGGCTTGGGGGAGGGGAAGAGGCCAGGCGGCCTCGCTCGCTCCCCACCCTCTCCACCTCCCCCGCCCCGCACGTGAAGAGGAACAATTTGTTTATCTTGGCCTTCAAGAATCCTGCCCTCCTCCCCGTTCTCCGAGGCCGCCCAGCCCCTCCTCCCTGCCCTCCCTCCCAGGCGCGATCCTGCCCAGTCCCGCCGGCAGCACCTTCCTCCTCCCCTTCCTCCTCTCCCAGACCGTCCTCCCGCAGCCCGCTTCCCCCCACCCTTGTGGGACGCGGCCGTGGGGGAGGGAGCGAGAAACGCTTTGTCCGCCTCGCGGCCCTGCTCCGTCCCGGAGGCCGCGGGCTGGGAGGGGCGCAGCGCCCCGTCGCCCTGCCCCCGCCCCGTGGCCGCGCCCGCTCCGCTCCCGCCTCCGCCCTCCTCCTCCGGCTGCGGAGCCAGCCCCGAGCGCGAAGAAGAGGCGGACTTGGTTTTGAGGAAGAGCGAGTGTCAGAGAGTCAGGGAGGGCGGTTCTCGCTTTGCAAACAGGAAGCCTCAAACCACTGGCACACTGTAGCTTGTCTGATTGTACCCGGAGGCGGGGCAGGCCCTGCCTCTTGACTGTATCTCCCGCGCCCTCTGCGCACCTATTCTCCCCAGTCCGCCTGCGCTCTTCCTCCCGCCCCTCTTGCGCCCTCCCGCAGATCTGGAGACTCACTTTGTGAACCTAAGGATTTGCGAGGCACTCGGGAGATCATCCTTGCCTCCGCCACGCCCCCCCTTTTCTGTGTTTGTTCGAGCGGGTGGCGTAGGAATGGGCTGTTTTCGTAAAGCCCCCAAATGTCAGCACCACGGCATCTCCCCCGGACCTTTGGGGTGGAGAACTGCTGTGGATCTGACCTCGTCTGCTGGGCACAACTGGAACAAAAGCCAGCGTCTCCCTCTGTGCTCAGTCGCTTTACCTCGTGGAGCGACCGCAGTCTAGTTTACGGCCAGAAAGTTTTTTGTGTTCAGGTGGTGTTTTTTGGAGGGTGCCAAAGGGGCGCCAGGGGAGGTCTTGGGGTGCGCGCGCAGGTGGAAGCAAGCCCAGGATGCTGACTTCACCTGGAAGGAGGTAGCAAGCCCAAGCGAGGGCTTACTTTTGAAAATGAAAAGACACTGCTTACTTGAATGGATGGTGTGCAGAATAGGAGTATAGTCTAGCTTCAACTGTATCTCACATATGCATCTCTCGCTGATACCAATAGCAAGTATGTGTGCTGAGTGTGATGAAAATGAACAGCCTTAAACCTTAAGCAAAGGACTGCATGTAAATTCCGTGTACCACAAAAAAGAACAACAAAAAATCAACACCATCTTCCACAGTTTACTTTCCCTTCAAAATAATTGGGAATTCACATTGGTCCTTGAAATGAAAGGGTGTTTTAACTTAGCCTGTGTATGAGATAAACTCTTGAAGAAGGGGCTGCAAAGAAAAATTGATCTTATTTTTCTTGAATTGGCTGCTGGCTCATAGTTGTGCTCAGGTAGGGCACAGAGCAATTATATTTTAGTTCACACACTGGGCCCTTTATTTGAAAGCCCTGAAGAAAAGCAGTAGTCAGTCAGAGCCAAATAATAATAATAATGGTGATGACAAAAATAAAGATAAATAGGATTCTTTTCTGTTTTATTGCTATTGTTTACCTTCATAGAGCCAATATGTCCAAAGTACTAAATATCGATCAGTCTCTTTCTGCCTGGCTTGGGTTAAGAAGGCTGTCTAATCAGGCCTTTACCTCGTGATTTGTTTTCTTATCTTACACATTTACACGCATATGCATGAAAAACAAACAAGCAAACAAAAAGCAGGGGGATGAGGTGAAACAGAATCCTTCCTTGGCTCTGGACTGCTGGGAGGGGCCTGGGTTTTGCTGGGTGTCCAACAGCCCCTTTAGGAAGCCTGGCGCACTGGCCTGCGTTGGAAGGGGCATTACTTGGACATGTAGTCAATGCTTTTCCTCTGACACACACTTTATTTATACAGAAGTGTTCCCCTCCAAGATTTATTGGTGAGACCTATTGATTTCACTTATGAGAGAGTCTCAGTTGAAAATATGCCTTTTCCTAAAATAGTTTTAATTATTTGTGGTAAAAGAAGGAGATATTGTTCATTCTCCGTTCTTGGAACTGCACTCCTGCTTAAAATATTAAGGTATGTTCCAACTGGCAAATTCATTTTCAAGCCAAAGATACATTGACTTGACAAAGGAGTAATCCCCTCAAGCACACCAAAAAGCAGGACAGTGCAGTCTTCAGAATTGTAAAATGGTGGTAGTAGGCCTTGACCTGGCTAAGTTCCCCAGTTTTCACGACCTTTTCACTACATTAGCACCATCGTAATTTTCAGAGCGTGCTTAATTTACACACAGCTTACAGACTGGCGATTCCTGCTCTGAAGCGTTTATCCCATAAAATTCATTTGGTAATAAACATATTAATTATTGAATGTCAGAGAACACTGTAGCCTATCCAGAACATTCTTATCCATGCCTGGACTAGATCCAGGAAATGTCATCCTATCAGTCCATCGCTAAAGCTCCTTATAAATGAAACTGGTTTCCTGTTTCTTATCCTGTTTAAGGTAAATCACTGGCTCTCTATCCAGTTGTTTTGCAAGCTTGTAATGTCAGACCATTTATAAAGCTTTCCTCTGAACCTTTCACTGGCCTCTCCTCTTCTGCTGCTCTGGATTCTAAGATTGACAGGTGTCTCTTGAAAAGCCTTCCATAGCCCAAGAGCCCACAAAGGTGTACCTTACATTTGTGAAAAACTTTATTGAAATTTCATTTTTCTGTGCTTCGTAAGTGCTCATCTTTTTTTTTTTTAATCTCAAGAATCATTTTCTCCCCAAAAGCTCTAGTGCATATTAATTGTTATTTATGTCTTTTGATACGGTGCATTTTATTTAGTCCTGGGCAGCCAGTAATCGGAAAAGTAGCAGCGGAGTTAGTTAATCATTAATCATAATCTATAAAATGCTCTCAGGCTGAGTTGGTTCCCAGGGAAAGCTGAGTTTTCAGGCAGGTAATATATGTGACACTTTCCATCCTGTCTCATTAGAATTATAAGCGAGCTTTAGAACCTCACTAGGAAAAGAAACAGTCCAGGTACATGGTTTACTGGTATTTCTGTAGGAAGAAAGATGAGAGTTTTAAACCTTAAAATAATTATTTTCTAAATACTTCTCTGAGACCAAGAGATAGCTGTTGTTAAGGAGGTTTCCTGACAGGTTCTTCCATTTGGTTTAGATAGCAATGGGAGGCCTCTCTCCTAACCTCTCCCACCCCTCCCTCTCTCCCACCCTTCCCTTTCACCCCTCCTCACCTCTCCTCCTCCTCTCTCCTTAGGGTGCTATATACTTGGAAGGAATCTAGTATAAGAAACCATGTTGCACATTACATAGGAATTGTTGGACACATTAGAAGTACTTATGTTTCGTTTAATGTCATTGATGGAATATTGTCTGTGATGAGTGCTCTATGTAACAGTCCTGCATTCTGGAACTTAGGATGGCCAAATTCTGTCCTCTTTTCCATGTTACCCAGCACAGAGAACTGTGAAATCAATCCATCAGACATCAAAATCTTATAATGAGGGACATATTTAAAACCTGAGACTTCATAATATATGCCTTTTAACTTTCCCAACTAGCTTTGCATTTTTTGAAACTCTTATTCAGAGGTGATTTTCAGTTTTCAGATCCTGTGGATGCTTGCTTTGTTTTTCCTTGTCCCTCCTACTGCCAGCCTTTTGGTCTTCTCTCTGATCTTTATCACCTTTACCAAAGAGTGGGAAGAAGCACCAAGAAAAGAAATTTAAATTTGGTGCTTCCTACTGTCATAATAAAATCATTTGAGTGAGATTCCAATTATTTTAGATCAATTATGGATTTGGTTTTATATACTATGTACTCTTCATTAGCACAAAAATAGAGAAGAGACTCAATTTTACGATTTCACTCATGGCTTCAACAATATTGGTACATAATCCTTAATGCTTCGTATAAGTTCAAGTACTAAATCACATTCTTGCATCCAAGACTTTTGCAATGTTTATTCTTTGATGACTTTCAGTGTTATTCTAGTTAAGGTTAAGGGAACAACAGGGTTTTTTTGTTGGTTTGTTTTTTCATCAGCATTGGACTTGATGCCAGTGACTTCTCAACAGCTTCAGGCTGAGTTATATCCCCTCCTCATGACATTCTAAGTAAAGTACTACTATTCTTTACTTTCCTGTTCTTTCACACTAATTTGCCATTGGTTTCTGCCCCCCCCCCCCAAACTGATTTACAGGTTACTGTTCCACAGTTATAGGATACCCCAAATTATATTACCATTAAAAAATACAGCATGCATTTCAGGCAGATGCATTCCAAGAATTCATTATTCATGTTTGTTACTTGGAAATGCAGCTTTTGCAAATCAGCTATCACCAAGGACTGATTAATTATCCTTCACTTAAAATTGTTGTGTGTGTTCAAATCTAAGAAAGTTTAAAGAGCTAAGGAAATAAGAGCTGAAGAAATACTCTGGAGATGGAGTTAGGAGGCTGCTATATAATAAATGCTTCAAGATCCCAGGGTTCCATTCGGAGAAGGAGCACACTTTTTTTTTTTTTTTTAAGTCTACCTGGCTGTTGCATCTGTTAAACAGTTTGCAATGTGGGTAAGCAGCTGCATTTAGGAAAGAAGCACAGCATTCCCTGAGGGCCAAATACACACAGGCATAGAAAAAAGAAATGACTGCCAGTGGCTTGGGTTTTTTAAGGCAAGCTATGCATACTATCCTTGGGGGATTTAATAAAAATCTCAAAAGGTTCGAGGTACTTCCTCTGACACAAGGAAAGTGATTCCCGGAGAATCATTTAGACACTTCTTTTTAATTATATTGGACCTCCCATTGGTTAGAATGACCTTTATGCTGAAGTAGAATCTTTGAAAATATGAATAACTTATAGTCATCCTCCTTAGCAATGGCTTAACAGCTGTAGAAAACTTAAGTGAAATGTTTAATTTTTAACTAACCACCTCCAGCATTTCCTTTCTGACTCCTTCATTCTCCATCCTGTTGGGGAGAATCTGGTATGTCATGTTCCCTGGTCTGAACTCTCCAGCGTTTACTTGTACACCTGAAGAGTTGCTTAGGACACGTTCTGTATCTCCCCTCCATCTCGGGATATCTTTCTCCGCCTCCAGAAAACTCGTGTCTGGGCAGGCACTTCTCTGCCTGCAAAGGAGAAGGTTGAAGAGCCCTGAGTCTGTTCGCGCAGCTTCAACCCCGGTCATAAGGCTTGCAGGGCTCTAAAAGACAAGCTCTGTAGTGCCCTTTGTCCTCACTGTGGTTGGTTCTTTCTTGGATTGTTTGGTAGATGTTGAAAGTAATCAATGATTGACAGTGAATCTAAAGGGACTGGTACGGTTGATGGGCTTTAAGGAAGCGTGGTACGTACGTCAGGGAGGAGAGGCCAGAGGGGTTGAGGGTTTCGCATCGCCTGTAATGGATGGCCAGGGAGAAACACTTAAGAGAGATGCTGGGTTTTGCTTATTTGTGGCAAACAGACTGTACCTGGTGCCTGGGGAGTTTCAGAGGAAAAGTGTGCTTTTTGTAATCTGTTCTGAGCCTGCAGACCCCACTGAAATGCAAATATATAATTTCCAGAGCTAATGGCAATATTGTTTGTAAATAGAAATCCACTTCCTAAAATATTTCAATGCTCTCTTAAATTATCACTGTTACCATTTGAATGGATTCACTGTGGTTTCCTTTAAATCAGTGATTTTTCATTCCATGGGGATTATATCCTCCCACCCCCCCAACATCTGGCAACATTGGGAGACATTTGGGTTGTCACAACTGGAGGGATGCTACACTCGATAGCCTGGAGAATACAGGGACGCTGCTAGACGTCCTACAGTGCACACCCCACAAAGCATTACCGGGTCCAAATACCAGGATTGCTGCTGTTGAGAAACCTGCTTTAACAAGGGGCTCCCCTCCATAGTTGCCATACACAGTGCGGATGTAGTCACAACTTTCACTCATTGCTCACTGGGAGGAGAGGAGGTGCTGCCTTGTGGTAGAGCATGGCTGGGAAGAAGTACAAGGACTGCTGCCTTGGATTTCCGCTCCAGGCATGTGACAGGCCGGCTTTTTCTTTCCCGCCTGCTTCTGTCTCCTTGCCTGTCAGGAAGGTGAACAGTACTCACTCTTTTTACCTCACAGTGTGGTCTTTAGGCTCGAATGAATTGAGATATACAAATGCTAGGCCTATTTTTATGAATTACATTCATTTTGCTTCCTTGTTTGCCTCCTGCCCACCTACAGAAGTAAAGTTGAGTGATTTGAGGCATGTTTCACTCATGCACAGGCCAAGGTCTAACGACGAGGCATTGAGCAACGGCTTCCTATTGGACAGCATTCCCAGGCCCTGGGATACAGTGGCATCCTTGCTCTCTCAGCTCACACAGCAGGCCACCGTTTCATGTTTCAGATGAGGTGCATGAAACGGTCTTTGTGGTTTTAGGAGAATGTGCTAATGGAGGTCATTAATAAACTAACATTTAGGAAAATCCTAAGGGTGCTAAACGCTTTGTATCTTCTTACAGCCATTCTATAGCTGTAGCTTTCTTGCATTGTTTTCTATAACAGCATTTTTTTTTCTTTCTTTCTTCTTTTTTTTTAATAAAATCACTTTGTCGATGGAGAGAATTAGCTGGCATGACAGAATAAGGTGTAAGTATGGTTGTTAAAAATGAGGTAGATGATCATCTTTGTTTCCCTTGTTTTGACCATGGCTTGACATCAAGATTTTAGAGGAAATTAGACAGAGGAGAGTATTTAGAAGAAGCAAGCAAAGCAAGGTGGTACAAGACTTGCAACCATGTCACAGGAAGGACAGGTGGAAGACCTGGAGGTGTTTGGTCTGCTTTAGGAGGTAATACGGTTGCTTAACGTATTTGAAGGGCTGTCACAACTGGAGGGATGTGATGGGCTCTTTGTGGCCTCAAGGAGATAAGTTAGGATCAGTGGTTGGCAGTTATTAGGAGCCAGGTTTTTTTTAATATTAAAAAAACCCCACACAATTGCATGAAAATGAAAGCTATTCAAAGATGAAATAGGCTGTCTTGATGAGTGAAAATGTTCCAGCAAAAGTTGTTCAACTGGCTGAAATGTTGCAGAAGGGATTTCAACATGTTCTTTTTAAAATTGTAACAATTTAAAACGATAGAGAAATAAAACATCAGTTAGATGAGGACAAGGATTTTGTCTCTCCATCTTTCTATCCTCATGACTAGAAAAAGACATACCTGTCCCTGGGAGGAACACTAAATATGTGTGGAATAAATTAATTGCAAGTAAGTAGATTAAGAAGTGACTTAATTCCTCTCTCTCAATGTTACCCCCGTCTTAGAAGTTATCATGGTTTTGAATATTTCTCTCCAGACCTTATTCTGTTTGCTTACATGTATACTAAATGTTGTATATCATTGCATCTTAGTTTTTTTCCTATATCAATGAAATTATCCTTTCTAATAAAAGAGTAATATGCAGATTGACCATCACTCCAACACACAAGAGGGCTGCCCCCATGTGGTCGAAGATCCTGCCCCCATGTGGACATAAGATGGCCACCACAAGATGTCCAACAGGGGAGGGCCATTGGGAGGTTCCAGGGCTGCACAGGAGGGCAGTTGTGGGCGATCAGGCCAGCAGGGGAGGTCAGTTAGGGATGACCAGGCCAGCAGAGGAGGGAAGTTGGGGGCAAACAGACTGGCATGGGAGCAGTTAGACATCAATCAGGTTGGCAGGGGAGTGGTTAGGGGGTGATCAAGCTGGCACGCAGAAGCAGTTAGGGGCAATCAGGAAGGCAAGCAGGTGAGCAGTTGGGAGCCAGCAGTCCTGGATTGTGAGAAGGATGTCCGACATCCCTCAAGGGGTTCCAGATTGGAGAGGGTACAGGCTGGGCTGAGGGACAACCCCACCCCCCCCAATCCTGTGCACAAATTTCGTGCACCAGGCCTCTAGTATTACACATAAGTTTTGAGATCCACTTTTTCCACATGCTATATTTTAGAGATCTAACCAAGTCAACACATGTAAGATTAGAGCCTCAATTCATTCTTTTTAACTCTTAGATAGCATTTCATAATGTGAATGTTCCATAGTTCCCCTATTATAAGACACGTTGGTAGTTTCTCTTTTTCTTTCCCCATTGCCAATTTAATATTACTACAATGAACATCCTTATCCATATTTTCCCTGTACATATGTGAACATTTCTGTAGCACAGATTAGGACTGCCTTCTATATATGTAATTTGTATTATCAAAAAAATTGGCCAGAAAAAAAGTGTCTTGATCTAATCCTCCTATATAATAAAGAGGTAATATGCAAATGGTCATGATGCCGTCATGTGTGAGGACCACAGAAGAGCTACAGGAGGGCGGGACAGTGAGCTACGAGTGGCGGTGGCCTGGGTGGCCAGCCGAGGCACGCGGCAACAATGGGCCAGCTGAGGGACTTGTGCACAGGACTGCTAGTATAATATAATATAGCACCTGAATTATGTTACTACCCATTTTAGGGCAAATGATAATTGTGTCTCCTTTAAAACATGGCTTTAAAAAGTATCAACTCTGGTGTTGATCTTTGCAGTCTAGGGGAAACACAATTAGTCCTCCAAGTCTGTATATCTGGCAACACGTCTTACAGGGATGACTTTCCTTCTTTTCCTCTGGCTAAAGAAGAAGCTAGGAGGACGCTGCTTACCCTTCCTGCTCAGGCCTTGAGAGTGGGAAATTCACTTCCTTGAACAAGTTTGTAGTTCTTTCCCCTTTCCCCGGCTTTGTGTTTTGCAGGCCGTGTGGCCGTGTTTCTGAAACGTAGCTCAATTGGTGACGCAGTGCCTGGGGCGGCCGTGGGTGCAGGTTTGCCTGGTCATACAAATCTCAGGTCTGTGAGTTGCCAACTCCTACAGGTTAAATTGCCCTGACTAATCCAGCCGTCTGCGTAACGTGGTAATAACAACCTGCTGACCTGGCCAACTATGAAAAATGCATCAAAATGGACTCACCTTGACAGCCACCAGGCAGCATCTGTTTAGGCAGTGAGGGGTCCCCTCGGTTTTCATTATACACAAGCTGCAGGGGTCTGAAGGCTTCCCTTCACCGGAGTCCTTGGGCTATCCTGGTTTACCTCTGGCTGGGCATCCTGGTTACCTCTGGCTGGGCATCCTGGTTACCTCCGGCTGGGTATCCTGGTTACCTCTGGCTGGCATCCTGGTTTACCTCTGGCTGGCATCCTGGTTTACCTCTGGCTGGCATCCTGGTTTACCTCTGGCTGGGCATCCTAGTTATCTATGGCATAGCAGCTTCCCTCCCCCGAGGTACTACTATCTGGAGTCTCTATTTTTATGGAGCCAGAGCACTTTGGCTCCAGAATCCATGCTGTTGGCTGCAACATTATTCTGTCTTCACCTGTCGGAGGTGTTCCTTCCGGAAAAGGCTGTGTGAGCACTTGCATTTCCTAAATGACCGTGCTCTCTCCAGGAGGAGTCTTCACCTTCCTGACTTGCCTTCAGGTTTTAAGATCAGTTTGAGCAAGAGCCAAAAGGAAGACATGTGCCAGTGCTGGGCCTTGCCCATTTCATCGCAAGGAGCCCCACTTTGTCATCTGCTGGCCTCACCCACTCTCTGCCTGTGTGCCTCCCTTTCCCCTGTCCTTTGCTGCTGCCTCGTTTCACTGTTGTCGCAGCGACGGGGCATCTGTAGAGTTGTACAAGACATAGGTGGCAGTGATTTGAATCACAGAAATAAGCCCAGGGTGGGGTGGAAGTACTTGGCGGCCTCCACTCACAGCCATTCTCTACTAAGTGACTCCAGCGAACTAGGCATCCTGTTTCCATGCATGACAGTGACTTTCAGTGCCACTGGAATTTTTAAAAAATGCGCTACTTGACTGTTTAGTCAGGGCATTGACTTTTCCCCCCTTAGATTGTCAAATAAAAAAATGAGCCAGGCCGGTGTGGCTTGGTGTTTGAGTGTTCGCCTATGAACCAGGAAGTGATGGTTCAATTCCTGGTCAGGGCAGGTGCCTGGACTGTGGGCTCAATCCCCAGCAAGGGGCATACAGGAGGCAACCTGTCTGTGATTCTCATCATTGTTGTTTCTTTCTCTCCCTCTCCCTCTCTTCCTCTCTGAAATAAAAAAATATATATATATATTTAAAAATTAAAAAATGCCAACAGCCAACAAACACAGTATCTGTTAAGTGTGAATGAATTAAATTACACTTATTTTTTGTCAGATTGGCAAATCTATCTATCTATCTATCTATCTATCTATCATCTATCATCTATCGTCTATCTATCTATCTTTTGGTGTGCTGAAGAATTTCAGTAATTAGTTTATCTGTGCCATGAGATGAAGAAGGTTGATGACCTAAATGCTTCTTTGTGGCAGCCATTTTCTGCCAGGGACATAGCATCTTAGTGAGAAAAATCCCTTTGGCCAGCTAATATAATGGGCTAGGTCAATGGTCAGCAAACTCATTAGTCAATAGAGCCAAATATCAACAGTACAATGATTGAAATTTCTTTTGAGAGCCAATTTTTTAAAACTTAAACTTCTTCGAACGCCACTTCTTCAAAATAGACTCGCCCAGGCCGTGGTATTTTGTGGAAGAGCCATACTAAAGGGCCAAAGAGCCGCATGTGGCTTGTGAGCTGCAGTTTGCCGAACCCTGGGCGAGGTGCTTAAATTCCGGTGCGGACTTCAGGGTGGGGGATTCAGACTGAAGATGGCGAGGTCTTTTCTGCTTCAAAAGCTTGAATAGCAACAGTTGGCTGTGTGCATGGAGGAGCCTTGCTCCCGATCTCGCACCCGGGCTGTCCACTGTGGTAACTATAGAGACCGTTAAAGTTGCTGCTTGGGTCAGGCAGTGTGATTTCACCCTTTGGCTTTTGCTGTCAAGTCAAGTTTAACAAGTCAAGTTTAGTTTTGCTACTCTAATGTCTCTCTGAGGAGTGTCATCTCACTTTTCTTGTATTTGTTTCTGATTTTCCCTGGATCTGTTTCTTTCATTTCTAGTGCAAAAATGTTTCGAAGATGACTTTCATCTCTGTGCAAGGTGAGCTACTGCCTTGCATTTTGTATAAAGTGTAACATTTACCTTTCTATTGGTTATAAACAGATACATGGTTATCAGATTATAATTGCTAAACAGCGATTTTCTGAAAGCTATTGAGATTGCAGCTATGTTGTTGCAAACTTCTAATTTCTGATTCCTTTGGAAAGCATTTTGTTATCTTCTTTGAAAAAGTTTAGAGATAATTTGTAATAGCTAATAAATGACTAGAATCAAGTCGTGCCTTATTATGGTGTTTCCAACCATCCAACCTCGAGGATAAGGCGGTGTGTGTGTGTGTGGGGGGGGGTGGTTAGAGAGCAACCAAAGGGCTTGTATGCATGCATATTGGGACACAGACACTGGGGCAGATGGGGGCTTGCCCTCGGGGATGGGAGTGGTGGGGAGGCATTAATGGGGGGGGGGGAGGAAAGGAGACATGTAAGACTTTAAACAATCTAAATTGTTGGATTTTGTTTAAAAATATAGTAATAGATTATGCTGAATAGTAAATGTAAAACACTTAGCAAGTTTGCAAAATTATAAGTAAGAATTTAAGGCATTTTTTATTATTAGCATTGAATAAGACTATCATATTTCAGAAAAGAAAAACATGTTACAAAAAGTGTTTCAGACATATTGGTTTTTCTTAAGGGAGTTTAATAACTGTGGTTATACATGTTTAATTGGAGTACCTGAGTGTTAAAGTTGATATTTTTGCAAATAAATCTGACATGTCAAGACCCAGGAAAATTGTTTGGATACTAAGTAAAAAGAATGCGATAACCTTGTTTTGATAGTTTATTCTTGAGTTTTGGCTTCAGAAGATCTGAGTGATGATAATGCCAGTTCTCAGCAGGAGTAAAACATCCATTCCCTGTGGCTGCTCCCGTCTTCTGTCCTGGGCTCCTTTGTCCCCATTCCTAATCCAC
Organism: Antrozous pallidus; assembly: GCA_027563665.1. NCBI lineage: Eukaryota > Metazoa > Chordata > Mammalia > Chiroptera > Vespertilionidae > Antrozous > Antrozous pallidus. Next base: position 51,826,186 of record CM050516.1, on the reverse strand, counting down.
TGCGGAATTCAGTCCTTTCTCCTGCCTCCGTGAGCAGAGTGTGTGGCTAGCGCCCGGGCCGCCTTTTCGCAGCGTGCAGGTGGTGTTTATCTGTAATCACCCCAGGTATTTTCTCACAGCGCTGTGTCCAGATCCACACCTCAGGATGGTGACGTTCTGTGACTATTCACATCCTGCACTCGCCCTTGACCAGATGTTTGGTAAACAGTGGTGGCCTATGTAAAGAAGCGACTTTTTCTCAGTGTAGAAGTTGGTGTGGCTCAGTGGTGGAAATCGTGTTTTGCAGTTTAAGCAGACGTTCCTAAATGCTTTGCCGCTGCTCCTGGGTTTTTAAAACATTTTCTTCAACGAGGCCCGAGAACAGATTTGGATTTCATGTTGCTTAATCCTCAGAACCTATAGGAGAAATACGTGAAAAAAAGTTGTTTGTCATCACAGTTAATAACCACATGCAAAAGCTATTCTGGGCAGGTCATACTTGTTAGAGTGGAACAGTCTGGAGGCCAGAGAGAGCAGGGACACACAGTGGTAACTGAGGGTGACCAAGTCCCATCAACCGGGACTTGTCGGTTCAAGGGTATCTGGCAGCGGGCTATTGAAATTCAAATGGGCTGTTGCTTTTTTCAGTGTTTGATCCTTTTCTTAGATTGAAAGGACTGATATGAATTGTTCAGGGCCTTTTATTACCTTTGAGTCTGTGGTCTAAGATTGGAACGAGGACATTGAGAAATAGGTAACAACAGAAAGGGAGCTAGTTTAATGATAGTGGGAGCTCGTGGGAGTCATGCTTTGTTCCCTTGGCCAGGCACAGGTTGTCTGTGCTACTGGTTTGGTAGGCTTGGTGTTTATCTGTGGTCTGGAATGTCAAAGGATTGCAGACCTAAGACATTTGCTTCCTTCTTTACCCTAAAGTGGTATAGTCATTTCTGTTCCTAGCTCATGGGGGAGGGGACAACCATAGCTGGCAGGGGAGGGGAGGGTGGGAGCGGGGGCTGGCTTTGGTAGTCTCATTCACTCTTTCTAATGCCGTTTTCACTACTCTATTAACAAAGAGTGGATATTTTAGATAATTATTTATGTCTGTCTTTTCCTTCACAGTATAATGCACACTTCACTTGTTTTCTTCAACTTTTCATAATATATGTGTTTATGATACACTGAAGAGCAATAAATTTGTGAAGGGAGATAATTAGCTTTGACAGACTTACAGAAAATGAGCCTATACAAGGAAGAAGCAAGAGGGTTGCTTAAGAAAAGGATTCCATTACTGGGGTTGAGGGAAATTATCCCATAAGAAATTCTTCAGTGTTTTAAAATCCACAGCCCCTGTGGGTGGCACAGGGTATAGGAAGAAGTGGATCATTCTGTGATTTTTAAAAACTTCAATATTTTTCACAGTTAAAAAAAAATCTCTACTTTTAATTCTCAAAATAGAATTTTTAAATGGAGAAATTGAGGATACCGAGCGTTAAAATGGGAGGCAGACACAGGAAGTCAGCCTCTGGCGCTGAAAATTCCTCCTGTTGTCTGCGGCCCGCTCTCACTGTAATCTGTCCTGGCCCGGGTGCACATCGCTCTGAGGGACTGCCGGCTCGTAGCTAGCTTTCTTACCTCAAAGGATCGTTTTTCTTTCCCTTTGGTGGCTCATGCCCTTGTGGAGGGGCCTTGGAGAGATGGGGCTCACTCAGCAGTAAGTGGTCCGCCCGGCCCCGCCCACGGGGACCCTTCTCCTAGGGGACAATGAAAGTGGCCCTGTTTCTGTAGAGAAAGAGATGAACCATGGGTTGGATTGTTAGTCTTAGGCTCTGGCCTCCAGACTGTTCCACTCTAACTTATTATTGTGTATTATATTCTACTTTCTGGGTTAAAAAGAAAACTTGTGGAGCAGAGTGTGAGTGATTATGGCAGAGGAAGTGGGAGGAAGAGGCAAAATTCACGTCGCCTGAGGTAAGCAGGCCTCCAGCATCGCCGTCATTTCTATGACGCATCCTGCCTGGGCCCCATCACACCTCATCCACAGTGGAGGCGCTGATGATACAGGGGAGTAGAACATTCTTTGATATAGTGGCTTCATGCTCATCAGAGAAAAGAAGAGGCATTCTGGGGGAATTCCATCGAGAAAGAGAAAGAAACTGCCTAGGAGGCAGTTCACAGTCAAGTATAGGACAAGTCACAATTGGTTCCCGCCTGCTCTCAAGGTCTCTAAGCATCGACTAGGGCAGTGGTCAGCAAACTCATTGGTCAATAGAGCAGCAAACCGTGGCTCCAAGCCGCAGTTTGCCGAACACTGGACTAGGGATTTGCATGGAGGGGCGCCGGGCCAGACTATGAGGAGCTGCATTTCCCCGTAAACCAAGCCCCGTGTCACTGTGGATGGGAGTGTGGAGCTCCTTGACAAAGTCCAGCTTTTCACTCCTCCACACCCACGAGCTGCCTCTGTCCCTGCCATCCCTATGTCTTTTGTTCCATGAATAAATATTACGTGGTTTGGCGCTCATTACTCTTTGATATGAAAAAAGGCAATTCATTAGGTTGGAGGAGGAGAGTGGGGGGAGACACCATTTTTCACCCCTGCATCAAGCACGGTTACACTGATTTGAATTCCCAGAAAAGTAATAAAACGGTGACAATAATGACAGAGCAGCTCCTGGGCTGACAGCTGTGTGGCACACGGCAGCGCCGGGGCCCGGCCGCAGGACAATATTGCGGAGCATATGGGGCCCTCACAGGCAGGTTGTTGGACTCGGAGGCCGGCTTTTGTGTGGGGGACTCTCCCGGGGTCGGGGCGGTGGTAACTCTTCAGAAACTTCTGGTCCCGTAGGCAGGCCGGCCCTTGGCACCGGGCCAGGCTTGCTGTCCCCGGGCTGACTCAGGCCGCGCAGAAAAGCTCCTGCTTGGAGAGCATTCACACCTCCTCACTCCGGTCACTAATCAGATCATTTGTTCAGTGACTATAGATGGGAACCCTTTTCCATAGCAGCTCAGCGGCTCCATCACAAAAGGGAAATGTTCTGCGGGAATGCCGGTCAGTGATGAGACGCCCACTTCACAGCGCTCACCTCTCCTCCTGAGAGTGAGCGCTGTTCTGTGTCAGTGCTTTCCAGAAGCGCTCTGCACGATACCTCTTCATGCTTCAGGCTCCAATAGCTAATACCAGAAGGACTGATCCAGCCAGTGTTGCTAGAAAGGAGAGAGAAGACCCTTCTATCTGTTTTTCACAAGACAATGCTAAAATAGGCCCTCTGCTTCGCTTGGGCCTATATTTCAAATGTGTGAAGCTGGCATGCGTGTGTGTGTGTGTGTGTGTGTGCATAAAATGACTACTTAGCTCCACTTCCCTCTGGAGGGGTCTCCCAGGCTGGCCCTGTGAACATGCGCACGTCGGCCAGAGTGGCACCATCGTCATGAATGCCTCTATGGCACGGCCACCCATTCTGCTTCCTTTGCTCTTGACTCTGGAGACACAGAAGGGCTGCTGGCTCTGGGAGAGCGGTTCCTGCAGGCCCAGCAGAAGGCGTGTCTCCCAGAGAATCACACTCCCGAGGAAGGGCAGTAGCCAGAGCTGCTGTGCTCGTGCATGAGAATAGTTTTATTTCGGGAGCAAAGAGAAAGGCGACAGAGTTGATATTCTGATTGAAAAGCACCAGGCGTTACCACTTTCTTGGGCTCTGCGGGACCTGCTTGTGCAGAACAGCCTTCCAGGTTGCGTTCTGGTGTTGAGATGAGTGGATTTCTCTTTCTCATGAGCAAAGGTCATTGCAAGGCCAAATCCACTGGGAAAAATATACATATGCATGTATATGTATATTCATTTATGTCTGTGATGTTCTGCTAATCACTAATCAGAGATTATATTTTAACACTGCTGGGGGAACTGATTTTCTTTTTTTTTCAGGCCTTAGTTTTACACTGTTGATCACTGGCCTTGCAGACCAGTGTTTTTAAGGGAGGAAAGGAGATCTTGCAAACCTGCTGTCAGTGGATAGGGATGTGCTGGGAGAGTTCATGCTTGGGCCCTGGATGGGATGCAGAGCATTGGGAGGGATGACTAGGCCGTGTTTTCTGTTTACTCCCCAGGCTGGTCACAGCAGCTCCTCACCCCAGTGTGAGCATCCTTCCAGCTTTTCCTTGACAGTGTGTTCACACAAGTCAGAATCAGGGGAGAAGTATCTCTGGTTTTACTTTCCAGAGTTGCCTGAGTTACAGGCACAATCCTTACCTCCTCTCCCTTTAAGAAATGCAAGCAGGAAGATAATGACTGGAAAAGAGTTACAGTGGACTCTTCCTTATCCTTGCCCCAGGCACTGCGGAGCCAACCACAGCCATTCCTGGAGGTTTTAGTACAAGGATCACAACCTTCCCTGAGGGAGTGCGAGTAGAGGAGGCCTACTGAAGGACTGGGAATAAGAACGAGCTAGGAGGGAAAGCTGGAGAAAGGGAGAAGAGGTGAGGGTAAGAAATGAGGAGACATTTCTGAGTGTTAAGAATAGGTGAAAATTGCGGTAGATGAAGTATCCTCGTTTTCCTTAAGTCTGTGAATGTCTATAGAGCCATTTTGTATTGGCCCAGTCAGAGTGGCCTCCTCATGGTGCAGCGCATTGTAAGCGGAGCGTCAGGGAGACTAGTTCCCTCACTAGCTCACCAGGTAAGTAGCTGACAGGGCCAAAGGGCAGACTGTTAAATGGTCTCAGTTTGGTACAGCTCTTCCAGTCGGATGAAGAACTATGAATCCAGCCCCGGCTGGCTGGCGTGACTCCGTTGGTTGGGCGTCATCCTGTGCACCAAGGCTGCAGGTTCAATTCCAGGTCAGGGCATGTGGGCTTGCAGGCTTGATCCCTGGTAGGGAGTGTGCAGAAGGCAGCTGATTAATGTGTCAGTCTTACATAGAAACTCTTCCTCTCCTTTCCTCTCTCTCTCTAAATTAATTAAAAAAAATTTTTTGAAAAGGAATATAAATCTAAACATCCAGCAGGGGTTTGTTTGCTATTTTGTGTTCGGGTTTTTTGTTTTTGTTTGGTTTTAGTTTTATTTATTTATTTTACAAACTATTAGGAAATAGAATTTTCAGGGGTTATGGGGACAGTTCAATTAAAAAAAAAAAACTTGCCCAGTGTGATTTTTATTATAATTATTTAATACCTAAAGGACTCTTATAATTGAATTTTAGGGTGCTTCATTTATACTCCAGCTGGCGAGATTTAGAAATACTATCACTTTGTGGTCTTCTAATCACTGTCCCAAACATTTACAAAATGCCCTGTGATACAATTATAAGTATCTTCTGGGGACCTTGTAATTACCTACTATCTAGTTATCATTATAAAGCACCAGGGGGCTGTGAGCCAATCAGGTGGCATTAGTGGCTGGTTGGCCATAACCCTGTAATTGATAGCACAAAGTGCTTTGGGTAATACTACACTTTTTATAAGGGGGGACCAGTCTGGATTTAGAGACAGGAAAGGGTTACATACTAATTTTTATGTTCAAAAACAGGACTTTTGTAGTCAGTGCTTATTGATAGGATACTCTGAAACAATTAACTGACAAATTTGTTTAGAATAAATGAAAGATGAAGTATAAAGATGTAGCCCAAAAAACCCTGTAGTTTACGATGAAAGAAGGGGAGGGTACTGTTGGGTATGTAAAGCTGTATCTTTGTAAAACTAAAATTAAACAACAGTAAGAGAACATATGCCACGTGTAGGAAATAATTACCTGACAGGGGCGCATAGTAATCCTTGCATAAATGAGCAGAGAGTGAATGTTTTCAAAGATGCTTGTGCAAAACCAGAAGTTTAGCCTTCTCCTCCCAGGGCCCCACGGAGGCCTGACGCGCAGACCTTGCCTCCTTCCAGAGCTCTTTAAAGTGGTCGCCACCTCTCAACAGCAGTTGCTCCTGAGTAGTGTTCAAACAACCCTGACATGGTCCCTCGGTGCATCATTATCTAGTCTCATAGTTAACCTTTTCCTAATAGCCTCCCCAAAGTCCAGAGCTTTCTGTTAGTGCCAGAGGAAGCTATAAAAGGCATTCTCTCCCCCCCCCCCCCCCCCCCCGGACTGCACAGCTGTGAGAAGTAGAGTTATGTTTTTCCTTTTTTGTCTTCTGAGGGACCAGGTAGACATGAAAGTGACTTACTGTGGAGATGGGCCCATCTTTGTGGCAAGTGTCGATTCATCAGTAGCTTCTCTTTTTGCAGTTTTTTACGGAGCCTTTCGCTTGCTTAACTCTGTTAGTCTAGGAGAGAAGGGCGAGGGAGTAGGCACACACATTCAGAGAGCATGCGCCCCTCTTCCTCTTTCCTAAGTTTATGAGTGAAGCGCACAGCCGGGAAGAGGACAGACAGAAGCGGCAGAGTTGCTCACAGGCCTGAGAAGAGCAATGATGCTTGTTTGGTGTAGCCCTTCTCCCTCCCGACACCTCCTTATAGTAAACAAACCCTGTTTGTCCAATTTCGGCACAACCTCAGGACCGTTGTGCCTTTAGAGCAGTGGTTCTCAACCTTTCTACTGCTGCAACCCTTTAATAACAGTTCCTCGTGTTGTGGTGACCCCCAACCATAAAATTATTTTTGTTGCTACTTCATAACTGTAACGTTGCTACTGTTAATGAATCGTAATGTAAATATCTGTGTTTTCCGATGGTCTTAGGCTCTAGAGCAGTGGTTCTACCGCTAGCAGGGTCACCTAAGATCATTGGAAAACAGATATTTGAACCACTGCTTTAGAGAAATGTTACTTTCTTATTATGAGAAGCACATGGAAATGATGACTTCTCTGATGCCTTACATAGACATCGGAGAGAGCACTCCTGAGTCTAGGAGGGCGTGGAATATCCAGACTATTTTGGTAAGAGGTGGAAAAACCTTCACTTTCACTCTTTACAGTGTCTGGCCTGGTGCTGGGGACGGTAGACTGACTATGGATGCTCAGGCCCCAGTGTCATCACCATGGAGAGGAGGAGATGGGCCATGGGGGGCAGAGCTGGGTGGAAGAAGAAGGGGAGGTGGAACTAGTAAGGGCAAGGGCTGCCAGGAGATGTCTGGATGTGGACTCTTCATGACCTAAAATGGACTTTTGCACTATAGCGAAAGTTTCTCCACTTTTCTTGGAGGTTACTTGTGGACATTCCATTCTGACTTCCCTTCCTGGCTTGTCACCTGCTCAGGCATCTTTGTGGCTCTGCCTCTGCGCTGAATGCCTAAGCAGCACCAGTTGGGGGTTCATTGGGAGAAGTGAGGCCGCCTCTTGAGTGGCTCTCCTTCCGGTCCCTTACTCAGCCCGTCCCACCCTTCCCTGATGGTGGCTTCGCCCTGGCTCTCTATGGGTGCTGTGTGCCCATAACAACTCCAGCATTTGGCCTGCTGCTTTAGAAAGGCATTGGCCTGTGCTGGTGGGCATGGTTGAAGGGAAATCTTAAAGGTCTGAACCCAGATGCTGTTTTTTACCATTCAGTCCCTGAAGACTGTCTCCACTCTCCTTAGACCTTGCAGGGCAGGTGACACTTCTGGGTTACTGGAGGTCAGCTCTCAGTTGCCTGGTTGGTACATATGGCACAATAGTCATGCTTGTTCTCAGACTGTACTATCTACTTCTATCAGTTTGTTCTTCTCCAGCTTGCCAAAGTCAAAATCTTAATTGGGCTTGAGCACACATCGAGAGGACTAGCCCAGCTGCCCTTGGAGCTGTGTGTGGTGAGAGGCTGCGTGTGTGCATGCGTGCTTGTGTGCGTGTGTGTGTATTCCGCAAAGGGCTTTCTGGGTTCTGCAGGTTGGGAGGAATCCTCGCACCACAGACCCCATTGCCTAGCATGAGCGGATTCTCATCAAACCAGTGGAACCAACCAGTGGTCAAAGCTTTTGAAGATCCCTAAAGGCCGGGATTTTTTTCTCTTTGGGTCCCTGCTGTCTTCTGGCCTAGGAATAGTCCTTTGGACATAGTAGGTGTTCAACACACATCTGTGGACTTACTTAATTTTATAGCCAACTGTGGTTGTCTCTTGGTACAAGGTTTCTACTCTAAGTTCCATACTTCCCTCCCTAGCTTTCCCTTGTAATAAGCCAACAGATTTCTCTTGTCTATTAATTTATCTAAATCCTTCTTGAGCCTGTGGATAGTTTTGGCTTCTGTAGCTGCTGAAGTGATGAGCTTTCTGTTTTCATAGAAGAGCTCCCAAGTCCTCATATGTGTTCTGAAGCACCCTTCATAATCAAAGGTGGGAGGGAGGTGGAGGGAGAGGGACCCTTGGGAGAAAATGGACAGATGAGGGGGCAAAAGAGAGTCAGGGCACAGGAGTAGGGGCCTCACCGGGTGAAGAGGAGCTGTCTATCATAAACTTCAGTCTTGCTGTGCAGGTGATGTTGTGTGCAAGGCACTGCATGAAGGCAGTGGTGCTGTAATTTAGTGAAGTGACTTTATTTGGTGGGAGCACAAAGGTTTAAGGACAATAGATTCCTTTGATCTTCCATTCATAATAAGTTCTTAGCACCCACATACAATTTTGGGAATGAAGTAAGATAGGCAGGAGACTTGACTTGTATTCTGGCAAATAGTTTCCTTAATATTAAATCTCTGTGCTTTTTGTAAAGTTACTTAATAAGTAGGCCTCAGTTTCCCCACCTGTAAAGCAAGGGTATCAGTAGTTCTGTCCTCACAGTGCTGATATGAGAACTGAGAGATAGAATTCATGTTGAATTTTTAGTCAAGTTCTGGATACATAATAAGCATTCTATAAATATCAGCTGTTATTATTAGCACGTCACCCAGATGCCTACTGTTGTGCCTCGTGATGGCAGGCTCAGTGGGTAGCCAACATGTTTTCTCCGCACACACCAAAAATTGAGCGTGACTCTGTGTGGTGGGTGTTGTAGGGGAGAGTTGAGTTTTTGATGCTGGCTCCCTTGTCCTTCTGGTGTGGAAAGTATTTACCTGTGTAGACTCCATTGCAGTGACTTTCAACATGAGTCCAAATTTCTTCAGCACTGTTATTATTATTCAATTTGAAGTTGATATGCATATGCTGCCTTCCATTATTTATCATTGACCATTCACATGGCACCTCTAATGAGCAAGAAGCTGGGCAAAGCATTGACAGAACAACACAACTGAGCTACCTCCCACCCCCTGCCCTAGAGGAGCTAGAAGAGGGTTTGGGTGGAGGAAGGATGGATGTGTGAACCACGGGGCATGAGCAGGGAGTCACAGTGGTTTGGTGGTGTTGAAGCAGAGCTTCAGGGCAAGTAGTGATGGGAGAAGAGGCTGGTGAGATAGGCAGGTGTTAGGATTCAGAGGGCCTTATAGGTCATGCTCAACAGCTTAGACCCTATGATATATGTCACTCCATCAAAGGGAGTGACATGGTCAGTAGACTTTGGTTAAAATATTTGGTCAACCAAATGAAGGATGGGTTTGAGATAAGGACTAAGTCAGGGAGGTCAGTTAGGAGATTGTTGAATACTCCAGCAGGAAATAGCAAAGAGCTTGAAATAGGTGAGTGATAGGTAGAGATGGAGATGTGAGACCATTTTCAAAAACAAATTAAGGAAGTAATTATAGAGTAGATAAAGATGTTTGGAAGGGATCGGCAATGACTTCAGGATTTCTGGCTTGGGTGATGTCATCATTATCCACTACAGGAAATGCCTTGGGTTTGGGAGGGAAGATGGTCAGTTCATCTGTGGATATGCCAAGTTTAATGAGCTTATCCCAGAGGGATGTCCAATAGCTGTTTGGATGTGCAGGTCTAGAATATAGCCCAAAGGTCTGAGTTGCAGGTATAGACATTGAAGATGGCCAGAACTTCAGAGAGGGTGGAATTGGCAGAGGTGTGTAGTATGCAAAGATAAGAACTAGGTGGGAACCTTGGAAAACAACATTCGGTGGGGGTTTTTTGAAGGAGATCCTCAGAAGGAAATGAGAAGGAATAGTCCCATCCATTGATGAGAGGAACCAGGAGGCCATGGGTAGAAAGAAAACTAAGGAGTGGGTAGCTAGGAGTCCACAGGCAGCAACACAAGGACCAAATGGTGCCCTGACATTTGGCACCTGGAAATCCTGGTGTTCTGTCAGGGTCATGGCAGTGGGATGGTGTGCCCAGAGGTAGTGGATGAGAAGTGTGGAAGGTGGGGGCTGGCTTGGAAGGAAAATACTGCGTGCCTAAGAGGTAGGGAGGGAACTAGGAGGAGATCTCACATTCAAGAGAGGGGACCTGTTTCAAGTGGTCAGTAAGCCTTTTGGAGATAGGGATATCTTTAATATCTGTGGTTTGGTTGTAGTTGTTGTTCCTACAATGTCCATTATAGCCTATTATTATTATTTTTAAAGAAAGCCCATTGAATTGAATTATGGTTTTGCCTCTTTAAAACATGTACAATCTCTACTAGATAGGAGTGAGATGGTCAGTTGATTTGCCTGTGCATGAGTAAGCATATGTGTGTAATATAATTTGGATTCTTACAAAGGACAAGGAATAATGCCATGTGATTACCACTAAACTTTTTCATAGTGAGTACTTTATTGTTTCTAAATATACACAGTTTAATAGCTTTTATTTTATATAAAAAAGAAAAAGAAATAAACCCATGCATTATATTGAGTATTTATCAGCTTATATATTAATATTAATTTCTGTTCTGATATGAGTTGGGGTATCTTTTAATAGAATCTATACAAATTGAATGTCAAAACTTCAGGATATTGAAAAATAAGCTAAAGTTGGGCTTAATTAAAAAACCAAAGTCATTGCCCAGTTTCTTTAATTAAAGAACATTAGAAAACAATTAATTTCTATGAATCATTTCTTTTGGAAGAATTCGCCTCCATGCATTATAGAATCTGAGTAGGAGCGGATTGGATGGGATATAGGGTGTTTGTAGAGTGGGTGTCAACCTGGTGGGACTTGCTTTCATGGTAGTCTCTGATGGGGACAAGTTACTCTGTTCACTGTCCTGGTCATGGAGTGTAGGCTGCCCCTGTCTCTGCTGCCTGTACTGCGGACTTTCCTGTATTAAGGACAAGGCGGAATCCATTATTTCTAGGAGTTCACTAGCTCAACGGCTATGGTGAAGGGTCAACTCAAGACTAATTAGAGTTGGAAATAGGCCTGGTAGCCTTGGAAATCCACATACTAAACCCACCTTCCCTGGTGGTTCTGCTTTTTAAAGCAGTGACCGGGCTTCTATGGTATGATGGCTTTTGCCTTCTGTTCTTTCATCCAGATTTTATTGTGCTTCTCTGGGATGACTGTGGAGTGTCCCCATGCTCTTGAGTGAGCATGTGCTAGTGGTTATTATTTCTTTCCAAATTAAGAGAGCCTTGGGAATGTCTGAGTGTTTTTTCCTTCTTGGACACTTTCCCACTAGATCTAGTCGGTGCATTTTAAGCAAGTTGCATCACTGGATTAGGGTCACAGAGCACTGCACTAGGCACCTGCTAGGAGCTGCAAAATCAAGTCAACACAAGTTCAGTCTGGGGTGCATTTAGGAGCAAATCAAGAAGGTAGTACCTTGGGCATCATTTCAGGGTAGCCATTATTTTTTAGGTTCCCATCCCCAGGGATGGTGACATGTACATAGCAGGTCAAACAGTGCAATGGTGGGTGAAAACTGGATGTATAGGAAGTCACAAGGAAACTCTGAAGAGAAAAGGCAGGATAGATGATTGATAAAATCCTCATAGACAAGGGTAAAGCTAGACCTGTTGGAAGGAAAAGCATTTTGACTGCTCAAGTTGGAAGTTTGAGAAGAGAGGAAACTAGGAAGTGTTTTTTGGTAAATATTTGGAAATTTTAGAGGGAAATCTGACTGGGTTATTCCTGAAAACTGGTATAAAACTTTGGGATTTATATTTCAAACTTTAATTTTGGGGTAGAGTCTCACTTGTCTTGAAGCTGAATAAAAATGACCTCCCCAGAAATCTTACAAATATTTCTTTTTATGAGTGACTTCTCTCTCACCTTCCCATTTTCATTACTCAGAGGGTCTACACAGTGTCTGACCACATGCAAAGAAATCAGCCATATTTTAAAGATGTTTCCCCATAAAATTAAATTAAAAAAATATTTCCTCTTTAAATGTATCATTTCATTTGAGTCAAATAGTAAGAAGTAATAATGGACTTCAAACATGGTTCTTCTGGTGGGTAGACTGTGCTGTACTTTCTTGTAGGGCTGAGAATGGGATTTACATGAACCCATCAGACTTAGGATCCAGAAAACAGAAAGATACATTTGAGAATTTGAGGAAGAAAGGTAGAGGAAGAGAGAGAGAGAGAGAGAGAGAGAGAGAGAGAGAGAGAGAGAGAGAGAGAGAGAGGGAGAGAGAGAAGGAGAAGGAGAAGGAGAAGGAGAGGGGAAAATGAACAGGTGTCAATTTCTCATCTACTTAAAAAATATGTCTTTGTAAAAAAAATTACTCATAACTCCATTCTTCAGAGGTGCCATGCAGTAAAATTGAGGAATAGTGTTTCAGACTTTTAAAAAATTATGTTCATGTAGACATATATGTATTTTCCTCTTTTTCCAAAATTGGGCCAGCTCTTTCTTGATTGTAGGTATCTTTTTACAAAGCTATAGAGTTTTACCTGGAAGAAGTTTGACGTGCTCAGAATATCTATTTTGTCTTATTTATAACTAAAGGCCTGGTGCACGAAATTCGTGCACTTGGTGTTGGAGGGTCCCCTCAGCCCAGCCTGGGCCCTCTCACAGTTGGGGAGCCCTCAGGGGATGTCTGACTTCCGCAGAGGCAGGAGAGGCTCCTGCCACCACTGCTGCGCTCCCCAGCTGTGAGCCTGGCTTCTGGCTGAGTAAGCAGCGCTCCCCCTGTTGGAGCTCACTGTCCACCAGGGGGCAGCTCCTGCATTGAGCATCTGCCCCCTGGTGGTCAGTGTGCATCATAGTGACCAGTCATTCTGCCGTCTGGTTGATTTGCATATTAGCCTTTTATTATATAGACTATCATAAACATATTGGTTTAGTAGAGAATGAAGGAGATTGGAGGATAAAATAGTAAGAAAAGTATTTCAGGAAAGCTCAAACCTCATCCGTAAGATCAAAGGTACTTACAGATATTTACCTAAATTTAGTTAACTATTGGTGTGTTTTATTTTAAAAAATGACATATTCATATTTACAATATGGATTCACTGTTGATGATCATGCCTGTCATCAAAGTATTTTTCTTTTGATAAATCGTTTGCCTCACTACCCTTGAAGTACATTTACTTGTAGTATCTTTTCCAAATTTTGTTTTGCTTCTAAAACTCAACCTACATGCCACTTTGAGGGAACAAAGTCAATTAAATAAAGTCTATCTGTAAACTGTATTTTTGTTTTGCTGTATTGAGTTTCTAGCAACACACGTAAATCAGTGGGTAACATATGAAAATAGAGACTTTTTCCTCAGCTCTGGAGTCTACATAGCCTGACAACTTTTTTTTTTTCCTATTCAGAGCACTGCTGTAGGTGTGTCTGCCAGCCAAAGAAGATTTCTGAGTGCTTTTAGAAGAACATTGGGACTTATTTACTATGAGAATCCAGGGAAGAGTTGTAAAGAGGTTAAGCTGATTTTCTAAGGCCATAAAGATGAAATTTTATGTGAAATTTAGGTGCCTTGAACATTTAAAATTTTACTTGGACCATGGTCAGTCCCAGTGAAACATTATTTGAACCTCTTTTCCATAACTAGAGACAGACAGGTCTCTTTGCTTTAGAGATTACCATGTAAAAAGAAAATAAAAGCTCTAAGAAGCCAAGAAATTGAGTCTGAGATCATCATGGTTTATTATGTGCCCAAATGAAAATGAGTCTGCCATGGCCAGGTAGCTCAGTGGGTTGGAATGTCGTTCCCAATATGCCAAGATTGTAGTTCAGCCTCCAATCAGGCATATACCAGAAGTAACCAATGAATGCATGGATAAGTGGAACAATGGATTGTTCCGCTTTCTTCCTCGCTCAAATCAACCAATACATTAAAAGAAAAAAAAATAATTCTACCTTTTGATGTTTGTTTCTGTAGCATATCTGGTGGCAGAAATTTTAGTAAAATAGCTCTTCTATAAACTTAGAAAAATGCAGACTGTATTAAAAACTTAATGAGAAGTCTGTCAGTCTAGAGTCAGAATTTTTAAAAAAATATATATTTTATTGATTTTTTTACAGAGCAGAAGGGAGAGGGATAGAAAGTCAGAAACATCGATCAGCTGCCTCTTGCATGCCCCCCACTGGGGATGTGCCCGCAGCCAAGGCACATGCCCTTGACCGGAATTGAACCCGGGACGTTTCAGTCCGCAGTCCAACGCTCTATCTACTGAGCCAAACCGGTTTCGGCTAGAGTCAGAATTTTTAACCCAAAACATTTGCTCTGACACTGGAAGTACATTAAAACCACTGTTCGTTTTTGTTTTGTTTTATTTTTAAAATAGTCGTTAATGATCACCTCAAGGTAACCCATCCTTAAGGATGCAGTTGAGTTGCAAACTGAATGTGATGCCTTAGCTCTCAGAAGTGCCAAAGGACACCTTTTCCCTGTTGATAATTTCAAAATGAAAACTGAGAGGAAAAGAATAGTTAATAACATAATCCATATGTTTCTCCATGAGGAAAAAAAAGATTAAGAAGAAACTATTAGATCTTAGCCGTGACCAGTCTTTATATGAGAAAAGGTGAATTCTAGTGGACTGTATTCAAAATTAGAACTGTGGGAAAGAATTATATGCAACAAAATGCAAAAGATTAATGTAGAAGCATGATGTCTAAGAATTGGACACCCTTAGCATGTTAATCTCTATCAGGCACATTTGCACATTTCCATGCTATCAATAAGGAATTAGAGGAACAAGGATGATATCAATTTAACCGAAGGTTTCATTAATTTGGCTTTGGTTAATAACTACTTTTCTAAGACACCATCTAGCTTAGATGCACAGCTTTTTGTATAAGGTATCGGTTGTAACCTGTAATTTAATACCGCTTGTTACTCATTAGGAGAGGCACTTAGATTCACAGGGTAGGCGTCACACTTTGGTTAGCTTTTAACCTCTGGAGACAAACGTGATTGTGATTGGAAGTCTCTTTTCAAGCCCACAGTAATTATTAATTTGCTTCTTTGGAATAGCTAATAGCAGTTGATAAAGTGGAGAGATTTAGAGATGTTTGGCCGCAGAGGAGTGCCTGTCTTCAAATGCATCAATAGTGTGTATCCCAATGTGTCTCCTTAGAGGTTCTATTGAAGAAATCTGTAATGACTGCATTTAGGGAAACTAAATGCACCACCCACAGGTTCATATCCATAAATGGATTATGAGGTGGGAGGGAAAAAAAGTTAAAAAATGTATCCAGGCAGCTATCAAATTATTTGAATTAAATTGATTCCTATTTACACTAATAAAAGAGAAAGATGCAAGTTGACTATATCTTTGCGTCACCCACCAGCCAATCTGGAGTGAGTATGCAAATCAACCCAACAAAGATGGCAGGTTAATTTGCGTATGCAGGTGCTAAGCGGCCAGGGGTAGGGTGGGATGCTTGCGTCGTGGCCATGGTGAAGACATAGGTGTTCTGCAGTGCCCCAGCTGCTCCAGGCCCCTGGGCAGCAGGGGAAGGTGAAAAGGTGGCTCAGGCTTTGTTGGTGCTCTGGCTGGAACAAAGGCAGTGCCCACAGCCAGGAGAAGGAAGGCCCATTCTTGCACGAATCTTCGTGCATCGGTCCTCTAGTCTAATATAAGACTCTAATGGTTAAATCTAGCTTCCTTTCAGGTAATTTGAAATGAGTAGATAATGGTTACAATTTCATCTCAACCATATCTATTAAAAGTTACTGATTACAGTAACATCCTTTAAGATGGTCTCTAGAAAGGGTTATGTAATGGAAAACTGAATAGGTTTTTCTAATAGGTGAGGTTGGCACTGAGGATAAGATCTTGAGGTTGATTTCATCATGACTTTTACCTTAAATTCTATGGAAATGCTGTCTTAGACATTGACTTTTAGAATATGTATTGAGGTTTTGTTTAACTGAAGTTGCTGTTAACACTACCATTCCTCTAACTAACAAGCCACATTAGTTTCCAAATGCCTTGTCAAGAAATAATTTGGTTGATTTGGATGGCTACAGTTAGAGTATGGGGTCCCATGTCTTTCCTCTGTGTGTCATCAGAGGCTTTGGCAGGAAGGACAGGATATAATCCACTTGGATCTCTTGATCTTGTAGATGTTACTTTTGCATTTGGAAAATGTGATGCCTTCTTTTCCTGCTATAGCTCATTCAGTTCCAATGGGCTATAATATAAACACTGACCAGATGAATGAATCAGGGCTGTCCAAAATACTTTTTTCCCCCACACTAGAATATAGATGCCCCATAAAGATAGTCCAGGTCATGATTCTACTACCAGATCCTCATATATAATATGTATTTTTTCTCCTTCTTTTGCTTGTTCTCATTCTCCTTCTTTCTTCCTCTTCCTCTTCTTCTTTCTACTCCTTGTTCTTTTTAGCTAATATTTATATGGTACTTACTATGTATCAGACATTGTACCCAGCCTCTTACTTTTACTAACTTATTTAATCTCCAAAGCAGACAACGAATAGGAGTATTTGCAGATGAGGAAACAGAGGCACAGAGAGGCTATGTGTCCCAACCCAGGTCATACAACTAGTCAGTGGTAGAGCCGTGGTTTAAACTTTGGCAGTCTAGTTCCAGAGTCTGTGCTCATGACTATTATTTTTTAAAAGACTGAACTCTGTGTTTAATGTTTTCCACAGGAAAATCCCATAAATAAATATTTTGACTTGTAATTGATATCAGAGAGGAAAATGTTTGCGTAGCTGTAGACCCTGAAGAAATGCCTGTGTGGCTGTCATGATTCTCATTTTAGAACATTTACAAAAACGAATTTAGCATTTTCTTTCAGGGTTTGATTTCTTTTGCATGTTTGCATGTATGTCTGGATATGGTTATCTGTGAGGAGCCCTAAAAAAAGTGTGCACAGAAACTGAGAATTACTACATAAAATTATTTTTAATCTGAACTCCTGGTTTCTGATATTGACTGAGAGCCTGTTCGGCTCCTTGATAATCTCAGGCTTTTGTAACTTAATTTTAAGGCTGTAATTTAGAAATGTTAAAATTTGTATTTTCATGAAGCCCGGAAAGGTGGCATCGGTTTACACCAGTTTCTTTGTTGTCTACTAATGATTTGGTGTGTTTAGTGAATTAAAAAAACAACAACAACAACACTTACAATTTACAATGAATTTCTGATTTGCAATACCTGGCTTTGTCACTGTTGGATCATTTAAATATTTTCTTAAGGAAATAAATATTCTGGAAACCATATTTTAAAACTTTTGTATTTGGAATATGCTTAAAAACAAAACATTGTGTTCAAATTTAACTTTATTTTTGTAGACTAGATTTTTATATGGTCCAAAATCTTACCTGAGAGAGAACAAAGAGTATTTAAGAAAACATAAAGGAAGTACTTGGATCAATATAATCAGGAGCCCCAAACATATCTTTGTCATCACAGTACCTAAGATATACAATAATGCCTTTCCCTTTAATTAGTATTTTACTTGCATCAAGGTCCTAAAAATTGCCGCAGATCACAATAAGCATAAAAGAAGAAACCTGTACTTTGAGAACAAACACCAGGACTTTTAGAAAAAAATGCTTTTCTATTACAGTTGACATTTCATATTATTTTACATCAGTTGCATGTGTACGCATAGTGGTTAGACAATTATGTAATTTACAAAGTGACTTCCCATCCCATGAGTCTAGAACCCACCTAGCACCATACACAGTAAAAGCAGAACTTTTTTATTCCACTGAGGAAGAGGAAAGACAGAGCCTGGAACTAGGCATGCTCTAGAGATTCTAATGAGAGTTAAGGTGTGGTTATTAGCGAGAGTGCACTGAGAGCTCACACTGAAGATGGTGACCCATGGAGCTGAACAATATGCACGGGTAACATGCCATATGCTTTTTATAAGTCTCACCTGGGAGGGGAGATGTCCACTGATAACAATCCCATGACACTTCTTTACAAGCCAAGTGTTACTGATCTAGTTGGCTGTGCTTAGCTTCCTTAATCCTGAACAGTTTCCGTTGAGTAAAACATGATTCACTCCCTGTCCTGTGGGGTATAAACCAGCTCCAGTGGTTTGGTCTGGAAGTGGCCCTAGCCACCGTGGATGGAGGGCAGTGGGGTTGGCACCCGGGGTTAGAGTGGCAGTTTCTGACATGACTTTCAGAAGGAATTTGAATCTTTCTAGGCATCCAAAAGTCACTTGGTTACACGTGACTCCTGTTGTAGTTTGCGTTTTGGGGCTCCCCGTTCTTGTACTGAAGTAAAATAGACATCCTCTTAATTTCTGATGATGGTAGTGGTCCTGATTTTGAGGGAGACTGTTCTGTATGTAGGTATCTTTCCCAGGAGACCACATGGCAACACTTGAGGGCTGATTATGTGTTAGGGCTTCCTGAGTTTTAAAGTACAAAAGGACTGGTTGTCTGGGGCCCTGAATATAGGATGGAGTTGTTTGGAACACACGAAAAACAGTAAAAAGTCAGAATATAGGAATGCAACGTGACTTGATTCATTTGAACCCAGGTGTTCAGAACTTGTGGTCATTGTAATATGGCTTTTTACCTTATATCTGTGAATATCAGCCAACAAATTAATGAGGTAAATAAAATAGGAGCAAGGGAAGATGTTTAACCCATTAAATAAAATAAACTGCTTTTATTTAGAATCACCTATTTTTTAAACAATAAAATAATTGCAAATAAAATCACCAAAATGAGGATCTTAAAGGACATGTATTTAGCAAATATTTATAGTCTGTACAGTTATACCTGTTTCTAAGTAATTCCTACTTTTTATAAGTCCATGTCACCTTACCATCAATTAGTATGATTTAGTAAATATTTTCTCTATTTTAATTTATATCTGCATGTCCAGTGATTTTGTATACCTGGGGCAACCTTCTATATTAAAACTTAAAAAGACAAATTTAAAAAAAATCCTTAATAATAATTTTTATTATTATTAATTTGAGAGAGAGAGAGAAAGACAGAGAGAGAGAGAGAGAGAGAGAGAGAGAGAGAGAGAGAGAGAGAGAGAGAGAGAGAGAGAGAGAGGAGATAGAAACATTGATTGAGAGAGAAACATTGACCCAGGAGTGAACCTGCAACCTGGGAATGTGCCCTGACAGGGAATCAAACTCACAACCTTTTGGTGTACAGGAGGATGCTCCAACCAGGGCTTAAAGGACGATTTTTGCATTATAGGAAAGAATCTTGTGTTAGTATTTATTTAATAGCAAGATTTCCCCATATAAATGTTTGGATATTTGTATTTGGTTTTTCAGAAGCATTTCAGTTGCATAAATTGAGTACACTTTGTGTTCTTTATGCATCCGTTCCCAGTTCCAAGTCAGGGATTATATAGTGTGTGTCCAAGGTCATCAAGAAATGAATTCATGCAACTGTTCTTCAATCTTAAACCTGCTTCTGAATAGCTCTGTGGTCCTGGGGTCTGTCTGCCTGAGAAGACCAATTACTTCCTAGATTTATCCTGGCGTTAGTCTTTCTGCATTCAGTGATTTGTGTTATTATGGATGTAAACGTGTATGTATTAATGTGCATGCCC
Organism: Antrozous pallidus; assembly: GCA_027563665.1. Lineage (NCBI taxonomy): Eukaryota > Metazoa > Chordata > Mammalia > Chiroptera > Vespertilionidae > Antrozous > Antrozous pallidus. Next base: position 51,806,537 of record CM050516.1, on the reverse strand, counting down.
AAGTAAAAATTATACGGAGAGCTTTGCATACCACATTTGTTTATGAATTGTTCATTTTTTTTTCTAGCCATAGTTTTATTTTAAAAGTGAAAATTTAAAGCGAAAGTGTTTGTGTTAATGAAGAGTGAGTGCTTGGGTTTCAGGAAGAGGAAAAACTTATACTTTAAGACTTAAAATAAAACGTATTGTTATGGGCTATGAATAACTCGGAAGTAGTGCTAACTCATGTGGAAATCTTGGTCAAATGAAATTTTTAGACAGAAAGGTAATGAACTGAAAAATTATTTTACACATCCATATAGAGCAAATGTTTAACAAAATTTCAGTAGCATAATTAGTACATTGCAATGAAAGGAGACTTCATGAGTTTTATCCTGTGGAATGTTATGGTGCTATAGGAGACAAGTTGGGGCTTTTTATTTCAATAAGACAATTTGTTTGCATTGTATGAAGTGATAGTATATTTTCACTGTTAAAAATCTATTTAAAAAATTGAGACAATTGGGAATTTTAACACTACTGAATGTTTGATATTAAGGGATTATTAGTAAATACTTTTCAGATGTGATAATGGCATTATAGTTATACTAGAGGCCCAGTGCATGATATTCGTGCACGGTTGGGGGAGGGGGAACAGGAGTGTCCCTCAGCCCAGCCTGCACCCTCTCCAATCTGAGATCCCTCAAGGGATATCTGACTGCCCATTTAGGCCCGATCTTGCATTCCTCTCACAATCCAGGACTGCTGGCTCCCAACTGCTTGCCTGACTGCCTTCCTGATTACCCCTAACCACTTCTGACTGCCAGCCTGATCACCTGCTAACCACTCCCCTGACAGCTGATTAATGCCTAACTGCTCCCCTGACAGTCTGATTGCCCCTAACGGCCCTCCCCTGCAGGCCTGGTCACCCCTAACTGCCCTCCCCTGCAGGCTTGATCACCCCCCACAGCCCTCCCTTGCAGGCCTGGTCCTTCCCAACTGCCCTCCCCTGCTGGCCATCTTGTAGCAGCCACATTGTGTCCACATGGGGGAAGCCATCTTTGACTGCATGAGGGCAGCTATCTTCTGTGTTGGATTGATGGTCAATTTGTATATCATTCTTTTATTAGATAAAATAGAGGCCTGGTGCACAGGTAGGGGCTGGCTGGTTTGCCTTGGTGTCCCAGATCAGGGTGCGGGTTTCCTTGAGGTGTGGGGAGGCCTGGGTGAGGGGCCTGTGGTGGTTTGCAGGCCAGCCATGCCTCCTGGCAACCCAAGCAGAGGCCTGGTATCTGGGGTTTATTTATCTTCTATAATGAAAACTTTGTAGCCTTGACAGGAGGCCAGGACAGTCAGGAAGCTTGGCTTCCTCCATTGCCTGGGGCAATCCAAGCCTCCTGCTCTCTCCAGCTCCATGATCACTGCCATTTTTGTTGTGATTTATTTATCTTCTATAATTGAAACTTTATAGCCTTGAGTGGAGGCCAGGGCCAGCCAGCGAAGGTGGAAACTTGGCTTTCTCCATCACAGGAGGGCAACCCAAGCCTACTGCTTGCTCTAGCTCCATGGCTGCTGCAATTTTTATGTTAATTTGCATACTCACTCCTGATTGGCTGGTGGATATGGCTTGCGGGTGTAGCAGAGGTATGGTCAATTTGTATATTTCTATTTTATTAGATAGGATTTTTTGAAAAAGTGAATAACATTTAAAGTTACATTCTGAAATTTTTATAGTGATGCTATGGTGACTGGGATTTTCTTTAACATAATATGGAAGGAGGAAGTGGGTGTCCTAGTCTGTTCAGACTGTTGTAACAAATGACCATAAACTGGGTGGCTTATAAGCAGCAGGAATGTACTGCTTATGGCTCTAGAGCCTGCAAGTCCAAGGTCAGGTTGCCAGTATGGTCAGGTGAAGGCTCTCTTCCTGGTTGTCGACTTGTACCCTCACATGGCAGAAAGGCTGTGCATACCTCTGGAGCCTCTAAGCTGTAAGGGCACCAATCCACTAATGAGGGTTCTTCCCGCATGCCTGAAGCAGCTCCCAAAGGCCCACCGTCTCATACTACCACCCTTGGGGTTAGGATTTCAACATGAATTGGGAGGCAGACACAAATATTCAATTCATAGAATTGGGGTTGAGGTGTAAATGAAACCCATGGGTTGGGTTGAAGCTGAGTAGTTTAAGTTTATATGTTTGACCTTTTCAAAAACAAAAGGTTAAAGAAAGAAAAAGGCACACATATGCACAATACTTATACAGTGAAGATATATCAGTATTTTGTTAAAGGTAGTTAAGGAGGTTTCAAGGCAAGGAGGTGCCTAAAAATACCAGTGGTTTGATTGCGTTGCAATTATATATAGCTATATACAGCTACATGATTTTAAAACCCAATAATATTATAGATTTATTTTAATGAGATAAGCCTGTACTTAAGTGGGGAAAAAAAGAACACTAGTGGTTTTGGCAACAGTCTTTAATTCAGAAAACATTTTTTTTTAAATCTCTTCTATGTCAGGTACTGTAAAGATTGTTGGAAATTCAAAGAACACAGATACAGGCCTCTTGCTAGGGTAGCTGGTGAGACTTTTACACGTTGTTCCCAGGATCATGTGATAAAGGCTCTAGTAGGGTCACACAAGAACATGGAAATTGGAATGATTTATAGGAACACGGAGGTTGGAATGATTTGATTCTACTTTTGGGGTCGGGGAGCAGTAAAGAGCATGTTAGAGAAGACTGTGCAGGGGGCTGGTGTCTTACCTGGGCCTCAAGGAATGAGTAGGGTTTTTCTAGGCTGAGAAGATGGGAAAGCCATTACAGACACATGAAGCAGCAGGGTCAATAGCACAAAGTTGTGAAAAAGCATTCACCAGTGGCGATAGTTTCAGTGAGTGTGCAGTGCCAGGTGCAGTGAGGTGGCTGGGATATAGGATGAGGTCATAAAAGAACATGAAAGTAAATTCAAAATGTGCATTCTGCCCCCTGCGTGGAGAGCAGCATCACTCAGACCTATTAGCCTGGATCTCCAGGACCAGTTTCAGGCGACACCTGTGACTTTGGGTAAGATTTGTAACCTCATTTGATTTGTGGGGTTCTAGGTAGCCTAGCTGCAATGGCCCTTCACTTGGGTAGACAGGTTGGCATTTGTGTACTGTTAAAGTTTGCTAACAGTTAATGAGCACTTACACTTCTCTGCCAAACAGGTTGCTCTCTTGCTTTGTGGGAGTTCTGGTTGCCTTCCTTCTTTACTGAATGATATTGATGCAGTTGGAAGCCCATCTAATAGGTGGGTCCTTGCTACTGTTTCCTGGAGTGTAAGTGGGAGGCTCTGACCCTCTCTGTCCATTGGAGGGCTGTGTGACTGGCCTCACTGAAGAATTATCTTCCTACCGCTGGACCTCAGAGCCATAGCAAGAAGCTGCCACTGCTTCTGAGCAGAGGTGGACTTGTACCAGGAAGCAAATGAAATCTGAATTTCAGGTCCTCTCCCCTTTATAGCTATTTACAAAGTTCTGGGAGGGACCCTGGACATTTTCAGATAGTCATACTTTATTTTCTAGTCATTTCATTCTTAACTGATTAAATAGTCCAGGCTTCTGAACAGCCCATGCTTCTGAGCATCTTCTAGAAGGGTCTCTGTTTAATTTTTTTTCTTCCTGAAAAGAACATATTATTGTCCTTACAGATCAGTCACAGATTACTAAGCAATTGCATGTTAAGCAGAAGCTATTTCCTGAGCAAATAAAATATGATAATTTGGTAGCGACACAGGAGGGGAAGGAACCCTCACCTCCTCCTTGTAGGCTCCCTAGGTAGATTCTACTGGTCCTGCTGAGAATCTTTGCTCAGTTTGGCTCTGCCCAAGGCTGACTGCCTGGCATGCTATCCTTTGTGTCCTCCATCCTGCACTATTGCTTTGGAACTCTGATCTCTGTTCTCACTTTTCTCCTCTCTGACCTGAAGCTGCTCCTGGCTTTCATAGGCCAGCTGTGTATGGCCAGATGCAAAGCCAGTTCCAATGTCACTGGGAGGGAGCACATGAATTGGGTGCATGCATTTCTTGGCTACTTTCTCCAGATGGCCAGTGATGTTTCCATTCTATGTTGAACAGACACTTAGTTTTACATTGCTTCCTTTAATGTATTTGCATCATAGTCCTGGAGACATCAGATCAACATATTACATTAAAAATATGGAGTATGACTTGAGGAAAAAGGTTACATACCAGAGCTAGTGTAGGAAAAGTATAACATAGGCCCAGAACATTGAGCCAGAAAATAAAGGAGATGGTCACAGGATTAAAAGGACTACAAAGCCTGCTTAATGGGCTCCCACTGGCCAAATTGGGAGGCTTTGGGCATCAAAATAAATATAGTAATCCTATTTAATAAAAGAGTAATATGCAAATTTACCATCACTCCAACACACAAGATGGCTACCCCCATGTGGTCAAAGATGGCTGCCCCCATGTGGACACAAGATGGCCACCATAAGATGGCCAGCAGGGGAGGGAAGTTGTGGGCGATCAGGCCAGGAGGGGAGGGCAGTTGGGAGGGACCAGATCTGCCAGAGCGAGCAGTTGTGGGTGATAAGGCCAGCAGGAGAGAGCAGTTTGGAGGGACCAGGCCTGTAAGGGAGGGCAGTTAGGGGTGACCAGGCCTGCAGCGGAGGGCAGTTAGGGGCAAACAGGCTGGCAGGGGAGCAGTTAGGCATCAATCAGGCTGGCAAGAAAGTGGTTAAGGGGTGATCAGACTGTCAGTCAGAAGCGGTTAGGGGCAATCAGGAAGGCAGGCAGGCAAGCAGTTGGGAGCCAGCAGTTCTGGACTATTGAGGGATGTCCGACTGCCAGCAGTCCTGGACTGTTTGAAGGATGTCCTCAAAGGGTCCCAGATTGGAAGAGGGTGCAGGCTGGGCTGAGGGATACACACCCCTGTGCATGAATTTTGTGCACTGGGCCTCTAGTGTATTATAATCAATTTAGTAAATTAAGAATCCATAAATCCATACGAATATAATAAATAAACAAGTAAGTGGGAAAAGCAAAAGCTAATATTTAGAAGAGCAACTAATGAATGTATGCTAAGACTGATAGGGAAAAATTTGGTGAAGAGCAGATTTGCATAATTTCAAAGTATCTCCCCACTTTGGCGCTATGGTTGAAATATTCTGGTCATGGGTTGGCCATTTTCACTAGAGATTATTCAATATTCATATTTTTGCCAGCATCTATGTCCTATGAAAAATGATACAAACTGTAAATTAGAAAGGCAAACGTAATAAATTTATAGTAGAGAAATTGGGGGCATATTACTTTAACCAAATGATCCAAGTTAATATTGCCAGTACAGAGACAAACCAACATCACATGCCTTAAGATGCACTGAAATACAAAATGATCTCTGTGTTCTAAAAAAAAGAATTACCAAATCTAAAAATAAAAATAGAGGGCCATTCTATAAAAGAATTGGCCATAATCTTCAAAACTGTCATGAATAAGACGACAGGTGAGGCAGGTGAGGGCTGGCCGAATGGACAAGTTGGAAGTGCTGTGAGAACTTCTGGCTTCCTCCAGAGGTTTCCAAATCAGTTTTCTGAATTTGCTTTTCAAATGAAGTGGTGTCGTAGAGAAGAAGATCCTTTTAATTGACATTACAGAGAACTGTTACAAGTTGGATCTCTTCCCATAGTATGTGGGAATAGAAGATAGGAAATTCCTTTGTGAATGGAAGCCTGAGTTTTCTAGCTCTATTCTATTAAGACCCCTATTTATTGAGCCCTTATTATCTAAATTGTTTTTAAAATTCTACCGTAAAGGAGAGGGGACAAAGCTAGGATGACTAAGATCCACAAATGATTATATGGAAATAGTTCATCCAACTGTTATAAGTTGTCAGAATTGATTGGAATGTTCTGGTCATGGGTTGCCATTTTGACTAGAGATTACTCAACATCCATGGGTTTGCCAGCATTTATAGAAAATGATGCAAACTCTTCCTAATTTTTCCATTAGGAAGCTCAGCCTCCATTTCACCTCATACTATCTTTTGCTGACCTCCTCTGAGGGCTGCTGATGAACAGTGATGGTCAAGAGAAAGGTAAAATGGTCTGTCCACCAACCACCAAATAAAGTGTCTATGTCACAGAGGGATGCCTTTGACGAATCAGACTTTCCATATTTGTTGCACAATATATATAGTGCCATGTTGAATACACAGCGTAGGTAATGTTAGCACACAGCTATAATGTTTTGACAGGTAGTTAAATGGTTTATGGCTGTGGTTTTTAGAATTTAACCTAAATAAAACATTTCAGGCTCATTCTGACAAATGTACAAATACTAGTGTGAGAATTTCGTTATACTTAGAATTGGATTGCTTTTGTATCTTTATGGATTTGTGTATATTTGATCATATGGAATTGCTTTATTTCTCTTAATAGGAGTATTTTATGTTAACCACAAAACTAGGAACAACTTCATCTGACGTTTTTGGTAGTTACTGCATAGATGATGGTTAGGGGGTTATTTCTGTGAAAATGACTGAAGTTAACGAAGGGTGAGGGGTCTTACCAAAAGTTGAGTCACCTGCCCTTGAAGGATTTTCTTTCTGTGACTTTTTGTCCATATTTTGCTTTTGTAGTTTGCTTTTAAAGTCCACATGACTTTTGACTTTGCCTTTACATTTAATTCCTCTTTCCTGTAACTACTTGTCTCCACAAGGTTTTTCCATAAAAGTGTTTTCTGGTCAAAGTTCACTTTTTAACACTGTATGAATGAGACTTTTCTAAGACCATGTTGTACCCACCACTAAGAATGTGAGGTACCGAATCCAAATATCAGTCAGTTGCCTTTTTATTATTATTATTATTATTGAGTGTGAAGGAGAGGGATTGCAAAATACTAGGGAAAAATGATTAGAGGAGAAGTGTCCAATTGAAGACCTCTGCTTACTCACCCTTGTGAGCTGTCGTACATTCAGGGTCGCTGGGACTGCCACGTGCTATGTAGAAGGGGGATTGTGATACTTGTGCAAAGCTTGCGATGGTAATAATGAAATGCTTTTAGAATAGGCAGAAATAGGGAAATTTCATTACTCAAATTTAACAAAATCTTAAGATGGTAATCGATGAACTGAAGGTGTTTGTGTCTTTCTTGTTGGCTAGTTCATTCTTCGGCTGCAAAGGGCCAGTTCACACGCAGACAGCTACATAACCCGCCACAGCCTCTTCTTTCTCCCACACCCCCCCCCTTCCCACTTAAGGTTTCTTTTAGGTTTTGCAAAGCAGCCATATGAGAGGAATAAAATAATTTTGAAGAGCATTATATGGTGGGAATTTTGACAATGAGTGGAAGATGGTAATTACTCTCTTCCATTAGACTCGGTGGCTTTGGACAGATAAGCTGTATTGAAACGTGTGACCAGGGCATGGGATCATGGATTGTCTTTCACTGTTGTCATGGCGACAGTGATGCAGGTGGCCTATAACTGCCGGGCTGTCAGATCTTATACATCAAACTGGTGCTAAGTGAAAATATGTTAGAGGCATTGAGGAAGAAATTGCCAGCAGTGTTTATAGAATCAGCTGGAGAAAAGCTAGCCTTGTTGAAGAAAAGATTTCCATTAAAAGCACTGGGTGATTCTGCAGAAGCTGGAGTTTTAACTTTTTATTAATAAGATGAAAGTGGATTATTAAAAGAAAACATGCTTTCTGGATGTTGCACTGCTGTCTGCATACAGATAATTAACATGAGGCCTTTCTGCTTCCCCCTTGAGCTAATGTGATAATGTAGTAGCTTCAGAAGAGGCAAGAAGACACTGCTTTTCTTGGCGGCGAGGGAACCAGTTCTGCAGGAGGTCTGAGTCTTTTTCTAAGAGAGCCTCACTGGATTTTAGTAAGAAGTGCTGAGAAATCATCATAGAAATCCAGGACACTGCTTTAAGAAGTACATGGACTACAGAGTCATACTCTGTTATGCAGATTGGACTAAATCTACTGAAATGTAGGAGAATATATTCAAATCTGAAGAGGCTCCTCTCTGTCAAGCATAGTTACCACACTTTTACTTTTTTTCCTCCCCTCTTTTCTCAGTGTCTTCAGTCTCTCCTTAAAAGTGTATAAATATTTTGAACTGAAACACTTAAATGCTAAGCAGTAATGGGTATTACCCACGTGTGCATGTATGGATATGCCGGTGCGTGCGTGCGTACGTGCGTGTTGGATTAGGTTAGGGTTAGTTGAAGGGTGGGAGAGGTGAAAGGTGTATAAAGTGTTTCTCCAGAATTAGCAGAGCCCAGAATAGCTTTTGTACTATATGTGATTTGGGGTTCAAAGATAAGATAGTGGCTGTTGCCTTTTAAGTTCTTAAAAGCTAGAGACCATTGACTTGCAATGGTAGTTCCCACTAGATTTTGTTTTGTTTAATTTTTATTTTTCTCTCTTGGACTTCTCTGTTTTCAGAATAGTTTTTTGCTCTCCCAGACATTTTTTTAATCATTCTGGCTGAACATTGAGATGAAATGTTAGTGTGCCTCAGTCTCCGTGTCCCACTAAACTAGTTTGTTAACATAAGATTTAGAATCTTGGTACTCTGGAGCTGTTTGGAAGTACCAATTCTTTGTTTTGTTCTGTTTTAAACAAAGAAACCAGAGTCTAAGGTCCCAGTTGCATAAAGATTCTTCTCCACTGACAGCTTACTCGCTTGTGGATGAGCCCATGCACACAGGAGTGTAGACTTTTGTTGGGCTGGTATGTCTAAGACAAGTGCATATAGTAATTACTACATGTATTAGGTAAGGAAATTTACTCTGGAGAGTCATAAGTGCATTGGCCAGAATTAGGAACAACTTATGACAGTCAGGAGACATTGGAAGGAAAAGAATATATCTGGACTATCCAGGGCTGAATAGAATTAGCCAACCTACCTTTGCCTCTAAGCAGGAAATGTCTAATCAAGAGAATGATTTTTAGAAACACCAGGAAATGGAAAATTAATTTGAGCTTCCTCTCCCCCAATTTTCTATGTATCTCATGAGGGTTTCTTTTTAAGAAGAATCAGTTTTTACAAAGAACAATTCTAAAAGAAAGATGACAAGTGATTCACTCATTTTAGGATAATTGTCCCTAGTGGTATAGCATAATGCAGAGTAATGGGATTCTTAGGAAGGAGTCCTAAAAGTGGAATTAGGAGCATTGACGTGGAATAAACATGCTAGCTCATTTAAAATCTTTTTTGCTTTTATAAAACTATAGCCACCTCATATTCAGTTATACTTTTTTTAAGGACAGAAATGTCTTCCTAATTTTTTCATTGGGTGATTGCCCATCAGGATGGCAGGATTTCAGCATCAGCAGGACAGCAGGCCCGTCACTTTGATGTGTCATGATGTATTGACCAGACTATGAAACAGGTATCATTTCCCCCTCCATATTCTCCATAAGCAACTTCTCGGAGTTATATGCTCTCTTATTAATTTGTCAATTAAGCTATTTAAGTAGGTAGCTGTTGGTTGCACTTAATCAATACTAGGCTTTGTAAATAAACAAACAAAAAAATGGATGAGATGTAACTTGAAAATGCACTGGAGAGAATAGCCCTGTGTTCTCAGATAGAGGATGACTGACCTGTTCAGGATTTTCATGGTTAATTCCTATCATTCATCCCACAAAATACTGAGAAGTTCAGTAGGGACCCTTGACACCTGCCTGCACTTAGCTTAGCTATGAAAAAGTAGAGCAGGTGAGGTGGACTGGAAGAGAATTTGAAATGGAGTGTATGCTTAGACCACAATCATGTAATGTCACTGGTTAAATCTAGTATCATGATTATTTTGATCACTATTTCAAATGGCTTTTCCTCAAGTTAAAAATAAAATGCCTTATCCAAAAATGTGAATTAGCAGAAAAGGATTTTTATTTCATGCAGCATCTCTTTCATGCAAATAAGGGCTAGATGAGGAAGTTGTTTGCTGGTGGTGGTAGCTTAGAAGGGCCCTCAGGACGAAGATCCTGGAATCTATCCCTTTGAGCATGGAATCCCAGTGGAAATACCAGGGCTATGTCTTATTCTCATATAGGCACTCTGCATCCTTTGCACCCACTCAGAAAGTTTAGAGAGAAAAGGTGAAAAGGCTTTAAATATCCCAGATGAATCCATCAACAAAACAACAAGAAAGCCCACTGCATGGCAGAACATATTTGCCAATATTATCTCCGATAAGGGCCTAATCTCCAAAATTTATAGGGAATTCATATTTAACAAAAGGAAGATAAACTATCCAATCAAAAAATGGGCAAAGGACTTAAATAGACACTTTTCGAAAGTGGAGATACAGAAGGCCAAGAGACATATTAAAACATGCTCAAAGTCACTAATCATCTGAGAAATGCAAATCAAAAGGACAATGAGTTATCATCTGACACCTGTCAGAATGGCTATCATCAACAAATCAACAATGGAAAAGTGCTGGCAACGATGTGGAGAAAAGGAACCCTCATTCACTACTGGTGGGAATGCAGACTGGTACAGCCACTGTGGAGAATAGTATGTAGTTTACTGAAAAAATTAAAAATTGAACTCTCATTTGACCCAGTAATTCCACTTCTGGGAATATATCCCAAGAAATAAAAAAAATCACCAATCAGGAAGAATATATGCACCCCTATGTTCATAGCAGCACAATTCACCATAGCTAAGATTTGGAAACAGTCTAAGTGCCCATTAGCAGATGAGTGGATTAAAACAGTGGTACATCTATACAATGGAATACTATGCTGCAGTAAAAAAGAAGGAATTCTTACCATTTGCAACAGCATGGATGGACATGGAGAACATTATACTAAGTGAAATAAGCCAGACAGAAAAAGAGACATATCATATGATCTCACTCATTTGTGGAGTATAATAAACAACATAAACTGATGACCCAGAGACAGAGAAGCATCGAGCAGATGGTCAAACTCGAGAGGGAAGGTGGGTGGCGAGTAAGAGATCAACCAAAGGACTTGTGTGCATGCACAGAAACATAACCAATGGACAGAGACACTAGGGGGGTGAGGGCATGTGCGGGGATGGGGGGGAGAGGGGAGGTGTGACCAGGGAGAAGTCAGTGAGGAGACATGTAATACTTTATGTAATACTTTAAACAATAAAGAAATTTTAAAAAATCCAGATGAATGACAGTGCCACTAAGAAACTATTAAAATATAGGATGTCCAAAAAATGTATATACACACTTTAAATAATTATAAAGGCAGTGCTTATTAAAATACATTCCATTTTCAAAATTGAGTTATCAGCTGTTAAAGTGTGCATACATTTTTGGGGTCGCCCTGTATATATGTTAAAATATATGTACAATTTTAAATTCTTTTAATTGGTAAAGAAAGGTTTGATAATGTTGCCTTAATTCCCTTACTTAAGGGACTATATTATTGGTTTTTAGTACTCATAAACATTTCTCTTTGAGAACAGAGGTTACAGCAGTGTATACTGTATCTTTACTGGGAGAAAAAGAGTGGAGACTGGTTTGTTGAGTCATTGTTTGAGTCATTTCCTAACCGGTAGGATGGGCTGCCTTGTAAACTGAAGTTTGGTCTGTGCTGTGGTAAGGCTGAGACTGCCTTCCTGATGTTCATGTGGTTGTAGCCAACACGCTGAAGATGCAGTGGAAGGAACTGTGTCCAGGGTCAGTTTGGAAGGCCTGACCCTTCTGCGAAATCCAGGAGAGCTATGTTCTGAGAACACAGATTTCATCGCGTTCTACTGTGTCTTGGATTTGTTGTGGCACGATTCACATAGGAAAACCATTTTCATATACTTTCAAAACAATATTTCAGCCTGTATTAAATCTTCCTATAAATTTGCATCTCCAATATGCTGGTTTAATCTCATAGGAAACTGGAATTTTGGTTGCACAGAAGAAGCTCAACCCTCCCTCAGAATCAAACAAACACAGACACAAACAGTAAGAGTTCCAGTTAATATTTTCAGAACATAAATACCCATTTACATGCACCTAACAATTCTCTGCTGGTGGCCACTTTAAATTATTGTTCTTTTTATTAAAAATATTTTTAATATATTTTTCTTGAGGAAGGGAGAGGGAGAGATAGAAGCATCAATAATAAGTGAGAATCATTGATTAGCTGCCTCCTGCACTCCCCCTACTGGGGATTGAGGCTGCAACCCAGGCATGTGCCCTTGAATGGAATCGAACCTGGGACCTTTCAGTTGGCAGGCCGAGGCTCTATCCACCAAGCCAAACTGGCCGGGGCTATTGTTCTTTTTAAAAGAAAATTCCAATATAGTTGAAAGCTGTGCCTTATAAACATACGGTGCTTCCTTGCATTATCTGAGATAAAGGGAAAAGCATGTCTTGCTTTTTTAGATAAAACAGGTTTTAGCTCATCAAAAAATCTTTACTAATTGCATTTATGAGCTATATAGCACTGCGAGAGGGTCTTTAAAAATTTTGAGGGGATTATAAAAATGTGATGAAAAATGTAAGTTGTATATTATCTTGTAGTTTTGCAAAAAGCATGTCATTGGGTTGTGCCCTACCAATGGCTTCTGGGAGGGGAGCAAGCACTGGTCCCCAAGGCCTTTCTGACCAGTTGAGAAGCTGGGGACTTTCTTGCAATTTCAACAAAACCAGCCTTGTGGGGGCAGGGAGAGGACCCTTGGCCAGAAAAGGATAGGTTTGGTTGTGAGCTACATTTTCTGTTTTGCTGAAGGTCACTTTTTATGGATTTTACACTTGTCTTTCTGCATTTCAGCTTCTTCTTTCTCCATTCCATCCCTTCTCTGGCCTTCATCCCCTGTACTTTGTGTAATGGGAGGTATCACAAGGCCATTGTCTGTGGACACAGAATAAGGGGGTGGTGGGACTGTGACGCACCAGGACAACAGTTGGGTGGGTCATAAGAAGAGGCAGGAACTGAGGATGCACACCCTAGCCCCACCACTGACTAGCTTTGTGATCTCAGAAGTTGTTACTGACTTACCAGCACTCCTTCCCCCAATTCATAGTTTAGTCCTAACTCCCAATGTCACTATATTTGGAGAATGTCCCTTTATGAAGACAATGAAAGTTAAATGAGGTCAAAGGGTGGGGCCCTAATCCAGTATGACTGGTGTCATAACAAGAGGAAGAGACACCAGGAGTGCCTGCCTGAGCAGAGACAAGGCCATGTGAGGACACAGAGAGGACATACCATTAGCAAGCCAAGGAGAGAAGCCTCTGGAGAAACCACACCTGCTAGCACCTTGAACTTGGATTTCCAGCCTCCAGAACTGGGAGAAATAAATTTCTTGTATTAAGCCATTCAGTCTGTGCTATTTTGTTATGGTAGCAACAGTGAACTAATACAGGAGAACTACAAAATATCAAGTTCCTCATCTATATTTAAGATGGAGTCAGAAATCTGTCCTGTGTTTTAGGGGTGTAGTGTAAGAAATACCATGATGCAGTCAGCATAGTGCCTCAGTGCATGCCATTGCATATATGAAGGAATTCATGACCACAAGAACAAGCTAGTGTTCATTTTCTATTAGCCCAGGCCTTTGCTGAGTACTTAGCATTATAACAAAACAACACAAATCATTATGCATATATAGAGTGGGGCAAAAGTAGGTTTGCAGTTGTTCATATGAAAAATAATGCAATAATTAAAATAACACAAAAACAAACTGTTTCATGTACTCACAGCTGTAAATTTTGGTTCACCTCACCCTTGATGTTTCGAGTTTCCCAACACATTTTGCCTGGCTGATGTTTTGTAGAAGACCCAGACTTACTAGGTGATTTTTCCCCCTATTCCAACACAGGTTGTACTTCCTTCAAAAGTTCGTTGAGCTCTCCACACATTTTTGTGTTATTTTATTTGCAGTTGCTGGGCAATGGAACAAGAGATCTGGTAAATTCCAAACAAATGCTCAGCTGACCCAGCACATGGGTTTGCATCTACTAATTCAGGCTCTATTATATACTAGAATCACATGTATCTGCAAAATAATGTGGTAACTTGAGTTTGCCTAGCATCACTTGGCCAAGGAACTGAAGATACTTTCAATCTGTAATCTCTACTTCTCCTCGTCTCAGGTATCAGATATGATTTTCCCCATCTGAGAGCTAGGCAAGTTGAAGCACAAATATTTCTTCCTCACATGCCCAGAAGGTATGGGTGGGAAGACTGGCCTGGAGAGTCTCCTGGCTTCCTGTTCAGTGTTCCAGTGAGTTCCTCCCAATGTTATCTATTCAGTACATCTGTCCAAATATTAGTAATGAGTCTGTCTTTTCCCTTCGCAAAGAATAGAGCTTAGGGTTCTCTACCTCCAGGTTGTGTAATACAATGCTCTTGCTGTGTGCCACATCCTGTGTGGGTAAAGCTATAGTAAGATGTGGGGCCCTCGAGTTGCTGATTGCCTAGTTGAGGAAAGGAGAGATGGGCAGCTGAGGTTGTAATACACATGTGTATGTCTAATGCACATTTCTTTAAGGTAAGTTTAGTTTCCCCCAACTGTTCTATCTACTGACAAGTAAGGTAAGTATTCCTTTTGGAGGAAAGGTATTCTATAAGGTCGGCTAGGAAGCTGAGCCAAAAGTGGTTAAGAAGGTGTTTCACTTACCTATTGCTGCTAGCAAACTACAATAAGACTTGGTGGCTGAGCAGCTGGCATGGCTCAGTGGTTGAGCCAGGAGGTCATGGTTTGATTCCCAGTCAGATTCTTTCTCATCATTGATGTTTCTATCTATCCCTCCCTCTCCTTTCCTCTCGGAAATCAATAAAAATACATTAAAACAAAAAGACTTGCTGGCTTATACCAACCACCATTTAGTTATATATGTGATTTTATTGATCATGAATTTGAACAGGACTCAGCTAGGTGATTCTTCTAGTTCATGCAGCATTGACAGTGGTATTCAGTCAGTGGATGGTCTGATCTGGCTTTACTCACCTGGCTGGTATCTTGGCAAGGATGCCTGGAAGGCTGATCTCCCCTGGCTTTGCCTCCTCATGTAGACTGAGCGCCTCTCCCTGAGATTTCTCTAATAGGGTAATCTCACAGGGAGGCTTAGGGTTCCAAGAGAGCAAGGCCAAAGCTAGGCTTGAAAACGGCATAATGTTACACTATTGGTCATAAATGGCTACAGGCTGCTTATGTTCAAGGGGAAGGAAATAGGTTCATCTGTCAATGGAAGAAGAATCAAAGAATTTGTGGCCATTTTTAATCTGCCACAGATGGCATCTACCTCTATGTTTTGCTGTTTTTTTTTAAATATATATTTTTAATACAACCAAGACTTAATTTCCAGTACATTTTTTTGGGACAGAATTTGAAGCACCATGGGAATGTTTTGCCCCATTTTACCTTTTTGTTCTACCTTCTTCATGTAAGGAATGATAAAATGTGGGGGGAAAAATGAACAAAATTTGATCTCTGTCATGGAGGAACTAACAATTAAGTGGAGGACCATATGGATGTTGACAACTGTGGAACACAAAGCTTAAGTAAAAAAAATTGAGGAAGGTACCACTAAAGAGTGAGTGGAGCTCTGAGTCAGCCAGGGAAATCACAGAGGTTTCCAAAGTGGAAGTGACCTTTGAGCTGAGCCTTGAGGAGGACGGTGGGCTCTACAGATGGGAGGGGTGGAGTGGGGATGGCGCCCAGGAGGAGGGGCAGGGAGAGTCAAGGGACAGAGCAGATGGTGTGCTCCATAAACAATGGCTGGGAGCCGGGGATGTGGGGGCTGCGGTCATTCAGGGGGCAGGGGTGTGGTGGTCATGGGAGGCGAGGCTGAGCAGATGGGTTGGGGACACGTGGACTTGATTCTGAATGCAGATTTGTTCTGAACCTAATTGCCATAGGAGGATTTGTGGCAGGGGAGTGCTGGGATCCAATTTCTGACTCTGAAGGCTATTTCTAATAGCAGGTTTGGGATGGATTGGAGGGATGGCAGACAAGAGCCGAGAAACCAGTTAGAGTCCAGGAGAGCAATAGCTGGGAAATGGAATGGGAGAGAGAGGTTTTGAGTGTGATGTGTTAAAAGAGGGGGTGGAGGGACAACTTTTTCTGAATGCCTAACTGATGTCCGAACACTCTGCTTATATCCTTTACCTAATTTATTTCTCTCAAAAATCTATTTTTAAGAGAGGTCACCTAGGCTTGGAGACATTTAGGAGCCTCTAGATATTGGATAGCCAGAAGTGAGCAGTCTTGAGATTCAAAGCCAAGTGTGATTGGCTACAAAGAAACTTTGACTTTCCGGAAAACTTCATTGTCTCATCAGCTGAAAATAACCAAGAATCTCTTACTTCTGAGACTGAGTGGATGGTTAAGCCAATAACAAAAATAGAAAACACAGAATTTCGCTTAAGGCTCTTAAAAATGCCCCCGAGTTGTGTCATGTACATGTGTATGTGTGTGTGTGTGTGTGTGTGTGTGTGTGTATCAATTACATATTTCCAACTTGAATATAGTTTTAAAACACAGTTTTTAGCTAGTTTCTTTAATTGACCAATTCTATAAACTCATTAGAGATAAGAAAGTAGAATACACAATTCATGTTAGTTTACCTGATACTATTTCTTTTCTTGTGCATAAATTATTCTTGGCCTAAAAACCGGTTTTATTGCACATTAGAATCTTGTAAACAAAGGGTCTGTTGTGCCACATGGAGCAACCAAGACACCAGGGAGGTCTGGGAAGGAAAAGAGAAAATGAGTCAGAGTGAGAGAAACAGGGTAGCAGTTTCATATGGGAACTTCCTCTGGATAAATGTCTCCCTCACACCCATATTAAGTCACCTTTCTCATTTGAAGAGCAGAAAGGTAAGAGGGACAATGATCTATGTCCCTTAAATTCTACTTCTGCCTAATTGTGGAGGGCCAGGGTATGGGTTGCTCCCTCTGCCACTGGGTTCCCAGGTGCTCAGCCTAATGTAAACCAGGAGTCATAGGACCTCTGTGGCCAGGGGCACAGGATTCATGGCTGCACTTGAGGTGCAATTCTTGGTGCAGGTCACAATGGGATTTGGAAACATGGTGTTTGAAGGATTGGTACCACATCCACTGTTTCATTTTCACAGGTTTCCAGAGCCTTCAAGGAGTCCTGGTGATGGGTGATGCAGAGAAGAGTGATTTCGCTTCTCTTTTTTGTTGCTTAGGCTCCATGGCTAGAACAGAGCTTGCATGTAGTAGATGCGCACTGTTTACTGAATGAATGATTGCTTACAGGCCATGGGCCAGGTTCTCCTCGGTGCTTGACATCTGATGTCTCAATCTTCACTTATCAGTGAAACTAGCCCTCCGCTAATCAGATGCAGAAATCAGTGCTGGAGAAGCTAAGTAACTTGGCCTGTGCAGCTGGAATTCAAACCTGGACTGGCGCAGCTCTTAAACCCTTACCCTTTTGAGTGTCCTACACTATTACATTCTGGATCAGAATGTTGTTTGGGTGTAAATCAACACCCTTCACACATGCAAAAGAGAATTTACTTGAATTTGAACATGTGGGAACTCTTAAAAAAAAACACAACAAACCCTGGACCGAGCATATATTGGTGCTCACTAAATGTTGAATCAGTGAATGACTAGTGCTTATTTTTCTCAAGTCTGTTGTTTTGCTCTTAACTGTCATGGAGAAAAATATATGGGTGACTTGAAGGTTTCAAGACAAGCTTCTTAATAGAAGGATATTGACAAAATGCTACACCAACAGGTTATAGCTGGTTAATGCTCCCTATCCTATGCCAATTTGGAAACGTTTGGTAGAAACACAATATTCGGACTATTGTGGTAATTTCTCTCATTTTGCTAAAAGTGTTCATTCCCCTCCTGTCACCAGGAAAGGAAGCAACCACCAGGGAGCTAGGAGGTGCAGTGGTGAAATTTCTGATTTTTTTAGGAATGGTCAGATAAGTGGCCAAACTTTAGCTTCTTCCCTATCATCCTCTTTAACTTTTTTTGTGTTATTCATAAGATTAACCAATTTTTTTCTGCCCTCTCTCTACCCTAGCTTTCCCTTCTGTACATTCCTTCTTGTAACATTCTGTTTCTAAGCGAATTCCTGCTTTACTACTTTCTAATCTAACAGCCTTTTCTCTTAATCCCACTTCAGACTCCTATCTTTTGTGAAAAATAACCAGGTCATCTCTCATCCTGCCCTTCTTTGGATTTCCCTGGGTTCTACCTGCTGAACCACTGAGGAAATGATGACCACATAACTGGCATGAAGTAAACAAAAATCTTGCCTTTTCCCTCATCAAAGCTGCTCCCGTATATTTGAGGGTCTGAGACGAGGTGGTGAAAGACAGTGGGAGAGAGGGAAAGAGAGACAGGGGAGAGAGTGTCATCAAGACTAAAAGAAGTTGTTTTGGAAGTAGAACCTGCCTTGAAATAGATTCATCTGTTGTGCTCTTGACTTGAATGTAAATCTTAGTCCATCAGTGTTTTACAGGGATGGCGAGGTGCGGGACATGCTATATTTGGTCGTTTTTTTTTTGTTTTTGTTTGTTTGTTTGTTTGTTTGGCAGGTAGGGTTTCCTATTTCCTTGTGTTTTAAAAGAAAGCTGCATGTACAGATGAATTCTCTAGAGCGTTGAGTTCTTGTAGGTCGGACACTTGGTGGACAAGGCTGTGACGTGGTCCCACTGTGGGTGAAGTCAGGCAGTGACTCATTTGTCAAGATTTCTTGACAGTAAAATTTCCAGATAAACACAGTCTACCCCAGGAAGAGCTAAAACTTAAAACAAAACATGTTGATAGAAATTCTTAAAATGTTTTACATTTCCTTTTCAAATAGAGAATTTTGGGGTGGAATTCGGCCCTCTCTCTCACCTCAGTCATCACTTTGGACAAATACTGCACCTCTATTGTGAGATGGTGTCATTAGGTTCTATTAATGGGGTTGGACTCATTATCCATAAACATGAACTGTCCCCAGACCGCTGTGTACCTTGTGTCCTTTTCAAGTTTGTCTCCTTTTCTGCCTGCTGCCACTGTGCCGGTCCTAGGATCCTCTCTCCGCCTTACCTCGCCTCCTCTTCTACATCTAACTGCTGTGGCCGGGGAATGAAATTGCACAAAAAAGCAAAAACAAATGGGCTCTGGAGGCAGAGCAGATGAGCCCTAACAAGTTCTCTTTCAGCTCTGGCGCATGCACTTGCTAATGCTTCGGCTTCTCAGAAGTGTGTTTGATTGGGGTTCCAGGCTGTGTTCTGGTTTGTGAAGATTTCAAGACAAGTGAGCTGTCATTTTGTGACTCATCATGTACTGTTTTAAGCAACTACACAGCCTCAGAATAAAGGATGGATAATCATCTTCAGTCTCCTGTCATGATTCACATCATTGCCATCATCATCCTCCTCGGCTCCCTCACATTATTAGGTACCCAGAGAACAAAATACGGTATGTAGACATGATCCTTGGTATCTAGAGTCTATCTTCTTTAAACAGGTAACACTGATATGGATCTAATTCCGACTAATAGATGGCATTAGCCAGGAACTCAAAGTGCAGATGCAGGATGCCAATTACTGAGAACTTACCAGCTGCTGAGACTACAGGCAAATATCACACAGTCCCCCTGAGCTGACCTTAAGGAACTGGATACGATGATAAACATGCATCGGCATACGGGGCCCAGATGAGTGGCAGACAGCTTAGTCTGCATGTGGAGAAGCAAGGAAAGATGCTGCCTGGGGACAGTCACAGGTATTAGTGAGCTGAAGGGATAGGAGTGACATTTCTGTGGGGAGGGCAGAGCCTGAGCACAAGCAGGAGGCCGGGAGCATCTTGGTGGGGCAGGTGCTCATCGCAGGCCCATGCTGCTGTGAGTGACTGTGGGAGGAACACAGGTTCCCAAATGTCATGCTGACAGGCTAGATAGATCCCCACAGCCCAGTCTTACATCCCTAAAGTAGACCCAGTGCCTTCCAGAGAATGTTGGGGGCAGGGCAGAGGGACACTGGATGGTGGAGTTAGATTTATGTAAAGGTCCCTTCTGGCTAGGGATTAATGAGGAAGGTGACTGTGGGCTTAAACTAAGGTCATGGCCTTATCTCTGGATTCTGGGAAATGCGTTTGAGAAATGTTTGAAGTAAAGTTCAGAAACTGTAGGGGATGAGGACAGGAAGCAGTAATGTCTGACCTCCAGCCACCCCAAGCGCAGGTGGTGTCACAGATGGAAGGGTCACCTGGAAGAAGAAGGTAATAGATGCAGCTTTTGACACGCAGGTTTGGCCCATTGATGGAGATGTCCGGGGAAGCACTGGGGGTCCAGGCTGAACTGTCAGTGTGATCTTGGAGCATCTGGAGTTAGAGGTTCCACTGATGTGCGCTGTGAACACTGGGGAGATACACTGAGGTTGCTGGGAATAGCAAAGGTCCTTCCCATTCAGTTAACAATCTGATCGAAGAGATAGAAGAAAAGCATGTTGTCCCCCAACTGCAGGGGACTGTGACATTGTTGGAGACAGATGGGGCTCCTGTCTGAGGCGATCGGGCATCCCTGGAGTAGTTGGTGGCAGCAGCCCAGGCTGTGGGAGGCAGCTCCTCTGTGGATATGGGCTCAGATCACCTCTGTTGATTGGCCTGGATTTTCTGTTCTTGGCAATGAGTGGAGGCTTTTCAAACTTCCATGGGGCTGCCACTCACCGGGATGGCCTAAGAATAGGAACTTTTTCTGCATAAAGTAACTTTTGCCTTTGAGACAAAAGAAAAAGGACCATTTATTGCACACTTCAAGATCCAGACTAATCAGCTGAGAAACAGAGAGGGAGAGAGGGTGGGGAAGATATTCAAATAGTTCCTTCAGCTTGAAACAGCATTTTAAAAAACACAAAGAGCCGAAAGGAATAGAAAGTTACTTTTGTGTGGGCCCTTAATTAGGAAGTTCACCCTCTGGCCGCTAGCTATCTTAGCAGCCACTCTCCATCTTTTGAAGTGCTCTCTCTTCTTCAGAGCTGGGTCAGGGCGATGACTGAGGGAGCAAGAAAGGAGCAAATTGGTTCCAAGTTTAAGGTTTTCTTAATTAGAAGGCCGGAGAGAAGATGCGTGCAGGCCCTGCATGTCTCCTGGCCCGTGGCTGCTCAGTGCTGGTGGCCCCTGGTGAGCTTTATTTGACTTATGGTATTTTTTTTTCTTTTGTTATGCACTGAACAGATTTCCTTCTCTGGTATTCGGTGGGGAGCATGTAGCCTGAGGATGGCAATTAGCTATAGCTTGGCCAGCTCTCCTTTGCGCAGTCCAACATGAGATGCACAATGACTTGGAATCTCACCAGAGGTCCCAGAGCCCTCTCTGTGCACAATAAGAGGACAGGCCCATCCTCAGAGAGCCCCTTGCTCCTCCCCCTTCCCAGTGCCTTCTTACCTGGATGAAATCCTGGGGTACAGGGGCCTTGCCTACAAATGGAACTGACAGCATGTTACATCATGAGGCTTGCGAAGTTCATTGGCGGAGAAGTTGAGTCTTATTTTAGACCCACCAACTAGGCTGTGGGGATCCAGCCAGAACAGGTCTCTTCGGGTACTGTCCCAGCTGCTCACCTCACCTTCCCCTGCAGTTGCTGGGGCTTCCAAGGATGGAATGTAGGAGAGAGTTTGCTGCTAACTGCAGGGCAGGCGGGCTGACCTCACTGCTGTTAAGCTGAGGAAACGAAGATGCTGACAACCACCCAGCTAGCTGACATTCTGCCCTCCACGTTGGCTCCCACTGCCCTTCCCAGTTGCTATGAATTGAAGTTCGTAGGGCAGGAGCTCGGTTATTGAAGACTCTGGCTGTTCCTCAACCTCTCCTCCTCTCCCTTTTCTTCCTGTAGTCAGGGTTTAAACTTAGCCATGAGCTATATCCCTCAAGTAGACCCGGTGCCTTCCAGAGGATGTCTCGGGCTAGGTTCAGACAAGCTTCCTTCTTTTACCTTCTGAGAGAAACGCTCAATGCTGTGAACCGCGGGTAGGTTTGGTCCAGGAAGGCGGAGGAAACAAAACGTTTGAAAAGGCGAGCCCTTGC
This sequence comes from Antrozous pallidus, assembly GCA_027563665.1. Taxonomy (NCBI): domain Eukaryota; kingdom Metazoa; phylum Chordata; class Mammalia; order Chiroptera; family Vespertilionidae; genus Antrozous; species Antrozous pallidus. The sequence goes on along the minus strand of CM050516.1, from coordinate 51,784,543 downwards.
TTTTGTGGTTAAGACCTTCTGAGCCATCAGAAAGCGGAGCTTTTCAGAAATTAAAAATCTGGATTCATGATTTAGCAAAGCTTTTTTTTTTTTTCTGATTCAATTGCAAAAATTTAAATCTGGTTATGTCTTTAAAAAGTAAAAATGTAAAAAGTAAAATTTTGTGACTAAGTGCAAATTTACCACAAACCTAGAATTCAACCATAGGACACAAATATGATTTTTAGGTTATTTCAACTCAGAATTGCCTGAGAAAATTCAGATGGTCCCTACACCTTAGGCCCGTGTGATCCACGGATAAACCCATGCCTGGGAGTGCAAGGACAGAAAAGAGCGGTGAGAACTGAATCAGGTCTAGCTGTCTTCACATTGGGCGGCTGCGCCTGCCTATGTTTCAGGTGAATGTGTTGTAGTAATCTCTTCCATGTCCCCTGCTTGTCTCTTGCCTGCTGTCACGCTCAGCGGCAAAAATCTCCATTGCTTGAGTGTCACCATCATCATTATTGACTCGGGGCTTTTAATAGTTAGGTATTCCCGGTGTTCAGTTGCTGCTGCCTCAATGTAGACTCTACTCAGGTTCAGAACAAAACCCGAAACACCCGAGCGCGGTCAGCTTCCAGTTCCTTCGAAGCCCATTGCAAGGTTTCAGAGAACCCAGAGCAGCCTCATGGCTTCCTGAGCTGTGCCAGCCCTGGAAGCCCAGCTCCTGGGCCTGCGTTTCCTGTCCCGCCCTCCTCCGGGCTGGGCCCTGACAGCACACATTGAAACACAAACGACAGCAGTAATTGGCTGAGAGATAAACCCCAAAGAGTGAGTGAGCAGTGCTGCTGGGAGTCAAGTGGCTAAGTGACAATTACGGCTCTGCAGCCTAGGAGCAGCCCAGCCGTTTGTTCTCGGTTTTAAAGGAGCAATAACACATTAATTGGAGGAGAGCTTTTCCGTGAACATTGCCTCTCTAGTTTCTTGTCTGTTTCTGCTTTGAGGAGTGGGAGTGGATGGAGGCCTGGAGAAGGGGAGTTTTGTTGACTGCCTTCTACCACTCCCCTGACCCTCTCCCCCACTCCAGTTGGATTTCAATTTTGGAAATGGTATGTCCTTCCTTGATTTTGCTAAACTGACAGTTGACTTAGTTGGAAGATTTTGTAAAAGCAATCTTGCAAGGAGGAGGACCTGGTAACTCTCAATCACAGGATTCTGGTGTCCGCATCAGGAAAGAGCAGGGCCTTAAACTCTCAGTTGCTATCTTTCCCTCCATGAAGTCCATTTACCCCTGATTAAAAAACAAAAGTTATATTCCAAAAATGATCTATTTAGCAATCCCTGTCCGTTTCGGAGACAGGAAGTAAATAAACTATGGCCTGCTGTTTTACCTGTTCATTGTGGAGAGACTTCAATAAAAAGAAACTTGGGGTCCTGCAGGAGGTGGGGCCGTGGGGAAGGGGAAGTTGCTGCCTAGGCAGGCACTGCTTTCTTTGAGCCCTGCCTGTGCTGGTCACAAACAACCATGAAGATGACTAGCTTGGCCTTGAGATAAGCAGACTAAACAAACCCATGAACTAGTTGATAGCATGAACTAGTTGAGAGCTCTTCTGTGTATAGTGGGCCTTCCTCTGACATTCATACAGTCCTTGGCATCTAAATACCTTCCAAGTATTGTCCAATGGGCTCCTTGTTTTCTGTTGGTTTCTTTTAGCCCAGGCAGCTTGGTCACTTTTTACTAATCATCCCTTGTGGTGGGAGGGGTCTAACAGCTAGTGCAGAGAATTGGTCATTTTAGGAACAGGCATTTGTCTCCTGTGGGATGTGTTTCTAACCCGGAGGCCCAAACCTACATAAAGTAGCAAAATGATGAAAGGAAAAGGTAACCCCTTATGGTAGCAGGTAGAGAAGTTCTGCCCTCTCTTGACTAGTCTTGGGAGGACTTAGGCAAAGCTCGCTGCTCAGTGAAGGCCAGCTTTGCGGGGGCCATGAGGGTGCAGCTGTGCCTGACTGTGGAACACTTCCTGAACTGATCAGGCAGAGGTGCAAGGAAGCCTACTGTTATGGAAACACATAGCAGTAGCTGCAGACTTTCCAAGAAGATGAATAAATTGTTCTTTTAAATAAAGCTTTTGTATTCAGTGTCAGAGAACTGTGGTTAGACTGTCTAGGTTTGAATTCTGATTCTGCCACCAAAGCCATTTGACCTTGAGCAATTGTTTATTCAGTTTCTCAACTGTCCAATGAGAATAACATTAGGACCCATTTCATAATTGTCCTGAGAACTAAGAGTTACTGTAGCACGGCACTTAGAACAGTGCCTGGAACATAGTAATTACATGTCAGCTGTTTTTGGGACCTCATATCTTTAGTATGAATCACAAGAGTAAAACAACATTTGAACATTCCATGAACACCATGAAGTCCCTGGGTAGCCCAAGAGTCATTCCCACCTGGGTTCATTTTACTTTTTCATTGTTCAATAGTAGCACACTGGAAAATGAGGTGCACAGAAAGGATTCTGTGGAATGTCTGTCTAAAGATTAAAAACAACAATACAACCACAAAAACAAGCGGCAAATTATTTGGATATCCACTTGGTTCATCTGTCATGGAACAAAATGGTGGTAGCAAATACTGAAAGTCTTTGGGGAAAACTGTTCAGCTATTATGTCGTCAAAAATTACTTTGGAGAAATATATTTTTTAACCTTTAAATCATTAAAATCACATACAACAAAATTCACCTTTTTTGGCGTATTGTTCTGTGAATTTTGGAAAATATACAGAGTTGTATAAACACCAACACAATCCAGACAGAACAATTCCATTACTCCTGCTTCAAAGCAAACTTCCTCCTGTAGCTCCTTTGTAGTCAGACCTCCCTCTACCTTTAATCCTTAGCAACCACGAGTCCACTCTCCATCCCTATAGTTTTGCCTTTTCCAGAATGTCATGTGAATGTAATAGTGAGTGTGTAGTCTTCTGAGTCTGACCTCTTCACTTAGCATTATGCATTCGTGTTTCATTCATGCTGTTGCCATGTATGAACAGAAAGCTTAATTTTACCTCATAAATCATGGAATTCTAGAGCTTGATGGAATCTTACAGATCAGAGCCAAACACTCGCATTTCCCAGGTGAAGAAACAGAGACCTCTGGGCTAAAGTGACTTGCCCAAGGTCATGAAGCTAATCAAAGAAAGAGCATGAACTTGGAATTCTACTGTTAGTCCGAGCAGCATCCATTAAGTCATACTGGGATTAAGAAGAATGTGTTGCTGATTGTCACAAAGGAGTTCCATTCTTCTTCTTCTTCTTTTTTTTTTTTTTAATATATTTTATTGATTTTTTTACAGAGCGGAAGGGAGAGGGATAGAAAGTCAGAAACATCGATGAGAGAGAGACATCGATCAGCTGCCTCTTGCACGCCCCCCACTGGGGACGTGCCCGCAGCCAAGGTACATGCCCTTGCCGGAATCGAACCCGGGACCCCTCAGTCCGCAGTCCGACGCTCTATCCACTGAGCCAAACCGGTCTTGGCCATTCTTCTTATTTTTGGTCAAAATCAGACCAAGCAAACTGAGCCTACGACAATAACTTTGGAAGGAGTAGATTTCTGGGAGGTGCAATTTCTTGAGAAAGTATATAGATAAGTCTCTTGGTAGCACGTTTCTTCTGTGGCACATCTTTCTTTTGCTGTCATCAATCATAGATATGATTTGATTTGATAACAGTGCTTAACCTGATGTCCTATTATTTTATGTTCATAATAAGTTTTTTATGTCTAATTTATGGTATTACTACGAATAGTACTATCTTCCTGTGAGTTACCATTTTATTTATTTAAATTTATTTATTTTTAGCCCTCACCGAAGTATACGTTTATTGACTTTAGAGAGGGAGGGAGGGAGGAAGGGAGCAGGGGGAGGAAAGGAGGAAGGGAAAGAGAGAGAAAGAGAAAGGGAAACATTAATGTGAAAGAGAAACATTGATTGGTTGCCTCCTATACATGTTCCCTCCATGGATCAAACCTGAAACCTGGGTATGTGCCCAGTCTAGGAATCAAAGCCACAAGCTTTGGATGCATGGGCCGATGTTCCTTTCAACTGAGCCGCTCGGCCATTTTAAACTGCTGTGTTTATAGTTGGTTTATTCCAGAGCACATCATAAGTGGATCCAGAGTGGAATTCAGAGCTAGTGACTCCGTTGTCATTTGTTAAATAATTATTTGTGGGAATTCTACCATGTGGAGATCCTGAATGATGGGAGATATAATTAAGAAACTGCTTTTTGAGAAGATTACATTTGAATAGGTGCTATGAAGTAGGTACAAAAAACATCCTAATTCAAATTAGTTGTTTTGAGTAGTGTTAGAATCTTGGGAAGCACTGTGAAGATACACAGGTGACAATGCCAACTCCATCTCCTCAAGAAGCTTATAAATACCAAAGAGAAGTACAAACAGATGCTACTGGAAATGTGGCTTCTTGGTTGGGAACCAGCATGGGATATGGTTTAGTGGTGCATGAAGCACCCTGGGATTCCGTGCAGGGGAGGCCTGGTCTGTGCTTCAGGAGAACTACCTGGTAGCACGACGTAGGACAGGTGGAGGGGACAAAGACCGGAAGCTGGGAAATGCATTAGTCTGGGCAGAAGTGAGGAAACCCCAAACCATGGGGAGGGAGAAGGTGTCTTGGAGGTAGAGATAACTGAGTGAAAGGGGGAACATTCAAAGAAGATGATAAGATGGGGCCCTGGATGCCTGAGTGGACAGTCCCGACATGATGAGGGAATCAGGGTTTGTCTGGTTGGAAGGTGGACAGTGGAGAATGAAAGGAAGAGAGAAAGATCTTTCTTCCCTTAATTAGGTAAATTTTGTGTGAACACGTTTGCATGTGTGAAGTGGTGAATAAGTATTGATTATGACTCATTTCCAGAAGGCTAAATATTTCCAATTTTCCTTGAGAGGAAACATAGCTGGTTGTGATTAAACAATTATTTTTTACCTCTTCTTCCAGCTGGCATGATTCAGTGCTTAAAAACAGGCAGAGTGAGTAGTGAAGGAGACAGACAGTTTACACAGGATGGAATACAGACCACAAATTATCACTCTGAAAAGTATACGCCCTAGTTAGGAGTTAAAGGAACATATATTAAGATAACGTTAAGGTAAAGTGGTGGTGTGCCTAGAAGACTAGAAACAGTCGATAGAAGTTTTAAACCCAGTATTGATCAAAATGTGGGAAAATAGATTCACTTACACTTTGCTGATGTTTCTGTAAATGGGTCTGATGTATCCAGAGAAGAATCTTGCAATAATTTTAAAAAGCTAAAACTTTACTATTTATAGCCTTAAAGCCATAGAAAACCTCAAATAATTATAAAGAATGAAGTTTCCTGTGGCAGCATTATTTACAGTGTTAAAAAACTAAAAGCAGGACAAATCCTAAAATAACAGAACATCAAGGCAAATATTGCTGAATAGGAGGTTTTATTTGACTTAGAACAAGCTGCTATGACAGAGATGAGTATCTAAAGTAATATTCAGAGGCAAGATAGCATGGACTCTCTCTTGACAACTAGAGGACATGATTTGCTAAGAGAACTGGAGTCACACAGAAATAGAAGTTTATATTGCAGGGAAGGGATGGGTAGAAGAGTCTGTTCTGTGTTTTCATTCTTTTTTCTGAGTCAAACGGGGACATATTCAAAAACAGTAAGAACATTTCTAGTGAAGTCATTTACTGTCCATTGGCTCCCCACCCACCTCCTTTCTCTCTCTCTCTGACCTCCTTGTCTTCTTCAAGTGGTTCAGGTTCCACTTATGTTTACTATATGGTCGCAAGACACAGACATATGATAATTTAACATTATCTGTGAGAGTCAGAAAGCTGGTTCTTTAGTTCTGAATCCTTCATTCCTGTGAGATCTGGAGTCAGTCACATAATTTTTGGTATTTAAAATAGTCTGGTCTTCCTTGTTCTCACATTGAGAAGATTATTGGAATAAAACACTTAAAAGGTACTTGAAGCATTTTGACTAGTGGATAGTATATTGTTTGACTATTGTGACACAAAAGAAATGGATCCAGGGCTGCACTGGTGAGAGTTTATCAAAGTGGACTTAAAGAGCAAAAAGTTGTGTGAATCCCGAGGGGGACAGGGTCTTAGGGCCACACTTGTGTGGCTGAGTCCATGTGGGGATGTCAGAGACACCTGTGAGGAGCAGCTGTTCCCAGCTTAGAGTGACTTTGGGCGTCACTGAAGCTTTGAATGTTTTAGGTACGTGCAAAGCAGTGCTCTAATCTTGGAAAGCAAACATGCAGGGAGGGCCTTTAAGAGCTGTTACTTAGGTTCAGAAAAGACTTGTGCTGCATCTGAGACGAGAAAGCATCTCGGTGAAGCGGAAAGTGCACGTGAGTTTGGCCAGCACCGGAATTCCCTTTAGTAAAGTAAATTTAGGCCGCTAGTAGTTAATGCAGAACACATACATTTTGACTGGCAAAAATGTTAGAGGCCCAAGGAACAATCTGGAGGACAAATGGCCACAGATATAAAATGCTGTTGACTCTGAACAACATGGGTTCACTTATGTGCACATTTGATTTTTCAAAAATCTGCATATACATGGATGGATCTGTGCCATTCAAACCCGCGTGGTTAGAGGGTCACCTGTAATGGCAAATGATGGGTTTTCAGTACAACCGGAGCTCCAGTCTCTGGAAAAGGTGATTATATGAAGATAGCAGCTCTATCTACCCAATAGGCAGGCTTCCAGGTTTTCTAAACAGCATGGGTAACTCATTCTTTATTTTGAAACTGAATTATAAATTAAATTTCAAGGTACCTGTGGGGGGAATATGCTCTTTTATGAGACAAGAAAAGAAACTGGAAGTCTTTTCAGAATTCTTGGTTTTATACATGTGCCTTCCTGTATAGGCCAAGCAGCTCTCACAACATGACTTTTCTGAGAGGCTTGTGTGTGGACACGGAGGCTGAGAGTCAGTGGAAGGACCAGTGCAGGGAGCTATCCAGTTTTCCTTTTCCCCAGAGAAAATGCTCTCAACTATGACAGGGAAGGACTGGCTGGTGCATGCACCCAGGGGGCTCAGGGAACCAAGGGCAGGGAGTGAAGTAATTGCCTCCTGAGCTTCCTAAGGGCGCCTTCAGGCCTGGACTCTGTCCCTGTGAATCGGATCCAGACGAGGGCTGTCCTTTGAAGTTTCTGGCTGCCCCACCTGGACCAGCCCTGTGACTGCAAAGCAGGATGAGTAACTGGTCCCAACTGTTTACCCACTCTCTGTGAGTCGAGAGCTTGGGAAGAAATAAGCAAAGAAAACACAGAAACAGGTCAGACAACAGGTAGCTAGGCCTTTTGGTGTCTCCCTGCTGGGCTGGTATGTAAACAAGTCCTGGGTTTTGTGGACTGTTCCCAGCCTGCTGACACCTGCACTTGTGGTCCGGGAGCAGATGCTAAGAGGCAGGAAGCCTTAGAGGGGACCGAAAGGTGAGCATTTTCCAAACTGTCACCCAGCAACTGCAGCCACGGTAACAAGAATCATCACCTAACACCAAACTGTACGCACTGTTCTTTTAAAAAACAAATTCTAAGGTTACTATTGGACTGGATGGTTAACTGTAGGAACAAAAATGTAGCATTCTAAATATTAGGCCTTTGTGTTTTTCCCATCTCATGATAAAACCTTGTACACAGTGTGTCTAAGCCATTTTTTCGTCCTCAAAGTAGGTTAAAGGGCTCTGCTCTGGAAGAATAAGCCTTGTTTGTGGGCCCCCCAAATAGCTGCTAAAACTTCCTCCCCCCCTCCCCTTTTTTTGAGTCTTTTTTATTTTGGAGGTCAAGAAATAAATGCTGGCTTAAGGTCATGCTTCATAGTAACTTGAGATGAAAAAGTGGAATGTTAGGACTAAAGTGATGGGAGTGGAGGTGATGGGAGAAATCTGACACATTCATATTCAGATACAGGAAGTTGAACACTTTGGGAAGAAATAAATTTAATTGGCTGATCTATTAGTAAAAATGTATAATGAAACCGTGTTGCCGTTGTCTTTGAAGAGTCTGATCTTTGGAATTACATACTTTCATTACATGTGTGTACATGCACAGTACATTGCTCATATGGCAGCAAATCGTAACAACTAGTTGAGAACAATTTTGTAAACAAGTAAAATTGAAGTGACTAACAAGACATCATTGGCTTTAAAGGTTTAGATGCCATTAAAGGGTAAATCTTCGAGTAATCATGGTGCCTTTGCTTGTCCAGTAATTTATATTTTCAGGGAGAGTTTGGTAAGGTTTGTGTCAAGTCATATTACAGGATAACAGTAGCCACTCAGTACTTACAGAGTGCTGGGTGATGGCGACATGTGAGCAGAGTTCGGGGGACGGGTCTGAAAGCCCCTGCCGGCAGCAAACTGAGTTGCACCTGGTACTCCTGCAGCTGAGTTCCACTCTCAGCACGCTAGTTATTTTATTTTTCTAAAACTAGGGTGTTTCTTTTGCCACTGGGATTCTTTGAAGCCTGCAGGAGTCAGTGTGGGAGAGAGTTTAGGCCTGGAGGAGGAATGGAGTGGGCCAAATGCCCAGTAACAGCCTGGAGAGGTAGGGATCGGAAGTTGATTTTAGAACAAAACCCCCAAACCCTACCATTGACAAAACATCATTTGGCCTCATTAAAACAAGGAAGATTTAAAGGAACCTTCAGATAAAGCTGAGTAAGGAATAACGGGAGTGTCCAGAGAGGGGTTTGGAGTCTGGTGGTTTAACTTTTATGGACAGACCTGCATGTTAGGAGAAGCAAATGGTTCAGGAGAGTCTCAAGTGTCAGATCGCAGAGCCCAAATGGCATTTATGTGCAAACTGGGAACATATTCATCTGTATTCTTTCCTGTTTTTCTGGCTACTTTAGATTCCATATTAGACACAGGTAACCCTCTATATCTGCCCCCAGGCAAGAAGGGGTGAGGTATTTTGAAATGGCCTATGGTGGGAGTGTCCATTGATCCAGATGTGACTTGCTGAGCCTCAGTTGGAGACGTGAAAGTAATGGCTGTTTTCTTCCCACACCCAAGAAGAATGGGCCATAGGGGGGACTAGGAGAACGCTTTTAGGAGAACGCTTTCCTGCTCTAAAAAGGAAAGGCTACCTGCCGACGATGAATGTAGTGGAAAGAGACAAGACCGGAGTTTTATTTCTAACTCTCTACTCAGTCACCAGGTTGTTTCTGAAAATCCCTTAGCAAATCTGAGCCTCAGTTTCCTCTTTGGAAAAACAGGAATAGTAATTTCTGCCCTTCTCCCGCCTGCATTTGCTGGGAATACTAAATGAAGTTGTTCATAGAAAGGAAGCAGAGTAAACTGTTCAACATTGCATAGAGGTGAGGCAAAAGCATGTTTTCAGTTGTTCCTATGAAAAGGAACAGTCATTAATAAACTGTTTCACATACAACTGCAAACCTACTTTTGGCCTACCCTGTAAACATGTAAGATGATGGTTATTTAAAAATAATAAAAGCATACTCAGTGTGGACTTGTGTTGTTGGCTGACCTCCCGTGTTCCGAGAGTGCCTGCTAGGAGCAGCCTCTGGTGTATAGCTGACTTGTAAGCAGAACTTTTTTTGTTTCCCTGTGGTTTTAGGGTTACTGGGATGAGCTCAGCCTCATGGGGACCCAGCAGCCTCACTGTGGTCTCCACTTGTAGCAGTTTTGACAAGTCCCAATTCAGCTTCTTTAAAAAAAAAAAAAAAAAAAAAAAAGCAGTCGCTGAGTGGTTTAGTTCTGTTCTAGGGAAGGCCTGTGACTGCCTCATTGGAACCCTCGCCTCCTGACTTCATTGAGATGAACTTGGCCTGTGAAGTTGATGCAGGCTCGTGGCCTTGGCAGTGGCACCAGTGGAAGGCAGAGCCCCTAGCAGGCCTAAGAGGCTGCAGACAGGGAGGAAGGACCCTGGGATGCAATGGAAATAAACCTCCCCGCAGGCTCTGCTGAGGTGGTTCCAGTCCTGCTGGCCCGTCTTCTCTTTGGAGGGAGGGTGCTGCTTCACCATGCATATATGTTGTGCCTCTGAGCGGCTTGCTTTAAATGAGACCAGGCCTGAAAAATGAAAGGGAAGAAAGGAAAGAATTTCCCTTTGGGAACATATGAAGTTGACCAAACTCACCCCACTGGGGCCCCAGCAGCATCAACTTGCCCAGCTGGCTGTGAACAGCCCTGTGTGATAAAACATTCTTCCCTGGAACCCTTTTGACTGGGAAGGAGGCACAAGGGGAGGACGCAGCAGGGACTCTTTCTTTTCAGCTGCTTCGGACTCTTGCTTACATTCACTCCACAGATCTTATTGGGCTGCTACTGTGTGTGAGAGAGAAAGAGACGGATCCTGCGCTTTATGGAGGAGACTGATTAGCTCGGCCCTATTTTTGTTGTCCTCAGTGGTGCTATGGATCCTATTTTATGTTTACTGCCCCTTGACATTTCTTAAAAGGAGTCTTCAAAGCAGAAAGCACTCTTCTGAAGACAGGTTTCTGGGCAGTAAAGTTGACAGGGTTTAATGTCGGGAAAGTAAACCTAATAGAAAAAGAAAGGAGGATAAACAACTCAGTCTCCATTCCCAAAGGCCTTTGGTGGGAAAAGGCCCTATTTATGGAGATCTAGGGGCAGGCCCCACTGTTCACATCCTCCAGTGGCTTTGAGCATGAGGCCTCCCTCACCTCCAGCCACATGCCCCGGCATTGGGAGCCACGGCTAAATATTAAAGCATTAGATAAAGTCATGCCAGTAGGACTTCAGTGTTTACTCCTAGGATTTCTCAAATCAAGTCACTGTTGACCTGTTTTCATCTATTTCTCCCTCTGCTCACCTGGGATCCTTCTGCCTTCCTTCTTCAGCCAACCCATGCCTGCGGATTTAGTGAAATTTGCATTTACATATTGAACTTAAAACCGACTTGCTTACCATAGCTGAGGCAGTTGTGAAAAAGTCTTATTTCAGTGACAGTCTTGGTAAATAATGAGACTGCTGGCTCATGGTTCTGGATGCACCATTTTTCTACTCAGTGAACAGACTTGAGTCAGTGAGGATCTGGCTGGTGGATCTTCAGGAGTGGGTTATAAATGTGTGCTTATGTTTGTGGTCATGTCCACATGTGTATGTATATGTTGATTTTCTTGATGTGTTTAGTGTATAACAAAAACATTTGTTATACCCACACCTCTTCCTAAACAGATTTCCAGGGGTGAAAATAATTTAGGCAGAGGGAGCCTAAAATATTTTTAGAATACAAAAGAATATAACCACAGATCATAAAAGAAAAAGAAAGAAGAGCTACATAGAGACAGTAATGTGGCCCATGCATTGTACATATTTCTTTTATAGTAAGGCATGAGGGAGAAAAGAACCCCCCCAGCATTTTATATATTTTGTGCTTAATGATGTATAAGTATTTGACAGAGCTCAATAATTTAAACTATGAATTTCTTTTTTCTCCATTGATGACTTTTCCATTCAGCATTCCTTTTTACATACAAACAAACACAAAGATCATGTGGGCTTTGGCCTGGGGTGCACTAGACCAACAGATGAAAGCCAAGTGTTGATTTGAGCAGAATCAGTGTTTGAAGCTAATGCAGAAATCAGTACTAGCTTCTCTCATACTTTTTGCACTGGCCAAGCCAGCTTCTGCAATGGGAGAGCATTAATCAAACACAACAATGGAAATGTTGATCTATTTTTTTAACTCTAGGTTGCATGTTTGCTATCTGCAATGTTAGATTTTGGGGTTTTTAGCAGGGCCTGGCAAACTGCCTGTTCCAAAACACACGTTTCTTTTTTTATTTCCAATCCATGACAAATGGATGCATTTAGAACATACAGTAAAGATGAATGAATGGAAAACAATCCTTGTTTAGATGTTCCTGCAATTACATATTAAGGTTCCTAACTATGTTATCGCATGCATCTCCTGAGGGTGGGGAAAGTTATCAGTTCGGGGCTGAGGCTGGGATTAGGGACCATACTTGGAGTTACACTGTCCTCCAGCATATTCTGACCCAGGACTAGAGCTTTTGTCTGTGATGGCTAACGGAGGGAAAGCGCTGAAAAAGAGATATTTCAGCTGTTTGTCATTTCTGCAAGCTTTTCTATGCTAGCTCCTTCATTAGTCTTTGCCTTCCATTTTTTATATTATGTACCTGTGGGTTAATTACACATCTTAACTTCCTGTTTCCTGCAAATTAACCTTCACTTAAAAAATGTAAGTGATTACATGCGCTTCTTTTTTCACAAAATTAACTATCAAGCACTCTTTAGTATTCTTTGTTCAAAGGAGTAGCATATTGGTTGTTGGTTTTTTTCCCCTTAAATATATTTGAAGTAAATCCAAACAAACACCTATCTTGCATTTTGTAAACATATATTTTGGAGTGAATTACACCTTCCTTGATTCCACAGTCATTACCGGTCAGTCTGAGACATTTACGTAACAATTAAGAAAATGAATATTCTGCTAACTTCCTGTCTTGGACTTTGAATGCTTATACCAGGACAGGAAGTAAGATTTTGGTATTAGTAGTACAGAATTCACTCTTCCTCTGGAGTCTTCTGGGAAATGTCAACAACTTTCTCATATGTGGCTAACCATTGACTAACCATATTTTTTAGGATTCAGAGAAACTTTGTTTTGGAAGTGGGGCTGTTTACTATTTAATTTCCCAACAAAAGGAGTAAGAATATCAGCATATAGAACTACCATTTGCTTCTTACATTTTCCACATTCACTCATGAACTTAACACCCTTAATTCCTTCCTTTTTAAAGACAGTTGACATTCTGCTGAAGAGCTTGTCTTCCTTTTTTTGGAGAGAGAGGCAGAGATGTCCTTGCCAGTGGAGAACCCCAGAGAAAAGAGCAGCTCCTTATCTCAGTTTTGCCAGGTTTTCTTAGTGACCCTGGAATGGGATTTGGAAGACAGAGTTTCCATCTGGATGAAGAGTCCTTGGGATGTCCATTGGCCATTGTGGACAATAGTTTAGTAACTTAGCACCCACCCAGCGCTTTCTCTCTCTCCTGCCTCTTTCTGCCTGTGACGTTGGTTGCTAGGACCTACGGGCAGAAATCCCCCTCAGCTTCCTTTCTTTTCAGTCCTCCAGATGGGCTAGGTGAATTTGTACTGAGTTAGGAGCTTCTGTTCCCAGAAGGAGTTCGCCATTCTGGCAGTGGATGCTAGAGACAACGCTTAATTTATTTGACTCCATAGCTGTCTTTTAATTTTTATGCCTAGCTTGTCTGTTCTTGCTCTGCTTCCTCCTTTTCTTGAATGTTTAGTTTTTTACCTTTTACATTGTCTTCTAAAGGTGTAAATTACTCATCAAGTCCAGGCAGGCCTCAGGACCTGAGTTTTGGGGTCTTCGGAAAGCAAAGTTCAGAGTGGCCACCCCTAATCACAGGACATGGCTAGGGTCACATTAATAGCCCTGAGCTCTTCTCTTGTAGCTTTCCACAAAGCGTTGTGTGGGAGGCACAATAGTGTAATAAAACTGGTAATGATGAAAAGAATCCTATTTTTCTGGAGAGTTCTTCTGCTATTTCTGAACTAAAGAGTAGGGGTCATGAGGCTCCTGCGTAGCAGGTTGATAAAGTTGGAAATGAATGTTGTGGGAGAGGATGATACTTTTTTATAAAACCAAAGCATCTGATTTCTGTTCTTGGTGCCTCCTTGTCCTTCGCCTGAACTCTCCCCCCTGTTGTTTCTGCCCTCTTGGGAAGAGGGAATGAGAACAGACTTAACTTCTAGGAAAAGCTGTTGTTGCAACTGATTCATTTCCAGAAGTGTTTGAGGACAGAAGGACTTGACTGTATTTTTAACTCTGCTTTGCTGAGAAGGGGATAGTGGCTACTTGATAAATAATATAGTTGTCTCTGCGAAGGTGTGGTATACATTATCCCTAGCAAATACCAAAGCAGCTGTTATCATCCAAGCTGTTATCACAGGACATTGGGCGGGTCGGTAAGCCACTCTGAACCCTTGTTGGAATTGGAATTGGAATTGGAATTCATGTCTATTTGACCCCAGAACCTAGTAGTGTATTGAGAAGAGGCAACATGGCTGACGAAAGCATTGGCATCCCTGCTGGAGTGACACTACCACTACAGGGCTGACGTGGGGCCACTAGATTTTATTGGGAGTGAAGGGGACAGCCCACTAATTCCTTTCGTGGCAATGCGGACCGGGCAGGTTTGTATGAATTTGGAACATTGGTATAATAAATAACATCGATAAGATTTATGCTGTAGACCTGGAGAGATGAAGAGAAGCTTCTTCGAGGTGTTTCAAATGAAAAGAACTTGCAGACATGATTGAGGATAAGCAACGGATGGCTAGAAGGAACAAAACAGATGCAAACAGGTTTCAGGGAAGATCATGCCCAGGCAGAAGCCAAATGCTTGCTCGGAGTAAATAGCAAAGAAAATGGACTTTTGAGCCAAGACCGGTTTGGCTCAATGGATAGAGCGTCGGACTGCGGACTGAAGGGTCCCGGGTTCGATTCCAGTCAAGGGCATGTACCATGGCTTGCGGGCACATCCCCAGTAGGGGGCGTGCAAGAGGCAGCTAATCGATGTCTCTCTCATCGATGTTTCTGACTTTCTATCTCTCTCCCTTCCACTCTGTAAAAATTCACTAAAAATATATATTTTTAAAAAAAAAGAAAATGGACTTTTGAGAGGGGTAGAGACAGCCTCACCAAGGTCACATGATCCGAAGGGCACCAAGAGAAGCAAGGCATAGTGAAGGCCAGGCTTCCGGGGGCCTGGAGCCTGAGACCTTGAAGAGACCGACAGAGAGGAAGACTGCAAACCCAGTGCAAAATGACTGGAGGTTTCTCAGTCCAAGCACAGAAACCTTATTTGTCTCATTTTATATGCATACCTCATCCTCAGAGCTTCCCCTGTCAAGAAGATTTGGTCGAACTTTATTATTTGTTTTACAAAATCAATAGGCGTAGACTTTCATTTTGAAGATATAAAATGTAAATGTTAAATATCTTTTTTTTTTTTTTTTAGATTGCACAAAAAAATCTAAAGCAGAATCTGCAGCCACCATATCTCATTTGATCTTCACAGACCTTGGAATGGGGAATAGAGAGGGAATATTCATAGAAAGAATAAATAATAAATAACTTTTATATTGTGTTTTAAAATATGTGAAGTGCATATACATATATTATATGTTCTTCATTACACCTGGGAGGGAAGTTGTTTGATGAACTTTTTTTGTTGTTTAATCCTTACCCGAGGATATTTTTCCATTAATTTTTAGAGAGAGTGGAAGGGAGTGGAAGAGACAGGGAAACACTGATGTGAGAGAGACACAAATGATTGGTTACCTCTCTCATGTGTGCTGGCCAGGGCCAGTGATCGAGCCTGCAACTGAGGTACGCCCTGCCCTTGACAGGAATCAAACCTGGGACCCTTCGGTGTGTGGGCAGACACTCTGTCCACTGAGCCAAACCGACTAGGGTGATGGGTGAACTTAAATGACAAACATCTAGGTTTTTATGTTATGAGCACAAGGGACTTGCATTTTGTTAACTTGTTTTTTCCTATGAATTCATACGTGGCTTAAATTTTTTTTTTTTTTTTTAGTTCAGTTGATTTTGGAAAATCCCAACCAAATTGTGGCCAGAATATAGAAAGGACTCTTTGTGGTGAAATGGTTAAGAGCCCTGACACAGGAAGGGGGCATACCTGGATCAGCTTCTGCCTCTGCCTCTTGCCAGTCCTGTGACCTTGGGCAGGTAGCGTAACCTCTCCACACCTTGGTGTCCCGTCTGTATATTGGGACTAGTGCCTGCCGCAGGGAGATGTGATGAACATCAGATGAAGTGGTAGAGCTAAGGCACTGAACAGGCTGTCCAGCCGACAGTGAGTCCTCAATATAGGAAACCATTATCACTCTTGTCAATGTCATTAGTTTTCTGCCCCTTTGAGGTCAGGTTGGTGACAGCTGAGGATTCTGCCTGAGGTGTTTTCTAAGCGCAGGCAGAGCGGGCAGATGGAAGAAAAACATACAAGCTGGGGACCCGCTGGAGAGGAGTGGTGACCCTCTCCTCCTCCTTTTCCCGATTTCTTTGTTCCCTGCATGGCACCTGGTTGGTGACTTTGGTGATCCTGGTTTCTATGTAATCTTTAAGGTTTCTTACTGATTTCCTCTTCAGCCAGCTCCAATCAAAGTATTAAAGTGAGCTGTTGGCAAAAAGCGACATATGGGTTATGTAGAAGATCATTTTCTCCAGTTTCAGGGGCTAAATGTTGATTTAGTGTTTACACATACACATACACACCCTCCCACAAACTGGTAGCCTCAGGACCCCATGCCTGGGTCTCCTGTTTTCCTGCAGGTTCCTGGAATAGCACCTCCATGCAGGGTCAGAAGGAAGAGCTCAAGGAGCTCATTGCCACTTCCATGGTGATGCTGATCCATAAGAGACTAAGTTGAAGAAGGAGGTATAAACTGGTACAGAAACCAGACTTTTGCAGACCGTTAATTTCTGGTTCTCCCATCAGGTTTGCTGGGGATTGTCACTCCCCCCCCGCCCTCTCTCCTTCCCATCCAAACACAGCTTTCTGTTCTACAGGTGGAGTAGTGGCAAATTTAGAGATATTTTACTCTGGAAACACTGTGACTGAGATGAACACATCAGAACCCCTGTTTCTCATTACGACTTCTGTATGAGCTCAGAATAGGTGCCAAAGGTGCCAATTTCAGCTTCATATCCTCTTCCGTATGCCTCTATATTTTTCTGTTTGTGGGATACTTACTGGAGAGGCGGGGTTATTGGCAGCTACTGTGACCTCTAAATGGTTTTCTTCATACTGATACTGTTGCGGGAACAGGAGGAAGAGAAACCAGGAGTGTCTGGGTGACAAGCCAGTGTGGAGGTGTTGGTGGCTGCTGTTTGGATCACAGCAGGCTGTCTATTCTTTCCTTCCCCACACCTACCGCATGGCCTCGTAGCTCAGGCATGCACACATTCTCCAAATAGTGCATTCTAGGACAATCTTGCACCCCACACCAAGCCAGCCCAGGGGACACGCGGATAATGAATGAGAGCTTTCTTAACTAACGATATTCTCTCCATCTGGCCAGCCGGTCATTGAGAACATAAGGCAGATGCTCTTTTAAAAATTTTTTTACCCTGGTCCTTGGTAAAACGATCCATGTAAAGATTTTCTGTATTAGTGATTCTGAAAGAGGATGCCTGTCGATACGTTTTCATTGTGTGTGTGTGTGTGTGTGTGTGTGTTTAAGTATGATTACTGTGAGGTGGTGAGCCGGAGACATGAAGTGATTTTTTTTTTAAGGTCCTGGTTTGGTGTTTATATTTATTCCCAGTCCCTTTGGATTTCTCAGTGTTAGCAAAGTAGGCATCTTCACTCCTCCATTTTTAGCATTTGAAGCTAACAGGGTGATGGGAATCTACATGGGGGAGGAGGGGGGTCTCACCTCCGTGTAAAATTCCTAAAATTAGAAAGCTGGGCCAGCCTGTGCCTCTGCACGGTTTCATTGAGCTGCAGGAATGCGTCTCGGGGAACAGGCTGGCAGTCAGCTGGATGGAACAAGTTGAGGGCAGCCTTGCGGCTCCGAGGATGGTGTCGCTGAGGGGAAGGAGTGCGTGCCTGTGCGCATGAGCTGCTGAAGTCCACACGCACGCAGACAGCTGCTGAGAAACCATGACGAGGCATGGTGCCAATCCCCAGGAACTGAGGGACAAAGGAGGCCACCTAAGATGGAACAGGCACGGGATCCTGGAAGCTGGAGTTTGGGGCAGAAAGATGCCACATTCCTACTTTCCTGGAATGTAGTGCCTGTTGTGGGAAGCCCGGCAGGTCTCAGGCCAGGAGGTTAGGGGTGGCGGTGGGCGTTGCCGCAAGGGGATGAAAAGTACAGCACAGGAAATAAACAATAATAGTCTAATCTGTGTATGGTGTCAGATGGATATGAGATTGATCAGGATGATCACTTAGTAAGTGATAGAACGCCTAATCACTGGGGTATACACCTGAAGCTAATGTAATAATGTATGTGAACTGTGATTGAAAAATAAAAATGATTTTAAAAAGATGAAGAAATGCAGTAGTGAACAGACAGACATTGTCACTATCCTCACAGCATTTAGTGTCCGGCTCATTTTTAGTTCAGTATTCATAAAAAACCAGCAACTCCAGTGTGATTTAACTATAAGCTACTCTGCAGGCCCTCCGCTGCAAAAGCCACCCCTGCTCCTTCCACAGCATCGCACCCCTAGGCATGGCACATGAATTTTGTTTCTTGCCATGATTTCCTCTACGGAAGAAAAAGCCAGCCACTCTGTAGTAGAACCTTGTGGAAAGAAAAAGACTCCACATTTTGCCTGCAGAACAGTTACATTTCAGAGTTGCAGTAATCAGGTGAAAATTGTTTTCTTATGTCAAATCGAAGCTAATAAATATCACGTATTGATTATGTGACTATTCAAACAACTTACAAAGCCTGATTTTTAAAAAAAAAAATGTAAAGAAGGAGGATAAGAAGTTCTGAAAGTCTGATCTGTCAGATAGTGAAATTTGTCAGCAACCCTTTCAATGTTTGGTTCTAGTAGGAAGGTAGATGGGACACAATGAGGGTTACTATGTAATATTTTGAACAATAGACTACTTTTATGGCATGTTTATCCTGTACTATGGGGGTGGTCTGAGAATTTTACAGTGTTAATAATGATACAAGAACAACACATATTTATTAAGTGCCAACTATATATCTGGCCCTGTTCTTAGCCTTTTCTAGCTGTTTCCATTTAATCCTCAAGACAACAATATGAGATAGGTGGTATTGTGTGTTATTGTTTTTAAAATGAAAGCACATATTTTGGAGGGGGTGAAATAATCTGTTTTAAGGTCCAACTTGTAAGTAATGGGGTCACAATTCAATTCCACTTTTTTTTTCCCACTCAAAAACTGATATAATGAGCTCTTAGTAGATTTCTCTTTACTGAACAGTGCTTGTTTTCATTCTCTTTCGAACTTAAGAACTTGCCCAATTAGTGTGAAAAGTGCCTAGGCAGAGAGAGACCCTTATTTAAGCACTTATATATTTTTGAACATTCCTTTGTGAGTCAACTTCAAGTTAGTGGTCATGCCATACTTCCCCTCTGAGAAAAGTATTCCAGTTAATGCCTTCCAAACATTAATTGAACACCCACTATGTACCAAGCCCATGTGCTCAGATTTATGGGCATACATTAAACCATTTGCAAGGAATTATAGATAATGCAAAGACTGAGAAGAACCATTGTGACAGTTGTAAAACATGATACCAAAACTTTTTGATACTTTTCCCATTGAGAGGTGAGGTCTATATCCTCTTACGTCTTGTGACTACCTGGACCAGGAGAGTACATGGAAGTGATAAGTCCAAGGTTCCCACGGCTAAGACAGGAAAGGCCACAGTCACTGTGCTTAGTCTTCCTGGGTCCCTTGACCTGGCGGAGGCCAGCTGGAATGTAAGAAGTCTACCCTGAGACGGTTCTGCAGGTGCGCCTCTGATTGACCCTTGCAGTAGACCACCCAGCCAACAGCTACTGTCAGTTGCTGCCTTGTGGATGAACTGTGGTGGTCAGCCAGCCCAGTGGGGCTTCAAATGATGCAGAGCCAACAGACCTGTGACTGTAGCCATGAGAAAACCCAAGTGAGCCCTTCCCAAATTCCTGGTTCATTACAACAAAATGGTTGTTCCAAGCCACTGAGTTCTAGGGATGGCTGTGCTAACTTTAGTAGTCAAATTCGCACACAAAATGGCTAAATTGTCAAGCTTTGAAACCAAGTATTGTGTAGTTTAAGGTTTTTTTTTTTTTAACTAATTTTTTTTTCCCTGAAAGAATCAGAGCGTACAATGTGAATATATTGGATTGTGGACAGTGGTCACTTAATTTAAGATAACATAGATTCTAAATAACATTTTCCATGTAGATGATTTTTGTATTAAAAATTACCAGTATGTACTGTGATTATTGTATGATCTTTATCCCTCAATTTATCCTTCAATTTTTGGTTCATTAAAAGCATATGAAATAGATTAAGATGGACATGTATGCATTACCTGCAGAGTAAATTTTAACTGTTTGAAAACTTTAAATGCAGGGAGGAGGTGGGCGAACTCAGTCTTATGTTATATTTATTATCACATATAGAATTAGCTGCCTAATCTTGGCAGATGAGTAAAGACAAATAGAAAACTGCTGTTTCAGAAATTTAATCCTATCAACCATACCCCTACCCCCTCTCCAACTCCAATTACTTTTATATTCTGGGGCATTATAATTTAATAGGATATGGAAATTGTAGCAGGTTTTATTATAAATACCATTTAGACTGCTTCCCTCAACTGGCTTTGTGGCTGCCCCCAGCACTTCTCAGAGAACCATATAACAGATTTGCAAACTGTTGGTCATTTTGATAACTGGGTTCAGAGTCATGTTTCTGAGTAGTAGAGGAAATCCAACTCTTTCCGAGAGCCTTGGATCTCATTTTCATTGATCCCTTCTCCCTCTCTCTCTCTCTTTCCCCCCCCCCCCCCTCTCTCATACACACACACACACTCCCTATAAAATGTTATCCTGAATGAGCCACTGGGGTTATGGTATTTAGTGATTCCCTTGATTACTATCCTGAATCCCTCTCTCCGCTTCTAAACTAGTGAAAATATCTCAATAAATGTTGATATTGGAGGAAAAGCACGCCAAAATGCATCATTCAGGAATTCATATGGAACATTATTGTTGCTGTTGTTCCTATAAGCGATGCTGAGCCTAACCCATTTACATAAAAGTTCGGAAGTGTTTGAGATAAAAAATTGCCTGTGTGGTAAAAAATCTCCTTCATTTGATGTTCGAACAATTGGCACAAAACGATTTGCGGTTCGTCTCTCAACACTGATCTAAAGATATTAGGCTCAAAGTGATCCTAATCAAGACTTAAATTGGATGGGCTCTCCTGGAAAGGAAGCGGCTGCTGGTGGAATGGAAGAACCGGGGGCAGTACTGGCACTGCCTGCCGTGGTCAGGCTAGAGCTTCCTGCAGCTACATCTACACAGGCCTCCCGTGTTATATATGCTTCCTGCCTCTGGTGATCTTAGTGAAAATAGAGCTGGCATTCCCTTAACACCATTTCTTTTGTAATTATTCAATCCCCCAAGTTCACATTGGTTATCTTTAGTAATACAATTCTCCCTTCCTCTCTCCTTATTTTATGAATATACTTGTTTTCTTAACTAAGGTGGTCTCTTAGATTAATTCCAAGTGCACACATGTCCACATACATGCCAAATTGGGCAAACCACTGACCTGTGTGGACTGAGATGTCTGTATTTGAGAGGGAATTGTGTTTAAGGGTCAGAAAGATACTTCCTAAAACCTCTGTTATGGAGAACCAGCGAGCAGAGAGATGCAGACATTGCTCAGAGAATCGGCACATAGGAGGAGCTGACCTCTGTTGCATGTCTCTGTGCAATAAAGGCACCATGTTTGCTACTGAATAGATTGCTTAGTCTTCACTGCAAGCACAAAGGTATTATTCCCACTTCTGCTGGTAGAAAATTAAGGCTTGGAGTAGTTGCTGGCCCTGCCCAGTAGCCAAGTTGTGATTCTGACTCAGAGCTGTCTGCTGCTCAAGCCTGTTTCATACATCTGATTGACTTATTTTCACCCACCCTTTTCCGTCTGCCTAGTACAGGAGACACATGGAGGTGTCCCTGAGAACTATGTGTAAATCAATCATTGCTAACAGTGGGCACTAAGAGGCCTGGCTATTTAAGCTCTTACAAACAGGGAAGACCTTGAGTAAATCCTTTTGTAAAGTGAAGATGTCATCCATCAATTGAGCAGAAACTTCCTGAGCAGCTTCTTCATGGCAGGAGCTGAATTTTGCTGGTGGAGCCTGCATCGGGAGGTGCCAGGATTGGGTGGTGAGGGGACTGGGTTGAGCAAAACCCTTGGAATGATTAGAATAATCACATGCCTGATCTATAGTTTTGGGTTTTTACTCATTAGCTTAGTTTTTAAACAGGGAGTAAAAGTTAAAACTCCTGTGTAAGCTAGAAGGGAGTTTTAAGGCAGGGTTCTGCCAAAGGTTTCAAAACCTTAATATGGATGAGTCAGGGCCCAGATCCTCAGAGCAGACTGTTAGCTTTGCAAGGTCGATGATTTGTGAAGGCCGGCGGAGACTGTCTGGACTGAGTTTAATCCAGAAGGTCTTGAAGATGCTAAAACCAAGAGACATGGATTTTGAAAAGTTACAGCTCTGGGAGCGAAAAGCCACTCCTGGTTTCTAAAGGCAGATGGAATCGGCTGCATTTTATATGAGAAATAACACCATCAGTAGAGCCAACAATTTGGCAATAATTATATATTTCTTTTCCTTTCTTCTTCAGTAACAACTGGCAATGTGAATCAGGGGAAAACTACAAAGAGAGATAGGATTCTTCCTTGATGGAATTTTACAAAGGAAGTAAAGCAGACCCTAATTCCAAGCATAACTGAATGTTTAATGTCAACTTAATTCACACTTCCATTTCTATGGATATACCCTTCACAGAGTGGCTTTTGGAGTTTGCTGGTGACCCCTTCATAGCCAAGCAGGTCTCTACTTCTGCTTCCCTAAGAGGTCTTGGCCTGTATTGGAGGAGTTACTACCACCATGGCTAGAAGGTCTACCCTAGAGGGACCTTTACATGTCAGTGAAAGCCAAAGACAACCTCAGTCCAGACAGACATGGTGGTTGGGAGCATGTGATCTCTGTCTGTGATTTAAATATTGGGTGATTTTGGCGAGAGAATTTCCAGTTCTAGGAGATGGGCAGTTTGAAGTCTTTGGAATCTTACAGCAATTTGACAAGAGGCTTGAGAAAACTCTCTGGTAATTAGAAAAGAGCTTTTAAGAGAGAAAAAAAAAAAAAACCTAAAACCACCCACTTTAATTTTAGGGCACGGCTGTTCTGTTGTTTTGGGTAAGATAAGATGAAGGTCAAGAGAGAGGGGAAGTGAGGGGCAGTCTGCACTGGTCCATGCACAGTACTGTGAAATACTGTTTCCAAAGAGGACCAGGCACGGAGAGTCAGAGGGCTCAAGCTTCTTTCCTTATCTGTAGGCCAGGAACCAGGGAGCCAGGGCTCCAGGGCTACCTTCTGCCTCTCCCCGAGGCATCAGCCAGACAAGCTGGTGCTTGACGTGTGGAAGGGCAAAAGCCACCTCCAGCCCAACTATATAAACAACAGGACCATTTAGAGTTCCGTAAAAGCCCATGATAAAGCACTTTATATGCCAGGACTTGGTAAACTTTGGATAAGACTGTGTTCCACTTACATTTCATCTTATACAGTGTCTTCCATATCCACACAAAGGCTGATAATGT
Source organism: Antrozous pallidus (assembly GCA_027563665.1). NCBI lineage: Eukaryota > Metazoa > Chordata > Mammalia > Chiroptera > Vespertilionidae > Antrozous > Antrozous pallidus. The sequence continues at coordinate 51,761,112 of CM050516.1, read as the reverse complement.
GCCGCTCACATTTCCTCAGGAGTGAGTGTTATGTCAGAATGCTAAGACAGCTCACTTATGAAACAGTCTTTCCCTCTTACTTCAGTCATTCCTGTAGGTGGTTGCTTTAGAAGACAGATTTTCCCCCCTCTAAAATACCTCTCCAAAGATCAGTCTCTTCAAAGAATCAACTCAAAGGGGATTGTTTGAAATTTAGAAAGCGGAAACCCACGTATGTGATCAAATATGGATTATAATTAAGTTGGTGAAATACGAAGTTTGCTTTTGATTTTCTCTATAAGAAAGGGAGTTTTTCCAGAATCTCTAAGGAGAGAGGAGAGGGGAGCACGAGGTCAGCCTCGATACTTCCTGATACTTCCTTAAATGATCTCTTTTTAACATGCCTAATGTGTCTCATTGCACCAAGATTCACCCAAAGTATCTATGTGTCTATTAAAATTTTAGAGAACATCAAACATCATATCAGGGTTCTATTGGAAGCTATACATAATGCTACTTAGGCTAAAAAAAAAAAAAAGACAACTTGAAACCTCTTTCATTTTACTATTTTTGTTTTAAAGCAATCAAGCCAACAAACAAACTCAGAAGTAAAGAGGACATTGCAATTTATAGTGTTCTGGTCAGTGGCTGTCAGTTACAGTATTTCAGCCATGTGCTAGAAGATTCTGACCTCAGGAGGGTTATAAAGATCCGGTATGCTTTAAACAAGCTTAACTGATAACAGTAAGGACCCCAAATAGAGCCTAAAAGGGAAATGGACCCCTGTGGGAAGTAGATTAGAAAATCCTTTATGGCTATCCGAAGTGTCGATCGGCTTCAGGCAGGGAGCAGAGAAAGTGCTGATGGCACCCCACAGGGAGTACATGGGAGGAGCTGGGGAGTCTGTCCTGCCATGGACACTGGCAGGCATTGACTTTCCAGACAGGATGGCATGACAAGTCATTTGTCTTCCTTGGTTCCTTTCTAGGAAGGTTACATGTATGCCTTTTAAAAAAATATTGACCATTTATTACAGTCCTGTGCCACACTCTAGATTCATCCTATTTCTGCCTCTCTCTTCTACTAGTAAGCTTTCAGTTCATACTGGCTGCCTCTTTACTAATGAGCCCAGTGCTATTAAAGAAAAAGAAAAGGAAGGAAAAGGGAGGCTAACCCGAGTAGTTCTAGCCTGCTTCTTGATAGCTCTGTGATCTTAAGAAAGTTCCTCAGTCACTCTGTGCCTTGTTTCCTTAACTAGAATGGAGCTAATATCGGCCTCAAGGCGTGAGGATCTGATTAAACAATGTACACAAAATGCTTAGCCACATGTCTGTCACATAGCAAATGCTGAATGAATAGTACTCACTATACTAGTAGTTTTGTTTTAAAAAGTCAGGTGAATGTTTCATTGACTCACTTGTAAACCACAGAAAGATTTCAAGTGTCCATCCACTGGCACTTGGTTATTCGACAACCTCTGCTACGGATCATGAATGAAAACAAGTAAATGGTGTATAATTAAAAAAGTAAGCAGAAAGGCCTCTAAGTAGCCAATATATATATATATATATATATATATATATATATATATATATATATCCTTAGAACTGTGCACTTTCCTAATGGCTTCCCCAGTTCTCATTCAGTTCTTGACTCATTTGATCTTATGTATTTGTGTTTTACACAGGATGTTTAACAACTGTGTTAACTGACTTCTGAGCCTGTGGCAGACTAGATGCAGTAGATTGGGAGGGAGAAGGGCCCATAGAGGCAGCTGCACGATGGGCAGAAATAAGTAATAACTCAATAGCAAGCAGAAGGAAAATCATTGAAAAGGGACGGAAAAGTCTATAAGAGCACAGGAATTCAGAACCGTTTAGTGGATAACACTGGGTTTTAAACCTTAGCCTGTGTCAAACCTGGAGGGCTTAACAACAATCGCTTGACCTCACCCCAAGAGTATCTAGGACAGTGGTTGGCAAACTCATTATTCAACAGAGCCAAATATCAACAGTACAAGAAGAACTTTTGAGAGCCAAATTTTTTAAACTTAAACTTCTTCTAATGCCACTTCTTCAAAATAGACTCGCCCAGGCCGTGGAATTTTGTGGAAGAGCCACACTCAAGGGGCCAAAGAGCCGCATGTGGCTCGCAAGCCGCAGTTTGCCGACCACAGGTCTGGGAGGATTCTGAGTATATGCGGTTCCAATTCACCAGGTGGTGCTGCTGCCCTGGTCCCGGGACCACACCTGTGTACAATCAGTACCCCATCAGATAGTACTGTGCCGAATTTTCATGATCCAGAGATCAAGAAGAACGTTTAATTTTGTATACTGCTCTCTGTTTAAGGAGGCAAAAGGGCTTGTGATCCCTTTTAGAAAGCTATATTCAAAATAATTAATAGAAAAAGACAACTCTTTAGGCGTATAAAGAGGGAGCTTTCAGCTATCAGGAGAGAGAGCTGTCCACAGTGATGTATTGCCCGAGATGCCTGGGCACCGCCGAATCTGCTGGGTATTATAATGGGGATGGGAGGTATCTTTTCCCAGCTGACAATGCTATTTGATTTTTTTTTGAGGTTATTTGTGTTTGTGTGATTACTTTGCTTCCTCCTCCTTTTTTAATGACTTTCTAGACAAAGAGACTTCACAAACATGCTTTTTCTGTCATACCAACTGTATGATTCAAGTTAGCTCTCATAAATAGTTGAGTTTGTTTCAGTAACAGTGTCAAAACACTGGGCTCTGAGGCAGTTGCAGACACAGGCACCATATTGTCACTCTCTTCTCAGTTCCTTTTGCCAGTTAGTGGTGATTTCTGCCACCTCCAAAAATCTCTAAGGAACAAATCATGGACTAAGGTGACTGCCTTGCTCGTGAAGACCATTGCCATTCTGAACATCAGATTTTTGAAAATTTTGTTAGGTAGGAAGACGATGTGTTTTAGATTGGCATACATTAATACTGGTCACAGTTGTATTTTAATAACTGGGTATAAAGTTGGTCTTGTTCCTTAACTGGAATCGACACATTGAAACTCTTGCATCATGGGGAACTTGGATCATTGTTTCGATTGCAAAAGTTCTTCAGAATTCTGTCCTCCCAGACCTTCTAAGAACAGCATTTTGTTTCCTGCTAATCTTGGAGTGCTGGCTTCCTCTACCTGTAGCAGTATGTTTTCTAACTGGAGAGAGAATGCAGCCTTCCATGTCATAGTTAGGGGATTATTTTCGTTAGGCAGATCCTGGGCTATGATAAATCTCCTTGGTGCCCTGAGCTGTTTCACTTACTCAGAGACAGTGTTTTCTTTTGAGTCTAATTCTAGTACAGAGTGATGGCTGTTCCTAGGGTGTTCACAGAAAAATGAAATACGGCTCCAGGGTTTGGGGGCCGAGGAAGTAGGGGGCAAAGGGGAAGGCTCTGCATGTGGGTACCATGTAGACATCCACATCAGATGTGGGTGCAGTCTAAGCCATCGCATTGTATCCTCGCTGATAACTGGAAATACAAACGGTGATTCCTGGGACCACGCTTCTTATTATTCCTGCCTGTTTAGCTGATGGGAGTTTTCTCTTGCTGATGTCATTGCACTGCAGCTACAACCAGGACCCTCTGGCTGAAATCCAGGGGCATGTGTAGTTGGATTTCTGTTTACATGGGCTCATGCTGATCACTGCATTAATGCTGTAATTAGGAATAGGTCAAACCTTTTACTCCGACATGACAATGTAAAGTACTAAGTGCCAGTATTAAAGTAGAATATTTAGGAACATCAAAATATTCTAACAGTGATGTTTTAGGCAGGCCATGGCTGAATTTCAAATGCTGGTTTACAACATTAATGTAGGACCTGATCTCTCTCTAAGAGAAGTCCATAAATTAAGCAAGACTTGAATTTTCCTTTTAATTCCATGCTTGACTTGGAAATGCTTTGCTGTGAAAAGCCATGTCAGCGCCGATCTAACCTGTTAAGAGGAATCTTTATGATGTTGTCTAGGATATCGGGGCAGGGCACTAGGGTTAAATTAAGGAAAGTTAGCCCTTCACAGTCACCGTTTGTACTTGGATTTCAGCCTTGTGCTAATGCTATCTGTGGTTTTTTGTTGGCTTTACTACCCCTTTCCTTTTTTGCCCTTGCAAATCCCAGCAGACTCTTCCAGGCCATTATTAGCATAAATAAAAATTTATATTGCTTCATAGATCACATCATATATGAAAATTTCAGGATCTTTTGAGTTCTCAATATCCTAACTATTTTGCTGGGGAGAAACATTTTGGCCCATGTTTTAAATGCCTCTCACATTCCTATGAGAAAAAGATGCATATTCGATTTTGCCATTGCAGTGTTGTAGAAACCCTGACCATTTCTGCAAAACTAACCAACCCTTTTATATTTTCCTATCTATTAGCCTGGTCTTTAACTATTATAAACACATTTAATGTCACCAAGGCCAACTTTCACCTCATCCCCCTTTGTAAGGGCTGATTCCTTTCAGTGAGGAATACCCTAATACAAATATATAAAATTTGACCTATATCAGATGGTCTTCTGGTTCAGACATGTTACTATCTTTATTGAACATTTATCCATGTCTTTATGCATTCATTTTATCCTCTTAAAAATAATAAGTATTTATTTTATTTCCTTAATAATCAGATGATGAGAATGTCAGAGCATTTCTTTCTACCTTTGGCCTAAATCCCCAGTCAGCAAATGTTCCTAAGTACATTCTTTAGGAGCTATGTGGTATCCAATTTTTGAAAACTTTCTCACCCATAAATATGCTATACAGTAGGGGACAGCGATTTCCTTAAGGGAAAGGAACACTCTTCTGCCACCGGTCATTTTCTTTAGGAGTATTTACCTAAACCCTCTTTTATTCCTGTGACTGTGTTTATTGAGTACCTACTATGTTCCTGGGCTGTGCTGGGGATATCATGGTGAATAAGGAAGATATTTTTCTTTCCTTCATCAAGCTTAAAGTCACGTGAAAGTTCTCGATACTATAATGACATCTATTTCTTTGTAGGAAATAATGGGAGTTGTTCTAGAAAGCACCGAACTCTGACTCTGCACTACAGTTAGAATTCCTAGGCAGTAGTGAAATCACAATGAAGAACAATCTCACCTGCACCGTAGCCTTGTTCCGCTGGTGCAGACAAACAGATGATATTCGAGTGTTTTACATGCAGGAAGCAGCTTCTCTGGGAAAACACAGCCCCACACTTCGTGCTAATTTCTCTCATACCTATTCTCTGTTTCTTTTTCTGCCACTTTTTTCCTAACTGTGCTTGCATTTTTTTTTTTTAATGGGGTCAGTAATGTGAAGATCCATGTTTAAACCTAAATAATTAATTCAGGAGAACAAGATGTTTACATGAAAACATTCATTGTATTGCTTTTTAAAGCAGCAAAAAAGACATTTTTAAACAAACAAAATGCTCCATTTAAGAGAAAAGTGAAATGAAAATAATAGGAATACCAGAAAGTAAAACATGCTGGTGAGCATTATGCTCACATGTGGGAACATGAAGTAACATAACTGAGGCAAGCAGAATACAAACACTAAACATATGTATTGACGATAACGCCATATATACAACATACAGTCTCCCATTTCATAGCTAATAGATATCCATTCATTGACTGAAATCAAGTAGGAATAAGGAAAGAATTACAGCAAATGTTAGGGTTTTTTTCTTAGCAACCTTAGTAATTAACAAAACAAAACTGGAAGGACTTCTACTGAAAACAAAGAAAGCATTGAACTGAAAACAACATTCTATTTTACATTTTAATAGAATTATACTTTGTTTTCTCCTCCTGGTCCATTATGTATTGATGCTGAATTTTAAAAGGCTATGGTGCCTAATTTCTTAAATGACTAAAAGTTCTCCAGAAACCCACATTTGGGTTTTTAAGAAAGTTTCATAAAGAGAAAATGAGAGTAACTTTACATTTATTTGGAGGTTAGGTTTAAATTAACCTCACCCATGTGGTTTTAAAAAATAAAAATAGACATTATAGATACAGAACTCTGAGAGGTGGGGGGTGCCCTTCACAATTAACCTGGGAGAGGCATGAGCCACCCTGAAATCCACAGCAGCATTGATGTGTAAAGTAAGAGAGCTGATTAGAAGTCCTGTGAAAGCAAGAAGTGCAGAGAGCAGAAAGCAGGGAAAAACATAATCTGAAAAGCAGACTTGGAGAGCTGGGGGGTGTGGCAGTTTGGGGTCATTTAATGCAGGGTCAGAGCTCTCCTGAGTTCCAATAATAGCAGGCTATTGTTACTAATAATATTCATAATGATGATCCTGTAATAAACCATCAAGAAGATGCTGTTTTCTGTTTAATTAAGGACATATGGCTATAGGTATATAATGTTATGGAAAGATTTCCATAAAAATACCTTTTAGTTCAATGACTCAAACTTCAGTATCTAGAAAATTGATCTACATAGAATACTGTATTTCTCTTAAAGCCGGATAAAATATATCTTAGACATCACTTTAGAACAGTCTTTTGCTGACCATTAGGCTGTTCCTTATATTTCTTCACTTTTCATGACCATGAATGGACTGATTTAGTCATTTTCCTGTGGTTTCAAAACAACAACAACAACCTTGTGTCATATAGTCCCTGGAGTCTGTATAAGACTTTTGGGGCATATTTCTTAGGATATGGTTTTTATTCATTGTGTCCTTTTTTAAAGACAACTTTTTAGTTAAACTCTCATTAACAAATAAAGCAAAGTTTCACCATCTCATTCTTTGCTCTTCTTTTTTTTAAAATATATATTTTTATTGATTTTTTTGCAGTATAACTTATAATTAATAGTAGTACATGTTTTCTTTTCCCCCTCCCCCTTATCCTCCTCCTAGCCTCCCCTACCCCCCAGCACATATCCCCACCTTCCCCCCTCCCCGCCCCAGTGTCTTTCTTTCATTGGTTATGCTCATATGCATGCATGCAAGTCCTTCAGTTGAACTCCCCCTGCATCCGCCTCCCATCCACCCAAGCCTTCCCCTGTAGCTTGACAGCCTGTTCAAGGCCACCCTGCCTCTATATCAATCACTCTCCCCTGTTTCTTTTCTTCAAAAATATCTTGCCTCTGCATACTAGAAATAAATGTATAAGAACAAAAAATGTTTCAGTCTCAGTTTCAATGTCCAACTGTTCTGAGTCCCAGTTTCAGTGTCAAATAATTCTTTATGTGTACATGTCAGCAATAGTATCCAGGTGGTGGACACATCATGGCAATGCAAGATCCATCCTCTCTGGTTTGGTCCTGGGCTGCCTGCAGACATGCACAGTTGCCTACTGCTAGCATGGCAAGGTGTCGTTCAAAAATTAAATAGCTTTGCATAGTGACAAGACCTCTAACGCTGAGGGCAGTCACCATGATTTCACTGTATTACAACTTGGTTGTTAGGGCCCTGGGTTCAGAGCTAGACTGCTTAGGTTTAAATTCTGGCTCTGTTATTGACTAGTCTTATGATGTTGGGTAAATTACTTAATCTCTGTAATTCTCAGTTTCTATCTCTAAAATATGGGCCCTAAGTAGAAGGTTCTGTTGGAGTTTAAAGTGCTTAGTTTAGTGCCCACACATAGTAAGTAATCAATAATTACAGGCTGTTATTATTACCCACTGATTTGTTTTCTATAGCCAGGAGACCTCGAATATGATTGAATCATTTCTTAATGATTCCAGGAGAATATGAAAGGAAAACTGACATTAGCTGAAGGCATACTGTGAGCCAAGCCTTAAACTAGATGCTTTTTTGAATTTATGTCATGACACTCTTAGAAAGCACTTGGGAAGCTGAGATTACTCCTGATTATGAACACCAGTTAATTTGCTAAGTGAAGGTGCTGTGTGGCAGGAACTGTGTGGCATGGAGGCTGTGTACACACATTTAATAGGTGCCCAATGCTTTCCAGAGGGTTCAGTATTAACCCCCAGGCAGCATCCTGGCCACCTTTTCTTCCCTATCACTGCCCATAGCTCCCTGCTCTTACTTCTGAGGCCACATGCCCTGGCTGCCCAGCTGATTCTTACTCTTTTGCTTCCTTATCTTCCCTCCATGCACTTTTCTTTTTTTGTGTGTTGTTATTTGTTTGCTTGTTTCCTGTCGTCAGCTCTTCATTTCTAGGCCTTTGAATAAAAAGGTTGGTCTTTTAAAGAAACTGAACGCCAGTCAATGTATTTATTTTCTCTCTTCTCTTCTCTTCTCTTCTCTTCTCTTCTCTTCTCTTCTCTTCTCTTCTTTCTTTTCTGTTTTTAAACAACAAACTGAACTTTCATTGGGCGACAGGTGTTAAGTTCTAGAGTGTGGGAATTTCCCGGTGCTTGGGCCCCGGTGGGCAGTCAAAGGGACTTGATGACAGAACTAAGGACTTGTACTTTTGGACCTTTGACTTTTCGAGGTCGTGTTTACATGTGGCTGAGTTGTCAAGGGTGATGTTTTTACCTCCGTAGAGGCAGTGGAATATGTGTTTCTAAGGGCCTTTTGAACATGGATTTCCCCCAGAATTCTAAAAGTCTAGAGAGCTATATTCAGGATAAGCAATATGTAAGTATAGTTGTGAATTATTTACATCTTGTCATTTAGACAGCTGATTAGTTAACCCAACAACTTCTTTAAAAAGATTTAAAAACAAACAAACAAACAAAAACATAAGAAAACTGTCCCCAGGGAGCTGTCTAGCTAAGGAACAAAAAATTCTCTCTGCTCTGGGATCTTCTTTTCAGATTAGTATTGGTGGTTTATCAAATGTATTAAGTCTGCTTAAACCAATTAATTCCATCGTAATACACCCATAGAATTGCAGCAAACAGGAAACAAGTAGAGTTTTTGATGATCTGAGTGGTGAGCGTCCCACCCCTGTTACTTTGAACCACTTCATTTTAACAAATAAATGAGATATTTGGGGAAGGGAATAGAGTTGGTAAGAATAACAAATTCTTGAGTGAGAAGGGCCTTTAGAGCCATGTGTTCTGACCTAAGTAATCCAGGAATTCCTTCCACAGAATCCCTGACAGATGGTCATACACTTGTGTTTTGAATACTTTGTAGTGTCAGGAAATATGTTATTTCAAGAGGCAGTGTATTTCATTGTTGGACAACTCAAGAGTTAAAAAGTTATATTTTTATACATTTAGACAAAATTTCAATTCTTACAACTTTCACCCACTGATCCTAGAATATTTATTAAATATACTGTACAGTTGGATTTAGCACAGGGTGACTAAACAGCTGTCAAGTGTTTGTTGAACCTAAAGCTGCCTTGCTGTTTAGGGCTGTGGAGGACACTTAAGGTTCTGAGCGGTCCCTGCCTGTGGGGAGCTCACAGATGATTGAGGAGACAAGGTACACACATTCTAAATGAACTGAGTAGGGGTGATCAGAGAACTGAAGATTGCCCCAAACTATCAGAGGTATGGAACTCTTAAGGGAAGAAGATGGGGAGAGGGAATGAGCCTTGAAATATGAGTATGGTTTTGCCAGGTGTGAAAATAGCAGTAGGCATAGATTTTTAAGCAAATAATAAAGAAACACTATCCTAATAGATTATGTTAATGGGAATTGAAGTTCAGCAAGAAGGATATGGAGGAACTTGAAAACTCTGAAGTCTTTAATTAATCATGTCTTTCATTACTGTTTTCAAATCATAAAAGTAATACATGCCTATAATAAAGATGCAAACAATACAGGAATGTGGTTATTAAAAAGTGAAAAAAATTACCTTTTTGCTCCCCTCCCCAATCCCTAGACCTAACCACAGTTTTAACCACTCATGTATATTCTACACATCCCCAAACTATGGCCCGTGAGTCAAAATGGGCCAACTGTCTATTTTTGGGTGGCTCATGTGTGAAGAATGATTTTTACGTATTTAAATGGTTGAAAATAAATAAAAAGAATAAGATTTCACTAGATATAAAATGCAAATTTTGGTGTCCATAAATAAAGTTTTGAATCTTGTCAATAAAAATTGTATAGAATTTCATTTTCTCTCTTGTTACATAAATATCTATATAAGAGCCTCAGATTTGCCTTTTGCCCCCCTCTCCCCCAAAGTCTACAATATTTAGAAATGGTGTATTCATTTAAAAAAATGTTGGTTAGATATACACAAACATGCATCTTTATGTTGTGAGTTTTGTTGTTTGTTGTTGTGGTGTTTTGTTTATAAAAAGAAGGATTGTCTGAACAATGTTATGGCAAAGTTCTTTAGATCTGAAACCACTGAATAAGAGCCACCATTGGTTGTGAGGGTAAACGGTGTGTTGAAGCCCGACAGCCCAGAGTGGAAAACCAAGGATCTGGAAATATGGCCCCTGTAACCATCCAGGGGTAAAACGCTGTGCTATCAGCCTGGGTTACCTGAATGCAGATGGGAGTGGGAGCCGGTGTGAGACTTTGCAAAGAAACAATCCATGGGGCCTGGTGAGTCACTGAAGGAGATGAGGTCCCCCATTCCCAGGTCGGTGCTGCAAGACATGATGGATATTGGAAGGGACTGTTTGGAGAAGCAAGTATCAGCCTTGCTGAATTTGGAGGCTCTATCCAGCTCCAGTGAGGAGCACCAGTCAATGCTGGTAGTTCATATTTGTCTGAGGACTGCGTGCATTCGTATCTTGTGTGGTGGATTTAATAAAATCCAACTTTCTCCTTTTGAATGAGGGAAGTTCTATGTGCCTCTTTTCCGTTATATACAACTCATAAGTGACATCCTCCCATACGGTTACTGCTGGATATTAGGGCCTCGTGGTAACACAGTATCTGGGAAAGAAATGAATCACGGGGGCAAATTTATCATTTACCTTCCTTATTGAGGGGAAAGAGTAGATTTAAGAATGTTTGGTGGGAGGGAGCTTCTCACTACCTAGAGCATGTGGGGTTTTTGACGGACACTCGAGGCTGCCATTTCCACCCATGGAACAGATGTTTACACTGGGGCTTCTGTGATCATGGCATCCTCGCAGTGCTTTACGTTGCACGCACAACACGAGAGTTTGTGTCCTCTTGAGTTCTGCCAGTGTGCAGTTCTGTGAACAGGAAGCAAAGTTTCAGTGTCACACTGTTCATTAGGCCACATGGCTGGATACCCCATCGCAGCTCCACCTTGTGGATTGTGTCTCCGTGGTGAGCCCGGGCGGCTCCTTTTCTGAGTATCCTCTCAGCGCTCATTTCAGTGTTAACATGGAAGGGAGTTAGCGTGCCACAGGTGGGGAATTTTAGCCTTCCATGTGACTTATGTTTGAACCCTGTCTGGGTTTTTCATAGGTTTTACTCAAGTCTCTTACCTACTAATTTTTTCTTTTACCCATTTTGTGAAAGCAGCAGGTAAATGAGATCACAAAACTAGGAACTTGAAGGAGAAACGTAACTAGAATACCACCACACCTCTGAGACACAGCACCGATTAACACCCAGGCATGCTGTATCCCTGTGAGGGAGAGGCCACAGTGATTCAGAGGTGGCCTGGTACCAGTGGGCCGGTGGCCAAGCCACGGGTTTGAGATCAGGAAACCTGGTTCTTACTTCAGCCTATCCACTAACTTGCTCTGTGATGTTGCAAGCTACAAAACTCCTCTGTCTTCCAGTTAGGAAATAAGAATCTCACAACTTAACATCCAACTATTCCAAGTGGAATGCTTGAGGGAAAAAAGGAAAAATATTTGCAAAGCACTTTGAGCATTCACAACGAAAAGTGACATTTCAATTTTCAGTTCTGCCCAATGTGTACCTATCTCGGTGAAGATTCACTAGATATTTTTTGCCAAAACGAATCAAACTGTACATCCAGACCCATTACTTTTATAATCATCCAGACTTCCTTCTCCTGGAACCTTTACTGTGATTTTAAATATAGTGCCTATTTTTTTTGGGGGGGGGGGGGCGGGGCAGAGAGAGAAAATCATGGATTCTGTTAGTGACATTGTTTCTTATTCTTAAAAAAGAGATTTACTGATATTTTTCATCATTAACATATAAGCATGTTTCTATGTTTTCAGAAAAGTATAACCTGGACTTTCATTATTAAATGGGGTTTTTCTTCCTCAGTGGGAGGGAGTTTCTGGGTTTGGGCTAAACACATAGAGTAAAACAAATATGGATTCATTAACATGCTATTATGATAGTGGAGCATTTCCTAAACACCTGTACTATACGGGTGTTTCACTGTCCTATTTTTGTCTGTAGAGGAAAAACTGAGTAGATATTGGACAAAGTTTTATTTTTTTCTCAGGATAATTTAATCAAGTATCAAAGAGAATTGTTAATAAAGCGATTTCACCTTAGTAGTGATTCTAAAGGAGCTGTGGGCTCGTATCAAACTATGTTTTCCCACCCCAGTGACTTGTGTATAATCACTGTCAGAGCAAGTCTCTGTGGAGAGCTGAAGACCACTGGCCTCTTCGGAGGTCCGAGGGACAGGTTTTGAGGCCAGCTGGGCAGTGAGGGACTGACAGTTTCCTCACTCAGGTGTGAGCCCACCGCTGTGAGAACTGTGTTCAGTGGAGCCTACGTCAGTGGAACAAATGGCTCCTTCTGTAGGTGATCCCAGGTTGTACAGCCCTGCCCCGAGCAGTAGGTGTCACTGTAGTCAGTAGCTTTTCCTGGTCAGAGTGTAAGGGGTTAATTGGGTCTGGTGTAGTTGTGCTTATGGAGGCCCAGCTGTGCCCCCCAGGGTGTTGTCTTGGTCTCGAGGGCCCCAGTTGATCCTAGGAAAGGCCCCAGTCCATACTGAAAGGTACCGTTTTTTCTGTAAGAAGGGAAGAAAGATACGTTCCCATCTATATTTTAGAGTTTAAGGTGACGGTGTCATGTGGGATGGGTTGAGTTGGGGTGGATAAATAGATAACCCTTCTAAAATTTGGTGGGGGGCCTAGGACAGAAACCCTGTTATATGCAGAAGCTAAGAGCTTTCAAAACATCTATCTGCATCCTTCTCAGAAATTTCCCTTTACCACAAAGGAGTCAAAAACAAACAAACATCTTTCTAACAGATGTACTTTTGCCAACTTTCTACTCCAGAGAAGCTAAAATGGAATTTAGAATTTAGAAATTAACTACTGTGTTGACTAATTAAAGAAACAACACACCAACAACCCGAGGTTACTTGCTTTCTCAAGTACACTCAATTTTACTTCTCCTCTAGTAGCGCCCTGGAGTGAAAACAAAATAAAATCTAGGAAACTCACTGTAGAGTTTTAGATTCATCTTCTCTTCCTTTTTGCCTAGATAACCCATCTCTCTCCTCACCCACCACCCAGTGTGGTTTCTCCATAAAAAATATAGATGAAGGAAGTATATGTGATATACCTAGGTACTCACTAAAAATACCTCCTAACCAGTCTCTGCGCTACCTTCTCTCCCACTCCCCACCATAGCCTGCCTGTTGGCTGTTGCTAACGCCCTGCTCTTTCTGGTAGATATGTTAAGCTCAGACTGCTCTTTCTCTCTCTCTCTCCCCCCTTCTGTCTCCCTGACTGAGTGGCTCCCTTTTAAACCATCCGAACACTCACTGAGCCAGGTGGCGTTGCTTCCTGTTTCTCCAGCTCGCTGTTGCTAAGTGAGAGGCACCATATCACACATAAAGCTGAACCAATAGCATCCTGACCCCCATAGGCTGGTAAAAGCTGAAGAAAGAGACTCCCACAGTGTTGTCTGTGGCTGATGGGTCCTCCCTCCTCCCTCTCCCCTCCCACCTTTTCTTTTCCAACAGGAAGGGGAGGTGGTGAGGGAGATGGTAGGAGGAAGAGAAAAGAAAGAATGGGGGAGGTGAATCCTAATATGCCTTGCTGTACTTGAGATAAATGCCATTTTTTCTTTGTGAAGAAAAGGAATGGTCACTTCTCTTGAGCAATCAGGGACCAGAGGTGCACCTCTTTCTGCCCCCCAACTGCCTGTGTTGTCACAGCTCAAACTCTGAATAAGATGTCTGCTACCGGCATCAGCTTTCTCTTTCTCCCCCTCTTCCTCTCTCTCTCTTAATCCCTGCCCCCTCCTTCGATCCCTCCCTCCCTCTCTCCCTCCATAGCTATGAATCTTTTCATTTTTTAAATCCCCACGTTTTGCAGATCTTGGCACCCTTGTTCTTTCTTCCTCTCACCTCTCCTCTTTCCCATCTCACAGTGTTCTCACATTCCAGAATGCGTGTTCTTACATGTAAAAATTAGCAAAGGGTATTTTATCTATGGTCCTGTGGAGGTAGTCATCAGAGCATCCTAGGGAATGGGACAAGACAGGAGGAATATTTATAAAGGCCATTAAAAAAATCACCTGCTCAGAATGTCATCATCTTTGGCAAGGTCTCTACAAGCACACAGTGCAATGAAGGGTTGTTCTTAACTGGAAAACTGCCAGTGTAGACACCAGTGGTACAGTTGAGATTATACAGAGGAAGTGACATTTCTCCTATAATTACCTGGATATTTTGGGCAACATCAGACCCAAGTTACCTAGGTAATTATGGCTTTGTAGATCTGACCTTTGAACAAAACAGATTCCAGTGAAGTTTTCAATGGAAAATGCTTGCCATCTTTGGTGATGAAAGTAGGGAAGGCATCCACCGTTTCTGCAACCACACCAAGTCCAGTTACAGGCAGACTTTTCTTTGGTTTGATGCTCTGTAGGTTCCCATTAAATGTCTCCTAACATTTTGGGGATGGCTTTATTATTTGATTGCTCACATGCCATTTGAAAAAATAACCTGTGTTTATTTCTCAGTTGAAGGTATTGGGTATTGTGATCCTCTGTTAACCTATTCCTAGGTTTCCTGTGTTTTGGTGGGACATCCCTGGTTAAGCTTTCCATTTCCCTCAAGAAATCTTCCTTTCACCCTTGAAATACTAGCCTGCTACCAGACCCGAAATCCAGTCCACTTACTCAGTACCACATAGAAAAGTGACCATTTTTCTCCCATGCCACCTCCTTTTTGCAGCCTTTACAGTAATCTTTATCTTGTGTTTTTTTTCTTTGAACCAAAACTAAAATGTTTTCATGAAGTTAAGTCTGCGGTATCAGGTTAACCAAAAGGGAATTACCAGTGAAAAAAACTTACCCAGTGCTGAGTAACTGCAGTGTTTTCTGTTTGTTTTAAGAGCCCATCTTTTTCTTATTATCAGGAAGCAAACAAAGAAAGCCTGCACCAGTTCTCCCAGGCACCATTTTAAAGCTGAACTTTGAGATCTCATGTCACTTACTTTCAGTCCATCAAAGTTAACCCAGAACTGTTTGCAGGCAGCTGCATGCTCAGAGCTGAGGGACACCTTTATCTTCCGCTATCTCCCCACCCCCACTCCCCGATGGTGGGAAATGTTAATGATAAACTAAGGCACCAAAAGTGGACAGTGGTGTTATTAAAAAAAATACTGACTTGCTGCATCTCCCATAAAACTGACTTGCCCCTGGACTGGTCCGTGGATGGGTGTTATCAGCTGCTACTCATTCACTGAGTATCTGTTTTATGTTCAGCGCTGAGAGTTCCTGAGCTGTTCTGTCGGGCATGGTGCCTCCATCTCTGGATTGCAGCCCTCTCCATTTCCAAGGTTCATTATTCAGATACATGCCTTGTGCTTTGGCCAAGTAAACCTGCCCCAACCAGCTCTTCCTGCTTCTCTCCTTCTGGCTGGTAATTCTCTTCCTTCAAATCCCTGTTGTACACCCACCTCCGCTGCCCTGAATGTCCTGCCCCAGCCAGCCAAGCACAAACACCTCTAAGTCCCTCAGCACTTTCCCCAAATGTGCACTTGTCTGACTTTCTTTCTAGACATTAGTTCTGACTTCTCTGCCCCAGATACCTGACACGCCCTGTGTTCTCCCTGCTCTGCCCTTGCTGAAACTGGGGGTCCCTCCCAGACTGCTGTTCTCCCCCAAGCTCTCCCTGTGGAGACCTGGGCCCCAAAGTCCCTCTCAGGATCTGCAGTGAAACTTTGCTGTCAGCCTCGCCCACACAGACTGCATCTTCCAGAGCCTTTCTCCCCGCCTCGTCATTAGAAACTCCCCATGATCTCAGTTGTTCTTGCTGTGGTCTTGGTCGTTATTCTTGGTTGTACCAATAGATTGGAGGAGGCCAATAACCACTTCCCATGCCCTTCTAGCCTCCCTGCAGAGCCACATCAAGTAAATCTATGATTCCATACAGACAGCATTTGCCCTGCAAACCTAGAGTCAAGACAGTCCCCCAAATGCCCTTTTCATCAATGGCTAACCCTAAACTCCTCCTTTATGGAAATTCTGAAACTGTATCCTCCCCACTTTATTTTAAGCTTCCCAGGGCCACAGCCATGTCTTCCCCATCCTCCTGTTTCCCCACGTACCCAATGTCCATGCCTGGTACCCAGGAGGCACTGAAAAATGCCTAATGAATTGCCTCATCACGGAGCTCAGGAAACCTTAAAGATTTTGTCTGCAACTCTCCAGGTTTTCAAATATTTGCACAAAAGAATGGACTTTTATGTGACTATTTTAAGTCAGATCACAACATTACAGAGTTCAGCTAAATATTATTGTTTATCCATCAGGAGAGGGGAGGTGACGATATAGCAACAGGTAACCCCCAAATCTTACTAATGTAAAATAACAAATGTGTAATTCTTCCTCGTGTGCGTTGCAGGATGATGGCGAGAGAAGGGACTCTGCTTATTGTTGTCTCTCAGGGACTCGTTGTGACCAAACTAGCCACTATCTCACACCAGTGGCTGTGCCGAAGGAAAGAGAGGTCCGGAGGGTCCAACATCAGCAATTTCATGTTCCGGCCCAGAACCAGTACCTGGAACTCTATTCACAATTTATTCACCAGAACTGGCCACGTGATCCCACCTAACCACACAAGGGCCAGGAAGTGCACTTCTGCGTGTGCCTGTAAGATAGAGACCTGGAAATATTTGGAGGATAGCATGAAATAAGTCCCACATTTTATTACTCACGCAAAGGTTTTTGGAGGAAGTTTCTACTTAATACTAAGTGTGGAAGTGAGGAGAGTATTCAGGTAATTCCTCTACCTTTGTATCAGTATTCTTTTCTTCACCAACCAAGTCAGATTTCTGTGCTCAATCCAGGAGACTTGGCCACAGCAATTGAGGGATAAACAGTTCTGTTGTCTCTAAGTATAAAACAGAGGACTTGCCCATTGTTTACTCCTCTTCAGCTGCTCTTACCAAATAGTTCAGAGGCTCTTCTGATGGTAAATTATGCCGAAGGCATCTATCCAAGGACTGCCCCCAAATTCACCTGCAGTGTTGCCGCTGTCATGATCATAGGAAATCAGTACAAGGTTATATGAATTTAGCCTAAGAAATTAGCCAGATTGCATACAAATATTACATAATAACTGTATTATTTTTCACAGTAAAACATTGGAAATAGCCTAAATATTCAACAATGAGGGATTAGCTATGCTAGTTATGATAGGTAGAAAATGGAGTATGTGCAGCCATTCAAAAGATATTTTTGAAGAATATTCAATGAGATTTTTTTAAAAATGTTCGCCACATATTGATTGCTACATTTTTAAAAAGCCGGCACTTGAACAGAATAAATAGCAGATTCTGCCTTTTAAAAATGGCTTATAACTGAAAAGAAAAACACTAATATAAAATATTAAAGATACTAATGGGAACAGGGCTTGTCTCTCTGTGGTAATATTATGAGTGGTTTTTGTACTTTTTCCTTGCATAATTTTTTCCAAGGAAGCAGGCATGACTTGATGCCCATAAGGAGATAATGTGAATACCTCTGGCCTTAGGCATATTGATTTCAGGAAACAGGTGTGGCGTTAGTGCTATTAGGGGAGTAGTTGGAATAAGAGGCACACCGATGACTCTCTATATGTGGACTGAGCCTGGTGCCAAGGCAGAAACTCAGCAACAGACTTCCTGTGGCTCACGAGCCAGTGTGATGTCAGCTCCCACTTGTCCAGCCATCGGCATTTGACCATTCCTTTTGCCGAGGCACTGTCTAGATCCTTCTTGACATTTGAGTTGACATTTCACAGCTGCTGCCAATCCACTAATCAGGCACATGACACTGGCACTTTGAGGCCACTGGTAACACTTGGGTTTGTAAAGAGATGCTACATTTGCTGATGTAGCAAAAAAAAAAAAAAAAAAAAAAAAAACCACCCAAAAAACAAAACAAAACAAAAAAAACTGGCACGTATTTATTTGGGGCTGATACAAACCCTTGTGAAATAGGGGCCCATTCTGGAAGAACTTGTAACACTCATTCATCTTGTGTTGTGCACTGAGCTATAATGCCATAGCTGTCATCCACTTTCAATGAACAATTGTCATATTGTCAATCCACAGTAATACGGAACAATTTTCATTCCCCATGTTGAAGTATCGCCATTGTAATATAATTCAGTTCATATTAACAGTGCTTTGATGGCAATTCTTTCCCACTCCACCCTTCAGCCCTCCCTCTCTCCTTTTTTTAACCAGAGGGAAATGTATTTTGACAATATCTCCAGTGTTAACGGTTCTCTGCTTTTAAAACAGTAGGGACCGCAGCCCTCGTTGAATCTGCAGAGCACACACCAATCTATTTTTTTTTCTTCTTTTTATAGAACTATCCTGGGATTTGGTAGTGTCTTCCCCAGAAGAACGAAAAGTATTTTTACCCATTTGACTTACTATTAAGACACCCCCATGGACAATGAACATGCTTTATTATTATTCCCTTTACTTAAGGGTCATAATTAGAACTCAATTCTTTTCACTTTAGGGTTTACAGTCTGTCATTAGAAAAGGCTGCTTATGTTTTGAGTATTAATGGTGATGGCAGGAGCTGTTTACATGGAAGAATTAACTACCCTAATGAATTTATATTCACTGATTTTCCCTAGAGGGGAAGTTGCTTCTATGTCTGAGTGAGTCTTCACCAGTTTTCAAGGTACTTTCCTGTCACAATAGGCTATTTTGAGCTGATTGAGAGTGTTATCTTCGTTGGAATTTTCCCAAGAGCTAAATCTAGGCAGGCACACTTGATTTGATTAAAATATACTGTGCAAAGGTGCATGCGCTCTTCTGGGGACAGTGCTGTAACTTTAAAATCAAATAAAAGGTATTGTCTTCACTTTTCTCAGTTTTTAAAGTCTTTGCTGGCCCCAATACTTGCCCCCAAATATGTTGCAGAATGTGGGGAGTTGGTGAGAGTTCAGGGAAGGGAGGAAGTTAGATGTCAAAAACCACCAGAAAGTTTTGTAAGGTCACTGATTCTCCAGACAGCCGCTTGGAAAATGTTAAGGCATTGCTTTCCCGAGGCCTCTTCCTCAGCATGCCTATAAAGGAAAAATCAGGGCTTCTGAAGCAGTGTATTTCTCAAATATAAGGAAACAAAATTGAAACTGGGCAAGGAAAAGAATTCTGTCTGGAATCTGGGCGTTGAGCAGAGCCTTGGGTAAATGAGGATAGATTTAACAGACAGACATGTCTGCATCCATCAGTGAAGACTGAAGAAATGAAGAGAGAAGAGGGGTGAAAAGCAAAGGAGAGGTGGGGGGGGGGGATACGTACATAAAATATGCATTTCATATTTAAATTGTCATATGCCTGGTGCAATCGTGCATGCTAGAACAAATTGAGTAGTTTGTCCCTTTGTCCCCAAAGGTAGCAATGTTTTTTCAGATTTGGGTCCCTCCTTGCTTCTGAGCTTCTCAGGGCATTATACCACCCAAGAGTAGACACCTCAGGGCTGTGAAGCACAAGACTGTTACTCAACAGCTTGGAACAGGAAGCAGAGACCCTGCCACTAACTGAAACTTCAAAGTTCATGTAAAGTGTGTGCCCACTTGGGATGCTGCCAGAGCCCAGGCCAGATCTCTCTCCTCCAACAGGAAGCACCGGGGCCCACAGGAAGCCCAGTCGCTGTGCCCAGGCCTCACTGCCTCTCTGCACAGAACCTGTGTGACTGGGTCAAACAACTGAGACCTCAACCTTAGTTTTGACTTTACCCCTTTAAAATGGAAGACTAGATCAGGGGAGGGGAGGGGAGGGACGTGTATGAGGCATGTTTTGTGGACCCATAGTTGTTATAAGACAATTCTTTGTGGTATGGACCAGCTAGCTCTGCCAGCAGCCTTTAAAACCACAAGTTAGAAACAGTGAGCATAACTTATCCATTCATTCTTCATTCATTCCCTTCCTAATGAAATGAGGGTGTCTTAATAATAAGTCAAATGATTAAAAATACTTTCAGTTCTTCTGGGTAAGGTATTACCTAATCCAAGGATCTGTAATATAAAAGCGTAATATGCTAATTAGACCAGATGTCCTTCCAGATGACCTTCTAGACCAGTGGTAGGCAAACTGCGGCTCATGAGCCACATGTGGCTCTTTTCCCCTTGAATGTGGCTCTTCCACAAAATACCACATGTGGGCACGCATGTACAGTGCAGTTGAAACTTTGTGGCCCAAGCACAGAAGTCAGTTTTTGGCTCTCAAAAGAAATTTCAATGTTGTACTGTTGATATTTGGCTCTGTTGACTAATGAGTTTGCCGACCACTGTTCTAGACAAAGCCGGACTGCAAGGGAAGCCTGGATCCTGGGTGCAGGAGGGAAGCCTGGATCCAATTTAGTGCATTGGGCCTCTAGTAGTTCTATAAAATGAAAAAAAGATTGGAGGGCTATGAGCCCTACTGTTTTAAAAGCAGAAAACCGTTAACACCGAAGATATTGTCAAAATACATTTCCCTCTGGAATCAAACAGCTGGGTTTGAAGCCTACCTCTGCCACTTCCTGGCAGTGTGATTTGGGCACACCATTTACCTCTTATTAGTAAAATGTGGATAATAATAATCGTCACTTCCTAGGAGCTTTGTGAGGATTAAATGAGGTAATATGTACGTCCAAACAGCATCTCACACCTTTTAAGACCTTAGTAAAAATTAGCTCTGTTATGCATTGAACAAGAGACAGCTACCCATATAGTCTCACTCAGATATCCTCTAGTTAAAGGTCCTTCGTGAAATATCAAGCTCTCTGGAGGATGGAATTGCCACATTCCCTTTAAATCTTGGAGGTACATTTTCTTTTTTTATTTATCATTGTATGAATCATTTTTTAAAGAAAATAAATGTTCTCATTTTCAATAGTGCTGGAGGTGAGGTCACTCCTCTGTTTGAGGGAGGGGGGCGTGGGTTGCCTTCTAGTCTCTCCACAGGTAGTAACTGCCCCTCCTGCCTTTCCCTGTCTCCCTTTCTCCCCTCTTCCTTCTCTAGTCACTGCCATCGTTCTACCTCTACCCTACTCCACAGAGGCCCCGTTAGCAGAGGTGTCCACGCTCTTCAAGACTCACTCCCAAAACAGTATCCTTTGCCTCTCTCGGATCAGGATACCTCAGTGTGCATCTGTATAGAAACGTGTTCCTGTTATTGGACATTAAATAACTTCCGCCTGAATGCTGTCTTGCTTTAAATGTCAGGCATAGGAAAGTTTAAAAAATATACACACCGTATCATACCACACAGTGATTCCATGGCGTCTTCCATGAAAGTTTCATAGAATGCATTTTAGAGACAAGCAGAATGGATCAAACACTCGCTAAATAGTAATTGAAGTTCTGTTCTTTCAGGGACTTGAGTGGAATTAAATGTATTCCCTTAGATTGTCATACGTCTCCAGAATAGGAGGAAGGTAATATTTTATGTTTATATAATAGTGGAAGAAGACTATTATTATGCATAAAATATATATTGGAATCCTATTTAAGTCAGCAAAGGGTTCATTTCTGACACTGATTCCCATATTCTGGCAGGATAAGGTCACAGTGAAAGACATAAATATAGCAATTGTTCTCCGTGCATATTAACATTTTCATTTTTCACAAAATGATGATGTGCTTTTGTTAAGCACTTTACCCTGCATATTGTTGATTTTTGGAGGGGGTGTGCTTTGCCATTTCTAGTTTCTGTTGAACATAATATTAGATATTATGACACTAGGGATAGAGGAAGGAGGGATGGTTGGGTTGATGGGCATCAACCATATAAACCTGGCATGGGAGAGCAGCCTTACAGGTGGGAAGAACTCTCAATCCTCTGCCTAGATGTGAGTTTTGTTTATAAATTGTTTATTCAGGCTGCAAACCACACAGAATAGGGACCTCACTCTCAGGAGTTTAGGTAAGTTTCTAGGTGTATCTCCTAAATGTAGTGTGTTTCTTTGTTTCCCTTTGTCCATTGCCAATATCCATTCACGCATTCAGATGATTGGAGATGGCTTCAACACTATGGTGGAATGGAGTAGAAAGGAGAATGAAAAAGCATTCCTACCCTCAAAGGTCTTTTAAGATCTCTCCTTTCTTCTCCCTCTCCCTCTGTCTTTCTCATATGAAACTAGACAGTAGGCAGTGCCCCTCCCGTTTTTCGGGATCTTTTCTGCCCTGAACTTTCAGTTCTGGAGAGCATTACCAGTGTGCCCATCTACGTCTGCACTTTCCTTGTGTCCTTGTTGAGGGTCCATCTGTGTGTGTGTGTGTGTGTGTGTGTGTGTGTGTGTGTGTGTGTTTGCCCACCTGCCCAAGCAGTGGCCAAGGAGTTGCTCTTTACTTTCATAGTGTTTTCTTTTTGGGGGGTGAGGCAGTTGGCAGTGTGATGGTAGAGTATATTTGTTCTTGAAAGGTAAAAGAGGAAGCCTCAGAGGCATTTTATGGCAATGTGGTAAGTCCTCCATACTAGGTGGCTCTTGTTTTTGTTTGTGGTACATAGGGACAATCCACGGAGGTGTCCCTTTTGTGAAATCCTACCTGGCTTTGTGTTCAGGAGGGACTACTGAGCAGGAAATGCAGAAATGGGCAGAGTAGGGAAGCCATACAAGTAAACAAGCAGTGACAACACAGCATGACAAGTGCGGTGTGAGGGCTGTGCCTAAAGAGCTGAGGAGAAATCTCTGAAGAGCGTAGTCATCTCCAACGTCAGGCCTGTGACTCAGTGAATGCGGATGTTCCCACCAAGGCAAGGTGTGTCCAGTGCTTAGACCACGTGCATAAGAGAAAATATCTCCAGGGTAGTCACCTGGGCTGGGGGACTCCCACTCCAGATAACCACTTTCTGGAGGTCTGACTGATGCTGAAAGCTGTATGTATTTAATGATAGGCACGCAGGTTCCCTAGGGGCATCCCAGCAGCCAAGTATGATGTTATGTCCTCATCACCCAAACTTCCATGAGTAGCCATCTCAGCCTCATCAGCCTCACCTTGCTCTCCATTTGGAATTCGCTCTTCTCCATTTGGAATTCGCTCTTCTTTCTGTCATCCCCTCAGACTTCTTCTGAAGGAAGCCTAGGACTCTTGCTCACTTTCCATCGTTTGCCTCTGGTATTCCTGCGCGTGTGGAAGTAGCCCGTCATTGCCGTTGTCATCCCAAGAGCATCTTCCCAAAGAACAGCTATGCTTGCGAGGACCCATCTCTGTTCTGTGTGCTCTATGCAGACTAACTCCTTTAATCCTGACAACAATCTTGCGAGGTGGGTACTATTATTATCCCCATTTTACAGATGGGGAAACCAAGCTACAAGGAGTGGAGTACTTGCCCCAGGCCACAGATCTAGCATGTGGCAGAGTGGCGCAACGGATCCAGAGAGTCTGGCTCAGAAATTATTGCTCTAAATACACACAGCACTTCCCCAAGGTACCCTATACAGTCACTGTGCTAGGCCCTAGGAAATCGGGGAAGTAAAACCCAAGTTCTCCGCCCCCAGTAGGAACAAAAGGCATGTAACAATATCAGACCCATGTAGGGGTTTCTCTAAATTGATGTTTGTTTTCAACAGCCCTACATGGTTTTGTTTAGAGAAATGAGAGCTGCCCCTTGCCAGCACTGTGACCTTGGACAAGTCATTTTGTTCCCTGCCTTATCTGTAACATGAGGGAGCCGGAGCAAATGATCCTCAAGGTCCCTTCCTGCTCTGAGGTTGTCTGCTTCCGTGTTTCCGCATCAAGCACTCGGTGGCACTAAAAACACGTAGCACTTCCAAGTGCATTTCTCTCCGAGCCTCTTCTTCACCCATGTGGGATTTCCACAGCCTCCTGTGAGTTTTATTAATCACACAGAGACTGTCATCTTCTCAGACTCGGGTGGAATGGCTAAGGTGCCCTCTGCAGAAGATATCGTGGCTAATGTTCTCATTACTGACTAATTGGCTAAAGAGACTTCTCTCACATTGCATTTAGCCTGATTGATAGTTTTGTATCACCTGATGGGTGGAATGGACAGCCAAACCAATTACCAGCACAGAGAGCACCCTGTACAGCAGAGCAGTGCCGTCTGAGACAAAAGGCCCTTATAGATCACTTGTAGGCAGGGTGCCTGCTGAGAGTTTGCTAAACGAAATGATTTTCTGAAAAGTACAGTTTGACATGTCTTGGAACCCACGTACCTCAGGTCACCCCTAGGCTCACTGGGCCTTGTCTTATTGAAGGAAGGTGTGTTTCTGGTTATATTTGAAGCATGGGTAGCCTGGGTAACTAGTTAGCTGCATAACTAGCACAAGTCAGCTTGTGCTGCGTGAAGCTGCACATCTGTTGGCCCAGTTCTCACACTGCAGGCCTCCCATGGTCATGTCCCACCCAGTCCTGCCTCACTCAGTAGCCCTCATTAGACATAGGACATTGCTCAGGTCCTTACCTTGTTTATGTTGCTTAGGCTGTCTAGAGGAAATAACATACAGGTCTCTTGCTTAGTCATTTAAATCGAGTCCATCTCTTTTTAGTGAATGCATTACTTTGTTGAACCCTTTGGTTAAAGTGCAAACCTCATTTTCAAAGAGGAAAGAGAATAACACATCAAGGATTCACCTTAAAGTCCAAGTCAAGGAACTTCATCTCTTTTTAGTCCTTTCTTTTTCTAAAGCAGAGGGTTAGAAGTGATTCATCACACTTCGCTGTAAATAGCCTTGATTTCTGAGATTTTCTGGGAAAGATAAGTGAGTTCTGAGCACCTTTTCCAGAAATCTATTGAATTGACTAAGAGATAGATGTCAGTGAACCAATGTGATGCCCTCCACTTCCTGTCCCCCAGAGCAGGGCCACAGTGATCTGAGCATAGGCTTGGGATTCTTGTGAATAACAAGGCACATGACAAGAGGCTTATGACACTTTTGGTTTGATATAAATTCTCATGGTTGCAGCACGTTTCAGTCCATGTTGGAAAGTAGAATTGAGGAGCCCAGGGGAAGGGCTGTAATCACAGCAGCTACCACGCTATGCTCTGGAGCATTGTCCTCTTCAGGTGTTTTCTTTGTTTAAAAAAACAAAAACAAAAAAGGAAAACCACTTTCTGGAGGTCTGACTGATACTGAAAGCTGTATGTATTTAATGTATGCAACTTGCTAAATTTGGAGGTAAGAATACACCTGCAGCACTATGATGACAAGCCCATAAACTTATCCATCACCTCCAAAGTTTCCTTCCTTCCTTCCCCCCATCCCACACCATTTATTTCGTTTTTTAAAAGATTTCAAAAATAGGTTTTCCTTGCCCCAGCTGATGTAGCTCAGGTAGTTGAGTGTTGTCCTGTGCACCAAAACGTCAGCAGTTTGATTCCTGATCAGGTCACATGCCCAGGTTGCAGGTTCGTCCCTGGTTGGGATATGTGCGGGAGGCAACCATTGATGTTTCTTTCTCTCTCCTTCTCTCTAAAATCAATAAAAAACATATTAAAATTATATATATTTTTCCTTTTATGGTAAAGCATAGGATTTGCTCTCTTGGCAAATTTATCCAAGTATACAGTTCACTATTGTTCATTATCTGCTCTGTGTAGATCTCCAGAACTTATTCATCTTGCAAAGGGAAACTTTGTAGCCTTTCACCAATCCCTTCCCATTCTCTGTTCCCCTTGGAGATGTGTTCTACAAGGCACACCAAGAGTTGGATTCGAGAGATTAGATCTAGAGGACCAACTGCCGGGAAGAGAAATTAAAGAAAGCATGATTATTTTGGTAATATAACAACTTTTAAGTAAATTATCCTTGAGTGACTATTATATGGGAAGAAAGGACATTTCCTGCACAGGAATGTGGGAACACATGGACTATGCTCTTTCTCATCTTTTCCTTTCCTTGTGCTCAGGGAGATGCCAGAGGTGGGAGTGGGGGGGCGGGGGGGGGGGTAAGCTGGGAGGTGGCTGTGCGGGACCATGCAGTTGGCAGGAGCCATCAAAGGGGTTGAGGTGAAGGTGCTGATCCAGCTCATCACCTGACTAGAAGGGTCATTATGTGGCCCAGCAGTGGCCTGGCAGTTGCAAGAAGGGCAGATTTTAAATCATTGTTACCCTTTCATCCTCCCTGTAGCATATTCCCTGGCGATGCAGATGGAGCTGGTAAATACATGTGTCCCTGCATGTTGGGGGCCCGAGGTCTGTCTCCGTCTTCCTCTCCCCTACTGCTGCATCCACCTGCTGAAAAGGAATCCAGGAAAGTCATCGAGCATGCTGTGAAGATGTGGGCAATGGGCGGATTATTCCTTGGCCTTATAAGTAGCACAAACTGTCAGAATGGGCCTCAAATGCATTAGAAAAACATATGCACTTCTTATTTAGTGAAAACCTTGACTGGCAGGGTATGTAAGCTCAGTTAACAGCAGAAATACTGTTGACAGAATAAGGCTGTAGTACAGTGACAAGCCATTTAGAAAAGGAATATATCCTGATCCTTACTTTCATATACAACCCTTTGCCTTTGGTAGATATGCTCTGTTTCTGCTTTGAGTTCATCCCAACCCATTCTCAGCTAAGCTGTTTGTTCTTCTACAAGCTCCCCAATGAGAAATACAGCAGGACAAAACTCTAACGGACAGTAACCAGCATATTCTGGAAGGAATTCAACTATAGCTTTACTCCTCAACCTGAGATGGAGCCATTTAGAGTGAAACTTTATTGCTTTATTACCATTTTCATGGAAAGACTTTCATATATTTCCTAGAGATAAAGACATGGTTTGTCTCTTAAAAGCCCTGTTTTATTAAGTGATGATTTCAGTAATAACACTATTGTATTAAACAAGAAGGAAAATCTGGGTCTTGTGTTCAGATTGGAAAAGGATGGTGTTCATTTCACTAATTTGGGACATGGACACGGACCATCTTTGAGAGTTTAACCTTAGAACTTCCTTGACTCATAGTGTTGGACGACTAACCAGGTATTTGACCTGTGTCTGGTAGTTACTTTCCAATGGGTTTGTGAACATTATGCTGCCAACTTCTATCCAGATATAACCCCACCAATGCATTATTTGATTTGGTTATATATCCTTAACTGAAATTAGTATACTGGAATCAGGCAAAGAGGGAGTCAAAATACAATTAAATAATAGTAATGTCCTCTTTATTACGCCCTCAACATCA
Source organism: Antrozous pallidus (assembly GCA_027563665.1). NCBI lineage: Eukaryota > Metazoa > Chordata > Mammalia > Chiroptera > Vespertilionidae > Antrozous > Antrozous pallidus. The sequence continues at coordinate 51,733,779 of CM050516.1, read as the reverse complement.
GGGTAGCTCTTGTTTAAAATCCTCCAAATCCAAAGCAAAACAAAAATGTGCTCAGTTACTGAATAGTTGAATTTGTAGGTATAGGAACATTGGACAACAAAACTTCAACCAACTATTAAGGGTTTGAAATTTTTGGTAATCTGCTCCATTTCTGTCCAAGCCAAATCACAATCAAATTATGGCACATCAGTTGGTCCAGTTCTGCATGACCTTCTCCCTTTTCTATATGCCTACATTTTGTGTTTGAAAATTAATTACTGTCTTTCATTCATGGTCATCTTTTCAAGGGCTATACCATTGCTGTGGGGCATAGAGATGAAGACAGTTCTCTTGAGGTTTATTTCTGCATATGTCTTGGTGCTGTGCTGCTCATAGGATGTGTTCAATAGGTGTTTTTAGGGCTACTAGTTATGTGAAATCCATATGAGAAGAAGAGATTCAGCTGGATCCTTCTTTAAACACCAACTGGTGCTCTGAACACCTGTTGGCAAACTGATGGCCTTTTCTAGGAAACACACTTTCCTTTCTTCTGTAACTTTTTGACCAGAAAAAAAATCAACCAGAGCATGAGAGCAGAAACGGCCCTGGGAGGGTAAGCAGCCAGTTCCATTTTTTCATTCTTTACAAACACTGAACGGTTTTTATAGTCGCAGAAAGGACATAGATTCATTGGAAGAAAATTTGGAATTTATCCAAAGTGTAAAGAAGGAAGAACAAAAATTGATCCTTTCCCTAGACCTCTAGTAAGTTTTCCTTAGAATACATTTTTAGAAGTGACATTGACAAGTTGAAGAAGTTTCACATGTTAAAAGTCTTTAATAACATACTGCTAAATGCCTTTCAGTAAGATTGTACCGGTTTAACCACTTGTGCCAGCGGTGTGAGTCTGAGTCTAGTACTCTTATTTTTATGTAATATACAATGAAAGTAATTTTCAGATAACTAAGAGGTTTTATAGTCAAAGGATTTCAAGCCTCCTTAGGCTTGGTGAGGAACTGAATGGAAAAGTGAGATGATTTTAAATGCATGGTTTAACTATAACTAATGAACAATCTCAGTCTCCTTGAAAAGAAGATAATTCTAAATCTGAAATTTTCATTCAGACGAAAACCACTTTGCATTCAATGTTAAGAGTTTCAACAGATCCCAAGAGCGGGTCATCAGACTAGGCCAGAGCAGCCACTTTCCCTTTTGCCTGATTTTTATCACTAACTCCGATAAAAGAACACTTAACCTTTGAGCTTTGCCTTGTCTTTTATCATGAGTGGGTTGAAGTAAGTTACATCAAGAACCATGTTCAATTCTGTGATTCGAGGACTGTCCATCTCGGTCGATAATGGCTACGAGTGGAGTGCTGGGAACACTGTCTGGTGGGTGGAGACCCCTTCCTGGTGAAGGAGGGAGGTACATCTGAGGCTGCGCTGGAGTTAGGACCCACATTTCCACATTTTCCGTGGACACTTTTATTTATGTAATCCTTGCTGTGGCAAGCACATGACTGGTCAGCCAGGATGGAATCTGCAAAATGAGTTCCTTCCAGGAAAGTTTGATGTGAGGGACAGAGCCAGGATGGAAATGGTGCAGTGAGCACAGGTTGGGGAGAGCCCACTGCTGTGGGGAGAGCAGGGAAATCCATGTGAAGACAGAAATTTCTCAGGTGCACTTTGACAAGTCAAGATGGTAGCAGAAAGTTTCTGACTAAACTAATCTTGTCGTTTTCAAAACACAATAACTAACCCTAATGAAACTTTCAAATTTATGAGTAGAACTTTCCAAGCCATTACTACAGACTTATTATAAAATTTAAGTTAAATTCCATTTCAACAAATGTCACTCATTGAAAATCTTTGCATAACCAATATTGCGAAGCCTTTGCCAATGGATTACTTATTTGAATCAAAATTTAATATAAGGAAGTTTCAGTGAAAGAACTGTGGCGAGTTCAGGGGTTTGTTGTCTATCCCCTAATAACCTCACAGTCTCCTCTCAGAGTGTCACAGACTTCCTTAGAGGTGGAAGCAGTGGGGAACTCTGTTCTCTGAGGTTGTGTATAAGAAAAATAATTACATAGTTCACTTTAAAATATTTATTCTTTCTGTAATAATAATAACATATACACAGAATCTCAGCTCTGACCGTCGCAGGAGACCTGAAGGTCCAGTGTACTGGTTATTTCTTATGGACACACTCTGGCTGTATTTGAGGAATAAATATTTAAATCATTGGATGGAAACGCATTGGGCAGATACCAGAGAAGTTTTCTTCATGGGTAACCTATTTATGCTCCAGTTTGTCTTAAACACCCCATTTGAACATTTTCGACGGGTGAGAGTGGTCCTGGCTGGTGGCCCCAGAGAAGGAGAGGAGAGGGACAGTCATACTGGATTCTGTAGTTGTCTTCTGGTAGATTTGAATCTTTGCCGTTGATGCCCATTGTGATAACCGGAGCTTGAGTCTGTCAACTGGTATTACAGGTTGGGACCCTCACCAACCGATGTCATTTCTGAGTTTCTCATCATCAAACACAGGAGCCGCAAACGGCCTGACGCTGCAGTGTCTAGAGGTGATAATGATGACGATCTTCTTCCCTGGGTTTGACACTGTCTCTTGGGTTATGAGGCTTGCCCTGTGGCGGGCTTGGGGTGTGGCCCCAGGACACCCTCCTCCCTGAGCACTTGGAGGGCCCTTGTTGGAAGCACACATTTGTGCCCCAGCGGCTGGGAGACTAGAATGGGAAGCCCAAAGGGGCAGGGAGTGAGGGAGAATGCCTAAGACTTTAAATGAAGGAAGCCAGGGTGAGGTAAAGGAACCTGTGGTTTTTAGGAAATACTGAAGAGAAACAATGGGAGAGAAGGGGAAAATCATGAGGAGAAGAAAAGGTAGAAGGAGGTGGATAAGGTGAGGGTGATAGGCCTTGGAATAAGCTGCTCCCAGCCTGGCCCTCCTTTCGGCTAACCAGTCAGGAAAAGCTGGGCTTGTCTTCCCCCACAGAGACATGCTTTCCCCTGGGATGTGTTTGGACAGTGGAGGGGCGGCCCCTTGCCAAAGCTGGTGCTCATTGTCCAGTGCCTCTGCGTGGCGGTTTATCAGTAAATGATCGTAATTTTGAAATAATTTAATCCTCTGTTTCCCATAAAGTTACTGATGTGTGGTTGGTATGGCCTTGCAATTACCCCCCAAATGGGAGGGGAGAGTTGGAATGAATCGTGGACAGCACCAGTGCCAGGCTGAAGGAGAAGAAACAAATTGTATGGGAAATAAGTCAGGGCCATGTGGATACAGATACTGGATGGACTGAGAGAAAGATGTGGTGATGGGATATATAAAATTTAAGTTATATATCCTCCTGTACACCCCCATTGTGGATGGAGCCTGCTACCCAGGACATGTGCCCTGACTGGGAATCAAACTGGGGACCTCTTGGCGCATAGAATGATGCTTAACCACCTGAGCCACACCGGTCAGGGCCATACTTTATTTTATTCATTTTTTTCACTCAGAGAAATGCTATATACACTCCTGAATGAAAAAAGTGTGAATATGTGAGTAGCTGTCACTCAAATAGGGGAGGAAATATATCCTCCTTATTTTGTTCCCATCATCTTATTTGTCACACCCAGCTAAGAATCCTCTTTAAACTATTCACAATATCTTTAATTAAAAATACAGGCTTGGGACAAAAGATTTAGATTGATTGGGTTGAATTTTAAAGAGCATAATAAATTGACACATTCTCTTATTTCCATGAAAAGAAAGAAAAACGCACACATTTGCTAGGCTGATATAAAAATGGCATCCATGTAATAATTCTGGGTGTCTTATTTCAGTCTTGAAAAAGGAAGCATATAATTGAAGTGATCGATGTAATATTTGCAAACATTACAAACTTGCTAATATAGTAATACGCCTTTTTTTCTTTAATTTGTGACTTCTTTGTTAAACTCTTTAGAGAAAATATTTTTCTTAAAAACTTACTATTTCATAAAATGTATTTCTATTTACCATACAGAGTGAAAACTAGTTGGTAATTAATCTAGCCCAATAATTAACTGTCACAAATTCAGATACCATACAAACAAGAAAGGAATAAAAACAGAAAGAGTGAATATATCTAAATCCAAATATAAGCCTGGATATTACCCCAAAAAAGAAAAAGAAGTTAGCATTTCTCTTGGTCTGTGGTTTTTGAGGCATTATTGATAAACAAGAGAGAGAATTAATTGTCCTAATTGCCATGCCAGTACTGAGGGGGAGAACCATTGCTGGAAATGGCCAAGTGTGCTATTTTGAGGTGGGAAAATTACAACAGGGAACAGCTCCCTTGTCCCCAGTGGAAGCAACCTCCATGCTGTACTGTGCTGAGCAGGCTTTGGTTTTGGTTTTACTGAGAAGATGGCATCTGTCCCACGGGGGCAGGAGCAGGTGTATCTGAGCAGTCCTGGGCCGTTGGCTGGGTACTAGGGATCTGCAGCACTTCTCAGTCTGTAAAACTGGGGCAGGTGCTTCACTCAGGGTCAGTGACTTCACCACAAAGACCAAACATCATTGGAAAAACCAGAAGCAATATGCAAGTGATGATGATAATGGTGCAAAAATAGAAACACACACACACACACACACACACACACACACACACACACACACACACACACACACGAGAAACCTGAGAGTAAATGGAGGACTCTCACAAGAGAACATGAATCACCAGAGAGGCTCCAGAGTTACAACCAAGAAGTATTTATGGCGATCAGTGGTGCAAAGGCTAATAATACAAACATAATAAAGAAGAGAAAGGAAGGCATACCAGAGATAAAGGAGGCCTCGCATTAAATGAATAGGGAGATAAGCTTAATGATTATGCTCAAATGACTGAGCTATTGATGGCAAAGTGGCTGAGCTTCTGAACTGCTTTTTAAAACTGGCCTTTAAGAAGACAAATAAGGATAATTAAACAGTAATGAAGACCTGTTTCATTAAAAGAAGAAGGAGAAAACAAATAAATAGGCAAGATCTTGGATGATGTGTTAACCAGTGTTAATGGAAGTAGTAATGAATTCATCATTTTATGGAAGCTCTTCTTTGGAAATCACGAAGGCAGACAGACAGACAGACACTGGAGTGAAGGATGAATTTCCAGTTGTAAATTGCCCTGAGCATTGTTGGCAAAGATGTAACAGATAATCTGAACACAGGTTCATTCTAATGTCTTATTTTAGCCACCTTTTCAGAATCCTTACCTCAGGAAACTTTATTATAGTTCCCACTAAGACTCCAAACTTAACTTTCTATCTTCTTTCTGCCCTATCTATGACCCATTGTTGCTGATGTTTAATGAAAATTAATAGTTTAAGAGAGCATTGTCCTATATATTTCACAGAGCAAGAGCCCTTAATTCTAAACAGAATTCATTTTAAACCTGTTCCAAACACAGTACCTGTCCATAATAAGCATTCATAGACTGTTATTGAATAAATAAGGGAATCAGGGAAACCACACTGCTAACCAATGGAATATTTGAGAGGTTAAATATATGAACATCTAGGAGATATTAGAGCCATGAGCCTCAACAGTATGGATTGATAACATTATTTATGTTAGACCAACTGAATTGACTCTTTTGAAAATCTGAAAACAAGTGGAAAAAAAGAATGCACTAGATGTTAATGAAACAATTGATATCAGGTGTCATGAAATCTAGTTCAGACAAAGAATTCAGATTGACTTGAATGTGTCAGATTGATTGAAAATTGCCTGAAGGACTGAATGTGCAATGATAAGAGGTAATGGATTGAGTCTAGAGGAGGGTGGGAATCTATGTTCAGTGCGGTCTTATTTAACATTTTTATTAATTATCTGGGAGAGAATGCAGACAGTACATTCATTAAACTTGTACAAGAAGCCTAATAGAGGGGTATTTTCAAGCAGTGGGTGGGTCAAAGGATAATACAAAGGGGACTTATTTGCTCAAGAGTACAATGGTGTTAACAATTTGACTGAAATCAGCTAATGTCCTGGCAGTGTTTACTGTCCCCAGTTCCAGGCACTGTATGGGTTAAAAGATGAGTTAAAAACTTAGCAGCAGCCCCATCAGTGTGGCTCGGTGGTTGAGCATTAACCTATGAACCAGGAGGTCACAGTTTGATTCCCTGTCAGGGCACCTGCCTGGGTCGTAGGCTCTTTTCCCAGAGTGGAGCGTGCAGGAGGCAGCCGATCAATGATTCTCTCTCATCGTTGATGTTGTGTTGCTTTCTCCCTCTCCCTTCCTTTCTGAAATCAATAAAAATATACTCTAAACCACACACCCCAAAACAACAACAACAACAACAACAAAATCCTTAGCAGCAGAGGATAAGATTCCTCTCTTTTTTTACCACCTGGTAGTATTCCATTATGCAAATGTACACAAGGTTTTATCCACTCATCGTCGCCACAGAGTGAATGGACGTGGAGAGCATTATGCTGAGTGAAATAAGCCAGTCAGAGAAAGGCAAATATCACATGATCTCACTCATATGTGGAATCTAATGAACACAATGAACTAACAAACAAAATAGACGCAGACTCATAGATTGCGAGCAGGCTGACAGTTCACAGTTGCTGTCGAGTGGGGGGTGCAGTGCTGGGTGAGAGCAGGTAGTAGGATAGAGAAAAATTTCATGAATGTGGACCACGGTATGCTAATTGCTGGGGATGGGGAAAAGGGGAATGAGGGTATAGAGGATATAGAGGAGATAAATGGTGACGGAAGGAGACTTGGCTCGGGGCGATGAACACACAATCCGGTACAGGAGATGCATTGTAGAATTGTGCACCTGAAACCAAGATAAATTTTGTTAACCAGTGTCTCCCCAATAAATTTAATAAAAAATAAGTCCTGTGCTCTTTCCCTTAAACCCTGCACTCAGTGGTGTGCTCTGCATGTTGGCCCAGGCTTAGGTAGAAGGAGAACAAGGCTGCATTAAAAATAAAATTCTTCAGTCCTAGCCAGTTTGGCTCAGTGGATAGAGTATTGGCCTGCGGAGGAGAAGGTCCCAGGTTCAGTTCTGGTCAAGGGCACATGCTGGGTTGCAGGCTTGATCCCAGTAGAGGGCGTGCAGGAGGCAGCCTATCAATGATTCTCTGTCTTCATTGATATTTCTATGTGTCTGTCTTTCTCTCCTTCTCCATTCCTCTCTGAAATCAATTTTAAAAAATTCAGCAGTAGATATACCATAACTACCCTGAGAGAGGAAGGGAGGGAGTGCTGCCTTAGAAGTACAAGCTGTGGGAGCAAAGGAGGGATGCCATTCTAAACAGAACAGTGAGGAGTGCAGGTCCACTTGTTACACTAAGATCAGCAACTGGAGCGAGAAACAATGGAAGTGACTTGCGTTAGATCAAGGCAAACACCAAGTGCAGCCAGGAAGCAGCAAGCCAGGCTGCCATTTCTTCCAGCACAGTCTTAGCCAGATTGTGGAGTCAGGACATTGGGCTCACCTAGTGCAAACTCACCTCTCACTGGGACCTTTGCCAGATTACTCTTCTCTCTCTTGTGTTCAGGTACATGACTAAAACAATAAAATAAGGTGCCATTCTATTTTAGTTTTTTTCAATATGCACTGAGGAGCAATCCCATGGAAACACACATATGTATATAAGAAAGTATTGCATATAAAGATGTTTATTAGAGTGTTATTCCTAATATTAAACCAGTGGTGATGCCCTGAGTGGTGTCCAATAGTTGTGGGAAATTTAAGTAAAATTTTCTGTCCCTTCTTGATGGGATATTCTCCATCCATAAATGGTGTTTGTGAAGAATTAAAACAGGAAAACATTGGTATTTCAATATTAGGTGAGAAAACTAAATGGAAGACTTATCAGCAAGCATGATTAAAAGCAAGAACTAGTGGATTTTTAGAAGAACTTTGGGTTGAAGGAGAAGAGGATGCTAGAAAATGTAGTATTTGTTTACTCCTGACCAGTTAATTCATTCAGGGTTTTTTCCTGTCTAAAGATTTCTATTTGCCTTTTCATGTTTCGATGAGTCTCAAGTAAAGATACTTAGGGAAAGCATGATGATTTACTCTGTGGTCATTTTCTTTGAAAAAAACAAACCCCTTTATTTCCTGATTATTGATGAATATGAGCTGTTCTAAAGATGGATGTATATTAAACACAACTGGAATGCCAAATAGAAGTGTGGCTCTTGGTCTTATAATCAAGGTATGACCCCAAAAGACCAGGATGTACCCTATAATCACACTGATAAAGCAGGCACTACACACACACACACACACACACACACACACACACACACACCCCTCCCAATTAAACCTATTCCTCCTGGAGACTAAGAGCCAATTGGTGAGCGAAGCTATAGATGCCGAGCACAGAGGTGAGGTGAACAGGGGTACCGGGCTCATTCTATTTCATTTTCCCAGCCCTGGCTGAGAGCACCGGCTGAGAAGTGCACTTCTAAAGGAGGTGGAAGCGCACACAGCAGAACTAGAGCTGGCAGGTCGTCCTCTAAAACCTGCCTGAGACGATGCTGGCACCGTCGCTGGGGTTCTTTCTTCCCGCCTCTCTGTTCCACAGTCACCCGGTGCTCTTTGCTTTCATCTCACTTCCTTTTCCTGGCCCCAGTGTCAGGAGAACTGAACCATATACCTAAGTATGCATTTGGCCATTTCTAGACCCTTATTTTTCAAAGTACTTTACTTACCATATGTCTCTTTTCATTAGGCTAGAAAAATTCTTCCATATTCCTTATCAACATGCTTTATCCTGATTGTCAAACATATGCAGAAGCAGAGAGAACAGTCCCTCATATATCATCATTCAGATTCAACAATTTTCAAGATTTTGCCATACTTTCTTCATCAAGCCCCTCTTGTTGTCATTATTATTATTTTGTCAAAGTAAAAATCTCAGACTTCATGCCATTTCACCCTATTTGAAACATCTCTAAAAATTATGGAAATAGCTTACATAATCACAATGCTATTATCAGACCCAGCTAAATTAACAATAATTCACTGGTAGTATCTAGTACCCAGTGCATAATGAAATGTCCTTGACAGCTCAGAAAAGCCTTTTCCGAAGTTGGTTTGTGTCAATCAGGATAGAGACATAGTCATATGTTATATTGATTGCTACGTCCGATGAATCTTTTTAGTCTCAGTTTCTGCTATACTCCGTTAGCATGTTGAAAAACATTTTTTCCATCCTTTTGATTGAATGTATTGAGGTGATACTGGTTAACAAAATAATACAAGTTTCAGGTGCTCACTTCCACAACACATCGCCTGTACATTGTATTGTGTGTTCACCTCCCCAAGTCTCCTGTCACCATCACCGTTTATGATCCCTCCTTTACCCTTTCCCCCTTCTCTACCCTTCCCCCTGCAATCACCACACTGTTGTGTGTCCATGAGTTTTTTTTTTTCTCTCTCTCTCTCTTTTTTTTTTTGCTCAATCCCTCCACCACCATCTCCACAGCCTCCCAACCCCCCAGCCCTGACAGCTGTCAGCCTGTTCTCTATCTATGAATCTGTCTCTATTCTGCTTGTTAGTTAATTTTGAAGAACATTTTTTTAATGACTTAGAAAAATAGTCATGGCGTACTCCCAGGAAGGAAGTGAAGTAACAAGGTTGAAGTTAGTTAACTTAGCCCATTTTAATTTCCATGGGAACTTTCCCAGAGTGTTTCAAATTGAGCATCTGGGGAGGAGCTTTCACAGCCTCCTTAGATACAGGAAGCAGACAGAATGTGTTCCATTGCATTTAACCTATATCCTCATGATAAGTCAGACCTTTCCGCTTGTTCTGGTGGAAGTAAAACCAAGAGGTTAGAAATCTCTTTTTCTTTAGTTACATCATGGAGTTCATGTAACTCATATTATGTCCTTCGATTGACATATTTTTATGCCTTTGGTTCCATTGTTTTCCAAATCTAAGTGAGAGGTAGCGTAGCATATGATTAAGAACAGAAACTGCTGAATTTGGGTCTCAGCTCTGCCACTTACCAGTGGTATGTGACCTTGGCAAATCACTGATCCTCTCTGCACCTCAGTTTCTACATCTGCAAAATGGGGTAGTAATAGCACCAACCTTCTAGGATTATTGTCGAGATTAATGCACGCACATGCATTTCTTAGAATGTCTGTCACATGTTAGGCACTTACATAAGTAGTTATTGCTGACATATCATTGCTCTGTCCTTGCTATAAAAACAAAAAGTATAATGCCCAATCTAAATTTGGAAGTATAGTACCCTTAATTATCTCTAGACTGTTTTAAGGGAGAAAAACCATGTAAGTAAAAGTAAAGGTGAATAATTTTGTGAAACTGTATAAAAGCCATAGTTTCAGTATTAGGAACAGTCCTCTGGATGGTGATCATTTCCCCCCTAAAAGTGGAAATATCAGGATTAACAGCATTTCCACAGAAATCAGCTGAGAACGTAGCCTAAGAATGTAGGCCTAAAGAATCAGTTGTAAGAGTTTGCTTCATTTCTCTGTTTTGGGTGAATAATGTTTATTAAACTTGCATATTTAAATGAGAAAAGCACAAAAAACTATTTTAAAAGCCACGTCTCAATGCCAGCAAATGTTTCAAAGAACAAATGTAAGCTTGTTTTAACAATTCCCTACAAATTCCCTCCTTCTGCTTATCCCCCTAAACAGCCTTTGCAATATTAGTGCTCAGCCTGGGCATAAAGGACCTAATGTGAAGGGTGTAAAAGAGCCCATTGTCTAGGTGGCTCCTGGGTGGTGGGAGGTGCCCGGAGGTGTGGGCTCCGCAGGGGAGAGCTTGCGGGTCCAGAGTGCCTGCACTGAGCCTGGCCTCCATGCTGTGGACCCTGGCCACTTAAGTAGACGAGTTGAAAATACTCTTGGAACTATGTGGCTGGACAGAGCCTGTAGCCATCACATGGTCCTGCTCCCTTATGAAACTGAGGTCCAGGAAAGTTCAGTGACTTATGTCACACAGGAAGAAAGATGACAACTTAGTTTGCTCTCCTGCTGGCCGAGAGCTCTTACCTTCATTGTGCCCAAAAATGTTAATAAGGATTAAGTTAAAAGGATTATGTGGCTAACAGGTGTGGGAAGCACTGGGTCACATATGCTATACAGGTGTCTTCCCTGAAAGACTTCTCAGAGCCTTCAGTGCTTTAAAAGGGGAATCATCATGCAGCATTTCTCAGATTTATTGGACCATGGAACCCCTTTTTCCTTTGAATATGCTTTGGGTAAAAGCTACCTTATGCAGTACTTAAATAGAGCAGAGGAGAGAAGAATTAAGGGAGAAAGTAATGGCATAAGCTCATGATATTTATTATAGCCATCTTGACCTGTATTTGAACTGGGGTTATACATTTTTTTCTATTGAGTTAGTAGTGGCAGATGCAGACAGGGAGGGAAAGGTAAAAATTGATTAAACTGCTTATTTAGTGGGTAGAGCCAAAAAGAAATGGGCATATTTTATTGTCTATTCTCAATTCCTTGAATTGTATAAAGAAGAGATGAATTTGTCTGGCCCCATTGCTTCCTCTCTCTGGCCTACACAAATTTTGCTATTTCTAGAGCCAAGTTAATTCATTGTTCTTTGCTAGGCATCTTATTGATCTTCTGTGTTATTAATATTCACTTTTGGCTGCCAGATTAGCTTTAATGAACCATTTATGTTTATTTTTAGCACTCTTGGAAAGTTGGGATGTATTATCCAGACTGCATTCTGCTGTGCAGAAGTTGTTCCCACAAAAGATTTGAAGTCTCCTTTCCCCTTTGTCCTGTGTCCCCCACTTTAACGTTACCCTGATGGTAGTAAAGGTAGAACCCCAACTTATGAACAGGCTGGCTGTTCTAATAGTTTTTGGCAGAACTCAGAATTTATGTTCCTATAAAAACAGTGCTCCTAGGCTAGCCCATTAAAAAAATACTGAATGCATTGTGATTTAAAATGCACATCCTATCTAATAAAAGAGTAACATGCAAATTCACCATCACTCTGCTACACCCACAAACCATGCCCACCAGACAATCAGGAAAGAGTATGCAAATTAACCCAAACAAGATGGCTGCAGCCATGGAGCAAGCAGGAGGCTTGGGTTTCCCCGCCAATAGAGGAAGCCAAGCTTTCTGCACACCCTGGCAGGCTCAGGCCTCCACTCAAGGCTGCAAAATTTCAATAATAGAAGATAAATAAATCCCAACAAAAATGGCTGTGGCCACAGAGCAATAGGAGGCTTGGCTCTGCTCAAGGCTATAAAGTTTCAATTATAGAAGATAAATAAATCTCAGATACCATGGCCTCAGCGGGGGCATGGCCAGCCTCCAAACCACCACAGGCCCCTCGCCCAGGCTGCCCCACACCCCAAGGGAACCCCCATCCTTATCCGGGACACCCTTCAGGGCAAATCAGCTGGCCCCCACCCATGCATCAGGCCTCTATCCTATCTAATGAAAGAGTAATATACAAACTGACCATCACTCCAGCACACAAGAGGGCTGCCCCCATGTGGTCAAAGATGACTGCCCCCATGTGGACACAAGATGGTTGCCACAAGATGGCCAGCAGGGGAAGATAGTTGGGAGGGACCAGGCCTGCAAAAGAGGGCAATTGGAGGCAATCAATTCTGCAAGGGAGGGCAGTTGAGGGTGATCAGGCCTACAGTAGAGGGAAGTTGAGGGTGACCGGCTCTGCAGGGAAGGGCAGTTGGGGGGATCCTAGCCTCCAGGAGAGAGCAGTTTGCGGGGGGCGGGGAGGGGAGGGACCCCGCCCTGCAGGGGAAGGCAGTTGACGGGAGGGTTAGACTTGCAGGGGAGGGTAGTTAGGGGTGGCCAGGCCTGCAGAAAAGGGCAGTTAGGGACAATCAGGCTGACAGGGGAGCAGTTAAGCATCAATTAAGCTGTAAGGGAAGAGATTAGGGGATGATCAGGCTGGCAGGCAGAAGTGGTTAGGGGGAGTCAGGAAGGCAGTCAGGCAAGCAGTTGGGAGCCAGCAGTCCTGGATTGTAAGAGGGATGTCTGACTGCCCATTTAGGCACTATCCTACTGGGATCGGGCCTAAATGGGAAGTCGGACATCTCTCAAGGGGTCCAATATTAGAGAGGGTACAGGCTGGGCTGAGGGACACACACCCCTGTGCACGAATTTCATGCACCAAGCCTCTAGTTTACAATAAAAAGAAGCCACTTTATTCACACCACCATAAAATATATCTACTAACTTTTTAAACTGGTGCCCTTTCTCCTGCTCAGACCTGTTTGCTGGAATCAGGAACTCATTCTGGGTCCCTCCGGGGATATGGAGACCATACAGTGTAGGGTTAGACCGAGAACACTGGCGCCAGACTGCCACGTCCCTGTGCCTGTGACAGGCTATTTCACGTTTCCATGACCAGTTTCACATCTCTAAAACGGGGTAATAATGGCACATATTCATAAGGTACCCATCACAGAGAAAGTGTTTGCTATCATCATGATGATAGTGCTGATGATGGAGGTGAGTCTGATAGAAGTTGTGGGTGGAGGACAGGGCTCAGGCCAAACCAAATTAGGGAGAAATATTGGCACCAATGACACTCGGAAGAAGGTGTGTGTGGAGAAAGTGATTTTAGGAAAGGAGAAGGGTAAGAAGACCCGAGTATAGATGTGACCTGGACTAGCATTAGGAAAAGAGGAATCAGAGAGGGAAGGAAAATTATTGGGTTATTTTTTTTAATTAGAAAAAACGTGAAATAAGGAATGTCAGTAGAGTATTTTGCCCTTTTTTTTAGTTTTGAGACAAAGTTTAATTGCTTAGCTACTTTGAATCTCAGTTTTCTCATCTTATAAACTGGGAATAATAGTATGAACCTTGCAGGATTGTATAAAGATTAGAATATCGTATCTGAAATGCCTAGTACATGGGATGCTCAGGAAATGGTGGCAATTTTTATTAAAGGTTATGTTGCTAAAGTACTTCCGGCAAATCACTCTTTTTCCACCCCCTGTTAATCTCTTTTACATAAGTAATCCATGCTCACTTTTGAAAAGTAGAAAATTAAAAAGAGTCAAGTAATTCATCCAAGATCACGCAGCTACAAGATGGTTACATTTGTAAATCCCAGTGGTCACAGTGTTTTTTTATATTTTAAGGCGGTACCGACGGAGAAGAAACAGCTTCTGTTCTCCGCACACCATGTGTTCTCATCTCTACAAACTATACTTTAAAAATGAGAAGCTGGCCCACACTTTTGCTCTCTGTGCATCAGATCCCAGGGCTTTAGCCTCAGTGTGCCTCACTGGCACTTCCCTGCAGCTCTCTGAGGATAGAATTTTGCCTTGTCACCTGACCCAGGTAAATTTATGACAGTGAGCCAGTGTCCACAGAAAAGCTGACCCTAGTGAAAGATTTTTTTTTTCCTCCAAGTCAATTTTTTGTTTATATTTGATGTCTTTGGCCAAGGATTTGGCGCTCCTCTTTGCAAGTTTTGCAGTTTTACTGTCCAGAAAGCAGTTCCTGATGGGCATTTTAATAAAGCCCTTTACCCTTCTTTGTGCTCAAGTAAATATTACCTGCTGTCTTCCATCCCTCAGAAACAGGCTCCCACCCACTCTGATGTTGCTGCTCCATGCAAAGGAACCAAATACCCTAATCCTGAACAGAGAGTTTACTGCCTCGGCTTATTTCTTTTTCCTTTATTCTGTGAAATATTTATACACTATTTACTCAACACCAATCTGTTTGAAGCCATCATAAACAAGCTGAAAGGTGTGCTTTATATGAAGCCCTTGTTTAGCAAGTAACTGGCCAAATGCACAGGCAAAATCTGCCATGGGCGAGATCTCACGGTACAATTAGTTCATGTGTCCCTGAAAATGATATTTCAACATAGCTCCTGGTTTCTTCTTTCCTTTCAGTTGTCTCCAAGACTCCTTCCCACCCCCTCCTAGAAAAAGACCAGGCTCCTGTTTGCATTCAGCATTGACATAGGCAGGTCCCTCCTGGAGAACTGTGAGATAGCCCAGGTCTTGTTAATACTTAACACTGAATAAACAGGGCAGGTAATGCCCATTGTTAAGACTGCCCACTGCAGTTCAGCAACACAATTGACAGAGGTCAGGAGGGGAAAACTAGTGCTGCTGTTTGCAGGGGGAAGGACCTTCTGAAATGAGACAGGAGGAGGCAAGGACAGGCACACATACCGTGTCTGTCTCAAGGCTGTTTCCCCGGGGGAACCGCCCAGCTCCCTCAGAACAGGTGTTTAAAGTTTTGCAGTCTCAATTCTGAGACAGATGGAAATTTAGTGATGGACTTTAGTACCAGGGAGTCCTCACTTTATAGTACCGAGGCCTTTAATAATTCTCCAGGAACATGAAGCAGTCAGATGAACCTACCTAAGTATTGTATTATTGGTAGCCTTTGGTGCCATCTTCACTCGGAACACCTCGCTGCCTGTTGCACACTGAAGCCACATGACCTTGCTGGAAGGAACTTTGTACTTCCAAGAGTAGCTCACAGGGGACACCTGTTAGAGCAGGTGTGGTGCAGGAAAGGAGCTTACTTCTCGATTGTGCAGCAGTAGGAAGATGAAGCTCTGAAATAGATTGGGGCATCTCCAGTGAGCCGCCTGGTGCTTCCACACTGTGTTCCATAGCGCCTATATTATTTTGCTTCCCACCAGCAATGTATGAATGACCCAGTTTTCCCATGTCTAGCTGTGTTTTGTAAATTCTTTCTATAGTCTAGATATAAGTCTTTGATCAGGTAGGTGGTTTGCCAATATTTTCTCCTAATCTGCAATTTATCGTTTCATCCTCTTAAAAAAGGCTTTCAAAGGACAAAAGATTTTAGTTTGGATGGAGTCAAATTTATACGTTTTTTCTTTCTTTTTTTTAAAAAAAATATTTTTTATTGGTTTTTTACAGAGAGGAAGGGAGAGGGATTGAAAGTCAGAAACATTGATCAGCTGCCTCTTGCACACCCCCTACTGGGGATGTGCCCGCAGCCAAGGTACATGCCCTTGACCAGAATCGAACCTGGGACCTTTCAGTCTGCAGGCCGACACTCTATCCACTGAGCCAGACCGGTTTCGGCTAATTTATACATTTTTTCTTTACTCATAGTGCTTTTGGTATAAACTTTAAGAACTCTTTGCCTAGGTCTAGATCCCAAAGATTTGCTCCTATTTTTTTTCTAAGATTTTTTTTTTTATAGTATCATTAGAGGCCGGTGTACAGAATTTGTACACAGGCTGGAGGGGGGTGGGGGCTGTCCCTCAGCCCAGCCTGCACCCTCTCCAATCTGGGACCCCTCCAGGTATGTCTGACCGCCTGAGGCCCGATATCGTTAGGATTGGGCCTAAATTGGCAGTCGGACATCCTTCTCACAATCCAGGACTGCTAGTTCCAAACTGATTGCCTGCCTACCTCCCTGATTATCCCTAACCGCTTCTGCCTGCCAGCCTGATCACCCACTAACCACTACCCTGCCAGCCTAATTGATGTCTAACTGCTCTCCTGCCAGTCTGTTTGCCCCCAACTTCCCTCCTCTGCCGGCCTGGTCATCCCTAACTGCCCTCCTCTGCAGACTTGATCACTCCCATCTGCCCTCCTTTGCAGGTCTGGTCCCTCCCAACTGCCCTCCCCTGCTGGCCTGATCACCCACAACTGCCCTCCCTTGCAGGCCTGGAACCTCTCACTGTCCTCCCCTACTGACTATCTTGTGGTGGCCATCTTGTGTCCACATGGGGGCAGGATCTTTGACCACATGAGGGCAGCCCTCTTGTGTGTTGGAGTGATGGTCAATCTGCATATTACTCTTTTATTAGATAGGATAGAGGCCTGGTGCATGGGTGGGGGGCTGGCTGGTTTGCCCTAAAGGGTGTCCTGGATCAGGGTGGGGGTTCCCTCGGGGTGTGGGGCAGCCTTGGCGAGGGGCCTGTGGTGGTTTGGAGGCTGGCCACACCCCCAGCGACCCAAGCGGAGGCCTTGGTATCTGGGATTAATTTATGTTCTACAATTGAAACTTTGTAGTATGGAGTGGAACCAAGCCTTCTGCTGGCTCCGTCGTGACAGCCATTTCTGTTTAAAATTTTGTAGCCTAGAGTGGAGGCCTAGGCGCTAGGGCTGCAGAAGCTTGGCTTTCTCCATCACCCTGGCAACCCTAGCTTCTGCTCTCTCCAGCTCCTTGGCTGCTGCCATTTCTGTTGGGATTATGTATCTTCTATAATTGAAACTTTGTAGCATTGAGTGGAGACCTGGGCCAGCAAAGGTAGGCAGAAAGCTTGGCTTCCTCCATTGCTGGGGAAACCTAAGCCTACCTCCTGCTCTCAGTGGCTACAGCCATCTTGGCTGGGGATTATTTGCATAATTTGCTCCTGATTGGCTGATGGGCCTGGTCGTGGGCATGGCTTGATCGATGGTATGGTCAATTTGCATATTACTCTTTTATTAGCTAGGATATTATGTTGTGTGGATCTATTTCTCAGTCCTTTATTCTGTTCCAATGAGCTAATGTCTTATCTTGTTACTATTACTATAGTCCTGATCAATCACTGTAGCTATATAATAACTCTTGATGTCAGGTAAACTGCCTCCTTCCACTCTATTCTTTTTCAAAGTTGTTTCAGTTATTCTAGTTTCTTTGCATTCTCATTTAATTGTAGAATATTCTTGTCTTTATATACAAAAATTTTTGCTTAGGTTTTGATAGCAATTGCATTAAACTTGTATATCAATTTGAGGAAATTGTTGTATTTGCTTTGTTGAGTGTTTCCATCCATGAATACAGTATGCCTGTCCATTTATGCCTGTCCATTTATTTAAAACTGCATTGATTTCATTCATTGTGGTTTTTAATTTTCAATAATAAGTGTTGTATTTTTGTTAGATTTACACCTATTTTATTTTCTTAGTGATTATAAATGGAATTATATTTTAAATTTTGGTGTCCACATTTATTGCTCATATATAGAAATATAATTATATTTTTGTATATTAAACTAGTGTCTTGCTGGAACTCACTAGTTCTAGGAGGATTTTGTTGTTGTAGATTTCTTGGGATATTCCACATAGATAATCATGTTATCTACAAATAAGAATAGATCCATTCTCATCTTTAACTTTTTTATTCCTGCTTTACTGCCCTGACAAGTACTTCTAATACTTTATTGAATAAAATTGATTAGAGCAGACCTCCTTGCCTTATTCTCAATCTTAGATGGGGGAAGCATTTAGTCTTTCAACATTAAATAGATAGGGTGGTTTTTTTTTTTTAGATGCTCTTTATCAACTTAAGAAGTTTTTCTCTATTCCTAAGAATTACAAATTTGCAAGAGTAAATAGGTTTGAACATTATGAATCTTACTGATTATTTCTGTTTAGCTTAAGAAATTATAGAATTTATCTCCTTGTGAGTTAAATATATTTTCAAGACTTATGCAAATCAGGGCAATACAGAATGGCAGATGTCCTTTTTATTGCCATTTCATAAGAGATTTTAAATTTCATTTCTTCTTTTTTGTAGTTGACTTTGATTCCTTTGTTTTTCTATTTTTTTAAATTCATCAGTGGACAATAACCTTGTATCATAATCGCTCAATGGAAGTCATTGAATTCATACTTTAAAATAATATGTTTATAATGAGTATCTAAAAATATTTCAAAAAAAGTCTGAAAATTAGCCTTAGTTGGAATTCCAAATTAATCTTCATTTGATTTGTACTTGCTTACTTTTTACTAAGAATTTTATTTTAGAATGTGCAACTTTACTTTCTTCTATAAAATTAAATATGCCAAAATTACTTACTAATATGTG
The DNA here is from genome assembly GCA_027563665.1 of Antrozous pallidus. Classification (NCBI taxonomy): domain Eukaryota; kingdom Metazoa; phylum Chordata; class Mammalia; order Chiroptera; family Vespertilionidae; genus Antrozous; species Antrozous pallidus. The sequence goes on along the minus strand of CM050516.1, from coordinate 51,714,997 downwards.
TATTTCTACAGGGCAGGCTATGAACATAGAATAAATAAACTTCAAGTTATTTTTAAAACAGCAACAATAAAAAAAAAACACAGCAGCAATAAAAAGTTAATTCATAAACATTGTACCCTGTTGTCATCCACCATGACATTCAGCAATACAGAATTTCTTGTCATTTCATATCCTATATAATAAAAGAGCAATATGTAAATTGACCATACCTGCTACACCCACAGGCCATGTCCACCAGCCAATCAGGAGCAAATATGCAAAGAAACCCAATCAAGATGGCTGTGGCCAAAGAGAGCACAAGAGAGGATTGGGTTTCCCCAGAAATGGAGGAAGCCAAGCTTTCCACCTGCTCTGGCCAGCCCAGGTCTCAGCTTAAGGCTACAAACTTTTAACTATAGAAGAAAAATAAATTCCAACAGAAATGGCTGCCACCACAGAGCGAGCAGAAAGCTTGGTTCTGCTCCAGGCTATAAAGTTTCAGTTGTAGAAGGCAAATAAATCCCAGATACCAGAACCTCTGCTTGGGTCGCCAGGGAGTGTGGCTGGCCTGCAAACCACCACAAGCCCCTCGCCCAGGCCACCCCATGCCACAAGGGAACCCCCACCCTGATCTGGGATACCCTTCAGGGCACACCAGCTCACCCAACCCATGTACTAGGCCTTTATCCTATCTAATAAAAGAGTAATATGCAGATTGACCATCACTCCAACACACAAGATGGCTGCCCCCATGTGGTCAAAGATCCTGCCCCCATGTGGACACAAGATGGCTGCCACAAGATGGCCAGCAGGGAAGGACAGTTGGGAGGAACCAGGCCTGCAAGGGAGGGCAGTTGTGGGTGATTAAGCCTGTAAGTGGGGGGCAGTTAGGGGTGACCACGCCAGCAGGGGAGAGCAGTTGGGGGCAAATAGGCTGGCAGGGAGCAGTTAGGCATTAATCAGGCTGGCAGGGGAGTGGTTAGGAGGTATTCAGGATGGCAGGCAGGAGTGGTTAGGGCCAATCAGGAAGGCAGTTAAATGAGCAGTTGGGAGCCAGCAGTCCTGGATTGTGAGAGGGATGTCTGACTGCCCATTTAGGCCCGATGCTACCGGGATCTGGGACCCTGAAGGGTTCCCATATTGGAGAGGGTGCAGGCTGGGCTGAGGAACACCCCGCCTCCCATGCACAAATATTGTGCACCAGGCCAATAGTTCTTCTATATCATGGGTGGCGAATGTCCGGCCTATGGGCCATTTAAGACCCATGAAATCAATTGGTCTGGCCCTGCTAGGGCACAGGTGTGAGTTATTTAAATATTTTACCAAATGTAGCAGGCTAATTTTTAAGTTGATAATTTTATGTAATTATCCAAATGGCCCTTGCGAGAAAAAAAGTTCCCCATTCCTGTCTATTCTCTAAGCACATGAGGGCAGGTATCATTTCTTTATTTGTTTAATAAAAATAAGGCACGCAGTAAATATTTATTGAATGATTGAATAAGTTCTGATGGCTGTATAGCATTTCATTGTTTGTAAATATCATTATTTACTTAAGCAGTTCCTTATTGTTGGATTAAGTTGTTCTTAGTTTTTGTAATGATAGACAGGCAGCCAAGTCTTTGTATTCCCCTCCTGCTTTGATGAGTCATCTCATTTCAAATTATGTCTGCATTAGACTTTTGAACACGCATATATTTTAATCCTTTATAGGGCCTTGTCATTTCAATTACTCCACTCTTTGGTTGTTTGGTTGGACATGTACGTCAAGCTGCTTGAAAAATGAGCATATGGCATTACTTTACTGTTCTACTGTATTGGAAAGTTGGAACAGTGTTTGATGGTGAGCCCTTTAGAAGAATTGAGAAAGAGGTTGACCAGGAAATATTTCAAAGCTATAACTAAAATTTATAACACTAATTTAGCAGAAGATCATGAGAAGGTGGTTCCAAATTATGTGGTTTCTGCAGTGCTGCTCCTGCAGGGATCGCCTTTGCCCATACAAATGAAGGAGAAGCCTCATCACATCCTGACTGTTTTTAGAACTGTTGGAGGGGTAGTGGGATCTGTACGACATTCCTATCAGAGGAGACAAGAGGCCCAGCATCATTGTTAACATACATTTACTGACTGTCTGTGATAGTGAAGAAAGGGTCCCTTTGGAGACAGGAGAGAGAGGCACACAGGTACCACACATTTGTTGCTTGCCCTCAAATGACTTGAACTGGAGGTTGGGAAGTAGGACTGAAGCTCTGTGATGCTGTGGGGAGAGCTCAGGCTCTGGAATTAGGTACATTTGGGTTTAAACTATGCTCTTCCTAGATGTATGGCTGTGAGCAAGTTATCTGATTTCAATAAACCTGAGGTTATTCATCTGTAAAATGGAAATGAAGATAATATCTAAGGTTATTTTGAAAAATAAGTGGAAAATGCATATGAGGCTCTAAGAACAGAGCTTGGCATGAGATAGGTATAAATTTTTTCAGAAAGAAAGAAAAATGGCACAAAAGACGGCAAGGCATTGTATCAGAGATAATACTGGATTTCAGAGGACAGAGAGATTACTTATCACTAGTGAAGATTAAGGAAGATGTCCCGGGGGTGGGGGGTGGGGGGAAGTAGTCTTAAAGGTCAGCTGGAATTGTGGGTGGCTGAGAAAAAAAGTGAGGAAGGTATTCCAGAGGAAAGAATGACATGCACAAGGAAGAGATATGTTCACGGAGCTGTAGGTAGACCCCCGGGGGGGGGGGGGGGGGGGGGAGAAGGGTGAAGATAGATTGAAATATAGGTGCCCCTAGCAAACCAAGCATTTGGCTCTTTGAATATTTGTTGCACATTTCTAGTGGGAGAGTAAGGGAAGAATGATTGTCTGTTAGTAAAATCAGTATACCTTCATGTTTCTCTATGTTCAAAATAAGATGTCCATTGCATGCTTTGAATGTAACATGACATCTTAGCATATTTATCCTTGCCTTTCATTTTTTAAATTTTTATTGTTGAGAGAGTATTGCAGATATCTCCCATTTCCTCCATTTGCTCCCCTCCACCCGGTTCCCACCATACCCCATGCCTTCACCTCACTATTGTATGTGTCCATGGGCTATGTATATATGCATATGAGTTCTTTGGTTAATTGCACATAATTGGATCCCGTTAATCATACTCACCATGGATAATTTACATGGATACAGTCACATGGTCCTGCCCAGGGCACAGTTTGCATTGATGGGGGTGGGGGGGGGGGGCGTCTGGCTTACATTTGACTAGTGAGTGAGGAATCTGAGGGTAGAAACATGAGTTAACTAGCACTGTGTTTCTCATTTATTAGTGGTGTTTCAGTGCCCCCTATGGGATGGTGCCAGGGCAGCTGTTTCATTGGGTGTCTGTTTAACTGGACACTGAGGATGGAGTAGAGTAGAACGTAGAGCTCAAAAGGCAGGTATAGAGCCAGATCCAGGAGAACTTGACTCACTGGTAAAAAAGACATGGATTTTATTTGTTAGGCAAAGAGATCTCTTGGAAAACTGTTAAACAAATGCCAAGATGGAATTTAGAACATTTATTTGGAGTCGAAGTGCATGAGAAAACAAAGGCAGGAAGCTCTGTTGGTGGTAACTTTGGAAATACAGGTGTGAAGTTGTAAGTTCTGGCTTTGGAAGTGAGTAAAGCAGGTGGGAGGAAACAGAGCTGCAGGCAACATGAAGAAAACACTGGTTGACTAGATGTCCAGGGAGTGAGCCAGGACAACCAAGATATTAAGTCACATTGACCTTCTAGGTATGTTTGTCACCATAGTCTATAACAGTCACAATTTATGTCTTCTTGCAAATACAATATAATAGATTATCATATATCATGGGAACTAAAGATTAGATTCCAGATACAAAACCACACTCATTCTATTATCTCCTTTCCCTCATTGAATTAGCTTCAAAGTAAATATTTTGGATTGCCAAATTTACAAGAATTTCCTATCTTTCCTTTTTTTTAAATTCGTCTTTATTGTTGAAAGTATTATAGATCCCTTTTGTTTTTTTCCCATTGATCCCCTCCAAAAATTCCCTGTTTTTCAAAACTTTCTGTTTAAGGCCCCTTTCTTTCAAGAAAATGTGTTTGATTGAAGATGTATTAAGTAATAGGTAAGTGCTTAAAACGTCTGTAGGCTTTTTAAAAAGATTTATATTACTTTCCTAATATATGTGAAAATTAATTTAGACGTACTAATTCAGAACTTTTGATAATTTAGGCAGGGACAAATTTCCATTATAATTCTCCATGAAAAATGATTTTTCTCCCTTTTCCCTTTTATTCTCCCCAGAAGTGGAATGTTTAAGGTAGGATTGAACAAGAAAATAAATGGTTTATAGCACTTTGTAAAAGTGATTAATATGCTAATTAAAACATATTCTCCACATCACAGATACTTGCCAATCTACAAGTAGACAGAGGTTACACTTATATACCAAACCAAAAACAAACAGCCTACTTGGAATAAAACTAATGAATACCCTTTCTCTATTTTGTAAACAAATTGAAGTGCTTAGGGCTATGTTTCTTATCTATTGTTTAATATGATCGTTATTTCAAATTAGAAATAGCTTCATATTTTTATCAAGTGCACCCATTTTTCAAAATATTTTTACAATTTTCTTTCAACTGAATCTAAAGAATTTTTTCTTACATGAGCAGATCTTATGAAGGTGTTGTAGTTACGTGAATATATTCAACAAAATGCATTCAAATAGATGTCTTAAAGGCTTATGCTTGGCAACACATATTTTGTTGATTTAGTACTAGTGATGTGCTGGAAAACACCATTTATTTAAATAAAAGTTAATTCTAATTTATAATAATAAAAGTGTAATATGTTAATTAAACTGGATTTTCTTCCGTATTGACCACTGCAAGGGAAGCCTGGGTCCCGGGTGCCTGCCTGTGGCTGGAAGGAAGCCGGTGTCAGCAACGGGGGGTGAGGGTGGAGGGGTGGGGGGTAGGGGGGTAGGGGAAGGAAGGCCTACTCTTGCGTGAATTTCGTGCATCAGGCCTCTAGTTTTTAAATAGTTCAGAATGATCTTCCTCTGATTTAAAGAGACTAAATTAAAGAGAAAATATGACTATATTAGCCATATATTTACATGTTCACTTTGACTGAATGCTAACACTGAAAACAAATTTCTGCCGTATAGTGCACCTGTGTGTGCGTGAGCTCACACTACACACAAACACACAAATGCCTAATCACCCCAGTCAAACACATCTGATTCAAATTTATTCCTTCTGCTGAATGCCAGAAATGCCATTTAGAATCAGGTGAAATGGGTCTCCTTTAGAAAGGTCTAGAACCAATATCTAAACAGGGACTTCATATGTGTAGCTAGCAGTAATGATTTTTTAAAAGTGAAGCATGGTGGAGAATAAAGAACAGTTTCCCTCTTTGCTCCTTCATCTCATTTAGTATATACCATGACATTTTCATACATGTGAGGGTCAGGTCACCTTTTGTACTGGGAAACAAAGTTTTTAGAGTATGGAAGAACCCTTAAATAAAGCATTGCCTGTTTCCCCACCATCTTAGTTGAAAAGAGTTTCTCTGGATAAGCAAAAGTTCATTAATTTTCTATACCATCTAGCCATTTTCTCAACATATGGTAAGCCCAGCCTTGGAATGTATAAATTATGGTAGTATGCTAAGAGACATTCTATCTCAAATGAGTTTAGGCTAAACTGATAAAATTCCTGTGATTCTAGCTACCTCCCTGGGTACTTAATACATATTTGTTGAATGAAATAAATGACTATCTTTTGTGCATAAATTACTGAGAATGATTTCTTTGACTCCACAAAGGAGAACTTCTTTATGAAATGATATTTAAAATCTATTATTATTATTACTATTATTATTACACTAGAGGGTCAGTGCACAGAATTCGTGCATGGGGGTGGAGGGAGGTGTTCCTCATCCCAGCCTGTACCCTCTCCAATCTGGGATCCCTCTCACAATCCAGGACTGCTGGCTCTCAACTGCTCACCTGCATGCCTTCCTGATTGCCCCTAACTGCTTCTGCCTGCCAGCCTGATCACTCCCTAACCAGTCCCTGCCAGTCTGATTGATGTCTAACTACTCCCCTGCCAGTCTGTTTGCCCCCAACTTCCCTCCTCTGCTGGCCTGGTCACCCCTAACTGCCCTCCACTGCAGGCTTGATAGCCCCCCAACTGCCCTCCCTTGCAGGCCTGGTCCCTTCCAACTGCCTTCCCCTGCTGGCCTGATCACCCATAACTGCCCTCCCTTGCAGGCCAAGTCCCTCCCCAACTTTCCCTCCCCTGCTGGCCATCTTGTGGTGACCGTCTTGTGTCCACATAGGGGCAGGATCCTAGACCACATGGGGGCAGCCATATTGTGTGTTGGAGTGATGGTCAATCTGCATATTACTCTTTTATTAGATAGGATAGAGACCTGGTGCATGGGTGGGGGCTGGCTGGTTTGCCCTGAAGGGTGTCCTGGATCAGGGTGTGGGACATGTGTGGGGGTTCCTTTGGGATGTGGGTCAACTGGGTGAGGGGCTGGTTTGCAGATTGGCCATGCCCCCTCCCCCCCGCAACCCAAGCAGAGGCCCTGGTATCTGGGATTTATTTATCTTCTACAATTGAAACTTTGTAGCCTGGAGCAGAACCAAGCCTCCTGCTCACTCCTTGGAGGCAGCCATTTCTGTTGGGATTTATTTTTCTTCTATAATTGAAACTTTGTAGCCTGGACTGGAGGCCTAGACCAGCCAGGGTGTGTGGAAAGCATGGCTTCCTACATTGCCGGGTAAATCCAAGCCTCCCTCCTGCTCTCTCTCTGGTCACAGCCATCTTGGTTGGGGTTAATTTGCATGTTCACTCCTGATTGGCTAATGGGCATGGCTTGTGGGTGTAGTGAAGATGATTAATTTGCATATTACTATTTTATTAGATAGGATTTTACAGTTGAGCAAGATAATTGTCTAATGTAAAGATTCTTAAACATTGTTTACCTTGGTTAATTGAAGACAAAAACATTTTATAGGAAAATATCTCTTCTTCGCTGGAATTAAGAGACTAGGGAAAGGCTGGGAAAACTTATTCTACACTGAACTGGAGCACGATCTAGGGAAGTGGGTCAAAATTGGGGACACTGATGATGGGAATGCTGAAGGGAGGGTTGTTCTAAGAAAAAGGTAAGATACCTCATGCACAGATGAGGCCCTGGCCAGGGTTGGTTTCTGGTTTGGACCCCTCTGTGTATCTTTCTGGCAATTCCCAGTTAGTGACCCCCAAATTTGAGGAACCAAAATGCATATTGCATACTAACAACAGGCACAGAGTGATGTTTTCTCTCCACATCAGCTGTGTCAGACTTGAGCATAGATGCTTCTGTGTGAACATGGGTGTCAGTGCACACTACATAAGATGGGGCAAAAGGAGGTCTGCAGTTGTGAGTACATGAAACACAGTGCACTCTTATATTACTATTTATTAATTATTGTGTTATTTTATATACAAACAACTCCTCTTGCCCCATCCTGTATATTGGGGTACCTATGATGGGAATATAGCAAGAGCTCAAACTCACAGGAATAACTGTCCCATCCAGTCCTTTGAAAGGTATTAGCATTTTAAAGAAAGATGACCCTTTTTGATATTCAAAGAACTCCAGGTCAAGCCAAATATGCAAATTATAATTTATGAACAATTTCACCATTGCTTTCCCATCAGGTCAATTGGTAAGCATGTTTGCCATGGTGAAAAAATGTACCGGTAGGTTCATATCCCTGTGAAGGCTGACAGATGAGGAGGCCAACGGAATACCTGTTCTATTGCAATTAATTATCGTGTGTGTGTGTGTGTGTGTGTGTGTGTGTGTGTGTGTGTGTGTTCATCTCTTTTTCCCATTCTCATAAGTTTTATTTGTTTATTAGAGTAAGACACTTTGAGATTACCTGGCAGGTGAACTATGTATATTCAGTATCTGGAAATCAATATAAAGGCAGACTTTTCACTTATGAGGAAGAAGACAAATTAGCCTTGTCACTTGCCTTTTCATCTCTTATCTGCCCATACTTTCTCTCCATAGTTCCTTCATGGACCAGTGTCATGAGGGAATGATCAGCAGCCAACTGTGTTCCTAATAAATCTGTTTTGAAAAAAAAATTGTTTTGGTCAGAAAATGTTTGGTCCTTACCATGTGATAGGATTCTAAAAGGTCAGCCACCCATAAACACCATAGGGAAACATTTAAAAACTTCTCTAACTCTGGGACCAGCCCAGGTAAATATCACAAATATTAATCCTAGGCATCGAGAATCTCCTTTCTCAGCAGTGCAGACTCACTTAACACCCAGCAGTGCCGTTTCTTGTTGATAAAAAATTCCCTTGGACAGTGAGGCCCAGTAAGTGACTGAGCTACAGGAGCAATGCTGCCTAAAGGGCCATGTCCCCCCTAGGGCATGTCGAAGAGGCTGCGTCAAAGATCATGAGGCAAGTATGTGGGGGGGGCAGCCTGTGGCTTCTGCAGAAAGGGTGGAAAGGCACAGGGTTGAGAACTGGAGGCTGGAGAGACTCATCCTTTCCCGACTGGCTCACTCAGCACCAGTGGAAGTGTGACCAGCCTGGTCTCTGAGGCTGCCCGGGGCTGATGGCTGCAGAGCCTACTTTAATTCTCCTTCTGTTCCAAACAGCAGACTTGAAATGGCTGAGAAGGCAGAAGCAGCAGACACAGGAACTCCTTTTCAATTGTGATCTCCCCTCTTTTTTTCTAGCTCTCTGAGGCTTTTCCCACCCTGCCCCCAAATGTAATGAAACACAGAAACATTTTCTACCCCGCCTCCCGCCTTTGCCCCATTTTCCATGTCCTTATTATTATTTTAGCTCCTAGGAAATGGCATTAAGAAGAATCCCAGGAAGTAAAAGCTGTGATGATTATGACTTCTAAGAAGGACCAGCCCTGTTCCAAGTTTCTTTAGAATTTTTTGCTCTTTTAATGAGTGTAGACAATTTCCCTCAAGTTGATGATAGATTTTTAGCTACTCTCAGGTGAGGCCATCATTTAGCACATACCCTTTCCCCCCTAAAATCTTTTGAATCTTACTTTTTTCTCCACAGAGATTAATATTCCCTTTGGTGACAATTTATAAACAAAGCTATTTAAACAAAATGCAGGTAAGATCCTTCTGTTTTCTTCATATATCATTTGCCCCAAAAACATGCAGGGACACATCCCAGGATGTATAAGCTTCAGAGATTCCTTTTCAAAATTATTACCCACCTCTGTCCTATTTACCACCAACATTATGAAGCTTTTTGTTTCTTGGGTATAATCAAATTTATATGCACTTATGTATAGCACCAACTTTAAAGGGTTTTGGGAAGAATTAAGTGAATTTATATATGCAAAGCATGGACAATAGTGCCTGGCACAGGATAAGCTCTATGTGAGTTTTGCTGCTATTATTGCTACCCATTTTATTGTTTTAATTTGATAGAAGAATATACGGGGTATCCCAAAAAATGATACACATTTAACAGCTGACAGCTCAATTTTGAAAATGAAATGTATTTTCATAAACACTGCCTTTATAATTATTCAAAGTGTGTGTATACATTTTGGGGGGACATCTATAGAATGTCAATTTTATTCACCCCCAGCTATGGTAGAGTGCAAAGTTGGCCCTGGAATTGTTCGTCCTTAGAGTTTAACAGAACTACTTCCGTTGAATGAGAAGACAGGCCAACTACATGTTTCTCCCTTTTGCTCCGGGGTCTTGAAATGTCCCCTAATTTACTTCTTGTTCACTGTAATATCAACCAGGAGGGGTGAGGGCTACGGGTCCCTCCTCTTTTTGCTCACCTTCTCCATGTAATCCCCTTAGAATTAGGGAAGAGAAAGAAGAGTATTTTTTTTTTTTTGGCACCTCATTTGTTCTGAGAAAGAATCAACTTACTCGGTGAAGTCTACTGAAATTTGAAAAGCCTTGGATAGCACATGATCGTAAATGACAGACTGTACGCAAATGACCACTGAAATTCAAGGAAAAGAGACCGAATAATGAGTGTTTACCCACCTGTCACTTTAACATTGACTTGTGTGCCCCACAAGATGTTTCGAGGTTGAATTATGTCACAGCATAATCATCTTGAACACTGTTGTAGGAGATGGTTTGAGAGAAAGGTTTCCTCAGGTGAGTGACAAGACTTGCATTCCCTCTTGCAGTGTACAAAACATTAAACATTGAATACATTTCACTGCAGAATTCCGCTCACGGGTTCACATGAAAATGTTTTTGGTCAATGACCTTTGAAATAGTGGTGAATCTCCCATGAATGTGATGGCGCTCATTCCCAAAATTCATCTCCAGGACATATGTTTTTCTGTTCTTTCTAATCTTTTGGGAGCATGGAGGGGCGCAGGAGGAAATCCATTTTCCCAGCTAGGTCTGTGTTTTTTCAGTTAGAAAAGATGTTTCACTTGCTGTCCGATGGTATTGAGACATTTTTTCCATGTCCGTATTGAAAAGAGCAAACCCTGTCCCTGCCACCACTTGGGACCTAGGGTCTTATGAAGTAAGTGCTTTGTTTGTACACAGACAGCGGTTCCGAGAAGACTTGTTCTGGTGGTGATCACGTCTCCAGCGTCCTGATGGCCCTGATCATTTTTTTTTTCCTTTTCCATGTTTCAGTTTTTGGTCTCTGTGCCCAATTGATCTTCTCCTCCAATGTTCTCATTACTTGTGAAATCTCCAGTCTTTTTCTGTCAAGGATGACTGGGAGACACGTGTGAATTAACCTGTGCTTGATCTTTTGGGGGCAAGTGGAGAGGTGAAATGTTAAAAATTCCACCACTTTGCATACTCTTATAACTCAAGCTAATACCATCAAGTTAAAAGTCCCTGTCTCCAAGCCCCATGTCGCCTCCTTCAATTTTTTTTTTTTTCGAACAAGCTCAGACTTGAACTACTTTGCTGCATTTCCTTTTTCCTCTTATTTTATTTGATTTCACAAGAAATTCTAAACTCTTACAGAAGAATCCAAAATCATGGTTTGTTCCGTTGATCATTTAAAATACAGCTATGCCTGGGGAAGGTGGCCGTGAAGAGGTGTTTTTTCTTATCTTTAAAAACAAACCTAATTAAAATGGTATAAATCCTTTTAGCCAGGAAATGAGGGTCTCTCCTCAGCGACCGCTGCTGGTCAGCTGGGGAGCAGTGCGAGCAGGTTTGGGTTGTGGGGGGGGGAGGTCAGCTGGGGAGCAGTGCGAGCAGGTTTGGGTTAGGGGAGGGCCACAGGCCACCCGTCACTGCATCCTCTGCCTCTGCATTGTCTCCCAGCCACTTGGTGCTCTTTGTCTGCAGCGGGTGGCTCCTGTCACATGCTCAGAGTCATCTCACTCAGCCTCCTTCAGCCTGTTTTCTTTCTTTCTCTCCCCACTCTGCCTTCCGCCCCGAGGTCTGTTCCTCTCTCATTGGTTTTATGAGTCAAGTGATTATGGAGAGCAGTTTGGTAAAGTAAAAGCTCAAAGGGTACAGTTTCTAATGAGCTCCAAAGAAACGAGAGGATGCCTCTCGCGTGGACAGCGTGCCTGCCTGTGTGGATTGGGGAGGTCAGTGTTCTGGATGTGACAGTTTCTCCTAAAAATACCGCGGCAGCAATGTGGAGGGGGACCTGGATGGGGAGGTGGTGCCAGCCCTTAAGGAGCTGTGCTCTTGAGTAGCCTCTCCCCCTTGCCCCCCACCCAATATTTGGAGAGACCTGTCAGTTCTTGGGTGCCATTGATAGTAAGAAATGAAACGCAACAACAAATGTCTTGTGAATCTCAGTGCCAGGTAGGACGTTCAGAAGCCTTCTGAAATAAACACGCTGATCTGCATTCTGCCCTGTGTACAGCATTAATGGCTCTGTGGGGCTTTGCTCTCAAGAGCCCATTTACCGCCTCGCCCTCCCCCTCTGCCTGCGCATTACCTGTAGCTCACAATGCATTTTAAGTGAGTCTCTTGCCTCACTGAGAAGGAGAGCAGCTGGGGGAGAAAGGCTGGATTGACAAGGCTCTCAAAGCCATTTGTAATTTATACAAAAACCTTTCCTTGAGGGGACTGTACAGTACTTCCCACCCGGAAATCTTTTGGCTGGGACAGACGAAATTCTAGGAGCCAAGCCCTAGACTTGGCCACTGAGCTGTGAGAGGTGCTTCGAGGTGTTTCTGAGGACACAGAGCTGGTCCACTGGGACTTGGATCTGATGCTCTTTCAAGAATCCTTCAGGGACACACATTAGGAGCTTGTGCCCTTTGACACATGACATGGGCAAAATGTTATTATCTCCACTTTAAAATGAGGAGTGACAGAGAAAAAAGCATGTTCATAAAGCTAGTGACACAGGGCCGTCTTCCTATTGAATAGGAATCACGTTGACCTTACAGGCATCAGTCCCCCGTCCCTGCCATCCCAGAGTTGTTTCTGCTTCTCTTTCCTGCACTGCCCCCTGCTTACCACCTATCCCTCACACCATTTAGCATTTTTTCTCCTTATACCCAAGGTGTGTCCTATATTTCTCTCTCACTGGGTACTTTTCTCCCATCATGTCTGGAATTGTGTCTGGAAACCCCTTCTAGAATTTTCTGCTAGGTGATCCAGACCTAACCCATGTTCCAAGAAGCAGTGTAGTGATGCTAGTAAAGGAGGACCCTGGGAGTTTTGCAAAACAAGGGATGCTGTGCACACAGGTTTCTTTTCTGCAATTGGCTTGGGTATATATGACAAACAAATCAAGGGATACGTATAGCTGTGTTCATGTGGGTATTTTGGTTTTCTGTGTTGTGACTTCTGGCTCCGCTTCAGAGTCCAAAGTCCTTGGCAGTGTTAGGCAGTGGGTTGCTGCTTAATGAGTAACCAGTGATAATGACACCAAACCCTGGGCCTTCTGATTTTAGGTTTAGTATTTAGAACCTATTGTCTGGTGGAATTTGAAGTCATTATTGTCCTTTGAGTGGTCACAGATGTACCATAGGAAGTTGACTGGATTACTCTTTCCCATTGTACTTATTAAAAATTATGATTTGTGCTTTCTGCTTTAAGTTTTCCCACTTCAGGAATAATTTTAAACCTATTCCAAATGTATATAATTGACCCTTGAACAAGGTTCAGGGTTAGGGGTGCCAAGACCCCTCACCCTCACCCCTTTACAGTTGAAAATCTGCATATAACTTTTTACTTCGCAAAATCTTAACTACTGATAGCCTATTATTGATGAGAAGACTTACTGATAACATAAACAGTTAACTCATATTTTGTATGTTATATGTATTACAAACTGTATTCTTACAGTGAAGTAAACTAGAGAAAAGAAAATGTAATTAAGAAAATCACATGGAAGAGAAAATACATTTACAATACTGTTCATATTTATTGGGAAAATCTGTGTATATGTGGACCCTTGCAGAAGTGCAGTTCAGGCCCATATTGTTGAAGGGTTAACTGTCTAAGTTAAACAGAAGAGATTTCAGGTAGAGAAAAAAACCAAGTGTTCACCTGAATGATTCTTACCTTTCCATGTTGCTGTGAAAAGGCATGATAGTCCAGGTATGAATTTGGTTTGGTGGTGTATTTTTTTAAAGGCTCTCTATATAGATTGACAGTATGTTAGACCAAGGATATGATTAAATGCTGATTAACTTTTGTGAAGCAAATCTAAAGTTCATATTCCAAATAAGTACATGAGGAAAAACTCAGTATGTTTTTCATAGAATCAGCGGGATTAATTGGGGAGCTATGTTGGGTTAGTTAATGTAAAGCCTTTGATGTATCAAGGTGTGCCTGTATACATGTGCATAGACAAGTGAGAATATTCCTCTGACTTTTTGTCACCTGCAATTTGGACTCAACCTATATAATAAAAGGCTAATATGCAAGTTGACCAAACTGTGAAATGACCAGTCACTATGACATGCACTGACCACTAGGGAGTAGACACTCAACCCAGGAGCTGGCCCCCTGGTGGTCAGTGTGCTCCCTCAGGGGGGAGTGCTGTTCAGCCAAAAGCCGGGTTCACAGTTGGTGAGCACAGAAGTAGTGGCAGGAGCCTCTCACACCTCTAAGGCAGCATTAAGGATGTCCAACTGCTGGTTTATACTTGCTCCCCTGAGGGAATGGGCCTAAGCCATCAGTCAGACATCCCCCAAGGACTTCCAAACTGCGAGAGGGTGCAGGCCAGGCTGAAGGACACCTCCCCACCTGAGTGCATGAATTTTGTGCACCAGGCCTCTAGTTTCTTATAAAAAGTAATGCTCAATTTTTTAGACCCAATTCTGTTAGCAACTTCAGAGACTTTAACATGTCCCTTTGTTACTTAGGAAATCTGAGACCTCTTGGGGGCATCTCTTAAGCCATTGGCTTTCCTTTCACTTGAATTAGAATCCCTGCTCTCTACCTTTCTTAAATTAGTATCATAACAGTTATCAGGACATCCAATCTAATAAATGAGTAATATGCAAATTTACCATCATTCCAACACACAAGATGACTGCCCGCATGTGGTCAAAGATGGCTGCTCCCATGTGGACACAAGATAGCTGCCACAAGATGGCCAGCTAGGGAAGACAGCTGGGAAGGATCAGACCTGCAAGGGACGGTGGTTGTGAGCAACCAAGCCAGCAGGGAGGGTAGTTAAGGGTGACCAGGCCAGCAGGGGAGGGCAGTTAGGGGCAAACAGGCTGGCAGGAGAGCAGTTAGACCTCAATCAGGCTGGCAGGAGAGTGGTTAGAGGGTGATCAGGCTGGCAGCCAGAAGTGGTTAGGGGTAATCAGGAAGGCAGGTAGGCGAGCAGTGGGAGACAGCAGTTCTGGATTGTGAAAGGGATGTCCGACTGCCCATTGAGGCCCGAGCCTGCAATTGGAGTAGTGAAAGAGGGGCCCTGGTTCCCAAGACTAAAGCCCAAGTCTGGGACAGAGGCTTTAGGCTTGGGAAGGAGCCAAGTCTGTGACCAAATGCAGACCATCCGGAAGTCAGTGTTGGGTTGCCCAGCTACAGCCTGCCGACCCAGCACTGACTGCCCAAGTGGCTGAGACCCAGAAAGTGAGTCAGGGTCTGATCTGCAGCCTCAGTGGAAGCTATTGATCAGTGTACTTACCTCTCTCTTTCTCTCCCTCTTTCTTTCTGATCTTCGCCAGCAGCCAGGCTTTTCTTTCTCTCCTGTTCTGGGGCGGGTGGGGGGGGGGCACTTCTGTTAAGCCCCACCTCTTTGATCAGGCCCAAAGATAGGCCTGGAGATGCTGACTGTCATAAGAACTGACCAATCAGAACCAAAGGTGGGTTCTGTGGGGAATCAATGGCTGTCTAGGAGGCAGAGCTTTTGACGCTGACTGGCATAGGAACCAACCAGTGAGAACCAAATCTGAGTGCTGTGGGGAGCCAATGGCTGTCTAGGAGGTGGAGCTTTTGACACTGCCTGGCATAGGAACCAACCAATGAGAACCAAATCTGGGTGCTGTAGGGAGCCAATGGCTGCCTAGAAGGTGGAGCTTTTGATTCTGGCATAGGAAGCAACCAATCAGAAATGATTAGGCCAGCAGAGGAGGACAGTTGGGGGCAACATCAAGCCTGCAGGAGAGGGCAAATTAGGGGCAATCAGGCAGGCAGGCAGGTGAATAGTTAGGAGCCAGTGGTCCTGGATTGTGAGGAGGATGTCTGACTGCCGGTTTAGGCCCGATCCCAGAGCCTAATGGCAGTTGGACATCCTGCAAGGGGTCCCCAGTTGGAGAGGGTGCAGGCTGAGTTGAGGGAATCTCCCCCCACCCAGTTCATGCATGAATTTCATGCACCAGGCTTCTAGTATAGGATAACATCCCCCAATCAAAAGGCAATTTGGAGCCTTCAAAGTGATTCCATTATAGAGAAGAAGCTCTAAGTATGTGTTTTAACATGCTGAGAACTAATGGTGGCTAAACACTGCCATTGCAGTTGGAGTAGTAGCTCGTATATTTAACACACATCTATTCCATTATTGGCTGAAACAGCAGATCAATCTGTGTTTTGTTAGTTTATTTGAGATGTGGTTTTGTGACCATGCATGGGTTGCATTTGAGGGAAAAAAAGGCCAAATCTTTTCTTAATTCTCTGTTCTTTTTCAGTTGAGGGCACTATTAACAACGCTGGATCATTGAACCTATCCCTGCCCTCCTCCACACCATTCTTCTTTTTTAGGAAGAAAACTCTGGAGCAGAAGTAGAGCTGGGATAAAGGTTTGGGTAACTGGCCGTATAGTGTGGTTTTTATGTAAATAGAGGGAGACTGGGATATGGTGATTACAGGACATGCATTCTGCTCTACTTTTCTGTTGTTTTTATTTTCGTTTTTTTTTTTTTACCCTTTGGTTGTATGATCCCAGGTAGATATGTTTATGCTCCTTTAAGCGGTTGGCCATGATTTTTAACTTGACCAGCTGTGGTGAGTTTTAGTTGATGTTGGCATAGCTCTTTTCATTCCCGACTGAATCATGCCACTGGAAGTGCTGTGTTGTTTTTTGGATTCAGAGAGAGGGGAATTGATCTCCTACTGCTTTGCTTGCTCTTTTTATCTCATAATTTCAGACATATAGCAATAAAGAGCCATTGAAAGTAATGAACAGTCTTTATTGAGGTAAGTGAAGATGACCATGACAGTTTTAATATATTAATCAAATGGCATTCCTGTTTAACATTAACAACATCTCAATCAGATGCTTGCTTGAGATTAACTGGAAAACCCACTGTGACTGCCGAGAGAAAAATCATGCCAGAAAGTAAAATGTAGCTATAATTGGATATATTCAAAGGATATATATTTTTAAAATCATTCTTAATTGTATCCTTCATATGGCAATTGGTATAGATACTTGGTGAAATGTAATGGGCAGAAATATCATAAAAATTGGGGGAAATAAACACATTTCTCCTCAAAATTTATGTAATAATCTACATCTACAAATTAAGACTCATCTACTAAGTTTCTGCTCTATATTCAGAACTGATATGGTAGATTTAAGTTTTTAATTTATCAGTTGTAGTTTTTTTCCACAGTTTGTAGTTGGGCTATATTCACTTGAAAAGATGAACTTTTTATCAGACCTACAAAGATCTATATTACATCCTATCTAATAAAAGGGTAATATGCAAATTAACTGTCACTCTATCGCAAATACGGCGGCACCCAGTCCTCTCAACCCCACTGGAGTCCTCCAGTCCCAGGGGGTGGCCGCTGAGAGTGGGCAGAGTAAGTGGCCTGGCAGAATACTTGCTTCGTCACTGCGGCAACGAGGCAAGCGCTCATGCCTGGCCACGGATGGGCCTCTGGGCAGCGGGGGCAGAGTGGCCAGGCCCTGCAGAGCTACTGGCACATGGATTTGTGCACAACTGGTGTGGAGCCCAACTGGTGTGGCTCAGTGGTTGAGTGTCGACCTGTGAACCAGGAGATCACAGTCTGATTCCTGGTCAGGGCACATGCCTGGGTTGTGGGTTTGATCCCCAGTATGGGGCATGTAGGAGTCAGTTAATCAATCATAGATGTTTCTATCTCCCTCTCTCCGCCCCCCCTTCCTCTCTCTTTCCCTTCCTCTCTGAAATAAATTTTAAAAATAATTTTAAAAACTCTGTTGGATGGACTAGAAACAATCCGGAGTGCCAAGTTTCTCTGTAGTATCAACAGCATTTAAAAATAAATCCCGGAGCAGGACTTCTGGCTATGGCCAACTAAGGAGGTCAACAAATCCTCTCTTTAAAAAGGCGAACATAAAGCTAGACAAAGTGAAAGTGGACGTAAAAATCTTGGTAGCAGGTGATTAAAGAGGGCTATTGGCTATGTTGCAGGCATGGTTAGGTAACCATATTGCTAGATAAGGCTGCACAAACATGCAGCACACAGCAGAGAGTCCAAGCTGTCCACACACTCTTGGCGAGTCCTGAGGCTGAGCACATGCATAGACAAGATGTGAAAGAGCCCAATGGAGAGCAGAAACTGAGACCCACATGAACATGGCTTGAACTTGGTGTGAACTCCTCTGCTCATAAACAAATTCATGAGCAGAGAATGAAAGTTGTACGGCTTGAGGTGTTTGATCTTGATCAGAGTCTCTGTCAAGACATTGGCCAACCATTAAGCTACGCACACATAAGGGTGACAACTAGGAAGCCAAGATTAAAAATAAGATCAAGAATTTTTTAAAAATCAGAGAGGAGGCATCATATAAGCAGTATGAGCCCAACTGGTGTGGCTCAATGGTTCAGTGTCGACCTATGAACCAAAAGGTCCTGGTTTGATTCCTGGTTGGGGCACATGCCTGGTTGCAGGCTCAATTCCCATTGTGGGGTGTGCAGGAGGCAGCTGAACAATGATTCTCTATCATCACTGATGTTTCTATCTCTCTCTCCCTCTCCCTTTCTCTCTGCCATCAATAAAAAATATTTTTTCAAAAGCAGTATGAGACATCCCTCACACTGTCGCAGAGTCAGATTTTAGAGAATTAATTCAGGCAAATCATCAAGCAGTTATAAAGAAACAATCAAAAACAACAACAACCCTCAGGGGAAAGTATAAGAATCCAAAACTGCTACAATATGTCCTTCTTTAATATTCATTTTCAACAAAATGTTATAAGATATTAAAAAGAAGGAGGAATATGGTCCATACTCAGGAATAAAAGCAGTCAATAGAAATGGAGTTTCCCCTAATATTGGATGTGCAGGCAAATATTTCAAAACAGCTATTATAAATATGTTCAGTATTATGTATTAAACAAATGTAAAAAGAACACAAGGAGGTCAAACCTGTAACCTAGGTCTGGGCCCTGATCAGAAATTAAACCTTCTGGTGCACAGACAACACTCCAACCAACTGAGTCAAACTGGCAAGGGCAAGATAGAAATATCTTTTAAACCAGTCAATAGTGTGGTGAAGGCCGGGGGTAGGGAGCAGGGGTGGGCTCAAATGGGGTCAATGAGGGGGAAAGGGGACATATATAATACTTTCAACAATAAATATTTTTTTAAAAAAAGAAAATTTAAGCAATACACAAATAAATAGAACTAAACAAATTTTGGAGTTGGAAAGTACAGTAATTGAAATACAGATTCACTTGAGGGATCTAATACTAGATTCAAGATGATAAAAGAATGAATCAGTGAACTTGATAGATCAATAGAAATTACACAATTTGAATAACAAAAAAAGATGGAAGAAAAATGAGCCAATCCTCAGAGATCTGTGGTGTAATATCAAGCATCCCAACATTCATACAATGAAAATCCCAGAATAACAGGAGAGAAAGAGGCAGAAAAATATTTGAAGAAAAAAATAGACAAACACTTCCCAAATTTGATGAAAAGCCTTAATATACACATGCAACAAAATATAACTAACCCCAAGTAGAATAAATATCTAGGCACATGATAGTCAGATTGTTGAAAGACAAAGACAAAAAGAAAACAATGAAAGCACATACGGGGAGCATTAGCATGATGAATGGCTGACTTCTCATTTGGAAAAAAATAATGGGAGCAAGAAAGCAGTGGAATGACATATTCAAGTTCCTAAAAGAACAAGAAAAGGATGTCAGCTAAGAGTTAAGCTGTCCATAAAATTATCCTCCCTTAAAATAAAGGCAAAATGAAGACATCACTGATTTTAAAAAAGAAATTGAGAAAATCTTTTACTAGCGTACCTTCCTTACAGGAAATACTTCAAACAAAAATAATGCAACTTCAGTCCTGGCCAGGTACCTCCAATTGGTTAGAGCATCATTACAGTACACCAAGTTTGCAGGTTTGATCGCTGGTCAGGGCACATACAAGAATCAACTAATGAATGGAATGCATAAATAAGTGGAATAACAAATTAATGTTTTTCCCTCTCCTTTCCCCTCTCTCTAAAATCAATAAGTAATGTTTAAAAAAATATGACTTCAATTAGCTCAAATCCACAAAAAGAAATGATGAACTCAGAAAATGGTAGATGTGTGGGTTAATATAAATTACTCCACAAATATGTTTTTCTTATTTTTATAGCATCTTTAAGAGATGTAAAAGAGTATAAAGCAATAATTATAACACTATACGTTGAGGTTTTTGAGCACATGCAAAATGTGTAACATATGATAATTAGAGTACAAAGGAGGTGGGATGGAATGGACCTGTTTTGGAGCAGTTTATATATTTTACTGGAATTAAGTTAGTATTCATCTATAATAGATTGTGGTAAGTGAAGGTGATATGCAATTATGCGACAGCCCACTATTTCATGAAGACTGGCCCTGAACAAACAGGCAACAGAAGAGGGGGCCCAAAATGAGATTTGGAAAAGACTCCACACACACACAACTCCAAGTTTCTTCTGAGAGCTCTCTCATTGTAAAAGAAGGTGACCTTGAAGGAGAAAAAAACATACCAAACCTAATGGAAGTGGCTTCTATTTTGACAAGCTACCAACACAGAGAACCTGCTTTCTTTTTCAGCTTATCATGACGCCATAAAGAATGGGATTCTAGATGGGGGCATTCTGGACACATGATGATGTGTGGCCCTCCCACCACACAACCAAAAGGTGGGGAGTGATGTGGCATCGGCGGAACACAGTGGTGACTGGCAGTATTCAGAAGCAATAGGCTGGCTGGTTTTTTGCCTTTACCGCGGCTTCTGTGTGCTTCCATGAAACTGCTAACCAGGATACCTCAAATGATGCCAAAATGTTTATAAACAGTCATCCCTTTGTGGGGTGGGGAGCATGAGGGAAGATTGTGGCTTATTTAAAAAAAAAAAACCTTAATGTAGGGCAGGTGAGTGTAGCTGATTTAACCATTTATCTTTTTAACTCGAAGGGAGAAAGCCTGCTTGAGATCTAAAGGTTTCACAATGCCTGCCTCCCATATCACTTCTCACGCAGCCTTAAGCCTTTCAGACTGGCAGGTTGGCAGCCCCTGGGTTGATAGTGCAGAAGTGCTAAGTGTGTTTGATTGGTATCATTACTGGTCTCTGGTAATAGATTACTGTCCATGGTGAAATATTCGGGGCAAGCGCACAGCCAATAGCAATCACTTAATCCATCATGGCTGTTTGTTCCTCATCTCCTGAGACCTATCAGCCACATGCCATCCGACCCACCAGGCAAATTGCTGATGGCTGCTTTGTGTGTACAATTGGCTGCGTATTTACTGCATTTCCTGTGTTAACTAAAACCACTAGCTTTAGTGAACAGGGAAACACAGGGGAGGTTCTTACTTTGCAATGTCAAGTTCACTCTCTGGTTAACCTTTTTGGCCTCCTTTTCATGGCGATTTGTGATGCATCAGCTTTGGGTTTTGTTGCTTTAAAAACATACACACACACAAAGTCGAATGGCATAGTGGTTGTATTAGGAATATTAATTGTGAGACTTGAGGTAGGTTGATTGGAATAAGATCCTGGAGGGTAGTTTGTAATGCAGATTTTTTAGAAACAAGACGTGGGAGAATAATGAATAACAACCAGAACTAATCAGTTTTGTGCATGTATGCGTGTGTGTGTTTAATCCAGTGATAATGACTAAAAGTAGTTATAAAAAGAAGAAATTCAGTGGCTACACCACTTTCCTGGCTTCCTTCCAAGATGTTTTATCTGTGGATCTTGGCAAATAAGACTGTCCCTGATGTACACTGAGGAATTTTGATACTCAACGGGAGGAAATACAGTCAAAGGAGGAGAAGGAGGTCAGCTGGGAGGAGAATAAACAAATGACTGTTACATGTGATAGCGCTCTGATGACAAGTGGTAATACTGTCTGTGACCAAAATCTGAAAAAGCACAGCTTGAGCTCAGTAGTCCATGGGGGGGGGGGGTTTGTGGGGAAGGAAGGAAGGAAGGAAGGAAGGAAGGAAGGAAGGAACGAAGGAAGGAAGGAAGGAAGGAAGGAAGGAAGGAAGGAAGGAAGGAAGGAAGGAAGGAAAAAGGAGAGCCACGAATGGTGGCAAGCGCATGCTGGTCTGCCCTTCTGCTCCTTCTGATGCTGCACTTGATAGAGCTGGAAGAAGCAACTTGCTAGGTGTGGTGTTAGCTCCATCCTGGAACTCAGGAAGCCAGCAGGAATGAAACTGAGAAAAGCATGAGGACGCATCACCTTGCAGACAGCAAAGAGATCTTATCTATGTCCATAGCCACTCTTGAAGAGCTTGTAATCTAAACTTTGTAGAACATGATTGTGGTAAGAGGAGATCTTTGTTGCTTCTGTTAGTGTTTTTTGAACACTCCTTAGTATCTGTACCACACATGGAAATCTAGCTGATTCCTACAGGCCAAGTCCAATAGGGGCATGTGTGCCCTGCCCCTGGTTAAGGCTTTCGGTGAATGTCATATCTACCTTATCCAAGACGGTTTCTGGAGAAGACAAAATCTTAGTCCTTGTACATATGCATTCCTTGTACATATGGGGCCTGTTAGCTAAATGACATAAACAGATGCTTTCAGTGATTCCCAAGTTAGTTGAGCTTGTTTCACTGTTGACCACAGTCCATTGTAGGTCAAATACATAGATTAAGAACACTAAAAGCACTTACCTGTTAGGGTGCACAATTATTGCAGAGCATTGGGTCATCCTTCCACCTTCTATCTCACATGTGAGGTACTTTATAACTTGAGGAACTTAAGGATTTGGTATTTCCTTTACCAGAGCTCTGTTCCCTTCTCTGGAGTCTGGTGTTATGGTCACCCTCTCACTTTCCATCACTCACATTGCAAACTAAAATAGCAGTCACTAAGTGATCTAGCCATATTGCTGAAAACTTCTAGACCTAGACTGTGCTATATTAAATACCTGACACTCTTCTGTACTTGTTGACCACTCAGCAACATTGAACACTATTGATCATTACTCTTTATAAAGACACTAGAGGCCTGGTGCACAAAATTCGTACATGGGGAGTTGGGGGTGTCCCTCAGCCTGGCCTGCGCCCTCTCGCAATCTGGGACCTGTTGGGTAGGATCCCTAGGCCTGGACGGTGATCAGGGTCTATCAGAGCTTTCCTTCCCCTGGCTGCCGGCAGCTGGCCCTGCCTCTGCTGCTGCCATTGCTTGCCATCTGTGCGATGCTGCCCTCCTCTCCCCTGCCACTGGTCACCTCCCTCTGTGGGCATCAGGTGTCGAGTGCAATCAGTTGGTTGGCCTGAGCCTCCCTCTGCAGGGCAATTGTGGGCCAATGGTGGGGTTCCCCCAACCAATTCCATTGCACCCATGTTGGCTGACCTGGCGTCAGTGCTTGTCATGACGTGGTTGTCCAGAAGGTCATTCAACAGTTGTTCTGCTGGTCAGTCATTTGGTTGATTTGTATATTACCCTGTATTTTTAGTGATTGGTGTTCAAGCGGTCTGAAAAGGCTACATCCTATTTTAATGACATTCTGTAAAAAGCAAAACTAAAGAGTCAGTAAACAGAACAGTAACCGGAAGGGAAGAGAGGATTAAATAGGGGACTTTTTCAGGGTAGTGAAACTCTTCTATATGATATTGTACTGATGCATACATGACACTGCATTTGTCAAAACCTATTGAGCTTTACAGTACAAAGAGTGAGCTTTAATGCATGCAAATTTTAAAATATGTCTTTAGGAAGTCAGGATCCCAAGATAGAATGCAGATTGTAACAAAAGAATACAACTACTATAACTATATGAAACTAGGGGCCCAGTGCATGAATTCATGTGCCTTGAAAAGAACTGTGGGTCACAAGATTGTGGTGGCACAGGGGCGGGTCTCAGCCCATCCTCTATGCCCCCATCCGGTCTCTCCTACCACAGTTTCCAGTCCCCTGTCTGCCACTTCCATGAGCTGATGGTGCAGAGCATTTGGAGCCAGCACCAGGAGCAGGTGCGAGCAGGACCAGCACTGGCAATGGGTGTGAGCAGGGCCATCACTGGCAGCAGGTACAAGTGCCAGGCAGGACCAGAGTGTGTGGGAACAAAGAATTTGTCAGTAACCACCAGAGGCTTACCCTAATGACAGCAACTGGCACCCTGCCTTGGTCTGGCCCCCCACTCACCTGCTCCACTATCCCACCATGACCAATGCCCACCATATTTTGCACTTTGTAGCCTGCTGCTGACTCTCACCATGTTCTGCATGCGCCTCCTGATGGTCAGTGCACATCATAGCTACCAGTTGTTCGGTTGTTCTGCTGTTTGTTCTATTTGCATATTAGGGTTTTATATATATAGATAACTTTACTGAAGAGAGTGAGGGATAAAGGTGCTGACCTATATAACCTTATTAATTAATGGAGGCTGCAAAACTCCAGTAAACAGAGCTGTACATTAGCACTACACCCTAATTGATACATTTTTTTCATAGGAAGGTACCTATTAACAAATGAACATGTCTGAAACAACTATAATGTACATTGGAATTGAACAATCAAGTAAATGAATGATGGATTGTGGGAGGGAGGTTTCTTACTGTTAGAGTGGGGGGTTACAGTGATCTAAGAAGGAAAGAATGATCCGAGTAGAAATAGATTAGAGTTGGAGACATCAATATGAAGTTGTATTTAGCATGTATAGATACATTTGGATGCAAATAGAAATATCTGCAGATGTGTATACCTAGAAACACAGATCTGTATTCATACGTTGTTTGGCTCTGCCAGTTGAGAGGACCTGGAAATGACATCCCAGCAACAGTGAACACACCTAGTGTCCAGATCTGGTTTCCATACCTGTTTTCAGTGAAAGGAGCTGGGGCTTCTTGAAGAAATAAATAGCTATTGCATATGTAACAGTCAGATTGTAACAGAACGTAGGACTAGTGCAAGAAATACAAAAGATGAGCCTGGAGACACTTAATGCTAAGAAGTCAAGAAGTATTGAAATAAAACCCACAATAATGGGGTGTGTCAAAGGGAGACAGTAGCCCCCTGAAAGAACTCTCACTGGTCATCCCTGGAACAATCGGAGCAACAAAATAAGGGCAATTAGCATTGGATTATAACCCAAAGTGGAAAATAAATATCCACAAGCCCATGGTGATATAAATAAATAACTGGATAAATGGGTAGAAAGGCAAATCTCCCACACAGAATAATTCCAAATAATTGATGGAGATACTCTGCCAGCAAAAGGTGGAGCATAATTTCCCACTCCTTAAATGTGATCACATAGCCACACATTATAGAAAAGGTGGGGGAAGAGGGACTTGACAGTGAGGATGCCTGGCAAACACCACCTGGGCCGGGTGCTGGAGGTGCACCCCAGCAGTGATCCCGCATGTTGATGACATGCTCCCTTGAGTTGAGGTGCCGAGAATGGCACTAGTAGCTCTCCTCCCCACGAGGAAAGGACCAGACAAATCCCGATCAAGACACTCTTAAAAGCTAATCAGGCCTCCCCACAGAGCTGACTAGTTTTCTGCAAGCTGCTTATAAAAATAAGGAAAGTCAGAATGAGCCAAGCCTAGGGACACATGATGATGAAATGTAATATGGTAACCTGGATGGGATTCTGGAACACAAAAATGGTCAAAGCTAAGGAAATCAGAATATTGTTAGATAAGGGTAATGTGTCATTAGTGGGTCATTTGTGACAAATGTACCATGGGAGCTCTGTAGTCTCTTCTATAATTTTAAACTCTGGGCCAAATTCTGTTGTCCCTCCCTCCCAATCTCCAATTCATGTGTTGCAGTCCCAACTCCTCAGAATAGAACCATATTTGGAGATAAGGTCATTAAAGGGGTGATTAACTTAAAATGAGGCCATTAGAGTGGGGCCCTAATTCAAAAAGAGACAACATCAGGGATACCTGTGCACAAAGGGGACACATGGTCACTTGAAAAGACAGCAAGAGAGTGGCCGTCTTTAAGCCAAGAAGAGAGGCCTTAGGAGGACCCAGCCCTGCTGCCTGCATCTTGCTCTTGGACATGTAGCCTCCAAAACTAAGACAATAAATGTCCATTGTGTAAGTGCCCCAATCTATGGCATTTTGTTACAGCAGCCCTTGTAAACTAGTACACTGCTCTAAGAATAAGAGGTTATTTAAAAGCAACACTGACATTCTTCCTATTCCTAATACAGGACCTTTGCCTATATTTCTTCTTGTCATTCAGATCTCAGCTCAAGGTCACTGGCAGAAGAGTCTTTTCTGACCACACCATTCTCTATCGCACCACCCTATTTTACTTCCCTACGTGGGGCTTACCACTAACGGTTACTATTATCATCTGTTTACGCACTTATGCCTGTCTCCCTGCAGTAGAATGTGAGTTCCTTGAGCAGAAAAAGCGTGGCTGTCTTGTTCACTGCTGGATTCCTATCACCAAGTACCAGGTCCAGTGCTGGCTACGTGGAGACACTCAGTCAATATCTATTAAGTGGATAAAGACCCCCCTGGAGTCTGGGGACTCTAGATTTGGACTATGCATTCACTGCTATTATATATCTAAAAATACAAGTCTTCCTGAATTACTGGAATCTAGAGGGTGGGAAGACTCTAAAGCATGTGGCCTAAGGCGTTTGATTTTTCATGTTCTCCCATCTGAGAAGAATGAGTCTAAGCCAGGAATGGGAGAGGGGATGTTCACATGGCCAGAGGCATCCATCAAACCTGGGACAAAATCATGTTGAAATAAGGCTGTGGTTACAGCCAAAGGAGGTGTGTATGTGGGCAGGAAAGAGGGAGGCAGTATGGAGGGAAACAGGTTGGAGTATGGCACCTGATTCCAGGGGTAGACACAACTTCTGTTATCTCTGAAGTTAGAGGTTGGAAAGCCAAAAAGGCCCTTCATGATGAAGTAGGGGTCCCTCCGTCCCCAGTTCAAGAGGCTGATAGGGACTAGAGCATCTAAACAGCTAGTTGGGGTTTAGGGCTGGGCTCATGCTCTATAGGAAAATGAATGGATGGGGAGCAATATGCCAGAAGCTTTGTGGCAGCTAGCCAGGCAGGTAGTGGGATATTCCAGGGATACTACATATAGCTCTATGCTCAGTCAGGCCCTGAGCTGCCCATACCCATCTGGACCTTGTGTGGGACAGTGGGATAGTGCCAGACCCCACTTACTAATGGTGGTAACTTCAGGAAACCACTGATCCAGCTCATAGTGGCTGGGTCTGGCTACAGCTAAGGCCACAGGTGGACAACACAGTGTGGGCAGTGTGGAAGAGACTCGGCAGACAGTGAGGTGGAGGCGGTGGTTTCTGAGATTGGTGAGCTCTGCCTCAAGGCGCCAAATGTGAGAAGGTGTGTTTAACTGAACCCGATGAAGGAGATTTGAGGATGGTCTATGAGTCAGGCTAGTCTAGACTCATTTATATCAGTTTGAAGAAAAAGACAGCTTGGATTAAGTTGTTTTAAAATTTTATTTCCCAGGTTGGTGGTCTTCAATCATCCTAATCCTTAGTTTGTTTATCTTTAAAATGCAAGTATGAATACCTACCTTACAGGGTTGTTGAATGGTTTAGAGACTATGTAGGAATAACACCTGACCCAGGGCTGGACACGTACGTACGTACATAGTGCTTAATAAACAACAACTGATATTAGGATCTACTCATACCACACAGGAAGGTTTGTGGCCTTTGTTCTGGTCGGTTTTTCTAAATATGACAACTCATAAAGCCCTTTGAAAGTGAAAAGGGAATGTGTACTTGTTTCAGTGCCATCTGGAAATAGAGAAGTGACAGATCTGCTTCCTACTCCACCGATGCTTCTGCAGGGACAGGCCAGGTGGTGGCAGCTGGACAGGGTTTGCTGACCCACTTAGCCTCTGGGAGGCATGTTGTCCGTGGGAGGGCCAATGGAGCCATGCAGAGCAGATAAGTCATGCAGAGCCAGAAAGCGACCCCAGGCTCTGTGACAAGCCACCAGGGTCTAGAGTGGAGACTGGGGAGAGAGAGAATGTGGCAAATGCCCAGTGCATTGTGGGTTCTCTTCTTTCATGTGATGTAGTTGGTGCTGGGCAGCCATGGGAAGCATCTGGAGGATGTGGTGACGGTGCAACTGTCCCTTGTCCAGGAGAAGGAGCAGGGAGGCCATCCTGTGCCACTCGTTTTTAAAGCATCTCTAGATCTTCGGTTTTTGGTGGGACTCTCCCTTCAGAGAAAAATGCATCTGCTACCTGTTCAAGCTGTTCCCTGCTCACTTTAAGAAGACCCCTTGCCTGGGGGTATGGCCCAGTTGGTTGCACATTGACCTATGAACCAAAAGGTCATCGGATGGATTCCTGGTCAGGGCACATGCCCGGGTTTCAGGTTCGATCCCTGGTAGAGGGGGTATATAGGAGGCAGCCGACCCATGTTTCTCTCTCATGGATGATTTCCTTTAAATATGCATCTCCCTTCCTCTCTCTTGAATCAATAAAACTTTTTTTTTTCTCTTTTAAAAAGAGGACCCCTTGCTAGCTGGGCCTCGAGAGCTCTGAAGCAAGAGTTGGGGCTGAATTCTCCTCTCTTGGGGCTCACCACCCCCAAGCACAGAAAGCCTGTGAGCTATGTGTCTCCTCCTTGGCTCATTCCCTCTGATGAAGAAGTCCAGAGGTAGACTTTGGCCCAAGGACTTCTTTGTGACCTCCTTGGCTCCAGTGTTCAAGGAGCAGGAGCATACATCTGAGGAATGGGATGGGTTCTAGTCCCAGCCATAGAACAAACCAGCTGTGAGCCCAGAAGCAAGTCCTGGGACCCCACTCTGCATCTCTCCTGCTTCCGACCCCCACTAGTAAGATGAGAGGATGAGTCGTGATCACCTCCCCAATCAAGTAGTCTGGCATTGATTTTGTGAATGTGAATTTCCACGAATTTCTGTGCAGGAACAGAAAAGAGCATCGACCATCCTTTGAATGCCTATCTGGAGATTTAATCCAAATGTTCCTAATTAGCATGACCAATTGGGCAGAATGTCCCAAAGCAGGGTTAGATTGCTTTTTGAAACAATGCAAGTTGCAGGCTTTGTCTTTCTACTCCTTAGTCTTATGTGAAGGACACACTTGGACTAGAAAGGTCCTTCTTTTATCATAATGTGATGATCTCTATCCGAGATGATTTAGGGCAGGGTTTCTCACCTAAGAATTATTGACATTTTGCATCAGCAAATTCTTTGTGGTGTTTAGTGGCATCCCTGGACTCTACCTACTAAATGTGAGTAAACCCCAACCCCATAGTTGTGACCACTAAGATGCCTCTAGACATTGCCAAATGTGCCCTGGGGCACAGGATCACCCCCAGTTGAGAATCACAGATGTAGGATATGTATTTAAAAGGCAGAAAAATAAATATAGAAACAAATGTAACTATACAAGTGTCCTGGGGGAGGAAAATACTGAATTTCTAAAGAGATAATAGTAAAATTTGAGCAAGCAGAAGTGTAGGATTCCTTAAAGCTCATTCCCTACATACATACCCTCCACATACACCCTCTCAACTGCATTGTGGTATCTTTAAATAGTCAGGAAAGAAGATTTCCACCATTTCTGCTGAAGACATCACATAGGATTCCAAATAAGATTGAATGGCTGAACGTTAATGCTTTAATAATGTTAAGAAACGGGTGAATAAGATACTAGGCTCACACACACATAGTATTTTCTTGCTGTGACTCCTGCCAAGTCTTAACATCTGCATAGACTGGCAGAGACTGCGTCACAAACACTCTCTCTTTTCCCATTTCCAATATGTTTAATTACACTGAGGCTGACATTAGGAAGATTCATTGTCTTACACTGATGACTGTTTCAGAGGAGGAGGGAACATAATGGGGAGAAGAAGAAATTCCAACAACCCGGAGAACAGGATCTGCCTTTCCCCCATATTCTGTTTCGTGTTCCCAGAGCCCAGGGAGAACAAATTGTGAAATGGGGGAGGTTTTGCCCTGCCATTCAGGCTGAGCTTGCCTTAAAAGGAAGACCAGGCTGTGTGCTCTCCACTTCCTTCTTTTTTAGTTTCCTTTCAGCCCTTCTCAGAAATGTAAGCAGGAAGAAAATTGCAGTCCTGCTTGGAATCAACTGAAGTTCAGTCGGACTGATACTTGTTTACAAACCTATGCATTGTTTTCTGTTCGGCACATCTCCAGTTCCTCCTCGCCCTTGAACGTTCTCCTGACTGCCATGGTGAACATCCTCCCTTCCGTCCTTGCCTGGATATTGAAGCGTGCACAGCCCCTTTGGGTGGTTACTTGTAACAGTCAGCCCTTTGTCTCTACCCATGGCCTTGCTTAGTTCAGGCTTTCACAGCCTCATGTCACTGTAATAACTTGTAGGGGTTCCTCCTTGCAAGCCAACTGCTAGATTCATTGACTTCACACCTTTCTCATTATATTCACACATTCATACTCACCCAGGCCCAGCATGAGGCCAGACATTGTTCTAGCTCTGGAAATACAGCAAGAATAAAGAAGACTAAATCTCTGCCCTCCTGGGGTTTATATTCCCATCCGTGCAGCAAGGTGAGGTGGAAGATGGGGACACACATTTTACAAAATAAATAGATGGTAGTCTAGGAGAATGTGCTAGATATTATGGAAAGAATAAAGCGGGGAAAGGGAAAAAGGGAAAGGTGAGAGGAGGAGGGGAGAATGTGGTAGATGTTATGGAAAGAATAAAGTGGGAAAGGGATAGGGAAAGGTAAGAGAGGTGATGGGGGAGGAGAGAAGGAGGAGTCTGTGAGTGTTTGTTTGGGAAGAATGGGCTGTAATTGTACATGTGATGGTAGGAAAGGCTACAATGAGTAAGTGACTTTCAAGCAAATACCTGAAGGGGTACAAAAAGCATGTGTGAAAGTTGGAAGTGTATCAGGTGTTTGAGGAGACGTCTGAGGAGACTGGTGTGGGAGAGAAGGTGAGAGAGTTAGTCGGGGTGGGGAGAAGCAACCTTTATCTGAGAGATGGAAGGCTGCCGGATGGTTCTGGAACAGGGAGACCTGACTTCCAGGTTAAGATGATCATGTCATCAAGTCACGTGTCATTTCCACGACTCTGACCCACCCCTTAACAACAACTTCTCATGCTCCCTGCCCTTACTTAAGAATTTTCCACCCTGCACTCTGAGTAAAGAATGACCTCACGCCTTTCCACTTCTTGCCATCCTTCAAGTGTAAGCTGCAGTTTCTGCTTTTCTAGAAAAACTCTTCTTTGTCAACCCCAAATCGATCCTTCTCTGCTTTGACCACCTACTGTATTGATGATTTACTAGTATGCATAGTGCGCATTTGGACTTGATCATATGCTGCCTTGCTCTGTCTTCTAAGCAGGTCTCTTGGAGATTGTACAAAAAGGTCTATAGAATTTGAGACCTGAAAGGGCCTCAGGAATTATCTATATTGATTCCTTCATCTTATAAATGAGGAAACAGATGCCCACCAAAGTTTAGGTTAGTGTTCAAGTTCACTCAGCTAGTTTCTTAATGTGTAAATTGCCTTTGTAATAACATTATAAGCCCATTAAGTGATGGTACCATGCTTTATGCTTCTCCAAAGTTCCCTACAATAGTAGTTCACATAGTACTTATGCAAAAGATGCTTATTAAGTTCAATTAAATGTAAAAATAAATTGACTTTGGGGTTGATTTATTTGTTTTTAAAGGGCCATTATAGGACCTTAATTCATCAACCACATCTTGAATTCACAGATATTGTAGGTGCAGAGAGCCATGTGAAATAGTTGTATTTGATTTAACTTTAGATTTTAGGGATTTGCTTGTGAATGTAGTTAGATGGGGAGTGAAAAATGTTGCCGTTCTGATAGGTATTGTCCTGATGAAATGTTAAGAGGTAATTCTATCATCTCTACATGATACAGATTTATTGAATCAATTTGGATTAGAAACAGAATGGTTCTTTTTATAATCTTTATAAAAAGAGAACGACTCATGGCCAACTCCATCCTCTGAGCTGTTTCTTTGGAGAATTACTGGCTTTGATCACAGATGTGAATGTCCCAAGTTCACAAACATTGAGTGCCTATCAGGACTATTGCAGGAGACCTCCATCAACCTTTGACCCAGAGATTCCCTTGTGAGGCACAGCATTTACTTGAAAACATAACTCCACATGGGGATAATGCTGAGCTTCTCTTCCCAGTGATAAGTGCACAATGAAGTAAAGTGGTTTCTAAGAGTCTAGGGTCTAGAACACAAACTTGTTACACTTAACCTTTAAAATGCAGACCCACCCCAACAACCTGGTAATGGTTTTCCAGTGCTTTAATCTTTACCACTAAACAGAGCACTGTTTGACTCTGTATGACCAGAACCACAGACTATGGAAAGTGAATTCAGTCTGCCATTGGTATCCATGCCCAAGAGCCAGAGCAAGGCGCCCGAGGTCTGAGTAACTTGGGAGAAATCCTGCTGGGTTTGGAGATTTCTTTTAACATCTAATATAGGTGACCCCTGTCTGATTCCTTGACTAGAATCAGTTTACTCAGCTCACCATAGCATGATTATAGTACTGAGAAGAAAGCTGACATACTGAATAAGCCAAGGAGCTTGATTTATACACATTTAGCACATTTTTTACTGCTGCTTTTATTTGGTGGCAACTATTTTAGTAAAGTTGACTTTTGTAGAAATTGAAAAACATTAAAAGTTAAGTTCATTGGCTAAGGTGATTGGTGATCCCATATAGTGATATGACCTTGAGTCAAAAAATAAGAGTGACTATGTAATTAATCATGGCAGCTGTTTTCTGATGAGGCTGTAAACTAGTTCTGACAGCCACTTCAAAGTTGAGCACCCAAAACATTTTGAGCAAAGGGTTGGATGTATTTTTGTAATAAACCCCTAGTATTGTCTCCCAATGTGGCTACTACTATGAAGGACAGCATGTGTGTGTTTTTTAAATATACCCCTGGTATTTGCAGTTTTAACATTTTGTGTATTTAAAAGAACCCCAAAGATCTGAGATAGAAGGAAATTGTACTTTTGCCAAGGCATAATTACAAATGACTTTATAAGCTGGATGGTTACAACAAGAGGAAGTGGGTTCACTGGTGGGTGAGCTGAGCCCACTGCAAATTATTCTAGTTTTGCAAAAGACCATTATAAAGGTCTCTTCCAAGCCTGAATGAAGTCATTTTCATAGAGTGATAGAAACATGGTTTCTATCTGCGAAATGGATCGCCATAGAAAGTTAAGTGCTGGTATTGGGGATGGAAGTGAAGAAAATGAAGAACATTACTTTTCTGAACTAGAAAAATGGAATTATTGAACAGATTAAAGGGAGGTTAGGTCTTGGCCATACACAAGTTTACCATATGGAAATAAGTTTTAAAAAATAGATTCAGAGAATAGTCCAGCTAATTCAAAAGTAACTTCTTAAGGGGGAAATAAATCAGAGGTTAAAGAGATCCCTTACATCAGTCATAATTTATATTACTATGAAGCACAAAGCAAGTTACATGGTATTGTATTTCTGAATTTGGGAATTCATGAATGTTGAGGGTTTATTATGTAAGTGCTGTTGTGTTCATTTTGATTCCAGCATCCTATATGCAAATTGTTCCCTCTGGAGTTCAGCCAACCGGGAGTTTGACCACTCACTATGATGTGTGCTGACCACCAGGGGGCGTCATGGAATGAAGGAATGCCCTGGCAGGTGGCCAGCAGTAGGGGAAGGAAGGCCCCAATCAGCCCTGGTCACCAGGCAGGCCTAGGGACCCTACCTGTGCACAAATTTCATGCACCTAGTTGTACCCAGTGTGTGTCCAAGAATTTGGAGGAAGTTGACATTTGAAATGGAATCTATTGAACTAGAGATGGAGAAAGGCCTTTCAATACTTTCAGTAGTTCAGTTTATAGTCACCAGAATGGTAATTGATTGAGAGAGGCTGGTGGTGAGTCATACTGCAGTACCATTTAGACAGCTCAGAGCATGCAATGGGAAATGTAGCTAGAGGAGATCATCAGAGCAGGTAGGGGCTGATGGCTGTACATTCTAAAAAATAGGAAAACTGGGATATGAAGAGATAGCAAAACTAACCCTAAGGTTCTTAAGACATAGATATTCTAAGCCTTTCTTAGCACTAGTATGGCTGCTTCTAGTTAACAATATAAACCTGGAATGTAGATTTTTGCTTTCTCATTCATGATTATGAAAAATACCATGTTCTTATCTGACAATAATAGCATAGAATAATTCAGATATTTGATGGCCTGGTATGTGTAGGAACCCTTCTAGGTCTCTAGAAATATAATGAAAAGACATAGCTCTTGCTCCTAAGGCACTTCCAATAGTGAGAAGACAGACATGAACATGAGTCATGAGACTTCCATGGAAGTTGCTGTCATGAAGATATGTGTCAGGCACAGTTAGAACCTAGCCCCTGCGTTGGCCTCAAGATGCTTGGGCTCATCTACTCTAAAATTGACCTTGTTATTTGGAGAAAGGAAAATTATGCTGAGGCCTTGAGAAATTAAATCACTTTTTTCTTCATCTGCCATCTAAACAAACAACTTGAGCATCATCCTAACCTCCCTTCTACTTGATGATCCCTTGATTCTCTGGTATGTTCTCGCCACCGGCTTCTCTCAATCTATTGCTTCATTTCCCTGTTAAAACCCTGTATGGACCTTTATTGCCTGCACAGTAAGTCCATAGTCCCTACTGAGGTTTTCAGAGCCACTGTCTACTCTCCTCCCACCACCTTCTCTACAGCTGTGCTTCAGGCAGGGCCCACCTCCTCTCTGCCTGTACATGCTACCCGTAGTTCCTGCTTCCAGCTTTGACTCATGTTCTTTGTTGCTCAACTTCTTCTCCACCTCTCAGAACCCAACTAATTCATACAAAGCCCAGCTCAACTGCTACCTCATCTGTGAAGCCTGCCATGATTCTCTCCGTTTTATTTAATTATTGGTTCTTTGCATTTCCACAACACCCATTTGCAGATACTTCCATTCTACTTGGGTTATGGTTAGTGTTTCTAATTTGGCTTTGTCACTGAATTTTAAGTCCCTGGAAGGTAGAGGCTGTGTCCCTTAAAGCCCATTGACCTCATAGTTAATAAATAAACCCCCATCCAATGCTGCTGAATATTGCCCAAGATCAGATGTTAGTGGCAGATCCAAATCTAAAAACCTACTTCTTCTTACCCACCTCAAGACTTTAGAAACTCCAAGACATTACCTGCCTATAGCCACTCCATCCTGTTGCCTCACCTTGCAGAGAGTTCTTTGTGAGACTGTGGTGTGAAATTGCTAGTGTTGTCATGGCTCCCAGCATTTATGGTGGCAAGAGGGTGAAGAGGTAGTTAGGATGGATGTGTTTATGTCAAGTGTGATTTCCCGACCTGCAATGGGCCCTATGAATATTTGAAGCGGAGTCTGAAAGCTGTTTCCTATGAGGGGAGTTAAGTTGAAATGCAAGAAGTAAAGATTAAGGAATATTAACATAAAATCTCTGTTGCGAATTCTTTCACATAAATATGTTACCATTGGAGGGAGAAGTGGTGTCAGGGAGCTTTTCAAATGCCTACATTTTAATACCCAAATGAAAAGTTTGTTGTAAATTATGAAATATGGTGATTCTTCATGCCTGTAAAGGTCCTTGACAAAAGAATGTGCTGCAAGGAGATTGTGTGTGTGTGTGTGTGTGTGTGTGTGTGTGTGTGTGTGTGTGTGTGTGTTCATTTTTCCAAGTGTCATTTTCTGATGCAAAAATGTGTAAAGGCAGAAGAGAGTAGGGGTGAAGTAAGAAGTGACTGGCTCAGTCTTTGTATTTTAAACCAAGCTCTCTCTGATCTGTCTGTGTGTCTGTCTACCCTGCATTGAGGGCATTGTATGCAGCCTCTGGTCAACCCAGTATTATCTGGTACTCGGTATGGGGTCTGAAAAGGGGGTGGAAGATTGCAGGTCCTCCCTCCTGTGCACTCTGCAAGCCCCTTTCTGTGCAGGTCTGGACCGATCCTTATCATGGTCCCTGCTTCCGGCTCACGGAGCATCACCTGCGGTCTCCTATTTACCAGCTGGCTGACCTCACTCCTACCCCCTCCCACCTCACCTTGGCTCGGCCACCCAGCACCCTTTCCATGTTCTCGGACTTGTGTTGGCTGTCTGGTCCGATTTACAGTCACTTGTCTGAACGCCTCCAGACAGGTTTGGGGCTGAGTGCTGGCTGGCTGGCATCCCTGGAACAGGAAAATGCTGGTGGGAGTAAAGAACAGCCTCCCCTGCTCTCCACTCTTCAACAGAGGGGATTTGCTTCCTGTAATCCCACAGCCACTAAAGTGCTTGCAAATAAAGACATCTAAGCAGTCATCTTTGCTTGAAGGAGTTCCTTCTGAAAGGTGGTGGTTAGAGCCAGGCTCTACACTGTGCTGTGGGATTTCAGACCCTTCCCCTCTCAAGGTGGCAGGCACTTGACCTCTATGGGCCTTAGTGTCCCTGTCTGTGAAATGGGGGTAATAAACCCACTTTATCAGGAATTTGTGTGGATAAAGTAAGTTAACACAGATACAGCACTTAGAAGAGTTATCTGGCCCATAAGCATTATATAAATACTCAAGCTATCATTACTGTATTCTTACACTCTTGGTTTTGCCTGCTGCTCAAAAGCTCAGTTTATGGTACTGGAAATGGACTTGTCAAGAGGGGTTAGTAGCCTTCTGACCGGAGGAGAAACTGAGGCACAAGATAAAGCAGCCAGCTAATGGAAGTCAGATGGAGCCCACAGTGTTGCACATAAACCACATGGACCTACATATTCTTCAGGAAGCACAGGCAGCTGACCGTGACTCTAAATCAGATGCAGCCTGGGCTGTGTGTCTGTTTGACTGTCTGATGGGAAAGAGAGATTAATGTAGAAGAAAGTACATAAAGAGAATGATAAGAAGTGAGATATGAATGCAGCGCAGGGCTGGCCAGGAGGCTGGGAGGCTCCTCTCTCCTCGGCCCAGGTATTTGGGAAAAACCATTTCCGAACCTGTGCCAGCCAGAATCAATCCTGCAGATACTGTGATTTTACAGTTTGCTTGCATCTGTGTTTTGCTAAAAGCTTTCAGTTTTAGGTGCCCTCAAGAACTCTTCAGACCTGGAGGGAGAGGCTGTCTCTCATTGCTTTCTGCAGGCAGCCCCAGACAGTGGATTTCATTTGGGAAATTGCCTGGGATGAAGAACAGATGTGTGTGTGGGGCTGCATGCGTGTGTGCTAGGGTACATGTGTGTGTGTCCCTTATAAAGAAAACTTGATATTTTTTCCACACTGTTTTTAAAGAGGCTTGTACTCTAGGTGGCAAGGAAATAGAGTAAGATTCCATTTTAATGCCAGCTTGCCTCTCGGTCCCTTTTCGTTCTTGTGTTTCCCAAAGGCTACCAATAGGAAGGGCAAAAATGAAGAGACTGAAAGGTGACCTCAGGGAAAGAACTGTACATTTTGTGGGGCAGCTGCTTTCATGGAGCACCTATAAATATCTCCCCTTACCATCACCTTTTTCTCCTTCGCCTGGTACTCAGCAGTGAGGAATTCCCAAATAACTGTGAGATTCCCAAGAGAGCTCCTTTTCCATCGTGGCTGTGTTTGTGTGTTTAATTGTGTGTATTTTCTGATAGGGAATATAGGGCTCTTAATTTAAATATAATTAAATTTATTTCTAATCATTAACAATGGTATGAATACTCATTTGTTTACCAGAATATATGCACGTCTGTATCTTCTATGTCCATGTTCATGTCTGTATCTATATCTATGTATCAAACAACTTCATTCTGCATGTCTCTTTTTAAATGTCTTCATGTAACAGGGCTAGTACACTTGATTCATGGGGAGGGAGTCAAGACGTCTGTCACAGTCATTCAAGAAGTGAGGTATTATAAATACTTTTTCTTCATGTGAGTATTTTTGTCACTGTGAAAACCTGTTAGCTAGTCTTCTGATTATTGTAAAAATCTTCTCTTAAAAACAAACAAACAAAACCAACCTGGGTCCTGGCAGGTAGTTCAGTTGGTTAGAGCATCATCCAGATATGCCAAGGTTGTGGGTTTGATCACCAGTCAGGGCACATACAAGAAGCAACCAATGAATAAATAAATAAGTGGACAACACACTGACATTTCTCTCTCTCTTTCTCTTTCTCTCTTTCATCGCTCTAAAAATAAGCTGGATACCAATTTAGTGACATTAATGCTAGCTACCAGTCTGACGTTGCTAGAAACTGATCACCAGCCAGAGTCTCTGGTTAATATGACAATGAGCTGGCAGTCAGCAGGCCCCGGTCAGAAACAACCAGGATAGGAAAAGGCTTTCCTGTGGCTAACACATTCATCCACAGGAGTGGTGAGCCCAGCCCATTAATAATCCTGTCAAACTAGAGATGAACCTCGTGAATTTAAATGCATCTGGAGAAAGGCGAAAGCAGGGACTAAGTCTGCCTGTTTTACCTCTGATGAGCTGACTGCCACCATTTTTCTAACATGAAAAATCCTTGCATGCTTCTGGTTGCTAACATCTGGTGAATGGTCGGGGGTATGCGCTGGGCCGTGTTCTGCATGTGTTATAATCTAATGCCTTCATCATAAATGGGATGCTCGGTAAAAAAGAATTCGAAGAGTTAAAAAATAGCAAGACTTTAAAACATATATTTGAAGCATGAATAGATGCACACAGTGCACAATTCAGAAGATTCGGCGAAGGTGAGCACGATGGGGAAAGGCAGGGTCACTTGATTTGAAGCAGTATTTTTCGCCTGGTTTATTTCAAACTGAATTTTTTTCATGTCCACTCCTCTGCCAAAATTATTTGTGTTTGAGTGGTGGGCGGAATGGTGATGGCTTTTTGTTTGCCTGGTTTTGGCTTTCGCTGGCGGAAAAAGACATGAGTGTAGTCATGATGCGAATGTTTTTCTTCAAGTTAATTGCATTATTTGGCCAGGCATTTTTCACCAATGTTTTCCCTACCCCCATCCTGGGAGCATTTGCATTCTTAATAAGAACCTCACTGGCAATAAGCAGGTGGGTAAAAGTATGAAGAATACACTTAAATAAAGAAAGGTTAAAAGTAGATAGAAGGAATGCGATGTTAGAAAGAGTTGTATCTGTGAAATATGAACCAAAACCCCCCCCACAACAAACCTACGTTAGAACCTTTGTGTTAAATATGAAATTTTCTCATCCTAGTGTCCTTTTTTAATATAAAATGGTGCTGTTGCTTTTAATTTGAAGCAAGTCATTTTAGATATGGGAGCAGAAGTAAAGATATTAGGTTACCATCACTCTCTGACTCAGTCGTAGGAAACAATAAAACCGCGGTGGGCTTGGCCTTTCTGCGGAGGCTCAGGCCACGGCTGCGGACAGCTGGCCCTGCTAGCCCAGGGATGGAAGAGGTTGGAATGAGCCCAAGCAAAGACGGGAGTTCAGCTCTCAGTATCCTGTGAAAGGCTTCTGACTCTTCGTTATGTTTGTGTCATTAAAGTCCCTAGGGCTGCCCAGCCAACCTGTCTCAATTCCTGGTCAGGGCACATGCTGTGGTTGTGGGCTCCATCCCTAGTAGGGGGATTGCAGGAGGCAGCCAATCAATGATTCTCTATCCCCTCCTCCTCCTCCTCCTCCTCCTCCTCCTCCTCCTCCTCCTCCTCCTCCTCCTCCTCTCCTCTCTAGCTCTCTCCAAAGGGCTTACTTTATAAGATTTTGTGGTGATTATACAGATCATGAGGTGTCATTAAAAAAAAAAAAACCTACCAGGGATTTATTTTGGGTATACATAGACTCACAGGCTAATCGACTATCTTGGAATACCACCTCTAGATTATTAGAATTTAATCATGAGAACAACTGTGTTTTACATCTTTGGGGTCACTTGTTATTGTGTACCAGAGCCAACTTATACAGCTTTGTGGTCATACACATTTCTTCCTGATTTTTTGTTCAGTAAAATCAGGTTGAAATTGGCCATAGTGGGAGTATTTACACCATAAAAACTGGCAAAAGCTACATACCAAGGCTTCCTACCCCCTCCCTGGAGAGCTGGTTATTAAATATTTACTAGCACACTACTGTATATAAAACCCAAGTTGCATTAATGAAGATATGGTAGAGATCTAAAATAAGTAGAATAATTATTGGGTTCAAATAAAGTATTAAGGGGAGAGGGGAACTAGTAGAGAACTAGAAATGTGGCATTTGTGGCAGTTATCACAATACTTCCCATGAGTTGTAAGAATTATGTTTTTCATTATTCAAAGTAGCTAATGGCCTGGTCCCATCATTTTGGATGGAATAAAATGGATCGTATCTTTATTAAGTAAACGTCAGCCCTATGGCAGGATGACTCTCCATCTTACAATAGTCTCCCTGTGGACCGTAGCTAAGATCCATCCCTTGAAAGGGGAGGTTCTAACAGTTGCATGACTTTTTTTTTTTCTTAACCACAACCCTATTACTAGTTCTAATAGCTAATATTTTACAGATATAAAATATGAGGTATGAGAAGACATATAAAAAAATTAATAAATATCAGATTACCCCTTCCCCATTATGGCTGGGCACATGAACGAGAGTGAAGAGTTACTTCTTAGGATTCTCTGAACTAATGGACAATCTGACCCATGGTATAACACCATTTAAAACACCAAAATATTTTAAAATTTTGACACAAGGAATTATTGGCCAAGAAAAATAGAAAATGTATATCAATTTTGTTGACAACTGCTTCATTCAGATGTATTGTCAACCAGGTAGATGAGAAGTTGTGGTTCTGTGTCTGGCCCGTTGTAATCACTCACCCCATTACTATTCCTTACACCCTTGCTACTCAGAAGATGGGCCATGGACCAACAACTTTGGCCTCAACTAGGAGCATGCTACAAACACAGAATCTTGGCTGGGGCCATTCTAGACCTATCAAATCAGAACTTATTGTTTCATCAGATCATCAGGCAATTTGTACAAACATTAAAGTTTGAGAAGTACTGCCTCACCTGTTGTCCAACTTCATTTGCATACTGTCCAAAGAATTTTCCCTTCCAGGTATAGTGAAAGAAATGGTAGGCTTAAGATATACAGAGAAACAAACTAGAATTTTGGATAGATGATGGAAGAATCAATATTATTCTTGGTTATTGTCTTTCCCTTCACCTGGCTCCAGTCTCCAGTACAAAGCTATCTGCAGAAGTAAAAAAGAAGCATTGTGGTATCCCCAAGGTAGAGAGAGCATTATCCTGAAATTCTCAAAGGGAACTATACTTTCTGAACTGCAGTTGAGTTGACTTTTTAAAAAAGTGGGGGTTAGGTTTTAACCCCCCTGTGCAGTCAAAAATCCACATATAACTTCTACTTCTCCAGAAACTTAACTACTCATTGCTTACTGTTGACTGGCAGCCTTGCCAATAGCATAAACAATCCATTCACACATATTTTGTATATTATATGTATTATATACTATATTCTTACAATAAATTAAACTAGAAAAATATTAATAAAATCATAAGGTAGAGAAAATACATTTACATATTCGTGGAAAAAAATCCATGTGTGAGTGTACCCACACAGTTTAAACCCCTGTTGATCCACAGTCAACTGTATTTGTTTCTAAAGCTGGCTTTTTTCCCTATAAGCTGCTAAAATCAAAGTCACACATTAAATAGCATTTCTCTTTCACATTCTTCTTTTTCCCCTCTTTCTTGCTTTTTAAAAATTACTATTTTTTAAATTTTAGAACAACTCAAAGTTTACAGAAAAGGTGTGGAGACGGCATAGAGGGTTTCCATAGACCTCAAGCCCATTTTCTTGGTTTCTGACCATAGTTGTATTTCCCCTTTTACTAGATTGGCAGCGTTTCCTGGCTAAGGAAGCAGAGTTACAGCACCTAACACAAATAGTATTTGATTAAGGCTAATTACAGTGCTGTCACATAAAAGGGGAGAAAAGAAAGCTGGCTTTTTCAACCAGCAATGAAATAACCTGCTGTCTATCTACTGACTTAATAGCTTTAATTGCCAGAATATAATCAAGATCTGGTGACTTTGTTTGAACATATCAGCAGGCACCAAATATTTCAATGAGATCAAGTTGTAGAAATAGTTATTCTCTAACTTGAGCTGAAATTGCTCTGACAAAATGAGTTTTGTAGCCTACAATACAACACCTGTTGGGCGAGGCCCACTGATACAACACTTTGTGGACTAAGAAAGTGACAGGTTTAACATGACCACCTTAGGTGAGTGGTTTGACTCTGTGTCTGACTTCTGAGGTTGCATGATGAATCAGGTTACAGATCTATACTTTGTACCTTTCAGACCGTAAGTCAGAGTCACACATGAAACCAACCATTCTTCCACATTTTATTGTCTCTGACTCTTAGGAATGTAGAGCCAGAAATTAAAGGACATATAAGACTTCCCCTTCAGGAAGCCAGAGCAGGAAGTGAATCTGACTAACAGATGATTTTGAAAAAGGGGCTCGGATGGGACCTTGCAAGGACAATGGAGTCTGACTGGTTCCGCCCTCATTTAGATACTCAGTACCTGCTTCAGGATATGCTAATGGAGGTTTGTCAGTTGGTAGTTGGCATACACACACACACACACACACACACACACATACACACACACCCTTGAGCTTTCTGAAAACAGATGCGCAAGTGAAAAGAACCCTTTTTGTGGAATCGAAAGAGTAATTCCTTCCCTATTTAGTAATCATTGAATTCCTCGGAGGAATTCATACTCTTTACAAACATAGCGCCCCATCAAAACAGTCTCAAAAGAAGGTAAATGTAGATGGCATGCTCTCAGCTTTCAGAAACAGTAAGGTGAAATTTCAGAGGCAAGAAGTAAGCAGAGCTTACTGGCCTCCACTCGCTCCCCCAGAGACCACCGCTTAGGGAGTGTGGTCACTGCTAGTTGGCGGGGATCATCGGGAGGTGACAAATAGTTTGTCTGTCACCCTGCACCCACACCTGTTGCTGGACTGGGTGTAATGACAGGCACGCTGAGAAGGCTCCATGTGTCCCACAGAATGACATTCTGTGTCACTCCTGGGGAACTTGTGGAATGAGCAGTGAGGACCTGAGTAAAAGGATTTGGGCTGGGGAGGAGTCTCCCCCATTTCTTTTCCTTGCGTTTTTCCCCCAACCGGCTTCATTCCAAACTCTTGGCCTCCAGATTATCCTCACAAGTCTTAACAGGCTGCGGCTCCTGTGAAGCTGTT
The DNA here is from genome assembly GCA_027563665.1 of Antrozous pallidus. Classification (NCBI taxonomy): domain Eukaryota; kingdom Metazoa; phylum Chordata; class Mammalia; order Chiroptera; family Vespertilionidae; genus Antrozous; species Antrozous pallidus. Next base: position 51,671,922 of record CM050516.1, on the reverse strand, counting down.
GAGGGGCTAAGGAAGCTCTTTGCTGCTGATTTTCAGATGTGCACAGAGCTTAGTATGTCAGAAGGACCATAGGAAGGAAGCAACAGAAGGCTGGGGATTTTACTTTGCAAGTTCCTACTGTTAATTTTTTTTTTTTTCATTTTCACTGCCTCATCTACTAACTCTTTGAGGCTTAAGAGACCCAAAGTCAAGTTTGTCCTAATTTTAAACTTGCCTCTGTGCCTGCCCTGTAATTTTCATTCCATAGCTTAAATTGGGACGTGTCTCCGTAGGTTGGGCTCAGAGCATATTTCAGTAAAGCTTTACCAGACTACATTTAGTGGAGCAGTGGCACTTCAGCACAGAAATCCAGGATTCGGCCTTTCTCAGACCACCATGGGGAAGAGCTTTGCCCAATTTAAATTACTTATTGGCTGATTGACTTTAGAGAGAGAGAAACAGCTATTTGTTGTTCCATTTATTCATGTATTCATTGGTTGATTCTTATATGTGCCCTGACCGAGGATCAAACCTGCAACCCAGGCATATTGGGATGACACGCTAACCAGCTGAGCTATCCGTCTAAGGCAGAGCTTTGTCCAATTTTAGAAGGTAGTGAGGGAGGAGGGGCAAATGCAGCTGATCATCTCTAAAAACAGATGCATTTTAGTACTAGTAGTTGCACACAAGACAAATATAACTATATCCCCTCTTTGACATGATAAAATTTGAGAAGTGTTTATTGAGATTGTCTCATTCAGATTCTTTTTTTCTATATGTGTACTTCCAAGAATCCAACTGTGTCTTTTACTATGAAGATTATGTTGCTCCCTCCTTGTCTGTAGGCCCCAATTCCATATCTTTCTTCCCCAATGTAGGGCTCTTGAAATGATCTAGGACCACCATGATGTCTCTCTTCCTCTGAGGGTCTTGCATAAGGATGCACTTGGGTCTCTGTGGTTCTCTCTAACTGAATAATACTCTTTACTTTTTATTTTGGTCATGTCCACTACAGGTATGAGATAGGATGTACAACATGATCTTAATGAATAGTTTTTCAATTAATGAAGTATTATCCTATCTAATAAAAGAGTAATATGCAAATTAACCGTACCTCCGATCAAGCCATGCCCATCAACCATACCCATCAGCCAATCAGGAGCAAGTTATGCAAACAAACCCCAACCAAGATGGCTGTGGCCACTGAGAGCAGAAGGGAGGCTTGGGTTTCCAAGCAATGGAGGAAGCCAAGCTTTCCACCTGCCTTTGCCGGCCTAGGCCTCCACTCAATGCTACAAAGTTTCAATTATAGAAGATATATCTCAACAGAAATGGTGGCAGCCATGGAGCTGGAGAGAGCACAGGCTAGGGTTGCTCAGGCGATGGAGGAAGCCAAACTTTCTGCAGCTCTAGCCTAGGCCTCACTCCAGGTTACAAAGTTTCAATTACAGAATTTAAATAAAACCAAGCAGAAATGCCTGTCACCACAGAGCAAGCAGAAGACTTGGCTCCTCTCCAGGATACAAAGTTTCAATTGTAGAGCATAAATTAATCTCAGATCCCAGGGCCTCCACTTAGGGGTGTGGCTGGCCTGCAAACCACCACAGGACCCTTGCCCAGGCCACCCCACACCACAAGGGAACCCCTACCCTGATCCAGGACACTCTTCAGGGCAAACCAGCTGGCCCCACCCATGCACCAGGCCTCTATCCTGTCTAATAAAAGAGTAATACCCAGATCGACCATCATTCCAACACACAAGAGGGTTGCCCCCATGTGGTCAAAGATCCTGCCCCATGTGGACACAAGATGGCCAGCAGGGGAGGGCTGTTGGGAGGTTCCAGGCCTGCAAGGAAGGACAGTTGTGGGTGATCAGGCCAACAGGGAAGGGCAGCTGGGAGGGACCAGGCCTGCAAGGGAGGGCAGTTGAGGGTGATCAAGCATGCAGGGGAGGGCAGTTAGGGGTGACCAGGCTGGCAGAGAAGGGAAGTTGGGGGCAAACAGGTTGGCAGGGGAGCAGTTAAACATCATTTAGGTTGGCAGGGTAGTAGTTAGGGGTTGATCAGGCTGACAGGCAGAAGCAGTTAGGGGCAATCAGGGAGGCAGCAGTCCTGAATTGTGAGAAGGATGTCTGACTGCCCATTTAGGGCAATCGGACATCCCTCAAGGGGTCCCACATTGGAATAGGTGCAGGCTGGGCTGAGGAACATACCCCACCCCTGTGCACGAATTTTGTGTACTAGGCCTCTAGTCCATTATAATGCTTTGTGTCTCAAGAATTTTCTCACCATTTTAATCATGACTATTAGCAGCCTTTAAAAGTTCTACTCCCATTAGAAAAACAGGATATTTATACTTGCTCTGTCTAAACCTGCCCCACAAATAAAAGACAGATTTATATTGAGCTGGGAGCATAGACGAAATCAGCAGTCATAATCCTAGGTAGTTCTTTCTTCAATGACAATCAATTTTTCCCCAGATTAGTCCATTATGGGTAACTTGTTCATTTCCTCCAGGACCCGGAGGGCCTAAGAAACTGCAATGCACGCCAGTAGCTGAGGCCGAAAAGGCTCACCTGCTCATGAACACCACTGCTGGCCTCTCAGTTTTTAATCCCATGATCGCAGCCTTCCGTCCTGCCATAGAGCAGTGGCCCATATGGAGATGTCTTACATCCTGTCCAAGGCGTTTCAGGGACTGCTGGGTTGTGGAGGCCCTGAGAATGATTTCAGCCCGAAAGCAGCCCCACAGTCTGAGTCCCTATGGTCTCAAGACAGCTAGGAAAGGTGCATTGCTCTGCACCTTCCTGGGCTTGCTGAACACACCCATCTATGGTTTGTACAGGTCGATGTCAAGAGCTGTGGAGGCTGAGATTTTATCCACTTACAAGCTATCCAGCTATAAGTCAGCTGTCTTTTTAAAAATATATATATTTTATTGATTTTTTTACAGAGAGGAAGGGAGAGGGATAGAAAGTTAGAAACATCGATCAGCTGCTTCCTGCACACCCCCTACTGGGGATGTGCCTGCAACCAAGGTACATGCCCTTGACCAGAATTGAACCCGGGAGCCTTCGGTCTGCAGGCCAACGCTCTATCCACTGAGCCAAACCAGTTTTGGCTCAGCTGCTCTTTTATTAAAATGCTGTAACTCTTGTGCTGGAAACACATACCAGCGAAACTCGTGTGATTGGAGCGTGGAGGTAGTCACAGTCTGGTGCCCCAAAGACTAAGCTCCTTAGTTTAGTCCCCACATGGACTTGTCAGCTCCATTAGAAAAAAAAAAGTTTTAAATGTTTCAAATTCCAGTTCTTGTCCAGGATGGCCATCTTACAGAAGTGTGCCATTGGTCCCTGGAGAAATCAACAAGACAATGGACGTGCTGGCAGGAAGCCAACACCACTGCAAGGAAAACAATGCAGGCACAGCTCTGCAGATAATTAGTATCATTGGCATTTATGTGAAGGACAATGGAGCATTATTATCTTTGTGGTCCTGATACTAGTAGTTTTCCAGACCCCCAAAGGGGTAGGTATTTTAGATATACCGAAAAAAATGGAGGAGGAGTTCTGTTGGCTACAAAAATAACACAAATCAAGGCTTGAGTATGAAGTTAGACATTGATTTGGCTCTGGATTTTCCATGAGGTGACTCTCTTGACATGCCCCCAGGGTTGCCAGATCTGGTTTCTTCTGCTTCTCCTCTATGTCTTGTTTAAATGCTACCTCTCCCATGAGTACTCCCAGTCTTTTCGCTGACAGATGAAGTCTTGTCTTCCCTTGAGTAGGGTTGGCCCTCTTTGGCAATGTAATTTTCTACCTTACATTGTAGCTTTATGTATACACTTTATGTCTCATCTTTACTGCTAGACTAGGAAGTCCTAGAGAGTAGAAACGCCGCATATTCATTTATGCATTCTCCACAATGCCTTTGGTCCATAGATTACACCCAATACATATGCATTGGAAGAATCAGTGAGTGAACAGTGACAGAATACAGACATGGGCACAGCCACTCTAGGCTGTCAGTGCAAGTGCCATAGCTCAGCTTTCTCACCAGAAAAGGGTATACACACACACACACACACACACGGATCCCACACGCAACAGGTGGCATGGTCAGAAATACAAAAACAGGAAACGAGGACACTGATCGATGAAGATAACATCATTTGATTCCTTCCACTGTGTCCAGTTCGGCTCATAGAATTTTTTCTTTTTCTTTCTTTTTATTTTTATTTTTTATCAGGGATGGTATTGTTTGTGGAATTCACTCAGGAAAACTTAGTAATTTTCCAACATAGTTAATATTCAGATATGAAAAATCTCTTACAGTTTAAATGGAGAATAGATGCTAATTTATACATATATACTTATGCTCAGAATGCCTAATTAATGATCTTCCGTGTCAGTCACGGGCATGTTAATGAGCTTCTTTTGCTCCTGTGTCATAATTGCCTTGTGCCTCTCTCACTTAAGGTGGGGAGGATGTCTTAGCTACGGATTAGCAAATGATGTAAAATAACAATAACAAAACAACTAACAATTATTCAGTGATTCATGAGTGGAAGTATATGATCATAACAATTTAGATGTAAAGACAGAAAAAAAAGGCAGGTGGCTACTTTCATAGAAACTCTCCAGTTGCTGAGTTTTTGCTTTTTGTTTGTTTGCTCATTTTTAAAGTTATATGCGTGATTATCTTTCTTTGGTCCAAACACTGGATTCACCATCTTTTTTACTCTGAGAACAAAAAGGCTCTGTGATAAAGAGAACTCTTATCAATAGGTGTTATCCTACTAGTATATCTAAATCTGTTATATTTCTCAGAACCCAGAAATGTCCCCTTTTACTTTCTATAGTCTGTATTTCCATTACTTTTTAATGTATCAGGGTTTCTTCCCCCAAAGTCTTGCATATTTTTCAGCTATAAACCTTCCCACTTTAATCTGGCAGAGTCAGGTTGGATTTGATTCCTAACTTGCCACTTTGGGGCTGTGTGATTTGGGGCAAGTTAATTGACTTCTCTGAGCCTATATTACTTCAGCTGTAATAAGGTAAGAATAGCCATAAGGAATGCATTAATGTGTCTGAAGTCCACTACAAGGCATGTTGCTGGCAACAAGACCCTCCCCCCCCCCAACACCCCATTTTCCTTCCTTTTTTCTAGTCTTTCCTCATCAATGCAGTGGTTTAGACCACAACATCTGGAGCTGGACTGTCTGTGTTTAATTTCTGGTTCTGCCATATTCCAGTTGTGTGACCTCAGGCAAGTTCCTCAGCCGCGGGTACTGAAATGTCAGTGCTTGGTATTTACCCAGTGCTCCCAAAAAGTCAGCTGTTATTATGTGACAGCCCAGGCAGCTGGCTGAAATGGCCCTCCGTGCGTCGGTCTGTGGGTCAGTGTCATCTGCTCGCAGGGTCAGTAAGCCCTTCTCCTGGGTTAGACGCAGGGTGCCTTAGCCGTCTGCCCGGGGACAGCAGGGGACGCAGCCTCCTGTCCTGCTTGCGGATCTTGTTTGTGCAGAGGCCATCTCTTCCGTCTCTCCTTTCTCTATGGAGAAATCTGTCTTCTCTGAGAGGAAGCCAAGGATCGATTTGTGCTGCCCTCTGGAATGTGCCTTGCTCACTCTCTGTCCTTCGTGCGGGTGGACGCTGGAATGTCCAATCTCTCTGTCCCTCCCGTGTTCTTTCTCCCTCTCACTCTCCCCCTCCAACAGGCTGTGGGAGGACTGAGGGCTTTGGGCCAAGCCTTTCTTTGGGAGCCTCTGTTTTTCCTTTCTTTTTATGCCAGAGGCAAATAGTTGAGTGTGCTTGCTGGAAGTGAGGCTTCTGAAGCCATTCAACTAGCCCTGACACTTCTAAGATAAATTATTCTGCAAGCAGTATCAGAATTTGACTTCTTCTGATCCTGGTCTGTCACTGGAATGCATTGCTTGGCTTTTTAAGGATGATAAAGCCTAACCCCAAATAAGCCGTCAAGTTTAGCCCCTAGACTCTCTGGCATTGCTGGGACTTCATGTCCAGGTGTGTGATTTACAGATTCCAAAATACTCTCAGAAAAATGCACCAGGTCCTCACAGACCCCCGAATGGTAGACTTGCCTGAAGTTATTATTCCCATTTTATAGTTAAAAACAAACAGAAGCTCAGGAAGCTGAGGTGACTTGTCTTCCAGTTATACAGACCTGAAGTCCAGTGTCCCTGATGGAAACTCAGAGATTTGAAACCAGTTGCTTTGATTAATCAGAAAAGGAAATACTGTAGGGGAAGAAGGAGTAGGTGGAAGTGGAAGAGTGCAGAGGGGGGATATCTGGTGATGGATAAAAAAAAATCAGCCCTGGCTGGGTTTCTCAATGATTCGAACATTGGCCCACAGACTGAAGGGTCGAGTGTTCAGTTCCCCTCAAGGGTATGTACTTGGTTTCAGGCTCAATCCCCAGCCTGATCAGGGCACATGTGGGAGACAATCAATTGATGTGTTTCCTTCACCTCAATGTTTTTCTCTCTGTGTCTCTCCTCCTCCCTTCCATTCTCTCTGAAAATCAACGGGAAACAATAATATCCTTGGGTGAGGATTAACAAGATAAAATAAAATTAAAATATGTAAACAAGTAATTAAAGATAATAATAAATAAAAGGCAATATTATGCTGTAGAAACAAATTTCACCCCCCTCCCAACCCCACCTCCTGTTTCACTGGCTGAACACAGCAAATGTTGTTCTTGCTACATTTCCAACTGGAGTCAGAGGAGAAAGGTCAGGAGGCTCTGCTCCACCCAGTCACCCCGGGACCCAGGTTGATAGGCTCCCCCATCTAATGACACTACCATCTCCACCTGAGTCCTCAAGGTTCACTGCAGCAGCAGGAGAGTATGTGGAGAGTGCACACCTGTTCTTTATCTGCTCGAAGCCCACTGGCCAGACTAGTTGCTGGGCCCCAAACTAACCTCGTGGGAGCCTGGGAGGTCTTCCCGTGCGCTCAGAAAGAGAACCAGCTCGATGAGATCCGAAATCTCTCTTGCAGGCTTTTGGGTGGTCCACTAAAAGTGCTGTGCCAGACATGGGACCCATTTGGAATTAAGCACACCTCATAATAAATATTATTTCATTGGTTTGAAAAGAAAGAAAACAAGTTTAGTAACTGATGTGTGCAGTAGTTGCCAAAAAGAAAAAGAAACAGTTTGTCATCAGAATAGGTCATGATGACCTTTCCCTATTTGTTTTAGTTCAGCTTCATTGAGGTATAATTAACCAAGAAAATAAAAGGTATTTAAACTGCACATCATGATGATTTTAAATGCAAATACAGTGGGAAAGGATTCCTCCTATCTAGCTATCTACACTAATAAAAGAGAAACATGCAAATTGACCATCACTCCGCTACACTCACCAGCCAATCAGGAGGGAATATTAGAAGGACAAAGATCGCACTGCTCAGCTGCTCCAGGTGCGGAGTGGCCAGGCAGGGCAGGACACCTGCCCATGAGAGGAAAGGTGGGGTGCGAAGAGATCTACAAGAGTGGCACTCCAGCCACAGCAAAGACAATATGGCAGACTCCAGCTGGAGTCTGCAGCAAAGACAAAAACAGCAGTTTGCACCAAAGATGGCAGACTCTGGTCTGAGTCTGCAATGAACACCGCAGACTCTTGCTGGAGTCTGTGGCAAAGACAAAGACAGCGGACTCTGGCTGGAGTCTGCAGCGAAGATGGCAGACTCCAGGCAGAGTATGCAGCAAAGACGAAGGTACAGACTCTGGCCAGAGCCTGCAGCAAACACGAAGAAGGCAGACTCCAGCCAGAGTGAAGACTTGGGTTCAGAGTGCCAGAGGAAAACCGGTGCTGGAAGCCAAGGGAAGGAACGCCTATTGCACAGATCTCTTCGTGCTGTGGGCCTTTAGTTAATCTAAATATATAAAAGCCTAAGCAACCAAACAACTGGAACAACTGGTTACTATGATGCACACTGACCACCAGGGGCGTATGTTCAACTCAGGAGCTGCTCCCTGGTGGTCAGTGTGCTACCCCAGTGGGAACATTGCTCAGCTGAGACCCGTCCTGGTGGCCCACCAACCTGGCAGCAGCTACTCACTCCCTCAGGAGTCCTGCAGGTCCAATCTCTGGAGAATGGGCCAAGCACTGAAGGACCAGTACTGCTGGCACAATCCTGACAGCGCTGCCCACCTCCTGGAAGTTGGCCTTGGGTACTGTGGCTACTTCCCTTCCCTAGATGCTCTACAAGGAAGAACGGATATAAAAGTGGCCGCCAGGTGGCTTCCGACAACCAGCGCAAACGTCAGCAGGTTGGATCTGGATCCCACAACCCACCCATAAGGCTGATCATGTCCTAGCCCCACCCCACCACACTCCACCCAGGATCCCACCTGTGTATGAATTTGTGCACTGGACCTCTAGTACATTAATAAATGGCTTCACATATTTAACTTTTTTTATTGGACCAGATCTTTTAAAAATGAGAATTTTTTCTGAAAAGTAAACAGAAAACTTGTGATTTACAATTACTGGTCCTCTCCCTCATCTCTCCAGTCTGCTTTACAAGAAAACTGTTAGATTAAAAAAAATCTTCTAATTATTCCTTTTAAAAATATCAAGGTTAATTCCTAAGCTATTTTAGAAAACTTCCCAAGTCATTCTAAACAAGTTTTATTAACCACTCAGGTTACTTCCCAGGAAATAAGCATCTACATAGTTTACCCTCTGTGTTTGGATAATTGATGTAGAGAAAAATTGCAATCAGGGACATGAGCTGGTTTGACTCTTGAGTTACATGACTGCTTGGGTGTTGATTGCCTTCAGTGCAAAAGATTTGAGGACATTTGGAGATAAGGATGGGTCCTGTGAGCTGAACATAAATGATCCAGAGCCAGCAAAGTGAATCTCACATGCTCCTAGTTCCATGGAGTAACCTGCCACAGAACCAAGTGCTGCCTGGATATCCTTGTGTTTTCAGCTGCCCTCTCTTCCAGCCACGGGACTCACCTGCAGAGATACCCTGTGCCTCCTGCAAGGCCCGTGCATTCTGGAAGCAGCTGTACTTGTCACGGGTGGAGAATCAGATGGCTGTGAATTCCCTGCTAAACACATGGCAACACAGCAGACATTCTTACAAGGCTTTCCATGGAAACACAAATATGTTTTCCAACCCCTGTCTCTTAAAATTCAGTATTTTTTATGAAGTGAATTATAAAACATAAAATAGCGACCCCAAACATACGTGCTAACATTAAAGATCATCATAATTGGCATTTGTGTGCTATGATGTCATTTTGTAAGGAGGTCAGCCATGTTCACAGGCATCCCTTTAGTCGTAGCAGTCCTTTGAGTTTCAGAGGTCAGCTATGCCATTACCTGTATCCCAGGTGCAGATAGGACATGTGGGCTGAGGAGAACAGGGTTTCCCAGGTGTGCCTGGGTGGGCATAAGTCAACTGACACTTGCTAGCAAGATGATTTTCTAGGCTTCCCTTCAGAATTATGGAATCAAAATCTTCAGGAAAATGCCCAGGAATCCTTCTTTTTCCAAGCACTGTGCACTGTGAGGGACTTGCAATACCCACATTTAGGAATAACTCAATCCAGCAGCAGGAACGCCTCTCCAATTTCAGCCTCCTGTCACCACTGGGAGGCAAGGAACATCTCTAAGAGGGTGAGAAAGTTAACCCCAGGAATTCAGATGCTCTGTGGGAATAGCAGCTACTTCTCCCCATCCCTGGAGTTTTTAGGCAAAGTATAGTTTTATGTATTTTTAAATGTCAACACCTTGTACATTGGTTTTCAAAGAAGGCCCTGGGGACTCCTGAGTGTGTCTGTAAGCATTCTCCAGGCAGTCCGAGAGCTGGATTCTTTCAGAATTTGTGGGGTTTTTCTTTTTGAAAAGTTAAAAATTCCTTAATTTTTTATTCCTGGTACCACTACCACAATTTACAGGACAATATACCTGATGTAATGAAAAGAAAAAGAAAAAGACAAAGCTACCACAGATAAAAGACCTCAGGAATGTACATTTAATTGACACTACATTGCATTAATCAATAGCTGCACTTTTTGCAAACTGTGGCTATGACAGTCCTGAACAAGAAGGGTTTCCTGTTTAAGCTGCAGTAACTTTTCTGACTATGGATCATCGTTTCTCCTGTGGCAGATTTTTACAGTTCCTCTAATGCATTTGGGACGACTGTCTCAAAGTAACCTGCAGCTTTCCTGACAACTCCTTGCTCTCTCTCTCCTGCTAAGAACTGTAGCCCTTTTCTGCTGAGTTTTTAGAACCTTCTGCTACCATATCCACCACTTCCACCACCAGATCTATAACCACCACCATAGGGGCTCCCCGAGCTTCTTCCACCAAAACTGCCTCCCTTCATGGGTCCATAATTTGATTGCTGTTGTCCACTGTAATTTCCAAAATCATTATAGTTTCCACCTCCACCATAGTTACCACCAAAATTTCCCCCTTCATTGTAACCATCGTATCCTCCACCACCATATCCACCACCTTGGTTTCCATATCCTGGTCCACCACCACCACCATAGCCGCCTCTACTACTATAACCAGGACCACCGCCATAGTTGCCACCATCATCTCCAAATCCATATATCCACCATCACCTCCTCCAAAACTACCTCTGGTGCCACCTCCACCATCACAGCCCTCTCTTTGTGATCCAGCAGACTGCATTTCTTGTTTAAAAGGGCCTTTTTCACTTCACAATTATGCCCATTAATAGTGTGGTATTTCTGAACAGTAATTTTATCAACTGTATCATGGTCATCAAAAGTTATAAAAGCAAATCCTCTTTTTTCCCCACTCTGCCTGCCCTCCATAACTTCTATGGTTTCAATCTTGCCATACTTTTCAAAGTAGTCTCTCAAATTATATTCTTCTGTATCTTCTTTAATACCACCAACAAAAATTTTCTTCCCTGTTAGACGGGCCCCAGGTTTTACAGAATCCTCTCTAGAAACAGCTCTCTTTGGTTCCACTGCACGCCCGTCAACCGTGTGTGGTCGAGCACACATTGCTGCATCCACCTCTTCAACACAACAGTAAGTCACAAAACCAAAGCCCTGGGAATGTTTTGTTTGGGGGTCTCTCATCACCACACAATCTGTTAGTGTGCCCCATTTCTCAAAATGTTCTCTTAAACTGTCATCTGTAGTTTCAAAGCTCAGACCACCAATAAACAGTTTTCTCAACTGCTCTGGATCCTTAGGATCATGGCCCTCCATTTTGAGACCGGACTCGCCTCTTCCAACTCCAGAATTTGTGTTTTTTTTTAATGTAACTTTTAACTGGGTAAAAATGCACCAAGTATAAAATTCAAAAGGTTAAACACAGCATATGCTGAAAGAGAAATCTCTTTTCCATACTGCTCTTCCTGTTTCCCAAGGCAACCAATGTCACCATTTTCTTATGTGTCCGTGACAACCCAAGCTATATAAGCGTGTATATGGGCACATGCTTTAAAAAAAAATGGCACCCATTCCATGTTTACCATCTTACCATGTTCACCATCCATGTCATGTTATCTTTTTTTTTTTTTTTTGCTTGAGGCCTTGCCTCCATTACCTTTGTTTTTTTATCTTTATTGTTCAGTTTATTAATTACATTGTTTCCCCTTTTTATCCCCCTATAGCTCCCCTCCACCCTGTACCTATCCCACCCTCCACCCTCACCTCCCCCTCCCCACTGTCCTCTCCCATTGTTGCAAGATTTTTGTCCAGTCTCTTGCTGCACTTCCCACAACCCTTTTCTCTCCAAGAATTGTCAGTCCATTCCCTCTCTATGTCCATGTCTCTGTTATATTCACCAGTTTATCCTGTTCATCAGCCTATCAATTCACTTGATTTTTATGTTCATTTGTTGATAGATGTGTATTTGTTGTTCATAATTTATATTTTTACCTTTTTCTTCTTCCTCTTCTTAAAGAATATCCTTCAGCATTTCATATAATGTTGGTTTGGTGGTGATGAACTCCTTTAGCTTTTTCTTATCTGCGAAGCACTTCATCTGACCTTCAATTCTGAATGATAGCTTTGCTGGATAGAGTAATCTTGGTTGTAGATTCTTGCTGTTCATCACTTTGAATATTTCTTGCCACTCCCGTCTGGCCTGCATCGTTTCTGTTGAGAAATCCGCTGATAATCGTATGGGTGCTCCCTTATAGGTAACCAACTGTTTCTCTCTTGCTGCTTTTATTATTCTCTCTTTGTCTTTTGCTCTTGGCATTTCAATTATGATGTGCCTTGGTGTGGTCCTCTTAGGGTTCCTATATATTGGGGTTCGGTGCACTTCTTGGACTCCTAAGTCAATTTATTTCACCAGGTGTGGGAAGTTTTCAGTCACTATTTCTTCAAATAGGTTTTCATTGTCTTGGTCTCTCTCTTTTTCTGGCACCCCTATAATTCGGATGTTGGTATGCTTGAGGTTGTCCCAGAGGCCCCCCATACTATCTTCAATTTTTTGGATTCTTTTGGATTCTTGCTTTTTCAGCTGAGTGGATTTTCTCTCTTTGTATTTCAAATCTTTAACTTGGTTCTTGGGGTGCTCCAGAGCACTTTTAGGTCTTTGTATAATATTTTTTGTTTCAGTCAGTGTATGCTTGATTTCTGGTTGGTCCTTTTTCATATCCTTGAGAGTCTCCTTTATATCCTTGAGGGTCTCCTTCATTTCCTTGTCGGACTCATTCATTTCCACGTTGGTCTTGATCATTTCCTTGCAGGTCTCGTTTATATCCTTGAGGGTCTTGTTCATTTCCTTGTAGGACTCATTCATTTCCACGTTGGTCTTGATCATTTCCTTTGTGGTCTTGCTTATTTCCTTATAGGCCTTGACCTTTTGTTGGATCCTCTTGAAAAACCCTATAACCGTGGTTTTGAATTCCATGTCCAGTCGGGTTTTTTTGCTCCATTTCTTTCACATCTGATTTCTTTCCATGTCGCTGCATGGTGGCTGCTTCCCTGAGTTGGTCAATTAGCTTTATGTGGTAGACTTCCTACTAGGGACAGTGGCTCAGCCTCCCCGGTTACCTGAGGTGGATATGGGTTGCACAGTCTTGCTGAAGTTAAGCTCAGGTAAATCGTTGTTAGCACTTGGAGGGGTTGACCTCCAGTCCAATTGTCTGTGAAGTTCAGCTGTGCTCAGGTTGGATGGGCGGAGTCTCTGGGCCAAGCAGACAGCGTTAGCTCCGCCCTATGTGTCCCTGGGGACTCTGTGCCGGGGGCAATGGCCGCCAGCACCTCTGAGAGAGAGCCGCTGTGGAGCTTCACCGGCTGCCGGGGAATTCAGACTCTTCCAAAATGAGTCTGCATGCGCAATGTCTCACCCAGGGTCGTAAAACAAAGCAGTCTGACGGTTTTCCGAATGAGAGAGCAAGTCGAAGAGCGCTCTCTGCGTGGTCACGCAGCTGAGCTGTTCACACAAGCTGCCTTCTCCACAAGCTGGCAGACCCCTGCAGCACCCGAGCTTCGGCGTGCCCTCCCAACGTCCAGTCTTCACCCGTATCATAGTGGGTTCTCTGGACTTCGCCCAGAGCTGGAGAATCAGTCCAGTGGGACGTCTTTGTCTCCCTGTTCGAGAAAACTGGCCGGTTTTCAGCCGCCCGCCCTCTCCGCTGGCGTGCGCTCCAAACCTCTCTCCGCGCGAATCTTTCAATGCCGTCCGCCGCCGCTCCTCCGAGTCACAGTGTCTTATCTTCACTTTTGTTTGTGGAATTTTCACTCGGCCAGCTTTCTGGTGATTCTGGAAGGTGTTTGTTCCTTCGTTAAGCTGTAGTATTAAAATTGCTG